>OX465274.1:208660907-211491740 GCA_949987645.1 Tachina grossa
GATTTTTCGTCAATGTTAGCCAACGTAACTAAGACCACAGGCAAAATCTGTGAATACCACAACCACATCAGTCGGATTAATATTCCTACCAGATGTACCGGTGTCTAGGATATGCTTTTACCCAACTAAATGTCAAATAGATCAGACAAATTATATCCTGAATTATTTACTATTAACTAGTGACAAACTCATCTGCAGCATCATACGTCAATATTGTATAACCACATCAATATGCGATGACGTGAAGGAAGGTCTTATGAACATAACGAGTAAAGGTGATGTTTCACAAAGCAAAAGTTAAAGCGGTATTACCCAAATCAACAACGTAAATAAGATTGTCTGCCAAATAATAAACAAGAGACTAGCAGCAACATTCCATCCCACGAACAAGCAGAATTTCGCCAACGAAAATTATGTATAGATCTCATAAACAGCCTTCGGATAAAAATAGAGCAGTCAGTAGAATGAACATCCCCACTATAATTGGTCTTTATAGATTTTGAGAAGTCTTTCGGCACACTGTCACACACAGCTATTTAGGAAACTATTGAGTTCAAGGGAACGCCCAAGGAAATTATAGACTTTGGCAGGCCATTTATAGTAACACAAGTTGTCGGAAGTGTTAACGAATATATTACATTAAGGGCTATTATAAGGCAAGAATGTATTCTATCTCCACTTCAGTCTAATATTGTGTTTAATAACTTTATGATGCAATTGTCGCAAGAACACAGAGGAATTGCATGAAGCCTAAAAAGAAGACTACTGGATTCGAACTATGTTACAGATATTTGCTTACTATCGCATACATTCCACGACATGCAGGCCAAAATATCCAAAATACACCATGAAACTTACAATACTGGCCTGAAAATCAACATTTGCTAAAACCAAAGTAATGCGAATAAACACATCTATTGAAACACAACTCCAAATAAATGGGTAAACCCCATCTGTTACTTAGATACAGAAAAACTTAAATTTAACATCTCCGTAAACAAGCTTAATTTAACATTTTTCAGCAATGATTTTGCTTCAAATGTGTTTCATATTAATCTAACATAAACAAATAAAATATGAATATGAAATAACTTTGTTTCATGTTGATTTAACATTCCTGTACTCTTAAATCAAAATGAAGAATCAAATCTGATCAAATCAAAATGTTCAATCAAATCTATTTCAAGTTGAAACTACGAAAATTTGATACTGAAATAACACGAAGAACTATGTTTAATCAAAGTTATTTAAAGTTGAAAAGAACATGAATTTAATTTAATTTAGTTGTTGTATTTTATTAATTATTTAGCTTAAATATGTATACTGACACAGGCAATCAGAAAAATTTTTGCATGTATATAATTGGCTTTTTCGGCCAAGATTTGAACTCGGAATTCATTGCGTAGTACTAAACGCGCTTATCGTTGCAACCACAATAACTCTAAATATCCTTTAGATAAACACTACACTGAAAGAATTCTTTTCATAAGTTCTATGAATTTCGACATTAATCCAATGAAAAAATTCATTAAAATTCAACCAACGTCACGCTTCGTTGGATTAATAAAACCAGTTTCGTTGAAATTATTTTAATGAAAACTTCGTCAAATGTATTAAACAGTATCATCAATGCAATGAAACAACTTCATCGAAACAGTGAAATAATTTCATTAAAACGATGAAATAGTTTCATTAAAACAACAAAATAATTTCATTATAATAACGAAATATATGTATGTATAAAAAGAGCAATATGTCAAATTGTATGTGTAAATAAGCATACAAAGAGTACAAAAACAATCAAACAACTACTTTTGATGCATGCTTTTGGTTGACAAATGTTGAAATACATTTAATTAATCAGAATTTCATGACTACAATGAAATTTTCATTGGGACAACGAATACATTTCATAGCTATAACAAAATTCTAAATGTTTGTATATTTTATTTATTTTTTTAGTTTTAAAGAATTTAATATATAACTAATTGCTTTAAGGTATGTACTTATTTATGTTTATTTCAAGCAACAACTGTAAATGTTTCTTAAATATGAAGGTTTCTTCATAATTAGAAAATATTGTTATCATAAATCCAATGAAATATTGTAACGAAACTAAAATAAGAACGAAGCAATTCCAATGAAATTCTTTCACAATATTCGTGAAATTTTCATTAGATTTGTAAAATTATCATTGGACTTATAAAAAAAAACTAATGAAATTGTTTCGTTGGATTTATGAAGCAAAATTTTTTCGGTGTATATACATACCATCAATAATACAATTTTAATTCAACGTTATTTAATTGTTAATTTTTCAATATTTCAATCATATATATTTCTCCAGAGATGCTAACAACTGACGCAACAACCAGTGCTGGGCTACTCCTGCCTATTGTAAGAAAATTCTGGTGCACGGATTTTCATCCTGAGAAAATTGCTGAAGGCGTATCTAATAGTAAACTTACCAAAAAAAAAGGATTTCACAGATCGTAAAAGCTTGAGTATGATTAACTAGGTGATAGTGCACATACTAAATAAAAGGCTATTAGCTGCCCTTCTTCCTGAGCTCAAGAAGGAACATGACGGTTTTCGTGCCCACAAATCCTGTGTCGACCAAGTAAATAGCCTGAGAGTAATGGTAGATCAGTGTGTAGAATGAAGATCCCCTATGCACCTCACTTTCATAGACTTTGAAAAATCGTTTGACACATTAAACCACTCAGCGAAATGGGATGCATTAGAATGTAAAGATGTGCCTGGAAGATCTCGACTACGCCAATAATATCTGTATACTCACACACACCTTTTTAGACATGCAGACTAAGCTGACATTAGTCCAAGATATTGCATCACATGCTGGACTGAAAATTAAAATTGGCAAAATTAAAACAATGAGAATAAATTCTAATAATCAGTAAAGACTGTCAATGCAGAATTAATGGGTTCAGGAGGAAGAATCATTCTGTTATCAGGGAAGCGTACTTGGAAAAAGTGGTGGTTCTAAGGCTGACATCTCAAAGCTCTCATCTCAACAAAGCAAGGCAATTATGCGGACAACTCAAGCCGCTGTGGAATACATCATACATATCAAGACGTACAAAGCTAAATCTGTTTAACTCAAAAGTAAAATCCACACTGTTATACGGATGTGAAACGTAGAATGCAGCATCACGTGACATACAATCATACTAAATAGCTATGGTCAGAAACCAGACAACAACCCATTCATCTGGAAATTCGAAAAACAAAACAAACCATAGACTGGAATCCTCTAAGCAGTGGACGAATACCTGGAAACTACAAGTTGAAGTAGAAACATCCCATCTTCATCTATGTAGGAATGAAATAAAACATTGTGCATCAGATCGATTATATTGGAATAATCTTGTTAGGGCCCTATGCTCCTTATAGGAGTTCAAAGGAACAAATATAATATATAATTGATCATTTAACATAAAATTTATTTGACAGGTTTTAGTTAAAAAAATACAAACTGCGAGGATATTTTTACTTGCTTCCAGGATTCGAACCTGCGACGATCCGACTACAAGTCCAATACACTGCCTACTAGCCAGCAGCAGAAAGTTTTCATTGGTAATGCGAAATTCGTCGGCTTTTTACGAAAATCATTATAAACAACAACAACACAAAAATAAGTCATACAACTAAGTAGAAGTTAATCCAACTCGTTCAATCGTTAATTTTTGCCACAAACCTTCGATCAAACCCATTTAAATTACATGGGTTTGTAGGTATACAACTAAGCACAACAGTGTATTGCAGCTATGAAGAAAGCAAATAAATACCAACACATCTAAACAACATATTATTTCTTGTAAATTTAATATGATTTGAAATCAAAATTTTTGAGGGTGCCGTTGGCTGAAGTAGTTAGAACGTTGACTACAAAACCGGAGATCCTTAGTTGTAGCCTGGTCCCCGATAAGCCATTATAAAAAAATAAAAACAACATACATTTTGATGACGTGCATTAGCGTCCACCTGTATCGGTTGCTGTAGAAAAGTGATGAAGGCATAGTCACTGGTCACTGAACTATACCGACTTCAGCAGATACTAATACTATGTAAAATCAAAAAGCCCTCCTTCGTCGGTATTGTATAGCAGAATCATCAGCTTCGAAAATTTAAAGAGTCGCTACAACAGTGCCTTAAAAATAAAAAATGTGCAAGAGCAGATTTGTAAAATAATGAAGGTTTTCTCTACACAGAGAAAAAACTGCCTCATAGAATCAATAAGATTTTCTCTATGAAACGTTTTTAGGCTAAGGGGTATCCCAGCAGAAAGAAGCGAAGATTTTTTCATAGAGATTCCTTATTGTTTTTATGTGGTAAATCTTATTAATTTTATCAAGAAAAAAACCACATAAAATCAAGAAGAAATCTTATTATAAGAAGAAAACCTTATTAAAAAAATCAATAAGATAACCTCATAAAAACTAGTTACAAGATTTCTTCTTGATTTTTTCAAAAAGGTTTTCTCTATGAAATTAATAAGATTTCCTTATTGAAAAAAAAACCATAGAGATTTCTTATTAATTTTGTTCTATGTTATGAGGTAATTATTAGGCACTGTTTTCTCTGTGTACCGCTTCAACGCCTGTCTTCTCTATCACTATCCCATTCCTAAAGAAGGTAACACCGAGTGGTAGTAGGCCTTCATTGTCTCAGTAATGCTTCTGTTTCAAAAAAAAAAATTAAATAGATCTTATTGACTTCTTTGATTGCTGAAGTTTTTTGCTAAGATGGCAATGTTAAATTTTGCCAAAATTTCCAAATTTTCAGAGCTTGAAAAATCTCTCTAGTTATTCAACGAAAGTACATATGCATGCACAATGTTAATTTTTTTAATAGAACTCTGGTAACACTTTTATTCACTAACTCAACAAAATTTCGTTTAGAACGAATTATTTGCACAATGAATTAGATTAGGCAGCAAAGTAGTCAAAGAAACACACACAAACACAGCAAACTTATAGATTCCGGCAAAAATTCCAAACAAGTCGTGTTGTATTTTAACTTGTACGAGTATAATATCCTGATGATCTTTTTTGTTTGTTAGCCTTTTTCTTTTTTGCTAATATTACTGGTATCATAACGATTTCTTATTTTACCAGAAATTGGGCACGGTTAAGTGCAGTTGAACACAGGCGAGCAGCAACAACAAAACGACTAGCAACAGCAACATTAATATCATAACTATCGTATAAATATTTGTTACTTCTTCAATGCAACAAACAAACAGAACACATTTGTTAAGGATAAGAAAATAAAATAGAAGAATGTATGTACATAGTAGACACAACGGCAGAAACAGACAAACAGTCAGACAGCAGACAATCGAACAGACCCCAAGCAGTCTACTATGGTCGAAAGTAATATAACCTGGGTAATACTTGTGCTCTCCAACCAAAAAAATAAATAAATAAAAATCTTTTTTGTTTGTTGCTTTTTCAATAATAAATAAAGGAACTACTGCAGCAATTGTACAAACAAACGTTTAAATGCCATCTCATATTTATATTTTATTTATTATTGTATAAAGAAAGTTCAAAAATGAATCAAATGGCATACGGCAGATACTCTCAGACACATACCCCCAACTCGATCGACAGTGTGGTTGACTGTTTTTTTTTTTTCTTTTTTTGATGTTGTGTAGCCGCCCTACTGTGGCAACAAATGTTGCCTGCATTCTTAAAAGGCAACAAACATGAAAAAATCATATCGTCATCTGCAGAAGCAGCAGCACCCACCAGATTTAAACACCACCAACCATCAACACACAGCAATTGGCAAACAAAAAAAAAAATTAAAAATCCTTTGTGAGCAAGACCTCTGCTCAAATTACTAAACATTTTTCTACCACCCTCGCATGATGTTTTTTTTTTTTTTTTTTTTTTTTTTTTTTTTTTTTTTTTTGAGATTATTGTCAGGTTAACAGGTTAAGTCTGATCCTGACTGAACTTTTTCTTTTGTTTCAAACTTTTTGTTTATTTTTTGTTACTTTTATTCGCCACTCACTCACTGGCTGGGACTGAGTGGACTGCTTGAATGGCTTTTACTGGTGCTGCGATACCTGTGGGGACTTCGTGTGAAATTCCAAACATTTTAGTTTATTTGCCAATGCTTTGAGTGGAAAGCCAACTCAGGCGACTATGGTACCATTGTTTCATATGCATGTTAACGCATTTATTGCATGTCAATTGTTAACATTTTTTCAAAAACAATTTTTTTTTTCATCATCATGTGTATGTACATATTTTAGTTGTGAAAATTTCTTAAATATTCTGACAAGTTAGAACTTTGCAAAAATGGCAGTTAGATACTAAATTAACTGCAAATATGTTTAAAACTTATTTTATATATTGAAGAGTGCATTAAAAACTGTAGAGAAAAAAAATTAATATAGGGAGTTTCACACAGCAATACAAGTCTAAAGGCTTACGGCAGAATTAGTTTTTACTTTCTATTCTGTTACGAATCAGCTGACTCTTTTTTGTTTATAGAAATCGAATACAAGTCGTTAGTTTTTCTGTTTCGTTCTGTTCTGTTATGTTCTGTTCTGTTCTGTTCTGTTGCAGTTCAACCTGTGAAAATAAAAAAAAATTGTTAAATAATTGTAAGTGACAGCACAAATTAAATAAAAATATTTTTAAATAAACTCTGATTGTGCTTTTATAATGTAAAAAATTGACTTTTAAAAAGAAAATCATAAGGTTATATTGAAATTTAACAATGGAAGACGCAAAACTCATCACTTTAGTGGAAAACTGCGACCCTTCAGGCCAGAAATAGCTGATAAGTCCCAAATCACACTGTGCAAGTCTTATTGTTAAGCTGATTAGTTTCAGGGAGAGAGAGACGAGGGGAACAGCAACGTTTCTTTTCCCCCCGTCTCTCTCTCCTAATAAACTAATCAACTTAGCAATAAGACTTGCATAGTGTAAATAGGGACTAAGTTACTACAGAAAAAGTAAATATTCAAATTAAGAATCAGAACGATACAGCACAGAACATTAACAGAAAGTAAGGACTAATGAAGCTTTTAGTTAGCCAACTGTAATGTAACTACAATAGGAGTCAATAATAAGAAAAAAAATAGTTATATCATATTTAATCTTGTGTAAAAATTTAATACAAAATGTTTTTAGTTAATTTTTAATTATTATTCGAACTCCATTTGTTTCTATATTTGTGATTTGAACGGGCTAAAGTTCGTATCGCTTTTTAAGCCAAATTACATGTGATAATTATTAATGAACAAATAACACCCAAAGTCTGTTGTAAATATTCTGACTAACAACACATAGTTGAACGGAACAGCCAGCCGTTTTCGAAGGCCACTTTCGTTCTTTTGTGTTTGGTCCACAAAATGTTTTTACACTCACGTCTTGAGAAAAGAAAATATTTTTTAAATTTTAATTGAAGTGTATGTAAATTGAAAACTTTATTATAACCAACTTTCGATCTTCGACTGTAGTCGACAGTACTGATCGAACTAGAGATGAGCTATATTTCGAACCCTGTTAGTTTTTCACAGCGATTGAAAAATCTCAATCCCAACTGTGACTCAAGCAACAGGTTTTGCAAATATAGTTCTTTCATACAAACTGTGAATGCTCTTGTAACTATGCTTACTTTACAGTAAATAAAGCTACCACATTAATTTTTTTTTTTTTTGTACCTTCATCTTTTGTCGAGAAAAAATCATTAAATCGTGTAAAATAGTCCTTTCTGGCAACTATGCAAGGCTCTCACATTTTTGTTTTTGCAATTTTCTCAATATTTGGATGGATTTGATTGCTAATTGTTTAATTTTATCGCACTTCTCATTAGTATTTATCAAAATACTAATACTAATAAATACTTTTAAGGCAGAAGAGCCGAAATGTGTTAAACCGTAAACGAACTGCTCTTCTTATTAAATTTTCTCAAAATAACAGAACGGCTACACAGGGCTGTCAGATGTGGCGATTTCTCGCCAAACGTGGCGATTTAAAAACTAGTTTGGCGTCCTAATATTCGATTTGGCGACATGGCGATATTTTGGCGTTTTATAAAAAAGTTGGCGATTTTTTTGGCTATTTTTGATGAGCCATGAACTGGCTTGAAAATCGTTAAATATTCAGGTCTATTCGGGAAGTCACTTTCACCACAAATACGCGCATATTTCACTTTTTGCTATTCTAAAATACTATGTTGGAGATGAGTGATAGAAAACATATGTTTTCTTTCACATTGGAGGTATTCTAAAATACTTCGTCACCATGATTCAATGTCATATTCGTTCGACGCCAATTTAAGCGCGTTAAGTTTAAATAAATAAAGAAAAAAGAGATACGAAGTGTTTATATGGTGTCTACCACTGTTAATGAAGCTTTAATGGCGTTCGGCCAGGCTCTACAAGACAATTAAGTTTTCTTTAAGTTCTTCGAAACTTCTTCTTCGTTTTTAAAACAAATGAAACAAGTAACTAATTTCACTTTTACTGTTTATTCTTTCTTTTTATTTTACTTAGCACTTGTGCTATTAATTTTTTTATTAATTATTTCTTTAAATCACTTCCTAAATACTTTTTTGCTTCCAATTTTTCTGCATACAAGTCAGCTGTTTTCCATGTTGTTGATATTTTTACAAGAGGTAATAAAATATCGATTACTGAAAACGATATTTCTTCGCACGTATTTTAGAATATGTCGACGTCGAACTGTCGAAAGTGAACGTTCGACGACGACGAAGTGAAGCGCGTATTCTCGAATAGACCTGAACATTTTTATTATGGTATTTGTCTCGTGTAGATGGTGTGCTAAGAACATTTAATACCGGTATTTAAAGCAACCGTTTTAGAAAACTTGTGGAAATTTCTGCAACTCGTTGGTTGTCTTATGGAGCAGCTATTAGACGAATTTTGGAGCAATGGGTGGAGCTTAAACATCATTTTTCACTTATTTCGAAAGCCGAAAATCATAAGACTGCCCAAAATATATACAAAGAATTATGTTACGAAAAGACAAGACTTTTTTAGATATTTATAAATCCAATAGTAAATGAAATGAACCATTTAAATCTTGAATTTCAGTCAGGCATGCAGGCAGTATTGCATCAGAATCTATATTCTACTCTTCTATCATTTTTCTCAAAAATGTTCACACCAACAATTTTGAATGAAACTCATAATAGCGAAATATTGATAAACAATGTTGTTATAGCTTTTGATATACCAAGCACTTTTCTTCCACTAAAAGCAATCGATTTTGGGTCGATTTTGCGGACGACGAATCTTATGGCGAACATCGTTGCTCAGACATATTATTCTGAAAATTTCAAAGAAATTTGTGTCGTTTTAGATAAACTTGATGACGATGAGGCAGAGTCAATACGCAATGCAAAATTATTGTTTCAAAAAGCGTCAATGAAATCTGATTTAGTTTATATAAAACATAATTTTGAATGCCTCTGCTCAAGCATCACCCGACTAGAAACTAAAGGACTTCCTATTAGTGCAAGTTTAGCTGTTATAGAACGTGTGAAAGAAAGTATTGAAAATACAAACCAAAATGTATTCATTGATAAATTCCACAAAGTTTTGAACAGGTCTGAAGACCTTAATCATAATTAAAAATTATATATATTTCAGTAAAACCGAAACCGATGAATATATTGAAAATTTGTCCCCATCTGAAATACTCGTATTTAAATACGCTCCTGTTACATCTACTGATGTTGAACGCATATTTTCCATGTATTCATCTGTTTTATGTGACAATAACTTTCTTTTTGAAAATTTAAAAAAACAAATGATTGTTCATTATAATAACGATCTCTTTGAATAAAAATACTTTAAGGTAACAAAATTGTTGATTTTATTCTTGCATATTTTGCATATTTGTGCATATAACGCGCATATTTTGAAATTTTTTCGTTCCATTTCTGGCGCATATTTTGAATTTTTTTTTGCATATTTTAATTAGCCCTAATTATAACGATGCGGCAGGTATGTACAATTTTAAAAAACATGCTTTGGCTGTACTTTACATAATGTTAATTCCAACTAGTAGTGCGTGCGTTGAAAGGGTATTTTCAATAATGAACTCAACTAAAACGCGCTTCCGAAATAGCATGCAATATGAACTTCTTGACGCGTTATTACAAGTTATAAATTATATGAATGTAAATAGCACATGTTGCACTTCTTTTATACCTTCGCAAGATATGTATGTTGAAAAAGTTCAATTCCGATACGATGTATTCAAAACAAGAAGACAGTGTGGAATGTCTTGACGATCAAGTATATAGAGTTTTAGATATGTAATAGAACTGCAACTACATACAAATGTACATACATATGTATATCCAATATTTGATTAATACTAACCGCAAAATCTTCTTTATATCAAACATTGTACCTTTTTATGTTCATAATAATTTTTACATTGTTTTTGGCGAATTTTAGCGATTCGGAACAATTTAATTTTTTATAATTTATAAAATAAATTATTAATAATTTATAAAATACATATTTCATTGTCAAAAAATAAAAAAATTAGACTTTGGCGATTTTGGCGATTTTTAACATTGGATTTGGCGAAAAAGGTGAAAATAAATCTGACAGCCCTGCTGCTACAAACAAAATACTGCTGAACTGTGATCACAGTTTAAAACAGTGGTGTCAAAAATAAAACTATAGTTGTATGTGTGAGAAAAGCTGCCTCATTCGTCTCTGAAGTACATCGAAAAAAAGAAATATTTGCAACAAATGCAGTTTTGTGAAGCAGCTAAAAATATATAAAAAGGAGTCTATATGATAGAAAATTAAAAAATAAGAAATAAAAATTAAATAAAAAAGTTGCGGGCGACCCATATTTTCCGAGTTACGGTGCACACAGGGACGAATTGAAAATTCAGTGCGACAAAATTATTTACTTTATATGGACTCAATAAATTTTAATAAAAATAGGAACCTCAAGGCTTTTAGGGTCGTTGATTACGAATATGATGTCAGTTTTTAAAAATTAAAAATGGCGGATTTAATATGGCGGACAATTTTTGAAAAAATGTATCGAATTCGCTTTAAGCGTATTAGACGGGGTTTTTTTGGGGTTGCTGATTACGAATATGATGTCAGTTTTTAAAAATTTAAAATGGCGGATCCAATATGGCGGACCATTTTAAAAAATTAATCGAATTCGCTCAAAACTTATTGCACGGGCATTAAGTGTACTACATAAGGAGAATATGCTATATTTATTGAAAAGGGAAAATGGGGGACCACCACTTGACTTTTTTATACTTATTTGTAGTTGTGATTTTTAACTTATAAGGAAAAGTCGTGGAACTGTTTCGAACTTTTTTTAAAGCTCTAGCTAAAGTAAATTTTTCAATATATTTCATAATAAAAATAGTATACTACGTATAATTGTTGTTTTAATAATAACTGCAAATTAAATAAGAAACCTGATGTTTAAAAATATATTTTATATAAAAACTTTAAACTGCAAATTTACAAAAAAAATGTCGAGTTTTGCTACAATAAACGCTATAGATGCTGTTGACAGGTATAAGTGCATTTAACAGATAATAATACTTTGCACGCACGTACAGACTAATGCGATGCGTTAAAAAAAATAAATTTTTGTAGGTCTATTGCGTACTGGTATATAAAACATATTAAGTGCAATTGAGGTTACATTTAACAAAATAAAAAATTCCATTTTTGTCGTCCTAATTCGGTCATTTGTCCCTGTGTGCGACGCTGTAAGCTTTTCATAGGAAACTGTGAAGAAATTCCAAAAATAAATTTTTAAATAGCTTATCTGATAGAAACTTGAAAAATAAGAAGAAAAAATTAAACAAAAAAATTGGCTGCGATCAATAGTTTCCAAGTTATTGGTCTTTTAAGTTTTGATATTAAATGCAGTTTAGTAAAGCTGCTCCAAAAAAAACCAAAATAACTTTTTAATATATATTCATTTCTTTCCTTAAAGTTTTGTAACATAAAATACATTGAATGTCGCAAAAAGCATTACTGATCATAGAATATTTTTCGCATACCACTTTTTTTCTTTTACTGTATCTATAAAGAATTTACTATACCCGCTGCGCATGTGTTATCGTCGCTGTTTCATTGACGACTAAATGGAAGAGAATAAGAATGTGTGTGATTTTAGTTTGCACAATTGTGCCATGAAACTGACATCATTGGTTTAAAAGAAGGACGATTTAGAAATCACGTTCACAAGGAGCAATATGATTTTAAAAAAACACAGTTTTGCTCATCTCTAAATCGAACGAATTTTCATTTGGCATTATCACGAGCATTCGATAACGAACGTCGTTATTGTTGATAAAATCGACAAAAAAAAATAGCTTAAAAGTTGTGTTTGTGTACTTAAAAATAAACATTGTTTAACACTTAACAATTTTGCATATTAAAATACTTCATCGAAAGCTAAATTCTGGGGCCTAATTCTCGCATTCGATTGCGAGCGAGTTATTACTCAAATGTTCGAGTTTTTTAACTTTTGGGATTTTCGCATTCGGTTTCGAATAACACATATCGAAATTTCTAATGACAGCATTCGATAACGTGCATACATTCGAATGCAACCGTTTGTGTTCTTACTCGCAAGCAAAAAGGCATTCGAAATCATGTTTAACATAGAAAAAGCGGAGAAAAGGAAAATGTATGTTCAATATTTGACTTATTTATTTATAAATGAATGAATGCACAAATGTACATATAATAAAAATACAAATTAAAAAATTTCTTTTATGTGTTGTTACTCAAAATATTTACAACAGACTTTGGTGTTATTTGTTCATTAATAATTATCACATGTAATTTGGCTTAAAAAAGCGATACGAACTTTAGACCGTTCAAATCACAAATATAGAAACAAATGGAGTTCGAATAGTAATTAAAATTGACTAAACATTAATAGCCATGGGCCTGTGGCAAAAATTAAATAAAAATATACTTAATAGTAACAAACCAAAAAAGTTTGTCTTAAGTAGAACAAAAAATAAGCAAATTAAGTAACATGTGTATAATTAGTAAAAAGAACAAAACGACAATGGTAAGACTGTTGTAAATATAGTGATGGTAAAATTGAGCTTACAATCCAAAAAAGCTTTCAGCAAATTGAAATACGATGAATCAAAACAATTCACATATTGCATTTGCAATAATGCTAAGTATATAAAGCAGAAATCTACATCAACTGACACCACACACAGTGGACCAAACACAAAAGAACGCTGATGATGAAGGTTTAGTGGCCTTCGAAAACGGCTGGCTGTTCCGTTCAACTATGTGTTGTTAGTCAAAATATTTACAACAGACTTTGGTGTTATTTGTTCATTAATAATTATCACATGTAATTTGGCTTAAAAAGCGATACGAACTTTAGCCCGTTCAAATCCCAAATATAGAAACAAATGGAGGTCGAATAATAGTTAAAATTAACTAAAAATTTCTAGTTGACTTCAAATATTACAAAACACACTGACTTGGCAAATAATTAAATAAAATATAATAAAAATCAACCAACTCTGGGAGCATCTAAACAACAAATTAACTGCTTCTGGTCAACCAATAAAAGAATCGAAAATGTAGCTAGTGCTCTATTGTCTAACTTTACACTAATTTATTATTATTAAGTTATTAATTAAATCAAAATGAAAATAACATTTGTGTATATTCGTTTCTGTTTTCTGCATATACGTGTGTATGTACGTACATACATATGTTTTTGCACACATACATATATACAAACATATGTTTTGCTTACAATTTATTCAGTGTTGTGAAATGAATTTATATATATATATATATTTGCCTTTTTCCAACACTGAAACAAAAACTCGATTCGCTTGGTAACGAGTGACATCATCCGAAAATTGCTAGCCATCGAAATTAATTTCTATTCGAATGCAATTCCGATCACGTGTGCAGGAATTAGGCCCCTGTTCTATAGAAAATTCGTTGCTCAGCGAAATTTTCGATGCTCATAATATGAATTTAACATTTGATACCCAGCAAAGATCGACAATTGAATGCAACTCATAATACGTAATTTATTTGCTGCAAAGCTAGCTTTTTTGAGTTATGACATGTTGCAGTAAAGGAGAGATATGTATACATACTATATAGTCTGGTAAAAACAATACCCTTCTATGCGTTACGCAGTCGGAAAAAAAACAGGTGGAAAATCGCGGCACTCGTTATCGAACGAAATTACGAAATATTTCAATAGAGTTTATATGGAAATATTTCGTAATTTCGTTCGATAACGGGTGCCGCGATTTGCCACCAGGCTTCAAATCGTTACATGCGTGATCGTATAGGCAATCGTACGAAAACAAATTAATTAATACGTCAATCGTATAAACTGAATGGGATTTCAATACGTTCACGTATGTCATAATTCGAAAATGGTGTTTTTACGTCACGAGTTGAACGTTCACGGATGTGACGATTTGCCCCCTTGTTTTGCAAAATTAGTCTTTTACAACGTTACTCGCGGCTTTGCATTAATTATTCCTAAAAATTAAATTTTATTATTAGTATTATTTTCTTAAGAATACAACAAAAGTTAAATTAGACTGGTTGGAGAAATGATTTTCCTTGCTTTGTTCTTCTTCTTTTTCTTCAAAATAAATACAATTCGTGATATAAATATCTTCTATTCAGATAAGAATTTATTTTATACTTACATATGTAATCGAAAGTATAAAAAATTAATTCAACACCTTGTACGCTCTTTTCTCTTCTTTAAAAGCTACTACTCGTCGCGACGTTGCATTACAAGTCTCCAGGTATATACGAATGTACATATCTAAGTACTTTGTTTTCACTTTTATTTAAAATAATAATAATAATAAAAAACACCTTTTTCCTTTTAAATTAAAAAGAAAAGCAAAAATATTTCCTTGTAAATCATCATTAATCATAATCCGCATGCATTCCGGATGCCACAAACAGTGGAAGAAACAGCAAAAACATTTTGTTGAATTTATTTTTATTTTTGAATATTTGCCTGTGTTTCTTGCTTTACACAATGGGACACGAATCAACATAATTACACGTTTTGGTAGCACACTGGCAACAAATACATAATTGATGACAAATACTCGTACAATGCAACACAACGCGTTGCAACATCAGTTGATCATACGACTATGACGAAATATTTGTCCACTAGCGGCCAAAATAAGAAAACAAAGAATATAAAAAAAGAGAATAGAAAAGGCGGTAATTTTTTTACTTTACAAAAAAATATAAAATTCGTTTCAGCCAAAACGAAGAGGTGGAGGATATTTAATGTCAAACAATAAGTGTGTATATTTGTTGGACTCGAGCATTAGCAACCTGAAGGTATTTATCCTCTGCAAACTGCACATTAATGGTGCCGCAGCATTTTTCTTGCAACAATATGCTGTAAAGCTATTTTTTATGAGACTATTATTTCTTTCAAAAAACAAAACCCGATAATAAAAGTGCACTCAGTAGACAATAATTGACCAAATATGGGGTGTTTTTTTTTTTAATATGAATTAAATAATATACTGATCAGTCCTGGAAGTACAATATACAATTAAGAACAACGCAGGCCATGAGATTCATCTACATTCGTAAAAATAGTTTGAGTTAAAGCCAATACGTAGGCCCTTAGTCCCAAATCACACTGTGCAAGTCTTATTGCTAAGCTAATTAGTTTCAGGGAGAGAGAGACGAGGGGAACAGCAACGTTTCTTTTCCCCCCGTCTCTCTCTCCTAATAAACTAATCAGCTTATCAATAAGACTTGCATAGTGTAAATAGAGACTTATTATGAACAACTTTCGATCTTTAACTGTAGTCGAAAGTACTGATCGAACAAATTTTCATTTGGTATTATGATGAGCATTTGACAAAGAATGTCCTTATTGTGAATATCACTTAAGCGGCCCATACACTACAACAGCATGCAAGCACAATCAAACGATTGAGCATTCATGCTCGAACCACACAACATACCAGCAAGCAGGTACAATATTCATTTCTTACAAAATTTCGGGAAGGGTGGTTATGAATAGTGACACATATTTTGTTGCAATTATTATTGGTATGTTGTTAAAATTAGCAGCTATGTAATTATAACTAAAGCTCTAAAATTCTGTTTAGCACTGAAACAAATTATATTTCAACAAATTATATTACTTTAATGCATGTTTGCTCAATGACAACTTTGCTCAACTGAGCTAATTTCACCATATGCCACACCAGCGAGCTGGTACCATCAGCAAAATATCAAACTCCACTTGACATCGCTACAGCAAACCGTACAATCGCACAAAATGCCCATACACGACCAAACCGCTGGCACAAACACTGGATTGCGTTGTGTAGTGTATGGGCCCCTTTAGAGTTATTTTTGAAATTTGCAACAACTTTGCCTAAAAATAAAAACTAATCGTTTTTAATAATTTTTCATATTAAAATATTTCATCGAATGCTAAATTCTGTTCGATAGAAAATTCGTTGCTCAACGAAATTTTCGATGCTCATAATATGAATTGAACATTGGATGTTCGAACGCCAGCGAAGATCGAAAATCGAACGCAACTCATAATAAGGAGCATAATAAAATCTAAGAGAATAATATCTAATCGGAAACTTTTTTGTAACAAGCGGTGCCCGTGGGGGTAAACATAATTCGAGAACGCCGAATCCAGTGGTACCAACTGTTTTTTTTTTTTTAATTAGTTCTTGTTTAAAAAATAATTAAGATTCAAACTACCTAAAAAATTCAATTTTAGAGCTATGCTCTTTATGCCACGACACAGGAGCTGGGACGTGATTTTCGTAACAAAATTCCCTCGAAATATTTCCACTTTTCACCAAATTACAATCGTGAATAATCAGAAATAATTCCTTAATTTTTTTTTATTTGTTTATAAAAAAACACAACCCGCAAAGAAATTAGCTTGTCTGCGGATAACACCCAGGATCTATGGCGGGAATCGAACAAACGACCTCTAAGTTATAAATATTTATTTTTTTGGCAAGATTAGTAAAGTTCATGATTATTAACAATAATTCCCTGCAACACCTTTTTTCATGGAGTATGAATCTCTTTGGTTCACACACAATAAATTTCACAGTGGTGCTCCGAAGTGATATACTAATGATGTTTTTCACTGCACCTAGAATATTTAAGAACACAACTTTCAAGTTAAAAAATTCATTTGGAACCTAAAATTTGTGTATTTCTTATCATTTAAATTAAATTTGTGTGATTTTCAATTAATTTGTGAGCTTGACAAATCTTCTTCCCTTATACTTTACTTCCTTTAATTTTCCTTAGACTTATAGCTTGGAAAAAATTTCACGGAAGATTCGCGATAGCATTTTTCCCTTGGCGGGGAATGAAAATTTCACCTGAACAACAATTCGACTTGTTATTCACGATAGAGGTGAATATGTAAAACTTTGTCCGCTATAGCGAGCAACGAAGCATATTGAAATCCTAATTTAATATACAGACGATTATATATAGACACTTGACATTTTCAAAGTTAGCGCCAAAACTAAAAAAAACGTTAAAATTAAAATAAATCGTCAAAAACCGAAAAAATTGCCAAAACGAAAAAAATGCTAAAACTAAAAAAATCTGACAAAAATTCCAAATCGAATAAGCACCAAAACTAAGAAAAAGCTTCAAAACTAAAAAAATCGCTAAAAGTAAAATCAATCGTCGAAAACGAAAAAACGCTAAAGCTAAAAAAATTAAAAAATCTTGAAAAAGCGCCAACGCTTAAAACCCGAAAAATAAATTTTTTAATATCTTCTTCAGTAGTACGATTCACTAACTTTTTTTTAACGATAATCGCATCGTTAAAATAATAATAAAGGAAATATATGGGATTTGCTATTCAGTAACATTTTTAACGATATTCGCTGTAGGTTAATGTCAGCTGTGTCGTTATTTAAGGTACAATAATTTATGTGCTGTTAATTTTATCGACAAAAATCAACAGAAAACATCAGCTATGTGTTATCGTTAAAAAGAAGTTACAGAATCACACAATCGTTATTGCAGCCGACAAAATGTATAGACAAAAATTGCGATTATCGGATCGTTAAAAGTTGCTGAATCGCAGTACAGGTAAGATATTTGATTACCTAAGCTAAATTTCGTATCAGAGAACTGTATGAGTTGATTCACTTTCGCTGTCCACTCACTTTTACAATGTTTTTGTTTTGTAGTTTAACATCAATATGTACTATGATATTGCTTGCAGAGTTACCTCTCTAACAAGTGACTGTCATTAACTCACTCTCTTTTTTTCAGATTCAGATTCAGATTTATTTTTTTCCAAAACGTTACAAAAAATTATATTAGCTTAAACCAAAACAAAAACAAAATTTCTTTACATACTAGGGTATTTTTCAAAGAATATAAAATCAATAAAAATTGCACAAATTAACATACATCCATCTCACTATAATTATAAAAAACCATTGAACAAATTAATTCCCAAAAAAAAGGAAACAAAAAGGGAAGCTATTATTAAAAATCAATAAAAATTCTTACTGTGGTTTGATTGTTTTGTATAGCACTCAAATAACTCACAAAAGCTTCATACGCCATGTCTTAAGTTAATAAGACATGGCGTAGTAATTAATAGTTTTTCTCGTATTAAAACAATTTATAAAATAAAATGGGCCTAGCTATTTTATTTTATAATATTACATAAAACTATATTTGTCAGAAGGGGTCTTAAGAAGTATTCAAAACAATTATACTGATTCATTGTTTTAGTGAATCATAGGAATGAATAGAGATTGCAAGCAGTGGCATGCATTTCTTAACAACAGTCTCATTGATATGAATCATACAATGGCATGATTAATTTTTTTAATGTTAAGTGCTAGCTCAATATTCATTTAAAAAAATGTAAAATTATGCCGTTTGATTCGCAATCATGCAGATCATTGGTTCGTATAGAATTACATTAAGAGCGTTCGTGCGGAACCCTTCGTGTGCGAGTCAAAGTCGCATTTTACTAAATTTTTCTAATTGATTTTGAGATTATTTTGAGATTGGCGTTTAAAAATCGTCACTCAAACTGATAAATGCAGAGATGATATTAAAAAAAAGTCACCATTTGGTGAGCAAGGTGAATTTGTCAACTCACCATGTTCCTGAGACTTTATAATATATTAATGTAATGTATTATATTTTTTTATGTTCTTAGAATTCATTAGATTCACGCTTTATTATACGAAATTTGCAGTAGTTACTGTGTTATATGTACAAAGAAAGGATCACACGAAATTAGAATCATGTGTTAAAGCCCTTCGTCCCTCTCTTCTCAAAAACACTTATTCGACTTAAGCGTTTATTCCAGATATAAAAACCACTCCTTTCATTTGGGTTTCAGCGGTGCCCGAATTTATACCACAGTGAATCTTTCCTCTCCAAGACGAAATTATTATTTAACTGAAATCACTTTTTAAAACATCTTTCAAAAAATTTCTATATTTCTTTGCCATTGAAGCTTATGAAAATATATACCCGATAATAGTTATTGCTGCAGTGCTTCAGTGGTGGTTGCAATTGCACATATTCATATTTATATTGCATTATTTTATATTTTCTTCTCTTTTACTTATGTCGCTTTGGCCATTAAGTACGAGTACAATGTTGACGATCAGTTCAACAAAACAAAATAGTGCCTTGGCGTTGATGTTTTTGTTGCTTTGTTGTTACTCGTAGTTGAATGTTGCAGCAATTAAAAGGCCGTACTTAACCATGTGTAAAGATTTAGATAAGCGCCTTATATTTTTAGTTTCTATTTTTCGTTTCATACTCGTATTATTCTCTTTTGTTTGTACTTACAATTAGTATCGAAAATCCCCGTCCCAAATACATATAGCACAACTAATAAACTTATAATTATTATAGTCAAATACATACAGTGCATGTTTGAAAAAATTCACAATTGTCTGTCTCATTTGGTTATTTTTCTTAAACATACTCGTAAAAGCATTGGACAATTAAAATGTACTTTTTTTTTAATTTTGTAAATAATACCTTTAATATTCGAGCGTTTTTTTAAGGGAAATGTTATGCATGTATATCGTCAACAAAAGTCCAAAAAGCACAAGGTATACATTTTATTTTTTACAAAGAATTTAAGTAATATTACACGTATACTCGTAAGTTTTAAAGTATTTAGTTCTTAGTTTTCATTTCTGTTTCATTAGACTATATTTACACAAAGAAAATTTACTTTCAAAAATTTTCTCGAATTTTCTTTTGGACTTTCTTTGGTGCTTAGATACTCTAAGATACTATATGTGACCTGCTGTGAGAAAAGGGACCTAGTGTGTCAAAACCCGGGATTGGACTTAAGAGTGGATTCTGGTACCAAATCGCATCTCCCAACTGAATGTGTGTTCAAAGTGATAATGTGTTATGAAACTTTAAATGCGTTTTTCTTAAAACTTCATTTCCACACACTAGGTCCCTTTCCTCGAAGAAGGTCACATATAGCAAAGTAACCATGTACAACGAAAGAACAAAGACATAAATAAAAAACACAATGACTTTTCGAGTACAAGACCACAGACTATAGTCTTATAAATCTATAGTCTTTGACAAGACAGTCTGGACATTCTCTTCCCCTCTATTCCATAAACTCAAGACTTTCCATGCAAGTTTCGTGTGTCCAGTCGAACTATAGTCTAGAAAAGCAAGCAATCAAAAGTTGTGGAATGCCTTAAAAATTCGCGAAATAACCATTTCAATGACAAAGATGAGAGATCTGCACGCCACAGCTCAAAAACTTTATCTTTGTAAATTCAGTATCTCAAGAAGATGATATAAGCACTAGGGAACATTGGAGGGGTATAACTTTGCTGAGCATGATCAAGAAAGTTATTGCAATGATACCCCCAGTATACATAATAAGCATGAGACTTTCTTCTGCTGATCAAAAGGGAGATGGCTTCCGCTCTAACAAATATTGCGTCGACCATGTCAATAATCTGAGGATTATTGTAGAACAGTCAGTTTAAGGAATATTGCCCCCCCCCTTACCACGTATTTCTTGACTTTGAAGAGGTTTTTTATACTCTCAACCAATCATCTATATAGAGCCCACTGACTAAAATAATTAACCTAACAAAAACACTGTGCAACAATGCAACATACCTCTTACTACATGAGAAATATCTAAGAAAAAATATATCAAAACCGCAGCTTAGTCAAGGTTGTGTGTTATCACCAGGGACAAGGACTTCATGCATTTAAAAAAGGTATTTTAGGCGCCTAAAATATGACATCAAAAACGCAAAATATGCACTAAAAACAATAAAACATGCACATATTTTAAAAAATTTTATCAAAAAGAAATGTTTTCAATTTACATGCAACTAAATAAAGATATATAAATATTTTATTTTCTCAAAAGATGCGTATACAAGTCTTTTACATTAAATTTTTACACAAGATTAGAAATGATAAGGATTTTTTCTGCATTATTAACACCAAACAGGCATTTTTCGCGATATATTTATATTGAAATAAAAGAGCAATACACAAATAGAAAGAGGAAAGTGTTGTTATTAATTTATTTTCACTGACAAATTTTATATTTTTAATATTTTCGAATATAACGTCTATAGATGTAATCGGCTCAAATTTAAATGATTCTTTTGATATAATTTTATATATTTATTTAACTCAACCTTTAAAATTAATTGAATACTATGTTAGATTCGTTTTTTAAATCCGTTACCATTTTTAAAAACAGTATCAAGTTCCCGCAGAATGGTTTCACTACTTTCGGCTTTAATAGCAGACAATTTCCTCTTGAAATCATCAAAATGACAATTTCGATTAAATTTTTTAGGTGGTTGTGCTTGTATAATCGTTCTACAATTAAAGAGCTGGCGAACAAAACTAGACATGTCCTCAGTAAATGATTTTTTTAATTTTTTTTCGGGCTCTCCAACTGCACATCTATGCAGTTACGAAATATTTTCATCCAAAGCCAGTTCAATCCTGCTTAAAAAAAAATAACAAAACTGACTTGTCCTTGCTAGTCTCTATCTAGGTAGCTCAGTTATTTGCCTACGCTGTAAAACAGTTCACGGGACTAGTCTGGTTTTGTTCGTCAGTTCGTCAATTCTAAAACAATGCAAGCGAATAAGTTTGCAAAAAACTCAGTTTTGCATTAATAATTTGTCAAAAAAATTTTTTTAGAAATTTGAATTTTTGAAAGAATATGACACAAAACTATAGATTTGTACCAAAATATAAGACGAAAATATGCATTCATGACCAAATTATGCAAAAATATGCATTTTCAGCAAAATATGCAAAAATATGCACTAACAAATCGATGCCATTTTAACGCAAATTCATTGTTTCGTAAAGATATTTCGTTCTTGCGATTATAAGGGTTAAGGGAAAAAACATGCATTTGCATGAAACCCCTGTACCTGGTTATCGCCATTCCACTTTAACTATGTCTTCGAAGTAGTGATGTAAAACCAAAAACTCAACAAGTCATAGCAGAGGTCTCATATGGGTTTTGTATGACAGATTAGAGCACTTGAATTATGCGGATATACGTGCATGCTTAGCCACTCTTTCTCCGATATGCAGTCAAAGCTAACTCTTGTTAGTGAATTCGCAAAACTATTTGGATTGCAGATCGACAAATACAAAATTAAAGCGCTCAGGATGAATGCTAACACAACGCGAAAATCCCAAGTCCATTACAAGGAAATTTATGATGTGAAGTCCTTCTTCTACTAAATAAGTCTGGTGGCACATCAGAAGATATTGCCAGTCGCATTAATAATAAGACACGTAATGAGTTCGCCCAGCTTATCCCTGTTTGGAAATCCTCTAACATGGTACGCCCAGTTCTCATGTATGGGACCATCGTGTAGAAGGAAACGTATCTACATAGTTATACTACAAAAGGTGGAAAGAATTGCATCACTGTGTATAACCACTACTCCCAAAGATGCATTGGGTATTCTACTGCACCTGCTACCATTAGAATCAGTATGCAAAGGAGATATCAACAGTCTCTGCAATCCGTTTTCATTATATTTGTAGAATACTTAAATCTGAATAATTTACCAAACCTCCCCTGCTTTACTTCATGAGCATCATTACAAGATCTGTGCTCCATCTAGTGAAGGCATGGTACTCCAGCTAGAAGAAAAGCTATCGATTTTTACACGAATAGCTCCAAAACGGACGGAGTTTACTCAGGGACATCAGGTTTTCGTGTTGTTAAGCGAGTTGCTGATCACTGCAGTGCTTACTAGGCAGAGACCTATACTGTCAAGAAAGTTGGGGATTGGTTGAGAGTGAATGTTAATTTAACGATTGTAACTAAAATGTACAGTAATAGTCGAGCCATTATTATGGTCCTAGAATCTTCTCTTCTAAAAAAGAACAACAGCGCTCAACCGAGAGTTGAGCAGAGCAGTTTAACCAAATTACGGTTTCTTTGATTTCAAGAAATCGAAAACAAATCTTGATTCTAGTGTCCGTGTTGACCGAGTACTGTTGGTAGGCATGCACAAAGGTTAAAGGTCGAACACATTGACTTTTGCTGTAGCTGTCAAAACTTCGATGAAGAGGAAAATGTAGAACATTTTCTGTAGCAACCAGTGCTGCCAGAAAAATTTTGACTCTTGTCCCCAATTTAAAACGTCATGTCCCCAAAAAACCCCATTTCAACAGAAAAATCCTAACTTTTGTCCCCAAAACTATATCATTCATAAAAAACGATTATTAAGTCCTATGCGCAGGGATGCGAAATAAGATTTTCACAAAGTTACAAGAAAAATCGTACTTTTTTCATTAAATTGCAAATTTTTAAAAAGTTAATACGAAAAGGCCCTAACTCATGCTTTTCATAGTTTAAAGGAGGAGGAAAAAACTAAACAAAAAAAGATGCAATATTGATACAAAACTTTTTTAAACTCAATTTTTATTAAAAACACTTTACATAAGCACATAATATAGCGTTTAAAAAAATTTTGTATCAATATTGCATTTTTTTTAATTTAGTTTTTTCCTCCTCCTGTAAACTATGAAAAACATGAGTTAGAGCCTTTTCGTATTAAGTTAACGATATATATGTTCGCGGTATTACCATGATGGTAATATCATCTTCATTATAGAGTATGATTACCACACTACTCTAAGAGATTTTTAAAAACTGAAATGTTACCAGTACTAATATTATATTATGTCAACAACCACGATTATTTTCCTGACACATGCAAATTGTTAGAGCTCAAAATGAAAAGTCCCCAAATCCCTCCCCACGAAATTCTGTTCCCAAATTAGAGGCGAAATCCCCATTTTGGGGACAAATCCCCTAATCTGGTGGCACTGGTAGCAACGAAGAGCAAGACCATAATGAGTGCTCTGGCGTTCAGCGAACTTTCTTACGTTGCCACTGTAACGTATTATTAGCTTTGTAATGAGCTCTGATTGGTACGACGGTGAGCACCAAGCTCAAGCAGACTCTCCGTGTTATCAGAATATACAAAAAGGGTCTAAGTGAGTCTGGGATTCTGACTGTCACCTTTACCTAACCTAAACTAACATAACGTGAAATCTAATCACAATGAACCCAACTGGGTCTCCCAGTAGAGGAGTGTTGTAACGTCTACCTTCCTAACGTTATGTGAAATCTACGTGGAGTATAATGATGCGAAACGTGGACGATATCCTCCGCAGAATGCTGCGTTTATGCAAGCCCTCATTAATATCAAATGCCCAACCCTGGTCACATACAAATTAACAACAATTAGATGACACTGGCTGGTTTCGACACACTCTCCTTAAGCCACCAGATGATATCACCAACCAGGCCATAGACTGTAATCCACAGAAAAGTCGGTGTTTCGGACGACCATCACTCACATTGAAATTCCAAATCCCAAACGAACAACTACGAAAGTGAAATCGTGATGCTCAAATTCATTGGAATCAACTTATTGCCATTTCCTTTAAAGATCTTTGTAAAAAAATATATATGGTTGCTGGCTGCTGGTAAGAAAGAGGAAAATTTAGAGTCCAGCTCACTTGAGACCAACACAATGATCCCTTTGTGATACCTGTGTGTTGAAGAGAAGATAGTGAGAGAGGTTGATAGGAAAGGGATAGTGAAGTATGAAGATGAAGGAAGAGATAGAGGAAAGCTTCATTCTTTTACAACTCTTTTTTGCTTTTTTGCACGCTTTTTAATAATGCAGTGTTGCAGCGCCTTCTGGTGTCAAATGAGGCGTATTAAATTTTGAAGCTGTGCTTAGTAGACGTTTTATTGGTTATTTTACTTCGACGATGATTTTGCTACACAACGAATGAGGGCGCTCTGATGTTACATTAGGATTAGCATCTGCTGAAACCGGTGTAGTTTTAGTGACCCAGTGCCTTATGCCTGCATCACTTGAACTTTTCCCAAAACAACTGATACAAAGGACACTATTGCACATCAGAAAAATGCGTAGTGTTGTTATTTTTAATACCTGTCGGACACCGGGCTCGAACCCAGTACCTTAGGTTTTGTAGTCAACGTGCTAACTACTTCACCCAAGGCCACCCTCAACAAATTATATAAAATAATATAAAATATTTTATATATTTTATTTCCACCAAAGTGACGAACAAGACATCAGACTTTGAAGAAAACTTAAGACTATGAGAAAATCTCTTTAAATTAGCAAACGTTTACAGAGAAAATGTTGCAAAAATTAAAATTGACCTCTAGCGGAGATTCGTGATCATAATCATCATGTATCCCATTGACAAAGAAATCATGTATGCATGAGTAAAAAGTTACCCACGATCCCATCTCTAATGTGAGCTTTAGATGATAAAAAAGCTAATGCTGAGCACACATCAAGGCATTTTGTAACATTGCAATAGTGTGTACTAGTGGCAACGCCTGTAATTTCTTATATTTTTACGTTAAAAACAAAAAACCTAACGTGAAAATGACACCACAAAATGGCAACAACAAAAATACCAGATGTGTACTCAGCATAAACGGTTTTCTAATAGTTTTTCTTCATATAGCAATAAACTCTATATTTGATACAAAATTATTTATACCGCCAATAGGCGGTATAAAAAACATGCTCTTGTTCACGTTTCCCTCTACTTTAAAGGCGCTTAAATAATAGTGTTGATTTTTTTAGACAGATGAGCATTAAATATAAAAACAATTGAAATTTTTGAAATCGCTGCATACTCTACATGTTCGGATTGTTAAGAAATAAATGCGCATATTCACACCGATCATTTTTTACTTTAGTGGCAATTAATAAGAAATTAATTCCACAAATTTTGTCATGTGTAAGTAATCGGCCGCATAAATCTCAAATGCAATCACATTAAGCCGCATTAACAAACCCACAAATACGAGTACAAACAGACATCCAATTGAAATCGCATTTGATTTCATTCCCTCTTCTTTTTGATGACCGAAAAGGTAAAATGTAGAAATTGCAAATCAAACAAATTTTACGCTTGAAGTGCGCAAACGCAAAATGCTTATTGTCTGTGTAATTGATACGTTTTTAAGCCGATTTGTTATTTTGTGGTTGGGCAATTTTATGAAGAAATTTCAATATTGGATTGTTGATTAGATATAAAAAAAAATGAATTAAATAGTATCACAGCTTATGTATGTATGTACGTGCGTATTTAACTTCTTGTTATAGATTTATTGGTTTATTTATTTGCCAGTGTTGACAGATTCTTTTGATTTCCCTCGTAAAAAATATTTAGTAATAATAAAACTTTGAACAAAATATTTAACCGACTTAAAATTTACGGACTAAAAAGTGAAAAATAATTTACATTCCCAGTTGACCAAGACATTCGATAAAGACTTCGACTTTGAATATACCTCGAACATTTATTGTGTAAAACTATGAAGAATGACACTTAAAAATTAATCGAAAAAAATGCAGCTGCCGCTCAGTTTTCTTCAAAAAAAAAAACATTCGATTTTCTTAGGTTCGCTACCAATATTAAAAGTGAGAGAATAAATATATATATAATTTCGATATCGCAAAATGGCAGCAGAAAAAGTAAAACAAATTAATTTTTTAATTTATTTATTTTAATTTACTTATTTTATTAAGTATTTTTAATTCCTTAACTTACGCTGCAAGATCTGAACATAGTACCACCATTCTAACAGACTAGCACACATCCACTCGGCTACCGTCACACATTTGAGAAACTATCGAGAGAAGTTCCAAGTTCGAAACTTTAGCGAACATTCGAATTTCTTTAGATTTGCGAACAAATATTAAACAATTTCGTTTCGAAATTTTTTAGCTTTAGTGAGCATTCGTTCATATCGAATCTCAGTTCAAATGGGTTAAGTTAAATAATACATGATTATATATATATATATATATATATATATATATATATATATATATATATATTACCTATAGCGCTGTTTGAAGTGGGATCCAACCAGTTTAGTAGATTATACACTTTCATATTTATGTATGCCGTAAGAAACTATGAATTACGCAGTTAAAAATAAAAAAGGCACTCATATGCAAATACAAACACTATAACTATAAACATTAAACAAATATGCTGATACAGATTTTTAAATTACGCAGCACAAATGACATCAATAAAAATTTATAGACTATGTCAGTTATAGTCACACAAATGAGTATAAAAATACTCTAACTTTTAAATGGATACACCTGCATATATACAGGGCTATTTTATTTACAAACACATAAAGCCACACACACACACAACCACACATTTTTGATTCTATTTTATATACACAAATGTATATACACGGTGGCATATGATGAATAAATATCCCGACTATCATGCGTATATTTTCTTTGCCCGATTACATAACAAAACCAAAACTCAATTGGTTTCTATGGTAATAGATATGGCGTTATGGCGAGTCACGTATAACCGAATACAGTGTTTCCCATTAGTTCGGTTCGAACGGCTGTTTTCTATGGATATGGTTATGTCAAGTCTGATTGCATCTTTATCAGCATTCTGCTAACCTAACCTAGCCTAACCTTGAGAGAAAATATCTGAGCGCACGAATTGTTTTCGCTACAATTATGATTATATGCAGCAAGTAAAATTAAGACTTATGTATATTTTTTTGAGTACTGATTGTCATTCTCTGGTCCGCACCAGATTTTAAAGCGCCAGATAGAGTTACTAAAAGAGTCCAAAATGTGTGCAAATTACGTAACAATCGAATTAGTATAAGCATATTAAATAAAAGAATAAGATTTTATGGGCGTATTCACGTCCACTTTTTGGAAAATCATGCCAAATGTCAGACATAACCTCTCAGTCTAAAGACGACAGAGTTGTGAAGAAACACACATAATATGTATATAAAAAATGCAGCAGAATTGAAAACCTTCTCTTTTTTCAAGCTGGTTAAAAAAAGAAAATAAATTTCAAGTTAATTAAAACATTTCAATATTTTGAAATATTCAATAACTCAATATCGCTTTGAATTTGCTGGTGTTAAGTCTCATGATCATAAAGTCGATTCTCGCCAGGAAATGGATCATATACCAATTCAGCTTTTTGCCGATCCAATCAATTAATTATCTTATGAATTTTCCAACAGCTTTTTATACATCAAAAGAATTTTCAGTATGACAATTTTAAATTGATAATAAGGTCAACTAAATTACCTATTGCTTGTTTCCATATGCCCAGTGAGGAAATCTCCAATAAAACTTCCTCTCGCTTATGAAAAATCTTAAATATTCTTAAAAATTACCTAAACATTTTGTTTATTAGGTATGACCAACACAACACAACACCACACATAAATAAATAAATGTGTATTCCTAATAAATTCGTTACAAAACTTATTGGCAATCAATTCCTTAATCCTTTAACTACTGCACGTGAAATAAGTTGAAATTTATTTTTGCAACATTCAATTTGCCATAAAATCCTTTATCCCTTAAGTCGATATAAAAATATAATCAATGGACAAATAACATTGCAAATACTTCTCTCATATTTGAACTTCAACCCTTCCATTCATTTCATACGGTCAAAGTGTCATCGCTAATGGAAAACTATAAAAAAAAATTATCTACTCCAAACAGTTAAAGTGCTGTAGAGGAGTTTTTCAATACACACTGACGCACTCATTCGATAACCATGAATAACATTTTTTTTCTAACTTATTTACAATTATTTTGTACTTTCGGTCAAAATGTTGCATTTACGTTCCCAATTTTAAAAGAAGAGGGAATGAAAGAAAAGAGTTGTAAATGTATGTAGTTAAAATGCATATGGATAAAAGAAAAAGCTTCAAATAGTAAATATATGGATTATGAAGGGAAACAATTTATATCCATATCGTGTTAAGAAACATGCAATCGGGGAAAATGGGGAGAAAGAACTTTACGGTTGGGGTTGTAACAAACTTCAAGGCATATTTGTGTCCATAATTATGAAAGTCACCTAAGTCATATATATTTTGAACAGTTTCTTCACAATTATGGACACATTTCTTAATGCACTTTGCCGTTAAATAAGAAAAGTGGTAACAACTCTACCGCTTCTAAGCTACCCAACCGATTTCGAATTTTCAACTACTAACTGCAATGGCGACCTTCAAATAAACCCCTCAATCATTGCATATTTGTGAGTGTCATGTGCTTGTTGCTTCAAAGGAGACGTACAAATAACTTCCTCAATCATCATTTGTATTTTGACTCCGTGGAGCAATATAAGCATTTGTTCGAGTGCGCATATCTCCATAATTGGCAAGAATCACACAGAAACTGATTAGTTTTGTGAATCAGAGTCGTCGTGAAAATTTTCTCGAGAATTGTATCCTGCTAATATTTTATAAATGAAGTGGTGTAACCCACATTTGTTTTTTGGATGCTGTTGATAAATATATATATAAATATATATTGCAGAGACTAAAATATTGCAATGTCACAAAGCAATTAAATAATTAAAAAGAGCAATTGCTTAAATAAATTGAGGTGGTTTACACCACTTCAAATTCGGCACACAAACTGGTAATACGCTGGATTGAGACATAAGATACTTTTTCTCGCGAAAATGACACGGTTTAACCCATTATGTGCCTGTTTTATTCTTAAGAATTTTAAAAACTATAATCACGGAGCAAATTTTCTCCAACATAATGAAAAATATTGCTGAAAAAGTTTTAAGATTTTAGACACGAATCAACCCATTACTTGCCAATAATAGTAAAGCCGCGTTCAGACTATTATACTTAGTATTTATACTTGTCAAAAATTCAAATAATACGTGCAAGTGTGATAGTCTGAACGCAAAATGTGATCGAAATGGCAAATAATACGATAAAAATTTTGACATCCCATAAGACTTTTTCGTTTTTAGAAAATTTTCTAAACGATAATACTTTTCATTAGATCAGGGTTGCATTTTCACACAAACCAAACTTCCAAGTCGGCTGTTTCGCCGCAGATAGCGTGTCGTCAATGATGTAAATGTTTTGTCATATGTATATCGACTCAAAATTTTGAATAAGTGAATCGTATGGAAGTATATTTCGTTGACGTAATTTTTAACGCTTTTGTAACATCTTTTCTTAAATGTTTTTCTGTTATTTACATAGAATATTTTTAACTGCTAAATTTTTTCAAGTGTCAGCACGTCCCCGCCTGCATGAAACCGCTTTGCCGCCGCTAGTAAATGAATAGCACAGACATTTTCATTGAACAGCTGTTTTGTTTTCTACTTGTATTACACATTTGATTTGAAGTGTGATGGTCTGAACACAATATGTGATTTTACGTTAGATTTTTTGACAGTCGCAATGAATGTATTTAGATTTCTGTATCGTAAAGTGTGATGAAAATATTAATACTTGTATAATAGTCTGAACGGGGCTTAAGGAACTTTACTATTTAGTTTTTATAGGCTTATTAAGGGCTTATTTGACATATTTCTATGGGAAATTTGTCAAATAAACCTATAATAAATCTCAATTATTTTTTCTGAATACATATGACAGTTAATGTTTAATAAAATTAAAATATTCTCACAAATAATTAAATTTGTAAGTCACTTGGTGGTGCTAATGTGCCCACTTTCCCCTATGTACGTAAATATCACACAATATTTTCTTCTTTGGACACTCAGAATTGATTTTACAATACAATGCGCCCCATAAATTTATTGAAAATCCTTAGGTTGCCTCAAGATGGCCTGTCTCTTATGTACACTGGTGTTCATATTAATAGCGAAAATTTAATAATTCAAGGTTTAATATTAAAAATGTATTACCACTTAAGCCGCGTTCAGACTATTATACTTTGTATTTATACTTGTACAAAATTCAAATAATACGTTCAAGTGTGATAGTCTGAACGCAAAATGTCATCAAAGTGGCTTAAAGCGAATTCGATACATTTTTCAAAAATTGTCCGCCATATTAAATCCGCCATTTTTAATTTTTAAAAACTGACATCATATTCGTAATCAACGACCCTAAAAACTTTGAGGTTCCTATTTTTATTAAAATTTATTGAGTCCATATAAAGTAAATAATTTTGTCGCACGGAATTTGCAATTCGTCCCTGTGTGCACCGTAACTCGGAAAATATGGGTCGCCCGCAACTTTTTTATTTAATTTTTTTTTTTCTTATTGTTTAATTTTCTATCATATAGACAGACTCCTTTTTATATATTTTGAGCTGCTTCACAAAACTGCATTTGTTGCAAATATTTCTTTTTTTCGATGTACTTCAGAGACGAATGAGACAGCTTTTCTCACACATACAACTATAGTTTTATTTTTGACACCACTGTTTTAAACTGTGATCACAGTTCAGCAGTATTTTGTTTGTAGCAGCAGGGCTGTCAGATTTATTTTCACCTTTTTTGCCAAATCCAATGTTAAAAATCGCCAAAATCGCCAAAGTCTCATTTTTTTATTTTTTGACAATGAAATATGTATTTTATAAATTATTAATAATTTATTTTATAAATTATAAAAAATTAAATTATTCCGAATCGCTAAAATTCGCCAAAAACGGGGAAAATATCGCCATTATATATATTTTGTTTATTTTTATTTAAAACAATGTAAAAATTATTATGAACATAAAAAGGTACAATGTTTGATATAAAGAAGATTTTGCGGTTAGTATTAATCAAATATTGGATATACATATGTATGTACATTTGTATGTAGTTGCAGTTCTATTACATATCTAAAACTCTATATACTTGATCGTCAAGACATTCCACACTGTCTTCTTGTTTTGAATACATCGTATCGGAATTGAACTTTTTCAACATACATATCTTGCGAAGGTATAAAAGAAGTGCAACATGTGCTATTTACATTCATATAATTTATAACTTGTAATAACGCGTCAAGAAGTTCATATTGCATGCTATTTCGGAAGCGCGTTTTAGTTGAGTTCATTATTGAAAATACCCTTTCAACGCACGCACTACTAGTTGGAATTAACATTATGTAAAGTACAGCCAAAGCATGTTTTTTAAAATTGTACATACCTGCCGTATCGTTATAATTAGGGCTAATTAAAATATGCAAAAAAATTCAAAATATGCGCCAGAAATAGAACGAAAAAATTTCAAAATATGCGCGTAATATGAACAAATATGCAAAATATGCAAGAATAAAATCAACAATTTTGTTACCTTAAAGTATTTTTATTCAAAGAGATCGTTATTATAATGAACAATCATTTGTTTTTTTAAATTTTCAAAAAGAAATGATCTTCTAGTTATTGTCACATAAAACAGATGAATACATGGAAAATATGCGTTCAACATCAGTAGATATAACAGGAGCGTATTTAAATATTATCAATATATTCATCGGTTTCGGTTTTATTGAAATATATATAATTTTTAATTATGATTAAGGTCTTCAGACCTGTGTTTCTGTTCAAAACTTTGTTGAATTTATCAATGAATACATTTTGGTTTGTATTTTCAATACTTTCTTTCACACGTTCTATAACAGCTAAACTTGCACTAATAGGAAGTCCTTTACTTTCTAGTCGGGTGATGCTTGAGCAGAGGCATTCAAAATTATGTTTTATATAAACTAAATCAGATTTCATTGACGCTTTTTGAAACAATAATTTTGCATTGCGTATTGACTCTGCCTCATCGTCATCAAGTTTATCTAAAACGACACAAATTTCTTTGAAATTTTCAGAATAATATGTCTGAGCAACGATGTTCGCCATAAGATTCGTCGTCCGCAAAATCGACCCAAAATCGATTGCTTTTAGTGGAAGAAAAGTGCTTGGTATATCAAAAGCTATAACAACATTGTTTATCAATATTTCGCTATTATGAGTTTCATTCAAAATTGTTGGTGTGAACATTTTTGAGAAAAATGATAGAAGAGTAGAATATAGATTCTGATGCATACTGCCTGCATGCCTGACTGAAATTCAAGATTTAAATGGTTCATTTCATTTACTATTGGATTTATAAATATCTAAAAAAGTCTTGTCTTTTCGTCACATAATTCTTTGTATATATTTTGGGCAGTCTTATGATTTTCGGCTTTCGAAATAAGTGAAAAATGATGTTTAAGCTCCACCCATTGCTCCAAAATTCGTCTAATAGCCGCTCCATAAGACAACCAACGAGTTGCAGAAATTTCCACAAGTTTTCTAAAACGGTTGCTTTAAATACCGGTATTAAATGTTCTTAGCACACCATCTACACGAGACAAATACCATAATAAAAATGTTCAGGTCTATTCGAAGAACTTAAAGAAAACTTAATTGTCTTGTAGAGCCTGGCCGAACGCCATTAAAGCTTCATTAACAGTGGTAGACACCATATAAACACTTCGTATCTCTTTTTTCTTTATTTATTTAAACTTAACGCGCTTAAATTGGCGTCGAACGAATATGACATTGAATCATGGTGACGAAGTATTTTAGAATACCTCCAATGTAAAAGAAAACATATGTTTTCTATCACTCATCTCCAACATAGTATTTTAGAATAGCAAAAAGTGAAATATGCGCGTATTTGTTGTGAAAGTGACTTCCCGAATAGACCTGAATATTTAACGATTTTCAAGCCAGTTCATGGCTCATCAAAAATAGCCAAAAAAATCGCCAACTTTTTTACAAAACGCCAAAATATCGCCATGTCGCCAAATCGAATATTAGGACGCCAAACTAGTTTTAAAAACGCCACGTTTGGCGAGAAATCGCCACATCTGACAGCCCTATGTAGCAGTTCTGTTATTTTGAGAAAATTTAATAAGAAGAGCAGTTCGTTTACGGTTTAACACATTTCGGCTCTTCTGCCTTAAAAGTATTTATTAGTATTAGTATTTTGATAAATACTAATGAGAAGTGCGATAAAATTAAACAATTAGCAATCAAATCCATCCGAATATTGAGAAAATTGCAAAAACAAAAATGTGAGAGCCTTGCATAGTTGCCAGAAAGGACTATTTTACACGATTTAATGATTTTTTCTAGACAAAAGATGAAGGTACAAAAAAAATTAATGTGGTAGCTTTATTTACTGTAAAGTAAGCATACAAGAGCATTCACAGTTTGTATGAAAGAACAATATTTGCAAAACCTGTTGCTTGAGTCACAGTTGGGATTGTGATTTTTCAATCGCTGTGAAAAAGTAACAGGGTTCGAAATATAGCTCATCTCTAGTTCGATCAGTACTGTCGACTACAGTCGAAGATCGAAAGTTGGTCATAATAAAGTTTTCAATTTACATACACTTCAATTAAAATTTAAAAATATTTTCTTTTCTCAAGACGTGAGTGTAAAAACATTTTGTGGACCAAACACAAAAGAACGCTGATGATGAAGGTTTAGTGGCCTTCGAAAACGGCTGGCTGTTCCGTTCAACTATGTGTAGTTAGTCAGAATATTTACAACAGACTTTGGTGTTATTTGTTCATTAATAATTATCACATGTAATTTGGCTTAAAAAGCGATACGAACTTTAGCCCGTTCAAATCACAAATATAGAAACAAATGGAGTTCGAATAATAATTAAAAATTAACTAAAAACATTTTGTATTAAATTTTTACACAAGATTAAATATGATATAACTATTTTTTTTTTCTTATTATTGACTCCTATTGTAGTTACATTACAGTTGGCTAACTAAAAGCTTCATTAGTCCTTACTTTCTGTTAATGTTCTGTGCTGTATCGTTCTGATTCTTAATTTGAATATTTACTTTTTCTGTAGTAACTTAGTCCCTATTTACACTATGCAAGTCTTATTGCTAAGTTGATTAGTTTATTAGGAGAGAGAGACGGGGGGAAAAGAAACGTTGCTGTTCCCCTCGTCTCTCTCTCCCTGAAACTAATCAGCTTAACAATAAGACTTGCACAGTGTGATTTGGGACTTATCAGCTATTTCTGGCCTGAAGGGTCGCAGTTTTCCACTAAAGTGATGAGTTTTGCGTCTTCCATTGTTAAATTTCAATATAACCTTATGATTTTCTTTTTAAAAGTCAATTTTTTACATTCTAAAAGCACAATCAGAGTTTATTTAAAAATATTTTTATTTAATTTGTGCTGTCACTTACAATTATTTAACAATTTTTTTTATTTTCACAGGTTGAACTGCAACAGAACAGAACAGAACAGAACGAAACAGAAAAACTAACGACTTGTATTCGATTTCTATAAACAAAAAAGAGTCAGCTGATTCGCAACAGAACAAAAAGTAAAAACTAATTCTGGTTTAACTCTGTCATTTATGGGCACCCATTTTTTAGAGCTATGCTCTTAATGCCAGACACAAGAGCGTAACAAAAATAATTGGCACTATTACAGTTATAAATTTATTTTCTTTTTTTTATTTCCTTGCTTACATTTTTTAATTTTTAATTTTTCTTTATTTTTCTCTGTTCGTAAAGAAGGAGATGCCAGATGACTTACTAATATAAACTTAAAAAAAAAACAGAGGTGCTAAGTCTGTGCTTACATATGCAAAATGTCCACACATGTAAATATTTTCAGCGAGTTTATTTTGTTATATAAATAATGATAACATAAATAAATTTTTTGAATATTAAATAAATAGTTTTACAAATACAAATAGTTTTATTGCTATTTAACGCATGATTTTTTTTATATTCTAAAACTTGAGGCGGAAATTCACTCCCCTTATGCACAACTTTGTCATTTGTGAACCGATTTTCAACATTTTTTATTTTGTCTGAAAGGGATTGCCTGCAGTTTGATCGCTTAATTTTTTTTTTCAAAATCAGATGTGAAAATTGGCTCCTCCATGCATAACTCTGCCATTTGTCTAACGGCTTCCAATTTTTTTTTTTTTTCTTTTTTTTTTTTTTTGAAGAGTTTACTCGCAGTTTGGTCCCATAATATTTTCTCGGAAATAGGGCGGTAGCGGGGGAATTTTCTTCCTCCCTTGCATAACTCTGTCATTTATCAAGCGGGATTCAAAATCCTTATTTTATGGAAAGGGTTTGCTTACAGTTTGTTCCTACAATTTTTTTTTTTTTTTTTGTAAAATCGATGGGAAAATTTTCATTTCCCCGATTTTCAAAATTATTTTTTGTTTAAAAAGGTTTGCCTGCACTTTTCTGGTGTAATTTTTTTTCGAAAATTCGAAGAGAAAAATCACGCATTTCTATGCATAATTAAAAAAAATCTAAAGTTCAATTTTAAACTTATATTTCTCAACAAACACTGTAATGATTCTAATAAAACTTGAACTGAATAAAAGCTTAAGATGTTATCTATCCATTAAAAAAGAATTACAAAAAATCTTTAGTAGTTCAAAAGTTAAAGAGTACGTTGGCTTTTACTTTGTTTTTATTTAGTTTTTGTATTTTGTGGCAGCAAAGTAGTCTTAGTGCAGACCTCCAACTGTCAACATACAAATAAAAATAATCCTACAACAATTTTGTATGTATGTTGATGTAATTAATAGGCCACTTGGTATTAATACATTTTGTTCATCATTACATTATTTTGTATGCAAATATTTAAAATCAAGGATCTATCCAATAAGACTACATACGCGATAAATTAGAAGCTCTTCAGCGGTACATTAGTATAAGTTGAGCACAGAATTCAGCAGAATATTTTATATGTAATAGCAGACTTGCAAAAGAAATTTTATAAGCTTTAGCATTTATCTTTTATTGAAGTCTTGAGAGAATTTTTTCATTTCCAATATTTTCAATACACCATTCATATATTTTTCACCACCACTGTTTATTTTTTTATTACTTTTTAAATCCATACTTACTTATATTTGTATAAGAAAAAGAGTTAAAAAGAGTGATTTTTTTTATTTATCGCAAACTGGACATTGGTGACAAATTAACATTGAGCCGGGGCGATTGGTAGGTGTAATCTAGTGTGAAATTGCTTCAGATTTTATTTAGCAAACAACTTCTGTCTGAGAAGATAAACATGCTTATGTATCTTCTTAAGCATATAGTCTAGGACATGCTTAGGTCACATGTATGCACATACATACAAAGTCGTACATAAAAATATAAAATGGACCATAATTTAGAATTGTGCAAAATTATTTTTTTTAATAAATCCGTTGTGGACAAAAAAAAAGCTATAAAAGCTCTTGGCCAATAATATTTATTAATTTTCATAGCTTAGAAATCCTTAAACCATTTCGACACAAATAAAATTTGATTCAATTTGTAATTTCATTATAACTATTGACCGTTACAATAAATTTATATGACGATTATTTTAAATAATTTAGACGACTTACAGCCATGACAACAAATTGTCATTATTTTACATCATTATCGTATGGGAAATGAATGGGTATTGAGTAGTTGAGCTGATTCGTTTCGTTCTCGTGCATTGATTGCAAAAAATCAAAGAAAACATTTTTAAATATTTATTTATTTTGAAGACAAAATGTCACGTTTAATTGAATGTTATGCCTTTGTTTGCTTGTTGTTGTTGCTGCTGTTTTTGTGTTGAGCTTAAGTCAGTCTTAGATTCAAATTTAATTTTCTAGAGAGTATGTGTGTGTGTGTGTGGTTTCTTGTCACAATAATTTACAAATTTGCATGCAACGTACAGAAGCGAAGTACTCGTACAACAAACTACTCAAATGTAGAAAGTAATAAACATGTCACATTGACGACAGATGTGGTCGCTCAAAACGAAGATTTTTTTTCTTATTGTTTTTATATGTATGTACGAGTACATGTTGTTGCACTGATCACTTTTCGAAATGAATCGCTGAACTGACAATTCTCTATTCATTGGAAGCCAATCAGAGCAGTAGATCTACAACAGCAACAAGTAAGTATTCGTAGCTGGCAGTAGCAAGCAGCCAATTTAATGCAATTTTTTTTATTATTTTACAAAGAAAATACATACTAAAATTATGTACGAAGATTTTGTTTTGTTTTATTTTATTTTATTTTATTATTAAACAATCACAAATAAATTTGCATTGATGCTTGATGAAGCATTTGTGTCATGTAGCAAACAACGAGATTTTGATGCTGCATTTTATGGTTGTATATATTGACAACCGATACGAATTCAGCAACTTTTAAAGTTGGCTAAATTGGAATTTGGAACTACATACTTATGTATCTGCAATCACCATTTTTGGGAGGATCTAATTTTTATAAGGAGAAGGTAAATTTCAAATTACAAGCTCCATATCGATAAAAAATATATATTTATGTATATAAAACTGTCTTAACAATTAGGGTTACCATAAAAAAAACAGAAAACATGCAACTTCTAGCCCAATTCTAAGGAAGAGTGGAAAGAAAATAAATTCAGTAAAGTGCGACTTTGACTCGCACACTTATAATACTTTACGAACTTTACCCTATACAATAGAATATTTTACCTGATGTAGAAATTTTTAAACAAATTTTAAGTATCTAAAGGGTGATTTTTTAGCAACTTTCTTTTTGGCAACACTGTTTTTGGCAACTCAGTTTCATGTATCATGTTACTGTTAAACATGTTCAGTTGAATCGACTTAAGTGCCCAGGAGACGTTCAAAAAAACCCATCAATCACATAGTTGTGTGCGTGCAGTCGTTTCTTTTCGGCTACACGTACACGTTGTCGGCACTGATTGATGAGAATCAAAAAATTTTGATATTTTTATTTGACGGCTGATTATTTGATATTTTGATCTCCAAATCTGATTGACGAAAAAACCGTCACTTGCTTTGTGTTATTTGTTCTGTAACGACATGGAGAAGTGCGCGGATGAAAAAAATTAATTTGTACTTTATGAAAATGTACCATTGATCTTTGTAAAAAACCAAACAATCAAAAGTCTACAAACAGTTTTATGATTACTATAAATATTATATTCTCTAATTTTTCTAATCTGAATAAAAAAATTACTTAAAAATTCTTTTTAAAAACCCCAAATACATATGTATGTATTTATGTATGTGAATTTTGTGTTTAAAACAAATTTTTAACTAAAAAGCAAATACATACGAGTATGTACATATTTTTTTTTATTCCCACTACCCAATGTCTTCTTTTTATATTAAAAATCGTTTGTTTGTTTCGAAATTTTTTTAAGGAAAATATTTTTGTTTTTTAGAATGGTTTGAAGAACTAGAATTATTATTATTATAAATAATAATAATAAAAGATGAAAAATTAGAGTGGAAGATAGAAAAATTACTATTTAGCTCTGTATATTTGTTTAATGTGTTTTTTTATACAAAGATTTCATAAAGTTTTAATGCCGCTAATAACAAAAAAATCATCATCCGATGAAGACATATATGCCATCGCACACAACGAGCACAAAATTAAAATGCTGATTGACGATTTTATTTGTACGTCTCCGAAAAATCATCAATTAAACGACACTAACACATTCTTATCGACTGATGGCTTTTTTGTACGTCTCCTGGACACTTTACAAACGAACAACGCTTGCAGATTATAAAATTTTATTATCAAAATTCATGCTCGGTTAAGAAAGTGCATCAGTGCACTTCTTCCATTTTGAAAGCAGCCGGAATCTTGCGAATAAGTTTTGACAAAAAATTACATTATTGAAGATTAAACCACCAACACGCATACGTAGAGTGTGGACAGGGGAAAATATTGCAGCTGTATCTCTGCCAGTGTTGTTGATGGCCTTGAATTATTGATTCAGCACCATTCGCAGTAATTGGGCCTCTGTTACTTTTATTTTTTTTATTTTTTTTGCCCAAAATGTAAGAACTGCACTTGGCTGACATGTGGTGAAACATTGGCCCGATTGAGAGGTGAGTTTGGTGAACAGTTTATTTAACGTTTGGGCCCGATCAACTGGCCGCCTATATCGTGCGATTTAACGCCTTTGGACTCTTTTTTGTGGGGCTATGTTGAGGTTCATGTCTATAGGGACAAGCCCGCAACGTTTGATGCAATGGAAGACAATATTGAAGAATTCATTCGTGAGATAGCGGGCGATATGATGGGGAAATTTGCCGAAATTTCAGACATATCCGCGGTCAACATTAACATGAAATCAGCTTTAATTACATACATAGATCGTTCTACTGACTCAAATAAAGATTTCAATTTCTCTATATTGTAAGTGTATGCTCCTAAAAAATTACCCTATAAATGGTAAGGTTTTTTCGGTTTTTGGTGAATTTTTTTAGTTGCATCGCTTTTTTTTAGGTTGGGCGTTTTTTGTTTTAATTTTGGTACTCATTTCGGTTTTTGGCGTTTTTTTAGTTATATATATATAAAGTTTGACTTTTGTTATGATAGAAATATATCAGGTGTAGACGTAGGGTAAAAAAGGGAAAGCTTATGAAGAAGATGTTTAAAGCTCTTTACAAGGAGGACAAAAATACGGTGCTAGTTCAAAAATATAACAAGCCGGGGCACCGCAATAGCTGATTTATATTAAGCTTTTTTTCATGAAATTTCATGAATTTTGCTGCACGTAACCTTTTCTTTGCCACCACTGAATTCAGCGTACTTGCATTAGGTTTAAACACCGGTTACCCAGCTTGTTACAAAAAGTTTAAGATTCGAGCATAGTGAAGTTAATGGACGCATTTGTAAAAACTGCAAATCATTTTAAACTATTGTATCAAAGCTCACAAGGGGTTGATGGATTTTTTTTTCTGGTGGCAAATTTATATTATTTCAAAAAGCAATAAACGGTGCGGAGAAAGGATGGCGCTCAATTGAACCAAGTTTACTGCAGCGTGTGTCGCAGAACACAAGGCTGCGTTTTGAACAATGTGTTCAACTCGACGTAAAATAAAATCCGCATCTCCATGATATCTTTGTGTCAATTATTACGTTCTTTATTTAAGTTTGAAAATATAATATAATAATAGACACCTTGTATAATATAATCTCAATTTATAAGATATTGAAGTTTAAAAAAGGAAACAAATTACACAACGTCCGAGTTATAAAAAATCGAATGATCAAAAAACAGTTTAACAATAGATGAGTGAACTAGTACTAGAGGTAAGCGATATATAAATATCAATTTGCATATTTCAAATTGCAAATGTTATAATCTGGAATTTTTGAACATGCTATTCCAAAAAAAAATCAAGACCTTGTACGGCAAAAATTCATTGAGTTTCATTTGATTGGGTTCGTGGCTTGTAGTGCCAATCGAACAGCAGTGAATATTAAATTAATTAAATTGAATTAGAAAACTGAACCACAAAATCAATCTTGAAGTGATGGATGTGGTTTATGAAAATAGTATTCATAAGCCAGACAAAACGCTTTCGAACTTCTATGTTAGAACCATACAAACAGTTTTCATTTTCAACCGAATTACACAATAAACCCCAACTCCAGGATTAAAAAACTGAAACGGAAACCGGTCGGTTTAAGTAAATTTTAGACCGAAATCCCGATTTTTCTCGTTTCAACGGTTTTTAGCAAACTCTACGGTTTCCAAGATACAGCACGTTGTCAAAATTACATAGTCAAAAATTACATTAACTGATGGAATACCCTTTAATTTTAATTTTTTAATTTTCAGTGTTAATTGTTGTAGTCGCTTTAGAATACCCTTTAATTTTTAACTGTCATATACATATTTGTTGTAGCGGCCAAAACTTTTCATATTCTGTGAAAATTTCAGTCACGTACACACTTACGTTTCTGGAGAAAACAGCCTGTAACAGACAGATGGAGAGGCGGGCATTGTAGCGAAAACAATAGGGTTCCACTTCACCTTTGGTGTGCGGAAGGAACCCTAAAAAATATAAAGTCGTTTGATTACGTTATTGCATAATCATAAGGCAGACGGGATGCACTGTATGATTTTCCGCATTTCCGAAGCGCTTTTTTATGTCTTAGTGCTTAATTATACCAAATTTACTTTTGCTGGGTAATATGGGAGTAAGTACCATTTTTGTGGTTGTATAAAGTGAAACCCTAAACAATACCCAGGAGACACTTCCCACTTGATAGTTTCATTTAACTTCTTACAATTTTCTTTGCATGTCGTTGTTAATTTTATCGCTGTTGTTGTTATTGCTTTTTTTTGCCATGTCATTGTTGTTGTTGTAATTTTCTTAGCAATGTTGGCTTTAAGACCATTTTTTTAGTTGTTGTTTTGTGTTGTTCTTTCTTTTTTTTTATTACGAGTATTTTGTGTTTAAGCCAATAAAATTTCCAACGACATCGAGTTGCAAGTTTTAAAATCATAATTTATACCACATGCCAGCATAAACTGTTGCTGGCTGATGCTGGTTGCAAGATGCTCCGCCTTTTGGCCAATCAGGTGAGACAAATGTGAGCACGAAAAGAGGATGGAGAATCAAAACAACAATAACCGAAGCAAAAAATTTTTATCTTATAAAAAATAAACTGAAACAAAAATTTTAAAAACTATTAATTTGATAATTTAAATAGAATGGGGCGTAGATAACACATCTTAAAATATTAACATAATTACTACCAATTTATGAATGCAAGAGAATTCTTTCTTAATATGTAATTTACTTCAAATGCTAAAGTTTTACTTTATACTGGTATTTACTTAAGAAGACTCCAAAAATAAGTTCTTAAACAAAATATTTCAGCTCAATAATGGCCATTCATCAATAAATATCTAAAAAAAAGGCAGCATACGAATATTTTCAAATAAGTTTAAAGGCAGATTGATTAAAAATATGAGCGATCAGCCGTTAAATGTTGTTTTAACGGCTTCCCGAAAACGAAAAGCCAAAAACAAAATCGCAAGTCTTAAATAAATTGCATTGAGTGTGCATTTGGTTGCATTTTTGTACTTTCGAGGTGAACAGCCAGCCCATCGAAAAGATATTAATCTATTAGTAAGTTTATGTATTTTATATTTTATATAACAATACATCATTATTACACATACTCGTATAATTTCATAATGCCCGTATGGCTATTCTACATGAAATATGTACTCATTAACAAATTTGCTTGGTTATTGAAGTGGCAAAGAAAGACTTTTAAAAAATTGTGAACTTAAACTAAAACGTAAGCAATGAAAAAAAATATATATTAAAATACTCCCAATCCAGCCGTTAAACTTATTCCTTTTCATTGGCAAATTATGACGATCAAGATGAGTGTGAAGGGTTTATCTTTACCCTCAAGTACAGTGGGTTCACACGAACACATAACTGCAAATGCAGCTGGATGTATTTCTCGCCTTGTAGCCAACTTTTTAATTATTTTAAGATTTAACTTTAAATAAATATTTCAGTGGTGCCACCATTAAATATTTCACATTAATAATGAATAGTATTACTATTTTAAAATGTACTTATATCACGTAAAAGTATAAAAATTAATGAATTTATCTCTTTTCAATAATCTTCTTTCTGTTGAATAATATGAAATAATTATAAGCCTTGCTGTCGTCTAAATAATCATTGTCATATAAACATGTGTTTTCTATTTGTGATATATTGAAGTCGGTTGTGTGCATTACTGAATCTGTTCACTTCTTTAAAAATATGACTGAAGAAGCAAATCAGATCAAAACACTTTCCAGAAATTCTTCAGAGAATCAGGCTTCTCCATCTTTTCAATAACTACGTTTATACGCGCTACTTATTCGAAAATAAATATATTTATTGTAAATAGAGAATTTTATCGCATCAAGCCTCGTACTCTGTTCGAAGAAAAATTTTCCGTAACATTGATTGTTTCGCGTGAAAGATTGGACATGTACTAAATGTAGCCCAACTCGCGTTTTTTTATAAATTTCTCGATTTTATTGCTTGAAAGTATGAAAGTGCGAAAAAAAAGTACTGCTCATGTTGTTTCGCAGCGGAAACTAAAATGATGCCAGATTCATTTTGCATGGAAAACATGCTGCCAGATGAATTTTATGTGTTTTTCGCAATAAGAACAGAGTACTACTTTTGCGAATATATTTCGCAAAAATTTCATTCCAAATACTTTTACATGTAGTTTGACAGCATTTCTCACGAAATTGTGAACAGAGTACCAGGCTTAAGCAGAGAATAAATTTTTTATTTGCAAATAGCTAACTCACGAAAACAATTCCTAATTAACGACACTATTTGCATATAAAATTTTAAACGTTGCCACTCGTTCTGATGGATTTCCATGGATTGGGCCCGACTATTGTGTTTTTGTATTATACATATATTTCATTTCGTTTTTACATTAATTCGATTGCCATATAAATAAAGATTTTTCATTTTTGTAATTTTAAGACTATTTGGTATCATATGTTTTCCATTAACGGTGCTACCAAATCGTTATACTCTTATCATCCGGCATCACGTAAAAGTAAGAATTTTCCGTATCCAAAGTGATATATAATAGAAGCCTGCGTAAACAGTATTAAAATGTAAATACATATGTCTTGAAAGTTAATAAATATAAATTTTTTTTTTTTAATATTTCAAATTTATTTTTTCTCTTTTTTATTTTGAAAATATGTCTTTTTTTTTAAATGTATTCTCGTGGCATCCCTGAAGGAAACGTAGAGTTAAGTGTTCCTAATACACTATGATATTACACTATGACTTTTCCCCTGCATTTTTCTTGAATTCTCTTTTGTGTTGCTACCCTTTTGATCGCCTTTGTATTCCGTTTGTCAATAAACTCTAGAAAAGTCACAATAAAAAGTCATAGTGTGAATCCCGTATAAGTCATCACTTGTATAGACTATTTTGGTGACATTGTCAATGGAGCGTCTACATATTAATATTTTTTTTTTTTTTTTTTTTTTTTTTTGATGCGTAGAAAACATTTTTTCAGATACACACAACTATGCTTCTTAATTTTTTATTGGTTTGTTGAAAATAAAGGTGGCGTCATGCAAAATTTAAGTGTTTATAAAAATTAGTTTAGGAAATCAAATTAAAAGGTTGATATGTATCTATAAATGTATTGAACAATTCATATTCATATTGTATAAAAATAAAAAATGTGAAAATTAAAAAACTTTTGTGGAAATTGTACAATTATAAAAATATTTTTGGACTCTGTGGAAGATTTTGTGCCATCAGTTAAAGATTTGTAACACTTTCAGATCCATACGTAAGTGTTTGACTTTACTAATTCAGCGAAACATACAATTTAAATTAATAACTAGTTTTACTTCTGTTATTTGTTAGTGTGTTGATAACGTCAATAGTAAGTCAGTACAATCTTACTATTGACATTTTCGCCATATGGTCCCACAAGAACTACCTAGTCAGTAGAACTACCTACTGGCAGATTTCGTAGGATAAGCCTGTATTAAATGTCAATAGTAGATAGCATTAGTTGGGGTACAATTTGTCAGTAGTACTGGTGACATCGTCAACAGATAATCAGTATAATTTTACTATAGACATTTCCTTCAGGGATGTATTAATAAGCGAAGTACGATGGATCTATTGATATACGTGTATATGAGTGTTTACAAGCGATGTCGCGAAGATTTCTTGACAAGAAGATTTCGTAACAAACAATCAAAAGAAGTAGTGTTGATGCGTGTATGCTTGTTATTTTGCATATTGTACGTTTAAGTGTGTGAGTAAGATGTAGATGGTAAGTTATTATCAGCCGTATTCAGAAAAAATAGTTTAGGTTTTGTATGGAAATCTGTTTGGTAAGCATTCAGTAAACACAAATTATTTTTTTTTTTTCTAAATAAAGCCTTATGTATTTAAGGGTGGTTTTTTAAAGCAAGCGCACACAACTAATGTCAATGCATGTGCGCGTTTGTATGTGCGCAGAAAAATAAAAGGTCATACACAACCATGCGCCCATGCGTATGAAGAAGCAAGCATCACAAATTCTTCCGTCATGAATTATTTTCTTCTTTACTCCTATACCTGCAATAAATGAAATAAATGTCTAGACAAAAGTGTTGTTTAGCGTTTATTCTAGAAGATTTCGCTATAGTAAAGCATTTGAAAAATCCCTCCTGTCTTAAAATTTTTTGTAAGTGGCCTTCTGCTGGACCTTAATACACAAACCGCAACTTAGTTTATTGCAAATAAGTATGGATAAAAGCGAGTTTTCTAAAGACCAATGAAATTAAAAACCACAATTTCGGTTTAAAATATAATTTAAACCGACCAGTTTCGGTTTTTTTAGATGTAGAGTGTTTTTATATAATTCGATTCGAAAACTGTTTGAAACTTTCTAATCGGAATTTAACATTGAATGCTGCTCCATGTCGAATTCAGTTAATTTTTATCGTACAAGGTTTTGAGTTTTTTTGGAATTACATGTTCTAAGATTTCTACTTAGAAGAAGACTAAAGCATTTGCCATTTGAATTGTGCAAATCGATATTTACATATCGCCTACCTCTAGTACTGGTCCACTTATCTATTGTTAAATTGTATTTTTCGATCATTTAATTTTTTATAATTTAGAACGTTGAGATACAATTTGTTTTTTGCTTTCAAAGTCATTTAGTATTAACTTCTTTACAATTCATTATCTTATAACCATTAACCCATTGAGAGCTTTGATACAATCATTTCTAATGAACCAAGTTTTTACAAAAGCATCCATTAATTGTTGTCCAAGTTGTAAAGAGCTTTGAACAATTTCTTCATCAGCTTTGTCTTTTTAAGCGCCAATATTATGTACCGCTCTCAAATTATTATTAATGATTAATAAAATATACAAAATATGTTAAAATGAAACGAAGTAAGAAAATCGAAAATCTACGGTTTTCTTGCCAGTGTTCGGTTTCGAATATTTGACCTAAAAACTTCTGTTTCTATTTCGGTTAAAACCGAACAGCAAAACGTAGGATAAATGTAGCAAATGTTGATGTTACCTTTATCTTTTCTATTAGCCAATAGAAAAAGTTTCGTGCAAAAAAATGCAAGGTTTAAATTCTTTATAGGTATGTACAGAAGTATTTTAATATAGAAAATATTAGTCGAAATATTCTCTTACGTTCGGAGAGGTTAGATCGACAACTGAAGGAGCTTCCAATGATGAAAGCCAGAAGAGTAGTACTTTCAAATAAAAATCTCGCTGAACTTTATCCTCTACTTGGACCACTGTCCGAAACGATAACCTGAAGTCAAAAAACCATAAAGGAAACAATGCTGTGGTATTTATGTGAATTATTATAACAACAATAAAGAATAAAATGTATAACTAGGCCTTATTTTTGGTTGTAGTAGCGAATATGCCTTATTAGTCGTTATTACACCACGCAGTGCACCTTAAACTTACGAAAAAAAATCCAAACAAAATTAAAACAATATCGTGCAGCACAATATGCAGTCATACAAACATACAGGAATACATACATATGTATATGTATGTATATATGTATATGTATATAGGGGAATATGAACTGCGATATGTTTGTATCTTTACAAGATGGTCGTAATAATGTTGAGCACTAATCAAACAGATGATCTTGATGCACTTAATAATTGTTGCTGCTGACTGCCTCAAACAACAATAGCAACAACAACAACAAACTTCAATGCCTTCGTTTTAGGAATTGTATTTGAGATTTGAATCTCCGGAAGCAATACAATCAACATACGAGTTACTCTTGCCAAGTTTAATAAGTTGTAGGGTTACGGGCAATAGCAAACATAAGCATGGCAAAAGCTAAAAACTAGTGAAGCGATAAATACTTATGCACAAACAAAAACAAATACCCTATCGGAAATTACGTTAACTTTAAACTAGCTTTAAGCTAACTATTTCGCAACTAGTACTGACTGACACTTTTAATGCAATCAACAGACTACTTTAACATTGCGATGTCCTAGGCGGTAGTCAATTCTCTCACTCTGCATTACTTTCAGCTAACTTAAAGTTGATTTTTTTAAATCACTTGGTAGTCAGTAAATTAAAATTTTTTTTCTTGGGCTTGAACATGTTTCATCACACGTTGTGTACTCAACACGCTACCACTCAGCTAAGGTACCATCTAAAATAACAACAGAAAAATGTTAATATAAAACTGAAATGAGTTTCAAAGTAGCTGAGAATAAATTTGTTGGCTCTCATCGAATTCAATTACGTACTCAACTTAAGAATTAATTTTGGGTTTGTTCTAGATGACATTGCAGTTAGCTTTTAGTCAGTCTAAAGCTGGGGTCACACGATGCACAATGTAGCAATTTTCGTCGGCTCACTGCGATAGAGTCATAAGTAATAAGCCAAAATGACATTATTACCTAATTAATTCTTGAATAAGTCTATATGGCTTTATCACTATTGCAGTGTGGTGCAGTATGTAATTATATTTCAATTAGTTGAGAAATAAGGCAAATTTTCTTTGTTACTTATGAATTTATTTCAGTGAAGCGACGAAAATTGGTACATTGTGCCAATCGTGTGACCCCAGCTTAAGAAAAGTTAACTACAAGTTAACTATTTTTGTATTCAACCACAAATTCTCCGACAGGGTATGGATGTATGCATGTGTATCTGAAGATTAGTTATTGCAAGTTCAAACAGTTAGACAGATACACACATGCACGGCTACGTCATATTCAATATTGAGATATCATCATGTTAACCATAGAGATACGAACCAAGATGTACATATATAAACGGATAGCAAATTCATTTAATAGATTTGTGGCATTGAAGCCATAAAAAATACTCAGCTTTCAAAATTGTAAATTAACTTGATAATTATACTACGAGTACATACAAGCATGTGCTGAGTTTGTAAATCAAATTAATTTTAATTAATACTTCTCAAGCCCACGACCCATTCACAAGCATCAGCCATTCCTATTCTATACATATGTGCATATGGATTTTCTATATTTTACTAGACTCATACATTGTGGGTTATCTGCATTAAATTACCATCGAGCCACCCAACTGCAAGTAATATGACTATCCCACACAACAAATCCATCAAGTTGACAACACAAAAAAAAGAAAACCTGGGAGCTACTTACCCAAACATACATACATATACATACATATATGTATGTATGTATGTATGTAAGCACGGAGGCTAAGAATTATTGGGAAACAAAGAAGCTGCTTATACCCAAAAACAACACACGATAATGTTTGGCACTTGGTGAATTATTTGATCGTAGTGAATTTATATAAATTGACAGCGAATTTAAACTTAAATTGAATACGCAACAGAAATTGGATAATTTCGCGTAAAACCTTAACAAACACGAACACAAGCACACGCACTCACAAACATACATACATACATACAAAATCAATGCTGTAGATCTGTGTTACTGTTGCAGGGATCCTCGTCGCATCTATGGAAATTTTGTGACCAAATTGACTGTGCCAGGAAGATGAAGGAGACGTTGCAGCAGCAATAACTGCAACAATAGCAACAATGAGCGTAACACGATTGATATATGCAGATACCGTAAAGCATTCCCAGGAGCATTATTTTTTTTAATCCACAAAAAAGGCAATCAATAACAATAATGACCCAAAAAAAAGACACTTGCAGCCACGGTACAATTTTCTGGTAAAAACAATAACAAACTTTGAGAGAATGTAGTAGATGACCAAATGAAAGGTTTGCTATTTTGCAATACGACATTATTAGTTTGTGAAAGCGTTTGCATGCAGTCTTATTTTAAAGTTTCTTTATCAAATTTAACTTAAAGCGTAACTTAATCAGCCCAATTCAAAATATTAAATGTCATATAATAGCCGAGAAACTAATTCTTCCCGATAATAGAATCCTCCTAATCTAAACAGACATGTACCCATTTTCCGGGCTGTTCATCTTACAGTGATATGACATAAGCATATCCCTCTCATGCCCAGTCACATGTATGTATGTATAGATATTATTTTGTAAAAACTGAAAGCTTCCATCCGTTCATATCGCCAGGACCGGATGGTATCATTCCTGCGGATCTACAACATAACGAGGAGCTAGTAATTCCTTGGCTACTTACCATAAACAATGCCTGTATCTTATGGCCATATATTCCTATTTCATGGACTTTATCCCCAAAGGAGGCAAAGCATCACGTGTCAAGGCAAAAGATTTTAGACCCATAAATCTAACTTCCTTCCTTTTAAAAACCCTAGAGAGAGTTATGGATGCTCGTATTAGAACAACCATTGATGGTTCTCTCCTCCCAGCCTCTCAACACGCATACACCAATGCTAAATGGGTTGAGACTGCCTTACATTCGCTTGTAAGACACAGTGAATAGTCATTTGGGCACAGAAACTACAACGTTGTAGCCTTCTTAGGGTTTGAAGGCGCCTTTAATAATATTGAGCCGATGGCAGTCATTCAGCTGGGGCCTGACCGAGAGAATTATCAGCTCATTGAAAATCTGCTTACGCAGAGTCATCACTTCCAGCATAGGAACGGCCACCATCACCAGGCAGGCCCACAGAGGCCCACCTCAAGGTGTTGTGCTATCACCCCCGTTGTGGAAAATGACTGTCAACATTCTCCTTAAATGTTGTAGTATATGAATACTAAAACCGTTACATGCACAGATGATGTAGCGATAGCAATATCAGGATTTCATTTTGATACAATATCACAGAGATAGCCTCAGTGTCAATCCAACCAAAACAGAACTAGTACCCTTTATCGGGGAATACTAAGTCGCCCACTTCAATCACTCAAAACTAAACGGCATTACCCTAACTATTCGACAGGGATGGTGCCAAATATCTGGGTCTTCTCCTTGACAGTAAACTTTCCTAGAGAGAAAATCTTCAGGCGAGAGTAGTGAAAGCTTCTATAGTAACTTACGTCTGTAGGAACGCAATCGTCTCAATTTGGGTAATAAGCCCTAAAGGAGTCACTTGGATACTAGAGATGATGATTAAACCTATACTATTTTACAGAATCTCAGTCTGGTGGAAAGCATTTGAATCAGCGAACAATCAGTCCCGTATAGAAGGGTTTCTCCGAAAATGTAACATATAACAGGTGCTCTTAGATCCATGCCGCAAAAACGCTCTACGATAAGCTATGTTGGCTTTCGGTAGACTTAAAAAGAAAAAGATGCTACTTCTATGTACTGCCGTTAGACTAAATGCAACAGGTGCATGGAACTATAGATCATACCTGATCTCACTGACTACTGCACTCCCAAACCCCACTTCAATATGAATTTTCGTATTTCATTGACAGATAGAAGGGTTCTCCCCATTAAATGGAGCCGTACAGGTTTTCACGGACGAGGGAGAAGAGTTGCCGCGGGTGTATATGCTCCAGAATTTGGAATTGAAGTGTCCTTCAGACTGCCGGACAAATGTAGCGTACTGCAGGCAGAGATATCTTTCATTAAAAGAGCAAGACACTGGCTAAGGTTTCACCGGATATCAAACAGAGATACTCATATTATAACTGACAGCCAACCTCCAATTAAGTCTCTCACAGGTGTGTACTTCACATTTTTTCATAAACCAGCCCCCGATAAGCGCGCCAGCACTCATTGGGTGCGTGGACACGGGACTAATTCAAGCAACTTAGTTGTGGATGACCTGGCAAAGAGGAGAATCCTACTCAGATTAGTCGATACAGACAATCTCTGTGGGCTCCCACTCTCAGCTTCGATGTTGCCTTTCTCAAATCAGCTCAAGACAGATAGTGCCATGAGCCCACCTGCTTAATATCGAAAACCCTTTGGCTTCGCCCAAACCACCACAGAACTAAAAATCTCATGAACTTCAGTAGGAAGCACTTGATGAATCTTTTGGCCACACTAACCGGCCACTGGACTTTTGGAACCAATGCTAAATCTATGAATCTTCCGTGCAATGACTACTACTCCGGTTCTAATGATGAAGAAGAGAAGGAAAGTATTTCTTATCTTATCTGCTTCTGTCCTCGTCTGAAAGATCTCCGTCTGCACTTCTTTGGCAGATTATCCTTCAGTAGCCTTACCGAGTTATCGGAAATAAAACTAAAAAATGCGAGTCTTTATGTTAGGAACAGCGGCTGGTGTGGCCATTGATCCCCTTTTATGGGGTTCACTGGCCCGCTCTCTTCTCTCCTCTAATAACTATCGTATTTATCTACCTCTTTTGTCTTCATTCTTCCTTTCTCTATTTCTATATATTTTCCAACTTACAAGTAGCACAAAGGGATCATTGAATTGAGCCCAAGTGACATGGACCACTAGATTCCATCTTTCACCAGTAACCTGCTAGCTTAACCTTACCTAAACAGACGGGGGAAAATAAAAAGCGAGAGAAAACCTTAAATTTTCAAAGTTAGCTAATTTGCTTCCAGCTGTTTAATTTTTCCTTTAAATTTACAAATAGTTTTTTTTAATGAAGAATGAGGAATAAGAAAAAATTCCAATGAAAATAACATTCAGCATCGGGCTGAAGATTCTTTCATTCAGAAAGCTTTTAAATTAAATGGGCACAATAAACAATATAAGAATCCGTAGGTAAGCAGTTACGTTATAGAGGGCTGCGTAAGTAATCTTGAAATGGAAAGTCATCTTGTTTTTTTAAATATATTGTCGTAGCATGTGTTATACTAAACCAATAACAAATTATGTCGTTTAATATGTGAAGCACGATTGATGCATTGATGTATGTGTATATGAGTGCTTACAAACGATGTCGCTAAGACTTCTTGTTCGTAACAAACACTCAACAGAAGTAGTGTTGATGTGTGTATGCTCGTTTTTTTTGCAAATTGTATGTTTGAGTGTTTGTGTGTGTGTGTGTGTGTGTGTGTGTGTGTGTGTGTGTGTGTGTGTGTGTGTGTGTGTGTGTGTGTGTGTGTGTGTGTGTGTGTGTGTGTGTGTGTGTGTGTGTGTGTGTGTGTGTGTAAGATGTAGATGGCAATCTATTATGTGTTTAAGGGTGGTTTTTTAAAACAGGCTCACACAACTAATGTCAATGCATGTGTGCGTTTGTATGTGCGCAGAAAAATAAAAGATGATACACACAACAAATATGTATACGGGCCCATGCGTAGGAAGAAGCAAGCATCAGAAATGCTTCTGTCACGAAGTATTTTCTTTTTTACTCCTATACCTCATAATCCCTCATGTCTTAAATGTTCTTGTAAGTGGTCTTGTGCAGGGTTTTAGTACGTAAGTATAAGCAAAATCAATGTAACAGTATTAGTATATTTTGCAAATTGTTCAAATGTGCATAGAATAAATCATCTTTTGTACTCTCTAAGATAAAATTTACACAAGTTTAGACCTTGCCGTGGACGTCCTGAACGTAGCAGAGCTCATAAGGACCCCCGTATTGTAACTTACTTTCTACTTCATAAGAACACCGTACGAAGTATGGCGGATTTTATGTGTCGATTGTTAAAGTTAAGGCATTCTTTAACCGGTGTTTCTCATACAAAATTAATGCGTTAAGCCAACATTGACTTTAATAATCGTTTATCCATACTAACGTTACATTTTCAATCATTTTCACATCAAAATACAGCATTACAAGTAAAATTTTGCTATATAAAAAATTCGCTGCTCAATGAAATGAGCATGATGATGAATTTGACATTAGATAGTCGATGTTCGAAATCCTGCGAGGATTCAAAATCGAATGCATTTCATATTAAAGGTCATAAGCCTATTTAACCTTAACCCTTAACTTTAGTAGGGTGTTTTTGGGCCTCTGCTTACCAATTTCAAAATGCATATACACTAAAAATATACCATCTTTCGACGCCACCAATACACAACATACATTTGTTATTTAAATACACTCAGAAAAAAATCGCAACTTGTATTTCAGTATAATGTTTGAACCTACGTACAAAATGCAATGCCATTTTTGCCATTGCAAAAATTTCTAAAAAATGACATCTTATATTCATACATATTTTATAATTTTCGTTTCGTTGCTCGAAAACTTTAATGAACATCTTACAACTTCTCAGTAATCTGCTTACAAAAGCACACTAGCTCTTAACATTTTCATACTCACACGATTAGAGAAAAATATTATTTAGAATTCTGAGCAATGGCCAATGTTTCTATGTATGTATGTACATATATGTTTACATATAGTATAATAAAATTATGTTACTCCTTTTTTTATTAAATATCATTTGTCTCAGTGTATTCCAAAATGCCCAATATAATGATGAAACTGAAAATAACATGTTTTACATATGTATGTCCTGCACCTTGCCTTGTTTTACGACTATGAATTGTATTTTGTTATTTGGAAATTTATTATAGAACATTGCGAATATATTCCTGAGTTCTGTATGTCTTTTTTTTGCAAACAATGGTTCACACACGCACATACACATACACACACATAGCGAGCTTACACTCAACTCAGGAGACTGTTTTTGATAATTGTATCCCTAAAGTCGTACAATAAAAACGGATCATCTGAAAATAAATAAAAACTCAAAGAAGATCCTCCGCGACTGCACAAGAGTAGAATACAATCGATATTCGTGCAAAACGTTTACAATAAAATGAAAAAGGAAACTTTTTAACGTATGCAAACGAGTTCAATTTTCAACATAAAAATCAATTGTTCAGACCACCAACAAATGTCAATTGCTGGTTTCTTAAAAAAAAAAAGTAATGGTTGTGTCATTAACAAAACTCATCTAACGGAGGGATATAAAATTTATCATACAAGTACCACAACGATTTGAAAACAACTTTTTAAAGTTGTGGTATTTTTGTTTCAATTTGTTTAAGGTCAAACGGATTTTGACCTTGAGATAGATTTGCACTTTGCTAAAATTATAAACTGTACGTGTCTTGAGGCGCCAGTTTTTAACTCAAAATTAAAGGAAGAAGTATTTATCCAATGCTTCTAAAACTATACCCGAAATTTTGCTTATTTTATTTGAATTAATTCAAATGGAATATAACTTGATTATTTATTCATCTTTATTCCAGTGTTGACAACACCAACGTCACTTCAACACAATACCAAAAATTGGGACTTAAACTATTTTCTAGACCTTACCCTACGTCTACACCTGATATATTTTTATCATAACAAAAGTCAAATTTTATATTGAAAAATATATTTTTTTATGTTAGCTCTTTTTTCTATATGGAATTTGACTTTTGTTATGATAACAATATATCAGGTGTAGACGTAGGGTTAAGGACCAGAAATAGACTATCAATAGCACAAAATTGCTCTCGAAAGCGAGTAGAAAAGACCCAATTGTATTGACGTGACATCGATGTTGACAACTGGAATAAAGATGACTATTATTTATCATTAAACACCTCATTTGGTTGCCAGAATTAGCTTTGCGTATATCTCGCAAAGTGTTTTGTATGGACGTGGAACTTTTATTGGTCCTCTATTATATTTAAAACTATTAAAAAATATTTATTTATTTATTATACATATTGTACAAAGTAAATTTGCATAATATGGTGTTGCACAAATATGGACGGGGTAACTAGACCATATTCTCAAGATGGTATTAACAGTATTTTAAAAGGTTTTGTGACTGACTGTACACGACCTATGCCTTCACATAGGAAGTAGCAACGTGGTTGTTAAAGAAATTCCACAAAAAACCGCAAGATTATACGGTCATCCGTGGCAGATCAGTCAACCAGTACAAGCGAGACGAAAAACTCTCGAAGTCCAAACAACATGCACAAGCCTGAGCGCACTTAAGAAATAATTACGATGACGCGAGAGATGTTCCTCAACCCAGAGCTGCTTTACGACTGAATATTAAAAAATATATTTCAATAAAATTTTTGTGGAAAATATTATTATTTGTAACAGCAGTTTGAGAGAGAAACTTCGCTAAGTGCCTTTTCTACTACGCCTTTTTAGCTTGTCTTGTTTTGACAATTTTCTTTTAAGCCTCCTACGAAAAGTCAGGCACATTTACATTAAGCCTTTTTCATTCATGCCTTTTTGGCATTTAAATACACGCTTAATGCTGACAGTACGAAAATGGCAAAGAGAAATGTCAAAAATCCCCTCGAAATTTCATTTCGTGCCTTTTGTTTACTGATTATGTTAGGTTAGGTTAGGTTAGGAATGGTAGTATAATAACCTACATGCATTCCCAGTTCCATTCCATTGTGATTCCCTTTTTTGTACCCATTAATAAAATTAACAGCCATTTAACCTAGAAAACCTCCTATTACCTGCCTTCCACTTCATTGATGAAACCATTGATATCCGATATTTTCTACTTTGCGATATCACTAATTCACTCATGAAAACGCCTGCTTAGCCATCTAACTATATGACCTCATAGCCTTGGGCAATGTCAGATAATATGCTTTATGGTTTGTAGTTCACCTTCATCCTCGCACATCCTACACAAATCTGAACTGCCAGTTTCCTAAATGCTGATCCTCGCTCTGACCGAGCAGTGACCAGGCAATGCTCCTATCAAGTCTCGTGTCACCTTCCTCTTTATATACAGTTTGGATCTTCCTCAGTAAAATTTTGATTACATGGCCCTCATAACCTTACAATCATCCCTGTTCCACCATGAATAGTTGGGCCTGTTCACCACTGAGTTACTGAGTTTTGACACACATTCGCTCATCTAACGCCGATCAGATTCTCGCCAGGACATCGCAATTTCATTTCCCTCACTTCGACATTGCAGTGAATAGGAACTCAACATATTCTGACACTATATTTGTCCATAAACAAGTTGAGCGCCGTCCCACAGTCACCAACTAGATTCGGTTTGTCATTATTTCTCTTAAAAGCCCATAACTCTTCTTCATCAATGCCTCTCACCATATCACACAACCATTAGAAATAACCGGCCTGACTACGGATGTGTAATGTCGAATACGCTCTATGGTATTTTGTGACATCGCAATAGTGTGTACTAGTGGCAACATTTGTCATTTCCGATATTTTTTGTTGTATGGCATTATTTTCCATATAAAAAACATAATGTGAACGGGGTTGCACATATTTTGAAAATGACAACACAAAAAATGCCAGATGTGTACTCAGCATAAGACTAGTTTACCACCTTCGGTTCCAGACCCCACTTCCTTCCACTGAAGTTGCTGCATGTGTAGGTTTATGAAGATGATTAGTTCAGTGAAGTTATCTTTCGATGAAGGGAAGGAAGTACAAAATGTGGCATCTATTAGATGTCACTGGGGGTAAAATTCAAATCCTCTGGAACTACGTATCTTATGCGTTATTGCTTAAAATATTTTTTAACTTACGATTTCCTTTTTAGCTTTAAAGCATATTTTCGCCTTCCCAAAAAAGGAGAAGCTTATTTAATTAAATTCTTTTTTTTTAATTTTACCACCGTTTTGCTTTAAAAACTGTGCAGCAGCTAAAAATTTGTGACTGCCAACATTATTGAAGTATGGCAACTGAAGTTAACAGCTACTCGTATTAAGGTACGGTCACACTTGGCAAACATTTGACCAAAAAAGCGTAACCACTCAATGTTTGTGAAAAACCATTTGATTCAGACAAGTGTTTCTTAAGTTAAACAGTTTCATAAGCAACTAATAGACAACGTCATGGATTCCAATATTATTGAAAACTATTTAACTCAATAAACACGTATCTAAATTAAAAGCTTTTTCATTAATATTTTGTGGTTACGTTTTTTGAGCAAATATTTGCCCAAGTGTGACCATCCCCTTAGTTAACAGTTGTCATACGTATTAGAGGCCGGCGTAAAAAGTCTTGAAATGTAAATACGTATTTTATATTTATGATTTAAACAGGCTAAAGTTCGTATCGCTTTTTAAGCCAAATTACATGTGATAATTATTAATGAACAAATAACACCAAAGTTAGTTGTAAATATTCTGACAACACATAGTTGAACGGAACAGCCAGCCGTTTCGAATTGTTTTGATTCATCGTATTTCAATTTGCTGAAAGATGTTTTGTAATGAAAGCCCACTTTACCACGGCTCACTTTGCTTGTGGCAAAAATTATATACATATACTTAATAGTAACAAACCAAAAAAGTTTGTCTTAAGTAGAACAAAAATAAGCAAATTAACTAACATGTGTACAATTAGTAAAAGAACAAACGACAATGGTAAGTCTGTTGTAAATTTAGAGATGGTAAGGTGAGCAGAAAAATAAGAGATCATACACACAACGTATATGCGTCCATGAGTATGAAGAAGCAAGCATCACAAATTCTTCCGTCACGAAGTATTTTCTTCTTTACTCCTATACCTGCAATAGCTGAAACAACTGTCTGGCCAACAGTGTTGTTTAGCGCTTGTTTTAGAACACTTCGCTGCATTTAAGCATTTGAGAAATCCTCATGTCTCAAAAGTTCTTGTAAGTGGTCTTTTGCAGGGGTCTGATACTTATTAATATTTTGGCAACGCAAGTAAAAATGGTTTGCCATTCGTAATGAAGGCGTAAGACCGAAGTTACTTTTTAAGCCGAAGTTTGGGGGAAAAAAATTTAAATTCGGCCGAACCAAAGCCGAGCCTACGTTCAAAATTTTATAAAATTAAATGAAAAATTATAAATTTGAATGTATTTTTAAGAAATACTGACCAAGCAATATATTGATTTTTGGAAAAATAATTTTTATACAATATTTTTCCCATCATAATTATTCAGAAAGGCTTGTCGTTTCAGATCTATTAAATAAGTGTATTTTAGAGAGCTAACTTCTCTTCTTTTAAGAACTGCTTGAATTTGTCATATCAGTGCAAAAAACAAGTTAAAAAGAATCGTATTTTATCCGAGCAAGTGTAATAAATAATATTTACTTGAATTAGATAAATGATTTTATCCGAAAGTAACAAAAATTGTATTACTTCATAATTCTCTAAGGTTTTTTCTTTTTTTCCATTATGTTTATTTTTTTTTAATAGATTTTCCCTATTTGAATTCTTCTGCACCTACGAACTTAAAGTTAATCGCAAATGAACTATAAAGAAATCAAAAGTTTCATCACACTGTTTCTCAGCTGGAAGACGTTATTGTTTGTTTTATAAATTTATATACTCTACCACCATTCTCATCTTAAGACAGATTTCTTTATCACTTCAAAAGGACAAAAACCAAAAAATTACAAAAATTTCGCCATAACAAGAAAAATTCGTTATCTTAAATCGAATAAAAACTTGAAAAAATAAACTGCAGGAAAAAGAGAGTCGACTTAAAACAAACCCTTCGTTGTTAATCGCAGTGAACATCTTAAGTTCTTAAAGAAAAACAAAACTGCCTGGAATTTCTAAACAATGTCATCAATTAAAGGCAAGAAATACAATGTTCACACCTGAAAACTCTATTAACAAAATGATACACATACACTCGAGCTGAAGTTAAAGGACTTGGAAAAAACAAAGTGTGCTCGTAAATTAACACGGTGCTGCTTAAGGCCAATGAAGATGTATTTGTATGTCAGCTTGTGTTTATGTACTAAAACATAATTTTAAAATATATTCATTCTAGTCTTACCGTGGACTGCATGCTTTTATGTATATGCATAAGTATGTACATATGTATATACGAAAGATCGTAATGTAAGAAGAAGTCGTTTTTCAAGCACTTATGAATCTATTAAGAAGCTAAAATAATTTGCGGGCAATACCTGGTACAAAAATGTACTAATACTAACTGTTGTAGTATTATTTTTATTTGTATGTTGACAGTTCTGATTAAGATTTTATGCTATTTTATTTTATGTTATTTTTTATCAGCTGCGCTGATAGCGCCACCTGGTACTGAATACGTCTTGATTGGTGCAACACTTACTCCTCTCAGCTATGTAACGTTCTTTGGGAAATCACTTTAAACTCCAGTAGCGCGATTCAGTAACTTTTAACGATCCGATAATCGCAATTTTTGCCTATACACTTTGTTGGTTGCAATAACAATTGTGTGATTCTGTAACTTCTTTTTAACGATAGTAACCAGCTGATATTTTCTGTTTGTCGATAAAATTAACAGCACATAAATTATTGTCGCTTAAATAACGACACAGCTGATATTAACCTACAGCGAATATCGTTAAAAATGTTATCGAATAGCAAATTCGATACGTTTCCGTTATAATTATTTTAACGATGCAATTATCATTTAAAAACAGATGAACAGACATCTTTAATTCGGATTCACCATGTACGAGCATAAGCGACATATTTTTTAAGCTTAATCAAACAATATGTATTCGATCAATCGAAGAATTTTTTGTAAGCTCTATGAACTTAACCATAATTAAAATCAAAAACAAAGAACTTATTTCATTGGGTTTCTTATTTAAAGATTTTTCTGTGAAAATTTTATGTTATTACATTCCTATTTTTTAGAAATTAAAAATTTTGTATAGGAACTATCCTAATGATTGGAGATGTAGGCTAGGTATGTTCTGAACAAATGTTGGGGTAACAAAAATATTGGGGTTCGGTCATATATTTGATACCTCTAGCGGTAATCCGAAGCTAGTTAGGGCGATGTGGGGTAATTGTATAAAAAATAATTTTGTACGGGAGCCCCCTTAAGGAGCGTAGATAGGGTGTTAGTATATTCATACAAATTTTTGTGGGAGGTGGGGGGGAATATTGGTGGTGGTCGGTCTTAAGTTCTACCCCTCTAGGAGCAACTCAGGGACAGTTTTGAAGCTTTTTGTGAAGTTTGCCTTCTTTTTCCCTAGTTTTTACCCCGTAAGGATTCATTTATCCATCAATAATTTTTTTCTCATGCATTTTTTTTTTTCAAAACTAGGGGTCAGACGCGGTAATATTCATTGAGCAACTTTTAATTTTATAGGCGATAGAGGAAAATAATGTCTCTTCATTATTCACTATCTTCTCTTTCTTCATTCACCACACCCATTAAAAATTGCTGTGTGCAAACCCTGTATTAATGTTTCCATTTTGATTACTTTTCAATGAATTAATTCTTTAAATGGAAACTTTGTCTGTGGCCTAAAGGCCGGGGCACAATGAATCCGTCATACGTTATACTTCGCCTTTTTTAACTGACATTATCGCAACGACGGAGAAGGTTGGCACAATGACGGAAGCATTTGAACAGCTTCAATAGGTTGATTCTCCATTTTATTTATTAAATTCAATTTTTTTATTTATCTCGTTTATTCTTTTGTTTAATTTAATTTTTGCTTCCACAAAACACAAAAACCTAATTCAGAACATACCAAACAAACAACCAATATCTGTCAAACTACTCAACGTATGCAAAAAGTTAAAAGTTTACCAGTTTTTGTACTTTGCGTTGACGGACACGTACTGAATGTAACGTCCCTCATAAGAAACCATGTATTTCAACTTAGCTGTCAGTTGAAAAAGGCGAAGTTTAACGTATGACGGATTCATTGTGCCCCGGCCTTAATTCTAATCGAAATCCAAGAAATTTTCTTCTTTCACCAAACTATTTAACATGTTACTGATTCGGTTTGCTTACCAGGAATTCTAAATCAAATTTATTATTTCCAATTTTGGCTAAAAACAAAAATCTAAATGATATAAATTTAAAACTAGAGAAAACATAAATGTTTATTTGAACATTTGATTAATGTTAAACATAAAAAAGGCGATAAGTTTATGCGTCTAATTAACGCCATAAAAGTGTGTGTAATCTATACCAATGAATCTTCTTTGTCAGATACCACACTACATACATACAAACATACATATGTACATATTGTATGTATGCAGAAATGATGGCCAGGAAAACTTACATACAGACGTGCTAGTCAATCGGACAATCAGACAAAAACATGCAATAAGACAGATACAATAGTAACAAAGAAATTAACAACATCATACAAGAACAGTGTGCAACAATTACGCATACAAACTTACCACATATCTATACATATGTATATGTATTTATTAACTGCATGCCACAACAGCAAAGTAAGTGAGCTAATGAAGCAAAAACAGCAATAAAACATTGTTGCTTTTTGGTACAAGTTTTATTAAGTAGTAGCATTCTGTATTTAGTACAAAACAATACACACTTCTGGCGAAACCAGCTAGTTGTTCCGTTCAACTATATATTGTCAGAATATTTACAACTAACTTTGGTGTTCTTTGTTCATTAATAATTATAACATGTAATTTAGCTTACACAACGATACGAACATAAGCCTGTTCAAATCATAAATATTGAAACAAATGAAGTTCGAACAACAATAATTAAATTAACTACAATTCAATTATTTTTGTACGTTGTTCGATCGTGTAACGATTAATAAATAATTCCCCAAGTATTCTTTACAAAATGCTGGAAAAAAGAAAACAAAGTAAGAATAATAATTAAAAAATTTATAAAGCATTCAAATCAAATAGCTCATTCTGCGCCACCCTGTATTAAATCAACCACAAAAATAAAAAATAAATAAAAAAAATATTAAAAAATCACAGTATTGCTCATCTCTAATTCATACAAACGTAAATCTGTATATGCATGTGTACGTATACTAGAGGCCTGTGTAAACGGTCTTGAAAAGTAAATACGTATTGTTTTTTATATGCATCTCGTGGCGTGTACTATACTAAACCAATAATAAATGATGTCGTTTAATAAGCGAAACACGATGGATGTATTGATGCGAGTATGCTTGTTATTATGCATATTGTACGTTTGAGTGTGTGTGTGTATATGTGTGTGTGTGTGTAAGATGTATGTAGATGGCAAGCTACAACTAATGTCAATGCATGTGTGCGTTTGTATGTGCGCAGAAAAATAAAAGATTATACACACAACGCGTGTGCATGTGCATAATGTTTGTATACGCGCCCATACGTATGAAGAAGCAAGCATCACAAATTTTTCCGTCACGAAGGATTTTCTTCTTTACTCCTATACCTGCAATAACTGAAACAAATGTCTTGCCAACAGTCTTGTTTAGTAAAGCATTTGAAAAATTCCTCATGCCTTAAAAGTCCTTTTAAGTGGTCTTTTGCAGGGGTCTAATGTATCCGTATTTATGTATGTAAAGAAACCCCACAATAACACTACAACATAATATTCGCTGGTATAGTACTACCAATATTGTCGCTAATTTATCAAAAGAAATATAAAAGAAAAAATTAAATACAAAATAAAAAAATTAGCACTAAACAAAAACCAAAAAGAATTCAATAAGCAGAATTTAATTTTAAAAAAAGAAAAAAAAACTTCATGTCTTTTTATATAAAGTTATTTGGAATTTAACGCTGGTACTTAAAGTTAACTTCTTCACTCTACGCTTATATGGATGGCATGCTCGTATACGACCATTTATTTAAATGTGTGTAAAACACCTTTTTAAATGAAATACAACATTAAAAACAACAAGAGATATTAAAAAAATCCACATACAATAAATATTTAGCATAATGTCTTCTTTGTTTTTATATTTTATATTTAAATCTAAATTTTTTTTGTGTTTCTTATTATTTGTAACTATTTGTGTACAAAGAGGAATTATTTTTTTTTAGGAAAGCGAACAAGCGAAATTTTATTATTTCTGGGTTTTTAATGTTGCCGCCGAAAAGTTTACTAAACTTTTTAGTTTGATGTGCACGCGCAAAGCACACTTTAATTGCTACAACTACATTCGAGTACAACAACAACATTTTGCCTTAACAGTATTTTGGTTGTACAACAAACATGTAACATAAATTTTGTGTAAAATTCAAAAATAAAAAGATAAAAAAAGGTAAACTCGGTTAATTTATGTTTTTGGACATGTGATGATGAGTGTTTGTTTTTTTGGAATTCAACACAAATTTCTAGATAAAAATCTGTAAGTTTTTGGCATTGTAGCGGACTGGTTTTCTTTTTTGGAATTCAATGACTGATTTGTTGAGATATAAAACAGCAAGGATTTGGAAAAATATTTAGAGAGTATATATGTATGTACCCATCAAACAAAATGCTCCGAATTCGTAAAGAATTCGTAACGATTGGTCGACAAAATCTTCCGATTTCGGCACCGAAATATTACCGAAATCGTAACAATTTTTGTATGAAATGGTTGACACGACTTCTTAACGATATGTCGGTACGAATTCATTACGAAAGTCGGTACGAATTCGTAACGACATGTAGGTACGATTTTTTTTCTTTTTGCTTTTATAGCAGAGTACCGCTTAACCGTTATGTTGCTGCTATTGTCGAAATAATTTCCACATACTCACGTTTTTTAGGGCCTGACCCACGATATCGCACACATACATTCAAAACAAAAACAAATTTTAATATTTTGTTGTTATTTCAAATGTAAGTGTGCGACAAGTCGAACGTTGTCGATATCGTGGGTCAGGCTGTTAATATTTGTTACAATCCTTTTTTTTATCAACATATACATATTTATTTAAAAAAAAATGTTCACAGACTTTTACTTATGTACTCAAAAATCAAAGTTTTAATGTTTAAAACAAATTGTTTAGAGAAATTACCGAAATGTCTTAACGAATTCAGTACGAAAAGTCTGACTTCAGAAAAATTCGAAACATTTTGTTTGGGGGGTAGTTATCGTATTAGAATTTAAATAATTTTTAATAATACGTTGCAGCAGCAGTAAAAGGTTTGAGTTTTAAAATTGATTTAATTTTTTATTTACATCCCAGCAAAAAATAAATGAACGCGTTCAAAATTAAATAATTTTTCATGCTTTCTTGAGCATTTGTTTCTTCGAATGCATTCTGATTATCATCGCAAATCATAAATAATGCTACAGTTTTTTAGCTCATTAAAAACGCATGCGACATTAGTGGGTAATATATTGAAATAAATACCCAGGGAAAAAGGCATGCAAACCAGTGATGCCATTAGGATACGAAAGATACATTTTTCGTATCTTTTGATGACTTCACGTACCATGTATAATCCTGACATTTTTCGTATCTTTTGAATCTGTACGCAAAATTTACAGAAATAAAATATTAAACTTTCCGTCTCTGCCAAAGTTTGTTTGTTTGTATCAATTTCGCTAACAGTAACAACTAAATAGAAATATAACATGTATATATTTTGTTGTTAAGTTTTCTAAGTTCTTCTGTCGTCTACTTATTCTTGTGTATGTATGTTAAGATGAAATTTTAGAAGAAAACAAAAACGATCTTTATAGTGTTTTCACACCTAAAGTTAAAACCCTAGACAGCTGATTTCACACTGCAAGTTTTAACTCACAGACGGTCTAATAACTTTGTTCTAACTAAAACAAAATCATTTTGTATGGTAAAATCAAGCTTTAACGATTGGTTTTAGCGTTAAAATTAACTTTTATTAAAACCATGTCAGTGTGAAAACACTATTAAGGATGTTTCAACATACGATCCACCTAAATCGATAATTACTAGTAGTGCGAAGTTGTTCTGAGGAAATAGTAACATCATTTTTATTTTCAGGAAATTTATACGAACTTTTTGATATTATCGTCTTGGTATTAAAGCTCGTATATTAATTTTTACAAAAATGAATTTGTTTTGATAACATCCAAAGATAGTTACATATAATTAATTTTAAAGATTGCTTACTGTATTTTTAAAAATTACATAGCTAATATTTATGAATAATAAATATAAAAATGAATTTAAAAGAAACCATTTTCTTTACAATATTCATTACACATGGAATAAAAATGTTATGTTAATATACATATAAATACGGCACACAATTTTTTCTTGTACACTTTTAATTATTTTATCCTCCACCAATGTTGTTCAAAATTGTTCAAAATTCTGAGCACAAAATTGATAAAAAGCGATTTAAATTTAAAAAAAAAATAACTATTTGGTTTCTGTTTTGTACACCCATGTTTATAATAAATATAGCCCTAGATACATACTTACATACATGTCCAGTGGTCTAATTTAGTCCACCGGGCTATGTTAGTGTAAATAAATGTTAAACGTTAAAATTGGATTTTAAAATTTTTTCAAAATGTATATTTTTGAGAAAAAGTGTATCTTTCTAGAAATTAAAATGTATCTTTCTCGAAATTTCACTGGCAACACTGATGCAAACGGAATTAAATCATCACATTGCTACATTTTCATAAAGCAAGTTTTGTCACGAGTATAGTAGTTCAGTGGTAGAGAGTGTGCATTGGAAGTGAGAAGAGCTCGGTTCGTATCTTACGACAAAAGTTTTTATTTATTTGTTTGGTTTGTATTTACGTGAAAAAACATAATCGAATCAGGGAACTTGCATGGGTTAAATTCATTTAGTTGAATGGATATCAAATTATTTAAATTGTCGCACAAACACATGATATCCAATGACAAGCTAATGTAAAAATCATGCATGTTTCACCTAAATCGAACCAATGCGTCATCACTTGAACCCATGATTCAACACATGATTTGTCATGTCTTTTTTTGCTGGGATATGATTAAAAAACCTCGTTGGTTTTTCTCTGTTAAATAAAACTTCAGAAAACGTACAATGAAATATTTACATACATATTTGTGAACCCCGTGTAGTCGCTTAATTTAAGTTTCCGTACTCGGAAAAGGTAAACATTTATACGAATTCAAAAACGTTTGATCGTTGTTGGTTAAGTACGTCTAGACAAAAACTTTTTTATTTAAATTTAAATGTTTAAAATTTTTTTCTGTGCAATTCTTTATAATCTTGCATACTAAACATAAATCTTTTTGAATAAAAAACAAAGTTTAGAAAAAGCAAATTTATGCACAGCTGATTGTAGGGATAGGTAAAATATGTTGATACATCAAAAACCCACATCGTCTTGCTCTACATATATGCCAAAAATGCATTTTGAGTTAATCGATGTTCAAGTTTAACACAATTTTTCTAAAAAACTACTCGATAGGTTTTTGTAATTTTTATACTATGGAAAAAAATTATCTTCGCATCGCATCTGTAACGGGATATTTTCTAACGGTAATAAAAATCATGTTTGCTCTATACGCCACCTCAAACATATTTCCTTGCAAATATGTACATACTACACATAGAGCAAAGTAGCATTAACAAAGCAATAAAACCACCTAAAAATGTTAATAAAAAAATTTATTCATTTGCAAGAAACCAAAAAATAAAGCTTTTCACAAAGTTATTATAAAAAATATCAAAATGATAATAAAAAAAAATTATTGTCTTAATTTATTTGTGTTAGGTAATAATTTTTGTCTATTTCAGATTTTTTTGTTTTACATTATTTTCCTTTCAACGATACTTAACTCTGTTTTAAAAATGTGTAACGGTGTTGGTAATTGATTCCGGGAACCTTTTTTAATATATTTGCTGTTTGGGAATGGGGTTGCTAAATTGAGTTTTTAAATTTTATTGGGAATTAGTTATTCTGAATATATTAAAGAACTCTATACGCCATGGAATGGCGTCTAGAGCAAAATTACACCAAAAAGCTCTGTTTTCAAGAATATAGAGATGGAATTTATCTCAGCAACGAGAAGAGAAAACGGATTGCAGATTTGAAAAATTTGGGGTACTGTTTATCACAAAATGAAGCACAAATAAATTTTGCCAGAATCTATTAATTTTATTTTATCTAACAGATTTTGACAGTTGATTATAATCAGGGCTGATGAGGCCACCTACTTTTCTCAATTCTTGGCATATAATACTAAAATTATTTTAACATTAAGTCCCGGTTCACGAACGCCAACTTTTGTTGATCAACTTTTAATTCAGCTGGTAGAAAAACAGAGATATTTGTATTTCCTTCTCCTTCTTTCTAACGGCTAAATTACGAGTTGACCAACAAAAATTAAAGTGTGTGAACCGGGAATAATATGTACACCAGAGATGGCAAAGTTGGTACAATTGTACCTTTTTTGGTACTATTCAAACTCGGAAAGTACAATAGTACACCAATGACTAATTAAGTACATTTAAGGAATCTTCCCAGTTTCACTTTTGAACCATGTAAAGCCTGGTACTCTATTCAAAGTTGTGAAAAATTTTCAGCACCATTGATTATTTCGCGTGAAAAATTTGACATGTACTAAATGTAGCCCAACTTGCGGTTTTTTTTTATAAATGTCTAGCTTTTATTGCTTGAAAGTATGCAACATTGTTAAAATTCCGTGCGAAAAAAGCACTGCTCATGTTGTTTCGCAGCTAAACTAAAATGATGCCAGACTAATTTTGCATGGAAAGACATGATTTTACATGTTTTTCACAACAGGAACAGGGTACTACTTTTGCGAATTTATTTCGCAAATATTTCATGCGAAATACTTTTATATGTAGTTTGACAGCATTTCGCACGAAATTGTGAACAGAGTACCAGGCTTAACTCATTATATTTTCACTTCAAAACAGTACTGTGAAAGCAAAACGCAGCGAGAAAATCAAAAAATGTGAACTGGTCCTTTTCCAAATCATTTTTTTTTTTCTAAATTCTAGACAAATGCTATTAACTAGTACATTTTAAATTTCAACTTAAACAGGTGTAACCAAATGCTTTAACATCCCAACTTACAAGCGAATTTGTGAAAACAATTCAGTAGTCAGAACAAAGTTGATTATTTAAATAAAAACAAATTAAAACATCTAATTTGAAATAAAAAAATCGTTTAGCACAATTAAGGGCAAAAAAGTACAATTTTTGAAAGTTGTTGGTACAATTTAAAAATTCTCAATGCCTTCCCTGATGTACACAGAAAGTATATATTACATTTTCTCTCTCTCTCACACACACACATGCACACAAACACACAACATCAAAACCTTAGCATCAAACAGGGTGGCATATAGAATGGCGCACTATGAGCCGTTTTCATAAATTGTGCGACTAAAATATGAAGAGCAATATTTAAATACATGACACGTGACACATATAATAATCGTATTTAAGTTGCATAATATAATTTTCACAGCAAAGGTACTTTTCATAAAACTAACACTTACTTAGACAAGATATTTTTTATAGAAAAGGTAATTGCAATAGAAAAGTTACTTAAAAAATACTTCTCATAGAAAAGTAATGTGGTATAGAAAATGTACCTTTTATACAAAAGATAATATTCTAGAAAAAAAAAGATACTTTTCATAGAAAATGTACCTTGTATAGAAAACTAATTTCTCATAGAAAATACAAGTAGACTTTTGAAATTACTTAAATATGTGAACACCCAAAAACTCAAAGCAATTCAACTGACTTCCCCAAAAAAAAGGACAGTTTACACCTTAATCCTTTGAATACGAGTAAATGCATTTCTTATAAATAAAAAAATGCATTTCAGAGTTACATGTTGTACATACAAATTAATGTGTCTTTCGCTTGAAACAATAAATTAACAACAACAAAAAATATGTTAATTTTTCTAATTTTTCTTCAAAATAAGTTTTTAAAAACAAGGAAACACACGCACAAACATTTTTAATTACACCATGATGAGGATGATCAACAACCTTTTTGGTCTGCTTTTAAAAATGAATAAAAAATATTTATGAGTTTTGTACGACATCAAGACCTGAGCTTAGCCGTTGCATGTTCGCACGCGTACAACCCGCTTGATGATTCAGAACGACAAATATAATGCAACGGCATGAAGCAGTAGAAGTCGAAGGCTAAAGCAACCTGAGTTCTTGGAAAAATATTTCTTCTCTACGACGCGTCGTAGTCGTCTTGTATGACTAAATAAAGGCATATTATGTTCAGTAGAAATATCTAATTAGCAGTCTATTGGTGTTTCAATGATTTGATTTCCTAACTCCTCCTCAATGTTTGGTTACAAACAGAGCTTTTTAAGAATTAATTCATTCATTAATTTTTTATTTGAGCATGTTGCCGATTTTTTTAAATGTGATAGTTTGAAGTCTTTTTTTTTGTCTCCATTACGGAAATGAGTTTCTGGTACTAAATTTAACTTAAAGCGGACGGGCGTAAAAAGTGAAGTTATCCGGGATGCTGTATTTTCCAGTAGAGTTGACTGTTTAACTCTTACTTTCTGGTCAGTAATTTCAATAGGAGATGATATAATATTTTTTCTCTTTTCCCGTAGTGCGCCATATCATGGCATTACCTGCATCTGCTCATAATATATGAAGAGTTTCCCGAGAAGCCAGAGATCTTACATAAAGGAATACTATAAAATTCGCATTTACCAATATATTCTCTTTTATGTGTAAAATGATGTAATTAATACACTATAGAATTTGTTTTTTAGTTCCAGGCAATTCCTAAACGAATTTCGTTTAAGAAATTTATTATTCGACATATTGTCAGAAGTTTATTTTAATTTGAAATTTATTTGCTGGTGGTTCAGCGTTGTCTATATATTTCATTGTTGCTGTAACAAATCATCAGTAGTAGGTGTAGAAAAATAAAATAGATTCAAATCGAATATAAATTATTTGCTGGGTTTTTTGTATTAGTTTCTAAGCCTACTACGCTTATTTTTCTTTTGTGATTTTCAAAAATATTATTATTTGTGAATTCTCAAATAGTTCTTGAAAGTCTGTGCATAAGATAAGAGGTTTGTGACTATTCAAAATGTGTGGTTGAAGTCTACTGATGATTTGTTACAGCAACAATGAAATAAAGGGTGTTTTTTATTGAGGTATAGAACTTTAAGTTGGCATCACTTTTTTAACTGGCGGCCATTTTGTCAGCTGTCAAGTGATTAATATTTAGTTTGGTTTGCCATTTCATCATGAAGAGGTTGACAAAAGAACAACGCTTGCAAATCGTGCAAATTTATTTCGAAAATAATGGTTCAGTTCGCGAAGTTTACCGCAAGCTCCGTCCATTTTATGGTCGACATAATCGTCCATCAGAGCAATTAGTTCGGTTAACCATGGATCGTTTTCGCACTACGTTTACTCTATGTGATAATACGCATCCGCAGAGACGTCGAACAGTGCGCACCGAAGAAACAATTGCCGCTGTAGAGCAAAGTGTTGAAGAGGACCCGAATGAATCGATTCGCCACCGTGCACAGCAATTGGAGCCGACTAACCGACTATTTTGTTCCCGAATTGGATGGCATGAATGTGGATGAGTTGTGGTTCCAACAAGACGGCGCTACATGCCACACAGCGCACGTCACAATCGATTTATTGAAGGAAACATTCGATGAGCGCATAATTTCGCGGAATGGACCTGTCAATTGGCCACCAAGATCGTGTGATTTGACACCATTGGATTATTTTCTTTGGGGATATGTGAAGTCGCTCGTCTACGCCAACAAACCAGAAACGTTAGGGGACTTGGAAGCCAACATTCGTGGCGTTATTGCCAACATACGGCCCCATATGCTCGAAAAAGTGGTTGAAAATTGGACCTGTAGAATTGGCTTTATTCGAGCCAGCCGCGGCGGCCACATGCCCGAAATCATATTTAAACATTAATGGCATAAAATTATCCTTCCAATAAAGCCAAATTGATGGACATTAAAACGATTTTCTTGTGTTTTATTTCAATTCAAAGTTCTATACCTCTTAAAAACACCCCATATATAGACAACGCTGAACCACCAGCAAATAAATTTCAAATTAAAATAAACGAATTTCGACAAAATCAAAAAAGTGGGATTTTTCAGTATTTTTCGCCGGGCACAGATATTTTTCGAAATATTTAAAAACATATCATATCTTAAGGTGGCATGATAAATTTTTTTATTCCAGCTTTGGAATGTGGGGAATAACCTTCAATTTGATATTTATATCAGAAATAGGTCTATTTCAAAGCGATCTGTGATTGCTTCAATAACAAAAATTTTGAACGAAACATTTCTTTGTAATATTTCTTAAAGTATTACCTTTTAAACAAGTATAAATGCGTGGTTGGCATTTTTGCAAACATTTTTTTTAATTGCGAAATAGTTAACACACTATTTTCTGCAAAAAACGCCGAAATTTCGACTTTCTTTTAAATTTTAATTTAGGGCCCGTCCCTCGATGTCGACAACGTTCGACTTACATTCAAAAGAAAAACAAGTTTTAAAACTTTGTTTTTTGTTTCAAATATAAATGTGCGATAAGTTGAAGATTGTCGACATCGTGGGACAGGCGCTTAAATTACGTATAACCTTTAACAAAATTATGCTTTTGATACCAAATTCTTTTTTAAATATTAAATACTCTGTTTTAAATGTATAAAAAGTTTTCTTTTCCGAATCGGACAACATTTGACTTCTCCATTAGCAGAATAGTGGACCAAGGTGGGTAAAAAAAATTAAAATATTCGAACCTGTTCTGTAAACCGAGCTCGAGTAAATTTCTCCTTTCAAAAAATTGATAATGGTTCTGCAGACGTGCTTAAAATCATGCACGGTAATTTTCTTTCAGATATGATATTTGATAATCTATATAATAGTAAAAATAAAAAGTCTGAAAAAATATTTCGGTTATGGGAGTTAGTTTTCTAAAATCGTGCGATTTCAAATCGATTCGGTTTACAGAAATGGGCCGTTAATTTTTTTACACGAATATTTTTTTAGCTTTTGGATCAGCGTTACCATTTGTCAAGTTGTCCCTTTTTTTGAAGTTTTTTGAGATGCCAAAAGTTTTTTGAAAACATAAAGTTTTGTAAAATTTTTCATAAATATATATATGTACATAATTTAACTATTGGAGTATATTGAATGAAAATATTAAGTGATATTTGTGTGCAATAAAACGATCTTATATTTTCTCACTTCCTTATTACTGCAACAGTGTCTTATTTGTTTTTACTATCTAAATATAAATTTTATTTTATGTTTTTTCTTATTGGATGTTGAGTTTTTGATATTAATCGTTTTTATATTTTTGAATAAAATGAATTCCAAATTTTATGTTTTTTTTTTAATTTTGGTACTTTTGTAGAAAAAAAGCTTTTTTTTGGAAAAAAAATTTTTTTTTTCAGATGTAAGAAGTTTTTTTTTAAATATATGTATGTATATGGTAATGCTGTTTTGGATAGAAAAATCTACATGAAAAAATTTTTTTCAGATCCCCACCGTGCAATCGTGTAGCAGTTTGATTGGCAACGCAATTGAAGTTCAATTGCCATCCAAAATCGACCCATTAAAATTGTATGTTGGCATTTTTTTTATTACAATAAATAAAGATAAATTTAACAAACAATAATCAGAAAAACTAACTCTTTTGCAGCTCTGCTGTTTGTCTTGCTTTTCCTCAGTTTACTTGTTGTTTCTACATACTTGCTTGTGTCCTGAGTGTTGCTCAATTGGGATAGACAGTGCTGATGACAATGATGCATTCTTACTACTATGTATTTCATGTCAAACAACAAGTTACAATAAAATTTATAATGTCCAATAGTCAATATGGGTGGTAGGATTCCTATAACAATATAATTTGTTATATTTGGTTTTGAATAAATTTATGGTTTTTCTCTTACTGCTGTTTTTTTTTCATAATTCTCATGTCCTTCAAGGAAAATTTATTAATTTTACATTCATTCATTTCTTGGACGTTTTCTTACGCATTTAAATGAAAAAGCAAGTGTAATTGGTGACGAGTGTATAAACAGTTTTAGAAATTCTATTGGTGTTTTCGAAAATATTTTCAAATTTGCTGCCTTAAATCAATACCAGTCAACTACCAGTGTTACTTTCTTATTGCCTTTTAATATATTGTTTCAAGTGCGCGTGATGCATTAAGTTGCAACGCTTTAAGTACATATGTATGTATGTAAATGAATGCATTTGCCCTGGCGCATTTGAATAAGAAATTTCGTATAATTTTAAAATCATAAATCAAAATATGTGCATACTTATTTATGTATGTATGTGTGCATACACATTTTCAAAATATTTTAAATCATTTGTAATTGAAAATGACACTAAAAATATTAAATACCTTTGGAATGGACTTACTGTCCGTCTGCCTGTCTGACTGGACTGTCTTCTATTCGTTCACTAGTTATCATTTAAAGCAGTCTTTAGGGAATGCGTTTGACACTTGTTCTAGCAGAGGCGGATGCACTGGTTGTGTGTGCTTAACCAGGGGGTCGACTTTTGATTTTGTCTATGATTTTAATGTCATGAATGATAAATAGGAGTTTGTTCAAAGATCACTATCAGATGCAAACTAGCCATAAAAAGTAACAAGGAATGAATGTATGTACATACTTATGTATGTATGTACATATCGCTCATTTACTTCAATAGTGGCACAACTCAAAAAAACCAGTTTTGCAAAAAACGCGTTTTAAGTTTTCAATTTGCATACAACTCAATGGGGAAATAAAAAAATATTCTTCTCTCAGGAGGTGATGGTACAAGCTATTTATATGAAATTTTTACACAAGATAAAATACGAAATGCCGCATCTTTCTGCATTATTAACTCAAAAAATTAATTTTTTGAGTTATGCCGCTATTGAAGTAAATGAGCGATATGTACTTATGTACGCAGAGTGCAGAAAAATATATCATACATTAGGTTTGTTAATTTACTAAAAAATTTTACGAAATATACGTTCTATTTATACGCTTTCCGTGTATTTAAGCTTCCACGATAACGAAAGTACAATTTAGTAGACGTAAATCAATACAAAATATAAAATTGGCACACCAGTGGTCGCCAAACTGTTTCCCTTAAATGTCACATTTTTCACATACAACAGCCAGTCAGACTTAATGCCCCTATTACGGTTTACAACTCAACCAAGTTTAGTTGAAATTGTAACAACTTAACTCTAAAACAACTAACTGTTTTTTGGCATTCTGAATTACAACAAATTTTAGTTGTATTCGAAACATTGTTCGAAAAGAATAGGTTTTTATATATGCCTCTGTGATATATGCTATGTTTTTGAAACCATAGTTGCCATCACAAAACATTTTAAATATTTTAAGATTTAATCTAGTATTTTATTTTTAAATTTCATGTTTTATGAATGTGGCAACAATATTGGTTGACAAATGGGATTGGTTGGCGTCTGGAATAATGAAGCAAACCTAATACAACACTCGAAATAAAAACCAAAATACAACTGATAAAAAGCAGTTGTATCAAGGTGAAAAAAGTTGTAATCCATAATAAAAATTTTACAACTACAACTAAACTATCCATTTAGTTGTAAATCATAATAGGGGCCTAAGATTCGAGTCGAACTTCATAACTTAAAAGATAAAATATCATACATATCACTAAAACTTTCGTTTCCAATCAGGATTTTCATATTTTTTTCCCGACCTTTTTCGCCAAATTGATTTTAAAAATCGTCAGAATCTATTTTATGTATTTTTTCTTAATATATACATATAAGTATGTGATAAAAATTTTGTTTTTATATAACTTTTTTTTAGCAGAAAATTGTCAGCAAAATTTTTTTTAATTTTTCGCATCAAATTGTTTTAATTTCTTGCAGACGAATTTTAGGATTAAATAGGATTTATATTTTCAACAAACTAATTTTGCTGAATTACAAAGTGAATTTCAACTTTGTTAAAAAAAATAGTTATAAAAATCGTCAACAAATTTATTTATCACCAAAAAAAATCGCCATGTCGCCAAATCAAAAATTCGCCAAACAAGTTGAAAAATCTCTACGTTTGGCGAGAAGTCGACATATCTCACAACCCTGTTCCAAAGACCCCATAATTCGTTAGTGCTCGTAGAATGCCACCAAGATAAGAAGTTTGTTAATTTTGTATATAAAAACTGATTACATTTGTGTTATATATAAAACTTTTATTGGTTTTTATGGCCTGTCGTCGTACGTAATAATACATATGCATACGAGTATGTAATGTCCCAGTTGACCACGGCTTTCGTTAATGATATCGATTTCGAATATATCTCGAACATTTATCGTGTAAAACTGTCGATCAGTTTTGTCCCAAAAAGCATTCGATCTCGAAGTTTCGCTAGCAATATTGAAAGTGAGGTAATATCGAACTAATTTCGATACCTCAAAAAGGCAGCAGAAAAAGTAAAAAAGTAACTTTATTTTTTTATTTTATTCATTTATTTCAACTTACTTATTTTATCTATTTTTTTTAATACCTTAACTTCCGATGCAGGATTTGAACATGAACATGAACTCCATTCTAACAGACTGACACACATAAACTAGGCTATCGTGACAAATTTTTTTCTGTGCAATTATTGCAAATATGTAGGTATGTGTTCTTATATTATTTTTTAACTTGCAGTGCTGTCATGCATCGAACTTGCTACCTCTACACTAACAGGCTGATACACATCCACTCGGCTACCGTCGCACATTCGAAAAACTATCGAGAGAAGTTCGAAGCTCGAAGTGTTAGCGAACATTCGAACTTTCTTAGATTAGCGAACAAATATCGAAGAATTTTGTTTCGAAATTTTTTCGCTTTAGTGAGCATTCGATTTTATCGAATCTCAGGTCAACTGGGCGTGTGTACGTACACACATACATATATACATACATATGCATGTACCATACATACTAGAGGTGGAAAACTATCGATAGTGTCACTATCGAATGTTATCGATAGTTCGAAAAACTTTATCGATATATCGATTCAATACTATCGAAAGTTAGAAAAACTATCGATATATCGACGATACTATCGTAATAGTATCGAAGTTGTGTGGTTCTCGTATAATGTATTTATTTATTTACACTAAAAATTCAAAACAAAATATTTTTAAACAAAATAAAACAGAATTCAATTTGTCAGTTAAATAAATAACAAAGCTAAAATAATTGTATGAATAATAAGTGAGATCAACGGAAGAAATTTTCCCGTCATTCAGTTATTTTTGTTTATAAAAAGCAACATATTTAAATTTTTTGGTTTTAGTGGTGTATCATTTACTATAGTGTGATAGTGACTAAAAAAATATCGATTTTTTCCAAGTATTAATCGATTGCAGAATTAAATCATCGATAGTCGCACAAAAAATTAACTATCGATAGTATCGATAGTGCCATTGATAGATTTCCACCTCTAATACATACATACTAGTGTCCTGCACAAGACATCTTATAAGAACTTTCAAGACATGAGGGATTTTTCAAATGCTTTACTACAGCGAAATCTTATAAAACAAACGTTAACAACACTGTTTACAAGAAATTTGTTTGAGTATTGTAGGTACATATAAGTTTTCGAACTTGATTTTTTTACCAAAACCGATTACGCATTTGATATCGTAAATAATCGATTTTCGTAAAAAAAAAAAAAAACGAGGTCCAAAATATGTGTCGGTTTGCCTTTTTTTGGCGGTTATGTGCATATGTATATATATCTATGTATATAAATTCCATGTTTGTATTGAACATAACCAATTAAAAATAACAATTATATTAAAAAACTTTCTGTAGTTTTATTTTCTTCTCGTAACTATTATTATTTTTTTGTTTGAATTTAAAATTTATTTATAGATTTGGTTACCGTTTTAAATTTTTTTTTTTTAGATGCATTTTAAGTTTTTTGTTTATAATTTGCAATTTTCATTTTTGGTTTTAAATAAACTTAATTTTTATTCAATAATTTCTTTTTAGTTCCATTACACATTTTTTATAAAATACAAAAAAGAAATAAACGAAAACAATGTGTGTGAATTCGATTAGTTCATAAGGATATTTCTTTGTTTTATGGTTGTTTGTTATCGTATCAAATTTACATGTAACACTAGACATACATAATAAATATCTACTAATCAATTAACTGAAGAAAAAATAAGAAACGCTGTATTGTTAGCAGAAACTAAATTTCATTTTATACAAATTCGAAGTAAATAATTTGGTTGTTCTTATTTATAGTTTTTTATGTGATTAACTTTGTTTTAAATAAATATATTTAAAATAATTAAAAATAAAGTAAAGGAAAAAAGGGTTTCCTTACTTAAATTGCAACTTAGAAATATACACGAATAATAATGTGACAGAAAAGTGGGATTTATGTTTAAGGAGCTACAGTAAGAAGCAGCAAGTATTTTTTGAAAAAATATTTCAAAAATTGTAATTGTAAAAATCCTAACCCAATATACGCAGTAATAAAACAAATAAATTGTTGTGACTTGTTAAAGCATGCATTTGAAATATTTAAAAAGAAGTGCAACAAAATAAAATTTGACAAGCCAAGGTTTGAAACTATTGGCATTCCATGAAAATAAAATTTTTCGACGCATATTTATGTATATATAACAAATTTTTGAAATCACTTTATTATTATAATACATTAGTGTATAAAGCGATTTGCCGGATTTAATTTTAAAATAAATTTTTATAACTATAAAATATAAAAGCACCCGCTCCTTAACATTTTAATAATGTATTAATTGCTTAAACTTTTTTTTAGCTTTTTATGTGATTTTTTAAGTTAATATAATCCCTTATTAAGCGTGTGTCAAATTAATAAAAGTACACATATGTATGTCTGAAAATAATCATTATTCGCTGCTCTATTTATTTTGTTTTTGTTTTTATAGAAACTTATCACGCTACTCTGTAAATCGATTCTATTAAAAAAAAAACTAATTCGACTCATAGATACATATTTTCAGAGTTTTTTCAAAGTCTTCATTATTTGATACGATTTGAAAAGCAACATTAAAAAATACTCGATTTAAATCTAATCGATTTACAGGGCAGGTTCGACAATATTTTATATTTAAAAAATCTTGTAAGCTTTCAAGAGCTACGTATATATATTTTTTTTATAGAAGTATATTTTTTTTCTAGTTTCCTTCTCATTTAAAGGCATCGATCGATAATCAATTTGAAAAAGAAACTCAAAAGAGAGAATAACATAATTAAACAACTATCCTACAATAATTCCCCATTCATTTATCGTAATCATCATTCATCAGCTTTTATCATTAGAAGCATCACATCGATCCATCACAAGCTTAGTACACGTAAATTCATTTGAGTCTTATTAAAAGTGACCCAATTGTCTTCATCTGGGTACTGAAGAAGGGACTTTTAACGACTCTGACTTTTCGAATGGGCGATCAGCCACTGCAGAGTTATGTCGATGTTGTCTTTTTCTTTACACGAAATACTATAGCAGCATATTTCCCTGTCCTGTATACTAGATAAATTCCTAGAAATTTTGATTAAAAAATTTTTTTAATAATAAATTATAAAAAAATGTGTTATAAAACAATATTATACCTGATTTACATTAAGCATTTTTTTCATGAAATTAGTTGCATGAAAATTTTTTATTTGCCAATTGGAGGCCTTGAGGAGCAACTTATATCAAAAAAGTTGCCAAAAATTCATCAGAGATTCATTCTACTTAATTTTTGATATTCAATTCTCTTTTATAACTCTGCAATTAGCAAATAGAAAAAGTTTCGTGCAACAAAAATCATGAAATTTCATGAAAAAATGCTTAATGTAAATCAGGTATTAGTAGTTTGAGGAGAGCCCATCTACAAGCACAACAATTTTTATTCATGAACATATCGTCATATGAGAACTTAAGTGTCCAATATCCAAGTTCTCACATGACGATATATAAAGACGTTGTCAGAATAACGACACGAGTTTGTATTCCTGAAATTTAATTTATGTTTTTAATTGAGGATGAAAAAATAATCGAAACAGAACATGAAAACGACTTAAACTAACACGCGAAGCCTATTACTTGTTTAAACTTAATATCTTGTTGGTCCTCTTTCCTTCCGTACCGCTTCCTTGCATCTGCGTTTCTTGAAATTCGCAGAGTTCCAGTTTTTTATGGGTCAAAAGTCTCCAACGCGTTTCTTTAAGATTCACCATAGATGTTCTATGGGGATACGATCTGGATTCATTGCCCTGCATTGAACTCTCATTAAATGGCAGCAGTTTCATCCATAATATTTTAAGATAATCAGATGTGCATGTTCTACCTACTATCATGTAAATTAGATCCACACTAACCACCACCATTAGCTTAATTAAGCATATTGCTAATTGATTCGCTTGTGATATCCATATTTAGGTGCATTTTTAGATACTCAGAAATTTTGCTAAATTAAGCAGAGACGAAACAGTATTCTATTCTGTTTATGGTGTCTATTCTGGAATGCGCGTCGACTTGGTGAAACTTACATTGAAAAAAAAACTTTGTAAATGTAAAAAATTTGTTTTTGTTTCTCATACAAAATTAACGGTTTTTAAAAGAAAGAGAAACGCATTGAGATTCTCACGTTTATTTCATTTAAGAAATGCATGGAAAACAAATCAATTTTTGAAAATTTGTTTTTGTTTTAATGCAGTGGTGTCAAAAATAAAACTAAATTGTATGTGTGAGAAAAGCTGTCTCATTCGTCTCTGAAGTACATCGAAAAAAAATAAATATTTGCAGTTTAGTGAAGCACCTCAAAATATATAAAAAGGAGTCTATATGGTAGAAAATTAAAAAATAAGGAATAAAAATTAAATAAAAAAGTTGCGGGCGACCCATATTTTCCGAGTTACGGCGCTGTAAATTTTTCATAGGAAACTGTGAAGAAATTCCAAAAATAAATTTTTAAATAGCTTATCTGATAAACTTGAAAAATAGAAGAAAAAATTAAACAAAAAAATTGGCTGCGACCAATATTTTCCGATTTATTGGTCTTTTAAGTTTTGATATTAAATGCAATTTAGTGAAGCTGCTCCAAAAAAAAATCAAAATGTCTTTTTAATACATATTCATTTCTTTCCTTAAAAGTTTTGTAACATAAAATACATTGAATGTCGCAAAAAGCATTACTGATCATAGAATATTTTTCGCATACCACTTTTTTTCTTTCACTGTATCTATAAAGAATTTAATACACCCGCTGCGCATGTGTTATCGTCGCTGTTTCATTGACGACTAAATGGAAGAGAATAAGAATGTGTGTGATTTCAGTTTGCACAATTGTGCCATGAAACTGACATCATTGTTTTAATGTAAAGATTCACTTCTTCGACGCGTTTTCCAGAATAACCCCCTATATGTATGTATGTATGTAGTTTTGCGTGTTCGTCCTCGTGACTCAACTCACGTTTTGGCATAAACTGCTAAAAACCTTTTTTCTTGAGCATTGTATAAATTTTTTTATTTCAACCATTGCCTTGCCGTCCCTACGAAGGCTTTTTACAACATCATTCTCCGATTCATTCCAATATTTTCCTAGAACCTTTGGATGTGATTTTAACTAATTTCACATAACAAAGTTTAATGAAAATTATGACTTTTTAGGCTAGGTTAGGTTAGCAGGCTGCTGGTAAGGAAGGGGTAAATTTAGAGTCCAGCTCACTTGGGTCCAATACATTGATCCCTTTATGATACTTGTGTGTTGAAGAGAAGTTATTGAGAGAGGGTAATAGGGAAGGGATAGTGAAGTATGAAGATGAAGGAAGAGAGAGAGAGAGAGAAGAAAGAAAGCTTCATTCTTTTACAACTCTGCTTTTTTGCACGCTTTTTAATAATGCAGTGCTGCAGCGCCTTCTGGTGTTAAATGAGGCGTATTGAAGCTGTGTTTAGTAGACAACGAAGGAGGGCGCTCTGATGTTACATTAGGATTAGCATCTGCTGAAGCCGGTGTAGCTTTAGTGACCCAGTGACTTTTTAATGATAAATGTTGTTTAAAGCTCAGAATTGCAATGCTTACCTAATGAGTACATAAATTGCATTTGTTTCTATTATTTTTTCCAAGAAAAAAAATACCACCATCACTTCAGCAGTTAAAGAAAGATAATGAGATAAAAAAATAAAAAAATTAAACAACCATGAAATGTGCCGTTGTATACCAGGGATGGGATTTAGAATTTTAAAATTGTGGCAACAAGTTTAAACAATTGTACATATTTTACCTTAATTGTACGAAAATATTTTTTAGTTGAAATTATTTTTATTTATTTATATTAAAATAATCGTTGGTAGCCATCCGAATTTGTAAGAATAATAATTTGGATAAGGACGAGTTCACATTTTTTGATTTTCTCGTTGCGTTTTACTTTCACAACACTATTTTCAAATAAAAGGAATATGATGAGTATCACTGTTCAAAATAGAAAATTGTGTACATGTATGTCAATTTTCACTTTTGAACAATGAAAGTAAATGCGGATTGAAATTACTAAAACTGGGGACATTCCTTAAGGGCCATTATTACAACTTAAAGTTAGTTAAAACTAGGATTTTATCGGTAAGGTAAGGTAAACTTGCCTGTAATTTATCGCTCACTTTAGGTTAAAGTAAAATTTTGCAAATGATAAAGTTTTTATACGTCCGATAAAATCCTACTTTTAACTATCTTTAAGTTGTAATAATGGCCCTAAGTGTACTAAATTAGCCATTGGTGTACTATTGTACTTTCCGATTTCGAATATTACCAAAGAAAAGTATAATTGCACTAATTTTGCCATCCCTGTTATATACCATCAATTCACGATCCCACCTATCAAAATATCTTTTTTATTTCTTATTTTGTTTCTATTATTTTTTCCACCACTGTATATGTAGTATATGAAGTCTATCAGCTACAAAAGCGACGTTAAAAATTGTTGAGCTTTTATTATGGTAGTTTATTACTTACATTCTTTCGATTAGGCCGGTTTCGTCTAAAGCACCTGGAAGATCACGTTTATTACCCAATACTAAAACAGGTATACCAGCTAATTGTGGCTTATCTAATAGTGAATGTAATTCATTGCGCGATGCTTCCATTTTGTCTTTATCAGCAGCATCCACCATATATCTACAAATCGTTTTTACAATTTACATAATTTCTTTTATTAAATTTTTACGAACAAATATGTATGTATGTATATATGTATAACTTACACAATTGCATTTACACCACGACAATATCTTTCCCACATTGATCTGAATCGAGGTTGACCTCCAATGTCCCAAACCTTAATTGTGACATTACCTTTGGTTATGCGACGCATATTGAAACCAACAGTTGGTATCATATCTTCGGTAAATTGTCCCGACTAAAAGATATTTTTTTTATATTTATTTGTTTTAAAAAAATTCATTGTGCCGAAGATGATACAGTGGTTGTATAAATTCCTGAATTAAACTGGCAATTGTCCGATATTTATGAATAAGTACCTATTAATACCAGACTCGCTTGCCTGGCATAACTGCTGTGTAAACGTGGTATAGAAGAATATATAAATTGTAAGTGGTTGGAGTTTTTATAGGAGTGCGCGGCACAAAGAAGGGTATTATGTTTATCAGCCTATGTATGTATATATGTTCCTTTGCAGCACTATATAAACCGAACTCGTGGACCGATTTTGATAATTCTTATATCAATCGAATTGTCTTAATCCTGTGAGTATCAGTTCAGTAAAGATATGACAGCAGTCAAAACTCAATGTGGCGGCCAACAGACGCCATTTTGTTAATACGAAAAAAAAGTCGGCGAACTGTATCAAAATGGATATCATTCGACAGGTATTTTAAAACCATCTTTAGGTTTTTTTTATGATTTTTCATTTCATTGTGTGCATTTCTTTAATTAAAAAATATGTATACGTGTGAAGAAAGAAAGGATATTTTCTTAATTTATTGTTTTTCTTTCATCAAGCCACATAAATTCAATTTTACACCTAATTCACACGAAGACTTTGTGCTAATTCACACGGTGAAATTTAGGAATTTCTTAATTCTCTTTTGAAGTTGCTACCAAAAATTCCTTGCATTCATACGGTGTTTTTTTGACGTCTAATTTTACTTCTCTTCACCCATATAGCCAATAAGTTAGAAGAGCAAGAATAAAAAAATACAATAAGATAGAAGAGTAACATTAAAACGTAACAACAATAACAAAAAGAGCAATGTAATGAGAAATAAGAAAAAACCATGAAAACAGAAATCGAGTCATTTTTTCTACCCCTCTTTCTTCTCTACCCCGTTCGCTAACAAACAAAAAGTGACGTCGAAAAATAGACTTCATAAAAGTATTCGAGTGAATTAGGTGATAGCGAACGAGGTAGAGAAGAAAGAGGGGTAGAAAAAATGTCTCGATTTCTGTTTTCTATGGTTTTTTTCATACCCTGTCGGAAATTCGGTTAACATTACGCTATTTCGCAAATAGTACTGACTTTGGATTACTTTTAATGTAATCAACTGACTATTTTAACATTGCGATGTCCTAGGCGGTAGTCAATTGTCTCAATCTGCACTACTTTCAGCTAACTTAAAGTTGACTTTTTTAAATCACCTGGTAGTCAGTAAGTTAAAAAATTTTTTCCGGGGTTCGAACATGTATCATCACACGTTGTGTACTCAACGCGCTACCACTCGGCTAAGGTACCATCTAAAATAACAACAGCAAAATGTTAATATAAAACTGAAATGAGTTTCAAAGTAGCTGAGAATAAATTTGTTGGCTCTCATTAAACTTAATTACGTACTCAACTTAAGAATTAATTTTGGGTTTGTTCTGGATGACATTGCAGTTAGCTTTTAGTCTGTCTAAGAAAAGTTAACTATAAGTCAACTATTTTTGTAGTCAACAACACATTCTCCGACAGGGTATGTACTGCAAATGTGTGTATAAACAATAAAATCAATAAAAATCAAAATCAATAAAAAAAATTAGACATGTAAAAATAATCATCGTATGAACGCAAATAATTTTTGGTAGAAACTTCAAAAGGGAATCAAGAAAAATAGACGTCATAAATTTCATTGTCTGAATCCTGTTATTGTCAAAGAATTTTTTTTTTTTTTTTTTTTTGCTTCTCATATCTGATCAAAGATGGAAAGTCGCATTTTTGTAGTTTTTAATGGAATAAAATTAAAAAATTATGAAAAATTCATAAAAATATTGGGACTTATCGTGGTTGGTGTATTTCGACTTCGATTACGACAGTTTCGTCCTAGATTAACGAAAAAATGTTGCCGTGCTCTTTATCTATTACAAAAACGTCGTAGTAAAAGTCAAAATACGCCAACCACGATAAGGGGGATTAAATAATACATCAAACTCTGTAAAGTATTTCATAGTAAATGTCAATTTTTAAACAAATTTATAGTTTAAAACATTATTAAACAAAATCCATCAGAAAAAGTACAATTGTATCATGATTTCCATCTATGTTTCTGATATGAATAATATGTTCTTGCAAGTTTTACAAATAAAGCGTTCATTTACTTTTTCGTACCAGGGAGTAGTTTCTGCTGCGAAAGTAAATGAACAGACCTTTTATATTTATGTACATATATTAAAAAAAAATTATTTTTAAACATATTCTTTTAAATGCAACATTTCTAGAACGAAACCCCAAAATTCTTGTTTTAAGAAAGCTTTTTTGGTTCAGAGTACAATTCGAGCTGAAATAAAGTATGATAAATGAATGTTTATCATACTATTTCTAGTTGTTGAGAAATTTTTGGACAAAGGTTTCCTGGTGACCTGCATTAGCAACAGGGAAATGCCCATAGGATCTATCTAAACCCTCAATTAAAAAAATTCAATGTATTAAAAAAAACCATTAATACTTTTTTAAATTTTACCGGGAAAACGGGAAATTAAAAGTACACGTTATTTCATAAATATGTATATACAGCTTTATTTATAAAACTTATTAAGTCCTAAAAAGGGTTTTTTACACAAATTTCCATACAAAATTTTTCTTAGAAAGCCTTTATAAAGCCTTAATAAGTTTTAGAAATAAGGCTGTGACACACATATATATAAAATGGCCTAAGTGACAGTCACATTTATTTTCATTCGTATAAAAAAATTTGTTTTATACTCCTGTTTTAATTTAATATCAAAATTTTCTTTTTTTTTCTTTAATTACAAAAGTTCGTTTGAATGATTGTATGATTTACACGATGAAATTGTTTAAGTTATCTTTTAAAGTTATCCTAATCGTAATCGCGATTAATCGCACCTTTTAATCGTAATCGTAATCGAACCCATTAATCGCTCGATTACGATTAAGTCTTTCCCTTTTTTAAGCAAAGAATTTATGTCAAATTTGCATAAAGGGCAAATTCAACCCATGAAAAATTTAAATTAAAATTTTTAATACAAAATATATACATTTGGAATAAACATGTCTACGTGCATGCATTTCATTGGCGTTTTAACAAATCATCAGTAGACTTCAACCATACATATATGAATAGTACTAAATGAGTCACTGGAACATAGCACTTTTGAGTTTTGAGTTTTCCCAGAAATATCATCCCATCCACATCGCTATTATTGGTCGAAGACGCGTCATATGCAATACCAAATGAAAATTTGTGCGACCAGAACTTTATCATAAAAATTTTATCAAAATTGACTAGGTACATACTTGCTTATCACTTATATTCAAAAAATATGCCTACCTACTCATGCCTAATGACGTAACCTATAAAAATATTCGTCGAAAATAAAATATTGCAAGATTGAGAAGCTTTTTAAATTTGAGACAGCAATATTTTTAAATCAACATACAAACTACAATGTACTCATTGTACGATGTTGCAATTTAAAGTTTCGATAGAAGTGAATGTATTTGAAAAAAAAAATAAAACCATTATCTCCTCTATGGTCTAATTATGACTACAATGTCTTAATATAATAATAAATTGTACTTAGAATTATGAAACAAAGAAATTATTGTAACAAAAGAAAAACACATATTGCTTATGCTCATATGATTAGTGAAACTTTATTAATATCAAACTTCAAAGTGATGACTACATTATGAAAATTTAGCAAACAATCCTATATGTACATACATACATAGGTATTGCATCAAAAGACTTGACTTGCAAAAACCCATACTTTCATTTGTTGAAACTTCCCGCAGAAGCAATTAAAAACAGTTCACTCTTAACTATTCATTTTAAAAAGTTGCCTTTGTTATATTAATTAATGTTTCATTCATTCATTTTAACATTTCAAAACTATCGTCACATGTTAGGGTAAGCCTCGCATTCTCGAATAAAAACTCACCCCCACTCCAGTCAGGAGAATTTTCAATATTACGACAGCAACATTTTATGGTGGTCGCTGAATTCATTATACACAACAGCAGTATAAATTGCACTATGGTATGGGTTTGGTAGACGGTTGTAAAGGGGTATTAAGAAGTTGGGTGTTAGTTGGATGATTTATCTCTTGGACAGTTGGTTAATTTTTATGTTTTATGAGGAGTAATACACAGTACGTTTATTTGAAAAATTGCAATAATACACTATGCGTATGATTGGTTTTCTATTTGTGCCAAATAATGTTAAGATTTTTTTTACTCACAGCTATAACATTAACAAATGTCGTCTTTCCCGAATATTGCAGTCCTACCAGCGTCAATTCCATTTCTTCTTTCCAAAAAATGCTTTTGAACCAATCCAATATTCTGTTTATTAAGGCAAGCATTTTTGCTGTGGATATTTTTTTTAAATTTAAATTAATATTTCCACAAAATCTTCACAATTACAATTTTCTTGACGCCCAAATAAAAAAAAATACTTGCTAGTTTCTCTGCTTTAATTTTTCCGTTCTTCTTTGTCTTTTGTTTTCTTTTGCTGTGTATCTGTGATGTCAACTTTTTATAATTTAAACGACTGGAAAGTAAATAATTACTATAAAATGATTAGTACAGCCAGTGCTACCATATGTGAAGATTTATCTTATTTTTGCAGTTTGTACGCTAGTTACCTTGCGGCTACACGTTCAATAAATTGCTTTCAATTTTTTCACACGTATGGTTTGTCAAAATATGCTAAAATTGAAATTGTGACGTAGGATGCAAGCAATTTGATTACCAATTTTATGTTCAAAATGCCGTCGTCGAGGAAACAATTAAAAATTTTCGCCTACATATTTTATTTCAGCAGAGAAAATTACTTCTGTCTTAAAGTTTACAAACACAAAAATTATTTTAAAACAGCTGTTAAATTGAAAGAAAAATTGAAGTCCACCTGGTATTCAATTCCCAAATGTATGAGTGTGATAGTAAAAGTGTGTGAACGTGTTGAAAAACTAAAAAATAAATTGAACGTGTAGCCTCCAAGTTACACGACCAAGATTTGCTTTCAAGTTTTTTACAGATAATGGTTGTCAAGTCATTTAAATTGAAGGCTGTGACGCTAAGCAAATTTAATTTCAATATGCCGTTGATAAGAAAACAGCTTAAAACAACAAAACTTCATGGCTCCTATGTACACAGGTCTATAAACCGCAACACATCGATATACTTATTAATTTTGTTCTAAAACATATTTATTTTAATTTGATTTCAAATTTTTCGTTGGAATATAACATTATTTGTAATAAAAGAACCCAAATATACCATGTCAGAAGAATATTTGAAAACAAAATCGAAAACTTTGCCCATTGAAATTGCTGTCAGCTGTTTTTTTTTTGGGCAATAAATTAGAACACACAATTGAAAAAAAATTTTAAGTCAAAGTTGCATTAAATTCTAAAAGTATGAATGTATTAGTGAAAAAGTGTGAATGAAATTTAACTTGATCGTGTAACCCTTAAGTTAGACATGTTAAAATAACCAAAAAATATTTCTTCGCTAAAATACAACACTGCCGAAAAACGCATGAATTCGTTGGTGTACGATTTTCTGCCGTCATGTTCAAAACAGTTGACTAAAATAACAATATTTTACCATCTACATATACGAACAATATGCTTAATATGTATATAATTTTACTACATATCTATCACAAAATAAAGTACAAATTAATTTTTAGCAGATGTTTTAAATTTGTTTCGTCTAAAACGTATTAGAAAGAACTTATTTTGAAAGTTGAGGTCTGAAACAGGTCGATTCGGCACCAAAGAGCTGATTATAAGCAGGGCTGATGAGGTAACTTGAAGATTTTAAGGATACATAAGCAAAAAAAATATTTTTATCATATTAAAATTATTGTCACACTAAAGAAGTTCATCATTATATAAAAACGAAGAGTGTTAATTGCATTTGTTATATTTGGGAATAATTTACTTAAATTTTATGGAACCTTTTTTTAATTTTCGCCCATGTTCTGGAAAACGCATCGTTTTCAAATCAATTACAGTTTGAAAATCGCAAAACGCATTTCAGCATGTTCTAAAATTTCTGCGATTTGCTGGCGTTTTGATATTTTTCGAAGTTGGGTTCAAACAATGAAAACATATGTTTTGTGATAAAAAAAAGGTAAACAAATAAATTTTAGATTATTAAAATACCTACAGCGTTCGTGCTTCAGTATTGGCTTTGAAAAGGCTAAAACCAAAAGAAATGTTGCTTGTTGAAATCGCCAGTTTAAAGTAAACAGTTGACACAGCCCATTGACAAAAAATAAATCAGTTTCATAATTTGGTATTTTTAATTAAAACTGTGTAAAATTGTTTTTAATTTTTGTTGAAATAAAAAGAAAACATTAAATTTTAATTGTGCCTAGTTTTATTTTCTCTTGAAAGTTTAGTTTAAGCAGATTCAATCAGTTCGCTTCAGTATACACATGCGATTTGAAATCGCAATTTTCAGGCGGTATGCGTTTTTCAGAACACCTAATTAGCGTTTTCAAATCGCAAACACCAACTTTTTTCGATATGCGTTTTTCAGAACACCCAATTAGCGTTTTCAAATCGAAAACGCTAATTTTAAGCGAATGCGTTTTCCAGAACATGGGCGTTTGATTTTGAATATATTAAAGTGTATACGATTTTTTCACACAATTCAACGATTTAGCTGCACTATCTGGTAACTACGGCAATCAAAGTGCTGCTAAGTCAAGAGTCAAGTTTAATGTAGTTTTTATTGAATCGTTTTCAGCCACTGAATAAAAAACAACTCGATAGTAGTGTTGCAAAAAGTGGCCACTCTTGAATACTCGAAAACTCCTTGATACTTTTTCAATCGGTTACTCGATACTATTCAATACTTTAACGGTCATTTGTACATATTTTAAAGCAAAAACACACTTCGTTGACCTCAAGTAGAAAGAACCTAACTCAAATAAATGTAGCTTTACAGGAGAAGGTAAAAACATAATAGAAATTGACTTTTTTTTGTACAGCTGCTTGTAAAAGCATTATTCTTTACAATATTGCAAAAAAAATTTTGTGGCGATGTACATCAGAGAAACAAGTCGACCGGCTCGAAGCCGACGGCACGCCGCCGCCAGTTATTTTTCCGTGTATCAAGCCGCCGCCGATTGTATCGGCTCGCATCGGCTCAAAACCAGCCGAAATTTTATCTGCTCCAAAAGACAAATTTCGGAGAAAAAATTTTAAAAATCAATTTTCAGTTGAAATTTTTATTTTCTCTTCAAATTTTCATATGCTTATTTGAGCCGCCGAAAATTCTCTCGGCACGCCGCCGCCGGTCACAAAACTACTGCACCGCCGCCTCCGATAATTTTGCCTCGACTTGTTTCTCTGATGTAAATGTGTGAAATGTATTCAAATCACCGAAAAAATGAATTTCGTAAAACATAAGAGTTAGGGCCTTTCTACTTGAGACCATCGACATACATATGTATGTATGTATTTATGTACATTTACTCAAACAACGCCATAACTCAAAAAATAAAATTTTTGAGCTAATACAGTAAATTTGACTTAGCTGCACAATCAACTTTGCACGACTTTTTGTGCAGATAAGTCAAAAATGCTGTTATCTTAAATGGACTTACCTGCCTAAATGTGCAGGTATACAATTTTGGACTTCAGTTTTATACAAATACATACATGGTTGCATGTTTATGTAGCCACATTTTTTTAATGTGTGCAGCTAACTTAAATTTTTTATATGAGAATAATTTAAAACTGCCAAAAAATATGTTAAATGCGCAGGTATACAAAGTGCACTTAAAAAAGGATTTTGAACAATAATTACAAAAAAAAATATATTTTGTGCAGTTAAGTCAATGTGCAGCTAACATTGATTTTTTGTATGAAAATATTTTAAAATTACCAAAATTTTAGGTCACTTATCTTAAATGTGCAGGTATAGAAAATGCACTTAAAAAACGAATTTGTATGGGATTTTAAAGAATAGGAAATTTATCATCTTAGGCAGCACTTAAACAAAAGGCAGCTAAATCAAACCTAGTGTAATGCAGAATTAATCCTAATAGTGCTATTCATATTCACCCTTATTCCAGTTGTCGTCATCGGCGTCACTTTAACACAATACAAAAAAATTGGGGCTTGGGGCGACAACTGGAATAAGGGTGATTGTGTAAAAGTTGCATACAAATATTTTGTATACTCATACTCAACTCTTGAGAGCAAAATAAAATTGTCTCTTTCCATCAAGTTGTCTGTACATACAATATTGAAAACTTTTTCTTGTCCTTTCAAATTAGTTTTCTTGAGTTATGACGTTAAGTAAATGAGAGATAAATTTTTCACTACTGGGCAGTTGTATACCTCTTTGTGCGTTTTTCTTCTACTGCAAATTTGTAAATTTCGAGTTGGCTGATTTAGAGCAACAAGTGCGATATGAATAAACATATAGAATAAACTACGTTTTCAGATTTTATATTTTATTTTATTGTAATTATATCCTTTATTTAATATGTAATTAGTAATAGTAGTTCTTGTTATTAAATGTGAGCTCTTACATTACTAAAATGACACAATTGTTTGTTTTCTTTCATATTAATTAAGTTGTATGTATGTAATTTGATTCATTTTATGGGCGGTCTATTCTGTAATTCGAAACGAAATTGACGAAATGTAAATATCAGACAAATTCGCATTCGTTTCGAATTACAGAGTAGACCCCTTGTTTTTATTGAAATATTTAGTTGCAGTGAATCCAAAATTGAGTTTTTATTTTATTTTTTCTTTTGCAAATATTGTTGAACATTGTGGAATTAATTGTAAGTTATGAATGACATTTTCTTTTATTTTTTTCTCTCTTAAAATCTTAAAAAATACGTTATTTTTATTAAAACTGCAATTTTTTAGTTCTAAAGAAACTACTAGAGACTATATACGACTATATATTAATGACTATATTTATCATCAAAATACATATAAAAAACTTGCTCATATTTAATGGTAAAAAATATTTATGTAATATGTACGTAAAAAAGCAATACAGAATACTTATAAAATTAAGATTACGTTTACTAATATTAAGGAATTTCCAATTTGTTTTTAGTTTAATGGTTTGATTTTATAACTTAAAAAAACATTTAAGGCAGAGTTAAACTTGGCAAATATTTGATGAAATTTAGGTAATTACAAAAATTTTCACACTTCATTTTATATAACTAAATGCTACATATGTACATATAATTATATAAAATGAAGATAAATAACACACATATGCCATATGTTAATATGTATTTATATGAAGATGTTTTGAATTTTAAAGGAATTTCTTTTCATCAAGTATTTATTTATGTATGTATGTATGTCTATGCCAAGTCCAATCTCTTCTTAAATTTAGTCAATATATATTTTTATATTTTATTGCTTTTTTTAATTCTGTTGATTTTCAACATTTTTACTTAAATCAAAAACACATATTTTTCACTGGGATTTTGGTGTCATGATTATTTATACAAATATTTATTTACAATTGCTGTATTGTTCATGCATTTATTTTTTATTATATTAAGAACTATACAAAAAACATTAATGTGGAAATTTCAATTGCACATAGATACATAGATAAAGAGGCTGGGCTAAATTTATTTGTTTTATATAATTTATTTTTATAATATATGTATATACAATATTTTTACAAAATTTTAGTTTGACCGAAAACGACGTTTTAAGGTCGAAAATTGGTCCAACTTTATTCAAAACCGAAACTTAAAACCAGTCCCAATACTTAGTCGCAAAGTTGTTTTAAACATTAAGATCGTATGTATAAACAAGCAGTACGAGGTTATTATGTAATTCGAATCTAAAGTAGATGTTCGATTCGAATTATGTAATCACCCTTCAGATTTCAAGTATAAAATCGAAAAAGATATTTTTGCTTCTTGTTAGTGGAAGTATCTTTTTCTCGTCCATGTTTATTTCACAGTACTTGGGCTTTAAAAAAACTATGTAATTCTTTATTTTTTATGATACAAAAAAATCATGTATTTCAATATGATTGATCGAAAAAGCAAGCTGAATTGGTTTAAGCATACATACATACATACATACATATGTATGTATAGTTACCTTAATATAGAAATGCCCTAACTTATTATTTTTCTCAAATAGAGTTTTTTGCATATTTCAACATATTAGAAGCTTATTTGTCGAAATGTGCAAAAAACTCGATTTGAAAAAAAAAAATAATTAGTTAGGGCGTTTCTATATAAAGGTTAAGGTATGTATAGTAAAATAATGAAAATTTGCATGTAAATTTGTTTAAAGCTTCTAATACTTTGAAAGTGTCTTAATATAAATACAGTCTAAATAATAAAATAAAATAAATTAACATGTTTGCGAAAATTGTCATATGAAGCATACTTATTGTATTTATTTGTACCTACGTATGTATGTAAAAAATTAAATTAATAAATATTGAAAATTTTAGGAAATTTAATACATACAATTTGAAAAACTGAGCCCAATACCGCACACAAAAATTGGCATTCGTATTGCAGTTTAAAATCATCTGTTTATTAAGCTGTTTCAGTTAAAAAAAAATAGTGTTTTATTAAAAATTATTTTACTATGTTGACATTGATTTATGATAATACATACACACATATGAATGTAAATGAGTAAAACTGATGGAAAAAATTTTGCCGAATTAATTTTTTGCATTGGGAACCTTTTCATTTTATTCAAATATATTCCGCTTGCAGGTTGCAGATTTATTCACCTCTTTTGCTTATAAATTTTATATCTAATTCAATTGTTTTAGAAGAACTTTAGAGCTATGATTTTTGATTTTATGGGTCATCAGTCGAGAGAATTCTTTGGAAATGCCGGCCGCCCAACCATGTTAAGACTGTGAAGAAAAATTAAATAATAAATTATTCTCGAGACAGAAAAACTTCGACAGAAAATTTGCCTAATTACGAGTGACATATTTCGACTACGACGATTTTAATCTAGGTTAAAGAAAATATGTTGCAAAGTTCTTTAGTCTAGTACAAAATCGTCGTAGTCAAAGTCGAAATATAATACTCGTAATAAGGCCCACTATGTCTATGTAGTATATTTATTAGGAATTGAAGAATTAGTTTCAAATACTAAGTTCTATTATTATTAGGAAGCGATTAATTTGTTAATCGGATTTCGAGTTCCGATTAATATAAGAAACTGAATACAGTGAAAACCAATAGCGGACACTCTCTTAAGCGGACACCTCCCATATGTGGACAATTTTTGAATAACGTTGCACCAAATTGATTTTTCAGAGCACATTTCCCTCCCAAGAACGGACCCTCCCTTGAACGGACGCGGACAGCAAAATTGTGCATTATTTGGTCAAAAAATCTCTGAATAGAGGACAAAAATAATTCAACATAAAACAAAATATTAACAATTGCACTTTTTTACAATAGAACCCGAGGCGGTATAAAAAGCCGACGTGTAAATGTGTACATACAGACCTTTCTCACTTAAAAATATGCATAAAGGCAACTATGTACATACTTACTCAGCTGAACAATAGAACACGAGGCGCTATAAAAAGCCTTCGTGTAAATACAGACTTTTCTCACTTAAAAATATGCATGTGGCAACTACATACTCAGCTGATTATATTGTGAAGCAAAGTCAAAACAAAAATTTTGTTTTGATTAATTTTGTTGCAATGCCATCAAAAAAAATAAAAAATTTTGACTCTTAAAGAAAAGATTGAAATTATAGAAACCTCACAAAAAGATAAATTACCTATTCGAGCAATAGCATCAAAGTAAGTGCACAATAATTATGTATAATAAAATGAAATTGCAATTTCATTACATTTTTGTTCTAGGTTTGACATCGGCAAAACACAAACAGCAAACATTTAAAAAACAAAGAAAATTTGCTTTCCCAGTGGCTGTCTGGCAGTAATTCCAATCAAAAAATGTTTAGACTCCATGCGAACAACCTGAAACTTGACAAAATGTGTCTTGAATGGTTTTCGAAAGTTCGTGCCTCTATCTATCCCTCTATCTGGACCTGTTATTCAAGAGAAGGCAAAAGAATGCGCAATAAAATTGGGCATAACGAACTTTTTAGCATCGAGTGGGTGGCTTCAAAAGTGGCGAAAGGCATAATATCAGTTTTAAATTCATTTTCGGAGAAGCAGCAGCGGTGTCGGAAGAAGACGTTAACCAGTTCAACGAAAGACTGCAACTGATCCTTCGTGATTACGAACCAAAAAATGTGTACAATGCGGATGAAAGCAGTCTTTTTTTAGCTCTACCAAACAAAACGCTCACTTTTAAAAATCAGAAATGTACCGGTGGTAAGCTTTCTAAAGAAAGGTTGACTGTGCTTTTTTGTGCGAATATGGTAGGAGAAAATGAAGTCCCATTGGTTATAGGAAAAGCCGCTCGACCAAGAGCGTTCAAAACTATGCCCGTATCTAATTTACCAGTCATTTGGAAATCAAATAAAAAGGCATGGATGAATAGAGAGATTATGACTGAATGGCTACTTCAATTGGACCATAAAATGGGGAAATAAAAACGAAAAATAGCTCTTTTTTTTGGATAATGCAGCTTCTCATCCCCGAGATGTTGAACTCGAAAACATTAAAGTTATCTGGTTATCTCCAAACACAACATCAATTTGCCAGCCCCTGGACCAAGGCATCATTCGTAGTTTCAAATTCTACTACCGAAGTTTTATAGTAAAGGATATGATAACAGCTTTAGATGAAAATACAGATGTAGCAAAAAAAATCAATATCCTTGAATCTATATTTTTCATCTCATCTGCGTGGAATAAGGTGACCACCGAAACAATTCAAGACTGCTTTCGTAAGGCCGGATTCGATGAAAATGCATACAGTTCACGGGATTTTGATGACGAATATGATATCCCACTAATAGAGTTGCAATCATTTATACAAGGCTGTGGATTAGGCAATGCTGAAGAGCATGTTACCATTGACGAAAATATTATGACAGAAGATAATAACATTTTCATTGAATTAGCGAATAGTGAAAAAGTGGAGCCAGAAAAACCTTTAGATGAAGAAAATTGGATTGCAGTTCCAAATAAAGTTATGAATTGTACCGATGCCTTGAAATATCTTTACAACATCAAAGAATTTGTAAAAACTGATTATGCAGCTTTTACATTTGTAAAAAATTTAGAAAATCACCTTCAAACTCGTTTAGCGACAGAAAAGCAAGCAAATATGAAACAAAAAACTATAAAAGACTTTTTTATTTCAAAATAAGTACAAATGCGTATAATTTATGTTCCTTTTAAAGCAACTCTTACCATGAATTTTTTAACAAGTAAAACAAAAAAGAGCAATACGGTGGCATCACCGCATTACGAAGCTCGTTGTTTTGCTTGTTTGTTGAAATTTTGTTTTCTCCCTTTTTTGTGTGCAAGCATAAACAAAATTCACCAATTAAAAAAACATATCCTTTGTGGTTAATTTTCTTTGTGTGAGCAAACGCTGTACAGTTTTTGGTGGCTGTATAATAAATTTTGTGTGCTTTTGATCTGTGGATTTTTTGGAGAAATATATTTGTCATGTGGTACTGGAGCGGTGGTTTTATTGGTGACTTGGATTGGCCTGTGGTGCTGGAGTGGTAGTTTTCACTGTGGGCCTAGAATATATTCGGGTGAGATCTTTTTATTTTAAATATTTATTGTGCCGGCGACTGTAAAATATGAATGTGACGCCATGACGTCACGTGAAGGAAGGAAATAATTGGATGCCTGTCGACAATATAACAATCGGAGCATATTTTGGACTTCTCTTATTCGCTGACGTACATATATCGTTCTCATCGTGAAGCCTTAGAGTCTCTATGGAATGACCACAAAGGCCGGATAATATTCAAATCTACAATGAGCTTGCGAAGATTTAAAAATATATCGCGAGTGATGCGATTTTATAAGAATTATCATAAGAACGAAAGACGAGCAATGACAATGTGTCGTCTTGGATTTGATCAAAGATTTGAAAGGGTATAACGTTACCTGCGATCGAGAAAAGAAAGATAGAAGAAAAGCAAACTGGAATAAATCTCAGCTACAAAAAAAGTTTAAAAAAAATCTGATGAATTCAAAACAAGTAATCGCCCAAATTAGGGCTTGTAAAAAGAAAAACAGTGGTGGTGCCGGAAAGAAGAATGGTTCACAAACTAAAATACTTAAAGTGGTAGTTCGGGAAAAAGTATTTTCAGTCAGTTGAACCTTTTTTTTTGAAAATGAGGATACACCGGAGAATAGCGAAGCCTTAAAATATAAATTAACTGAAAACACAGAACTTAAGGTAGGAGATTACGTCTTGGTTAAACTGGGTCAAAACAGCAAAAATCCAATTTATTATGTTGCTGAGATTACTGACGCTCACTGTAAGTTTCTTTCGAAAACTTGATCTCTCCTTCAGCTTCATATATTTGTTAACCCTGAAAATGAAGATATTCACTAAGCAAAATAGACATTAAGCAACCTAGTCCCTCAAACCTGTTTATTTAAATGCGTTTATTTTCCATTAATTGTATCCAGCTAATAAATAAATAATGCGGTATCATGGAGAGGTCCTCTTGCCTCTAAGGGGAGGATTGTGTATCCTGGCGCAACTTAAGCCCGGAGAGTTGTGCGTGTGATTATAGTGGATCAAGATATGTTTGACTTTCTTCGGGTCTCATAATTTCTTTTTTTCTTAGTTGTATAGCTGGTATAACACTTTTTGTGTTCTAAGTAGATGTCGTTATCAGCAATGTATTCAGCAAAAATTACTTTTTTACTAATTCTCAAAAATAAGTAACCAATACCAAGTATTCATAATATATTGTACCAATATGTTATAGCTCAATATCCAAGGACAACCAACCATAAGCGATAATATTTTTAAATCGGTCGAATACTGTTGGCAACACTAAAACTAATACCGCCGTTCCTTTTTATATACCAACTACGAAGTTAAAATTTGTCATTTTAATAGAGACCTTTTTAATATTCATTCTGATTTGTGATATTACAAAGTAAAGCTGAATTAAAGAATTCTGTTAACAAGTTTACTCAGTGTTTTATTAACTACCTACGAAACGATAGATTCAGAGCTTTAAAAAAAGTTCCTGAAGATGCATCAGTCTTCCCTACATGAGAAGCGACATTCAATTTAAGATTAAAACTATCCCGCCCGAGTGCGAGTCTGTTTCCTCACCACCTTGAACCTTTCCAACAATTTCAAAATGATAAGCTTTTATTTACTTGTCCCCGGATCTAACTCTGTTAGCATTTGAGAATCAGTTAGAACGCGAAATCAACGCCATGGGATAACCAAATATGTATCTGATGCGACAACCACAACCTTAGAAAATATGCTAACGGTAACTCAATGACTTTGGCTCATCTATCAGAACAATATCCGGGGCCAAGTCATGCATATGTATATTATCATACGAAATCTCCGATCATATTCGATTACTGTGACTTTACTAATTTCCTAAGGACCCAAAATCCGAACTCATCCTCTAGTTCTGACAGAATTTCGTATATAATGGTCCAAAACCTTTCAGAACTTAATAGTAAAAGAATCTTTAACATTTTGAAGGATGTTTGGGATTCAGGTTTCATCCAGTCGCGGTGGAGGAAAATAAGAAGGAGCATATTGTAGTGCAATCGCATCACCAACTATAATTATTCATTCTTATATTTAAAAGTCGTGTAAACGTACTATCCACTCTTCTATACGGTACTTTTAATAACTCACATGCAAAATTTATCTATTGATTTGCTTAATTGCAGTACCCAATCCGAATTTTCGCCTGACTCGATATCGTTAAGAGAAATAGCACCTAAAATTAAAAATATTTCGTTTCCACAAGCTGGTAGAAGACATATGCAGTATATTTGGGAAAATAACAGTTTAAGTTCAACTGCAATATTTCCTCAAGCAAATTATAGGACTATAGCTCTTTTCAGCCACATGAGCTGAAAATTTTTTTGATGACGTTTTGATTCAACGCTACATATTTTCCGAGGGAGAAGAAACTCAATGATAAGGAAAGGGGAGTTAAGAATTTATTTAGGAATCCTACTAGTTACTGCATATTCTGGTCCAACAAGAGAATCGAGATATGTGGTCTGCTGATAGTGATTTGAAAGTTGATCTTGCATTCAACAGTATGCGTCGAGACCGCTTTATTGAAATATGCAATTGTCTTCACTTTGTAGACTCTGGAGCGCAAAACTCCGCTGGAGACAAAATGTGGAAGCTCAGACCTGTAACAGACCATTTAAAGTACAGCATGATGAGAAACTTCCATGCAGAGTGAAACCTTTTATACTACAAGAGTATGATTTAGTACTTTGGAACACATGGGTGCAAGCAATATGTCAAAGGGAAACCTTTCGGATTTCGGTATAAGGTTTGGTACGTGTGTACGGCATGTGGATATCTAATTAATTTTGAGATATATCAGGGGAAAATCCACGAGTTAATAACAAATGTAAGCATTAAAGCCCGAAGTATGAGAGTCAGTAGTCTTCTTTTGATATTCAAGGCGAGCAGACGTGGCTGCTTGCTGTGTACAATAATATTATTTAATAAATGAATAAAACTTTATTGCTTTTGTGTGTGCTCTCACAGAAGTATGAGCAGTGGTTTGGAAATTGTGACAGTCCCTTGATAAATATGATTGATGACTTTCCTGAAGATATACAAAATTTACCAATTGCCTTTTATTTTGACAACTTATTCACTAGTTTTCCACTTCCACAATATTTAAATGCTCATCCATATACAGCCACCGGAACTATACCGGAAAATCGCATACCCAAAAATTGCCATTTGACTGACAACAAAATGATAAACTAAAAAAGGAAAACGATGTCTTTGCACCTCCGTTTCAGTTAAGGATTTTGTCATTCATATAACAAAATGGAAAGATAACTCTGTTGTCTCCATTGCATCCACAGCTTTTAATGTCCATCCATTATCTAACGCCTTACGATATTCGATGGAGGAAAAGAAAAAAAAAATAAAAGTGAATGGGCTTTGTATTGCAACAGAATGTGTTGGATCAGAATGTGAGTCTCTATCACATCAGTTATAAGGGAAAGAAATGGTGGAGTAGTATTTTTAAATGGCTGATTGATGTATGCGTTCAAAATGCTTAGCAACTTCATAGGAAAGCAAATACAGTGCACTCGGAAAAACGTCAACACTAGTTTACGTCAACATCCCAAAACGTCAACCCTTAATTTTTTACATTGTCTACTCTAAATAAATCAAAACTTTGAATTAAGCAACAGTTAAAATACACCGTTTTGATCACACACACACACATTTATTTTATGAAATTAGTTCAGAATTTGTGTATTCCACATATAAGTATGTAGAATAGAAAAGAAACTGCATCTCTATATTACCTGATTTACATTGAGCATTTTTTCATGAATTTTCATGAATTTTGTTGCACGCAACTTTTTCCATTTGATAATTGCAGCGCTATAAAAGAAAATTTTATATAAAAAAGGGCGTAGAATGAATCTCTGATGCTTTTTTGACAACTTTTTTGATATGAGTTGCTCCTCCAGGCCTCCTATTGACAAATAAAAAATTTTCATGCAACTAATTTCATGAAAAAAAAATGCTTAATGTAAATTAGGTATATGTTGTCTTTTTATGTTCAGTTGCTTTTTTATTCTTTTTTATATTTGTTTATGTTTCGTTTTAGTTTATAGTCAATAAAAACGTTTTAAAGCACATTATCAATATGTTTTTATTAAAAGTTTCTACATTCATAAACGTCAACAATTTGTTAAACGTCAACATTCGCGGTTTTAATTAGTTGACGTTTTCCCGAGCGCACTGTATGAGTCAATTGGAGTTTAGACATCAAATCGCTATTTACTATTGCCAAAATTACGACGAAAAGCCCAAGAGAAGTGGTTGCCATCCAATCTAGCGTGAGTTTTAGGTAAAAATAAATATCAGAAATTGATTACAAGACCCAAAAACAAAAATTAAAATCACCCTTTATAAAATCAATTTCAGTATTTGAAAGATACTGATTTCAATTTTCGAAATCCCGAATTTGGTCTGGAAAATTAATTATACATTTGATTTGTAAAATTTTAAATTTGATTTGGAGAATTCTGAATTTTTTTATAAGAACCTCAATTTGATTTGGGAAGAAGGGAATTTGAAGCATATACATATACATAATACGTTCGTTTCTTTATAATTCTATAAAAATTTATAATTTTATTTTTAGATCGACATTGATTTCACAATAAAGTTCCCAATCCCAAAAAAAAAAAATTAAGGAACGTTGGTTGTACTTCACCGACGAAGTCATGATAATTTAAAACCTAAAATTTCTCGTGCAGCAAGTTCAAAAAAATTGCTGCAAAGGGAACGAGTTGTTGAAGGTAATAATAAAAAATATTTTGGCATATATTGCATATTTTTAATTTAATTCAATTTATAATTTTTCAGTCTAAAAACTTTATGATGTTGTGGTTTTTCTACAATTTTTCTCCCTCAGCTCAAAGTAAGCACGGACAAAAGTGGTGCAAAGCTTAGAAAAAAGTACAGATTTTCAAGAAGCTTTTGAAGTTATTGCTGCCAATAGAGAGGAAATGGACGTTAAACTCAAACTTTAAAAACTGCAAGGAAAATGTATGCAGCCTAAGATGCTAATTGTTGGGGATATCCTTAACGTCAAAGAAATTTTCGTATATTTGGACGATGTAAAATACTAATTCATATCGATTTTTAGTGCATTTGATATGCTTTTTAAAATCTTTTTTTTATTTAATGTGAAATATCTTTTCGAGTCAGAAATATGTTACAACTTCATTGAGATATTTTATTTTGAGTTGCCATCAAACAAAAAATGTATTAACTGCCAGTTCATAGAAGCCATGTGAAAATTCTCGCCTGGCTATTTATATTGAAAACAAAAACAAAGCACTCAAAATTTGTTTTTGTTTTCATTATAAAGATACAGCCGAGAATTTTTACATGGCTTCTATAAACTGGCAGTAAAGCTTCATATATATAATTGTACGAGCACATATGTGGCAAATTAAAAGAGAGAGAGAGAGAGAGAGAGAGAGAGAAATCATCTTCATGCCATCAAACTGTCCAGTCGTGTTCGGGGATAACCACACAAACCATTTTTTATTATTGAACTATGTATTATTTACATTTCATTATTGAATTTTTTTTTAAATAAACATTCCTAAACATATTTTTTTGGGTGTGAATAAGAAGTTTAAAGCCGATCAAGATTTCCCAAGAGACAAACCAGCCAGGAAAATTAAGAAATTGGTAATCCATCAGATGAGGAAAGCTTAGAAGCTTTGACAATTACATTTATAATTACAACAAACACCGCCGCCACTAAACACACCAAATTTACCGCCGTCATCGAATGTACAACAGTTACCGCCGGCATCAATTCATCAACAATAACCACCGTATTTTACACCCGTCACAAGAAATTTGAAGTGAATTTTCCACGAAATTGTATAATTGTATAATTCAACGGAAAGCCAGAAAAATGGCCACTGTTCCTAGCAATTTATGAGGATACTACTGCAGAGTTCAGTCAGGTATACTAATAGACAAAATTTGTTGAGATTGCAAAAGGTGTTGCATGGGCCAGCCAAAAATTATGTTATGTCTATGATAATACTCGTATACCCAGAAAATGTGCCAAAAATGCTTGATGAACTGATTTTTAATTTTGGTCGTCCGGAATTGTTGGTGAAATCTCAATTGGAGAAGGTAAAAATGTATCCCAGCATAACTGAAGAACGCCTTGAAGGTATTTTAGGTTTAGCTACATGTGCAAAAAACGTGTCATTTTTTAAGTCGGCCAAATGTGAACATTATTTAATGAACATTAGAGCAACTCGTTTTGAAGCTGACTTTGTTCAAACAATATGAGTGGGCAAAAAACTGCATCAAATTTTACAATTCCTATAGTTTAAGATTTTGCTAGTAGCAAAAACATCAAAGCCTGCTCAGTCTACTAACGTTTTACAATGCCACCAGAATAGAAGTACATCAAAATTGTTAAAAATTTAAGTTATATGACACCAGGGGAATGGTAACAACATGCGGTGCGTTTATTGATGAAGATGTTGCTAAGTCCTTGGGCCTTAAGGGCCAAAAATCTTTCGTAGTAGTCCGTTGATATGGAGATATGGGTAAAACAGAAGTCGGAATGATAGTTAGTTCTGAAATTTCATCAGTATAGGAGTACAACACGAAATTGATTCTCATACTCGTAAATTTCCAGACAATAAAGGAGTTGGATCTTCCTGTGCAAAGTTTTAGTAAAAAAGCATTTGAGCACCTAAAACATCTACCAATGGAAGATTATCAAGGGAAGAAACCATCAATTCTAATCGGTTTAGACCATTGCTACTTAAGTGTACCTGAGCCAACAGAATTGTTTCATACTGAAGAGCCGCTAACACCAAATCACTTTCTTCTTGGTTGGCTCAGTTCAACTCTAACGCCCTGTGCTGGTGAGAAGAATGTATGCCTGCGTAAGCAGTGGCGAATTACTCAAAATTTGAAGAACAGAATTTGGAGGAGGTGGGTGGTAGAATATTTACCCCAATTTTTAACTCGGCCAAAATGGAGGGAACAGGTTTCTTCATTGCAGCCGGAAGACACCGTAATTGTTTTGAACCCTAACCAGCCGAGAAGCCAATGGAAGATGGGAGGAAGTACTGCGGTATTTAAGGGATGAGATGGTAAGGTGCGCTCAGCTAAAGTAAAAAACATCGAATAGTTCGACGGCCGGCGGTGAAACTGGCGGCACTTATATGTTGGTATCACTTGGCGAAATATACTCCCGTGTTAGTAAGAAATGAATGCAACATTTAGATCGAGCATTATATATGTTCACTTGACAATCACTGTTCGCTTGGCAATCACAGTTTCAAGCCAAATCAACTGTAGAAAGCAAAAACAAAGTAACATAAGGCCACTACAATAATACTTACATGTACATATGTACCGACGGTACATCGAATAAGTAATAGTAATTAATGTGATGATCGTAAAAGATAAGCAAGAATAGTTCAACATACTTAGGTAGAGTGATATAACTTCGTGCTAACCAAATAGAAAGTAAGAAAATGGGAAAAAATAAAATAAATAGTGATACTTATAAATGTATTTACCAATGGTAAATCAATAATTGTATACACAATAAGCATTTCTCATATTCCATTTCATACTGAATTTGCGTTAAATAGCTGATGTTAATAACAAAACTCTACCCCAGTAGATAGACGTGGGTGCTGATGAAGTGCGTGGCTGCACAGAAAAATATCGGTATTTCCCCATCTATAAAGTCTAAGTTAAATTTTTCTTTCTTCTTTAGAAACTCACATTAATTAATAAAAATATTTCATTCAATAAAGAATTGAAATTACTGAACTTGAGCCTGACTAAAAATTATTTCTGATTAAAAATTCACTATAGTTCAATTAAAATCTAAAAATGTCTCATTGAATATTTTCTCAATACTAACAACTATGACGCAGTCTGTCTGGAGGTATTTAAGATCGGTTTTGGCCGATGCAAAATTACTTTCCATAACTATTGGTCGACAAATGCATTTCTGACGGAGGAGATAATAAAGAATGTGAAGTATTCGGCAATTTGTTTCATATGTAGGAATAGTATTTGATATGCCAGTTCGGCCCGATCAAGGATACCGATACTGATATGCTTCACAATAGAAAGTCGCGATGGTGAAAACGGAATATTTTTCCGCTCCTCGGGAAGGGTTAGGATCATTTTTAACGTCCTGGAGATCCCAAGTGAGATACTCCTAGAATACACAAAAATCCCGTTAAGACACTTTATTTCTTTCGGACAGTGCTTCAAATGCTACCGTTTCAATCATTTTGCGGAACATTGTAAACAAACATATTTACGATGCAAAGTGTGTTTTGGCAAACATGAATAGAATGAAGATGCAGAGAAATTTCTTGCAAAAACTGTAAGCAACGCCTACATCAAAGAACTGCCAGCCTGGCAAGAAAAGAAAGAAAAAGAGGACGATGATCAGAGAAAATCTATCGTTTAAAGAATGCAATGTGTTCGAATGCATCAATGTGGTAGACACGAATAATACACTTTTTAACACGAACGACAGTTTTGACCAACGACTCGCAGGAGCAACAACAAATAAAACGAGTCCTAGGCCAAAAACGTATTTCCCTATTATTATATCTGATTTTATAATTGACATCAGATTTTTTAACAATAAAGACCAATATTTGTATTAATAAATGCATTATTTAATTATTGCCAAAGTCATAACGCTTTTAATGTTAACACTGTCCGTGTTTGAACATTGTTTTTCTTTGTTAACTGCGAGTGGTTGCGCCACGCCATTTTTATTGTAAACTATACATTGCTTTTTTGCTATTTACGAGTGGTTGCGACATGTATTGTAGTTTAAATTTCTAAATATTTGAAAAGATTAAACTGAAATCGGGTGGGCAGCCTGTCCACGATAAATTCATCTTATCCTGAAGTTCCATTACGTCAAGTGTTACGTGAACTACCGTGTTACAACAAAAATTTTTCATCGATTGTATTTCTTTTATGCAATCGATGCGAACTTTTTCGAATTCGCGAAGGCGGCACGCTGGTGTGTCGCTGCGGCTGCAACTCGCCGGAATAGGTTGGTTCTTTCCGCTTAAGTTTCGTACAAGTTGTTCATGACTTTAAAATGCAGTACAGTGTACTAGTCCAGGTATAGAAAGTTAAAGATAGACTGGAAGACGTATTTCGTAGTAGTTTAGTGGGTATACAATATTGCGGAAGAACGTTTAACACAGTAGTTCACGTAACACTTGACGTAATGGGGCTTAGTGAAGAACAACAGCATGGTGACGCAGACAATTCATCGGGGAATGAAAACTTAAATAATACGCTGATCGATATAAATTGTATTCCGAAGGTACCGCTGCTATGGGGCGCCAGCAGAACCAACTCATATGTCGACAGGTCTGCCAACACCGGACGGCCTCTCAACATTAATGTATATAATGATGTCTCTAAAGACCGCAATAGACGATCTGCGGCAAGAGTCGTAACGTAACAATAACGAGATCATGAATCTTCGCTCCACAATGAGGGTAGGAACGCCTATATTTCCGCTACCCCACGATGCGGAAAAAGCCAGGTATGTAATGTCACATAAACATGGGTATCTGCCCCCATTAACATCAAATCATTTACCGCCACGAGAGTCACAGCCGGCAGGTCACAAGCAGCTGCAGCCACCGCCAAGTCATCAGCAGCAGTTGCACCCGTTACCAGACCACACAACAATTGCAACCGATTTCAGTGGAAAGCGATAGTGAATTACACATGCATATGTATACATGAACTTTCTTTAACAAATTCATCCAAAACATTTGCTCTCAATTCGGCACATGGCTCTTTCCACTTCAATAGTTTCCTTGTAAAATCAACTGGATAACGCCTATTGACTGCCCCATAAAAAAAATAAGAGCGCGTTAAAAAATATTATGATGAATCCGACAACAAGATGACGATATCCACTTCTTGCTTTGGGCGTGAAGCTGAGGCAATGGATAAAACTGGTCGGCTGCATTTCGCATTCTCCACTGCCCATAATGACATATGCTGAGCCATTTGGCAGATAAACTATATTTCTTCAGTGTGTTTATGGCGACCAGGAGAGTTGACTCCATGGACTACGTTACTATGAAAGCTAACCTCATTAAAGTATTTAAAAGGAAGGTTACCCGCAGGAGCTTTATCGCCAACTACAGCTCGCAGGTTGCATCAAAATGAAACCTGTCTGTGTTACCTAACAGACATGCAGACTATTGCTAATCAGTCTAACATTGAGGAAGCGTAGCTGGTAGACCTGATTATTAAGGGCATCCCGGACTCAGGCAGCCACATATCCATCTTATATGGCGCCCGCACAGTGGTCGAAGTAATCGGCCTATTAGACCGGTTTGAACGTCGACGGCAGCAAGCAATAGCGACCTTGAAAAAGACTGGTGTAGTGGTGAAGGCAAATATTAAACCAAAGTCTGGGTCAGTGTGCCAGCTCAACAAAATCAAGCCAGTTGAAGAATTTAATAGGTGCTACAACTGCTTACAGTTTGGGCATTACCAAAGCAAATGTCCCAAGCCAATCCACCCGCACAAATTCGTCCCAGAGCTGTCCGAAGCGGAACCGGCCCGTGGCGGCTATTACTGACGAGGATGACGAAGTGTATCCCGTTATTGATGTCCAAATGGTAAGTGTTGCTTTTTGTCTGAGGGATAAGTGCACTGAATAAGGCCTTTTGTTTCTCTTTTTGATTCCGGTAGTCCGATTAGCTGTATCGGGAAATCCTTGGTGCCCTTCAGCATCGGTAGTGGGAGAGCCGTCTCGTCGTTTCGGGCTGTAGGTCCGAATAGAATAAAAACATTCGGTCTGGTGAAGTGTAAATTGATGTTTTGTGGTCGAGTAGCAGGTAATGAATTTTTTGGTGTTACCGGATGAGAACACGGTTGTCCTATTGTTGGTCGGTCGGGATGTATTATCTAAACTCGGAGTTCAGTTGTGCCGTATTATAAAAATATTTAAAAAGCAGGAACTTTAAAATTTCAACTTGAATTGTAATGAATTGAATAAACCTGTTTTGAGTGCGCTTGTCTTGTGTGGCAGGTGGTGACTGGGTCTTCAGCCATTAGCGATATTTTGAACTTGCCTTTGCGTTGTGGTGGAGACATATACGGGTGATGTGGGGCCTGGCTCGGTTGATATGATGGAGAGTTCGGATGATATGATAGATATTAATCCTGGTTTAGATCAAGGGGATGCGGATGACGTATACAGAGCGATATAAGGGAGTTATTTCGGGTAGGGGGATAACGGACGGAAGATGTTAGATTACTCCATCGAGATACGGCTGACGAATGATACGCCGGTGTTTACCACTCCGCTGCGGTTATCGTATAGGGAAAGAGGCGAGGTTCGGAGGACACTTGATGATTTACTACGACGGGGAATAGTGAACCCTAGTGAGTGGGGAATTACGTATTTGTGCTTATTAGGTAATTGAGGACAGCCTTAAATACTTGGGTGGACCTAAAGGATGGGTTCCATTAGGCTCGGATACATCACAGATCGATTAAGTATACCGCGTTTGTCACGCCCTTTGAGCAATATGAGTATTATTTTATGCCTTTCGGGTTGCTGAATGCGTCAGTTGTATTTCAGCGATTTATTACAGTAGTTTTGATTTACCTGCCTTTTGTTTAAGTGCACTTTGGACTTAACTGCCTAAAATGATAAATCTCTATCACTATTCCTTAAAATCTCATACAAATTCGTTTTTTAAGTGCACTTTCTATACCTGCACATTTAAGATAAGTGCCCTAAAATTTTGGTAATTTTAAAATATTTTCATACAAATGACTTAACTGCACAAAATATATTTTTGCTGTAATTATTGTTCAAAATCCTTCTTTAAGTGCACTTTGTATACCTGCGCATTCAACATATTTTTTGGCAGTTTTAAATTATTCTCATATGAAAAATTTAAGCTAGCTGCACGCATTAAAAAAATGTTGGTACATAAATATGCAACCATGTATGTATATAAAACTGAAGTCAAAAATTGTATACCTGCACATTTAGGCAGGTAAGTGCATTTAAGATAACAGCATTTTTGACTTATCTGCACAAAAAGTCGTGCAAAGTTGATTGTGCAGCTAAGTCAAAATTACTGTAGTATGATATTTATAGTGCTTAATGACACAGGGAAGATTGTCGTACATATTGACGAAATTATTATAGCGACGAGAATTATAGAGTAGCATATAGAGGTGCTACAGTGTGTTTTACTGTTAGGAAGATTATCTGGGGAATTGCGTGAATGAGATGGATGTTAGGCCTAATGGTGACCACTTAATGCCGATACGTAAATATAGTGACATATTTTGTCCATCATAGTTGCAAGATGTTCATCAGGGGGAAACCAATTCTTTTCGGATACAAATATTGGTATTTGCGTTCATCGAAAGGGTATCTGTTTCAATTCCAACCATATGCTGGGGAATCGGATACATATGATAAACAACTTGACCTAGGTGCTGGCATTGTTATGAGTCTAATGTCGGTTTGTGAGTATCCTAGACGACATACTGTTCATTTCGATAACTTTTTCACCTTCTAAAAGCAAAGGTTTTTGTGCAACTGCAACAATCCGAGCAAACAAACTGGTAGGCGAAGGCCTAAAAACAAAATTACTTCGACATGATATAGATTACTTATTCGACCGAGAGCATAAGATTGCATTGGTTCCATGGAGAGACAATGCAGAAGTCAGTTTGGCTACGAACTGTGATAAGATGGATCTGATAAGAAATGTAATGCGATACGATAAAAACAAACAAAAAACGGATCGCTGTACCCCAAGCCAACATTATAACTAATTACAATAAATATATGGGCGGAGTCGACTTGCAAGATAATGCTGTCGCTAATCATCGGATTGGAATCAGAGGGAAGAAGTGGTGGTGGACACTTTGGGTTACCTGCTTGGACAGCGCCATTGCCAATGCATGGAAATTGCATTGCATGATTGCTGAAAAAACCAATCAGAAACACATGAGTCAAATTGATTTTAAGAACTTCATAACAAAACTCTGTTATTAACCGTAGAACCGGTAACATACGTCGCATTAACTTCGCCCGATGAAGAAAACGAAAGCGACGACGACTTCATAGATCGACCAACATCATTAGTGAAGGTATTTAAGATCGGTTTCGCCCGTCGGCAAATGAATTTGTGAAGGAGGAGAGAATTAGGGAGGAGTATTCGGAGGAGAGTATTCAGCAGTGATATTGGCGCATTTTGTTTCATAGGTAGGAATAGTATTTGATATACCTAGAGAGATGAAAATGGAGGAGTTTGCCAGTTCGGCCCTATCAAATACTTAAAAAAAAATAGCCACAGGAAGGGTTATATAATTTTTAAGGTTCTGGAGATACTCCTAGAATACACAAAAATCTCGGTAAGGCACTTCATTATTTTCGGACTGTGCTAGTAATGATACCGCTTTAATCATTTTGTGGAACATTGTAAGCAAACATTTTCTGTATCTATCGCTTAAAGAAGCCAAAATCAAATACAGCTCGATATTTTCGAACAGATTTGAATTGTTGAGTGACATCGATCACATGGCTTTCCCCGCCATCCGTTCAAAAAACCAAGAAAATACTCAGAATAACCCACACCTCGGAATCGACAGGGGACAAACATACCAGACAATCGTATGCGGTGCGCAACAACAACAGCAACAGCAGCAATGCCAGAAAACGCTAGAGGAACACAATAATGTACTGAGAGAATACAGTACTAACAATTCGCAGCAGGCAAGCGATTAACCCCTGCAGACTATCTGAGGTGGAGAAAATAACGAGATAGAGAAATCCATAAAACGGGAGGATGAATCCCTGCATATGATCAAAGCTAATGACGCCGAGAGAGCCTTGAATAATAAGAAACATTTTCATATAGTAAACAAAACCCTGCGATGATGAAAGAACTAAATAGGATAAGACTTCGCATTGCCAAAGAACTGAACGGCTTGAATATTGTGAAAATATATCAGAGTGACCCAAGAATCAAAATGGAATCAGTCTACTAAAACACAAGTCGGCAAAATGAGGTTGCTACAATACAATATACAAAGCCTTAAAAAATTTAGTAACAAAGATATTTTTCTCGAACAAATCAAAATTGCTTTAAAAAATTCCCCGGTTTTTTTAACACACTGGAGTTTGATTATTTTTTACATGTGTTTACTTAATACACAAGTAAAGCAAAATAACCTTTTAACTTGAATAACATTCATTCGGAAGTTGAAGATTTTGTGTATCTAACAATAAGCGAAGAAAATTTATATTGGGGTGTACTGAGTAATCGCGTATGGAGCGTATACATACATATGTGTATTTGCTCGTAAGTATTGGGAGCTAGGTATGTTTTCAATATTTTAGTATGCTTTCTATGCTTAAATTGTATTAATATTATGATATTATGTATATTATATTTAATTGTAAAAATTAGTTATAATTAATATGTATATTTATATAGAGATATTTAAGTAAATTTAATATAAGTTATAGTTAATATCTCTTTGATTATAAAATTAATTTCATTAAATATTATTTTTTAATTCTATATATTTTCCTTCTCTTTAGCACAACATAAAGTATCAAATTTATAATTCGAAGTAAGTGAACTGAAGTTGTCGTGCTTGATAAGGGAGTTATAAGAAATACTTACAGTTAAAGTTCTAGTTAATTTACCATAAGTGTGTGAGATTCCATAGGAGCTGCTGAATCATAAAGTGTATCAGTGTCTTGGGTGGGCTCACCCTGTAATTGACACTGATTGGATAAGGTGCCGGCACCACAATCACAGAAGAAACTGAAATGAAAATTATAATAAATGCAAACATAGTTAATAAGGTTTAAATGTACTGGAGGAGACCATAAAAACTATAGTAGCAGATCTTGGAAACTGCTACATTCATATATTATGATAGGAATAGATTGTTTGCTGTTCCCTAGGGAAGCTCCTACACTTAGGACATTCTGTCTCCTTGGCTACGTGCCTTAGACATATTTGTCGCACAACACACAATTCAAAAAAAAAAAAAAAAAAATAAATAATTCTGCCAAAAAAAAAACGACGTCAATGAAAAAATCTGGGTGTCTACTCTGTAATTCGAAACGAAAGAAAATGCTTTCGAATTTGCATGTGTAATTAACATACACATCCGAGAGCATTTGCTTTCGTTTCGAATTACAGAGTAGACCCCCTCCCCTGATAGAACATTTTCGAAAAAATTAATGGGATGTAAAATTAAATTTTAATGGGCGTGCGTCCGCCCATTTTTTTGTGTTAGTTTTGTAAAAATCTGTACAGTAGAACCACTTAAAATTAAATATTAAATTTTAATGACCGTGACTCTGTCCATTTTTTCAAATGGAAGTTTGCAACTATTTTTAAGCTCAGGGTGTGTGGTGAGTTTCGTAAACACGTGAAATCTAATAATAGATTTTAATGGGCGTCGACCCGCCCATTTTTTCAAATTTAAAATTGTCTAATTCCAAGAACCAAAAGTGTTTGATATCATAATCATAAAATCAAATAAAAAATTGTGGGCGTATCCCCGCCCACTTTTTTATAATGGAACAAATGGGAATTTATACACTCTCAAACTAAAAAAGATTTTTTACAATCGGTCTAAAATGTACCGAGTTATGAAGTAACACCCTCAAAATAAATAGAGACGAATTGATATCCTCCTCCTTCTTTTGAAGTCGGTTGAAAATTGTGCTGGTGTCTCGAGTTGTTTTTTTTTAAATGCAGGTAAATGAATGCCTCTTTTACAAATTTAATCTGAGGTTTAAATTAACGGAAAATACTAATTTTTTGTGTTTATATTTGTTAAAGGCTCAGTTAGCCGAAATGTAATGTAACTGCAACGGTAGGAAACAGCTGATCTGTATTATAGCAATGTACAAGTTCGTACATTCTGGATATGTTACATTACATCTCTATAACTGTTGTATAGTCAACACTGAATCACATTTACGTTTTTTCTTAATAAAGTTTGTTGACATCACTAATACGTTTTTGACAGTCATAGTTTTTTACAAATTCGTTTTTTCAACCACCATTTTCTATAGAGATCATTTTTGTACAATTTCAAATAATAATTATTTAACTCTTATTATCTTTAAAATAAATACTTCAAGTCATTTAAAATATGCCAATCTATTAATGTAAATGTAAACAAGTGCCTCGCCACTCGCAAACTTTAAGTTTCTTTAATTCATTGCATGTATTTGTGTGTTTTTGTATGGGATCGTAACTTTTAAACGATAGAATCAATAGGTGTTTGAATTAATGAAAAATTCATTATAAGGTTATACGGAAAGTCTTAATAATTAAAGTTTCCAAGGAAGTTGATTTTCCATATCTGCTAAAAACGTTTGACTTAATTTTCAAAGCAATAATGAAACCGTGTATTATGGCGAGTACTATACGATAGTACACAGAATTGATAACATAATAATGCAACATATGTAAATTGTGCATAAATATAGTAAAAATTATTGCAAAATACACACATATTTCATTTAATTTAAAAAATCATATACTTACCGATCATGTCTTATAAATTCGACATCATGGCCTGCATGACAGTTTTTAATACAATTAACACAGATAGCATTGCGATCGGTAGTGTTACAAGTTTGACATCGATAAAAATCGTGCATAGGAAAGGATGTGTAACTGCTAATTTTATAGAGGCATTGACCGCCTGAAACGGCCTTTTCCACCTCATCTTCGTTGTTGAATATTTGGTTGCCCCGCGTTATGGGCTGAACACCACTGGCCAAACACAATCCTCCAAATTTATTCTTAAAGATTTGATTATACTCTAGAGTGGCGGTTGCATTATTTGTTATTTCAACACCTGCTGCTTGACCATCGTAAATGCGATTACGTCGTAATATAGGATGAGATTGCGTTGATATCAAAACGCCAGCTTGTGTGTTGCGGAATATATCATTCTCTTCGAGTATACCCTTGCCACCGTTGAAAATACAAATACCGCCATCACGTCCATCATATATTTTGTTACGTTTCAAAGTGGGATTAGAATCAGTCTTTATCCAAACGCCAGCCATAGCATTATCAAATATTTCATTTTGTTCCAACAGTCCTAGGCCGCCATTATAAACGAGGACACCACCGTTTTGTCCACCCCAAATTTTATTACCCCTAATGACTGGATTGCTACCAGTACGTATTTGCACACCCGAATACAAATGATTAAAAATGTCATTATCCTCCAGCTTACCGTGTCCATTGTCATAGAAATACACTCCAACCTTTATTTAAAATTTAAACCTTTACTAATAAAATATATTAATATGGAGAAAAGCAAACGTTACCTGTTTGCCAGAATGTATACGATTTCGTCTTAATACAGGTGTGCTGCCTGTTGTTATCCATACGCCCGCCAAAGTGTTTGAATACACCTCATTCTCTTCGATTAAACCTTGTCCCTTTTCATGCACATAAATTCCACCATGTTGACCATGATGAATTTTATTATGTCGAACAATCGGATCACTATTTGTGCGTATTTGTATTCCAGCCAAAGCATTGCCGTAAATATTATTATGTTCGATAAGACCACGCCCTTCGCCGAATATATAAACCCCGCCCTGGTGGCCGTTGTATATCTCATTCTTACGTATAGTAGGATTGCTATTCGATGTTATCCAAACACCTGCAAAAAATACAGCAAAATTTTGTTTCTTTTCATTTACTATTATATATGTATAATTTTACCTGCAAAATTATTTGAGTGTATGCGGTTTTCTATGAACTGACCCAAACCATTTTCGTGCACATAAATCCCGCCTGTCTGACCGTGGTGTATTTCGCATTTCACCACTGTGGGGTTAGCACCAGCCTTAACTTCAAATCCAGCAATACGGTTGTTGTGTATATCGTTCTTTTCAAAGTAACCCTATATCAAATGGTTACAAATAAGTAAAAAAATAATATAAATAATAAATTATATTTTTATGCATTTACCATTCCATTTTCAAATGTAAAAATACCCACGTCGCGTCCATGATGTATATGATTTTCTCGCATTATAGGACTAGCAAAATTCTTCACCCAAATACCTGCCAAGGCGTTACGACTAATTTCATTGTGTTCGTAAGTGCCCTGAGCATAATCAGTGACATATAGACCAACATTCTCACAATCACTAATATCGCAATTTCGTATAATAGGATTTGCATTGACGCCACCAACACACACTGCGGCTCCTACTACCGATGAACTACGTATGATACAATTATCAACAGTGGGTGAACAGTTTTCTCCAATATCTAGACAATAGTGTTTGTGATGCGATACAGTCGATGTGACATCCGGAGAAAATTTGAGTGTCAAGTAGCCAACATAAGCGTATTTAGCACCTTCTACAAACATGACGGTAGAGCCGGCTTCGCGTTCAAGCACCACTGCTTCGGCTACATTACCAGGAGCTGCACCGATAAGCGCCACATCCGAGTCAATGAAAAGATATTCTCCTTTGTAATGACCAGCATGCAGAAATATCAATGGACCTGGATGATCGAGCGGTGGTACAGCATCTTCGTACATGTTAGACAAAGCATTGACACTGGCTCCACCAGCCGAAGGATTTGAGAGGCCAGCATTGATCACGGCGCTTGATGTAGAGGCTGCTCCTGCTGCAGCAGCTCTTTCTTCCGGATAATCCAAAGCGGCCTGAATGGTATCGAAGAAGATTATGGCTCGTCCAGTACACTTTTTATTTTGATACCCTGGCCTTACATGAACACCACGATATAATTGACGGAAGCTCTCTTTCCAAGCGTTCGGATATTCCGAATCTTCCGGTTTTTCAAAGACAAACTTGGAAATTTCAGGATTAAATAATGGTAAATCGTATTCAAAAACCGACTGATACAAACGCCTCCACAGCTCTGTGTCATTTGCAATTGTATTAAAACGTTTGCAGACTTGAGCCAAACGACACAGATCCTGTTCCAACACGTAAGAGAAAATAGCCAATAAAACCTCATCGGGAAGTTCGTACTGTAGATATTGAGCCGCCGAGGGTCCATTATAGGAATTTGAAATAGTAGGCGGTGACATTAAAGCTGTATCAACGCTAATCGCATACAGACGTCTCGACCTCTTGCGTGCTGGCAACATAAAACTATTAGTATCAGAGCCTCCTATGGGTAGAGCACTGCAATGCTGTTGTGGTATGGAACTGTGTACGGTTGGCGGGTGTGTCAAAGGTGCGCCTGTTGTATGAGCATTATTTACAGGAAATGATGCATTAGTGCAAGGTGCATTTATTACAGCTGAAGCCTGGTTATTTGATGGGGATGACGATGGTGATGATGACGATGATCCAGACGGTAATACGTTCAAATTCGAGACAGATGAAGGGCCGACAATCACTCCCGTGGATATGCTCATGCCGCATGACGTATTATTCATTGATGGTGAAGAAGAAGTCGAGGAGGAGGAAGAAGCGTTTGAGGACAATACTGTTGTAGACCATTGATCGTGGTTGCCGCTGGCTGGTAATTTACTTCGTAAATCGTATGGTGGTTGATGCACACAGATCGATGATGACGAAGAGCATGATGGCGAAGCTGATGCAGTAGAATTTCCAATACTCCCCAATAGTGATGACGAAGAAATTGCTTAAAGTAAAAGTTAAAGTAATGATGATAATTAAAAAAAAAATAAAATAAACCTATTAATACGTACCACTACCAGAGGGACCTGCTTCATTATCATTTATATGCATTCCAACATATTCTGGTGAAGAAGATCTATTAAATGATGACATTTGACTACATGGTGATGCATTCGCTGAGCTCGAACCCAACTGAACCATGGATGTGTTTGAAGGCGATGAAGATGACGCATGCGAACAGGAAGCACCCGATTGTGATTTCGAACAAGATGGTCCAGATGCATCATACATATCGACCGAGGATGATGATCCCAATGATTGTTTTAGTGATAATAAAACCCCAACACTGCTAGATGTACAGGATGATGACGATGAGGCTGAAGATGATGTATTTGTAGTTGTTGATGTTGATGCTGCAGATGCAATGCTTGAAGACGTTGCTGACATCGCTGAGGGATTTTGTATTAAATTTGCATTCATTTGTGAAGTTGACGTTGAAGCTGAATTCTGGAGCATAGGATCCATAATGTTTCCTTGATGTATAAAATACAGTAAGACGTCAATACATTTAAATAAACTCAGTTCGGTGGTCTGACAGTAAGCTCAACTTTCGCACAACCAAAAATTTTTTTTGACATTGCGAATCGCCACTAATTTTTACTTAAAATTGTCATGGCACAAGGCAACGGCAAACTCAACCGTTAAGTTGTGAATGGCAATACCAATGTGAAATTTGGGTTGACTTTCAGACAACCAAACAAGTTGAGTTGAAAACCACAATGGGGCCTTAAAATATCTATTAACCTGAATTTGTCTTACCCGTTGGACGATTTGGTAACGCTATACGATTGGCTCCCTTTCGTCTGGAACGTCGCACATAGGAGCGCGATGATGTAAAAGAGGCACTAGGCATTTTGCCCAAATTGGTTTGTATAACAGTGTATTCTTTTGTTGTTTTTATGTGTATTTCTGTTGAAATTTTATTCAAAAAGGTTTTCAGCTCGTCGGTGTCTTTAACTATTTTTGTTGCAAGTGCTTGCTCCCCTTTTATTTTAACAAACAAATTCACACTTATACAGAAATGCAATCAACCATACTCTATATTCAACCCTTCTTCCTTCTTTCTCGGCATATAAAATAGCGAAAATTCTTTATTTCACTACGTCAAGTTGAGCTATTTATTCATATTGGAAATCATTCCTTTTTACATTTATTGCATTACATACCAAAATAACTGAAATAAAGTACAAAGATTTAGCAATTAAAAAAATATATATTATTTTATTTACACAATTTTATGGCTTTTTAATGCATATGAGCACACATCTCCCAGCTGCATGGATAACAAAAGGAACGCCATTTTCGTTTTCCCTTCGCTCATTACTGAGATGCCATTTAAATAAATTGTGTATTTTGCGGGGAAAATGATTTTAGGAAAGTAGATTTTGCTTTAGAAATATTTGTGATATGTTCTTTTGTTCGATTTAAGACAACTGCTGATAATAAGTAGTATGAAAAAATAAAGTATTTCCTTTTTACCTAAAAATTTTTTTAAAAACAAAAAGTTCTGAGTTTTATCTATGCTAATGAAAAGTTTGTATGTTTCTATGCATGTATGTTTCTATGTTTGTAAGAGGTAGTCTCGTGAACTGCCCGGCCGGGCCGATTTAAAAAATGTTTCAACAAAAGGAGCTATAGCTATATATGCAAATATAGGTTATACAATGTTCCACTCAAGTGCTTGGAAAGGGTCCAGAGGCGCGAAACACATTAATTATCGTTTTAGAAGAGATCTATTAAGGCAATAGTTCCAGTACTAAAAAAACACAAAGCTATGTTGTCGCGAGTAAGTTGTTCTCTCTAAATGAAATGAAATGAAATGAAATTTGAATCATAAATAGATCAGCGTAAGCAAAACACACAGGGTAAAAATAAATTAATTGACAGCGTTTACCGTGCTCAGCTAGTTGCATACAAAATTAACAAATTTCATTTTTAAAACAAATTTTTAAGTAAAAAGTCAATATTTTTTTTTTCATTCATACTACCCAATGAGAATGATTATTATTGTCGGATTTGACTTTCAATCGTCCAAGAATTAATTTGATAATAAAAATATCACTTGTTTAAAACAAAAGAACTGCATCAATATCATCATATTTTCCGTATGTTTGAGTTTTTCATTTTTGTTTTATTTTTAGTTACTCCGTCCATATTTATACAACACCATATTATGCAAATTTACTTTGTATGTAAAATATGTATAAATAAATAAATATTATAGACATGTGTACATAAAATCATTGCCCGATCTACTATTGTCGAAATATTTAAGACATCATTGAGAGAATTGAAAACGTTTAATAATATAATAGGCCTAATTACGAGTGTCTTATTTCGACTATCACAACGACGATTTTGTACTAGATAAAAGATAAATAGTTGCAATGTTTTTAGTCTAGTACAAAATCATCGTAGGCGAAGGCGAAATACGATACTCGTAATTAAGCCCAATATTAGGAAAAACAAAAGTTGTATATGTTGGCATTGTCGTGCCAGCAATGTCAGTTGTAAGCAATTGAGTCCTCCTATGCTAACATCATGCCCAGTATTCTTTATACATACTGCTGGTTGAATTTTTTTCTTTTGTTTTACTAAATTTAGTTTTAATCATTCATGTTCTGAAAATCACTTTTTCTGAAAGTGCTTTTTGAATTTTTGTGATTTTGAACCGGTCAGCTATATACCTGCCGATTTGAAATCACTTGGTTATTTTTTCAATCACTTTATTTTGATTTTGGGCAAAGATCTTACCAAGACTGAGTCATATAGGCCTATAAGCTTACTATCTACAATCTCAAAGCTTTTCGAAAAGCTGCTCATGACTAAATTGTCCAAAATTTTAACTGATAATGGGTGCATCCCGGACCATCAATTTGGCTTTAGAAGTCAGCACAGCACGATTGAACAAACGCATAGACTGGTCCAAGTTGTAAGAAGAACATTTGAAGGAAAGAAGTATTGTTCTGCTCTCTTTATTGATGTTTCTCAGGCGTTTGATAAAGTATGGCACGAAGGCCTAGTTTTAAAATTGAAGACATATCTGCCAATAAACATTCAAAAGCTTTTGGAAAGTTATATTATTGATAGGAAGTTCACTGTTGTGGAAGGAGAGTTCACGAGTGTGCCCGAATCTATATCTTCTGGTGTGCCCCAGGGTAGTAATCTGGGTCCTGTCTTGTATTTAATATATACTTGTGATATGCCTGTGAGCAATAATATCCATATTTCTACTTTTGCCGATGATACAGCCTGTATGACTGTGCACGAAAACCCTTATGAGGCATCCCGCAATCTCCAGGAACATATCACTCAGCTGGAAATATGGTTGAACTTATGGAGAATTAAAGTCAATGAACAAAAGTGTGTCCATATAACGTTCACCCTAAGAAGAGATACTTGCTCCCCCATTCGAATCAACAATCAAAATATTCCTCAACATTCCCAAGTGAAATACCTTGGTATACACCTTGATCGAAGACTTACATGGAAACATCATATTGACTCTAAGTTAACTCAGATGAAACTTAAGTTAGCGCAAATATATTGGTTGATTGGCAGAAACTCAACACTCAGCTTAGACTGCAAACTTTTACTGTACAAGTCGCTTTTGAAGCCAATATGGTGCTACGGAATTCAGTTATGGGGCACTGCTTCAGCTTCCAATGTCGAGAGAATCCAACGAAGGCAAAACAAAATTTTACGGTTAATAACATCGGCTCCATGGTACATCCAAAATTCTATTATACATCGTGATTTAAATTTGCCACTAGTGACTGAAGAAATTGCAAAATACGCAGGCAAATATTTAACAAAACTCGAATCACATCCTAATCCGCTTGCTCGTAATATTTTGAACTTTACTGGACACATCCGCTTAAAAAAGAGGGACACACGGGCTCTTATACCTAACACTCCAGATGGGACTACTTGAAAATACTTCCCCCCCCTTTTTTTTTGATTATCACTACTAATGTATTATTTATAACTACCACTAAGTTTATGTCCGACACTGGTCGGGCCTAATAATTTTTTTTATAGATTTAAGATTTGAATACTTATTGTTAGTTCACATATGAAGATACAATAAATAAATACATGCATTACAAAAACAAAAAACTTTATTTTGAAATTCACAATAAATTAATTAAATTAATAACTTAAAAATGTTATGTATTGCTCTTTATAGTAAAATGAGCCATTTTCTACGAAAGAATTTATAAAATTATGAAATCATTTTAGAAACTTTCTTTTGCAAAAAATGTTTTTATTTGCTTTGTAACTTGCTTTTGCGATTTTTCATTTGCGAAACAAAACATTAGTTGTTTCTTGTGTTTTCGAAAGGGTAAAATCACACTGAGACTTATTCTCATTATTATTATACAAAAAAGTGACTATTAATATAATATAGATACATGTATAATTGGCCTTTTAGGCTTCCTATGTATCGAATTGAAATCAGCAGATCAAGTAAAACTTGCATTAAATTAAAAAAATCGGAATATACTTTCGAAAATGCATTAATATTTTTGGAGCTCATTAATTATATTTTAAGATATTCCCGTAAAGCTAATTAGAAACATTGGTAACACTTTATTGTCCTCTTTCATTCTCTGCTTTTTCATATTTTTCTGGTTAACAAAGCAGTGTTGCCGGATCAGAATTATCAGAATAGCAAATGGAACAATCATTAAGGGCTTTCACAATGATTGTACAAATTAATTTAATTCTTCAGTTATATAACAAACAAGATAAAAAAAACTTAACAACAAGAACAGAAGTTAGTGTAAAGAGTTATATAAAATTCATGAAACAGAAATCCAGATTTTCTTCTCTACAGCGTCGAAAATTAGTCGACATAAGTTTCATCGTTTGAATTAGGTGTAAGTTTTTATTTCATTTTATCGTGAAAGCCCTTATTATTATAGTGGTTTTAATGCATATTACAAAATTTATTTTAAACTAGTTGCTCGCGGTATTTTTCTTTTTTATCATACATGACGTTTTAAAGCTGTAAAACATTGCTATTATAAAATCATTCATATTAATTAGAGCGCGTTCAATGACGCACGTATGAAGTTACATACAAGTTGCATGTCTGACAAGTCACATATGTATATGAAAATGCGATGCACCAAGAATTTTTACTTTCATGCAATAGAGGCAGGATATGAATATATAAGGAATAACTTCGCTAGTGGAGACGATATATACCCTAGAATTTAGGCAGGCTCCAATTTTATTTTATACCCTGGAATTATAACTTAAACTTAAATTATTGAACTCCATTAACATAACAGGGAAAATTATCCAAATATTGATCGAAGCGCACAATTTTTATGTGCCTCTCTCCATAAATTGCATTACCAATCATGTTCATGTTCTTCTAAATATTGTAGAAATAATTATTTTTTTTAATATGTTATGTCCCACTGTAATTAATTAAATTTCATTTTTATTCGGGTATTCATTTTTTTCCAATTTACTTTCGGTGTCTATGCTTTGTTTTGTCTTCTTTCTTTTTCTTTTGTGCACATGAAAATTTTCTTATAGCCGTAATTTTTATTTGCTATTGTAAAACTTACATTTCCTTTCGATTCACATTAATTGTTTAAATTTTACTCATATACTGTTTTCGATTAACGCAGTTTTTAATTTTATTAAATATTCCTCACAATTGCACAATTCAACCAGAAATCTTCACAGACAAATAAATTACACTCCCTCGGCCACCGCAAAATCATTTCCAATTAACGTCTGATTCAGGGCTGCCAGAAGATTCTGCTGAAATATATCGGCATATTAATTTCGAAAATCGCATAGAAAAACGGCATGCGTTTTTTCATTAATATTTTATTAATTAAACAAAAATAAGAATAATATGTGATTTCACGCATATTATAATATGATATATTACAATTTTTATTACATTTATTATATGTTTTAATATATTATTTAACGTGTGGTAAAATTAATAAAAATTTAAAAAAATTTGGTCTTCAACCACAATTTCCAAAAGCTTACAAAACGCCAAAATCTCAATACATTGTGAAGAATTACAAAACTTCAATCATAGTCGGCTAAGAAACTTACTTTCACGCATATTATAATATGATATATTACAATTTTTATTACATTTATTATATGTTTTAATATATTATTTAACGTGTGGTAAAATTAATAAAAATTTAAAAAAATTTGGTCTTCAACCACAATTTCCAAAAGCTTACAAAACGCCAAAATCTCAATACATTGTGAAGAATTACAAAACTTCAATCATAGTCGGCTAAGAAACTTAAAAAAAAATATTTATACAGTATAACTCGTTAAATTACCCATCGGTTAAATACTTGTATCGATTATTTACCCGAAATATTGAATCCGAATTTTTTCATACATTTTCACACAAAACACAACGCTTAATTAACTTTCGTTTAAATACCCATTTCAAGTAGTTACCCAGAAATATTTTACCTCAAAATGAAATTTCTCTAAAATATCTTCGTTTATTTGCCCAAAACTAAAAAGTATATAGTTATGCAATTCTGCAATCGAATATATGCACCTCATGCATATATTTAAATATATCAAACGTCCGATTTCCATAGTCCCTGCTTATGAAACACTTTGTTGCTCTAGTCTTTTGATTTAACTTTCCATATGGATTAATAAATTTCAATAAACTCCGTATCGTCGGGTGTTTTTTTACTATTAATATAATATTATAATATATGATGATAAACATGATGTCATGTCTAAAACATGATTAACATCCCACGGATTGACTGACTTTTAACCAACCAAATGTTGGTTTGATCAAAATCGGCATTTTTTACCTAAAATCGGCAAATCGTCAATTGTTTGTTAATTAATAAAAAACACTGCAACGCAACCGCACACAACTAATGTCAATGCACGCATGCGTTTGTATGTGCGCAGAAAAATAAAGATCGTACACACGTGTGTGCGTATGTGCATGTACGAAGTATTTTCTTCTTTACCTCACTTACCGTAGCATTTAAAAATGGTCTTTTGCAGGGGTCTATGGTATATGATAAAAATCACAGAAAATTGCCTCCATTTTTTCAGCGATAAAGTTTCGAGTTAGTCTGGTAACTCCAATCCGCAAAATAGTTTCCCTACAAGAAGACTACTAGTCAATTGACTAGTCATTTGACTAGTAGCGATAGCCGAAACTTCAGTCACAGTCTCCAGTCAGTTTATTAGGGGCTTGGTGAAAAAAATGACCAAAACATTTGTGTACGTGTGATTTTTTATCTCTCTCTCTCTCTAACTTATTAATTTCACTTAATCAGAACACATATATCTTAACTGCTTACTCTGCTTCTTTTTCGATAATCACTGATTACATAAGCATTGATAATAAACTATGACTAGTCAATGTTTACATAGAGACTGGTCAACTGTTACTAGTCAGTATATACGTAGAAACTGGTAAAATGTAGCTTTTAAATAAATAAACATAATTTTTATGTTATTTCAATTGTTTTTTATTATAAGAAAATAGAGAAATAAGTAATATTCATATATATATCTCAAATTAATATATAAAATAACGTAGGTGGTACCACTCAAGCCTTCTTCACACTTTTCTCCAGCTCCAACACACCTTGCATCTTGTAAATATCTAAAATTTTAAAAAGAAATACATAAATGTATGAATTAAATTAATCTTTTCAAATTCTTTTGTGCAGTATTGTTGTTAACTTCACTTAACTTTCTTAGCACTTGTATACATTTTATTTCACTGACCGAACGAATTGTATATTTTACAATAAAATGCGACGTCTTAAAAGTTTTAGTATATGTACATTCGATGTTTCACTCTAACATACATGTTAGAGAGGAACAACTATAATTGATAAATGTATCGGTCATCTCTACCAGTCAAATGAGCAGTCAATTGACTGGCAGTCATAAATTCAATGGAAAATTATTGCAAATGTATTGGTGAAAAAGAGTCGTTTGTGTTAGTTTCAGTCATTCCCCTGCAGTCAGACTGGGGCCAAGTGTCTCTATGTCAACACTAAAATTCTAGTAGTAGTTACATTGTCTATACAGTATAAAAGAAATAGAGAAAACAGATGTGGTGTATTTCTGGTGGATTTTGCAAACAACTTGTCAATATACATAAATTTGTATGTACGTAAGGTATAGAAATGTACCAGTAAATGTCTGGTTGGTATGTCTCCATGTTCCCATAAGAACTATGAATTCACTGCCTAGTCAATTGTTTTAGTATTACTAGTAGATTTTCAATGACAAGCACATGCTAAATGTCTATAGCATAAAGTATTGTATTTGGAATAATTGTGGAGTAGTACTGGTGACAAAGTCAAAAGCGACTCAGTACATTTTCACTATTCGCACTTTCTGCAGGGTCATTTCTTGTAGGGATTGCTTCATGATACAATTATAACAGGTACATGCACAAGCCCAGCCTGTTAATGCATGGTACAATTATACTAGGTACATGCACGACTACAACAAAATTACAACACCAAAAAACACATTCATTTTGTTGGTATAAGCAAACGAATAATTGTCAGAAACAGATGCCTTTTGTTTTTAAAAATAACAATTACAGGGTAACTAAAGTGCAATTGCAGACGCGGCATTCCTGCATGATTATAGTTATTCAGTGCTGCCAATCTGTGTGTAGTTGGACAGTGTGTAACCTAGGGTTTACACGTGCAAGAAAAAGTTCGAAAAACTCAATACACTCAAACTCTTTTACTAACACAACTACACTTTCGGCACTTGCAGTCTACTTCCAACTCAACTGCCAAGGAATTTTACAAGACAGTGACTTGTTTCACTTGCAGCAAGTAAATGGAAAGTTAGCTAACAGTGTTGCCCTATTAATACTTTAGTAGAAATTAACTGTATTTCAGTGTAATGTTATATGAGTTTTTACTAATTTTAAATACATTTGAAAGCTAATTTAATATATATTTTCTTAAATATTCATAAATCAAGCGGTTAATGAATTTTTTAGACATAAATAACATTCAAATAACACGAATTAAGTTCAATACCATCTGGTTCCCCCAAAATTAACCTTTTTTATGTTATGGACAACTCTTCAATAAAAGGCAAACATGCAAGTTCCAAGACAGTCGGGCATTTGTATGAAATTTTCGTTGATAATACGTACACAGAGGTTGCATGCAAGGTACTTGCAAGTGTAAACGCAGGGTATTTTTCACTCACATGTGTAGGCCATGTAATTAAATTCTTGTATAATCTCCCTACAAGAAATGAATTACTGAAACTAACACAAACGACAATTTTTCACTAATACATTTGCAATAATTTTCCATTCAATTTATGACTGCCAGTCAATTGACTGGTCATTTGACTGGTAGAGATGACCGACACATTTATAAATTATAGTTGTTCCTCTCTAACATGTATGTAAGAGTGAAACGTCTACTGTACATATACTAAATCTTTTAATACATCGCATTTTATTGTAAAATATACAATTCGTTAGGTCTGTGCAATAAAATTTATACAAGTGCTAAGAAAGTTAAGTGAAGTTAATTAACAACAATACTACATAAAAGAAATTGAAAAGATTAATTTAATTTATATATATATGTATTATATTATATGTATTTCTTTTTAAAATTTTAGATATTTACAAAAAGGTGTATTGGAGCTGGAGAAAAGTATGAAGAAGACTTGAGTGGCACCACCTACGTTATTTTATATATTAAATTGTATATATATATATATATATATATATATATATATATATATATATATATATATATATATTATTTCTCTATTTTCTTGTAATAAAAAACAATTGAAATAACTTAAAAATTATGTTTATTTGTTTAAAAGTTACATTTTACCAGTTTCTACGTATATATTGACTAGTAACAGTTGACCAGTCTCTATGTAAACATTGACTAGTCATAGTTTACCAATGCTTATGTAATCAGTGACTATCGAAAAAGAAGCAGAGTAAGCAGTTAAGATATATGTGTTTTGATTAAGTGAAATTAATAAGTTAGAGAGAGATAAAAAATCACACGTACACAAATGTTTTGGTCATTTTTTTCACCAAGCCCCTAATAAACTAACTTGGGACTGTGACCGAAGTTGTGGTCGTCGCTACTAGTCAAATGACTAGTCAATTGACTGGTAGCCTTCTTGTAGGGCTGTGTGTAATTCTACTTTGGGTTCTATCAAGGCGAATTCAGTATCAGGTGACCTTATCAGTACAACACAAAAAACAACATGCAGTTTGCTATGCTACAAAACCAATCTGTCAAAAGATTTCTGAGCAAATTTTGACAGTTTGGTTCAAATTGCTCAATTTTGCATCAACAGCTGATAATCAGCCGGGATGATAAGGTCACCTGTTACTAAATTCGCCTTGGGTTCTATTTTTATTTATTTTTGTTTTAATTTTAACCTACACAAAAGATGTGTAGTGTAATTTTCTTCAATGTGTAATTGGAGACACAGCGATGTGTAAATTCATTGGCAACACTGTAATCATTTTATTCATACGCATACACTAACATTTTCGCAGCTTGTAAACAAAGTTTGACAACTATTTGCATTGTATACATTAACAGGCTGGGCTTGTGGATGTACCTGTTATAATTGTATTATGTGTTAATCGAAGAAAATTACACTACACATCTTTTGTGTAGGTTAAAATTAAAACAAAAATAAATAAAAATAGAACCTAAAGTAGAATTACACACAGATTATACAAGAATTTAATTACATGGCCACAAAACATACAGAAGTGTCACGAGACGGAAGATACGGGTATTTTTCAGTTTGTCTCGTTTTCCCTCAAATTTTGTCGTCGTTTTTGTTTTGCTACGTCTTTCTAGTGCAATAAATTCTTATTAGCTGTGTTAATTGGTAAGTAGTAATACACTACAGTATCTAATACACTATGCTTTTCTCTTTTTTCCACGAATTTTAACAAAAACCTGATTGGAGCTTTTTTGACCTGTCACTTTCTTCACTTCTGTGTATTCTGTGACATGGCTTACACATGTGAGTAGAAATTACATACTGTCTAACTACACACAGATTGGCAACACTGAATAACTATAATCATGCAGGAATGCCGCGTCTGGAATTGTACTTTAGTTACCCTGTAATTGTTATTTTTAAGACCAAAAGGCATCTGTTTTTGACAATTATTCGTTTGTTTATACCAACAAAATGAATGTTTTTTGGTGTTCTAATTTTGTTGTAGTCGTGCATGTACCTAGTATAATTGTACCATGGTTTGCTTTAATAATTTTGTTTAGGGGATATCTATGTACATATAATACCGTTTTAACTTTGCTTGAAATTTGAGAACACGAGTTTGTGAAAAGAAAGAAATTCATAACTTTTTAATATAAATTTAAATTTAAGTTCATAAAATGTCCGATTGGGAAGATGATGATAATTGTGGTAGTACCGTAAACAGGTATGAGCAGGACTTGAATCGAAGCGGTGGTCGACGCAGTCCGCCAACGAGCAGCCGATGGGGTCAAGATAGACGATACAATGATTTTGGTAAACGTGGAGAACGTGGTCGTGGTGATGCTGGTGGCAGTAGAAGCGGTCGAAATCATGATCATAAGGAAACTATTGATGTACGGAGTGACTGCATTGGCATGATAATCGGCAGAGGCGGTTCAAACATTCAGCGTCTTCAAACAGATTATAATGTGCGTGTTGATTTAGATAAGGGAAGTGGCACCGTTACTGTATCCGGTAATGATGAAAATGATGTAAGAAGTGCCTTGGATAAAATTAAGGACCAAATGGAGAGATCAGATAATCGTGGTGCAGGAGGAAGTGGACGGGGTAATGGTGGGGGAGGTGGAAGTTACCGCGATAGAGAAAATTCATATAAAAGTTATAACGAGCCGGTTGAAAAAGCTGGTTTTTATGGTGAATCTAGTAGTGGAAAATATGGGAAATCTGATAATGATTTCTATGGTGGCGGTGGAGGAGCCTTAAGTTATAATGAAGATAATGAGGATAAGAGTGGTATAATAGATTGGAACGCTGTGAATGAAAAAGCAGAAATTGCTAGGAAGAAGCGATGGGCCAAGTGTCCTCCTCTTACAAAGAATTTTTATCAGGAAGCCCCTGAAGTCGCTGCTTTGTCGAATGATGAAATTCAGAGGATACGTTTGGAGAATAATAGCACAACCGTATCAAGAGTTTTCATACCAGAAGGCGGTGATTGTGAAAAAATTCCTAATCCTGTGTGGAAATTTGAGCAATGTTTCGCTTCGTATCCAGATTTATTAGCTGAAATAAAAAAACAAGATTTCCAAAAACCTTCACCCATTCAGGCCCAAGCTTGGCCTATACTTTTAAAAGGAGAGGACATGATTGGTATAGCTCAGACTGGTACGGGTAAAACACTAGCGTTTCTTTTGCCCGCTATGATACATACTGAATATCAAAGTCTTCCACGATCAGAAAGAGGAGGACCCAATGTATTAGTTATGGCCCCAACTCGCGAGCTTGCATTGCAGATTGAAAAGGAAGTTAACAAATATCAGTTTAGAGGCATGAGAGCGTACGTATTTTATGTATTTTTTTTATTAGTCTTTCAAACCAAGTTAAATCTGTTTACATATTTTACAGCGTTTGCGTTTATGGTGGTGGAAATCGGCGCGATCAAATTGGTAGCGTTGAAAGTGGTGCAGAAATCATAATTTGCACCCCTGGACGTTTGAATGATCTTATACAAGCTAAAGTTATCGATGTTGGTACCATAACGTACTTGGTACTAGATGAAGCCGATCGTATGTTGGATATGGGTTTCGAACCACAAATTCGAAAGATTTTATTAGACATTCGTCCTGATCGTCAAACAGTGATGACTAGTGCTACTTGGCCAGCAGGCGTAAGACGTTTAGCTCAAAGTTACATGAACAATCCTATACAAGTATGTGTAGGTTCGTTGGATTTAGCAGCTACTCACACTGTACATCAAATTATAGAAATATTGGAGGAAGAAGACAAATTTGATACGGTTAGCTGTAAAAAATGTTAAAATCCGATTTAATCAGTTATGTAAACGTTTTGTTTGATTTCTGACTGTTATAGGCTAAAAGTTTTGTAAAAAATATGAAGCCCGACGACAAAATCATAATATTTTGTGGTAAAAAAGTGAGAGCTGACGATTTGTCAAGTGATTTGACGTTAGATGGCTATTTGTGTCAATGTATACATGGATCTCGTGATCAAGTATGATCTTTTGAAATATTTTTTATTAACAGATAGATAAATTTTTTACAAACAATACATATGAGTTAATATACAATATTTTCTTATTTCAGGCTGATCGCGAACAAGCAATTGCCGACATTACTTCAGGAGAAGTAAAGATACTTATTGCTACCGATGTGGCATCACGAGGGCTCGACATTGAAGATATAACGTAAGATTTTTTAAAATTATGTAATTGATTTGTAGGTGCTTGACTTGACGTCTTGTTGCAGACAAGTTAATGGGATTGTTCGCGCACAAATCACAATTTAGTTAGCGGTATTGTGGGAAAACATTGATTTTTTATTTTATGAGTAGAAAGAAGTTTTCGATTGAATTTATTTAACATTTCCGTCTTTGTTGTGCACACATTTACTTCAATAGTGGCATAACTCAAAAAACCAGTTTTGCAGAAAACGCGTTTTAAATTTTCAATTTGCATACAACTCAATGGAAAAAAAAATTCTCTCAGGAGGATATGGTACAAGCTATTTATATGAAATTTTTACACAAGATAAAATACGAAATGCCGCATCTTTCTGCATCTCAAAAAACCAATTTTTTGAGTTATGCCACTATTGAAGTAAATGTGCGATATGTAAATAATCAAAACAGCAATTACGACATATGTTTCGCAACTTACATACACATTTTTTACTTTACGTATGCAAAAAGAGAATAAAATTTCTTACTAATTTTTAATTGTTTTGATGGCTAGCACCATCTATATGCATTCCGTTCCTGCTTAAGGAATTTGTCAGTAAACTTCAGCCCAGAATAATAAGCTAAAAACAAATATTGGTTTAATCATAATGGTTTAAGTAAAACTCTTAATATGTTATTGAGAATTACAATATACAAACGTAACAAGTTTAAAAGCTTAAAACAAAAATCTTTACAAAACGTTTCAAAACGAGCAAAAATTCCTAAAACATTAAAGACTGAATGTCTTTACTTCGTTCTTTCTTATATGCAAATTTCTTTATTTTAGTCACGTGATAAATTTTGACTTTCCACGCAATATTGAAGAATACGTTCATCGTGTTGGTCGTACTGGACGCGCTGGTCGCACTGGCACTTCAATCAGTTATATAACTCGTTCTGATTGGGGTATGGCTCCCGAATTAATATCCATACTTGAAGAGGCTGATCAGCATGTGCCAGATGAATTACGTGATATGGCCGAACGTTTCTCCAAAATGAAAGAAAGAAAAAATGACGAGATGTCCAAGTTTAATAACAATTTTAGAGGTTCACGTTCAGGCGGTTATGGTGGTGGACGTGGAGGAGGAGGTGGTGGACGCGGAGGTGGTGGAGGACGTGGAGGAGGAGGTGGGCGTCGCAACTATTACTAAATACATCTTTATATTTTCAAGCATATTTCAAAATAATGGTCTTATGCGTTCGAAATTTTAAACCTTGAATATCCGAATGTTAGAAGCATTTATTATAAAATACATACATGAATATTATTTTACAATTTCTTTCAAAGATGAAATTTTCATTAAAATCGTTTATCGTTATTTTGTCAAAAGATGAATTTTTTTCAAATATGACGGAATTTATTTACTTTTATTTAGAAATTCAGACTATAATATGTATAACTAGATACGTATACAGTTAAATAGAAATACATAAATATTCAAACAAAAATGTGTTTTATTTATTACAAGCTTTTACTTTACAATACAAATAGCCGATCTTAAGACTGCTGAAGCAATTAAACCCGAAACGAAAATTATTCAAACCAGACCAATATTGAGCTTTTCGGAAAAAATTCGTACCAAAATAAAAAACGGTTCCGAACCGGATAAAAAATATCCTGTTTGACTTTGGTAATGTAGCTGTCCACTGGTGAAAGAATTTCAAATTCGGTTTAGCAGTTTGGGTGTGAAAGCTTAGCAGAAAAACAAACTCACTTTCACATTTATAATATTAGGATTCTTATTTTATATTGCTAGAGGTTGTTCGTATCTTCCCACAGAGTGTTGGGTAAAAATTAAACTGTCAGTGATGTACCGTTATAACATAAATTAAAATTCGTGAAGAATGACCACGGTAGAAAAGAAGAAAAAGCATGTATTTACTACTTAGTTTACATGTACATATCGCTCATTTATTCATTGTGTAAAAATTGTATATAAATATCTTGGGACAAAAATTAAATTTTATTTTTCCATTAAGTTGTGTGTAAATTGAAAAGTTCAGACCCATTTTCTGACAAACTGATTTTTTTGATTTATGACGTTGCACACAGGGACGAATTGAAAATTTAGTGCGACAAAATTATTTATTTTATATGGACTCAATAAATTTTAATAAAAATAGGTACCTCAAGGTTTTTAGGGTCGTTGATTACGAATCTTATCGTTTTGAAAAATTTAAAATGGCGGATTTAATATGGCGGACAATTTTTGAAAAATTTATCGAATTCGCTTTAAACGCATTACACATGCCTTTTTGGGGGCGCTGATTACGAATCTTATGTTCGTTTTGAAAAATTTAAAATGGCGGATCCAATATGGCGGACCATTTTTAAAAAATTTTTCGAATTCGCTTAAAACTTATGAAACGGGAATTAAGTGTACTACCTAAGGAAAATATGCTCTATTAATTGAGAGGGGAATCGGGGGGACCGCCACTTGACTTTTTTATACTTATTAGTAGTTGTGATTTTTAACTTATAAGGGAAAGTCGTGGAACTGTTTGGAACTTTTTTTTATAGCTAAAGCTAAAGTAAATTTTTCAATATATTTCATAATAAAAATAGTATACTATATCTACACAACGTATAATTGTTGTTTTAATAATAATTGCAAATTAAATTAGATACCTGATGTTTAAAAATATATTTAAAGAACTTTAAACTATAAGTTTACAAAAAAATCTCGAGTGTAGCAACAATAAACGCTATAGATGCTGTTGACAGGTATAAGTGCATTTAACAGATAATAATACTTTGCACGCACGTACAGACTAATGCGATGCGTTAAAAAAAAAAATAAATTTTTGTAGGACTATTGCGTACTGGTGGTATATAAAACATATTAAGTGCAATAGTAGTTACATTTAACAAAATAAAAAATTTCATTTTTGTCGTCCTAATTCGGTCATTTGTCCCTGTATGCGTTGTTTGAGTAAATGAGCGATATGTATTTGAAATAGTCCCAATTATTCTATAAATATTTTATTCATTTATTAAGCGAATTATGTATATAATGTTACATAACGGTAAAAAAAATATCGACATAACGTGAATATAGTATCACAAAATTGGCGTCATCAGAAGCTAAATTTCGACGGTTGATTATTGGTTTGCTGCAGACATAATATATTTTGAATATACCGTGCCGCAAACCAATAACCAACCGACGATATGTATTCACTTCGTTTGCTAAAATGCAAAAAAGGCGTAACTAACAAAAATTTAATTTTACTGGAGAAACAAAAAACTAAAAATAAAACTAGAGAAACTTGTAGGTACGTCGCACAGATATAAGACGTCGCCTTACTTTTTTGTTAATAAAATATGGAAATATGTCCGCTTCGTCTAAATGTGGCATCACTTCTTCAGCTAAGCGGGCCAATTAAAACTGTTTGGATTTCAAACGAATATTATATACAATATTGATTTATGGAAAACCTTAATCCTGAATGAGTCCTAATCATCAATGAATAAAAAAAAATAACTTGACAGAAATAGTACAAGCAAGTTATTCTGAAAGCGTGCGCGAATGAAAAAATGTTAACGGTCGATTTTGATCTGTGCTACCAGACAATATACATGAAAACTAGTTAAATTTTCATTCCGTCTGGCAACCTCAAATTAAAAAAGTAAATTCGCGGCAATTAAACTGCAAGGTGTTTTTTTCTTCAACATTTAATAAAAATACATTCGATAGTCTTTTTTTATAATTTGTATTTGTATATATGAAGAGCAAAGTGGTGTTTAGTAAAGTAAAGATATGATAAAATTGAGTAAAATGTTTTTGCATACAGTGCGTCCTTTTCATAATTTTGTCGAAAATAAAGAGTAAGAATAAATAAATAAAATAAATAAGAGTGTTGTCAAAGAAATAAAAACTTAAAGAAAGTTGATCAGAGCTCATATCGGTCATTAAAGAAGGTCTGCAACTGTAAGTAAACATTTTCTTAAGTCCGTGTTTTGTGTACTTGAATAGGAAAAACCTTTCTTTGAGATCTGAAAGGTTTACATACATACATATATAATTTGTATTGTACATACATAAATATAATCACAATGGAACCAACTGAGTCTCCGAGTGGAGGTGCGTTTTAGCACTACCTTCCTAACCTACATAAATGTATGTATATAAATATATGATTATACATATGCATGTACAGATTACCTAAAGCAGCTTTTTTGTGCTTGCCCAGATAAGACCTTTAGGAACTGTTTGTGGTACAATTGCTGCAAATGAAATGCGAAATACAAACAGAACACCGCATTACATCTATAGAGAAATGATTATTGAAGACTCTGACAATTCCATTTTGGATGTCTATTACTTATCAACTTCACTTCAAAAAGTTTATTTTACAAGACACAATGCATACACATGCCATGAAACAAAAATAAATTCCTCCTTTCTTTAATTGTTTCAAAAGTTTCACGCGGCAGTATGATGCTTGCAGTCTGAAATTTTTTATAAGATATAAAAATCAAAAACTTGATGATATAAAAATTATATAACTATGTATGCAATTAACTGCAGTGACAATTACCAGTTACAACAAATTCAAAAAATAAACTAAAAAATAAGTTCACTTAAAAATTAAAATTCCATCACCCTTATTTATAAAAACTATAAAGGATTAATAAGCAACAGTTTTTATGTAAATTTGTTTTACAACCCCTTTACAAAGCCTTAATAATTTTTATAAATAAAAATCATGCACTTGTTAGTAGGATTTTAATAAAGCACACATATATACATACACATATATATGTATATGCTATGGGCTCTTAAAACTTCCAGCATTAAATTAAAAGTAGGAAATATTCCGGCGGGTTATTATGTAATTCGTTTCGAAAAGGAAACTGTTCGTATGTTATTAGCATTACAATTCGAAAAAAATTCCGTTCGATTCGGATTACATATTATGTAATCCTCCTGGTCTAAAGTATGAATAAGACTAGCAATTTATCAAATTTGATTAACCAAAAGATGATTCATCACAAGAATATTTTTTTATCAAATTCTTTTTTACTATTGTTAACATTAATATACATATTTCTATTTTACGAAAATCTTATTCTTCATTAAGATCATAAGCACTCATTTTCTCACTAAATTCAAGAGAATAGTTACCTATTTATATAAGATGGAATTTTCATTTGACGGAAACCATAAAATATTGAATTATAAATTGCACCATGTAGCAGGCTAAAAATGGCTTTGAGAAGCTCCAATTTACCCATCTTATATATAAATACGGCGCACATTTTTTTGTCGTACATTTTTAAGTATCTTATCGTCCACGAATATTGGTAAAACATATATGGTTTGAAAGGTGTTTTTTTGTTTAGATATACACAATATTAATGTTTTTCAAAATTCTTGGCTCAAAAGTAGTAAAAAGCGATTTAATTCTGCTTGAAAATAAGACGACTTTCTTCTTTGGTTTTTAAGTGGTTAGTTAAGTGGTCTAATTAAGACCACCATGCGATCCTAGTTAAAATAAATAGAAGTAAGGAGAAATCCACTTCACTAAAGCTTTCTATTGAATAGCAACAAGCATTTGCTTACAATTCGAAATAAAACAATTTCAGTATGTACATACATATGTGCATTAGAGTGACCGTTATTTTTTATTTCTTTTATTCTCACCCCCCAAATCGGTTCAGTTTTATGTAAAAAATTATACAAAAAAATTGCATAGCGATAAGCTGTGTTTTAGGGGGTGCGTCCGCCCCTCAAAATTGGCCTTCAAGCCCATTTTTCAATGTAATTTTTTGCATATGACTATCTTTTAAAAAAATCATTTTACAAGAATATGATATACAGCAATATTTTAGCTCTTCTAGTCTACAACATTAGTTTCAAAGAAAGTTTTTTGCTAAAATTAATATTTTAGGAAATAATGAAGAAAATGACCAACAAAATACCAAAAATTATATACATATATGTACCAAAATTGCATTTATATGGAAACCATTTTACTAAGCGTTTACAGTAAGATTTTATATCTACTAAATTATTTCATACATATATTAAGTATAGTCATAAGAAAACTAAAAAAAAAATTCATTGAATATATGGGGTTGAGGGCTAACTTTGAGGGCCGGACCCCCTAAAACACAACTTATCGCTATGAAATTCTTTTGTGTTTTTTTTTCACTTAAAACTGAACCGATTTGGGGAGAATAAAAGAAATCAACAAAAAAAAAATTATCCATACAACTAACGGCCACTCTAACGTACATATATAATTTGTTTAAAGAAATACCCCTTTTCTACACGCTAAGTTTACTTTGCAAAGTCTTAATTCAGCTGTGTGAACAGTCTCTTTCTGTCTTTCTCCCAGCTAAATTAAAACTTTGCAAAGTAAACTTTGCGTATGGAAAAGGGGTAAAAGTAATTAATGTTTGTGTCAATGGTGTTGCTTTCAAATCATTTATCTTACGATTCAATGAGAGAGAACAAATAATGCTGATGGTTGACTTTGGAGCTTCTCAATGATTGTCCCTAACCATTGAATTTCTTCGCCATGGAAAAAATTTCCGTTTTATAATAATTAAATCGTGTTTTAATCTATTTTATCTACATATATCTAAAAGTTTTAATTAGCAAATTATTTTGCAGTGTGTCAACTTTTCTTAAATAGTATTATAGTTGCATGTATTATTTACGGTGGATTTGAATTTCTTTTCGTAACAAAAAAAAATTTCCTCAAAGCCCGAAATTTATACTTTTTACTGTCAAAAAAATGTACTAAAAAATGTGAGTTGTTACCTGATCGGTCGCGACCACCTAGTATGGATTCAAGTACAAGTCAAGGCTACCTGGTTTGAATTCGCCTTTATACTTAGCACCTTTCCATGTGGAGCTAACGAAAAGCATAATTTTGATTTCTCAATTTAAAAAGGATAAAGACCACTGTTGGGATTTGTGGTACAATTGTACCAAATTTGGTACAATTACATTTGCATTGGTACAGTGGTACACTTTATACTTCATGGTACAATTTGAAAAATTTGTTCTTTGCATTATATGTAGTAATAATATATAATTTCTCCTAACAAGGTTGCCTAGCACTGATCATAAGTACCAAAATATTCAACATTTTTAGTTTATGCTCATATTTTTCATTTATTTTGATAGAACTTGTCCCAGTTCGTTATGGTAGGTACAGATTTAGCAACGTGTTTATGCAACCAGGCAGGTTGCATTGTCGGTCGCACAGTTTGTAGTCTTGTTTATAGTTGCGTTCGAAATTGCATTCGAAGTTTCGAATATATCAAAATGATTTTATGTTTATAGGTTGCACTGTAGGTTGCAGTGCCTGTGTCAAAATATGCAGCATATAATATAAACGTGTTGCGGAAACACTTTGCAAAGTTTGTACCCACTATTAGACATATATCTATGAAAAACTGTTTTGCTCGATAGTATTAGTTAATTTCTTTATGTTTTTGTTTTCAATAAATGAAAAATTGTTATGGCTACATTTTGGTACAATTGATGTTAATTTGGTACATTTTTACCATTTTCATGGTACAATTTAAGCATAGCCATATCCCAACACTGATAAAGACACAAATAAATAGAGAGATGTTTTAAATTGTTGTCCATGTGTTATTATTTCATTATTATTTTTTGTTGTATGTAGATGTTGCTCTGTTTAATATGTAACATTCATTGGCTTATAAATAAGAATTATTTAAATTATGTTAAAATCCTTAATATGTAAATAGTTGTTTGTTTTGTCTTATGCATATCCTTACACACATAAATATGTATGCATGTATATTTCTACATTGTATAATATATGTGTATGTGTTTTTATTTTATAAATTAATATTTTTACAATCAACGAACGCTGCACTAAAATATATCAATATTTTTATATATATTTTTTCTTTACAATTTTCATTTTTGTCTATTTATAATTAGTACTTTAGTATGTACACAGTTAATATTTTACTATTATTTTAAAATAGTAATAAAAAAAATTTGCGTTTGCATATACAATTCTCAAAACTTTTTTAAACATACTTTTTAAATCAACATTCAAGTTCCTTGAAAATAAACTACATTAAATCAACTTTGTTTGTACTTTTGATTTCTTTATTTTTTAACATCAAAATGTGAGTTTTTCGAAATATCGATTACTTTTAGGACTTGGCACAGTTTAGCTGGTAGGCGTCGATATGGATGTAAATATCCACGCAAACTTTGGCCAATTAAATAAACCATTTAAAGAAGTACGAACTCGGGAATAATTAGTGCAATCAGACCAAGGATATATAGCGTATTTCACCAAATTGATAAAAAAAGGTATATAAAACATGTACATATGTATGTATATTAATAGAACTTCGCCGCAATTAAGAATACAATTTTTTGATTTTTCAATGCTTTATTTGTTCTTAGAAATTGGTTGTTATTTTGGACGCGCACATTTATCAGGACATTTTTTGACAGTCAAAGTACGAATTTTTCAAAGCGAATTGAGGCGAGTCTACCTTATATGAATATGCCTTGGTATAGAAGCAAAATGTCGAGAGGTTTTCTATACGATTTATTTGATAGTTTTACCAATCATCATTTGATTTCGATCTCATAAAATTGTTTCTTATTTCTTTCGTAAAAAGAAAATATACAAAAAATTACTTTATTTTACACCGTTTCACCCCTTTTACACACGGAAAGTTTACTTTGCAAAGTTTTAATTCAGCTGAGAGAAAGACAGAAAGAGATATTATTCCTCCCTCTTTCTTTCACACAGCTGAATTAAGACTTTGCAAAGTAAACTTTCCGTGTCTAAAAGGGGTATTTGGTTTACTGTGGTTAGTGTTGCCATGTACGTTTGAGGAAAAAATGCCCACAAGTTTTTCATTCATGCTGCAATGAAGTTAGTGTGATCATTATGAGCCAAATGTGTAGAAAGTTAAAATAAAATATAAAAGCTTTTAAATTTTTCGCATGTTTTTCATACAAACTCTTCCCCGAATGAAGAATGAATGAGATTGTCACTGATATGAAAAAAAAAATAAACGAAAAGCTTATTTTTTTTAAATAAAAAAACTGCTCAACTGTTCACAAAACTGCGCAAAACATATAAATCGTCGCATTTGGCAACGCTGATTGTGATTGTCCGTTATAGAAACTAAGTATGTATGCATGTATATGCATTATACAAATTCGCTGTGCCTACCTGCATTATGGCGAATTGAATTTAAATCGCCTGTTTGTTCATTTATAAATTAAATTATAATTAATTAAAAACTAGAAATATTTAAATAAATAAGCTATAATGAAAATGATGTGAGATGTATCATTTTCTAAGCAATGCCTACTAATAAGTTAAGCGACAAGTGTAAGCTAATTCGACCTTAAACAAATTCACCCCTTGCACAAAACTTATTAATGGAGCTTGTTTTTTAAGTTTGAATTTTTACTTAGAAAATTATTTTGACGACTTTTCGCAAAATAAAATAATGTGTGATGTTTATTTATTATTATATGCATGTATATATGTATATTTTTTTGGGGAAAATAGGGGTCATAGATTTTGAAATTTTTTGCCTTCTCCAAAATAGTATAATTAGGTTTTTCATTGAATTTTGAATTTGCATTTCATATTCTATTTTCGTTGGCATAATTATCAAAATCTATTAAAACTTAAAACAGTTTTGACTATGTGTAGAGGTTTGTGTGTAAAGAAGGATAAGAACATTTATTTTTGTAATAATAAATATTTTAGTTCGCTTTCGCTTATACATACATACTCATTTCTCTGTGTCAATGAGGAAAAGCTACTTAAATCTCATTTTGTAGTTTTTTAAGAAAAATACCTATACAATTTAATTTTTGTTCTTTAATTTATTTCTATCGCAGTAATAGTTGTCACGTTTTTGTGTAGTTTTAAGTACCGATTTTATATATCGTCGGTTTGTTATTGGTTTGCTGCACACCTAATGTATTTTGAATATACTGTGCCGCAAACCAATAACCAACCGACGGTATGTATATAAGTCAGATTAAAATAAATTAAAAATAAATTGAAACTTTTTCAGAATCCTTTAAAATAGGGAAATCATAATAGTGATATTATTTAAATTTTATTTCCAGTTGTATTAAGCACTTACTCCTTTTTGTCACAGATACATATGTATGTGTTTTTTGAAATAAATTTTTACAGAACAATTTTGAATTAGTATGTATTTCAAAATATAACAAACATCTGCTTGATTGAGATCTTTGTATGTAATTATCTATTTATCTAAGGTGGTTATGCTGGTTTATCAAACGTTGAATTAAAAAAAATCACTTTTGAATCCTGATTATAGAAATACAATACATTTTGGGCAATTTATTTTTAGAAAAACTTTAACCATTTCAAGCAACTGGAAAATTAAAGTTATTTCAACTCCAATTGCGTGTGAAAATGTTCAAAAATTCACTTTCTTTTACTACTTACATATGTGCCCTTAATTATGAAAGTGGTATATATAAGTCATATATTTATTTAGTAGATTACATTTAAACAAATTAAAGAATATTTTTATTTTATGCAACATTTTAATTTAGAATTTTATTAATCTCGATTAGTATGAATTTCTTTATTATTTATTAAATATTTATTGAAGTTTATTAAAATTTTATTTAATATTTCGAAACAAAAATTTATATGACTTACACCACTTTGATAATTAAGTGCACATAAATATATGTAGATAATTACATAAGTATTTCATTTTGAAAGTACATATTTTCTTATTTCTTATTTCAAGGCAATTTAGCCAGTGTACGTTTATAAAAAGTAAACTTTCCTTTTCGTATATTAATATGTACTATATATGTATTACTATCCTATATGTTTTACTTGAATGTGTTTTAGTGGGTTTAAACATTAATCACTTGTACTACTGCTCATGGGCAAATCACAGTTTGGTGTTGTGGGTGCATCTTTACAAATGGGACTTATGCCAGCATTTTGTATAGACATACAGGATAAAGACTTGGGGATGGGAGCATATGTCGTTTGCAGATTAAGCCTCAGTTTGGCAGGTGAATTTCGTTTGAATCGTGCTGGCCGACTGACATTCAACAACGACATCGAAGACGATGCTGAGGCCGGCGAAAGGTAGGAGGATGAGGATGTTGTGGCGGCATTTGAAGAGCAGGGCATTTCATCCTCCGGTGTTACAGGTGGTGAGGTCAAACGTGAGGAGCAACTACTACTGGCTCCACTACTATGACCGCTATCGCATTCATCCATTTCAATATTTTGACTTTGACATTTTCTGGTGGTGCTGCTGGCAGCCATATCGTCATCGTCTTCGTCCATATCATCGACCATTTCGCCGTGATTATTATCGAGGTGACTAGATGTTTTTGTAATAGGTGTAGGTAGAGGTGCTGGTGAAAGTGGCTCTAATACGCCACTCATGCGTAAGCTTTGTTCCAATTCAAGCAACTGGCCCATAAAGTTTAGATTAGGTGAGATAATGGGGCGTGCTAATTTAACTAGTTTGTACGCTTCCAGCAGTGTTAAAGATTTGTAACGCATAACATATGCAATGGCAATGGTGGCACTGCGAGATATACCCGCATGACAATGTAGTAATACCCGAGAACCGGTTTTACGGGCATCTTCTGCAAAAAGAAATTAAAAGAAAAAATATGTTAGTATTTTAGACGGTTTAATCATACGCTAACCTAAAGTTCCTCAGATGTATGTATAAGAATTTTGTAGAAATATTATACTGTAGATATACATACATATTGCAAAAGTATCTTCAACTAATATCAAGCCATAACCGCTAAAAAATCTTAAGCGGTACATTTTTTGGACTTCGTTTTGTTTTTGACGAATAGCAAATAATCGATTTTGGTAAAAAAATTAAGTTCGAAAATTATGTCGCTTTTTTTGGCGGTTATACCTCCATATGATTATTCTCATATTTTTTATTAATTGACTGAATTTACATTGTGAAACTTTTAATATTAGTTAGACTTCTCATTTGTTTAAATGAAAGTTCTTGGAATGTTTGTGTAAATAACACAAAAATGCGTTTTTAAGCTAATGATGCAAAATAATTCGGCTTTTCGTATATTATCTATCATATAAATCGCTTGTACTACCTACCACCTTGTGAAAGAAGAATATTTTTTCATGTCTTCATTGCGTTGTATGTAAACTGAAAACTTTAAACGCGCTTTCAGCAAAACTTGTTTTTTTTTTGAGTTGTGACACTATTGAAGTAAATGAGCGATATGTATGTACCTCCAAAAATAATCAATTTCAGTTTATACAGAGCTTAATGAATATTTTGCTGAATAACTTCAACAGTTCCCAAAAAACAAAAAGCACTTTATCGGGACGAGAATTTTGTCTGAAACATATGGGTGAATTCAGCTTGAAGTCGACTAAAAATTTTGTTCAGAGATTCGTGCTCTGTAAAATTTCTTCTCTAGAGCTGATAGGTATTAGCAAATGGAACGATTCATGCTGTAATGCATATACATATATACATACATACATACATATAAATAAAATATGTACGTACTTATTTATGTACATATGTAAGTATATATCCTCACAAAAACATAAATGTGAAAAAGGCCAAATTCCTATCAAAAATTTCGGCCATCAAAAGCAGTGAGATATAAATTTTGACCAAGTTCTTGTTTGGAACAACACCTTTCACTGACATATGCCATGCGTTATATACATTTGTAATCGTAAGGGTGTCATATAATTTTTGGATAATCTGCCAGTGTTTATTATTCGTGTCGAGTTTCGGAGCAAACTGATTATAATACATACAGAAATAGTATATCTAAATATGCTGAGCCGTAGTACACGAAAATGAGGTTGAAATTGTATGGGCGTGCCCACTTTTTTAATGAAAAATTTTTAGGCTTGCATTATCGCAGTATGTATGCCGAATTTCAATAAAATAGCTTCCGCTAAGCGCATTAGATTTGCTTTTTTAATTCTAGCCTTTATGGGCGTAGCCCCGCCCTCCTGGCCAAAATTTTCGAATTTTATTTTTTTTAGTTTATTGCTCACCGAGACCTAGTTTTGTAGCAAATTTCAGCTCACTAGCTTATATTTTAATTTTTATGGGCGCAGCCCCGCCTCCTTGGTGAAAATTTTCGGGTTTTCAGATTATTCTAGTTCATTGCTCACCTAGATCTACTCGTGTACCAAATCTTAGCTCTGTACCTATAGCGGAAGTGTTTCATCAATTTGATGAGTGATCAGTGAGTCAGTGAGTATGTCTTAAAATATGCACTTTTTGCACCTCCATATCTCCGGAACCTTTCATTGTAAAACTTTGAAACTTTGCATGTGTGGTTACATTTATATATGTATATATATATACATACAAATTTATTCTAATTATGATTTAAATTTCATAATTTTACGGTAGCGGGGAACAAAGTTATGAGGGGGGGGGGGGTAAAACAGCTCGAATGGCTTCCTGTAAATATACACACTGCGTGCATTGGCCGGAACTTGGCCTGGCGCACTGCCGTGCGCCTAGATTTGCACGCATATGTACGTATATGAATGTACATACTAGTGATGCACGAATATTCGTATTCGAATTGCCGAATATTCGGTAATTTTTATTGCGAATACGAAGCATTCGTATTCGTCAAATTCAGGCGAATACGAATATGAATATTTTTGCAAAAAATAAAAAATAAATAAATAAATGCATAAATCGTAAACTAAATTTAAATAAATGGGTAAAAATATTAGTTTGTACGAATCCATTAAATTTTTTATAGAAATTTGTGCTTTGTATCATTTTCAAATATTATTTACTGACGATCATTAAAATTTTGGGTAGTTTTTATTAACTTTAAAGTACGCCAACAGGGATATGAAGTTTTTTTTCATAACAATTTTTTAATATTTAATATTGTAGGCGTAAATAGAACCCTAATTTAATGTCTATAAATTTCACATAAAATATTCGTATTCGTATTCGCGAATATCGTTTCAAATATTCGTATTCGCATTCGTATTCGCGAATATCAAAAATTGACATTCGTTACATCACTAGCACCTTAATATAGAAAGGCTCTAACTCATATTTTTTTGAAATCGAGATTTTTGTATACTTCGATAGATGAACAAAATGCAAAAATCTCGATTTCAAAAAAGTAATGAGTTAGGCCCTTTCTATATAATTTTTGTAAAACCCGTAATAAAACTATTATTCCAAACGTTTTATTACTTCTCTGCACTTTTATTTAAATTTTGTTTGTTTGTTAAATCCTTCATTATATGGCATTTTTGTCAGATAATCATTTATAAAAATTTATAATTGTCAAAAAATTGGATTTAAACGAGTACAAATAGTGATATAGTGAGCAATTGGCTTTTTCGTTTCATTAGTGGCACTTATTTTTGTATGTACGTATGTATGTACATATGCAGTAGTGACGTAACGAATATTTGTATTCGTATTCCCGAATATTCGCCTATTTCATGATATTTAAAGTCGTCTTCGTTACAATTTTACGTAAAGCATAAACTGATTTTAAAACTAATATTAAAAATGTTATAATAATAATGTTAAATACATATATGTATGTATGTATGTATGTATCAGTGTTGTATTTTTTCCAATCTATTTTTGTTGAGTACTTTAACGTTAATAATAATCCAGCAATTTTATGATAGAAATTCTTACTTTCTATTTCCTTTGAAAGTAATAGAATGTCATCCATTAAAAATGCGTGATAATTTTTACAATCGAATAATAATATTATTTCAAATATTCATATTTGCTTAAAAATTAACATCCGTTACATCACTAGTATGTATAGATGTATGTATGTATGTGTGTATATAGTTTGATAAGAATGTTGTCATTCATTAAGTTTGCCCGTAATCTTATCAGTTAAGAGCGCAAAAAGGCCATGTACATATATTTATTTATGTATATTTGTATAAAAGTCTCTGTACTCGACTTAGAAATAATAAAAATAATCGAAATATTACTTTTATAACAAAACGAACTCTAGCAAAATTTTATTCAAGGCTGTAATCAATGCACATTTAATACAGATACACGCATTAGATGCAACACTGTAGTTCTCACACAGTTTTACAAAGTAATTTTCAAAAATTTGTATGTATGAAACATGGCACAAAAGTAATTATCAAATGAATTCTTGGTTATAAACGTGTAAACAAAAAATCAGCAGATGAGCAATTTGCCTGAGGAATGTACCTGTTTGATATGCTTTGGCTGTAATGATTGCGATACCCAAATTAAAAATATGCCTAAGTGGATGTTCATAGATTTTGAATAATATACACATTAATACATGATTATGCTAATACTTCGTTACAACGAAGTTATTAGCATAAAGTCATAAACAGTTTTTGCTATTTATTCAAACAAAAAACTCGAAAAATCGAATATTATATTATATTCTTTAAGCGCTCCTGAAGACGATCAAATAAAGACATCAAACACATAATTTTGCGCGCTTTTTTCGACGTACGCGTTGATGAAACTCATAATAAAGTTTTTATTTATTTTTATTTGACGGCTGATTAGTTGATCTTCTACAACTTTACTTGACAAAAAACATATGTTTATTTGTGATTCTTGTTAATGATGGAGAACTGCGCGTACGAAAAAAATTTTATATCGCGCTGTAAAGTTAAAATACAAATGGTGATTGACGTGTTTATTTGTACACCTATGTTGACGAGTTTTCAGGGCACTTTAAAAAATTAGGAAAAAGTAACATTTAATTTCCTTTTCATTTAATAACTATGTACATACATACATATGTATGTACATATATACATACAGGCATGTTCTGACACTCATGCAATTGCCAAATCGAATACGATTTGCATATTCTTAAACACACGAGTTTTGCTTGCGATTTATAATATCAGCTGTTTGTTTAAATCGCTAGCATATAAGAAAACAATGAATAGACAAAATGGATAAAATTTAAAAACTTTTTTAAATTTCACATTTTTAATAAACATTTCGAGAAAATATTAAGAGTCTTGATTGAAATTTATAGAAAAAACATTTACATATGTACATCAGTGATGGGAAATGTGGCACAATTGTGCCATTTTTGGCACTATTGGATGTTAGCTGGCACTGTGGCACTCTCGCTCCTTTTCTGGCACTTTTTGTCTATTCCAGCCATAACCGCCAAAAAAGCTTAAGCGTCATATTTTTTAATTTCGTTTTTACAAAAATCGATCGTAACTAATCGATTTTTGTCGAAAAAATGAAGCCCGAAAGTCATTTGTTTAAACTTTTTGCGGTTATGGCTGGCATTAATTTGGCAACTTTTCTTATTCCAATAAAAAGTATTATTTTAGTATTTACGTTGTTAAGTATTGAAAACTTACGGCCCTATTCACAACGTGCGATTAAAAGCTAACAGGGACTGTAACGGGTAGTTTTGTATGAAGAACTTGCAGTTAAAGTTCATTTTAAGTCTTAATCATACATTGTGAAAAGGGACGCTAGTAGGCTTTGAGGCGGATATATGTTCGCTTATGATGGGGAAAAGTAACAGTGTTCAATGAATGTTTGCTACGAATTATTAGAAGAAATAACAGCTGATGTCGTAAACATTTTATAAATATCCCCAAAACGTTGATTGTCTCGTCAAACTATTTTATATAGAGTCCTGGAACAATGGAAGTTGAAGAACTCAAAAGCAAAATAGTATTATTTCTTTTTTGTCATATTGGAAAACTAAATATATTTTCAATATAGCTTCAGAAAATGTTCTCAGTAGAGACATAAATATTACTGTTCCGTTTGTTAAACAAATGTTTCCAAATTAAAGAAAAGAAACTGAAAATTTAAAAGTGAATACAGATCTACATATATCACACTTTGAAGATTTATAAAATTCCTTATCTTAAGTGAGAGTGGGTTTTGAAAAGATATCGGAGACGTGAATAATAATTTCAATATGCTGGCATAACATAGCCCCTTGTAGGCAAATTCGGTGAAGAAAACGGTTTTCGGTTTTATGTTTAAAAGAACAAAAATTGTGCGGCTTAAGAAGTGTTTTCAATCTTCAACACCTGTCTTCTCTATCACTATCCCTCTTCTAAAGAAGGTAACAGCTAGTAAGAGTACTACGCATTCATTGCCTGAGTGTTACTTCTCTTAATTTTTTTTTATATTTTGGAAATAGAGAAAAATTAGTTCCTGATTAATTACCTCCAATTTATTCACTGGAGCGATGTATCCTTTAAAATCATGTTTTGTTCAATTATATAAAAGACTAGCTGAGGTCACTAAACGTTGCCTTGCGATCAATAATTTTATTTCCGTCATATGTTTGTTTTAGAGTCTGAACACAATGTAACGAGAATTCATTGCGATGCGGTTTTTCATACGATTTTGAAGTAAAAACCCGCAGTGCGGAACGGCATAAATTTAAAATCTATTTTATTTTCATTGCGGACTTTCTTATTCTCTCAATTTTTGGCTCTCCTTCTCTTTCTGATGTTGTCATAGTTTTTGAATAATTGGCGGTGTCCACCAACAAAAAAACATGATTTTGAAGTTCAAAAATGTTTGTCATAAAATATAGAAGCTTAAAAAATTTATCAACTATATATGCGAATGTATAAAATTTTAATCATTTTTTGTTTTTAGTTACTGCCATTACAAAATATTTAACAGAAGGAGTAATTTTTTTTAAATGTATGCACAAAAAAATTAATAAAAATTTAAACAAACAATGACAAGTATTGCCGTCGCCGTCGCCGTCTTCCGTTGTATTATGTTTATTTTTCTCTACCGCAACGAGAAATCGCACCGCACCGCAAACATTGTGTTTAGACTCTTATATATACATAAAAAACCTGTTTCCAATTTCATAAAAATCAGTTCAGCAGTCACTTTAGCATTCGGTTAGGTGACGGTCCAGCGGACAGATGGACTGAAGGCGGAATGTAGGGGCGAACAGCGTATTTAGGTTAAAATGATTTTATTTTTCTTTTCAGTAGGTAAGCTATTGCTTAGATCTCTACTAAAATGATAATTTATATTTTCTAAGTATAGGTGGTTTAGCGCCCGTGGAACCTGTCTAAGGCACATTAGTTGAAGTTAACTTAGCCTATGTCCGTAAGGAGGTGCCATTCTTATTATGTTGAAAAAAAAATTATGTATAAACATGGAAGCATAGAAACTTTTACCTGTTAAGATCAGTTGGTTGTATTTCTTGTAAATAAGTAGAAATTATTATGGCCTATTTCGCACCTGCGAAAGAAAACGTTCGACTTACAATTTATTAACATATAAAAATTTGTTTTTGTTTTCAATATAAATTGTAAGCCGAACGTTTTCTTTCGCAGGTGGGAAATAGGGCAATAACAAATTATATATAAATATACAATAGCCCAATTCACAATCTTGTGCAAATGGTCTAGTATCGTTGCATGTGCAAAATGGTATAGTATATTGATACTCACCATTAAGAATTGTTAAGTGGTGAGTTTTAATATACTTCAGCATTTTTGCACAAGATTGTGAATTGGGCTAATGTACATATGTGTGTAAACTACTAATTTTGGAACGTGGTTTTTGTGATATTCATGGAATTTTCTAGCTACACACAATAATGTATCATTAAAGGACCATAGTATACTAAACGAACATCACTTGCCAACATTTAAATTATATAAAAAGTGGTTTGGCACTATTAAAGTGATTTTGGCACTACTTAAAAACAGATTCGGCACGAAATCAAGTTTTCCAATTCCCATCAGTGATGTACATATATTTAATTTAATTCATTTATCATTTTATTAAGGGTTTTCATGAGAATGATCAAAAGTCTCGCAAAGTGTGCAATTGTGCATTTTTACACTCTCGTAAAAAAAAATGTCAAAATTGTATGGAAATTTATTTACACAAACCTGTTTAATTTGCCCAACAATTTTTACTTGTAAACTTAAGCTGTGCAATTGTGCATTTTGTAAATTACAACTTCTTGGTTTTTTCGGCTTCCTTTAGGGATTTTTAGGCACACACAACTTTTTTATTTTTATAGAAATATATTTATATGTTTTTAAATTAAAAACTGCTTGAAATTTAATTATTTTATTTTTATTACATTAATTTTTTTGACATTTCATTCAAATTGACTTAACTGTTTGAGCAATAGTTGAAAAGGGCTTCATGAAACAAGTCTCGCATATTTGCCCAATTGCACAAATGGCAATTTTTAAGAGGTCTCATGAAAACCCTTATTGTTTCTTTTAAGTTTGCCTCAGTTTAAACACGTCAATTCCCTGCAATATGCTTCTTGCGAATTCAAGTCGCAAATACGATTAAGCAAAATGCGTGTATAATCGATAGTTCAATGTGTTTCAAACAAAATGATTTATAGGTATACTAGCTGAGCCCGGCAAACGTTGTATTACCCTCAATTATGTTATATTTTTTTAACTACAAATTACTTCACACCGTGGTCACTTGTTTGGTACGAAACAAAAAAAAAACCTTCCGGGTATTGACCCGAACCTGTGTTAAAAAATTCGGCCCCACAGCTATTATAGTTCCAGAGATCATGCGTTACGAACAAACACACACTACGATTTTATATGTTATTATTAAAATCACTATTTCTGAAAGGGGCGTAGCATTTACTGGGGTAGAATATATATAAAAACACGCGCCGGTCTTTTACAAATATTTTGTGGGGTGGAAGGCGAAAATCTGTTGGGGCATTGAAGAGTTCACCCCTAACAAATAAACGTGTTTTTGATTTAATTAATTTAATTAATTAATTAAATTAAAATTTAAACACTCATTTTGATTTTATTTCTAAAACTTATTTTCAATTTATTTGCAAATTATATTTAGGGACAAACAAATGTATTATAAATTATAAATTAATAATTTTTTTTAATATATCCGAAATTAAATATTAATCAATTCTATTTTATTCTCATTATGATGAAAACGAATTAATCATCGCAGAATTCTTATTCTCATTCATTTTAACCGGAAAAACTTTTCCACAGATTATGATGAATCGAATCGATAATAATCATCGAAGTTTCTCACATCGGCATTCCTTTCTCCAAAATAACGTATTTAAATCATTAGCATACAAATGACTAATTTCAAATACATACAGGTACCCAAGCAGGTACCTATGTATGTAAGTAGTATTTGTTCTCCTTATACATATGTATGTACATAAATATTTTAATGGCAAATTACGTGTAACAACCTCTCGAATTAGTATATCAAAATTTGAAAAGTGTAAATTAAGTAATGAGCAATAATACTGTACATTTGATTTGTTCACACGTACATACATATGGATGAATGAATGTATGTATGTACACACATACATACAGGTTTGTTTCGTAGTTGGAGGAACTCCAAAATGTGTCGGCCATTCAGACAATTATTCATTTGATCACTTGTAATTACTCATGCTCAATGAACTTTGCTAATTCAAATATTTGCCAGATGAGTAATTTCGATATAATTAAAATTTCATTTCAAATATGTATGAACATACGTATGTACATATGTATGTATATATGATTACATAAATACATACTAAACATATTTAGTTTCGATGAATCAATAAAACCATTTTATTGGGATGTAATTGTAATTCGGCAGTTTAATAATAAACGCATTAAATGATCCACATATGTACATATGTATGTATATGCACACATGTGTATGTATGATGTATATGTACATGCATGTGAATGTATATTAATTAGAACACCAAAATTTCGGAAAATATTTTTTTAATGTACATATAACATTTGCTAAGTAAAAGCTTTTTAGCGCCAATAATTTTAAACTGGAATTTTTGAAATACATAAGTACGTATTTTTTTTTTTTTGACATTGTTACTTGATAACTCGGTTCATATTAGACCGATTGTAAAAATTCTTTTGTTGTCTGAGAAGGTATAGCTTCCCATTGGTCCCATAATAAAAAAAATTAGGCGGAGCCACGCCCACAAATTTTTTATTTAATTTTATTTTATTTTTATTACTTAATTGATTGCTGCGAAAGCTAGCAAACATCTTTGGGTTTTATAAGTAAATAATTTTAAATTTGAAAAAATGGACGGTGCTACGCATTTTTGGAATTAATGGTCGCATTCATAAGACGTAGCTGTTGAGCTAAACAGTTGTGAAACTGTTGACAACTGTTGGCCCCAAAAATAACGTCTTAGAAACGGCTTGATGGAAAAAATTTAATTTTATATCTTTATTTCGTTTCTTCATCGCATTTGTAATGTAAAATTTAACAAATATTTTCTCTTGCGACCTAACAAAGCATAGAAAAGGCATAACTCTATTCGATCAGCTGTTTAGGCTGAGCACAACATGTTGACTATAGGTAACGAAAAAATTTTGTGATGGAAAATTACTCAACTGTTGAGTGGAGCGGAACTACTCAGCTATGCGTTTCTAAGACAAACACTCAACGGTTGCTCAACAGCTACGTCTTATGAATGCACCCAATATTGCAGAATAGTTCGTCATATCGGAGGAATTTTATACTATGTACAAATTTTTTATTTTATTTATTTATTATTATATATTTATAAATTTTATATGTACAATATTTTTTATATTCTTTACTTAGTTGTATGTAAAGTGAAAACTTTAAACTCATTTTCAGTAAAAGTTGCTATTTCGAGTTATAACCATGTTGCAATAAGCGATATGTAGTAATTAAGGATCCGAAAAAATAATACAATCGCTAAAAAAACTTTTTCAGAATAAATTTTTACCAAAAATATAATCGGGCATATTCTCGTTTGAATGTCGTTTTAAAATGACACATACGGGTATGTTCTGCATTCCACGTGAAATTAAAAGGAGTGGAATTGCCAAAAAATTGTTGTTGGAAATATGTAATTATAACAACAATGCTATGGCAATTCCACTAGTTTTAATTTCACGTGGAATGTAGAACATACCCGATAAAACAACTTTACATTGAAAAGGTACCGTACTACCCTTGTACCGCATTATCATATCCATATCAAAAATTCTGTCTTTATCGTTTTTCTTAGTATCGTTTTAAACGATACGCAAACGGGAATAGACCCAAATATGTATCTTAAAAGACAAAGTTTGATGTGTTGAAGTACATAATTATTTTAGTAGTTTTCACCTCACTTTTTTTGTAAGAGAACAAATATCAACAACAGAATTAGCCAGCCAGTGAGTCATATTCGTTTCACAATATGTTTTTTTTTAACAACCCAAGAAATACAAATTGTAAACAAACACCAAGCGCTTACAACAGATTTGTTTGAATTGTTAAAAAAATAAGCGCCAAGACGTATTTTTTTTAGTCATTTATTATACATACAATAAACAAATCCTTAATAAACAATGCTTTGTCATATCAGAAGGAAAACGAACAATATGTATGTACATATGTATGTGTGATACGAGTATAAATACATAAGCATGTATATAGTATGCATATTCATGCAATGCGTGCATCCATAAATACACACATACATAGGTATTTATGTATATACCAAAGTATAGATGGTAAGAAAATGAGGGAAAAAATAAAAAACTACTATCAACCAAAAGAAGCAGGTGCCAAATTATAATGTTTATTGGTTGTTAAAAATGACAACACAAAAAGCCATCAGCCAGTCACTCATTCACTCGTCCACAAGTACTAATAAATAGAAGCCCCAAATACACTGTTGCCAGTTGCGGAAACTCTCTTAGGTATATTAGTAGATTTTGGGTTTTATATACAAAAAAATATTCAGGCATATTCCATTTTGAAAATTGATTTAAAACGATATATTTTCTATGTAAAATTGTCGTTATTATGTTTTAAAACGATAACCAAACGAGAATACATAGTCCTGGTTAATATTAACAAATTTCTACGGACAATGGGGGTTTGGTTAAAAATTTCTGTGTTTTGGAATATTTTTGTGGTTTTTTTTTTCGAAGATATTAGAGTAACTTCGGGTATTGTGGAACCCCAATTTTTGATTTTGGTTTCCTTGAACAACTATTAATAAAATTTTTATTAGATGTCTTCCAATACGTTTGCTTGTCGGTTACCCAACTGATTATTTTACAAAAATGTATTTTTTTTTTCATTTTAAAAATAGTTAAATAAGAAAAATCTGAATCAGCTAAAAATGCTTCGTTTAGAAAATTGGAGGGTAATGTGGAACCTCATGTGTGGATAATGTGGAACACTATTACACATTACCAGAAACGAAAATATATCTGATTAAAAAAAACTTCAATTAATAAAAAAGTAATTTATTTTTATTTGTAACTAAAAACATAAAGCCAAAATATGAAAATATAAAAAAAATTAAATTAAATCACATTGCGTACTCAATGCTAAAATTATTAACCAGACTTAATTTCTGGTTCCATAATACCCGCCTTCAAGTATTCCATATTACCCGACTGCCAATTTTTTCAAAGTATGTTATATAAAATTTATAACACATATTAAATCAAGATACTTACAGATTAAAGATATTATTTGGTACACTATTTGTATTACCGTATCGAAAAACTGGACAAACTCTTAACACTTAGAACAAAAAACTTGTTTCAATGTGCGCACAAAATAAAGTCGAATGCACTTGTTTTCATTTAGATGCCAACTGAAATCTAATGGTACATTCAGACGTCTAGACAAACACGTGCTGCCAATAAGTTTTTGTAAACTATGTATACAGATGCTGATGGATGTGAAATAACACATTACCCGAAGTTACTCTATTTAGGTCAAATTGTCATAGTCTTAAAAACTGATGTGAGATAAATACATATATAAAATTTATACCATCATGTTCTTTTAGACGGCCTTTACACACGCAAAGTTTACTTTGCAGTCTTGAGTTTGTAGGAGAGAAGAGAAAATAGCTCCCATTCCCTCCTAGAAACTCTAGACACAAAATTTTATTATTGTTGTTAAAAAAATTAATAGTCAACAAATTCAATAAGTATTTTAACTTCAGTTTTTATGCTTGTTCAATTTTCGTATTGCAGCGAATGAAATAACTTTTCGCTAAAAGCAAGTCTGTACTCCTCTTCTTTATTCCTTCCTCTCTCTCCCATAACCCCAGGCTTTAGTTAGTTAGTTTGATATATTCCAAAAAATATATCAAACTAAATAAAAACATGATTTTGTGTTGTATTTATATTTCTTAATTCTTCTAGGATTAAAAGGAAACCAATATAATATATGTATGTATGTAGGTATATACTTGTAGAATTCCATATGAAAAAAATTCCGATACTATATAATATAAATACTAATATCTGTACTTAATGTTCAATATTCAGAGCATTAATTTTAAATCTTTAGAATAGTAATATAGTAGAGTTAAACAGAATTTTTTTGGTAAAATAAAAATCCTGGCAACACTTCAAAAATATCAAAATCACTTGCATGTTTTTAAAAGTAGCGCGTTTGACTCGATCACAGGATGATTTTCAGTGATTCCAATTCAGTGTTTACACGTTATACCTAAAGCATTTTCATAATTTTAGAAACTATTAATTGAACGAATTTAAAAAAAGGGCATCCATCCATCCCCTTCATATAATTCTGATCCAGCTCGACCATAGGATCACATTGGTAAATTTTCAATTTTGCTGTATTAACAGAAAATAAATTTTTTTAAAGTTCATGAAGACGAAAAATAAAGAAGAATGACATTTCTTCCTCTTCATTCTTTTCTTTAATCGTACAATATTTTATCACAAATTTAAAACTCTTCATGTGCGGAGTGACTGACTCTGTAGTTGAATTTTAATTCACAACTTTTTGAATTTCTGTAGTATAAAACTCATATTTTCGGATTATATATATATGCTCTTAATTATGAAAGTGGTCTGGATTATACATTTCTTTGGTCGAGATATTTCGTAGATTACATTTCTGCATATCAAAAAATATTTTTATATTATGCATCATTTTAATTTAGAGTTGTAGTAGTCCCGATTAATATAAATTAATTTAATATTTATTAAATATTTATTGAAGTTTTTTTAAGATTTATGTGATATTTCGAAACAAAAATGCATATCACCTAGACCACTTTTATAATTAAGGGCGCATACATATGTATATATGTATATATACATATGAATATATATATAAGCATGTTGATATATTCATCCTTATTCCATCCTTACTACATTTTAACACAATAACAAAAAATTGGCGCTTGTTTACTCGCTCTCGAGAACAATTTTGTGCTACTGACAATAATTTTCGTTTCCTAAGGTCTATATGAAATACCATAAACCCAAGAACAGGAGTCAGTTGTTTTCGATAATGGATACACAAGACCCAATTTTCTGGTATTGTGTTAAATTGACTTCGATGTCGTATTAAAAAAATGAATTTGCGTTTCAAGCGTTATTTAAGCCTATAGTACACGGCATGTAAAAAACCACATGCGCATGTGGTTCTGACGTAATTTTGACGTCATCACAAAGCTAGATTTGCTACATGCCGTGTATTAGCAACATATGTACATGCAAATATTCACATGATTACAGATTTGCTGCCTCAGAAAATGTGTTCAATTCGGTTAAAAATTTCACATATGTATTTTGAAACAAAATTTTATATCAAAATTTTACGGCATGTAGCCACTACTAGTAATTTTAAAAAATGCAACCAACATGCTGAAAATGTTCGTGATGTCATCGGCACATATGCATGTGGCTTTTTACATGCCGTGTACTATTATAGGCTTTAGTCAAAATTTGTGCGTACGTTTTTTTTTAAAGATAAGCGAATCATTAAAAAGATTAATTTTAAAATGTACCTTAAAAAATCTATTAGTAAGTTTTGCATGATTTTTCAATTATTTAATTTACTTCAAAATGTATATTAAACGATTTTAGTGCTTTTCACTCTTTGAAGTGCAGCGTTTTTTGATTGGAATAAGTTGGTATCGCTAATCGTTGTTATGGTGATGGCGTTGATCATGGTGTACAGCGTTGTCAACTTTTAAATTTCAAAAAGCACTGAAACCAGGAAAAAACGCGTAATTTAAGTAAAAAGGCACTAAATTAAAATTTTTTGTTTTATAAAAAATATAGAAATCGGTTGACCTTGCATTTTATCCCTAAAACTTCAAATTTGGAGTATCCGATATACATTTTGATTCTATGAGAATCAGTGAATTCTAAAATCAATTTGACGAAACCTTTTTAAGTTATTATAAAAAATTTAATTTTTTTCGTCAACGAAGAAACAAATCACCTGAAATTAGTCAAATTAGCAGCAATTGGCAAGTCTTTTTGACTTGCTGATTAGATTTTGAACTCGATGGGAGTAGTAGTTAATTTTTTTAAAATCAAGACTTTTAAAATTAGATTTTTATTAAACAATGCTGTGGAAACATTCTTTCTTTCAAGCGCAATATTAATAACAGCAGTTTTGTACAATTTTATTACAATATTTTGAAATGTTCCATTTAACTTCAGTTCTTGTTTTTTAAAATTTTAGACTACTTAAAATATATATATATATATATATATATATATATATATATATATATATATATATATATATATATATATATATATATATATATATTATATATAAGGAAAATCCTTTTTGAATTTTGGGTTTAGTGCCACCGTCAAGAAATAAAAAGCACCAAAAATTAGTTTAAAAAAGCACCGAGCACTAACTTCAAAATTCTTCGCGTCGAAAATTTCAAAAAGCACCGAGTTGACAACGCTGATGGTGTAATTATACAGGTGACTGCGTAAGGATTTTTTATATAAAAATACGGCAACAATAGCTGTGTAAAGAACCGAAGAATGTCAAAAGCACAAAAATAATTGTACTAAACCAAAACAAAATCAAAGTTTTTGACATTCTTCAGCTACAAAGCACACAGAGCAAAAAATTATCTGCTGAAGTAGCGCTGCCACCTAGTTAGATACACCTTGGCGTTGATGTTGTTGTTTCTGTTAGGTTGGATTGCTTTTGTTTGATGAGAAAATATTTTTTTTTCACTTTTTTCACAAAATATGACTCATGCAATAATGCAAAATTAAAAGCAACATATTTATACACAATTGTATGAAGGTATGTATGTACATATATGATTACATATGTATGTACATTGCATGCAATAAATTTTATAGGATTTGTTTTGAGTTTTATTTTGTTTTGTTGCGTTTTTACGTAAACATATGTATATATGTACGTTAAAAAAGACAGTTAAAAAAGACAGTAAGTAGTACAAAACAAGGAAAAAATATGCAAATATTTAGTTTATTAACGACCTTCAACTTGTGTATAGCAAAACGATTTTTTAAGTGGTCAATACCTACATATGTACCTATGCAGCATGTTTTACTTATGAAAACATTGAAATTATGTGAGTAATAAATTAATTTATCTCTCGTTTACATAGTTTTCATGATCTTTTAAGGAAAGTATATATATGTATTTCAGGTCATTTAACATTTTATAAAAGCATGTACAATGTACATACAGTAATTTTGACTTAGCTGCACAATGAACTTTGCACGACTTTTTGTGCAGATAAGTCAAAAATGATGTTATCTTAAATGCACTTACCTGCCTAAATGTGCACTTATACAATTTTTGACTTCAGTTGTATACACATACATACATGGTTGCATATTAATGTGTGCAGCTAACTTGAATTTTTTATATGAGAATAATTTAAAACTGCCAAAAAAAATATGTTAAATGCGCTGGTATACAAAGTGCGCTTAAAAAGGATTTTAAAGAATAATTACATGTGCAGATATGGAAAGTGCAATTAAAAAACGAATTTGTATGGGATTTTAAAGAATAGTGACAGAAATTTATCATTTTAGGCAGTTAAGTCCAAAGTGCACTTAAACAAGAGGCAGCTAAATCAAAACTACTGTACTTGAAAACATGACATTTTTACGTTTTAAGAGATTTGTTTTAGTGATGCACGAATTCGTATTCGATTTGCCAAATGTTCGGCCATATTTAAATATTCGCCCAATTCAGGCGAATACGAATATTTTTCCAAAAAAATTAAATAAATAAATGCATAAATCCTAAACGAAATTTAAATAAATGGATAAAAATATTAGTTGGTACGAATCCATTAAATTTTTTATAGAAATTTGTGCTTTGTATCATTTTCAAATATTATTTACTGACGATCATTAAAATTTTGGGTAGTTTTTATTAACTTTAAAGTACGCCAACAGGACTATGAAGTTCTTTTTCATAACAATTTTTTAATATTTCATATTGCAGACGTACATATGTAAATAGAACCCTAATTTGATGTCTATAAATTTCACATTAAATACATACCTATTCGTATTCGCATTCGTATTCGCGAATATCGTTTCAAATATTCGTATTCGTACTCGCGAATATCAAAAATTGACATTCGTTACATCACCAGTATGTACTAGTATGTATGTTGTAAAAAAACTTAACCTATTTTCTACAAAAATAGCTTTTTTTGAGTTATACCTATGTTGCAATAAATGAACGTTATGTACTACATATGTATGTATGTAAATGGTATCTATTTAGCTATGTATGTTTAAAAAAAATATATCAAACTGTTTTTGTTAAAACGTCTGTAGTACGAAGATGAAAAGAGAAATAAACAAAACAAACGAACTAACGAAAGAACTTAGCAACGAACAAATAAATAAAAATTATGAATCATCATTCATAATAATACTTTGGTAGACGATAATGTTGTTGTTGTAATTGTAGCTATTTGTGGCCGGCCGTATCGAAAAAGTCGTTCGCACCGAATATTCTATAAGCGAAGATCTTCTTCTTTTTCTGCATTTTCATTGATTGTTGTTTTTTACTTCTTATTTGGAATGAATGGTCGTTAAAAGGGCGGGGAGGGGGGGGGGGGGGGGAAGGAAGGAATGAGAACAGATATTGTGCTACCACATTCATGATTTATACTTTGTTTATGAAACAAATAAATACAACAAATATGTTCATATATATTTACATATCATTACCTTAATATAGAAAGGCCCTAACCCATTTTTTTGAATTCGAGCTTTTTGTATCAGAACAATTATGAATTTTTATTTTCCCTATTATTTGCTTTTAGTTGGAATTGTTCCCCCGGAAAATTTTCCCACGGAATTTTATTCACAATTGCCCTCTATATTTCGATAGAAGAACATCTAATGTATCGAAAAATGCAAAAATCTCGATTTGAATTCGAGCTTTTTGTATCAGGACAATTATGAATAAAATTCTCTTTTCCTATTAGAATTTTTATTTTCCCTATTATTTGCTTTTAGTTGGAATTGTTCCCCCGGAAAATTTTCCCACGGAATTTTATTCACAATTGCCCTCTATATTTCGATAGAAGAACATCTAATGTATCGAAAAATGCAAAAATCTCGATTAAAAAAAAAATATGAGTTAGTGCCTTTCTATATTAAGGTAGCGATATGTATGAATATGCAAGAATATTATTATGTGTCAGAGTTGTCGTTTTGTTATAAAAATTTTTAAACTTTTTTTCACTAAAGTCGGGGGCCGGATTCCGCAATGAAATTAATTTAATTGTGTTTCCACACTGACATACTTTTAACGTTAAAATCAACTGTTAAAACCAGGGGGCAAATTACGGCACTCGTTACCGAACGAAATTACGAAATATTTCCGTATAAACTCTATTGAAATATTTCGTAATTTCGTTCGATAACGAGTGCCGTAATTTGCCCCCAGGTTTTACCATACAAAATGAAATGTAACCTTGTTCTCCGCTGTACTAAATGCAGTGCTGCCAAATTAAAATGACAGGAAGCAGCTGCTAATGTTTATGCCAGGAAATGGGAATAGATAATGATTGAAACATTTTTCAACCCCTAGAAATATGCAGCATTACAGTAATTTTGATAATATAAGCGAACATCAGCGACTAATATACATAACATTTAAATTACTTTAATTGTAAGGATAATTTTATGCCCATGGATGTGAAAAGTATAATTAGTCATTACAGGAGAGTCAAAACTAAAACTTATGCCGTTTTCTTTTCTAGAAAAAGAAAAAATTAAATTCGGAGTTTATTTAAAGTAAAAATTTACTCTCTTTCAAAAAACATTTTATGGCGAATTTTCATTGAATAGTGCAATAAATGTAAAACTGTTTTCTCAGAAAAGAAAACGCCATTGAAAAATAAATATTGCTTCGGAACGAAAATTATGGGTTGAGTCTTTATAACTTGCTTTATTTTATTTTGTTACAGTAAAAAACGAAATATGTTTAAATTCATTTCTAATATGTAGGTTTATCTAGCAACACTAGTAATACAAACACCTATAACCACCTATCGCCTATTCGACTTCAAAAACAAAGTGACACATTTATTAATCTAAATATTAATATGGGTGGTAGTGGAATTCTAATTGCTTGAGATGAAAGAGGTTTTGTTAGTACTGAAAGCGTTAAGTTGTATTGACGTACGAATTGCCTTAGTAGAATTGTCGAGTAACAAAGATTATTTACGAGTAAAATATTCGTGCCGTGTGCGAATTATTTTAATAATTAAAAATTCCTACGTAAACACCTATGTATGTATGTAGTATATAATTGTGTTTGTATGTATATTGTAGCCATGCATGTATATATGTATGTATGTCTGCATGTGAAAAATGATGACTGTTACAAATTTTGTTGCGACTAAAGCCTGCGAGAGACCGCCAAAATTTAAGGAAGGAAAAATAATAATAATAACGTTATGATAATCACAAATAAAAGTGCAGGGTCGCAATTCTCTAGACTTACTACATACATACATACATATGTATGTACATACATAGTATGTACATATTTATGTATATAAAGTGTAAATGAGTTAGTCATAGTTGAATAGAAAATAAAATATTTTTTTATGAAAGTACATACATACATACATATGTACATAATATAATAAAAAAATTTTACATTCAAGATTTGCGTTTTTTTTTAATTTGCCTTTAAGTTTAACTAATTAAGTTTTCTTTTATAGGTATTTACTAAATTTTTTTCACTAAATGTTTAAATAATTTGTTTTTAGAACCTTTTCGGTAGCAGCATATGTAGGTATATAAAAAGTTTTCTTTCTACAATATGTATGTACATACTCTTAAGGCTCAGTTAGCCGACTGTAATGTAATGTAACTGCAACAGTAAGAAACAGCTGATCGATTTTGTTATGTGAAAAGTAATGAAAATGGTTATAGAGATGTAATGTAACGTAACCTACTCTTCATATAAAAATATCAATCAGCTGTTTTCTACGTTACAGTTACATTACATTACAGTCGGCTAACTGAGCCTTTACCCTACATACATATTGTTGCTTCTGATACATTTTGTACCTACATACATATATGCCATTCAATTAAATACTAAAAATAATAAAAATCAATAAATTTTGTGGGGTATAAACACTAGCAGACGACTCGACTGGTCGTTTACCCACAGAACTGGAGAGCCCACATGTTGCCAATAAACACTGAACTATTGCAAATGCATAAATTATACTAACTAACATGTATGTACTAAAAATACAACATTTACAAGGAGGGGTGGCGGTAGTGAGAACTAAAATATGTATAAAAAAACACAACAAGAAGGTATGAAAATAAACAATGTCAGATACTGGAAACTTCACAGATTCACTGAAGGAATATTTTAAAATGTGTTTGTGTGCATGTCTTTGCGTACCAAGTGATGAGTCATCACACTAAAATGCAGCCGCGAAACGTCATTATTATCGAAGTAAATAATGGCAGAGAAAAAGTAATACATACTTCTGCTGCTACTTACAACAAAACACTTCATCGTTATACGAGTCTCTTCAACTCGCTTTCGAACATGCCTCATTAGGAACGAGGTCGAAAGTGCACGTGACGCAAGATTCCCCAGCCCCCTCCCCGCAAATACCCGGTTACTGGCACGCGTGTTGTCTGCGTGGGGGTGTGTGCTTTCTGCCATTTGATTTAAGCAGAATTTTGAAAATATGCATTCTTTTGCTAAAAGAAATTACTCTAAAAAGTTGAGAGATCGGCTAAAAAAAAGTATTGGACAACCGTAGATAATGATTAGGTCGAATACACATATTTATTATACAATAATCAATAACTTATTTTTTAATTTGAGGTTAGACCTTTTGTTAATAGTATATGTTAATAGCTTTATCACAGTTGTAATTAACGTGTATGACATGACTATGTAGATATTTAATATCATCATGGTTGGCGTATTTCTGCTTCGAACATATGTTGAGGTATTCTTTAATATATCAGTACCCGACTTACTCATTGCTTCAGAATTCTACAAACATAGCTTCACATTTACGTGAAACCCCTGTGTTTATTAGAAATACATAAACAAAACAATATTAACCTCTAAGTCTTAAGCCGCGCATCCATTATACAATATTATTGTATATGTTGTTGAACATATCGCACATTTACTTCAACAGTGGCAGAACTCAAAAAATTAGTTTTTTGAGTTAATAATGCAGAAAGATGCGGCATTTCGTATTTTATCTTGTGTAAAAATTTCATATAAATAGCTCTCACCTCCTGAGAGAAGAATTTTTTTTTCATTTCTCCATTGAGTTGTATGCAAATTGAAAACTTAAAACGCGTTTTCTGCAAAACTGGTTTTTTTTAGTTATGCCACTATTGAAGTAAATGTGTGATATCATTGTCGTTTCGACCTATACTATGCAATATAATTCAAGTCTTTTGATATTTGACAATATATTGTGCCATCTTCGAATATGACATACACATTAGCGATATTATTGTACAATACGAAAAATTGCACAATTATATTTAAAATTTAATAAAAGTCCAATAAAATTGGTAATGCGCCATATTATACTAAAAACTAAACTTTCATAAAATCTTGGTTGCATTCGTTAATACAATAATCGTCACTTTATCACAAACTTATTTTAATTTTCCTGTTTTGATTAAAAAAAACGTTCATAAGTTAAAAATGGTTATTCACGAAACTATATTTTTCAACTTACGCTGTATATCGCTCGTGACCACAAGTATTGCAGAAAACTTTGAATTCGAAATAGTCAAACCACGATAAAGGGGAATGTTTCTTTTTTTTTTGAAATAAGTTTTAACGATTTATTATACCTATGGGAATATTCAAAATATATAATAAATATAAATATTATATAATTCCAGTAAAAAACACTCTTTTTATTAAAAACTTCATCGCGTTTGGTGCTTAAACTTTTTTAAAGATCGCGAAAAACTAAAAATGCAGTTCTCAATACTTTTCCATTTCCTACACGATTTCATCTTGGCAATTATGATATTTGCAAAAAGAAAAAATGGAAAAAGTTATCACCCTAATGTACATGATTAAGTTTTATAAAACGTTGTCGGTAGATGTTTTTTCGTTAATGACATCATATCAATCTAAAAAGTCGATTACAATTTTTGTATGGGAGCCGAGCAATCACTTCCTAGAACGATGTTTTTTTTCTGGCACATCCGATTGAAAAGTTGTGATTGCTGTTTTATTGGTTTGGATACAGCTTTAATTTTGTCCTTGATATTTTTTAATCGTTTAAAATATCGTAGTTCTACCTTTTAAAATATTAATTTGCTACACCCAAAATGAGAAATTAACATAAAATATGCATTATTCTAAACTCTGCAATTTTTATTAAGTTTCGTGAAATTGATCTTTTAAAGTCTTCTGTAATGGGAATGTAAAATTGAAAACAAAACAACATAAGTACATACATATAAATGTACATAAATGTGTATGTAGGTATGTAAGTATGTAAGTGTGTATGTATGTATGTATGTATGTATGTATGCATGTATGTATGTATGTATGCATGCATGTATGTATGTATGTATGCATGTATGTATGTTTGTAGTAAATTGGAGTGTATGGAGAAAATATTATAAAGAAATTCAAATAGTAGTATGTATATAACAAAAAGTAACGTATGTTTGTATGTACATATACATAAATATGTATATACATATGTATGTATGCGGCAGCAAATGAAATTTTTATTGTTAAAAAGGATTTTAATTTCTCTACACTGTAGGTCGGTCCACAGTAGATATGTAGGCATAGACATATGTATGTATATATGTACATACATACATATACATATATATTTTTGGATGAATAAAATAATTTGGATAGTAAAAAAAGTTGTCATAAAAACAGCGAGAATTAAATGTGTATGTATTACCAACCGTTTACAGAAAACGTAAACATACCATGCGTATGTATTCCTTATCAATGCTCTTTATATCCCCACAGTGGTTGCTTCTTTTTTTTTGTGCAGTGGTGAATTATAATAAAAAGGAAGGAAGTGTTGTGGTGTGACTTCTTATTTTGTTTTGGTTTATTTGTGCGAACAAAATATATTGCTTTTCATGACGGTTGTCTTATGTTTTTGTTGCAATTTCTGTATGCGATATACATGTATATATGTATGTATGTTTGTCCATATGTATCTACATAGCATGTAACTTTTATAGTACATATACACATACATACATATATGCCTGCGTATATAAGAAGTATGAGGTAAAATGCCGCCATGCTGTCTCATTAAGACTTATTTTATGATAGTTTCGTTTTATAAAGTTTGTTGATAAAATAAAATGAAAAAAAAAGAAATAAATTCAGCAGCAAACTTTAATACAAAGTAAATATTTACATACGTATGCATGTATGTATGTATGTAGATATTCCCCCTTATTGTGAATTGCGTCGTCGACGTCACATCAAGACGACAGCAAATTTTGTCACTTGTATACTCTTTACCGGGAAAAATTGGATCTTATTGACAATCTCTCACTAATCTCGAAGGCTTTGTAAATTAATGGAGCAGGTTAATAGTAGTCAATTTTTGTCGACAAAGAGTAGACAAGTGACAATTTTTAGTGTCGTCTTGATGTGACGTCGACGACGCCATTCGCAATAAGGGGAATTATGTATATAAAAATATGTACATAGGTGTTACTTTTATCTTAGTAGAGTATGGTTCAATTTACACTTTAAATTAGGTAGGTATGTCGAATTGACGAAGCTTTATATTCATACCTATCCTGAATGAAAAAGAAGTTTATGAAAATGCCTAATGAAACTTTTCACGCAATTTGATTCCAGCTATGTACATATTACATATTTTCAAAATCCGTTTCGAATGAAATCCTAGCTGATCGTTTCGCGGTTTTATTTAGCAATAACATACCTACCTACTATTTTTCAATGTTTAATGGGTTTTTAATTATTTTTCCTTATTTTTGATCACAGGTTCTAGAAAATAAACGGCCCCAAAATATTTTTTTTTATTTATGTATGTAATTCCTATTGCACCACTCTCAGCCAAACTCAGAACCACTACGTGGACCTTTGATATTAGAATTAATTCAAAATATTTTCCTGTGCAAGGCTGCCATTAACTGAGAATTAGCTTATCTCGCCTTAAGAACTTTATACTTTTTAAAACAGATACTTAGATACCTATCCAAAATTCAATAAAACTTACCAATAAAATCATAGGCTTCTTGAAAATATTGTTTAATGTTTTGATGAGGTGTATCACTGGCAGGTATTTGCATATATTTAAGGCCCGGCATTTGGTTCGTGCTCGGTGCTTGGCAGGTAACATTTAAAACACAATTGGCCCCCACACTACTTGGATCGTCAGCGTCGCGGCCATTGCCCAATAATAAGTGGGGGAAAACTGGTGAGGCGGGATGTGTTTCTATATCTAAAAATAGAAAAATTACACAAATATTAAAGGCAAAAAAAAGATTTTCAAAATTTGTCGACTGCTCTTATAAAAAAAATTTTTAAATAAGTATATTTTTAGTAAAGAAAATACTATGTACAATGTACATATAGCATATTTTTTATTAAAACAAAAATTAAGAAAAAGTGTAAATATAATTTTATACATAATATTAAACAATATTTTTATTTACATATTTAGGTGGATACATACATACATACATATTTATGTACATATGCATGTGTGTATTTTTATAAAAATTAGTATGAATATAGGTATGTATTTCTAAATTAAAATTTCCGCATAATTTCTTTTAATGTTCATTCCAGCATGTTTTCATACTTATTTGTCAGCACATTGTGCACACCTTTCATTTTTATATTGACTTATATAAAGAAATGACGTTTTATACTAAAAATAGTAGAGATTTTATCGCTTGATTTCTTTCTTCATCATCATAAAAATTGAATTTTTTCATATTAATGGGAATCATCATAATGTCTGAGTTTTTCTGTATATGTACATACATACTATATATATACATTTCTACATACAGATGTACATATTTACATACGCATGTCTATATGTATAATTTTTGCTGTGATAAATGGCGGGGATGAATGAATCGAATGGATGAATTGGTCGGATTGCCTTCAACTTATTTGTGCTGTATGTGCACATACATATGTATGTACATATTAGTCTCCTGCACAAGATATCTTATAAGAACTTTTAAGACATGAGGGATTTTTCAAATGCTTTGCTACAGCGAAATCTTATAAAACAAACGATAACAACGCTGTTTGCAAGAAATTTATTTGAGTATTGTAGGTATAAGAGTAAAGAAGAAAACACTTCGTGACGGAAGAATTTGTGATACTACCCTGCAGTCAGGCTGGGGCCAAGTGTTTCTTTGTCAATACTAAAATTATATTTTAATTATAATTATATTCTCTTCTATTCGTCAGTATAAAAGAAATAGAAAACAGATGTGGTGTATTTCTGGTGGATTTTGCAACAACTTGTCAATATACATAAATTTGTATGTACGTAAGGTATAGAAATGTACCAGCAAATGTCCGGTTGGTATGTCTCCATGTTCCCATAAGAACTATGAATTCACTACCTAGTCAATTGTTTTAGTGTTACTAGTAGATTTTCAATGACAAGCACATGCTAAATGTCTATAGCATAAAGTATTGTATGGGGAATAATTGTAGAGTAGTACTGGTGACAAAGCCAAAAGCGACTCAGTACATTTTCACTATTCGCACTTTCTGCAGGGTAGCTTCTTTCTACGCATAAGCGCGTGTACAAACGTCATGCATGCATGTGTGTATGATCTTTTATTTTCCTGCGCACATGCAAACGCACACACATGCATTAACATTAGCTGATTGCGGTTAATCACAATAGCTTACCATCTACATATTACACACACACTCAATCAACAGTACATCTTTTGAGTGTTTGTTACAAACAAGCTGTCTTGACCAGGGTTGTCAGATTTTTTCCGACCTATTTCGCCAAATTGATTTTAAAAATCGCCAAAAGTCGCCACCAAAAATCAGTTTTATGTAGTTTTTCTTAGTAAATATTTGATAATAAATTTGTTTTTATATAACACTTTCTTAATATAAATTTTTATAAAATGATCGGATCAAAATTTATCAGCAAACCGCCAAAATTAGAAATAAAATCGCCTAAAAATATTTCTTGTAAATTTTTCTCATTAAAATTCAATGACTATAATTAATATAAGAAAATCATCAAAATCAAATTTTTTTAACTTTTTGCAGACGAGTTTTGATAGGATTTATTTTTGAAACTACTCCTTCAACAAACTAATTTTTCTGAATTAGAATAATTTTAAGATTCAATTTTGTTAAAAAAAAAATAGCCATAATAATTGCCAACAAATTTATTTATCGCCAGAAAAATCGCCAACAAATGTATTTATCGCCATAAAAATCGCCATATCGCCAAACCAAAAATTTGGACGCCAAACAAGTTGAAAAATCGCCACGTTTGGCGAAAAATCGCCATATCTGACAGCCCTGGTCTTGACGTCATCGCTTGTTAATACTGGTATACACATACACCAATACATCTATCGTGCTTCGCTTATAGTACGACAGCTTTTATTATTGGTTTAGTATAATACATGCGACGTGAATACATTTAAAAATCATGACGTTTTTACATTTCAAGACTGTTTACGCAGGCCTCTAGTACATATCGTTATCTTAATATAGAATGGCCCTAACTCTATTTTTTTTAATCGAGATGTTTGCATTACTCGAAGCATTAGATGTTCTTCTATCGAAATATACAAAAAACTCGACTTTAAAATAATAATGATTTAGGGCCTTTCTGTACGAAGGTAACGAACGATATGTAGGTAATTAATTTTTTTCTTACTAAAATTTACTTACATATATACATGTGTACATACCCTGAAGGAAGCGTGGAGATAAGTGTCCCCAAGTCACCACTTTTGTCGACTCTTTTGATCACATTGTCAATGGAGTGTCTACATATTAATATTGTTTTCGATGCGTACGTTTCGCTTCTTCTTATATGTTTTACTGGTTTGTTGAATATACAAAAGTGGCTTCAAGCAAAGTTCAAGTTTTTATAGAAATTAGTTTACAAAATAAATTTAAAAGGCAAATATAAATGCATTAAAAAATAATTCAAAGAATCAAAGAAAAAGAAATTGCAAAGGCAAAAAAGACAAATAAAAACAATCAATTTTGTAACTAAAAAAAAAAAAATTTAAATTGCAACAATTGTGGAAATGAGCCTGTAGAAGAGTTTGTGGGACCAGTTAAAAATTTGCAGTTAGTGCAGATTCATACGTGTTTGTGTTTCATTTTAATAATTCGACGAAATATTGAATTTTTCATTTATATTTAATAGAAATGGCAAACCAAATCCCTACTTGCTGAACGAATGAATGAATTAAAAAGTTTCATTTTATATGTTTTTTATGCATTAATTCTCTTTATATATATTTTTTTTAAATGACTTCAAAAAACTGTTCATCTCTATTTTTTGGCGGTGTTACTTCATAAATCGGTACATTTAGACCGATTGTAAAAATTCTTTTTTTGTCTGTTTCCAATGTCTGGATATGGTTCCAAAAGAACTACCTATCAGTAGTACGGGTGACAAAGTCAATAGTGAATCAGTAATGATAATAGTGACATTTCCTACAGGGTATGTACATACATATATGCATACATACATATGTAAGTATGTGTATACATTGTGATTATAAAGATACTCCGCTGTAGAATATAAATACGTATATATGTATGTGAGTATGTATGTATGTACGGCTACAACTATTATGAGTCATGCCACAAATAGAGAAACACCACATGTAAGCGATTATAATGAAGCAATAGATAGTTTATTTATATTTTTATGCGTATTTTACTTTGTTGTTGTATTTTCTGTTACATTAATACAGGGTGTCTAAAAAATCCTATATATTTTAGCTTCGTGCTTCAAACACAACGAATTTACGTCACAATGAAGCGTTCCTGGGGACCCAACAGCGCATTTTGCGCGATAGTTTTAGTTTAATAATTCGGAGACTAGCGCGAATATTAGAATTTTGCAGCAATTAAATGATATGTCAAGCATACCTTTTTCATTCGTAAATTGATCAAAAAGTTTCAAGAAACTGGTACAACACTGAAGAAACCCAAATTCGAGGAAAGGGGCAGGGCGCCACCAAGATCATCAATAATGATAGAAAACATGGAGTCATCTTCAGTGCAATTGGGAAGCCCGCAGGTACATACATATATGTACATATGTATATCGAGCGTTTGCTGCAATAACTGTCCTAACTCCAAAAACGTGATTTTTGAGTTAAGGTAAAATTGTCATTTTTCTTCATATTGTTTGAAAAATTCATAGAAATATATTTCATAATAAACTCTTGAGACCAACAAAATTTTCTTTTTGCATTAAGTTTTTAGAAAATTCAAAACTTCAAGCTCGTTTTACACAAAACAAGTTTTTTTAGTTACAACTACGAGTATATTGAAGCAAAGTATTGTAAGAAAAGGTGCTGCATCCCTACTGAATTTAATCGGTGCAAGAATAAAAGCCCCACGATGCCAGTCACTGACTTCCCTGGAAGGCCTATCTCCAAAACAGGTGACATAAATTGGTCTCTACGCAGTAAAATTTAACCCTTTTGAAATGTTTCCTTTGTGGTTATTTCTAATCTCAATTTTACACCCATTCCATGGCGCTTTTAAAAGGAAATATCAGTCACGAAATGGCAGCCATCACGTCATAAGAAATTTGACATCTCTCTTAAGGTGTGACGTCAAAATGACGAACGATATTATAATGCATTTACATTATCTCGAAATCTATTACTAAACTGCTTTTTACTTGATTTCCCATACAAAACCAAATCTAGTTTGTGAGTAGATTTGTAGGCAATCTGCTCAAAATCTAATATTTTTGTTTTACTTTGACTACCCTGTACAACATATTTATATAAAAGATGATTGAATTAGCTACGCTCTGCTTAAAAAAGTGTGTGAACTGGCTATATTGTAGTTGTTTGGTTATAGTTTTGGAAATTTTTCGGTTAATGGGTTTTGTTTTGGATAAAAAAAATTTTGATAAATGTCAAAAAACATGGTGTAAACGGTATAGATTTTCGTAAAGGTTTTAATTAAAATATGCTAGATTTTGAGCAGGTGTAAACGCCCTATTAATGTCTTTAAAAAAAAAATTCCAAAATTACGTATTTAAATAAGTAATACAACTTTTTGAGGCAAAGGGTAAAGCTTAAATTAGATGTACCATAACCATTACCATAAAACAGCTATTCGAACCAAACTAATGGGCAACACTGCATTTGATTATAAGAATTTTGGTTTTGGTTATGGCTATGGCAATATGGCATGTCACGTCTAATTTAAGCTTGAATTATTTTTTAATTGATCCAATAAGTATAACACCCTGTATTTAACTAATGCTGAAATACATTTAGAAGAAAGATTGTATTATTACTATTGGGGTAAATAAATTATCAATCAATAAACCATTTAGAGAATTTGTATAAACAACAAATGTTTCATACATACATACGTACATATACATACATATATATATATTATACATATATGTATGTGTGTATGTATATTTTTCTTCATCAGCCTTGTAATTTCCCAGCAAATATGAGTCTGCAGTGATGGGTAAAACATGTGAGGCTTACAGCTTTCTCTGAATTTTAATTGAACACATGTGTACCTGTGTACATACTTACATATGTATGTATACATATGTTTTATGTATATTCTATTCATGGCAATTTATAAGCTTCATCTCTATTTTGCATTTAATAGAATGAAAGTCAGATGTTATACACAATTTGTGTGAAAGTGAAAAAATTCACCTTTTCCAATTCGTAACGTTTTGGTTTTGTTTCTCCTGCTCACACTAATTGGAATAGACTGGACTAATTCGTGGAAAGCATGTGCACTCTATTTGTATAACTCACTTTAATGAGTGTCTAAAACCCCTTTTTCAAGAAGTATTAAATATTTATAAAGGTTTTTTTACAATAATTAATTTAATTTTGGTTTTTGTACCGCTAAGCAGGGTTGCTAGATATGGCGATTTTTCAAATTGTTGGCGTCTAAATATTTGATTTGGCGACATGGCGATAAATAAATTTGTTGGCGATTTTTATGGCTATGTTATAACAAGTTTTGAATTAAGTAGTCAAAAAGAAATTACATAATTTAAATTTTTCTCCAAACTAAAACATGTTATATGTAATTTGATGATCATTGTAGGTGAGAAAGAACCTTACTTAGAGGACTAAGTAATATATTTGTGATTCTAAGCCACTTTTAACTATGATCTACGACAAATTTATAAATATTAAATAAATTAAAAAAATTCTATTGCATTTATTATATGATTACAAAAAGTCTCAAGTTTCTATCTCATAACATTCCCGAGATATCATCAATAAACTTTAAAGACGTTTATCTCGAAACTAACTTTTTTGACTTAGTATGTTTTAGAATGGAGCAGTCGATATGTATGTATGTATGCATCTCGAAAATGCTTCTTTGGAAAGATAAATGAATGTACGAGTAATATGCGTGTTTTTTTTGAGATTATGGAAAAAGTTTGAAAATTTTGTAAACTAGTGTAATCTTTAAAAATGTATTATGAGTCACTTAAATTCAAATAAAAATTAAAAATGTATTTACTTATGGCCTATTTCCCACCTGCGAAAGAAAACGTTCGACTTGCAATTTATATTGAAAACAAAAACAAATTTTCGTATTTTATTGTTGTTTTCAATATAAATTGTAAGTCGAACGTTTTCTTTCGCAGGTGGGAAATAGGCCATTAATTACATGCATATGTACATACGAGTATTATTTATACAGGATGAAAACATAATCATAAGAACAACAACCAACAACCGCTATGTAAATGTAAGAAAAACCTTTTATTCAACTTAACCTCATTTATTTGAAAAATAAAATGACGTTGTCACCAACAATGATTTTAATTTGTTTTGAAATTGAAATATGACTCAGTATTTTTAAAGAACTTCAATGTTCAAGCAGTGTAATTTATAGTTAAACTTCTTTTATTGGCTTGAGAGTAAGAAAAAAAAAACTGAAATAAAGCGTGTATTATCAAGCACTTCTTGTTATTATAATACGAGTAAGTATCTTCCTGTAAAAGCATTGATAGCCTTAAGAATACATACATACATACATATGTACATACATATGTATGTACATATTCGTAAATAAGTATATACAGTAAATTAAGCATATAATGCGAGTTATTAGACATGTTTAACAAATTTATAACTTTTAAATTGTAAACATTTTGTAGTGATTTTTACACAATAAGTTGTAAATTAAGTACACATACATACATACATACATATGTATGTGTGTTCATAATGTAGCTACATATGTAAGTACATACATATGTACATCTGTACTTGACAATTATGCCTCACAGAAATAAAATGAGTCACAAACGTTGAAGTTTTAGTATGAATGCATATAATGCCTTCTTTTTGCTTTTACTGGCCATCAAACTTCTCTATTAGTCACAATTAAAATTTTTGGTAAACATGGACACTAAGGCCTCGAGTTGCGTCAGTTGGATTAGAGCCTTTCCATTTTTTTTTTAATTGGATCAAATCGATTTGTGCCGTTATGATTTTGATTTATTATTCAATTGGGCTCAAATTCACAGTCTTTAGATAACTAATGAAGGTGACTTAACCAATTAAATTGATACGAAACATCCTTAGTTAAACCACCGGCGCGCCGTTAGTTAACTATAGACTGTGAATTTGGACCTTATTATTTTATTCACTCCTTTATTGCAATAGAGGCATAACTCAAAAAAGATTGTTTCACAGAAAATAAATTTAATTTTTTAAATTTACCTACAACTCAATGAAGATATCGAGAGCCTATATTCAAAATACGTCAACTCAAAAAAGCTAACTTTTCAACAGAGCGAAAAAACTAGTTAATTCGCTCATTATTGTAAAAATAAATGATGTGCCTTTCGAAAGCTTATGTATGTCATTGACTATAATCGGTCCATACATAATGTTTCTATTCGATTAACAGTTTAAAAGTTATACATACATTACCATATCTCAAAAACTAGCCAAAGAATATCAAAATCCTTACCAGATTCGTGTTCAGCATGCCAAATGCAATAAGATATGATGTAGATTTATAATAAATTGCTTATTATTTAAAAATTTTGGAAATTTACATGGGAGTTAGCATTTATTTTCACCAAAAAAATTAAACTTTGAGATAGCAGAATAATAAAAATTGATAATATAATTTTTTTGATTCGAAATTTATACTACAGATGAATATTGCATAGAGGAGCTATTTGCCATCGGAAACTTATTTTAACCAAATATGAGTTGACGTGTTTTGAATATAGGCTCTCGATATACATATAAAGGGTGTCCCAACAAGAACGCAAGATTTAAATTTTAAATAAAACACAGATATTTAAAAAAAAAATCGTGAAACTTTATGATATCGTAAAGTAGACAAAATGAGGTTACGTGTGGAACAACAAATCGGGCAGATGGCCGCCGCGGCTTTGCTGGCACACACGCGATCTTTTAATGAAATTTTCAATGGCCGTTTTGCATAAATGCTGCGGTATTTTATTAATGCAGCGTCCAATTTCCTCTTTTAAGGCTTGAGTCGTCGTCGGCTTATTCGCGTAAACCATCGACTTCAAAAAACCCCAAAGAAAAAAGTCTAATGGTGTTAAATCGCACGATCTAGGCGGCCAATTCTGGTCTCCAAAACGCGAAATAACACGACCGGGAAATGACTGATGTAGCAATTGAATTGTTTCTCTGGCTGTATGACATGTGGCGCCGTCTTGTTGAAACCACATGCCCTCCACATTCATTTCTTCAATTCTAGGCACGAAAAAACTGGTTATCATTTCACGATACCGAACACCATTGACTGTTTGCGCTTGACCTACGTTTGAGCGACATCATCACGTACAGCTGCGACATTTTCGGTCGATCGACCTGGTCGAAGGCGCGTTGTCTTTACATCACTAACAGACCCAGTTTCCTCAAATTTATCCATTAATGTCTTTACAGTTGACTCTTTTGGAGCATTATTGTGACCCCAAATTGATCGCAAATTTGCGAACTGTAGCCGCAAAACTTTCACCATTTTGGTAAAACAATTTCACAATGAGAATGCGTTGTTCATTAGTGTAGCGCTCCATTTTTACTAACCTCGTACCTTCTACTAGCAAACAATAACAATTGATCAAATGTCAAACAATGACACTTCGAATGGCGCCAAATTTAAATCTTGCGTTCTTGTTTGGACACCCTTTATATATATTTTTATATAGTATTAAATATGATATAACGATTTTTCTGCATTATTAACTACATAAACAAATTTTTTTAGATATGACTATGTTGCAATAAGGAAGTGATATGTATAGTATAAAGGGTCCGCCATCTAACGTTTTTTTTCAACTAGTGCTTATTTCGTGAGTGGTAACACTTAGCTCATGTCTGATTTGACAGATAATTAGTTTTATCCTTCCGCTGAACGAGCCAACTGACCATTCAATTCGTTTTCGCTTCGCTAAGTGGGCCTGCAATCGACTTACAGAAGATGCCGATTTTGCCAAAAAAATCATCTTTTCAGATGAAGCTCATTTTGATCTTGGTGGGTATGTAAACAAACAAAATTGTCGCATTTGGGGCACAGACAACCCGCACGCATACATTGAAAAGCCGACGCACCCAAAACGAGTCACGGATTTTGGTCCAGAGGAATAATTTCGAAAATGAGCAAGGAGTGGCTGTTACAGTCAATGGCGATCGTTATCGGGCCATGTTGAACGAATTTTTGTTCACAAAAATTTAAGGAGGATATTGGTAATATTTGGTTTCAACAGGACGGCGCTACGTGCCACACAGCCGAAGCTTCAGTAGTTTTTTATATAGCATTTTCAAAAAAAAAAAAGTTATCTGGCGGACCCTTTATATGTATAGTATGTATACTATGTATGCATGTGTATGCGCATATGTACACTCAAAAAATATGTAAGTTTAAATAAAAAATCACTTCAAACAATCGAATTTTTATTTAAAAACCGAACCGCTAACATTTCATTTGAATCAAATGAATTTTGTTGGAACTTAAATTTCTTAACTTCCAAATTTGTTAAAAACTAATGAGCCTTTTATCGTGCGTGGTTAGCGTATTTCAACTTCAGCTACGATATTTTGCTTCTAGATGTTCTAAATGTTGCGGTGTTCTTTAATCTATAACAAAAATGTCGTATTAAAAGTCGAAATATCTACCTCAACTACGATAAGGCGAAGTATTTTATTTAAAAAATAAAAACCTACCGAAGAAATAAAATATTTTCGTTTTACTGACTACAGTTTTTTGGCACTCCTGAACATGTGGGATCTTTTGATTCTAACTATTTATGATTTAGTGTGCGATATCTTTAGTAGACTTCGACATTAAAAAAATATTTCCTTATTTCCGATGACTAAGGTATAAGTGTTGTTAAAGTAACAAATAACTTTGTTTTAGATATCAATACTATGCAACGATAACTATTTCTATTAAAACAACAAATATAAAAGTTATTAACTTCTCAACTATGAGTAACATGCACACAAAAACAAAACGTAGGTACTATTGCGTAGAAAATTTTGGAAATATTATTTTCCTTACCAAATAAGTTTTCGTGACGTTCTAAATAAATACATAAATAAAAAATATTAAGCAGCATTTAAAATTTTTTCTATTTTCTCTATATTTAAAAATATTTTTAAATTCATATTTTTAATACACATAAATACATACATATATAACTAATCCTAATTTATTTAAAGATTTAAATTTATTTATTTTTTAAAAATTTTGTTAAATACTTTTGAAACAAATTTCTTAAAGTAGGCATGAATCATTAATTTCTCAAAGTGTTCGGTCGTGTAGTCGTGAATCATTATTTAGCGCGCCACCAGCACTGAAAATTAGGACCAAGAAAATCCATCACCGCAGACAACGCAAGGCCAACAAATTATTTGTTTTTTTTTGCTTCTTTGGGCCACCCAAAAGAGTAGTTTTTTATTAATCTTTTTATTTTTATTTAATTTTTTTTTGATAAAATATGAAAATAAACTAACGAAAGTTTAGGAAACCAAAAAAAAGTTTTTAACCATTTTACGGAGCAAATAAGTCCTAACATTAAAAAACAGGTTTTAACGAGTTTGAGATTTTTGAGTTATGACCAGGGAAACCAGAAATATGCTCTAAAAAAAGTGTTTTATGCGCATTCAATATGCACTAAAAACTTGAAAATATGCACTAAACACTCAAAAAATATGCTCTTAAAAATAATATAAATTGGTTTATTTCTAAATGAAAATATATTTTTAATTAAAAAATTCAACAACATTGGCATATAAAATAAGACAAAAATAAAAAAAAAAAACAAAAAAAGGAAACAAAAAAAATTAACAAGGAATAAGTATTAAAAAAATAATTTGGGTTTGAAGTGTACGTTAAAACAAAATTTCCACACAAACGTTGACTAAAGGAAATAATAATAATATATTTTATATTTTTTTTGATACTCCCGTAAAAATTTAACTTCAACTTCAAGAGAGATCACGATATCAGAACTTTGGAACTGTATTTTGGATAAATAATACAAGCTTTTTATTTATAATTTTTATTGCAATAAACAAGAAATTATTGACCCAAATTTTCAAATAAAACTTGTTGCTTGTCACATCTAAATAAACTTTTATACTTGGCAATGTTTCATCAACTTCTACTCGGGGTGAAGCCCGTCACAAATGGCAAAAAATTTATTCAACTACATGGAGCATTGCAAGAGAGATTTAGATGCATCAAAATATGCCCTAAAAGCGGAATTTATGCTTTAAAATATAGAAAATATGCTAAAAATATGGTGTAAGACTGGTATATGCAAAAACATACTTTAAAGGGTAAAATATGCAAAAATATGCACTAACAGATCGATGCCAAAATGCATAAAAAGCTCTGAAACGGATAAATATATTATCCCCGCATTGAGACGAGGGGAACAGCAACGTTTCTTTTCCCCCCGTCTCTCTCTCTCTCTCTCTCTCTCTCTCTCTCTCTCCTAATAAACTAATCAGCTTAGCAATAAGACTTGCATAGTGTAAATAGGGACTTATTGCAATTTTTGCCACTCATTAAGTTGAAAACTTAAGTTAAAAAAATTTTAAAATTCTCAAATGTTTATATTTAAACAGAGTTGCCAACAAGCACAAATTTTCGACATTTATATCGTCGAATTGTTAGTAATTGCATTAATAATTCTGCCAAAAAAAATGACTTCAATGCAAAGATCTGATAAAACATCTTCGAAAAAAATTTATGGGATATAAAATTAAATTTTAATGGTCGCGCCCATTTTTTAAATTCAAGTTTTTGTGTTTTTCAGAGCTCAGGATGTGTGTTAAATTTTGTAAAAATCGGTACAGTAGAACCATTTATAATAAATTATTAAATTTTAATGGGCGTCACTCCGTCCATTTTTTGAAATGGAAGACTGTGTCTTTTTTTGAGCTCAAGGTGTGTGGTAAGTTTCGTAAAAATCGGTTAAGTAGAACCGCGTGAAATATTATAATAAAATTTAATGGGCGTAGCCCCGCCAATTTTTTCTACTTTAAAATTATGTAATTGCAAGAACCAAAGGTGTTTGCTAAGTTTCGCATCAATCAAATAAGCAGAATATCATAAAATCAAATAAAAAACTTGTGGGAACTATACCCTCTTAGACAACAAAAGAATTTTTACAATCGGTCTAAAATGTACCGAGTTATGAAGTAACCACCAAAAAAAAAAAAAAAAAAAAATAGAGATGAATTGTTAACCTCCTCCTTTTTTTGAAGTCGGTTAAAAATTTCACTGTTTTTTTATGTAGTCGCAAATCTCGTGTAGGTACATATTTTTGTTATTAACTTCTTGTAGAATGTGATCAGAAAGCTTAAACGACATATTTTTTGAACTTCGTAAATAATCGATTATCGTTAAAAAATTAAACTCGAAAATTATGTCGCTTAAGCTATTTTAGAGCTTATGGTATGTCGGTATGTCGATTTGCGCGTATTAGGATTATGTTTTCTTAGGAAGAAAATTATTAACACATTACTAGAAAAATAAACTGCAATCTTCTAATTATAAAGCATTTACATACATGACTATAAAAAACATTTCTCTTTGAATTCCAGCAACTATATACATATATATCTTCATATTATTAAATCACAATACCATAAAAATTGTTGATTCATTTTGAACAAGGTTGGCTACCAAATGGCATCGCTTTATAAATTAACTAAAAATAATTAATTACATGTTTTAACAAAAATCCCTCTAGAAATATGTACGAGTATGCATGTAAATAATACTTAATGCATTTAAAATAAAAAATTTAACGAAAAAAGCACGTGTTGATAAAATTAATACCAGCGCGCCCAGTTATATTCTTAAAAGTTAATTAGACAAACGTAAAAACACTTCAAATGACGTCTAATTTTGCACAAATAATTGTTTAAAAATAAAAACATACACTATAATGAATTCAAATAAACTTTTCGTTTCTCTTTAGTTTTTTTACAGAAGCAAAATTTTCCACTTCTAAACAAATGAAAACGTGTGTGGATGTGTAAGTATCTAATATATATTTAGATATACATATATATATATATATATATATATATATATATATTAAATTAAATATTACAGGGCATTTTCGCTTATGAGGTAAACAATTCTATATCGATAACTTAATATAGAAAGGCACTAACTCATTATTTTTATGAAATCGAGATTTTTTAGATGTTCTTCTATGGAAATATGTATACAAAAACCTCGATTTCAGCAAAATAATGAGTTAGGCCTTTCTATATTAAAGTAACGATATGTATCGTATAGTGTATTTTTTTATTATTTAAAAATAATGTAAATTTCCTATTGAAAATAGATACATTAGTTTTGATTTACACCCTGTTTGTGTAAGACGTTTGAGTTAGAAATCTTAGCGTTTCTGTAGTAGATTAAAGAAAAGTTGTACAAGTTTCCTTTAGTCTATTACAAAAACGCCAAGATTTTTAACTCAAACGTTTTGCACAAACAGGGGGTTAGCTTCCTTTTGTTTAAGTGCACTTTGGACTTAACTGCCTAAAATGATAAATTTCTGTCACTATCTTTAAAATTCCATAGAAATTTGTTTTTTAAGTGCACTTTCTATACCTGCACATTTAAGATAAGTGCCCTAAAATTTTGGTAATTTTAAAATAATTTCATACAAAAAATCAATGTTAGCTGCACATTGACTTAACTGCACAAAATATATTTTTTTTTTTGTAATTATTGTTCAAAATCCTTTTTTAAGTGCACTTTGTATACCTGCGCATTTAACATATTTTTTTTGGCAGTTTTAAATTATTCTCATATAAAAAATTTAAGTTAGCTGCACACATTAAAAAAAAATATGCAACCATGTATGTTTATAAAACTGAAGTCAAAAAATGATAATAGATAACAGCATTTTTGAGTTATCTGCACAAAAAGTCTTGCAAAGTTGATTGTGCAGCTAAGTCAAAATTATTAGTCCAATTCACAATCTTGTGCAAATGGTCTTGTATCGTTGCATGTGCAAAATGGTATAGTATATTGATACTCACCACTAAGAATTGTTAAGTGGTGAGTATAATATACTATACAATTTTGCACATGCAACGATGCAATACCATTTGCACAAGATTGTGAATTGGGCTACTGTAGATATTACTTAACACAATAGCACAATCCACAATCTTGTGCATCATAGAATGTGCAAAATGGTATAGTATATTGATACTCACCACTAAGAATTTTTAAGTGGTGAGTATCAATATACCTATACCATTTCGCGCATGCAACGATGCAAGGCCATTTGCACAAGATTGTGAACTGGACTAATATGTAAGTATGTATGTAGATAAATGCAGTTGCAAGTGGGTAGCAAATTAGACTTACCATAAACAGCGGGACTACTGCAACTCCTCGTCAGTGGTGGCCTTGTTGACGAGGAGTGAGTCTCTTCTTCTTCGCAAGGGGTATCCAGGTTATCTTTGGATCTTCTGTTATTGTATTCTGCAAAGAAAAAAAAATATACATATATATATATATATATAGAGTATATGTATGTATGTATATAAAAGCTTAAGCTCGTTTGGCATTTTATTTATTACTTAATTATGACAATTTTACAGCATGAGCGAAGATTTTTTGCGACTTATTTAACATATAAACTCCAATCAGCTGTAAGAATTGCACTTGAAAAAAATCTATATTGCTTCTCATTAATTAACAAGTTTAAATTTAAACAAGATCCTTGTATTCGTGCATTAGTCATTTGTAAAAAAATTATAAGTGTGCGATAATAAATTGAAAGTAAAAAAAAAATTATCACTGCTTAAGCTTACTTACATTATTTAAAGATTAATAAACAAACATGTAAATTTTTTTTTTTGGGAAAAGTTATAAATAGCCTAAAAAGTTTGTCTTCATGATGACGTTTTCATCTTTTTCTTTTTTGTGCGTTCGCTTATTCAGAACAAAAGGCATTCCAGAAATATGATTCAAAAATTCAATTATAGCTCTTGATCTAGTCATGTTGTAATCTGAATAGTAAACTCAGTGATATAGATTATGCAAACGAAACTTTCCTTCGTGGTAATTCGAGAATTTTTTAGAAACATCGCATAAAATAAAACTATTTCCAGTTGGATGATCGAAGAGGTTCAAAGTTTATGATATCCTGAGACCATAACCGCCAAAAAAGCTTAAGCGACATAATTTTCGAACTTTAATTTTTAACCAAAATTGATTATTTGCGATCGTAAATAGTCGATTTTCGTCCAAAAAACGAAGTTCGAAAAATGTCTCGCTTAAGCTATTTTTTTTAGCGGTTATGCCTCGCTTCGATATATTAGCAAAGACAGGCAGCGGTTTGAAAATCTCAACAAAATACTTAGAATACGAGAACGCACTTGTTCAACATCTGCATCGCCTGTGCATCCTCCACGACTTTTTTTTTCGAGGAACGATAGGTAGGCAATAAAGTCCTGCACAAGACCATTTATAAGACCTTTCAAGACATAAGAGATTTTTCAAATGCTTTACTACAGCGAAATATTCTAAAACAAACGCTAAACAACACTGTTGGTAAGACATTTCTTTCAGTTGTTTGTCTTGCCAACAGTGTTGTTTAGCGTTTGTTTTAGAATATTTCGCTGTAGTAAAGCATTTGATAAATCTCTCATGTCTTGAAAGGTCTTATAAATGGTCTTGTGCAGGACATTAGTAGAGAACAGTGGTGAACTGTGAATTCGAACATGTTCCGAAGATATCATGGCTGAAGTTGTGGAAAGAGAATAGGACATACTAACAAATTATATATATAGACTAGCATTTTCCCGTCACTTCGTTCGCATACAGAAAGAAACTGAGTAGACTTTAAATTGTATTTATACCAATCTGATAAGCAAAAAATACCCAAATAAAACAGAAATGGGGCATCGGTCCAGACATTCAGGCGTAAAATAGCACTGGGTTTGCCGAAAAACTCTTGTCAAACCAAACTCGTTTAGTAGATTCAGAAGGAAGCATTCGTCCCCACGGTATCGCATAAGTTTTCTCTGTTTTACATAGAAATTAGACGTACTTGCCTACGAAAAATTGGTATAAGTTAATGCCCTAATTCAGTAAGAAGATTTGGGACGTCTTTGTTTGAAAATACTTTTGAGTTCTTGTGTTTGAATTCTCTAAGGGCCAATTTCACCAACTGTATTTAAATATCAATTCATATTAAAATGTCGATTTTGATCAATTTTTGTATGGAAAAATTATTTTTAAATATGAATTGATATTTAAATAAGTTGGTGAAATTGGCCCTAAATTATTTTCTTCAAGAATAGTTATTATCTTTGATAATGAAAAATAAAAATATTATTGCCATGTTTTTAAATCATAAAAATTGATTTAAAGTATTGTACAATAGTTTGAAAAATATATGAAAAAATATCTGTTGGAAATAATGTTTGGAACAAAATCATAAAGCAAATACACGAACCTTCTAGCATAGACAATAAATAATAATTGTTTTAAAGAATCACATCTGCGGCTTTTTTCCATAGGTAAGACGATACAATCGTCGAAGAGAATTAGGGCATAAATATTGGAACATACATATGTAAATAAATATGTACGTACTAGAGCCCTGCGTAAACATTCTTAAAATGTAAATACGTTTTGGTCTTTAAATGTTTTGCTATGGCATGTGTATTATATTAAACCAACAATAAATGCTGTCGTATAATCAGCAAAGCACGATGGATGCAGTGATGTTAGTTTCTATGAGTGATGTCACGTACACTTATTCGTAACAAACACTCCAAATACCACAAGGATTAGTTAGGGCATTCAAAATACTGGTAACAACTACATAATATGATGGTGCTGTCACTTCGAATTTTGTATATTTACAATGTAGCCGTAATTTTCCGGTGAAATTCCGGGGAACTCCTGAGATTTTGGGGATTTTAAGCTACATTTTGGGAATATCCAATCTAGTTTACGGCTTTGCTAAAAGGTTTGTGACTTGAATTAGTGGTTCGTAGCAGTGATAGCTGAAGGTGTCTCTGCTAAAATAAAAGAGCATACACACAACTTATGTGTGTATGTACATGCATGACGTTGGTATGCGCGCTCATGCGTAGGAAAAATCAAACATCAGAAATTCGTTCATCACGGAGTATCTGCTTCTTTACTTCTATACCTACAATAACTGGGAACAAATGTCTTGCAAACAGCATTGTTCAATGTTTATTTTTGAAGACTCCACTACAGTAAAGCATTTGGAAAATCTCTCATGCCTTGAAAGTTCTTTTAAATGGTATCATGCAGGTCTCTAGTACATACATACATATATATGTACATATATACTCAAGTATACGCCTGCAGAAAGATATATATATATATATATATATATATATATATATATATATATATATATATATATATATATATATATTACATCTAATTGAAAATATTTAGCAGAGATTATTTTAAATTGTGTTCCTATAAAAGTGCGTGGAACCTGATTTGCACCACTTTCTTTTTTTGATAATCTTTATGTACATACATATGTATGTATTTTCAAACTTGCCATCTCTGACATCGAAAGACAACTTGTTGAATGGTTTCTTAAATTTTTTGTCATCATAAACATACTACGTAGGCAAGTACATACATACTTATGTACATACAATGTTATGGTATGTAAGTATGCATGTATGCACATATGAACTTGCATACAAATATGTAGACGTATTTAATTTTGTAAATTTGTGAGAAGTTCAAATTTTCAACAAATATGCAGTGTAAAATATAGAAAACAACAACGACTTGAACTACCAACTTTTTCTTGTTAAAGGAGAAGGAGGTGTGCTTTTAAACAATATTATGCAGCATTGCCGTTTTGGCTATTTTCTGTTTTAATTGTCACATTTTCTACAAATTCGTAGTGGGATAACTTTTTCGGAAACTAAAATCCCAAAACAGGGGATCTACTCTGCAATTTGAAGCGAACGAAGGTTAGCTCGTGAATTCGTATTAATTTTCTGATCTAAAATAGCATAAAGGCGTTCGATAGGGTTTAAATTATGCTACTGAGCAGTCCAATCTAGTTTCTCTATCTTCTCTTCTTCAAAATATATTTTAGCCACTTTACTTATGTATATGCTTGGTATCATTGTCTTGTTGAAAGACAAAATTCCCTAGGCCCGTTTTTCCGCACTATTGGAAAGGTTTTAAGATAATTCTCACCACTGATTTTTGAGTAAATTGTTTAACGGTATGGGTGACGTTTTTTTAAATTTTTTTTAAATTATTTTCACGTTTTGCAGTTAAAAATAAGATGCGACTATCTATGTATATAATTTGATTTTACAACGCTTCTGGAAGCAGCGTTGCCAAATCTGTATAGGTATAGGTATATCTGTTTTTTTAGCACTCGCTCTTGCAGTTTTTTTAATAGAAAAAATTATGTTTCTGTAATTTGGTCAGTTTTTTTCGTTATCTGCGATTGCCTTTTTTATTTTTCAATTCCTACATAATTTTCACTTGGTTAGGAGTTTACTATGATTAGACTCTTAATGATAACACTACCTTTTTTGCAGCATTGATCACTATTTAAATCAAATATATATGCCTGTTAAATTTACCACATTTTTCTGAAGGAAATAATAAAAAGACTCCCCCACATGCCGAAAAAAATTCGAAAACGTAAGCCAATATTTTACAATAAAGCTTGGAACTTGGGGCAAGCAATAATGAAACAATGCCTATCAGTACATAAACTGCCTAATGGCAACACTGAACGAAGTAAATTCATACGTGCACACATCCATACAAACTATGTTAATTCTCGTTTTTGTTGATTACATTTTCTCTTTTCGCCAGAGACCAGAACAGGGTTGTCAGATATGACGATTTCACGACAAACGTGGCGATTTTTCAACTTGTTTGGCGTCTAAATTTTTGATTTGGCGACATGGCGATTTTTCTGGTGATAAATAAATTTGTTGGCGATTTTAATGGCTATTTTTTTTTAAACAAAATTGAAGTTGAAAATTAATGTAATTCAGGAAAATTTGTTGAAGTATATAGTTTCAAAAATAAATCCTTCCAAATCTCACCTACTTAAATTCTTACAATTAAATTTCAATGGTTTTTTAAAATAATGCATCTTGAATTTGGATGAGAAAACTTTGCAAGAAATAATTTTTGGCGATTTCATTTCTACTTTTGGCGGTTTTTTGCTAAAGTTTTATACGATGATCTTATAAAAATTTATATTAAACAATTATTTATGTAAAAACAAATTTATTACTAAATATAGGTACAGTGGACGTCGAATAGTACGAATTATATAATGTCAGGCCTTTTCGTCATGTTGGAAAATTCGTTTTTTCCTCCTTTTATTTAAATAAAACACATGCAGATAGTTTAATTTAAATTGGTTTTTTATTTCGAACAAAAAATACAAAAAACCTTAAAAAAATAGTAAAATTCAGGTCAATAAATTCCAATAAAGTCCAGACTCGTCTGCATTAAAAACTGCTTCATGTGTAAGGTCGTGTTCCTTAATAACAGCAGCTAATTTATTGATGAATGGAGCTACAAGTTCTTTAGAAGACGAAAGTTTTTCACCATGTTCTTTGAGTAATCTAATACCATAGCGTTTTTTGTAGCCAGCCATCACTGACAAAAGCTGCCTGCATAATACTTCTTATGAAATTCCAGAGCCTTACATTTTAACTGCGTAGCCCCTACTGGAATATGAGACTTTCTTTGGCATAAAAACCACTCGTACAGCGCATCTTCCATTTTTTTAAATTCTCCAGTTGCTATTCTGTAGCGGGATTTTAGTGCACCTGTTGCAGCTAAAAGTTGCGCCTTCTGCTTTCTTATAGTGCAAATGGTTGATTTGGATAATCCATACCTACTTGCTACAAATTTCATAAAGAGATTTTCCACTCTCACTGCCGTCTATAATTTTCAACTTGTTTTCTAAAGAAATTTGCTTCTTTTTGACTTCTTTTGCTTTAAACATTTTGTATATATCAAATATGTATAGAACACACGACACAAGGCACTTGTTATCACTGTAAAATTTGGTACCAACTGAATATTTCGCAGTTGACAGAAAAAAAACAAGTAAAAAACTTCAAAGTAAAATTTTTTTCTTACAAAAAATACAGTTATTCGTATTATCGAATGCCAAACATTTATTATATTCGTACTAGAGAACTGCCAATGCAAAAAGTTTAACATTCGTACTATTGGAAATTCGTGGAAACGAAAGTACGTACTATTGGACGTCCACTGTATGTTAAGAAAAACTACATAAAATTGATTTTGGCGACTTTTGGCGATTTTTAAAATCAATTTGGCGAATTGGATCGGAAAAAATCTGACAACCCTGGACCAGAATACCAGTTATGTATTTACAAAGTATAGATAATAATAACAAACAGCTAAAATAAATACAAAAACAATAGAAACAACACTAAAGCAAAAACCAAGAAAAAAAACTCGAACTCGTACTCGAAAGGTCGTTTCAAAGCAGTGTTGTCTACTCAAAAAATATACACACACAACTTGTTGTTCACTTGACAAAAAAAAAAACAAGAAGAAAAGATATAAGAGAATACATACTAGTAACTGAAAAAAAGAAACGGTTTAAAGTTTCTTTTTGAAAATCGTGCTTCTTGTTTTTATTATTTTTAAATTACGATAAAACGTGCAACAAACAATTTAATAAAACGACCAAACAAACAAAATTTACTCATTCATATCGTCTGTATCGTCTTGTGGAGTGACTCACGAATTGTTTACAAAATTTCCTTACAGCTTTTTTTCTTCTTTTTAATGGTTAGCATGTAGTTTTACTCTTTAACGAATAAACATTATTAAGTTGGAAAGAATAACTAAACAGAATGTATCTACGTAGGTACCTACCTACTTAATAAAAACATGGCTAGTACCTAAATAAAAAAAATGAATAAATTAGAAAAAACTGTATTGTAGTTTTTGAAACAAGTTATGAGTAATACTAGGTATCTTTACTATTATTGTTGGTATTCAACATCTTGTTATGCTTGTTAAAAACAAAAATACATAATTAATTTATCTACACTGCGAGCTTAACCTGTAAAACAACAACAACCAGTTGTTGTTAAATGTTCTGAAGAATTTCGCCCAAGTTTTCTAGACGACTCACGATGCGATGACAAACATCTTCATTGTTGTCATCAACATCATTTCCAACTCACATTCTCACTCATGATTATTGATTTCTTACAAACAGTTGGTCAGTTAAGCAGACAGTGTAATAACACAATGAGTAATCATTAGACAATGCATGTTTGTTTGCGTGTAGTAGAATTAAGGGAAATGCGTAAGATGATGCATTCATTCTATCATTAAAGACAATTCTACACTCATTCACAGTTGTCGTTAATTAAAGACGCAAGCAATAATCTTTCATTTATTTAGTTGTAATGGCCCCTATAAATGACATACCCAACATTCCTCTTTCCATTTAAAGTGTTTCGATTAATGTTATTTTTGTTTAATTAGGGCATCCCCATTGCTTTCAATATCTAACTGTATTCGCTGTCTTTTTATACTAGTAAGCGCTGGTAAATTATTGAATAGTAACTACCAAGTATTGTTTGGATACATACAAAAAAAAAAGCAACAAAGCAAAATTACGTTGGTGTAGTCGAAATTACATACCCTACCCTATGGGAGAATAAAAATATGTGAACGCCAAAAAGAAAAAAGGTAAGGAAGCTAAATACATTTACTCATTCGAAAATTACATGCCCTACCCTTAAGTAAAAACTGAAACAAGAAATCCAAGTAGGTACATCACATGTATTTATGGCCTATTTCCCACCTGCGAAAGAAAACGTTCGACTTACAATTTATATTGAAAACAAAAACAAATTTTCGTATTTTATTGTTGTTTTCAAGATAAATTGTAAGTCGAACGTTTTCTTTCGCAGGTGGGAAATAGACCATTAATTTATTGAATTAGTGAATTAGCGAAGTTTTGGGTCATCTCTTTTTCTTTAGATGTAACGACCAAATTCTTTAGGTTGCATACTCAAAAAAAATCTTTAAAAGTATTAAGTAGAATTGAGTACATATATTAAAAGTATTGAGTATTATTGAGTCATGGAGAATAATGAAAATCAAATGAAATCATTTAATTTGTTTTCAATGTTTAATTATCATTTTCGGTATCGTGATTGTTTTAAAGTTATGTTAAACACCAATTGCTAGATATTATTCTCAATCAAAGTTTGAGTGATAAATTCATACCGTGCAGTCTGTGACACAGAGTAGACTTTAATTAGAACTGGAAGTAAAATTAAAGTGATTTTCGGAAAATGGATGTTACTTTTTTTCTGTGCTCTGGTCCTTAAAAGGACTAATTCTCCCTTAGTTTTTTTTTCTTTACTCAACAAAAAGCTGAACATTAAGGGCACAACACTTTTTGATATATATATATACATATATATACTGATATATTTTTTTCGATTATTTTTTATAAATTCATATTCGCACTCAATTGCTAAAATAAAATAATAAAACAAACTTTTTAGATTAGATGGCTGCCATTGTTTGGTAGTACAGTACATGCGCCAGTCCGGTCACTCCAGTAATTCCGACGCTTCTACATTTCGGACAATTTAAAGTTTTTACCTCCACAATCCGGACAAATTTTTTTTATGCAAGAACAAAAACTAAAATCCAAGCAAAACATGTGATTTGACGGGAATTTTTGTTTTGTTTTGTTATTCGTAATTTGATTTACATTTTTCACTGTTATTGTTTCAGTTTCGGTTCATTATTTCGCAAGCGTGTTTGTTTAATTCAATTCGAAGTGCCATATTTTTAAGTAATAAACGCAAACATAAAATACCAAGCTTACATTAGAAGTGTGATATTTTAAAATGACTTGATGAGGGAAAAACTATTAGGCAGATTGCGGAAAGCTTCCATGTTCCTAAATCAGCGATTTATGACATTAAAAAAGTAGAAATGGATGCAAAAACAAAGATCTCTAATGCAGATGCAAAGAAAGCATTTTCAATTTGCATTCAGTGGGCTGAGGAGAATAAGAGAGACTAGAGCAAAAGGCACAAAGCAACCACCTCAACAAAGTTAGTCAGCACAAAATAACTTCGACTTTTATATATCATAGTATGTATGTATATATGTACATATGTATGTATGTATGTATGTATTTAAATCACTTAGATTATTTTAATATTTTCAACTGCTATAGTCCGGACAACTCGTTAATCCGAACGAGCCTAAAACTATATGTGTCCGGATTGTCGAAGTTGTACTGTATTTTATTGATTGTATGTACATACATCTTAAAGCCGAATATTAATGAGACTCACTGTACATATATACATACATATGTATGTAATTATGTACCCCAGATACGCGTTGTCATTAATAGAATTTGTTGCACATTTTAAATTAACAGAAATTCTAAAACATGTAAAATTTTTTTAGGGGCTGTCCATATATTACGTAACGCCCTAGGGGGGTTCGAGTTCTGTTACGATTTGTTATGGCGGTGGGGAGGGGGTCTTAGAAAATGTTACGTAACAGAAAAAATTACTAATTTTGTACAAAAATACGTATGTTTTTCTCATTTATTTATTTAATTGATCATACGTGTTGCCTGCATATATTATGTACGAGTATGTATACTCATACATCTGCCGAATGTCAACTTTTGATATTCGCGAATTCGAATTCGAATATTTAAAATGATATGCGCGAATACGAATATTTAAAACAATATTCGCTAATACGAATACCTAACATAGCGTCTATACCTGATACTAACTCTGATATAATATGAGAGAGAACGTCGGCAGAATAAGAAGAAAAATATATTAATATTGATATTAATATCTATGTAGGGGAAAACGTACTCTTGTAAATATCAAAATATTTCATAAATATCAGGCAGCCGTGCAGTAAACATCTCCGGTGTTTCCTTAATACATCGTGCATAATTAAAACATTTCCGCATGTTTTTTATCAAAAAATATTAATTTTCACTTTAATACACAAAATTCTCTTCACGTATCTATGTATCTATGTGTGCGCTTTTTGACACTTGATATCATAATATTGTTTTCTAAATATATATTATGAAAACTATATTATAATATCTGATATAATATTAATATAATACTAATATTGAAGTCCACACGTAATATAACTCGCTCTGCTATGAAATTTGATGTTTGCTGATAGAAATATATTTGATATTATATCAGGTATAGACGCTATGTAATGTATGTGAAATTTATAGACATTTAATTGGGGTCGACCCCCAATTAGAAATATGGAAAAGAACTTCATAATTCTGTCCGCGTACATTAAAGTTTATGAAAACTATCCAAAAATTTAAATAACATTTGAAAATTATACAAAGTTTTTATAATAAATTAAATAAATTGTAGTCAAACTGAACATTCATGGTTCTGAATTCCTCACCTTTCTTTATCCATTTACATTTTTAAATATTCTTAATATATGTATGTACATAAAAACTGCAACATATATTAACATTAAATCTGCCAAATACATAAAAGGAAATGGTATTTACAGAAGTTTAGGAAAACATTTCTTGTAATTCTCATGGACAAAAGTGTCCTTTCAAAAAATATATTCTTCCATATATGTACATGACAATATAAAATTATTAAGTTTTAAAAATTTTGTTGGTAAACTTGAGGCTACAATGTTTAAGTTTTGAGATATGTGTTAATGGAAACTTGCATACATAGGCGTATTTTCATAAGGATATTATTTTAATTTTTATGCAACAGAACTTTAAAAAATATGAAAACAACAGTGAAACGCGTCTAGGAACTAGATTGTGTGCCCCTCTAATTTTAAGGTATTTTTAAGGTATATTTTTTTAATGGACAAATATCTATTGAAAATGTAATGTTTTAGAATGTAATTGACCATGGCAACCTTTATTGATCCTAGATATATTTTTTTTTGTTTCACGCACATTTTAGATTGATTTGAAGATGGAGTCATCTTTAAGCTCTCTGAAATACCCGACAACTTCACTTATAGAAACTAGTGAAAGCGACCGCAGGGATAATGCCAATTCTCGTCTTGATGTTTGAAATACTGCTCAGTCATCAATACGGAAACCTATAGCAGATTATTTGGCAAAAAACGCATAGCAAAAAAAAAAAATAAAAAATAATTTTTTTTTAATTATTACAAACTAATATTTGTGTGTCATTCTTTTAATTTCGTTTTGGATTTATGAATTTCTTTATATATTTTTTTAAGCGAATACGAATATCTAGAAACGGCCGAATGTTTTGGAGTTCCAATACACATCACTAATACATACATACAGTTTAGGAATAAGCTCTCTATAAAACCATAATTTTTTGGAGTTTGAGGACACTTGGGAAGAAATTTTAAAAATAGTTTCGCCAATATATGGAGTACGTTCATATGTAAGCTTATTTAATTTTTGTCTACGCACTGTGCTAGTCTAACAAATGAATTTAAAACAATGAATTAAATTTAATTTTTTTTTAATAAACACTTTTAACTATTTAATTTATTTTTTATCTCATTGTTACGTTATTCCTGGGGTGGAGGTTTACAGTTTTGTTACGATCTGTTACTAGGGTGGAGGGTGGGGGGTCAAAAATCTGGGAAAACAGCGTTACGTAATATATGGACAGCCCCTTACACCTGAATATTCATACGGTCATATAAATACATATGTACATACATAAGTATGTAAAATCTACATTGCAGTTATAAAAATATGTACATATGTATGTACATACATATGTACATACAGGAAAAGCTTAAAAAAGCGCAATTGATAAACTAGATCTGTGCTTTATCAAACAAGGAAATTAATTTGCATCTTTTTTATTATACATACAAATGTTTTTACATAAATATGAATGTTGAAATGTATCTACATATGTGTAGGTATATACTTATGTATGTATGTATGTACATACTTGGACATAAAGTCCAAGGGAAATGTAACAAACTGAATCTACAGTGCATACATATGTATGTATGCATGTATGGTATGTATTTATATATGTAAATATGTATTTACATATTTTAAATATTTGAACAATATAGATAATGATAACTTACCGACTTTGGTGATTGGCATAAATCTAAGCAACAGACACGGCGATTCTCTCCTCTTTATCCGCATTTTCATTTCACTATGTATGTGTTGACGTTATGACTCACGCTATCGCTATCGCACTCACTCTCATTGATAATGTTCGCTATTAATGACACAGCGCGCGTTCTCTGTTTAACGTGTAGTAGTAGTATGTTTGCGTGTGATGTATGTGCGTTGTAGTTGTTGGGCACACTGTTTTTGTTTGCTTTGCTTACTTGGCTGCTTGTATAATTTTATTTGGTGAATTTGTTGCTGTTGATGATTTTTTATATTCTGTTTTTATTTTATTTATTTTTTTGTTTGTTTTATTTTTGTTGCGTTGTGTTGTTGAATCACACACGATTCCCTCACGTATACATACAAAAACACGTAAATAAATTTCGAGTACATAGATATGTATGTATGTGTGCACTACGTAAGTTTAGTTAAATAAAAATATAAAAAAACCAAAGAAATCACTGAGTTAATCAACTACAATTTTTTATTTTTCATTAAAAAAGCGATTTTTTTCTTTTAAAATAAGTATTTGTTTTGGCGTTTTTCTGCTGCTTTTGCATTGAACACTAACTACCTATGTATATCATCCTTATAAGTTTTAAATAGATATTAAAACACTTGTTGGTTGCTTGTTGTCTTTTAGAAAAATTATAGTTTATACCTATTAGAACTTCCTTGTTATTATCACTACCTATTTAATTTAATTTTTAGTTACAAAGTAGGTATTGATGATTATTTTTTAAATTTTGTTTGCTTGCTGTTAATTTTTTATTTTAATTCAAAACTATTTTATACCTAATGCGTGGCTTAAAATCCGGTTACTGTTAATTTTTTAATTTTATTTTTGGTATTGTGTTCAATAATTTAATAAGATACCGTCAATTGTTTCTATTTAAACAATTTATGTGTGAATGCATGTAGGCATAGGTTGATTTTTTAATATTTGCATAAATAAAACCTTTTTGTATTTGTAAATTTTTAAAGGCACTTAATTTGTCTTTCAATTTTTATTTTTATTTTTTTCGTTATAATTCAATATGCTTAAATTCAAGTAGCAATCAAGTAGATATTTTCTGAATTCTTTGCTCACTATGAGCTTTTTTTATTTAATAGTAACTAACATGTAATATTTTCCACATTCTACAATTTCTTTAGTTAGTTTGTTTCTTTTTTTGATTTTCCGTTTTAACGTATTTTGTTCGACGACGAGTAATTTACAAATGACGGCGAGTCTACAAGCTAAATTCGCATCAGATACTTTGAGTACGGAAATGTTTTTTGTGAGTGTGTGTGTGTAATGCTTTGCTAAACGGGTATCATGACACAATTATAACAGGTACATGCACAAGCCCAGCCTGTTAATGTATACAATGCAAATAGTTGTCAAACTTTGTTTACAAGCTGCGATAATGTTAGTGTATGTGTGTGAATAAAATGATTACAGTGTTGCCAATGAATTTAATCATCGCTGTGTCTCCAATTACACATCGAAGAAAATTACACTACACATCTTTTGTGTAGGTTAAAATTAAAACAAAAATAAATAAAAATAGCACCCAAAATAGAATTACACACAGATTATACAAGAATTTAATTACATGGCCTACACATGTGAGTAGAAATTACACACTGTTTAACTACACACAGATTGGCAACACTGAATAACTATAATCATGCAGGAATGCCGCGTCTGCAATTGTACTTTAGTTACCCTGTAATTGTTATTTTTAAAAAACAAAAGGCATCTGTTTCTGACAGTTATTCGTTTGTTTATACCAACAAAATGAATGTGTTTTTTGGTGTTGTAATCTTGTTGTAGTCGTGCATGTGCCTAGTATAATTGTACCATGACGGGTATTTTATTGTACCAGGGCAAAAACACAGAATCAGTGTGACCGATGACATTTTTCAAAAAGTGGCAGCAAATAGGGTGGGTATTTATCAAAAAAGGGGCAAAATTAAAAAAAAAGCGAGAAAACTACACTAAACTTTTTATTTTTAATGTACTTTCATATAACTCACCCTAAAAAAAGTGGGAACAAAAAGTGGCAAGGCAGTCGAAAAAGGGGAAAGGCAGTCGAAAAAGTGGCAATTTGCCACTTTAAGGCTCAGTTAGCCGACTGTAATGTAAAGTAACTGTAACGTAGAAAACACCTGACCGATATTTTTATATGAAAAGTAGGTTACGTTACATTACATCTCTATAACCATTTTCATTACTTTTCACATAACAAAATCGATCAGCTGTTTCTTACTGTTGCAGTTACATTACATTACAACGGCTAACTAAGCCTTTAGTCGGTCAAACGGTCACGCTGCACAGAATACCTCCTAATCTCTCTCACACTCTCCTTTGAAATGCATTGTATTCAGCGTTACCGTTGGTGAAAATAAACAAACAAATTCACATATTTGCTGTGTATTTTTAGACGACTTCAAATAAAGAGGAGGTTATCGATTCCACTGCATTTTGTTTTATAGGTACATATCGTCACCTTAAATGCAAACAGACGTAACTACACAAAAATTCGAAATCGAATTTGTGATTGATTATGGTTCATTTTCATTAAGCCATGTTCACGCAAATATATTTAGACCTCTGCGATCAAAAATTACGACTTTATTAAATAAATTCAAACAGACGTAATTACGAATGCATTTTTTTTGCAAAGAAAGTAACTAGCATAAAAGCTTAAATATATATATATATATATATATATATATATATATATATATATATGTATATATATATATATATATATATATATATATATATATATATATATATATAAGGAAATAAATTGTTAAAAACATAAAAGTATCCATACTACAAGTAAATTTCAAAGAAAATTTTCAAGAACACTATTATTATTGATTTTGAAACGTTTTTTGTTTCTCCTGTAAAAAATATAAAAGTGTAGTTACGTCCGTTTGCATTTAAGGTAACGATATGTATGTTATTTCATAGCACCGTTAGCAGAGACATGCGCCGAGCGATTTTGTCGGCGGCGGCTGGCTCATAAAAAATCATCGGCGGCGGCTAAAAGTCGGCTGTTAGCCGGCTGAAACAACTTCAGGTATAACCATGATACAATTATATGAAGGTAGAGAAATTCAAATATAATAGGAAACAATATAATAGAAATAAGATAATAAATAGGAAAGAAGTGAAATTTCATAGCTTCAAATACTAAAATGAGTGAACTAAATATAGGTTTGTTAATTTACTAAAATTTTTTACGAATTTGTAACAATTGTTACTGGAAAGTGTTCATTAACTCAAAAAGTTTACATGGAGATACAAAAAATTCCAAATACAAATTACTACTAGTAAAATATTTATCCAACCACCTGTTGTGTGTTTTGTTGTTAAATTAATTATTTCAAAAATATCTGAAAACGGAAAACTGAAAAATGTGAATTTCTTTGTTAAACAACATGTATGCGAATGTAAAAAGAATGCATGTTTCCTTAATTTATTCTTTTTCTTTTATTAATTTAATATTAATGCAAATAATTTTGTTTGTTTCTAATACATGATCAGAGATGGAAAGTGGCATTTTTGTATTTGAAAATAAATAAAATTAAAAAATTATGAAAAATGCGCAAAAATAGTAAGAATACAAGAAAGAGTGTAAAGATTTTCATATAAAATACCAATTTCTAAAAAAAAAAAATTGCTATTTAAAATATTATCAAACAAAATACATCAGAAAAAGTACAATTGTATCATGATTTCCATCCATGGTTCTAAAATGAAGAACATTTTGTTGCAAGTTTTTACAAGTAAGTCCTCTTCCAGACTTGCAATTTTTTAAAAATCTGCTTTGAAATTGCATAAGCGTCTACATTAGGAAATTCTAGTTTTGCAATTAAGTATTAAAAAATGCTATTACACCACAAATTTTCCTAAAAAATTAACAATTCTGTTTACTATTTGTTATATTTTGTATTTTTCATACAAATGAAGAAAGAAAATAAAATAAAACTTCAAATACATTTAAAATAAAAAGTTCGAATTTCAAAACAAAAGAGAATTGCCGACCACATGAAATTGTGTACCTCTCCTCAATCTTCTCACCTATCTCACTTATAAACTCAAGAATTGCTACAACGAAAATTGCAAGTCTGGACAGGGACTAAAGCGTTCATTTACTTTTTCATATTTGGGAGAGTAATATTGTAAATTTCTTCTTTACTCTCTCGTTGCTAGTTTCTGCTGGGAAACTAAATGAAGAGACCTTATGTTTTAAAAATTTTCTTTCAATTTCATTCAATTTAAAAACTCAATTTCAATAATATGAGCTAGGGTTTTTCTATATTAAGTCAACGATATTTACTTAGTGAAAAACTTACAAATTGAATAAATTCAAATCTATAATTATATCCAAGATAATCAGAAAACAGTTTTTCAACCGAAAAAAATATAAATAAATAAATAAATATTAAAAAATAATATCAATCGGCGGCTGCCTTCAAGCCGCTAATTAGCCGAAAAAAATCGGCTGCGGCGGTTGGTCAAAAGCATTCGGCGGCTCGGCTAAGCCGGCTCTCAGCCGATCGGCGCAGGGCTCTGACCGTTAGGCTGAGTTTACATCTGGCAATTCTTGTGTGTCATTTGCCCAAAAAAGCGTAACCAACTAATTACTAATGAAAAACTGGTTGATTCGGAAATGTAAATATTTATTGATTTAAACTGTTTCCAATCATGTTAGATTCTATAAAATTGTCTATTAGTTATGTATGAAACTGTTTAACTTAATAAATACGTGTCTGAATCAAACTGTTTTTCATTAGTAATTAGTGGTTACGCTTTTCTACGCTTGTGTGGCACATGGCAGAAACCCGGCCTTACTCTTAGACCGATTTAAAATACTCTTTTTTTTGTTTGTTCCCACTTTGCAAAAAAATATCTTTTACTTATCCGATTGCTGCGAAACTTAGTACGCTCTTTGGGCTAATGACACAATCTAAAAGTTAAAAAGATTGAACTCTGAAAAATCCTCAATCCTGCATTTAAAAAAGTGAGCGGGGACACGCCCATGAAAGGTAAGTATTAATTAATTAATTATTATCCGACTCCCACGAAACTTGGCAGCAGTTTCGCCTCTTAGAGTCAAATAACTTTGTATCACTCATTCGAATTCGTCTAAATTTGGATTCAAGGACCTCGACAATGCTCGTTTGTATGCACTTACGTTTTTCAGTCCATGTTTCTTACGTTCCAGGTAGGAATTTGAAATTGGAAATGTGTGAGTTCATTGTACGATGAATAATCAAAACGAAAGTGTTTCTAATATTTTCATGCGTATTTATTTTATGGTTCTTGTATACTTACGTATAAAAAATTAAGGTAATGTGAATAAGTAAGATAATACCTACCAACTTTATTGGTTTCTTGGCAATTAAATTTTACTTTTTTTTTGAGTTCATATTGCTGATAGCGTTTTCGAACTCAAATCAATGTTCGTTGGCTGTTAACTCTGTTAGTAATTTATTTATTTTAGTTTATTATAATTTCGATTAGAACAAATTTGAAATAGAGCATTTACAAATGCACAAAATCTAGCAGATTTCAATTGAAATATTTATGAAAATCTATACCGTTTACATCGTTGCTTTTTTCACATTTATCAAGATTTTTTTTTATCAATTCACACATCTTTTTATGTAGACAGGTTGACTTTTTAATACAAATTTGAAAGAACCCATGGTTGCATCACTCAGTTCTACTAGATTTTAAGTAAATTTTCACAAAATCTATTGTCCAAATAGATTTTGTTTTGTATGAGAAATATACTAGACTTTGCTTGTAATCTCGTAAGTACTAGATTTTGCTGAAATGTAAACGCACCATAACTATATAAATAAAAAATTAACTAGGAATCTTTGCTCCTTTTTTGGTTAAGCAAAAATTTCAATATATGTACATACATTTCGTTATTGCTTTTGGAACTCTTCAGTCGACTGAACCGAAGGCTATTGAAAATTCCAAGTCTGGACTGGGACTTAATGCATAAAATAGTGGCAATACTATATCGAGTCATGACCTGCAAAAAAACTTAACCGACACATTTTTTGGACCTCGTTTTTTTAGAAAACCAATTTCTTACGATAGCAAATAATCAATTTTGTTGAAAAAATTAAGTGCGAAAATTATGTCGCTTAAGCTTTTTTTTTGGCGGTCATGGCACGATATGCAAGTATCAGCAGAATTCCATATGGTACATGTGTATGTGCGTATTCGTGCATAAAATATCGTCGGTTGGTTATTGGTTTGCTGAAGACATAATGTATTTTGAATATACTGTGCCCCAAACCAATAACCAACCGACGATATATAATTACTGACACCTGGTAGTCAGACTTAAATAAAATCAACTTTAAGTGAGTTGAAAAATAGTGCAGAGTGAGAAAATTTATTACCGCCTAGGACATCGCAATGTTAAAATAGTTAGTTGTTTCTACTGGAAAGTCATCCAAGTGTCAGTCAGCACCTGGCAACGAAGCCATAACGATCGCCACATTTATAACTCAGGTTAAATTGGTAGCTACCTGGCTGCTCGATCCATTTGTAGATTCCGTTTTGATACCAATGATTATTGCATCAATGTGTCAAAATTTCTTGTATGCATTTTTAAAGCAATTTCACATTTTTCTTGGTATTGGTTTTAAGCGATTACGCACACAACCGTTTTTTAGGGTTCCGTACACCAAAGGTGGCCGCTACAACAACAAATACATTATAGTTAAAAATTAAAGGGTGTTCCAAAACGAGCAACGAAAAATGTTAAAATCCCATGTAATATACATACAATTGTATGTATATACATATGTATATTGACACTTGAAATTTGTAAAATTAGTGTATTTTTATATAGACTACACAACAATTAACACTAAAATTTAAAAAAATTTAAATTAAAGGATGGCCCATCAGTTTATGCAATTTTGACTACGTAATTTTGACAACTTGCTATATCTTGGAAACCGTAATAGGCAAACTCTTGAAATTTTCAAAAACGGTAAAACTAAAATATCAGAAAATAATAAAATCGCCAAACCAAAAAAAAAAAAAAAAATCGCCACAAACCAAAAAGAAAAATCGCTTAAGACTAAAATATGTAAATCGCAAAACCGAAAAAATCGACAGAATGAAAAAATCGTTAAAATGAAAAAGAAACGCCAAAAACCGAAAAAAAATCGTCAAAACTCGAAAAATGCGCCAAAACTAAAAAAATCGCCGAAATGAAAAAAAAAATTGCCAAAATTAAAAAAAATAGCCAAATTTAAAAAACGCAAAAACCGAAAAAAATTGCCAAAAGGTGAAAAAGGCGCCAAAACTAAAAAAACCACCTGAATGAAAAAAATCGCCAAAATGAAAAAATCGTCAAAATGAAAAAAAAAATTACCAAAACGCGAAAAAACGCCAAAAACCAAAAATAAAAATTGCCAAAACGCGAAAAAAACGCCAAAAACTAAAAAACGCCTATATGAAAAAAACGCAAAAAAAAAACAAAATAGCCAAATTTAAAAAACGCAAAAAACCGAAAAAATCGCCAAAAGGCGAAAAAGGACCCAAAACTAAAAAAATCACCTGAATGAAAAATAATCGACAAAATGAAAAAAATCGTCAAAATGAAAAAAAAACGAGAAAAAACGCCAAAAACCGAAAAAAATTGCCAAAACGCGAAAAAACGCCAAACATTAAAAAAAACTCCTATATGAAAAAAATCGCCAAAATGAAAAAAATCGCCAAAATGGAAAAACGCCAAAAACCGAAAAAATCGACAAAACGGGGGAAAAAAGACCAAGAATAAAAAAAAGCCAAAAGCCAAAAAAAAAGACAAAACTAAAAAACGATCAAAACCGAAAAAACCCAAAAACTAAAAAAAGCCAAAACTATTTATTATATAGGCTAAAGTTCGTATTGAACTACATATCTAGTGTCGGTACGGAACCCATCGTGCGCGGGTCAAAGTCGCACTTCACTGAATTTATTTTAATTCAAATGCAATTTTTGAATAAACTGATAAAATTGATAATTTTTTTGGTGATTTTATTTTTTTTTTGGTTATTTAAGGCTTTAAAGAGATAATACAAAAATTAAAAGTAATAATTAAAGAAAATTATAATTAAAATTTTAAAAATTTCATTCAAATTCATGTTTTGTGGGTGGCACCCATCCACCAAATTTTTTTCCAAGTTCCGCAGCAATATGAATACATAATTTATCTCGCATAGGGCCAGCTACAATTTGAAAGCCTACAGGCAAACCTTTTGAGTTCAGTCCCATGGGTACGTGGGTACTGGGCAATCCTAATATATTGAAGATTAGAGTGTAGTCAATGCCCCACAGTGGCAAAAGAGAACTGTTGTTATGTATGGCAGGCACATGAAAGGTAGGAAAAAATAGAACGCCATCGGAACCCAAAAGATTCTAAAATAAAACATTATAAAGCAATGTATACATATAAATGTAGATAATATAGTGTTTTCACACTGAAAGTTAAAACCTGATTTAACGTTAAAACCATAAACAGCTGATTTTGCTTTCACACTGCAAGTTTGTTAAATTCAGTTTTTAACGCACAGGCTGTTTAATAACTTTGCTCAAAATAAAATAAATCTGCCAAAATGCGTGTATTTGTTGTTGCATTTTTTCTGCTTTTTAATAACACTTGTTGGACATACTGTTCAACTGTTTTTGTTTGTATGAAAAATTGAGATATTTCACAATGCGCTCTAAAATGGAAATTATTTTATATTTTCTAAATAAAATTTTTTTAAATTTGGAACTTCTTATACAGAATGAAGAAGTGCTTGGAAATATTGTTAATAATATAAAAATGCAGAAATACATTATAAGATAAACCTTTTTTTTATAGGCAGATGAATGTCAGTCATATTGTCTATTTTCACTTTCCACAGTTCAATTTAAAATATTTTCGTTGTTTTCCTTCCAAAAAACTATTTTTTCCATAATTTTTTGATTATTGTTGCTGCTGCATTAATTTTTAAGTTGAAATTTTTCAGGCGCCATCTATTGTTATTGGCATACCATTACCAGCTGCTGTCGGTCATTTCAACTTGGCAGCACTGAATTTATCACAGCGAAAACAAGGTTGCACTTCATAAAACCGACTTAAAACCAATTCAAAAATGGTTTTAATTTGGTTTTAACAAAAACAATTTGTATGGTAAAACCAGGTTTTAGCAGTTGGTTTTAACGTTAAAATCAACTTTTATTGAAACCATGTCAGTGTGAAAACACTAATAGATAGTTAGGAAATATTGTTGTTGCTTACAATAATTTCTTGTTTTAATTGCTCAGCCTCTCGTTCATACTTGATCATATTGTCGGCCCCCATAAAAACTTTGGATGATCTCATTAACTCAAATATTAATGCCTCCTTAGTATAATTGGAATACCCCATTACACTTCTATATAATTCCTTCAAGTTTTCTCTGATTGTTGGAGGTTTGTTGCCAGATGTCAACAAGTACGGGAAATCTCGTAGACGAGCTAACCCAGTTAAAGCAATTTCAGTAGAATTATGAAATTTTTTTATATTGGCCTGTTTTGTCGTCACGCCAATTCGTTTGAAATATCTGATAGCAAACAAAATGCTCGATTGTATGCCCAGCGAAACTCTCTGATGTAGAAAGCCATTGAGACCATCAAACCCTAAAGAATAAAATATCTAGCATGTATGGATGAATATGAATGTATGTGGATAGTTTTATAAAATTTGTATATTCGTTATAAATGCAGTATGGATATACCTTGATTTTGTATATGTCTATAGGTGTCAACAAATCCAATTTATATGCATTCGATCCAGCCATTACTCGCAATAAAATGCTCAAATCTCCGCCAAACCGCGTAATAGGCCCCATCTGTAAGTATTCCAAACATTGGGCATCATCACAATTGGGAAAATGCCCATCATTTGGTATTAAGCCGCCAGTGGGTTTGTGACCAAAGACTCCATTAAATAGACTGGGTAATCTGATTGAACCAGCGATATCCGAACCAATACCAAACAATGAAGCTCCACTACCATTTAGAGCTCCCTAAAATAAATTTTTAATAAAGAGAACATAAACACTTTTCAAATTCTTTAAAAAGAAAACTGAAAAATTTTTCAAGTTCTTACCTCGCCTCCGGAAGAACCACCACTTGTACGTGTATTGTTATAAGGATTCAAACAACGTCCATGTGTGAAACTATTTGTTTCTATGCTAAAGCAATATTCGGGATTGGCAGATACCAATAAGGGAATACCACCTGCAGAGCGTAAATTTCTCACAGCTACACAATCATATTCTGACTTTTTATTTAAACGTTTTAGGCTTCCCACAACATGGGACATACCTGCCAAGAGAATATTATATGTTTATACGTATGTATATTTTTTTTAAACAAACACAACAATGCAAAGTTTACTTTGAAAGTCTTGAGTTTGGACGAGAGAAGTCAATTGGCTCAATTTGCAACTCTAAATATTCGCCTTGTATATTTGTTAGTGTAAAATTTCCTGCTGTCAGCAAATTTCCGAACGTTTAGATTTGATTTGACACAAGAAAAATTAACAGCTGATCATCAGCTGCTGAATCGAGATCACCTCATATTAATTCGCCTGTATATACTAATAATAGTCTTCTAACCTCAGTGACAGTGACATAATTATACGAGTAATAAAACTGAGGTGAATGACTATTTGTGTATTTTTGGTATTCTGAAAAATATTGTCATAAACCAAATACAACAATATTGTCACCTTATGAAAAGCACATAACCAAGGCGAATCCATATTAGGTTGTCGCAAGGGATCAGGTGACTATTTTCGCCGCTTGTAATTTGAATATACGTTGGATGTCAAAACACATTTTTTGACATTTAAAGTATCAATTTCTCAAAGCGAATTGAGTTGAGTATACCTTATATGAATTTTCCTTGCACATAACAAAATAAAAATTTATAAATTTTCTTTATAATTTACCTTTTAGTTGTAAGAAAACAGCGTGATTATTGAAAAATATGGCGGATGAAATAATATTGGTTCGTATGAAGATCATAGAAAAATATCGCAAAGAAGTCACACTATGAGAAGTTTTACATATCAATCGAATCCCTTTTCATTAAATGAAACAACGTTCCGAAAAATACATGACACCAGGTGACCTCGATTCAGCATATGGTGAGCAGCTGTTTATTTCTCTTATATCAAATCAAAGTAAAACGTTTCGAAATTTTCTCACAGCAGGAAATTTTACACTAACAAATATAGAAGGCGAATATGCAGAGTTACAACTCGACACCACCTAGTATTAATACGCATTGACTTCAACACTATTAAAAAGATTTACCTTTAACCCCACATGACTCTTTAACGGTAAAAGGTATTCCCAATAATGGATATCGATCATACAAGGCTTGAGTTTGGGTAAATGGGCATTCGTCTATTAAATCATCAGCTTTTTCTGCATCTCGTAGAGCTTCCACAAATCTTTCTTCTATCACGGCTTTAATATGTGGATTGACTTCTCGTATGCGATCAATGTAGGCTTGCACCAATTCTTTAGAGCTGATCTATAATTGTAAAGTTGAAGAACAGTTTACAAAAAAAAAAAAAAAGCTTTCGTGTAATACATGTGTCGACATTTTGAAAGTCTAAACGTAATATACTTACATACAATAAGAAAACGAAAGTACAGAAAATTTTTAGTGCCATCTATAGTACGTAAAGAACACGCACTTAACCAAGCTAACACCAATATTTTAAACTTTCGTAGACATTTTGGTAATGATTTCTTCTAAAACCCCCTTCCAAACCTTGGTAAAAGAATTGCCGATGATCAGGCAATTTTCGTAATGTATTTAAATACATACACATAACAGATCAATGTAAAATTGAAAAGCCTGACAAATTTAGATTTAAAAACATTATAAATGTCTCATAAATAATAACAAAATAACCGGAATTTTTAGTGAATATTCTATCTTGCCGTTACTTTAACGTTTAACTTTAAAAGTGGAGAGTTATGCCCCTATCACGGTTCTCAACTAAATTCAGTTTGGTCGTCTAAGAGTAGACCAAACTTATACACGACCAATCTGTAGTATTGTGTATTAGTATTATATTATATTAGTATTGTGAACCACAACTGTTTTTTAGTTGAAATTTTCATCGCGTTGCCAACTTAAAATATCAAATTTGACAGGAAAAAAACACAAAGTTTTAGAAAAAATATTGTTTTTAGTGCTTCAGTTCAAAGAAATCATACCAAATGGATAAAAATATGTGTAGATTTATTTTATGACGTTTAAAACGAAGTCTCAATTATAGATGTGCTACGTATCAGAAGAAAAATTCGTGCTGATTCCAACCCTCTTCAACTACCCAATGCAAGGTAAAAAATAATTAAAATAGGGAACGGATCATTTAAAAATAATTTTTGAAGGTTTTTAGTTATTTCCGGCAGAACAAAAAAAAAACGTTTTGCTATTTTTTGGATCACCTAAAACCATATTTAAAGAAATCTTTATCTTTGTTAAGCAGAGCAATTATTTATAGTTACGATTTTTCCATTTTTTCTGCTTTTTATTTCGCACCAAACTATAATTAGAAAAACCGAACCACAGACCCAACTACTAAAAAGCAGTTGTGTATACTCAACGTTTTTCTCAACCAAACTTATGCAGAGTTGTAAATGACAGTACCAAAACACAACTGAAAAGTCAACTGTTCATTTAGTGGAGAACGGCAATGCAAATTTATCAATCCCAACCAAACTATTTTAAAGCAAGCCACAGACCTTGCGACCGTTGGTACAACATGAGCAGGTTGTGTATGAGATTGTAAAATGTGTGGGGTCGTTGTATGAAGTTGTGTCTCGGTTGTATGAAAGATTAAAAAGATTTGATTTTTTGGCAAGTTGTATAGACAGGTTGTATAATTTAGGAGTATGTTGTACAACTTCATTTCATTTTGTTTTTATTTTCGTAGTGTGATATAAAAAAACGTCACGCACGAATTCAAATGTGCGTTTAAAATGTTATGCAAATGTAATTTTTGTACTCTTTTGGCTCACTTTCTTTTAGTGTTTTTAAAAGTTTGTTGTTAGAATATGTTTCTTTTTATATAAATCAATTTTTTTTACCAAATTTTTTTTCTGAACTTTTTTACATTCTTCTTCTTCGTTTTGCACGAAAAAAATCATCCACTACAATATGCGCAGTAGTACCCGATGTCATTTTTATTTTTATTTTTGTGAAATGAAGTTGTGCGCTAATGTTGCACACGTTGTTGTATAGTTTGTGTCCATAAAACACAACTTAATAAACCAACGTGTTGTACCAACGGTCGCAAGGTCTGTGGCTTGCATAAAAGTTAAAAACCGTGATAGGGTCATTAAAAGCAACAAAAAACAATTAAGCGCTAAATATGGAGTGAAGGCTACTAAGTTGGTATCACTGCAGTAACATCATAAAAAGAATTGAACCAGCAGCGTTGCCAGCTTAGCTTTTTGCAATTAATATAATAATTTTTAATTTTGCACTTAATTGTTTGGAATTAGGTCTTAATTAAATCTTATCTTTACGAAAATAAATTTTTCATTGGAATTTATAAACATTAACTTTTATAGGTACTGAGTCCAGATTACATATTTTGTTGTTTAGATTTCCAATCTTAGCTCTACATACATACATACATATCGTTACCTTAATAAAGAAAGGAGCTAGCTCGTTATTTTTTTGAAATCTAATTTTTTGTACATTTTGATAGAAGAACATCTAATGTATCGAAAAATGCAAAAATTTCGATTCCAAAAAAATAATGAGTTAGGGCCTTTCTTTATTAAGGTAACGATATGTATGTAGTATTTATATATGTATACTAGTAATGCACGAATATTCGTATTCGTATTCGAATTGCCAAATATTTGTTCATTTTTAAATATTCGTATTTGCATTCGTATTAGTCAAATTCAGGCGAATACGAAGGCGAATATTTTCCCAAAAAAATTAAATAAATAAATGCATAAGTCCTAAACGACATTTAAATAAATGGATAAAAATATTTATTTGTACGAATAGAAATTTGTGCTTTGTATCATTTTCAAATATTATTTACTGACGACCATTAAAATTTTGGATAGTTTTTATTAACTTTAAATTACGCGAACAATTGTTTAATATTTCATATTGCAGGCGTAAATAGAGCCCTAATTCAATGTCTATAAATTTCACATGAAATATTCGTATTCGCGAATATCTATCACTAATGTATACATATGTATCATATCCAAGTCGGCATGTGGAATATTTCCTAGTTTCACCAAACTGAGTCTTTTTCGACTACCCTAGACGATCAAAAACTGATTAATCAGTTTAGCGCTTAAAATATGGCAGAAATGCTTAGATAGTGATTTGTTTGAAAACCAAGAACAAAAAGTACAAAATTTGCGCAAGCATAAATTGATCACGGATACTCATGTTTTAGAGTCGGCAGTTTTTCTTGAAGCAAGTCTGAGTTTATGGGAGAGAGAGGAGAGAAGAAAGAAGAGGGGTACTGACTTGCTTGTACAGAAAAGTTACTTCAATTCTCTTTTGTTATTTCATTCGCAGCATTAAAACAATAGGAAAATTGAACAAGAAACCGTCTGAGTGTTAACAAACGAGCAGTTTTAAAAGAGAATTGAAGATAATTGCTTCAAGAAAAACTGCCAAGTGTAAAACATGACATATGTTCGAAACGTCATGTCGAGTTGACGACCTCGAAAATTTTGCACGTATTTTTTCATATATTTTATGCCTGTATGTAGACTTTTTTCCTATGGATTTTGTTTTTATTGTTGTTATTATAATTATTTTTTTATTTTTTGTATAAACATATTTATTAGCACCCTAAATATTGGCATAATTAATTTTTTTAATTTCTTCCCAAATCTCCTCAAACTCCAAAAATGATGGGTGTATGTAGAGTTAATTCCTTAAGTGTATGTATATGTATCTATGTATATACATACATACATATGTATTTATGCATAATAATACTTCAAATTCAAATAAAAGGGATCTAGTTTCTTCTAGAATTTTTTAAAAGCCAATTTATGTTCTTGTTACATTTACTACTTCATACTCTCGTGCAAGGAAGTTACATACATACAGATGCTTACATAAATCGACAGGTACCAGTGATTGGTAATGAATCATGTTTTCGCTATTCATACTGACTCATAAAATTTTAAATATAAGTGAGTAGACATCGTTTAAAATCAACTACTCCGATTTACGAACACTCACTATCATGGTGAAATTATACTAGGTACATGCACGACTACAACAACATAACAACACCAAAAAACACATTCATTTTGTTGGTATAAGCAAACGTATAATTGTCAGAAACAGATGTCTTTTGTTTTAAAAAATAACAATTACATGGTAATTAAAGTACAATTATAGCCATTCAGTGTTGCCAATAGGTGTGTAATTACACAGAGTGCGCAATTACTTTCATGTGTAGGCCATGTAATTAGATTCGTGTATAATCTGTGTGTAATTCTACTTTATGTTATATTTTTATTTATGTATTTTTGTTTTAATTTTACCCTGAAAAAAATGTGTAGTATAATTTTCTTCAATATGTAACTAATTGGAAACACAGCCATGTGTAACTTCATTGGCAACACTGTAATCATTTTATATACACACATACAATAACATTTTTGTAGTTTGTAAACAAAGTTTGACAACTATTTGTATTGTGCATGTACCTGTTATAATTGTATCATGCTAACTAGACTTGTATCGAACTCTTTCAGTAGCTCGTTTTTGACACAAACCATTGATCAAACCCATGTAATTTAAATCATAGGTTTGTGTCAAAAACGAGCTACTGAAAGAATTCGATACAAGTCTAATAGGCATTGAGTTAAGGAGAGTCGAAATCAACTAGACTTGTATCGAACTCTTTCATGTTTTGGAATGGGACCGTCGACATGTACATTTTGCCCATTAACTTGAACAAATTAGTTCGTAAGTCCTAGTTTACACTATGCAAGTCTTATTGCTAAGCTGATTAGTTTGTTAGGAGAGAGAGAGAGAGAGAGGGAGAGAGAGAGAGAGAGAGAGAGAGAGAGACGAGGGGAACAGAAACGTTTCTTTTCCCCTCATTTTATTTTTGGCAGAAAGAATAATTTTTGAGACATTTCCACAACAAAAAATAAAATGGGTTTACAAAAATTTAATGAAAACGAGCTTAAATATAATATAAAATTAAAATTTCAATACAAACTTCATTCAAAAAACAAAAAAGAATTTCCAAATATGTACATGAAAGCAATGCATATTCATATCAGTACCTGGATTCTGTACCTTTTTGCGAACCGAAAATCGTAATATTTATCGACATATTTATTCGCTTGCGATAACGATAATGTGATTCTGTATTTTCTTTTTTACGATAGTCTCCTTCTTTACTTTTTCACCATTGAATTCAATATTATGTGGTATCTCTGTATAGAAAATGTGAAAACAAAAGCACAAAGAATAATTAAAAAAAAACTTATCAAATTAGATCTTGTGACTTAATTTTTTTTTCTCCAACCGACACCGAATATCGTTAAAATATGTTACTGAATAGCAAAATCGATAAATTTTCGTTATATTTATTATAACGATACGATTATCGTACTAAAAGTTACTGAATCCAGGTACAGGTGATCTCAATCGAGCAGCTGTTAATTTCTCTTGTGAGAAATCAAAGCCAAACGTTCGGAAATTTACTGACACCAAGAAATTTTACACTAACAAATCAAAAAACAACAACAAAATCAAGATTACCTAGGGGCAAATTACGGCACTCGTTATCGAACGAAATTAAGAAATATTTCCATACAAACTCTATTGAAATATTTCGTAACTTCGTTCGATAACGAGTGCCGTAATTTGCCCCCTGGTATTAATTCGCTTTGCATGAAAGCGAGAACTAAATTCCATTTTTCTCTTTTCTTTCACCAACAAACTCACACTTTCCGAACAGCAAAATTTCATAGTGTGAACCGTGACTTACTGTTCATACTTATACAAAGAGCGGAAAAATTTGGTTTTGCGTCGTTCGCCGTCGTAAGAAAGAGAAATAAATATGCACATACATATGTAGATATAATGCAGAATTCGCTGCGGCAAATTTCGGTCGACGCCATAGTTGTGTTTTATATTTGGCGAAGAAAATATGCGGCCTAAAACTCATCGTTCGTCGCAGCAATGCCTACTTGTCACAAAAAAACCTGGGGTCAAATCGTTACATCCGTGAACGTACAACTCGTCACGTAAAAACACAATTTTCGGATTATGACATACGTGAACGTATTGAAATCCCATTCAGTTTATACGATTGACGTATCGTTTAAATTGTTTTCGTACGATTGTCGATACGATCACGTATGTAACGATTTGAAGCCTGTTTTATAACTTACTTCTCGCAGTTTCAAGCGTTGAACTAGTTGTACCACCGAAAGTGTTAACAAGTGATTCTTTATCGGTGGTATTAAAGGTTTCTTTCTCCATGATATTATTGCTAGTGTCGTCGATACTATTATATGAACTAGCGTCACTATATATTGTATTAATCTTAAGAAGAATTCCATAATTTAAGCACGAAAGAAACGATCAAAATATACTCACTCTCTAACGCCGGATAAAATACTAAACAAAATAACAGCACAATACCACAAACTAAGTACATACATAGTACATATTTACATATATACATCAATAGTACATACACGCTTACATATGTATGTAGATTAGTGATGGGAAAGTTGATACGATCGTACATTTTTTGATACTATTTCATTCCAAAAAATACCGTAGTACCAAGGCACATCAAGCAGGTACCCGCATTTCTACAACAAATATTACAACAGCAATAACCACATGTACTTTGTTAGTACAAATTACCTTCTTACTTTTTAAAACAGGGTAGCATCGTCAGATTGCATGTTTCTTATAGGATATGTCAAACACCATACAAAACTTAATATTCGAAAGGTGTTTATGTATACCCAAATAAAAGCATGCTTTTAGTCTTATACCTACACAATCCAAATTTGACATTTAGATTGGTATAATGAAATTAGTCACCTGGTTTAGTGCTGCCACCTGATAAATGCGCCGTGCGCAGTACGATCCTAAGAAGTTTGTTACTTTCACACATATACATATGTACTCGTATTCCCATTTTTTAATTTCTTTGTTCCTGACATAGTGTCCACACCTGATGAATTTATATCATGATGAATGTCAAATTGATATCATGATGGAAATTCATCACGTATAGACCAAATTTATTAATATTATGGTAGCGTTATGACATAATCATCAGAGCTCACGGCCTGATGAATTCATCTTGATGTCATTTTGTGTTATTTTGCATTTAACGTTTATTTATTAAACAATTTTCGTTTAAAAAATGAGACACAGCAATTATTTGTGACCAAAAAATTAAACAACACGCAAATTAGTTATTTTTTGCAAGTATTTTTCAAATATTTTTTTGATTCATCATGATATAAAATCATCAACGTCTGCCCCCTTTGTGTTGATATTAATGAAAAAATGACAGTTGAGGTAGAATTAGTAAAATCGTATCATTCTACTTTACAGCTTGCCGTATCGTTCAACTTTATGCACAAGTTATAGAAAATGTAACAGTTTGCACAGCACTTTTTTTTTGTCTGGCATTAAATGCGGCGTTTTTGATATTCGCTACAGAAAACTCTGTTTTCTGCAGATTCCTACGTCAGCAGTGCTACCACCACATATTTTATAACTAGTAACATGCATTGTATATGGTACGGTTTTTGTCAGCTGACACGCAACATCACGATACGATTTTACTAATTCTACCTTTGCTCTGCCGGCGTCATATTACGAGGTATGATATAAAATCATCAGATGTAGACAGTATGTGAACATTGTAGGGCCGAGTACACACTGTGGCATTTCGGGACAAATATGGCAAAAATAACAGTGGGAACTAGTGGCAACGTTTGTCATTTCCGATATTTTTCGTTGTGTGGCATTACCAAACAAACTGTTTAGGTATCTGATGTAAACAGTAGTGAGAATAAGTTGGCTGCATTGCAAACACAAAAAGAAAATGTCAGCGTGTTGACATTTCAACATTGAGAAAATACCGAAAGAATTTTAAAACGAAAAAGAAAGTGGAAAAGCATAGGAGAGTGTGAGAGCAATTCAAGCCCTGGGCGCATGACATGACGACACAATAATTCAGCTTGTGGAGGTTCGTGAGGGTGTATGAAAACATACATATGTATGTATATGTAGCACTTACATATATTGATAGAAATGCAAAAAAGGGCAGAAATTTCAGTGGAGTTAGGTCTTCATGCACATGCAATTTGAAACCAACTGGCATCCTGCTTCCGTAAACTGGAATGCAGAGTACAATAGAATGCTTTGGTGGCACGCATATTAAGCCATGGTCTTTTCCATCACTTTCTTTGCCATTTTTTAGATTTTCTTAATTTTTTTCTTATTATTGATAAACACTCGGTGGCACTAGCCAATTGAATAATTTTGCGATTATCATTTGTATAAATATTAATTAACAAACAATAGGAAAATCAAAGTCTCACAATGATAAATCAAACGACATTAAATGTAATTATGTCAAAATTAGTTCTTGATGTAGACAACGATGCCGTATTGCCATTATTTAGGGATGGGACTCTTTTCTGTCACAAAGACACAATAAAAAAACTTGTGTGTGATCAAAAAATTTTTTGGGAACAGCACAGCACACATATGAAAATGACACCACAAAATGACAACATTTGAAATGCCCAATGTAAACTCGGCATAGCTTTCAATGTTGATTCTGGAGTTTGTCAATTTTGAATATACGGAAAATTCTAGGAAAATATAGGTTTAAAATCAAATCCTACTACAGTATACTTATAGGTACGATAAATAAAAATAAAACTGGGTCTGTCAATAGCTAAATTTTTCCATTCCGAAATCTTCGTTATCTGTGCTGGTAATTTTTTTTCCCAAAAAATAAGCAGAAAATCGCTATTTCCGTTTGAGCGGCGTAGTATTTTTGGTTGAACTCATAGTTTTAGAGAATTAAAATACCTTGATCAAACATTTTATGTTAGTAAAACAATTTCTTTTGAGGGCAAAAAAGTACTTTAAAAAATTTATTTTTGATACTAAACTGCAAAAGCCATCTCCCATCACTGATGTAGATTAAAACCTTAGCAGAGATCTTTGTTATAAACCGCTTGAGCGGTGAAAATAGCTGTTTCATTAAATCACTCACTGCCAGTGCTGCCGTTCTGCAATGTGATGTACAGCACCCTTATTCTGTAATTCGCTAAAGCAAAAGTTCTGAACAAATACAAAATTAAACATTTTTCGCGATGACATAAAATACTAAAATTTCCGTGGATTAAGGTTTTAAGCTATTGCCTTATGTAGAAATACACGTTTGAAAATTGCATTCGCAATCAAAATTCGATAAATCGACTTAATAAATTTTTAGCCATAGAGATTTATCTTTAGCGAGTTACGAAATAAAAGGGTAGAGAATGACAAACGTGTCTGTCATGACTTTCACATCCGTGTGAAAGTGAATCTTTTCCGCATATTTTGGTGTCCTGACATTCACTTCCGAATAATTTTTTCGTTTTACTTTCGACTGCACCAAGCAATGTGAAAGTAAATAGAATCGCCTTTTTTCCACATTAAAATTAATTTAAATTAAAAGAAATCTTTTTTAAAATTAGGCTTGATATCTCATCTACCTAATTCGGAAATTTAAACCAATATATATTTGGTTTTAATACATAGAAAAGGGGACATGAAAAACATGCCCATATTAGCAACAAATTTTGCAAAAATATTCGGAAGTATGCAGACACCAAATCTTTTTTTTGCGATTCGGAAATTTTCATTCTAATTGAAAACGTTCGAAAGTCGTGACAGACACGAACGTATCGGTTTAAAATCTCTTTGAGCATTGCCCATAACTGTGGAGGTTCATAACAAAACGCATCAATTCTACTTTTCCATAACCATTAACAATGCGAGTGAGACGCGAAACTCTCGAAGACCAAATAGCACACATAAGCCTGATCGCACTTAAGAAATAATTACGATGACGAGCGAATTGCTCTACAGCGCAGAGCCACAAAATATACAGAAGTATCACAAGACGGAAAATAAGGGTATATCTCTGTTCGTCTCGTTTTTCCTCGAATTTTGTAGGCGTTTTTTCAATGTTTTTTCATATTTTTGAATCTGTTTACTAAGATGTATATTGATAAAATATTTTTCATGTAGAAATTTTCTTAACATATTTTAAATTTCTTTTTCGTAAGCAATTTTTAAGATTAATTGCAAACTTTAAATTAAAAAAAAAATAGCTCAGCTGTGTTATCGCTATTATATGCTGCATGTGTCTTGGCTTGTGGTGTGCAATTTAAAACGCTTACGATGGTAACACTGTTCTCAGGTAGCAAATAAACGCACTACAAGAATAGTCTCAGTCAACTCAGCGGTCATTTGATCGGAAGTCATGCAGGATATATTCATCATTGCGTAGAACAAAGTTTCCATTACATTATTGAGAGCAAAATGAAAAATGTGATATAAACTTTTCTGTACGTGTGATGTTGCGTCTCACTCTAATGACTATAAAACATATATTCGTACTGCTCACTTTACTGCTTTTAACTAATCAATGACAGCATAAATATTTGTCAAGTTTGACTGATCAGTCCCGGTTCACACGTTCCAACTTTTGTTGCTCAACTCGTAATTCAGCTGTAAGAAAGACGGAGACGGAAGTACAAATATCTCTTTTTTTCTTACAACTGAATTACGAGTTGAGCAACAAAAGTTGAAATTTGTGAACCGGGACTCACAATTAACTAAATTACAATTTAATAGATTTAAATCAACACAAAGCACACAATTGGTACAACAGTGGTCGCCAAACTTCTTTTATATAACAAACAGCGATGCCCACACTAAAATAAATTTTAATTTGGTATAATTTAACGGAATGTATGGTTGGTGAATGTGAAAGATGTGGTTCTCAAGAAAAAAGTTTGGCGACCAATGTTGTACCAATTTTGTACTTTCATCATCCTGGAAGCTTAAATATACAGAAAGCGCATAAATAGAACGCGGAAAACATTATGGTGGTAGTTTTTCAACAAAGAGTCTTCTAATAAAAATTTTATTAACTCAGTAAATTTCTAAGGATTTTTTTTAACACAAACATGCGAAATACTCTTTATCAATTATGTTGTATAAAAAATTCATATATAGTATAATTCCAGTACAAAAATACTGCCTAAGAACGAGTCCAAAGTACAAAAGTATCGCAAAAACCAAAAAATTATATTTGGTGAAAAAAATACAGACATACATATATCCTAAATTTACTGAAACGAAAGATATATGGTTCGAAAGATCTCTTCTTTCTAGATCCGTTTATAAATTTCAAATAGGTCGATATTTAACTTAGTTAGAGGTTGATAAGCGCCTACTGGTACGAAAAACCGGTTTTTGTTACCCAGATTCTTGTTATACTCGATAATACCTACCAGAAAAATAGTATCACGTCACAATTTCATTAAAATTTGTCACACAGTGTTATAAGAAGAAACAAACTTAGCAAAAAAAAAAAAAAAAATGGCGTACGAAAATAGTAAACCACTTTTGACAGCTAGGCATTAAAACTAAACGAGAAATAGGTCATCCATCTGATTTTTCGCATAGATAGTGGTTTCTTATGCCGGCCTTACACTACACAAGTTCAGTGCTCAAGTCTGGCACTGTACAGTGCGTGTGTGTAGTGTATGGGGGCGGTTGTGCTATTTACGCAGTGAACTGTGTAAATATCAAAACGATTTTGATATTTGCTCAAGTTTGAAAACTGTACAGTGAACTTGTGTAGTGTATGTTGCAAACGCTCAGTTTTGTCGTGATTTTTTAAGAGTTAAAAACAAAAAATTAGCGCAGAAAAAATATTCTGGACAGAGTTCCTAGAATTATACAAAGAATCGCCTGCATTATGGTGCATTAAAAGCAGTGATCATAGCAATAGAATTATGAAAATCGAAGCCTACGAAAAATTAATTAATAAACTAAAGGAAAAATACCCCGATGCAAATAGAGAAATGGGTGTTAAAAGATTAACACATTTAGGATTTAGGCTGTTTTTATTGCCACAGCAATTAATAAAATAGAGCAGTATTTGCACATGTTGTCTTCTTCACTTATAGCTTTAAAATAAAAACTGCACAGTTTACTTGTATAGTATGTGTCACAAGCTTAGTTTACGCAGTGCCAGACTTGAGCACTGAACTTGTGTAGTGTATGGCTGGCATTAGCAAAAAACTACGTAACTGCTCATCCTCATAATCAGATAAATCTGCTCACCTGGCAACACTGATGCCTGATAGTAATCACATGCCAATATATGCTAAAGCTTATTGCTGTGAAACATTAAATTTATTGTTGAATCTGTACAGAACTGCCATAATAGTTTATTTTATAAATTACTTAGCTCATCTTACAACCATACACTTAAAATTAAAGAACAAATTAATATTGCCACTTGCAATATATATTGTATTAACGAGGCTCAATCCAACCACCAAAAGCACCTTCCAATTCGGCTGCTATTTGCAAACATAATTTATCCATAAAGGGAGCAGCCACTACTTGAAAACCTATCGGCATACCACGGCGATCCAAGCCCATAGGTACATGCGTGACAGGAAAACCCAAGACATTGAACATAAGCACTAAGGAAACACCACATATATTTACAGTGGAACAGAATTTGAAAAACCCGCCTGATTTGTGGTAAGTGGGTATAAATAACACGCCATTTGTACCCAAAAGTTGCTATGTAGTTTGAATGATAGAAGAACTGATGTTATATTGTGTGATTCAAATAAAAATTCTAAACTTACAATCAGTTGTTCCTTAAGATCTTTCAATTGTGTTTTTAGTTTCTCGTTTTGTGTGTCTGTCAGAAATGCCTGCGTTTCAATCATAAACTCCACTAAAAGTGGCATTAAGGTAATTTTTGATCTGCCAGCAATACTTTTCAGAATTTCCCTCAAAATGTCTGTACGTGTCGGGCGCTCCACTGTCGAATTGGTAATTACACTTGGTATTCCCTTTAGAGCGACTAGATGTGATATATTCATTTCAATGGCACTATTGAAGGCGTCAATATTTACCTTAAATTGAGTATTACAATTGTCTGATTCATAAAAAATATTTTTGATTTTGTAACAAACCAAATAAAAATAAAATAAAATATCTATGTCCAAACAATATCACCTGGACGATATTACGAGTGATATCGTTTTCAAATCATAAATGATAGCAATTTCGTACTGAGCCTTATGGTATACATAGTTAAAAGAAAATAAATAAAAATTAGGACATTTTCTTCCGCTATTACATCTTGACATTATTCTTAAAGAATATTGAATAATGAAAATTTTGACTTAGTTTTTTAAATCTATTATTTGCTATTGATTGAATTCAAGGAGAATCCATATTAGGTAATCTCAACTGCTCAGGTGCATTGTTGTCAGACATGGCGATTTGGGGTCTAAATTTTTAAATTTTGATAAGAAAAATTTAGTCCCTGTTCACACACCTCAACTTTTGCTGATCAACTCGTAATTCAGCTGTAAGAAAGACGGAAAACGAAATAAAAATATCTCTTTTTTTCTTACAGCTGAATTACGAGTTGATCAGCAAAAGTTGAAGTGTGGAACCGGGAATTACAAGAAATAATATGTGGCGATTTTATTTCTACTTTTCTCGATTTACTGCTAAACTTTTACTCGATTGCTTATAAAAATTTATGTTAAAAACAAATTTATTAGCAAATTGTATATGTATTAAGAAAAATTACATAAAATTGATTTTGGCAACTTTTGACGATTTTTTAAACCAATTTGGCGAAATAGGTCGGAAAAATCTGACAACCCAGCACAGGTGACTATTTTCGCCGTTAGTAGTTTGAATATCCGTTATGTGTCAACACACATTTTTCAAAAGTATACATTTCTCCAAGCGAATTGACACAAGTTTGTCTTATATGAATTTGCCTTGGTTGAATTCGTTTCATTAAGGCATATTCATATAAGTTAAACTCACCTCAATTTGCTTTGAAAAATTCATATTTGGGATGGCAAATTACACGCAGCGAATATACATGTGTAGTTATCTATGCAGTTGAGACCACAATATCAATTATGAAATTTTTTGGTCTTGGAAAATATTGAAATAGTTATTTTTAACAAATCGTAAAACGATGGTCTAATACAGTTTTATAAAAATGCTAACGTTTTCGCTTTCATATCTTTCTTTGGTTTACTGGGTTATATATAAAAGATTTGTTAAAGACATTTTGTTTCAAAAATTGCTTTTTTAAACCTTTCATAAACCAAAAATATTTTTTATGAATACTTAAAACCTTTGTGTATTCTAGAACATGATATACATATGTAAGCTCAAAATACATATTTTATTTCAAATATTGAATACTGCCCAATTTTTTACCTCTTCTGTATATAAGCCTCCCTTTTCAAAACATTTAACGGCCCTTTTAATGGCGAATTTGATTTCATAATCAGCTGGAACATGCACAAAGTTACCCATGGAAAATGTGTAGTAAATCTAAAAAGCAAATTAATTTTCTTTTAAATAAATTAACAACTTGATATATGTACATTTTTGAACTAGCCTTCACATCATCAAGCTTGACTCCCTCCTCGAATTTGAGTTTTTCAGCATTTTTGCCCGCCATGATGTGCATTAATAGAGGCAAATCTTTTGCAAATCTTGTTATGGGACCCATTTGCAGATAATTAGAAAACGCAGCATCAGTTTTACTATAAGGAAAATGTCCTTCCACCGAAACCAGGCCACCTGTTGGCTTGTGACCAAAAACACCACAATATAAAGCAGGCAAACGTATGGAACCACTAATATCTGAGGCCAGACCAAATGGAGTAGCACCGGCACCATTTAATGCACCCTTATGAAATAATGAAAGTGAAAAGAGGTTCTGAAATTGTTCAACTCTATTTTACTTCGCCACTCGAAGAACCACCTGCTGAACGTTTCAAATCGTACGGATTAAAACATTTGCCATGTACATGTGTATCAGTCTCAAAGGATAAACAAAATTCAGGATTGGCTGATACCAAGAGCGGAATACCACCAGCAGCTTTCAATAGGCTCACTACTGTGCCGTCCTTAGGACAGATTTCGTGTTGGCGTTTTAAACTGCCAACCGAATAGGAATGACCTTAGTTGGAAGATATTTCAGTGATTATTATTTTTAACACCCGACTAAAAAAAGGGGTGTTATAAGTTTGTAGTGTGTGTCTGTGTGTCTGTGTGTCTGTCCGTGTGCACGTACAGGCCAAACGGATGGACCGATTCTCATTTAGTTTTTTTCTGTTTGAAAGATGACTTGATCGAGAGGGTTCTTAGCTATGTTTGAAGAAAATCGGTCCAGCCGTTTAGAAGATATAACATCTTTTCTGAAAAAGTCGGGGGTTTTTAAAATTTTTAATTTTTGTTATTTATATCCAATAACGAAATAACGAAAAACAATTTAGGGCTTTTCTATATGAACGAAGCGTCATATTTTGTTATTTAATTGTACTTATACAAACATATCGTTGCATGTATATATAAAGGCCCTAACTCATAATTTTCTTAAATTTGAGTTTTTTGTATGTTTTGATTGAACAATATTTAATGTATTGAAAAATGCAAAAATCTTGAATTAAAAAAATAATGAGTTAGGATGTTTCTATACTAAAGTAACGATGTGTATGTACATTAGAAATGCATAATTATTTAAAATTGTATATGCCGGATATTTTAGAATAATACCTAATTTACATTAAGCATTTTTTCATGAAATTTCATGAATTTTGTTGCACGAAACTTTTTCTATTGGCTAATTGCAGCGCTATACAAAATAATTTTATATAAAAAAGGACGTAGAATGGATCACTGATGCTTTTTTAATAACTTTTTTGATATGAATTCCTCCTCAATGAAAAATTTTCATGCAACTAATTTCATGAAAAAAAATGCTTAATGTAAATTAGGTATAAGTACATATTTTAACAGAAAAGCAAAAACCAATTTAGAAAATTCACTTTGTAGTGTTGACTCGGAGTACTTAACATTCCAGCTTACTATAACTTTTTTTATAATTATATTCTTGTCTAATTAATATTAATAAATTCTAGACTTTGTCACCTCTCATTTGGTGTATCATACAGAAATCAACTAATAAAAAAAAGAAAATAAAAATTAATTGCAAAAGCAAACAAAATGCCACTTTTCGTCACATTGCTTTTTAAAATAAAAAAAATACCTCTTACTGGTAATAGATTAAGTGTAGTATTATCGCTTTTGGATTGTTGATATTAAGTCTCGCTATATTTCTTATGTTTCTTTTATAGGAGAATGACTTAAATTTTCTATAAGAAGTGTCGTTTTATGTGGTTTTATCTGCGCCCAATTTTAGTGCCTTCTTTTAATGGACATTATCGCCTAATTCGAAACTGGAAACTAATTTTCGGCGAATTCATTTTTTTTTATAGAATAATACACACATATGGAAAGATAAGCTCACCTCAATTCGCTTTGAAAAATTTAGACTTTAGAACAAGGCGAATTTAGCCATGTGTGGTCACAACCGATCAAATATCTATTTTCACACCTTGCAATTTGAATATACATATGTATGTTGGATGTCAAAGCTACTAAAAGAGTTCGATACAAGTCTACACCTAACACGAATTCGCCTTGTTTCAGTACCTACATATTTTTGACATAAAAAGTAAGAAATTTCTCAAAGCGAATTGAGACGAATACACCTTATATAAATGTGCCTTGTTTGAGATGTTAACAAAATATACTAAAAAATGCAAGGCGAATACATATTATGTGGTCTCAACTGCTCAGGTGACTATTTTCGCCGATAGTAATTTCAATATCACTATTCTACACAATCGCACGATCTATGAAAAAATACAACACTTATATGATAAATTGTTATTGTGTTTGAAAATTTACATAAACTCCATCATACCAGGGTTGTATTTTCGCAAAAATCGCATGTTAAATTGTATGTTAGATGTCAGTAATTTTTTTCAGTAAAATTTTTGACATCAAAAATATAAATATCTCAAAGCGAACTGAGTCGAGTTTACCTTTAATGAATATACCTTGGTACAATATGTGTTGCCACTAAGAGATATTCGAATTATATCCGGCGGAAATAGTTAGTCACCTGAGCACTTGAGACCACCTGATATAGAGTTCGTCTTGACATTTACCAAAGGGCCACTCACACTATTTATTATACATGTATGTATTAAGACTTTCATCACACTTAACGAAAGAGAAATCTAAAGACATTTGTTTCTACTGTCAAAAAGTCTAACGTAAAGTGACATTTTATGTTCACACTATCACACCTCATATTATATTACAAACACACAGCTGTTGATGATTAACGTGCCTATATTAATCGTTAACTTCCGGCGGCAGAGCAGTTTAATGCACGCTGTGGTCGTGCCGGCCTTTGAAAATAGATGTAGGTTAAAGTAGTTGATTTAAATAAGATAAACAAAAATACGATAATTTCGTTCATTTTCAGACATGGCTTACACGATTAGCATATTCAATATTTATAGCCGGTTTAAGGCGAAAACCAACACCATAAACGACGGCAAGACATCGGCGTCGAAACAGACGACTTTATCAGTTTGTTTATTATTTAATTTTGCAATAATCTAACTCTGATAAGATGAAAAGTATTATCGTTTAGAAAAATTTCAGAAAATGGTCAAGTATGATTGAATTATATGTCATTCTTTATGAAATTTTGCATTCATAATATCGCACTTGCACGTATTATTTGAGTTTTTGACATGTAATAATACAAAGTGTAGGGGCGTTAAACAGTCATTGAGAAAAACAAAAAGGGAGAGGAAATGTTACATTTTCGAAGTCCGCTAGCTGTCTTGCTAGTTAAATAAACTCATACAAAAGGGGTTTTTGTCCTTACTGACATACGCCGTTGTTTAAGAAATGAAGCGAATTGAGCTTTACAGATAATGGCTCAGTTAAAAATACCCACCTTTAAGACCACAAGACTCTTTAACGGTGAACGGTATACCCAGCAGGGGGTAACGTTGAAATAATAAAAGCAGTTTAGCCTCGTGATCTGCTTTACTTATGAGAGAATCAGCATGTTGTGCCTCTTTAATGGCATCTTCAAAACGATCCTGTACCACCGCATTGAGGCAGCCATTAACTTCCTTAATACGGGCTATATATGCCTCAACCACCTCTTGAGAAGTTAACTACGGTTAAAGAATTAATTTCTTTCTGTTATTCCATATATTAATAAAGGCGAGTTCACATATTAAATAAATTTAGAAACGAATACCTTTCTTTTTATCAATTCTTCTCTTAATACCGTTACCGGTTTCTTTAATATGGGATTTTTTATTGCGGGATAAGTGGGTTTTAGTTTTGGTATCAGTAAATTCGCTACATTATTTACGATGATGGCAATGACATTTAAAATAACACTCAATACTCTTAAAAGTAGACTCATGATATATGCAAGTATGTAAATATTTTTGGATTTGATTATTTTACTTTCTTTGAGGTTAGAAAATTTTCTTTTAATTTCACTTGAAACTTGTGTATTGCACAGCTTGAAGTGTGCTACTAAATTGCATTTTAATTTAGTTTTTTATTAAAAGCAGCGTACGTACGTACCTTTTAAATAAGTTCTCGCTGATTTACTTCCACGTAATTATTTTGTGCGTCTGTGGTTGATCCGCTGCTGAAACGAATATTATCAGTTCTAGACTCACTAATTAAAAAAAAAAAAAAAAACAAAATCAAAACATTTGAGCGGATTGGAATTAAATACTATTTCAATACCACATGCATACATACATATATAAATATTATTTAATGTCATTACTGTTGCGCCCCTATTTATTTACTCGTATCTATAAATTGTTTATATACATATGTATGACATTTTATATTTTACTCGTAGACATGTAATTCAACACAAGCCGCATTCATTATTTAACTAAAAATAGTATTTATAGGTGTGTCATTATTTAAAGAACAGCTCCGAAAATTGTTTAAAGCCTCTATAAGGTACGATCACACTTGACAAATATTTGCCCCAAAAGAGCGTAACCAGTAAAATCAAAATTTTTTGATTTTCCATCAAGCATCGTTCACTCATCGTTTCACTCATACTATAACCAATCTCAGCAAGCATTTTGACCGTGTCTAAACCCCTTAAACCTAAGCTTCACCTACTATTGTATGTATTTATATGTATGTGTGTATATGTTACTATATTATTTGACTTCTGGTTTTTTTATTTTTGTTTTTACATACTTATTTTTAATAAATTAATCAAGATTTTGTTTTAATTAATATGTTAATAAATTCTGTTATTACATTTCAAATACTTTGTTTATTTTGAAGCAAAAATTTTAAATTATATTTTGAGCTTTTATACTACTCTAAACTTTAAATTTTAACCCCTATATTCATAAAATTTGAAACGAGTTTGAAATGTATGTTATTTAAAATTTTCCATACAAAATTTTCCTAAAATGAATTTCAAATTCATTTTATTTTGTTATGAATATGGGGGTAAATGTATTACAATTAAAAAAAAATATTTTCGTGCTTTTTTACTATATTTTTCGAATTTTATTGCGCTTTTTACCCTTTTTCCAACAGCTTAATGTGCTTTTGCTCTTCGTAGAGATACCAACACTGATTGTTTGTGCTCGTGTGCAAAAACAAAACAAAAACAAATTGAGCAATCGTTCTCATTGTTTTTGTTTTGTTTTTTTTTACTCACTTCAAAGAACGAAACAAAACAAAATCAAACATTTTATTTCGTTTATTTTCATACTCTGCTTTGAAGTACAAAAAAAAAAAAAAAAAAAAAATAAATAAATTTGTAACTGTAATAGGTTCGGTTATTTCACGTTCAAGCTCCTGTGCCTGGCATAAACAGCATAGCTCTAAAAATATTATTTACTGTAATTACGCTCCTATACCCATTTGTTTGTTTGGAAGGCAATCCCATACAACGAAAAATATCGGAAATGATAAATGTTGCCACTAATACACACTATTGCGATGTCACAAAATTTCATAATGTTTACTCATCATAATTATTGTTTTATTTGTCATTTTGTATGTATGTATTTCCTGTTTATTTTATTTTATGTACATTTAAATCTGTATATTCTATAGATTTTAAATTTATACTTTTTTAACACATTATTGCTACAATTTGCTTAAATTTTTTATTTTCAGTAAATAATTCAAAACCTATTAAAGTCTATTAAATGTTCTTAATATGTAATTATTACACTATAATTGTATTGACTGAATATAAATTTGCATATAATCATAATACATATTGTACGTATGCAATTATTTAGGCATTCAAACATACATACATATATTTAGTATAAGCATAATTTTAGTTAAATGATTAGAGGTTCGTTGAACCATTTGAACTAAAGTCTTAAGTTTTAGCATTTAACATTAAAGTAAATACAGATTAAAATAAAAATAAAAAGATTTTGCTACTGAAAAGCAAGATAATAAAATTTTTTTATTTTAAGAAATCAAAAATAGTTTTGATTTCAAAGTTGGTGTTTAATTATCTTAATGTTTACTTAAAACTTGCGTTTAGATTATGTGTATCAAAACTAAGTATTTTGAATTCCTCGTCGTTGGACTTTGGTTCATTTGACGCTTTTCGAATAATTGAAACAGTTATTATTTCAATTAAAATATTTTAAATTTCATCAGAAAGTTGCTGGCGAAAAAAACAAGTCTATAATTTTTCTTTTAATTAAGAAAATAGTTTATAATAATAATTTCATTAAAAAATCGTTTATTGATGATTAAGCTATCATTTTATTGTGTGTGTAATTATTTTTAGCTAGACTCACTTGAATTTGCTTTGAAAAATTCATACTTTGGGCCTATGCCAAACGGTAGCAAAGTACTAGTGCAAGTAAATTTTTGCCACATTGAGGTGAATAAAATTTCACTAGCCCTGGGGGCTAGTAGAATTTTTGAAACAACAGATACATTTTTGACAAGCAGCAAATAAGAAGCATGGTATCATAAAATTTAAAACTACTGCCGTCGCTTCGAGCCGTCTCCCAATACATAGATTTATACGTCTTTTAAATTTAATTAGACTGTGAAAAAATTATTGTTTATTTTAGTATGCGAAAAATATTGCATCATACATATAATATTGTATAATTTTTTGCTGTAATTATATAGTTTTATATAAAAATATCCTCTCAAAAATTTGTTCATCAGCTTTTTTCTATGCTAAAGCGAATTTGTCAAAATCAAGGCGAATTCAGTATCAGGTGACCTTATCAGTACAACAATTTTGCAACACAAAAAACAACATGTGGTTTGCTATGCTACAAAACTAATCTGTCAAAAGATTTCTGAGCAAATTTTGACATTTTGGTTCAAATTGCTCAATTTTGCATCAACAGCTGATAATCAGCCGGGCTGGTAAAGTCACCTGATACTGAATTCGCCTTGGTCAAAATTTTACATTGTCAAAAAAGAAAATAAAATTTTTTCCCCAGAGCCAAATATTTTTTTACCATAGTACTTTTCAACCGTTTGGCACACGCCCTTTGGATTCCAAGCAAAGTGCTAAAAAACTTGTTTTGTCATCTGAGGTGTATTCAAATTATAAGCGGCGAAAATAGTAAGCTGGGCCGTTGAGCCCACCTAACATGAATCCGCCTTAATTGGTGCCAACTTTCTAACATGATTTTTAGTTACTGAGTAAAAATACAGTGCTTAGGATCATAGGATCAATTGTATACCTCTTAATGGAAGCATCTAAAAAAGTAAAGCAACTTTACCACAATATGTTAGATTTTATAACTTTAATTTTATACCAGCAAGAGGTCAGGAAGGCACGTTATATACTTAGGGCTTTATGTATAATCAAAAATTGTCATGAAGTTAGCATAAGTGGCAAAATTGAACATGGTCTTAACGTGTTTTGCCATACAATTTTACTATGAAAATCATGCTTACGACTACATCGTGTGTTAATGTCAAATTGTATAGAGAGACTCGTTCAACTTTGTCACTTATGTTAACTTCATGCCAGTTATTGATTATACATAAGGCCGTTATTCTTTTAAAAAATTTATACAATTTTTTGTTTTTAATTAATTTTTTGTTAATATTTGTAAATACAAATTTTTATTATAAATATATAATTGAAAACAATATCGATCAGCTGTTTCCTACCGTTGCAGTTACATTCCATTACAGTCGGCTAACTGAAACTTAAACCATCAACATGAACAGCGTTGTCAACTTGGTGCGTTTCGCACCATTTTGGGTGCTTTTTGAAATTTTTTGTGCGAAAAAATCGTTAGTTGGTGCGTGGTGCGCTTTTTTAAAGATTTCGGTGCGTTTTTTAATTTTTGGTGGCACCAACGCAAATTTAACACAACAATTGGTTAAAACCGGAAAATTCTTGTTGTGAAACTTACCAACTTCCTGATAGTGTTAACTACCATGTTAATAGTAATGTTTATAAAACATCACAATTTGAAATGAAATCTGTCTAATGTCCCGATGATAACAATAATGATGAAAATATTAGCTTTATTAATTTGAAATAATTGATTTTTTATCTCTTTTTAAAAAGTTTTAAACATAATTTATAAAATTAATGTGCAAAAATTTATCATCTAGCAAACATATGTATGTGCCCTTAATAATGAAAGTTGTATAAGTCATATATTTCTTTGGTCGAGATATTTAGTAGATTACATTTGAACAAGTTCAAAAATATTTTAATTATGCAGCAGTTTAATTTAGAGTTGTACTAGTCTCGATTAATATAAATTTATTTTACTACATACCCAAGGTGTATCTAACTAGGTGGCAGCGCTACTTCAGCTGATAATTTTTTGCTCTGTGTGCTTTGTAGCTGAAGAATGGTTGCCATATTTTTGTATAACAAATCCTTACGCAGTCACCTGTGTAATTACAGCATATACATACCTATATCGAATCAAAAATTCGTATGATTTAGACTAGACCACTTTCATAATTAAGAACACATGTATACCATGTATGTACGAGTTTGTTTACTTTCTTTTTGGTTAAGTTTTTTTTTAGTTTTGTACATACCCAATAAGCAATTTTGCTTGAAATCAACTGTAAAACAAGTTTTATTCAAGCCACACAATCAATTGTCAAGGGTTGAATTATGCTTGATTCACACCTTAATTCAATAGCATTCTCCAGTGAAAAGGGAACTTGAATTCAATTCGAACAATTCACTTGTAGTACAGTTTAATTCAAGCCTTGAATTATACTGCAATTCAGCCTTGTATTAAAGTTGAATTTAAGTATATTTCAAGCTTAAAAAATAAATCTTTTAAAATAGAATGGAAAATGCAATTCGCTGGTTTTTAAATAATAATTTTCTGCATATCTACCTTCACTGTTCTTTTCACGATGTTAATCACCTTTTGTTATTTAAAATTAACTTTTTTATTTATGTTTGATATTTTTCACAATTTCAATTTTATTAATAAGTAAATTATGTATTTGACAAGACTTGAACATATATGTATGTATGTTGTTTGATATTTTATTTCAAAATGTTTTCAAACTTGAAAATTACTTGAAAAAACGCTTGAACTTAGCTTTGTTTCCAGTTAAATTTTAAGTACTTGAATATTAATTTTTTGAGTGCTTATTGGGTATATTGTAAAAGGCTGTTTACTTTTATTTTTGTATTTTTAATATGAGTAAATGTATTAAACTTCTGATAATTTTTTTTTCAATATTTGAATAAAAAAGTTTAGTACTTTCATTAGTTTTGAATCCTTACTATTAATCGTTGATCTCTTTAAACAGTTTTTTACAGAATTTATTTATAATAGAAATGAATATAAACAAATTTGATAAGTTTTTATAGGTTTTATTTTTTTTAACACTGAACTGAAAAGCCTGTTTAAGTGTTGCATTTTTAACACAACAAAAGAATATAATATTATACTTTTTATGTAAAATTAATTAAATAAACATTTTAAAAAAGAAATTCTAAGCTTGGTGCGTTTTTTTGTAAATGGCGCGTTTTTTCTCCATTTTGGTGCGTTTTGAAATTTTAAAGTTGACAACGCTGAACATGAATACCTGGAATGTGGACAGAGGAAAATATTGCACCTGTATCCGCCTGTGTTAATGATGACCATGAGTTATCGTTTAGTCACCGTTCGCAGAAATCGGGCCTCTGTTCACTCCACAATTTTTTTTTGCCGAAAATGTGTTTTTTTTAATCAAATCCGAAAGTGCAATAAATAATAATATAACATAACAAATATAAATTAATATTAAATTTTTTTAATTTAAAGCTTGAAAAATATTTATTAAATTTAACAAAAGGTCAAGAAAATCAGATAATATATTCATTTCATGGAAAAAAGATAATGTGTGGACAAAACTAAATAAAGAAGCACATATTTGATAGTTCATTGCAAAATATTTGTATCGTTTGCATTGGCGTAGCTAAAATTTTTTCTTGGCCTGGGGGGTGGGGGTCATTACGACTGACGATTTTCATGAGTAATATTAAAACAGATAATTACAAGAAATTTGAAATAATTCAAGGAGGTAGAGCAATTCCCCGTAGTATGACCTTTCTACGTCTATGATCGTCTGGCTGCAGCTTAAAGTGTACATGAATGAATTAGTGATTTATAAACATTTATTTTTTCTTCTCAATTTAAATGCTTTCAACGCATTCCGGCTTTAATTAAATGATTTTGTATGCGACTAATAAATAATTTAATTCAAAAACTGCACAATAGGACATTGATTGTTAAGATTTGATATGTATGTAAATGTTTCATAAATAAATATTAGGGGCACATGTATGTACATACATACATCGAATCTTACTTGAGTGAATGTATTCACAGCAAACAAATAAAGTAGAACTTCACATGCGAATAGATTTCGTATTTAAAAAATTAGGTTGTTAATAAAAAGGCACAATAAGGGGAGTTCTTACATTGAAGTTGATTTTGATGGGACAAACCGAAATGCATTATTTTCTTGGTTTTTGACAGACATCAAAAAATCTTGTAAATCAAAATAAAAGAAGGCCGGGTGGCAAGCCTACGCTCAATGTAAATTAGATCTGAACCCGTATTCTGTAACTCGCTAAATCTAAAACTAAATTCTATCGATAAAATGCTGAACAAATAGAAAATTAAAAATTTTTTGCGATAACATAAAGCACTAACATTTCGGCGAATTATATTTTTAAGCCACTGCCTGATTTACATACACGTTTAAACATTGTATTCCTAGCCGAAAATCGATAAATCGACTTTTAAAATTTTTAGCGATATAGATTAACTTTAGCGAGTTACAGAATACGGGGGCAGAATAGAAAGTGCTAAATACAGGGTGGGCCAAAAGAAACCAAGGGGTGTAAAAGTTTAATAACTTTTTTGTTTATTAACTTTTTTTTATTTTTTCTTTCAGATTAAATAATATACAAAATGGAAATTTTTTTACACTAAGTATGAAAAATGATATCTCTTAAATGACCACCGTTTTCAGCTTCGCACTGATGGGCTCTCTTTAGAGCATTTTCCATAACATCTTTCAAAACTTGTGGCTGTAGCGTTCGAATTTCTGCAACAATGTTTGCCTTGAGTTCAAGGATTGTCTCTGGCTTGTTCACGTACACTCGCTCCTTCAAAAAACCCCAAAGAAAATAGTCGGGTGCTGTCAAATCTGGCGATCGCGCTGGCCAAATAATTTCCGAATTTCGAGAAATTATTCGCTATCCAAAAATTTGACCTAAAAGTGCCATTGTGTCTCGGGCAGTATGGGCAGTGGCTCCGTCCTGCTGAAACCACATACCAGGTCTGTTTTCAAGAGCAGGACGTAAAAAATTTTCTATTATAAACCGATACCGCTCTCCATTTACGGTTACAGCACTTCCATCTTCATTCTCGAAGAAGTAGGGCCCAATGACATTTTCAGATGTGATCCCACACCATACTGTACACCTGATGGGGTGCAATTGGCGTTGATGAATGGCTCTTGGATTTTGAGAACCCCAGAACCTACAGTTCTGCTTATTAACAAAGCCATTCAAATGAAAATGAGCTTCATCACTCATAATCAAATTTTCAATAAAGTTGATTTCATTTATTCATTTCTTATTTTCTGATTTTCATTTATTATTTTCATTCATTATAAATTCTCCAAGTGTTGTCTATATAATCTGAAAGAAAAAATAAAAAAAAATTAATAAACAAAAAAGTTATTAAGCTTTTACACCCATTGGTTTCTTTTGACCCACCCTGTATTTGTTTTTGTGAGTGCTCTGGAGACGATCAAATAAACATTTCAATCAGTACATTGCATATATAGAGCCTTATTTTCGATTTTATCGTAAGCGACATGTTATCGAAAATAGACTTTTTTTTATTGAAATTAAAATTTTATGGGCCTGCCCATAGTTTAGACTATAAAAATGCCAAAATTGTTGATAACTTTTAAGATAAGGGCAGTAAAATTTTATCGTAAGCGTTAATTTACTTACAAAAACTAATTCAGACCAACTTAGGACGCTGGACTACGAATCAGACCACAGAGCAGTGGAATTTGTTTTCTTTACGAATACTTGCTTAACAAGGGAACGTAGATTTACAAACAGGTTATCAGCAAATCTCGATACCTGTGGACTACCACTTGACAGGAATGTGACTGACGCGGAAATTGATATATGTATAGAAACAATGGAAGAAACCTTTCAAGATACTATAGAGCATTCTACACCTAAGGTGCCCATTGGATGTAGGGGCCTGTTAAAACTTCCATTGCATATAATAAATTTCATTGGACAGAAAAAACGACTCAGACGAGCAATTCATGGCTGCCAGGACCCAGGCAGACGCAACATTTTAAAGGCGGACTTGTGGAAATTAGACAGAATTATACAAGGTGCCATAGCCAACTTTGAACGCGAGTATTGGACAGATTTTTTGCAAAATATCACACTAAATAATCGGACTTTTAGGCATATAAAGATGGCAGCGGGCCTACACTTGCGTCCATCAATTCACAGTTTAGTTGATGCTAGTGGTACAACAATTACTGATAATCTTGGTATGGCGAATCTCTTATCTCACAGCTTATTCCAGATGAATCAGTCTGGAGTAAACGATCGTATGGATTCATTTGGTATGAGGGTACGGGATGTAGTATCGTCTTTAGACAGAACAACACCATTGACGACTTTTGGAAGGACCTTAACGGCTGGCGGAAGAATTATTGACTTTAGTACACATACTGACAGATTTGGTTTTATCGATGAGGTGTCTATTGGCAATGCTTTGAAACGCAGGTCAAACAAGAGATCTTCAGGGGTGGATGGTATACCTGATTTTGTATTAAGGAAGACAGATATTGTAGCATGGAGATTTTTATCCATAGTATTTAACCATTGTCTAAATATTGGATATTTTCCTAGAGCATGGCGTGTAGCCCTTGTGGTTCCCATATTAAAACCGAAATCGAATTCGAGTGATAGTGGAAATTATAGACCGATTTCTTTGCTATCGGCCTTTAGAAACCTATTGGAATACTTTCTCCTGGTAGCAATTAATGACGTGATAATTGACATAGACATTTTAAAAGATTTTCAATTTGGTTTTAGAAGCGGACTTTCGACAACACATGCACTGATGGTACTCACTGACTATGTTGCCAGGAATCTGAACAGGAGATGCCCAAGCATAGCGGTGGGTTTGGATTTTGCCAAAGATTTTGACACTGTTTGGCATGATGGGCTTATATGTAAGATGATAGAGTTAGGATTCGATACGGGCATCTGCCGTATGATTTATAGCTTTTTAAAGGACCGTTCGTATAGAGTGTGCCACAGGGCTCATTGCTTGGACCTGTTTTATACAATATCTTTATATCAGATATACCACAACCTCCTGAAGGGGTTCTCTTGTTGCTGTACGCTGACGATATTCTTATTGCTTCTACGGGAACCAGGGCAAGGACTATAAACCAACGAATGAATCAATACTTAACTGTATTGACAGACTACTTTTCAAAGTGGGGCCTTAAATTGAACATACGAAAATGTGTAGCCATGATGTTCAAAGGTAGGCGTAAGTATATCTACGCAAATTGTAGCTCATACATATCATGTTTAACCCTAGACGCTCTTTCTTCGTCGAATCGACGAACATCGTTTACGATTTCTCATTTATTTTCTTTGTTACTCATTGCTGTGTGCTCATTTTTCTTATAGCTCTAGTCATTGCCAAGCTGCTGAAGTGTGCACATGCGCAATCTCGTAAGACGTGTGTAAGTATGTTTTTTTTAAGTTTGTGTTCGTCAAATCGACGATTGATCTCTGTGCCTCTTGCACTAAATGACTGAAAATCCCAACCAAACTAAGTTTATTTTTTTAGTTTTAAGTGTCAGTTTTAAGATTTTAATAAATCCCTGAAATAAGTTTTTATTTTAAATACCGCCTTTTGTGAATTTTTTTTAATATTTAAAACAAGTAAAAAAAAACTTAAAGTAATTTTTTTGTTTATTAGTTTTAAGTTGCATTGAAATAAGCAAACTTTATGTTTAATACGAATAAAAACTAAATTGTTTTTTCAATAAAACCAAAATTTTATATATTTTTTTAATTGGGAGCGTTTGGGGCCAGATAAAAAATGCACTTCGTCGATTCGACGAAGAAAGTGCTTATAGGTATAAAAATAAGAAAGAGCGTCTAGGGTTAAAGATCGGACCGGACGTGATTGGGATATCGGACAGAATGAAATACATTGGCGTCACCTTCCATGAAAACTTTGAATTTTATCGCCATATTGAAGACATTCTGGAAAAGGCCAAGAGAATATACTCGTCATATCAGAGTGTTTTAAAGCGTAGAGGCGGTCTTGATAAAAAAGTGCGCCTTTTAGTATATCGCCAGATTGTTCGTCCAATCGTCTCTTATGCCTTTCCAACTTGGTTTGGAATCTCTTCATCCCAGATGGAGATGATTAGGAGGTGGGAGCGAATGATTCTGGTAGCATGTCTCGGACAGAATGGTCAGTTTCGTAGTCCATCGTGTAGGTCCATATACAGATCGGTTGATTTTAGGCGAGTGGATGTTTTTTTGATCGAAGGGTCTTTAAGGTTTCTGGAAGGTGCACGTTCTCCGGAGAATCCTTTAGTAAGAAGATGTTTTGATGGTTCTAGAGATTTGTAGACCGTTCAAATGTCTAGATATTTTCTTCCTATGGTCTTGTTGACCCTTGAGGGTGCTGGTGCTTTGTATGAGGGTGAAGATCTCTTGTTCTACCATACGAGGATAAGGTCGTTAAATATAAATGACACGGTGTATAACACCAGTCAATGAACTTTTTAATTCCCTTGTTTGTTTGTCTGTTTGTTTTATTTTCCTTTTTAATTTTTTGTTTTTGCATGAAATTAGTCATAAGTTTATTAATTTAAGTATTAATTTAAGTGCCTCCCCTTTTTTTCCTTTTTTGGGGAATTATATAAAAATTTAAATTCCTACAACAATGGCTGTATATATATAATGTACTTTTTTTCATAATTTGATAGTCTTTGGTAAATGTTTTAGCATGTAAAGAAATTTTTGTATAGAAGTTTTTTTTTAAACTTAATTTTTAGAATTAAATAATTTTTTGTAATGTTTTAGAAAATAATAAATACAATACAATATAATCCAATCCACATCCAACAATATAATATTTGAATATATTTTAAAAACGTTCTCCTGAAAAATTTAATTTGTGTCGCTTACGGTAAAATCGAAAATAAGGCTCGATATATACATATGTATGTATGTATATGAGTATCGTATGCTTGTTGCTTTAAAGAATCACTACCTGTATTTTTACTTCGTATCACATTTCTCCATCATTAACAAAAATCATAACCCTACGTCTACACCTGATATATTTTTAGCAAGACAAATGTCAAATATCAAAATGTATGGTTGGAGTCTACTGATGATTTGTTACAGCAACAATGAAATGCATATAGATAAAGCTGAACCACCAGCAAATAAATTTCAAATTAATAAATATACTTATGACAATATGTGACGCGCAAAATAGAAAGGGACCTAAGGTTAAAAACCGGTTTTGTTCAGGAGAGCCATTTTAGAGATTTAAATGTATATGTACCATTACATCATAAAACGCGTACTTTTGGGGCATGGGATCGGTCTCATTCGATGCTCAGATGTTGTCCACATCAAAAAAAAAAAAAAATGATTTTTTTACCCTTAGGTTCCTTTCTCTATGCGCTGTCACATATGTCGAATAATTAAATATAAAAAAAATATTTTTCAATATAAACTTTGACTTTTGTTATGCTAAAAATATATCAGGTGTAGACGTAGGATAAAAAAGGTGAACTTTCTCGTGGAAATGCCCATATGTATTCTTAACGCCTCTTATGAACATTTATGTGCATCAGTGTTTGCCATTTATTCTGTTGAACTATTTTGTATTGATAAAAGTATAAAAGTTTATACATATCGTGCCATAAAAGCCAAAAAGTTTTAAGTTAAGTTTTTTGACCAAAATCGCTTATCTACGATCGTAAGTAATCGATTTTCGTCAAAAAATAGGTTTTTTAATAAAACCATTTTTGTATTCTAATAAGTTATAGCTTTTACGAACAAAACACTCTAAGTAAAAAAATTATTAATATATGTGTTTGGTGAAATCATACAAGCATCCAGGTGTAGGGAATGTGTGTAAAAATTTTAAAACTGTATTCAACTATTGTTCTACTATATGGCAGCAGTTGGCAACACTAAAGGCTCAGTTAGCCGACTGTAATAGAATGTAACTGCAATAGCTGATCAATGTTGTTATGACAAAAGTAATATAAATGGTTATAGAAATGTAACCGGAATGTAAGAATCTGTATATTATGGTGTTTTCTTTTCTAACAGAAAAGTACATGTGATTTGGCAACATTTGTAAATGCTCGCCTGATTTTTAAGAAATGTTGCATATTTTACATTTACAAAAGAACATTTGTCCAACAAGTTTCGGCATGAAACAATGACGAACTAGAATATGATTTATTCTTTCATACACACTAACAAAACCAGCTGTTAATATAATGCTGCACTCATGCCCAAAATGAGTGTTGAGCATGTAGAATTTTTATGCTTTTTAAGGGTAACATCCAGTGTTTAAAAAACTTAAGTTGAAGTAGCAAAAGTCGTAAAATTTTTACTTTTCACTGCTTTTGCTTTTTCCAACTGTTTAAAATGAACCAATGCTTTTTCTTGTGCTTGTGAAAATAATCAACAGTCGCAGTAGAAGCAGAAAACGAGTTGTGAACAATTGCGCACTTCTTTCAACAGTCGATGATTTTAAAAGTTTGAATTTTATTTGTTGCGGCTTTTGGTTAGTTTCGCTATTAAAAGCATAAGCAGTATGTGTGCTTTTGTAAATACCAAACAGTCGGAGTCGAAGAAGCAAAAGTTTTGCCTTTAGAAGCTTTCTGCAGGTTCAGTCAACTATTTTGCGGTGTTTTTGTTGTTGTTTGTGCACATCAGACACGAGGCAAAAACAAAAACCACTTTACTGCGATTGCTTCAAACTTCTAAAAGCAAGATTTTTTGCTTCTTCGACTGTAACTGTTTGTGACTTCCAAAAGCATATAGACTGTCTCTGCTTTTACTTGTGATACTAACCAAAAGCAAAAGAAAATCAAATTCAAACTCATTGGTCATAAATCGTTTTGTAATTTTACTTTGACTGAAACTGTTGTATTATTCAAAAGCGAAAGCAGAAGCAAAATAAAATGAAATGGAAATCACTTCAGTTTTTTAAACACTGGTAACATCATAAGAAAAGAACGTGTTACATTTTTAAAATAACACATACTTTTCAGAAAAGAACGCAAAGAAATGTAAAAGGCAGTATAAATGCAACATATTGCTCAGAAAAGAAAACGCCATTAGTTTTCACATAACAATATCGATCAGCTGTTTGCTACCATTGCAGTTACATTCCAATACAGTCGGCTAACTGAGCCTTAACGTACACACTGCTTGCTTGTAAATAAATATATGCTTGCTTATTTAAATAAATATGGACCTGTTCGTAAATGTATTACTATGTAACATATTACGTTCACAAATGCAAATATTGCCTGAAAAGACTGAAGTTATGAAACTACGGGTACGTACAAAACAAATCAAAGAAACATATGCTGCAATGGATGCAAGTATGTTACAAAATTCACAAACAGATTATTAACACAAGCATTTGCAAATTAAACATATTATGCCAAATTGTGATGCATTTACGAACACGCTTTGCATTTATGTAAATATGTATGTGATAATCACTTACATTTGCTTTATTTATCTATAAATGTTTTATTTTTATTTTCTATATCAAGTATTCATTAGTTATTGTCTAAAATTTGATTATTTTAAATTTAAATGCTACAACAATTGTTTTTGCTTTTTTTAAATTTTGATTGACTTTTTTTCTCTCTAATAATAGTACGAACAATTATTTCGAACCACCCAACTGGTTCATATTATTATGTTTTAACATTTTAATAGAGAATGATAATATTCCTCTAAAATGATAATTATGAAAATCAAAATTTATATTGATACAGATAATAAGTTTATTTTTTTATTAACATATTCTATACATATATTTTTTTATATTGATTATTATTCATTGAATTACTTTTTTATATGCCTAATTTTTTTTTAAATTTTATTTTTTTTTTTTGGTGTTTTGATTACATTAACAACAAACAGAAAAAAAATAAAACGAATTCGTAAGTATCTTCATAAAATTACAGCTATGCTGGAAGGTTTCAAGTTAATACAGTTGTGTTAAAAAATCTAGCAATTTGGTGGTGGGAAAATATAGTATAAGTTTGATATTAACTTTTTTATGTGTACTCGTGTATTATTTTTTTTTGGCAAATTTGATAATTTGGATAATAATAATAATAAGTTAATTAATAAAATAAAAATCATAAAAACTGCAAAGTATAATTGAGATGGTATTAGTTTGTGCTTAAAGTCACCATCAAAACATTTTTGTTTTGTTTTAAAGGCTTATGTATGTGGCTAATGGAGATAATCTGCACGTAAAAAATAATGTACACAGAGGGAAAAAGGCGTTTTAAAATTTTTAACATTTGGTATCGAGAACAAACCATGCAATAATACCATAAGTTAATAAATTAATCGGTAAGAAACTAAGACGTGTACGGTATCAAAATAAGAACGATTGGAAACAAAATAGGAATAACTGGTTACAAAATAACAACATTGTATTATGAAAACAAGAACTCATACTGAGTTTTTCTTAAAAAAATTGATAGCAAACGTTATCAACGTAAGCACAAATGGACTTAACTCAATTTTGATACCAAACGGTATGGATTTTGGTAATTTTCTACCACTTTTTTCCCCTCTGAGCGGCGCCATTTTATTACAAGAATATGACAACCACTTGTAAAATTTCCTTCAAACCAAGACAGAAGTCATCAAAGTTGCTGCCGTTACAGTGGATGTTGCTGATTTAGCTGGAGTTGATATTGCAATAATTTTCACAATTTTTCATATAAATAAGCTGCCATGACAGTAATATCATGACAGTTACGGGGTTATGGCGAGAACGGAGCTTTCTGACATTTCCGACAAGAATAAAACTGCCATACGATTGTAAGATCTGGCAACTCTGTCATCACTTGTGCGCGGTTGGTTAGCAGCGTTACCGTTATACGACTAAAGTCGCATTTTGCCGCTTTTTCAACTACCTTGCCACTTTTTATGCCCCTTACTTTTAAATCCCCTTTTAGTATCATTTGCATTATTTTGTGCCCCTTTTTGTTTAAAGTCAACTTGAGTTTTTATTTTGACAATAAATGTACCCAGATTTGTACAAATTCTACCACATTAAACAATATTTTATTTCCTATGTGTCAAAATGAATTTAAAAACATACAGCTTGGTATGAATTTTTTCATTTGTGTAAGGTTTTTATATATACCAATGCAATTGCACACTCATAATTGATAATTCTAACTGTATTTTTGATATCTATTGTGAAAGCCAAATTTAATTAAAGTACATATTTTTGAAAGGCTTTCTGTAAACCGATCGATTTGAAATCGCATGATTAAATGGTTAAGTAAATTTTTTGAATTATACTGGTTTTTAAGTAAAAAAGTGATATGCCCCAAAAAGATGCCATAAAATTTATTAATGTATTTTTTAATTTTTTATAAATCTTAAGAACTGGGACCAATTACGGCATTCAATATCGAACGAAATTTCCATTTATTTTCTATTGTAATTTCGATCAATATGAAATGCCACTATCTCTACTACGCTTATACTCGTCTTATTTGTAAATAAAAACTGTATTTTCAAATTCTCAATTAGCCAGTATTAAAGAAATATATTCACAGTCGTCAAATAAACAATTGTAAAATTAAAAATTTCTTTTTCTGTATACATACATCTCATCCCCAGTAATCAGTAATTGTTCACGTGAGTTAGTAAATGCTTCATTATTCTTTACTTTCTGTTGATGTTCTGTGATGTGCCGATCTGTTTCTAAATTTTAATAGTTACATTTTATGTTATAACTTATCACCTCTTTCTGAGCGGAACGGGCACAGTTTTCCTCTAAAGTGATGAGTTCGTCCATTTTTATGTTTCAATATAATTTAATGTTTTTCTGATAAAATTAAATTTTTTCCTTTTTTTTTAAGCATAATCACAATTTTTATTTTATTTATGATGTCACTTAGAATTACTTAAATTTTTTTGAATTTTCACAGCTTGAACCGTAACAGAATAGAACGAAACAAAAAAACCAACGACTTGTGTAAGATTTCTAAAAGCAAAAAAGAGTCAGCTGATTCGTAACAGAACAGAAAAAAAACATATAGCCAGAATTAGTTTTTACTTTCTGTTCTGTTACGAATTAGCTGACTCTTTTTTGTTTATAGAAATCTAATACAAGTCGTTAGTTTTTCTGTTTCGTTCAGTTCTGTTTGGGTTCAACCTCTGAAAATTAAAAAAAATGGTAAGTGACATGTATTTGCTGGTGGTTCAGCGTTGTCTATATGCATTTCATTGTTGCTGTAACAAATCATCAGCAGACTTCAACCACACATTTTGAATAGTCATACACCTCTTATCTTATGCACAGACTTTCAAGAACTATTTGAGAATTCACAAATAATAATATTTTTGAAAATCACAAAAGAAAAATAATCGTAGTAGGCTTAGAAACTAATACAAAAAACCCAGCAAATAATTTTTATTCGAAATAAAAATAAAATAAAATAAAATAGATTCAAATCGAATATAAATTATTTGCTGGGTTTTTTTGTTTGTTTCTTTAATTTTCCTGGATTTTAAAGTTGCCCCTTTTTTTTCTTAGAAATCCCCTTTTTGTGCCACTTTTTTTTTTTGAAAATCCCCTTTTTGTGCCCCTTTTTGAAAATTTTCAACGGTAACGCTGTTGGTTAGCCATTTTATTGTGCATACATTAATGGTTGGCGTGTTGCGACTTCGTCTAGAACATTTTGGTTGAAGATTAAATAGCAAATATTGTGTATTCTTTAAGGTTCAATCAGACGTGCCATAACCATAACTATAGAAAATAGCTGTTCGAACCAAAATTATGGGCAACACTGTATTTGATTATAGGTGACTCGCCATAACAGCATATCCATTACACAGAAAAAATTATTCCCAAAAAATTTTTAAACAAACGTGTTATTTTTAGTTAAATTTATTTTTATATACTGCAAAAAAAATTTGTCTGATTTTTTTTTTTAATTTTTCTACAAATTATTTTATAGATATAAAAAACATTTTATTTTTTTTTAAATTTTTGTTTGCGGTTTTCAAACTTATTATGTTTGTATATTGTGATTCTCAATATAGTATTAAGAGTCTTATTATAAACATACGGAGTTTGTTAGCTAAATTAAAAAATTTTTTGGGTTGAAGTCTAACCATAAAAACAAACCAATTTTTGAAAGTAAAAAAAAAATAGTTGAACTATTTATTTTATTCAGTTAATTTATTTTCTGATAATACATTTTAGTGAATGTGTTTGTAAATTATAAAAAAAAATTTGCTGAATAATACAAAAAAAATCTGCAAAATGTTTTTCTGTTCCTATTAATACATTTGACGGAAAATATTTTGAGTTTCAGTTAACTTGTTTTCTCTAATGCCATAATAAGTTAACTAAAAATAAAATTATTTTTTTCAGTTAAATTTTTACAAAATTGTTATCAGAATCTACAAATTTCTTTGTAGGTCCGCATTCAGACAAAATATTTACTGATTCAATGAATTTGGTTACTGAAAACGAAATTTAGGTTTTTCTGTGTACCATAGAAACCAATTGAATTTAGGTTTAGTTATGGCTGTAGCATTATGGCTATGGCACGTCTAATTTAAACCTTAATATATTACAAAAAAGTCGTAGTCAAAATCGAAACATGCCAATCGCGATATGGGGAATGCTTACTAATTCTGCAAATCTATTTCGAAGATCGTGGCTCTGTTTTGGCATCTGGGTGGTGGGGATACCGACAGGAGTAGTCGTAGGATGTTCGGACGTAGTCTAATCTGGAATTACAATTTTCGATGACTTTTTTCAACATTTGTCTGATTTGCAGAATGTTATCGGCGTAGACTAGTGAATTCACATATATCCATAGAAAATACCCAGCAAAAAATTTCAAAAAAGGTAATCGAGTTTGGAATTAAGCATTTTTGGTGGAAGCTATTCCCTACTGGATTACCAACTTAATGATTTTAACAAGGCGTGAGACTAAAATAATCGATTCTTGAGAAGTACTGACTTTTTTTTATTTGTCAACATTTCACGTAATCTATTTGATCTAAAAAAATCATTCTCTTCATTTAGGAACTTGCACGTAATTTTTTTAAATATTCGGTAATGTGATTTGTAAGCGAGTAATGAAAATTGGCAATCAGAAAAGTAAGTCATTATATGGCAACTAGTTCTAATGGTAATGTATAATTTTTTTGCTGGGTAGTCTAGCGGCGTTAAATCGCGCAATCTTGAAGGCCAATTCATGAAAATCGTGATCAATGGCAATCTTGTTTTGGGCTCGTTCGCTGAGTCTACGCCTTACTAGGTTATCATGTGGCTTCAACTGTTGAACGAGTTGGAGTTTGTAAGCATGCAAGCCCAGATCTTTCCGCAAAATTTTTTCCGCAAAATTTTTCATTAAGTGGATGGACAAGATGGTGGATAGACTGATTAGGGGCTTACTCTTCGCTACGCTCTACTGCCTCAATTACTTCTTCTGTACGCACTGTACGATGTCTCTGTAGATGCGTATTATCATTTAAAGTAAACGTGGTGCGAAAACGTTCCATAGTTAATCGAATTAATTGCTCTGATGGAAGATCATGTTGACCGTAAAATGCGCGATAATACATATCCAATAGTACCATGATTTTCAATATAAATTTGCACAATTTGGAGGCGTTGTGCAGGCGTTAGTATGTTCATGTTGAAATACCAAGTCAAACAAAACAACATTGCTTCACAGCTGACAGAATGGCCGCCAGTTAAAAGTGTTGCCAACTTAAAGTTTTATGCCTCTATAAAAAACACCATTTAGTTACAAACGTTACTCATAGCATGCCCATAAATAAAATCGCTTAATATTTTATTATTTAATAAAATCATTTTACTTTAGTTCAAAGATTTTAATTTTCAATAGTCCAGAAAATAATAATCGAGCCATAGCCCGAAAAATCTTACTAAATGCCATGATACACTATAATACACAACAATGGCACGATTTACTAAAAATACAACCCTGATATGATGAAGTCTATGAACATTTTCAAAAGACAATAACAATTAATCAGAGCAGGGTTATATTTTTTTTTAGTAAATTGTACGATTGTTTAGGACGCTGTTACCCAGAAGTATAGAACTTTAAGTTGGCAATACTGTTTGGTACAATGCGCCATTTTGGCAGCTGTTACTTTTTTCTTGTGTCAGTTTTTCTTCGTAAAAAAATTAATAAAATCAAAAAGCATTTTTTCTTGGATTCATTACGATAAAAATAAAATATTTGTTAATAAAAAGCTGTCATAATTTTTTCTGTGCATGAATAATTATTAAATAAAAGAAACTAAAAAACTATAAAATAAAATAATTTCCAATGTTTTTCAAATGGAATCTCGTAACATCGATTAAATAATTTTTTAAGTATTTCTCTCAAATGAAATAAATCCAAATAAAAAATTAAATAGATTCCAAAAATTGATATCTATATTTCTTAATAAAATATTATTTTATTATTTCCTTAATTTTTTATTTTTGGTATTATTTATGCATAACTTAGAAAATGCCGCCAAAAACAACAATGAAGTTCGAACAATAATAATTAAATTAACTAAAATTAATAGTGATTGGCCTGTGGCAAAAATTAAACAAAATATACTTAGGGCCATTTTCACAACCTGCCTTTAGTTAAAGATAGGATTTTTTCTGCCCTAAATCAAATCATAAAAATATAGACTGTTCTTTTTTTTTTTTTGGAAAACGCTTTCCTTTAAAATATAAACACAAATCAATATATAATGATATATACATTGAAATTTCATCCTTATAAAAATTTCTATTTCTTTTAACACAAGTGTATATTACGAGTACATACATAAATATTTCCACTGGGGAGAAAGCAAAAGCGAGTTGAACATAAAAAAAAACGGAAATACAACTGATAAAAGATATTTTGTGTTTTTTAATTCGAATTGACCTGTTTTTTTCAGTTAACGAGTATAAAAGTGTATTTGAGTGTGTGTGTGTGTGTGTGTATGTGTGTGTGTATGTTTGTTTGTTGTGTGGCATTTTTTATCACTTAATTTATGCTATAATTTATTTTTTATATTTTCCTCTTGACCGTTTTTAGCAAAGTATTTTCTGGTTGCGTATAAAAATACGAATTATAACACGATTTGTAGCACAATACTAGGGGCTCACAAGATTGTGCACTCAAACAATATTTATAATTTCTTATTTAAATGAAACAAAAAAAAATATCATAAATCGTGAAATAATAAGTTAAAGGGAAAATACTTGGGTAAAAACAGCTTCCTCCTTGTTTAGTTTCGCTATTATTATTATTATTATTGTTATTATTACAACTATTTTTATTATTATTATAATTTTTTCCTCAAAGGTGAGTTTTCGCCTGTGTGTATGAGTGTGTTTGTGAGTGTTGTGTTTGATTAAGAAATCTTATTAGAAATATCTTTTGCTCTTATTCTCTTATAAACTACAATTTCTTAAATAATATTTATTTTTAATTATTGTTGTTGTTTTTCTCATACTGATTTAAACACTTTTCTGATAAAATATAAAATATAATTACATATATGTAAACAACTTTGCTATTAATAAATAGATCTAATAATTATTTTTCAAGAGTATATACACGAATATTTATTTATTTTTTGTCACGTGTCACGCGCGGTCTTCTATGGTCCTTACACATACATACATACATACTTACATACGAGTATATACCCATGTATATCGTGTCATAACTGTAAAAAAAAGCTTAACGGACACATTTTTTGAACCTCGTTTTTTTTTGTCGAAAATTCATTATTTACGATCGCAAATAATCGATTTCGGTCAAAAAATTAAGTTCGAAAATTATGTCGCTTAAGTCTTTTTTTGACGGTTATGGCACGATATGTATGTATATCGTTACCTTAATATAAAAAAGCCCTAAGTCATTATTTTTTTTGTTATCAAATTATTCGTTTATTTTTATAGAAGAACATTTAATGTATAACAAAAAAAGAACAGATGGGTCTTAGGACACCCGGTTATAGCTTTGCTGCTTAGCTATATAAAACAAATTTCATGTGTGAAACAACAATAAAATAAAATTATATTTTATGATGATGTCCAATTCTCTGCAAATATTTCAAAACGTTTCCATTTATTTCTTTTCTAGCGGCGTACAATTAAATAAATGTATTGTTTGTGGCCGGTGGCGGCTGTTAGCAGGCATAAAGCCGATCGGCTGTGTTCTGTGGTTTGTGCTCATGTGCAAAAACAAAATAAAAACAAATTGAGAAATCGTTCTCATTGCTATTTTTGTTTTACTCACTACAAAGAACAAAACAAAACAAAATCAAAAAAATTTTTTTCGTTTATTTTCGTACTCCGCTTTTAAGTACAAAGAAATCAAAACAGAAATAAATTTATAACTGTAATAGTGTCGATTATTTTTGTTACGAAAATCACATCCTAACTCCTGTATCGCGCAATAAATAGTAAAGCTATCAAAATGCAAAAATCTCGATAAAAAAAAAAAAAATAAGTTAGGACCTTTCCATATTAAGGATATGTATGTTTCTATGCGTGCATGGATGTGTATGTGTGTGTTTTCGATATGTTGGTGTGAGTATGAATTAAATTCTAGATATAAATTTGTATGTTTCACAATTAACAAGTTGCAAAACGTTCCAGCATTTCTCTTCACTACAAATGTTCGTCTGACTTGTGAACGTCTTATAAAATACAATATACTATAAATATTATCAATTTGTTTTATTGACAGTCATTAATATTACTATTATCAATTAAGTCATATGCCAGTCGCCTTTAAGTATTCTTGTAAAGGTCTTTTTAAATTGTTGATTGGCCAAAGCGTAACAGAAGGGGTTCATGGGACTGTTGGCGTAGCACAAAAAATATGAGAACATATACAAATGCTCGTTGGTACAGGGTGGGTTGCGGCAGAAGCCCTCAACCAAAGCCAAGACATGATAGGGAGTCCAACAGGCCACAAAACAACCCAGAATGAAGGAAATTGTGCGAAACGCTTTGCGTGCGCGATTCTCGGATTTAGATTTTTGTCTGCCCATTCCTATGACCAGGGGTATGGTGGCCTTTTTGCTTTTAAAATGTTTGCCTATGGAATGTATGAAGGCTCGTTTACTAGAAGTGCGATTAGACGACGTGGCTGCCGACTTCTTTTGAGACTTCACAGAGCCTGATTGTTGTTTGGGTTTTTGTTTTTCAGTCGCACTCATTGGGTTTTGCAAACCTGTCGAGGCCGAGCTAGTGGTACCTGAGGTGGAGGCAATTTTATTGGTGGTATCCGAAGTCTCGCGTTCCTCAATTTTATCTAGGCTTTTGCGTGCACCAGTGTTGTGTGTAGCCGTCGTCATAGTCGTAGTTGGGGTTGGGGTTGTTGTTTCCGTTTTGATGGCAGTTATAGTTTGCTTTGTATTACCATTACCGGCTACAGATCCAGACGTGGGTGGACTGGAGCTACGTCTTACTTGGGTATCAGTTTCAATAGTTTTGGTTGTGTGTGGCAGCATTATGAGATCTATGCAGCTTTCGCGGCGTAGCTTATCGAAGCCTTCTAAACCTGTGTAGGAAATGAGTAATTGTTTTTCAATTTCAACATTTTGTGGGGGATTTTTAAAATTGGGAGCGAAATAAATATCGTTGGATATAAGGGATGGGGTATCACCTTCTGCTTTATTAATATCATTGGAACATGGTTGTGCAGGTGGTGGTGGTGGTGGCTGTGGTGGTTTTCGGGTTGGTGCGGGAGGAGGTTGCGATTTTTGCTCTTGCTGTCTTTGGGCTTTTTCTAAAGCCTGTGAGAGCAGTGTAGGGCTGCTAGCAATTTGATTGGCACGTAAAGGTGGGCCGGCACTTGTGATTTGCTTTAAATTTTGCTGTTTGTTTTGGTTGAATGGGAGTTGATAGGAGTTGCTATGACTGGCCTCGTTGGTATTGAGTGAAGGTAAAACGATGGAGCTTTCGTCCATGTAACGTATTTCGGAGTTATTTGTCATCAAGTCGTAGGTGAGCTGGAGTTCACTATTGCTGCTGTGATCTCCAAAAGGATTTTCAGAGCAATCGGATAGCAAAGAAGCACACTGGAACTGTTCCGGAGGAGGTAGTATTGCTTGCACTAGGCTGTGCTGCACATCTTCATGGGGTACATCAATGGGAGCTAAATTGACTGGAGATAGGGGAGAATTATCCGCTGCTTTATTTTCAGTTGGTATTATACTGGGTCTTTGTTCGGACTCAACGATTTGGGAAAGAGTATTACATGATGTTCTGGATGTGTGAATTTTTTCCGTCAGATTAGGGCGAGTGATATCCTCTTTACTTTGAGTTATCTCTGGTTTGAGGCTTTGGTGGGGGGAACTGGCAGCTGTAGACAAAGCCATGGCTTCGGTTGACTTGGAGGTGGGAGTAGACAAACCTTTGCAGCGTGTAGCTATTAAAGCCGTCTGAGCTCCAAAAACCAAGCCTATGGAAGAACGTTTACGCAAATTCACCAATTTTTGCTGTGTCATTAACTGTTGCACTTGATTAACGGAGGATTCTTCATCGGAATCAAAAGCTGGACTGCTAGAACGTTCACTCTTCTCCACTTCACCGGTTTCAGTTTTTATATCTTTATTCGACTTGGCCTCAGACTTACGTCGTTGTTCATTGACTGCCTCCACTAAGGCGCCATTTATTATTTCGGCTGCCTGGGCCAAAGGATTTGATTGGCCTGAACCGCTATACCTTTTAACTAAATCTTCCACTTCAGTATTTGGATTGCTTGTCATATCTACTTTGGTCTTTAGTATCTTCTCTTCTATGACACCAATACCAGCGGCATGGCCCGCCATACCAGACATGGCTCCCGCACTTAAGGCCACCATAGATTGCATTTTGCGCTGTTTGGCTTCACTTCTTTTCTGCATTTCATAGGCAGTCTTGTAAATGCCGCCATAAAGTACAAATAAAACTATCAGGGTCGTCCAATAGTAACCGATTATTAGGGCTGTATTAAATACCGGATCTTTAAGAAACTGCACAGCACATTGGCCCGGCAGCAGATCACGCTTTCCCGTGAAATGCTCCCAACCAAAAATTGATATAAAAAATAGTAAGGCTGGTATTATCCAAGTTATTGTCACCATATATATAACACGTCTTTTAGTGCGCCAACTCCTGTACTTGGCTGCTATTTTTACCGAGCAATAGCGATCTATGGTTATCAGCAACACGGTGTATTGAGACACTAAACACACGGTATAGTCCACCGAAAGCCAAAGATCACACAGCAAAGGTCCCAGATCCCAATAGCCCATCAGAACATACACCGTATAAAAAGGCATCGAAACAGTTCCTTAATAAAAAAAATGTAAACTTCTTACAAAAGCACAACAGTAAAGGCTGGGACTCACTTTCCAACACAATTGCAAACGACACGAAAAAAATGCAACCCTGATCTGACGATCTTGATCTTGTCTTTTGAAAATTTTCATGAACTCCATCATTGCAGGGTTGTATTTTCTCAAAACTCGCACGTTTGTTTAGGATAGTGAATTACGGCCTTAAATATTTCCTACCTATTAACATGTCTGTGGCAGCCAAAGAAGCTATAAAATAATTACTGGGCTGTCTGATATTACGATCGACTATGAAGGCCAACAGCACCAAAATGTTGCCACCCACTGTCAGCAAAATACATATGGCCAAACAAACAGCAATAGCTATCGTCTGCCACAGCTCAAAGGGTGGCAATACCAAGGAGGGACCCTCGGCCTCACTCGAACTATTACCTTCTATGCTGGTGCCATTTGAGCTTCCGTTAATGAACGCCGCCAATTGGTTAATATCATGTTTAGTCCACTGCTCTAATCTATCGCTGTCACCGAGAAAGGCCTGCAACAAACGTTTGCATTCATTGTGCTCTACAAAACTATTGTAAATTGCTTTGCAGAGATTTTCACGTTCCTTTTTCAAGCGCCTGAAATAAAATGCAAAATGTTCAAAAAATAGGTCCTTAGTTTTATTCACATTCTGTCTTACCATTGAGTTATGAAGTCTGGTTTGATTGAGTAGATGGGATCTGTTCTGTTGGTTATTTCTGTTGAGTCCACTTCGTATTCATCTACTTCACTTTCTCCATTGCCCAACTGGCTGTTCATCATTTTGTTGTATTTCTTTGTTTACTTCTAAAATACCGGCATCGAGTTATTGTTTGATTTTAATGAGTCCACTGCAAGGTTACTACATTGCATTAAATTTGATCTGAAATTAAAAAAAATATGCATAACAAAAGAAATACTTTAATAATTATGATAAAAGTGAGAATATTATAGAAAATCAATTGGATAGCAAATCTATAAAAAAAAATAAATTAATCACAAACATAAAATTTGTTCGGAATATAAATCACTTGGTTCGTTTATATAAAGCTGCCGGTGTGTTAAATTTAGCTTGTTCGATCTCTCATATCGATAACTTAGTAACGTGGTCGGATATGAATTGGTTAGACATTTTAGAGGATGTAAGCTGATGTAGAGCAACCAGAACCAATAGGGCATATTATCAAATGTCCGAGGCGCGTGCAATGCCATAAGATTAGATGGCTAAGGTCGCAAAATTCAAACTAGAGTATATGAGGAACTTCATTATGGAAATTCATTGGCTTAATGACAGATTATAAAGGTTTTCTGTATAAAATGGGCGTACATTTTATTAACCGGTACAAATAGAAGTTAACCACAATTCACCCAATTGGGTCTCTGCCCTTTCAAACCTAACCTAACTTTTTATAGAGTACATTGCATGATTACGGGCCACATCTTCTCAGTACTAGTCCTATTAAAGTAAAGTTGAAGAATTGAAAATATATTGAAAATTTTTGACTATAGTAAAAAAATTATAAACATTTTTAATACATTTAACCGACCTGTTCAATGCAATAACAATTTACATCATTGTCTAACAACCATCAATCACAGCGCACTTGAAATCCTCACAAAATAAAATCATATTTAGACTTTTGCAATAAGATTTACTATGGAAACTAAAAAAATACACTGGCACTCTTTTAACGAACTATAAACACCACTAAATAAATATATTGAAAACTAACAAAGAGTAAATAAAAATACATAAATAAAGAGCTAAAATGTGCTGGATGTAAAAAGTTGAAAACACTCTGTCAGGCAGTCGGGCGGGCAGACAGCAAATATACTTGTGCAGAAGTAGTTGTTCCATCAGAACTCTTATAAATTATTTCCTAGATAAATAAACGTCAGTCGCATTAAAAATTTATTAAACAAACCCACCACAAATATTCAAACGAGGCCACATGGTTTAAATATAAATAGACTCGATAGAGTCACTGTGTCATAGGAATGACCAGCGAGCGAGGAAAGTTTTATTTATTGTTCGTACAGTGACACAATTTGCAAGTTATTGAATTAAAAAGTAAAATACAATTACGCAAACAAGGATCTAATTTTTAAAATCTTACTATACAATTTTTTTTAAAAGACAACCATTAAAACGTACTTGTTAAGATTAAATAAATTTTTGGAAAAATATTTTCATCAGAATATTATCCAAAAAGCCTTTCATTGTGATTACAACCAAACATCTCATACCGGACAATCGATATGAATGAAACTCTCCAAGGAGGCCACGGACATCTGTCAAATACTTCTGACATAGCACTCTATGCTTAGACCAGTGCCCCGCACACACATCCTATCATATTTTATGCTTGTTCTAGTTGATTGTTTTTGAGTAGTAATTTCTTTCCTCTCTTTGCACTGAAATAAACTTTTGTGTACTTTTCTTACCCCTGTGGTAACGAGTGCACTTGAAAACATCCACGAATAGGCGGCAACATTTTGCAATTTCAACGGCAATCACAAATGATGATTTTTTTCTTAAAAAGCGGGAAGGTAATTTTTCAATTTCCAATTCTTATGGAACAACCATTAGTTAGTAAGTTTTCAGCTAATAGTGCACTGGAATTTTATGAGCCAAAAACTAACTCGATATGAGCTAGCTTGTGGTTAATGGATACTTATGCAGCGTGAGTGAGTACTGACTCATTCTAAGAACATTACGTAGAGGAGCGTTTAAAATTTAAAATGATTTAGCTTTTGAGTCAGTTGTCACTGGCCTCTGATTAACCATTAGTTAGTTAACTTTGAGTTAGCTCAAATCCAGACAGGGATATTGCCATAACCATAATCATTGCCTTAGCCATACATTTATTTGCTTCACCTATTAGTGCTGCCATAACCTTAAATAGCTGTTTATGTTTTCGTTTGTTTATTAATTTCAAAAGTGCAACAACAAATAATTCTAAACAACAAACAGCCCAAAACACATGCAAAGTACCTGGAAATTATTTTGGATAGTAAACTGACGTGGAAACCCAATATAGAGGATGGAGTCAAAAAGGCCACCACTGCTCTATAGGAATGGGGCAAGACATGGTGCCTTTCGTCTAATCTTACGTATTGGAACTACACAGCGGTAACTAGACCAATTCTACTCTACGGAATACTTGTATGGTGGAGGGCGACTGAGACAAAAGCATACCTAAAAAAGTTAGAAAATATCCAGAGACTAGCAGAACTCTGCATCACTGTAGCTCTAAAGAGCACACCTACTGCAGCTTTAGACGTTATGTTGGACCTTAAACCAATAAAACTAACCATCTAAACACGGCATGCAAGTCCGTAATCCGACTCAGAACAACAGGACAGATGTCCTACAAACCATTTGGTCACGGTAAATTTCTGGAAGACATGTAGTATAGCTCTGACCACATCATTCCAGAAATTAACTTCCTTGCCAAACCTCAGATCACTATAAGGGAAGAAGGCTATCTCGAAGGTCTTAACAATAGTGGGTATAGTTTCAATTTCTTCACTGATGGCTCAAAGATGGATGGAGGAGTGGGAGCTGCGGTTTACTGCCTGGAGCTCAGTATAGAGGAATCTTATAAGCCAAAAAGGCTGCAGAATTAGCTTTCACCCTTATTAATTATAAAACAACAGAACTTAATTTTTTGCTATTTTATTTTTTTGAATGAATCTTAAGACCAACATTAAAAAAAATATTTAAAATCTAATATAAGCTAAGCAACGTCAATATCTTATGCTTACGTTTCTTTCTAGCAAAATATATTCTAGCAAAATATATATATATATATATATATATATATATATATATATATATATATACATATATATATGTGGGAGTCATTCAATACAGGCACCACGAACTAGGCTGCCATACTTACAGGTATCTTGTCATCTGCTGGGGTATCGCTAAGGATCAATCCTGGTCTATGCGAGGTCCTTGACCACCCAGACTAACCTCACCTATGGTTGTGTCTAAAAATCAAAATTGATATAGTTATGGTTATGGCATTATGGCGAGTCACCTATAATCCAATACAGTGTTGCCCATAAGTTTGATTCGAACAGCTTTTTGAATGGTTATGGTTACGGCACGTTTAATTCAATCATTCACCAAAGAAAAAATTTGAGGAACTTTGTAAAGAAAATGAGAAAAACTACTCTCTCATCCGCTCTCAAAATTAAACAATTTTTTTTTTATCTAGAGCACTTTTAGGTAACTCTATATAAGTTCGGACTGCTCCGTTATCCATCTGGAGCAGAGCATATTTATGTATATGTATGTAAAATTGAGAAAAAGTCTGTTTTAAAAACAATTTGTTTGGACCTTAAACTTTGAGATCCTTAACATTGATGAACATTTTCAAAAGTTTTGACCTACCAAGCAATTTTATAAATTTTGACACTCTGAAGAGTGACTTTTAATATATATTTTTATGTTGCATTTCATGCCACTGTGGCCACTGTGTGACTTATTGCTAAGTACGATTTTATCGAAAACTTTGTCTGTGTGTTTGGTCCCTTTTTATATAAAAGCAAAATTTTAAAGTTTAATGAAATTTTCAATATCAAAAGTTTTTTTTCTCCCCAACAAAATAAACGCAAAGTTACCCAATGCTGGTTAAAAAGTATTAAACTTAATAAACACAAAGGAAATGCAACAGTTTTTCGATGCAGACACACACACACACACATACACATGCACACACATACATGCATACCTACACAGTAACTGTAGTTGCAATTGTTGCTGTTGCCACAATTGTTGTATGTGGCATAAATACCAAGTGCTGCTTTCAGTTATGCACAGTCCCAACAAAAGCTCTAGTGGTTGAATGCACGCACCAACACACTAATAAAATAAAAATTGCTTTTGTATGCAGAGCATTACACGTCGTGTACCCTCTGCAGTAAAAGAGTAATTCCTTTCGTAATATAGTGTAAACAGGAAGCATAACGAAGAAGAACAAGTAAGTATGAAACCATGAACGAATAAAGCTAAAAAGTTTATATAAAATAAAAGAAAGTAGAGCAACAATAATAATATATACTCGTATAATAGTACTAAGTTTGGCTATGAGAGTATTCAATTGGTTGTTGCATGTCTGAAAGTTGTATGCAACTGAACGGCTGTCGTTTATTGCTCCACCCAAGAAGGACCACTTGTGGAAAAAAGCAAAAGAAATAAGGAAATAGATTCTTCATTAAATTAAAGCTAAACTAGTTTAGTAAATATTAAAACATTTAACAAATAATTTTAACTTGCAGCAACAGATATTACTTGTGTCTGTCTGTCTATGGGGCCAAATAAATAAATCCTCCTTGTAAATATGCTTGCTGAAGCAATTTTTCAGAAAATTATAAAAAGTACACGGAAACAGAGAATAAGAAGAAAAACATTTGTAGAATTATATTTATGTAGAAGATTTTATTATAACAATTTTCCTTTGCTGAAATCAACTTAGTGCTAAAATCTTATAAGAAAAGCAGCAACAAGAAAAAGTGCTTTAATTTAAGTTTTAAGATCAATTACAGTTTCAAGTGGAACTTAATTAAAGAGATTTCAAAGGAAGACGTTCTCATTTAAGTGGTTTGTTGACTCGTATTTAACTTTTTTTTTACCAACAAAGCAAACTTTGCCAGGTCAACATACACAAAATTATTTTCAGCAAGAAATTTTCTTAATTTGTTTGAAAGAAAACAAATTTAGTTTTTCTTCAACGCTTGAATTCCACAGAATAAATTTATATGTAAATGAGTTTCGTAAAAAGTTTCATTTTTATTTTTAAAGTTATTTTTCATGGTATGTTATTTAAGTTACTTAATTTTGGAGATATTTTTTATAGCTTTTGCTTTAAAAATTCTTTTTTTTTTGTAAAAAATACTGTTAAAAAATTTCAAATAATTTTTTAAGATAACAAATTTCTAATGACAGATTCTGGCAGTGGGTCCAAAGGCCCTTTTTATTCAATTCATCATATATCCACAACTATAATAGGGAGGGTCACTAAATTTTATATGGGTGACTTTTAAATCAAACTGCAAAATTTTGGCGGCATAGGAGGGGAGAAACAGGTACCCTGGTATTCGCAGGTAAACTGCTGAAGATTGACGTATTGAAAACGATAGTTGACATAAGGTTGATGTTGCTAAAAAATGTGATCGAATTTTGGACTTCCTCTGTGCTAGCCCAAGTGGTCGTATGCTTAAACCACATTCAAATAAATTTGGGATATAACTATCTTTTGAATAGATCCAAATTTATGGCAATCAACACCATTTATGTGCGATTTATTTAAATTTTGAAGTTCCCTACCTCGAAAAAACTACAGCCGTTAAAAATGCGTGCTAAGGTACTTTTTTCAAATGTACAATATTTTTGAAAAATAATCTTTTAAAAACTGCACTACTTTTTGAAAAAGTATATATTAAAAGAACAGGAACTTTTTGAAATGGTACTTTTAGGATATGGTACTTTTTGGAAAAAAGTACCTTTTGAAAACAAAGTTTTTAAAGGGTAATTTTTTTATATAAACTACATATTTTAAAATACAGTTTTTGGAAACGTACTTTTGTAAGAGGTACTTTTAGAAAAGGTACCTTTTGAAAGTTATTTTTTGTAAAAGTCACTTTTCTTAAAGATAATTTTTAAAATGTAGTTTGGAAAAGTTACTTTTGGAAAAGATACTTTTTGTAAAGGTACTTTTTGAAAAGCTACTTTTGGAGTAGGTACTTTCTACAAGGCTACTTTTTGAAATGGTACGTTTTGAAGAGATACATTTTCATAACGTAATTTAGTAAAATAAACTGTTTGGAAAGATAATTGTTTGAAATGTGCTTTTGCGAAAGGTATTTTTTGAAAAAGGTACTTTCTTAAAATATGTTTTACTAAAAGCAGTCGTACTTCATCAATTTGACGCACTTCCAGAAGTTCGGAGATTATGGAAGACTCCAGCCAAGATATCAATAAGCCAGAGGTGCTGTGCAACATAAATGGCAAATTGTTCTGCGGTCCGGTTGTTGTAATGATCGATTTGACTATTTCTTTTATAAAGAGAAGTAACACTCAGGCAATGAATGCATACTACTATTACCAGGTGTTACCTTCTTTAGGAAAGGAATAGTGAAAGAGAAGACATGCAGTGAAAGCAGAGACAGAGAAAAGCTTCATTATTTCACAACTCTGCTTTTTTGCACTTTTTTTAATAATGCAGTGTTGCAGCGCCTCTGGTGTTAAATGAGGGATATTAATTTTTTTTTAAGCTATGGTTAGTAGCCATTTTACTTTTTTTTTTATTTATTTTACTTTGCCGATGACTCTGCTACAAAACGAATGAGGGCGCTCTGATGTTACATTAGGATTAGTATCTGCTGAAGTCGGTATAGTTCACTGACCAGTGATTAAGCCACTGAACTGAACTTGATTTTTCCTGCAACAACAGACAAAAAGGGTCACTAATGCACATCAGAAAAACGCGTGGTGCTGATATTTTAATAACTGCTGGATACAGCGATTGAACCCAATACCTTCGGTTTTGTAGTCAACATGCTAACTACTTCAGCCAACGCCACCCTCATGGCCATAGCATGGTCCTCATCTATTTTTTTTTGCTATGCGCTTCGTTGTAACCGAAACATTATGCATAATTTCTTTGATATTCTTTTTAAATTTAAATTTAAATTTCATTTCATTTGTTTTTTTTTATATATAGATTTTATTTCTTTATAATTCTTAATGTAACATTTGCAATCCAAGCATATCGAAGTTGCTTTGCTTTTAAGAAAATCTTTTGTTATTCATAACTAAAATTTTTTGCAATCACAATGATTTGGCAAGAAGAAAAATAAAACTATTTATTTTCTCTCTGGTTGTATGTAATCCTTGATTTACAAAGTCAAAGCTAAAGTTACTAAAACAGAATCTTTAAGAAATAGCAAAGATTTTACTAATACAAAAGCATGCTTAACTTAATCTCCCCTTCCACTTGAATGCCAGTAATGCTTAAAGTGTTCCGGTTGTTTGGCGATAAGGAGGGATAAAATAATAGTTTTGAGGTAAAAATAACTTAATGTTCTTTCTATTGTACTCGTACAAGTTAAACAAATGTTATATTGATTGAAGTCGATTTATACATTATATGATGGGATGAATGTGTGAGTGGGAGAGTAAGAGTGTGAGTGTAAGACATATTTGTGTTTGTGCTTGCATGTAACAATAGTATAGACTCTGGGTAAATTTGAGTGATGGGACAGGATATTTCTGTTTTAAAACCTTTGATCTATATTTTGTTGCTTCTATTCCCATATATCGCTCCCTTATTGCAACATAGACATAACTCGAAAAACGCTAGTTTTGCAGAAAATAAGTTTAAAGTTTTCAATTTATTTACTTTTTATGAAGATATAAAAATATTTTTTTTCTAAAGACGTGAATGTATGAAATTTTTACACCAGATTGAATATGATATAATGAATTTTTCTGCATTATTAACTTCTAAAATGAATTTTTTGAGTGATGTGTATTTAAAGATGAAATAAAAATGATTCAATATCAGTAGATTCCTGCCAATATTATTCTTTAAAATAATTCAGATTTGTTACTTCAGTACTAAGTCATTTGTTAAGCGATTAAGAAAAATATATTTTGGCTGAGTGGGTGTTCACATAACTGCCGTTTGTGAAGAAGTGAATGCAGCTTAGGCTGCTGTTTACTACAAAACTTTACAAATACCATTCGATCTTTTAAAAACGTAATTTCGAGTTTAAGGTGTCCTAGGTAATGCACATTATTAATATATAACATAAGACTTAATTTTTCTCCTACGCATCAGATTACTGTGATATAAAAAAAGTGGGCAGTATATAATCCTCGAAATATGTTCATTGTTGACAGATATTTTTTTCCGCAATTTTAACAAGTTCAGTGAATAATGATTTCCTAAAAATTTTTTAAAAACGTTTATTTTTTGTTTCGAGGATTTACAATTAAATAATTGAAAATCGTAAATTGTAATTGTACAATTCTTAGCAAATCCGATACTTTATTTACTCAAGACAAATATTAACAGCTTTTAAAACACACAATGTTAAAGTAATTCACTGCTAGAATACAACGATGCTAACTTCGCTGTTCTTAATACAGCTCGTATAAATCTGTTTAACCTCAACTAACTGACCCAGGCTTACACATAGACTTGGGTCGAACTCATTCACTAGTTCATTTTTGCCACAAACCACTGATCAAACCCATTTAAATTACATGGGTTTGATCATTGGTTTGTGGCAAAAATGAACTAGTGAACGAGTTCGACCCAAGTCTACTTACACATAATTAGCGGATGCATCGCCCTTTTTATACTTAACATAACATATCCAGAAAGTCTCAGTACATTAAACAGATTCTAAATACATACTAACTTTTCATCATCATCGCGTCATTAGTTCGTGTTACAAATTCGTACGGTTGGTTTGTGTGTATGTCCTTTGACAAATAGAACATCGTTGAAAAAACATTCAGGTTGTTGTTGTTTGTGTCTTTCGTCTGTATCGGCTTTCGTTTTTATGTGGTTGTACATTTCTTAATAAGCAGCATGTAAAATTTAAATAAAATTTTTCTTAATAATAAAGAAAATACACGTAAATTCTAAGACTTTTTTTACTTTGGTTCTTGACATTTTTTTCTTACAAAGCAACAAACAGTGTTTATCTATTTGTTGTGGAATTGAATTTGAAATAAAAGGAAAAGCAAAGAAGAGAAATACTTACATATTGCTACATGAAATATTCTCAACATGTTATTTAATATTTCAATGGATTTTTCACTTATTTATGTCTGAAGCGCCGCGTACTTTTCGGTCTGAGACAGATTACGTGAAAATAATTCCATAACATTTTTGTTGTTTGTCTGTCTATCTTATTATTTGTTTTAGTAAATAATAAAGTCAGTTAGGGCGCTATAATTTAAGTACGTGCTTATACCCAGTAAACAAATTGGTAAGATTTCATAAATTTTTTGTCATCAGTTTCAAAGTTTCGATTTTTTAATTTATAAAAAAAATCTAGCAAGTACAGTCATAGATTGCAAAGGGTAAATTATAGAAAAATATAAAAAAATCTAGCAAGTACAGTCATAGATTGCAAAGGGTAAATTATAGACTTGTATCGAACTCTTTCAGTAACTCATTTTTGACATAAACCAATTATCAAACCCATGTAATTTAAACTGGGTTGATCACGGGTCGATCAAGGGTTCGATCAAAACCATCTCGTGAAGTTTTTCAATAGTTTCGATTGTAGAGACGTCAACTGGTCGTTTAGAATGTTCGACACCCTCCATGATAGTACGGGAGGCAACTGATACTTACATTTTGAGAGGAACAGTTAAGAAGCGGGAAATCCAAAAGGTCATGGACTTAATTAGTCGCCTTAGAATTGTTTTGTCCTAAACGACAATTCTTAAAAAAACCAGTTAGGTATAGAAAATATATATCTCGAATACCTTCTTTCTGAATCAAAAATGCGTTTCAGGAAATTTATTATGGTTTCTGAGATATTAAACATTTATTTTGCTCTATATCAACTATTTTTATGTTTAATAAGCACTGTTTTGCTGTACACGCAACTGTTTGGCGATTGCGTCAAATTCTTCATACAAAAATGTGCAAAGTAAAGTTGACTCTTGTTTTGCTGTATTTCTATAAGAAATGAATTACAAAAAAGGAAGGGTACCGTATGAAAAATTTAAAGGGCGACGGTTAAGAAATAGCATCATCACCCAGACGCAGCCGTAAGAAAAATTTAACGGCTATGGTTAAACAAAACATCATCACCCAGACGCAGCCGCCTGTTATATGTTTTAATACAAGCTTATTAAACACTAAAATAGAATAAAAGAAATCTCAATTATGCGTGTTTGAGTACAGAAATCATTTAATTTCATTCTTTATATTCAATTACTTGTTTTTCTTGTGTTAGTAGATCGATAGTTAAAAAGATTACGGTGGCGGCTTCTTGGCCAGCTTTAAATGATTGACTTATTTCTCTGAACAGCAAGAAAAATAAATTTGAAGCATCCATTTTCGTCTCTACAACAAATTTCTCAATACACAGTAGCAAAGCATATGTGTGGAGCACAAAAATAATTTGTGTATACGGCACAAATCATATTTTTCACTTGCAATAATGTAATATTAACTTTTAACTTTATTCATGAAAATGTATAAAAATTTACATTTGACCTCAAAACACACGTGTCGGAAGCAGTGGTGCAAATACGAAGGAAATCCATCGGGCATATTTTGAGAAAGATTCATGTAAACCTGCTTTGTCGTATGCGCTAATCCAATTCTGAGGCGATGAATTTGATTAATTCAAACATTCTTTTTTGTGTTTGTTGGGTACTCATGTATACATATTTTGTGTATGTAGTAAAGGACTGCACAGAACATTATTTTTTAGGCTGCACAAAATTAAATCAAAATTCCCTAATTTATTTAAATAGAAGAATGAATTATACAAGTTTTCTCGATACGCAAATCCTACTTTACCAAATATTTACTATAAAACGAAGTAACTATTTATATACTCAAGACTTTGCAAAGTAATATTTCTGTATGTAAAGCTAGACATTAACTCTATTTATTTGCTTCGAATCTGTTAGAAACTGTAATAAACAAAACAGAATAAAGTGAGTCGAACTTTCGAATACCTATAGTTTTGTCAAAACCAGTGTGACGAGATTTCAAAATAATATAAAATTTAATATGAAAACAAAATAAATAATAAATGGCACAATCCTTCTCATTGCTTTTATATTTTATTTATTTTACTCACAGTAACCCACAACATCAAACTAAAAGTACATTAAAACGTGAAATAAATATAATCATGCAAAACAGGTGTTCGAACCAAACTTATGGGCAACACTGTATTTGGTTATGGGTGACTGGCCGTAACGCCTTAATCACAGAAACCAATTGAATTTTGGTTTTTTGTCATAACCATAAACAGCTGTTTTTGTTGTTACATTTTAGAAATGAATAAACAACTGAAAGCATAAACCGCTGTTTATTGTTATGTCGGCACTAAAAGGTGAAGCAAAAATATATTTATAGTCTTGGCAATGGTTATGGCTATGGGAGTATGTTATGGCACGTTTGATTGAACCTTAAAACAAAAGTTTTATCTATTTGATTTTATTTCATTTGTTTGATTTTAAAATACAATGAAATGCATTGCATGTATCTATCGTGTTCTATTACGTATTTAAATTACAACTGGATATATTAAATTGGTTTTTTTGGGTAGATGCATGCAGACCTTTAACATGTACGTAATAATTATTTATTTATTCTTGCAATGTATTTGACTTTTTCTCTATTGCTTTTTCTTTTGCCTTAGTGTAGTCTTCTTTTTTATTTTTATTTTTAGTTTGGCATGTAATTTTGCCACATTTCATTAGATATTGTCACCGCAAGCATCTTAACGAGATGCAATAATAGCATAAGATACTTCTTACAGTTACAGTTCATACGTTCACTTGTTCATTTATTATCAAAAAAAAAAAAAAAGTAGTCAAGTCAAAGGCGAATTGGTACGAGAAAGTTCACAATTACAAAAGTTTATTCTATTTATTTCAAATGGAAAAACGAACTTGTATTTTGGGTTAAAGTTTCTTCATATTTTAAATCTGTAATTTGTTTTTATGTGGTATTAATTTATTTATTAAATTGATACCACAACAGTAATTCACTTACAGTGCTTGGGAGCCAAGTTAGCATATATGTATGTATACGAGTTGTATGAGAAAAAGTCTTAAATCAAATAGTTTTCAATTTGTTAATTAAAAAGGAATTTTGTATTTACTGCAATAGAAAAAGTATTGATTGCATGTAACAAATAAGACTGAATTTACACTAAGAAATTTTAAATGTAATGAGTTTTATGAAAATTCTTAAGTTCCCCGCTATAGATTAGATCAAGTTACATATGTGACAGCGCATAGAGAAAGGGACCTAAGGGTAAAAAAAAATCAATTTTCACTTTTTTTTTTTGATGTGGACAACATCTGAGCATCGAATAAGACCGATCCCATGCCCCAAAAGTGTTCCCTCCCAGAGATATGCGCGTTAACACCATGCTCGTGTACACCAAAGATACACGTATTTAAATCTTTAAAATGGATCTCCTGAACAAAACCGGTTTTTACTCTTAGGTCCCTTTCTATTTTGCGCCGCCACATATTGATTTCATCCCGATTTTCGAAAATCGAGTTTTTATCAGATCTCGACAATTTCTACTACAATATCCGTATGCATGAATCAAAAAGAACAGATTGCACATTACTCAGTGCGGTCAATAAATTCAATCCGATATTGATTCTTAACTTTTTTAACTTTTAAATTTTTTTTAGGAGAATTCATATGCAAGTAAAGAAAATTTTTCAAATGCAAGATGGTTTATTCTTCAGAGCTGAGGGTGCGTGTTAAGTTTTGTAAAAATCAGTTAAGTAGAACCGCGTGAATTATTATAATAAATCTTAATGGGCGTAACCTCGCCCATTTTTTCAACTTTCAAATTATGTTATTAAAAGAACAAAAGGTGTTTGATGGGTTTCGCAACAATCAAATAAGTGGGCGTATTGCCGGCCACTTTTCTACAATGGGATAAATTTTTACTATCGGTCTAAAATGTACCGAGTTATGAAGTAACACCGCCAAAAAATAGAGACGAATTGTTAACCTTCTCTTTTTTTTTGAAGTCGGTTAAAAACTCAAAAGACCCGACTGCGACCAACTTTGAACCGTTAAATATCCTAAATGATCATTCGAAATGAAAAATCATAAGAGAAACCTAAACATGATTTTAAAATACCTGTCGAATGATATCCATTTTGATATAGGTCGCCGACTTTTTATTGTTTTCGTATTTACAAAATGGCGCCTGTTGGCCGCCATATTGAACTTTGACAACTGGCATATCTTTACTTTACTGACACTCCCGGTGTTAAGGCAAATCACGCATTCTTTGCGTCGCGCAGTCGGTTAAAAAATCAGGAAATATATTTGATTGTATTGGCTGAAGTTCGTACTGAATTTATTTACCAAGATTTCATTTTTATTATTTTTATTATAATAAAATAATAACCAAAAGTCATCATCCGGCATGACGTCATGTTCTGATACGAATGTTACGAAGTCAAAATACTACAAATGGTGGTCGACGTGTTTATTTGTACGTCTGCTTTTTAGTGACAACAGTCAGGAAAATTCGAAATAAAAATTTAATTTAAAAATTATTACCCTACGTCTACACCTGATATATTTTTATCATTACAAATGTAAAAGTCCATATAGAAAAAGGAGCTAACATAAAAAAATATTTTTCAATATAAAGTTTAGCTTTTGTTATGATAAAAATATATCAGGTGTAGAAGTAGGGTTAATTTATGGCTTAAAAGTATACCGTGTTGTTAACTTTTTTGTTTTTGTACTTGAATATAGCGATTTTATGATTTAGTTTTTGCCTATCCAGCTAAAAAAATTATATATGGTCCATATATTTTTAATATATGAATGTATATAACTATATATGAGTATGTATGAATTCATGTATGGAAATATATGGTATTATACATGGCAAAACTATTATATATGAATTAAGATATGGACTAATATATGAAATGTATTATAATATATGAGTCCATATATGCAAATTTAATTATGAAGCTCTTCATATGTGGATCCATATATAGAAATAAGATTTAATATAGGGAGCAATATAAGAATGTATGCATACATGATATCTCACATAAGATCGTTTTTGCAGGAAAACGTTTGTTACAAAAAAAAAAACCATTCTTGTATGATTTTATACATTGTGGCCCCATTCAATATATCAAATAATTAAAAGGATAATCCAGTCATTAATTTTATAGAAAATAACAAAATTCTCTAGATAAGAAACAAAGTTCATATTACTGCAAACAACTATATTGAAAACTATTGTTAGACGGATTATTTTTTCTTTTATAATTAATTGAATTAGTTTTTAATCTGATTTCTTAAATTAAATTTTAAGTACGAATTTGAGTTTTGTGGTTTCAAATTGGTTCACCTTTTGACTTAAAATGATGAATGAAATGACTTTTAGTTCGTTTTTCATTATTTGTCCAAACAAATGTTTCATTAAATACAACCTCCCTGTTCAAAATCTAAAAAAAGTAATTTTAGTAATTTAATTTATTGCACAGCAGTGCGCTTTTGTGTGTGAATATGAACTTTGCATACTGTAGAGGGAATATTTACACATACATGTATGAAAATGTATGAATATATATAATCATATATGCCCATATACCCTCATTTTTCAGATCCGAACCATATATGTGATATCATATATGCTCCATACATATTTTTTTAGCTGGGTATTCAGTATTTTCTGGTGAGTTTTAAAGTAGAAAACACTGAACAAATATTAAAACCATGAGATGTGAAATGAATTAGTTTGACGATTACAGTGATATATGTAGTGTCAAAAGGAAGAAGAATTGTGGTGAACTGTGAAAACTGAAATGGGTGAACATTTCCAAACTCGTGATTGCAGGATCCAGCTAAAAGCCATAATGTAGCTGAGCATTTGTTTTCAATTTAAAGTTGAAGGTACTCACGTTAATTTTTTCCGCTTTTATAGAATTGTAGTTAACGAAATCATTAGAAATTATTATTACCAATTATTCACAAGATTAAGTGAACTAAAACTTTAAGGTCTGTAGTTTTATAACAAAGCAGTAATTTTATCAAAAATACTTTTATGGCAATCACCTCAACAAAAACTAAATATTTTCCATATAAATTCTCTAGACAAGCTGACTGTTTACATTATGGAAACTAAATTTAAGAAATCATTAAAGAATGCTATGCCATTTGTTGAGCCTTAAAGTACGTGCTCGCTTGATAATGAAGGTTTGTTTCCAAATTTAAATATTGTAGAATTTATTTTTATTGAGCTTTTGAAAATCCTCTGTCACAATATGATAATGGGCGAGCGTTGTTCCCTTTGTGCTTTTGTAAGCTGCATATAAAAAAAAGATAATAATAATAATAACAATCATCAGAAAAAATAGTTTCCACCGAAACAGAAACAAAAACAATCACCAGAAAGCTGATACAACAGCTAAGAAACACCATTGGAAATATATTTACGTATCAGAGAACTGTATGAGTTAATTCACTCTCGCTCTCCACTCACTTTTACAATGTTTTTGTTTTGTTCTTTAACATCAATATGTACTAATGATATTGTTTGCAGAGTTACCTCTCTAACAACTGGCTGTCATTGACTCATTGCTGTTAGTAAAAATAAATAAAAAAAATTCTTGTTTTGTATAATAATCAAATAACTCACAAAAGCACGTTGACTAGATGAAGTCATAAATTAATAAAATATTGCTTATTAATTAATAGTTTTAGTTGTATTAAAATAATTTATAAAATAAAACGAGTGTAGCTATTTAATTTTATAATATTACATAAAACTAAATTTGTCAGAAGGGGTTCTAAGAAGTTTTCAAAACAATCATACTGATTCATTGCTTTAGTAAATCATATGAATGAATATAAATTGCAAGCAATAGCATCATTCATTTATTAACAACAGTGTCATTGATATGAATCATGCGATAGCATATTTAATTTTTTTTAATGTTAAGTGCTAGCTCAATATTCATTTTAGAAAATGCAAAATTATGCCGTTTGTTTGGTTATCATGCAGATCTCTGTTACGTATAGTATGCACATATTGTTGTACTTAAACTCGTACTCCTGCCATATAGGAAAATGTTTTCTGTTCGCGTTTTATAATACTTTGATGCAAGTGCTTAAACACCCATTGACGTTGGTTATTTGATGCCTCTTGATTCCAGTGCTCCTTTTGCCTTTTTGTTCTACCTCGACAGCCAACACTACTTTGGTTATTTGTGTGTTTTGTTGGCTTGTGGTCATCATATTAGGCCATGTTTTGTTCTCTCACATGTTGTTTTTTTCTGCCGCAGTTTTGTTTACTCATGTCTATTTTTCGGTTTTTATTTGAAAAAAAACAACTTCATAAAAATGTATCTCTTCTTTCGCCAATGTTGGCACTTAAGCAGCATTGTTGTAGCGCAATCAGACATAAAATTTAAATGTGAAATATTTAGAACAAAAAAATTGCATATATGTAGGATATTAATTAGTCGCGTTGACGTGATAAGGGTCAACTCGACCTAGTTTGTTCATTATTAATGAGATTTTTATGAAAAAGCATAATGAAACCTCAACGCTATGGTAAACAAAAACTTTATTATTCGTTTATATATTTGTTTGCTTAATTCTTTCTTTCTTTTGCATATTGGAAAAATTTTTACAATTTTAATCGTTTTGATTGAATTCATATTATGTAATTTTGTTTTTTTGTTTGTTCTTGGAATGAATATAAAAATATTTATTACTTGTTGGAAAATTATTTGAGTGAGCCGTGATATTAAGATGATTATGATAATGATGACGATGATTATATAAGTTTGGTTTAAAGAAAAATACAAACATAAGTATGAATACTAGTACTCGTATTAACAAAGTAGTTTCTGGACATCCAATTTGGGGCCACTTTTTTTGAGCATTTCTGACCCTTTGTTAGGAATATCACGAACAATATTCCAGATCAGTGGTACGGCGAAGATCTCCATTGACCGTAACACGAAATCCGGCTTTATTTTTGGAAAAAAGGTCCAATGATGCCACCAGAGTGTAAAGCGCATAACAAGGTTGCATTTTTATTGTTTACTCCATATGAGGCAATGTTTCTTATTAACAGACCGATTAAGCCAACAATGAGCTTAATCTCTAAACAGAATTTTCCAATAAAAAATCGTCTTTCTCATGCGCGAAATGATAAATGATTTTCAAAGAATATGTGGCGTTGTTCAAGTGTCAATCTATTCATGATGATTTGTTAAAATATATTAATAATAAATCTCAAAAATTAGCGCAGGGTGACAGCTGCTTTGCCAGTTAGTTAACTCTTTTGTAGGTTATATTGGCCTTAAAATGTGTGGGTATTGTATAGCAGATTCATCGACCCAGTAAAATAGCTAATTAAATTGCCACTTAACAAAGCATAGATAATTTAATGCGCCTCATTGACATCAGATACGTTGCAACAGAGCCTTAAAAACAAATAAATTCAGTAAAGTGAGACTTTGACTTTGTTCCGTACGAACACTGCATTTGTAATACTAGACGAACATTAGCCTATATAATCAAATATCTTTCCTGATGCAGACATTTTTTACGCGACTACGCGACGCAAAGAAGGGTATTGTGCTTATCAGCCTATAAAAATATGTACTATGTATGTTTGTATGTGTGTTCCTTTGCGGCACTAAATAAAGCAAAAGCTTGAAGCGATTTTGATGATTCTTAAATCAATCGATTTGTCTTAATCCTGGAAGTGTCAGTAAAGATATGACGGTAGTAAAAACTCAATATGGCGACCACCAGACGCCATTTTGTAAATACGAAAATAATAAAAAGTCGGCGAACTATATAAAAATGGATATCATTCGACAGGTATTTTAAAATCATCTTTAGGTTTCTCTTATAATTTTTCATTTCGAATGGCCATTTAGGATATTTAACGGTTCAAAGTTGGTCGGAGTCGGGTTTTTTCAGTTTTTTAGTTACTACCTTGTTAACTATTTTTCGGTTTTTACCGATATTTTTAGTTTATGCGCTTTTTCGTAGTTTTGGTGCCTTTCGTTGTTTTTGGGATGTTTTCGGTTTTTGGCTTTTTTAGTTTTCGAGTTTTTTATTGCGTTTTTGGTAATTTTTCCGGTTTTTGGCGATTTATTTTAGTTTTAGCGATTTTTTTAGTTTTGGTTTTTTTCGTTTAGGCGATTTTGTTCAGTTTTTGGCAATTTTTTCGTTTAAGCGATTTTTTTATATAGTTTTTTTTTTAGTTTTAGAGTTTAGCGTTTCAAGACTTTGCATGTCACGGTTTCTAAAATGCAGTAAGTTGTAAAAATTACATAGTAAAACTTGCATTAACTGACAGAATGCCCTTAAATTTTAACTTATTAAATTGCAGTGTTATAGTATGTTTCCACAGACGTGATTTAGACAAATCATGATAGTTTTGAGCAAACCATGTTAATTTATACATGATTTACCATACATTGATTTATTTTAATTCATATCGAAAATACTATTTTTTGAACTGGACTTATCTATGCAACCCTGCGTTGCTCATAAAATTACAAGTTCCAGCCTTGGGTCATCCCTCAATAGTGATTGAAAACTTGGAAGAAATTACATTAAAAACTCAATTCACTCAATTGCTTATAACGTTGTCATTTTTCTGTCGATTTTCTTCTGTTTGGTCTTAGTTCTTACGTAAAAGTATCCCCTTTACGTACATGAATATAAACTAGACATGTTTTTTTTTAACGACTTGTACTTTTTTGTCGACATAGAATCAATGTAAAATATGATTTTTTTTGAAAATGTGCCCTATTTTATCGATATATTTTGTACCGCTTTACCAAACAAAGATCCAATTATACATATTTATTCGTCATCTTAATATCTTGCCTACCGAAAACATTAAAAAAATTACAATACTTCAAAAACTGTTCCATAAAAAAATTTAACCTTGATTATCGAATTCAGCGGAAGAAAATACACAAGGAAAATCACCTCTCATCAAATGTAAATTTTTGGTGTAAATTAGTGTAATTAAGTTTTATTTCAACTGTGATATTAATTGAGATTTTCATTTATTTAAATGAAAGTTTAACATAATATCTTAGTTGTTCTTAGTAACTTTTGGGTGAAAGTTCCTTCACGCAAAGAAAAGATATGGTTGTAGAATGGTTGAGAAAACAATATTATGTTCTCTGAAACAAATGTGTGGTCGTCGAAAACTAGTTATTGTTATGTTGAACATTTATTTCGTTACGATAAACAGAGTAATGTTTGAATTTAATAATTACATTATCACATCCATATAAAAGTTTGATATGGTTAGAGTTTAACAATATAGTTTTGTTAAAAATTTACGACTACAACATAATTTGTATTATTATTTAAAAATAATATAATGTAAATAACAATATAATGTTTTCCAAAACTATACTATGTTAAGTTTAAAACAAATCTTTTTCAGAAACATCTGTCAGTTCAGTATTTCGTTTGTAAGCTATCGGTATTGCACGGGTAGTGTTAAATAAATGAATAAATAAATAAAGTATAAACAAAATGGTAGATCAATAAAAATATATAAACATTTGTGTATCTCTTTATACAGACATGTCAGTATGTCGTGTAAGTATACATTTCTATATATGCATTTTATTTCAACAATACTAAATTATTTTTATTTAGATTTTGACGCACAGCTGTTTCTACAATAAATATATGATTAAAAAATAAAATAGTATTATTATATTAAATAATACTGTGGTCGTATTTAACAATATTAATATAATATTAGAACATGGTATGGTGAGTCTCAATTATATTTTAGTCACATCTAACAATAGTGTTTTCATATTTACAATACTAAGATTATAATATAATTCACTCAGATAATATTATAATTAACTCAGATAATATTATAATTAACTAAGATAATAATATTGTTAAAGTTTTTTTCTATTAAAAATAATATGATTTGACTGCAACCAGATAATTGAATCATAGTATGTTGCTGTTTGATTATGGTTACCTCAACCATACTTTTTCTTTGCGTGTTGATGATCTTCATTAGCATGAGTGAAATGCGCATAGAAAGTCACGCTATACTCCTTAATAATCCATTTTACTAAAAAAGTTAAATATTAATGTTGGGAATAAGTGAGATAAATATGTATATTAAACTCAAATATATTTTTATTTTCATGAAAATATCGCGTCTTTTGGAACACTTCTACTATTCACATGAAGTAGTGAAGATTGCAATGTTGCAACATATTTATGTATGTATCGTGCTCGTCTATAGGGTATATGCGAAACATTCTCCTGGAATAGAAAAAATAATCACGTAAGTTCGTACAAATCTACATAAATATGTACGAATGTATGATGTCCATACTTATGGTTTCTTTTATTAATTCATGAACACAATAAACTCATTCAAAAATAGCAAGTTCGTACTCATTCATTCATTCAATCCCTGGTCCACTCATAAGCTCAGTCATACATACGAGTACATATTTACTTGCATTCATTCATTCATTTAGTGAATGGCCACATGCAACAAAAAGAATGCAAGACACAAAGAAAGTCGAGCCTGCATCAGTTTGTTTAATTTAGCGTATTCATATGCGAACGAGTAGCTAAGGCTCAACTATTTAAAAACAAAAATTTAAATGAGAAAAATTTTAAAAAAATATTAAAAACTTTTATGTAAGCCGTTTTACTCTTTCTTTTAACAATTCGTTCTTTTTTTTTTTTGCTCAAAAGTTTTTTTAATAACGAAAATATTAAAGTGCTTATATGCAGAATGTGTTGAGAATTGTGATGTGATAGTGATGGTTGCTGTGATTGTGGGTCTAATTACTCGCATTGCTTTGGTAAGGCTCGCAGACAGATGTGAAAAAACTTTATTTTTGCATAAATTTATAAAGCAAAGTTTTTGAAGTAATTATAATATAGAAAATGGTTTTACAAAGAAGAAAGTACTTCGTTTTATCTCAAACAGAAAAACGTTTTCGCTTTAAGGGAAAAGTTTGGCCTAAATTAGAGAAAGAATTCTTTGGTTTACTGCATATTATTCGAAGGACCATTGAGATAAATGGATATGTTTTTTGCAGAATTCCTTGAAAACTGTGTAATAAAGTCTGTGCAAGAATTCAGGCAGCAAACAAATTTATGAAACATAATTTACGTGCGAGCATACATACATATCGCTCATAACTGAAAAACACTAGTTTGCCAGAAAACGAGCTTAAAAAGTTTTCAATTTACACGCAACTTAGCGGAAAGAGAAAATTTAATTTTTCTCACAAGAGTTGGGTATGCAAGATATTTGTTTGAAATTTTTTCACAACATGAAGATCGATATCATAACTTCCATATTTTGGGTTGTGAAGTTCTTTGAGTAAATGAGAGATATATTAAAAGAAAGCATACAAGTCAGGCAGCAAATTACTCATTTTGAGTTGAAAATATATTATAAACGTGCTCACTTGCCTAAACTTACCCTCTGTTTCCACAACACCCACCGTCGACTTGAGTAGAAAAGTTATATGAAAAACACAAATTTTTTGAGTGATTTCAATACAAATTTTCTAGACGAGTCACCTGCCTGACTTAACAGGGTGTTAAGGTACGGTCACACTTGTCAAACATTTGCCCAAAAAAACGTAACCAACAAACACTAATGAAAAAAGTTTTGATACAGACACTTGCTTATCAAATTAAACAGTTTCGAATACAACTAATAGACAATGTTGTCGAATCCAACATTATTGGATACTCTTTAACTTGACAAAATTTTATCTGAATTGAAAGATTTTTCATGAGCATTTAGTGGTTACGCGTTTTTGGGCAAATGTTTGATAAGTGTGACCGTAGCTTTAGTTAAACAAGTAAACATGAGTAACTAAACGAATGATGCAATCGCAATTTTAGTAATGTGATTGATTTCATATCCATTTACGTGTTTCTTGTGCCTCTTGCTTTACACTGATATCTCTATACTTATCGTTTTTCGTTTGCTAAAATAAAAATTTCTTCACTTAGGGATTTTGATGGAGTCTATTAAAAATTGTTTGTTGGCCATAAGAAATGGAAAAATTGCAATATCTTTTGACTTGCCCCTATACTTCAAACATGGCATCAAGAATGAGCAATTTACATCAGCAAGTCATATATACATATGTTTGGCTAACGTTGCCACCAGTACACACTATTGAGACAAAATGCCATAATGTGTACTCAGCTTTAAGGTTAAATCAGACGTGCCATAACCACAACCATAGAAAACAGCTGTTCGAACCAAACTTACGGGCAGCACTGTATTTGCTTATAGGTTACTCGCCATAACGCCATAGTCATTAAAATAGAAGCCAATTGAATTTTGGTTTGGTTATGGCTATGGCATTGTGGCTACAGCACGCTAATTTAAGCTTTACAGTTATGAGAGACTAGTACATACGATGACGTGCTATTTGATTACGCTGTGGCTTCTTATTTAACTCGTTCTGAATACTGTCGAAGTCGTTTAAAGATATAAAACCAGATTTTTCAATTCGTTGCATTCACAATTCAAGTTGACATCACTAAAAGAAGTAATGTCCACCTTATCATAATATGAATGAATGCTTGATTGTTTGATTTTCGTATGAAGATATGCATGCATTATTATTGTTCATACGTATGTATGTATGAGTGTGTATTTATGTACTTTGTGTATTCATTACAGCTTGTAACTTAAAATGCTCATAACTATTTAAAACATTCATGTAAGCATGCCCACAAGACAATCATGTAAACGAAAGCAAACATTAATGAGCAAATATTTGACGCAATAAGGGTAATCATTATTTTTGAAAATATTTTTATGAATTTTATGTTTACATATAGATGTACAAATATGTATTTATAAGGACAATTGATATGATCCTGGATCATTGAAAGTTGTCACCTAGCATTATATTGGCTAAATTAAGAAAAAAAGATTAAATTTAATCAAAAGCGGCCATGCCCACTGTTCATGCTCGCCAAATGTACAAAACTTTTACTATCAAAAGCGAAGTCTTTTAAATTTGAACACAAAATGTCTAAAATAAAAAATGCGTGCCGAGTTTCATAAAAATCGGTCACTTCCACTGCCCATGAGACCCATAAAAATGTAAATATAAAAATTATAAGAATATATTTTCTAATATTTTGCTTATCATTCGACAAAAACTTTATTTATTCTTCATCTAACATTTCTATGAGTACATAATGTCAGATGTGCAATAGGTTTCCGTGAGTACCTGCCTTTACGGCCTTATCTCACGTGTACCAGAGCACCGGGTGTGGGTTAGACGCCAGACCAACGCCCATGCACCCTTTTTAGAATGAACCTATGGCCCACTCCTCAAGGCACATAGGTTGCAATCTTTGAATATAGTTATCCCTGTTCTATATTCAAGTACCTTGCTGAGGTACTTTGAGCTATCTTAACTCTGCTGCTATGTCCGTGCCCATAGCAGCTCTGTTGAATGACAACAGCACCTAGAATAGTGTCTGGCTGACCGCGTCAGACCAACCACTAGCATTGATTTCACACTAGGAAGTCAAGACTATTCTCCCAGCGATTTTGGTAGCAACCGCAACCACCACGATAATTCTCCGGCTTCCACGCTATGATGTTGTGTATACACCTTACCGAGGTCCCCAAGAAAATTCCTCAACCATTGCCAGCACAGCTAACCACTCATCCATAATGAACGCATGCCTGTGTCGCCAAATAACCAGTGCCTACTCCACACATACCAAAATCATCCCTTTAACCCCGTGGGGTAGGACGAACTCGGCATTTTAGCAAAGGAAACTGATGACCGCTACATGCACTCAAAACTTCAGAGCAGCGAGAACCACTTACGCGAGAAGAATGCAAGCTCGCCGCCAAGATCCTGTGCCTACTACAATTGATCATGCTTGATAAACGCCCCTTGAACCCAGGAGGTAGGACGCACAACTATTTTAGCACAGAATCTTGACAACCGCAATGCATTTATCTCTAAGCAACCCAGCTGTCGGGCAACCGGCACCCGTGGTACCAGAAGTAGCCTCTGGTTAGACCTCAAAGTTCCACCACAAGGGCTTCACCTCTATCGTCTTTTGAACTCAGGGGCAGTTCTAGGTGACGCTGCACCTAACTGACAACAACGGGCGTACAATATTTGTTTTCCTCTTATAAATATGTGCACATCCTTTGCTCTGTTTGTGTTCAGAGATCGGGTAGTAACACATAAGTTTTACGGGTAATGATCCAAAGATCCGTCAGTGGAAAAAGCTACATTACCCTAGCTGGGGCCCCAGGATTGCCACACCCGTAGTCTATAAATAGACTCCCCTGGGGGAGTACATAACGTCAGATGTACGATTGCTTTACGTGAGTACCTGCCATTACGGCCTAATCTCACGTTTGCCAAAGCACTGGGTGTGGATTAGACGCCAGACCAACGTCCCATGCATCCTTTTAGAATGAACCTATGGCCCACTCCATAAGGCACATAGGTTGCAATCTTTGAATATAGTTATCCCTGTACTATATTCAATTACCTTGCTGAGGTAATTTGAGCTATCTAAACTCTGCTGCTATGTCCGTGCCCATAGCAGCTTCTGTTGAATGGCAACATCACCTAGAATAGTGTCTGGCTGACCGCGTCAGACCAACCACTATCATTGATTTAACATTGGGAAGCCAAGACTATTCTCCCAGCGTTTTTGGTAGCAACCACAGCCACCACGATAATTCTCCGGCTTCCATGCCAAGGTGTTTTGTATACACCTATAGCGAGGTCCCCAAGAGAATTCCTCAACTATTGCCGGCACAGTACGGCCACCATTCCGAGAAGAATCCAAGCTCGCCGCCAGATATTAGTGCCTACTACAGTCAGTATCATTCCTTTAACCCCGTAGGGTAGGACGAAGTCAATTAACTTCAGCACAACATTCTGACAACCGCAATACACTCGACTCCAAGTAAGCTCAACTGTCGGGCAACCGGCACCCGTGGTACCAGAAGTAGCCTCTGGTTAGACCTCGAAGTTCCACCACAAGGGCTTCACCTCTATCGACTTTTGAACTCAAGGGCAGTTCTAGGTGACGCTGCACCTAACTGACATCAACAGGACCTGTCTTCCTTTTGTTATAAATATGTGCACATCCTTTGCTCTGTTTATGTTCTGAGATCGGGTAGTAACACATAAGTTCTATGGGTAATGTACCAAAGGTACGTCAATGGAAAAAGCCACATCACCCCAGCTGGTGCCCCGGGGTTGCCACACCCGTAGTCTATAAATAGACTCCCCTGGGGAGAGTACATAATGTTAGTTGTTTCTGATTTCAAACTAAAACGCACAAATTTCACAATTAAAATTCACTATTCAAGAGTGTAGCCGTTCCATGGTTAAAATTTTCCAACTTTTTACTAAAAAAATTTCAAAGTTTCAACATTTAAACTCGATACTTTACTCGTCCTAAATCCTAGTTTACACTATGTAAGTCTTATTGCTAAGCTGATTAGTTTGATAGGAGGGAGAAAGAGAGAGAGAGAGAGAGAGAGAGAGAGAGAGCAAAAAGTAATCCATTCATTTTTGAATATTTGCATGCAAAAAGAAAGTAATAACTAATACATTCTTTTAAACTTATAACTGAATATTTTTTGTAAGGATTACTTTATACTTTTTGAACTTCTTAAGGAAAATAAATGTGTTATTCAGTCAGTTCATTAAGTAAGTTTTTACGACTAAGGAGTACATACACTTTTTTCATTTTAGTATGCAAAATTTGTATTCTTTGTTTTGCCACTAAAAAATAATAAAATAGTCATTGATTAGCAAAAATCATATTTTCGTATTTTTATTATCTCTATGCACTTTTTCGCTACAATTGTTAATAAATTGTTATACAGTTGAAACTCGATTATTCGGTCTTCTATCCACCGTCTACATCTGTTAACCGGCATGATGTTATTTTGTTTTTTGACCTTCATTATCCGTGATTAGGTAGGTCTATTTTATCCGTGCTTCCATATTTCGTACCTCTATTAGTCGTGCTTAATTTTTATTATCTTTAAAAAACATAATACAGGCATAATTTTTCAATACAAACTCAAATTTCATGTTTTAATTATAATTACATGTACATGTACTCTTTTGTGCTTTTGTTTAACCTCTACTAACCGTATTTTTCGATTATCCTTGACTTCCCCGGTCCCGTGTCTTCCGAATAATCTCAACTGTATTCCATATTAAATAAATACCAGCCCCAAAAGTAAGCAATAGTTTTTTTTTGTTGCAAAAATTTCATGACAAGTTTCGTGACTTCTACCAGAAACTTATAGTTTTCTTCCTGTTCCGAAAATGTCCGAGAATTATTTATATTAACCGAAAGAAGCCATTCTCCACTTTCATTTTATTGAATGAACAGCTTGTGGGAAAGTGGAGCTACGTAATTTTTTTCCGTCGAAAAATAAAACATAAATTGAGAAAACCTGCAGTTAAAATGGTGTATCTCTTATCATTCTATGCCTTATAATAAGAGGATAGAAGGAATTACAAAGAATGGAAATATTGTGCTATAGATTTGCCGAAAGTTACTTGGCATTATTTCTTGCGTCAAATATTTGCCTTGTATAATAAAACCTAAAAAAAAATCCTGTATGTGCGCGTGTGGTTGAGGTTGTTCTAGGTTTAAGCATATTGTGTACATATGTATGTACGTATGAGCACAGGCGGATATGCCACCTGAGTTCATTCTAATAAATTGTTTTTCTGTAAACACAATTAATAATGAAAGAGATGTAGAAAAAAAGTCAACATCCTTTCATTCATTATGGGGTTACATCATTAGCATCATCAGTTGTTCATACACACAAACGACCCCGAGTGATAAGAATGTATTTATTATGATAAATTTTCCTACTGAATATTTTAAACTTATCTTTTATTCGATCAGATGATTTTAAGTTGCCAAATAGTGTTATCTAGTTATTTAGTATTTTATAGCTTCTGTTCCTTACTGGTAACCGCATTGAACAGCGCATGCAGTTGGTTGATATATATCAGGCTGAGTAAGTTTTTTCTTCATGAGATGAGATATTTATCATAATCATAATCATGATAAATATCGATGTAATTTGAATGTAATTTGAAATTTTCGAAAAAGAAAAAAATCAAAGGCATTGTTAGGATTGTTAGAAAAGGTTTGGATAAAATTTGATGACAACAAGAAAGCAAAGTTTTCGTTAATTCGATTTACATACATGTTATAACATTTCTCCGTAATTGAGAATGCATGCTTTTTAAGTTTGTACGGGAACTGTGTAGGGTAGGTTGCTTGGTTGGTTTTTTATATCTCTTCCATTTCTGCCTGAAATTTAGTGTTGTCGATTAATTTTCCTTTGCACCAAAGTGAGTCGAAAAAGTGAACTTGAACAATGTTTTGTTTTTCATGAAGAGTTACACACGACATGTTTGTTTAAGAAATGTAGTTTTAATGTCAGTGAATGTGAAGATATTTTATATTCTTAATTATGAAATCGGTTTCAGTCGCATGCATTTTAGCTTCGAAATATTAAATTAAACTTGAAAAAAATCAATAAATATTTAATGAATGTTAAATAAATTAATCAAGACTAAAAGAATTCTAAATTAAAATGTTGCATAATACAAAAATATATTTTGATTTGTTCAAATGTAATTTACTAAATATCTCAACCAAAGGAATATATGACTTAGACCACTTTCATAACTAAGGGCACATTATGTCGCTGTTTTAACTAACCGACCTAACTGACATTTATTTGAAAAATGAGTTATAAGCCCTTTACTAGACTTTATAAGTCATAATACACATTGTCTACAATTTTCATGACTGTGAGCATTACTTTTGTGCCTATATAAGTAAAAAGATTTCTGACGCAGCCATAAGAATGAATGTATAAAACAACTAGAGATGTGCACGTGAGTATTTTCTGACTCACGACACGCACGCTCACGCAGAAAAATATTTTACTCACGCACTTTAACGCACGAATGATTTTGAACATTTTCACGATCACGCACGCTAACGAATAAAATATTTTCAATCACGCACGAGTGGTTTACAACTTATCACGATCATAATTTTCATGTTTTTTGGGTTGCAAAATAGGTACATATCTATGTATATATGTATGCTCGTGTTTTTGTAAAATTTATAATGTAAATTAAAATAGAGCAAAGTTAGTTTCATATCATTCTAAATATTAGTATTCGCGGATATCATTTTAAATATTCGAATTCGAATTCTCGTATATCAAAAATTGACATTTCGCACATCAATGTATGTATACATACATAATATAAATGTGTGTATGATCAATTAAATAAATGATAATAAAAATTTTTTTTTTTTTTAGGGACAACCCCTACTCATGCAGTGCATTGTGCTAGAACTAGGAAAATAGATTATAGGGAAGGAGGATAGAGGGAGTAGTGTCTGTGTACATTTGATTTAAATCTTTCCACGCTGGTAGTGACAGGAAAGACCTCCGCAGGTAGTTGATTCCACATACGAACAGTGCGGCTAAAAAAGGAATTTTCTCTGTAATGCGTAGTGCGAAGCATTGTTGTACGTACATATGTGCGGGTTTCAGGAACAAGTTTCCTAATTTCATTAGAACACATTCCGTTGAAGTAACGATAGAACAATGAAATGCATCCCACATTGCGTCGATGCTCCAATGAATCAATAGAGTTGGATACCCTACTGTCACCGATGAGCTTTTTCGCCCTCTCCTGTACGCGGTCGAGCAGCCCCAAAATAGATTTTGAAGCGCCGGCCCATACATGAGAGTTGTATTCCATTTTCGGACGGATATAGGTGGTATAAATAGTAAAGAGGTCAGATGGGGTGAAATATTGTTTGCACCGTTTCAAAAATCCGAGGCACTTGAATTCTTCTTTTGCAATTTGAAAAATGTGTTCAGTCCAACGAACATCACACTATATTTTCATGCCAAGAACATCAAGAGCATCTTATTCCTTAATATTTATACCCCCATAGTTACAGAGGCAACAGCATTTTCGGTCATACGTCTGTGTGTAACCATGCAACATTGGGTCTTATGGGCGTTAAAGTCACATGACCCCATTCAGAAATTTTTTCTAAATCATAGTTTAAAGTCTCAAGCTATGTACAGACGATTGTCAGATCTTACAATATTGTCAGATCTGGCAATGTGCTGACAATGTACTGGCAATCGAAAATTGCCACAATATTCCTTGTCAGTTCACACGGTTGTCAGAAAATCTTACAATTTATTGCCAGACGGTTGTATGACAATAAATTCATCTGACAAAATCGTCAGTAGAAAAATTGTCAGTTCACACGGTTGTCATATGCACAAATTGTTAGATCTGTTATTATGCGTTGCCAGACTTAAAGCATTTATTAGAAATTGTTAAATATTTATCGTTTGTGTTTGTATTAATTGTAAAAAGTGAAAGTATAAATTATTATGGATCATTAAGAAGGAATTGCAATGATTTTGTCTGCATATATTTTATTATAAATTTTTTCTTTTAAATCAAGCGTGTGCAGTGTTGCCCATAGAAGGAATTCTCTTACAATGACGCCATTGTCAGATGCATAAACTTTGCACATCTGACAATATTAAAATGTCTGACAAAAATCTGGCAATAATTTTACAATGTGTTCACTCGATTGTAAGATGTCTGACAATTTGTTGTCAGCTGCTAGTCTTGCAATGGACTGACAATGCTTTTTCTGGCAACGACGTCTGACAAAAATTGTCAGTTCACACGGTTGTAAGAAATTTTGAGCACATTTTACTGGCAATATTTTAAGATCTGACAACCGTCTGTACATAGCCTCATTCATTATTTGACGCATGGCCTCAACCTGCGGCAGACTAGGTCTATTGCTGAATGAGAAAGAATGGTAAATGCTGCTGTCGTCCGCGAAAGAGTAGATAGGGTTGAAAGTTTTACATAGAAGGTCGTTTATAAAGATAAGGAATAGAGTTGGCGAAAGAACGGAACCTTGCGGTACCCCTGAATTTAACTTGAACTCATTTGATGAGATCCCATCTATAACAACTCTTATAGTGCGATCCCTGAGGAAACTCGATAAGAAACGAGAGAAATTATCACCGACACCAATGGCAATACATTTTGACAAAAGTGCACCAGTCACACTCTATCAAACGCCTTGGAGATATCTAGAGCCACCACCTTACTTTCGCCAAAATGGTGGACTGAATTACATTTACCATTTCTCCGAGAGGAGGGCATATTAAATGAGAAAACATACAAATTACTAAAATTTTTCTTTAACGTAACATTTTCAAAGACTCCTCCCACCCCCACCATAACAAATCATAACAAAACTCGAACCCCACCCCTCCCCCCTACAGCGTTACGTAAGATATGGACGGCCCCTAAAGCAAAACACATTATCTGCGGTACAATTCGTCAGTAGTATTGTTGACAAAGGCACTGTTGAATCAGTAGTGTTTCTCAATTGATACTTCCTACAGGGTATCTAAGAAACATACATACTTACATACTTACATACTTACAAAGGTGTATGTATACAAAACAAAATGCTCCGAATTCGTAAAGAATTCGTAACGATTGGTCGACAAAATCTTCCGATTTCGGCACCGAAATATTACCAAAATCGTAACAATTTTTGTATGAAATGGTTGACACGACTTCGTAACGATATGTCGGTACGAATTCGTTACGATAAGTCGATACGAATTCCTAACGACATGTAGGTACGATTTCTTTTTGCTTTTATAGCAGAGTACCGCTTCACCGTTATGTTGCTGCTATTGTCGAAATAATTTACACATACTCACGGTTTTTTAATATTTGTTACAATCCTTTCTGTTATCAACATATACATACATATTTATTAAAAAAAAATTTCACAGACTTTTACTTATGTCCTCAAAAATCAAAGTTTTAATGTTTAAAAAAAATTGTTCAGAGAAACTACCGAAATGTCTCAACGAATTCGGTACGACAAGTCTGACTTCAGAAAAAGTCGAAACATTTTGTTTGGGGGTATTCATTATGTTTATGAGCTCATACTACCATACATATTACTACCCAGCAAAAAATAAAATGAGTACTTCCTTACGAACCACTTTTAAATTACTTCGAAAGTATCTAAGTTATTTTTAACCACATAGCAAATGGAATTTTAAATCACTACTTTGTTTTCAGCAAATTCAATACTTTTCTGGCTCAAGCCAAATGCAAATGTTTTTTATTACATTTAAGGCTTTTCAAATCAAAAAATTTGTTTTATTAAAATTAACAATGGAATAAAATAACAAAAAATTAAATAATTTAACCATTTTTCTTTTCAAACCATATACGAGTGATTTTAATCACTGAATAAAAAGCACTTTTTAACTACTTTTTTGAATTATTTCATGAATTATTTTCACTCCTGAATTTCGGATTTTTATAGAATCAAAAACATGATTTTTATTGAGTTTAAAAAATGTCAAAAGCAAACCACTTCCTCCCAATGACACGTCAATGTAAAATTCTTTGGTTTTTTACCTAAATTTAAGTGGTTCGATTCAGAAGATGTGGTGTTTTCCTACTTCTTTTTCCTCACTTTTTTTGCTGGGTATACATACATATCTGCATTTATTATTATAAAATAATTTATTTCAAATGATTGAATACAGTTACATATGCAGGAATGTTATCTCGTGAGAGCGTGAGAACTCGTGCGTGATTATTAAAAAAAGCTCACGCACGATCACGCACGAGTAAATTTTTTTCAATCACGCTCACGCGTCATTAGTTATAATATTTGATCACGAAAAACGTGAATCACGCGTGACACGATAAAATCACGACATTTGCACATCTCTAAAAACAACCATAAAAGCTGTTCTATTAAATTTTTAAGATGTTAGTTAAGTCAGTTAGTTAAAACAGCGACGATATGTATGTATGTATTTCAAAAAACTATGTAGCACTTTCACTAAATAACTAAAAATGGAATATTGTTCCAATGACTGGTGTCATGGTAACAAACCCATTCAAACACAAGAACATATCTTACAAATACGAGTATAACCATCTATACAAACACATCCCATCTACCATTTGGAAGATCGCTTTGGCAAAAAGCCATCTGAGCCTTCTTTAATTATATTTGGCGAATGAAAGTGTTTTGTCATTAATAAAATCAGCGTTCAAAAAAAAAAAAAATGATTTATTAAAAAAATACAATCACAAAATATACTGCAATTACAAAGACATGATGAGGATTTGTAGAACGAGACCATCCCAGCAAAAAATTTCAAAAAAGGTAATCGAGTTTGGAATTAAGCATTTTTCCCTACTGGATTACCAACTTAATGATTTTAACAAGGCGTGAGACTAAAATAATCGATTCTTGAGAAGTACTTACATTTTTTTTTATTTGTCAACATTTCACGTAATCTATTTCTTCTAAAAAAAATCATTCTCTTCATTTAGCAACTTGCACGTCATTTTTTTAAATATTAGGTAATGTGATTTGTGAGCGAGTAATGAAAATTGACAATCAGAAAAGTAAGTCATTATATGGCAAGTAATTCTAATGGTAATGTTTAATTTTTTGCTGGTATTTTGCACAAACAATTAAAAGTGCGCTGATAGTGATCACTAAACTGAAGTCAAAAATTACTCTCCGAGTTGGCTGGCCCAAAGTGTACAATTTTCTGTAGACAACTGTATCTTTTGCTATCAGAAAATTAGAAAATATATTTTCATGACTTGTGCACAAAAAGAAAAATCCAATTTAAAATCACCATGCAAAAAATGTTGATTGCAATGCATATTAAATTTACAAGAAATAATATTGGCATTTTATTTTCTGTAAAAAAATGTTACACTTATTATTACACTTTTCAATGAAAATTCGCAATAAAATGATTTTCTGATGTAATGGGTGTTTTTTATTGAGGTATAGAACTTTAAGTTGGCATCACTTTTTTAACTGGCGGCCATTTTGTCAGCTGTCAAGTGATTAATATTTAGTTTGGTTTGCCATTTCATCATGAACAGGTTGACAAAAGAACAACGCTTGCAAATCGTGCAAATTTATTTCGAATATAATGGTTCAGTTCGCGAAGTTTACCGCAAGCTCCGTCCATTTTATGGTCGACATAATCGTCCATCAGAGCAATTAATTCGGTTAACCATGGATCGTTTTCGCACTACGTTTACTCTATGTGATAATACGCATCCGCAGAGACGTCGAACAGTGCGCACCGAAGAAACAATTGCCGCTGTAGAGCAAAGTGTTGAAGAGGACCCGAATGAATCGATTCGCCACCGTGCACAGCAATTGGAGCTTTGTCCATCAACTTTATGGAAGATTTTGCGCAAAGATCTTGGCTTGCGACCTTACAAGATCCAGCTTGTGCAAGAATTAAAGCCGCGAGACCATGCAATGCGTCGTGATTTTGGTGTATGGGCCGAAAATGAGATTGATCTCGATGCTGATTTTCATCGCAAAATTTTGTTCAGTGATGAGGCTCATTTTTGGTTGAATGGCTACGTCAACAAGCAAAATTGCCGCATTTGGAATGAAGAGAATCCACATGAGACCCTTGAGATGCCATTACATCCACAAAAACTGACTGTTTGGTGTGCTCTATGGGCTGGTGGAGTCATTGGGCCATACTTCTTCCGAAATAATGCTGGAGAGTCAGTTACCGTTAATGGAGACCGGTATAGAGCCATGATAACCGACTATTTTGTTCCCGAATTGGATGGCATGAATGTGGATGAGTTGTGGTTCCAACAAGACGGCGCTACATGCCACACAGCGCACGTCACAATCGATTTATTGAAGGAAACATTCGATGAGCGCATAATTTCGCAGAATGGACCTGTCAATTGGCCACCAAAATCGTGTGATTTGACACCATTGGATTATTTTCTTTGGGGATATGTGAAGTCGCTCGCTTACGCCAACAAACCAGAAACGTTAGGGGACTTGGAAGCCAACATTCGTGGCGTTATTGCCAACATACGGCCCCATATGCTCGAAAAAGTGGTTGAAAATCGGACCTGTAGAATTGGCTTTATTCGAGCCAGCCGCGGCGGCCACATGCCCGAAATCATATTTAAACATTAATGGCATAAAATTATCCTTCCAATAAAGCCAAATTGATGGACATTAAAACGATTTTCTTGTGTTTTATTTCAATTCGAAGTTCTATACCTCTAAAAAACACCCGTTATATATTTTGTTAGAAATTATTGTTTTGTTGTTTAAGGGTGCACATTCCCAGCAAAAACTTTTGCTTGGTGGAAGCATTTTTGTAAGGGAGACTACGAAACGGGATCACTTGCAATTGCGCTTCTCGGAATGCTATACATTGCCTCTAACAGCTTTTAATTCTTCTAAGTGTCGCATAATTTTGCTGGGACTGTGCTTAGTTGAAACTTCCTGTTGCTGGCTATTTGTCTTGTAGTCGGAGGGTCGCTGATTCGAATCCTGCAAACAAGCCAAAAGCAGCTTCGCTGTTTGTGCTTTTTTTTTAAACTTTAACCTTAACTTCAAATAAATTTTATCTTGACTACTAGGGAATGGGTTAGAGTTAAAATCTTGGCCGGGTAAGCCAATATATAGTCAGTTCCCTGATGCCTGTGCCAATGCACACAATAATGTAATTTAAATAATAGTTTTCATATACTATTCAATTAAAAAATAAATACATAAAGTAAAAATCTCACTCGCATCCAAATTTGTATCCAGGTAAGAGAGGATGCTTTTTAAAAACTTTAAGTATTCGAGCATAAATAGCCGACCAACCTGTGTGTGTGTTTGTGTCAACTTATGTTATTGCACTCTCGTAAGACGGGGTGGGGAGATGCCTGTGTGCACACGCGAAGCGCTTCTTTTTGTCCTAGTGCTTATTTGTGCTAAATGAATTTTTTGTGGGGTTATTCCAGTATCAAATTCACGTTATTTCAACTTTAAATAACTTTGATTCAACCTGATTTTTCAGTTTGAATTAACAGTGCTGGAATGTTAAACAAACATGAAATAAAGTTAAAGTTAAAAAGGAAACACTTTCTTTGAAAATTACTGTAAATCATGTTGAATCAACATGGTGCTTTACTTTTACTTTAAATTTGTTTTCGTATATTTTAAAATAAAATATTACATTGAGTGATTATTTTAATAAAGCAAAGGCGTCCACAAAAACTAGAGTATGCTTGATAATGCTGGGTGGGTATGATATTATAGGTACATACATATGTATTTAATTATTTAACTTTTATTTAGCTTTTGTTACGCTGTAATGCTGCTGTAGTCTTGTTGCTTATGGCAACGTACTGACTATACTTGTTACCGCTTCTTCTTCTTCTTCTTCTTGTTCTTTTCTCTTCCTTTTTTTTTCTTATTTCTCGTTTCTTGTTTGTGTTTCGTTATCACCTTACAAATAAACAAAGGAACTCTGACGACAACTGCAGCAACAAAAAGGCAATAAAAAATAAACATGAACAAAGAAAGAATATATCTATAAAAAAAGTACCTGCTATCTAATGTAACGGATGTCAATGGCTGCTGTCGTTACATTTAAACGACGCTTCACTGTATTTTACTATCCATCCATCCATTCATGCATTCATTCATTCACTCATTCATACGCTCATTCATTTGCTCATTGCGAAAAAGTGCCATAAAACAATTTCTCAAACACGGTCTGAGGCAATTTTTATTAAACGATACAATGCGGTAGTGTTGACATAACTTACACATGCATAAATAGATTTACGAGCACATATGTACGTACATACATATGTGTATATATTATGTATATACATACATACTTACATAAGTATGTACGTGAGTACATGCAGCTACAATTCCATAATAGCGGCCTCAAAACAGCAGTAAATACTTTGACCCTTAGCCAGGGGGCTGCCTGTTATTGCTTGAATTGGATTATTGTTGTTGATCCTTATTATGTAAGCTTCAGTCAAAAGAGACAGAGACAGGTACATACTTATTGTTAAATGTCTGAGGTGTGCATGTGTGTATTCACCTGTGGTATTGCAGTTCGCAAAAAGCAACGATTATGATTTGTTTGAAGAGATTTTGACCAAATCTGTTTTGCACTATGTTTTAAAAAAATCTGTGCATATTTTCTTTAAAATCGGTTGGATAGAAGTGCATGAATGTTTTGTTGGATTAGATAATGGTAACGGTCACGCCCTTCTTTTATGATAACATGATTATATCAATGCAAGAGTTTACACTTTTTGCAAACTTTGCAATTTTTTGAATTGGTTGGGTAGAAGTACACGAAATAAAAACTTAAAATTCAATTGGCGTGGCTTCGTAGAAATATGTTGGGCAGAAGTATATACACAGAGCATAGTATTTTTTTAAAGTAATCTCTTGGCTAAAAGTTGAATTACATGTAATCTTAATAGGTTGCGACACTTCTAATCCTTTGAAAATTTAAAATTTAAATTTCTTTTTTTTTATTAATTACTCTTTTAAGCAAAGTGCTGCTACATCTATTGGCTTATTTTATTTCTTGGCACTCCAGTTCCCATATAAATGAACAGAGTCCATTGGACCATAACTCAAGATTCCTTTCTTCAAGTCCCTTTGAAAGAAAAGAGTTGGTCTCTTTCGATCCAAGCACGACCGCCAAAAATACTGGTAATAAATCTATCTCTTCTCAACCTTTCCATTCGATTGCAAAATAATGTATGCATTTTAGAAGATTTTATAGCGATATCACAGGTGTACTAAAAGTTTCACAGTTTTACCCTTAGAGGTTCAGGGATTTTTGTGCCTAATAGGTCTACACAGAACTAAATAGGACTTGTATGATAATACAGGGGCAGATGTACTAAAAGTCTGTTTAAACGCGTCATTTAACACTAGAGGCGCTGCAACACTGTAGATTAAAAAAAAACGTGAAAAAAGCAGAGCTGTGAAAGAGTAAAGCTTTCCTCTATCTCTTCCTTCACCATCACTATACCTTTCCCAAAGAAAGTAACTCCTAGTAATAGTAGGTCCTAGCTTACACTATGATTAGTTTGTTAGCTTAGCAATAAGACTTTCATAGTGTAAACTAGGACTAGTAGGCCTTCATTGTCTGAGTGTTACTTCTCTTTTTAAGAAAAAAAGAAATTAACAAAAGGTTTCTCATTGGTATGTAGTGGTTACTCGTTTTTGGGCAAATGTTTGCCAAGTGTTACCGTACGTTTAGGTGTTGACTTATTTTTTTTTTCGCAAAGTTTTCGCTGATTGTGTGAATTTCTTTCTTTTTTTATTGCTGTAAATTTATGAAGCAATTTTTGAAATAAGCTTTGCTTATGTTTTCATATGCGTACAGCAAAGGCAATATTTTCAGAAAATTACAGATGGTAAATCTTTCAGTTGTGGTAATAAGAGTGTCAGTATTACCGCAATTATTTAATTTTCTTATATTTATCCCAAGAGATCTACATATTGCCCATGTTGCAAAGTAATTTAATGTAAGAGCAAAATCAATATTAATTACCACGAAAATGGCTTTGAAATCAAATTTTCTTACTTCCGCCAATATGTTAAAATCTATTATAAAGAATTAAATGTAATGGAAATTGAAGAAAGACCATATAAATTTATGAGATGGAAATATTTTATGATAATACCACGCTTTTGATTGTATTCATCTATACATTTTTTAACCTGGTACTGCCTTCTGCCTGAACTTAACATATGGAATTTCACATTTATTTCTACAAGGGAAAATAATTGTGCAGAACTGCAAGGAAAACTATTTTTAACGACACACAATTCCTTTATATTTCTTATTTATAACGTTTAAAATAGTTAAAAATTAATCAGAAGATGAGACTAAAAATTGTCTGAACATTAGTTTTTATTGAGCTGATATCAGAGAATGACAATAGGTAAACTGAATTAAAACAAGTATTTGCTTTTTACTTCAAAATTTTTTTTAAATAAACAAAAAACACATATCGTCGGCTTAAAGTGTAAACCTGCTGAATCCACTTTTTATAAGATATGACATTTTAATGCCGTTCCATAGAAAAAAAGATACTGCATCGATTGCCTAAAATACTTATTTTACTTTGAAACTCTACATGTCGAAAAAACCTGACGTATTAGACTAATTTCTTAAGCTATGTATAGAAAATGTTAAAAGTATTTTGTCTCTCCTGTAAGATTTGGTTGAAGTGAGTTAGCAGATTTACACTCTAAGCCGACGATATGTGCATACATATTTGGGGTTTTAAAACAAATTTTTAAGCAAAAAGCAAATACTTTCTTTTTTTAATAATATTACCCAATGAGTACTAAAAAAATACACATAAATAAATGGTCTTAATTTTAGTAACTTTGTATAATCAGAATTGTAGCGCAAACAATTCGTACGCTCGTATATTTTCTTTCAAGCAACTATAGCTGATTCCAACAGAAAAGGGCATCTCTGCTGGGCTTATGCGAAAAAAAACCAAATTACACTACAACTAAAAATTAAAAGGCACATGCTATCAAGCTCTTTGACTCTCTGTCCTACTTATAGCCTGAGTGTGCTTATACTCAGGCTAGGGATATTTAATTGGACAAAAAATATACGCATAATACTCGGGATATTTATTCATCGTTCCCCACCGTATACATACATTTGTGCATATAAACTGGAATGAAAAATGGGTGGATGTGTGTCCGGCTATTTGGAAACATGTTTTATGTGTGTGTAAATAAAAAAGCCCTGTACATACGCATGTATAGCCGACTAATGGTCAGATTATTTTTATACTCATGCGTGTGATTATAGCTCACACAGTCTTTACATTTTATTTATAGTTGTTTGTGCTGCTTAATTTCAAAAAATAAAATGTGTATAAGCATATGTGTTGGATGTTTATAGTTATACGTACTTGGTTTAAAATTAATGGTGTGTTTGCATATGAGAATGGTTTTTATTTTTAGCTGTGCTCATTTATAGTTATTTGATGACCAATTCTCAAAGAATACTTAAAACATACTTTTTTCATTCTCTAGTTTACACTTAACCTTAACTTGAAGCTAACGAATCGGAGCCTTGCCGGTGGTTCCTCAGCATTTAAATATCATTGTGCATAAATGAAGCAAGATATGGTTAAAGCGAAATGCATTTGTCACTTGAAAATGATATCTGACGAATACATAAAACACTTCCCCAAGTTCGTTATATCTATCTTGCACTGTATAGTAAATAGCTTTTTGAAAAAATTTATATTCCAATTTGAACTTACAGTGGTACGGTTTCATAGCGTTGGCACTGGGTTATAGTGGTTATCCATGTTATTTTGCAAGTTTTCTGAAAGTAAAACGAAGTGATTTTAAGAAGTTTTGTTAAAATTAAAAAAACATAAAAAATAAATAAAGTAAATATTTAATATTCGCATTTGTTTGAACTATTTATGAAATAAGGAAATTTAATTTTTTTGTTTTTTGGTTAAATAATGCCTATATGCACTTCGTTTCAGCTTAAGAAACTAACTCTTCAAAAGACTTCATTCCAAATTTTTTTAAATAAATAATTGTTGCCGAATGTGGCAACTAATTATAGATTAAGTTAGCCTCATCTCGGAGTAGTGTTGTAAAAGTATTGAGTATTTGAGTACTGAGTACTCAATACCGAGAGTTTTTCCCGGTACTCAATACATAAAAGTAACTACTCAATACTTTCAGGGTTGCATTTTGTAGTATTTAAGCGAAAGTCTTCCTTTAAAATACATCAGAATTATACAACTCTGTAAGCTTAATACAAACAAATATGACTCTGAAACTCATGATGTTAGTGTAACAAGTACCAATTCAGAAACCAATGTTCTGTTAGGAATTATTTTGATACAGAAACAGCCACTAAAAAAAAAGTACTACAAAATGCATCATTGAACTACTTCAGTCATTAACAAGTACTATTGGACAGAAAAAGTGACCCTTTAGAGTAGAGGAAGGAAGGCACGTGATACAATATAACCAGCAAGTCAGGTCGTCACAAATATGAAAAATCGTTCAAATTCTTTTAATGTCGGTAAAATTTTATTTGTACATTTCAACAATGACTAAGTAATAACATCAATCGTGAAAAAATGTCTATTAAAAATATTTAGAAGATAAGAGTACGTAAAAAATTTTTTATGTTCAAAAACTAATCTTCAAACTTATTTATTTTCATTTGATATAAATTAATTTAAATATGCTCGTCTTAATCATTGTTTTTTCCATATTGCATTATAAATAAAATACTATAGATAATAGTTTTTAACTTCCCATATACATACATATATAAAGTATTGAGTAGTATCGAGTAGCCAATTGAAAAAGTATCACTAACACTATCTCGTAGGTCAAAGACTTCGCATAGACCGGGTTTGATTCTTAGCGATACCAGCAAATGAGAAGAAAACCTGTAAGCATGGCAGCCTAGTTCATGGTGCCTGTATTGAATGACTCTCACAGAGATTTAACAAACCTTAGCAGTCTACACAGTTCAAGACTCCGAAAAGTGTGAGTACCAACACATTGCGGCTTATATTCAGATAGTAGTATAGTAGATGTCCTGTTGTCTGAATTACCCCGATTTCCTTACATTTCCTGCAGGTACCGTCCTATTTTGAAGGCATACGAATCCGTCCGGTCCAGTTAATACAGTTGCTTCTAGTTAATTATAAAAGAAATTTAGTCGATTTGGGATCATAGGAGCTCCACATGATTTTAGAAGCTTTGCAATTTTTCGTCGTACGTCAACTAATTGAAAAAATTAAAAATGGATTCAAAATCATATAAAGATGGTTTGTGTTGCTGCTTTTAAGCTGGTTATGTTTGTATTTTATCATTCTCAATAATATATGAAGAGTCTTTATATAAACATATGAAGTTCTTACACTTATTTCCAAAAATTTTCAGCGTGGTGTTGGCTGAAGTAGTTAGCAGGTTGACTACAAGACCAAAGGTACTGGGTTCAATCCTTGTATCCAACAGTGATTAAAATAGCAACACCACACCTTTTTAACCCCCGACTAAAAAAAGGGGTGTTATAATTTTGTTGTGTTTGTCTGTGTGTCTGTGTAGATGTGTATCTGTGTGTCTGTCCGTGTCCACGTACAGGCCAAACGGCTGGACCGATTTTTATATAGTTTTTTCTGTTTGAAAGATGAATTGATCGAGAGGGTTCTTAGCTATGTCTGAAGAAAAGCTTAATATCCCTTAAGCTGTGTTCACATTATATGTATTTGCCTTATGGAATGTCACTTTTTTATACATACGATATTTCCTGTGTATGTCAAAATCTGCGTTATATTTTTTGTGTTTACACGTTGGTATGTTATGTACATTTAACATAACCTATAAAGGTAAACAAATTCTTACTTTTGTTAATACCTTTTAAATTTTTTTCTTTAATTTTTAGTTTTTAAACTATTAAAATAATTTTAATTTAATTTATCTTACAATTTTACTTAATTTTTAACGCCACAATCACTTGCTTTATTTTAAACCAGCTGATGTCAGATGCTTTGTCAAAAATGTCGTTTGTACTACACACATAGAAATAACACATGCTATTGTTTAGAGGTGTTCAGACTATATGTACAAATTTACCATGTGAAAAAGTGACATTCCACAATACAAATACATATAATATGAACACAGCTTTAGTGTCAGTTGTTGTAAGAAAGTTCAAGTGATGAAGGAATAGTCACTGGTCACTAGTGTTGTCATTCGAATAAGTTTTTCTCATTTTTGTTCGAACGAACAAAAATATTCAATTTAGAATAAAAAATTATTCGAATCATTTTTGTCGAATATTCGAATATTCGAACAATTTCCTTAACTACTTTATATAAAAAGTATTTTACATTTCATTACATTTTAATTTGTTAACAATATGATATTAAGTAATCAAATTACTCCAAATTGTAAATACTTGTGTAAGCTTGTTTGTATGTACATATATATACATACATATGTTCGCTAAACTCATCTTTTTTCTTTCTGGGAGGGAAAAGGTAATGCTTCTTTCATGGAATTAGAAGGTGTCTTATAGTTTCTGATAAAGAGATTAGAAAAAAACTGATTTTCTCTAATCAAAAGCGTTAAAAATCGCATTATTGAACGACGTAAAAAATCATTAAATACCAACTTTTTAAAATACGTCACAAAAAGAGAAAAACAAATATAAGTTTGTAGTGTGTGTCTGTGTATCTGTTTGTTTTTACGAGTCCACGTACAGACCAAACGGCTGGACTAATTCTGATTTAGTTATTTCTGCTTGAGAGGTGACTTGATCGAAAGTGTTCTTAGCTATGTTTTAAGAAAATCGGTCCACCCGCTTAGAAGGTATCACATCGTTTTTAGATATATTTTGTTAGATCTGCGTGTCTTTGACGCCGTAGCTCCCAAACGGCTTGACCGATTTTAATTTGCTTTGTTTTCGTTTGAGAGATGACATGATCGTATATCTTCTAATTTATACTTGAAGAAAATCGGTCTAGTCGATTGGAAGTTATCTTAAATTTTCTTTATATTAATTTACTCTCTTCGTTTTTGCGATTCTGCTACTTCAATAGTATTAGTGGAACACAGAGTTCTTAACTTATACTACAGCGTCAACTGCGGCAAAGGTGTTTAAAATTTTTAATAAATTTCTAAATCTGTTATTGAAATCATATGTTTTTCTTGTGTAATGAATAATTTTTCGTTTGTTAATAAAAAAAATTAAACTAATACACATACGTGTCGTTTTTTGCAAACTTTTTTAAGATTATTCGAATATATTTTTTATTCTTTGTTCGCGCGAATATTCGAACAAAAGTTCAAAATTATTCGTCTATTCGAACAATAAAAAAATCATGAAATTTTATTCGAACAAATATAAAAGACGAATAATTAACAACACTACTGGTCACTGAACTATACCGACTTCAGCAGATACTAATACTAATGTAACTTCAGAGCGCCCTCTTTCGTTGCATGGCAGAATCATCGGGGAAGCAAAATTGCCAATAAAATGGCTACTAACCACAGCTTCAAAAAAAATTTAATACGCCTCATTTAACACTAAATGCGCTGTAACCTGCATTATTAGAAACGTGCGAAAAAGCAGAGTTGTAAAAGAATGAAGATTTTCTCTGTCTCTTCCTTCACCGCCTGTCTTCTCTATCACTATACCTTTCCTAAGGAACTTAAAACCTATTAATAGTAGTAGGCATTGTTACTTCTCTTAAAAAAAAAATCAGTCTACTGAAAGACTTTCTTAAGAAGAAACGAAGTGCAGATAGACCTTACTTAATTAAAAAAAAAAACAAATATAAATTCTTAATGCATTCAAAATTGAATTTCAAGTAAGCGTACTTCGTATATATATGAAATTTTTCATTCAAGCAATAATTTTTCTTAACACGTGCTTTGTTTTTGTAATTTGTGAGCTGTTTTCACATTAAGAAAAATTAAACAATTATACATATGGGTTGTCCTAGCGTGCGGGACAATAAGTCCTCTTAAATGAAACGGCAACACTGCTCCTGTAAACAAGCAACTGTCAGTTGTGAAAATTTCAACAAGTCGCGTCATTAAGGTTGTGTTTGGCAGCCATTAAAAGGCTAGCGCATAATATTTTCAAAAATGGAAAAATTCAATTTCGGGTGTAATTTTTGCGGAAGAAATCCACCACGCAAACCAAGGCTAAGCTTAATAAATAATAAAGGGACTCTTCATCTTCAATATCGATGGTTTACTGAATTTCGTTTGGGCCGTACACTTGAAGCTTTCACACCTAAAAAAATTTAATAAAATTCACGCTATGGTGTTGGCCCATCGGAGACTGAAAGTAAAAAGGGATTGTGAAGCCATGCATTTAACATTTTGTATTACATTGGCAACACTATATTTCCTCATAAATATAAATTAGTTTAATTGGACTAAAACGACAAAATTAGCATGGACATGAACCTTCCGCCATGTCCTTCCGCCATGGCGTCAAAATAATCATTCTTATACAGGGTGGCGCAGAATGAGCTATATGAAGAAGGCTTGGAGTATTAATTATGAATCATTACACGATCGAAGAACGTACAAAAATAATTGCATTTTATTTTTCAAACCAACAGTGTATTGTGTGGACACAGCGTGCATATCGTCGTCATTTTAATGTGCGAATTGCACCCACAGTTTTCTTTGGGGATATTTGGAAGAAAGAGTGTACGTTAACAAACGAAGAACCATAATCGAACTAAAAACCAACATTCGAAATGAAATCATGGCCATTACACCTGCAATTTTGTGGAAAGTTATGGAAAATATGAGATGTATACTCTCTCTCTCTCTCTCTAAAAAGATCACGTATGTAAGTATGTATGAAGGAGAAAATGGACATTACTTACAGGATATCATTTTTCGAAGCTAAAAAATTATAATAATCGCATAAACAAAAACGTTATATACTATTTAAACCATATAGCTCATTCTGTACTACCCTGTATAAAGATGTGTATTCTATTTTTAACATATTGAAGTCGGTAGCTTGCAGTGGTAAATGTGCCACTCCTATAAATGGTAAATGCTAATTCTGCAAAAAGTAAATTGTTTTGCTTTGAATATTTCTCATCTGATCTTCAAAATTGCCATTTCATTTAAATTCAGCCAATATTGATTTCCTGAAGGAAACTAAAATATTACAATGTACCGAGACACAACCTTCGTCACTGTGCACGCACGCGACTTTTTAAAAAGTGATAAAGTTTATTTTTTCTTCTTCAAATATGATTTCTCTATTTATTGATGTGTTACATTCCATGATTAAAGCATTAATGACGTTAATATTGGATTTCGTGAGAAAGTTATGGGAGTGTTAAAGGTGCCATCATTATTCATTTCCAATTTTTAAAATCGCATTGGAAAGAAAAGTAAAAATATAAGCGCGAACGACATGATAACAATCATCGTTCAAGGAACGGGTTGGTGGAGGGGGAGGGGGGGGGAAAGGCTCGTTCGCTTTATGGAAATTGGCTTGCAAATAAATTGGGAGTTGGGTGGCAAATGGAAACTTATAAAGTTAACTGTGTGAGCTGGTCCTGCTGTTGTTATGGCCAACCATACGTGTACAAACGTATTAACATCGACTGACAACCGACGATTTTATTTTTAAAATGACCTAGAAATCGATTGCAAACAAAAAAAAAAAAAAAATAAAAAAAATCTGAAAACAAACTGTGGAAAATTATATGAATTGTGTGAGTCGACGAAGAAACGTGTGTCGAATGCGTGAATAAAATGCATGAAGGCGAGAAAGAAGAAGGCAAAAATAAATAGATGACTGCTGTTGGTTGGTTGGTTGGTGTCCAAGCGACTGTTGTGATTCTCTAAGGCAATTGATAATTTTGAAACTGATAGCTACGAGCAGTAGTGGGAAAAGTGCTTTAAATGAATTTTTTACACAAGTGGATAAAAAGTTAAAATGCTCCTTTTTTTATTCGTTGCTATTCTACTTTTACTGCTGCAAATAAAATTGTTTTTTATTTCTTCTTTCCCATACAAAAGTGACGAAACCTTGTTCTGTTATAGATGCTTTTGTTCAGTACAGTGAATACAGAAGCTGAGTAATAATGATTACATTGTTGCTTTGGGCCAAAAAATATCATGAATTTTGCCTTTAAGTTAAAATTTCTTTTTTTATGAAAATTAATTTTACTCACACATTTTCTTTTTATATTTTTTTCTTTTTACAAAATGTGAGCCTTAATGTTCTAATTAATATTAAATTCTCTTTTCATAAGTTGTCTTTAAACATTTTTGCCTTGCATACATTTTTAATTTATTATAAAAGTAATTATGTTATCTTTATGGCTTTTTTTTAATCATCTGCTACATTTTTTTAATAGCTCTTAATCTCATTATGGCGCACTCAAACCTCTATCCATGCATTCTTGATGCAATAACTTTCTTCTAGTTTCATATTAAATATTTAGTACCTTGTAGACATTTTCGTACACTACAATGTTTACTCACAGATCATATCACCTCATCTCATCTCAGCTCACTTTACCTTAGATTTATTACCGAAACGGATATCTTTGAGTGCTTAAGGATTTTGGTGTGTGCTTGTGTGCACTACAACGGTTCGTATGCAGGTGTCATAATCATACATTCAACACTTTATTGTGGTTAAAATATAATATCTCTTAAAATTATATTACTACACTGAAAAAAATATTTCACTCAGACAATGCATTTTAATGAAGGGATTAATAAAATTTGTCGTTAAAATTGAGCTAATGAAGCACTTCATTGTGTGAATGAATAACAAAAATTAAAAATTTAAAAACCCCCCGAACATATCTATCAAAGATGGGATATCTTCTAAGCGGCTAGACCGATTTTTTTTCAAACATAGCTAAGAACACTCTCGATCAAGTAACCTTTCAAACAGGAATCAAAATCGGTCCAGCCGTTTGGTCTGTACGTGGACTCGTACAGATACACAGACACACACTAAAAACTTATAACACCTGTTTTTTGGTCAGGGGTTAAAATTGTTTAATGTTAATTATGAACTTCATCGGGTTCATTAGCTAAATGAAATAGTTTTATGTACATACATACATATAAGTACATATACAAACATATCGCTTACTGACTCTGTGGATAGTTTCAGAGAGGCACAAATCGTCCCACTGCCTTCTATGGGTCCTATTTTTTTTAAAATTCTTTTATATGCAGATCGATCCAAACTTCAAATTTAATAAAAATCCGATATTTTTGTAAAAACGGAAATCGCCCGCCCTCTGCCCTCTCTTGGTCCTATTTACAAAAAATATAAAATGTGTGTATTTTGGTTGATAAATTGGTTGCATAGTTTTGCCTCTGGCCCCCTCTCTTTAAGTTTTAAATTTCATAAGAATCCTTTTAACTTTAAACTTTAAAAAATTTATATATCCTATTTTATTTCATTTAATTTCATAGAAATGAGTTGGATAGTTTTAAATATACACTCGTATTTGCTTAACTTTTCTGAAAATTGTTTCAGCCGATAAAGCGAAACAAAAAAAGTTACTTTTTAACTGTTAGTATGAATGATTTTTCTCTGAGTGTAGTCAACCAAACCACACACAATTTCTCATGTTGTGGTTTCTTGTTATGAGACGGTAGTTTTGAGTTTAATTTTCATACTTTCTTAGCTTCTAATAACACTTACATAAATATGTCTACTGTTGCCTTTCAAGTACGTATTATTGAAGCAGATTTTGAGAAATAATGCTTCAGGTCTATTGCTCCTAAACATTTGAATTGAAAATAATATGGTGAATAAGTTCTTGAGAAACACAAAAGTGCAATATTGTAATTCTTGTCGTTATTATTTTTTTGCTAGTTGGGAAGATTTAAGAGCTGATTCGATCACTTTCAATTTAAGGTTATGACATTCGCTGTGGATATATAAAATAGAAATAAGAATACGGTTCAATATCTACTGCCATCATCTCAAACTGAAAAAACGCGAATCAGCTCGTTATCGAAAGCGACGATTAGACCCCTGTACGCTTACATATTTAGCCTGATTACGGTTGGGGTATTTTGACCACGCCTAGTACGAGTTTAAAAAAAAATTTCGCGATTTTCTTAAATCTAGTAGTAGGCGTAGTCGAAATATCCCAATCGTCATCGGGCTTAATTTTTTTTCATGAGAACGAAATAAATGAGAATTATTATTATTCGCATAAAACTTTAACACAGCCAGACTGCGAAATATGCTTAATTGTCAATTGGTTGGTATAAAAATAAAATAGCAATAAAGGAAATTAACCCTTGTAATTAAAAAAAAATATATAATTTTTTTCTAAGTATTAATATTTAAAGAAAGGTCAAGACAAACAAAATTACAGCCCATGTTTTTTGCTTCTTTCGTGGATGCAGAATCACTTTAAATACTCGTATACCAAAAAAAAACGTATATACGAGTATTAAAGTAATCTCTTAATTTAAGTCGTAAATGCTTCCACTCAAAAATTTTCTTTCCCATGTTTCTAATTAGAATTCATAACCAATTAAGGAGACGGAAAGTGCAAAAAATTATACAACACAAAAAGAGACGGCCCGCAGTGATTCAGAATAAATTTTCATTGGGCAGAACCTAAATTTTTGCTTGAAATAGATTCTCAAAATTTGTACGCCATCAGGAAGGTGTTTCCTTCCTTCCCAAACTAATTTAGACAAAAAATTAACAAATTCGCAGTAGTGGGCGTGGCGTGCTGCTAAAAACAAAGAATTTATGTTAACAAAAATTTGGCATATTTTATCTGAAATTAATTATGATTCCTAGAAAACGAAAAACTGCTGGTGTTTTTTGTTGTGTTATGCTGTTCATGTACTATTTTTTTTAAACACTTGTACACTTTATAGTTGGGGTGCTACATATATGATAAATTTTAAGTCCCCATATTTTCATAAAATTTGCAGTTTAGTAGTAATGGGTGTTTTTTATTGAGGTATAGAACTTTAAGTTGGCATCACTTTTTTAACTGGCGGCCATTTTGTCAGCTGTCAAGTGATTAATATTTAGTTTGGTTTGCCATTTCATCATAAACAGGTTGACAAAAGAACAACGCTTGCAAATCGTGCAAATTTATTTCGAAAATAATGGTTCAGTTCGCGAAGTTTACCGCAAGCTCCGTCCATTTTATGGTCGACATAATCGTCCATCAGAGCAATTAATTCGGTTAACCATGGATCGTTTTCGCACTACGTTTACTCTATGTGATAATACGCATCCGCAGAGACGTCGAACAGTGTGCACCGAAGAAACAATTGCCGCTGTAGAGCAAAGTGTTGAAGAGGACCCGAATGAATCGATTCGCCACCGTGCACAGCAATTGGAGCCGACTAACCGACTATTTTGTTCCCGAATTGGATGGCATGAATGTGGATGAGTTGTGGTTCCAACAAGACGGCGCTACATGCCACACAGCGCACGTCACAATCGATTTATTGAAGGAAACATTCGATGAGCGCATAATTTCGCGGAATGGACCTGTCAATTGGCCACCAAGATCGTGTGATTTGACACCATTGGATTATTTTCTTTGGGGATATGTGAAGTCGCTCGCTTACGCCAACAAACCAGAAACGTTAGGGGACTTGGAAGCCAACATTCGTGGCGTTATTGCCAACATACGGCCCCATATGCTCGAAAAAGTGGTTGAAAATTGGACCTGTAGAATTGGCTTTATTCGAGCCAGCCGCGGCGGCCACATGCCCGAAATCATATTTAAACATTAATGGCATAAAATTATCCTTCCAATAAAGCCAAACTGATGGACATTTAAACGATTTTCTTGTGTTTTATTTTAATTCAAAGTTCTATACCTCTTAAAAAACACCCTATATATACGAGTAACTTTTGAGGATCAAAAGGGAGAAAAAAAGGAAACGAATCAATCCACAAAAAGATGAAATTGTCTTCTTAGGCCTATATATACTTTTCCACCCGCCACGACCCGACTGTAGAACCCTTTTTTTATTATAATGAAAATATTAATTTTCGAAAATGCTCGATTTTTAAACTTATATATTTGGCTGAAAGGATTTACCTGCAGTTTCGTTCCATATTTTTTTTTTATAAATCGGAGGGGGAAATTGACAGACAGTCAAGGTAAAAGTATGGTTGAGGTAACCATAATCAAACAGCAACATACTATGATTGAATTATATGGTTGCAGTCAAATCATATTATTGTTAATAGAAAAGCAAACTATAATAATATTATTATCTACAAAAACAATGAACTTTGTTACACCTAATCTTAGTATTGTAAATATGACAACACTATTGTTAGATGTGACTAAAATATAATTGAGACTCACCATACCATGTTCTAATATTATATTAATATTCTTAAATACGACCAGTACATACAGTATTATTTAATGTAATAATACCATTTTGTTTTTAACCATATTTTTATGTGCGTTAAATTTCCAAATAAAAATAAATTAATATTATTGACATAAAATGTATATATAGAAATGTATACTTACACGACATACAGACATGCCTGTATAAAGAGATACACAAATGTTTGTATATATTTATTGATCTACCCCTTTGTTTATACTTTATTTATTTATTCATTTATTTAACACTACCGATAGCTTACAAACGAAATACTGAACTGACAGATGTTTCTGAAAAAGATTTTTGTTTAGTTAACATAGTATGGTTTTGGAAAACATTATATTGTTATTTACATCATATTATTTTAAATAATAATACAAATTGTGTTGCAGTCATAAATTTTTAACAAATTAAATTCGCACATTACTCTGTTTATCGTAACTAAATAAATGTTTAAAATAACAATAACTAGTTTTCGACGACCACATATATGTTTCAGAGAACATACTATTGTTTTCTCAACCATTCTACAACCATATATTTTCCTTGCGTGTACATAACTCTTTCATTTGTGAAGAGATTTGCAAAATTCTTCGTTTCTTTGTAAGGTTTTGTCCGCTGTTTGATCAAATCATCTTTCTCCCCCTGCATAACTCTGTCCTTTGTCAACTGAATTTCAAAATTCTTTTTTATTTGAAGGATTTGGCTTGCAGTTTGGTTCTACAATGTTTTTCAAAAAGTCGTTGGGAAAATATCTCCCCCCCCCCCACATAACTTTTTCAGTTGTAGCCAAATTCTAAAAATTATTAGAACAAGTTTTATAAGATCTTTGCATGGAGGTCGGTTCTTTTTGGCAGAATTATTTCAATTTAGATATTCATATAGTATAAACGGTTCAGTTATTTATGCCTCAGCATTTCTTGTATACTTTTACTTATGTACATATGTATGTATGTATGTACATACATATATCTATCTAGAATCTATTTATAACTGAAAAAACTAGGCAGTGAGACTTTTATTACGACTTAAGTTAACATGGTTTTATTAATATCTTTTTAACAAACATTATAAGAGAACTGAGGATGTAACGTATACATGCGGATTTTTAAGTAGAACATTTTGGCACACATAAGTCAATTCTTTCTTAAGTCGACTTAATCGGTTATCCCTTATGACCACGTATATTTACACATGCATATGTATATATGCATACATTGTAAGTTAATATACATGATTAAAGCTTTTATGCAGCGTTGGCAACTTTTAAATTTCAAAAAGCACTGAAACCAGGAAAAAACTGTAATTCAAGTAAAAAAGCACTAAATTAAAATTTTTTGTTTAATTAAAAAAATTTTGTATATAAAAAATATAGAAATCGGTTGACCTTGAATTTTATCCCTAAAACATCAAATTTGAAGCATCCGATACACATTTTGATTCTATGAGAATCAGTGAATTCTAAAGTCAACCTTTTTAAGTTATGTATTATAAAAAATTCAATATTTTTCGTCAACGAAGAAACAAATCACCTGAAATTAGTCAAATTAGCAGCAATTGGCAAGTCTTTTTGAATTGCTGATTAGATTTTGAACTCGATGGGAGTAGTAGTTAATTTTTTTAATGTCAAGACTTTCAAAATTTGATTTTTCTTAAACAAGGCTGTGGAAACATTCTTTCACAGCAGACGCAATATTAATAACAAAGTTATAAAATTAAAAAGAGTAATTTGCAAGTTAGCCAAGTTATATAAACTTAAATTATATGTACTATTATTTTAGAGAAAAGGAACGAAGTAGGTTATAAATACGTAACCTAAAACGGCAGCTCTATTAGCAACACAATTTTCTCGTTTCAGACCGCTTTTATATAAAGCCAAGTGCAAAGACAATTTTTTACGTATTTGAGACTTAAATAAAATAATAAAGCTAAAAACGTGATCAACTTCTGCGCTTAAACATTGAAGTTTGATGGGAACGCAATTTTGATAAAGCCCCAAACGAGTTTATATCAAATGAATCGTTATAAGACTTTATTTCTATCTAAAACTCGATAGCGAACTCAAAGTATCTCCATTGCAGTAAGTGAATTATTCTCTATTTACAGTATATACTAGAAAAGATTTCCCTATTAGACTATACTTGCATTATGTCTTCTTTGTCGTGTGGCAAAACACTGTTTCCATTAATTATGCTTAAAATGTGAAAGTTTGAGAATAAAATGCACGTATTTCATCAACCAAGTTTTGTACAATCTTATTAGAATATTTTGAAATGTTCCATTTAACTTCAGTGCTTATGTTTTTTAAATGTTAGACTTCTTCAAAAAAAAAATATATATATATATATATATATATATATTATATAAGGAAAATTCTTTTTGAATTTTGGGTTTAGTGCACCAAAAATTAGTTTAAAAAATCAACGAGCACTAACTTCAACATTTTTCGAGTCTAAAATTTCAAAAAGCACTAAAAACGGTGCGAAAAGCACCAAGTTGACAACGCTGCTTTTATGTCTGGTGTACATTTGACAATGGCTGCGTATGATATGTGGCCTTGCACGTTGGTTTAGCTTTGTGGTATTAAGCTGAAAAATCCTTTTTATCTCGATTCATTTGCTCTATTTTCTATGTTATTAATGTATTTATTTCTTATTATTGTATGCGTTAGTTGCCTGTGTGCGGTCTGGGTTACTAAAACTGAGCTGAGCAACGATTGATATAGAAGTCATACAGCTAAATAATTAAACATTTTACTATTGACAGCCCAGCTAAAAAAAAAATATGTATGGAGCATATATGATATCCCATATATGGTTCGGATCCGAAAAATGAGGGTATATGGCCATATATGATAATATATATTCATACATTTTCATAAATGAATGTGTATTCCCTATATAGTATGCAAAGTTCATATTGATTCAAAAAGCTGTGCAATAAATTAAATTATTAAAATAATTTTTTTGTAAGATTTGGTACAGAAAGGTTGTGTTTAGTGAAATATTTGTTCGAACAAAATAATTCAAAACGAACTAAAAGACATTTCATTCGACATTTTAAGAGAGAATGTGAATCGATTATTAAAAAACACAAGACACACATTTGTACACGACATATAATTTAAGAAATCAAATTAAAAACTAATGCTATATAAAAGAAAAATTAATCCGTTTTGATACTAACGCTAGTTTTTGATATTATTTTTTGGTAGTTATATGAATTTTGTTTCTTAAAAGTATCTGAGAATTCCGTTAATTTTTATAAAATTAATGACTGAATTATCTTTTTGATTATTTGATTTATTAAATAGGCCCAGAATATATAAAATCCTACAAGAATGATTTTTTTGTTGCACGAGTTTTTATTTTTTAAATCTTGAGGGTCTACACATATAAAATTTGCATACCGTGTGTATTTTGTAATAAACTTCCAATTCACGGGTGATTAAAAAGAGAGAAAAATATCGAATTAATAAATGCAAGCTTTTTGTTTGCAAAAATGATTTTATGTGAGATATCATATATGCATACATTTTTATATGGCTCCGTAGATTACATCTTATTTCTATGAATGGATCAACATACGAAGAACCTCATAATTAAATTTCCATATATGGCTCATGTATTATAATACGTTTCATATATTAGTCCATATATCAATTCATATATAATATTGTTGCCATGTATAATCCCATATATTTCCATACATGAATCCATACATATTCATATATAGTTATATACATTCATATATTAAAAATATATGGACCATATATAATTTTTTTTAGCTGGGAGTGAGGAATTTCCTCTTCTTTGTAATAATGTTAATTTTCATAGAATAATTTCGCTGCCATAGTTTGAAGAGTTGGATTTCAAATTAATATACATATGTAATAAAAACTTAAAATTACTGTCCCTGCACTATTTTACTTAATTATAAATGAAGTTCTAAGCATTTTTAGCAACTGCTCCAAAACATGAAATTTTTTGTCCCCAAAAAGTTTAAACAATTTTCAAACTATGAGAACAGAACAAGTACCACATACTGGCAGCTGTTAAAGAAGGCGCCTTAAAATTAATTAATTGATAAATAAACGTTGAATTTTACATTTTATTATTCTGCAAGTTTGCATAATTTTAAGTATAAATAGTTTAATAAAGCAGCCAAAATATCAGTAGTTAAAATCTTTTGTTTTAATTATTTCATCCCTCCCATCTTCAAGTTCCAAGTGCTTGAAGATAAGAAAGAATCCTTAGAAACAAAAAAGTCAGTACAATCCAAATTCAAGTGTTTGATTTGATTCACGCTGATCAGTTTCATCACAAAATAACAATATGCATACGATACATACGCAGGACCTCTTTTAGCCACTTAGCTGTGAACTCGCACAGCCAATCTTGCATTTCTTTTTTGCATTTCTATGCGATCTGTCAGAGAGCATATAAAAAATTCTTTGAGCTGACTTTCTTCCCACGATTTTCTCTGCTGACAACAATGGTTTTAATTTTGCCAAAAGACATACATAATTTTATAACTATGCAAGTACTATTCCCTTTCCTCACCTTCGTCTACGTTAGCATAAAATTAATCACAGTGCCTTTTTATAAAGGGTGCTTTTTATAGAGTGACTCAAGTTCAAGTCATAATAAAACAAGGAAATATATCTCTAATATCAATGAAATGGGCTGGCTTTATTGGAAAGAAAATTTTAGGAAATTAATGTTTAAACTATTTCATTTTCATTACTATTTTGTGCTGTTTCGTTGATGCATCCCTTGGCAGGGTGTGGAGTTCTTCCCATATATCAAAAAAACAAAAACTTAAAATTTTTAATACCAGCGTCAAATCTGTACTATTGTACGGATTCCAAACTTGGAAGGTGAGCAGGGTAATTGCGAAAAAGCTACAGGTATTCGTCAATAAGTGTTTGAGGAGAATCCTAAAGATATTCTGGCCTGGGCACATAAGCAATGTGGATCTGCTAAGAGCCTGCAATACAGATCCCCTGGACGTTTAAATACGCAGAAGAAAATGGAAGTGGATTGGCCATACCTTAAGGAAAGATATCTCTGAAATTTCCAGAATCAGCCTGCAATGGAACCCACAAGGCAAAAGAATCATAGGACGACCGAAATTTACATGGCATAGATCAACTGAAATAGAAATGTCCAGTAGAGGGATGTCTTGGTCACAACTAAAGAGACTTGCGCAAGACAGAAATAGATGGAGAGATTTTGTAAATTTAATTTAAATGTAGTGTAAATGCTTCAAAGTTTATTTATTTATTTTTTTTTGTTATTTTGTTTTGCTAGAAGCTCCAAACGGAGTAACGAATCTTGATAGATACTTCACATTCGTTAACTAAAATATAATAATATAATGTTTAAGTATGATTTCGGTCATATAGCCGCCACGTCTGACCAATTTTCAACAACTTTTCACATTTTGACCATCATCGTTTTTGAATACATACGGGCCAATGAATCCGCCAGTCCATAAAGCGTACCAAACAGTAATTTTCTGTGTACGTAATGGTGTTGCGACAAAAGCTTGTGGATTCTCCTCACTTCAAATGCTTATTCACGTGCCCATTCAAACAGAAATGGGCTTCATCGATTACGTACGCCATAAAATGGAAGAAGTGCTCGATGAGTTTGACGAAAAGAACAATTATTTTGATTAAAGTTTCAACAGTTTGCACGCGTTGCTCTGGTGTAAGTCGATTCATAATACAATTTCAAAGCAAACTAAACAAAAAGCAATTATCAGCTGTTAAATGGGTGTTCAAATAAAGCAGTGATGCCAACTCAAAGTTATGATACCCTATAAAAAAACACCCTATATTATATTACTTATGTTCTTTGAATGTTTTATAACATGAAAGGCATTGAATTGTATTAATTTCGAAATTAATTTCTTTCATTGTGCCTAAAATAATATATAATAATAATGCAGGAAATGAAACTGACACAAGACTAGTCACGTGATCGGTCCCCAAGTCACAGAGACCAGTCCGAGTTCTAACACTTCCTATGAAGCGTACCAGTCACTTTTGCATCGGTATGGCCTAGGATGGGGTTAATTGATACTTTGTATGCACCTTGTGACTTGTCACAGACCTATTCGGTGTAGAATAATATAAATTATATATAAATGTCATACCGACATTTAACTGTAACAAGATACAAGGAATTTTTTATTGTTACAAATATTTTTAATCAGAAATTTTTTTGAGACTCAAACCTACAAACTCCCGCATGACAGTCTTGAACACTACCCACTCGATCATAGAGCCACTAATATTTCAAAATTATAAATACCAGCTAGGCTTGAGATAATATCTAAGTATAGTTACGGGACTGGTTCTAGATTCACATTGGAGGGAACAATTAACATCTAGGCGCACGGTAGTGCGCCAGGCCAAGTTCTGGCCAATGCACGCAGTGTGTATATTTACACGAAGCCATTCGAGCTGTTTTTACCCCCCTAATAACTTTGTTCCCCGAAATCGTAAGATTATAGAATTTAAATCATAATTAGAATAAATTCATATAACCTTACATGCGAAGTTTGAAAGTTTTGCAATGAAAGGTTCCAGAGGTGCAAAAAGTGCATATTTTGAGACATACTCACTGACCACTGACCACTGACACACTCATCAAACACTCAAAAATTCCGCTATCGCTATAGAGCTAAAGTTTGGTACACGAGTAGATCTAGGTGAGCAATGAACCAGAAAAATCTGAAAACACGGTAATTTTAACCAGGGGGGCGGGGCTACACCCATAAAAATTAAAATTTGCGCTAGTGAGCTGAAAATAGCTAGGTCTAGGTGAGCATTAAAAAAAATCTGAAAACCCGGAAATTTTGGCCAAGAGGGCCCATAAAAGTCAGAATTAAAAAAGCTAATATAAGGCGCTTAAAAGAAGCTGTTTTATTGAAATTTTGCATGTATACTGCGATAATGCAGGACTATAAATTTTTTGTTAAAAAAGTGGGCGGTGAGACGCCCATATAATTTAAACCTCATTTTCGTGTACTACGGTTCAGCATATCAGATATACTATTTATGTGGGTATTATTATCCGTTTGCAACGAAACTTGACACGAATAATAAGCACTGGTCGAAAAAATCTTAAGTTTGGAAAAGTGGGCGGGTTACACCCATATATATTAAAAATTAAAAGTTGAGCTAATGAGCTGAAATTTTATATACAAGTAGGCCTAGGTAAGAAACCAACTATAAAAATCTGAAAACCCAAAAAAGTTTATCAGAATGGGCGGGGCCACGCTAATATTGTTTGGTACTAAAACCCTAATATACAGCTTTTAACTTAAACTAATTTATTGAAACCTTGCATACGCGTTGCACGTATACAGTACTTTAAACTATCACCTTAAAAAGTGGGCGTGATCACTCCTATAAAATTTTAGCCTTGTGTTTAATCTACTTCAGTCTACCATATTTTACTAGAAAATTAGCATGAGTGGTAAGCGCTGCTCACAACAAAATTGTGAGTTGAAAATGGTGGGAGGGATAGTGCTCATAAAGTTTAATTCTCGCTAGAGAGCTGAAATATTATACATAAGTAAGTGTAGAGTAAGCCAATAGGAAAATCTTAAAACCAAGAAGTTTTTTCCGGTGTGCGGGGCCACGCTTTTAAAACTCCAATTCACACTAGAGTGCTGAAATTAGATACACAAATAAATCTAGATCAGAGATCACTAAGATAAATCTAAAAAACCTGAAGTTTCAACCAGAGGACGGTAAAAAGCACTTTAAATTCAAAATTAAGATAAATTTTATTGAATGAAGCCTCTCATACACATTGCATTTATCCAAAATAAAAATTTCCTATTTTGAAAAGTAGCCGTGACTTCGTCCACAAATCTTAGCTTTTTCTTTCAGGTACTTTGGCTTAGCAGTTTTTAATTTAATACTCAGGTATTTCTTATTAACTTTTTAATACCAAACTTTGCATGAACCATAAGCACTAGAAGATATAAAAGTCAGCGAGGCCAGGCCCATAAGAATTTTACGTAATATTATACTATAGAGAGCTGACATTTTGTAGACAAATAGTAATTGATTTACTTAAACAGAAAATCCAAAAATTAAAGCACCAGCTACCCTATTGAAACTTTGCATGCACATTGGGCGTATCCTTTTGATATCTGTACTTTGGCAAATCAGACTTTAATATGTAAATTTATTGAGAAGAAAGACGGGATTACGTCCATTAAAATGTACGCTGTATTTAACATGTTTTCTTTCCAGAGGACTATTATCTAATTGCGTATACACTAGCGACCCGTTGTAATGACACAATAGTGCATTTTTAAGTTGTACAATTCAACACCCATCACGCTCTAACCCATTATTTTATGTAACTATGCCATTTTCAACTGGCACAGCGATCATTAATAAAAATAAGACACACCAGAAATTTAAAGTTTAAAAAGTCTTATTATAAAAAATTTTTCAAAAAGTAGTCAGATCCTCACAAAAACATAAATGTGAAAAAGGCCAAGTTCCTATCCAAAATTTCGGCCATTAAAAGTAGTGAGATATAAATTTTGACCAAGTTCTTGTTTGGCACAATACCTAACACAGAAATATGCTATGCGTTATATAAATTTGTAATCGTAAGGGTGTCATATAATTTTTAGATAGTCTGTTTACTTGGGAATATTTTTACCTTTCTAAATGGAGAGAATAGTGCGTTCTATTGGAAAAAATGTTGTCAAGTAAGCAGACTATCAAAAAATTATATGACACTCTTACGATTGCAAATTTATATAACGCATAGCATATTTCTGTGTTAGGTATTGTGCCAAACAAGAACTTGGTCAAAATTTATATCTCACTACTTTTAATGGCCGAAATTTTGGATAGGAACTTGGCCTTTTTTCACATTTATGTTTTTGTGAGGATTATATTTACACTATTTGATAGGTGCGAATATGTAGCCATTTACACGATATGTATTTTTTTCACCATACACTACTCCCTACTTTTGATAACGCCCCCCCCCCCCCCCCCCCCCGCCTTTTCTCAACTCATAGGACGAGTAAGTTTGGATCATTTGTCATTACATTTTCTGTCACTTCATTTTCTACACCGAACAATTTAATAATGTAAACAAAAAATTTATGTTAAAAAATAATGAGTCCAGTACCTGTGTTATGTAATTTTCGAAAAGTTTTCGCGTCGAGAAAAATCAAACAATTATATTGAATGTCCTGTTTTCCACAGGCTGATTCATATAAAACCTTAAATAAACTTACAAGAAACATGAGCAAGGAACTAAGTTTTTTGTTACTCATCCTGTGTTTCATAGAATTGTAACAAACTTTTCGTTTGGAAAAGTTATAAGAAAAGTTACAGAACATAGGCATAGTACAATCCTTAGAATTTTAATTCGATACACTTGTGTTATGATCACATCGTAAATATAAAAAATTTATTTGCTTGCGCAAAGCAAACTTTTTATTTACTTTAAGGTCTTCCTAAAATGTTTGCTCTTTTCCATTTTCCTTTCGAACTAATTTCGTAGCAAACAGAAAAAATTAAGTCTGTCATACGGGTGTCAAGTGTAATGTATTACACAAAACACTCTGCTGGCAAAGCTCAAACATTATTATAACTAATACTTTTATGCCCACAAAAAATTTATTATGTTTATAAAATTAAAATTTTACTACATTTGCTTGTGCAAATAATAAAAATTTGTTGATAGACATAAATTAAATTTTCTGCCACACTGCCGCAAATGATAAGAATTTTATGGTCTACTCCTTTACTGCCACTACAAAATTATGTTTCTTGTAATTGTGCCGGTGTTAGTAAGGAATTGTAAAAAAAAGGAATGAATAATAACGACTACTGGTGAGGACAAGTCCTGCTACATGTTGCACGCTAAATAGACTGGACACAATTCATTATACGAAGATATTTTCAGCAGAGGCTAAAAATGTTTTATGTAATAAATTAAATTGTTGCTTCATTGTAAGAAAAGTTGAAATACGAGTTTTTTTACCCAGCAAAATATTTTTGTCTTTTTGTTTTCTTTGTTTAGAGTGTTTTTGTTGAAGAAATGGTACATACATACATATTAAAAACAAGTATTTATACAAAAAAATAAAAAAACCGACTGCGACTAAATATCCTACATGGTCATTCAAAATGAAACCTAACCTAACCTAATGAGAAACCTAAAGATGATTTTAAAATACCTGTCGAATGATACCCATTTTGATATATTTAGTTCGTCGACTTTTTATTTTTTCGTATTTACAAAATGGCGTCTGTTGGCCGCCATATTGAATTTTGACAACTGACCATTGTTGCCAGAACTTCTAGGGGTGAAATCGTAAAAAACTACAGATTTCTGTGCAAAAAATCGTCAAAATCGTCAAGTCATTTTAGAAAATCGTCAAAAAAAAAAACGTAAAATCAAAAATATTAAATGTTTTTGTATTTTAATTGTTTTATTACAAAAACTATTACAACGATTCAAACTTATTAACTATGCTTTCAACAAATATACACATATACAGTATTATATATGGGTCAATTAAAAAAAAAACGTACACAACGAGTTTTTTTTTGCTTATTTTTAAAGTTTTTTCAATTCGCCTGTAAGACTGGCCAATTTATGTAGAAATTGATGAAGAATCCGGTGGTAGTTTTAGGCTCTCAAAAAAATCAACATTTTTTGATTTTTTTTTAGGTTTTCTATGATTTCTATCTTGAGCGTCACACACCAAATATGTATAAAAAATCGCTAAAAATTCAAAAATATTTGAAATTCAAGCTTACTACGATGTTCTTTTGTTTCTCAAGATTGACTTGTGCGAAAATCACCTTTTCGATTACAAACACAAAATCACGATTCACCTTGATTTTTAATTTTTTTTAAAGTGACTAGTTATTTCAAAATTTTAAGATGAAAATATGTACATTTTTGTTAAAAAAAGACTTGAACTTAGAGGTTACTTGCAAAGTAATAGGCTTGTAACAATGTATTTAAAAAAAACTGCAATTATAAGCGTTTTAAGGAAAAAAGACTAAGTGTGACGCTCAAGATATTTTGTGACGATCAAGAGATTTTGTTGCACGTAAACAAGAAATAATGTCAAATTTAAATTTTAGAGATAAATAGTTTATTCTTTTACAAAAAGTTTATTCTTTTACAAAAAGTAAATAAAAAAAAACAAAAATTCTTCAAAAAACAAAAATTTTCATTCAAAACTAAACATGTACATATTCTTTGATGTCTTTAACAAAAATGGAAAAAAAGGAATTAATTCTTGAAGAAACTTATACACATATGTAAATATTTGACGCAAAACAATAACTTAATTTAATTTATAAATTTTCATTCGAATTCTTATTCTGAATCTGTATAAACTTCATGAAATGACAAGCGGCTTTGTTTTTTTTTCATTATCATTCATTTTTACCACTTTCGAATTAAGTTTATGGCAGTTGCATAAATTTCCAGTCCCCCAGAGGTTTAAGTTGCAAAAGCACGAGAGAGATCTGTAAATCAATTCACCTCTGGATTTTGTAATTATTTAGTGAATATCTCTCGAGCCTTGAACTGTCTTTAAATTTGTGGGCAATGTTTTGTTGATGTTGAAAATTTGATTTGGACTAACGTAAAACAATTTCACATCAATCAGACAGTAACAATAAAAATTAAACTCAAATATACCACGATTATTCCTTTCTTTCTTTTTTCTTTTATATTCGTCATTACGAGCTTTATCGAGCTTTATTTTTACTCTTGAAAATTAAAAAATAAAATCAAAATTAAGCTTTTTAAGCTATGAAGCAATATATATCAAAAGTGATGCTCATGAAATGTTTGCCTATTTTGGTTTTTTTCGTAGGCAATTTATTTCTCAAATTCACAAATTATAAAAAAATTAGTTGAAACCATGTAAACAATGAATGTCAACTTCAATTTTTTACATTTAATATATTCACTTTTAAAAAAATTAGCGTGACGCTCATGAAATTTTATCGCGCCCTTACCATGGTGTTCACAAAAACTACGCAAATGCACACTTTTTTTAATAAAATTTTTTTTTCGCTTTTTCACTTTTGTAAAAATTAAAGTTTGTATTTTCCTTATGTTATTTACTTTATTTAAATGCAAATTGAAAACTAGTAATATTACTTGATTTATAAAAAAGTGACGCTCAATGCAAATTGTGTGAACAACCTTTCTTTGCAACGCCAAATTCGCACTAATTAAGTTTTGACGACTATAACAAATCAAAACACAAGAAAGAAACGCAATAATTCGAAAACTGTTATTAAATGTTGCATATTTACTTTTTTTCTTGATTTTATTTTATTTTGTTTACTAACAATTCTAACGAGGGACACATGCTTTTGTATGGAAGGAGTCAGAGGGAGAAACAAAACACCATTCTGAATAAACAAAAAAACAAACATACAAATTTGAGAATTACGTTTTTTTGTTACATATTCCTCGCTGATCACTCTCAGATTTTTGTTTTTTTTTGTTTGTTTTTTTGTACCTAAAATAGTAGTGTAAAGTGCGGGGACACAAAAATTGCGTTTTTATGAAATTGACCCATATGTATATAACCTAAACATGAAAACCATTAAAATTAAAAATAAAAGTTAAAAAAAACTTAAAATGAAATCAGAATTCATATACGTATATATATATTAATTTTTAACGGCCCTTTTCACAATGTACAATTAAAAGTTAACATGGACTTTAACGGCAAGTTTTGTATGAAGAACAGTCAGTTAAAGTTCACGTTAACTATTAATCAGACATTGTGAAAAGGGACGTAAAACAGATAACTTATAAAAAAATAATTAGCATTTTTGTTATAGAAACATTTTATGTATAAATATCAGAATTTAACATTTTGAACACAAAAAATTATAACATAACAAAAAACCAACTCTAATGGTAGGTACAGACTTAGCAACGTGTTTATCCAACCAGGCAGATTGCATAGTGTGTAGTCTTGTTTATGGTTGCATTCGAAGTGGCGTTCGAAGTTTCGAAAATATCAAAATGTTTTGATTTTATGGGTTGCATTGACGGTTGCATTGTATGTTGCAGTGTCTGAATCAAAATATTCGAAAACGTGTTGCGTAAGCAAGTTGCAAAGTCTGTACCTACCATAAAAATGCAATACTAAAAAAAATTGCCATATATGTTAAATTTAGAAAAATCGTCATTTCTGGACCTAAAATCGTCACTAGTGTCTTTTGAGAGGTGAAAATCGTCAAAATGCAGAGAAATCGTCAATTCTGGCAACAGTGCAACTGACATGTCTTTAGTGACACTCACGGGATTGAGACAAACCGATTGACGTAAAAATCAGCAAAATCATACACATACATACATACATAGTCCGATAAACACAATAAAAGGATCACACATGCTGTAGAATCATGCATGAGCTTTTTGATCTCTTAGCGTTAGCATCATAACTTGCGAAGAACACTGCTTTGCTTAAGTTGACTTAAGCTATTATTCCATATTGCCACAGAGCTATATAATGAATTCAAATGTGCTAAATAACTTTGAGTAGCGCATTATCCTGATGATATCTTTACATCGCATGAAAAAACAAATATAAAAAATTTTAAACTTTTTTGTAATCACATGTAATTGTTTGTAAGGCTATTATATTGTTTTATCTTATTGGATATGTTTTGCTGATTTTATTAGGTTTTTAGAGTGTGGGCATCTAGTTTTTCTATTGTTTTAGTTTGCTTTGTTAAGTTTTTCACTTTCGGTTGTTGTTGTTGTTGTTTTTAATATCTCATAAATTGCAACAGTCAGCAAATTAATTTTTCATTTAAACTGTTGTTAATTAACAATTTTGTGGTTCCTCAGGGAATATCCTTTTATTTTGTTGGTATTTTTTTTTTTTACTTTATATAAATATTTTACTATGGCTGTGTGTTGTTCACAAAGTGTTGAAGGGATACATGTGCTTTAATGAAAAGTTTGAATTAGAAAATCTGTTAAACATGTTGTTCATATTTACATAATATTGCGCTATTAATTTCATGTAGGAATATGTTAAACACAACGTGTGTCTTATGAGGCTTTTTAGCCGGAGAAATAGTTAATAAAATTGTTCTGAAAATATGCTTTCATGAAAAATTTTTACGGAACAATCTTTTATGAGATATACATACATAAATACGTGTATACAAACATACAAACATATCGTCGGTTGGTTGTTGGTTTGCTGCAAACATAATGTATTTGGAATATACTGTGCCGCAAACCAATAACCAACCGCCGATATGTATATTCACATCAGCTTAGTTCAAAGACATAGCCGGTTTAGACACGCAAAGTTTAGGAATATGTTACATACAATGTGTGTCTTATGAGGCTTTGTAGGCGGAGAAATAGTTAATAAAAATATGCTTTCGTGAAACATTTTTTCGGAACAATCTTTTATGAGATATACATACATACATAAGTGTATACAAACATACAAGCGTGCATGAATAAATATATATACATACACACATATAATCATACAAACATATCGTCGGTTGGTTGTTGGTGTTCTGCAAACATAATGTATTTGGAATATACTGTGTCGCAAACCAATAACCAACCGACGATATGTATATTCACATCAGCTACGTCCAAACACTTATACCTGATTTACATTAAGCATTTTTTTCATGAAATTAGTTACATGAAAATTTTTTATTTGTCAATAGGAGGCCTGGAGGAGCAACTTATATCAAAAAAGTTGTCAAAAATACATCAGAGATTCATTTTACGCTATTTTTTATATAACATTCTCTTTTATAGCGCTGCAATAAGCAAATAGAAAAAGTTGCGTGCAACAAAATTCATGAAATTTCATGAAAAAATGCTTAATGTAAATCAGGTATTAGTCGTTTTAGACACGCAAATTTTACTTTGCAAAGTCTTAATTCAGCTGTATGAAAGATATATGTAAGAATATATGTAAAGTTTACGTTGCGAAGTCTTAATTCAGGTGGGAGAAAGTCATAAAAGAAAGTATTCCTATCTCTGTCTTTCACCCAGCTTAATGAAGACTTTGCAAAGTAAATGTAGTTCTAGATATGTAGTTCAATACAAACTTTAGCCTAATAATAAATAGTTTTGGCTTTTTTGGGTTTATCCGGTTTTGAGCGCTTTTTAGTTTTGTTGTTTTTTGGCGGCTTTTTTCATTTTAGTGATTTTTTTTCATATAGGCGATTTTTTTGTTTTGGCGTTTTTTTCATTTTGGCGATTTTTTTCATTCAGGCGTTTTTTTTAGTTTTGGCGCCTTTTTTGCCTTTTTGGCGATTTTTTCGGTTCTTGGCGTTTTTTCAATATGTCGATTTTTTTCATTTTGGCGATTTTTTCATTTTGTCGATTTTTTTTCATATAGGCGATTTTTTAGTTTTGGCCTTTTTTCGCGTTTTGGCGGTTTTTGGCGTTCTTTCAATTTGGCGATTTTTTAATTTTGGTGATTTTTTTAGTTTTGGCGCCTTTTTTGCGTTTTGGCGATTTTTTTGCATTTTGGTGAATTTTTAATTTTGTTGATTTTTTCGGTTTTCCCGATTTATTTTAGTGTTAAAAAATTTTTTTAATTTGGTGCTTTTTTTCGTTTAAGCATTTTTTTTTTGGTTTTTTACGATATCTTTTTGGTTTAGCGATTTTATAATTTTCGGATTTTTTAGTTTTGCCGTTTTTGAAAATTTCAAGAGTTTGCCCCTTACGGTTTCCAAGATATAGCAAGTTGTCAAAATTACATAGTCAAAATTGCATTAATTTTTTAAAATTTTAGTGTTAATTTTTATAGTCTATATAAAAATACACTAATTTTACAAATTTCAAGTGTCAATATACATATCTACATACAATTGTATGTATATTACATGGGATTTTAACATTTTGGAACACCCTTTAATTTTTAGCTCTCATGTATTTGTTGTTGTAGCGGCCAAGGTTCTACATACTCTGTCCAAATTTCAGGTCCGTATCTCTTACTATTCCTGAGAAAATAACGTGTGACGGACAGACGGACAGACGGAACCCTAAAAAGTTAGTGTTAATTATCATTATTTTTGATAAGCTAAAAAAATTAATAAGAAAAATAATCTTGCCTTAAAAAAAAACATTTTTCCTTTCCTGAAAAATTATTATTTTGTCGCGGCGAAGCTTTAATTCCTCAAAAAAATTTAGCCTCTAAAATGAGTTTTTTTTTTAATAAATTGGGGCTGCTGAACATGAAAGATATTTCCAAAAATCTTGATAACTGTTCATCAAATTGAGAAAATTTTACACCGTTGAAAAAATATATTTCTCTCTTATCAGTCCAAATTTATGATGTGTTTGTTGATCGGATAGAAAAAAATTACTGAGTTACGGTCGTTTAGATTTAAAAAAGATTTTAAGTCTTTAGGTTTTCATTATTTTAAGTTCTGCCCTTAAGCCAAAAAATGAATTAAAATTTTTTTTAAACCTGGCGTAGTGTTTATTGCCAGGCCCAGATTTCGTTTTTGTTTCTTCCATATTATTAAGGAAAATGTTTAACATATTTTTGCCGAAAACCCATTTTCACATTCAACGGCTGTCTTAATGCGTTACTTGATCAGCAATGAAATGCATTTAGACGTAGTTAGCCAGCAAAAAAAAAAAAACACACACACAAATATATATTAAAATTTGAGCTTGGAAATGATTGCGAGGTGGTCAGCTTACACTGTTATAAAGTGTTCAAGAAGTATTGATTTCTTTTTTGCCAGACCGGCAACGCTGTCAGTCGTTAAATATCTGTTATCTGTAAGTCCCGGTTCACAAATTTCAACTTTTGTTTATCAACTCGTAGTTCAGCTGTAAACAAAAAATACATGTTTGTATTTCCTTCTCCGTTTTTCTTACAGCTGAATTACAAGTTGATCAACAAAAGTTGAAGTGTGTGAACCGGGGCTACATGCATTCAGCAACTTTTTGCCAACCGCAAATCTTAATATTTATCGATGAATTTATTCGTTTGCGGCAATGATAATGTAATTCTGTAAATTATTTTTTGTGCTTTACTCAGCATTTAATTGTACAGCATGTGGCATCACTGCACACCAAATGTCAAAAAAAGCAAAAAGTACTAAGAAGAATAAAGGCCGGGGCACAATGAACCCGTCATGCATTAAACTTCGCCTTTTTCATCTGACATCTGAGTTGAAATACATGGTTTCTTACATTCAGTATGTGTCCGTCAACGCAAAGTACAAAATTTGGTCAACTTTTAACTTTTTGCGTACGTTGAGTAGTTTGTCAGATATTGGTTGGTTTTTTTTTGGTATGCTCTGATTTAGATTTTGTGTTTTGTGGCAGCAAAAATAAAATTAAACAAAAGAAATAAACGAAATAAATATAAAAAGTTGACTTTAAGAAATAAAATGGAGAGTCAACTTATTGAAGCTCTTCAAATGCTTCCGTCAATAAAGTACATTCTCCGTCATTTCATTTTTGAAAAAGGCGAAGTTTAACGTATGACGGATTCATTGTGCCCCGGCCTTAAAAGAAAAACTAAATGAATTTGAGCTTGTGATTTTACTTTTTTTACTTCAACCGCCAGCGAATATCATTAAAATATGTCACTAGATAGCAAAGTCGGTAAATTTTTATTATACTTATTATAACTATACGATTATCGTAATGAAAGTTTCTGAATCCAGTAGTGCGATGCAGTAGCTTTTAACAATCCGACAATTTTGCCTAGACATTTTGTCGCTTGCAATAACGATTGTGCGATTCTGTAACTTCTTTTTAGTGATAGTATGCAACTAATATTTTATGTTGATTTTTGTCGATAAAATTAAGACCACATAAATTATTGCAGCGTAAATAACGACACAGCTGACATTAACCTACAGCGAACATCGTTGAAAGTAACGATTTAGCAAAAAATAGCAAATTCGATAAATTTTCGTTATAATTATTTTAACGATGCGATTATCGTTAACAAAATGTTAGTGAATCGCACTACAGGCACAGGTACTGAATAATAAAGGTTACTGAATCCAGGTACTGAAGTGTATTTATTTACTGAAAGGTTTTCTATTATTACGAATATACATCATTTAACAACCGAACAATGCGTAAATAGAGTTAAAACTTATTACAAAAATTGTGGCCACTTTTCGAACATTACGATGATTATGATAATCATAATCGACTTATAGCATAGACAAACGACAGCGCTAATTTACATTAGCAGTCTTAATTCAAATTAACTTGTGAATTATCCCCATCCCAATACGAATTGGATTTACCGTAAATGCACTAAATGAGAGTGAATTAATACTGAATTTAGCTATATGATAACACCGTCCTAATATGGTAACACCGTCAACAATCAATCGACTATTGGCAAATTGTTTTCGTTTCCAAAATTAAAATGTTATTCAGTCAGGAAATATACATAAGTTTTTATTTTAATTGTTTTTAGAAAAAGAACAAAGAAATATTAAAATCGAGACACATTTTTTTCCATTTTAATATTTCCAAGGAAAATTATCGAAGTGTGTGGTACGAAAGGGATGCACAGATTTTGTTTACTTAATGCAAATACTGTCGTCTGTCAGTAAATTTTTAATTCACATTAGTGAGATTTTAATGCAAATTAACGCTGTCGTCCGTCTACGCTATTACTGTGCAAGTAATTACCAAGCTTATAAAGAAATTTAAAGAGACTGGCAGCATTACAGATGTTGCCGGGCCTGTGCATCAACGCAATGTGCACAGTGCGCACTGCCAAAAATATAGCTTCTGTTAGTGAAAGTGTGGCAGACAATTCACTATGGCCGTATGATTATCGATTTTATTTTGGCCTACAATTGAAGATTATAAACTAAACGGTATGTGGTTTCAAAAAAACGCGGCCACTAGCTACACAACACTACCCATTATGACCTTATTGCATGAGATGTTTCCAGAATGCATAATTTCAGGTTTTGGCGACGTCATTGCCCGCCAAGACCACGCGTTAGGTTTTTGTGGGGCTATGCCAAAGCCCGTGTCGTTGCGGGAAAATAAAAATGTCTGACCATGCGTCTGTATGCAACTTTTGCACCCCATGAGCTCAGATAATCGAGATCTGATGGCGACTAAATTTTCGAAAATTCTTTAGTCGATGTTCGATGGATAGCATAAGTCCACTCATAATTAGGGGGCTATTTCTTTTACCGAAATGTAAAATTGGTGAGAAACAAAGATACTTTTTTTTTAGTTTTACCCTCGTCGAAGATTCGGTAAAATTATACTTTTTGATTCTGAAACTACTTGTTTTACAATTCTCCATTTTTTATAATATTCTGTTCATAGGATGCAAAAATAATTGAATCTTGTAACATGACATGGCTGCTAAGTTTTTTGGGATTACTATGATATTTTCTCTCGTTTCTTTTTTTTTTGGTCATGTTTTTCTAATCACTGTAACGACGATAATGATAATAATGCTATTAACAATGCTGATGTTTGTGTTTTGTTTTCTTTTCAGATGATGTTATTTTTTGTTGCATAGTACATATAAAGGGTGTTCCAAAATTCGTTTAATATTTAATTTTAATGGATAACTTATGTTAGGTTTGCTAGTGCGTTTACATCTGAGGAAAATCTTGAAGATTTCCCATACAAAACAAAATCTATTTTGTAACTATAGTTTGTAGAAATTTACCTAAAATCTAATAGAGCATATAGGGCTTTCACACTGACAAGTTTTTAATAAATGTTGGTTTTAACGTTAAAACCAACTGTTAAAACTTGGAACTGAAATCTTGTTTTTGCTGTACTAAATTCAGTGCTGCCAAGTTAAAATCACCGGCAGCAGCTGATAATGTTTATGCCAGTGAATAAGAATACATACCGATTGAGAGATTTTCAGCTTAAAAATTGTCGAGAAAAAGAATCTGATGGACGAAAAACAATGAAAATATTTTCATTGAACTTTTGCAATTGAAAAAAAACGATATGACTGACATCCATCTGTAAATAAAAAAGTTTTAGCTTAAAATATATTTGTGAATTTTTTATATATAATTACTTGATTTCCAAATAATTCGTCACTTTGTCTAAGTATTTCGTTCAATAATATTAAAATGTTTATTTACAAAATAAAAAATAATTTGCATTTTAGAGCACCTTGTAAAATTTCTGAATTTTTTGTACTAATAACTTTTTTCCACACGCAAATTTTACTTTGCAAAGTCTAATTCAGCTGGAAGAGAGGCACAAAGAGAATGTTTTCTACCACTGTCTTTCACCCATCTGAATTAAAACTTTGCAAAGTCAACTTTTCACGTGGAAAAGGGGTAAAATAAAACCAGCTGTTTTACAGTTTGTTAAATAAGTCCCAGTTCACACACTTCAAGTTCTGTTGCTCAACTCGTAATTAAGCTGTAAGAAAAAAGAGATATTTGTACTTCTGTCTCCGTCTTTCTTACAGCTGAATTACGATTTGAGCAACAAAAGTTGAAACGTATGAACCGGGACTAAGTGTTATAAAAATCAGAAAAGAATACACATATTTCTATAGGAGATTCATTTCATTTTTAACAAATTAGACAGCCTGTTGTTTAAAAACTGAATTGATCAGACTTGCAGTGCGAACGCAAAATCATCTGCTTATGGCTTAAACGTTAAAACCAGGTTTTACAGGTAGTTTTTACAATACAAGCAAGTGACTTGCCTAGAAAAATTCAGATGTTTCACGCAAAGAAAAAATATGGTCGAGGTAACCATAATCAAACAGCAACATACTATGATTGAATTATTATATGGTTGCAGTCAAATCATATTATTGTTAATAGAAAAAAACTTTAACAATATTATTATCTGAGTTAATTATAATATTATCTGAGTTAATTATATTATAATCTTAGTATTGTAAATATGACAACACTATTGTTAGATGTGACTAAAATATAATTGAGACTCACCATACCATGTTCTAATATTATTTAAATACGACCACAGTATTATTTAATATAATAATACTATTTTATTTTTTAATCATATATTTATTGTAGAAACAGCTGTGCGTCAAAATCTAAATAAAAATAATTTAATATTGTTAAAATAAAATGCATATATAGAAATGTATACTTACACGACATACTGACATGTCTGTATAAAAAGATACACAAATGTTTATATATTTTTATTGATCTACCATTTTGTTTATACTTTATTTATTTATTCATTTATTTAAGACTACCGATAGCTTACAAACGAAATACTGAACTGACAGATGCTTCTGAAAAAGACTTTTTTTAATTTTAACATAGTATGGTTTTGGAAAACATTATATTGTTATTTACATCATATTATTTTTAAATAATAATACAAATTATGCTGTAGTCATAAATTTTTAACAAAACTGTATTGTTAAACTCTAACCATATCACACTTTTATATGGATGTGATAATGTAATTATTAAATTCAAACATTATTCTTTTTATCATAACGAAATAAATGTTTAAAATAATAATATTTAGTTTTCGACGACCACACATTGTTTCAGAGAACATAATATTGTTTTCTCAACCATTCTATAACCATATCTTTTCTTTGCGTGTTTTCATATATTTTTTCTAGACAAGTCGTTTGCTTGCATTTGTGGAAACTACACCTTAACTTTAGGTGTGAAAACACAAAAAACACTGTTCTAAAAATAAACAGCTGTACTTGAAAAGGTGTATGAATTAGCTATATTGCAGTTAGGAAAAAGCTTCAGTTAATGGTTTTTGTCGTGGATACAAAAGTCTTGATTAATGTAAAAAAAACTGGCTGCAAACGGAATAGACTTTGCTAAAAATTTAAATTGAAATCTACTAAATTTTATGCAGATGTAATTTATATTTGTTATAATTGAGACCTAAAGTACATGATGCTGATGCATCTACAATAATAAAGAATAACTCATTTAATGGGGTTAGTGACATATACTTCTGTTCTTTCCTATTGAAATTTTCTACATAGAATGCATAAATGTATATTATGCATTCTATTAATACCAACATTTTATAAGAAATTTTATAAAAATTTTACACGACTAAGACTACATTTTATATACAATTTGCTAAGACTTTTACTTGGTTTTTGGAATTATTTCTCATGGTATTTAATTTTTGCTAACCCTTTTTACATATCAAATATCGTGCGGCCTATTTTTCAACATAATAATCCCGTTGTTGCTGTTGTTTTTCAAACATTAGAATAACATTAGCATGAAAGTTAACAAGCCAACATTGAACCAGCAAAACCTTCTATCCAATCAACCAACCACCTAAAGGTAAAAATTTAAATATCTACATACAACATATTTGTGCACACATGCACACACACACACACACACACACACACACACACACACACACACACAATTTCACACATGCATCTGTAATAAGCAGCAGCAAAGCAGACTACAAATAAAGGAATTAAATGTTTATTAAAAGCCAAAGCTAGAAAAATATTAAATCTCGCATCCTTTTTAAGGGACCTTTAAGGGCATATTTATATTATTATTAGCTTTTCAGCAACATTGGGTTTTAGTTTTAAACCACACGTTGTAAGTGACTTTGTGAAAGCTGTTTGTTAAAAATTTTTGTTTGTAATATATGAAATATTATACTATGAATATATTTATAGTCTTTGTAGCTTGGTTATACAAGAAGAGGGTGTTGTTGGTTGAAGTATTAAGCGCGTTGACTACAAAACCGAAGGTAGTGGGCGTGAGCCCAGTCTGTCAAGTTAGCAGGTTGCTTAAAAATTAAATTAAAAACATGACGATGATAAACTTATATCTGTGCAAAAAGGAAAAATTGCTTAAGTCGAGATAAGTTGATTTTGAGTTAATGGTACCTCCGTAATCTGCATATTCGAAAGTACCCCTGTTCAAAATCTCAATTAATTTGTGTGGTTTTTCAGAAACTTATAGCACTATAGCTAAAGTACATACACCAAAATATTAAAGTTTTGTAGGCGTGGATACGCCTACTTTTAAAAACATTAAATTGTAGCCTTGCGTAAGTGTAATGTGCATGCAATGTTGCAATAGAGTTATTTGTATTGAAAAACTTAAATTTTAAATTATAGTTCGGAGTTTTAAGGGTGTGGGGCGCGTAAGGTTTTGTGGATTTCCTAGTTGGTAGCTCTCATAGGTCTATTCATCTACCAAATTTCTGTAATCTACTGTAAAATATAACACTAAATTTGAATTATCATGGTGGCTCAGCTTACCTGGTTGAAAATTCCAATTTATAGGATTTTTCTTGTATTAAGTTTCAACTCTCTAGAGCAAAAATAGAATTCTAGATTTTTATGGGTACTGCCCCGTAGCACCAGCTATGACCAGTGATTATGGTTCATGGGCGATTTAATGGACGCAGCCACACCTACTCAATAAATGGGAAATTGCTCGATTGTTAACGCTTTAAGTTTAATTTTGAGCTTTAAGGGTATGTACCCGCCGCCCTCGTAGAAATTTGTGGGTTTTCAGATTTGTTTTTAGTTGGGCCTCAGCCCATCCACTTTTTTAAACTCAATATTTTGCTATATCCAGTGCTTATAGCTAGCTCATGTTTTAGTAGCAAACGGTTAATAAGAATAATAGAAGGCAGCATTTTTAGCACTGTTTGCAAATTTCTATCAAATCACTTCAATAAAACGCTTTAAATTTAGTTTGGAGTTCTGTACCTAGATTCACGAAGCTTTTGCGAACCGAACACCGATAATGTGATTCTGTAAAATTTTATTTAAATGTAAGACCTAGATTATCCGTGATTTGATTAACCGGCAACGTCGATTATACGGGAAAGAAATATTGTAATTATATGCTTTTTAACCATCCATTTAATTTTTTTTTGCATCGATCAACCATGATTATCTCTATTATCCGGGATTGCACTTAAGCAATGTTTTCAGCCAAAATTTGTTTCCCGTATAGTACATATTTATGCATTTTTTTGCTTAACACAAGCATAAAATAAATAATTTTTTTATTATACGCAGTTTATACAAATATATGTTGATAAATACAAAAATATGAATAAAAAATACTAAAAAACCCATAAAAGCTGTTACTCCATTAACTGGTAAAATCGATTATCCAGAATGCTCCCAGTCCCGAAAATTACGGATAAAAGTATAATGATGTGTTGCGATTTATAGACCTACATTCCGCTACCTTAATAAAGAAAGGCCCTAACTCATTATATTTTTGATTTCGAGTTTTTTGCATTTATCGCTTTCAAAAAACAATGAGTTAGGGCCTTTTTATATTAAGGTAACGATATAAAGAAGCCATAAAGTTGTGTTGTTTTAAGCAGTTTTCTTATCAACGGGATTTTGGAAATAAATTTGCGTGGAAAATGCGTGCAGCCACACAGCTTTCAATTCAAATGACTTTTGACAACCAGTATGTGTGAAAAACTTGAAAGCAAATCGTGGTCGTGTAACTGTAGGGTTAATGAAAGAAAAACAATAAATTAAGAAAATATGCTTTCTTTTTTTTCACATTTTTGAGTTTTCCTTTTTCAGATATTTTTGGAATAATTAATTTGAAAACAAAACACAACAGGTGGTTGGATAATTCTTGCAAGTAAAAATTTTACTAGTAATAATTTGAAAGAATTTTTTTGTCTTAAAATTTTTCTCTCTCTTTTGACGCTCTCTCTCCTTGCAAGCTTTTTGAGTTAATGAACACTTGCCGGTAACAATTGTTAAAAATTCCTAATAATTTTTAGTAAATGAACAAACCTAATAATAAGCAATAGAACGAACAAAATTTTTTTTTATATATGTTTAAATAGTGGAACTCATTTAAGTTGTACTTAAATGGAAAATACACAAAAAAATATTCCTGCAATAAACAGTTTTAATTGAAAATAAACCCCTAAATCAATTAAAAATGTAATTGAGTCAATTCAACTTTGTAATTAATTAAATTTTTAAACAAAAGTTTAATTGACTTAAATACAATTTAAATTGATTTTTGGTTTTATTTTCATTTATTTCATGTTTAATGCAGGAATATTTTTTTCTGTGTACTGACTGAAACCATGCATGAACGAGATGGTGAAAGAACAGTGCGTCGTAGACATATGTTAAATCAAGTTATTTACTTAAATATCTTATCAAATTTGTTAGACTGTCTGTTTAAATATAAAGTTATCTTCTTCAAACCTTACTTGAGCAACATAAATTAAAAAAATAAGCAAAGCAAATAAAGCTTTTGACTAAACTCTGCACTTTTGATTCAATAACAGTCTTCTGTGAACAAAATATATTTATGTATGTACATATATAAATCATTTGCAAGGAAAGGCATACAAATCTCCAAGGAAATATAGATATACATAAATACATACAAATACATAAATATATAGAATAAAAAATAAACTAAGTGGCCTTACAACGAAAAGGTCAAAACCAAAATCAATCGAAGAAAATAGGAAACTGGGAAGAAAAAGCATTTGTAGCTAAAACTTTCATAATAAACAAGAAATTGCCAACGTTAGGTAATCAATACAGATTATTTTGTCGTTTTTGGGGATAAAATTTAGGATTTTTCTTTTCATTTTACTTTCAATTTTACTTTTATGTATTATCTCCGCCCCCTTCCTAAGGATCACAGGAAAATAGCTCAAACTAGAAAGTTATAATATAAGTATTGTCTTAATAATCATTTACATTGAATGTATGTAGTACGTTTTTCTTTCATTTTTTTGGCCAACGAAACCTAAAATCAAGAAACTCACGCAAATGCACGCCTACACACACACACACACACACACACACACACACACACACACACACACACACACGCACACGCATACGCACACGCACACGCACACGCACACGCACACGCATGGCCACAGCACAAAAGGACATTCAAACTTTCATTGTTGCTATATACAAGAAAGGGTCAGTTTGTTGCGGGAGTGCTGGTGCTTTCTTATTGCTTGCCTTAAGTAAGTAGTCTTGCAACACTCTAACACACTTTCGCACCACGTGTTACTTGTAAGACACAATGCTCAAGCCTATGGAAGCCAGCAGGCAATAACTACACGAAAATAAGCTTTAAGCTAAAATAAAATACCCAAAAAAAAGGAATAAAATAAAATAATGGCAATGTCTTTATGCTGATGTTGATATTCAATTTTATTACGGTACATCCCTCTATCTGCATTCACTCCCTATTCCGCCACACTCTCCCACTCTCTCTCCCGCTCTCCAACAAAAATTTGTACGAACCTTTCCTGCCGTTAATTTTAATGCGTATGAGGTCAATTTATTGAATGTTGTATGTTTTTTACTCTTATGTACATCCATACTATTTCTTTTATAAGAATTTGTGACCTCAAAAGTTTTGCGATAATTTCTTTTCTTCGATGTAAAATCGTGATAAATATTGAAAAAGATTATTTGCAGAATACATTCATTCATTATTTGTTTTCTAAGGATATTGTATTGAAATAAAGTTTTTGATAAAGATATTTAAACCACAAAATTGGCTTAAATTTCCTGTTGGGAATTGAAAAAAAGAATAATAAACTAATGAAATAAATACATATTGCAAATATTATTTAAGAGATGAAAAGGGAAGGGGAGGGGCAGGGGGATATACATAAAAATTTTTCAAATGTTTTACTACAGCGAAATCTTTAACAAAAAACGCTAAACAACACTGTGTGTCAGAAATTTGTTTCAGTTATTTCAGGTATAGGAGTTAAGAAGAAAATACTTCGTGACGGAAGAATTTGTGATGCTTGCTTCTTCATGCGCATGAGCGCGTATACAAACGTCATGCATGCACACAAAGTGTGTACACGCAAAGAAAAAATATGGTTGAGGTAACTATAATCAAACAGCAACATACTATGATTGAATTACATGGTTGCAGTCAAATCATATTATTGTTAATAGAAAAGCAAACTTTAATAATATTATTATCTGAGTTAATAATAATTTTATCTACCAAAACAATAAACTTTGTTACAACTAATCTTAGTATTGTAAATATGACAACACTATTGTTATATGTGACTAAAATATAATTGAGACTCACCATATCATGTCCTCATATTATATTAATATTGTAAAATGAGACTACAGTATTATTTAATATAATAATACTATTTTGTTTTTTAATCATATATTTATTGCAGAAACAGCTGTGCATTAAATTCGAAATAAAAATAAATTAATATTGTTGAAATAAAATGTATATATAGATATGTATACTTACACGAAATACAGACATGTCTGTATAAAGAGATACACAAATGTTTATATATTTTTATTGGTCTAACCTTTTGTTTATATTTTATTTATTTATTAATTTATTTAACACCACGTGTGCACTACTGATAGCTTAAAAACGAAATACTGAACTGACAGATGTTTCTGAAAAAGATTTTTTTAAAAACTTAACATAGTATGGTTTTGGATAACATTATGTTGTTATTTGCATCATATTATTTTTAAATAATAACACAAATTATGTTGTAGTCATAAATTTTTAATAAAACTATATTGTTAAACTCTAACCATATCACACTTTTTTATGGATGTGATAATGTAATTATTAAATTCAAACATTACTCTGTTTATCGTAATGAAATAAATGTTTAAAATAACAATAACTAGTTTTCGACGACCACACATTTGTTTCAGCGAACATAATATTGTTTTCTCAACCATTCTACAATCATATCTTTTCTTTGCGTGTACATTGTATGTGTGCATGCTCTTTTATTTTTCTGCGCACATGCAAACGCACACATGCATTGACATTAGTTGTGTGCGCTTGCTTTAAAAAACAACCCTTAAACTCATAATAGCTTACCATATCCCTGCAAATAGTGCGACAAGTCCATACATTCATGTAAGGACTAGTCCAAAGAGGAGTAGGAGTACCACGAAACTACTACAAATATATGAAAAAGTTGGTCGATTTAGCATTGCGGTGTCCTAGGTTTAGACCACATAGTCCAATTTTGCATTACATCGGACTAACCCCAAAACTACCCCATATGGAATAGTTATAGACTGCTCGCATACAATTTGTAAGTGCACAAGAAGAACGACCATAATCGTTTAACTACGAACAGTTATCGTGCAGCATTGAATGATTGTATGAAAACGATATGATCCATGACTGCATTACAATGGACCATGATGTAACTAGTCTGTTTCATCTAGATTGGACCACGTAATCTAATATTATTTGCAGGGATACATCTTACACACACACACTCAAACGTACAACATGCAAAATAACATAAATAGCAAACATGCAACAACACTACTTCTTTTGAGTGTTTGTTACGAACAAGAAGTCTTCGCGACATCGCTTGTAAATACTCATATACACATACATCCATCGTGCTTCGTTTATTAAACGACATAATTTATTATTGGTTTAATATAATACATGCTACAACAATACATTTAAAAAACAAGTAATATTTACATTTCAAGACAGTTTACGCAGCCTTCTAATGTGTACATATTTGTGTATAAAAATTATATTAGAAGTTTAAAACACCATTTAAAGAAGTGTCAAAACATTTGAGAGTTTTATGCTACAAAAACCAAATCGATTGCGATGACATCAGTGATATCAAGTATACAGTAATTACTGTCAAAAAACTTGCGAAGTGTAAAAAGTGACAGGTAAAATAAATTCAGAAAAGTGCGACTTCCACTCGCACACGAAGGTACCCGTATGGAGACTAAACTACTATACGAACTTTAACCCATATAATCAAATATCTTAAGTATTGAAAATATTTTTGCAAAATTTTAAGTACACTGTAAACTTTCTTTCAGTTTTTAAATTTTTTTTAAGTTTTGGTGGTTTTTCTTAGTTTTGACGCTTTTTATAGTTTAGATTATTTTTTAGGATTATGACGTTTATTTTCATTTTTGCGTTCTTTTTTTTGTTTTTTTTTTGTTGTAACGATTTTTTCGGTTTTGGTGATTTTTTAGCTCTGAAGTTTTTGATATTTCGGGATTTTAAATCTAAATTTTTAAATTTCAGTATTAATTGGTGTAATCTGTATAAAAGTAAACTAACTTCAATTCAATTATATTCTAATTCTATGTATATTACATTAGGATTTCAAAATTTTTCGTAGTTCGCTTTTCAACTGTCATATATTTGTTGTTGTAGCTGCCAAAGTTTTACATATTCCGTGAAAATTTCAGGTCCGTATGTTTTGCGGTTCTCGAGAAAACAGCCTGTGATAGACAGACAGGGGGACGGACGTCGCACAGAGGAGCTGATGAGCAAAAAAGCTGCCCAATACTGTTTTTTTAGTTTAGATTGCTTGTGGAAAGCTATTGAGTGCCTCTAGAACAATGAAACTTTGCAGAAATAGGTCTTATATTTCTAGTCTGTTAAACCATTAAAATAAGAAAAATCGGACAAAGGGGAAAAAGTTCCCCTCAGAGGAACTAGTCTCACCTCTGAAAAATTAAATTATTTTCTTAACTTTTTTCATACTTTTGCTTAGCAAATGAATCCTTTAACGTCAGTGAAAGTTCAAAACCCTAGTCTTGGATCCAGGGGACCGTAAGACCCCGCTTCCTTATGTGGGCGGTGACAAAAATTTTATTTGCAAATTAATGTAAATATGAAAAAAATGTACTACCTATGCCCTAATATTATAAAAACTAAGGTTATGAGTTTTTATGTTCAGGGGAAATATCTCTCTCCTCAAAGCAAAACATTTCATGAAAACAGAAAAAAGGCGAAATTTTGAAAAAATCAACAAAGAAAATGGCGAGAGATTTTAAAAAATTTTAAATCTTTTGTGGTATAAAACATAATTCTAAATGTAACTCCTTCAATTCTTAAAACCTTCTTTTTGTTTTCTGTTTGCAAAAAAGTATATAATTTATTTCTTTTTCATTTTCAAACGCATTATTTCAATATTAATATTATAAAATCTTTCAGCCGAAAAAAAACTATCGCAAAACCTTTATTCGTTTAGCCACAAACAAATATTATATTAACATGTTCAAAAAAAAAAAAAAAAAAAAAAAAAAAAAAAAAACTCACTTAATTTCCTTAATTTTCCTGACTTTAGCAGTGACTCAGAGCTACAAATTGTTGTGTATCGAACTGCGTACTTAGTTCCTAAGATTTCTTTAAATTCACTTATGCCCTTTTGGCCAACTTTTTGGGTCAACTACTCCTCTGTGCGTCGTAGCGAAAACAATAGGGTTCCTTTTCGCTTTTGCTGTACGCAACCCTAAAAAAGTAAGAAGTGCGTACATATATTTCGATTTCATTCTGGTTTTGCTTTTAAATTTAAGGTTTAAATCGCATTTAATTTCATTTCCCATCTTGTTCTATGACAATACGAACAGATTTTTATAACATTCCTGGTTACAAAACCGGTTCAAACTGGTTAAAGTTACCAGCTTGGAAATGTTTTCAAGGTGATAAATTTGTAAATTCTGCACTTCAGCTTGTGCTGCAAGCATAGATAATACAGGTTTGTTAAAATTAATTTTACGTTACGAACCACTGTGCAACGTAAGTGTGAAAAGTTTTCCTTAATTTTATCTCATATTTCAAAAAATCATAATTAAACTGTCTAAGAATATGACATGACATTAAATTGTTGTCTTAAAAGTAAATATTTGTTTGTTGTTTATAAAATTAGCTTTTTTCTTTTATAAATTACGCTTATAAAGAAGCATAAAATTCGGAAACTATTTACTAAGCTTGATATATGTGTGTATGTATGAATTTATATTTATGTAACAATATTCATATATTTAAAGAAAAAGAAAGTTTAAAGAAAATATATTTATGTATGGTATTAATGTATGTATGTATGTATATTCGCATCATACTTTACTTTCATGAATTGTATCTTGATTTTTAAATAATATACATTTGTTTTTGTTAATAAATATGTACAATGAAAATTATAGCCCAATTTCAATGGAAATTACTGCCGGCAATACCCACATCAAAAGAGAGGTTGACGGCTACAATTAAGCAAGCGATTGTCGGTCGACAGGAAACACTTTCTGACCTTTAACATATATTAAATATATTATTTATAAATTAAAGGGTTGCATTTGTATACTCGTTTGTATAGCCAAAACAAATATACCATGGTATATAATTGTAGTGTGAGCGACAGAATTAGTATAAGAGTTATTGTGTGTGCGTGCTATTCCAAATTAAAATACAATTGAAAACAAATAACAATTCCTTACTGTATTGCTGCTGAGCAACTGTTTGATCTGTTTTTGCTCAAAAAATACATATTGTAATACAAAAATATGAAAAAACCACTATTGAAACAAATACATGATAGGCAGATGTATGTGTGGACGTTCGTTATGTTATTTTGTGGCGTAGCCAAAGTATAGAGAGAGAAAGAGACAATTTTGCTCTGAGAGTAATTACAAATGCATGTGTTTCATGTACATGTATCATTTACTTACATATGTATGTGCAATTTTGCTTTCATTCATTCATTCATCAGCCAATTACATTTTTTCTCAACACATCATAAGGCACTTATGGTAAATGCAGTTTTATGTATCTTATTTGCCTTAGAAAAACAAAAAAAAAAAAAAAATAAATGTGTTGTTTTCATTTGCTCATTGCCCAACCATACAATAATTGCTTTAAAAATCAACATTTACAACTAGTAACAGAAAACGATAAATAACATATTTGTTCTTACCAGAACCAAAAAACATGCAAAACTAGTGCAAACAGATGTATCTGTGCAATGCTATATTATAAATATGGTTATTATTACCACAATAATTATACAATCTGGCATATATTACAATAATAAATAATAGATCTCTTCATTTACTTTTCCTGCAGAAACTAGCAACGAGAGAGTAAGGCAGAAATTTAAAAAAATACTCTCCCAAATATGAAAAAGCTTTAAGGCTCAATCAGACGTGACATAACCATAGCCATAGAGAGCAGCCGTTCGAACCAAACTAATGGGCAACACTGTATTCGATTATACGTGACTCGTCATAACGCCATAACGCTCACCATAGAAACCAATTGAATTTTGGTTTGGTTATGGTTATGGCATTATGGCTATGTCACGTCTAATTTAAGCCTTACATGTAAAAACTTACAAGACAATTTTATTAATATCAGAACCATGGATGGAAATCGTGATACAATTATAATTTTTCTGATGTATTTTGTTTGATAATATTTTAAATTGCAATTTCTTATTTAGAAATTGATAATTGATATGAAATTCCTTACACAGTTTCATGTATTATTACTATCTTTATTTCATTTTATTATTATATATATTATTACTATTTTATTTTATAAAAATGCCACTTTCCATCTCTGATCATATATGAGAAACAAACAAAATTCTTTGACATTAAAATTGAATTTATGTGGCTTAATGAAAGAAAAACAATAAATTAAGAAAACATGCTTTCTTTTTACATATGTAAGTATACATGTTTTTTTAACAAAGATTTCTTAGGTTAAATACATGAGTTCACTTCAATATACGGTTGCGATTTGAACTTGATAAACCTATTGCCATTGCGATTTACTTTACGTCTTTTTTTGAATTTTAAGACACAATCACGAAGATTATGCGAGCAGCAAGTGTCAAAAGATGTCCATTTTGAAAGAAAGTTATTCCTTTTCGATTTGAAAACTTTTCTTTAGGTGTATTATTATATGTTATGTATGAAATTAATATTCTAATAAAATCATTCGAAATAAAAAGAAAAAGCTGAAAAAGAAAGAAAAAAAACTAATTCAACGTAATATTAAATGTTTCGTTTCTTTTTTGTCCTAAAGACATCGAAGTTTTTGACTGTTGGAATTATCACATAACTGTGGGGAAAACTTTGTGAACACATTAATTTTAATTTTTTGCCACACAGCAAAGATGGTTTTTTTTTATTGTCGTTGTTTAATTTTCGTAATAGAAATGTGAACATTGTGTGTGCTGTTGTTGCTACAACTTTTGAGAAGATTTCTTTCAATCTTTGAATTCAGCTGAATGCAAGAGAATAAATTCATTCTCGTCTGAAAAAATTTTTTAGCAGGGGCAAACGAAATTTCAGTTAATATGAGAATACATATTAAAACATTTCAGTATCGTAAAATTTAAAAACAGGGGCAAATTACATCATTCGATATCGAACGAAATATTAAAATATTTCCATTTAAACTCCATTTAAATATCTTTGAGTTTCTATCGATATCGAATACCGTTATTTGTCCCCAGACTCATCAGTTCTCTTTTCTCAATTTAATTTCGATTAAGTTTAATACATACACTGTGGGAAGTTTTATTTCTTTTTTCCTGTGTTTGGGAAAAAATTAATTTTTAATTTTCTTTTTAACAGAAAAGGGCAACACTGATCCTGTCAACAGGCAACTGTCAGCTGATTCCAGTCAAAATTTGAATAAGCTCCATCATTTAGTTTGTCTGCGGTTAGACACGAAAATATTTGTAAGGGAAACATTTAGTTTGGTAGCAATTTGCGGGTGGGGAAGAGAGAATCATTTTTGTGTTCGGTACTCGGCAACACGCTTGTTTTCATACACATGTACATACATACACAAATATGCTTGATTTTATCCAATAATATTGGAATGTCGCCGGCAAAACATTTTCGTCTGTGTGAACGCGAAGGAAACAATTAAAGAGAATTCTAGATGTTTCCTTCCAAGTGTTCGCCCATTTCTTAACTCAGACTAAAGAAAATGGTTATAAAGATGTAACCGGAATGTAAGAAGCTGTACATTAATTTTCAAATAATAATATCGATCAGTTGTTTCCTACCGTTGAAGTTACATTCCATTGCAGTCGGCTAACTGAGCCTTAACTGAGGCTTTAACGTTATCAACACTTTTAATTGAACAATACAAGCAATTGTACAACTAGTTGTAAATAATTCCAACATTATTAAACACTAAAGTACAATTCTTAAACAGCTGACAAAATCCACAGGTTTAAAGAAATTTTTGGAGTAAAAAGTTTATTTTTTTTTTTTGTAATTAATTTAATCAGTTGTACAAGATTAAAAAAAAAGATTATTTATAGAATAATTAAGTAGCTAATTTGTATTACCTTAACTTTGTATTACTTAAAGATTATCTTGGAAGTTACTTTCTCCAAAACAAATACAATTATTGAAGATACTGAGCATTTCGAACAGGACAAGAGGGTGGCGTTGACTGAAGTAGTTAGCACGTTGACTACAAAACCGAAGATCCTGGGTTCAATTCCTGTATCTGACAGTCATTAAATAATAACACCACGCATTTTTCTGATGTGCATTAGTGTCCCTTTGTATCAGTTCCCATCAAACAAAATGCTCCGAATTCGTAAAGAATTCGTAACGATTGGTCGACAAAATCTTCCGATTTCGGCACCGAAATATTACCGAAATCGTAAAAATTTTTGTACGAAATGCTTGACACGACTTCGTAACGATATGTCGGTACGAATTCATTACGATAAGTCAGTACGAATTCATAACGACATGTAGGTACGTTTTTTTTTTTGCTTTTATAGCAGAGTACCGCTTCACCGTTATGTTGCTGCTATTGTCGAAATAATTTCCACATATACACGTTTTTTAATATTTGTTACAATCCTTTTTTTTTATCAACATATACATACATATTTATTTAAAAAAATGTTCACATACTTTTACTTATGTACTCAAAAATCAAAGTTTTATGCCCTAATTCAGTAAGAAGATTTAGGACGTTTTTGTTTGAAAATACTTTTGAGTTCTTGTTTTTGAATTCTTCAAACTATTTTCCTCAAAAATGATTATTGTCTTTGATAATGAAAAATAAAAATATTATTACCATGTTTTTAAAATATAAAAATTAAATGAAAGTATTATACAATACTTTGAAAAAATATATGAAAAAATATGTGTTGGATATAATGTTTGGAATAAAATCATAAAGCAAATACACGAACCTTCTAGCAGAGACCATTACTATTAGTTGTTTTAAAGAATCACAACTGCGGCTTTTTTCCGTCCATAGACAGGACGGCACAATCGTCGAACAGAATTAGGGCATTAATGCTTAAAACAAATTGTTCAGAGAAACTACCGGAATGTCTTAACGAATTCAGTACGACAAGTCTGACTTCAGAAAAATTCGAAACATTTTGTTTTGGGGGGTTGTTGTAGGAAAGTTCATGTGATGAAGGCATATTCACTGGTCACTGAACTATACCGACTTCAGCAGATACTAATCCTAATGTAACATCATCGGTTTTGTGTAGCAGAATCATCGGCGAAGCAAAATAACTCATGTTTTAGACTTGGCAGTTTTTCTTGAAGCAAGTCTGAGTTTATGGGAGAGAGGAAAGAAGAAAGAAGAGGGGTACTGACTTGCTTGTACAGAAAGGTACTTCAATTCTCACTTGTTATTTTATTCGCAGCATTAAAACAATAGGAAAATTGAACAAGAAACCGTCTGAGTGTAAACTAACGGGCAGCTTTAAAAGAAAATTGAAGATAACTGCTTCAAGGAAAACTACCAAGACTAAAACAAGACAAACCAACAAAAAAATGGCTACTAAAGACAGCTTCAAAACTTAAAACGCCTCATTTCAAAAAAGCAGAGTTGTAAAAGAATGAAGCTTTCTTTTATCTCTTCCTTCACCACCCGTCTTCTATCACTATCACTTTCGGAAAGAAGGTAACACCTAGCAATAGTAGTAGGCATTAATTGCCTGAGTGTTACTTCTCTTAAAAAAAAAGATATTCAGTCAGTTTACTTAAAGCAGTGGAATGCCATGCCAAAATATTCCAACTGAATTAAGAAAAATTATGAACAAACTGCAACATGCAAGATATGCCTAATCCATATTTTAATAAAATGTAAAGTAAGTTCGACATTAAGCCAACATACATATGAGGTGCGAAAAACACACCGAAATGGCATTGTCTCAAAAGATGGCCCAAGTGTATTGAATTTCAGAATTTAAGCTGAAAATACTCATATAATAAATACTTATACTGCGGTATGAGTATATTCAATTGTCAAGAAATTTTTAAAAACTCAATCAAAAGAAAATTGAAGTCGAAATAAACCAACCACGATTAGGCCGAATATTTTTTTTGGGTGTATGTCAAGAATTTTCCGAATCTGGCCCTGGCAAGCCTGTGCAGGATGGACTATTTCTTAGTGGCGAAACTGGAGAAATGGTTCGACGGAAAGATGTGTGAAGAAATCATCTCACAACCAAATACCTATTTTGATAACTTCGACAAATCTTATTTTTTTGGAAGCCATAAAAAACATATAACATAAACATAACATGTGCACATATGCACAGTGTCACAAGGTTGGCAAAAAATGCTGAAAGTCAATTTAAAAAATGTTATTGGTTCTTGTTGCTCAACTAAAACTGACGTGTGTGAATGCTAAATAAACCAATAAATAATTCGTGCATTGTGACAATCGTGTGAGCCTACAGTTATGCTATAATTCTGTTCGACGATTTTGCCGTCTTGTCTATGGACGGAAAAAAGCCGCAGTTGTGATTCTTTAAAACAATTATTGTTTATTGTCTACGCTAGAAGGTTCGTGTATTTGCTTTATGATTGTTCTAAACATTATTTCCAACACATATTTTTTTCATATATTTTTCAAACTATTGTATAAAGGTCTTATGCAAAAAACTTAATAAAGCTTTGCCAAGCAATGTTAAGTAAAGTTGTATTCCAAAAAAAATTATTGTATAAAAATTCTAAAGTAGGCACCCACGTTTGTTAAGACTACTTTAAGTTGATATTTCCAAAATGTGTGTTTTGCACCTCAAATATTTTTATTAATATAGCACATACTGATTCATGTTACATCTGAAAATGAAGCTAGAAGTGCATGCTCTTATCTTAAATTTATTATTTCTATCATGTAATGGGAAACATCACCAAATTATCCAACTGATGCGAAATACATAGCAAAATCCATAAAAAATATTAAAATAAATACAATTATACAAAAATGTTTTAGTGATGTACATACAATCAAAACAAATCGAAAAAAGCTGGATATTCAAATACTCATTTCGTTCGAATAAAACAAATTGTGATAATTTTTCACATTTTTTACTTTTACTTCATAGTTGTGTTTATCTGTTTTATTACCATGTCAGAAGTTCATATTTTTTAAATTAGGTTGCTTTACTTCAAGATAATGAAAATTTATTTAATAAAATAAAAAAATTATTGTGAGTACCCGATTGAAATTGTATTCGATTTTGTACATCATAAGCTGTGTAGTGGTTTTTGAACACGGTAGTGTTACCAGTATTCATTATTAGATAACAAAATAATTAAAGTTGTCTTTTGCATATGATTTCTTAACAAAGCTATGTTAGCCTTAAAGTGCTTGGCAAGTAATATGAACTTTAAAGCTAAAGTAAAATATTTTTTTGCATAAGGGGGTAATACTTTAATTTAATTTTTATATTTTAAAGACATGGTAATAACATTTTTATTTTTCATTATCAAAGACAACAACCATTTTTGAAGAAGATTATATAGAGAATTCGAACACAAGAACTCAAAAGTATTTTCAAACAAAAACGTCCTAAATCTTCTTATTGAATTAGGGCATTAGTTTATTGAGACTTTGGTTGCATTTCTGTTTTAGTCAATTTGTTACGCATGGAGGTTTTTAAGATTTTCAAGTTAATATTTTGAATATTTTTTTTTCTCAAATTCTGCCAATTTTTCTTAAAATATTTAAATCTCGATTTGTGAAAATTTTAAATTTTTTTCGTGTTTTGAATTTCTTTTGTAAAAAAAAACTTTATTTTTAAATTTTGTAGCGATTTTTCACTTCACTTCACTTATATTTTTCATTAATGTTCACTCATAAGTACTACGTTTATACGTGCACTATTTGCGAATAAAAATATTTGCAAATAAATTATTTCACAGCGTAGCAGATGTACAAAAACTTGGCAGAACTTCTATAGAAAAGTTATTTACATATGTATGTTTACAAAAAAGTTGTGTAAACATTTGTCAATGTGGCAACCTCAAGCATTTTATTTGCAAATAGTGCGTTAATCGTGCACAGATTTATGAATAAGTAAGCCGCAATAAAACAAATATTTATATGGCAACAATTTACATAAAACTGTTGCAAATAAGTCATGCGTATAAACGTAGTAAAAGTTTTTAATCTTTTTAATGTCTGCTTCCAACTGCTACAAAACATTTTAATTTTTTATTGGTTTAGTTGTATATATTATTTTTCTTCTTCTGGTTCTTGGTAAACGTTTTTCTTGCTGTTTTATACATATGCACATATAGTATATTTTCAACAGATTTTTTTCAAAGGACAAAATAAAAAATCACATGAACAAAATAAGAAGATTTTGAACAAAAATATTAAACGATTTGGGCACTGCTGACGTTATTATTATTCTTTAAATTGTAATCTATCAGTACACAATTATATGGATAATAAGGCAATTTGATGAAACATAAAAATTTCATCACATCCTATTAAAAACTTTTCGAAATTTTGTAATTGGAAGTACTGTTTCCATGGCATACAAAGTAATGAATGGTACTCACCAATAAGCAATATAAAAAAAGTCCAGCTGTAGAATCGTTAAGACAGCTTTTCCATACACAAAGTTTACTTTGCAATGTGTTGAGTTTGTTGTAGAAAAGGGAGAAGAATATGGCGGCTCTTTCATTTGTAGGAGAGAAGGGAGAAGAGAATAGAGTCTCTTTCCTATAAACTCAAGACTTTGCAAAGTAAACTTTTCGTGTGTAAAGGCCTTCTAAGCTAAAAATATTTTGTGTGCTAGATTAGTAGTCTCGTCCTCGTCATGAGAGTGATATTTGTATCACACACAGAAAAAAATACCAATGTAAAAGCACCATGCCAAAAGGTTGATTCAACTTCATTAAAATCACATTAATTTTACCAGAAATAATATGTTGTTTGAGTGTGTTGGTGTTTATTTGCTTTGTTCATAAATGCAATACACTTTTGTGCTCAGTTGTGTAGGTTGTTTTTTTATTGTTGTTGTTTTTTATGTTTGTAAACAGCCGACAAACTGCTGCTGGCTGGTAGGCAGTGTACTAGTCTTGCATTCGGAGGATCGCAGGTTCGAATCCTGTAGTCAAGTAAAAGTATTTTGTATTTTTTTTAACTAAAAGTTTTCAAGTCAAAGTATTTTGTTTTTTTTAACTAAAACTAAAACTTTTCAAATAAATTGTATGTTAAATGATAAGAAATAATGTTAAATTATAATTTAATTCAAGATGGTACATATTTAGTGTGTATCTTAAGAATATTTAAGGTTGTTGTGGCTGCAGGGGTAAGTACGTTGACTACCACGCGATGAGTTCTGAGTTCAAATCTTGGTCGGGGAAGCCAATTTAATGTATATACAAAAATTTTTCTGATGTCTATGTCAACCACACGTTAGTTAAATAATTAATAAAATACAATTACTACAGTAAATTAAATTCATGTTGATCTAACTTGAAATAACTTTGATTCAATATGATTCTTCATTTTGATTTTAAAAGTACGTAAATGTTAATTCAACGTGAAATAAAGTTATATCAAAAGGAAAAATTTTCTTTGACAATTACTATAAATCAAGTTAAATTAACATGAAACACATATGAAGCAAAATCATTGCCAAAAAATATTAGATTAACCTTGTTTTAGTAGATTTTAAGTTGAAATTTTTCTGTGTGCACTCTCAATAGGCTGTTTTCAAATTGAGGTACTCCTTCATAGAGATGGGCGTGTGTCGTGTTTTTTCCGTGTCATGAATACGCGCTACTCAGCACGAAGTGTTCGTGACAAAACATCTGATTTCGTGCGTGTTCGGTTCGTTTCGTGTTGGGCAAAATTAATACGAAAAACACGGAAACTATTTTAGATGTAAAAATAAGTATGAATGAGTTTCCAGTACAGAAAGAATTTAATATTTTGTATAGTCAAACACACAACGCCAGCATATTGTATGGACCTCTGAAGCTTAAAGTTCTGTACATAAACCGATAGTATCAGCTGGGAGTGCCAGCTCGGTGCCATATTTTAAAAAGCGACTCTTGAAAAAAATTAATTAAATTTTCTGGTCTTCAATACCATACCAGTAATATTTCGTGCGTGTTGACGAAATTTTTCGCGTGCATGTTTCGTACGTGTTGAGGGTTTTGGTACTCGTGTTCGTGTCGGGTTGGAAAAATTCAACATGTGCCCTTCTCTATTCCTTCATCGTTAACGTTCACAGAAAAGCTTTGAAATTTAAATTTTGTGTATTTTTTGGAGTCTTTACTAGCAGAGCAGTAGATAACTGCAAATTTTTGATGTAATGACAGCAAATCAATATTCAATAAATTATTTTGTTGGTTTGACCCAGAAGAAAAAATTAAAAAATTCGTATATTCTCTACACGTGGATACAGAATTCTCAAGCTTACATCTCTAGTTGTCAGCATTACAATAAAGAAGAACCCCTCAAACTAACTGCATACATAATTAGAAAAATGGGAAAATCCAGTCAATATTTAAGTCACTATATTTGGTGGAGCATTTTTTTAAGATATAAATTTACAAGAATATAAAGGCCTGAATGTGAAAGTACTTGTGCTTGTGTGTGTGTGTTTAGTCGCACGATAAAAGCTTGTTGACGCTCGCTATATCATCCGCAGGGTGGTCGTTTCATGGATAACAATGCAATATTGCTACTGGAAACTTCAAAATAAAATGTTGAAATGTGGATTGTAGCTGTAGCTGTTTGTGTCCTGTTGTTACTATTACAATTATTTAGTTGCTGCACAATTCATTTTATATTTCACATTCGCTTTTGAAAGCTGTTGCTGCGGGCTTTAAAAAAGGATGTAAGAATTGGGCTTCGCTGGATTTTTGCTAGTTTTTATAAACGACAAAATTAAAATAATTTTCCCAAGAATTTAACTTCAGTGAGAGAGAGAGTGAAATTTAATTTTTCTATGAAAGCAATTACAGCAAAGTTTTGTTTTTATTATTCCAATTTACAGATGGACAAATCTATAAATTTTAATAGCTGATGCTTCCAGTTTAGTACAGTGTTGAGATTATTGTTCGTTTATCTTTCTGGTCTTTCTGGGGTTTGTATTATTTTTATGCTTTCAACTGTAAATTTCTCTGATAAATAATCAGGAAATAAAAAAAACATATTTAAGCAAAAATTTAAAGGTCAAGCAAATACTCACGTTAACGTTTCAATAATTGTTTTCATTACTTTCCTCTATATTAAATAGGGCAGATCAGGTCGGGTCAGGTAATTAAAGTCACTAATATCTGAAGCAGAGCAAACATACGACCCCCCAGTGAAAAAAGTAGTCATGCTCCTGCATGATTCTTTCTTACGTTCAGGCTAGCTCACATTAGGTCTGTTCAATTACTTTCCCAGCAGAAACTGCCAACGAGAGAGTAAAGCAGAAATTTACAAAATTACTCTCCTAAATATGAAAAAAGTAAATGAACGCTTTAGAGCAGTGTCCCGCAAAATAAAATATGTTTGTATTGGCGAGAAAAATGAGAGTAAAATAAACTTGCACTTGAAGAAAACTTTTGTAATATGAAATATATTATGTGATTATTAGTTGATTGAATTTTTTTTTTTGTAAATAAGCACTTTAATTAAAACTTAAATAAAACGTAAAAATTTAATGAGCATTCAACGATTTAGTGTATAAATTCAAAATTAAATTTATTCACAGTTCTGTGGATACTATTAAAATGCCTTTTTATACTACTTTCCCTATTATTTTTCAATGTTTCATAACATAAAATGCATTGCATATTGCGAAAAGCATTTTTCATCACGAAATTTTTCTTAGCTTCCAGAATTATTTAATTTTTTTTTGCTGTACAAATTTATTAAATTTTAACTTTAATTTCGTTCCGTGTGCTGAAAAAAACTAAACAAAAAACCAGGAAAAAATTCGTACACGCGTGCACAACTTCATTCGTCGCTTGCTCAGTGACGACTAAATGAAAGAGCATAAGCATGTATGTGATTTTCATCCGCACAATTGTGCTATGGCTTGCGGGTTACTGCTTTAGAGTCTAAACACAATGTTTGCGGTGCAGTGCGATTTCTCGTTGCGGGAGAAAAAAATAAACATAATACAACGGGAAACGCGACGGCCATACTTGTCATTGTTTGTTTCAATTTTTATTCGTTTTTTTTTCATACATTTTTACAAAAAATTTACTCTTTGTGTGTAATATTTTCTAATGGCAGTAGCTAAAACAAAAAAAAAATTAACATTTTATACATTCGCAGATATGTTTGATATAGTTTTAAACTTTTTAATTATATGACAAAAATTTTTGAACTTCAAAATCATGTTTTTTGTTTACAATCAAGGTGTATCTAACTAGGTGGCAGCGCTACTTCAGCTGATAATTTTTTGCTCTATGTGCCTTGTAGCTGAAGAATGTGAAAAAATTCGATTTTGTTTTGGTTTTAGTACAATTATTTTTGTGCTTTTGACATTCTTCGGTTCTTTACACAGCTATGGTTGCCGTATTTTTGTATAACAAATCCTTACGCAGTCACCTGTATAATTACACCACGTTTACAATAATGTTCTGAACACCGCCAATTATGCAAAAACTATGGCAGCATCAGAAAGAGAAAGAGTTTCAAAAATTGAGAGAATAAGAAAGTCTGCAATGAAAATAAAATACGATGAATCAAAACAATTCACATATTCCATTTGCAATAATGCTGAGTATATAAAGCAGAAATCTACATCAACTGACACCACACACAGTGGACCAAACACAAAAGAACGCTGATGATGAAGGTTTAGTGGCCTTCGAAAACGGCTGGCTGTTCCGTTCAACTATGTGTTGTCAGAATATTTACAACTAACTTTGGTGTTATATGTTCATTAATAATTATCACGTGTAATTTCGTTTACAAAGCGATACGAACTTTAGTCTTATCAAATCATAAATATAAAAAAAAATGAAGTTCCAGCCATACTAATAAAACTAACTAAATGTAATAAATTCAGTAAAGTGCGACACGAGGGTTCCGTATGAATGCCCTTTATTCTTTTTTAGTTTTCGCCCCTTTTTCGGGTTTTGGAGATTTTGTTTTGACGACCTTTTTACTTTTGGTGAATTGCATTTCAGCGAATTATATTATTTTTTGTGGTATTTTTCATTGGCGATTCGGACTTTTGGGATTTTTTAGTTTTATTGTTTTTGACAATTTCAAGAGTTGTCAAAATTACATTAACCCTTTAAGCCTGGTACGGAGTTCATACGGAATTTCAGGTTCTCATACAAACTGTATGTAAAAAAATTACAGAAATTCAGGTTGGTAAATTTCATAAAGTTATTTCCATTTGCTGGTAAGGAGTTTCAAAAGAAAAATTACGGAATTTTTGAGATTTATTGCCTATCTTAGGGATGTTATAAATATAAGTGGAGGCTTTTTTCAGCCTACTGAAACAAAAATTAATGTTCAAGCAATTGTTGGGTCACGGAATTTTGGACATTTCAAATTTTCATCATTAATTTTTAGTGTTTTTGTGTGTTTTAAATTTAAAAATAAATGAATTTGTGTGTATACAAAGATAATTCTCCACAAAAGCCTAAACGAGTATTTTTCCGTGTAGAAATAAATTTAAATTTACAAACGTGCAATTCCGTAAGAACTCCGAACCGGGCTTTAAGCCTACTATTCTGTTAAAGTTTGTGAAAAATGTTCAACAACATTGATTAATTCATACAAAAAATTTGACATGTAAACAATATTACCTGGCGCCCGAAACTATGTTACAATTTCTTATGTTTGTAAAAACACCCCATGTGTTTGTTGTAAATTCCATGCGGAACAAGTGCCACTCATATTATTTCGTATAAAAACTAACAAAGTTTAAATGCATTTCAAATGTTTTTCCCAAGATACACAAACTACTATATTTCTGCAACAATTTTTCATCAACAATTCGTGCCAATTTTTTTATATGTACTTTGGCAGCATTTCACGTGAAATTTTGAACAGAGTACCAGGATTTAGTTTTGGTTTTTTAAATTTCAGTGCTAATTGGTCTAGTCTACACTAAATTTGAAAGTTTCAAGTTCTTATATATAATTTTCTGTATATTACATTTGGACTTCAAAATTTTTCATTGCTCGCTATATATTTTTAATTGTCATATGTTTGTACATATTCTGTATAAAGTTCAGCTCCGTAGCTCTTACTGTTCTGGCGAAAACAGCCTGTGAGAGGCATACAGGCTCCTTTTCACATTTGGTGAACGGCACCATAAAATGATGAAGCATTTGATTGATTAAGAACTGACAATTAGCAAGAGGCAATGGTAAATTTAAGCTTTCTTTGCAAAAACTTTCAATAAATTGTGTTGCGAAATAATTCTCTTATTCCATTTACATACATACGTCATCGAACAAAATTTTATAAAAAAATACATATGTCCCTAAAATTTGTGGAAATGAAATCATTTTAAAATTTTTTTAAATTTAAATTTTAAATTTTTGATCCCTGTATTGTTTAATTAAACTTCGTGTTCAATTTTGTCATCAATATTTAAACAATGGCAAAACTTGTCATTTAATTGTATCCTATTAAAAGTTTTAAATTACTAATATTAGCGAAACATTCTTTCACAAATTGTTTCTGTATACACGAGTAAGTGAAAGAAATTAAACATTTTTTTAACTTCTTTTTGTTACTAATTTTCCATTATATACTATTTTCTGTCTATATAATCATGTTGCTATAGTTATAATACGAACTGTACGTATCTATTACTTCCTTACTACCATTATTATTATTATTATTATTTTCATAATTATGAATTTAAAAACTGAAGCTCGCTTTGCATGTCCCCTCAACTGTTTTTCTTTTGCAAAAAACATGAAATAAATAACGGGGAAATTTTAATTATAAATTTGCTGCATCATGTTGCTGCATACTTTTTTTCCTACTTGTTTCATTAAGACAATCATACGGTTTGTTTGCAGTACTTTTTGTTTTTATATTCATTCATATTATTTTTGTTGTTTTTGTTGTTGTTTTTGTAAAACGTTTATATGACATGGCTTTTGTAAGTTTTTTTCTTAAAAAAATCGCAATAGATCTAGGGAAATAAAACATCACCCAACAACAAAGCACAGTGGTGCAGAGCGTAAATACATATTTTAGATTTGTATCGAACTCATTCATTAGCTCGTTTCTGCCACAAACCAAGAGTTCGATACAAGACTAACATATTTCTGAAACACATAGATTAGCCGTTTTGTAAAAATTCTACATAAAGATGTCAGAGAAAAATTGAGTAGACTTGTATGATCAAAACCATTTAAATTACATGGGTTTGATGATTGGTTTGTGGCAAAAAAGAACTACGAAGTGAGTTCGATACAAGTCTAAAATTCAGTTTGAAGTTATTGTCGTTATTTTTAAATTCTGGTAGTTGTCTCTTTTGCAACAGATGTTCAAAATGAGACGTATACATATAGATGTGGCAAAAAGGAAAAAGTACTTAAGTCGAGATAAGTTAATTTCGAGTTAGTGGTATTTCCATAATCTGCATAATCGAAAGTACCCTTTGTCAAAGTTTCAATCAATTTGTGTGATTTTTCAGGAAGTTATAGCACTATGACTTGCGATTTATATTTTTTAGACTTCTAATCTCATTTGCAATAACAGCTTAATTGAGGTTATACTTTGATATATTTTAACTCAAATGTATTACTTGTAATGTGTAGAACGATGTTTGCTTAAAAAAGTTAAGGTTAATAGAGAATTTTACAATTTAACTGCAAGAGAAATAAGTTTCTGAAAACACTGAAAAGTGCTCTCCTTCAAAACAGTGAAATATGACTTAAGCACTTTTTCCTTATTGCCACAGATATTTTGTAGGTCGTAGTCGAAATGGCTGATTTATTCTCAAATTATTTTAGATTCAACTCCACTGTGAGCTAATGGAAGACATAGGCCCTGAAAGAAAGATGATGTGTCGCATTAAAAAGAGGATTAAATATAATGAAAAAAAATGTTTAAAGTTATATTAAGATTTCAACGGTTTGAAACTTTAAGGCAGAGCCTATTCGTTAATTTTCATGCAAATATAAAAATATTAAAAATTGAGTTAAACCTTATTTTCTTTTATTCATATTGGTCTCATATAATAAGATTCCCCACAAAACCGTTCTTCAAAAGTCTCGCAAACTGTGCACTTTTACACAATCGAAATAAATGGTATGTACATTTATTTTCACAAACTAGAGATGGGCGCGTGTCGTGTCTTTTATCGTGACACGAACACGCACGATTCAACACGTAGTGTTCGTGTCAGAAAATCTGATTTCATGCGTGTTCGTTTCGTATCGTGTTCAGCAATACTGACACGAAAAACACGAACCAAAATCGTAGCAACAGGGAAATGCACATAGGACAAAGCTAAACCCCTCAATAATCAACTTCAATGTATTTTTAATAAAAAAAATATTTTACTTAATAAGTAAAATATCAATTTGGGATTATTAGTGCGTTTAAAAAAATTATAAACTTAAATTGTAACAATTCCCATAAAAAACAGTGATTAAAAACGATTTTTTGTTATTGTATTTGATTTCGTGCGTGTTGTGCATTTGCGTGTTGGGAAAAATTTTGGTGTGCGTGTGTCGTACGTGTTGAATATCATGTTATTCGTGTTCCTGCGTGTCGTGTTGGAAAAATTCGACACGCGCCCATCTCTAACACAAACCTTGTAAGTTTGCCCAACAATTTTGAGTCGTAAACTTAAGCTGTTCAATTGTGCATTTCATAAACAACAACTTCTTCATATAATCTGAATAATAATAATAATAATAATAATTTGTCTTTTTTAATGTATTTTTAAGCACAATTTTTCTTTTTATTTGTAATGCCAGATTTTCCCGCGATTTCGTTCACAACCAGAAAGAAACTAAAAATATCCTTGGTACATCAAGTTTAGCAAAACCAGAGAAAGTACCAAAAGTACAAATTTTTACCCATTTTACCCCCTAAAGAGTAACATATATATTAATTTGGGCCTGAAATAGTACATTACATTCCAAAGTTGTACATCGTATATATGTATATATTTTAATAAAGATCAAAAAGATATTTTAATTTTAGCCCACCCTTTTATTTTATACCATTTTGCAAACTTATTTAGCTCTTGTGTACTTTGAATAAATCTAACACAGTCAGCGTAAATATTATCAAGAGGACAGCAGTCCACTGAACAGGAAGAAGAAACCAAACGTCTTTAAAAGTAATAGAAATCGCCAGTCCAGCGGAAAATATAATTTAAACTTGACAACACGGCAAAAAATGTTCTTAATCACATTCGTTCGCACTTGGCTTTTTCTATAATTTTTACAAACTACGATAGAAAATCAGTTGCTTGTTTTATCATCGTAGCCATCATTTTAATAATGTAATGTACATAGATACATACATACATACATATAAATCAAAAAGGAATTTGCCCAGCAAAAAATAAATGGAGGTTTTTTTAATAAATTAGATTTTTATCCGAAATGATGAAGAAGATACATACTCGTACATATGTATCTAAAGGGAATGGAGTATAAGTTAACTAGATTTTCGGGATTTCGTTATAATAAGCACAAATTCCAACAAATTTACTTACATTTATTTAGTTGAGCATAGTACTCTGTTCAAATTTGTGCAAAATTTTTATCAACATCGATTAATTCGTAAGAAAAATTTGACATGTAAACAATATTAACTGTCGCCTGAAACTATGCTACAATTTTTATTTTTGTAAAAACACCCCATGAGTTTGTTGTAAATTCCAGGCGGAACAAGTGGCACCCATATTATTTAGTATGATAACTTAAAATGTTAATGATACATGAACAATTCCTGCCAATTTTTTTTATATGTAGTTTGGCAGCATTTCGCGTGAAATGTTGATCAGAGTACCAGGCTTTAACACAGAAAAAATTTTTTCCTGCACTAATCAAAGTAAAAAATCAATTAAATATGCAATTGAGTCAAGTAAACCTTTGTTTAAAAATTTAACAAAATTAAAAGTTCAATTGACTTTTAAAATTTTTAATTGATTTTTGATTTTTTTTTTAAATTAAACTTGTTTATTGCGGGAACATTTTTTTCTGTGTATAAAGGTATTTATATAAAACAAAATGTATATACGTACTTATAAAATGATGCATGGGAGTAAAAACGATAAATAGAATACTTCTTTTCAAACCGAGAATATGCACTGTGAATATTATTAATTTTTTAGGAGATAATTCACAATACTTACTTTGAATTACGTAAAGGTCTCAATTTAATATTAATTCAAATAATAATTCACAATAATCAAGAATTCATTATAAAAAAAGGAAATATAAAAAACTGGATATATGATTTGGTTTTAATTTAAAGCGGTCTTTCCACAGCAACGGGCCAGGTTGATTTATTAAATATCCACAGTTCTTGAAGGGCTCATACATACGTACATAAGAGCATTATAGCACAAAGTAAAAAATACATGGTTGGTATTCAGCGTTTGATGCAAATGGTAAGACCATAAATGCAAAATATCGTAGCTTTTCTTTAAAATTCAATAAAAAAAACATACAAACAATCCAAAGAAAAGCTAGGACATTTTGCATTAACACTTACGCAAGACCACTTGCATCAAACACTGAATACTGCCATTGATTCGCAAGAAGTCATCAAAATGTAGAATTTGCGATCCGGATTTTTACATGGGCTTGTCATTGCAAGAAGACAAGCGGCTTTTTGAAAAACGAATTTAAAATTTTTTTATGGCCAATTTGTATAAATATTTACTCGTTTTTAACGAATTATATGCATATTTTTTTAATAGAGATTCTTTGCAATATTCCTTAAAAATTACTTCCAATTTTTTTTAATGGGAATTAATAATAGTTGTGTTCATTTACTTTCCTAGCAAAAACTTGCAACGAGAGATTGAGTCAGAAATTTAAAAAATTACTCTCCCAGATATGAAAAAGTAAATGAACTTATAAAAACTTCTAAGAAAATTATATTTATATCAGAAACTTGAATGTAAATCATGATAGAATTGTACTTTTTCTGATGTATTTTGGACATCCTTGTTTAATAATATAATAAATTAAAAAATTTTTAAAAACCGATCATATGAACTACTTTAAAGATTTTCATGTATTATTTACTATTTTCATACATTTTTCATTATTTTTAATATTATTCTATTAATAAATACAAAAAGCCAAATTCCATCTCTGACCATCAAATTGTATGTATGTGGCTTAATGAAAGAAAAACAATAAACTAAGAAAATATGATTCCTTTTCACATGCATATGTATGTATGCATACAAATTTTTTTAATAAAGAAATGCACATTTTTAAGTTTTCCTTTTCCTTGCAAACTTTTTGAGTTAAGGAACACTTTCTAGTACGGTGTGGCTAGTTTAAGGGACTTGTCCCCAAATTGGGTATTTTTTCTCTATTGGGGATACAATTTCGTGTTCGTTTCGTGTTATAACTGATGGTAACAAGAATGATTTTTGAGCTAAGAAATGTGCGTCTGGCAAGTAAAAAAATGTGTGTTACTATCAGTGTTGCCAGAAGTAGGGGAAAATCCCTACATGTAGGTATTTTTGATGCTGAAATAGAATCGTAGTGAAAATCGGAAATTTTTTTTAAATTTTCCAAAATGTAGGGATGTTTTCGTCATGTCGCATTATTTATGAAATAAATGCAAACATAACATATTTTTTAGTAATTTTTTCTGTTTCAAAAACCGTTCAAAAATATTATTTCCATTAAAATCGGTTAAAAATAGAGTTGTTTGTGTTGTATGTATGTATATGCCAAGACGAATTCATTCAGCAGGTGGTGTCAAGCCCCTGCAACAACAAAATCTGCCTAGTACTTTATTCCAATGAAATATCACAAATCAAACTTCCTACAAATTTCATTGCAATGAAATTTGACAAGCTAAACTTCTTAAATAAATTCAGTAAAGTGCGACTCTGACTCGCGCACGAAGGGTTCGGTATGAACACTAGATATGCAATATAATACAGACTTCATCCTATAAAATATATAGTTTTGGCATTTTTTTTCGTTTTTGGGGTCTTTTCGGTTTTTTTGTTTTGCGTTTTTTCGGTTTTGGCGATTTTTTTTAAGTTTTGGCTCTTTTTTTAGTTTTGACACTTTATTTTCTTGTTTTGGCAATTTTTTCGGTTTTTGGCGTTTTTTCATTTTGGCGATTTTTTTTATTTATTTAGTGTTAGAAATTTTTTTTTTAATTTTAGCGATTTTTTTCGTTTTGGCGGCTTTTTTTTAATTTTTGGCTATTTTTTTCTTTTTTTTTGGTTTGGCGATTTTATAATTTTCGGTTTTTTTTTGTTTTACCGTTGTTGAAAATTTCAAGTGTTTGCCTCTTACGGTTTCCAAGATATATCAAATTGTCAAAATTACATAGTCAAAATGGATGGACCACCCTTTAGTTTTAATTTTTTTAAATTTTAGTGTTAATTGATGTAGTCTGTATAAAAATACACTAATTTTACAAATTTCAAGTTTCAATATGCATATGTTCATACAATTGTATGTATATTACATGGGATTTTAACATTTTTCGTTGCTCGTTTTGGAACACCCTTTAATTTTTAATTCTCATGTACTTGTTGTTGTAGCGGCCAAGGTTCTCCATACTCTGTCCGAATTTCAGGTCCGTAGCTTTTACGGTTCCTGAGAAAATACCGTGTGACGGACAGACGGACAGCGTAGCGAAAACAATAGGGTTCCTTTTCACCTTTGGTGTACGGAACCCTAAAAAGCAGCTGCAAACTTGGCACCACCTGGTACATAAATTCGCCTTGTTATATGCTTTTTCTAAGATATCATTCAATGTTGAAAGATAACTTGAATTTATCCTTTAAAATTTTATTTGAAAGAACTATTCATATTAATTTTTAATAAACTTTCTATTATTCTAATTGATTTTAATTAAAAGTACATACATATGTATGTATTATTTTTTTAGTGGTGAAATCTTTTCAACGTGTTGAGAAAAATCGAATTTCTTTTAGCTTTTGTATGTATTTTTTTTCGAGAAATCTACTGTCAACACTGGTTACTATTCATAGTGAATGTTTTCTAACAAAGAAGAATTAAGTATTAAGGAAGATTAATCAATAATGAACACTACCAAAACAAAAATGCATAACTAAATGCAATATGACTTGTTTGAAGCACTTCTTAGAATAAACACGCACTTTAAAAATAATTCAATTTGTTGTGACAAATTTTAGTCCTTCAGCTGAAACGCTAAAGCTTTTTAATACAAAAACTATGTTCTGAGGCTGATGAGTCAGAATATTTCGATTCTGAAGTTTTGGAAATGGTAAATACAAAGTTTACTTTTTATACTTGTGAATATTAAACTATGTGTAATATATTCTTTACAAGTTTTATAAGTACAAATTAAATTAATGTGAATGTAAATATCTACATATAAAAGAATTTTGTCATTATGTTTTTAATTAATTTAAAAAAATTCTTTTTTTCACAAAATAAAAATTTGAATCATTTTGGGATAAGCTCTAAAAAACTGGCTACACTGTTCTAATAGCAATTGTTACAAATTCGTAACAATTTTTAGTGAATGAACAAATCTAATAATAATAATTAAAATAAATTTATAAAAAAAGTTTATTGTCAAAAGATACATAAATATTTGTATATTTGTACATATATTTATTACTCTCTTAGTAAGTGCCCGCATTAACGGATTTGCATAATTACTCTAAAATATTTTAAGGCAATTCATTGTGTTGCTATTTTTGGTTTTTATTACCAACTTCCTGAAGAAACTGACCCAGCATTACGTACGTATGTATGTACATGCATACATACATACTTAAATACGTACATATATATGTTACTTAAATCCCTTATCTAATAAAAAACACCGATTCCACTTTTCGGATTTGCGTATCCTGTTGCCCTTGCTTTTGTTTTCACAAAAGATTGTTAAACTGCTCGTTACATTAAATGAGTGTATAATTATTATTTGAATGTTGTGCTGCGTGTTACCTTTGGTGAAGCAATAAAATATAATAATTGTCATCACTTAGTAAACCTGGCAGTTAGTTAATTAAATTGGCTGCTTTGTTAATTTCAGTTGTTTACATTTGGTTCACTCTGCCCTAAAAATCCTATTTTATTCCAATTAATTTCTAAATAAATTTATTTATTTATAATATTTCTCCCATTATCTTTCCAAGCATGAATGAATAAAAAAGGTCATATTAAAGAGTCTGTCTGCAAGGGCATTATTTGTTTACTTATTTAATTTATGCCTCAAATGATTGATGATGAAAATTGTTACATATAAAAATGCTAAGGAAAACAAAAATGTTTCATAATAATGAAGCAGATTTATGACCCGTAGTATTAGCAACATGTTTACTAGATGTTTAAACAGCAACAATAGCAACAATGTCCCTAATACTATGTTCACACTTATGGTTTTAAACGTGTTTAACGCCTCATTCGTGTTTAAAGCACCCCATACACGTTTCAATGCAATTGTGAATTGAGTCTTTCAATTGAATTGATTCTTGGCCACACACTTCATAAACTGAATTGAAAGATTTTCATTCAACTGTCAAATTTATATTTTTTTCACAATTACAAATTTAAAAATTTAAAACTTCTATTGCATTCATTCATTCATTTATATATTTTTTATTTAAAATTCAATGAAATTAAATACAATTTTAAAAATACTCAACTTTTTCTATACAAAATAAAGCTACAAACATAAATTTTGACAACTAATCAAGAGACTCGAGCACACACAGCACAATTGAATTGAAAGATTTACTAGTCAACATGAAAAATCAAAATCTTTTGATTTTTCTTCAACCAATTCGACAGCTGCCAAACTAATCAATTGACAAAGCCATACACGCTTTGATTTGGATAACAACCGCCTCAATTGAAAATTGAATTGAATCGTGTATGGGGCGCTTAAGAGCTTAAACACGACGATTTTGAGATGTTTTACCATGCATTGACTTGTTTTGTTAAACATCTCAAATGAAGTGTTTAAGATTTAAACACTTCCTTAAACACGCTAACAGAGTATGTTCAGTCCGTTTTTTGATAACTCTGGCAACATTATGTTGTTATTAAATGGCGTCAAGTCAAAAATTATTTGGTAAACAAGTAATTAGTTAAAGAATACTAAAATATTTACGAGAACATTTGTTGTTTGAAAATAATAAACCAATAAAAAAGCATAATTGTTCGTAATTTCTTACAAATACAATAATTCATTGACAAAACGTCTACCTTAAACATCTCAAATGTAATGTGAACGGTTGTGTTTAGTTTTTTAAAACACTTGCCTTAAACACGTTTAAGACCATAAGTGGGAACATGGTATAAAGTGAGTCGTTTTGATAGAAAGATGAAGATGAAGAACTTTATTTTGATATTGGAATACAATAAAAAATATATTGAATTGATGATTTTTGCATATTTGATAAACAAAATTGTTATGCACGTTTGTTGAAAATATACATATATTTTATAAAACAATAAAGAGATTCAATGAATCAAATATAAAATATGTTGAGTAAAATTTTATTTTCAATGATAATTGATTGTTATTGACTGTATGCCACGATTTTCAGCAACTTCTTGTTTTATATACAGTCTTTGAATCAAATACGGAATTTTTTTGACTTCTTTTTCAATATTAAACAATACAGGTTATTGAAATTTTTTTTGGAATATATTTTTCTATGTAAACAGTTGGAAAATTTATGACTTCTTTACTTCTCCAGCCGAAACGAGACGAAGTTTTTCAACTGAAAAAAAATGTATATAAAAAAACATAACTAGTTTTTAAAAATGTTCAACAGATATATCTTTATAAGCAAGGCTTATTCACACAGAGAAAACAGAATCGTTGTGACAACCGAATTTGTTGCCAATTGAATTTTGGCGCTTGCAGCAACTATCATAGAATTCTGCTATAGCGACTGAAATTTTCTTGTGGTACCACTATATTTTAATTATAACCCTAAACCCAATAGTTGCAGCAACAGAAAAAATTGGTTGACAGTATGGAATTTGAAATAAATGTTATTCTTGCTACCGAAAATTTGGTTAATATAATTAAAACAATATCATAATTGGTACCTGTAAAAGATAAATTGGCCTTCCTTGCTGAAATAAAAATAAACAATAAACGCAAATAAAAATACACAATTTAAGAAATTTATTATTTGACATGTCTGTATACAGGCATGTCTATATACATTTCTTCAACCACACATTTTGAAAAGCCACAAACCTGTTATCTTATGCACAGATGATGTTCAAAAACCATTTGAGAATTCAAAAATTATAATATCTTTGAAAGTCACAAAAGTTAATTTTTTAATTTGCTGCTATAAACTATGATAGTAAACTCCACCTGTAGTTAGTTGCAGCAACTGATTGAAAGTTCTTATTTTAATTTTAATATAGAACGACAATTTTTTAGTTGCTAATACCAAAAGTTGGTAGTAAAATCCAATTCCTAATATTTTATTCGGTTGTGCTAATCAATCAGTTAATTAGTCATGACAAAAGCACACGCTCGGTTGATGCAATCAATTTAAGTATTGTCACAATCATATATTTGTTACAATTATGACCTTATGGCAATGAACATGGATTGTTTTTTGGATTAACAGAAAATTGATAGCGTGAACTGAAATATAGTTAATGCAAATGATATTTTATTGGACTAACCGTTTTCCAACCAATCTTTTTTTTGGGTGCATATAAGGTACACTCGCCTCAATTCGTTTTGAAAAATATATACCTGGGATGTTAAAAAAATTACTGTACTGTAGTGACAGCTGAGTTGAAATAATCAGCTGGGCTGTTGAGGCCCGGTGATATGAATTCGCCTTGTTTGAAGCAATTGAAGTGACTTAGAGCAAGTCACTGCGTCCCCCGGCTCATTGTTTTTAAGTTGAAGTTTGGTAGATTTACATATATGGTGAAAGTGTTCAAAATTTTTTTTTCAAATAAATTTTAAACTGCTGAGCCGATCGAACTCAAAATCTTGTTTAGCTCATAAAGCAAGAACAATTTCGAAACATATATAAATTTGTTTAATAACTCCAAAGGTCCTTGTAGAATCAATTTTATGGGCTTATTTATTAATTTAAGCTTAAAAAACTATAACAAGTGCTGAAAATTTAATCGGTTCAGTGGCTTCGAAAGATATCGTTATCGAAAACTAGAGTCTTTTTTAATAACTTGAAAAGTCCTTGTCATTGATTTTTTTGGCTCATTTTCATTTGTTTAAATTTGTGTGTTTGTGCAAATCGAATAAAAATCGCTTAAACGGTTAATGAGTCAAAAAATTTTGAAAACAGGTTTAATTTTTTATTAACTCTAAAATTTCTTGAATTTGAAAAATATATACATACATGTAAAAGTCCCATTTGATAAAGAATTTATAAATTCCCGGTTCTCAAGCTTAGTAAACGTTTCCGCTAATATTTTATATAAATTCGTTTTTAATACATAAAAACAAGGTATGTATGCATATAAAAATATTTTTGTGCCGTCAAATTTTTATCAGAATGCGTATAATTATACCGTTACATAACATCATTTCATGCATTAATGAATAAACCACATAGACACACACATGTACACGCTTTGATCACTTAATTGTCTAATTGAATGGTAAAACTATAGAACAGGTGTTTTCTTTAATAACACTGGTCTACAAATTTGAAAAAAAAATTACTGCAGAAACGAAGCATGTTTTTTACTCTGTGCAACATTTAACGCGAAATGTTACCAAAGTACATATAAAAAAAAATTGGCAGGAATTGTTCATAAAAAAATGTTGCAGAAATAATACTCTGTTTATTTTGGGAAAAACGTATGAAATGTGTCTAACATATTAAGTTATCATACAAAATAATATGAGTGCCACTTGTTCCGCATGGAATTTACAGCAAACACATGGGATGTTTCTGTGAACTAGACTTGGGTCGAACTCGTTCACTAGTTCATTTTTGCCACAAACCAATGATCAAACCCATTTAAATTACATGGGTTTGATCATTGGTTTGTGGCAAAAATGATCAAACCCATGTAATTTAAATGGGTTTGATCAGTGGTTTGTGGTAGACTTGGATCGAACTCGTTCACTAGTTCATTTTTGCCACAAACCACTGATCAAACCCATTTAAATTACATGGGTTTGATCATTGGTTTGTGGCAAAAATGAACTAGTGAACGAGTTCGACCCAAGTCTACTGTAAACATGATAAATTGTAGCATAGTTTCAGGCGCCAGCTAATATTGTTTACACTTAAAATTTTTCGTAGGAATTAATCAATGTTGATAAACATTTTTCATAAATTTGAACAGAGTACTATGCTTAAAGCCCGGTACGGAGTTCTTACGGAATTTCATGTTTTTTAATTTACATTTATTTCTACACGGAAAAATATTCGTGTAGCCTTTTATGGAGAATTATGTTTGCATACACACAAATTCATTTATTTTTCAATTTAAAGCACACAAAAACAATTAAAATTAATCACAAATTGTTGCAAATTAGAAATGCCAAAAATTCCATGACCAAACAATTGTTTGAACATTAATTTTTGTTGCTCCCTAAGATAGGCAATATATTTCAAAAATTCCGTGTATTTTCCCTTTGAAAGTACGCACTAGCAAATGAAAATTTAATGAAATTTACCGACCTGAATTTCCGTAATTTTTTTTTACATACAGTTTGTACGAGAATATGAAATTTCGTATGCACTTACGGAATTTCACGTTTGTAAATTTAAACTTATTTCTACACTGAAAAATAATCGTGTAGAATTATATTTGAATACACAGAAATTCATTTATTTTTGAATTTACAACACACAAAAACACAAAAATTAATTACAAATCGATGAAAACTAGAATTGTCAAAAATTTCGTGGCCTAAAAATTTTTTGAACATTAATTTTTGTTTCAGTCGATAGAATCCACTTATATTTATAACATCCCCAAGATAGGCAATAAATTTCGAAAATTCCGTATACAACTTTTTTTTTTAAAGTCCGTACTAGCAAATGGAAATTTCTATATAATGCATTTACATTATCCCGAAATCTAGTACTTACGAGATTTCGAGCTAAATCTAATTGCTTTTTACTTGATTTCCCATACAAACCAAAATCTAGTTTGTGAGTAGATTTATAGGCAGTCTACTCAAAATCAAATATTATTATTTTATTTTTACTACCCTGTACAACATATTTATATAAAAGATGACTGAATTAGCTACGGTCTGCTTAAAAAGGTATGTGAATTGGCTACATTGTAGCTGTGTGGTTGTAGTTTTGGAAATTTTCGGTTATTGGGTTTTGTTTTGGATAAAAAAAATCTGGATAAATGACAAAAAACATGGTGTAAATAAACTGTATAGATTTTCCTATAGATTTTAATTAAAATATTCTAGATTTTGTGCAGGTGTAAATGCCCTATTATGTAATTAACCAACCTGAATTTCAGCAATTTTTTTTACATACAGTTTGTAAGAGAACCTGAAATTCCGTATGAACTCCGTGAACTTTGGCAGCATTTCGCTTTAAATGTTAAACAGAGTACCACACTTAATGCGCTGAATTAGAATCTGGCATAAGAATTGAGCTATCACGTCTTTTTAATTTCTAATCGCATGATGGCCATACTGTAAAACAGTCTATACTCTCCCATTTCCAAATTATTAATTTGACAGAAATCACATTCATTATAAATCTTCATCAAAGTAGCGTTTAGACATGTCAAGGAGATTTCGTGTTACTGATTCAAGAGTTTTTTGTGTGTGGTGAATATTTGGTTGAAAAAAATGGATATGCAATATCAGAATCCTTAAAATGTGCATATTTACATTATTTTTTGTTTGCTGTCAGAAACTAGGACAAACCGTGGACAGTGACAATGTTTTGCAATAGCTGCAGAATTGTTTTATACAAATGATCAAATGGTAAGAAGATCTATTTCGATTTATCAATTTGAGAGTCAGGTAACCGCCAAACCGATTAATATTTCTGTTTAACAAAAGTTTCTGGATTCAATATGAAAAATATCGGTTTCCAAAGAAGAGGAGCGTTCTCACCAAGATTTAATTAAAATTAAAAGAAATTATCAAGGATTTTGGAATAAGAGACTATTGCTGGACTGTAATACGTAGAACCGAACCAACAAAATACAAACAACGTTTATATAGCGTCATTTACTTGTGAAAATTCATTGATTTTTATGTTAACTAATGATTTTTTGTGTAAAAATGAATAAAAATATTTTTTTTGTATCTCGAAAACCTGCCGTGATAGAGAAAAACCAATTAAAGGAAAGATATCTGGTTGCTCCAGTCCAAAACCTTGTTGGCTAGTGTAGTTTAATATTTATTATTTACCTGTTGGTAAACCTGCTGATAGCGCTGCTGCTACTCCTGCTACTGCTGCTGTTGCTGCTGCTGTTTCTTCTTCAGTTATTAATTTATTTATTGTTTGTGTAACATGTCTAATAATCAATAAAAATCACTTACTTCTATTTATAATTATTGTAACGCAAAATTGACTGTTTATTAAATATATGTATGTATGTATATCACATTTTTTGTAGAAATAAAATTGTTTAAATTTTTTTTAAATTTACTACAATAATAAGCTTGTGCACATTATAAAATTAACTAAAGGGTTTTTAATAAAAACGATTGCTTCATTTTTTTTTACAAATTAACAGACAGTCGATTTCACCTTTGATTTGTTGTAAGTTAAAATCAAATTATTGTATGTTTCCTTTAGCAAATAATTTTGAAAATGTTTCGATTTCCGTTTCCGTTAAGAAAATCAGGCACAATTTCCGCCAACGATAACACCGCAGCGACGAACAAGAAGAACAACTCACTCAACATCGACAAAAAAAAACAGCTAACAAATACGTTTTCTTTATGTCTTTCAATTTTTCTTTTTTAATTCAAACAATTCTCTTATGATTTAAAGCAACATTTTTTTCAAGTAAATGTAAAAAATTAACAACATTTTTAATTTTGTTCTTTCACAAAATTGATTTTTTTAACCACTGGAAAAATTTAATATTCATAAATGACTGTTAAAGTTGATTAATTGAATGCACTAATTTTGCAATTACAATGATGACAAAATATACTTTAACAATCCTTAATGAACAGTAAGTGCCAGTGTGATTAATGTTTGCTTTAGCAAACGAAGATCCCAAATAAGACACGTTTGAACAGCTAGACAGACAAATAAGGACTGTTGCTCAAAGTGTTTTTGTTTTGAATGTTAGTTCAAATAAAAATATTCGTTGGTTACGGTTATATCTGCAAGGACATGGAAAATGGTTTGTCTGCTTGAGTATGTATGTGTGTGTGAGAGAGAGAGAGAGAATATGTGTGTGTGTAATTTTTATAAACAACTGTTGGAATGTTGTATACAACTTGCTATGTTAACAAATATCGTAAATTGTTATTCTTTTTACCTTTAATATCGTTTTTTATACACACACACACACACATGCGAATAAACTATTTTGTTTACACTGCAAAAGAGAGCATTAATTGGGAGGCAAGAAGTGTTGCCAAAACGAAAAATTTTCAATTACAAAAAAATATGCCTGCATAAATAAATATGTGCTCTATATGTATATATTTTGGGTTGATATACATATTTATGGCCATTATTATGACTTGACTATAAAGTACTGGATATTTAATCCTTATTTTAGCAAAACTTAACTATAAAGTGACCTTTAAAATTTTTCGATTATTACAACTGTCTGATAAAATAAATAATACCCCTTTTAGACACGGAAAGTTTACTTTGCAAAGTCTTAATTCAGCTGTGTGAAAGACAGAGGAAGGAGTACTATCTCTTTCTGTCTTTCACCCAGCTGAATTAAGACTTTGCAAAAAAGGGGTATAATGAAATTTTTGTTTGGTGGCAATAGACTTGGGTCGAACTCGATCACTAGATCATTTTTGCCATAAACCAATGATCAAACCCATATAATTTAAATGGGTTTGATCAGTGGTTTGTGGCAAAAATGAACTAGTGAACGTGTTCGACCCAAGTCTAGGTGGCAACATTTCTGTGGATATTATGGATATTGATTGTTAAAAATAGTTAATGCCAACTTGCTTTTGTTTATTTGAAGCATAGCCGCGAATAGCGTTGTAAAAGACAATTTTTACAAAACTAGTTTTTTCACAGATTAACGTTAACATTACTCTCTTGCATTGTTCAAACATCAAACAATCCAAAATTATGCATCTTATCGCCGTCAAAATACAATTACAAGCAGTCAGTCAGTGAAAGAACTTTGTAAGTAACTGACAAAATCATAAAACGAAATTTTCGAAAAAATTGATATATTTAACAGAGATACAAAGAGAAACGTTAGTGCTAATTATCATTATTTTCGATAAGCTGAAAAAAATTAAACGAAAGAAAAATTTTTCTTTAAAATACGGTTTTTTGGCCCTCCTGAAAAATTATTATTTTGTCATTTACAACGTTATTCGCGGCTAACTTTCATTTGTTAAATTACAAATAAAATAAAAACCAGTATTGTAAATTATTTTGTATTTTTTTTTTGTATTATTAAAGGTATTCACATCAGTTTTTTTCTTGTTGGAAAAATGGAAAAATTTAATTTTTTACAACAAACACAGGGAAAAAAATTCACCAAAAGTTGAATTGAAAAACTCAACTTTAGGTGGAATTTTTTTCCTGTATTTGTTGTAAAAAATTTACATTTTTCCATTTTTCCAACAAGAAAAAAACTGATGTGAATACCTTTATTATGTGTTTTTGTTGTATTATTTTTGTTTTATGCCATATTTTTACCAATAGATTTTGCTGTAATTTATAAAGTAAAAAGTGTGACAAGTATTGAAAATGTGGCAACTTCAAACGACTACACCTCACAACGATAACAGTTACAGGTGAGATGAACTTGTCTGTAACTGATCACTCATTTTTGGTTAAGGGGCCCATACACTACGACAGCATGCATGCGCAATCAAATGTTTGTGCCAGCGGTTTGGTCGTGTATGGGCGTTTTGTGCGATTGTACGGTTTGCTGTAGCGATGTCAAATAGAGTTTAATATTTTGCTGATGGTACCAGATTGCTGGTGTGGTATTTGGTGAAATTAGCTCAGTTGAGCAAAGTTGTCATGGAGTAAAGATGCATTTAAGAAACATAATTTGTTGAAACATAATTTGCACTTTAGTTATAAATAGCTGCTAATTTTAACAACATACCAATAATAATTGCAACAAAAACTGTGTCACTATACATAACCACGCTACCCGCAATTTTTTAAGAAATGAATATTGTACCAGCTTGCTGGTATGTTGTGTGGTTCGAGCATGAATGCTCAATCGCTTGATTGTGCGTGCATGCTGTTGTAGTGTATGGGCCGCTTTAAAGTCAAGTACTGGCCTTCTAAAACAGCTAGTTTTTCAGTTCTACTACGTGTTTTTCAGAATATTTACAATTAACTTTGGTGTTCTTTGTTCATTAATAATTATCACATGTAATTTGGCTTTCAAAGCGATACGAACTTTAGCCTGATCAACTCATTAAATATAGAAATAAATGAAGTTCGAAAAATAATAATTAAAATTAACTGAAGCTGTAATATTGAGAAAGAGTCCTACCTCTAACTAATGACAAGTTATAATAATGGCCCTTAGGGCCAAATTTACAGTTATTAGTTAATTATTAGTAAACTAAAATGATAACTATTGTTTAACTAATACTTCATATTCACAATTCATTGTTCTTAAGTTCTTAATATGAGCAAAGAATGGTAACCCTATCAGACTATTAAGTTTCAGTATTGGCAGCTCTGCTATAGTAACGGGTGTTTTTTTAGAGGTATAGAACTTCGAATTGAAATAAAACACAAGAAAATCGTTTTAATGACCATTAATTTGGCTTTATTGGAAGGATAATTTTATGCCATTAATGTTTAAATATGATTTCGGGCATGTGGCCGCCGCGGCTGGCTCGAATAAAGCCAATTCTACAGGTCCAATTTTCAACCACTTTTTCGAGCATATGGGGCCGTATGTGGGCAATAACGCCACGAATGTTGGCTTCCAAGTCCCCTAACGTTTCTGGTTTGTTGGCGTAGACGAGCGACTTCACATATCCCCAAAGAAAATAATCCAATGGTGTCAAATCACACGATCTTGGTGGCCAATTGACAGGTCCATTCCGCGAAATTATGCGCTCATCGAATGTTTCCTTCAATAAATCGATTGTGACGTGCGCTGTGTGGCATGTAGCGCCGTCTTGTTGGAACCACAACTCATCCACATTCATGCCATCCAATTCGGGAACAAAATAGTCGGTTATCATGGCTCTATACCGGTCTCCATTAACGGTAACTGACTCTCCAGCATTATTTCGGAAGAAGTATGGCCCAATGACTCCACCAGCCAATAGAGCACACCAAACAGTCAGTTTTTGTGGATGTAATGGCGTCTCAAGGGTATCATGTGGATTCTCTTCACTCCAAATGCGGCAATTTCGCTTGTTGACGTAGCCATTCAACCAAAAATGAGCCTCATCACTGAACAAAATTTTGCGATGAAAATCAGCATCGAGATCAATCTCATTTTCGGCCCATACACCAAAATCACGACGCATTGCATGGTCTCGCGGCTTTAATTCTTGCACAAGCTGGATCTTGTAAGGTCGCAAGCCAAGATCTTTGCGCAAAATCTTCCATAAAGTTGATGGACAAAGCTCCAATTGCTGTGCACGGTTGCGAATCGATTCATTCGGGTCCTCTTCAACACTTTGCTCTACAGCGGCAATTGTTTCTTCGGTGCGCACTGTTCGACGTCTCTGCGGATGCGTATTATCACATAGAAGTGATGCCAACTTAAAGTTCTATACCTCAATAAAAAACACCCATTATATGGTTTTTGTTTACAGTTGATATACTATTTCTTAAAAAGGGATAAAACAGCACTAATTTGTCTAACTTTACCGTGCAAGATATGAATGAGTGCTGAAATTGGTGCCGAAAACCCAAAATATAATATAAAATAAAATGAAAAGAATGTGTTACAGCTACATAAATACAAAGAAGATGCTTGGCAACGTATGTGTTAAATGTGTATACATTTTTTCACAAAACAACAATACTAATAAAGGTTACAACGAAGCAGCTGTTGTCTTAACTATTTCGTTTAACTAATGGTAAACAAAAAGCTGTGAATAAAATATTGTTGGTTAAACTATTGTTACTCGTATTAGTTAACTAATGACTGTGAATTTGGGCCTTAGTAGATTGCATTTGAACAAATCTAAAATTATTTTTATAAATATTATGCAACATTTTAATTTAGAGTTTACTCGTCTTGATTATTATAGTCATAACGCCATAGCCATAACTAAACCAAAATTCAATTGGTTTCTATGGTTATGGGTAGTCACCTATATTCAAATACAGTGTTGCCCATGATTTTGGTTAGAACAGCTGTTTTCTATGGTTATTTTTATGTCATGTCTGATTGAACCTTAATTCATGCCTTTTGGCAACCCAAAAAATCCTGATTGTTTGCAGTAATATAATTTTTTATACATAATTTTTGATTGCTGAATGGCACCGAAGTAAATTTTGTTTAATAAATAAACAAATCTTCTTTTCCACCAAAAACGGTGCAACTTTAGTTGATTGTAATGAATGGCTGTCAGCATGGGTGATGAAAAATTCATAGACACCTTAAACCCTTTAATTTTAATTATTTTAACAGTTCTTAAAATTCTGCAAGCTTACATCTCATTACTTTCTTACCTGTATGATACTGCACAAGAATTTTTTTGAGGCCTTTGGCCACACTGATGGCTGCAAATGAAAATATCGTAAAGGTGTTTAAAGCAAAGTTGTGCGTACTTTTTTTTAACACGTAAAGATAATCCTTGCAGAACAGTTTTGTAATTTGGCCTTCCGAGATTTAAATTGTATGCCTTTCTCATATTTTTTTTTGTTTGTACTTTTTATTTTCTGTGGCATTTTCCCGTGTTTTACTTTTTTCTATTTCAGAAAAATGGCGGGTATTCAGTTTTTATAGCGAAAATGAAAAAAAAACATTTATTTTTGTAAAATAATAGACGTACATATATACGTAAGTTGGAAGAAAAAAAAGAAAAGAATTATTATGCAGTAACATAATCCAAGTTGACGAAAGCAAGATGCTGATTATAAAATAATGACGAACGTTTTGTAAAACACGTCTTTGGCGGTTTAATTAAAGACCCTCAAATAATGCAAAAATATATTATTGATTTACCAGTTGATTTCAAAGGAAACTTGTTGATAATATTTGAATTAATTCATTAATTTGTCTAATTGATTTGAGGCAAATAAGTAGACAAGCATTACGCCTCCATATAATTTATACAATTCCAGTGAAGGTGTAATTGTTTCGAAATAATGAGTTTTGTTAAATGCGAGTTTCTTTTAGTGGGTTGATTATCAATCAAGCAAAAATGTCATGGGTGTTTGAGTTTCATTTCCAAAGGTATTTAAAACTAGAAGGAGACATATTTTTAAAGTTAATAACTCGAATTGCGCAAAAGTTGCTTAGCAGAAATACATTTGTAGACATACATAAACACATGTACCTATTTTATTTATTTACTTGAGGAATATTTCTTTGAAAATTAATATTCATGTTTTAAATGATTTTTCAATTATATAATTTTTCCATTATAAAAAATATATATGAAAAGCAATCACATTCTTTATCGAGTGATTGTTTTAACTTTTTCCCCGGAGTGTCTGGAAAAGCAGACTAATCAGTCACATTAGGTAAGGAGTTGGCGATAAAAATCTTAGCCTATAAAAAACAGCAAAAGTAAAATATTTTTCTGCCGAGACATTTTTTTAAGCATGGGAACAATGGTTACTCGAGAAACTTGCTGACTTGACAGCTGTTTTGTCTCTGGTGATTTGTGGTGGATTCGCGTTTTGAGCACGACGAGTCACCTATAATGAAATACAGTTTGGTTCGAATAGCTGTTTTTTATTGTTATGGTTATGTCACGTCTAATTTAAACTTTAAGAAAGGAATAGTGATAGAGAAGAGAGGTCGTGAAGGAAGAGGTAGAGTAAAGCTTCATTCTTTTTACAATTCTGCGTTTTTGCACGATTAATAATGTAGTGTTGCAGCGCCTCTGGTGTTAATGAGGCGTATCGAATTTTCAAAGCTGCCATTTTATTGGTTATTTTACTTTGTCTGGTGTTACATTAGCATTAGTATCCGCTGAAGCCGTTGTAGTTCAGTGACCAGTATCTATGCCTTCATCACTTGAGCTTTCCCACAACAACTGATACAAAGGGGCACTAATGCAAATCATAAAAATGAGTGGTGTTGTTATTTAATGACTGTCGGAGACCGGGTTCGAATCCAGGATCTTTGGTTTTGTAGTCAACGTGCTAACTACTTCAGCTAACGCCATTGCTGTTGAACAAAGCCAAATATTCCTGCTAATTTATCACACGCTTCCGTTTTTTTTTTATTGTGAGAAAATGAGGCAGCCATCTTGCGATTAGCTTTCTCATAGCCAAGTGATCATTCAAAGTTCAAACCACTGAGTGAGAAACCTCATGTGAGATGCCTATGACTTCTACAATCTTTCTTACTTTCAATCTACGATATCCTGAATTTTTGCAATTTTTTCGAGTGTAGAGACCTCAACTGGGTGTCCAGAACGTTAGGCATCTTCCGAAATTGTGCGAAATTCACTAAACCACTTTTTTAACATTCAACTTCATGGTAAAGAGCATCCATAGTATTTATCATGCCTGACCTTGTTTTGAGTGATGTTTTTTTTTCTGTAAAAAATAATGCTTAATGAGCAAACCAATTTCACATATTTCCATTTACTTCTCAAATCGATAGGTACTTTGTGTCAAACACGAATTGAATGATGAAGGTTGTTCAAATTTTGACAGCAGTCAACTGACAGTTACTTGTAAACAGACGCAGTATTGCCATTTCAGTTTAGAGGTGGGAAATTTGAAAAGCCACAGACGTATTAGACCAATTCATAATCTGGTTCAAATGGTCTTGCATCGTTGAATGTGCAAAGCGCTATAGTATATTAATATTCACCACTAAGAACTGTTAAGTGCTGAGTAGCAATATACTATACCATTTTGCACATGCAACGATGCAAGAGCATTTACACAAGATTGTGAATTGAGCTATTGATAGTTTGATTGGAACTTTTAACAAGAATCCATAAAGAGCTTTGCAACTGGAGATGAGCAAAACTGTGATTTTTTAATAACGTTGCTCCTTGTGAACGTGATTTCTAAATCGCTGTAAATTTTAAACTGTGACTGTGATCACAGTTTAGCAGTATTTTGTTCTGTTTTGTTGTGTTATTTTGAGAAAATCTAATAAGAAGAGCAGCAGTGAAGTTAAACAGTGTCTGTGATCACGTTTTAACACATTTCAGCTCTTCTGCTTTAAAAGAATATATTAGTATTGGTATTTTGATAAATACTAATAAGAAGAGCGACAAGAACAAACAATTATTAATCAACCCAGAGACAATAAAATTGCAAATACAAAAATGTGAGAGCTGTACATAGTTGCCACAAAAGACGATTTTACACGATTGGATGATTTTTTCTCGACAAAAGCTGAAAACATAAAAAAAATGTATGTGTTAGTTTTATTAACTGTTATGTAAGCATACAAGAACATTCAAAGTTTGCATGAAAGAACTTTATTTCTAAAACCTGTAACTTGATAAATTGAGTCACAGTTGTGATTAGTGATTTTCCAATCGCTGTGTAAAAATAACAGATTTCGAAATATGGCTCATCTCTAATTGCAACGGTTATAATATCAACTCATCAAAAAGAAAAACTGCAATTAAATTATGAGGCTTAAGGTACGGTCACACTTATCAAACATTTGCCCAAAAAAGCGTAACCAACAAACACTAATGAAAAAAGTTTTGATCCAGACACTTGTTTAAAATATTAAACAGTTTCAAACACAACTAATGCACAATGTCATAGAATCCAACAATATTGGCTACTCCTTAACTTGACAAACTTTTGTCTGAATTGAAAGATTTTTCATTACCATTTAGTGGTTAGGCTTTTTTTGGCAAATGTTTGACAAGTGTGACCGTAGCCTTAGCGATTTGATATCTTTATCTAAAAAACTCTCAAGTTAAAGTCGAGAATTACTTAACATTTAAGCATAATTAACGAAAAAAAAAACTTTAATAAAACTTACAACATATTTAGTTATAGTTCATCGAATGATTAACGTATCTTTTCACAATGTATGGTTAAAAGATAACAGGGACTTTAACGGCAAGTTTTGAATGAAGAACTTGCAGTTAAAGTTCATGTTAACTCTTAACCATACATTGTGAAAAGGGACGTAAATCAATTAATATTCTGTTTATATGTTGGCATTTCATGGGGTCACGGACGTACGTTAGTACTAGGGTGATCGATTATTCGACTTTTTCCAGAAACCGGTTTTCGAATATTTCGAATATTTGAAATTATGAAAAACCCGGTTTCGGTTTTTACAATTCAGGAAAAACCGGTCAACCGGTTTTTTAAGTAAGAAAATTATTATACAAAATTTTGATTTTAAATTGCTTTATTTAAATAAATCGCTCATGTAAACACTATAAAACAATACAAAAATTAAAGGTAGAACATAAAAACTAACTTCATATACTTATGTATAGTACATATATCGCTCATTTACTTCAATAGTGGCATAACTCAAAAAATTAGTTTTTTGAGTTAATAATGCAGAAAGATGCGGCATTTCATATTTTATCTTGTGTAAAAATTTCATATAAATAACTTGTACCATCAGCTCCTGAGAGAATAATTTTTTTTCATTTCTCCATTGAGTTCTATGCAAATTGAAAACTTAAAACGCGTTGTCTGCAAAACTGGTTTTTTTGAGTTGTGCCACTATTGAAGTAAATGAGCGATATGCATATATAATATTTATACATATGAATGTATGGACAAGGTGGATATCTTCTACCTCTATATAAAATATATATGAAGCAAAATGTCAAAAATAAATAAAAACACACTTTTTTTTGACATCCATTGCACACCATAAGACCAATTTAATTCGCCTCCTCATAAAATAATTTCGCTTAAATTGACTGTTTCAGTAAGTGTTGTCATGCTCAAAAAACGCTTAAGGTGGAGGTATATACCACGCGTTACGCGGCAATGGGTATCTGGCTTGTTAAACGTTCAACGCTATACAAATGGAAAGTCTTGCATTTACGTTTTAGTTTTCTTTAAATATTTAATGCATTTTTCATCCATTGTTTAATAAAAAATTAATTAATTAATTTAATTTAATTAAATTCCAAATCATTTTTGTGTATGTTAGCTTATGAATCTGGCAACACTAGCTGTCATTTTATACACAACGAGTGAAAGTGGAAGAATGATCAACTTTTTTTTGCGAGGTACGCGCGTCGCGAACTTCTCTATGTAACTTGCCTTATGAGAACACACAATTTAAACTTTTTTGACAGATTCGTGTATCGCATTAGCGCATTGAACGCGTGTTATGTACTTCCACCTTTAGAAATTTTACAATGAAAGAAAAAAAATACATACTTAGGAAAATCAACAGAACACGTTGGTCTATAATTTAATATAAAAGGTATTCACGTCAACTCTTGCAACTGTGCAAAAATGCATAATTGCACTTTCTGACGTGAGCAACCCATTTTGTTTAATTGTCTATAAAGCAACACAATATGTGCATAGATATATTGTACTCGTATGCTTGTTTAAATGCTGAAACGAAGTGTTGGAACTTCGCTGATTAATTTTGTAATCAATTCACTAATAAAATATCAATATTAATAATATTTGTATTATTTAACAAAATTCTAATAACTATTTTGCGCCATAGGTCTTTTGAAAATAGCAAAATTATGTATGTATTTGTTATCTGAAAATCCAGTTTGAAGATTTCTTTATAATTTCTAGCTAAGAATTTTTAAATATTTTTTAATTTTATAATTTCTAAATTAATTTATTTGTATCGAAAATATCTTGAACGACTTTTTTGAAATAATATGAAATAAGAGAAAAACATTTAGGTATTTCTGCGTTGTAATTTGGTGTATGGTTGATTTTAAAAGTACTTTTTGTCCATTTTTTTAGATTGGCAATGCCATAAAAAGTTGCACAACTTTGCAGAATTTACCTTGATAATCTTGCACTTGCTCAGATCCTGACAATTTTGTATCATTTGTGCAAAATAATTTTCTATGTCGTTGTTGTTATATTTTTTGAAAATTTTGCAATTTTGCTTTTCTGCAACAGTGCAACTTTTGACGTGAATACCTTTATAGTAAAAACTTATTTTATTGCAAAATGTACAAATCGAGAACTATTCGACTCAGCCGGTTTTTAAATTGTAAAAAACCGGACTATTCGACATTCGAAAAATCAAAATTTTGAAAAAACCGACAATTGTATTGCGAAAAAACCGGATTTTAAAACCGGTTGAAAAACCGAGTCGATCACCCTAGTTAGTACGCTTTTGTGTACAAAAAATAGAGAAAACAAAACTTTTGCAAGCATTTTTTTGGGATTTGATAGCATTTTGCTCTATGTTTAGTGCAAAAGATGGATTTAATCGAGTCTAAGTTTTCATATTGATAGTTATAAACATGTGGTAACGAACGTATGCAAAATAGAAGTCAACTTTGGCTGACAGTAGTGTAATGTAAAATTCTGCGAAATGGAATGAATTATTCAAAACTGATTAATTTATTTTAAAAGTATATTAATGTAGGTCTCTACCCAGTATTTACACAATAAAATATCTCTATTGGTTTTTGTTTAATTGGCCTAATTACCGGTTGCGAACGTACGGGTCGCGAACGTACGATTTTTCCGCATGTTTTTTTTTTTTATTATTATCACCATGCCTTTTCCCATTTTCGAACTTGTTTTTTATTCTCCTTTCACTTTTCTCTTCTTATTTGATTGTAATAGAGAGATTTTGAAGAAAGAGTGCAAACATAACATATTTTTTGCCTGTAAAATAATTATATATAAAAATGTCTTTAGAAGGAGCTTAAAAAGAAAATATAAAATTTTCCAGCTTCCAGCCCAATTTCCTAAAGCAAAAGAGATATGCTATGAAACTATTCTATTACAAAAACATAGACTTTTTTATAATTATAAACAACAAAACACGATGATTATCAACATTCAATTTTTTAATCCTGGCAGACCATTCGGGGGAAATGCCCATATACCATTAAAAAAATTAATTTATAGATTTTTTTCCAATTGAGAAAATGATTAAACCAATGCATTATTAAATTACATTTAGATATTATTTCAAGCATTTTTACTGATTGCAAAAAAAAATCTCATAATATTTTTTGCACTTTAAAGCAACTAGCTGATGAAATTAACTCGAACGAAGTATGCAATACAAATTAATTTTACATGTAATTTTTTGGCAAATTTTGGCAATGATGACAGCAACAAGTAATTATTTACGAGCCTAAAAAGTTTTCCAATTTTTATTTTTCAATTACTGACTGCAATGCAATATGTTAAATAATGACTTTCTTTCTCGTCCTAACAAAAAAAAAAAAAAAAAAAAAAAAAACAACAACGAATTAATAGAAAATATCAATTAGTCTCAACAACTTTTCAAAGCTATTGCTTGCAAGTTCTTTATTTAGTAGGAAACTACTTGCAAAATATTTGTGTATGTAGATACAAACATACGAAACAAAAGGATGTAATTATAAAGTCTTGCAAATGATAACCAATTTTTTTTGTTAATTAATTCTGTTTTTGGTTATACCACTCATTTATCACTTTTCTTATTTTTATTGTCACCGCAAAAAAAAAACAAAATATTGTAAAATTTTTCAATTAATGAAAGCTGTCGCCAACAGAAGCAACACACACGAATTCTATGGAAGATGAAAAATGAATTTAATGACAGATCAAATCGTTTCGAGTTTTAATATGTTTTTCTTTTAATTAAGTGTGTTAGGAAATGATTGAGAGAAGTTCTGTAAAAATTTGTCTTATTTGACAATGAAGTCATGTATGTCAAGAGAGCATAAATGTTAGGATGTGACATAGACATGCAGCAATAATTATAGCAAGTCAATTTGGTAATACAAAAATATTAAGGCATTACTAAGCCTTTACAATTGATATTGCATGACAAATGTCAATAAATAAAAAAGAAGACAGGTGTCTTAGGAAACCCGATTACAGCTTTACTGCTGGGTTATATAAAACAAATTTCATGTGTGTAATAACAATGCAATCAAATTATATTGGCCCAATTCACAATCTTGTGCAAATGGTATTGCGTCGTTGCATGTGCAAAATGGTATAGTATGTTGATACTCACCACTTAACAATTCTTAGTGGTGAGTATAAATATAAATACTATACCACTTTGCACATGCAACGACTTAAGACCATTTGCACAAGATTGTGCATTGGGCTATTATGTGATTATGTCAAGTTCTCTTTAAATATTTCAAAACATTTACATTTATTTTCGTTTCTAGCGGCGTACGATTAATATATTGTATATTTGTATTGTTTGTGGCCGGTGGCGGCTGTTAGCCGACTTACAGCCCAAGGCGCATATATTAGGTGGCAGCACTATACCAGGTGACTAATGTCATTATACCATTATAAGCCTAAAATCATGCTTTTATTTGGGTATACATAAACACCTTTCGAATATTCAGTTTTGTATGGTGTTTGACATTTCCTATAAGAAACATGTAATCTGACGATGCTACCCTGTTTTGAAAAGTAAGAAGGTAATTTATACCAACAAGGTATATACATGTGGTTGTTGCTGTTGTAATATTTGTTTTAGAATCGCGGGTACCTGATTGATGTGCCTTGTTACAGCCTATCGGCTGTGTTCTCTAGTTTGTGCTCATGTGCAAAAACAAATTGTTTATGTTTTCTTTCTGTTTCACTCACTTCAAAGAATGATACAAAACAAACTCAAACAATTTGTTTCGTTTACTTTCGTACTCTGCTTTTAAGTAAAGAAATCAAAACAAAAATAAATTTATAACTGTAATAGTGTCGATTATTTTTGTTAAGAAAATCACGTCATAACTCCTGTATCGCGTAATAAATACCAAAGATATAAACATTTTTTCACTAATACATGCACACTTTTTCAAATTTCCTGAATAACTGTCTTCCTTATTTTAAAGACAGTATATCGATAAGTGATTTGATAGGCCAATAATAATTTGAAATTTATAATTGCAAAAAAAAAATGCAAATAAGAAAAACTAAAATATGCTGATTTTATTATCCCAATGAAACATAGTAGTAGTATATAGCACGCAAACGCCGCACAGAGGAATATTTGAGCAAAAAAGCTGGCCAAAAGGCATAAATGAATTCAAAGAAATTTTAAGAACTAACGGCATGTCCCACGATGTCACTAGAATTCGTTCGATCGAATAATTATATTAAAAAGTACAACAAATTTTCTAATTTTATTGTTATTTGCAATACAAGTTGTCGATCGAATGATATGTGGTGACATCGTGGGACAGGGCATAAGTTACATCATATGGTAAATTTTGAAGACTTTAAGTTTTGATTTAAAGTTCCGAGACACTTAATATTTCAGAGGTGGGGTTAGTTCCTCTGAGGTGAATTTTTTTTCCCTTAGTCCGACTTATCTTACTTTCAAGGTTAACTAGCCTACAACTATAAGACATATTTATGCCAAGTTTTATTTATCTAGGGGCACTCAGTAAATTTTCACAAGCAATCTAAACTAAAATACAGTATTGGCCAGCTTTTTGGCTGGAATACTCATCTGTGAGCATTTTTAAAAATAATGGCCCTAATTAGGAGTTTTGTATTACTTCGACTTCGACTATGATGATTTATTTTGTACTAAGTTAAAGAAAAAAATTTGCAATATTCTTTAGTCTAGTACAAAATCATCGTTAAACATGAATAAATGTTACCAGATGACATTTAGTAGATCAAATTTGCGTAATTCTAGGGGTTTCCAATACAAGTTAGATGATGAAAATTTGAAGATTTTTAGTCAAATATTGGATCTTGGCATTGTGCTTGATTGTGAATTAAATTTTAATTCACATCTTGATTATTTAATCTCCAAGGCGTATTCTCCGTGTGCATTTATTAGAAGGAACTGTAATGAATTTTTGGTATCCTTTGACTATGAAAATATTATATACTGCTTTTGTTCGCTCAAAATTAGAATACTGCTGTATGGAACCCTTTGTATGCTATCTATGTCAATAGAATTGAGAGAATTCAGAAAAAGTTTGTGAAATTTGCTCTTCATAGAAATCAAGAAACCCTTTTACCATCTTCCTATTATGCTCGTTGCCTTCTTTTAGGCTTAAAACCGCTTTACTTGAGAAGAATCTTTCATTCCCTTATGTTTATTTCCAATTTTATTAATGGTAACACTGATTGTGGATATTTATTTAACTTAATTTCCTTTTGTATACCTTTTAGATCTCTCAGATCTAATGACTTATTCCATGTGACTACACATAGTACAAATTATGCTATGAATGAGCCAATGTTACGAGCTTTAAATACTTTTAATAAAGCAAATAATATTGTTAATTTAGATTTTTCTTCATCTCATGATGATTTCAAACTTTATTTAGAGAATAAGGATTTAGTGAACGTATTGTTAAACTAATATATTATTAAACTGATTTATAATTAAACTATAAACTTATATTGCTAGCCTGAATTATTATGAATTATTATTAAATAAATAAAAATCGTTTAGCAAATTGTGATGCTGCGAATCAGAATATTTCGGGTATTCCATTTGCAATGAAAATTTTTTATATAAGGCTTAAGTTTGCATTGGCTGACACCAAACACAGGAAAACATTTACATTAACGCTACAGACTAGGTCCACTAGCCTTTTTCTCGTGTTTATCAAATTTGTTACTTTAAAATTATCACATGTAAATTGGAGTCCTCAAAATATGAACTTTAGCCTTAGTCAATCAAACAAAGAAACAAAAAATAGCAAAAAATTAAAAATTTTAAAAATCCTCTGAATATATCTAGAGAAGATGCGATATCTTCTAAACAGCTGGACCGATTAACTAGAAACATAGTTAAGAACCCTCAAGTCACCTTTGAAACAGAAAAAAAACTAAATCAAAATCGGTCCAGCCGTTTGGTCTTTTCGTGGACTGTGACAGACATACAGACACATACTACAAACTTATAACATCCCTCTTTTTGGGTCGGGGGTTAATAACTAACAACATAACTTAAAAATTAAGGCCTGACCCATGATATCGACAACGTGTGACTTGTCGCACACTTACATTTGAAACGACAAGCAAATTTTAAAATTTGTTTTTTTGTTTTGAATGTGAGTGTACGTCAAGTCAAACATTGTCGGCATCGTGCGCTTAACCCTTAATTCATAATTTCATATTTTTTGCTAATAATTAGAAAGAAATAAACATTTAAAGCAACGCGTCTTTCTCTTAAATACAATTTTGTTTTACTTAAACATAATTTTAGAAGACCATAATTTTTTTTGTCACTTCCAGCACAATTTCTTTTTGTATTTTTGTTGCCTAAGTTTTACATGCATTAATGCCATTTTTGCAGCTTTAAAAACAAAATATTAAATCCTTTAATTCCCATATAAGCAAAGGTCCTCCTTTATTTCTATTTTGTTAATTTTTTTCTTTCAAAAGTAAATCGAAAATTTTTAGGTATTGCTAACTTTAAAAAAAGGACACATTTATCTTTGTTTGCTTTTCTACATCTCCAACAGCAGATGCTTAATAATCCAAAAAATATATAAGCGAAAAAAGTCTGAGTAAATTATTTTAAAATTTATATACTTTTACTATACATAAAGTCTAAAGCACGTGCAACATCTTCAAAGTAACCACACGCAAAGCAGAGTCAAAGAAAAAAGGATTTGCTTATTTAACAACAAGGAGAACTTTGTTTTTTTTTATCTGCTTTAAGATAGATTATTTCTGTTGAAAACGATAGAATTTTTCAGCGCCATAATAATAAAAGCAAAATGAACAACGTACAGTGGTGCATATTTATATTTTTTGGGACAAAGTTATGTGCAAGGGGTTTTCAAACAAAAAATAACCCTTTTTAATTGATTTAAAATGTCACTAAAACTGTAAACAATTGAAAAGTTTTTAGCAAAAAAATCTTTTAAGGGCGAAATTCCTAAAAATTTCCCGCAACATTATTGTGTGAGTGCGGTATGCAATTTTGCAACTTTGACTACACTTTTTTTTAATATTCCAGAGCTTCATATCCGTACACTCAGGGAAAAGTTGGAACTTAAAAATAAGAACGCGTCACATTAATTCAATAATTTTCTATATAATAGTAAATTTATGTTGATATACTTAAAATAAATAAAATTAATAAATTAATACTGTAAATTAATATTTTTCCATATTGAGAAAAGAAATTTCAACATGACTAGACTTTCGTTAATGTTTCTTTTTAATTCAATATGGTTTTTATTGATTTTAAGCTGTTTTTTCTCTGGGTGTAGGATTTTCCTCGGCGCTTAGCGAGGAATATACTATGCTAAATACTATGCTTTTCTTTTTAGAGTTAAGTGTATGGTGATTAATTTTTTCTAATTTTATAACACTGTGCAACAAAAAAAGAAAGGTTCTATTGACTGATTCTAGAAGAGGACTCAAAAAATAGCTGCGTATTTGGGATTTTATCTTTATGAATTCAAAAAATAAGGCTGACTTACAAAACGTCTAATGTTATTGTTGTTTGCAATACAAGTTGTCTATCGAACGATTTCTGGTGACATCGTGGGACAGGCCGTTATTTCTACACGGAAAAATATTCGTGTTGGCTTTTTGGAGAATTATGTTTGCATACACACAAATTCATTAATTTTTGAGTTTAAATAATTACAATTTGATGAAAATTAGTAATATCAAAAATTCCGTGACCCAACAATTTTTTGAACATTAATTTTTGTTTCAATTGACTGAAAAAAGTCTCCACTTATATTTATAACATCCCTAAGATAGGCAATAAATTTCAAAAAATTCCACGTATTTTTCTATTGAAACTCCGTACTAGCAAATGGAAATTCCTTTATGAAATTTATCAACCTGAATTTTCGTATTTATTTTTACATACAATACACGACCGCAAACACCTTTTTACCCGACTACGCAACGCAAAAAAGCGTATTGTGTTTATCAGCCTATGTATGTATGTATGTATGTATGTATGCGTTCGTTTGCAGCACTATATAAACCAAATGCGTGGACCGATTTTGCTGATTCTTACATCAATCGATTTTTCTTAATTCCGGGAGTGTCACTAAAGAGATATCAGTTGTCAAAATTCAATATGGCGGCCAATAGACGCTAAAAAAAGTCGGCAAACTATATCAAAATGGGTATCATTCCACAGGTATTTTAAAGTCATCTTTAGATTTCTTTTATTACTTTTCATTTCGAATGACCACTTAGGATATTTAACGGTTCAAAGTTGGTTTTTTGATTTTTGTGTGTAAATACTTGTTTCTCTATTAATCATTTGGAAACTGGCAATATGTCTTCTTTTTTTTAGAAGCAGCGAATATGAAACTCATTAAAAATTATGTATTTCCATTTGCTACGTATGTTTCGATTGAATAGGTATTTTTACACTTATCTACAGATGTTACATAATTTATGTATGAATATGTGTTACATAAGTTTATTTGCTGTAATTTCTTAACTTTAGAAGATTCAGCCTGAACTTAAATCGTACATTACTATAAAATCTGTGGCAAAACTTCAAATGAAAAAAGTAAAAAAAATGTAAGAGAATACTGAAACATGTTTCATGTTGATTAATAACATTTTATGATAAATATGAATTGCACACTTACATTCACTTTGTTGTCCTTCAAAAGCAACAACGACAAATGACGAAGGAGCCAGTGATAAATAAAACAATAAAGAAAAGCGTTTATTTTAAGCCATAAGCGTAGTGGTATGAGTGTTTGTGTTTGCTTTCCGTTATATGTACATATGAACGCACTTAGACTACCACCCACACACACACACACACACACACACACACACACACACACACACTTACACACCACAGCGGTGTAGTAATTAACTGTAACGGAAAAATTTTATGTGCACGTTTTTGTAATGCTGTGTACACTTTTGGCATTTATTTTGTTACATTGTTGTGGTGTCATTTTCAAAATGTGTGCAATGTTGTTTACATTATGTTTTTTTGTTGGCCAGCAAAGAAAAATATCGGAAATGACAAACAAATATCACTAACTAGTGCACACTATTGAGATGTTACAAAATTCCATAATGTGTACTCAGCATAACAAACAATACTTTTGCTGACTGATTTGAATATTAACAAAAAATTACGACCTTGGATACATGTATATATGTATGTATACATAAACACCCTGCAGTCAGACTGGGGCCAAGTGTCTCTATGTCAACACTAAAATTCTAGTAGTAGTTACATTATCTACAATTTCTCTTCTATTCGTCAGTATAAAAGAAATAGAGAAAACAGATGTGGTGTATTTCTGCTGATTTTGCAACAACTTGTCAATATATATAAATTTGTATGTACGTAAGGTATAGAAATTTACCAATAAATGTCTGATTGGTATGTCTTCATGTTCCCATAAGAACTATCAATTCAATACCTAGTCAATTTTTTTAGTGTTACTAGTAGATTTTCAATGACAAGCACATGATAAATGTCTATAGCATAAAGAATTGTATGGGGAATAATTGTAGAGTAGTACTGGTGACAAAGTCAAAAGCGACTCAGTGCATTTTCACTATTCACACTTTCTGCAGGGTAGCTATATACAAATACATATAAGTTCAACATATTTACAAGGATACTTAAAAAAATCCCACAGAAAATAATCTACTTTAAATAAATTTTGTTTGGAGAAATTCTTATTTGGCAGGGTATGTATGTATGTATAGGTACTATTTATGTATGTGTGTATGTTGTGTACAGATGTCTGAAAACACATATACATGCATATATACACACATATGTACATGCAAATATTCAAATACATATACGTGTGAAATGTCTTTAAGACGATTACAGATGTTTTACACAATTTTTATTTTATCCCTCTTTAGATTTCATGTCCGTGGAGATTACAACAGTTGGCCAAAAACTTTCTACATGCTATTGGCTCTAACGACACCTCACGAAATATGTTGCTATGTATTTGTCACGTACAACATTTTGGTGTAAATTTATTTAACAAACGGTTGAGTGACAAATTGCCAAGGTGGTCATGTATCACATGTTGTTGACGGCAAATCCAGCCACGCATTTCGATATTTTGTATTGTTGTCTATCAAAAAGGGCTGACGACAATAAATATGTGCTCATATAGTCGCTGTTTTAACTAACCGACCTAACTAACAACTTAAAAATTTAACAGAAGAGCAGCTTTTATGGTTGTTTTATACATTCATTCTTATGGCTGCGTCAGAAATCTTTTTATTTATTTAGACACAAAAGTAATGCTCACAGTCATGAAAATTGTAGACAATGTGTATTATGATTTATAAAATCTAGTAGAGGACTTAACTCATTTTTCAAAAAAATGTCAGTTAGGTCGGTTAGTTAAAACAGCGACGATATGTATATATATATATTTATGAATGTGTGTACATATGCCGTAAATTTTTCATCTTGATAATATGATAGGATATAATGTTTTTCACTACTTCATGTATCAAAGTTCATTGTCAAACAGATTAAACTACGAGGTTTGTACAACTTGCTCTTACATACATAAATTTAATGGAAATAATCGTCGACTACTCGTAATTTCGAATTCATAAAACAAATTCCAAAAAGTATGTACATATGTATGTATACCTATATAATATTTTAAAGAAAATTAAAATACATAAAAAATACATACATATGTATGTATGTATGTCGCAAAAAAAAATTACAAGATCCAATTTAAAAAGAAGAAGGAATCTTAAATTTATTTAATCCGACACAAGAAAACTATGAAAAAAATTATGAAATATTGTTATAAAATTTAGTAATTCTCAAAAATTTATTGCAAGTTTTTCTATAAACAATGTGTTCTTGTAACTTTTTTGAATTGTGGTGAAAGTCTACTGATGAGTTGTCGAAGCAACAAGGAAAGTTTTTTCTATAACATTTTTTATACGGTTCGTGCTTTTTTTTGACGTTGGGGTTTCGTTAATTTGGCATGCAGCAAAATTAATGTTTTTTTTTTTTAAATAAGAAAAAGCTTAAAAAAATTTTTAAAATTTCCTCCCCTTAAAAAAGTTTAAGATGTATTCAAGTCAGACAAAATGTGATGTAACATTAATTTTCTACAGATGTGTGTGTATATAGTAACACAAAAGTACATTTGTATGTATATAAATTACTGTTGGCTTAGTGACTTTTTTCTGGACCATCTTTTTTAACCGCCATATTGTTTCTTTGGTGTGTAGGTCTGTAAGTTGAACATATGCATAAGCTGTTGTGTTTGCAATCACGTTTGCTGTTCAGGCATAAACACAAAGGATCATGCTGCTGGAGCAACACACAATAAGTGTTGCCGTTTTTGACCACTTCTACTAACCAGAGAAATGAAAATGAAATAAAACTAAACGTTCGCTTCATATTTGTTGCAAACAACAATGCAGTGCTTAAAGCAGAAATAAAACAAAAAGTCTAATTTTTATTTTTGAGTAAAAATAAAAGACAGGTTTAATATGTATTATATTAATGTTTATTATATGACTAATGCATCCCAACATTAGTAACAAGAACTAAATATCTTTAATAAGGCATGTTTCAGCCTTATCCTTCAGCCTTCAGCCTTTTCATTGAAAATCTACTTGTTTTAATTTTGTTAGCGTGTTAAACAACTAAATTTTTTTTTCGAAGTATTTTTCTTTGTGGAAAATGTTTGCAAATTGTTTTGTTTATTTTCATACTCTCATTTAAAATGTACATCGGACAATGACAAAAGTATCATTTGAAGTATTAGCCTTCAAACAGTTATAAAAACCATACTCCTATGCAAAAGTACTACTCAAATTTAAACAAAATCATCCTTATTTCAGTTGCCAACATCGACGAAATAATATCTAAAAAATTATGTTTTTCTATTCGTTGTTGAAAACAATTAACTACTATTGACAACCTTATGCTATTTCCTAGACCTTAATGAACACAAATAGACTGTCAGTAGCACAAAATTATTCTCGATAGCGAATAGACAAGCACATAGTTTTTGATATTGTATTAACATGATGTCGATATTGACAACTGGAATAAGGGTGAATATGTACTTACAATTGCTATATTCATATACATTACACTGTATGATCTGCAATCGTATACATAACTATACCCTGAGCATTAATTCGACCACAAATGAGTAAAGACAGGAGTATTTTATATGCGCACATAATCCATGCAGCCAAAAAAATTAATTGGCAAATTGCTAAAACGGCAACGCTGTTCAACAGTTTGCGTAGCAGGGATGGAAAGTGCGATTTAATAATTCTAGACTGTGCTAAAAATAGTTTCAATTAAATATTTACATTCATTTATCACTTGACAAATTAAAAATATCAGTTTATTAAGGACTTTTGTTAGCAAATTTCACGAAATAAAGTGCATACGGGGACGTATGATGAATATATATACTCTGAATATCCATACTTTGAGATTAAGTATACGATATGTTATATTCTATTAATTGTGATTCCCTTCTGTTGCCCGTTGAAAGTAATATTTACACCACCATTTGTACACAGAAGTGCCTATTATCCGCCCATCCTCCCATGCTGAAGCCCCTGATATCATCCAGCTTACACTTCCCGATATCACATCTAAGCCTATGACGTTGCAGTTTCGGGCAGTAGCAGATAATATGTTCTATGGTTTTTGGTTCCTCTTCATCCCCGCATAACCTACAGAAGTCTGGAGTGCCAGTTTCCCAAATGCTGGATCTTGCTCTTATCGAGTTGTGACCAGTCAACGCGCCTATCACGATTTGAATCGCCTTCCTATTCATATCCAGTAGCAGTTTCTTCCTGAGTGAAGTTTGGGCCAAATAGCCCTTGAAACTCTACAGATTAAGTATATGACAGTAAGGTTTTCGCACAAGGCTGAACCCACACCAACAAAAGACTAAATTGTTTTTTTTTTTTACTAATACGACAACGGAACATTAGTTCTTATGAGATAACCAAGACCAAACAAAATTGAATAAAAACTATCTTTTCTGACTTGTGAAAAGAAAAATCTTGATTAGTTGGTATACTTTTTATAACACACAGAACTCGCTCTTGTATATAACTTTTATTTGCTAAAATTCCTCGTTTTAGTTAACGGACTATTAATAATTATGTATCATTGAAATACTTGGGCCTGTTCAGAAATGCTTCATTGCTTTGCATCCTACGAGCAAACTTTAGTTTAAAATGCAATACATGTTCGCTGATAACATTTATTTGTGCGTTATTTATTTCAGTGAAGCACTTTATGACATTTAAATTGGCGCAGAGATGCGTTTCCGAACATTCCCTTTAATTACATGCAGAAAATAAATTGTTAGTCCAATAAAAAATTTGTTATACAAACTTTTTATTTGTTGGATTCTCGTGTTCGGAAAATATTATATTAATCTTTAACACGTCTACTCGTGATCCCTTCGAGCCTACAAAACCGAAATAGACTACAAGTGAAAACTACAGACAACGCAACATTAATATATAACAGCTGGTGCTCACTGTCCTACATAGTGAAACGAATTTTGAGAAAATGCAACCCTGATCTATTGCAGCTTGCGAAAATTTCCACAAGACAAAAACAACTCATTAGATCAGGGTTGCATTTTCAAACGATTATGGAGGATAGTGAGTACCAGTCTTTAAAGGCAAAAAATATATTAACTTCTGCTCCTGTTCACACAGGCCATACTTCAACCGGTGCTATCGTTTTTCTACTCCTATACATATATTCAAAAGAAATCCTACGTGAATAAGCACAAAATAACAATATAAAATAAACTAAAACTGGACTCTGTAATACAAAATGAGATTAGCAAAACATTCGTTTGTCTGCACGAATCTGTTTTCTATGTGTAGGGAAAGTTAATAAATTTCTGTTTTGGTGCCTGCAGAATTTGTAGATGAAACCAAAATCTGTACTTCATTCTCCATATGCTTACATTTTGTCCTTGTTTGAAGTCATATTAGATGTTTTAATTTCTTTAGTAACAATTTACATCAAAGACAATTGTAGTTATTTTGGCAAAGACTAGCAGAATTGAATTGAGGATTTTCATCAGCGCTCACGTGTTGGGTGTCAGTTAATGGAAACTGCAGTCTTACATATTTATGAATATGTAAAAGTTTTAGTGGAATTGCAATAAGTGAATTATTTCAATTCATCGTATCAAAAATTATTCCAAGATTTTTTTTAATCAAAACTCAAATTTATCACCACTGCAGCAGTCTTGACATTTCCTATTTGTTCTGCTTTTTTTCTAATTTTTTACTGACGGCAACACTGGATACCATATTTTTTATGTTCTTCCATTTAACATTTATTTCAATTCACTTTTTGTTACATTTTTTTTTTTGAGTTTTTGTTATCAAACAAAATAAATTTTGCTTTCTCACACCCTTGTTGTGATTATGAGTTCATATTCTATTTTTTCCAGCGTTCTACGTTTTTTTCTGGTCTAAAACAACAGCACCATAAGCAACATCATCATCGTCATCATCATCCTTGTGTCACTTTGTCATTTAGTGTCTCATCTTCTCCTTACACATTTCAATACATACTTACATATAAACATACATACATGGATATGTGTAAGTATTTGTTAAACGAAGGCATACATAAATCCTGGCTGCCTTTTTTATGTAGCTAAATGTTGAGAAGTTATACGAGTACGTTATTGTATTGTTAGTACTAGATATATATATAAGTATAAAAATAACCATACACATGCATACATAAATACATTGAAGCTTCTTTTCTTCAATGGTTTTTTAAAGTAAACAATAATTGTGTTTGTTTAAAAATTTGTTTTTTGTTGATAGATACTTGTACTATACTTACACACATAAGTATCTTAAATTAACACCAGAGAATAGCAAAAGTATCGTTTTAAGTACTTTTTAAGTATTGGGCTTTAAACAGCAATAAATTGCGTATAGCCAAAAATAAAAACCAGACTCATACGCAAACATATCCACCCAGTTTAAATTGAATACGTATAATAATAAGCAACCAACGACAATATTCATACAAATTCATTGAATTACGCTGCACAAACGACCATAAGTAAACTTTCTACTCCATGAGTATTTATTCGCCTTTACATGACTTTATACAGTAGTATTTTATTTGCTCACACTTTAAGCATCATCGCTACCCGAAATGTGAATTAATAACATTGAAATGACAATTGTGTTCAACTGATTGCATCACACGGATGGAAAATGCGATTTAGTAATTCTCGAGTGTGGTAAAAATTTTTTCGATTAAATATTTACTAGAAATACTTTTGTTGCTTTATAGATTACAAAATATTAGTTCAATGACGATTTTTGCTTGCAAATTTTACGAACCAAATATTTCAGGAATAATATCAGTTACTTTAAGGTTATATAGGGCAAAATAGAAAATATGTGCTTAAAACATGCACTTCAAATTTTTAAATATGCACTAAAAACACAGAAAATATGCAATTAAAAATATTTTTTCAATATTTTATTTAAAAAAAAAAAATTCAAGTAATTTAAAAAAAGGCAAAAAACAATTCATTTAATATACATATCTACATATAAAATTAGTATAAAGGAAAACAAAACAATAAATTCAACAACAAAAAATTAAGTTAAATTAAATTTAAATAAAATTATAGGAACTTAGTACTTATATATAAGAGATCAATTTTAATTTATTGCATTATTGGCGTGAACAAAAAAGTTCTTTTTAAGATTTTCAAACACAAAGATTTCCCGATTAGTTCTTAAAAAGTTCTTTTACAAAGAAAATGAGCACTCAACATCAACTGATGTTACAGGAGCATATTCAAAAGCACATGCTTCTTTTATTGTATAATTGGTTTCTGAAGAATTTTCATTAAATTCCAAGATTCCTGCAAGTTTCCTTATTTCAAGGAAACCTTTATGCTTGAAGAGAACATTTTTTAATTTTTCAATAATTTTTTGTCCAATTGACCCTTTCACATCATTTATTTTCTTCACAGTATTATTTATTAAATCGACTGCATCTTTCAAAGAATTTCGTCCTTCTAATTTTTTTATTACTTTGCATAAAAACCCATAATTGCTATGTACAAAAATCAGTTAAGATTTTAGAGACGGCAAGTCTAAAAGTTCCTTTACGCTTTTAATCGATATCGAATCGGAATCGTCAAGCTCCTTTACTCTTTCGCCAAATTTTTCGATGTTCTCGGCATAATATTGGACAGCATTTAGCCACGTTCCCCATCTTGTTATAATTGGCTCTGGAGGAAGAGAAATACCAGGAAATTTTTCATTAAAAATCTGTACTCGCGAAGGCGCTTTTAAAAAGATTTTTTTCCATGTGATATAAGAGAATTCAGTTCAATAAAATTACTTGGAATTTCTTCTGCTACTCGGTGGATAGCATGCAATAGCTTCGGATAAAAAATTTGTAACCCCTTTGCCGATTTTACCATGTAGAGCGCTGCGTCGGTTAAAAAAGAAGAACTTTATTTTTGTCAAAATCCTCACCGAGCAAGGCAATGGAGTCGTCAAAGGCACGAGCTATTGTCGCGTGATTAGTTTTGTTCATTTCTACGACATTGAGCAAAAATTTTTTGTCGCACATATCTTCATCTTCATGTAAAATTCCCACAATAACATGTGCAATGCACCTCCCCTGGATATCGGTGGTTTCGTCTATGGAAATTCATAGGAAATGGTCTGCTAAAGCTTTTTGGATTTTGTTTAATGATCGAACATACAGTTCCTCGATATAAGTTTTGCGCACTGACGATTCATGTGGAATGTGCTCGTTAGTATGTTTTCAAAAAATCTCTTAGTTTTGGGTTGCTGAGCTTATACAATGGAATATCTGCTGATATGAAAGCTTCGCATAAATCCATGGAGAATTTGCTAATTCCAGCTGCTACAGAAGTAGTAATCAAAGGCTGCCTTACTGCAAATTTTGCAGAAAAGGACAACTCCATCGGTTTGAAATACACCCGGATGTTCAGACACGTATTTATTTATGTTTGAAGATAAAGTTGCTTTGATTTTCGGCATTGTACTCTGAAAGTATTATCAAATGTTAATTTCCATAATTTTGCAGAAAAAATCTCAAAACCAACTCACTTTCCATTTAAAACGTGTTATGTTGTGTAAAGTTAGAAATTTTCAGCGAATTCCCGAACAAAACAATAAAAATGTTGTGTAAATATAAAAATTTAGAGTTCAACAGGGTGATTCAGGCAAATATTTTGTAACAAATTATGTGTCAACTTTTACCAGAAGATGTCGCACTAAGTATCAGAAGTGTTTTACTTTTTCAAATGGATGCTAACCAAAATAGCAAAAATATGCACAAAAAAACATGCATTTATTGAAAAATATGCAAAAACGAGTATTTTTAGCAAAATATGCAAAAACGGTTGAATGCCATTTCAAAGGAAATTTCACGATTCGCAAAGATAATTTAACCGTTTCCGTTTTATGATGCCCAGTGGAAACATGCATTTGCATGAGATTCCTAGCCCTAGTTATATGTATTTGTTTCAAATTTTACCTCCTAACTATCTGATTAATGCTTTTAAACAGCCAAAGCATATGTTCCGTTCCACTTTATATACACAAATGCATACGGGGGCGTATGATGAATAAATACTCTAAGTATCCTTCATATATTTATTTTGTCCGAATTAATATCTACACTGTTAGTATAAGCATACTGCAAGTATAAGTATGACTCAAACACTCAAAATACGCATGTGCCTCGTTTTATATATTTATAGAGTATTTAAGTTTTTTGCATAAATGAAGTAGAACCACTCTTATGTATTGAAATCGGCTATACTCAAAATATTATGTGGGCTTACGAATTGTTTGCGCTGCAATTATGAACAGTGCTTGTGGTAACAACTATGTGTATATACAAAAACAGGTTATGTGAGATGTAACTAAACAAATATGCTTCAAACATAAACATATATATCTTCACCTTAAATGCAAACGGATGTAACTACACAAAAATTCGAAATCGAGTGTTTGATTGATTATGGTTCATTTTATGAAACTGCATGTTCACAAAAATATTTGGACCTCTGCGATCAAAAATGATGACTTTATTAAAAGAAAATCAAACGAACATAATTACGAATGCATCTAGTTTTTATTGCAAGGAACGTAACTAATGCCTTAATTCTTTTCGACGACTGTATCGTCTTGTCCATGGACGGAAAAAAGCCGCAGTTGTGATTCTTTAAAACAATTATCATTTATTGTCTGTGCTAGAAGGTTCGTGTATTTGCTTCATGATTTTCTTCCAAACATTATTTTCAACACATATTTATTCATACATTTTTCAAACTATTGTATAATACTTTAAATTAATTTTTATGTTTTCAAAACATGGCAATAATATTTTTATTTTTCATTATCAAAGACAACAATAATTTTTGAAGAAAATAATTTAGAGAATTCAAACACAACAACTCAAAAGTATTTTCAAACAAAAACGTCCTAAATATTCTTACTCAATTAGGGCATAAGACCAAAGCTGAAATATATATAAAAAGAAAGTAAATGGTTAAAAACATATAAGTATCCATACTACAAGTAAATTTCGAAGAAGATTTTCAAGAACACTTTATTATTATTATTTCTTTTTAACGATTATTATTTATTTTTATTTAACATTAAATGGTGTTTATACTGTTATTATAATAATTAAAGAGTTCAGGCAATAAATTGACCTTTTCTACTTAGTAATGAAGAAATATTTACAATAAATGTTATATAATAATAGTTATGATATTAATATAAATTAATTTTAGGCAAAAAGTAATAAAAACCCTATTGATAAGAACACTTCATTATTGATTGATTGATTTTGAAAAGTTTTTTGTTTCTCCTGTAAAAAATATAAAAGTGTAATTACGTCCTTTTGCATTTAAGGTGACGATATTTTCTCAGATGAGTCACATAATTCAGTTTTAAGGCCGGGGCACAATCAATCCGTCATGCGTTCAACTGACAGCTAAGTTGCAATACATGGTTTCTTATGAGGTCTGTTACATTCAAAATTTGGTCAACTTTTAACTTTTTGTGTACGTTGAGTAGTTTGACAGATATGTATTATATTCTGATTTAGTTTTTTGTGATTTGTGGTAGCAAAAATAAAATTAAACAAAAGAAATAAACGAAATGAATACAAAAAGTTGAATTTAATAAATAAAATGGAGAATCGACATATTGAAGCTATTCAAATGCTTCCGTCAATAAAGTACTCATTGCGCCAACCTTCTCCGTCGTTACGTTAATGTGAGTTGAAAAAAGCGAAGTTTTACGTATGACGGATTCATTGTGCCCCGGTCTTTAGTCGGTATAAGCTGATTTTGAGTTAATGGTACCTACATAATCTGCATATTCGAAAATACCCCTGATCAAAATCTCAATTAATTTGTGTGATTTTTCAGGAAGTTATAGAACTATGACTTGCGGCTTATCCATTTTAGACTTCTAATTTTATTTAGGTTATACTTTTAGTATTACTTATAGTGTGTAGAACGATGTTTGCTTACAAAAATAAAGCTTAACTTTTCCTTATTGCTATAGAAATGTTTTGCTTAATAATAATTTTATTTTTATTTTTATTTTTGAGCAAGTGATGACACGTATGCTATAGATGCATGCCTTAATTTAATTACGGTACCTCCCCATAGTGTCATAGATGTTAAATTTTGCCTGGATGAGCGAATTTAAAGTTAAAAAAGCTTGCAGGAGTACATGTGTGGTTATTTGATGTGGAATATTTTATTAACTTGATTTTATTATTAGCGTTATTGTGTATGTAAGTACACACTATGTACATATAAACATACATATGTACATAACTATAGATATGTGGAAGTAAATAATTCCTGTTGGAATTTGAGTCAACTTAAAGCTAATAATTCTGTGATAAAAAAATGTGCTTAAGTTTACTTAAGATAAAATTAAGATAATTACACCATCATAATTTACAGATATCTACGGTGTTAAGTTAAATTTTATGAATTACGGTCACTAAACTATTTCGAGCAGCAAAAAAATCACCCTTTAAAATTTAAAATTGTGGTATGTATGTATGTGCATATACATATCGCACTCAATCAACAAGAGGGTATTAAGTCAAAATTTTTTAATTTTCACTTTTTGCAAGAAATAAACTAACAACATCAATATCTATATACTGTAAAAATTTCAACGTATTTTGACCACTCTTTTGTTGATAAAATTTGTTTTACTTTATAATTTGAATTCGAAATGTGACTGTTTTTATGATAAAATTGCTAAATTTTTTTCTGATTTGAGACTCTTTTCAAAATATAGATAGTGCTCCCCAATAATTGCAAGCTTTTCAAATAAAAACAATGTAAATATATTTTCAAATGGAATTTGCTTACCATGATGTATTTGGATTTTCAAATTCTCTTAAAAATCTAACCACAAACAGTTTTTCGTCTCTACTGAAAATTTTAAAATTTTGAGTTAATACCCTCTTGTAGATCAAGTGCGATATGTATTCATAAGGATGTGTGTGGTACATGTAAAAATTCATAGTCACAAAATCAACTTTAGCAACCTCAAACCTAATACGATTATTTCAACTCTTTAGAGGTTTTTCTGCTTCCAGCTTTCGGCATCATGGTGACAATATTGATGCTGAAGTAAAATAGTTGCAGTTTCCCAGCAAGAAAAAGTATTTCTGTGTGAGTGTGGGTAAATACTCGTAATTGCCCTGCAGTCAGACTGGGGCCAAGTGTCTCTATGTCAACACTAAAACTCTAGTAGTAGTTACATTGTTTACAATTTCTCTTTTATTCGTCAGTATAAAATAAAGAGAGAAAACAGATGTGGTGTATTTCTGGTGGATTTTGCAACAATTTGTCAATATACATAAATTAAGGTATAGAAATGTACCAGTAGATTTCTGGTTGATATGTCTCCATGTTCCCATAAGAACTATGAATTCACTATCTAGTCAATTGTTTTAGTATTACTAGTAGAATTTCAATGACAAGCACATGCTAAATGTCTATAGCACAAAGTATTATATGGGGAATAATTGTAGAGTAGTACTGGTCACAAAGTCAAAAGCGACTCAGTACATTTTCACCATCGACATTTCCTTCAGGGTGTGTACTGACCTACATACAGTGGCGGATTTATGTTTGATGTAGCCCTAGGCCCCGTGAAATATGCCGCCCTTTTTGCTCTATGAAGAAAAGCTTTTTAAAATTAAATATGAAAGTTACAAACAGGGAAACCAAAAAAATTCTATAAAAAAAGTGTTTTATGCGCATTCAATATGCACTAAAGACTTGAAATATGCACTAAAAACTCAAAAAATATGCTCTTAAAAATAAAATAAATTGGTTTATTTGTCAACGAAAATGCATTTTTCATTTAAAAATTTGACAACATATCGTCGCCTTTCTTCTTAAACCACGTAAGCGCCAACGACTCATTTTTCAGAAAACGAAAAAACTTAATATCTTTGTAAATATGTGTTTAATTATCTGCGATCCTGTGGAGGGTGTAGAACCTTTTTGGGAAAAATTATTTTTATTTTTTATTTCCAACTTTAGATATGAAAGTCATTCATTTTTCATGCAAATGTCATTTTGTATGGCGCTTACTAGGTTTGGGAAATGGCTTTAATTTTTTTTTTCATACAAAGTTGTCAAGATTAGAATGCACTCGGTGGAAAATGTTATTTTCTATCGTAAAAACCAAAAATCAATTTTGAGAAAATGGCGCTTACGTGGTTTGAGAAGAAAGACGACGGTATATATGCATATAAAATAAGACAGAAATAAAAAAAACAAAAAAAAAAAAAAAAAAAAAAAAACAATATAACAACTCCCGTATTAAAAACAATATATTAGAATTGAAGTGCACGTTAAAACAAAACTGCCATATAAATTTTGACTAGAGAAAATTAAACAAATAAATTTTTTTATACTCTCGTAAAAATTTAACTTCAATCAAGAGATCAAGATATCAGAATTAAAACTTTGGAACTGTATTTTGGATAAATAAGCCAAATTTTTTTTTATAATTTCATTGCAGTAAATAACAAAATATTGACCTAGATTTTCAAATTAAAAATGTTGTCTGTAACATCTAAGTAAATTTTTATACATTGACAATATTCCTTCAACGTCTACTGATGTAATCAGGGCAGAGTCCGTCACAACTAGCAAACCCAAATTTTTATTTAAAATAGCGTCCATATACTACATGGAAGATTGGAATGGCGAAAATTAAAAATAAATATTTTGACCAACAGATAAGCTTGTAAGCATATTAAAAATATATCGAAATATGCCTTAAAAGCGTAAATTATGTTCTAAAAGTTAAGAAATATACTAAAAATATGCCATTAAGACATGTTTTAAAGGTTAAAATATCCATAAATATACAATAACAAATCGATGCCAAAACTCATAAAAAGTTCTGAAACGGATAAATATCTTGTCATCGCATTAATACGTCACACAAGAAAAAACATGCTATTGCATATGTGCGGTTTCCCTGGTTATAAATATTTAAATTACACTGTGCAACAGTACAAGATCCGCATGGTCCTTATAGTATAGCTTCGGTAGTATTACCAAAGGGAAGCAAACACCTGTACTCAGTTTGGCGATTTTGGTGATGAATTAATTTTTATGAGCCTCCAAAGATTTCGAAAATCAATGCGCCCTCAAAAAATGGTTTTATAATTTTTTGGCCAACAGCTAATTCAGACTTAGTGATAGAGCTTTGTCATATATGGCAATAATGTAGCTAAGAGTTCACTAAACAAATCTCATTAATATTTTACGGGGAACAAATTGTTTCTTCGTGCACTTGTTTTTGCATAAGTAAAGTATTTTTTTTTTAATTTCTTTAAGAATAACTAACAGGGACTACTAATTTTTTTATTATAATATTTGGCACCCCAATAAGTCATTAAAACTACTTTTTAACTCAAGAATTTTCGTTTTTCATAATATTTCGGGTCTAGATTTTTTTTTCGAAAATCCTATAATTAATGCACACTTCTCGATTGAGTTTCAGTAACACATTTTTCACAAAAAAGTATAGTTTAGCTAGAAAAGAAAATTTAACATCCGAATTTATTTAAAGGAGCAGCCAGTAAAACCAACAACTGTTCGTACATGTCGACTGCTGAAATTCTCCGTTGTGTATAACTTTTCATTTCATGCGTTCGCCTTGACTGCGACTGTTTACATTTTCAGAGGCAGAACCAAAAGCAATTACACAAATTAAAAGTTTTTAAACGCTGCTTATCAATACCTCCTCCTAAAGAATAATATACACTTACCCAAACTGTCGTTAAATCTCAACAATGCTCAGTGGTCTACTCAAGTGCTTTAGAATAAATACTATCATATAATTCAAAAAAGTGTACATTGCACCGATAAATTAACGGGTAAGGAATTATATTCTAAAATTTTCAGTGATATACATAATTCACAAAAATGATCAAATTCGAACTATTTAAAATGTTCTTAAAATGCTGCTGTCCCTAAAGTCATGCCACCCTAAACCCGGGCCTCCCGGGTCTATGCGTAAATCCATCACTTCCTACATACATACATACGTATGTATATTTCAAGTCTAGGATTAAGTGTTGCCATTAATTGCTCCAGTACCTAATAACCCGAAATTATTGAATAAATATTTTAGTGCAAATGCTAGCGTAAAATGTAACAGCAGGGCGATTCTATTCTAGACAACTTTTAACATCAATTTTCAAATCATTTTTATGCCAATTTAAAGTAAAATATCTATATTTTATAATAATATAACCTTTTTATACGTGAGCTTTTAAGCTTTATTTAAAAATATAAATTTGTTGTGCACTTCGAAGCATTAAGATTCATAGATTTGCAACCGTCATGTTGCACCCGTCATGGCTTAAAGAGCAAATTTCTTATTATTGAATTATATTTCTCTACTTTAAAAATCATCGTCTGATATCTCATCTTTCACAATAAAAAAGAATAATTCAATAAAAGTTTAAAAATTAACAGAGTTTTGTGTTTTTGTGGTATGATCTTATGAAAGTGGGCCAATTTGGTGGCACCCGTCATGCACTTTAAAGCTCTCTCGTGGCTATTTGAGCGTTTCATATAATTTCTTGTAAATAGATAACAATAGTATATAAAAAAATGTTACCCCTTCTAGAAATAACTTAATTGAAAATGTGTTTCTTTCTATTAGTAAAAGGCGTTTAAAGCGTCTAAATGTTGCACCCATCAGAATAGAATCGCCCAGCATTATTTATAGAACTTAAAAAGTCTTTATAAAGTGCTTTTTAAAACAAATTTTCATGCATAATTTTTCTTTAAAAAGGCTTTATAAAGCCTTTATAGTTTTTTATAAATAAGGCTGTAAGAATACAACTTAATCACTAATGCTAATGAATTAGTTGCTCCTCCAATTGCAAAATTTTTATGTTTTCTATTAAAGGTACTTTAACTTCTTCGGTACTTACAGATACCCAATACCTTAATTAAATAGAGAATTTTATATAAATTGCTATAAACTGGCAACACAGATAGAGCAATCCATTTCAGCTGCATCAAAAGCTATTAAAATCTTTGTGTGCTTTCACTTGCTTACATTTTTGGTTACATTCTTTGCCACTAATTGCGGTGGTACAGAATGTTAGTCAACAACTTTGGTGTTGATAACAAATAAAAGTTTTTAATTTTAAATTGAATATACTTGTACAATGTACATACACGCATGTATGAACATACTTAGTAGTGAAAGCATTTCAAATTTACTTACCTATGTTTATAATTATGTTACACACACACACACATACATACATTCATAGGTAAGTAAACATATATCTGCACAGAAAAAAGCTATAGGTAAATCTAACCAATTTTCAGGATGAGAATTACCTATCAGCGAAATTTCTTGAACCAACCGATTTGAAGCAGTTAAATAAATTTTTTATTTGAAATACGAAAATTAAATAAGATTAAAAATACAACATTTCCTGGTAACTTTACTGTTAAAACTAGGTTAACAGTAAAAAAAAAATTAAAAAATGTTTACATGTACAGTTTTCCAGACTAAATAATCAGCTGACATGTAAACAATATTGTGTCTCCCTCAAAACTATGCTACAATTTCTGTGCTGTTGTTCTAAATTCCATGAGAAAAAATGCCACTCATAGTTAAGGGCTTGATACACTATCACACAAAGTCGTGGTGCAGTTTAAAAAAATTTTCAAAAGGCAATAACAATTCAATACACCAGGGTTGTAGTTTTTCGCTGATCACACGACTTTGTATGATAGTGAGTCATGGCATTTAGTTTTATTATTATTGTTCGAACTTAATTTGTTTCTATATTTATGATTTGATTAGGCTAAAGTTCGTATCGCTTTATTGACCACATTTCATGTGATAATTATTAATGAACAAATAACACCGGAGTTAATTGTAAATATTCTGACAAAAACTTCGTAGAATGGAACAACTAGCCGTTTTCGAAGGCCACTAAACCTTCACCATCAGCATTCTTTCTGTTTGGTCCACTATGTGTGTTGTCAGTTGATGTAGATTTCTGCTTTATATATCAACTCAGCCATTAAGCTGGGGTCACACGATTGGCACAATGTACAAATTTTCGTCGGCTCACTGCGATAGAGTCATAAGTAATAAGCCAAAATGACATTATTACTTAATTAATTCTTGAATAAGTCTGTATGGCCTTATTACTAATGCAGTGTGCTGCAGTTATGTAATTATATTTTAGTTAGTTGAGAAATGAGGCAAATTTACTTTGTTACTTATGAATTTATTTTAGTGAGCCGACGAAAATTGGTACATTGTGCCAATCGTGTGACCCCAGCTTTATTGAAAATGAAATATATGAATTGTTTTGATTCATCGTATTGCAATTTGCTAAAAGCTTCATGTAATGAAAACTCAATTTTAACATCTCTAAATTTGCAACAGTCTTGACATTGTCACTTGTTCTTTACTAATTATGCACTCATATTATATCGCGTGAAAATTTAAAATGTTGAAAATACATTTTGTCTGCTTTGCCAAGATGAACAGAGCACTAATTCTAAAGCAGTACCAAGCCTTTATTAAAAAAGTTTGTTCCTTCGCAACAATGATTTATTTCAGCAATTTACTAATCATTGACACACATATTATAAATGTCAAAGTTTGCATGTTTGGATAATTAAATTTTTGAAAAGAAAATCATTTATAGAGCATTTCAGCATGTGCAGCATTCTTAAAAACAACTACAAAAAAGATGAATTTTCATCGAAATCCAAACCCTGCTTATAACAAAAGAACCACTTAAGAGGTTTTACTCAAATTTAGCACAAGCGCAGATTATTTCTAAAACGACACTGTTTAACCCATTATGGGCCTTTATTATTTTTAAAAATTCCAATCAGGGCCAGATTTTTGGTAACAGAACGAAAAGATTCTTGAGGAAAAAATTTAAAAATTGTTGACATATGTATGTCGATGGCTTAATGTAAAAAAGGCCTAACTCGAATTTTCTATATTTTACAGGAGAAGCAAAAAACTGAAGAAAAAATAAAGGATTTACATGCAGAAATAGTTTTTAAAGTTGCCATAAGTCCTTTATTTTGAACTGTAACGTACCAAGATCTTCAAGGAGGATGCAATTATACGTTGTCGCCCAGAAAACATTAAAAACACGATTTCGAAAAAAATTGAGTTAGCCCCTTTTTATATTAAGCCATCGCTGTATGTGTATTAACCTGTTACTGGCCAATCAAAAGGTTATTTTGATCTTGCTTTCTTATTTTAATTATTCACACAATATCAGTTTCTTTTAGGATGTGAACGATTTCACGGGAAGATGCTAGTATATAAACATACTATATAAAAACATTAAAATGCTTTTAACTATATATTTTGAGATCTTATATAGAAGAGTCAATTTAAGAAGATACATGTGGTCGAACTCGAAAAAAATTTTAGAGAGACATGATTGGAACGATCTATGAGAAATTAGACTACAATTACTGCGGTCCGCTAACATATGATATGACTGAGTTCCATACAAAAATCAATCTATTTTTAATACACTTATATGTACATATACATATATGCATACACATATTTGCTTTAGTTTCTATTGGTAGTCGGAATTTGATTTTTTTTTTAAGAATTTACATAGTTGCATAAGATTTTTTTAAAATTAGCGCTCTGGAGGTGTTGGCAAGCAGATTACTTAGAATAATTAATGAAATTTATCAATAACTTCATGGTGTAATTTTCATATTAATTTGAAAAGTCAATTTTGATACGCATATAAAAAATACGTTTACAAACTTCTTAGAGTGGAAAGCATTTGTCATGATTGAAACCGTGACATATCAATTAAGTATGAGCGAGACGAATTCAATACTACAAAGTAATTTTTGTGAAGCAAAATATCAGAAGCATCACATTACATATACATATACACATATGTTTTAGACACCTGCACAAGACCACTTACAAAAATTTTTAGGACATGATGGATTTCTCAAATGCTTTAATACAGCGAAATCTTCTAAAACAAATGCTTGCCGGAAATTTATTTCACTTATTGCAGGTATAGGAGTAAAGAAGAAAATACTTCGTAACGGAAGAATTTGTGATGGTTGCTTCTTCATACGCATGGGTGCGTATACAAACGTGATGCATGTACATACGCACAGACGTTGTGTGCATGATATTTTATTTATTTACTTTATACAAACGCATAAATGCATTGACATTAGTTGTGTGCGCTTGCTTTAAAAAACCACCCTTAAATAAATAATAGCTTATCATCTACATCTTACACACCAACGTACAATATGCAAAATAACAAGCATACACTCCAGAGTACAGAATGAAACCATTCGCATTTGCTAACAATTCATAAATCCGTTGCTTTTGCCATGCATTTAAACGACAACAATAACAAATGTTATTGCTATGATACAATTCGTTTGCGATTTGTTGATTGCTCATACGCACTCTGTTATTACAATGTCGTTATAACACAAGCAGTTATATTAAATGATGCAGCATGAATGAATGGATTTCTTTCATACCATTCACTCAGTATTTACTGATCTTTTATATATCACATTTAAATAACAAGTTTATTTTCCGTGATTTTAATGCTCATAAACAAAAAAAATAATTAAGTGTGAGATTGGAAATTTTAGAAAAAATAAATGCCGATATTTACAGTGTTAGAAAAAAAGAAAATATAAAAATTAAAATTTGGAAAACACAAAATAGATCGGAAATGTATTTTAAATAACCGTTTCAGATAAAATTTTATATAAAATGCATTTCAAATCTATATCGTGTTTTATGAATACTAATTTAAGAGTTTTATACAAGGACAAAGTACAAAAACTACGTTGCGTTCAATAACAGTAAAAAGTATTCGCACCATTCACTGAGTATTCGTTGCTTTTGACAAGACCAGTGAACATTTACATAAAACAAGCAATGCACGCAATAAAATTCCACGCACTCATCTCTTTCGATTGTGCCATGCATTGTTTTTTTTCAAATGTTGTTGATTGACAACAATATGCAGGTTTTTTGCGATTGCATTCAAAATTACAAAATAAGACATTCAATCTGTTCTCTGATACACGCATCAATACTACTTCTTTTGAGTGTTTGTTACGAAAAAGAAGTCTTCGCGACATCGCTTGTAAACACTCATATACACGAACATCAATACATCCATAGTGCTTCGCTTATTAAACGACATCATTTATTATTGGTTTAGTATAATAAAGACATGCTACAGAAATACATTTTAAAAACAGGACGTATTTACATTTCAAGACTGTTTACGCAGCCTTCTAAAATGTATGTATATATATGAAGTAGTAGAGCTGCAAAACTATCGATAGTACTATCGATAGTATCGATAGTTTTGTTGTAAATGAAATATCGATAGTTTTTTCCACTATCGATACTATCGGCAAAAAAAAAACAAGTAATTAAAAGAGTAAAAATAATCGAAGTCAGTAAACAATAGCCGGCAGCTTTGAAGCAAATTATCCGTAGTTGATTTATGCTTTTGTACAGCGATGAAAAAGTTGGTACAATTGTAAAATTTTAGCGCTATTTGAATGCCAAAAGTACCGTAGCACCGCAATGACCCATTTAGCACTACTGGAATCTCTTTATATTACATGCCAAAAATAGCATTAAAATATATTAACCCCCTTATGCAAAAAATAATGCGTGCTTGAAGTGTACATTAAAAAAAATTTCCATAGAAAAACCGGTTTTAACGTTCACTTATTTTTTTGCACAAGGGTGTTAATCTTTAGCTCGAAGGTATTAGAAAATTAAGTAAATCAAACGATGTTTTCCGGTACTTAAAGAATTGCTGGAGGAATGTTATTTATTCCAAATTCATCTGCAAATGTGGAAATTTTATTTTCGTACCAAGGAGAGAAGCCGACTATTTGCATCGACTGTGAACAATCGAATAAAAAAAAGGTTATAAACGTAGTATATCGTAAATGTTACTTTTATATTCAGATCCCAGCAACTAATATTCTTTGTGCACCTTCTGGCGTTTTGTTAATTGATTTTTAGTTAATTAAAAAGTACAAGTATTAAAAAAATATAAATAAAGAATTAGGTACAATCGTACTGAAAAAATTAAAATTTTTTTTGAAAGTTGTACAATTTGTAAATATGACATCGCATCCCTGCTTCTGTATACATAAGTACTTAAATACATATGTATATTATATGAATTTATTTATAAATCCAAGTGTTATTCGACAAATAGTAGCCACAAGTATCTTAATAAATTCAACATCGTCGACACAAAGATAATTTTAGTGGTACTGATATCGCGACGGCCGCCAATCGTCTCTTACGATAAAACTTTACAGTTAGTGTCTTAAAAGTTATCAACAATTTTCGCATTTTGATAATTCTAAACCATGGGTAGTCCCATAAAATTTTAAGTTCAATAAAAAAGTATATTTTCGATAATATACCGCTTACGATAAAATCGAAAAAAGGCTTGATATATTTTTATATACATACTAATGAAAATGTTGAGGACTCAGGATTTTTTTCGAGTCAAATGTAGTTTATGTGGCAACTTTTACAAAATTATTCGATACTATCGATAGTATCGATAGTTTTACATACAACTATCGAAACTATTGAGTGGAGCGACTATCGATAGTTTTGCAGCTCTAACACAGACTAGAACAATTAACAGTAAATTTAAAAAATTTATATTAAAGGGTGTTCCATCAGTTAATGCAATTTTGACTTTGTAACTTTGACAACTTGCTGTATCTTGGAAACCGTAAGAGCAACACTCTTAAAATTTCCAAAAACGGTAAAACTAAAAAATCAAAAAATTATAAAATCGCCAAATCTAAGAAAATCGCCAAAACCGAAAAAAGCACCAAATTAAAAAAAATTCTAGGACTAAAATAAATCGCGAAAAACCGGAAAAATCGTATAAATGAAAAAAATCGCCAAAGTGAAAAAAAATCCAAAAACAGAAAAATAATCGCCAAAATGAAAAAAAATCGCCAAAATAAAAAAATCGCAAAAATTAAAAAAAAACCCTTAAACAAAAAAATCGTCAAAATGAAAAAATCGCCTTAATAAAAAAACAAAAAAAAAACGCCAAATGAAAAAAAAAACCCAAAACACAAAAAAGTCGCCAAAAATGGAAAAAATCGCCAAAATGGAAAAAAATTCGAAAATTAAAAGAACCCAAAAAGAGAAAAAACCCGTCAAAAAGAGAAAAAAGCGACAAAGCTGAAAAAATCGTTTAAACTGGAAATACTTAAAAAGGAAAAAAGCCACATCAAAGAAATGCTCAAAACCGAATATACGGAACCCTTCGTGCGCGAGTCAAAGTCGCACTTTACTAATGAAAATGTTGAGGACGCTGGATTTTTTTCGAGTCAAATGTAGTTTATGTGGCAACTTTTATAAAACTCTTCGATACTTACATAAAACTATCGAAACTATCGAGTGGAGCGACTATCGATAGTTTTGCAGCTCTATGAAGTAGCTGCAAGTGCTTAGATGACAAATTTCTTTTTTTTTTTAATGAACTGTTGTAAATTTTTTCATATTTTTGCATTCCTGTAATTTTTGGTATGTTATAGTTGACTGTTTTTGACAAACTTAAATTTTTTACACCAACAAGATGAGTGTTGTTGTTGTATAATATTATATAGTTGTGTATACAATGTACATACATATTTTGTCGCTGTTTTAACTAACTGACCTAACTAGCATTTTAAAAATTTAACATGAGAGCAGCTTTTATGGTTGTTTTATACATTCATTCTTATGGCTGCGTCAGAAATCTTTTTACTTATATAGGCATAAGAGTAATGCTTACAGTCATGCAAATTGTAGACAACGTGTATTATGACTTATAAAGTCTAGTAGAGGACCTTAATAATTTTTCAAAAATATGTCAGTTCGGTCAGTTAGTTAAAACAGCGACGATTTGATATATTTGTATGTAAAGATTGAAGTAAAGTCTAAAAAATAAAATTTTATAAAAAGTAAAAATTTTTTCTTTATCAAAATTTTTCCTTCAGATATTAATTGTTTCAGACTAGATTCAGAAATATAGTGAAGTAAGCGGGATAAGATAAATGGCACGGCATGTCTTTTGAGGGTATTTTTTTTTTAACTTTTGCTATTATAAACTAAAATAATGAGGAATGTGATAATAACAGTAATAATAAACAACAAGTTCGAAGAGTAATTTTCTATTATAAATAGAAAAATATTATTGGTTAAAACAAATGTTAAAAAAATGAAGTGTTCGAATAATGAAGCATGTAATTCTTGTTGGAATAGCAACTCTGCCTGCTTTTATGGCTCGTAATGTTTTGTTTTATTTTCTTAAATGAAAAGCGATAGAAATTTTCTGTTGTTTTAAATAATTTTTTTTTTATTAAGTCTAATATATTTTGCTTTCATCTAATTTCCCTATTCTCACCGACTTTCACACATGTTGTTTGCGTTGTTTAATTATTAATATCCTTATAAATTTCATTTAATTGAACTTTCTTCTCTGCTGCAAATTTTTTGTTTAGCAAATTAACTGGATTTATTAAAACAGTTTCATCTGATTACTTTTCATACACCACTGATGAAGTTTCTTCTGAAATATTGAGATTTCTCAAAATTGTTGTTTCTTTGCTAATTTATTTTGATTTTTGTACAATACCTTTTATTCCGGTAGCAGCGACATCAATATCAACTCTGTTGAAATTGTTAAAAAAATAACGTTTGGATTTAATAGCGGGTGCGGTATTGGCAGTGCCAAAGTTTTGCTCCAGTATCTGCTCCAGGCTAACAGTGGGGCTTCTTTCCAGCGGAGGATTAGGATAACTACTGTAAGAATGGGTACAGCGATACTTATATCTCAAACATGAACTAGAACAGCAGTCCAAATGGTTGATGCACTTTAAAATTTTAATTAAAAATGTGTGGTTGAAGTCTACTGATGATTTGTTACAGCAACAATGAAATATATAGACAACGCTGAACCACCAGCAAATAAATTTCAAATTAAAATAAACTTCTGACAATATGTCGAATAATAAATTTCTTAAATGTTAAATTTTAGATTTTATTTTTCATTTTGCCTTATAATTACTTTTATTGTTATCCAATGGATTTCTAATTGTATAAAGGTGTAGAAAAATAAAATAGATTGAAATCGAATATAAATTATTTGCTGGGTTTTTTGTATTAGTTTCAAAGCCTACTACGCTTATTTTTCTTTTGTGATTTTCAAATATATTATTATTTGTGAATTCTCAAATAGTTCTTGAAAGTCTGTGCATAAGATAAGAGGTTTGTGACTATTCAAAATGTGTGGTTGAAGTCTACTGATGATTTGTTACAGCAACAATGAAATATATAGACAACGCTGAACCACCAGCAAATAAATTTCAAATTAGTGTAAAAAGAAACAAATATTTCTGTCAAAAATATTTAAAAAGAGTAAAATGTATTTTTTTATCTTTTGTACTAACGAGGCTTCATGAATAATCGTTGGAACAACAAATCAAAATAGCAATTTCAACAAAATTTTTAAAATATTGGTTACATAAACTTATTTACTGCCCTTTTCACAATTTACAATTAAAAGCTAATAGGGACTTTGACGGCAAGTTTTGTATCAAGAACTGTCAGTTAAAGTTCACGTTAAATCTTAATCATACATTGTGAAAATGGACGTTAGACTACGGGCAAGTCTTTAAAAATTAGTGACTATCCAAAATCGATTTGACAAAGACTTTTGAAATTATTGGAAAAAAAAGGTTTTCTTCATTTTTTCTCTCACGAGGATTGCTTCCCTCGAGAGATATAATCACACGGTTGAGTATAAAAATACTCTGTCAATTAATTGGCTACACATGCGTAAATACAGTGCTATTTTATTTAGACACACACATAAAGCATTTTTTCAAACATCCATACACACACACACACACACACACACACGCACACACACACACACACACACACACATTTTCCATTCTCTTTTATATACTCAAATGTATGTATACGGTTGGCGAATGATGAATAAATATCCCGAGTATGATGCGTATATTTAGTTTTGTCTGATTGAATATCCATAGTTTGAGTCAGTACAAAAGTCTACTGTAAGTTTGTTTATAAAAATAATCATCTTACAAATTCACCATATGCTGCACATTTTTCAATCGTTTTGTCGCAGATCACCTCACATATCACATAAAAGATCAATAAATATTGTAAAAGCCAGTACGAATTTAAGCAAAATGTAAACATCTTTCCGTCTAACAGCCTGTTTGATCAACTGAAAATACTTTTCAACGAAATTCAAGAGAAATCTAAACAGCAACAGCCAGAATACAAGTAGACCTGGAAATTATAAATAAAAGTAAATAAAATTTGATTTGAAATGGTAGCGTGAAACTTTTAACTTTTTGAATCTCACACAATTTTTCTTTGAATAACACTCAGGAAAAAGCTGCAACTTCAAAAGAAGAACTCGTCACATTAATTCAATAATTTTCGATATAATAGAAAATTTATACTAAGATACTTAAAAATAAATAAAATTAATAAATTAATAATGTAAATTAATATTTTTCCAAATTGAAATAAGAAATTTCAACATAACTAGTCTTTCGTTAATGTTTCTTATTAACTCAATATAGCTTTTATTTATTTCGAGCTGTCTTTTTCTCTGGGTGTACCTAGTATGTTTGGTTTAAATTTTGTAGTAATATTTCAACCAATTGGAAAGAAATTATTTACAAAGACATCGGTTTTCTTGAACCTGTTAAATAAAATTTTTATGCACGCAAAGAAAAGATATGGTTGTAGAATGGTTAAGAAAACAATATTATGTTCTCTGAAACAAATGTGTGGTCGTTGAAAACTAGTTATTATTATTTTAAACATTTATTTCGTTACGATAAACAGGGTAATGTTTGAATTTAATAATTACATTATCACATCCATAAAAAAGTGTGATATGGTTACAGTTTAACAATACAGTTTTGTTAAAAATTTATAACTACAAAATAATTTGTTTTATTATTTAAAAATAATGTGATGTAAATAACAATATAATGTTATCCAAAACTATACTGTGATAAGTTTTTAAAAAAATCTTTTTCGGAAACATCTGTCAGTTCAGTATTTCGTTTGTAAGCATCGTTGCCACGACCAAAAAAATTTTGTAACCAAAATACAAAAAAAAGTAACCAAATGCAAAAAAAAGTAACCAAAATTTTTATGGATTTAAAATACTGTCTTTTTTGTACTTCAGTTGAAAAATATACATACATATATTAATATATATTATTATAAAATCATATAATATAAATGGACCATTACATTTAAATTTGTACTTCAGTTTTATAAGTATATCTTATTATAATTAACAATCAATAAAATCAATTTTGTAACAAAAATACTTCAGGTAATATTATTGGAAATTCCAAACCAAAAATATTTTTAGTAACAAAAAAATAATATGTAATTTAATTACATTCGTTAGCAAAACACAAGACTGTATAGACAAACTATTAAATTTGTTAATATTAAAATAAATCTTTGGCAGACCAAACATAATAGGAATTGTTTCGATTGATGCACAATTCTTTAGATTGCATTATTTAGTTTACAGCCTTAAAATCGAGCTTGTTCCTATATTTAGTTTTGACTAGGCTTAGCTGCGAAAATATCCTTTCAGCAGCAGCCGAACTGTGTGCCAGTGACATTAAATTATATACAAAATTCAAAAAATATATAAATCAAATCATAAAAACATTTTTCGTTCAATCCATTTGTATGTTTTGAAACTGCGTCCCAAAATTCAACTATGACCATATCAGCACTTCTAATTTGGAAAATCTGCCAGCGGCGGCTGTTAGCCGACTCACAGCTGATCGGCTTCGTTCCGTGCTTGTTACGCTCTCAAACTTAAGGCTCAGTTAGCCGACTGTAATGTAACGTAATTGCAACAGTAAGAAACAGATGATGCATTTTGTTATGTGAAAAGTAATGAAAACGGTTATAGACATGTAATGTAACGTAACCTTATTTTCACATAAAAATATCAATCAGCTGTTTTTTACGTTACAGTTACATTACATTACAGTCGGCTAACTGAGCCTATAAAAATAAAAAAAATCGCTTTTAACTTTTTACATACAGCCCAATTATGAATAGCAATTCCCAGGGAGTTTTTTCCCTTTTCCCATTCCTCCTATTATGAATTAAAATATCCCCGGAAGAAAACTCCCTGTGAAAATAGTAGGTATTCTAAATATGAGGGAGAGGGAGAATTTGTTGATAGTTTTCTCCCCAAAAATTTTGAAGGGAACTAATGCAAAAATTTAAAAATCAAATTAATAATAATACCGAATTATTATATTTCCCTTTTGTATTTTGTATTTTTGCATTTTTATCTAAACCCTGCGCACATCCACTTCAAAAGCATAAACTACTTCTGTATTCAGAAGAAATATTAAAATACTCAATTTTGCAGTCATCCTTTAAGTTCACATAATAGGTAAATGAAAGATTTGTTTCCTTCTAATATTATATATCAAGACCAATAAGAAAAACTTTATACAATTTACAATTTCCTTTGTACACACAGTCCTTGGGAGTTTAATCCATTTGCATCTGCACCTGGCTCAGATTTTACTCTCTCCCGTATTTTCTTATTCCCCGGCTGTTTAGAATAGGAGGATTATTCCCCGGGAACAAATGGTAAGGAAGGAAGAAAACTCCCCGGGAATATTCATAATTGGGCTGATAGTGTTTGACGTTTAAAGATTTTGCAACCATGAATGCATCTGATTTTTAAAACCAGGCTTCTTATGTTCAGAGACAGACATGTATTTTTTTTAAACGCTATGTTGATTAAGCAGTGTTGTATTTACAACGTATTAAAAACGCCTAAATTGTGATCTTTTATCAAGATAATTATTTATGTGCACATTTAACATACCACATATGTACATACATGTATAAAAAATTGTTATTTTTGTGTTGAAAAAAGTAACCAAAATGGAAAAAAAGTACACAAGTACACATTGGAAAAAAAGTATCCCATTTTGTTTACAAGTAACCAAAACGGCAACGCTGTTTGTAAGCTATCGGTAGTGCACGGGTGGTGTTAAGTAAATTAATAAATAAATGAAGTAAAAACAAAAGGGTAGATCAATAAAAATATACAAACATTTGTGTATCTCTTTATACATATATGTCTGTATGTCGTGTAAGTATACATTTCTATATATATACATTTTATTTCAACAATATTACTTTATTTTTATTTCGAATTTAATGCACAGCTGTTTCTACAATAAATATATTATTAAAAAACAAAATGGTATTATTATATTAAATAATACTCTGGTCGTATTTAAAAATATTAATATAATATTAGAACATGGTATGGTGAGTCTCAATTATATTTGAGTGACATCTAACAATAGTGTTGTCATATTTAGGGCCATTTTCACAACTTACTTTTAGCTAAAGGTAGGATTTTGTCTGCCCGATAAATATTTTTGCATTATTACAACTTAAACTTTTTATTGGTATTATTATCAATAATAATAATATTTAACGGATACAAAAATAATAAATGAAGTTATTAAAATGCTCGGCCATTTATCCGGCAGAAAAAATCCTGCCTTTAGCTAAAGCCAAGTTGTGAAAATGGCCCTTACAATACTAAGATTAGGTGTAACAAAGTTTATTGTTTTTGTAGATAATATTATTATTAACTCAGATAATAATATTATTAAAGTTTGCTTTTCTATTAACAATAATATGATTTGGCTGCAACCATGTAATTCAATCATAGTATGTTGCTGTTTGATTATAGTTACCTCAACCATATTTTTTCTTTGCGTGTGTGTTATAGTACAATTAAATTAAATTAAAAATACAATATTGCATGGTAACTTTGCTGTACGCAAAATAAGTAGGTTTCACCAATTTCGCCTATAAGGAAATTAAAAATTTTTACATTTATAATTTTTCGTAGTAATCAGTGATGTTTTAATTTAAGCCTAATAAAAATTTGTGTGAAATTTCGAGACAAGTTAACTTCTTCGTACGAAAAGTTTGACATCTTAACAGTTTAAACATATAAGTTTGAGGAGAAAACTGCGAACAGCGAACAAAAATCTGTTTTCAGAAGAAAAAACTGCCCAAAAATTTTTTAAGATTAATTTGAAATTTATTTACTGCTTGTTCAGCATTGTCTATATGTATTTCATTGTTGCTGTAACAAATCGTCAGTAGACTTCTACTACATCTCTTATCTTGTGCACAGACTTTCAAAAACTATTCGAGAATTCACAAATAATAAAATTTTTGAAAAAAAAGCGTAGCAGGTTTAATTAATTTAATTTAATTTTCGTAACTTATTTTCGATTTTATTGAGCACTACTGCTCAACTGTTCAAAAAATTCGCAAAGCAGACAAATCTGCACACTTGGCAACACTTCATGTAAACAATATAAAGTGGCCCTTGAAATTATGCTACATTTTCTTACGTTCGTAAGAAATTTCCTGTATTTAACAGATTGTCCCACGATGTCACTATGACAGGATTGCCATTGTTCCTTCGCAACAATGATTTATTTCAGCAATTCTGCTAATCCTTTAAATTTTTGAAAAAAAAATCATTTATACAGCATTTCTGTATATACAGCTTTCTTAAAAACAACTTCCAAAATAGATGACTTTTCATCGAAATCCGAGTCCTGCTTATAAAAAAAAGAGCCACTGAAGACGTTTTATTCAAATTCGGCACAAGCTAAGATTATATACCGAATTGAGACATAGAAGAATTTTTATTGCACAAAAAAGATTTTTGAGGAAAAAGCTTACTTACTTATTTTAATTATTCAAACAATATCAGTTTCTTTCAGGATGAGAACGAGTGCACGGGAAGATGCTAGTATATATATAATATACAAACATTAAAATGCTTGTAACTATATATTTTGAGGTCTTATATAGAAGAGTAAATTTCAGAATATCCGTATGTGCGAACTGAACAAATTCAGAGATATATGATTGGAACGATCTATGAGAAACAAGACTACGATGACTACTGCCGGCTAACATAAAATATGACTGAGTTGCATACAAAAACCAATCTTTTTTTTATACATTATAAGCATATACGTGTACATACATATACATTTGCTTTAGTTTCTGACCCCAAGGGGAGTCTATTTTTGACTACGGGTCTGGCAATCCCGGGCACCCAGCTAGGGTAATGTAGCTTTTTCCGCTGGCGGACCTTTGGATCATTACCCGTAAAACTTATGTGTTACTACCCAATCTCTGAACATAAACAGAGTAACGGATGTGCACATATTTATAAAAGGAAAACAAATATTGTACGCCCGTTGTTTTCAGTTAGGTGCAGCGTCACCTAGAACTGCCCCTGAGTTCAAAAGACGATAGGGGTGAAGCCCTTGTGGTGGAACTTCGAGGTCTAACCAGAGGCTACTTCTGGTACCACGGGTGCCGGTTGCCCGACAGCTGGGCTGCTTAGAGATAAATGCATTGCGGTTGCCGGAAATTTCTGGTCCAAAATGGCTTTCGTCCTGGATACGACCCCAGGACTCGTTCACTTTTTAGTGTCTTGCCGTAGTAGGCACAGAAACTTAGGTGGCGTGCTTGCATTCTTCTCGTGTAAGTGGTCCTCGCTGCTCTGAAGTTCTGAGTGCATGTAGCGGTCGTCAGTTTCCTTTGCTAAAATGCCGAGTTCGTCCTACCCCAATGGGGTATGCCCCACGGGGTTAAAGGGACGATTTTGGTAGGTGTGGAGTAGGCACTGGTTATTTGGCGACACAGGCATGCGTTCTTTATGGATGAGTGGTTAGCTGTGCCGGCAATGGTTGAGGAATTTTCTTGGGGACCTCGCTTAGGTGTATACACAACACCTAAGCGCGGAAGCCGGAGAATTATCGTGGTGGTTGTGGTTGCTACCAAAATCGCTGGGAGAATAGTCTTGGCTTCCCAGTGTTAAATCAATGCTAGTGGTTGGTCTGACGCGGTCAGCCAGACACTGTTCTAGGTGATGTTGCCATTCAACAGAGCTGCTATGGGCACGGACATAGCAGCAGAGTTTAGATAGCTCAAAGTACCTCAGCAAGGTACTTGAATATAGAACAGAGATAACTATATTCAAAGATTGCAACCTATGTGCCTTCTGGAGTGGGCCATAGGTTCATTCTAAAAGGGTGCATGGGGGCGTTGGTCTGGCGTCTAATCCACACCCGGTGCTTTGGCACACGTGAGATAAAGCCGTAACGGCAGGTACTCACGTAAAGCAATTGCACCTCTGCTTTAGTTTCTGTTGGTCGTCGGAATTTGATTTTTTGAGGAATCTCCATAATTCGTAAAATATTTTTAATTAGCGGTCCAGTGGTATTGGGAGGCAGTTCACACAAAAAAAAAACTATGAAAGTTATGAATAACTTGATGGTATAATTTTTATATTAATTTTTAAATTCAATTTTGATATGCATATAAAAAATACGTTTATAAATTTATTAGAGTGTAACCGTGTCGAATCAATTAAGTATGAGCGAGACGAAATCAATACCACCAAGTAATTTTTGTGAAGCAAAATAACAGAAACATCAAATTAAATATTTATATCAAGTAGCTGCAAGTGCTCGGGTTAAGAAAAATTGTACGGCAAGTCTTTTCAGGGAATTTTTTAACTCTTGCTTATTATAAACTTATTAAGCCGAACTAATAAGGAATCTCATAATATTAGTAACAATAAACCGACGTTGATATTCGTGGCAATTTTATAAGCGAATTGAAAAAATTAATAAAAATTTTGCGTGTAAAGTTAATTAAATTAAGTAAAAATTATTCAACTTAGTTTTTTCAATATTAAAAAAATCATTTTATTATGTTGTTAATTAAAATAACAAAAATTAAAAATTTTAAAAACCCCGACTTTTTTCAGAAAAGATGTTATATCTTCTAAACGGCTGGACCGATTTTCTTTAGCTAAGAACTAAGAACCCTCTCGATCAAGTCATCTTTCAAACAGAAAAAACTAAATGAAAATCAGTCCAGCCGTTTGGCCTGTACGTGGACACGGACAGACACACAGATACACAGACACACAGACGCACACTGCAAACTTATAACACCGCTTTTTTAGTCGGGGGTTAAAAAATATATATAAATATATCAACTTTTCCATCCCTGAGAGAAGTCAAGCTAGTACCAATTTTCGTGCAGCAATTTTTCTTTTTATTCCTTAAATTTTAATTTCCGTTCAGTAGACTTCAATCCAAAATTTTGGAAATGTGGTAAAAAATTTCATATCGCTCATATACTAAAACAACGTCATAACTCAAAAAATGGGATTTTCGAGCTATTCATATTTTGTAAAAATTTTATACATATATCTTTTATACTAAACTCTTGAGAGAAAAATAAAAATTTTTTTTGCATTAAGGTGCCATTAGAGGTGTTATAGCCATAATGCCATAGCTATTACCAAATCAAAATTTAATTGGTTTCTATTGCAATGGCTATGGCGTTATGGGCGAGACACCTGTAATCAAATGCAGTCTTGCCCATAAGTTTGGTTCCAACGGCTGTTTTCTATGGCTGTGGTTTAGTCGCGTCTAGTTGCACCATCATTAAGTTGTGTGTTAATTGAAAAATTTTAAGTCGTTTTCTGATATTGAGTTATTAAGTTGTTTTAGTAAATGAGCGATATGTTTATAGAAACACGCTTAATATATTAATATATACTTGAAGTTTACAAGTTTTATTGCATAATAAAATTTAATCAAAATTAATTGTTCATTCTTAAATGTTTTAAATAAAAGAAAAAAAAATATGTATTTCATTCTCTTCCGGAGCAAAAAAAAAAAAAAAAGAATTACTTATTCACTCATATTTGGCAGCAAATTCGGCTTTCTAAGATTTTTCTCCTTAGTAGTTATTTAAACTGCCTGTTCTCGTACAGAGTATTCTCTCACGTAACGCACTGGTGTAAGTAGCCATGGCAAAGTGTGGAGCAACATTCTTCATTTCTGTAACACTAAAAATTAAGAGGGGAAATATTAAAAAGTTGAAGCAAAGTTTATCTAGCGTAATGTGTGAAGAGTATACTAATTAAATAATATCTACTCATACGCCACACTAGGGAAATTGACCTATAACTTTTATGAAAAATATAAAACATAATATCATTTTTTAAATATTATAATAATTTATTCGATCTTTTTTTATTAATTATATATAAATTTTATTTAAGCTTTAGGTCTTTTGTAACCAATTTACAATTTTATTTATTTTTTTATTGATATTTCCCTTCGTCACGAAGCTACACAGAGTTGAAGCGAAATATCGATTAAAAATTAATAAAACTGTAAATTGATTACAAAAGACCTAAAGCTTAAATAAAATTTAAATATAATAAAATTTTTTGAAAAATCGGATAATTTTTCGTCCTTGACCGAGAAATGCCTAATACGCGAAGTAAAACACTATTTTGTGTGTAATACTCGTAACATAAATTTTCCTAACTTCCCTCTATAGAAAATTACTGATTTTACCGCAATTTTCGAGTTTTCATTATATTTCGACGTTTTGAGGTCTTGACAAATTTCGACTCGATGCTGACAAATTTCACAATGATGTCTGTTGGATGTATGTATGTATATGTGTGTGTAAACATCGGAAATTCGCCGCATTCGAAAGATGTTGAGCTTAAAAAAAATTTTAAACCCACACCATACTCACACTTACGTGTTTAACGTCTGATTCGTGTTTGATTGTTTGAACACTACGATTTTGAAATGTTTTTCCATACATTAACATGTTTTGTTAAACATCTCAATTGAGATGTTTTAGATGTAAACACTTCTTTAAACACGTAAATGGAGTATGTTTAGCACATTATGGCAACTTTGTGGTGTTATTAAATCGCGACACGTGAAAAAAGTGTGATATTTACAAAACTGTGCTACTGCTTCACAGTTTTTGTTTTTTGAAAGTAAAAACAGGTAGTTATTTTTTTAACAAAGAGTCTTCTAATAACATATTTAATAACTCAGTCAATTTCTAAGGAATTTTTTGAATGCCAATTCTGCCTGCTATTACACTGTGTGACAAGAAAAAATACCTGTGAAGTTTTACTATTTTTCTGGTAGGAATTATCGAGCATAAAAACAATCTATATATGAAATATTCCAAAATCAACCTCTAACTAAGGTGAGTATCAATCGATTTTAAATTTATATAAACGGATTTAGCAAGAAAAGACTAAGACCTTTCGAATAATATGTATTTCATTTCAGTTGATTTCAGACAGCGAAAAATATTATACAGACAGTGTTTTAATAAAAAGTCTTTTAATAAAATATTTAATAACTCAGTAAATTTCTTAGGAATTATTGTACACAACCTTCGAATTACTTCTAATCAATTACGTTTTATAAATACAAAAAAAAAAAAACTGCGCAAGAACGAATCCAAAGTAGAAAAGTGACGATAAAAACGGAAAAAATTATATTTGGAAAAATACACACAAATATCTGAAATTTACTGAAATAAAATATATATTGTTCGAGAAGTCTTAGTCTGGTCCTTTTAAATCCGTTCATGAATTTCACATTGGTTTGTATTCAACTTAGTTAGAGGTTGATAATTGCACACGGGTACGAAAACCCGGGTTTTTACCCGTAACTCAAGAGTTTGGGGGGTTTTTCGAAAATTTCATATACAAATTGTTGTTATGTTCGGCAACACTTTACAGGTATTTCGATTTCATTAATTTATGTCACACAGTGTTAAAGTTATGGTTCGTAATGTTGTGTTTTATTTTCTTAAAAAAAAGATAGAATTTTACTAATTATGCTGTTAATGTTATTATTTTTTTTTAATAAGTCTAATATATTTTGATATTATTTAATTACCTTATCACCAATTTCCAAACACTTTGGCTTTTCTGTCGATCTTTGAAATGTTGTTTGCGTTGCTGCATTATTAATCTCTTTATAAGTTTCAGTTGTTTCGTCGCTTATCACATCTATCTTATCTGCTGCAATTTCATCCCGATTAACTGGAGTTTTTAAAGTAGTTTCATCGGATTGCCTTTCATACGCCACTGTTGAAGTTTCTTCAAAGTTAATAAGATTTTTTAAAAGTCTTCTTTTATTGCTAATTTTTTTTTTTGGGTTTTTGTACAATACCTTTTATTTCGGTAGCAGCGACATCATTATCGTTATCAATTCTGACTAAAAAATAAGGTTTAGGTTGAGTAACGGGTACGGTATTGGCAGTGCCGAAATTTTGCTCCAGTATCTGCTCCAGAGTAGCAGTGGGCCTGGTGTCAACTGGCGGGTTAGGATTATTGTTGTAACTGCGAAGACAGCGATACTTATAGCTCAAACATGAGTTAGAACAGCAGTCCCAATGGTTGATGCACTATAAAATTTTAATTTAAAATAATTAAATTTTAATAATCGTTTATGAAGGAAAAAATATTTCTGTAACAAATATTTAAAAATAGTAATACGTAAAGTTAAGAGAATTGAAATTTTGTATTAGTATCAGCGATGTTAAGCATTAATTATTTTACAGTATTTTATGCTTGCGCAATTTGACTAAAAATATGGTAACTCTGTGCTATATTTTGTACTAACGAGGATACATAAAGACTCTTTAGTATAACAAATAAAAAATAGCAATTTTAGCCAACTTTTTAAAATATTGGCTGCAAGAACTTATTTAGGCAACGGACAAGTAATTGTGAAAAAGTTGTTAAAAATATGGGAATGGGTTGAACTCAAAGTCCATTCCTGAATCTCCCCGCTAAGCCACAGATTTTGCTCAAATTTCAGGCATCCTATATAGTTGTTAATGGCCGTATTCAAAAAAAAAAAAAATATTTGAGCTTGAAGTGTCCGTTAAAACAAAATTACCATACAAATTTTGCAAAAGAACGCTTGAAGTTCAAATTAATTTTTTTTTGTGGATACGGCCTTAAGTCTTTAAAAATTGGTGAATATTCAAAACGAAGACTTTTGAAATTATTAAGAAAAAAACATTTTTCTCGAATCTTTTCGTCAGCGATATCTCTCGAGGGAAGCAACAGATTGTAGTCAATTCTGCAGCCATCAAAATGTCTTTTTGACAAAAATTTAGTGAACATTTTATTTTCGAAATCTGCTGAACCGAATGTGTCAGATTTGTTTCCGATCGATTGAGCTGTTCTTAAGTTATGAGATGTTTACATACACAAACACTCATTCATATAAACTTAAAAAACCATTTATAAAATATTCGGACACCATCCCGAAAATAGTCTTAAACTATTGCCAGGACCTCAAAACATCGAAATATGATAAAATCTGGATTTTTCCAAAACTGGGATAAAATCAGTAACTTCCTATAGCGGGAAGTTTAAAAAACAAGCAAAACATGTTTATTGCGATTCGTATTTTTTAAGATTTTAAGCTGATGTTTGTATTTTTACCAACTCACAATTAGTATGTAAAAATAACGAAGCATGTATTATTTATGTACGTGGGCGGATCAATAAGTCGGTGACTTTTTGAATGAAACACAGTTTTTTTTGCACACCGAAAGAATTTTGCTTCATTAATCTAACGAAACAATTTCATTAAATTTTTTTTTCACAAATCAAATGATAATTTCACAAATCTAATGACAATTTCAGGAATATTGTGAAAGAATTTCATTGGTATTGCTTCATTGGTATTCTAGTTTCGTAACAATATTTCATTGGATTTATGACAATAATATTTTCTAATTATTAAGAAATCCTTTTATATTTAAGAAACACTAGATATACCAAATGGACGATACGCTCGTCCGTATTCTAGAATCAAAATGTAAATAATTTAAGATTCAAAGAAAATGTATCTAAACGTCATAAAAAATTCATTAAAACACAGCCACGCACATACTTACGTACATATGCAACCATAATTAATTAATACATGAAATTAAAAAAGAAAACCTAAACAAAATCCCTTTAACCAAGTTAATTCAATTTATTCAACTCTCTTCCTTTAAGTATTATGGCTTTCATGCAACAACAAATAAGAGAAAAAAATTGTTAGATCAAGAGAAATACTACAAACACACACACACACACACTCATGTTTTGGTTATTTTTTACTTGTAAGCTAATAAATGCGTGTGTAATATGTTTGCATGTAGTAGTAGCAACTTTAAACGCTTATAGCTCCCAAAATACTAAACCGATTTCAATAAAATATAGATTCTGCACATCTGTATAAAAAATCCTTTAAACCGTATAAATCTTTTTAAAATCGGTGCAGTGGTACCAGCGTAAAAGGGATTACAAAAAACATGTTCGCCTATTAATTATATAGATTTACAGTTATTTCTTGAAATAAACATATATGTGTACAACTTAAATCAATGAAGTTATAGATTAAATTCTGTGTTTCAATGAAGTTATTTCATAGCATTGATGACACGTTAAATACATCTGACGAAATTTTCATTAAAATAATTTTAACGAAACTGGTTTCATTAATCCAACGAAGCGTGATGTTGGTTGAATTTTAATGAATTTTTTCATTGGATTAATGATGAAATTCATAGAACTTATGAAAAAAATTTTTTCAGTGCAAAGCAAAAATTTATTTTTCAACATAATCTCTTTTTAACCAAATACATTTAGTCCAATCTTTCTCCAGTTTTTGTATCCCTTCCAAAAAATAGGATTTTCGAAGTCCTTAAAATTGGTTAATAATTTCATCGTTCGAGCTAAATCTCTTTCCACTGAGCCATTTCTTTAGGTTTGGAAATAAAAAGTAGTCACTAGGGGCTAAAACCGGACAATATGGCGGATGGGGTACCAATTCGTAGCCCAATTCATAGAGCTTTGCCATTGAGACTGCACACTTGTCTTGTCTTGATGAAAAAGAACTTTCTTCTTGGCCACATAAAAAACCAAAATTCATTTTTAGTAACCAAATTCGTTGAATCAGTAAATATTTTATTTGAATGCGGTCCTACAAATAATTTTGTAAATTCTGATCGGCTGAGTTCGGCTGAGAGAAAATTTTATTTCAGTGTGTTGGTGTTTATCTTGCTTGTTGGTAGAAATAGCGTGCTGTTGTGCGGTTGTTGTTGTTTAGTTGTTGTTTATTTTGATTGATCGTGTTGTATACATGTAAATGCCGAAAAGAAGCCGACAAACGTCGTGGCCTGTTTCTTCTCTACACAGTTTTTTTGGTACAAATTAATTTAGTGGAACAGTACAGAATATTTACTGAAACTACGTTTGATTTCAAAAAAATATATGTTTATAAATTTTTGGAAATAATTTTTTCTGTGTGGGGTCGTTTTCTTTTTAAATCCTCATTAAATCAGTCTAATAAGTTGGCATAATGTTCGCCGTTTATTGTTTTTCCCTTTTGAAGGTAATTGATGTGGATTATACCGCGTGCATCCCAAAAAACCTACCACCTTATTGGCCGACAAACTCACTTTGGCCTTATTCAGAGCAGGTTTAGACTGCTGCTTGCTCTCCAGAGTTTAGTAATGGATCCATGTTTCATCCACAGTTACAAAACGCCGCAAAAACTCATTCGGATTACTGTTAAACAACTCCAAATAATCCTTTGGAGTTGTCAACGTTTATAGTCAATTCAGAGCAAACGCGGCACCCATCTTGCAGACAACTTTCTTAAACACAGCTGATTATTAAAATTGAAACCACACTGCCATATGATATGCCTATGGCATCAACAATCTCACGCTCTTTTACTTTTCGATCGGCCAAAACCATATCGTGGATTTTTTTTTCGGGTGTAATGACCTCAATTGGCCGTCCAGAACGTTCAGCGTCATTTGTACTTGTGCGATCACAACGAAAGTCAGTAAACCACTCTTTTGCCATTGAAATCGATGGTGCAGAGACCCCATAGTATTTATCGAGCTTTTCCTTGGTTTGATTGACGGTTTTTTTTTAAGCAAAAATAATGTTTAATGAGCACACGAAATTCACTTTTTTCCATTTTTAGAAAAATACACGAGGTTGTATGTTCTGAATAGCTGTTAAACGCAAAGTAAATAAGGACACTTGTAGCATTTCATATTACTACGAGGGAAGTTCTTAAAGTCACGGACTTATTAATCCGTCCTCGTATATATATTTGGCGTTAAATCTAGCAAAAAATAAATACAGATACAAAATGAAATAAAAGTGTTTGTTCTGAATTTAACATTTCTGTTTAAAACTTTTTAAAATAGTATGTTTATATACATATGTAATTCTCAATAATTTTGAGAAGTTTTCTTTAAATGTATGAAGTTTTTATTTTAGCTTTTTTCAAGAAATTATTTATTTGAAGTCTACTGATTAGTTTGCTTAGTCAACTATAAATAAAAATTCTTCATATTAATTATACAATAGTTCTTGAAAATTTTTTAGTACGCATATTAAGCTGCTTCACTCTTTCAAGAAGTTTACTTTAAGCCCACTTATAAGTTGGCATTAGTTCTGTACAGTATCTGTACAAGTTTAAATTTTTAAATTCTTAGCAATATTTATTCTTTGTATTGTAAATAAAGCTAAAGTTTTTATGTATGAAACTATTTAACTTAATAAATAAATACGTGTCTGAATCAAACAGTTTTTCATTAGTAATTAGTGGTTACGCTTTTTTGGGCACATAACTCAAGAATAGTTTAACCACTAACCGAAAACAGAGTGTTTTATTAAATCAGTTTTAAACAATAAAAGTGATAAAATCCAAAATCTAAACAGCTTTTAAGCTAAAAACACAACGTCGACTGCTGCAAATTTGATTAAAATCGATTGATTTGTTCGTGAGCTATCATCGAAGAAAAATTTCGTACAAAGCGCCTCATATGAATTTTTTCACTTCGGTTAAAAGGTTAGAGAGATATCATCACCAGGGCTGTGAGCTTGAAATGAACGGCAAGTTTCACTGAAGGCCTTCAAGGTTAACCATATTTTTTTTACTCTTTTTGTTATTTAAAATAATCCTTAATTTTTACAGGCTTATTTATAAAACTTAAAAAGTCTTTATAAAGGGGTTGTAAAACAAATTTTCATACAAAATTTTTCTTAAAAAGCCTTAATAGAGTCTTTTTAATTTTTATAACTAAGGCTGTTAGATTTTATTTTCATATAATGCTTCTTAATTTTTTATTTGAATCCTTACGGATATATTCATTAATTTCTTACTTTAAGTATTTAATTTTTTTTAAATCATTATCTTTTTAAGTTTTTTCAAATATATAAGTTAGTTCTTAAATTGTGTTTTAAAATTTTTCAATTATTTTTTTTATTGAATCTTTTAAGCACTTCGAATTGAAACTTTAAAAATATTTTAACTCTACTTCAAATATTTTTTAATTAAAACACTCGTTTAGGTGTTTTCAATTTTAACAACTACTTAATACCGACCGCAGCTTTCGTGATACACTCAAATCTATTTTTTAATTAATTGTGGGTTTTTCTTATGGAATTTACTTGTTATGAAAGTTACTAGAGTATTATATAGAGGCAATTTTCAAAACAGCTTTTTTTTAAGATTCTTCAGTTATCGTATAATGTTGATATTCGCATTTATTATTTTTATTTATTTTATTCTGATGTAGGGAAATAGTCAATAAGTATAGATGTATCGCTAATTTACTTGAACAAGTTCATAACATTTGTTTTTAAATATTTTCGTAGTTTTTAAAACACCCGCTAGTAGAGAACTTTTTTCATAAAAAAGAGTGCTTTCAACTTACAAAGAAAACTATGAATACTTTAATGCATATGAAAATAAACAGATAAGCTCCCTTCTTTAGATTTCTCCAATAATAAACCAGAAATTCTTGTTGTTAAACAGTACGTACAGACAACAAATAAAAACAAAAATAAACATTGGTGGCGTCAGATAGCAAATAAGCAAATCGTTAAAAAAAAAATGGAAAAAGTACACAGTTTTCGGACGAATACTTGAGCAAGTTTTGAACAGTGAGTTTGCTTAAAAATAATTATCATCTTACAAATTCACCATTTGCTGAACATTTTTCAATCGTTTGGCCGCAAATCACCTCACATGACACATACAAGATCAATAAATATTGAAAAAGCCGATAAGAATTTAAGCGAAATGTAAACATCTTTACGTCTACAGCTTGTTTGATCAACTAAAAATAATTTTTAACGAAAATAAAGAGGAATCCAAACAGCAACAGTCAGAAATAAAGCGCTAATTTTAAACACCAGGGATGTTCAATACATTTTGTTGTTTGTTTTATTCTTGATTGCAGAATACAAGTAGACTTGCAAATTATCAATAAAATGAAATCAAAGCTGATTTGCATTGGTGTCGTGATACTTTTAAGTCTCACAAAACTCCTCTGCGAATTATCTGGTCTGTTTGGTTTAATTTTTTTTTGAAACCAATTGAAAACAAACTATTTTCAAAGCATATAAAATTCATAAGTATACCAAAGTTTTTTAAAAATTTAGGAATATATAGGGTGTTTTTTTCAGAGGTATAGAACTTCGAATTGAAATAAAACACAAGAAAATCGTCCTAATATCCATCAATTTGGCTTTATTGGAAGGATAATTTTATGCCATTAATGTTTAAATATGATTTCGGGCATGTGGCCGCCGCGGCTGGCTCGAATAAAGCCAATTCTACAGGTCCAATTTTCAACCACTTTTTCGAGCATATGGGGCCGTATGTTGGCAATAACGCCACGAATGTTGGCTTCCAAGTCCCCTAACGTTTCTGGTTTGTTGGCGTAGACGAGCGACTTCACATATCCCCAAAGAAAATAATCCAATGGTGTCAAATCACACGATCTTGGTGGCCAATTGACAGGTCCATTCCGCGAAATTATGCGCTCATCGAATGTTTCCTTCAATAAATCGATTGTGACGTGCGCTGTGTGGCATGTAGCGCCGTCTTGTTGGAACCACAACTCATCCACATTCATGCCATCCAATTCGGGAACAAAATAGTCGGTTAGTAGGCTCCAATTGCTGTGCACGGTGGCGAATCGATTCATTCGGGTCCTCTTCAACACTTTGCTCTACAGCGGCAATTGTTTCTTCGGTGCGCACTGTTCGACGTCTCTGCGGATGCGTATTATCACATAGAGTAAACGTAGTGCGAAAACGATCCATGGTTAACCGAATTAATTGCTCTGATGGACGATTATGTCGACCATAAAATGGACGGAGCTTGCGGTAAACTTCGCGAACTGAACCATTATTTTCGAAATAAATTCGCACGATTTGCAAGCGTTGTTCTTTTGTCAACCTGTTCATGATAAAATGGCAAACCAAACTAAATATTAATCACTTGACAGCTGACAAAATGGCCGCCAGTTAAAAAAGTGATGCCAACTTAAAGTTCTATACCTCAATAAAAAACACCCTGTACAAGATACCGAAGTATATTTATTTGATGTTGAGTCTATAATGTAATTAACATGAAGAATTTTGCTTATTGTTGGTTAAACAGAAATTATAAAAACAGATTCAAAATTACATAAAAATGTATTTCGTGAATGTAAATTTTTGTTTTTTTTTGTTTTTTTTTTTTATTTTTGAAAATCATATAGACATGATTAACCATGAGCAAATAAACTTCACTTAAAATTACTTTTATTTTATTTTTTTTTATTTTATTTAACTTTATTTAATTTAGTTAAATTTAATTTTATTTTACTTTATATTATTGTATTTTATTTTAATTTATTTTATTTTTTTAATTTATACTATTTTATATTATTTATTTTATTTTATCTTATTTTATTTTATTTTATTTTATTTTATTTTATTTTATTTTATTTTATTTTATTTTATTTTATTTTATTTTATTTTATTTTATTTTATTTTATTTTATTTTATTTTATTTTATCTTATTTTATTTTATTTCATTTCATTTCATTTCATTTCATTTCATTTCATTTCATTTCATTTCATTTCATTTCATTTTATTTTATTTTATTTTATTTTATCTTATCTTATTTTATTTTATTTTCTTTTATTTTATTTTATTTTATTTTATTTTATTTTATCTAATTTTATTTTATTTTATTTTATTTTATTTTATTTTATTTTATTTTATTTTATTTTATTTTATTTTATTTTATCTAATTTTATTTTATTTTATTTTATTTTATTTTATTTTATTTTATTTTATTTTATATTATTTTATTTTATTTTATTCATTTAAGATAATTTTACTTTCTTCTATTTTTCACTTCAATTTTTATTATAATTTATTTCACTTTATTTTATTTAATTAGTTTTTATTTTTTTTATTTAAAAAGGATTTTATTTTAAGACATTAAATTAAACTATTTTCTTGAGCTTTCGGTCAGTTTATATTTTGAGTTTATTATCTTCAATATTTCGTTAACCTTCGGTTAACTTCTTCAGGATAACGAAATATTGAAGATAATAAACTCAAAATATAAACTGACCGAAAGCTCAAGAAAATAGTTTAATTTAAAACATAAAAAAGGTCGAAAAATTAGATAAAAATATTTTAAGACATTATTTTGTATATTTCACATTATATGATTTTGTTTAATATTTGTATAATTTTAGTAAAAAAAATTCGTTTCATTGGCGACAACCCGAAGTACTGTTTTGTGGAAAATTTTTAACTTACAGTAAACGATAATTTTATTTGTATTAAAATCTGAAACGATAAGTGAATAGATAAAACTTTTATTTTATTTTCGCACTTCATAACGTTTTTAATATTAATTTTATTGTTTTCAATTGTTTATTAATAAATCACATTCAAAACAGTTTATAAATAACATTGAACCGGTTAAAATCGTCAGCACGTGGCCAATGTGACCAGAGTGGACTAAAAACTTTAATATACCACACACTATACATATATATATGATGAGTTAAAACTAATCTTATAATATGCGTGAATATCTGTTAAAAATGAGCTCTAAAAAATGTTTGCTACTACAAATAGTTACGAGTATGACGCTAATTTTGTGATTTCAACACTTTTTGGAAAAACTATTCTAACATTTAGATAAAAAAAAACAATTTTTGAAAAAATTTTATAAAAATATTACGTTTATCACAAAAAAATTATTAGCTACTACTAGCAACTACTACAAGATGGCCACATTTAAAACTACCATGAACAATTTTAACTTGTTATTGCTTTTTTAACAGGGCAGGAAATGATGCAATATACATTAAATTAACAAAAACAAATTTATATTGTAGTGATGCTAGATTATTTGCATAATAAAGAAATAAATTGTTATTAATTCCGACAACTTTTTGCTAAAAGCAAACAATATTATTGTTATTATTAATTGTTGAGTTTGAATGATTACCAATTTATTTTTATTCCTTTTAGAAACTAGTAAATAAAAGCTATCGAAAACAAAACAACAAATAATACAGCGAATGCAAAATATAAACAATTAAAACCAAATTGTAATAAAATGAAATTTTTATTGCATTAAAAAAAGTATTCAGCAATAAGTGTTTGCCCGATTCTTACTACAAATTGTGCAAACTAATCAAATGACTGCAAAAATGCACACTTTTGCTCAACACAACAACTAAATAAACATATTTACAATTTTCTTCATTTTACTTCGTTTGTGATAAAAAAAAAAGTTCTCTCAGTACACTAAATCATAAACAGTCGCAACACAAAATTATGAAAATTGTTTAGTTTTTCATAAACAGGGCATTTACACCTGCACAAACTCTAGCAGATTTGAATCCAAAACAAAATCCATTAACTGAAAATGTTTCAAACTGCAACAAAAAAGAACTGCTATGTAGCCAATTCACACTCCTTTTCAAGCAGACCGTAGCTAATTCATTAATCTTTTGTATAAATATTTTGTACAGGGTAGTAAAAAATAAATAAAAATATTAAAGGTATTCACGTCAAAAGTTGAACTGTTGCAGAAAAGCAAAATTGCAAAATTTTCAAAAAATATAACAACAACCACATAGAAAATTATTTTGCACAAATGATGCAAAATTGTCAGGGTCTGAGTAAGTGCAAGATTATCATGGTAAATTTTGCAAAGTTGTGCAACTTTTTATGGCATTGCCAATTTAAAAAAAAATGGACAAAAAGTACTTATAAAATCAACCATACACCAAATTACAACGCAGAAATTCCTAAATGTTTTTCTTTTAAATGAAAAAACAAGTCGTTGAAGATATTTTCGATACAAATAAATTAATTAAAAAATTATACAATTAAAAAAATATTTAAAAATTCTTAGCTAGAAATTATAAAGAAATCTTCAAATTCGATACGTACATAATTTTGCTATTTTTCAAAAGACCTATGGCTCAAATAGTTATTAGAATTTTGTTAAATAATACCAATATTATTAATATTGATATTTTTATTAGTGAATTGATTACAAAATTAATCAGCGAAGTTTCAACACTTCGTTTCAGCATTTAAACAAACATACGAGTACAATATATCTATGCACATATTGTGTTGCTTTATAGACAATTAAACAAAATGGGTTGCTCATGTCAGAAAGTGCAATTATGCATTTTTGCACAGTTGCAAGAGTTGACGTGAATACCTTTATTTTATTTTGAGTAGATTTCCTACAAATATAATGATAAATTAGATTTCGTTTTATATGGGATTTTTGGAGTCAGAGCAGCTATATAGTTGATAAAAAAATATTTGTATTTTTAGCTCTATTTAGGCACTTTAAATACTTCAATAGACTGTGTTTTATATCGTAGCCTGCTCACAATGAAAATCTTAAGATGGCACAGTGTTGCCACATTAAAATTTCAAGATACTCATTGTGAATTCCCTGATTGCATCTTTTATCATTTTAAAATATAAATTAAAAAAGAGAAGACTCGCATGTACAAATTTTTATCCTTTATTAATAAAGTAACTAATTAACATTTTTTAATTATAACTTTCTCCATTGGATTTATGTATTAGTAAGTAAAATAGGTACTAACCATGTTGCAAAATGAATTATTATGTTTATATCTAGTAGTTTTTATGATCATAAAAGCTGTGACAACTTGTTCAAGAAAAAATATTCCGAAAGATTTTGCATAAGGCCTTTTGATCGCAAGATTGCCCAAAATTATAAAATGTGAGTGGGATTTATCAATAAAATAAAAAAAAGAATAGTATTAACATAATCAGTTATAAAGAAGGTCGCACAAAAAACTTTCACTTGTATATACATACATACATACATACGTACATATGTATTTGTGTATGTGTTCGCGAATTTAAGCGAATACCCACATGACCTGAGATTCGATAAAAATGAATGCTCACTAAAGCGAAGAAATTTCGAAACAAAATTGTTCGATATTTTTTCGCAAATTTAATGTTCGCTAAAGCTTCGAACTTCGAGCTTCTTTCGATAGTTTATCGAATGTGTGACGGTCACCGGGTGGATGTGAGCTAGCCTGTTAGTCTAGAGGTACCAAACCATTATAAGAGTGTAAGTACCAAAAAGAACAAACACATACTTATATATGTGCAAAAATTTAACAGAAAACAATTAGCCACGTAGCCTACTGAATGTGTGCTAGTCTGTTAGAATGGAGGTACCATGTTCAAATTCTGCAGCGTAAGTTAAGGTATCAAAACAAACTTAACAAAATAAGTAAGTTAAAATAAATAAATTAAATAAAAAATAAAATTACTTTTTATTTTTTCTGCTGCATTTTTGCGGTATCGAAATTAGTTCGATATTCTCTCACTTTTGATATTGCTAGAGAAACTTCGAAATCGAATGTTTTTTGGGACAAAACTGAGCGACAGGTGAACTTTTTTCGATTCATTTTTGAGTGTCACTCTCGATAGTTTTACACGATATATCGAGCCTTATTTTCGATTTAATCGTAAGCGACAAAAATTAAATTTTTCAGAAGAAAGTTTTTTTTTTTTAAATATTCAAATATTGTACGTAAATTGTCGCTTACGATAAAATTTTAGAGCCTGTCTCTTAAAAGTTATCACCAATTTTGGCATTTTGATAATTCTAAACTATGGACAGACACATAAAACTTTAATTTCGCTAAAAAAGTAAATTTTCGATAACATATCGCTTACGATAAAATCGAAAATAAAAAACGAAAGTCTTGGCCAACTGGGTAACCCTAGCAGGCGCAGGAAATAAAGTCGCTTAGGTCAGAAAAATTATTTTAATGAGAGCATAATATAAATTTTAGTACTAAAACGATAAGCAGAAACCAACCAACCAGATTAAAAAGCGTTTTTGAATAAAAAAACCCAAAAAAAACGACTAGAGTTTGCACACAGTAAGTAAAAGTGACAATAAATAATTGAAAGCGTGTAACATATTCAGACGAGAAAAAATTCGACTGAATTGATCAGGTTGGCGACATAATGACTTCGGGCTGTTTTCGTGCAAAACCGCTGGGAGTTTGGGAAGAATTGAATGTAAAATCTCTGTTACATACTAAAAACCTGCGTAAAAAGTCTTGAAATATAAATACGTCTTGTTTTTTAAATGTATTCTCGTGGCATGTATTATACTAAACCAATAATAAACGCTGTCATATAATAAGCGAAGCAAGATGGATGCATATGTGTTCGTGTATATGAGTGTTAACAAATGATGTCGCGAAGAGTTATAGTTCATAACAAACAATCAAAAGAAGTAGTGTTGATGAGTGTATGATTGTATTTTGCATATTATACGTTTGAGTGTGTGTGTGTGTGTGTGTGTAAGATGTAGCTGGTAAGCTATTATGGGTTTTAGGGAGGTTTTTTCTAATACCCCTTTTACACACGGAAAGTTTACTTTGCAAAGTCTTAGTTCAGCTGGGAGAAAGACAGAAAGAGAAAGTATTCTTACCTCTGTCTTTCATACAGCTGAATTAAGACTTTGCAAAGTAAACTTTCCGTGTGTAAAAGGGGTGTATGCAAGCGCACACAACTAATGTCAATGCATGTGTGCGTGTGCAGAAAAATATAAGACCACAGACACAACTTATGGGTGTATTTATGTATGTACATGCATTACGTTTGTATACTAGCCCATGCGTATGAAAAAGCAAGCATCACAAATTCTTCCGTCACGAAGTATTTTATTTTTTACTCCTATACTGCAATAACTGAAACAAATGTCTTGCCAACAGTGTTGTGTGGCGTTTCTTTTAGAAGATTTCGCTGTAGTAAAGCATTTGAAAAATCCTTCATGTCTTAAAAGTTCTTATAAGTGGTCTTGTGCAGGACTTTATTACAGACTATAAAACCATTCTGAATATATTTAGCTTACAGCCTTTTGTCATGCAAAATAACGACCCCAGGGCTTTTCCCCAAAACTGAAGCACCGAAGGCATTGGATGAATGTTTGAAGCCTGCCATTGAAGAATGCTAAAGTATTGATGAGGAAATGTTGAAAACTTTTAGGAAAAGTATGCCCAAGAGAATAAGTGCTCTCAAAACAACTCGCATAGAGTTGAAATATTTTTAAAGAATACTTTTGCCAGGTTTAAGGTTTGTGCTAAATGATTGAAATATATTTTATATGATATTTTCAAAATATTATATTTAAAATTTTTCTTTACTTTAGGTGAAAAATTTCAATCGCACCTTAAGTGAATTTATTAATTAATTAAATTAATTAATTGATTAAAAAAATCAATTACAGAATTCATTCTTTATTTTCCTAGAGCATGTTAAGTGTTAAATGGGATATTTTTTAAGCTTTTCTAAAATGCTAGCGAAGGCAACAAGTTCGAAGTTCCCAACGGGAAAAGGTAATGGATAAGAAACGAGAAAGTATAATTTTGTATAATTTTTCATTCCACACTCAGGGAAAACCTGCAACATAAAAATAACATTAATTAAATAATATTCAATATAACAGAAAATGTATATTGAGGTACTTAAAAACAAATAAAATTAATAAATTAATACCGTGAATTAATATTTTTCCATGTTGAAATAACAAATTTCAACATGACTAGACTTTCGTTAATGTTTCTTATTAATTCAATATGGTTTTCATTAATTTTAAGATATTTTTTTCTCTGGGTGCAGAATTTATTATTGTTAACACAAAACGTGCTCTAGAAATGTAATGAATTGTTTTAATGTGGCCTGCGAATTAATTCTTTGAGGGTGGCGTTGGCTGAAGTAGTTAGCACATTGACTACAAAACTGAAGATCCTGGGTTCAATCCCTGTATCCGACAATCATTAAAATAACAACACCACGAATTTTTCTGATGTGCATTAGAGTCCCTTTGCATCAGTTGTTGTAGGAAAGTTCAAGTGATGAAGGCATAGTCTCACTGGTCACTGTACTATACCGACTTCAACAGATGCTAATCCTAATCCTAATGTAAGATCAGAGCGCCCTCCTTCGTCGGAATTGTGTAGCAAAAATCATCGGCGAAGTAAAATAACCAATAAAATGGCTACTAAACACAGCTTCAAAATTTAATACGCCTCATTTAACACCAGAAGGCGCTGCAACACTGCATTATTAAAAAAGCGTGCAAAAGCAGAGTTGTAAAAGAATGAAGCTTTCTTCTATCTCTTCCTTCAACACCTGTCTTCTATCACTATCCCTTTCCTAAAGAAGGCAACACCTAGTAATAGTAGTAGGCATTAGTTGCCTGAGTGTTACTTCTCTTTAAAAAAAAAAAATAAATTCTATGATTCACTTTTTAATGAAATGTTTAATTTATTGCATTTGATTACTTATGCACTCATAAGTAATTAATTAAATATTGCTTTATTAAGAGCATCAGTATTTTTATTTTTTATTTTTTGAGGAGAAGTAAAGGAAAAGCGTAGTGATAGAGAAGACAGATGGTGACAACTTTGCTTTTTGCACTTTTTTTTTAATAATGCAGAGTTGAAGCGCCTCTGGTGTTAATGAGGCGTATTAAATTTTCTAAGCTGTGTTTAAGTAGCCATTTTATTGGTTATTTTACTTCGCCGATGATTCTGCTACATAACGAGGAGGGCGCTCTGATGTTACATTAGGATTAGTATCTGCTGAAGTCGTTATAGTTCAGTGACCAGTGACTATACCTTCATAACTTGAACTTTCCTACAACAACTGATGTAAAGGGACACTAATGCACATCAGAAAAGTGCGTGGTGCTGCTCGATACCAAGCTCGAATCCAGGACCTTCGGATTTGTAGTCAACCTGCTAACTTCTTCAGCCAATTGGCGTTCAAATAACCTTTAAAGAATTAGCAAGGCTCTATTTTTCCCAAGATTATAATTTTACTTGTGCAGTAAAATATTTTTTTTTTTGCTTATAACAATTAATAGATTAAAAAAAGTAAGCAATTCTCTTTAGAAAAGAAAAACTGCCAGTCGTCTTTTTTACCGGATACTTTTTCATTAATTATCTCATAAAATGTTTTAAAGAATTATAGATCTTACCTCGTAAGAAATAGCCAGCCTTTATTAGTATTTTTGACTGTCTGAGGTTAAGCTTAACAAAAACAAAACCAACCAAAAACCAAAGCACAGATTGAATTTTTACTTAATCAATTGTTAATGAAAATATATTTGAACGCCTCTCATTAATTGATTTCATGCCACTTTGTCTTGTCTGCTCTTATACATTTTGAAAAGTCTCCACAAAATTTCAAGTATTCTTATCTTATCAATATAGAGCCCGAGTTCATGTTTACCATTTCGGTTGAAAAATAATTGAAAGTGTTCAATTTAGTTGCTAATATATTCTTTAAGCGAACGGTTCGAACGTCGAAAATAAATAAGAAAACTAATTCACGGTTAAGGAAATGTTACAGCGGTTTTACTAAAAGATGGATAGAAAGTTCATAAAATTCATGTGTTTATTGATAAGTGCTGTTCAAGTTGCTTGCGTCGAAAATGCTACAGACATCGAAACATCCTCAACCACAGTTGCCCCCAGTGGTCTTAGCAAAATGAGATCTTTGCGTTTACCCAATTCAACGTTTCCTCTGCACTATCACTGGCATATATCCACCAACATCCACAAGGGCGATTTGGATTTTAAGGGAAATGTAACAATTGATATCAAAATTAATGAGTCTACTGATGAGATCGTTTTACATGCAAAGAAATTGAGAAACTTTAGCATAAGCTGCATTGATTTGGAAACAGGTACAGAGTTGCGGGACTTGACCTATGAGCATGATAATCGCACAAATTTTCTTATCATCCATGCTTTGGAATATTATCAAGTGTTTGAGGTGACAAAGCAATATCGCTTGCAAATACTTTACGAGGGAACAATGAATGAAAAATATGCTGGCCTCTATTGGTTGACCTACGAGGACGAAAATAATCAGACTATGTAAGTACGAGTAGCAGAAGGGAAGTCTGTAGGCTTGGCTCGAATGCATTCAGTAGCTTGTTTTTGACACAAACCTATGATCAAACCTATTTAAATTGCACAAGTTTGATTATTGATTTGAGTCAAGAAGCTTAAAGTTTCCGAATCTAATTTATTAAGAATTACACGATTCCTTAAGATATGTGTAAGAAGTATTGGGCAAGTTCAGTTTGTTAAATTATTTAATTTGCTGTTTTATACATGTCTGAACTCTACGCTGATTTCCATAGCTGATATTGTATATCAGATGGAAATAAAAAACTAGAGATATTATTTCACTGACAGCCATTGAAATCAGATGAAAACTTAGATAGTGTGAAGATAGCTTAAGTAATTTTCTCTTTGCTAGTTCTAATATGAAAGTGAAAAAGTATATGGAAATTTCGACAGCGATGTGATGGGAATCTAATAACCAGCAAAAAATTCTGCACTAACAACTGAGGGAAGCAATGTGTTGCTTACATGATAACAAAAGCTTTCAAAAATGCTTTTGAAGGAGCTGGCTCACCTCGAAAAAAAAAATGCCATATTCATGCGCAACAAAAGTGATTCTGTACTATTGTCTCCTTTACAAAAATGTTTCTGGAAAGCAGTAATTTTTGCTAAGTAATTTTAAAATGTATCGCTTTGGAAAGGTGTGAAGAGTTTCGTAGGATTTCTTTAAAAAATTTTGGCCGAGACGTACTTTGTTGACTTTCCAAAAATGGATCAGGAAATTTTTTTGAACATATTTATAAAATATATTCAATGTAAATAATGAGCGCATCGCAACTTTTTCTATTTCAAAATGGAGAAGTTGTTTCATCAACTCATATAGAAATCAATATTCAGAAAATTATTTAGTTGCGGAATTTTTCATGTTTTATATGCTTTCTAACAATTATTTTGCGCATTTAATTTAGAAAAAGTTTACAAATGAGTTGTTGTGCCATCAACAATATTTCTCTACACAATTCTACAAAATTATTTTCTAGTGTAGAAATAAATGAGAATTTCTAGATATGGAATACAGACAGCAATAAACACCAGCTTGTAGCTTTCAAGAGGCAAATAATAGTTGGGGTTTGAAAAAGGGAAAATCAATTGTGAAGCAATAATATAAAAAAGTATTTCATTTAATTAAATATATTAGAAATTGAACAAATGTTGAAAAAAATATGCTTTTTCGCAGTAAACGATTGCATTGCTAGATCATAATGATCTGCGGTGTTGGGTCTGTAGTTTTCTCTAGTGATCTGGTCGTACAGTTATTGTTACGTCTTCAATATGATGCAAGTGTATACAAGTCTGAAATACTGGAGACAGGTAGAGTATTGGGCTAAAGAAATACATGGGAGAAAGTCGATATTTTTTTGTCTGGTAGCACTGCTTGTGGTAAGATCACTTGAAACGACCTTAATTTTATGTGAATCTTCTTTTTCAATAATAAATTTTTAAAAAAAGAAATATCATTCGCATTTTATTTTTTTATATTCAATTATATTGCTTATAAAAGTAAAATAGAAATGGAATTTATTTTTGGATCTCGACAAAAGCACATTAACATTATCCGGACTCTACTTAAAATTACTTGTAGACCTTGATATAATAAACTTGCCGCCCTTGGTAAAAATATGCATACAAGAATTGCAACTATTAAAATAAAAAAACAGCATTACTTTACGTTAGTCTAATTTAAATTAATTTAAATAAAATTTGAAAAAAAAAGATATTTCTTTCGCTTCAATTCAATCAATATCTTTCATTATTATACCCTTTACCAAAAAATGGTAAAACGGTATATATAGGTTTGTCATTCCGTTTGTAATTTCTAGAATATTAATAAGCGAGCCATAAAGTATATATATATATATTCTGGATTCTTATACATAGGGAAGACGAATAAGCGATGTTCGTCTGTCCGTCTGTCCGTCTGTCTGTACGTGAAATCGGTTTTCCGAAGCTCCCAGAAAAGCTAGAGACTTCGTTCTTAGACTGGTTTGTCAGAAATGGTCAAAAAAAAGATTGGTATTGAAAATTAGCAAAATCCAGCAGACGGTTTCAGAGCTGGAAAATTTAAACTTTATTTTGCCATACAAAATAACTACCGAAAACTAGTTATTATTATTTTTTTTTTATTAAATAAACTTATTTTATACTTCAGCATAATTAAAATTGGTATTTCTAATTTAAAAAAAAAAAAAAAATTTAAAAATTAAAAAAATTAAAAAGACGTTTCCATGGTTGGAAAACTATACCTTTTTTATATAAAAGTAACTTACTAAAACAAATTTTTCCTTTTTCTTTATAAATTAAACATATCTAACATTATTAAAAGAGATTGGTGTAAAAAATCAGAAAAATCAAGAAGGATGATTCCAGGGTCGGGAAACTTATACTTTTTGTGATATATAAAAGTAACTAAGTCTAAAGGCAGAATTAGTTTTTACTTTTGTTCTGTTTCGAATCAGCTGACTCTTTTTTGTTTATGGAAATTTAATACAAGTCGTTAGTTTTTCTGTTTCGTTCTGTTCTGTTTCGCTTCAACCTGTGAAAATTAAAAACTGTTAAGTAATTGTGACAGCATAAATTAAATAAAAATATTTTGAAATAAATTGTGATTGTTCTTTTAGAATCTAAAATTTTAATTTTTGAAAGAAAAACAAAAATTATATTGAAATTTAACAATGGACGATGCAAAACTCATCGCTTTAGTGGAAAACTGTGACCCTTCTGGCCAGAAACAGCTGATAAGTTACTACGGAAAAAGTAAGTATGTACCCAAATTTAGAAGCAGAACGGTACTGCACAGAACAGCAACAGAAAGTAAAGACTAATGAAGCCTTCTTTTCCTTTATAAGTTATATATATTTTACGTTTTGTAAAGAAAAGTTTGGTGTGGAAAATTATAAAAATAAAAACCACAGCTCCAGAGCTGGAAACTTTGAACTTTTTTTCTGGATATTAAATTAACTAAATAAAACATATTTTTTAATTTCCTTTTTTCATATATTCGATATTTTTTTAAGAACTACTAGATTGGTATAAGGAATCTGAAAAATCTAAAATAATGTTTCTAAGGCTTGAAAACTAATTTTTTTTGGACATACAAGTAAATAGGTCAAATTATTTTTTTCTTTTTGCTTATATTTTATATATGTGCTTATGTATGTATCTCTATACTACATAAACGCACTTTGGTAAAGGGTATATAAGATTCGGCACAGCCGAATATAGCATTCTTACTTGTTATAACACACTTCGAAGGTTATTGCAAGAACAACAAGAATTAAGCTAAAATATTTTACAGTGTTTATGGTCTTATTCATGAAAATTATTTTTGTTTTATAGAATGTTTGTGAAACAAATATGAAGCAAAATTTGTTTGATAAATCTTTTACCAACAAGGACTTCATACTTTTACAAAATTTTTATACGAAAGTAAAATCTTAAATCTTAAAATTTTGTATGAAAATCTGTCATACAAACCGCTTATGAAGCCTTATTAATTTTCTATAAATAAGGCCGTTAAATTTTAATTTACAAACATAGTATATATGCATACATAAATTATGTTTATTCATGTTTTATTTCAAAGAAAATGAAATTTCATACTCTATTTTTTTAATGCATATTTTTTGGTTTTTGTAGCATTTTTATTATGCTTTGCGCGAATTTTTTCAAGAGTATATTTTTTGTTGCTTTAGTGACAACAAACTGAAGATTTTAATTGATTTGCCTGGTAGTGTCGTCATTGATAAAAAAACAATCATACTTACATTGAAAGTACATATTAACATTAAATTTCAAGCTGTCATAAACATTTTGATTCAAAATTTTTTAATATTCATTTATTGAATAGTTTACAATGTAGAACAGCAAATATATTATTATTATTTTACCTAATATTTCATTCATTATCAAGTCAATGATATATCAATCCTCCGACTATCTAATCTGGGTAAAGTACATACATTAAAATTCGCATGCATTCAAAGTTATACTGTATACTACAGCCGTTGAGAGCTGATTAGAAATGTACGCTAAATTTATATACACATATGCATCCATACATGTGTGGACAGAAAAATACATTCTAGTCAGCCTAGAACAGAGCTGCCCACAGAGAGAAAACCGAGAGAAATGTGTAAGCGTATGTGTATTCATTTGTATAAAAAGCCGACTGATGTTCGGCACTCTGGCGCTTCTCTGGGTAGCCTGGGCCTAGAACCATATGTCTCTTTATCAATAATCTTTTTTCTAGCGACAATTGCACTAGTTGAAATATCGACATAGAGATGCGTTGGAAACAACAGTTCAAGTACATTTCTGGTGACATTGTCAATGAACACGTCAATAGTTGGTTTTTCTTTTTTATTCTGCTGTGCAATAATGTTAATAAAATATATGTAGTCGAGCGTCACTAAAATCTACTAGTGAATTTTTGGTTCAAATATCTCAATATGGTTATAAAAGAACTACCTTCTCAATAGTGCTAACGACTACTGGTAGATTTTCAATGACAACCTATGTTATATGTCAATAGGTGATTACATTGGCTGGGGTACAAATTTGGTTTTGGCTGCCATTCCAGCTTGGGACGAAAAATTTTAGTGAATTATGCCGGTTTTTATGATAAGGGCTTGAAAATTTTGTAGGGAAATGTTTTTCGAAGTAAAATCCAATAATTAATTTAAAACGCAATTTTGAGTTTTTTGTTATTTGCGCGATTTCGCATTCCAGCCGACGCTATGTGAGTAGTTTGTTTCACAACACATTTGAATAAATTGATAACAATTCAAGCAGGAATGCCAGATTATTTTTAAATAAATAATAAGTACATATGCAAAAAATCGCCATTAAAACTTCGTAAAATTATTTTCAATGATATTTATTTTTCTTTCATGTGACTCATGCATTATAATAGTACACATCAAATTTCTTTTGAAACGGTCAAGACAGATCAAACAAGATTTCCACGAATTGAAATGTTTTCGTTTACGCTTTAATTCCCTTGTTTTTTTAGCGTAATTTTTTGAGATATTTTTAATAAAATGAAACTATTAAGTATTAAATGTTAAATTAATTCTTAAAAGAAAAAACGCTTTTATTTAGTGGAAACAAAAAGGTTTTGATTACCATATTTGCCAAAAAAAAATCGCAACATCTGACAGCACTTTTGCAATGTTTACAGTTTGTTTTGTAAATCCCCTTATTTGTTATTTAATTGCATACTCATCAATTTGGGTTTGTGGGAACTTCTTGCTTGTGAATACAAGTTTCTTATAAGCAAGCATGCATTTACATTTTATAAATGCACTTAAATAAATCAATATTTACCTAATTACTTGGAGAATTAAAAATGAAAATAATGCTATGACGCAACTGATTCAATACACATTTTATTGACGCATTATTATTTAACAGTTCTGAGAAAAGGTTGACTAAAAAAAATTAAAGCGAATTTGCGTTTCTATACTTCTTTCACTCATAATATTATTAAGTTTAACCTTTTGCAAAATGTGAGTTTTATTTTAATTTCGCAATCCCATTGCTGATACCAGTTTTTACGTTTTTATCTTTTAAGAACGTAGTTTTTATGGATTCGAAGATTTGCAATTAAATAAAAAGGTTCCAGCGTAGAGTTTTTTTTTCAAATCAGTATATTTGTAGCGAACTATTTTATTAGCTCGTTTTCGACACAAATTCATAATCAAACCCATGTTATTTATATTTATTTGTAATTTAATTTGATCAGAGGTTTGTGTCTAAAATGATTCAAGTCTACTAATCCGAACACTTTATTTCCTCCAGACTGATATTAAGAGCTTTTAAAACACATAATGTTAAATAACTCACTACTGGAATACAACGGTGTTATCTTCACTGTGCTTTACAGAAGACTCGACTGACTCAACTCAACTGACTTTCTCAACGCAAAACTTTCTATTATAGCAAATTGGATTTTACTTACCAGGGAGGATAAACTTGCCTGGAATTTATCGCTCGCTTTAGGTTAAAATAAAATTTTGCAAATGATAAAGTTTTTATACGTCCGATAAAATCCTACTTTTAACTATCTTTAAGTTGTAAAAATTCGATATTTCGCTGCTTGTTTTTTTCTTTCTATTAACAATAACTTCAAAGAATAAAATATGTATGTACATACGTGCTAAGAAACTGTATTATACTTTTCATAAAAAATACAAAAATATCTACACAAAAAATTTGCAATCGACTTCGACTTCTTTTTTTAATTTCTACTTTATAAAATTTTATGGCGCTAAAGACTAATTAAATTAATACCGCTCATACTTTAGTTATTACTCACCTATGCTAACTTCATGCCAGTTATCCATTTTACAAAATGACGTCACTTTATTTTCTCAGAAATCTGTCAACCTCACCTATCCTAATTTCAGTACACATTTCACTTGTTCGTGTAGATTTTTAATTAACAGCAATCATTTAAATCAGGGCTATTCAACCTGTGGTACGCGTACCACTTGGCGTACGCGAAACTGACCCAGGTGGTACCCCAAATCTTCGAAAATTTTAGTTTTTTTTTTCATTAACTAACCAAGTAATGCAATTAAAAAAACAATATGTTGTATATGTTTATGTTTGATCCTAAAAGAATATTTACGTATTTTTCATGAATTTCCATTTTTATTATACCGAGCATTTCTGTTGTAGAATGTCCCATATGCACAGATGTTCGCATGTTATATACATGCTTATGTACGTATATGGTCGTATTTTAAAATTGTTTGGCTATTTATTGAGCCCATACTTGTTTATACACATAAGATTTTTTTGGTGGTACGCGAATTGTTGGTTGTGAGTTTTGTGGTACGCGAACCAAAAAGGTTGAATAGCTCTGATTTAAATGATTATTAAATTCATACACCTTGTCGATAACACAGTGCTTACACAATAACATTGGGCGCATTCATAAGACGTAGCTGTTGAGCTCAACAGTTGTTAAACTGTTGGCCCCAACAGTTATGTCTTAGAAACGGCTTGATGGGTATAATTTAATTTTATATCTTTATTTCGTTACTTCATTGCATTTGTAATGTAAAATTTCACAAATATTTGCTGCTGCCACTAACAAAGCATATAAAAGGCATAGCCCTATTTGATCAGCTGTTCAGACTGAGCACAACATGTTGACTTTAGGTAGCGAAAAAATTTTATGATGGAAAATTACTCAACTTTTGACTGGAGCGGAACTACTCAACTATGCGTTTCTAAGGCAAATACTCAACGGTTGCGCAACAGCTACGTCTTATGAATCCACCCATTGTCAAGCAGCCTGTGGGGTGGTGGGTTCTTTATTGATTTGTCTTTCATCTACTCTAGCATATAATTCAATAGCAAAAATTGTTATTGTGTAAGGCTGTTTGCGAACTAAAATGTTTGAATTTAAAAATTTATATATCACAATTGTCCCGGCACGTCTACTAATGGAATAATTTCAATCACAAACGATGGTTGTAAAATTTCTCGTGTATGGCCACGAAAAACCCCTGCTTACGATTTTTTTTTAATTTCTCAATTTTCTATGGAAGACTGCTTTGTTTTATGATGATTCATTATGATGATTTATTAAATTCTGTCAAATTTATTGTCTTCAAAATATGAAAGACAGTAGGTCAGACAATTGTCAAAGGGTGCATGTATTGCTATTGTCTGGTAAGCTTTGTCAGTAGTAGTGTAAGGATACAATTGTAATTTATGTCAGCCTATGTATTGGTTAACCATAAAAATAATTCCTTGAATTTCACATGTACCCACTAAACAAAATGCTCCGAATTCGCAAAGAATTCGTAACGACTGTTCGACAAAATCTTCCAATTTTGGATGCGAAATATTACCGAAATCGTAATCGTAAATCGATTTTTGTATGAAATGGTTGGCACGACTTCGCAACGAAATGTGGGTACGAAATCGATAAGATACATATGTACATGTGTCGGTACGAATTCATAACGACATGTAGGTACGATTTCTTTTTGCTAAAGCAAAGTACCGCTTCACTGTTATGTTGCTGCTACTGTTCACTGTTATAATTTGCACATACTCACATTTTTAAATATTTGTTACAATCCGTTTTTTTTATCAACATATATGTAAATATTTATTTAAAAAAAAATCCAGAACTTTTATTTATGTACTCAAAATTTAAAGTTTAAGGGTCGTATGCAAAAAAACTTAACAAAGCTTTGCCAAGCAATGTTAAGTAAAGTTGTATTCTAAAAAAATCATTACATATGTATATCAAAATTCTAAAGTAGGCACCCACGTTTGTTAAGACTACTTTAAGTTGATATTTCCAAAATGTGTATTTTGTACCTCAAATATTTTAGTCAATATAGCACATATTAATTCATGTTACATCTGAAAATGAAGATAGAAGTGCTAGCTCTTAACTAAAATTTATTATTTCTGTCATGTGATGGAAAACAGCACCAAATTCTCCAACTGAATCGAAATACATAGCAAAATCCATAAAAAAATATCAAAATACATAAATATAATTATACAAAAATGTTTTAGTGATGTACATACAATAAAAACGAATCGGAAAAAACTGGATATTCAAATACTCATTTCATTCGAATAAAACAAATTGTGATGATTTTTCATATTTTTTTACCTTTATCTGTTTTCTAGCATGTTAGAAGCTCATATTTTTTAAATTAGGTTGCTTTACTTCAAGATAATAAAAATTTATTTGATAAAATAAAAAATTATTTGAATACTCGAGTGAAATTGCATTCGATTTTGTTCATCATAAGCTGTGAAGTGGTTGTTGAACATGGTGTTACCAGTAGTAATTATTAAATCACAAAATAATTAAAGTTGTCTTTTGCATATGGTTTCTTTACAAAGCTATGTTAGCCTTAAAGTGCTTGGCAACTACTCTGAACTTTAAAGCTAAAGTAAATTATTTTTATGTTTAAAAAAAATTTTTGAGAAAAACTACCGAAATTTCTTAACGAATTCGGTACGAAAAGTCTGAAGGCTCATTTAGCCGACTGTAATGTAATGTAACTGCAACGTATAAAACAGCTTATTGATATTTTTATATGAAAAGTTGGTTACGTTACATTACATCTCTATAACCATTTTCATTACTTTGCACATAACAAAATCGATCAGCTGTTTCTACTTTTGCAGTAACATTACATTACAGTCGGCTAACTGAGCCTTGAGTTCAGACAAACTACCGAAATATTTTAATGAAATTGGTACGACAAGTCTGACTTCAGAAAAAGTCGAAACATTTGGTTTGTGGAGTCTGTACATATGTATTTTCAAGGCCAATTTCACCAATTCTATTCAAATATCAATTCATATTATTGGGCATTTTCTGAAAATCACGGTGATTTAAATCACGGTGATTTCAAAAGTAAACTATTAATAACTGACTTCTTAGTGGGTTTTTGTTGTATTTTAAGTTTTTGTCATGTATAATAGAATATTTTAATGCAATCTCCATCGCTATAAATTGTCAAATTTACAAAAGCAATGATTAAGATTTTATTGTTTTATTGAAGTCACCGTGATTTGTCATGTCGTGATTTGCAGAACAGGTCTGATAGATTTTATTCATACATATATCGCACTTGGTCCTCAAAAGCGTAACAATTTAAAATTCATGAATTTTCAGTAGAGGCCAAAAACTGTTTCTGTTGATTCTAACGATATATTACAGCAAAAAATTATGTCATTGTAAGAAAATACCATTAAAAAAGAATATAACTTTTTTTATTGCTTAAGTGATTTCAAAAAAAAAAAAAATACTTTTTGAATTGTTATTCTTTTTCTGAAATTTTTTTGTTTAACTAGTGGTGTTATTTCCAGTTGACCCAGTTTAACTGAAAATTCAATCTGGATTACATATTAATTAACAGTCTAAAACAACAACAACTCGAAATGTCGCTCTTTGTATGAAAAAACTTTGATCACGTTTTGCTCAAGCACTTGCAAACAACTAAAAATGTCTTCCTTTAATTGAGACTAAAGTAGTTATTCTAAAAACACAAAGAGAGGCATAACGGGTTTTTTCACGGAAAAGAAGACAAATCAAAGGGAGATTTTTACAGTGGATAGATATGACCTCTGTTGTTTGGTTTTTTGCAAAAAGTGAAAATTTGAAAATTTTGAGTTGTTACGCTTTTGAGGAACAAGTGCGATGTGTCTATTCGGGAATTCACTTTCACCACAAATACGCACATCTTTCACTTTTTGCTATTCTTAAATACTACGTTAGAGATGAGTGATAGAAAACATATGTTTTCTTTCACTTTGGAGGTATTCTAAAATTATTCGTCACCATGATCAATGTCATATTCGTTCGATGCCAATTTTAGCGCGTTAAGTTTAAATAAATAAAGAAAAAAGAGATACGAAGTGTTTATATGGTGTCTACCACTGTTAATTAAGCTTTAATGGCGTTCGGCCAGGCTCGACAAGACAATTAAGTTTTCTTTAAGTTCTTCAAAGATGTAAACACGTTTTTAAAACAAATAAAAGAAGTAACTAATTTCACTTTACTGTTTATTGTTTCTTTTTATGTTACTTAACACTTGTACTGTTAAGTTTTTTTTGTTAATTATTTCTTTAAATTACTTCTTAAATCCCTTTTTATTTTAAACTTTTTCTGCATACAAGTCAGCTGTTTTCAATGTTGTTGATGTTTTTATAAGAGATAACATAATATCGATTACTGAAAACGATATTTCTTCGCACGTATTTTAGAATCTGTCAACGTCGAACTGTCGAAAGTGAACGTTCGACGACGAAGAAGTGAAGCGCGTATTCTCGAATAGACCTGATTGTTTTTTTTTTAATGAAAAACTATTTTTTTATTTGCTCTCAGTCATATTTTTTTATAATAATTTTATATTTTTCTCTGTTGCATGCTTCTTTTTGTGATGCTTTCGAACTGTATAGTTACCATGCAGCAACTCAATTTGAACCAACTAGTGCTCGCTTAGCATTGCCTTGTTATGATGAACCTTCTTTTAAGGCAAATTTTACAATACGAGTAACTCATGGCAAAATATACAATGTAATCTCTAATACGAAGGCATACAGTGTCATCGAACACAGGTGTGTATGGGTGTAACAAATAAAAATGAGAACGTAAATTTATTTTGTGCCTTGAACACTTGCAGCGATAGTGATTTATCAACTACAGCATTTGATACAACTCCCTTGATTTCCACATACCTGGTAGCATTGGTAGTCTCAAATTTCAATTTCATTTCCGAAGAGCATCGTAATGTCAGCCATCGTTTGTATACACCACCCACCAGCAAAAATAAGTGTCTGAAGGAATTAAAATTTGCCGTACGCACTGTGGCTGCCGTTGAGGATTATTTAGGCATTCCCTATCCCTTGGACAAACTAGATCATGTTGTTTTGAATAAAATCTATGGTGCAGGCATGGAAAATTGGGGCCTAATAACATACAAGGAAGATCAGTTAATATGCGGAGATGGTAATAATGCCCAGCAGGGTAGTAAGGGAATCATGATGATTGCCCATGAAGTGCTTCATCAATGGTTTGGCGATTTAGTGTCGCCTGAATGGTGGTCATATGCCTGGTTAAACGAAGGATTTGCTACATATTTAACTCATGTTATAATGGATATTGTAAGTTTATATTTATGCTTAGCAGTTTGTACTTAATTTAATGACTTTTTTTCTAGCTACATCCAGAATACAAAAGTATGGAGTATTTTTTAATTGATAAAGCCGATAGAGCCTATAGCTATAATATAGTACCTATGAATCCTCATCCAATCACCCAGTATGTGGAAACCGAGAATGATATAGCAATGATGTTTGACGTTATAGCGTACTCGAAAGGTAAGTGGTTATGCAAATATAAAATTCAATATGTATTCGGGTGTGTCTTACACACTTTATACCTAACGAACCAAACGAACTCTTTTTTTTTGCTAAATATGTAACTGATAAGATACATGGCATATGTTATAAAATCAGTTGCAGGTATGATAGAATTTAATGTATGTAGCTCTAAATTCTAATTTGAGGTTTCATCACCGAAGCATTTCTTCAAACTTGCAATTACAGGCAGACAGGCGCGGATGGCCTGTAGTCAAATATTGCTGTTATTCGTATGGCGATGGTGTGCCAATTTGTGATAAAAGAAATGTGTGAATTCCAATTAATGCGGTGAAAATTTAAATTCCAACTATTGCTTCTTTTTGGCAATTTCTTAACCTTGCAATATATGACATACAAAGAGCCATATGCACACGTAGCTGTGGTGTAATTTTGATTTCATCATGAGGCTGCATGCAGTATAGACTTGCGTCGAACTCTTTCAATAGTTCATTTTTAACACAAACCTATGATCAAACCCATGTAATTTGTTTATATTTACAATTTGTAAATATAGACAGGTGTGCACTTCGACTAGATGGGTAACACTTAAATTTGAGACAAAAATAATATTGAAATTTTGCACCTGTACTATAAACTTTACACTTTAATTCCTAAAAATCCAGCAACATAGTTTCTATATTTTATATATAGCTGAGATCACACGATTGGCACAATGTACCAATTTTCGTCGGCTCACTGAAATAAATTCATAAGTAATTCTCAACTAATTGAAATATTATTACATAACTGCACCACACTGCACTAGTAATAAAGCCACATAGACTTATTTAAAAATTAATCAAGTAATGATGTCATTTTGGCTTATTACTTGTGACTTTATTGCTGTAAGCCGACGAAAATTGGTACATTGTGCCAATCGTGAGATCCAAGCTTTAGAGTGATTCTGGGCAATCACGAATAAAATTCCACGAGAAATTTTTCCCGGGGAACAATTTCAAACAATATTTGCTATTGTATAGGGAAAACAAAAAAAAAAATCTAATTGGAAAAAAGAGAAATTTCTCGCGGAATTTTACTCATGATTGCCCTCATTATGAATATAAACCGGGGGCAATTGGTTTTTCCATAACAATTCATTTAACTCAAAATTTTCCAATTTTGAATAATCCTTGAATAATCCTATCAAGAAGTATAAAATTAAATTTTTTATATAAAATACTAGCTGAGCCCGGCAAACGTTGTAGTACCCTCAACAACTTATTTTTTAACTCTAAATTACTCCACCCTGTGGTCACTTGTTGAGTTAAAAACAAAACGAAAACCTACCGGATATTGACCTGGACCTGTGTTGAAAATTTCAGCTCAACAGCTCTTATAGTTCCAGAGATCATGCGTTAGGAACAAACACACACTACGATTTTATATATTCAGATAGAAAAAACTGTCCCTTTGAATGAGATACAATTTCTTCTAAGCTTTTGAGACTTCTTATATTTATTTATTTACTTATTATTATTACTTCTTATTTATTTATGTGGTGAATATGTATTGTTTGTACGAGGTATGTTCAAATAATTTCGGGAATTTTTAAATTTTGAGCGCTCGGAGAGTCCGATTGTCACACATTTTCCATTGTTTAATTTGACTGTGGCAGCCGCTCACCCTACGTCTTTATGAGCCATCGACTGGAACCTGACATGAACACGACGCCGGCAGTATTTTGAGGGAGTGCAATAGAGATGAAGTATTTATTAATTTCGTTCTGTCTTTTATCTTTCCATTGCCAATGGTGGCGGACGGCGAATCGCGTGGCGAACATTGATGTTCAGCCATATGTCTGGGCATCGATATCCGACGTGATGTTCATACCAAGTTCATGGCTAATGGCGACCCCCCAGGTAAGTTAATATGTATTTGTGTGAGACGTTAACAATGGCCTATGGTGAGTCTGCTGTGTATAAGTAAAAGAAGAGTTAACGAGTATAAGCGTTTTCAGAATGACCCTAACGACGTTAAAAATGATGAATGCGCGGACGGCACAGCATATCAACAACCAATGAAAACGTGGAAAAAGTGAACGAAATGCTTATGAGCGTATGAAACGCGTGGCAGCTCCGTGTGAGTAAGACCACAGCTTAGTTGACATTAGTTAATGTGGCAACGTTTGTTATTTCCGATATTTTTCGTTGTGTGGTATTGCTTTCCATATTAAAAGCATAATGTCCGATCACGTTGCACATACAGAGTTTACACCAAAAATCGTATGATTTTCCATATTGGTTTACAAAAAACATTTTTAAGTTCCGTTAACTTTTACTGAATTTATTGAAATTGTTGTAACTACAAGCAGTGAGTGCACTCTTTCGATATCTTTCGATAATGCAGTAGTAAATACATAAACTTTGTGTTTTTTGTTAAGAAAATATAATGAGGCTATCCAGAGTTTTCGTAGTGTATTTTGAAAATAATACCTCAAATTGACGACACAAGAAATGCCAGATGTTTACTTAGCATAAGAACTAAAGAATATCGCAAAGATAATCGGCCCTGTTCTGCAAAACGAATCCGAGTAAATTTCTCGTTTTCAAAAAAAATAGTAATGGTCCGTTAAACAGACATGTTTAAAATCATATACGATAATTTTCTTTCAGATATGATACTTGAGCATCTATATAATATAAAAAAATTTAAAAAAATATTTCTATTGTAAGAGTTAGTTCTCTAAAATTGTGTGATTTCCAATCGATCGGTTTTGCAGAACAGGGCCGAATATTTGAGAAGTGTTTCTGGTATTGGAAGAAGCTTTGGCACAAATGGATAATATCAAATGGGGACTGCTTTGAAGGAAATAACATTAATGTGTAGACGAATATTTTCTAAGGATTAAAATTCCCGTTATTTGATGAACACACCTCGTATGTTAGATACTTTTCGTGCTCAAATTGTTAAGACTGTTATTTGTCCAACAGTGAAAAGAGCCAAGTTTAATTTGTTTTATTTTTCTAATCTTGTATTTTTTTTTATAGCGGCCTGTGTTTTACGAATGTTTCATCATGCCTTTAATCAGAAAACATTTGTGCGCGGACTGCATATGTTTTTGAGAAAATAGTAAGTTAGCGTTTAAAATTGAAATCTTTGAAAAAGAGTGGTGTATAACAATTAATTTAACAAAGTTTTTAACCTGTAAAGCCAGTATTCGGTGGCCAATGAAAACGATTTGTTCGAAAGCTTGCAAATGGCTGTGGCAGAAGATCCTCAGTTTCAAAATGCTGAATGGGTGCCATCAATACGCAATATAATGGCATCGTGGACACATAGCAAATGGATACCAATAGTCAATGTAGAGCGAAACTATAGAGACAATACCATTACAATAAAGCAGCGTTCTAAACACCCCAATGCTCCCTATGAGGAGCATTGGTGGATTCCTTTAAATTTTGCCACTGCCTCTAATAATGATTTCAATTGTACAACAGTAGATTATTTCATGCCTCCCATACAAGAAGTCACTTTGAATCTCTCATATTATGGTATAGATTTGAAACCGGATGATTGGCTGGTGGTTAATAAGCAGCAGACAAGTTTCTATCATGTGATCTATGATAATGCAAATTTACGGAAGATTGCTTTGGCCCTGCAACAGAATCATTTGGTCATACATGCATTTAATCGAGCAGATCTATTCCAAAATCTTAATTTTTTAACAGAACATAACGAATATTCAATCGATGTGATATTTGAATTACTCAAGTATTTAGTCAACGAAGACAATTTATTAGTATGGAACTTTGTCTCACCTACTGTTGACCTATTGGAACGCAGTTTATATGGCACTGCCTCCCACGAACTATTCAAACAATTCATGAAACAAATTGTAGGACCCACTTACCACAAACTAGTTTCTAATGTTCACACTTCTGGGAAAATGATTACGGACACACTGCAGATGAATCTTTTATGGATGGCCTGTAGAGTTGACCTACCTGAGTGCCTGGATTATACGCGAAAGTTGAGTTTCGATTACATCTTTCAGAATATCGAATTTGACAGTCATACGAATGATTTCTTTCTTTGTTCAGCCTGCAGAGACCTGACAAATGAAGAATTCAATGCCATCGTACGTGTGGTATCGGCTACTGATCGTGCTACGAAACAGTATGAAGATATTATGAATAATCTACGCTGCACACAAAACGAGGCACAGATACGCCAGTATTTGGATATAGTTTTTGGGCCTAATTCTACACAATACGTACCGAATCAAAGTGATAGTATAATTTATGTCGTTTATATGTTTGGTACGAACATGGCGGCACGAAGTGTTGCATGGCAGTATATATCGGATCATTATGAGACTTTGGTGAAATCAGTCTCATTTGTGGACATTTTCAATAGGATTGCAGAATTTGTGCCCGCAAATGGACGCATTCAGGTATGTACTATATTCAAGCTCAAAAGTTGTATTCTAACTAAGTTCCACTTTTTGAGTTCAAGATTAGAGATTAAATTAAGCTTAATCTTTGTTTGTGTTTTTTTTTTGGTAGTCGATTAGTCCCGGTCCATACTTGCAATTTTTGTTGCAGCAATTCTTGAATATGTGCGAGAGTATTGAAATAGAAATATATACTTTTTGTATTCCTCTCTCTCTCTTTTGCATTAAAAAATAAAAAGTTGCTGCAACAGAAATTGCAAGTCTGGACCGGCACTTATATGGTTTTGCTTGCTCGTTTAAGCAACCAATTGCGGTGAATTAATCTTACACTAATACTGTCAACATATCGCTCGTTTACTCAAAAATGTGATTTTTGCGTAAATGATGCAGAGTTAATCCTCAAATAAAATTTTTTTCCCATTAAAACCTCACAACCTTAAACTTGTTTTCTGGCAAACTAGCTTTTTGAGTTATGACGTTCTTCGAGTAAATTAACGATATGTACACTTATGAAACATATAATTTTTTTTAATTTTACGATAATTCAGAGGCACATACATAAATATAATTGGTGTATTCCAACAGCAGTCTAACTCATATTGTCATTTTAGGACATTATCCTAAAATTTTAAACTAGTTTAAAATTATTTTTATTTTCTTTCATATAAAAGGTGAACTATATTAATACAATTAGCCTATGTTTATGTTATTGTCATAACTACTTAATCATAACTAATTTTTTTCGACAAAATATCCAATTATGTTTGAATACGTGGCGAGGGTTTTTAAAGCAAATTTCTGCTAAAAACGTGATATATTTATTATTTTATATTATACAAATTCGCAAGGGATTTAAACAATAGAGAAAAAACCCCTACAGCTGATTATAGAGACAGCAAAAAAAGAGCATTAACGCGAAAATTAGTTTACAGCATATAAATCGCGAAAACTTGCAAAAATGCGAATATCTTTAAAAAAATTCCAGAACCGCAAAAACTGTTAATAAGGCATTTACACCTGCACAAAATAAGGCAGATTTTAATTAAAATCTTTATGAAAATCTATACCGTTTACACCAAGTTTTTTTTTACATTTATCCAGATTTTTTATCCAAAACAAAACCCTATAACTGAAAAATTTCCAAAACTACAACCAAACAACTGAAATATAGCAAATTCACACATCTTTTTAATTAAGTCGTAGCTTATTCAATCAGCTTTTAAATAAACATGTTGTACAGGGTAGCAAAGATAAAATAAAAATATTATATTTTGTGTAGATTTCCTAAAATTCTACTCACACACTAGATTTTGTTTTATATGAGAAATCTAGAACAAAGCAGCTAGATTTAGCATGAAATCTCGTAAATACTAGATTTTGAGATAGTGTAAATGCCCTATAACGAGCAAATCCAGTAGATTTTAGACAATTTCTTGTGAAAAAAAAATTTAGAAAATTCGCTAATAATTTTTTAATTCAAAGTAACCTTAAAATTTATTTATAAAAAATGCTAAAATTGTAGGGAAGGCCAAAAACTTGGAAATATTCGAGGCAATAACGAAAATTCGCAAAAACTTGGAAACATCAAAAAATAGCAAAGTGTGATATTAATCAAAAGTCGGCAGAATTGTAAAAAGAAACTATACAAAAAAAAAAAAAAAAAAAAAAAAAAAATACTTCTATCACGTTACGTCCGAAATGGTTTGATTGAGTCCGACCCAATTTGTTAAAATTATGTACAGGTTTTATTAAAAATTATCTGTTTCGCAAAACTTGCCAAAAAATTACCAAATAAATTCTAAAGCCTAAAATAAGATAAAATAGTAAAAGGATAAATGCTCGAAAAAATTTAAATAAACAAAACTGTCATATTTGGAGTGATGATAATCCTTAAGTATATGTTGAGACACCGTGGTTACATCCTGAAAAACTGACTGTTCGGTGTGCTCTTTAGACTGGTCCGTACTTCTTTTAAAAATTATGCCAGTCAGAACGTTAGTCAATGGTGACCGCTAGAGAGCCATGGTTACTGACTTTTTCAGTCATCAATTTAACAAGCATGATGTGCAGAAGCTCTGGTTTCAACAAGATGACGCTAGATGCTACAATTGATGTATTGAAGGAAATGTTTAGTAACCGTATAGTTTAACATTTCGGGCCCTTGAATTGGCCTGGTAGTGCGATGAAACGCCGCATGACTACTGTTTGTGGGGATATGTGAAGTCGCTAGTCTAAGCCGACAAGTCCGAGGCGAGTGACTACTTGGAGGACAACGTTCAACGCGTTATTGCCAATATGTATATGGCCCAGCCGTTGCGGTCATATACTAGAAGTCCTATTTAAGTTATAATGCCAGAAGATTATCTTTTGAATAAAGTAAATTTCACGTCAATTTAATAAATTCATCTTTATTTTATTCCATTTCAAAGTTCTATACCTCTACAGAAATACCCTTTGTAAACCTTCTATAAATCAAAAATATTTGAATATACAAGGACTTTATTATTTTTATTTTTATAAAGTTAAAAGTTATACAAGTTATACATATATTCCTTTATTGCTATCTAAATATCTTCATGAGGACTACTTTCAATTTTACTTTCATTTACGGTGCCACTTTAATAAATCCAACTTTGCACAGTGGGACTGAATCAAAATATTTTAGAAATAATTTAGCCTGGTAATGGAATTTCATAAAGATATAGCAAATAAGCATTTAAGCTTAAACTAGTTTATGCTAGGAAAATTAAAGAACACAACCTAATATCTGTATGAGAAATTTTTAAAACTTAAGTTTTTCGACTTGCGTTACTATTCATAAAAGCCACAGACTAACAAAATTCAGTCATATTTGCATGAATCGTCTAAATTGTTTAATTTGCCATTACTACTATACTTAATGCTAATCTCCAATTCCTCTTCACATTTTTTCCAGTTTCAGGAAATACACTACAAAATTAAGAATGCTCTAAGAAAAATGGGTGACGAATACTGTAGTGGTCTCATTGATATTAATTCTCCCAATATTGGAAGGAAAGTGAAAATAAATGAGCTCTTTTTGGAGAAATATGGCAATGATATACACGACTGGTTGGTGGAAAATCGCATGTTGACAACAACGTATGCCGGTTCCATGATTGGTGTCCAACAACAACTACACAATGGTGGGACGCAACGCTATGGGAAGCTCCTTCGTTCGGCTAAAAAATTCTTTAGACAATTGTACAGCCGTTTATTTTAGTATGTGTTTATGTATACAAATTCTCGCTGATAAAGTAATATTTTTTTTTTAATAAAAATAAAGTTTAAGTACAACACGTATCGTAAAAATAGTTTTATGAGAAAAATTAAATTTTTAAATACAAAACGGTTTCATTACGGCCTAGACAATAAAAAGTAAAATTTGTTTCTTAGGGCCATTATTACAACTTTAAGTTAGTTAAAAGTAGGATTTTATCGGACGTGGAAAGAAAAATTTTGAAAAAATTATGGCACGGTGACGATACTTACGAATTGTCAGGTGTCTAATGGAAATCGATTTCGTCAGCAAATATCTTCGAAAGCGACAATAGCTAAGATGTACTTGCTTTTGCTGTATTGATTTCATTTTGTTCCACGTCGATTTTTCCGTATGATGTATGTAGGTAGGTACGTACTAGCAAAGAATATAAATTGTATAGAATGCGCATCTGAGCTAAAAAATTAAAAATTTTTTTGCTTACGCTTTAGATGCGGGGGGAAAGTATAAAGCGCAAGCAAACACACACTGAGAGCATTATATTCTTTGCTCTTATCACCAGCGTTGCCGTTGTGCGACTTAAGTCGCATTTTGCTACTTTTTCAACAGCAAACCATGCGGCCAATTGCAAAAATCTATGTAAAAATATCCGAGTTTTACAAAAAAAAAATACCGATTTTTGGAGGAAAGTTGCTGTTGATGAAATAGAGCTTGTTTTAAGGATGACAAGCTTCCAAATTCTACAGTTGTAAAGTCAGTGAATTACACCTTATTTCCTCATCTTTATAAAATATAATTTACAAAAAAAAAAAGAAAACAAAGTACAAACATAAATTAGCGTTGCTAAACAATTACCAAATAGACTTATAGTAGACACTTGTCAAAGATTAGATTCCAAGTGAAGAACTTATTAAGAAATACAGGATGTTCAGTTAAAAAAAATGTATTTAAGAATTATGCATAATGCCTTGAAAGAATACTATAACTATATTATCCTCTTCAGAATCAAATTTTAAAATTTTCTACAAAACTTTAAATGGTTTTTCTTTTTCAAAGTAAATTTTTTGAGTTATGCTGGTTTTTAAGTAAATAAGTGAGATGAACCATGTCCAATACATGTATTTATGTTTTTACAATATCTAATTTTTTTTTTATAAATCTTAAGTAATTGGGTAAATTACGGCACTCGATATCGAACGAGATATGCATTTAATTCCGATTGGAATTTCATTCGATATGAAATGCCGCAACATGACCACTCTTTTTTTAAATTTCATGATTTTTTTATATTTAGTAGCTATATATAATACGTTTATACTCGTCTTATTTGCAATTAAAAACTGCATTTGTAAATACTCTACTAGCTGGTATTATAGAAATATGTTCGTAGTTAATTAATTAATTATTGAAAAATTATAATAAAAAGAAAATGAATTAACTTCAGTTTTCCATCTATATTTTACTTTACTTTTTTTGATGCTGATCATTTATTTACATACATGTATACTTTAAAGCCCAATTTTGGCTTCCAAATTTACTTCATTTGAACCTATTTTAACTTATAAACATTTTATAAAAACTTACTTACTAACTTATAAAAAGTTTTATTAAGATTAAAGATGAAAGCAACTTAAAATACATAATTTTTTAATTGTGATACCCCGAGAAATAATTTACATTTGGGTGTCAAATTTTTTGCAATATTTTCACCATTTATTGGCTTTTCTATCGACCAAAACAATAAAATGATCGACAACATCGAGCCGAATATCGCCAACTGGGCGAACAGCTCTTTTTATAATACCTGATATGCTAAGCTGTGTATATGATTGCCCTACGACAAAAGTGATACTTTAGTGTCACAACGACAACGCTGCTCTCAGTAATGCGAGCGTAGCATACCAGGGATGCGAAATCAGATTTACAAATTGTACTAATTTTCAAAAAAAAAAGTACTTTTCTCAGTGCAATTGTACCAAATTCTTCATTTTTAATTTTTTGATACTTTTTTTATTATATATTTTTATATTAAAGAAAATTTATTATTTGACATATTGTCAGTAGTGTACATAAAATAATTGAAATTTATTTGCTGGTAGTTTAGCATGTCTATATACGTATTTCATTGGCGCTTGAACCAAATCATCAGTAGACTTTAACCACAAATTTTAAACAGTCACAAACCTCTTACTTTATGCATAGACTTCCAAAAACCATATGAGAATTCATAAAACAATAATACTTTTGAAAATCACAAAAGAAAAAATAAGCTTAGTATATATATTTATATATTTTTTTATTATAATATTAATTAATACTGTGTCAAAAGGTACAAAAGAGACTATTAGTTCCTTAGATCTGAACATGAAAGTAACATTTAGGATATACTTTTCCATCCTTTGTTTTGATTCAAGTGGAGACAGTCGATGAAAATAGTCTTGCCTTTTGTCCCCTTGGTACGAAAATAAACTTTCAAGATGAATTTGAAATATAGAACATTCCTCTAGCAATTCTTGAAATATCGTAAAACAGCGGTTCACTTACTTAATTTTTCATTTCTAATACCTCCGAGCAAAATATATATACATAATATCTTGTCGTTTCTTAAAAACTTAATAACTTCTACATCAATTAGCGCTCGAAACTGGTTATTAATAGATTCAATATTTTTTAATGCTGTTTTTGGGCATATAATATATGTAATAGAAAAAAAAATCAATAGTGCTAAATTGGTCATTGGGGTGCTACGGTACTTTTGGCATTCAAATAGTGCTAAACATGGTACAATTCTTTTCCATCCCTGTAGCATACACTGCAGAAAGAAATGAGAGTGCGTACGCTGGCCGGTAGTACTGGTAATACCCGTCATAGAAAATTTTAGCTTGTATGAGATGCGCATTCTATATGATTTATATTCTTTGGCTAAAAGCAAACAAATTCAATATAGCTAATTCATACACCTTTTTAAGTATAGCTCTTTATTTTTAGGAGAGGGTTTTTAGTGTTTTCACACCTAAAGTTAACGTGCAGTTTTCACTAGGGATGTAACGATATGCCGTTTTGTAGATCCCATACCGATACCGATACTCAAATAGAAATATCGCCGATACCGATACGTATATTGAAATTGAACTTAAGCTAAAATTAAGAAAATTAAAGTAGAGTCATTCTTTTATTATACAAAATTACAGTGTAAGAGATTATTAATATTTTAAATTGATATTTGAATTCATTCTGAAATTAACAAAAAAAAAAAAAAAACAAATTATTTTTTTTAACAAAATACATACATACATGATTTAGCATTGAGAGAAAATTTCAAGTTTGATTGTATTTGTTGATGTTTTCATTTCTGCTTTTTATAACACTTATTTAACAAACTGTACAACAGCTGTTTTTGTTTTACCCATTCTCCACACGCAAGGTTTATTTTGCGAAGTTTTAATTCAGCTGAGTGAAAGACAGGGGTAGAATACTTTTTCTTTGTGTCGCTCTTCCAGCTGAATTAGACTATTACCCCTTTTAGACATGGAAAGTTTACTTTACAAAGTCTTAATTCAGCTGGGAGAAAGACAGAAAGAGATAGTATTCCTCCCTTTGTCTTTCACACAGCTGAATTAAGACTTTGCAAAGTAAACTTTCCGTGTGTAAAAGGGGTATTTGCGTGTGGAAAAGGGGTATTTGTATGAAAAATTCAGAAATTTTACAAGGCGATCTAAAATACAAATTATTTTATTTTTGTAAATGAACATTTTAATATTATTGAAATACTTAGACAAAGTGACGAATTATTTGGAAATCAAGTAATTATATATAAGAAATGCACAAATATATTTTAAGCTACAACTTTTTTATCGACAGATGGATGTCAGTTATATCGTTTTTTTTTTTTTTTAATTGCAAAAGGTCAATGAAAATACTTTCATTGTTTTTCGTCCAACAGATTCTTTTTCTCGACAATTTTGGGATTATTGTTGCGGCTGCATCAATTTTTAAGTTGAAAATCTCTCAATCGGTATACATTCTTATTCCCTGGCATAAACATTATCAGCTGCTGCCGGCCATTATAACTTAACAGCACTGAATTTAGTACAGCAAAAACAAGATTTCAGTTCATAAAACCCACTTAAAAACAATTTAAAAATGTTTTAAGTTGATTTTAACTAAGTCATTTTAATGGTAAAACCAAGTTTTAACAGTTGGTTTTAACGTTAAAACCAACATTTATTAAAAACATGTCAGTGTGAAAATAGTATAAGTTCCATTAGATTTTAGGTAAATTTCTACAAACTATAGTTACAAAATAGATTTTGTTTTGTATGGGAAATCTTCAAGATTTTGCTCATATCAAAACCCGAAATCAAACCTAACGTAAGTTGTCCACTAAAATTACATCTTGCACGAATTTTGGAACACCCTGTATATGTACTATGCAACAAAAAACAACATCATCTGAAAAGAAAACAAAACACCAACATGAGCATTGTTAATAGCATTATTATCATTATCGTCGTTACAGTGATTAGAAAACCATTACCAAAAAAAGAAACGAGAGAAAAAATCATAGTAATCCCAAAATACTTAGCAGCCATGTCATGTTACAAAATTCAATTATTTTTGCATCCTATGAACAGGTTTTATAAAAAAAGGTAGAATTGTGATACAATTAGTTTCAGAATCCAAAAGTATAATTTTACCGAATCTTCGACGAGGGTAAAATTAAAAAAAAGCAATTTTGTGTCTCACCAGTTTTACATTTCGGTAAAAGAAATGGCCCCCTAATTATGAGTGGACATATGCTATTCATCGAACATCGACTAACAAATTTTCTAAAATTTAGATGCAATTGACGTCAACAGAACCTGGTATTATGCGTTCTGGAAACATCCGAATAAAGTCACAATGGGTCGTGTTGTGTGGCTTATGGCACTGTTTTGTTGAAACCACATATCGTTTAGTTCATAATCTTAAATTTTAGGCCAAAAAAAATTCGATTGTCACATGGCCGTAGTGGATTATCCGCCACACTTTCGTGTGACAGTGCGCATTACGCCCATTGCGTTGATGCACAGGCCTGGCAACATTTGTAATGATGCAAATCTCTTTAAATTTTTTTATAAGCTTGGTAATTACTTGCATAGTAAGTCGATTATGATGATCATAATTACCGGAATGTTCGAAAAGTGGCCACAATTTTTGTAATAAGTTTTAACTCTATTTACGCATTGTTCGGTTGTTAAACGATCTATATTCGTAAATGGAAAACTAACTAAATAAATACACTTCCATACCTGAATTCACTAATCTCTATTACACTTCAGTATTTGTACCTGTAGTGCGATTCACTAACTTTTTTAACGATAATCGCATCGTTAAAATAATTACAACGAAAATTTATCAAATTTGCTATTCAGTAATGATTTCAACGATATTCGCTGTAGGTTACTGTTAGCTATGTAGTTATTTAAGCGACAATAATTTATGTGCTGTTAAGGCCCCTATTATGATTTATAACTAAATGGATAGTTAAGTTGTAGTTGTAAAATTTTTATTATGGATTACAACTTTTTTCACCATGAGACAACTGGTTTTTATCAGTTGTATTTTTGTTTTTATTTTGAGTGTTGTATTAGCTTTGCTTCATTATTCCAGATGCCAACCAATCTCATTTGTCAACAAAAGTGACAACAGTTCATAAAGGCTGAAATCTAAAAAAAATACAAGGCCAAAACTAAAACTATTTAAAATGTTTTGTGATGGCTACTATGGTTTCAAAAAACATAGCATAGATAAAAACCTTTTCTTTTCGAGCATTGTTTCGAATATAACTAAAATTAGTTGTAATTCAGAATGCCAAAAAATAGTTAAGTTGTATTAAGGTTAAGTTGTTGCAATTTCAACTAAACTTAGTTGAGTTGTAAACCGTAATAGGGGCATAATTTTATCGACAAAAGTCAACAGAAAATATTAGTTGCATACTATCACTAAAAAGAAGTTACAGAATCGCGCAATCGTTATTGCAAGCGACAAAATTTTTAGGCAAAAATTAGAATTGTCGGATTGTTAAAAGTTACTGAAATATTACACTAGAGGATTCCGTAACTTTTATTACGATAATCGTATAGCTATAATAAATATAACAAAAATTTACCGCCTTTGCTATCCAGTTGTCGCTGTCAGTTGAAGTAAAAAAAGTAAAATCACAAGCTCTAATTCATTTAGTTTTTCTTTCAGTCTTTGTGCTTTTCGCATTTTTTGACATTTTGTGTGCACATATGCCACATGATATACGAGTACAATTAAATGCTCAAGAAATAATTTACAGAATTACATTATCATTACCGCAAACGAATAAATTTATCGATGGCAAAAAGTTGCTGAATCCATGTAGCCCCAGTTCACACACTTCAACTTTTATTGATCAACTTGTAATTCAGCTGTAAGAAAAACGGAGAAGAAAATACAAACATCTCTTTTTTGTTTACAGCTGAATTGCGAGTTGATCAACAAAAGTTAAAATGTGTGAACCGGGACTTACAGATAACACATATTTAAGGACTGACAGCGTTGCCAGACCGCTAGTTTTAAAATCACTGATTGTGCGTTAAAAGAAATTAGAGGAAGGTAGAAGCTTTTAAAATCAATCCTTTTTGAACACTTTATAACAGTTTAAGCTGACCACCTCTAAATGCATTTCATTGCTGATCAAGTAACGTATTAAGACAGCCGTTGAATGTGAAAGTGGGGTTTCAGCAAAAATATGTTAAACATTTTCCTTCATAATATGGAAGTAACAAAAACGGAATCTGGGCCTGGCAATAAACACTATGCCAGGTTTAAAAAATTTTTTTTCTCAATTTGTATAAACAGTTCACAAGATTTTTGGAAATATCTTTCATGTTCAGCAGTCCCTATTTATTTAAAAAAAACTCATTTTAGAGGCTAATTTTTTTGAGGAATTTAAGGTTCGCCGAGACAAAATAATAATTTTTCAGGAAAGGAAAAACGTTTTTTTTAAGGCAAGATTATCTTTCTTATTAATTTTTTTAGCTTATCAAAAATAATGATAATTAACACTAACTTTTTAGGGTTCCGTCTGTCCGTCTGTCCGTCACACGTTATTTTCTCAGGAATAGTAAGAGATACGGACCTGAAATTTGGACAGAGTATGTAGAACCTTGGCCGCTACAACAACAAATACATGAGAGCTAAAAATTAAAGGGTGTTCCAAAACGAGCAACGAAAAATGTTAAAATCCCATGTAATATACATACAATTGTATGTATATTGAAACTTGAAATTTGTAAAATTAGTGTATTTTTAAATAGACTACAACAATTAACACTAAAATTTTAAAAAATTTAAATTAAAGGGTGGTCCATCAGCTAATGCAATTTTGACTATGTAATTTTGACAACTTGCTATATCTTGGAAACCGTAAGAGGCAAGCAAACACTTGAAATTTTCAAAAAGGGTAAAACTAAAAAAACTGAAAATTATAAAATCGCCAAACCAAAAAAAAAAAAATCGTCAAAAATTAAAAAAAAATCGCCAAAATGAAAAAAATCGCCAAAATGAAAAAAAAACGCCAAAAATCGAAAATGTCGCCAAAACTAAAAAAAAATTTATATAAAAACAATAGGAAAAATTAAAAAATCAACAAAAATAAAAAAATCGCCATAATTAAAAAAAAAAAATGCCAAAATTAAAAAAAACGCCAAAAACCGAAAAAAAATCGCCAAAACGGGAAAATAAAGTGTCAAAACTAAAAAACGAGCCAAAACTTAAAAAAACCCCAAAAACGAACAAAAATGCCAAAACTATATATTATATGGGATGAAGTTTGTATTAAATTACATATCTAGTGTTCGTACGGAAACCTTCGTGCGCGAGTCAGAGTCGCACTTTACTGAATTTATTAATTTTTAAATTATATATTAACAATTTGTTTTGTTGGTTGCATTTCAATGATATTTTTTTCTGTGTATTCACCATTCGAATTAGTGTTCGGAAAATTTTCTAAATTTTAATTTAATTTAATAATTATTTAATTTATAATAATTATTATAATAATAAAATTATAATAATTATTTAATTTAATAATTTAATTTTCTAATTTTTTCTCTAAATTTTGTCTGTTTTTAAATTAAATTCGAAAGTTCTTACAAAATCACCCTATACTTACATGGCACCATATATTAAATTTTATTTCTATATATATGTATGTATATGAGCTCATATATTATAATACATTTAATATAACACAACCAAGTACATACATAGTTCAAACGTCCAACTTCGTTTTAATAAAAAATAAAAATAAAATAAATTATAATAAAAAATTAAAATTAAGGGCCGGTTTGTCTAAATGCGAATGAAGGTTTCTATCGAATATTAGTATTGAAAACAAAACCAAATTTAAGTTTTTTGATTTTATTTTTAATATATATAAATGTTCGATAGAAACGTTGCTTTATTTATTTATTAAGTGAAATACTTGAACTTGATTATAAAGAATTCCTTGAAAATGTACCTATATTGTTCGATTACAATAAACATTTAAAGCAAGGCATATTTATAAGGTATATACAATCAATTCATTATCAACAACACTGTCAAGTACCATATATCGTGTGTACATATATGCATACATACATACATACATACACACATATCGTTGCTTGTTTAACTAGAGGACCTATATAAAATTTTTTGCAAAAATGAATTAAGTCAAATACCAGCTTGTCGAAATATCGCACTGTGCATTGTAGTGAAATCCACAAGAGCCTTTCGTGGTAATCGAACCCGCGATATCTAGACCGACAGACTGGCACACGTTTTCCTTCAAAATGCCTGCTGGTTTTATCAACATACGAGTATCATACAAAACCTAACAAAAATGTGAAACAAACGAAGTGAAAGAGCGAGTTTATTTTTAAAATCTATGAGATATTGTTACTTTATTATTTTTGGGTTTCGTCCGTTTGTGCTTTTACCACAAAATTATTGAAATCATGGCGTTTATGTTTTAGGTGGCGTTATGCATAAATACACACATACATGTTTTTGTGTATTGTACATCCAAAACATGCTAAGTCGACATAACATGTTATGCTGGGAGTATAAATTCATCATTTCTTAACTTAGATTGTGTAAAATTTTGATAGTAATCAGACTACTCTATCAAAAGTTATGAGCAAAATTTACTTAGCATAATTTGTTAAGTTTGAAAAACCTCCCTTTTTAGGGTTCCGTACACCAAAGGTGAAAAGGAACCCTATTGTTTTAGCTACGCTGTCCGTCTGTCCGTCTGTCCGTCACACGGTATTTTCTCAGGAACCATAAGAGCTACGGACCTGAAATTTGGACAGAGTATGTAGAATCTTGGCCGCTACAACAACAAATACATGAGAATTAAAAATTAAAGGGTGTTCTAAAACGAGCAGCGAAAATGTTAAAATCCCATGTAATATACATACAATTGTATGAATATACATATGTATATTGAAACTTGAAATTTGTAAAATTAGTGTATTTTTATACAGAATACAACATCATACCGACCAATAACTTGTCTCCCAACATTGTACAAAGTTATAACGTCATGTTTAGCCACGAGAATCTACGAGCATTGCGAAAACAACAATATAATATCTCCAGAGCAGAACGGCTGTAAAAAAGGATCTAAAGGCTGTAAGGAACAACTGATTATAGATTCTGTGGTCTGTAATCAAGCAAACACAAAGAATCGTAATTTGTATACAGCGTATATAGACTATAGGAAAGCGTTTGACCCCGTGCCACATGATTGGAGTACTAGATGTCTTCAAAATAAGCCCAAAGTATATAGAACTAATTAAACAGACTATGACAAAGTGGAAAACAGAGATTTATCTCAATACGCCGAGTTCAGCGATAAAATCTCGGAAGATTGAAATAAAAAGAGGCATATTTCAAGGCGACTCACTCAGTCCTCTTTGGTTCATATTAGCCATGAACCCACTATCATCTGTATTAAACTCCACGGGCTGTGGGTTTTTAATTAAAAATGACACAGGGGAGCAATACCGTCTAACTCATCTTCTATACATGGATGATATAAAAATATATGCTTCAAAATCCTCACAACTGGAGCACCTGCTAAGGATTGTTGAAAGCTTCTCGAATGACATATGTATGAATTTTGGGCTAGACAAATGTCGCACACTGCGAACAATTAGAGGTAAATTACAAGAAGGGAGATTTGCGCTACAAGATGGACAAAGTATCGTGGCAATGATTCAGAACGAAACTTATAAGTACCTGGGAATCAGACAAGCGAAAAATATACACCACACAAAAGTTAAAGACGAAATAACAAGTGAGTTCACAAAGAGAACCCAACTACTCGCAAGGTCGTCCTTAAAGAGCAAGTACCTATTTAAAGCCTTAAACACCTACGCTACCCCAATATTATGCTATTCTTTCGGTATAATTCATTGGAGCCAAACAGATGTGGAAGCCCTGGAGAGAAAAATTAGAACTCTGCTATCTAGGGAATGTAAACATCATCCAAAATCAGCAGTCGAAAGGCTCACTCTGCCAAGATACATGGGAGGAAGAGGCTTAACTGACATAGGCAACCTTATAGAAAACCAGAAAAGAGCACTGCGGGAATACTTCTTTAGTAAGTGTGAAACATCACCTCTCCATCGTGCTATATGCTATGCAGATGAAAATACTCCAATAAGACTGGCAGATCGTGAGTACCAAAGCAATACCATCTCTAATGCTGACAAAATCGACAGGTGGATGAGCAAAGACTTGCATGGGAAGCATATATACTCTATAAGCCAAGAAAACGTCAATAAAGATGCTTCAAATTGCTGGCTTAATGCAGGGCTGCTGTTCGCGGAGACAGAAGGACTTATGGTAGCCATCCAAGATCAAGTCATACCAACTAGAAACTACATGAGAAGAGTTATTGGTGATCCTGAAGTCGCAAGGGATAGTTGTCGATATGGGTGTGAAGCGGTAGAAAACATACAGCATGTAATATCAGGCAGCACATATTTCTCAGGCAACGAATACAAAAGAAGACATGACGCTATAGCCAAAACTGTCCACCAGGAGCTTGCATGCAAATATAAGCTTAAGCAAACGAAAGAGCCTATCTACTTATACCAGCCATCAAATGTCTTAGAAAACGAAACATCGCGACTCTACTGGGATAGGACAATACTAACAGACCTAACTGTCCAGTCGAATAGACCAGACATTGTCCTTTTTGACAAGGGAAAAAGTAAGGTGTTCCTAATTGATGTGGCTGTCCCGAATACCCAGAATATAGAGGTCAAGTATACCGAAAAAATATCAAAGTACGCGCAGCTCATAGAACCCATAAAAAGACAATGGAAGGTGAAGGAAGTAAGGATAATACCGGTAGTATTATCAAGTACTGGAGTTATACCACACAATATGCTGTATGGACTTAAGGAACTAGAGTTGGACACTGACCTTTATAAAAATATCCAAAAGTCAACGGTCATAGCAACGACTAGAATAGTGCGCCGGTTTATGGATGCAAGATAATAAAACTAAAAGCAATAAAAATTACAATAGACTTCAACAACAACAACAATTATCAACAATTCGTACCGAGCCTAATCCTTATGATAAAAATATCTGGGATAGGTGAATTTCCAGCCATAGAGCTGAAATAATGCAATTCGAATAATAATAATAATAATAATAATAATAATAATAATAATAACAATAATAATAATAATAATAATAATAATAATAATAATAATAATAATAATAATAATAATAATAATAATAATAATAATAATAATAATAATAATAATAATAATAATAATAATAATAATAATAATAATAATAATAATAATAACAATAATAATAATAATAATAATAATAATAATAATAATAATAATATTAATTCTATTGCAATTATTATATGATTACAAAAAGTCTCAAGTTTCTATCTCACAACATTCCCGAGATATCAACAATAAACTTTGAAGGTGTTTATCTCAAAACTTTTTTGACTTAGCATGTTTTAGAATGAAGCCGTCGATATAACAAAAAAAATATTTGGTTTATCTTTTATGCGCAGTGTGTGATAACAAAATTTGTAGTGAATTTGTCGATGTGGATACCGCTCGCGAAATACATAAAATCCACTCATTCACATTCACGGACGATACACATTCAATCATTTTTAACCCCCGAATAAAAAAAGGGGTGTTATAAGTTTGTAGTGTGTGTCTGTCTATCTGTGTGTCTGTAGAAGTACACGTACAGACCACACGGCTGGACCGATTTTTATTTAGTTTTTTCGGTTTGAAAGGTGACTTGATCGAGGAGGTTCTTAGCTAAGTTTTAATAAAATCGGTCCAGCCGCTTAGAAGATATCACTTTTTTTCTAGAAATATTCTGGGGTTTTTAAAATTTTCATTTTTTTTTATATATGTACCCTGTCGGATTTTTATTAGCTAGCTCAAAATATAGATGACTTTTTGCTAACTCATTTACAACTAGCTTCTGAACTAACTTATAAATGATGCAGATGTGATTCAGTAGCTTTTTGTAGAACTGTCTTCTTCCCGATAAGTATTGAACTAACTTTAAGCTAACTCAAAGCTGAAGCAGAGATGAGTCAAAGTTTAACGAGAATATGTCAGCGTAAAATTTATGTTTATGTTAACTCTGTGCCATCTTTATTTTATATGGCGCAATAGCAAAGTGTTAAGTATGATGGCTGACAAAAAAAGTGATCACGGTTCGATACCAATTCTCGTCTCTAAAACAATTTAAAATTGTTTCAAATTTAAGTTGACTAAAAATGTTAATCATTAGTAAGTTGAAAATAATGGTTAGCTAAAGAAAGACATTTTTTCTTCTTTTTTGATGAGCCACAAACTAAGTCATAATGGGCCAAATATTAGTTGGTCAGTTCGCAGCTAACAAATAGTGCTCTTGCATTTTATCAGCCAAAAACTAATTCGAAATGAGCTAACTTGTGGTTATTTGAAACTTATGTATCGTGAGTGAGTACTGACTCGTTCTGACGATATTACGTTGAAAAACTGAATAGCGTTTAACATGTAAAATGAGTTAGCCTTTGAGTCAGTTGTCACTCGCCTGTGATAAACCATTAGTTACTTTTAAGCTAGCTCAAATCCCGACAGGGTACCTACATATACATATGTATGTATACAATAGAAAGGTATATATAGAAAATTTTCAATCCAGCACGTTGAATCTATGTAAATTAGACTGGTCGTAGCTTCCAAGGGGTTTTTTGATGTGTAAACATCCATACGCTAGGTGGTAAAAATTTTCTTTGTTGAGATTTCTTTGCTGAGATGCGTTGTCAAATCGGTGTGAGCTATGTATGAGTGTATAAGTGTTTGAAAGAAGCAATACAAACTTATTTAAAATATTGTAAATACATAGGAATTTGCTGGTTTTTGTTTTTTAGGGTCGTTAGGTTTTTTGCTTTATTAGGGTTCCGTACACCAAAGGTGAAAATAATAATTGCTTTATTAGGGTTCCGTACACCAAAGGTGAAAATGAACCCTATTGTTTTCGCTACGCTGTCCGTTCCTCTGTTACAGGGTATTTCCTCGAGAACCGGAAGAGCTACGGACCTGAAATTCGGACACAGTGTGTAGACATTTGGCCGCTACAACAGCAAATATATGAGAGTTAAAAAGTAAAGGGTGTTCCAAAACGAGCAACGAAAAATGTTAAAATCCCATGTAATATAGATACACTTGAATTTTGTAAAGTTAGTGCATTTTTACACAGACTAGAACAATTAACAGTAAATTTAAAAAATTTATATTAAAGGGTGTTCCATCAGTTAATGCAATTTTGACTTTGTAACTTTGACAACTTGCTGTATCTTGGAAACCGTAAGGGCAAAACTCTTAAAATTTTCAAAAACGGTAAAACTAAAAAATCAAAAAATTATAAAATCGCCAAATCTAAAAAAATCGCCAAAACCGAAAAAAGCACCAAATTAAAAAAAATTCTAGGACTAAAAGAAATCGCGAAAAACCGGAAAAATCGTCAAAATGAAAAAAATCGCCAGAGTGAAAAAAAATTCAAAAACAGAAAAATAATCGCCAAAATGAAAAAAAATCGCCAAAATAAAAAAAATCGCAAAAATTAAAAAAAAACCCTTAAACAAAAAAAAAAAAAGAACGCCAAATGAAAAAAAAAACCCAAAACACAAAAAAGTCGCCAAAAATGGAAAAAATCGCCAAAAATGGAAAAAATTTCGAAAATTAAAAGAACCCAAAAAGAGAAAAAACCCGCCAAAAAGAGAAAAAAGCGACAAAGCTGAAAAAATCGTTTAAACTGGAAATACTTAAAAAGGAAAAAAGCCACATCAAAAAAATGCTCAAAACCGAATATACGGAACCCTTCGTGCGCGAGTCAAAGTCGCACTTTACTGAATTTATTTTAATTGCAATGCGTACACAACAACAACAATAACAGCAACAAGTAAACGCTAAACAACAGGAATTAAAAATTAAAAAGTAAAAGTAAAGGCATTTACCATAGATGAGCACGGCAGTACCACTAAAATTTCAGTAAAAATAATAAAAAAAATTTAACCAGTAAATTTTTACTGATTACTAAAATTCTTTTCTACAATTTCCATAAAGTGCCTAAATGACTTATTATATGAGGAGGTGCATTGAATTTTCAGTAATGAGTAATGCCCGTATTCATAATGAAATTCTACCAAGTGGCTAAATGTTTGTCATACAAAAGTTTCAAAATTTTAATGAAAAAAACTTTGCCATTTGCTACGATTTTATTATGAATACGGCCTTACGATTTTACAGGTAATGCAAATTAAATTGCATTACCAGTAAAAATTTACTGAATTTTTTCAGTAATCAGTAAATTTACTGTTTACTGCAATTTTTAATGCAGTACATATATATACATATACTGCAGAGTGCCCATTTACTAACCAAATAAGTTTAATAAAACAGACAAAAACCAACAAATTCCTATGTATTTACAATATTGAAAGTTTTGATACTTTTAATTAATTAATTTAAAAAAAAATATACTAAAAGCATAAGTACTTCCAACTTAAAAAAAATTTTCATTACTAGATGTTTACACATCTCCTCTGTGATCGGACTCACATTGCTTTTTTTTATCCCTATCGTGTATTGGGTTTTTTAGGGCCCACTAGGCACCAGAAGGCACAGTCGGATTGCGCTAAAAAATTAAAACCGCATGTATTGGTGCATATGGAGAGATGACACCAATGCTAGAAAAGTTGCTTAAGGGAAAAATTATATGGAAAATTGTATATTATAATTTCTCGGTGAAAGAAATTATAATTCTGGATTGGGGAAGAGAAATTCAATAAATTATTTGTTGGTTTCTTTCTTTTCTTTCGATTATTTATTTAGTACAATTATAATTTTGGTATACTTATGTATGTTTACAGCCACATTAATAAATAGAATCCTCTTGGCCTTGGAAATATGAGGGTCACTCGCACTGGGATTTGTTTTAACTACTCTCTGAATATTACAATTCAAGCAAACAACTATGAATACGTACAGCTAAAAATGAAAAACACAAGCATTAATTTTAAACCGAATATGTGCAACTATAAACATCCAGCAACTATTTTTATACACATTTTTTAAATAAAGCAGCACAACGAACTACAACTAAAATTTATAAACTGTATGAACTGCAATCATGCTCATGAGCATAAGAATACTCTGAAAATTTTATTTATAAACACACATTCAGCATGCTTTCAAATAGTCACACATAAATCCCACACATTTTCCATTCTATTTTATATACACAAATGTATGTAGACGGTGGCGAATGATGAATAAATATCCTGAGTATCAGCGTATTTTTTTTGTCCAATTAAACATTCATAGCCTGAGTATAAATATATTCAAACTGAACGTATGGTAGAGTGTCAATTTACCCTCATACCTAAATAAGAGCGACAAGCGTTGCGTTAGCAGCAGGGTACGTATTTTCTTTACAATCACATAATATTTTCACATTTAAATGTACTGAAAAATGCGTACCCTGCTGCTAACGCAACGCTTGCCGCTCTTAGTTAGGTATTACGGGTAGCGTATTTTAGTCTTTCCCATAAACGAAGTAAAGATCTTCTTGTGTGTTAGAATCGGTTTAAGTCATAGTTGATTCAGAGGAAATAAGGGAGCATACAAATTGTTTGCGCTACAATTAGGACAATGCGCAGTTACTAAAATTAAGACTATTTACTTATGTTTATTTTTTTTTAATTCTCATAGTCAATTCCTGATTCAAACAAAAAACTCTCTGAATCAAATATTTATCAATGAATTGCTTTATTCAAAGAAATATTTTACTGCAATTAGAAAACGAATGAAACATTTAACTTATCTGTACCATTTCCAAACAATCTTGTTAATTTTTTTTTATATTAATTATATGAGTTAGGATTTTAATTCTATAAATTTTTTTGCATAAAATTAAACAAATAATTTACTGAAACAGTAGGAAATATTAGGAAATATTTACTGAAATATTTACTTGCCCAGCGAAAAATGAGCATACAAATCACAAATTACAGCATTGATAAACTCAGCTCCAAGTAGTTCAATTTCTGGTGAAACATCAATGAATTTAACACATGGTTGTCAGAGGACAGACGTGATCAAAATAACTGAATGGTATGTCCTTAAAAGATTGTCTACAACAATTTTTGATATAAACAACAGCCTTAGGATATTAAACTCAGTACCTATAGTAATTGGTATGAAATGAAAGTGGTAAACCTTTGGAACTGGTCCGGACTTTCTTTTGCTAGGTGGCTTTGTGATTTATCGAAGACTCGTTCAAAATTGGCCACCGAGACGTTTTTCTTTATGGCAACGTGAAAGATAAAATTAAATTATGCCAATTGCACATAATCGAATTTGTTAGGTTATCGAGGACATGCAGTAGCAAATGTGCGAATTGGTGATATGAAAATTCCATGAAAAGAATATGGTCTGATATTTTGTTTAAAAAAATATATTTTTTTAATACAAATGTGTAAAATAGTAAGGGTTTTCATGAGAATGTTCAAAAGTCTCGCAAACTGTGTAGTTGTGCATTTTTAAAATCTCGTAAATAAAATGTCAAAAATTGTGTAGAAAATTTACACAAACCTGGTAATTTTGCCCAATAATGTTGACTCATAAACTTAAGCTGTGCAATTGTGCATTTTGTAAGCAACAACCATTTGTAAGCAAGCCATTTGTTGTTACAGCGATATTTTTCCAATGAGGTTTCCAACTAGCTCTACTCGTGGCATTTACCTCAGCGGGTTCCAACCCTCCCATTGGATATGCTGCCAACAAAAATTATAAGAAAAAAAAAAACTAAATGACAAAACAACAAAAAAAAATGTATATCCATACAAAACAAAACAACGTATTACAATTAATATTTATAGGGCTGGAAGCAGATGTTTATCCTTTTTTGGACTTCTTTTAAATTGAAAATTGCTTAAAATTTTTTTAATCTATTTTTATTAAATGCATTTTTTGACGTTTGTCTCAAATTTACATAAACTGTTTGCGCAATAGCTCAAAAGGGGCTTCATGAAACTAGTCTCGCAAGTTTGCCCAATTGGACAAATGGCAATTTTAAGAGTTCTCATGAAAACCCTTACTATGTTTGTAAACATGTAACCATTACCAGTTTTCATAAAATTTGCTCACACACTTATACGCGATTATCATCACTAAAATCAAATCAAATTTGAAATCGCGTGGTTATTTAAAAGATTACGTTCATTTTTGATTAATTTTTCGATAAAAAGTATCAAAAACGACATTTTAGTAGTTAATCAAGAAAGATTATAAAAATCCTATGAAGAATTACAATTCATTAGTATGTTGGTTTTCGCAACATCAACAACATGCGTATAACTTCTTCTACTTGGTTTTTGGCAATAGCTAACGCTATTTTAGTTAATAAAATATTTGTGTCGGCATCGGGTCCTTTACCGATTTTAAAAGATAGTCATGGGTTTATTCGTGAACAGTCTAATGGTCGTGCGGAAGGCAGTGAAGTTGCTCTTAACTATCGTCTGCCAAATGAAACCTATCCGGAACACTATGACATAGAACTCACCACAAATGTCCATTTGGGCAAAAGAGATTTTAAGGGTGAAGTTAAAATAGATATTGTTGTTGCAGAGGATACCAAGAGAATTGTTTTACATATGCGTCAACTAAATATTTCAAAAGTTCTTATTACAAATCCGTCTAGTGGTGAATCAGAAGAATTGTCTCATGAATATGAACTAGAGCGAGAATTTTTAACGATGACTCGTAAAAAGGAGACACCTTTCGTAGCCGAAACTAAATGGAAATTAACAATTACTTATAGCGGGAAATTGCGTAAGGATAATGGTGGTTTCTATATCTCTTCATACATCGATAATGAAGGCAAAGGTCGGTAAGTGAAAAACGAAATCAGTACCTGGATTTAGTAACTTTTATTACGATAATCATATCGCTATAATACATGTAAAGAAAATTTATCGACTTTGCTATTCAGTAACGTATTTAAACGATATTCGCTGTCGGTTAGAGGAATATAAAATAAAGTCATAAGCTCAAATTCATTGAGTTTTTCTTTATTATTCTTTATGCTTTTCGCTTATTTTGACATTTTTTATACAGATATACCACATAATATTGAATTAAATGGCGATTAAGATAATCTTGGAGACTATCGTAAAAAAAAATTACGGAATCACATTATCGTTACCACAAACGAATAAATACGTCGATAAACATTACGATTTTCGGTTCGCCAAAAAAGAGAGAGAGAATTGTCTGGCAGTACAAAGTTTCTTTGGTTATCTTATCGAGTAATCTATAAGTATCAATAAGCTTAATCTGAGGTATAATTTTCTTGATTTCTGGATTTTTCATGTGTTGTGAAATTATTTTGCACGCACATATGCATAAACACCTACTAGTGTATTTCATAAAGCAATCTGCTGTGTGATATTTCTTTTATTTATTTATTATTTATTTATATCAATAATTTTCATACAATTCTTACTATAATAAGTTCCGCAAAGCTTAAAAGCTTGTCTGCAGAAACAAACATTTGCAAAATTTAAAAGAGATTGTAACTTTACAATTGCACAAATATTTGAAAGAATTTTTTTTTAATTAATAGTTAAGTCATCCAAATCAGGAGCCTACTCCACCAAGTGCAGCTCGACCAATACCTGCGTACAGAAAGTACGCTAGAGTTAAAGACTAAAGTTTAAATGCACAATCAAAGTCTGTAGTTTAAGGAAAACTTAAGTGTTTTTTTTTGGAAAGTTAAAAGTTTGTCTTAAGTAGAACAAAAAAATAAGCAAATTAAGTAACATGTGTATAATTAGTAAAAAGAACAAAACGACAATGGTAAGACTGTTGTAAATATAGTGATGGTACAATTGAGCTTACAATACAAAAAAGCTTTCAGCAAATTGAAATACGATGAATCAAAACAATTCACATATTCCATTTGCAATAAAATGCTAAGTATATAAAGCAGAAATCTACATCAACTGACACCACACACAGTGGACCAAACACAAAAGAACGCTGATGATGAAGGTTTAGTGGCCTTCGAAAACGGCTGGCTGTTCCGTTCAACTATGTGTTGTTAGTCAGAATATTTACAACAGACTTTGGTGTTATTTGTTCATTAATAATTATCACATGTAATTTGGCTTAAAAAGCGATACGAACTTTAGCCCGTTCAAATCACAAATATAGAAACAAATGGAGTTCGAATAATAATTAAAATTAACTAAAAAATAATTATATTTTTTATACAAAAACTGCGTATGCCACAAAAACTTACTAAAAATCATACCGCGCTAGTTTCTGATATAAATTTCACGTCTCTTGGGAAGAGTCCTTTAATACCCATTGATTTAACAGAAATATCAGAAGAACTTGAAAAAAAGCTTCCAGTTTCACCAAAATCCATCGATGAAAAAAAGAACAAGTAAAGTTAGTGTGGCTTACAGAGTTATTGAGGAAAACAAATAGAAAGTATATCATTTTGGAAGAAGTATATTTCGTAATAACACCGCCAAAATAATCGAGTTTACTTAAAATCTTTTTAGCATATAAGCCTATGGTACCTAGAAATAGATTGAGCACATAAAATCAATTTTTGATTCCATGTGGCTTATGGAGTTATTGCACTAAGCGTCTCAATTATTGTTTTGTATTAACAATAATACATACATGCATATCGCACTTGATCAACAAGAGGGTATTAACTCAAAATTTTTAAAATTTCACTTTTTGCAAAAAAAATCAATTAACAACATCAATATCTATCTACTGTAAAAATGTCAACGTGTGTTGATTACTTTTTTGTTGCTTGATTTTAATTCGAAATGTGACTGTTTTTATGATGGAATTGCTCAATTTTTTTGGAGTTGTGACTCTTTTCAAAACATAGATATTCTTCCTCAATAATTGCAAGTTTTTAAAATCAAAACAATATAAATATATTTTCAAAGAAAATATACATATATATATAATATACTAAAAATTTTAAAATTTTGAGTTAATACCCTCTTGTTGATTAAGTGCGATATGTATACTTTGTTTATATGCGCACTATTTGCTAATAAATATATTTCAAAATAAATTAACTCACTGTTTATACGACAAAGCCAAAGTACAAAAACTTGGTAGCCCTTCTATAGAACACTTAGTCCCGGTGCAGACTTGCAATTTCAGTAACGATTTGTTTTTCAGTGCAAAAAGTATATATTTACATTTCAACACTCTCACACATATTCAAGAATTGCACACATATAAAAATTGCATGTCTGGACCGGACCACTTATGTCGACAAAAAATAGTGTAAATGTACAAAATATCAAATAATTATTTATTTTTATTGTTATTATTTACTTCTATCAATGTTTTTTTGTCCAATATTTATCTATTTTTTTTTTTTTTTTGGTAAAGTGTCTTTACATGATAATACAATAACCCAATTCACAATCTTGTGCAAATGGTCTTGCATCGTCGCATGTGCAAAGTGGTACAGTATATTGATACTCACCACTAAGAATTGTTAAGTGGTGAATATCAATATGCTATACCATTTTGCAATTGGGCTAATGTATTACGGAATGTCGGAATGTCATTACACTATCACAAAAATTGTCTCAAATGTGGTTTTAGAGATGAAAGAGTAATCGGAATACGAGTACGTTGAAATTTTTACAGTAGATAGATATTGATGTTGTTAGTTTATTTCTTGCAAACATTGAAATTTTAAAAATTTTGAGTTAATACACTCTTGTTGATCAAGTGCGATATGTATTTTGGTATTTCTTATTTAAAAATATGTTAATTTTTATCAGCCTTGACATCTTTTTAGTAAAAGCACATTGAAATAAGCTGTGATTCAAATAAATACAACGACTGTTGAAAGTTCGTTACCTTCATTTTCATACAATTCTTAAAAATCTTCTTTAAGAAAGAACTTCGGGTGTCACATTAAGAAAAAATTTCCCAAAATGTACGAAAGGTATCTTAGTACTTACTAATGATGCAAGAATATTCGTATTCGAATTGCCAAATATTTGGCTATTTTTAAATATTCGTATTCGCATTCGTATTAGTCAAATTCAGGCGGATACGAAGGCGAGTATTTTCCCTAAAAAATTAAATAAATAAATCCTAAACGACATTTAAATAAATGGATAAAAATATTAATTTGTACGAATCCATTAAATTGTTTATAAAAATTTGTGTTTGAATCATTTGCAACTATTATTTACTGACGATCATTAAAATTTTTGGTACTTTTTATTAACTTTAAAGTACGCCAACATGAGTATGAAGTTCGTTTTCATAACAATTCTTTAATATTTCGTATTGCAGGTGTAAATAGAACCCTAATTTAATGTCTATAAATTTCACATTAAATATTCGTATTCGTATTCGCGAATATCGTTTCAAATATTCGTATTCGTATTCGCGAATATCAAAAATTGACATTCGTTACGTCACTAGTACTTACATATGTGACAGGGCATAGAGAAAGGGACCTAAGGGTAAAAAAAAATCAATTTCACTTTTTTTTGATGTGGACAACATCTGAGCATCGAATGAGACCGATCCCATGCCCCAAAAGGGTTCCCTCCCAGAGATATACGAGTTTTATGATGCGATGGTACACCAAAGATACACGTATTTAAATATTTAAAATGGCTCTCCTGAACAAAACCGCTTTTACCCTTAGGTCTCTTTCTATTTTGCGCGTCACATACATATGTTGCATTGTATATTCTATTAAAATTATTATTATTTTTTAATTCCAGTTACTTGGCTACAACGCAATTCGAAAGCACAGATGCCCGCCATGCCTTTCCCTGTTACGATGAACCCAACAAACGAGCAAATTTTACGATAACTCTAAATCATAGTCCCACTTATACGGCTATTTCCAATATGCCGGTTAACAATGCGCTTTCCAGGTAAAATTATTAAAACGCATTACATACACACATACATATGTTTGTATGTACAGATGAACGTATGTTTGTATGTTTCTGAGATAATAAGTCCCCGTTCGCACCATGCAAGTTTTATTGCTAAGCTGGTTAGCTTGTTGAAGAGAGAGAGAGAGAGAGAGAGAGAGACGAGGGGAAAAGAAACGAATACCCGTTTCTCTTCAGGTAATGTCAATATGTTTTGCTTTCTCATTCTTATGGTCCTTTTCACAATGTACAATTAAAAGCTAACAGGGACTTTAACGGAAAGTTTTACATGAGGAACTGTCAGTTAAAGTTCACGTTAACTCTTAATCATACATTGTGAAAAGGAACGCTAGTGTTAAAAAAGCACACATGCATACACAAAACTGTGCATAAAAACACGTGCATTGTGAAGAAGAAGTAATATGCTTAGCAACAAGACTTGTGTAGTGTAACTGGGACTAAGCAAATAAGATGAAAATTTGTATAAGTAAATAATGTTCCCTCTTGTTCTAGTGCTGGAAAAACGGTGTTTCTTACGACACCTGGAATGCCCACATATATAGTGGCCTTCATCGTGTCTGACTTTGAAAGTACTGGCGGTGTTTTTAACAATTTGACTCAGCATATATACTCTCGCTCTAGTGCAAAGTACGGTCAAGAATTTGCTTTGATATCAAGCATGTTGATTACAACACGTTTGTCGACATATTATGGCATCGACTTTATGTTGCCCAAATTGGATCATGTTGCTGTACCTGATTTTAGTGCCGGCGGTATGGAGAACTGGGGCTTGGTGACATACCGCGAAGAGTATTTGCTATACGATAAGGATGTCTCTACTGTATTTGTTCAAACAAGTATAGCGAACATTTTGGCACATGAAATCTGTCATCAATGGTTCGGCAACTATGTTGCAATTAAATGGTGGACTTACTTGTGGCTGAAGGAAGGTTTTGCAACTTTGTTTTCGTACAAAGCTTTGGATGATGTAAATAATTAAAACTTTATCTAAATTATGTATTCTGTATAAATATTATATCGAGGATATACATACAGAAAGTCATATGCAGATACGATCATACATATCGCTCCCTTGTTGCAACATAGATATATCTCACAAAATGTGATTTGTAGTTACTAATGCAGCAAAAATCGTTATATCCTCTTTAATTTAGGAAAAGAAAATATTTGTATATCTTCATTGGTTTTAAAAACAAAAATTTTTTTTCTGCAAGACTAAAGCAATGAAGAAGCGATATGTGTTCAAATTATGATATTGTAACGTAACTATTGCATAATACAAAAATTACGAGCCACATTATGGATGTAAATCAACGATATGAGGTTTCGCTTTAAATCGTTTTCATTCCAGGCCTATCCGGAGTGGGGAGTTTGGCAGGATTTTCACGTTAGCGATTACCAAAAAGCTTTGAATATGGACGGCAGTAATTTTGCTAGACCAATGACTCACTATGTGCAAAAACCCAAAGAAATTTCTTCTCTTTATGACTCAATTTCGTACAGTAAGGCTGGTTCTGTTCTGCACATGTGGAATAATGCTTTGACTGACAAAGTTTTTCAACAAGGTCTGCACAACTATTTAACGAATAAGTAAGTTAAACAAATCAAGAATTCTTTTCAAACAAGCATATAAACGAGCGTTATTATTTCGTCAACAGCCAGTACAGTGCTGCCGTAGAAGAACAACTTTTCACTGCTATACAAAATGCCGCTAAGGAGCTGAACTATAAACTTCCCGCCACTATTAGCGAAATGATGAGCAGTTGGACTCACCAGGGCGGCTATCCATTATTGACTGTTACGCGCAACTACGAAAATTATTCGTTTACTGTTAAACAAGAAGCTTTCTATAACAACGAAACTATTAAGGATAACAAAACCTGGTTTGTCCCCATTAATTATGCGATTGCTTCAAACCCATATTTCAGTGACACAGAAGCTACTCACTTTTTATTGGATGGAACGGAACTGTCAATATTCCCTGCAGTGACTCGCCAAGAATGGTTGATACTCAACAAACAGTCGGCTTATTATTATCGTATCAAATATGATGAAGAAAACTACGATCTCATCGTGGAAGGCTTGATTAGAAGGCCACATCAAATACATGCTCGCAATCGTGCTCAATTGATGGATGATGCGTTCACCCTAAGTACTTCTAATCGTTTAGAACATGCTATATTGTTAAATATGATGACTTATTTGCAAAAGGAAGATCAATACGCTCCGTGGTTTACAGCTGGTTTCATTTTCAACACATTCAACCGGTATTTAAAAAGTGATGAAAAATATGATGATCTTAAGTTCTTTATAGCTGATCTGGTTGGCCCAATTTATGAGAGATTGGGTATGGACGATATCCCTGGGGAGCAACACTATACCAAATACATTCGCAATTTGATTATACGTATGGCATGTTTGTCCGGTATCGAAAATTGCTTAGTGCAAGCCAATTATAAACTACAGGATCTGGTTGAGAAAAATGCAACTGTTGGTCCCAATGTACAAGCACAAATATACAGCAATGGTCTCCAGCAATCTAAGGATCGGGAATTTGACTTTGTGTTTCAAAAGCTTATGAATTCTACAGACCAAGCTTTACGTCGGCAGCTTATTTTATCCCTAGGCTGTTCTAAAAATGAAAAACATATTCAAAAATTCATACGCAGTTCTATTGACAAGAGTAATAATTTGCGCAACCACGAACGCCACAGTTTGCTCTCGTCTGTGTACTCTCGCAGTGATGTGGGTCTCTTAGCTAGTATAGAGTTTCTGAGTGAAAACTGGAATGATTATGGTAACTTGAAGGGTGGTTTTACCGGCTCCAATCCTCTAGATGACGATATTCGTTCCATGGCCTCATATGTGACCAACAAAAATCAAGAAGAAAAGCTTTTGGCTTTAGTGGCGCTGGTTAAGAATAGTAAATATGTTACAGAGGCAATAGAGGAATCTGTGAAAACATCAATTTCTGATAATTTCGAATGGCTTAAACATAATCGGGATCCCATAATGTCATGGCTTGCAAAATATCGAGCTGATAAATTGGGCGGTGGTAGTGCTAGTCTTACAATATCGACTTTATTGATTTCATTGGCTTCTCTGATGACCGTAAAGCAATTCTTTTAACATTTTTCTTATATCCCAGCAAAAATTTTTCGAAATTTTATAATGGGTAGTACGCTTTTAATGGATTACAGAGTAATGAGTGATACTTATTTATCTAATTATTTTATGTGCATTATAATGACTGTCCTGTAATGATTAAAATAACTACTTATTTATATCACTACGTGAAAGTATTTATTGTAGTACTTTTCAGTTAATAATGAAATATAGTATATGGAGAAAAATTTATTGAGTTTCGAAAATAATAAAATATTTTTATTTTATTTTTAATGAGTTGTCATCTTTTCATTTAGTTGAGAATATGTCATTTGATATAATGCAGGATATTTTGGAAGGATTGTGTGTTTATGATCTTTATTTTTTTGTTATTAATTAATGGAAAATATTTTAAGTTTACGTTCTTTAAATGCCAGAAAGTGTCTTTTTCTTTATGGATAATTTCAGATAGCTAATCAATCTCCAGATATAACAATGAACAACATAAAATAAATTCAGTAAAGTGCGACTCTGACTCGCACACGAAGGGTTCCGTACGAACACTAGATATGTAATTTAATATAAACTTCATCCTATATAATATATAGTTTTGACATTTTTTTCGTTTTTGGGGTTTTTTCGGTTTTTTTGTTTTGGCGTTTTTTGCGTTTTTTCGGTTTTGGCGATTTTTTTAAGTTTGGCTCTTTTTTAGTATTGACACTTTATTTTCTTGTTTTGGCGATTTTTTTTATTTTTGGCGATTTTTTTCACTTTTACGATTTTTTTTATATAAATTTTTTTTTGTTTTTGCGACATTTTCGCGTTTTGGCGATTTTTTTCGATTTTTGCAGTTTTTTTTCATTTTGGTGTTTTTTTCATTTTGGAGATTTTTTCGAATTTGGCGATTTATTTTAGTGTTAGAATTTTTTTTATTTTGGCGATTTTTTTCGTTTTTGCGATTTTTTTTTTTTTTTTGGTTTGGCGATTTTACAATTTTCGGTTTTTTTAGTTTTACCGTTTTTGAATATTTCAAGTGTTTGCCTCTAACGGTTTCCAAGATATAGCAAATTGTCAAAATTACATAGTCAAAATTGCATTAACTGATGGACCAACCTTTAATTAAATTTTTTTTAAATTTTAGTGTTAATTGTTGTAGTCTGTATAAAAATACACTAATTTTACAAATTTCAAGTTCAATATACATACAATTGTTCATACAATTGTATGTATATTACATGGGATTTTAACATTTTTCGTAGCTCGTTTTGGAACACCCTTTAATTTTTAATTCTCATGTATTTGTTGTTGCAGCGGCCAAGGTTCTGTCCAAATTTCAGGTCCGTAGCTCTTACGGTTCCTGAGAAAATACCGTGTGACGGACAGACGGACAGCGTAGCGAAAACAATAGGGTTCCTTTTCACCTTTGGTGTACGGACCCTAAAAACGGGCGTTTCCAGATGACTGCAAGTAACATATTATGTTTTGTAACATATCTTCCGCTGATGATTGCATATTTAATTCCAATAGATAATAAACACTGGAGACTAGTAATAATTCTTTCAAAGTTAATATATCTTTTGATACAAAACGAGTTTAGTGAATAAAAATTTTGAAAATTGATGTCAACTTATAACAGAACATCATACATTATATATAAAATTAAGTATAAGGGGCTGTCCATATATTACGCAACGCTGTTTTCCCCGATTTTTTACCCCCCCCCCCCCCCAAACCCCCTAGTAAAAGATCGTAACAAAACTGTGAACCCCCCTCCCCCCAGGAATAACGTAACAATGAGATAAATAAATTAAATAGTTAAAAGTTTTTGTTAAAAAAAGATTTAATTTAATTTATTGCTTTATTAAATTCATTTGTTAGACTAGCACAGTGCGTAGACAAAAATTAAATAAGCTTACATATGAACGTACTCCATATATTGGCGAAACTATTTTTAAATTTCTTCCAGTGTTGCCAGAAAATGATGATGAGAGAATGCTAAATTGGTTAAAAAATGCTAAAATGCTCTACAGAACAAAAGTATAATGCCAGATTTAAATGAAGAAAATTATTTAAATGGCTCTGAATTTCATGTTTAAACAAACTTATTATTATTTACAGGTATTTTTATAGCACATACAAACATAAAATAGTTAATAATTGGTAATTTTTGGATATGTTAAATTAAGTTTAAAATTTTTTAATGCACTAATAATCTCAAAATATTATTATACTTATTCAGTAAAATATTTTTTTATTTAAAATACATTGAAATTGGTTATTGAGGGGTTCTCTGGATGCTATGCGAATTTAACTTTTGCTAGTGAAGATCATCAGGTAACCTTTACCCTGCAATGCATATATATTTATGAGAAAAATCCTATAAACAGAAGAATATTTTGAAAAAATTAAAATTTTTTATTGTCAACAAATTCTGCCAGAGAGCATTTAGCATAGTTTTTCAAAAGTTGATTGCTTTTTAACTAATGAAAATGCCAGATCTGGCAGTGAAAATGCTAAAATGGCAACAATGATTTCTTCCCAAGTATCGTCAAACTCCAAAAATTATGGCTCTCTATATAGAGCTTATTCCTAAACTGTATGTATGCATTAGTGATGTGTATTGGAATTCCAAAACATTCGGCCGTTTCTAGATATTCGTATTCGTTTAAAAAAATATATAAAGAAATTCATAAATCCAAAACGAAATTTAAATGAATGGTACACAAATACTAGTTTGTAATAACTAAAAAGGAAATTCTTTTTTATTTTTTGCTATGCGTTGTTTGCCAAATAATCTGCTGTAGTTTTCCGTATTGATGACTGAGCAGTATTTGAAACACCAAGAAGAGAATTGGCATTAGCCTTGCGGTCGAAAAATCCTATTTTTTGGAAGGGATACAAAAACTGGATAAATGTTGGACTAAGTGTATTGAGTTAAAGAAGATTATATTGAAAAGTAAATTTTTGTTTTGCAAAAAAAAATTGTGTTTCATTCAAAAAGTCGTATAACTATAAACATCCAAAAAATTTTTTAAATTACGCAGCACAAAGAACTACAATTAAAATTGATAAACTGTATGAGCTGCAATCTTGCGCACGAGTATTGAAATACACTGGCTGTTAATCGGATACACATGCTTAAATACAAGGTCTTTTCTATTTATACACACACAAACCATGTTTTCAAACAGCCACACATATATCTCACACATTTTCCATTCTATTTTATATGGGCATTTTTCTCAAAAGGTCCACTGTGACCAAAAAATTAAAAGTCATTAAAAGCTAACTATTGTACGATATTGTAATAGAGAAATATTTAAATTTTATTAATTTAATCAGCTTAATCATATTTTTTTCCGCTAAGATGAAAAGGCAGATTATTGTGTTGCACAAATGCCATTTCATATTTCTGATACCATTTATTGCATGTCTTTTTAATATTATATTATTTAAAAGAAAAGAACAATTGTAACAACTATCCCATCAAATTAATAAAAACTCTTAATAAATATGTTCTAAAGAAATATTAATGGCAATTTTATTAATTTCATACTGCATAGCTGCCCAGAGAAGCGCCACAGTGCCGAACATCAATCGGCTTTTTATACAAATGAATACATATCAGAGAACTGTATGAGTTGATTCACTTTCGCTTTCCACTCACTTTTACAATGCTTTTATTTAGTTTTTTAACATCATTAGCCCAATTCACAATCTTGTGCAAATGGTCTTGCATCGTAGTATGTGCAAAATTGTATAGTATATTGATACTCACAACTTAACAATTCTTAGGGGTGAGTATAAATATGCTACACCATTTTACACATGCAATGATGCAAGACCATTTGCTTGCAGAGTTACCTCTCTAACAACTTGCTGTCTTTTTTTTTGTTGTTGCTTTTATTAAAAATTAGTGAGTAACGAATGTTCGCATTAAAGGGTTGCATTTGTATACTCGTTTGTATAGCCAAAACAAATATACCATGGTATGTATCATATAATTGTAGTGTGAGCGACAGAACTAGTATAAGGGTTATTGTGTGTGCGTGCTTTTCCAAATTAAAATACAATTGAAAACAAATAACAATTGCTTATTGCATTGCTGCTGAGCAACTGTTTGATCTGTTTTTGTTTCAAAAAATACATATTGTAATACAAATATATGAAAAAACCACTATTAAAACAAATACATGATGTGCAGATGTATGTGCGCACTTTCGTTATGTTATTTTGTGGCGCAGCCAAAGTATAGAGAGAGAAAGAGACAATTTTGCTCTGAGAGTAATTACAAATGCATGTGTTTCATGTAGACGTATCATTTAATTACATATGTATGTGCAATTTTGCTTTCATTCATTCATTCATCAGCCAATTACATTTTTTCTCAACACATCATAAGGCACTTATGGTAAAAGCAGTTTTATGTATCTTATTTGCCTTAGAAAAACAAAAACAAAAAAATAAATGTGTTGTTTTCATTTGCTCATTGCCCAACCATACAATAATTGCTTAAAAAATCAACATTTACAACTAGTAACAGAAAACGATAAATAACATATTTGTTCATACCAGAACCAAAACACACGCAAAACTAGTGCAAACAGATGTATCTGTGCAATGCTATAGTTCGCATTCGCTTTCGGATTCGCAAACTATTCTCTTACTTTTGATATTTGCATTCGCTAAATGTATGCAAATATTTCAAGCGAACACTTAAGACTTGATTTGCGTGAAAGTATTTTCCACTTAAGACTAGTCTGTTCAAAACTTTTGATAAATATTGAGCATCCTTCATTACTTCGAACAAAACATTTGATATGCAAATAATATTAACTAGCCCTTGTTTTTTGTAAATTCCACGCTCATATTATTTCACATGAAAACTTAAAATGTTGTAGATATATTTCATATGTTTTTCCCAAGATGAACCGAGTACTACATTTGCAACATTTCTTCATGATCAATTTATTTAAATTTTTTTTAATATGTGTTTTAACAGCATTTCACATGAAATGTTGAACAGAGTACCAGGCTTTAGAGCCAAAGTGCGGTTGGGTTGATTGTCTAACATTTTGGAAATTTATTTTTAATTATTATCTATACTTATTTTAATATAATTTCATATATCTTTTTGTTTTAAGAATTTGTATTTTTAACCCCCGACTAAAAAAAGGGGTGTATAAGTTTGTAGTGTGTGTCTGTGTGTCTGTGTATCTGTGTGTCTGTCCGTGTCCACGTACAGGCCAAACGGCTGGACCGATTTTCATTTAGTTTTTTTCTGTTTCAAAGATGACTTGATCGAGATGGTTCTTAGCTATGTTTGAAGAAACCCGGTCCAGCCGTTTAGAAGATATAATATCTTTTCTGAAAAAAGTCGGGGGTTTTTAAAATTTTTAATTTTTGTTATTATAAACATAATTTAATATTAGCTCAATTCAAGACTTAATCAAAAAAAAAAAAAAGATGTATGTAGTACATGTATGTATACAGCACAACTTCATGTTCTCATAAAAATTTATTTTTATGTGATTTTTAATCTATTGTAATATTTGCTTTCGCTTTCACATTAGCTTTCGCAAAAATTAAAATATATTATTCGCTGTCGCATTCGCTAAACTGGTATTCGTTACTTTCCTATTAAAAATCAATAAAAATTCTTACTGTTGATTGATTGTTTTGTATAGCAATCATATAACTTACAACAGCATGTGGACTAGATGAAGTCTTAAGTTAATGAAATATTGCGTATTAATTACTAGTTTTTCTCGTATTAAAACAATTTATAAAATAAAATGGGGCTAGCTATTTTATTTTATGATATTACATAAAACTACCCAGCAAAAAATTACACATTACCATTAGAACTACTTGCCATATAATGATTTACTTTTCTGATTGCCAAATTTCATTACTGGCTTACAAATCACATTACCTAAAATTTAAAAATATGGTGTACAAATTGCTAAATGAGAGAATGATTTTTTTAGATTAAATAGATTACGTCAGTGGTGTCAAAAATAAAACTATAGTTGTATGTGTGAGAAAAGCTGTCTCATTCGTCTCTGAAGTATATCGAAAAAAATAAATATTTGCAACAAATGCAGTTTAGTGAAGCAGCTCAAAATATATAAAAAGGAGTCTATATGATAGAAAATTAAAAAATAAGCAATAAAAATTAAATAAAAAAGTTGCGGCCGACCCATATTTTCTGAGTTACGGCGCTGTAAACTTTTCATAGGAAACTGTGAAGAAATTTTAAAAATAAATTTTTAAATAGCTTCTCTGATAGAAACTTGAAAAATAAGAAGAAAAAATTAAACAAAAAAATTGGCTGCGACTAATATTTTCCGAGTTATTGGTCTTTTAAGTTTTGAAATTAAATGCAATTTAGTGAAGCTGCTCCAAAAAAACCAAAATGTCTTTTTAATATATATTCATTAATTTCCTTAAAAGTTTTGTAACATAAAATACATTGAATGTCGCAAAAAGCATTACTGATCATAGAATATTTTTCGCATACCACTTTTTTTCTTTCACTGTATCTATAAGAATTTAATACACCCGCTGCGCATTTATCGTCCCTGTTTCATTGACGACTAAATGGAAGAGAATAAGAGTGTGTGTGATTTTAGTTTGCACAATTGTGCCATGAAACTGACATCATTGGATTACGTGAACAAGTTGATTGATGCCGTTTGATTCGTAATCATACAGATCACTGATATACATACGCTTATACATTTCTCTCGGTTTTTTCTCTGTGGGCAGCTTCGTCATAATCAGCGTTGTTAACTTTGAAATTTCAAAACGCACCAAAGTGGAGAAAAAAACGCGCCATTTACAAAAAAACACACCAGGTTTAGAATTTCTTTTTTTTAAGTAAATTATTTTTTTGTGTTAAAAATTTAACACTAAAACAGGGTTTTACAGTTCAGGTCATGATATAAATATAGAAGGTACTTCCATTCTCTCTTTGTTTTTAAAAATAAGTATTTTTAAAGTTTAGTAAAAAATTTAAGTCTTCCCCTAGAAATTTCTTTACAAAAATGTGTAATTCTCTTAACAAGAATTTGCGAATAATTAAAGTGATATACATAACTACACATCTGTGAATTTTAAAAAGTGGTTATGTAATAACTTATCTCATATTTTTATGCTTTCTGCTTCATACCAATCTTTTAACTCTATTTTTATCTAAATTTGACGTTGAGAAATCAAACTTATTGATGTTTTTGATAAGTTGACAATGAATTTTCATTAAGTTTGTCAAATATTGATTGATATTGAATATGTTTAAACTACATAATTCGTTTCTTATTGATTGTAACATCTTTTTCTAAAATATTGAAAAAATCTTTTGGCAATTCTATTTCACAGATATTATAAGCTCTTAGCCACTTTTGACGAACACCAGGAAATAAAGGGAATTAAAAAAATCTTGCAATCATATTTTTACTTATGCCCTAATTCAATAAGAAGATTTAGGATGTTTTTGTTTGAAAATACTTTTGAGTTCTTTTCTTGTCTTTGAATTCTCTAAATTATATTTTTCAAAAATGGTTGTTGTTTTTGATAATGAAAAATGAAAATATTATTACCATGTTTTTAAAACATAAAAATTAAATTAAAGTATTATACAATAGTTTGAAAAATATATGAAAAAATATGTGTTGGATATAATGTTTAAAACAAACTCAATAAGCAATTTTGCTTGAAATCAAGTGTAAATCAATTGTTATTCAAGTCACATATTCAATTTTCAAGGGTTGAATTATGCTTGATTTACACTTTATTTCAATAGCATTCTCCAGTGAAATGGGAACTTGAATTCAATTCAAACATTTCAGTTGTATTACAGTTTAATTCAAGCCTTGAATTATACTGTAATTCAGCCTTGTATTACAATTGAATTCAAGTGTATTTCAAGCTTCAAAACAATGATTTCAAAATAGAAAGAAAAATGCAATCGACAAGTTTTCATAAATTACTTTCTGCATATCTACATTCACTATTGTTTTCAACGATTTTGATCACCTTTTGTTTTTTTTAAATCACTTTTTTATATTACTTTGATATTTTTCACCACAATTTCAATTTTGTTAAAAAATAAATTATTTATTTGATAAGGATTGAACATGTTGTATGTTGTTTGATTTTTTATTTCAAAATATTTTCAAACTTGAATCTTACTTGAAAAAATGTTTGAATTCAACTTTGTTTCCAGTTAAATTTCAAGCACTTGAATTTTAATATTTTGAGTGCTTATTGGGAAATCATAAGCAAATACACGAACCTTCTAGCATAGACAATAAATAATGTTATAAAGAATCATAACTGCGGCTTTTTTCGTCCATAGACAAGACGATACAATCGTCGAACAGAATTTGGGCATTAATTGTTTAATTTATACATTCGGTATTTTATAAAAAAACAGTTTTGAAATAATTTTTAATTAAAGTTTTCAAACAAACAGGAAAAAGAGGGGGAAATATTAAATTGATACTATAGCACGATTTTACCGGAAACTTCAAAATACTTATACTTGTCAGATGGTGAATGTCAAGAAAAAATGAGAGAATGGAAGTACCTTCTATATTTATATCATGGTTCAGGGTTAACAAAAAAATAAAACCTAAGAAAACATCAAATTTCTTAATATTCATTTCTACTACATATGCATGTACATACATAATATTTTTTCTTAATTTCATAAATTCTGTAAAGGATTAAAAACTAATAAAAGTTAATTATTTATCATTTTATTAAAATATTTTAAATTGTTTTTTATAAGAAGTTTATATAAAAATATAACAATAAAAACAAACAGCCTTTTACAATATTTGTACATAATTAAAAAAACTTAACTAAAAAAAACTAAGCAAATTATTACATATATTATGAAAGTGGTCTAAGTTATACGCATTTTTGATTCGATATAGTAAAAGAAATTTATATTAATCGAGACTAGAACAACTCAAAATTAACCTGTTGCATAATAAAAAAAATATTTTTGGATTTGTTCCAATGTAATCTACCAAATATCTCGACCAAAGAAATATATGACTTATGCAACTTTTATAATTAAGGGCACATACATATCTTTGCATTCATTTGTACAAGATGATACATTTTTGTACATTAATTTTATAAATTCGGTTTAAAACTTTTTAAAAAGAGACCAAAAATTAATTATTCCAAATTAATAAAGCTAATATTTTCATCATTATTGTTATCATAAACAGATTTCATTTCAAATTGTGACATTTTGTAAACATCATTACTATTAATATGGTAATTAACACTATCAGGAAGTTGGTAAGTTTCACAATAATAATTTTCCGATTTTAACCCATTGTTGTGTTAAATTTGCGTTGGTGCCACCAAAAATTAAAAACGCACCGAAATTTAAAAAAAAGCGCACCACGCACCACGCACCAACTAGGGAATTTTTCGCACAAAAAATTTCGAAAAGCCAAGTTGACAACGCTGGTCATAATGTTACTAAAAGCAGGCAAAAATTCAAAAGAAAACGAAAATATGACTAAAAATCTCAGATGAATGAAGAAAAAGCCCAAAAAAATTAAATAAAACAATTACACCCGACTGCGCTCGTTCCTTGATTTTGTTCAATTATACTTTTTTATCAGTACTACTGAGCCGATGGTAAAATTATAACAGGTACCTGCACGACTACAACAAAATTAGAACACCAAAAACAAAACATGCATTTTGTTGGTATTAATCATGTAATCATGCATGATTACAGTCATTCAGTGTTGCCAATATGTGTGTCATTACAAAGAGTATGGGTCTTATGCAAAAAACTTAATAAAGCTTTGCCAAGCAATGTTAAGTAAAGTTGTATTCTAAAAAAAATATTGTATAAAAATTCTAAAGTAGGCACCCACGTTTGTTAAGACTACTTTAAGTTGATATTTCCAAAATGTGTATTTTGTACCTCAAATATTTTTACTAATATAGCACATACTGTTTCATGTTACATCTAAAAATGAAGCTAGAAGTGCCTGCTCTTATCTTAAATTTATTATTTCTGTCATGTAATGGGAAACATCACCAAATTATCCAACTGCTTCGAAATACATAGCAAAATCCATAAAAAAATATTAAAATAAATACAATTATACAAAAATGTTTTAGTGATTACATACAATCAAAACAAATCGAAAAAAGCTGGATATTCAAATACTCGTTTCAGTCGAATAAAACAAATTGTGATAATTTTTCACTTTTTTTTACTTTTACTTCATGGTTGTGTTTATCTGTTTTCCTATTAAGTCAGAAGCTCATTTTTTTAAATTAGGTTGCTTTACTTCAAGATAATAAAAATTTATTTAATAAAATAAAAATAATATTTGAATACCCGAATGAAATTGTATTCAATTTTGTACATCATAAGCTGTGAAGTGGTTGTTGAACACGGTGGTGTTACCAGTATTTATTATTAAATCACAAAATATTTAAAGTTGTCTTTTGCATATGATTTTTTAATAAAGCTATAGTAGCCTTAAAGTGCTTATCAACTACTATGAACTTTAAAGCTAAAGTAAAATATTTTTTTGCATAAGGGTAGTTTAGACGAGAACAATTTTTAAGCCGCACAATTTTTGTTCTTTTCCAAATTACACGAGACTAATTCATCTGGCACAAAATGTATTCGTATACACAGCAGTGTGTGTGTTAGTGTTTTTAGTATTCATTTAACATTTGCTGTTTTTTAAGTTGTATGTGTATTGGTTTTATGCTGCTAATGCGGGGTTGAAGCTGGTTGAAAAGTTATGCCAACCGCAAAACCACTCTCTTTGCCTCTCTCACCTACAAACTGGCATGTTATGCCAGCACAATTATGCCCGTGTAAATCAGCGCACTGTGTATAATTCTACTTTACATAGGGTTTACACGTGCATGTGCAAGTTCGAAAAACTCAATACACTCAAACTCTTTTACTGTATTTATAAAGCAAGCAGTTAATGAATTTTTTAGACATAAATAACATTCAAACAATATGAATAAAGTTCAATACCATCTAGTTCCCTTAAAATGAAACTTTTTTATGTTATGGACAACTCTGCACTAAAAGGGAAACATGCAAGTTGCAAGACAATCGGGCATTTGTGTGAAATTAAAAAAAAGTTTTAAAACTTTTTGTATTGTATACATTAACAAGCTGGACTAGTTCATGCACCTAGTATAATTGTACCATGGCTGAGCCAAAATATCTCAGTAAAGTTACCGAGTGAGTCACTTCGCTCATTTTACTGATTAGTTCAATTGTACTCGTTCGTTAACGAACAACGCGGCTCTATTATTTAAGAGACTGAGTTTACTATTGCGCCGAAAAAAACAACATTTTAATAGTTAATCAAGAAAGATTATAAAATTTTCTATGAAAAATTAGAATTCAATCTTATGTTGGTTTTTGTAACATTAACAACATGCGTATAAGTTTTTACACTTGGTTTTTGGCAATAGCTAATGCTGTTTTATTTGCTAAAACATCCGTGTCATCATCGAGCCATTTACCGATTTTGATAGATAGTCATGGGTTTATTCGTGAACAGCCTAATGGTCGTGCGGAAAAAAGTGAAGTTTCTCTTAACTATCGTCTACCAAATGAAACCTATCCGGAACACTATGATATAGAACTCACCACAAATGTCCATTTGGGCGAAAGAGATTTTAAGGGCGAAGTTAAAATAGATATCGTTGTTGCAGAGGATACCAACAAAATTGTTTTACATATGCGTCAACTAAATATTTCTAAAGTTGTTATTACAAATCCGTCTAGTGGTGAATCAGAAGAGTTGTCTCATGAATATGAACTAGAGCGAGAATTTTTAACGTTGACTAGTAAACGTGAAATACCATTCGTAGCCGAAACTAAATGGAAATTAACAATTACTTATAGTGGGAAATTGCGTGAGGATAATGGTGGTTTCTATATCTCTTCATACATTGATAATAAAGGCAAAGATCGGTAAGTGAAAAACGGAATCAAGTACGAGAGAGAATTATTTACAGTGCCAAGTTTCTTTGGTTACTTTATAGAAAACAGCTGTTCGGACCAAAGTTGTGGGCAACACTGTATTTGATTATAGATGACTCGCCATAACGCCATATCCATTACCATAGAAACCAATTGAATTTTGGTGTGGTTATGGCTATGGCATTACTAATAAAGAGTGTTATTTATTTGATTTCTGGGTTTTTCATGTGTGATGAAATGATTTTGCACACATTTATACATACATATCGTTACCTTAATTTAGAAAGACTAGAACTCGTTATTTTGTTTTTTTTAAATCGATTTTTTGTACATATATTTCGATAGAACATCTAATGGACCGACAAATGCAGAAAATTTAGATTTAAAAAAATAATGAGTTAGGGCCTTTCTATATTAAGGTTATGATATTTATGTATGTATGTATGTAGGTATGTACATATTTACAAGTGTAATCCGCAATATGAAATTTCTTTCAAAGCAGCTGTTGAAAAATTCAAAAGAGACTGGCGGTATTTTTTTTATGAAAAAAGCTAAAATCCGCTGTAACGCAGGCTCTGAGAGAAAGGCACAAATGTATTATATTTGTTTTTAAGATGTTAACAAAATAATCAAAACAAACGAGACGGTTTGTTTCTGCTTTGATGTATGGGACAAAAATGTGTTTTCGAGAAAATCGATGCAGAATATTTAGTTCATTAGTTTTATAAAAATACACGATAGAATTTTTTGTTTAGTAATAAAAGTAATAGATACATATGTTTTTTATTCAAACTTAAAGTTGATAAACTTTTTACATCCAACATGAAAAGTTATTAGGATTTAAAGAAAAAATGACAAAAATCTTTGTCAACGCATCCCACAATCATAACAACAATATTGTTCATTTCTAACAAGTCTTGTTCAAGTAGGTTACATTATTGTATATATTTAAGTAGATAAAAAAGTGAAAATATCAGTTTTATTCATATAACATGAATTTTAGAGGTAAAACAAAGGAAGAAATAAAAGACGGTGAATATATTTAACAAAAGAAATTGTATTAATAAAAAATAAAAATCAATTCATTTCATTCGCAATAATTAAATTTTTGTACTTTGCTTTGATTCACATTCTTTGAGTAGAATGTGCGTTGATATGCATTATAACAGCTGCGAATAACAATATTAATACTTTTACGTCGGAAATATGCCATATATCAAAAAAATAGTCGATTGCCGTAAAACAGACTTTACAATGTTCAACAATTGTGATGCACATCTATATCTCCAGATATATTCAAGATATCGGAAAACTGATAACGAATTTGGAAAGAGGACACATTTTTCATATATAATCAATCAATAACTCAATTTTTTTTTAAATGCCCCATACATCAAAGCAGAAACAAACCGACGAAATGTAAATAAGTGCATACTAGTGCTGGGATACTATCGCTAGTACTATTGATAGTTTTAAAATATCGAAAATATCGATAGGCAAAAATATCGATATCGATATTATGAAGTTTCGAAAACCTGAGGTGTTATAAAAATTTTTTAACTGACAACACAAGTTTTCAGAAACTGTCACCTAAAATAGTGTTCGTAGATACACACATACATACAAATGAAAATAAACATAAGACTATATACTTTCAATAACGGGTTAAAAAAAACTAACTGTAACCTGATAAAAAATTAAGTATTTTTTTCTTTTTCGGGTACAAACGTTCAGTCGATAGTAATATCGATAGTGAAATTTGAACTATCGATAGATATCGATAGTTGCGTTTTATGTCAAAAAAGTAGAATCAAGTTAATTGTATGTGGCAACTTACAGAGCAAAACGGATAGCACGTATAGACGCACAGGACGGATAAGATAGGGTTTCTTGTGTGGTGGATTTAAATTTTCTCTTTTTTTCATTAAAAAGGTTTTTAGTTAAAGAAACAGCTTTCGTAATAAAGTTTACAACTACATATGTATGTATATATAAGAATTAAATACATTAATATCAATTTTTAACATAGTTATTTCATAAAAAAAAATTTGCGTTAACTTATCGATTAAGTTTATGTACTAAGTGCCACTTCAGTTGTGTTTATTATTTTTAAGATTAAAAGAATCTTATTTAAGCGATGGAAAATAATCTTATTTAAGCTGTGAAAAATATTATGTATTATTTTTATTACAAAATATTATGTACATTAATTCCACAAATTCGTTAAGTCATAATTTCACTTTAAATTCTTTCCTCAAATTGTGTTTATTTGGTAAAAATATTTACACTACAACTGATCACAATAAATATATATATATATATATATATATATATATATATATATATATATATATATATATATATATATATATATATATATATATCGATATTTATTTTCGCAAATATCGATATTTTTGCACATCTCTAGTGCCATCATTCAAATACAAAGACTGTTGTCAGTTCGTAACCCTTATTGTTAATTTTATAAACAAGAATTCACGAAAGAACTTCGTGTGGGAAATAAGGAAATACATATTTACCAAAATGTACGAAATGTTTCTTAGTACTTACATATCTTGCAGTGTATGTTCATTACAATGATTTGTTCTTTAATTGCAGTTACTTTGCTACAACGCAATTCGAAAGTACAGATGCCCGGCATGCCTTTCCCTGTTACGATGAACCCAACAAACGAGCAAATTTTACGATAACTCTAAATCATAGTCCCACTTATACGGCTATTTCCAATATGCCGGTTAACAATGCGCTTTCCAGGTAAAATTATTCAAACGCATTACATACATGCAAACATATGCTTGTATGTATGTATTGTTTGCTGAAACAATAAGTCACCGTTCGCACCATGCAAGTTTTATTTCTAAGCTGGTTAATTTGTTGGAGAGAGAGAGACGATATGTCAATAAGTTTTGCTTTCTCGGACACTAGATATGTAATTCAATACGAACTTTAGCCTATATATGAAATATATAACGTTTTTATTAATTAATGTGGTTTTCTTCAAAGAGTAAAAAAAAAATTTATTTTAAGTAGAGTTAATTAAATTTTGTCATGCAAGGCTTCCATATATCGAGTAACTACCTTTGTGTGTTGAGTACCCAAAACATATTCCAAATACTCACTAGTCGGTACCCACTGCCAAAACTATTCCGTACCACTCTCTAATTTTCAAGCGTCAATCGTTCTTCTAAATGACTTCCAAGTAGAGAAGGGCGCGCGTCGGGTTTTTTTGTGTCACGAACACGCACGACTCAACACGAATTTTTTTAAATTTTGCTCAACACGAAACGAACACAAATTTATTTTACATGTCAAATATGTATGAATGAATTTCCAGTAGAGAAAAAATTTAATATTTTATATTGTATTGTATGGACCTCTGAAGCTTAAATTTCTGTACGTAAACCGATAGTATCAGCTGTGGTAGCAGATAGTATCAGCTGGCAGTGCCAACACGGTGCCATATTTTGAAAAGCGAAAAAAATCAATTAAATCTTCTGATCTTCAGTACCATACCATACTATATGAAATAAAGTTCTGGTATTTTTTTTATGGGTTTTTCGGGTTTAGTGGTTTTTGCGTTTTTTTTTCAGTTTTGTCGATGTTTTTTGATGTTTTTTTAAGTTTTGGCGCTTTTTTTAGTTCTGGCACTTTTTTTCTCGTTTTGGCGATTTTTTCTGCTATTAGCGTTTTTTCCATTTTGGCGATTTTTTTTTAATTTTGGCAGTTTTTTCATTTTGGCAATTTTTTCATATAGGCGATTTTTTTAGTTTTGGCATTTTTTCGCGTTTCGGCGATTTTTTTTCATTTTTGCGATTTTTTCGGTTTTGGCGATTTATTTTAGTGTTGGAATTTTTTTTGGCGATTTTTTTCAATTTTTTGGTAATTTTTTTCGGGTAGGGGTTTTATAATTTTGGGATTTTTTAGTTTTACGAGTTTTGAAAATTTCAGGAGGTTCTTACAGTTTCCAAGATACAGCACAGTGTAGCGAAAACAATAGGGTTCCTTTTAATCTTTTGTGTATGGAAACCTAAAAAGCACGAATGCATACACAAAACTATGCATAAAAAACATGTGCTCAAAAATAAGACTTGCATTGTGAAGTCGTCGATGAAAGTTCAAAGAAAAAAAGTAATAAGCTTAGCAATAAGACACACAAGTCTTGTGAATTGGGACTAAGCAAAAAACATAAAATTTTGTATAAGTAAATAATGCTCCCTCCTCTTCTAGTGCCGGAAAAACTGTGTTTCTTACAACACCTCGAATGCCCACGTATATAGTGGCCTTCATTGTGTCTGATTTTGAAAGTACTGGCGGTGTTTTTAACAATTTGACTCAGCATATATACTTTCGCTCTAGTGCAAAGTACGGTCAAGAATTTGCTTTGATATCAAACATGTTGATTACAGCACGTTTGTCGACATATTATGGCGTTGATTTTATGTTGCCCAAATTGGATCATGTTGCTGTACCTGCTTTTAAAGCCAGGGGTATAGGGGCCTGGGGCTTGGTGTTATACCAAGAAGACTGCTTGCTATACGATAAGGATACCTCTACCGTATCTAGACAAACTGGTGCAGCGAATATTTTGGCATATGAAACCTGTCATCAATGGTTCGGTAACTATGTTGGAATTAAATGGTGGACTTACTTGTGGCTGAAGGAAGGTTTCGCAACTTTGTTTTCGTACAGAGCTTTGGATGATGTAAATAAAAGTTTATCTAAACTATGTATTCTGTATAAATAATACATCGAGGATTAAGATACATATGTACATAAACACAAAGATACATACATGCATATCGCTCCTTTGTTGCAACATAGAAATATCTCACAAATGCGCTTTGTAGTCACTAATGCAGAAATTTAATTTTGTATAAAAATTTCAGATAAAATGCTTTTACATGCACCTCTCAAGAAAATATTATATTAGGTGTGTTCATTCACTTTCCTAGCAGAAACTTGGAACGAGAGAGCAAGGCAAAAATTTACAAAATTACTCTCCCAGATACGAAAAAGTATAATGGTAGAATTAGTCGATTCGTATCGTTTTACTTTTGAAGTGGTCGTATCGTTTAATTCTGGATGTTAGTTAGTAAAAATGTGCGATTGCCAGCGAACTTGAGAGCTGTTAATGTATTTCTCTTTGCTTTATACATGTGTGTGTATGTATGTAAGAGAAGTCACGATACATATTAAATAAACAGCAAGATCTTTTATTTATGTTACAGATTTTGTCAGCTGAACCGTCAGCTCACGATACGAATCTACTACTAATTCTACCATAAGTGAACGCTTTACAAGTAAAAACTTGTAAGAAAATTTTATTAGTGTCAGAACCATGGATGGTAATCATGATATAATTTTACTTTTTCCAATGTATTTTGGATAATCTTGCTTCAAAATATTTTACATTACAAAATTTACACAGCTTTATGTATTATTTATTTTTTTATGCGTTTTTCATTATTTTTTTACTTCTATTCTATTAGCAAATACAAAAAAACCCATTTTCCATCTCTGATCAGATATGATAAACAACCAAAACTCCTTCACAAAAAAATTTTAATTTATGTGGTTTAATGAAAGGAAAGCAATAACTTAAGAAAATATGCTTTCTTTTTACATTCGTTATCATACTTTTTTACTACAGAAATTCACATTTTTGAGTTTTCCTCTTTCAGATATTTTTGAAATAATTAATTTGACAACAAAATACACAACAGGTGGTTGGGTAATTCTTGCAAGTAAAAAATTTTACTAGCAATAATTTTTAAGAATTCTTTAGTCTCTCAATATTTTTCACTCTCCTTGCAAACGTTTTGAATTAATGAACACTTTCCAGTAGCAATTGTTACGAATTCGTAACAATTTTTAGTAAACGAACAAACCTATTATTGAACCTCAGTTGTATGTATATATATAAATTGAAAACTTAAGACTCATATTTAGCAAGATTAGCTTTTTTCAATAAGGGAGCGATATGTGTGTTAAAATTGTGTTATTGTTAACTGACAATTGATTGTGCAAAAATGACGAGCACATAATATGGATGGAATCAACGATATAAAGTTTGGTTTTAAATCATTTTTTTTTTCTAGGTCTATCCAGAGTGGGGAGTTTGGCAGGATTTTCACGTCAGCGATTACCAAAAAGCTTTGAATATGGACAGCAGTAATTTTGCTAGACCAATGACTCACTATGTGCAAAAACCCAAAGAAATTTATTCTCTTTATGACTCAATTTCGTACAGTAAGGCTGGTTCTGTTCTGCACATGTGGAATAATGCTTTGACTGACAAAGTTTTTCAACAAGGCCTGCACAAATATTTAACAATTAAGTAAGTTTCAAAAATCAAGAGAATTATTTTCGAACAAGCATATAAACGAGCGTTATTATTTCGTCAACAGCCAGTACAGTGCTGCCGTAGAAGAACAACTTTTCACTGCTATACAAAATGCAGCTAAGGAGCTGAACTATAAACTTCCCGCCACTATTAGCGAAATGATGAGCAGTTGGACTCACCAGGGCGGCTATCCATTATTGACTGTTACGCGCAACTACGAAAATTATTCGTTTACTGTTAAACAAGAAGCTTTCTATAACAACGAAACTATTAAGGATAACAAAACCTGGTTTGTCCCCATTAATTATGCGATTGCTTCAAACCCATATTTCAGTGACACAGAAGCTACTCACTTTTTATTGGATGGAACGGAACTGTCAATATTCCCTGCAGTGACTCGCCAAGAATGGTTGATACTCAACAAACAGTCGGCTTATTATTATCGTATCAAATATGATGAAGAAAACTACGATCTTATCGTGGAAGGCTTGATTAGAAGGCCACATCAAATACATGCTCGCAATCGTGCTCAATTGATGGATGATGCGTTCACCCTAAGTACTTCTAATCGTTTAGAACATGCTATATTGTTAAATATGATGACTTATTTGCAAAAGGAAGATCAATACGCTCCGTGGTTTACAGCTAGTGTCATTTTCAACACATTCAATCGGTATTTAAAAAGTGATGAAAAATATGATGATCTTAAGTTCTTTATAGCTGATCTGGTTGGCCCAATTTATGAGAGATTGGGTATGGAGGATGTTCCTGGGGAGCAACATTATATAAAATACATCCGCAATTTGATTATACGTAAGGCGTGTTTGTCCGGTATCGAAAATTGTTTATATGTGGCTAAATATAAACTACATGATCTAGTTGAAAAGAATGCAACTGTGGATCCCAATGTGCAAGCAAAAATATACTGCAATGGTCGCCAGCAATCCAGAGGTCGGGAATTGGACTTTGTATTTCATTTTACAGATCAAGCTTTACGCCGCCAGCTTATTTCATCCGTAGGCTATTCTCAAAATGAAAAAGAAATCAAAAACTTCATACGCATCTCTATTGACAAGAGTTATAACTTGTACAATCAAGAACGTCAGACTTTGCTCTCGTCTGTCTACTCTCGCAGTGATGTGGGTCTTTTAGCTTGTATAGAGTTTCTGAGCGAAAACTGGAATGATTATGGTAACTTGAAGGGTGGTTTTACCGGATCCAATCCTCTGGATGACGATATTCGTTTCATGGCCTCATATGTGACCAACAAAACTCAAGAAGAAAAACTTTTGGCTTTAGTAGCGCTAGTTAAGAATAGTAAATATGTTACGGATACTCTAGAAGAATATGTGAAAATATCCATCTCTGATAATTTCGAATGGCTCAAACATAATCGAGATCCCATAATGTCATGGCTTGCAAAATATCGTGCGGATAAATTTGGAGGTGGTAGCGCTAGCCTAACAACATCGACTATATTGATTTCGTTGGCTTCTCTGATGGCCGTAAAGCATTTGTTCTAACATTTTTCTAGTATTTTATAATACAATTAATAAGTTGTAACATTTTTCTATTATGTTATTATACAATTTATAATTTTGTATGTACGAATTTTATGTAAAAACCCCCAAACCAAATGTTTCGACTTTTTCTGAAATCAGACTTTTCGTACCGAATTCGTTTAGATATTTCTGTAGTGTCTCTGAACAATTTTTTTTTCACAAAAATTTAAAAAATATTTTACTTTAGCTTTAAAGTTCAGAGTAGTTGCCAAGCATTTTAAGGCTAACATTGCTTTGTTAAGAAATCATATGCAAAAGACAAATTTAATTATTTTCTGATTTAATAATAAATACTGGTAACACCGGCGCACACTGTCACGAAGGTGGCCAAAAATTAAAACAAAAATTAGTTTTGAATTAAAAGGAACAAGTTACTTGATTTTATGTACAATATTCTAATTAAGTAAAATCAAAAAGAATTTTTAAAAAAGGTTGATTTTTTTAATTGTTTTAATGATTCAAAGTCAACTGTTTTAGGTAAGTATGCAACTGTTTGAAAATATGGTAAGAACATCTACAAACTTTAACAGTTTAGTTACAAAAAAAAGTGTCGATGTATCAGTACAAGTTTTAATAAAACATAAAGGGAATATTGTTGTTATATGGTTACGTTACATTTTGCTATATTTGAAAAAGAAAAAAATCTGTAAGGGAAAAAAGTACGAGTAAAGTGGACTACAGAAAAAAAGTATAAAAAAGTATTTTTCATACTTTCATATTATATTTCTACAAGTAAGTAGATTTAAAAATTTTTTGATTCTTGTCCACCTTTTTCCCCTAACAATTTAATTTTAAAATTTTCAGTGACAAGTCAGGTTAAAATACTCAAATTTTTTGATATTTGGCTTAAGCATAAAGCATTAAATGCTAATTCAACATAAATGAAATTACTTGTAAATTAAATAGAACTACATATCTAATAAAAAAAGTTCTGAATGCAACGCAAGTGAATAGCAATTATATTTGAATAAATTTTTGTTATATGTGTACATTGCTACCCTATGCTCCTTACAGGAGTAAAAAGGAACCAATATACTCGTAGATATATATACATGTACAATATATGTACAATATATGTACATATGTACATATATTGTTGTTTTTCCTATTATATTTATGACAGATTAAATTTGGAAATGATTAAATTCGAAATAAAAACAAGAAATAAAACTTCACTCTGTTTTAAAATACATAGCTTTGTACATCATAAAAGGCAGAAAGGAGTCCTAAAATATACCCATTATTTAAAAGGAATTTACCAAATGTGTTTTAAGATATTCTCCTCCCAATAAAATTGTAATAATAATCTTAAAATAAAATGTTTTACCAGAATATTATCTCAAAATTTTTGGATTTAATAAAAATTTCTTTTTCAAGGACATATTGCTCATTTTTTAAAACAACGTCATAACTCAATAAATGGAATTTTTGATTTAATTATATAAATTTGTAAATAATCATTCTGTTAGTAGAAATATATAAAATCTTAATATAATGTAAACCTACAAATTGTAATTCATATTGTATTCATATCTTGTTAACTCAACTATTGAGAGAAAAATAAAATTTAATATTTGCATTGCGTGTAAACTAAAAATTTTAAACTCGTTATGAGTTATGACGTATTAGCGATGTTCTCTCATTTGCTGGAACAACGTTATAACTCTAAAACAAAAGTTTTACATAAAAGGAGTTTAAAATTTTTCTCACTCATTATTATAAAAAGCTAATGTTATTCTTCTCTCAAGAGCTAGGTATGTTTACAAGATATTTTATGAAATTTTTACAAAATATGAAGCACAATGGAGATTAACTGTCTATCCCACAATGTCGATGAGAAAAATTCCATGCTATATTTATATTAAAAACAATAATAAAAAACGAAAGGAATTTTATTGGGGGACAACTACTGCTTGTTCATCTTTATCATCTCAAAAATCCCGTTTTTTCAGTTGTGAAGTTTTTGCAGCAAATGAACAATATGAAAAGGACATCTTTGAGCTTGGCAGCTTAAATTTTGTTATAAAGTGAGGGCATTTAGTTATAATTATTACACGAAATTATTTTAAGTTAGAATTTGGATATTTTAAATACATTATTTAGTACCAGGATACATGGAAAGGACACTAACCAGTCCTTGAAATTTAAATGTCAAACTGTGAAGTGTGATATGTATTATATTTTTTATATTTAACTTATTATAAGTGAAGGAAACATTTTTTCCTCCTTATTACTTTTTTGAAAAAGATATTTTTGAGGTATGCGTATCCTTCCTCTAAAATTAACGAAATTTTGAAGAAGCATTGTATATGTTAAAATTAATATCTGTACAAAATTTCATAAAGTTAAAATTATTCTTATGTCTGTTATGGTAATTTTTTATATCAGGATATATGGGAAGGACACGAATCCTTGAAGTTTAAATGGCCAAATTTAAGGTGTGGTTATATTTTACCAATTAAAACATGTGCGTCAAGTTTTATTTCTTTATCCTTCTATTTTTGGCCGCTCGTTATATGAACTCACGACACTGTGCGCCGTGTTCAACAACCACTTCACAGCTTATGATCAGTATGCACACTTCTACCGATATTCGGTACGAATTAAAAAAAAAATTAAGTATGCACACTGCTTATGATGTACAAAATCGAATACAATTTCATTCGGGTATTCAAATAATTTTTTATTTGATTGAATAAATTTTTATTATCTTGAAGTAAAGCAACCTAATTAAGAAAATATGAGCTTTTGACATGGTAAGAAAACAGATAAACATTTCCATGAAGTAAAAGTAAAAAAATATGATGAATGTCCAGATTTTTTCGATTCGGTTTGATTGTATTTACATCACTAAAATATTTTGGTATAATTGTATTTCTTTTTTTATGGAATTTGCTATGTATTTCGAATCAGTTGGATAATTTGGTGCTGTTTTCCATCACATGAGAGAAATAATAAATTTCAGTTAAGACCTAGCACGTTTATTTTCATTTCCAGATGTAACATGAATCAATATGTGCTATATTGACTAAAATATTTGAGGTACAAAATACACATGTTGGATATATCAACTAGAGCGTGGCACAAGCCTTAAAAAATGCCTACAAGCACTCTCATTAATTTCAAAATGTGTGTGTATGTTGCTCCGTTATTGTAAAACAAAACCTTCAAAAGAGATGTGTTTTGCTTTACGATAAGAATATTGCAGTACAGAACAAAACTGCAATAGACCAATGTTGAAGTAAAACCAAGCCTTTCAAAACAAAAATGAAATAGAACATCAAAATTCACACAGAACATCAAAAACCATGCATTTTTGAAAAATCCATTCAGCGAAAAGTGCTGTAATAAATTTGTGTCGCATTTCGAGCACGAGACGAAATCTAGTGCAAACAAATAAACAAACGGTCGAACAATATTTATTTGCCCGATAAGATCTTGTAAACGCAAATTCTAAACATTCTTATCTAATGAAGAAATACGAGTATTTATATTATGGCTGCAAATAGTGATGTGAAAATATATAGCCAAAACAAATTTAAGTTTAAATTTGCAAAGAGAAATCTAAATTTGCAAAAGGGTGTGATATTTATTTCTCATCATATTTTATTTATTATGTTTATTTTAGTTTATATACTCAGTATAGATCCTTTAATGTCAAATATATAATTCATATAATTTTATTTTAATTTAAACAACTTGTAGCTGTAATATAACATCAAATGTATTAATAATTTACTTACAAACGTACGAGTATGTATGACAAATTTTAAATTCAACGAATTTTTCTAGCATAATCAAGTGATAGAGATTAGATTAGATAAACGAAAATTCAATAAACTTCCCTGCAGAAAGTGCGAATAGCGCAAATGTACTGAGTCGCTTTTGACTTTGTTACCAGTACTACTCTACAATTATTCCCCATACAATATTTTGTGCTATAGACATTTAGCATGTGCTTGTCATTGAAAATCTACTAACACTAAAACAATTGACTAGGTAGTGAATTCATAGTTCTTATGGGAACATGGAGACATACCAACCAGACATTTACTGGTACATTTCTATACCTTACGTACATACAAATTTATGTATATTGACAAGTTGTTGCAAAATCCACCAGAAATACACCACATCTGTTTTCTCTATTTCTTTTATACTGACGAATAGAAGAGAAATTGTAGATAATGTAACTACTACTAGAATTTCAGTGTTGACATAGAGACACTTGGCCCCAGTCTCACTGCAGGGTTGATACAAACAGGTACATATGTACGTATATATGTATGTATGATTTGCAGAATTTATATTTAAAATATTTAAGAAAACTTTTCTTTGATAGAAATTCTTTTATGCACTTTGCACGCAACCCGTTTGACCATGTCTTTAAGGGTTCAATCAGACGTGCCATACCATTATTGCCATAGCCATATAACCATTGCCTTAACCATAAATTTATTTGCTTCACCAATTATGTGCTGCCATAACCATAAACAACTGTTCATGTTTTCATTTGTTTATTCATATTAAAACTGGAACAATAAATATCTCTAAACATAAAAGTTTGTATTATATAATCAAATACTTATGGACAACAAGTTTGGTTCAAACTAGATATAGGAGCGCGTCGGGTTTTTTCCGTGACACGAACACTCACGACTCAATACGAAGTATTCGTGACAAAAAATCTGATTTCATGCGTGTTGGGGTCGTTTCGTGTTAATAAAAATTGACACCAAAAACACGAAACGAATTTAGATGTAAAATATGTATGAACGAATTTCCAGTAGAGAATAAATTTAATAGTTTGTATCGTCAAACACACAACACCAGCATATTTGTTGATATTGTATGGGACTCTGAAGTTTAAAATTCTTTACGTAAACAGATAGTATCAGCTGCAGTGGCAGATTGTATCAGCTGGCAGTGCCAACTCGGTGCCATATTTTGAAAATCTCCAATTACAAATTGAAGAAAATTACACTACACATCTTTTGTGTAGGTTAAAATTAAAACAAAAATTAATAAAAACAAAACCCAAAGTAGAATTACACACAGATTATACAAGAATTTAATTACATGGCCTACACATGTGAGTAGAAATTACACACTGTCTAACTACACACAGATTGGCAACACTGAATAACTATAATCTTGCAGGAATGCCGAGTCTGCAATTGTACTTTATTTACGCTGTAATTGTTATTTTCATAAACAAAATACATTTGTTTCTGACAATTTTCCATTTGCTTATACCAACAAAATACATGTGTTTTTTGGTGTTGTATTTTTGTTGTAGTCGTGCATGTACCTAGTATAATTGTATCATGGTTTAATTGAACCTTTAGACATCTTGCAAGACAAATGCATGACAATGTTAGAGCGTGGAGGACCTGTTGGCGACAGCTCAAACAAATAATTGAGGATATTTTCGAACAAATAGCCACAAAGTTTAAACATGACGACAAAAGTGACACTTTAGCTTATACTTACCTTTTTCCTGTAGAACTGACAATTTCTATAAATATAATTTTAATTAAACTTTGCTCGACTAGCTTGCGAACAATATTCACCAACTAGTTTGATGCATAACTTGTTGAGTAGTTTTTCTTTTAGCCAGTCTTTGAATACGGTTTCTGTTCGATTGTCTTAAAACAAACTGTAAACAAGACAAATGTCGAAATTTCCTTAAGTAGTCGTTTATGAAATTGTCCTATGCGACAAGTTAGCCAACCCGGATCTTAAATCACTCATATAACTACAAAATGTAATAGTATTTGTTGCCAGACACTGATGAATATGTAGGCACAATATTTGGTGTGGTGTGATGAATTGTTATTATCTTTTTAAAATTTTCATAAACTCCAACATACCAGGGTTGTATTTTTTTGTAGCTCGCACGACTTTGTATGATAGTGCAACGCGGCCTTGACTGGCTACAAGGTGACAAATGCAACTTACGGCATTTGAAGTTGTGTGTTCGTGTAGCCTGCTGTGGTGAATGTGTTCAGATTGAGGAGTGGCCACCAGAATTAGCTTCTGAACAAAAACCAATTTTTTATTAGGTTCTAACTCAAGTAGAACTCAAGGAGAATGAGCTTTATTATTTTAAAATGCACCGTTAGGTACTGTCTAGAATGATCGACTGAACAAGTTCGACCCAAGTCTACTAGATATCCAATAGAATTTGTTCAGTTCTGAATATTTTTGGGAGTGCAGTGTCACCACACAGAGGCGCCAACACAAGAACGCTTATTATGGTGTTGCTGCGAAAACAATTCTAATAGTATTTGTTAGAATAATTTATGCATTAAACACATTCACCACAGCAAGCTACCGACTGCCAAATGTCAAGGATAGAATACGCATGTTTATATGAGAATAATTCTTTTGAAGACAGCAAGGCAACAGGGCGACAGGTTGTTGTCTATGTTGATTTTGTCGTTGTAGTCCAATTAAACTAATTTCTATTTCTTTGGCTACAGTGAGAAAATTCAGTATTGCCAGTATAACAGAAAATGTTGAATGAATGATTTTGTACAATTATTTCATATTATTTAACAGAAATAATATCCAAAAATTTATGTAAAGAATAAATTGATTCATTTGTGTACTTTTACGTGAAATAAGTACATTTTAAAAGAGTAATTAACTTTTATAAATGCAAAATATATAAAATAGGCAATACTAAACTATGTATTTGTACTTGAATATCAGCTGCAGATGGCGCTGCTGCCGTCTCCAAAATAATTAAGTAGCCGGCTACGAGGCGACAAATGCTGCTAACGGCATTTGAAGTCGTGTGTTCGTGTAGCCTGCTGTGGTGAATGTGTTTAATGCTTTAAAATTAAATTTGGTGTTATATAGTCGTCGAAATTAATTAGTACGTGAGAGAGAGAGAGAGAGAGAGAGGGAGATGCAGCATTACACGTACACAGGGCTGCCAGATAAAATTATCAAAAAATCGTCGAAATCCCGATAAAATATAAAATAATCGTCATTTTGTACTCGAAAAATCGTCAGAAAAATTGGACAAATCAAAATTATTTTTTTTCGACGTGTATACATACGTTTTTATTTTAACCCATTATAACTCTGTTGTTTGTGGTAAAACTATGAAAAATATTGCCAAGTAATTTTCAAGTTTTAGTCTCACTACTTTTGATGCCCAAAATTTTTGACAGGAACTTGGCTTTTTCCCCATTTATGTTTCTTTTTGGAAATTTTGTTTTACGCAAGGATGAATGCATTTTGTATGACAACCGACCGATCAAATGACCGGTCAATTGACTGATACTATTCTTGTAGGGTAATTTCCATGATATAAATATAAAAGGTACTTCCATTCTCTAAAATCGTGCTACCGTATTAATTTAATATTTCCCCTCTGTTCTGTTTTTTTAAATTTTATTCAAAAATTAAATCAAAATTGTTTTTATAAAATACAGAATTTATAAATTAAACAATTAATGCCCTAATTCTGTTGGACGATTGTATCGTCTTGTCTGTGGACAAAAAAAACCGCAGATTCTTTAAAACAATTATTATTTATAGTCTATGCTAGAAGGTTCATATATTTGCTTTACGATTTTGTTCCAAACATTATATTCACACAAAACAAAATCTAGTTTGTGAGTAGATTTGTGGGTAATCTACTCAAAATCGAATACTTTTATTTTGTTTGCACTACCCTGTACTCCATATTTATATAAAAGATGATTGAATTAGCTACGGTCTGCTTAAATAGGTGTGTGAATTGGCTACATTGCTGTTGTTTGGTTATAGTTTTGGAAATTTTTCGGTTAATGGGTCTTGTTTTGGATATAAAAAATCTTGATAAATTTAAAAAAAAAACATGGTGTAAACAGTATAGATTTTCATAAAGATTTTAATTAAAATATTGCTAGATTTTGTGCAAGTGTAAATGCCCTATTTGATTTAGCTTGAAATCTCGTAAGTACTAGATTTCGAGATAGTGTAAATGCACTATGGCTGAGTTAGGGCACAAGTAAAAAAAATAAGAGTGCAGCATTATTTAAATTCCCTTCATTTTCTGGTGTTCGTCAAGAGCCTATAAGATCTGTGAAATAGACTTGCCAAAAGATCTGACCGGTTATTAAACCAGTTTTTTTTAGAAAAGGATGTTACAATCAACAAGAAACATATTATGAAGCAAAAACAATATTAATCATTATTTGTTAAACTTAATGAAAATTCATTGTCAACTAATCAAAAACATCAATAAATTTGGTTTTTTTATGCCAAATTTAGATGAAAATATAGTTAAAAGCATGATATAAATATATATTTATATCATGGTTAAAAGATTTGTATTAAGAGGGAAACTTAAAAATGTGAGATAAGTTATTACATAATCACTTTTCAAACTTCACAGATATGTAGTAATGTATATAACTACACCATGGTTGTACCTTTATATTATTGTATCATGGTAATAGAAAGCCGCTCAAAGCCGGGTTCAAAAAGCTAATCATACAGGTATGTGATGGAAAACAATCGTTTTCAAAACGATTTCAAAACAATCGTTTTGAAAAGGTGTGATGAATTCCGATAGATTTAGAGTATCATTTTTGAGCTTATCTTAAACCGTTGACTTATAAAAAGCACACTAGAAGATAAAACATAAATCACATAATGGAGGTGAGAAAAGAAATTTATCAAAAATGTCTGGAAAGCCTATTAAAAACAAGTTTTAAAATTATTGACAAAACGACTATTAGAAACATATCACACCTTTTATCATTTTCAAATTGATTTTGTGTCTAAATCGTTTTTCATCACATACCTGATAATATAAATTCATTTGGTGTAGACTTTTTGCTTTTTTTATTATGCCATATTCACATAAATTTTTAACAAAAATATAAACATCATATTAATTGGAAAATAAAAACAAAAAAATATATACATTAATCATAAAAAATTAAGCTTTCGACAAGCAAAAAATTTCACCATAATTTCACAATAACTAAATTATCGTCTATGGGCGGAATTGCTTTTAACAAAAGCTTAAAAAGAAAACTGCTTATCTTATTTTGGTAAGTATTGTTTTTATTATCTCTGGTATAGTAGCTTTTCCTTTCAAATTATTCCAAATTCATATTCGTTTTATATCAGTTAATTCTACTTCTTAGCCTATAATAAAGTTCTACAATGTCTTTTGCTAAAATATTATTTATACATGCAACTACCGAGTCACAATTTCAGTTTGGTATAAGCTAACTATACTTCAGTTAAAGCTTGAAGCTGTGGCAAAAATAATAAGGGGCTTAACCTGACTGAAGTTAGAATATAGGGAACAGCACCATTATGATTTTCCAATTCGAAAGTATCTTATTTGTCAGATTTTTCACGATTGAAGCATAGCTTAACAATTTTTTATATCATTTAAAAATCTCTGACTGCAGGTGATGGATGGATAGCAGGCTGCTGATAAGACAAAATAAGTTTTCAACTCACTAGGGTCCATTTGTGTGACTTGAGAATAGGAAAGGAATAGCAAAAGTACCGAAGTTGAAGTGGCAGATAGATAAAGAGAAGAGAAGCTTAATTAAGTTTTTCGTGTTGAAAACTGCTATTGTGAATTTTACTAATTTGTTTATAGCATCGTTGCGGCAGCGCCTCTTGTGTTAAGTAGGTATACTATTTTCAGAATATGGCCATTTTATTAGTTAGTTTACTTCTTCGACGATTATGGACGAAGGAGGGTGTTGCGACATACATTACGACAGACAACACCACTAGCGCATATTAGAAAATTCTATGATTTAGAGATGACTGAGTCTGGCCAGGATTTGAACTCGGACTGTCTAATGCAGTCATCTGTTTTGTAGTTGACTCACTAACCACTTCAGCCAACAGTACCCCCAGGTGATATATAGAACTGAATGAAAATAAAAGTTTTGTGGTAGAGAAGTTTTTAAAGCAATTTATTCGCGGTTCACACACTTCAACTTTTGTTGCTCAACTCGTAATTCAGCTGTAAAAAAAAGGGACATTTGTATTTCCATCCCCGTCTTTCTTACAGCTGAATTACGAATTGAGCAACAAATGTTGAAACATGTTAACAGGGACTTATATGGGCACCAACAACTCTATAACAACTACAGCAATGTGAAAAAAATTTACATATTTAATTCTACTGTACTTATTTAAATTTAATTGAAAAGCTATATTAACAAAGATAATTAATTAATTAAAGATTATTTATTACCTGATGAAGTATGTGGCGTCACAGAAACATTTCGAAATTTCCCACAGTTAAAAGTCTAGTTACAATTTTCTCTTCTTTAGAAAATCACATTATTTAATAAAAAAATATTTTATACAAGAATAATTGAAAATGCTTCATTTAAGTACGATTAAGAAATTTTTATATAATCAAATTAATTAATTAAATTGTTTGTCTAACATTTGACCTAACTGACATTAGAAATTCCTTCCAATTGCCTTCAAACATATTAAATTATCAAATAATAAAAAAATGCGCTTTAAAAATATGTGGTATAGCTTTAAAAAAAAGGTTTTATAGAAGCAATAAATTATTCCAAATAATCCAAATATGGCAGAGTAAAATTCGTATTAATTCAATAAAACTTTTAAAGGCTTTTATCAACGCACATTTGTTTTCAGGTAACATCAAGATTATAAAAACAAGATTACAAATTCTACAAAATGCCAAAAATAGAATTTGTTTAACAGAATAATAATAAAAATTATTCACATAAACTTGAAAAAATTTCTCCACGGCAGGTAACACTAACAAAATTTGCAACGTTTAGCACTTTTCACATTTTTTTAATAGTTTTTTCAATTTTAAAACTTGTTTTCAAAGAATTTTTTTAATAAAATATTTTTTAAGTTGAACTTTTTTCACAATTTTTCTTTAATTTCTCTTTCGTAAACAATTTTTAAATTTTCGGATGAAGCTACTACCTGGTGAATGTGCCTTGGGCTTTTATATAATTTCAATACATACTGTGTGGCCTTTTTGGAAAGTTTATTGGAAGCAAAATCTTTAAAATAAAATTTATTTATATTTTAATATTTGAAAAACACTAGTTGTGTAATTTGAACTAAAAAAATCTTTTAGTACAGTTAAGGGCAAAAATGTGCAATTTTAAAATTATCAATGCCATCCCTGTACCTGGATTCAGCAACTTTTATTACGATAATCGCATCGCTATAATAAATATAATGAAAATTTATTGACTTTGCTATTCAATAACATATTTTAACGATATTCGCTGTCGGTTGGAGAAAAAAAATTAAATCGCAAATCAAATTCATTGAGTTTTTCTTTATTATTCTTTGTGCTTTTCGCATATTTTCACATTTTCTATACAGATATAATCCAGATAATATTGAATTAAATGGTAAATCCGCTTTTACAATTGGGAAATTGAAAGGCAGACATTTTTCTAATTCTCTTTTGAACTTACCCAAACCTTTTGAGGCAACAAAAATAAATTGCGAAAAGTAGAAAAGAGAAACAAAAAATGTCCGGTACAGAGGTTCGTGTACTACACACTCTACCTCTTCACGCTCTCCCCTACAAATTTCGTCTGTCTGCCTTTCAATTTCTCAATTGTAAAAGCGAACTAAGTAAGAGAAAGCTGGAGACTATCGTAAAAAAGAAATACGGAATCGCATTATCGTTACCGCAAGCGAATATATAATATAAGTATATATATTAAGTATAAGATTAATATTACGATTTTCGGTTCGCAAAAAGTTACAGAATCCAGGTACTGATACACATACACAAATACATTACTCGCGCTGGCTAGCATTGGTCTACTTTGTGCACATCTTTAATATCCGAAAAGTGGTTATCAAAAGTTTTAAAAGTTTTAAGTTCTTACAGCCTTATTTATAAAACTTATTAAGGCTTTTTAAAGGGTTTTTAAAACAAATTTTCATACAAAATTTTTCTTTAAAAGGCTTTATAAAGCACTAATAATTTTTATAAATAAGGCCGTTAAAATTTAAGTGTTAAATAAAAAAAATTAAATTTTTCAACATCCTTGCAATGCATTTGTGCAATATAATTGCGCAATTTATCGTATTGTACAATAATATCGCCAATGTGGATGTCATATTCGTTGATGGCACAATATATTGGCAAATATCATAGAACTTTTGATTTTTATTGTACAATCAAGACAATTGTGTAATGTGGTGAGAACATTGTTCAATGTTGTGTACTTTTTCACTGTAAGAAAAATTGGGTAATATTTTCTTTGAAAATAAATATATTGTTACGAAAATGGCCGTCGACAAGGTTAAGCAGCACTACACAAAAATATTCCAACAGGGTTAATGTAAGTGTTACTCGAAAATATTCCTACAGGGTCAAAGCAAAGAATAGTCTAGAATAGTAGCAAACAACTAAATAAGCATGCGCAGCATTAAACATAAACAAGCAAAAGCAACAACAAAAAGCGTCTGCTTATTAAGAAGATTCACATATTTACACACATACATACATGGTAATTCAAACGAAAAGCAAAGGATAAACAACCACCGTGTATTTCTTAGTTAATGATGTACACACGCATGCATATACACATGTATGTACATAGTTACCACATGAACTTAATTAGGCACTTTGTAAACAGCATATAAGATGATAATTATCGTCTAGACATTGCTTGAAACTTCTAGTGGTATTTGTGTGGAATATAAAAAGAGGTGACGCAGCCAATAAGTTAAGTTAGTTGCAGTTGTGAGTCAGTTGCGAACAAGTCAGTTGCTAATTAAGTTGTGAATTAATAATAGTCTGCGATACAGTGGTGAGTTGATAGTTAAGAGCATTCTGTGCTTTACACGTGAGTTGGGAAATGGAGAAACTATAGGACAGTCTATAGTGAAAGCAAAGTCTGTCGTGGAATTGAGGGTGTAAGTAAAGCCAGTGAGTCTTTATTGGTGTATCAACTGTGAGTGTCGGCAGAGTGAGCGCCGTGTATAAAAAGCAGCAGACAAAGAGGTATTGGTGTATCAACTGTGAGTGTCGGCAGAGTGAGTGCCGTGTGTGCCTAGCCGCAGACAAAGAGGTGTCACGTGATTACTTGCGCAGCCAGCTAAGAAACGTGCGTAAACTACAGCGAGGAAGGCGAAGTGGTAACCAGTTGTGAATATTTGTGTGTAATTCAGTAGTTTAAGTTATATTAGTTTATATAAGCTCTTGATTAATTTAGTTTAAGTGTATTTGTAAATAAAACTTGTATCATTCTTAACCCTAATTACTACACTCGGCTCTTGTATTCATTTGCAAATCTTCGGGTCCACGGAAAAGCGTTTTTATAGAGAGAAAAACGTAACAATATTGTATAATGAATGGGGCGCTTAAGATAACCAGCATCATACACTCACATGACTCCACCCAACTATCTTAAAAGAGATTTTGGTTTAGATTTAATAATCCATAAAGCATTTTGCAGTTCGAGAAGACGTTCGTTAAAATTGAACAGAATGATACAAAAAACAAAATGAATACAAAGTGCAAAATAATTAAATTTAATGCGAAAATAAATCGTAATTGTTAACCAAAAAATTTAAACAAAAGTCGGGAAAAATGCTCAGTCTTTCCCTGTGTGTTATTATTTTCCTTAAAGCCTGCAGTGCACGGCATATAAAAAGGCATATGCTCATGTTGCTCTAATTGACATGTTTACACATGTGCGGCCCCTGGAAATGCGTTAGGGTCGGATACATGTGCCACCTTTACATGTCGTGTACTAAAGGTTTTACATATGTATATGTATGTTACTGCATTCCACATAAATATGTACATACATAATAACATATTTATGTACATACTATTTTACAGTATATCCTTAATATCAATTACTATCATATTAGTGGCATACTTATGCTTGTCATGTGGCGCTGATGTCAACTATCGCTTGCCCTTAACTGTCAAGCCGATCAATTACAAAATAAGCATTAAGCCTTATTTGGACGTACCCAATTGAAAGAAGTTTACTTTTGATGGAGACTGTTGCATAGAAGTGCAAGCTGTAGAAAAAACGAAACAGATACAATTGCATATAAAGAATTTAAAAATTGCAGTTGCCGAATATTATAGAAAGGATTCTACAATAAAAACTAATCTACCCACTGTCAGCCCAGATAAGTTGACTAGTATTGTGGTTTATGATTTGAATGAAGAATTGCAACCAAACACGTCCTACATTTTGCATTATAAATATGTGGGTAGCATGAACGATGACATGTACGGCTTTTATCCCAGCAGTTATAAGAGTTCCCAAAACGTTACCAAGTGAGTAGAACGATTAACAAATCGGAAACGATTTTTTTACAAAAACGCAAGCATTTAGATTTCATTACTGCCGGCTATTTTGTTTTAATAAATAACGTGATATCCATTCTTCGGTTTCAAAAACAAAGTTAACATACCGTTTACACATTGGACTATAGTGGCATAACATTTCGAAAAACTCAATACACTGACGATTTTTCACTAACACATTCAAATTTTTCGCAATGGCAGCTTCAGTGGTAGCAAAATTTGCATGCAAGTGAAAATTTGGTAGTTGCATGCCATTGAATGTCAAAACGAAGAAAAGTGTTACCCTGCTAAGCATTTGATGCAAATTTATTGGTTTTAACTTGTTAAATGTATTATTATGATTTATTTACTGTGCAAGTTTGCTAAATTAATTAATGCGAGTTTCTAAAGAGAAAAAAAATTAAACTAGACTTTATTAGCTGCGGGAAATATAGATATTTTTCTGTGCAGCCACGCACTTCATTTTATTTCTCCCAGCTAAAAAGTCTAGTTAAATTTTTCTTCTCTTCTTTCGAAACTCACATCAATTAATAACCCCCATATTCACACAATTTGAAACGAATTTGAAATGTATTTTTTTTTCAAATTTTCCATACAAAATTTTCCTAAAATGAATTCCAAATTCAGTTTATTTTTTATAAATATGGGGGTAAAAATATTTCATTCAATAAGAATTGAAATTACTGAACTTAAGCCCGAATAAGAAATTATTTCTAATTAAAATTTACTACAGTTCAACCAAAAATCTAAAAAATGTCTCATTTAAAATTAAATAATATAAAAAGCTCAGTTTCAATGAATGCGACCACATAAGACGTAGCTGTTGAACTAAACAGTTGTGAAACTGTTGACACCTGTTGGCCCCAAGAGTTACGTCCTAGGAACAGGTTGATAGATAAAATTTCATTTTATATTTTTATTTCGTTTCTTCGTCGCATTTGTAATGTAAAATTTAACAAATATTTTCCCCTGCCACCTAACAAAGCATACAAAAGGCATAACTCTATTCGATCAGCTGTTTAGGCTGAGCCCAACATGTTGACTATAGATAGCGAACAAAGTTTGTGATGGAAAATTACTCTACTTACAACTATGCGTTTCTAAGACAAACACTCAACGGTTGCGCAACAGCTACGACGTCTTATGAATGCACCCAATGCTTTCTTAACATTTGCAATACAAATATTATTGCCACAGATGTGTATATAAGACTTCGGATGACCGATATTTAACATCTTAGAGCCTTGCCAGACCAGCGGTTTTGAAACCACTAACCGGATTACCCTGTAGAAGATGAATATGATCTTTCACCTTAATTTGCACATTCACAAAAAATCTCTTCACAAATTTCGCCGAATTATCTAAAGTGCACAGAAAGAGGAGCTATTTTTGTCGCGTCCGCTTCTCGCTTATATTTGCTTATCTATTTTTATTATATTATTGTATACGCCCAAACACTGTGAATATACTGTATATCGGACCTTTCCATTCCTTACTTGTTTTTGGACTCAACTAAAAGTGTACGAATGCTGAGTCCGTCGCTCAGAAATTCCCCTGAAGGTCCTCATGTTGGTGCAATTTGTCACCACTTCTATACACAAACCTCCTAGCATAGACAATAAATAATGATTGTCTTAAAGAATCACAACTGCAACTTTTTCCATCCAAAGACAAGATGACACAATCGTCGAGCAGAATTAGGGCATACAATTCCAAATAAGATTATGAAATAATTAATTCCAGGGGAGTTAACAAAGTGTGTATCTTCAAAATAAAAAAAAAGTTCAAACCACTGTGCGTTTGCTCATAAAAAAAATATAAAAAAAATAATCGAGATAAAGAAAATCGAAAAGTAAAGCCATTCTAGCCACGTACAAACGTATAAATATCAACAACAACATAGCAATATGTAATACAAAATTATTAACACTAATACTAAGCACTAACTCTATCTAGATTCAATTATCGCAAATCAGCTAAAATTGTTATCGGACCTCATAAAATGCAACTACAACTGTGAATTTTTCGAGATAATTTTTATGGGGGCAATAAGTAATAAGGCAGTGCGCTGCGCTGGTAGATATACTCTTTTTATGTTTTTGTTGTAAAAGATTTATATTTTTATAAATAGAGCTTCTGAGGCGAACAAATGCTCAGTAGGTTCATAATTATTGCGCTTTTAAAAAAACGTATTTCGCGTTAGAATCCAAAGTGTAGAGAGCGTACAAGTGAAAGACGTGAGAATTGAATTGAAAAATAGTTAAATAAATAATAAATAAAATCTTACATTATGTCCCTGCTACCAATTGCTGTTATATTGGTGGCGTACTCATGCCTAATACATTCCGCTCCATTGGATGAAACAGTTCAAACACCCGTAATACAGGCTGATGTCAATTACCGTTTGCCTTTAACTGTCAGGCCGATTAATTACCAAATAAGCATCAAGCCTTATTTAAACGAAGCTGATCCCAATAAATTTACTTTCGATGGCGAATGCTACATAGAAGTGCAAGCTGTGCAAAAAACTAAACAGATTCAGTTGCATATCAAGAATCTAAAAATTTCAGTGGCCGAATATTATCAGAAGTATTCTACAATAAAAGCTAATCTAACCACTGCCAGCCCAGATAATTTGACCAGTATTGTGGTTTACAATTTAAATGAAGAATTGCCAGCAAACAAATCATATATTTTACATTATAAATATGTTGGCAGCATGGACGAGGATATGCACGGTTTCTATCGCAGTAACTATACGACCTCGAAAAATGTTACCAAGTGAGTAGAATGGTTAACAAATGCAATCAAACATTCGATAATTAGGGTTGATTAATTTATTTAAATTAACGGCCTGCCGCACGATGTCACCAGAAATCGTGAGACTCTATGGTAGAGCCGCAAAACTATCGATGGTACACAGAGAAAACAGTGCCTAATAAATACCTCATAAAATAGAACAAAATTAATAAGAAATCTCTATGGTTTTTTTCAATAAGGAAATCTTATTAATTTCATAGAGAAAACCTTTTTGAAAAAATCAAGAAGAAATCTTGTAGTTTTTATGAGGTTATCTTATTGATTTTTTTAATAAGGTTTTCTTCTTGATTTTATGAGGCGACTTCATAAAATAAAAAAAAATTATGTCTTTCTTTATTCTTTGTGCTTTGCTTATGTATTTTCATTTAAATTCTATACCATATACTTTTATGTATGTATGTAGTATATGTAGATGTTATTTATTTATACTATACATACTATACATACTTACATACATACATACATATTATATTGTATTCTTAATTAACTAACTCACCATACATACATATTATTACTTGAAAGGAGACAATAGCAAACTTCTGACTGATAGACAAACACTCTAACCAATATGCTAACAAGCAGTCTGAATAACCATTGAAATAATTTTGCAAATATGCTTATACAAAAACGAAAAAGATCATGAAAAAAAAAATTGTCTGTGTCTATTTATAGATATGAAATAACAAGAAACCTCATAAAATCAAGAAGATTTCCTTATTAAAAAAATCAATAAGATGCTTTACACATAATCATATAGGAACCTAATAAAATCAAGAAGAAAACCTTATTGGAAAAATCAATAAGATAGCCTAATAAAATCAAGAAGAAAACCTTTTTGAAAAAATCAATAAGGCAACCTAATAAAATCAATAAGAAATCCATATAGTTTACAATTTATAAGAAAACCTAATAGAATCAAGAAGTTTTTCTCTATAGATTGTTTTTTTGGTGTCAAAAATAACGGAAATTGAGTAAAAAAAGTAAGGAATAATAAGATTTCTTCTCGATTTTATGTGGTTTTCTTCTTGATAAAATTAATAAGATTTACCACATAAAAACAATAAGGAATCTCAAGTTAAAATTTTCGCTTCTTTTTGCTGGGATACCCCTTAGCCTAAAAACGTTTCATAGAGAAACTCTTATTGATTCTATGAGGTAGTTTTTTCTCTGTGTACTATCGATAGTATCGATAGTTTTATATTAAGTAGACTATCGATATTTTTTTTTCGATAGTGATACTATCGACAAGAATGGTTATCATTACATATATAAATGTGAAAACAAATTAATTAGTTTTGATTTGTTTCAACATAAGATGTCAGTTTTTACCTACTAGATGCAAATTGCATAAAAATACAATTATTATATACCAACGGCTTTGATACATGAAGAAATTTGACGGTTCCTGGACTGTCTCCACTCTTTACTTTTAAATAACAGGTGACGCTAAATAGTTTGCTTCTCCTTCTGTTAAACCAATACTTTTTAGCTAAAGATTTTTTTTTTTATTTTATTCCTTTTTAATTTATTTTTTATTGATCCATCTATCTATCTGTTCGCTTTTTCGTTTATTTTTTACAGAACTGTGAATATATGTTTGTTGAATATGTGTATTAAAAACATTGGAACTAAAAGTTTTAAAAAAAATCAATACTTTATGGAATGATTAAAAAATTCAAGATTTTATATTAGAAAAATACACAATTGATAAGTTTCTAAGAATCAAAAACTATCGATAGTATCGATGGCATCCAAAAATACTATCGAAACTATCGAATGGAGCTCTACTCTATGGCCTAGAAAAAAATTTTTTTTTTCAACTTACGAGTACAACATGTATATGCATACTTTTAGGAGCGTTAGATATGGAGATCTCTAGTTTCACATTTATTTTTAGTGACTCTTTTCACCAAAATTTAAGAAGTCTCACATGGCAAAGACGAACCGATACTAATTGAAGAATATTAATTTCTTTTTTGCGCTTTTTTCTCGTTTTGGCGCTTTTTCTAATTTTTGGCGTTTTTTCTAGTATTGGCGATTTATTTTTTTAGTGTTTGGAATTTTTTTTTATTTGGTGATTTTTCGTTTTGGTGATTTTTTTGGTGTTTGGCGTTTTTTTTTTTTTTTTTTTTTTTGTTTAACGATTTAATAATTTTTGGACTCTTTTAGTTTTTCCGTTTTTGAAAATTTCAAGAGTTTGCCTTTTACCGTTTCCCAAATACAGCAAGTTGTCGAAATTACATAGTCAAAATTACATTAACTGATAGAACACCCTTTAATTTTATTTTTTTTTTTAAATTTTAGTGTTAATTGTTGTAGCCTGTATATAAATTCACTAACTTTAAATATTACAAGTGTCTATTTACGTACAATTGTATGTATATTACATGGGATTTTAAAATTTTTTGTTACTCGTTTTGTAACTCTCAGTATTTGCTATTGTAGCGACCAAAGTTCTTCACACTCTGTTCAAATTTCAGGTCCGTAGCTCTTATGGTTCTCGAGAAAATAGCCTGTGACCGACAGACGGACGGACGGCGTAGCGAAAACAATAGGGTTCTTTTCACCTTTGGTGTACAGAACCCTAAAAAGACTATGCAACTAAAAAACGTAGAAAAGGCGCAGAAAGGAGCCAATTTCGGATAAAAAAAAATATAAAAAATATTTAAATACACTGAAAGGGAATTCTTTGTGCCAGCTATGAATTTTTTCATTTAATCAATGAATTCTGTCATTAGTAATGAGCCAACGTAATATTGCATAGCATAAATGAAAATGTTTCATAAAATTTCATTTCAACCACTTCATTGATTTCGTGACACTCTTTCATTCATAAGAAATTAAGTGAGTACATTAACTGAAACTGTATAGCAACATTATATGAATTATTTTACCTCGATAACGATACAATGCTACTACGTTGACAATTCGCTCAGTGTATCGAACTTGCACTCTTCATTTTCATCAGATTTGTAGACAACGCCTTATCTAATCACTTCAGCCAACCGCACTATAAACACAGCGTGCATTCAACACATTCTTTCTTTAAGTTTTTTTTTCAATAAAAAATATTTTCTAGGAAAAGTGTTTCGTTGTATGTAAGAAACATTTTCATTGTATGTGTGAAACATTTTCTTAGACTTTTAGCGAGTTTTAAAAAAATTGGTTAAAGTGGTTTTGCAAGAAATCGTCAAATCTAATGAGACAAGCTCTTAGTCTTCTTATAATTAGAAAAAAAAAAAATTTCATAATATCAAAGAATATTGTCATGAAGACAATGAATGATAAAAAATGAACATATGCAGAAAGAGAGCAATTTCATTCAGCAAATGAAAATTATAGTTCTATTACTACAACATTTCATTCATATGATGGAGAAATACATAACAATGAAGCCAGCCACTTCATTAGTTGAATGAATGATTTTTCTTTTAGTGTAGATCCGCAATAAGAAAACGTAAGGGTTTTGTTAAGGTTTTTGTACCACGAGGTCCCAAAGTCCTAAGGTAGGGCGCTTCCCATATATATAAAGTTAAAAAAGTTCTAGTCGTTCCTATATTTAGTCGTCACTGAGCAAGCGACGAATTAAGTTGTGCACGCATGTATTAATTTTTTCCTGGTTTTTTGTTTAATTTTTTTTGAGCACACGGAACGAAATTAAAGTTCAAATTTAATAAATTTGTACAGTAACAAAAAATTTAAATAATTATGGAAGCTAAGAAATATTTCGTGATAAAACATGCTTTTTGCAATATGCAATGCATTTTATGTTATGAAACAGTTAAAAATAAAACATTTTAATAGTATCCACAAAGCTTTGAATAAATTTAATTTGGAATTTACACACTCATTGTTGAATGGATTATTAAATTTTTAGTTTTTAGTTAAGCTTTTGATTAAATTGCTTATTTACAAAACAAAATTCAAACAATTAATAACCACATCATGTTTTTTAAATTTGAAAACTTTTCTTCAAGTGCAAGTTTATTTTACTCTCATTTTTCTCACCAATACAAACATATTTAATTTTGCGGGACACTGCTCTAGAGCATTGATGTCAGTTTCATATCACAATTGTGCAAAATAAAATCACACACGTTCTTATTCTCTTTTATTTAGTCGTCAATGAGACAGCTACGATAACACATGCGTAATAGGTGTATTAAATTCTTTATAGGTACAGTAAAAGAAAACAAGTGGTACGCGAAAAATATTATATGATCACCAATGCTTTTTGCGACATTCAATGTGTTTTATGTTACAAAACTTTTAAGAAAAGAAACGAATATGTATTAAAAATACATTTTGATTTTTGTTTTTGAGCAGCTTCACTAAACTGCATTCTCTATCAAAACTTTGAAGACCGATAACTCGGAAAATATAGGTCGCAGCTATTTTTTTTTTTCATAAAATATTTGTTCTTATTTTTCAAGCTTCTATCAGATAAGCTATTTAAAAAGTTCAGAGCCCTATATCTCGGTAAATATGGATCGCCTCCAACTTTTTTATTAAATTTTTATTTAATTTTTTAAATTTCTTTCACAAAGGCTAATTTTTTTATCTACTTCACTAAACTGCATTTGTTCCAAATATTTATTTTTTCTGTGTACTTCAGACACAGAGGAGACAACTTTTCTCACACATACAACTTGAATATTATTTTTGACATCACCGCTCTAGAACAGTGATCCCCACACATATATGTACATTCACACAAGGTGTACATAACCAGGTGGCTGCGCTGCTTCAGCTGATAGTGTTTTGCTCTACGTGCTTTGTAGCTAACGAATGTCAAAAACTTCGTTTTGTTTTGGTTTCTGTACAATTATTTTTGTGCTTTTGACGTTGCCGTGTTTTTGTATAACAAATCCTTACGCAGTCACCTGTATAATTACACCATGCACTCACACGTTTTTGAGCTTGTTATAATTTTCTCTCATTATACCAGGGCTGCCAATATATATTTATGATATATTTTTAAAAATCTAATTCGTGATAAAATAATATTATTTTATCATTCTTGTATTCAAGTATAAATACATATTTCAATGCTGCCACCTTTAAACATTTCGCATTTATAAAAATAAAATTACTCTTATGGCGTTTTCTTTTCTAAAACAAAAGTGTAAAATGTATGTTACATGTGATTTGTCAACAGTTTTAAATGCTCACCTGATTTTTAAGAAGTGTTACATATTTTACGTTTACAAAAGAACAATTTTCTAACAAGATTTGTCATAAAACAATGACGAACTAGAAAATTACTTATTTTTTTCACAGAAAATGACAAAAACAGCTGTTAATTTAATGCTGCACTCATGCCCCTTTAATGAAAATGAGTGTTGAACATGTAACATTTTTCTTCTTTTTAAATAATACATACTTTTCAGAAACGAACAAAAAGAAATGTAAAAGGCAGTATAAATGTAGCATATTGCTTAGAAAAGAAAACGCCATTACTAATGAATTAAACATATTCACCACAGCAGCCTACCGACTACAAAATGCCCAGGATATAATACACATGTTTATATGAGAGTGATTCTTTTGAAGACAACAAGGCAACAGGGCGGCAGGTTGTTGTCTACGCTGACTTTGTAGTTATAGTCCAATTAAACTATATTCTATTTCTTTGGCTACAATGAGGTAATTCAGTGTTGCCAATATAATATAAAATGTTGAATGAATAATATCGTACAATTATTTCATATTATTTAACAGAAACTATAACCAAAAATTGATGTTAAGCAGAAATTAGTTAATTTTTATACCTTTACGTCATATAAGTACATTTCGAAAGATTAATTTAATATTTATAAATGCGAAGTATTTGAAGGTGGTAATACTGAATTATGTATTTATACTTATGAGGTCCAGATGGTGCTGCTGCCGTCTTCAAAATAATTAAGTAGCTGCCTACGAGGCGACAAATGCTGGTAGCGCCATTTGAAGTCGTGAGTCCGTGTAGCCTGCTGTTGCGAATGTGTTTAATGCATAACATGTACTTTTTTCGGTTTTATCGTAAGCAACATGTTATAGAAAATAGAATTTTTTTATTGAAATTAAAATTTTAGTTTATAATTATCAAAATGCCAACATTGTTGAAAGCTTTTAAGATGCGGACTGTAAAATTTTATCGTAAGCGATAATTTACGTACAAAAACATATTTGAATATTTTAAAAAACCTTCTACTAAAAATTTAATTTTTATCGCTTACGATAAAATCGATAATAAAGCTCGATTAGTTTTTATTTTTTTATTTTGAGATATAACTATATTGCAATAACTGGGCGCTATGTTATTTTTTAATGCGTAATTTTTATTAAAATTTATGTTTAATAAAATGCTTACGTCAATTTTTGTTGCCGAATTCACAGAATTGTGTGTGGGATATTTAAAGATAATGAAAAGAAGTTCAGAGTTGTGCGTTATCAACAGTTTAAACACGAAATAACACATAACAGGAAATGAATATAAGATAAAATGCGAATGTATATGTGCGTACAATTGTATGTATAAAATATAAAAATAAACGATATACAAATTGTTGTACTTAAGTAAGAACATTGTATGTTTTTTATGTACTCATATGTACGTATGAGGAGTTTTAAGAGCTCAATAACTTTTTGTTGTGCGTAAGTGTATAGTTTTATTCTATGAAGTGCTCAGGTAACTTTTTTGTGCGTCAAATTTGTTACGTCTTTTTTCCACCTATTTTTAAAAAAAATGGAGGTTAATAATTCGTCTCTATTTTTTTTTCTTCACATTTTTATTGTCTTTTTTTCGACAAGTTAAAGACATCTGTTTGTTTTCCATTGCTGTAGAGCTCTATATTTTTTATAAACAGTAGCGAGCAAAACTAAGTACAATAATTTATTTACTATATTATATTATATTATATTACTATATTATATTATTTATTTAAGTTTTTTAGATTTTATTTAGAAAAACGAAACTCCAGTTGCAATAAAAAGACCTCTATGAAAGTCCCCGTGCAGATTTGCAATTTTTGTTGCTGAAACTTTTCAAAATCATGCTTTGCATTACTAAATTCTAGTATTGAAATTACATATGTCTTAACAAAATTATATTACAGCACAAATTTGCCTGAAAAACTAAAAATTGCTTTTAATTTTGTTATAAATATTTTGTGTTTTTCATAAGCTGAGGAAATAAAATAAGACGATATATACAACTACCAACTATAAATTGAAAATTGCGAATTTAAAAAAAAAGGAGAATTGAAACTGAGTAACTCTCCCCAGTCTTCTCACCTCACTTGCCAATAAGCTCAAGAATTGTTGCAACCAGGGTTGTCAGATTTTTTCCCTACCTAAAAGTCGCCTAAAACCAGTTTTATGTAGTTTTTCTTAGGCTATATTTTATAATAAATTTGTTTTTGTATAACACTTTTTTAATATAAATATTTATAAAATTAGACATTTTTAGATTTGGTTGAACTGTTGTGAATTTTAATCAGAAATAATTTCTTATTCGTTCTTAAGTTCAGTAATTTCATTCATTCAATAAGAATTGAAATTACTGAACTTAAGCCCGAATAAGAAATTATTTCATTTATAAAATTATCGTATCACAACTTATCAGAAAATCGCCAAAATTAGAAATAAAATCGCCAAAAATTACTTCTTGTAAATTTTTCTCATCAAAATTCAAAACGCATTAATGACTATAACTAATGTAAGAAAAATCATCAAAATCAAATTCTTTTAACTTCTTGCAGACGAGTTTTGGTAGGAAACTAACTAACTAATTTTCCTGAATTAGAATAATTTTGAAGTTATATATACATATATGTATGTATGTGTGTCTTATTAAAACGTAAAACCATCATAGCATTGCTACGTTAGGTACTTGTAGCTTATTGCCATAGCCATAACTAAACCAAAATTCAATTGCTTTCTATGACAATGGCTATGGCGTTATGGCGAGTCACTTATAATCAAATACAGTGTTGCCATAAGTTTGGTTATGGTTATGTCACGTCTAATTTAAGCTTTATGTAGTTGTACAGCCTGCCGCATTAAATCAGATATTCTACCTAATGATTTTAGCTTACAGTTAAAACTTTCAATATCGCTTTTTAAATTGTACCAAGTATAATATCAACAAGATTGAAAAATTACAAAAAAAAAAAAAAAAATACAATTGTTCTGTGAATTCCATCCAGAGTAGCAAGCCGACCAAAAAATTCCGGCGGCGGCTGAAAGACAAATATTTTCGGCGGCGGCGGCTGAAAGACAAATATTTTCGGCGGCGGCTGAACGGCTTAACGCCGATTTTTTTAAGCACATAAAAAAATGTTTCAACCCAGTCTGTTTCTAGAAAAGTACGTGAATTATTGAATCACCACGTTGTAACATTAATTGTTTTGCAATAGTTTGAATGTTGGAGTAATTGATGCCTAAATGCCAATAAAAATAACTTCGTAAATAATTTGTTAAACCATAGAAACTAGACTAAACATAACTTTCATTTAAGCTTCCTGATTGAATTAAAAATAAGTTACTTTATTGCAACACTGATACGGATGAAAATAAAAAGCTTTGATCAAATAGTTATAAAAAGTCGGCTGACTGCTGCAACAAAAAGTCTATGTAAACGTGCATGGATTTAAGAAGGGACTCCAATAGAGAACGTAAGATTTGTCGCAGCTACGTTAGTCCCGGTTCACACACTTCAACTTATGTTGATCAACTCTTAATTCAGCTGTAAGAAAAAACGAGACATTTGTACTTCTTCCTCCGTCTCTCTTACAACTAAATTATGAGTTGATCAACAAAAGTTGAAGTGTGTGAACCAGGACTTACCGTTCATATACACATTTTCTCTCTATGTGGAAGCAAAATCAACTATTTTTCAGGGACGCTCGCTACCATATCAATACGAAATACATATAAATAAAAACTATAAACAAGTTGAGTAGACACAATATTAAACATAATTCAAAAAGTATAAAAAATAAAAGACAACATATCGGCTGAGTATTAAGCCGCCAATAAGCCGAGTGGTTCGGCGGCGGCTTGGCTTGTTGAAAAGAATTGGCTGAGTGGCTAGCCGCCAGCCGCGCCGTTACGGCTTGCTAATCTGATTCCATCTCTGCTTTATAAAGAGCATCTCGAAATTAATGTAATACTTTTACATGACATAAATACATTTGAAAAGATTAATTTTATTTTTATAAATGAGAAATATTTCTACACTTGTTTTGTATTTTTTAAGATGGCTTGGATCCACTCAGTTCCAAAGAAATCACGCACGGCGCGTTTTTCCATCATTTGATGAACCAAAATTCAAGGCCACCTTTGATCTCACTCTGATCCGACACCGCAGCTTGAAATCTGCCGGTCCTACTCGCCTCATCGAAAGCAAGCCTAGCGGGTGAGTAAATTTTTGACTTCTCTTAATTATATTAAAATCAAATCACAATTTTTTATTAAATCGATACTCTTTCAGAGAATATGTAACAGATATCTATGCAACCACTCCAAAAATGTCAACTTATCTCTTGGCCTTTATTGTTTCCGAATTTAATGATCGTTATGATGGCGAGTTTGGTGTTCTGGCCAGACCCGAATACTATTCTCAAACTGAATACAGCTACGATGTTGGCAAACAACTTCTCAAGGCATTGGACGAGTACTTGGGCATTTCATATTTCTCAATGGGTAATGACAAAATGCATATGGCTGCCATACCAGATTTCTCAGCAGGTGCTATGGAAAACTGGGGTCTTCTAACATACAGAGAACGTTCATTACTCTTTGATGAAAATGACAGTACATTGAGCTCGAAGCAGAGTATTGCGGCCGTCGTGACTCATGAACAAGCTCACATGTGGTTTGGCGATTATGTGACCTGTGATTGGTGGAGCTATACTTGGTTAAATGAAGGTTTTGCCCGTTATTTCCAATATTTTGCAACCGATATGGTAAGTTCACATATTTATTTGAAACTAATTTAATACATTGCATTATTAATATACACTGCACGCTACTTGAGTAGGACACCTACCTTATTCTTTCATGTATTTAAGTACATTGAACAAGCTGTTTGTTTTGATCATCAGAACTTCTCATTTACTATTTCTAATACATTTTGATATCACTAAACATGATAAGGGATATATGTAGGTTTGTCATTCTGCTTTTAATTTTTTCAATATTCCTATGTCACCCCATAAAGTATATCGTTACCTTAATATAGAAAGGCGTTAACTCATTATTTTTCCGAAAGCGCGTTTTTTGTATATTTCGATAGAAGAACATCTAATGTATCAAAAAATACAAAAATTTTGATTTCAAAAAAATAATCAGTTAGGTCCTTTCTATATTAAGGTAGCGATATATATTTTGGGTCCTTGTGAATAGGATAGTCGAAATAAAAACCATTTGTATCTGTTTGTACGTTAAATCGATTTTTCGAATCCCCAGGAAAGCTGGAGTCTTCGGTTGTTGTTGTAATGTCTCAGATTTTGTCTGAATTCGGTTGGTATTAAAAATTAGCTAAATTCAGCAGGCGGTTCTCGGCACTTACATTGTTTTATTATAAGCCATGGCTGGACAATTCATCTTTTTTTTTGTATATACAAGTAACTAACTAAAACTATGTTTATCTTTATTAATTATACATATTTCATATTTTAGAAATATCTGTACTCAAGACGTGTTTCCTTTAAAATCAATCCTTATTAACACACCAAAAAGTAATATGAATAATTTTGTAATATAAAATATTTGTAATATCAATTAAAAAATTAATTAAATTGTCACCTATAAACAATTTGATAAGATCGATTAAGTTTTTTCACTCAAATTAATTAAAATAATTAAAATTTAGATTGAATCAAGTAAATTCTTAATTGAAAACATTAATTATTGAATACTTTTTTGTGAGTATTATAAATGTGAAAAAGAGTTTGTTTTCTACGCTTTCAAACCCAAACCGCTAAACTGATTTTTAAAACTCTTTCAGCAGTGGAAGGATATTTTTTTAAACGGTTCGAAACCGATTTCTTATATTTGGTACGGATCTTTTCGGGAAAAATTTTTTGAGATGGTTAGGGTAATTTTCCTTTCGGGTTTGATTGTTTTACCAGTTTTAAAACCGGTTTTATTATGGTTTTTTTTATTGTATTTTGTCAGTTTTTTAATTTTTTTTTTGACATTATCAGATGAGTGGAGTAGCGTGTAAGTATTTTAATATTTTTATATAAAAACCCGGTTTATGATTGTGTCGTCATAAGATTTTATTGCTTTTATATAAAATATGGCTACTGGATAGTATGAATAGTACTAAGAAAGGGTAATAGAAGCCTTTACTCAGTTTGGCGATTTTGGTTATCAAATTTTTTAAGCAACTCCAAACTTGTGTCATCAGTTAATTCAGACTTGGTGATATCGCTTGACAATAGATGGTAATAATGTATCTAAGGGTTATCTCGCGGTTTTCTAAATTTTTAGTTTTTATTGCTTGATAGTATGCAACATTGTATAAAATTCCGTGCGAAAAAAGGACTGCTCAGGTTATTTCGCAATAAGAAGAGGGTACTAGTTTTGCAAATACTTTTACATGTAGTATGACAAAATTTCGAACAAAATTGTGAACAGAGTATCAGGCTTTACGCAAAACAACAATTGCTTCGTGCACTTTTTCCCATCAAATAATTTTGTCCATCTAGATTAGAGACTCACCCCACTGCGCGTCGTCTTTTCGGATGGATTTAATTTAAAGGGCGGGGGGGGGGGGATTATGCGTTAAACAAATATAGCTATGGTCTTCGCAAAGAGGAGCATAATTTGAGTGGAGAAGGAGACGTTATGGCCTGGGTCGCCATTTTATATTACACTGTGAGCTGTAACTTCCCTGCAGAAAATTCATTGATCCAAATCAATGATCCAAACGTACTCGTTCTATGACTTGAAAAAATGCGAATGTTATCAAGAGTACGGAGAAGTGTATGGTGAAAAAAATACATATAGTGTAAATGGTTACATATTCACCATTTTCGTTACATATTCACCATTTTCGTGATTACAATTCGCTGTGTATTTTGAATTGTTTAATGCAATTTTTTCGTTCAGCTCCACATGTATGTTTTATTTTCCAATTTTCTTTTATTTCTATTGTAATTAATACAAGTATACTCTGTGTTTTCATTATTAATATAACATGATGTGTGGCAGCTCAGTTCAACTTTGGCTGAAAAATTAAAATACTTGGCAGCTCAGTTCGATTTTGTCCGGCCAAAATATAAAATTAAACCAAATCAAACTGAGACTTGTTCGTAAAAAATATTTTCTCTCTCTCAAGAAAAGAGAAATCAAAGTACATATAAAAAAATTTTGTTCGGAAACAATGGGTGAATACAGCTTAAGCGTTGCGTTTTACAAAATTAGGCCCTATAAGTTTGCATTGTTGCAGTTAAATGTCGGTATGACATTTATATATAATTTATATTATTCTACACCGAATAGGTCCCTATGGTATAGTTCAGTGACAAGTCGCAAGGTGCATAAAAAGTATCAATTAATCCCATCCTAGGCCATTCTCATGTAAAAGTGACTGCTCCGCTTCCTAGGTAGTGTTAGAACTCGGACTAATCCCTATCACTTGGGGACCGGTCACGTGAATAGTATTGTGTCAGTTCAATTTCCTGCAAGGTTGCTGTCAGCCACCATGAAAGCTAATTGTTACAAAGGCGAACTTCAACAAGCCTTCGCTATTACAACTTCCTTTCCTTTTATATCGACTTAAGCACTTCTTACTTTTTGCCAAAGATTTATGACGGTCGCAAAAACTAAAGGTCAAAAACATTTATTTATTTTTAACAACCCAAGAGTCGAGATTTTTTTTCCACGACTTTGGAATTTAACAAGATTTCAAATTGATTACAAAAAAATTAGCTCTTTCAGTATAATTAATTGAATATTTATAACTTTAACTTTTATAGGTAGAATCTTACTTCGAAATGACCAAACAATTTGTTGTCGACCAAATCCAATCCGTTATGGGCATGGATGCAACAAATGCTACGAATCCAATGACTGACGAAAATACCAACACCGAAGAAGAATTGGCACGTATGTTTAATAGTATTTCGTACAACAAAGGCGCCTCTGTTATTCGCATGACCAAGCACATTATAGGAGAAGATAATTTCAGGAAATCATTAAATGAATATCTAGCAAAGCAGTAAGTAATGATTTAGCTCAAGGTAAAATTCATAAATGTGTAATATCTTATATATTTTAATACAGCAAGTTCACTAACACCGTTCCCAAAGACCTCTTTACGGTTTGGAAAAAGTATTGGCCCACTAATTACACTAAATATGCAGATAACTACTTCGCCGCCTTTACCACACAAGTGGGCTACCCCGTTGTATTATTTAACCGCACCTCAGCAACCCAAGTGCAGGTCAGTCAGAAACGTTTCTTGTTGAAGGATTTCGACAAAGCCGATCCAAATCTAAGTTACACTGTTCCTATTACCTACACAACAAGCTCGGAAAATGATTTCGAAAATGTTTCACCTAAATTCTTCCTTGAAAGAACTTCAGAGAACATAGACGTCAAAAACGATACGAAATGGGTAGTGGGCAATATTCAAGAGACTGGCTACTATCGTGTGAACTATGACAATAACACTTGGCTGCAAATACGAGACGCTTTGTTGGCCAATAATTGGAGTGGAATCCATGAATTGAATCGTGCCCAAATTGTGGATGATGTGTTAAATTTTGCTCGCGCTGGTGTAGTTGACTACAGTTTGGCTTTTGATGTCGTTGAATATCTTAAGACCGAAACCAATTACTTGGCCTGGACTGCAGCCTTTAATGCCTTCAACTATTTGAATATTCGTTTGGGTACCGATACAGACAATTTTGCACGTTATATACAGTCTATGACCGAAAAGGCCTACAAAAAATTAGGCTTTGAAGAAAAGCACAACGACACTGCTCTGGATGTTTATGCTCGTACAAAGATTCTATCATGGTCTTGCAAATTCCGCAAATCCGAGTGCATTTCCAAAGCTAAGTCGTACTTTAATGAGAATCTTAAATCAAACCCAGTACCTGTAAATATTCGTTCTGTCGTCTATTGCACTGCCATGCGCGAAGGCAATGAAAAAGACTTTGACAAGCTGTACAACAAATATAAGACCGAAACTGTTGCCACTGAAGTAACTTTGATATTGAACACATTAGGTTGTGTGAAGGACCCAAAACTAGTTTCCAGATACTTCGATATGATCATGTCTACAGAGATACGTCTTCAGGACAAATCAAGTGCATTGTCCGCTTTGTACTCAGAAAATAATGAGAATGTTGAGACTGTATTTGACTTGGTTGACCAAAATGTTGAGCAGCTATCCGAAACGTAAGTTTTTGTTAGCAACTATATATTTTTTACAATCAAATAGTATGTAGTATGTATACAATTTTTTAACAAGAATTTCTTTTTCAGTTTGGGTGGTTATTCTGCTGTTGCTTCTGTCGTGTCCAATATTGCCGCGCGTTTCACTACCGATGCCCAATCAAACAAATTGAAAGAATTCAATAAGAAACATAATAATAAATTTGGCAGCTCGATCTCCACTTTGCAGAGTGCTGTAAAGACGGTTGAATTAAATATGGAATGGTCAAAAGCTAAATTGCAACCTATCAAGAGCTTTTTGTATGAACATGGACGTGGCGGCGCTCCTATTAACAGCATATCAGTTTTAACTTTAATTGTTGTAGCTTTAATAGCAAGGGTCATGCAATGAAACTATATTTAAAACCAGCTTATGTCCAAGACCTACACGAATAGCACTTAATACATATGTAAATACATTTTATGTTATAAATTATTGTATTATAGTTTCTTAAAATTTTAAATGACAAATTACTTATGTACATGCATTAAGGAATAGAAAATATAAAATATTTGGAACATATTGTCTTCTCATAGTGTGATAACCTTTAATTATTTGATTTAAGTTGTTTGTGTTTATATAAATACATACACACACATGCGCATACTCGTATAACCCAAAGCGGCATGAAACCTCTGCAAGAGATATAACATCCAAAAGAAAAAATATATTACATAACCCTACGTCTCCACTAGCCATCGACTTGGACATGACATGGACATGACGCCGGCAGAGCAACTGTGAAAAATTCATCAACTTCCTTGTTGTGGTGAACACGTGCGATGTCCATGTTCAGGCATATCAAAGTATTTTGCGATAGTGCAATAGAGATGGAATATTTACCAATTTTGGTCTGTCTCTTTTCTTTCTATTGCAAATGGTTGCGAACGTCAAATCTCATGGCGAACATTTTTGATCAGACATGTGCTCGGGCATTGATGTCAGAGCATGGACGAAAGTTGGACATGAGCGGTCTCCATTAGCCATTTGCGATGTCCGACATGATGGCCATACCAAGTTCATGGCTAGTGGAGACCGCTAGTAAGGCCCCAAAAATATGTACAGAGGGCAACAGCAGCGATTTTTTGGACATTAAATTTTTATGTTTTCGAACTTATTTCATATGAGTTTAGCCCCAAACAAGGGCTTAGAGTCTAAACCATGGCTGCCCATTTCACCAAACAATTGTTTAGAAGCCACACCTCATTTTATTTTATGCTCTTTTATTCAGTCGTACATGAAACAGCAACGAGTGAACATGCGTAGCGGCTGTATTTATATTTTTTCAAATACAGTGGATAATATAAATGTTAGAATAAAGAAAATACTTTTCGATATACAATGCCTTTGATAATGACCAATGTCTTTTATGTTATCAAACATATAAGAGGCAGTATAAAATGTTATTTAGAGGCGTTATTACACCTTTAATATCAATACGGTTACATATAATGATGAGGAAAAATTAGGAAATGGTTGCAGGGGAAGAAACTAATGAAAACAAGTTATATTTTAATTAACGAAAATAAATTTCAAGCGTAGTGACCTTATATATTGTTATGTAAGTAGACATTTACTGATGGAGTTTTTATTAAGGAATTTACTATTTGTTTACTTAATAAAGTCAGGAAATGTTCAATACATTTTGTTTTTTAAAAAGTCCAATTTTAGAACAGCAAAAGGTATTCAAAAGTTTTTCATTTTACCAAATCGAAAAATAGTAAATTCAGTGTGAACTGTACCCTATTACCTTTTTTACAACCAAAACAAATTCTTGTGATTAAATTTTAATTAAAATCATTGTGCCACTTTTTCGTTCTCTCACCAATACAGCTGCAAAACATTTTTGGACAGCGATGGTCTAAACACAATGTTTGCGGTGCGAGCGATTTCTCGTTGCGGGAGAGAAAAATAAACATAATACAACGGAAGACGACAACGGCAATACTTGGCATTGTTTGTTTAAATTTTTATTAATTTTTTTCTGCATACATTTTTATAAAAAATTTACTCTTTGTGTTAAATATTTTGTGTTAAATATTTTTCAACTTTTATATTTTATGAAAAAAATTTTTGAACTTCAAAATCAAGTTTTTTTTTGTGAACACCGCCAATTATTTAAAAACTATGGCAACATCAGAGAGAGAAAGAGTGACAAAAATTGAGAGAATAAGAAAGTCCACAATGAAAATAAAATATATTTTAATTTTATTCCGTTCCGCACTGCGGGTTTTTACTTCGAAATCGTATGAAAATCCGCACCGCAATGAATTCTCGTTACATTGTGTTCAGACTCTTAAGGAGGCGATTTTGTTGATCGCTGAAATAATGAAGAGAATTAAAAGGCGAGGAAATTCTTGAGAGAAAAAGTAGAAAACTGACAGCACAAATTTGGATAGAAATAACAAAATTGCAAGCTTAAGCTTTCAAGTTGTATAACAAGGGCCCCTCTCGTGAATAAAAAAAGCAATGTGAGTCCGATCACAGGGGAGATGTGTAAACATTTAGTAATGAAATATTTTTTTTAAGTTGGAAGTACTTATGCTTTTAGTATATTTTTTTAAATTAATTAATTAAAAGTATCAAAACTTTCAATATTGTAAATACATAGGAATTTGCTGGTTTTTGTTTGTTTTATTTAACTTATTTAGTTAGTAAATGGGTACACTGCAGTATATGTATATGTACTGCATTAAAAATTGCAGTAAGCACTAATTTACTGATTACTGAAAAAATTCATTAAATTTTTACTGAAAATAAAATTTAATTTGCAGTACCAATAAAATCGTAGGGCCGTATTCATAATAAAATTGTAGCAAGTGGCAAAGTTTTTTGCATTAAAATTTTGAAATTATTGTATGAAATAAATTTAGCCACTTGGTAGAATTTCATTATTAATACAAGCATTACTGATTACTGAAAATTCAATGCATCTCATCATATAACAAATCTTTTAGGCACTTTATAAAAATTGCAGAAAAAAATTTTAGTAATCAGTAAAAATTTACTGGTTAAAAAATAATTTTTACTGAAATTTTAGTACTATGTACTGCAAAGTGCCCATCTATGGTAAATGCCTTAACTACAAATAATTAATATTGGCTTATGGTAACTTAAATAAGATATATAAATTTTTTACTCTACTGTATTTAAAAATCTATGGAAAACTTCATCTATAGTAGTGGAATTATTAATTATGGGGATTTGTGGAGAATTGCACATATGCAAGTGGAAAACGTCAAATAAAAATTTTGATAAAGCCAGCGACTGTGGGTTTGCAAAATTTTGTATTAAAGTCTCCACCCATAATAATTGGCATAATATGGAGATTGATACACAATTGTCGTGCACCAGCTTCAGTGTAAGGCACAGTACGTAATGAAGATACATATGTTATAATATAATATTATAAATCCTTTATAAAGACTGGTATATATCTTTTAAACAAATATTTGACATTTAAAATGCTCTTATATTTAAAAGTTTATATATATTTTATTTATTTTATATTTTTCAACTTTTTAACAAAATTATTCCCACTGGCAACACTATTACACTTCATAAGCAATTTATATTAAAATTAGCTCCTGAAGGCATGCTTTAAAATTCGGATGAGTTATTTCTATGCAGGTGTTAAGTCCCAATTTACACTATGCAAGTCTTATTGCTAAGCTGATTAGTTTGTTAGGGGAGAGAGACGGGGGGAAAAGAAACGTTGCTGTTCCCCTCGTCTCTCTCTATCTGAAACGAATCAGCTTAGCAATAAGACTTGCATAGTGTGATTTAGAACTAAGTTTCTTTGTACTTCTTGTTCGTATGATTACACTAATACAATCATACATAGCTCACACTGATTTGATCTTACTCAAAATTTGTGATTGTATTGTGAAAAAGATTTTTACCCCCTAGCGTATAGATGTTTACACATCAAAAACTATTTTTGATATCATCTGAAAACTTTAGACCTCTTAATTGTTAAAAAAGAGGGGTTAAAAAATTAGGGGTATATAACTCTGGCGTATAATCATCATTCATCATTGCGATCAAAAATGGGAAAAACTATTCAAAATCCAAGAAAAGCTTCAAAACTTCCCCTGAGTCACTCACTGCGAGAGGGAAAAAATATAAAACCGATCCCCACACACTTTCCCCTTCCAGCTGCCTTAAGGACGCTCCAATTAAAATATTAAGGGTTTTTATGAGAATGTTCAAAAGTCTCGCAAACTGTACAATTGTGCATTTTTACACTCTCGTAAATAAAATGTCAAAAATTGTATAGAAATTTATTTACACAAACCTGTTTAAGTTTGCCCAATAATTTTGAATCTTAAACTTAAGCTGTGCAATTGTGCATTTTGTAAATAACAATTTCTTGCCTTTTTGGCTTTCTTTAGGCATTTTTAGACACACACACACACACTTTTTTATTTTTATGGAAATATATAAATATGTATGTATTTAAATTAAAATTTTTTAAAACTTTCTTATTTTATTTGTATTAAATTAACGACGTTTGTTTCAAACTTGCATAAACTGATTGCGCAAAATTTCAAAAGGGGCTTCATGAAACAAGTCTCGCAAGTTTGTCCAATTGCACAAAAGGCAGTTTTAAGAGTTCTCATGAAAACCTTTATTATTTTTGTACAACTATATCCCCACGACCTTAACTATCGCTAGAGTGTCCCTAGATAAACTAAATTTATGACCGACCCAAAATATCTTTGTTATTTTAACATTTTTTCATATATATCATTCATCATCAATCATTAGAGTGGTACCAGAGTATAAAAAAGCAAACGGTTGAATTACTAGATACCGTACTCTTTTTAATCGGACAACATTGCTCGAATTTAGATGGAACAACGTTGCGCCATGTGCATTGTACGTGTGAATGCTCCTATTTAAGTAGAAGTATAGGCACAATACATACTATCAGGGGTGCCATGAGGTTTGCCTGTGTCATTTCGAATGTTAAAGTTTTACTTAGAGTGTAATTTATCTAAAAAAAAAACTTTGTCAAGAATTGTCTTAAAACAATAGTATGAACTTTAGATTTATTGGTTTACTAGTTTTCCTTATCTCTTCTCTGTCTTATTTAAATACATGAAATCATATATTATAATATTTTGAAAATGTTTAATGCTTTATAGAGTTTTGTTAAGCTCATACAAGATATTGTTTTCATTTAGATCCATATTTTATTCGTCTGATATATTTTGAACAAATTCAATGTAAATAAACTGATTATACAATTTGATAGCAAGATTGGATCATTAACTCAGTGTCTCTTTGAATTTTCCGCCTCTTGATGGAAATGGCAATACTGATCCTGTCAAGAGGCAACTGTCAGCTGACTCCTGGCTAAATTTGAACAAGCTGTGTCAGGTGGTCTACTCTGTAATTCGCAACGAAAGAAAATGCTTTCGAATTTACATGTAATTTACATACAATTTTGAAACAATTTTCTTTCGTTTCGAATTACAGAGTAGACCCCTAGACTACCTCGCCCTTTGAGAAGAAAATCGAAAAAAGTGAATTTCGGGAGCTCATTCAACATTATTTATTTAGGAAAAAAGTCAATCAAACCAAGGAAAAGCTGGATAAATGCTATGGGGACTCTGCGCCATCGATTTCAATTATAAAAAAGTGGTTTACTGACTTTCGTTGTGGTCGCACAAGTACAAATTACGCTGAACGTTATGGACGGCCAATTGAGGTCAGTACACCCGAAAATATTGAAAAAATTTACGATATGGTGTTGGCCGATCGTAGAGTAAAAGAGCGTGAGATTTTTTATGTCATAGGCATTTCATATGACAGTGTGGTTGCGATTTTAAATGATCAGCTGGGTTTAAGAAAGTTGTCTGCAAGATGGGTGCAGCGTTTGCTCTTATTCATATCGAGCCATAACCGCACAAAAAGCTTAAGTAACAAAAACAAAACTTTACAGGAGAATGTTTTTTTAATTATCCTCGCTCTTATTTCTTAATATAAGTAACGCAACGAATTTTAACTAAATATTAGCATAAAAATAACGGTATTTTTTGTCCCTTAAGCTTTTTTTGCTGTCTCCCTGATAACCTCCTGTGTATATTTTTGTGTTGGTTAAGCTAAAAAAAAAATTTTAAGAAAAAGTAAATATCAGTTTTTTTACCTAAACGTGTCTCCAAATTGCTAAACTATTGTTTTCTTGATCGGCTCCATGTAGTGAATCTTCTACAGACTTACAGCCTTATTTATAAAACATAAAAAGACTTTATAAAGCAAGCCACAGACCTTGCGACCGTTGGTACAACATGAGCAGGTTGTGTATGAGATTGTAAAGTGTGTGGGGTCGTTGTATGAAGTTGTGTCTCGGTTGTATGAAAGATCAAAAAGATTTGATTTTTTGGCAAGTTGTATAGACAGGTTGTATAATTTAGGAGTATGTTGTACAACTTCATTTGATATTGTTTTTATTTTCTTAGTGTCATATAAAAAAACGTCACGCACGAATTCAAATGTGCGTTTAAAATGTTATGCAGATGTAATTTTTGTAGTCTTTTGGCTCACTTTCTTTTAGTGTTTTTAAAAGTTTATCGTTAGAATATGTTTCTTTTTATATAAATCTAATTTTTTTTATCAAATTTTTTTCTGCACTTTTTTAAATTCTTCTTCTTCGTTTTGCACGAAAAAAATAATCGACTACAATATGCGCAATAGTACCCGATGTCATGTTTACTCAAATTTTTTTTTTTTTTTTTTTTTTTGTGAAATGAAGTTGTGCGCTAATGTTGCACACGTTGTTGTATAGTTTGTGTCCAAAACACACAACTTGATAAACCAACGTATTGTACCAACGGTCGCAAGGTCTGTGGCTTGCATAAAGGCTTTTTAAGAAAAATTTTTTATGAAAATTTGTTTTAAAAAATCTTTATAAAGACTTTTTAAGTTTTATAAATAAGGCTGTTAGTACTTTTCGAATTAAAAAGTTCACTATGAAATTTTTTGTGTATAGTTTTACCGACGGAAAGTTTTTTCAAGTCCGCATACTTTTGTGAAGAAATTTTTAATAAATTGCTATGTACCTGAACTGAACTGGCGACTATCTCAGTTTTTCGCCAGGACCGCGTAATCAAATTTAAATCATAATAAATTGCTGTAGAGTTATCCAGATAACCATATTTAAGACTTATAGGTTATTTTTTTCAAGTTGGGAAACATAGCCTTCAATACAATCATATTTTTTGGATTAGGTTTAGAATTGAATAATGGGTTTTATCGTGATTCGCGTATTTTGACTTCGACTACAATAATTTGGTTCTAGATTAAAAAACACTGTATTAATTTTTATATATATATATTTTTTTTTTGCTTGGAAGAATTCTAATGATTTGTTCGTTATAATTATTAATAATCACTATCCATTTTTTAGTGCAAGCCGTTGAAAAAAAGTATTTCCAAAAAAACTTGAATTCATCCCATTAAAGGACCATGATAGGTAATTTTTAGGGGAAAATTATATTGAAGAAAGATATTGTGGTATTTATTCTAAACAAAAATGGATAAAAAGTTTTTCCGAAAAACGCCGCATTTAAGAGTTATGGTGCCAAAAGTGTTTATATCCAAGATAGGTTATTTTTTAGGTGAAAAATGCAATGCGCATTAGAAACCTGCGTAAAATGTCTTTAAATGTAAATACGTCATGATTTTTATATGTATTCACGTCGCATGTATTATACTAAAGCAATAATAAATGCTGTCGTACTATAAGCGAAGCACGATGGATGTATTAGTGTACGTGTATAGCAGTGTTAACAAGCGAAGTCGCAAGACAGCTTGTTTGTAACAAACACTCAAAAGAAGTACTGTTGATTAGTGTATGCTTGTTATTTTTCATATTGTACGTTTGAGTATGTGTGTAATATGTAGATGGTAAGCTATTATGTGATTAACCGCATACAACTAATGTTAATGCATGTGTGTGCCTTTGCATGTGCGCAGAAAACAGTGATGCCAACTTTTTTGGCTCTAAAAGCACATCAGAATTTAAAAAAGCACTAAAAAGCGTAATTTTGTGATCTAAAAAGCGTAAAAAGCACTAACGTGAAAAACGAGTGAAGTGTAATAATGTTTTCTAAGCTATTCTCTACTTCGGCAACATTATCAACATCTTTTATGAAATATATCAGACGAGAGAGGTATGCTTTACACTGAGAAAATAAATACACCAAGTGTTTATAAAAGTAATTTGAAGAAATACACAAATTTCTTAAAAGCACTACTTAGTGCTTTTTCTTACTTTGGCACTAACGCTCAAAATTTGGCGTTTTGAGTCTTCAAAAAGCACTAAAAATAGTGCCAAAAGCACTAAGTTGGCATCGCTGGCAGAAAAACAAAAAAATCATACACACATACATGCATGACGTTTGTACACGCGCTCATGCGTAGAAAGAAGCAAGTATCACAAATTCTTCCGGCACGAAGTGACAATACTCAAAAAAATTTCTTGCAAACAATGTTGTTAACGTTTGTTTTATAAGATTTCGCTGTAGTAAAGCATTTGAAAAATCCGTCATGTCTTGAAAGTTCTTATAAGATGTGTTAAGCAGGAGACTAATGCGCATGACCGGTATGCACGCTATTAGTGAAATTTTTACACACTATGTGATTTTTTATGGTCGGTTTATCAGAAACTGCCGGTGGAGCGAATAAAATAAGTACTTTCGTTAATTTGTGTAGTCTAATGTGTATTCAAGTTTTTTATATGTGTGTGAATAAATTGCTATCAAAAACTGCTGATCTAATTAATTATTTTAAAAATAGATCATGTATGCAATATGGTATGTATGCATATATGTACTTCATACAACGTCGGTGAAGGGTATATAATATACAGCTAATCCAAATATTATATCTTACTTGCTTTATTTTCAAAAGGAAATTTTAGCTTAAGTAACATGTTGCTGTTACAAGAACTGTAAACAAAAAATAATGTGTACTTAAGCTTAAATTGTTTTTGCTATAAAATTGAAACGGTATATCCTATGGTTGTAAAATTTTGACAGATAATGGCAATGATAACAAGTTAATGATTTTTATAAAAAAACGCATTTCGAAAATCATGTTGGTTAAGCTTCTTTGGCGGTAATGGCTCGATATATTTCTTTGAACGAGATAATTAATAGATTATATTTGAACATATCAGAAAATATTTTTATAAAATTCAACATTTTGATATAGAGTTGTACTAGTCTCGAGTAAGTTAAAAGTTCATAAATATTTATTGTATTTTTTTAATATTTATTTAATATTTCGAAGCAAAAATGCATATGACTCAGACCACTTTTATAATTAAGGGCACATATTCGAACTGCCAGTCGAACTGTATAAAATACAGTTCAGCTACGTCATCAAGACTATCTATCACTCACTTTCTATTTTACTTTCGGCTGCTAAAATTTATCTCCCAAGAAGCCAATAAAGTTGGCAAAAAGATTAATTTATCACTTTATTATTTTGTTTATTCGCATTTTTTAAAATTATTTTTTTACTAGTACAGAATAGACATAAAATATAAATTAAATTTTTATTATTATTATTATTGCTTTATATTCATTTCAAACAGAACGAATGTAGTTGTAAAAACAAAACAATGATGACTAGGTGTTGCTGTGCCACCATTTTCTTGAAAGTTTTTTCATTGTTCAATATGGTTGTATTTATTCTCATGCAAAATCGTAATATTATTTTTAAATTATAAAAAAGGCTAAATACAGTGAACTCTAAGTATGTACATGCGAATGAGCACTATCGACATCGTTGAATCTAATATATGTTTTTGTTTTCTAAACAAGTAATCGATCGAACGTTTTCTGTAGATATAGTGAGAGATGCGTTAAGTTGGTACTCGTATACCTTAAAGACATAATTTAATGTATTCATATGTATAAACTTGTTTGATTTTAAAGACGACAGCTTCTCCATAATGAATTCTCTCTATGACGTATAAGTTCGTCGGTCCATAGCTACTACGTTAGAAAAGTTTGCGTAAAAGTAATCAAAAAGTTATTTTCAAAAAATCCAAGGGACAGCATTCAAAAAATAATTTCCGAGACAAAAACAAAGAAGAAAAGAAAAAGCCATTCTATTTAAGCTCTGCAAAATTCAACACTAATGCTAAACACTAACTGCCTTATTCATAAAAATTAATTTTGTTTTAAAAAGGGTTTATAAAACAAATTTTGTATGAAAACTGTTTTACAAACCTCTCATAAATATGAATAAGGCCTTAACTCTATCTAGATTCAACTATCTCAAATCAGCTTAAATCGTTATCAGATCTCATTAAATCCAACTACAACTGTGAAGTTTTTTAGTTAACTTTTATATGAGCAACAACTTTTTTTTTTTTTTTTGTTATAAATATAGTTTCAGCGGCGAGATAGCTCATAAATTTCGCGCATTTGAAAAAAGTATTTCACCTTGGACTCCAAAGCGGATGAAGTGAGAATAAAGTTCAAAAACATTTATATAAAAAAATATTTGATAAATAAAATTTTAACAGTATGTCCCTGCAACCACTTGTTGCCATATTGGTGGCGCACTGTTATCTAACACATGCCGCTCTAAGTGATGAAATTCTCCAAATACACATCACAAAAGATGTTGTCAATTACCGTTTACCTTTAACGGTCAAGCCTATCAACTACAACATAAGTATCAAGCCGTATTTAAATGAATCTGATCCCAAGAAGTTTACTTTCGATGGTGAATGCTACATAGAAATACAAGCTGTACAAAAGACTAGACAGATTCAGTTGCATATCAAGAATCTAAAAATTTCAGTGGCCGAATATTATAGAAAGGGTTCTACAGTAATAAAAAATCTACCCACTGCCAGCCCAAATAGGTTAAGCGGTATTGTGGTGTACGATTTAAATGAAGAATTGCCAGCCAGGACATCATATATTTTGCATTATAAATATGTTGGCAGCATGAACGAGGATATGCACGGTTTCTATCGTAGTTATTATAAAACCTCCAAAAATGTTACCAAGTAAGTATAATGGTTAACAAGCGCAATATTTTCAATCCGAATAGTTGTAATTCGAGTTCACTGTAGAGCAAAATTAACATTTTTTTTTTTCAAAATCATTCCTACTCTGCGTTTCGATTACGTTCCCGCATTCAGTTACGCAGGGATCGAAAAGAGGTATTCTGACAAAAAACTGAATCGAAAGAAAAAGAAGAAGAGAAGAGTATGTTTAAACCTGCTGCCAGTGTGCACACTTAATTTTTTTTAAATTCGGTAGAATCGACGAAAAAAATTGGTAGATTTGAATGAAATTCGGTAGAAAATTTTTTTTATTCAGAGAAACATAAAAAATAATTCAAAGAAACAAAAAATAACATAATATATGTATGTACTTATATATAAAGGGTAAGTACAAGGAGTATCAAGCTAAACAGTTTCCAAAAGCGCATTTAAAACTTCACATGTGATTGAAAATTAAACTGCCATAAACAATGAAGCATTTCCAATAAAAAAAGTGTCAAATAATATACATAAATAACAGGAATTCAGTTTTTGTACATATGTAGGTTTTATAAAGCTACTAAAATAACTTTTATTTGACAAACTTTTGTAACTATATACAAAGATTATAATTATGTAAGATTCATTTATGAACTTAAACTTTTGTGCAAAAATTATTAAATCATTGGTAGGAATAAATATTTCATCCCCAAGGCACAATTCTTTGGCAAATATTACGTTACTTATAGTTTCAGTTTTTAACCCATTTATTTATTCTGTTTTAATGATTTTCATGACAGAAAATGACCGCTCTGCGGCCGCGCTGCTATGTGGCAAAATAGGCAATTTACACATTTATCGACTTAAATTACTAAATAACAATATTCGGTAGATTTCAGGCCGTGTTCAGTAGAATTGGTAGATTGTTAAATTCACAAACATATTCGGTAGAATCTACCGAATATCGGTAGAAGTGTGCACACTGCCTGCTGCTTTGCTATGAAACGGGTGAAATAGGAACAGAAAAATTAAGCAACTTTGCAAAATTATTATCAAAAACTTAAATTTAGTGCAAAAAAAAGTGATTTAACATTAAAACAAATAACAATTAAATATTGTGAAAATGTTTATTAAATAAATTATTGCAAATTTGAGTACAGAGATTTAAAAAACAAAACGAGATAAGCAAGAGGTATTTGTGGCCAAACTTATTCAGTGTGAAGAATTCTGTCGAGCTGGAGGTGATATTTTAATTTTTTACACATAATTGTAATACAAAAATAAAGTTTATTTGTTTAAATTTAATTAAATCCGTAAACATTATCGTTTTTCGTTGCCATAAAAAAAAACAAAACAAACTGTGTAGTTCATTAATTAAATCTTCTTTTGCATTTAAAACTTGCATTATTTTTGGAATTAATCACTTTTTGAAGCTAAACAAATAAAAATTGAAAACGCTCCGCCTCCAAAATAGCAACTTACAAAAACGTAGTTACGATCGAAATGCAGAATACATAGAATCGAAAGAGAAATCGAAGAACGGAACGCAGAATACTAAAGCTGCCAAACGGACAAACTTTCGATTCGAATCGAAACGCAGAATAGGGGTGAATAACAATGTTCAGCCAAATGAGTCTTGTAGAGGTAACGAAAGAAATATCACGTGTATTAGCGTTTTAAAAGCTTACATCTGAAACTTATTTTACGGCCCATTTAAAGTTGCACTCTTGTGTAGTAATGAAATGTAGAAATCGTGTGATATGTAGAATACTTTGCTACATGACCCATTCGGCTGAAGAAACCCTCGATCATTTGCTTCGTTGTGCTTCTTTCAGGAACACCTTTTGTTAGATTTAGCTAATTTTAGAATACCTACACGGTGGATTACTGTTTTGTTTCCAGCTCATAAGCATATATACATGATTCGTCACTTGTCAAGATTTTATACACGTCTCCTGAAACACGACTGTTTCCTTAGACCGCTTGAGGTGATTCATTTTTTGAGCAATTGATAAATTATGGGGTATCCAACGAGAACAAATTTTATTTACAACTAAGTGTTCATGCAAAATTTAATGTATTGAAATGGAAGTAATATGCAAGGAAGACTCTATCTCACAATATGTTACATGACGAACTTCACGGAATTCGTGGCTATATAATGTGGCTTTTGGTGGTGCTTTATCGCCATATAAATATTTGAGTTCATCGACTTATTCTTGTTGATATAATCCACGTCAAAAGTTGTGAAAAATAATCCAACGAAAACCATTTTTTTTTTGTCAAATTGAATTTCTGGACCCACTGTGAATAAAACAAATAGCACTTGTACATAAAAACGTTGTGAGCAGGTTTATGCTAAAAAATTTCAACTTTTATCATGGCATTGCCAGATTTTAGCTGTTGATATTAATGTTGCCAGTTACCGAAATATTAGTATGTAGTTCGTTCCCCTCGTAGTATTTACATGAATTTTTAACTCTTTTTTGTATAGAGTAATTTAAAATCAAAACTTTTGTGTAATAATTTTCTCACTAAAAAACCGTTGAACGCTTTTGCCTGAATTTTAAAAACCGAAACCTGGTTTTTCACAATTTGAAGTATTCGAATTATGCGAAGACTGGTTTCTGTAAAATGCCGAACAATCGATTACCCTAATTTCTAACCCAGAAACAAGTGCACTAAAAATAAAATATAGCCAGAGCATTGTATTGGGTACTAAAGTATCTGTTTATTTGACCTTTGGTTTGGTTTGAGTAGTAAATTAATTGATTTTTGGATTTTAATATTGCTTGATTAATCGAATAATTTTCTTAAAAGTATTCGAATAGCTAGAATAATTCAAATAATTTGTTCAATAATTTTATCCAAAGGAAAGAAAAAACGTTAACGTTAATCTCATTTTTTTAAACATTCTTTTGAAAACAGTGTAAAGCTTAGCTGCCGTATTCAGAAAAAATCATTTTAGTTAACGACAAATTTTAAATGGAAATTTGTTTATGGAAACGTTTTGTAAGCCTAAACTATTTTTGTTTTTAATAAGGCCTTAGTTGTCTTGATTTTTTAGTTTTTCTTATCTTATCTAGACACTTGAAACGATCTATTATGCTATTTTTAAATATTTTTTTTTACTAAATTGTTGTAGTTCTGTTAAGCTCACACAAGAAATTGCTTCAGTTTTCTTATCCAAAACATTATTGTCTGCGATAATACAATTTGATTGCAAGGTATTTTTTTCAAGCTACATACATACATATATGTATTTTAAAAAGTTATCAATTTAGGCGAACATTGCTGGATTAAGATAAAGAGTAAGCTTGCTAAGTACTTTAATCCGTCTCTAGTGCATTCTGGCTGGCTTTTAGGCCAGAAAATATTTCGAAAAGGAATTGTTTGCTTTTGCTAACTTGTTGATTAAGATATTTATTATTCCATCCAACTCGTAAGGTGTTAAGGTGCAATCAGACGTGCCATAACCATAACCATAGAAAACAGCCGTTCGAACCAAACTAATGGGCAACCCTGTATTCGAGTATAGGTGACTCGCCATAACGCCATAGCCATTGCCATAGAAAACAATTGAATTTTGGTTCGGTTATGGCTATGGCATTATGGCTATGGCACGTCTAATTGCACCTTTACTCTGTACTGACCAATATGGATTTATCAAGGTGGCAGCACAACGCATCTGACTATTTTTTTTTCTCTGAGTACATTTATGCCACAGTTTGCCAAACATTTTTAGTTATGTTTGACTGTGTTCACAAGCGGCAATTTGAATTGAGCAAGATTTTATCTCATGGGCGAGAGGGGAAATTATGATGGCGCTTATTTCAGTTGAATACATAAATGGAACTGTATGATGGCAGAATGAAAACTTTGATTAATTTTTGCTCAGTAATAGTACTAAAAATTATAGAATTATCAGTTTTGAAGCCATCAGTATATAAATTTTTTAAGTCTTAACAGATCTTTACCCATAGCGAACATTCTATTCTCCTATAAATTTTCCGGCTAAAAACACTATCAACATCTTCAAACAACGTGTAGTGTTTCAAAACGCCGTAGTTCAAAACATTGACAATGACACCCTTTCACAAGTATTGAGAACGCCAGAAACAAGCCACCAGCGCATCTGTTTCAAACTTGCTGCTCATGGGTAGAATGTTTTACAACTTTATATTTGTACACATACAAAAGCATACAAACTTTGTATTTACATTATTTGGAAGTCAGCATATTGTTGGTCCCAAGTAAGTAGAAACGCCCTAACTCAAATAATTGTAACTTTGCAGGAGAAGGTAAAAACATAATAGAAACAGTACAAACAGTAAATCGTTATATTTTACGCTATTGCAACAAAGTTTTGTGACGTGGTGTATTTGTGTAAAATGTATGGAATCACTGAAAAGCTCAATTTTGTAAAAAAAAAAATTAAAATACGAGTTAAAACCTTTCTACTTGAGACCATCGATATGTTCTAACTAAACAATTCTCAAAATCGATGGCTTAATATAAAAAGGCGTAACTCGAATTTTCGATATTTTATAGGAGAAGGAAAAAACTGAATGAACACTAAAGCATTTACATGCAAGAAACATTTTTTTAAATTAAATAAATGTGTTATTTTTAATTGTTACTTACTCCGTTCTTGAAGGAGGATGTAATTATAAGTTAACTTCCAGAAAACGTTAAAAACGCGATTTCGAAAAAAATTGAGACACGCCCTTTTTATATTAAGCCATCGAAATACACTAAATAATGTTCAGAAACATGTGTAATGAAAATGAATACAGAAAATAATTTTAAAAAAAGCTTTAAGATGCTTAAGAAGTTGGTGAGATAAACAAATATTTGTAAACGCAATAAAAAATAGAATTTACTAAGAACAATTTTATTCCATAAACAAACAGTTGCCCATACGAGCGAACCCATTTTTATACCCTTTACCAAAAAATGGTAAAAGGGTATATTAGGTTTGTCATTCTGTTTGTAATTTCTAGAATATTAATAAGCGAGCCATAAAGTATATATATATTCAGGATTCTTATACATAGGGAAGACGAATAAGCGATGTCCGTCTGTCCGTCTGTCTGTACGTGAAATCGGTTTTCCGAAGCTCCCAGAAAAGCTAGAGACTTCGTTCTTGGACTGGTCGAGATAAAACTGGTATTGAAAATCAGCAAAATCGAGCAGACGGTTTCAGAGCTGGGAAGCTTAAACTTCATTTTGCCATATAAAATAACTACCGAAAACTAGTTATTATTTTTTTTATTAAATAAACTTATTTTATACTTCAGTATGAATAAAATTAATATTTCGTAATAAAAAAAAATATATAAAAAAAATTAAAAAAATTAAATAGACGTTTCCAGGGTTGGAAAACTTTAACTTTTTTATACAAAATTATACAAAATTAATTTACTAAAAGAAATTTTTCCTTTTTTCTATAAATTTAATACATCTTATATTCTAAGAAGAAAGAGATTGGGTTAAAAAATCAAAAAGGATAATTCCAGGGTTGGAAAACTTAAAATTTTTGTGATATAAAAAATTAACTACCGTAAACTAATTTTTATATTTTTTTTATTAAATTAACTTATTTTATACTTCAGTACAAATTAAATTGGTGTTTCAAATTAAAAAAGAAAGTTACCAAAATTAAAAAGACGTTTCCAGGGTTGGAAAATCTTACCCTTTTTTATAGAAAAGTAACTTACTAAAGCAAATCATCAATTTTTCCCTATATTCTTATATTCTTAAAAGAAAGAGATTAGTAAAGGGTGTTTTTTATTGAGGTATAGAACTTTAAGTTGGCATCACTTTTTTAACTGGCGGCCATTTTGTCAGCTCTCAAGTGATTAATATTTAGTTTGGTTTGCCATTTCATCATGAACAGGTTGACAAAAGAACAACGCTTGCAAATCGTGCAAATTTATTTCGAAAATAATGGTTCAGTTCGCGAAGTTTACCGCAAGCTCCGTCCATTTTATGGTCAACATAATCGTCCATCAGAGCAATTAATTCGGTTAACCATGGATCGTTTTCGCACTACGTTTACTCTATGTGATAATACGCATCCGCAGAGACGTCGAACAGTGCGCACCGAAGAAACAATTGCCGCTGTAGAGCAAAGTGTTGAAGAGGACCCGAATGAATCGATTCGCCACCGTGCACAGCAATTGGAGCCGACTAACCGACTATTTTGTTCCCGAATTGGATGGCATGAATGTGGATGAGTTGTGGTTCCAACAAGACGGCGCTACATGCCACACAGCGCACGTCACAATCGATTTATTGAAGGAAACATTCGATGAGCGCATAATTTCGCGGAATGGACCTGTCAATTGGCCAGCAAGATCGTGTGATTTGACACCATTGGATTATTTTCTTTGGGGATATGTGAAGTCGCTCGTCTACGCCAACAAACCAGAAACATACGGCCCCATATGCTCGAAAAAGTGGTTGAAAATTGGACCTGTAGAATTGGCTTTATTCGAGCCAGCCGCGGCGGCCACATGCCCGCAATTATATTTAAACATTAATGGCATAAAATTATCCTTCCAATAAAGCCAAATTGATGGACATTAAAACGATTTTCTTGTGTTTTATTTCAATTCGAAGTTTTATACCTCTTAAAAAAAAGAAATCAAAAAAATCAAAAAGTTTGATTTCAGGGTTGGAAAACCCACACTTTTTGTGATATAAAAAATTAGCTACCGAAAACTAATTTTTATTTTTTTTATAAAATAAACTTATTTTATACTTCAGTACGAATGAATTTGGTATTACAAAATAAAAAAAATTAAAACGACGTTTCCATGGTTGGAAAATCTTATTTTTTATACAAAAGTAACTTACTAAAACAAATTTTTTCTTTTTTACTATAACTTAAACATATCTTATATTCTTAAAAAAAAGATGGTGTAAGAAATCAAAAAAAATTAAAAAGGAGGATTCTAGGGTTGGGAAACTTCCACTCTTTGTGATATAAAGAATTAACTACCGAAAACTTATTTTTGTGTTTTGTTTTATTAAATAAATAAAAATAAAATTGGTATTTCAAATAAAAAAAAACAATTAAAAAAAGAAAGAAATCAGAAAAATCAAAAAGGATGATTCCAGGGTTGGAAAACTTACACTTTTTGTGATATATAAAAGTAACTAAGTCTAATTAATGTTTATGTTTTCCTTTTTGGGAAGAACACTTTTGTGTAGAAAATTATAAAATTAAAAACGTCAGCTCCCGAGCTGGAAACTTTGAACTTTTTTTGGATATTAAAGTAAATAAATAAAACATTTTTTTGAGTTTTCTTTTTTATTTTTTCACTTAACACACTTTCTATATTTTTTTAAGAACTACTAGATTGGTATAAGGAATCAGAAAAATCTAAAATGATGATTTTAGGGTTTTAAAATTAATTTTCTTGTACATAAAAGTAACCAGGTCAAATTATTTTTTTCTTTTTGTTTATACCTTATGTATGTGCTTATGGTAAATGGTATATAAGATTCGGCACAGCCGAATATAGCACTCTTACTTGTTATTAAGTCAAACAGTTTCTTTCACACATAACTAATAGACAATGTCATAGTATTAGTTTAGACGGTCGAACATTTGGAAGGAAAACATCTGGAATTCTCTTTTGTTGTTTCCTTCGCCTTCACACAGACGAAAATGTTACCGACGACATTCCAATATTATTACCGAATACAAAAACGATTCTCTCTTCCCCACCCTCAAATCGCTGCCAAAGTAAATGTTTCCCTTCCAAATGTTTTCGTGTCTAAACGCGGTCATAGAATCCAACATTATTGAAAACTGTTTAACTTAATAAATGCGACCATGTACAGTGGAACAAACACATTAAGACTGATGATGATGGTATGGCGGTCTGTGAATTGAGCATGTCGTTCCCTTTTGCTCATGTTTGTGAGAATATTTACAGTTAAATTTTAACTGCTAAAAATCATCACATGTTATTTAGCTTGCAGAATGATACGAATTTAGCTTAATCGAATCAAAAATATAGAACATGATTTCAAAACTTGCAAAGAATAGTCTATCATTTACCGGCATATGTAAAACAAGATCACCGGGATATGGCGAGGTGAGTACGAGTAATGGTTTCACATTTTTCTACTCAAGAAGACAACCAAAATTCCCAAGAGGAAGTGGCGTGGGATTCTTGTTGTGCAAAGAGACTATGTATGCTTTTATGGAGTGGAACCCCCATTCCGACAGGATAATCTTCATAAAACTACAAATGAGGGTGGGCAATATTGTCTGAATTCAGTGCCATGCCCCCACGAATCTAGCAGATATTACTTATAAAGTAAATTTCTATAGCTTACTAGAAAAAGTTGTTGTGAACAATAATAATTAAACGAACCAAAATATTTTTAGTTAATGATTAAACAGAATTGCGGCATAAACACATTTTCCATACAAATGGACACAAAAAAGTAGCACCAGAAAGCAGTCGAGAGATATAATTTTATTTTGACAGCGTTTTTCTTATGCTCTCACATATAAATACTCAATCCCTCAACAATGCTACCATACTTTCAGTAAATTTTATACATTTTGTGAAGAAAATTACAAAGAAAATGAGCACAAAAGAAAATTAAACAAAAATTACAGAGCATTTGAAGTCACTGCCGTAGATTTTATTATGGGCTTTATTAATTTGACAGCGATTTTTCCTGAAGTTGCGGACTTATTCTGTTAGATCATTTAGTTTTATTATTATTGTTCGAATTTCATTTTGTTTCTATATTTATGATTTGATTAGGCTAAAGTTCGTATCGCTTTGTAAGCCATATTACATGTGATAATTATTAATGAACAAACAACACCAAAGTTAATTGTAAATAGTCTGACAAATACGTAGCAAAATGGAACAACTAGCTGTTTTCGAAGGCCACTACACCATCATCATGAGCGCTCTTTGTGTTTGGTCCACTGTGTGTGGTGTCAGTTGATGTAGATTTCTGCTTTAAATACGAGTATATACTTTTTTGGGCAAATGTTTACCAAGTGTGACCGTGCCTTAAGTCAATTAATTGACATAAGTTGTTCAAGTTATTCAATAATGGAAATGGGCTATTTTTAATATGCAATCAAATACCAGCAAAAGATTTCTCGATTGATCGTTGTTCGATGCTTGCATGCTTTATTTTAATATTTTCCTTTCAAGATGGCTTGGATCCACCCAGTTTGCAATAAATCACGCACGCCGCGTCTTTCCATCTTTTGATGAGCCCAAATTCAAGGCCACATTTGATCTCACTTTGATTCGACATTTTACCTTAAAATCTGCCGGACCCACTCGTCTCATCAAAAGCAAACCTCAAGGGTGAGTAAATTTAAAATCGAATCACAAGTGCTTATTTATCGATAATTTTTCAGAGAATATGTAACTGATGTCTATGCTACCACTCCAAAAATGTCAACGTATCTCTTGGCCTTCATTGTTTCTGAATTCAGTGAGCGCTATGATGGTGAGTTTGGTATCCTGGCCAGGCCCGAATTTTATTCACAAACTGAATATAGTTACGATGTTGGTAAACAACTCCTCAAGGCGTTGGAAAATTACTTGAGTATTTCATATATCTCAATGGGGAATGACAAAATGCATATGGCCGCCATACCCGATTTCTCAGCTAATGGTATGGAAAACTGGGGTCTTTTGACATACCGGGAACGTGCTTTACTCTTTGATAAAAATCACAGTACTTTGATGTCGAAACAACATATTACAGCTCTTGTGACTCACGAACAAACGCACATGTGGTTTGGTGATTACGTGACTTGCGATTGGTGGAGCTATAACTGGTTGAATGAAGGGTTTGCTCGTTACTTTCAATACTTTGCTGCCAATATGGTACGCACAATATTTGTATTGATATTGGCCGCTCATTGTTATTTTAAATTAGTTTAATATATTAAATATTATTAAAGATCTCATTTTCATTTGAGGATCGTTTTAAAATTATAATTTTATATTGAAATGGTACTGTACCTACTGTACCCAGGTAACGCGGTACACTTTTCACGCAAAATTGTCGTTTTAAAATGATACTCATACGAGAATAGGCATCATTATAAATAATTTATAATGAAGAGGGCGTGTTCCTCATCAACCGTTTTTTTTGTCATGCACTTTATAATCAAAATAATAAGACTGTGGCAATTGTAATCACAGAATACACAGAAGTGAAGAAAGTGACAGGTAAAAAAGCTCCAATCAGGTTTTTTAAAATTCGTGGAAAAAAAAGAAAAGTATAGTGTATTTGATACTGTAGTGTATTACTACTTACAGCTAATAAAAAGCGTTGTAATTTTATTGCACTACAACGAAGAATCAAAACAAAAGAACGCCGAAAAATTTTGAGGGAAAACGAGACAAACAGGAAAATGCCATTATCTTCCGTGTCGTGAGACTTCTGTATGTTCTGTGTTGTAATCCCCACCCGATGTGGAAATGTCTAATCCTGTTCCTTATTTTAAAGGAGAATTATACACTATTTTACTCTTTTTTAAATATTTATAACGTTCGCAAAAATAAGCGATTATGTTATAAAACAAACAAAAATTCAAAAAGAACACACAAGTTTTAAAACTAGTTACAAAAGCTAAGAAATTAGTTGTTTCAATATAATAAATTGAATATTTATAATTTTATTTTAATAATTAGTAGAATTTTATACACGGTTACTTGTAAATTTTTAGGTGGAATCTTACTTTGAAATGACCAAACAATTTGCTGTCGACCAAATTCAATCCATTATGGGTATGGATGCAACAAATGCTACGAATCCAATTAGTGACGAAAATACCAATACCCAAAATGAGTTAGAGCGCATGTTTAATAGCATTACGTATAACAAAGGCGCTTCTTTTATTCGTATGACCCACCACATTATGGGAGAAGATAATTTCAGGAAATCATTAAATAAGTATCTACGAAAACAGTAAGTTATGATTTGGCTCAAGTTAAAATTCATAAATGTGTATTTTATTATTTTTAATACAGCAAGTTCAGTAATACCGTACCCAAGGACCTCTTTACGGTTTGGAAAAAGTACTGGCCCACTAAATACAAAAAATATGCAGATAACTATTTCACCTCTTTTACTACACAAGTGGGCTACCCCGTTGTCTTATTTAATCGCACCTCTGCAATTCAAATGCAGGTCAGTCAGAAACGTTTCTTGTTGAAGGATTTCGACAAAGCCGATCCAAGTCTGAGTTACACTGTTCCTATTACCTACACAACAAGCTCGGAAAATGATTTCGCAAATGTTTCACCCAAGTTCTTCCTTGAAAAAACTCCGCAAACCATCGCAGTCAAAAACGATACGAAATGGATACTGGGCAATATTCAAGAGACTGGCTACTATCGCGTGAACTATGACAATAAAACTTGGCTTCAATTAGGAGACGCTTTGTTGGCCAATAATTGGAGTGGAATCCATGAATCGAATCGTGCTCAAATTGTGGATGATGTGTTAAATTTTGCTCGCGCTGGTGTAGTTGATTACAGTTTGGCTTTCGATATCGTTGAATATCTTAAGACCGAAACCAATTACTTGCCCTGGGAAGCGGCCTTCAATGCCTTCAACTATTTGAACATTCGTTTGGGTACCGATACAGACGATTTTTCTCTTTATATACAGTCTATGACCGAAAAGGCCTACAAAAAGTTAGGCTTTGAAGAAAAGCACAACGACACAGCTCTGGATATTTATGCTCGTACAAAGATTCTATCATGGTCTTGCAAATTCCGCAAATCCGAATGCATTTCCACGGCTCAGTCGTATTTTAATGAGAATCTTAAATCGAACCGAGTACCTGTCAACATTCGTTCGGTTATCTATTGCACTGCCATGCGCGAAGGCAATGAAAAGGACTTTGGCAAGCTATACCACAAATATAAAACCGTAACTGTTGCTACTGAAGAAACTTTGATATTGAACACATTGGGTTGTGTCAGGGAGCCAAAACTAGTTTCCAGATACTTCGATATGATCATGTCTACAGAGATACGTCCTCAAGACAAATCAAGTGCATTGTCCGCTTTGTACTCAGAAAATAATGAGAATGTTGAGACTGCATTTGACTTGGTTGACCAAAATGTTGAGCAGCTATCCGAAGCGTAAGTTTTTATTACCAAGCAACTACATACATACATACATACATATTTGTATGTTAATATATAACAAAATTTATATTTCAGTTTGGGTGGTTATTCCGAAGTTGCTTCCGTCGTGTTCGATATTGCTGAACGTTTCACTACCGAGGCTCAGCTAGACAAATTGAAAGCTTTCAATGACAGACATAATAATAAATTTGGCAGCTCGATCTCCACATTGCAGAGTGCTGTAAAGTCGGTCGAATTTAATTTGGACTGGTCAAAAGCTAAACTAGTGCCAATCAAGAAATTTCTGTATACACATGCCTGCGGCTGCCATAATGAATAATTCCACAGAAGTGAAGTGTGAACACTTTGTCACTTACGATAATCAAGCAATTAAGCTTGTACTTATATACATACGAGTATATAGAAAATCCTCTTAAAAAGTTAAGATGCGAGCGTATTATTATAAAAAATTTTATAATTCAATTTTGATTTTATTTTAATAAATAAAACTTAAAAATTTTAAAAACCCCCGTCTTTTTTCAGAAAAGATGTTATATCTTCTAAACGGCTGTACCGATTTGCAAACATAGCTGTTTGGCCTGTACGTGGACACGGACAGACACACAGATTCACAGACACACACTACAAACTTATAACACCCCTTTTTTAGTCGGGGGTTAAAAATAAAAAATAGCATATTATTTACCAACATTTGTAATATTTATTTTATTTTTTTAGTGTACTATTTAGAAAACTTTTTAAAATTTTTTTTAATCTATGATAAATCATCGTTTTTTTTAGGAAAGTTATGTAAATATAAACAATGAAATTCAATAACTTTTTGTAGTTTGCGAAAAATATAAGCCACCAAAAAGACGTGGATCATTTCTTTTTTTCTTTCTTTAGTCCTATTTTCATCCATACATGATCTAGAACTAAATCCGCTATCATGTTAGAGTTACCACAAAATTGCATTTATATATATATATTCCAGAGCACCGTGTAAAATGCATCTAATTTGGAAAAATCTAAATTATTTACATACAAAGACGATGTACTTGGAAAAAGAAAAAATTTGATACCCATATTGCCCTTTTTAAAACGAAGGGTTTCCACCATAGTGCATTTTTTTCAAAACGCGAACTAGCACGAATTTCAAAAAAAAAAAAAAGCTGAGACCCGTATTTAATTAAATCGACCAAAGATAAAAATATGTTAATTTGGCATTTTTATTACAAATAACCCCGAACAAAAAATTCAAAACCCGTTTTTTTTACAGAATATCCTTTAAAAAAGGACATGGATGATCGTCCTTGGACAAATTGTATATGCAGTTGGACGCACCTTAAAAAAAACCTTTCTTATGATACCCATATTGTATATGTTGGTAAAGAAACAGATTCTCAAATTGACAAAACATGGAAAAATATACCCTTTTTCAAAATGGTCCAGCTCACGAGAGGTCAAAGCTGGAGACGAAATATTTTAAATGTCGACTTAAAAAGTTCAAGATTAATTTTTAGAAGGGTACATCGAGCACTTTTTTGGTGAGTCGCTCTAATATACATATGTACATGTATTTATTTATTTAAATTTTTTTCTCTCTGAAAAAAACAACCTTAATTGTTCAGTATCCTGCGTGACAAAAATTTCACTTTACTGTGGAAATGCAAATTTGCATTTTTTTATTTGCTATTTATGTATTCTAGTGTCTTTCTTTTGTTTGTTCGTTTTGTAAACTTTTAATATTTTAAATAACTAATTAATTACATTTATTAAAAAATGTATAAAAATAGAATATTTGATATCATTACTGCCAATTATTTTATTTTAGTAGCTTGGCATTGATAAATATATGTATGTATTGTGTAGACACATTCAACTGGCCGTTGCACAGAGGAGTATTTGAGCCAAAAAGCTGGCCAAAAAGGCAAAAATGACTTTAAAGAAAACATAAGAACTAAGCACGCAGCTCGATACACAACAAAATTATACATCGCATTGTATATTTTTAAGATTTTAAGTTGTGATTTGTAGCTCTGATATACTGCCAAAATCAGGAAAGTGAAGAAAATTACATGATTTTTTAATGTGTTTTCCTTTTTCAACATGTTTATATGATACTTTTTTTTGGCTAAATAATAAAGGTAATATTATTATTATTATTTTTTTTTTTTTTTTTTTGCAGAACAAGCTATTTCTAGTATTCAAACAAAAAAATTATCTTGAATATTAATGTTGTAATAATTCGTTTAAAAATTAAAAAAATATATGTACAATATATTGCAAAGAAAAACAAAGAAGAAGGTTTTTATGTTTTAAACCGCAATAAAATTTAAAATCTCTAATTTAAGATTTAGATTTAGATTTTAGAAAAGTTCACCGTTTTCTGTTGTTGCTCATATTGCATACTTAAATATAGAATTAGAATAATTAGTAAAATCGTATCTTTCTACTTTACAGCTTGCCGTATCGTTCAACTTTGTGCACAAGTTATAGAAAATGTAACAGTTTGCACAGCAAATTTTTTTTTTGTCTGGCTTTGAATGCGGCTTTTTTGACATTCGCCACAGAAAAATCTGTTTTCTGTAGATTTCTACGTCAGCAGTGCTAACACCACATATTTTACAACTATGTGCATATGGTACGGTTTTTGTCAGCTGACACGCAACATCACGATACGATTTTACCCTTATTCCAGTTGTCGCCATCGACGTCACTTTAACATAACACCAAAAAATTGGTGCTCGTATATCCGTTGTCGAAAACAACTGACTTATGTTGGCGTGTTTATGCTATTTGCTAGACCTTAGGGAACGGAAATAGATTGTCAGTAGCACAAAATTGTTCTCTAGAGCGAATAAAGTGACGTCGATGTCGACAACTGGAATAAGGGTGACTAATTCTACCTTAAGAAAGAAACCTTTTTGTCAGTCATAAAATATTGTGTTTTGAGCTGAGGTGAGGGATACTTCCCCTTCCCCTTCCCCTTGCCCATACTTCCCCTTGCCCAAAAAAGCTGGAAATTTTTTTAATATCAACATTTACCCAATTCACAACCTAGTATAGATTGTAGATTGTATTAACTACAACTATGATAGTTGTGAACGGCCTGTTGTAAGTGTTGCTAGACTTTTAAAAGTGTCGAAAATTTAAAAAGAAGAAGAAAAAGAATAAAAATAGCGTAAATATTGAAATAACGATAATAGTTTAATAAAAGCAAAAAAAAAACAGAAAAAAATTTCTGCATTATGCGAAAAATATGCTGCAGAAATGTTAATGGTGGATTCGGGTGAGTAAAAATAACAAAAACTACAATTTCATAAAAAAAAAAAATTCAGGCGATTCTGAAGAAGACAATCACCCTTATTCCAGCTTGCTTCAGATTTTGCAACTTCTCGCAAGTTTTTGCAAACTTCGCAATAAAAACGACATTTTCATGCCTTCAGCTTCCTAAAAGTTTTGCTGATTTTTAAAAAATATCAGACTTTGTTATCTTCTGCTGTTAGTAAGTTTTTGCGAATTTTCGTCATTTTCGCGATATTTATTGAATTTTTTGCATTCCTTACAGTTTTAGAGATTTTCAATTAATATTAAGGCTTCTTTAAAGTTTTGCAACTTCTCCCGATTTTTTGCAAAGTTCGCGATAAAAACGACTTTTTACATGTCTTCAGCTTACTGGAAATTTTCCCGATTTAAAAAAATATTAGACTTTGCTATCATACCGCTGTTAATAAATTTTTCAAATTTACGTAATTTTCGCGATATTTGCCGAATTTTTTGCATTCCTTACAATTTTGGCCATTTTCAATCAATATTATGGCTGATTTAAAATTTTGCCAATTTTCGCGATTTTTTGCAAAGTTCGCAATAAAAGCGGATTTTTGCGTGGTTTTTTTTTAGCCTCCTAACAGTTTTGAAGAGTTTAAAAAATTATTAGACTTTGTCATCCTGCTGTTGTAGCTTTTTACATATTTCCGTCACTTCGCGAATTTCTTTTTATTTATATATGTACATATATAATTGCACTAATTTTTATTAACTTAATAAATATAAAAAAATTTAATCAAAATATATTAGCACATTTAATAAGCTTATGCATTCCTGATGTCATTCTACGACATTCAATAAACATAGGGAAAAATATTGTAGGTGTCGTAACGAAGGTTTCTATGAAAATTATCAACAACATTTTTACAACTATTGTACAGCTTGACGACCTAAGTTGTGAACTGAACAATTACTTTTAAAACATCTTACAATCTCCTGAGTCCAAGTTTAGGGGTTTGAACTTTCAGGCACGTTAAAAGTTGCATTTGCTTAACAAAAGTATTAGAAAAGTTAAGAAAACTTTAATTTTTCAGAGGTAGGATATCTGAGGGGATTTATCGTATTTTCAACTTTTAATAGCCTAGGACTACAATGTATATAAACATATTTATGCCAAGTTTCATTGATCTGGGGGCACTCAAAGATTTTTCACAACAAATATAAACTAAAAAAAAGTAATGGCCAGCTTTTTGGCTCAAATACTCCTCTGTGCGTTACAACAACAAATATATGACAGTTAAAAATTAAACGGTTCTCTAAAGCCAGCAACGAAAAATGTTAAAATCCTATGTAGTATACTGTTATTTGTGCGACGTCTAAACCTCTTCCGGAAAATCTGAAAAAAATCCAAAAAATACTTGACCCTGTAAGCTTTCAAATTATGATTGAACCCCAAAGTGTACACATGTACAATTACATTTATATAAACAAATACTTTAAGTTTACAAAGTTAGTGTATTTATATGCAGACTATACCAATTAACCCTGAAATTTAAATATATAAATTTAAAAGTATTCTCTCAGTTAACGTAGATAATTTTGACAACTTGCTGTATCTTGGAAACCGTAAGAGGCAAACTCTTGAAATATTCAAAAGATCTAAAACTAAAAAAAGTCCAAAATTAAAAAATCTCCAAAACGAAAAAAAAATCGCTAAAAATCGCTTAAACTAACATAACGAAAAAACGCTAAAACTAAAAACGCCAAAAACACCGAAAAAATCCCAAAAACGAAAAAATGGCAAAACAAAAAAAAACGCCAAAAAACCGGGTAAAGTTTCCCGGGACCTTTTTTAACGATCGTGAAGTATTAAAAATGCAAGTATTCATATTTTTCCCTGGACAAATAGCCCTGTCAGGCAAATTGTGATTGCACATATTTGCAAAAAGTGCTAAAAGTTATATTCCTAATGTACATTCTACATACATATGTATGTACATCCATACGTACTATATACTCTACACTACTACACTTTTTTCCAAGATTTTTATTTCATTATCTTTTAAGCTAAGTCTAGACGATATGTTGAATCAGCAAATGTATGCTTATGTTCATATGCTTTAAAATAACAGCAAATCCTGCTGTCAGCATATATATATGTTAGCCGTCTACACAGTATGCTGAAAGTACCACATTTTTTGAAGTTAACGTATGTCAGCAAATGATAATACAACATATGAGTTAGCATAAAATTTTTGTGTCTACATGATATGTTGAATTTCGTATTCTAATATATAAGTTGAGTCATGTCAGCATTTGCTTAGATATAAAATAAATTTTGACAATTATTTTTCTTTATTATATAAATTTATGTATGTACATATATCAATTATCGCTTTTAGTACAAAAAATTATATTTTTGGTTAAAATAAAAATTAGTGCAACTATACATGTATATAATTAAAAAGAAATTCGCGAAATGACGGAAATTGGCAAAAAACTACAACAGCAAGATGACAAAGTCTAATAATGTTTTAAACTCTTCAACCACACGAAAAGCCGCCTTTATTGCAAACTTTGCAAAAAATCGCAAAAAATTGGCAAAATTTTAAGCAAGTCATAATATGGATTGAAAACCGCTAAAACTGTAAGGAATGCAAAAAATTCGGCAAAAATCGCGAAAATTACATAAATTCGCAAAAAGTTACTAACAGCGGGATGATGACAAATTCCAATATTTCTTAAAAAGCGGCAAAATTTTTAAGAGGCTGAAAGCATCTAAAAATTCGCTTTTATCTCGAACTACAAAAAGTCGCGAGAAGTTGTAAAATTTTAAACAAACCATAATGTTGATTAAAAATCGCCAAAACTGTAAGGAATACAAAAAATTCAATAAAAGTCGCAAAAATGGCGAAAATTCGCAAAAAGTTACTAGCGGGATGTTGACGAATTCCAATATTTTTTAAAAATCGGCAAAACTTTTAGGAGGCTGAAAACATGCAAAAAGTCGATTTTATTGCGAATGTTTGCTGGAATAAGATTGATTGTCTTCTTCAGAATCGCCTGAAATTTTTTTTTATGAAATTTTAATTTCCCTTATTTTTTATTCACCCGAATTTACCATGAACATTTATGCAGTATATTTTTCGCGTAATCTAGAATTTTTTGTGTGTTTTTTTTTTTTTGCTTTTGTTCTACTATTTATGTTATTTTAATATTTACATTATTTTTATTTTAAAGATGACAAATTAGGAAACACTGTTCATACCTAAGCAGAGTTAAAATATCAATTTTATATGCTATCAAATTTGCCGTATGCTATAAAGCTTGCATAGCCTTTTCAACAAATAACATATCTGACAGCATACATAGGAAATTTGTTACAAAGGAAAAATATGGTGGCTACACGATATGCTAAAATCTTGAAAATACGTTTGTTGACAACGTTAACAAATGCCCTTCATATGTCGCTAAGCATACGTATGTTAAAAAAATTTAGTGTCTACACGATATGTTGGCACTGGTAACAAATTTTTTATCATAAATATGCTGATTCAACATATCGTATAGACTTAGCTTTATATTTCTTCATATTGAATTTTAATTCATTTCTTATACGTATGTACATATGTATGTATGTATAAAAAGAAACTACGCTAATAAAGAGTTAATAAAATTGCCCAGTCCCGCACGTACGTAATAACTGAGCTGAATTGAACTGAAATATTAATTTGGCTTATCTGCTTAGCACGTTATTTTTTTCAGATAAAACAAAGCACCATAAGTGGTTGTTAATTCTTCAGATAACCCTTTTTTATATAAATAGCGCTTTAGTCTCGGAGCGGCAGAGTTGGGAAGCCTCTGAGTCAAGAGAATATAGTAAACAGCGTTACCGTTGTGCGACTAAAGTCGCATTTTGCCCCTTTTTCAACTGCCTTGCCACTTTTTATGCCCCTTACTTTTAAATCCCCTTTTAGTATCATTTGCATTATTTTGTGCCCCTTTTTGCCCCTTTTTGTTCAAAGTCAACTTTCGTTTTTAATTTGACAATAAATGTACGCAGATTCATACAGATTCTACCACATTAAACAAGATTTTATTTCCTATGTGCCAAACTTAATATAAAAAATACACCTTGGTATGAATCTTTTCATTTGTGTAAGGTTTTTAAATATACGAGTACAATTGCACATTCATACTTGATATTTTAATTGTTTTCGATATCTATTGTAAAAGCCAAACTTAATTAAAGTACATATTTTCAAAAGGCTGTTCTGTAAACCGATCGAGTTGAAATCGCATGATCTTAGAAAACTAAAACAGCCAAACAAGTGGCCAATTCCCAAAAGCAAATGATCGAAAAATATCCGAGTTTTTAACACAAAAAATACTTATTTTCGGAGGAAAGTGACTATTGCTGATGATAAGTTGCAACTACTCGTTTAAGTCATTGAACAAATTGGTCAAATTAAACGCAAAAATATACCCAGATTCAGCAATTGCAAGGTCGGTGAGTTACACCTTATTTCATCTATATAAAAAAAATTATCGAAATTTAAAATTTTTTATCAAAACTTTAAATGGCTAAGTAAATTTTTTGAATTATAGTGGCTTTTAAGTAAAAAAGTGATATGCCCCAAAAGATGCCAAAAAATTTATTAATGTATTTTTTAATTTTTTGGAAATCTTAAGAACACGGGGCAAACCGAAATCAAATTACGGCATTCAATATCGAACGAAATTTCCATTTATTTTCTATTGGAATTTCGATCAATATCAAATGCCACATTTTGACCAGTGTTTCATTATTATCATAGATTTTATGATTTTTTTTTATATTTAGTAGCTATCTATACTACGTTTATACTCGTCTTATTTTTAAATAAAAACAGCAAATACTCAACTAGCCGGTATTATAGAAATATGTATATTCACAATCGTCAAATAAACAATTGTAAAATCAAACATTATTTCTTTTTCTGTATACATACATCTCGTCCCCAGTAATCAGTAATTGTTCACGTGAGTTAGTACAGGCTTCATTATTCTTTACTTTCTGTTGATATTCTGTGCTGTGCCGTTCTGTTTCTAAATTTTAATAGTTAAATTTTATGTTATAACTTATCACCTGTTTCTGAGCAGAACGGTCACAATTTTCCACTGAAGTGATGAGTTCGTCTATTTTTATGTTTCAAAATAATTTTTTTTTTCTGATAAAAATTATATTTCTTTTAAATTTTAAAAGCATAGTCACAATTTTTATTTTATTTATGCTGTCACTTAAAGCCGTTTCAGACTATAATACAAGTATTAATACTTTTGTGGAAAATGCAACTCTGACATGTTGAGTTATTATTGTTTTTTGAAATTTTTTAAACAGAAATTAAATCAGGGAAGCATTTTCGTCAAAAGTATTAATACTTGTATTATAGTCTGAAACCGCCTTTAGAATTACTTTAAATTTTTTGGATTTTCACGGGTTGAACCGTAGCAGATCAGAACGAAACAGAAAAACTAACGACTTGTGTAAAGCTAAGTCTAGACGATATGTTGAATCAGCATATTTATGATAAAAAATTTGTTACCAGTGCCAACATATCGTGTAGACACTAAATTTTTTTAACATACGTATGCTTAGCGACATATGAAGGGCATTTGTTAACGTTGTCAACAAACGTATTTTCAAGATTTTAGCATATCGTGTAGCCACCATATTTTTCCTTTATAACAAATTTCCTATGTATGCTGTCAGATATGTTATTTGTTGAAAAGCCTATGTAAGCTTTTCAGCATACGGCAAATTTGATAGCATATATAATTGATATTTTAACTCTGCTCAGATATGAACAGTGTTTCCTAATTTGCCATTTTTAAAATAAAAATAACGTAAATATTAAAATAACAAAAATAGTAGAATAAAAGCAAAAAAAAAACACAAAAAATTCTACATTACGCGAAAAATATACTGCAGAAATATTCATGGTTAATTCGGGTGATTAAAAAATAAGGGAAATTAAAATTTCATAAAAAAAAAAATTTCAGGCGATTCTGAAGAAGACAATCAATCTTATTCCAGCAAACTTCGCAATAAAATCGACTTTTTGCATGCCTTCAGCCTCCTAAAAGTTTTGCCGATTTTTAAAAAATATTGGAATTCGTCAACATCACGCTATTAGTAACTTTTTGCGAATTTTCGCCATTTTTGCGACTTTTATTGAATTTTTTGTATTCCTTACAGTTTTGGCGATTTTTAATCAACATTATGGTTTGTTTAAAATTTTGCAACTTCTCGCGACTTTTTGTAGTTCGAGATAAAAGCGAATTTTTGGATGCTTTCAGCCTCTTAAAAATTTTGCCGATTTTTAAGAAATATTGGAATTTGTCATCCATCATCCCGCTGCTAGTAACTTTTTGCGAATTTATGTAATTTTACGATTTTTGCCGAATTTTTTGCATTCCTTACAGTTTTAGCGGTTTTCAATCCATATAATTTTTTGCGACTGTTTGCAAAGTTTACAATAAAGGCGGCTTTTCGCGTGGTTTTTTTAGAAGTTTTAACAATTTTGAAGAGTTTAAAACATTATTAGACTTTGTCATCTTGCTGTGGTAGCTTTTTGCCAATTTCCGTCATTTCGCGAATTTCTTTTTATTTATATACATGTATAATTGCACTAATTTTTATTTTAACCAAAAATATAATTTTTTGCACTGAAAGCGATAATTGATATATGTACATACATAAATTTATAATAAAGAAAAATAATTGTCAAAATTTATTTTATATCTAAGCAAATGCTGACATGACTCAACTTATATATTAGAATACGAAATTCAACATATCATGTAGACACAAAAATTTTATGCTAACTCGTATGTTGTATTATCATTTGCTGACATATGTTAACTTTAAAAAATGTGGTACTTTCAGCATACTGTGTAGACGGCTAACATATATATATGCTGACAGCAGGATTTGCTGTTATTTTAAAGCATATGAACATAAGCATACATTTGCTGATTCAACATATCGTCTAGACTTAGCTTCAGACTTCTAAAAGTAAAAGAAAAAGAGTCGTAATAGAACAAAAAGTAAATCCTAATTCTGCCACAAGTTAGAATTTTTATTTGCAAATAAAACGTACAATAAACTTATATGAGTTCTCATAAAATTAATGTTTGTCTAGTTTTTATAGATGAGAAATTTGTTTTTATTGTTTGTTTTTAATGAAAATAGGTTGATAAATATGTTTGTTTCTTTGGTTTTAAAGTTACTCCTTTTTTTCTTAGAAATCCTCTTTTTGTGCCACTTTTTTTTTAAATCCCCTTTTTGTGCCCCTTTTTCAAATTTTTCAACGGTAACGCTGATAGTAAACCAATAATCGCTCTCACTTCAATCCAGCCCTTATTTGTTGCGGTCACTTCAGCGTCAACCTGTCTTATCCACGTGTGAGCAGAAAGTCCTCTCCTTCAGAAATTTGTTTAATTTACAGTTAAACTGTATAATTCGATGGATAATTTTTATGAAAACATCATTCCGCACAATATAAGTAACACGTTAAATTTAAAATGTGCATAATTATAAACTAAATTAAGCTTTTATTCTATTAGAGATTAAGAGAATAATTCGAAAAAACATAAGCAGCAGGTCATTGCGCTACAACTTCTTAAAAATTACACAAACTAATTGAAACTTTACCCACGGTTACTTTGGAAGTAAATGAAGATTACATGGATACCATCAATTCAAGATTAGCTTATACCGTTGAATGGTTTGGCAATAGTTATTTCAATCCAAGCACATAAACTTGTATTGACACTATTTTTGTTTGCCGGGTTGTCCTTCAAGCACTTGAACTTGAAAAACGTAGTAAAGATCAATCAGTAAACACTTTAAATGCCTTAAGAAGATTGATAAATTCTTTATTTTAATTCTTGCCTTTATACTAAATTAATTAATAATACCAAGAATAAATTGCTTACTTTAACTTAAAGATGTTAAAATGCTTAAATTAATTTTATAATAACAATGCTTAATCAACTATTGGTCAACGAGTAAATTTCTTGTTGACTTAATTTTAATTATTGTGTTTGAATTGGCTGTATTGGCATATTTGTGTTTAAGTGAATAATGGCAAGTTCAATGACATAGGTTTATTGTAAAATTAAATGACCTACTTTTCATGTTACAGTAAAATTGCCTTTTGGAATATTTAATAATAATTGAAATATATATTAACAAATGACTTACAGTGACAAACAAAATTTATTGTTAAAATAAAAACTATATTTTATAGAGTAATATGTTGAACTAAGTATCAACAACCGTATTAAGAACTTTTTCCTTCTCGCTACAGATTTGAAAAAAAAACATCATGAAGCAAAATTTATATGACGCAATAAAAACTTTGCCAACACTCACTGTTTGTTTCACTGTTTTGTTTTATGCATAAAAAACAGCACAATTCTATTACTCTGATGCCACTAACTCGTTTTTTATGTAAATTTTCCGAAATTTTAATAAAAATTTCATATTTACATGCGAGTTTGATCAAACAAATTAAGAAAACTATACCAACTGACTTTTCGCTTCGCATTGCGTTAAAAGTTCTTTATGTAACATGTTTCATATAAGCATGTACGTTTCATCAAAGATGTCAAAGCGGATTTTCAACGCAACGCGAAGCAAAAGTTTTATCTGACGTTGCCTTAAAGATAAATTTAAACTATGCCCAATACGAGGGCACATCAATAAGTCCGTGACTTTTTGAATGAAACATAGTTTTTATGCAAAAACAAAAATTTATTTATCAACATAATCTCCTTTTAACTCAATACACTTAGTCCAACGTTTCTCCAGTTTTTGTATCCTTTCCTTTCATCGTTGTAGCTAAATCTCTTTCCGCCAAGCCATTTCTTTAGGTTTGGAAATAGGAAGTAGTCACTAGGGGCTAAGTCCAGAGAATATGGCGGATAGGTTACCAATTCGTATCCCAATTCATAGAGTTTTGCAATTGCGACTGCACACGTGTGCACTCGAGCATTATCTTGATGAAAAAGAACTTTTTTCTTGGCCATATGGGGTCGTTTTCTTTTTAAGTCCTCATTAAATCGCTCTAATAAGTTGGCATAATATTTGCCGTTGTAATCGATGTGGATTATCCCGCGTGCATCCCCAAAAACTGTTGCCATCAACTTGGCCTTCTTCGGAGCAGGTTCACCCGGAGAAACTCATTGTTCAGAATGCCGCTTAGTCTCCGGAGTGCAGTAATTCATACATGTTTCATACACAGTTACAAAACGCCTCAAAAACTTATTCGGATTGCGGTTAAACAACTCGAAACAATCCTTTGAAGTTGTCACACGTTTACGGTCAATTGAAAGCAAACGCGGCACCCATCTTGCAGACAACTTTCTTAAATCCAGCAGATCATTTAAAATCGAAACCAAACTGTCATATGAAATTCCTATGGCATCAACAATCTCACGCACTCTTACTCTTCGATCGACCAACACCATATCGTGGATTTGTTCAACATTTTCGGGTGTACTGACTTCAATTGGCCGTCCAGAACGTTCTGCATCATTTGTACTTGTGTGATCACAACGAAAGTCAGTGAACTACTTTTTTACCATTGAAATCGATGGTGCAGAGTAACCATAGTATTTGTCGAGCTTTTCCTTGGTTTGATTGACGTTTTTTTTTTCGCAAAAAATCATATTTAAAGAGCACACGAAATTCACTTTTTTCCATTTTCTTCTCAAAAGGCGATGTTATCAACGGCTGCCAAAACAAACTAAATGGCACAGCACAAGGCACATCAATCAGGTACCCGCATTTCTATAACAAATATTACAACAGCAATGCTTTTAGGCTTATACCTACACAATCCAAATTTAACATTTAGATTGATATAATGACATTAGTCACCTGGTGTAGTGCTGCCACCTAATAAATGTGCCTTGACACAGCATGTTCAAATTTAGACATGAGTCAACTGACAGTTGCCTCTTGACAAGAGCAGTGTTGACATTTTAATCAAGAGGCGGGAAATTAAAAAAAACACTGATTTAATGATCCACCCTCGTAGACCGTCCAAAAAATGTAAGGGATGCCGCAGGTACTGGCCATAAAGAATCAAATTTTTATATGTAAAAATTGCACTGATATTGTGCAAACCGGTCATGCGCATTGTACTTTTCACCCGAATAATAACCAATCTTCACTATAAACAGTTTTGGTACCATAAGTTTTAAGTGCGGCGTTTTTCCGAAAACTTTTATGTAACCATTTTTGCTTCGAATAAACAAAAAGCCAGGAAGAAAATTCCCCAATTTAATAAACTAATAACAAAAATTAAAAATTTTAAAAACCCCCGACTTTTTTCAGAAAAGATGTTATATCTTCTAAACGGCTGGACCGATTTTCTTCAAACATAGCTAAGAACCTTCTCGATGAAGTCATCTTTCAAACAGAAAAAACTAAATGAAAATCGGTCCAGCCATTTGGCCTGCACGTGGACACACAGATACACAGATACATAGACACACAGACACACACTACAAACTTATAACACCCCTTTTTTTAGTCGGGGGTTAAAAAAAGTTTTTTAAACACAAACATTTTGCAAAGTTATTTATGGTTGAAACTTATCTTCAATTGGATTTTTGAGATATCTGAAAGATTATTGATAAACACATACATACATATATATAGTTCGTCTACTACATGACAGACCCTCATAACTTCATGTTCATAATGCCCAGTTAATGTTATAAAGAAAGAGAAAATTGTATTTCTTTGAAGCGATTTTTGTGGTATGTATTATGACAATCTTGCAATAGTTAAGCGATATTTGATAGCAATCGTTTTATTTTATATGATTATTAATGTGATTTAATTGATTAGATGAAATAATATTACGATTATATACGCGTACATACATACTTACATACACTTCTATGTACTTTTTATAAAGTGCACCTTTTCTTATAAATAGAACTTCTGCTGCGATAAAGACTTTAGTAGACCATTAAATTTTTACCAGTTTGAGTGGCAATTTTCGCGTTTGAGAACAAATTGCAAAGGTGTAAAAAGTGATCCCAAAGGATTTTATATATACTATTAAAAAAAATATTTACATACAATTTGAAATTAAATAATTTTTCACAAAATGGCGCCTATCACGATGGCTGCCATATTTTTAACATGCTTGTGTTTTTCACAAGCTGCTGCTCCTCTAACTGAAGAAATCCACACACCCGTGCTGCAAGCTGATGTCAATTATCGTTTACCCTTAACTATCAAGCCTATAAATTATAAAATTTCACTTACGCCCTATTTAAATGAATCTGATCCCAAGAAGTTTACTTTCGATGGCGAATGCTACATAGAAATACAAGCTGTACAAAAGACTAAACAGATTCAGTTGCATATAAAGAATCTACAAATTTTAGTGGCCGAATATTATAGAAAGGGTTCCACAATAAAAACTGATCTACCCACTGCCAGCCCAGATAAGTTGACCAGTATTGTGGTTTACAATTTAAATGAGGAATTGCCAGCAAACACGTCATATATTTTACATTATAAATATGTTGGCAGCATGGACGAGGATATGCACGGTTTCTATCGTAGTAATTATACGACCTCCAAAAATATTACTAAGTGAGTAAAATGGTTAACAACGCAATTCTTCGTATTGAATATTTTTTTAAATAGTGACCACACTGGTATTAGTGCTGACATTCGTTTTCATATTGCCAAGACCACGAAGCTTGAAAAAAAATTAAATAATTAGAAAGTCACATTCATTAATAAAAATATATCATTCTATACTGAACTTCAGCATGATTAAGAAATTATTCCTGATAAAAAATGCATTAAACACATTCAACACAGCATACACAGAATACACGACTTCAAATGCCGCTAGCAGCATTTGTCGGCTCGTAGCCAGCTACTTAAGCTTAAATTAGACGTGACTTAGTCATAAGCTTAAGTTAGACGTGACATAGGCATATAGTGAGAGTTAAGCATTAAACACATTCACCACAGCAGGCTACACGAACACACGACTTCAAATGCCGCTAGCAGCATTTGTCGCCTCGTAGCCGGTTACTTAATTATTTTGAAGACGGCAGCAGCACCATCTGCAGTTGATATTCAAGTACAAATACATAGTTCAGTATTGCCACTTTTATATGTTTTGCATTTATAAAAATTAATTACTCTTTTAAAATGTACTTATTTCACGTAAAAGAACAAATATGAATCAATTTATTCTTAACATAAATTTTTGGATATTATTTCTGTTAAATAATATGATATAATTGTACAAAATCATTCATTGGCAATACTGAAATTTCTCAATGTAGCCAAAGAAATAGAAATTAGTTTAATTGGACTACAACGACAAAATCAGCATAGACAACAACCTGTCGCCATGTTGCCTTGCTGTCTTCAAAAGAATTATTCTCATATAAACATGTGTATTCTATCTTTGACGTTTGGTAGTCGGTAGCTTGCTGTGGTGAATGTGTTTATTGAATTCTGGCGAGTCACCTATATATACAGTTTTGCCCATTAGTTTGGTTCGAACGGCTGTTTTCTATAGCTGTGGTTATGTCACGTCTGATTAAGCCTATAATGCCATAACCATAACCATACCAAAATTCAATTGATTTGTATGGTAATAGATATGGCGTTATGGTTCGAACGGCTGTTTTCTATGGTATGATTATGTCACGTCTGATTGCACCTTTAATTATTTTGGAGACGGCAGCAGCACCATCCGCACCTCATACTTAAGTGTAAATATGTAAAGGGTGTCCCAACAAGAACGCAAGATTTAAATTTGGCGCCATTCGAAGTGCCATTGTTTGACATTTGAACAATTGTTATTGTTTGCTAGTAGAAGGTACGAGGTTAGTAAAACTGGAGCGCTACACGAATGAACAACGCATTCTCGTTGTGAAATTGTTTTACCAAAATGGTGAAAGTTTTGCGGCTACAGTTCGCAAATTTGCGATCAATTTGGGGTCACAATAATGCTCCAAAAGAGTCAACTGTAAAGACATTAATGGATAAATTTGCCGAAACTGGGTCTGTTAGTGATGTAAAGACAACAACGCGCCTTCGACCAGGTCGATCGACCGAAAATGTCGCAGCTGTACGTGATGATGTCGCTCAAACGCAGGTCGAGCGCAAACAGTCAATGGTGTTCGGTATCGTGAAATGATAACCAGTTTTTTCGTGCCTAGAACTGAAGAAATGAATGTGGAGTGCATGTGGTTTCAACAAGACGGCGCCACATGTGATACAGCCAGAGAAACAATTCAATTGCTACATCAGTTATTTCCCGGTCGTGTTATTTCGCGTTTTGGAGACCAGAATTGGCCGCCTATATCGTGCGATTTAACACCATTAGACTTTTTTCTTTGGGATTTTTTTGAAGTCGATGGTTTATGCAAATAAGCCGACGACGACTCAAGCATTAAAAGAGGAAATTGGAAGCTGCATTAATAAAATACCGCAGCATTTATGCAAAACGGCCATTGAAAATTTCATTAAAAGATCGCATGTGTGCCAGCAAAGCCGCGGCGGCCATCTGCCCGATTTGTTGTCTACTTTACGATATAATAAAGTTTCACGATTCTTTTTTTAAATATCTGTGTTTTATTTAAAATTTAAATCTTGCGTTCTTGTTGGGACACCCTTTACATACTTCAGTATTGCCACTTTCAAATATTTCGTATTTATAAAAATTAAATTACTCTTTCCTAATGTACTTATACGACATAAAAGCATGATACAATAATATAAAGGTACAACCACATTTGACGTACAAAATTAATTATGACTTTTTCCCCGATTATTTGATTACTGTTTTTTTGGAAACAGAGAGGAGAACGTTGCCACACACATATAATGGCAACTTTCATTTAGGAATGCTTTTTGAAATGTGTAATTTGAGTTAAAAAATTATAGTTTAATCCACACATTTTTTTAAATGCTGTATTTATTGGACATGAGGATAACGAAATCTGTACGTAATATGATCTTCAAAAGTTGGCAAATGTTTGATTTATTATTTATTTTACCACATAATAAAAAAGTCTCATGGCTAAGCATGCAACATCAGTCTTAAAAACATCGATGTTTTTGTTAAAGCAGCATAACAGCAAAATTTAAAATTACTGAAAACTGTTAGGAAGCAGAATACTTGAAAAAACTCGCTTACATGGAGAACATTGCAAAAATACTCGAGAAGTTGCAAAAACGGAAAAAAGCATTAAAACTTATTAGAAATCGCTAAAACTGTTAAATAGAAAATTAAAGCGAAAAAATCGCAAGTTTGCGAAAAATTTCTAAATGCATTGAAGAATAACTTCCACTGCAAAGAAAAACAAACTCCCAGAAAATCAGATAAATCACAAAAAAATTCCTAACATCGCAGAAATTGCAATGTCCGGTAAAAGTTTTTGTATAATTTTCATTTCGAAATGAAACTACAATGGACATAAACATTAAAACATTTAGTCATCTTTCGACGACGTAAGAAATAAACTATCGCCAGTTAGTTACACAAGGAAACTTTCGTGCAATGTACTGACTGTGTGTATTTTCATATACACAAAAGTGTTTTTATATTTTACGAAAAATATTCGTCGTTGGTTCCAGTTGTGCTTACAGCAGCTTCGTCTTAACACACAAAAGCTTTGAAAGCTCTTGAATTGTTTCTTGTTTCTTTACAAAATAAGAGTAAGCATTGCTGTCGTCAAGATCTTATTGACTGATGTGATCTCTTCTGCTCCTGTTGGTGTGAAAGCACAAAACCTCCTTTTTAAAAGTTTTCACATTGTGCATATGCCTTGGACGTACTTGATGTAAGGCAATAATAGAGTGAAGCACGAACACGAAGTCCCGCCTAGGATTCGGAAGTGGAGCAGATGCTGTTCAGTTAGGAATTTCCTTGTAGCTGTTCATTTCCTTGCTGATCTATATTTGCTGCTGCCGTTGTTGGTGCTGCTGTATTTTGTTATTGCTGTTTTTTATAATGAAAAAATTTAAATATTTTAAAATTTTTTTAATTAAATAAACAACAAAGTCAAACAATTAATAAAAAACTCGGATTTCATAAACTAATAAGGTAGCATTAATTTTGAGAGTAAAAAATAATCGGGACAAACGTCAGAAGGTTAATATGGCGACGAAAAGAGACAACGGTTTTACCTTTATATTATTGTACCATGCATAAAAGTATAAGAATGAATTAATTTATGCTTTACATCAATTTTTGGATATTGTTTCTGTTAAATAATATAAAATAATTGTATGATATCATTCATTCAAAACTGAATTTTATCATTTGTAGCCAAAGAAATTGAAATTGCATTTGCAAAATGGTATAGTATATTGATACTCACCACTAAGAATTGTTAGGTGGTGAGTATTAATATACTATACCATTTTCCACATGCTATGCTGCAAAACCATTTGAACAAGATTGCAAATTGGGCAATTGATTTAAACAGTTTCCAATCATGTTCGACTTTATAAAACTGTCTATTGTTATGTATGAAACTGTTTAACTTAATAAATACGTGTCTGAATCAAACACTTTTTCATTATTAATTACTGGTTACGCTTTTTTGAGCACATGGTAACACAGATGTAAACTCGGCCTAACGCTTTTTTTAAATAAGCACATAATTGAATAATTTACCTATGCACCCATTGGTTATGAAATAATTCTACATATTTATATCTTTTTTTTTTAAGATGGCTTGGCTCCACCCAGTTCCAGAGAACTCACGCTCGTCGCGTCTTCCCCTCTTTTGATGAACCCAAATTCAAGGCAACATTCGATCTATCTCTGACTCATCATCGTAGTTTGAGATCCGCAGGTCCTACCCGTCTCACTGAAACCAGGCCAGACCGGTAAGTCAGTTTATTTTATTGTTTCTTGATATTTGAAATCGTATAGGCTTAATCATCCATCATTTTCTAGGGAGTATGTAACTGATGTTTATACCACTACTCCAAAAATGTCAACGTACCTGTTGGCCTTCATTGTTTCTGAATTCAATGATCGTTATGATGGTGAATTTGGTGTCCTGGCCAGACCCGAATACTATTCACAAACTGAATATAGCTATGATGTTGGAAAACAAGTTCTCAAGGCTTTGGATGATTACTTGGGCATTTCGTATTTCTCAATGGGCAATGACAAAATGCATATGGCCGCTATACCAGATTTCTCGGCTGGTGCCATGGAGAACTGGGGTCTCTTGACATACCGGGAACGTTCTTTACTATTTGATGAAAATCACAGTACTTTGGGAGCGAAACAAAGTATTGCTTCAATTGTGGCTCACGAACAGGCTCACATGTGGTTCGGAGATTACGTGACTTGTGATTGGTGGAGTTACACCTGGCTAAATGAGGGATTTGCCAGTTACTTCCAATATTTTGGTACTCATATGGTAAGTGGGGACTTAATATATATATATATATATATATATATGTACATATGTACATTGTATATACTAAATAATGCTGGAGTATATCGATGGCTTAATATAAAAAAGGCGTAACTCGAATTTTCGATATTTTCCAGGCGAAAGAAAAAACTGAACAAAGCAAGATTTTTTTTTACATTGATTTTTAATTGTTACTTGCTTCGTTTTTGAAGGAGGATGTAATTATACGTTGACTACCAGAAAACGTTAAAAACGAGATTTCGAAAAAAAAACTGAGATGCTCCCTTTTTATATTCAGCCATCGATATTTGTTCGGTGGTTGGGCTAAAGAAATAATATGTATGATTTACATATATTGGTTTCTTGTTGCTTCAACTTCTCTATATGCATTTCGTTGTTGCTTACGCAAATCATAGTAGATTTAAACCAACTATGTCCAAGCCATATGCATAATGTGCAAGCTTTTACAAAAGAGCTTTTTGCTTTCACGCCAAGGAGAGCACAACAGCCAATCAGATCGCGGCGAAAGCAACGCTTGCCACTTACTTTGCAAAGAAATAAGATCAAATTATAAGAGCTTTCGAAGTTGTTCACCTCAAATGGAAGTATCAGAGAATGTGTGTTTGGTGTTTGGATGTAGCTGATATATTCATGTACAAAATCCCAAAAAATATACAAAATTAAAAGCTTTCCTATTTTCAACTTTTTTATCATAGAAATTCGAAAGGATTTCCCTGATTATGAACAAAAAGTATTATTTTTTCAATTTGTAACTTTTCCCTTAGTTCATTCATAAAATAGAAGAAATAAATTCTACGCCACTTTCAGATAAGCCATGAATATTTCTTGTAGAATCTTTCGTTTTCCAAACAGTAGAAAGTTTTCATTGTAAAAAGTTAAGCTACAATAAGTTAAATCTAAATATTTAGTATTAAAATATCTTAACATATTGCACTTGTTCCTCTCAAGGGGTTCAAGACAAAATTTATAAATTTAAATTGAGGCAAAAATATTATTTTTTCATGTATAATCTTATAACATAAAGAAGATTTTTAGTGTTTATCGCTTTCCTGCAAAAATTTTAAATTCCAAAATTTTTAATTGACCCCCTTTGTACGAACAAATGCGAATTATATATACTTACATATCTTTAATTGGACTTATTAGGTTGAGAGTTATATGAAGATGGATCAACAATTTGTAGTCGACTATATTCAAACTGTCATGGGTATGGATGCAACAAATGCTACGAATCCAATGACTGACGAAAATACCAACACCGAAGAAGAATTGGCCCGTATGTTTAATAGTATTTCGTACAACAAAGGCGCCTCCGTTATTCGCATGACGAAGCACATTATTGGAGAAGATAATTTCAGGAAATCATTAAATGAATATCTAGCAAAGCAGTAAGTAATGATTTAGCTCAAGGTAAAATTCATAAATGTGTAATATCTTATATATTTTAATACAGCAAGTTCACTAACACAGTTCCCAAAGACCTCTTTACGGTTTGGAAAAAGTACTGGCCCACTAATTACACTAAATATGCAGATAACTATTTCGCCTCCTTTACCACACAAGTGGGCTACCCTGTTGTCTTATTTAATCGCACTTCTGCAACCCAAGTGCAGGTCAGTCAGAAACGATTTTTGTTGAAGGATTTCGACAAAGCCGATTCAAATCTGAGTTACACTGTTCCTATTACCTACACAACAAGCTCGGAAAATGATTTCGAAAATGTTTCACCTAAATTCTTCCTTGAAAGAACTTTAGAGAACATAGACGTCACAAACGATACGAAGTGGGTAATGGGCAATATTCAAGAGACTGGCTACTATCGCGTGAACTATGACAATAAAACTTGGCTGCAAATACGAGACGCTTTGTTGGCCAATAATTGGAGTGGAGTTCATGAATTGAATCGAGCCCAAATTGTGGATGATGTGTTAAATTTTGCCCGCGCTGGTGTAGTTGATTACAGTCTGGCTTTCGATGTCGTTGAATATCTTAAGACCGAAACCAATTACTTGGCCTGGACTGCGGCCTTTAATACCTTCAACTATTTGAATATTCGTTTGGGTACCGATACAGGAGATTTTGCTCTTTATATACAGTCTATGACCGAAAAGGCCTACAAAAAATTAGGCTTTGAAGAAAAGCACAACGACACTGCTCTGGATGTTTATGCTCGTACAAAGATTCTATCATGGTCTTGCAAATTCCGCAAATCCGAGTGCATTTCCAAAGCTAAGTCGTACTTTAATGAGAATCTTAAATCAAACCCAGTACCTGTAAATATTCGTGCTGTCGTCTATTGCACTGCCATGCGCGAAGGCAATGAAAAAGACTTTGACAAGCTGTACAACAAATACAAGACCGAAACTGTTGCCACTGAAGTAACTTTGATATTGAACACATTAGGTTGTGTGAAGGACCCAAAACTAGTTTCCAGATACTTCGATATGATCATGTCTACAGAGATACGTCTTCAGGACAAATCAAGTGCATTGTCCGCTTTGTACTCAGAAAATAATGAGAATGTTGAGACTGTATTTGACTTGGTTGACCAAAATGTTGAGCAGCTATCCCAAGCGTAAGTTTTTGTTAGCAACTATATATTTTTTACAATCAAATAGTATGTAGTATGCATACAAATTTTTAACAAGAATTTCTTTTTCAGTTTGGGTGGTTATTCTGCTGTTGCTTCCGTCGTGTCCAATATTGCCGCGCGTTTCACTACCCATGCCCAATTAAACAAATTGAAAGAATTCAATAAGAAACATAATAATAAATTTGGCAGCTCTATCTCCACTTTGGAGGGTGCTGTTAGATCGGTCGAAATAAATATGGAATGGTCCGAATTAAAAATGAAACCAATCAGGAGTTTTTTGTATGAACATGCCCGCGGTGGCGCCCCTGTTAACAGCATATCGATTTTATCTTTAATTTTTGTGCTCGTGACCTCCATTATCGTGCATTGAAATTATTGTGATACATTTAGTTTAAAATTTTTATTTTTAGTATGCTATTATTTAATTATATCACAATGGGGCCTACTACTGATGGACTCAAATCAGGTATGCTTAAAGCGGCTGCCAATTTAAACTAACCTAATTCAAACCATTATTTAATTAGTGAAAAGATTAATAATGTAAAAAATACATTGGTTGTTACACACTATGTACCATTATTTTTTTTATCGGTCCCATTGTGGCAATCAATGAAGAGGTGGAGTCTGCGGATTTTTGCTATTTTAAGGAGCTAGTTAATTCTTACTATAAACATTGTATCAAATGTTTTATTATTTGGAACTTACTTTCTACAAAACAGCGCTTCACGTTTACAAACATTTGAAATACATACATATATTTTGTTTTCGTAGTTGGAGTTATTTCACTTTACAAAATAACCCCATTCTATTTAGCGGCCCAAAACAAATTTATAAGAAAACTACTAAGCAATCTAGTGCACTCATATATTCTGTATTCATCAGAGCACTAGGTTTTGAATTCAACAAAAGATAACTGAAGAGATTACAAAGATTAAGTATCTGGCATATAGGGATATACCTTTAAAAGACCTATTAATATTGGAAAGAGAGGAAATATGTACATACATATGTATGTATATACCCAACACAAAAATAATTTTTTTGTAACAAAAACGACCTTAATGCAAAAGGCAAGTTTTTGAGGTAAGAGAAAATACCTGAAACAACTTACGAACTAAATGGTAAGAACGTTGGAATCAAGAAGAGAGTGGGATATGGACATATAAACTGAACCCGAATATACAAATTTGGAAAGAGAGAAGACATGGAAATATTGGATAATTCTTAAGCTGAAGGATACAAGTAGATGTGATGATTGTGGGACGACAAATTAAAAGACAAATCACATACTTTTCGAGGGCACAAAGTGGATGGACGAGGGGTAAGATTTGCATAACAAGATGGAGACAATCGTAACAGGCGAAAATATGGTGAACGTTGTGCAGTCCACACATTGGACTGCAAACTGTGTAAAAACTTTATAAATAGAATTTAAAAGGAGCAATGCACCATAGCTCCGTACATCCTTATTTTAAGGAGGATGTAGGAATGATAAGCATAAAACTACCAGCCACTATATGATAGCGCCCTACGAGGGCTGGCATTTAAATCCATGGCTATTACTTTCCCGCCTTTGAAATAACTCTTGCCAAACTCCTGATAGCTATAGATACCAGACTACCGCGTGATTGAGAAGAAAATAAAATAAATTCAGTAAAGTGCGACTCTGACTCGCGCACGAAGGGTTCCTTACGAACACTAGATATGTAATTTAATACAAACTTCATCCTATATAATATATAGTTTTGGAATTTTTTTCGTTTTTGGGGTCTTTTCGGTTTTTTTTGTTTTGGCGTTTTTTGCGTTTTTTCGGTTTTGGCGATTTTTTTAAGTTTTGGCTCTTTTTTAGTTTGTTTTTTGTTTTGGCGATTTTTTTCGGTTTTTGGCGTTTTTTCATTTTGGGCATTTTTTTCATTTTTCGCGATTTTTTTCATTTTTGCGATTTTTTATACAATTTTTTTTTTTTTAGTTTTGGCGACATTTTCGCGTTTTGGCGATTTTTTCGATTTTTGGCGTTTTTTTCATTTTGGCGTTTTTTTTCATTTTGGCGATTTTTTCGAACCTGAAAAAGTGGTAAAAAATCGTTACTTTTGATCGACATTAATGGTTTAAATTACGTGAAATTTTGAAAAAAGTCAAAACATTCCGTAAAAGAAAGTTAGGAAGGCAAAGAAAACTAATACAGTCGAGTAAAATTTTTTTAAATAGCGCAGACTAACCTATATCAATGAAAAATTGATACATACCGATTTCTCAAAAACTGGAGCCAATCTGACACTTCCAAATGTACTTTCGCACTCAGGGGACTCCCCCCTAATAGTTCGAAAAGGATTCATCGAAGTTCATTTTTTTGACCATCACAGTGCTATTGGCTTCTTGATCGGCTCCATATAGTAAGTCTTCTACAGACTTATGACTTTTCAAATTAAAGAATTTGCTATTAAATTTTTTGTGTATAGTTTTACTGATGGAATGAATTTTCAAGTCCATATACTCTGTGAATAAATTTTTAATAAATTGCTACTGAACTGGCGATTATCTCAGCTTTTTTTCCTGGATCGCGTAATCAAATTTAAATCATAATAAACTGTTTCAGAGTTATCAAAATAACCATATTTAAGACTTATGGATGATTTATCTTTTCAAGTTGGGAAACATAGCCTTTAAAACAATGGTAACTCAGTTAAATACAATCATATTTTTTGTATTAGGTGTAGAGTTGAACAATGGGATTATCGTGATTCGCGTATTTCGACTTCGACTAAAAAAATTTGGTTCTAGATTTAAGAATACTTTATTTATTTACTTTTATTTTTTTTTTTTGTAGAAAGAATTGTAATGACATGTTCGTGGATTTACGCAGATATTTTTGCACGAAAATAAGTTTTCCTCTATCGTCTATATATACACATCTTACCTTATAAGATAATGAAAAAGAATTATAATTATCGCTATCCAATTTTTAGCGAGACCCGTTGAAAAAAGTCTGTCTGAAAAAACTTAGTTTCATCGCATTAAAGGACTATGATAGGCCATATTTAGGGGAAAATTATATAGAAGAAAGATCCCAGCAAAAAATTTCAAAAAAGGTAATCGAGTTTGGAATTAAGCATTTTTGGTGGAAGCTGTTCCTTACTGGATTACCAACTTAATGATTTCAACAAGGCGTGAGACTAAAATAATCGATTCTTGAGAAGTAGTTATGTTGTTTATTGTAGGAATTAATTATATTTTCCGTTGTGGGAAATAGTTATTTTTTTCTTGATTGAACTACTTTTTTTAAATATGCCGTTGTTTGAGTAAATGGAAGGTCTTCTTTAAAAACTCAGTTTGATTAAATATGCATATAATAACTTTTAAGAAAAATTTAAATAATTTAAAAAAAACTTATTGTTTTACTACGGAATATACCATTTTGTAAAATTTCTTTTATAAACTCAATTGAAGTGGGTTATATGTTATTCGTATCAGTGCCTCTATTGTTACTTATAAATACTATATTTAGAAAAATTTCAATTGCTTTCATTGATGAACTTTTATTAAAGCCGTAAATGAAAAAAAAAATTATTTAGAACTACTTATATTTAAATAATTATTTTCCAAAATGTGAGTATTTATTTTTTAGTTTAAAATAAATAAGTAGACAATTTAGAAATATTTATAATTTATTTAAAATAACTACTTATTTTGGCAATATTTTCACGTCTTCTTTTAAAACCCAAAGAATATGTTCAACTTCTGCTTCCTATTTTTAAAAATTTGCGTAATGTATTTTGTAAGCGAGTACTTCAATTTGGCAATCTATAAAGTAAGTCATTATATGGCAAGTAGTTCAGATGGTAATGTCTAATTTTTTGCTGGGATGTTGCGGCATTTATTCTAAACAAAAATGGTTATAAAAAATTTTCCGAAAATCGCCGCATTTAAAAGTTATGGTGCCAAAAGTGTTTATATCCAAGATAGGTTATTTTTTAGGTGAAAAATGCAATGCGCATGGCCGGTAGGTACGCGAGGTATCAGAGCAATTTTTAGACACATGTGATTTTTTATGGTCAGTCTATCAGAAACTGCCGGTGGAGCGAATAATATAAATACTTTGGGCAATTTGGCTGGTCTAATGTGTATTCAAGTTGAAGTCGTCTCTAGCTAGTTAATTATTTTAAAAATAGATAAATATTAACAATGCAAAAAATGCAAAAGAAATTATTCAACTATTGCTAATATCGAAAATAAAATATTTGAATCAAGTTGGTTAGTCGAAAAATTGCAATAGACCAAAAACTAAGTAAACTATTTTTATTTTACAAAACAAATATGTATGTATTTAACATTGTATTATAGGTACCTTTAATTCCAACGGATTAGTAGAACGATTTCACCGAACGCTTAAAGCCGGTCTAACATGTGCTGATAATGAACAATGGACTGTTTCCTTGAATACTGTTCTTCTGGCATTAAGAGTAAGCCTGAAGGAAAACATTGAAGCATCACCATCAGAAATGGTATATGGCGAAACTTTACAACTTCCAGGGAAATTTTTTAAGCCCGTTGGAAAAATTGACCCTAAATATCATTTGAAAACGATACAAAAATTAATGCAAAACCTTAAACCGATAGAAACCTCACATCATCAACATAATTCACAAAAATTCTTTGTACATCAAGAATTAAGCAAATGCTCCCATGTATGGATACGTCGCGACTATTATGTAAAACCTCTTCAACCGAAATATGTTGGACCATTTAGAGTTTTGCAACGAAATAATAAAACATTTGATATCTTAGTTAAAGGCAAAAGAGTAACAATATCAATTGACCGCCTAAAGCCTGCTTTTTTGTAAATACTAATTTTGAAGAAAATATGTTTGAAAGCACCGTTAATAATAAAGTTTTGAAATCAAGATCTGGTAGGACTATAAGACTCCCTGAACGCTTTCGCGCTCATTGAGAGAGGAGTACTTATAGGTACCTTTACTTGTAAGAATATCACGTTGCATTTCAAAAATAATTTTAATCAATTTTTCATTTTTCATTGTTGTCAAATATTTTTCATAAATTTTACTTTTTATTATTACAATAAACTTTCTTGTAAATAGTAATATAAATTAATTTTATTTGTCAATTTAAATAAACAATTTAAATTTTTTATAAATATAAATGTGTACTCATTTATAGTATGTATGCATATACGTCGTCCGATGTCGGTGGAGGGTATATAATATTCGGCTAATCCGGATATAGCACTCTTACTTGCTTTATTTTCAAAAGGAAATTTTAGCTTAAGTAACAAGTTGCTGTTACAAAAACTGTAAACAAAAAATAATGTGTACTTAAGCTTAAATTGTTTTTGCTATAAAATTGAAACGGTATATCCTACTATGGTTGTAAAATTTTGACAGATAATGGCAATGATAACAAGTTAATGATTTTTATAAAAAAAAACACATTTCGAAAATCATGTTGGTTAAGCTGCTTTGGCGGTAATGTTTCGATATATTTGTAGCGTTGTAGCGGGCAAAGTTTTACATGTTCTGTAAAAATTTCAGGTCCGTAGCTCTTACCGTGCTCGAGGAAACGAAAGGGACAGGCGGACATTGCAGCGAAAACAATAAGGTTCCTTTTCACCTTTGGTGTACGAAACTCTAAAAACGACTGCATTTGACCAAGAAAAAAAGTTATTTTTCACCACGACAGTAACTACACACATATGTAGTTTCTATGAAAAAATCCATGAATTGGGCAACGAAGGAAAGGATAAACAATTCGAGAAACATTGAACAAACTGTATAGAGTTCAAAGAAGACTAAGTTCAAAAATAAAATAATTTTTTACTCCCAAAGCCCTGTGTTTCATTCAAAAAATCACATTCTTATTGAGACGCCGTCGGGACTCATTTATGCTGCCAACAAAATGTCAACTATTTTTTTTATTTATTACTTTTTTTTCTTATCCGATAGTAAGTTACAATACAATTTGCAGAGCTTTAGTTCTATATTAATTTAATATCTAGAAATTATTTATATAGAATTTTAATTAATTTCGCAGATGAAAAATATCAAAAGAAACAAAAAATATTTCAAAAAACCATTTATGGTTTGAAACTTATCTTTAAGTGGGTTTCCTTAGCTATCACAAAGATTGTTGATATAAGTACATAAATAACGTGCGTTTACCGCAAGACCGTCCTAGTTCCATAATCACAATGCCAAATTGTGGCGGGCTTTAAGTCTAACAAAATTTTGTTTTAGACAAAACTATTATGTGCTTTTTGGGTATCGATAACTTAAAAATTGTTTTTTTATTATTACATTTTTAGATTTATGGCGTTCTTGCAATAGTTGAGCTATATTTTATAATAATCGTTATATATTTTATGTTTATGATTTAATTGCCTAAATGAAATAATGTTGGGTTATATACAGACGTATATACATATATACATACGCGAACATATATCTGATTATTTAAAAAAAATTGCCCACTCTTATAAATAGAACTTCCGCCGCGATAAATAATTTAGTAGACCACAAAATTTTGACAACTTCGTGTAGTGTTTTTCTTATTCAAGTCCATAGTGCAAAGGTGTTCAAAGTGATCCGAAAAGGCTTAATATAATTTAAAAAAATGGCGCCTACTTTGCTGGCTGCCATAACTGTAGCATGTTTCTGTCTAACGCAGGCTATTGTTCCTCTAACTGAAGACATACAGACACCCGTGCTGCAAGCTGATGTAAATTATCGTTTACCCTTAACCATCAAACCTATCAACTATAAAATTTTACTCACGCCTTATTTAAATGAATCGGATCCCAAAAGGTTTACTTTCGATGGCGAATGCTACATTGAAATACAAGCTGTACAAAAAACTAAACAGATTCAGTTACATGTACAAAATCTAAATATTTCACTTGCTGAATATTATAAAAAGGATTCCATAATAAAAAGTGTCTTGCCCACTACGAACCCCGATAATTTGACCAGTATTGTGGTGTACGATTTAAAAGAAGAATTGCAAGCAAACACATCTTATATTTTACATTATAAATATGTTGGCAGCATGGATGAAGATATGTATGGTTTTTATCGCAGTAATTATACGACTTCCAAAAATGTTACCAAGTAAGTAAGAGAGGTTTGGTATATTAATTTCAGATATATCTGAACATCTGAATGTACATATGTATATGTACATGAATGAATGAATTAAGTTAAACAGGAAACACAAGACACCACAACCAAGGCAGATCTATTGTATCCTTTGCCAGGTGCTAGAGCACCTCATCTAGACCTACTCTCCTGATGAATCTCAAGATTGCCAGTGGGTCTAGTGTTGGTGGTTCCTAATCCTCCAATAGTGCTAGCCCAATTGGCTATCCCCCTTATGCAAAAACATTTGTTAAAGTTAAAGCATGTGTTAAAACAGGTTTTGCGATACAAAATTCGTTTGTTAAACCAACTTTAAGTTTAACAATCGTTTTTGCATAAAGGGGTATATCTTTAACGCTTCACAGTCCCTCACAATATGCTCTGGTATTTATATGTACATAGATAGACAGTATAGGTTCAATAATAGTACTAAAGTGTAGTAAAATCCTATACTTAGTTTGGCGATTTTGCTTACCAATTTTTCTATAAGCCTCCAAAGATTTCGAAAATCAGTGCGCCCCAAAAAAATGGTATCACCAGTTTTTTGGCCAACAGCTAATTCAGACTTGGTGAAAGCGCTTAACTATATACATATGGCAATAATGTACATAGCTAAGAGTCCACTACATAAATCTTATTAAAATTTTTCGCCAAAAAATGGTTTCTTCGTGCACTTTTTTTCCAAAGTAAAGGGAAAAAAAGCTTTTTTAAGGATAACCTAATTGTTTGATAACAATCTTTGGCAAGGTTGTAGCTACAGTAAACCTGGATAGCTTTTGTGAACATGTCCATACAATCTGAAAGTGTTTTTTTATAATAAGGGTTTTCATGAGAATGTTCAAAAGTCTCGCAAACTGTGCAATTGTGCATTTTTACACTCTCGTAAATAAAATGTCAAAAATTGTATAGAAATTTATTTACACAAACCTGATAAGTTTGCCACTTTTTTATTTTCATAGAAATATCTAAATATGTTTTAAAATTAAAAATTGCATGCAAGTTTCTAATTTTATTTTTATTAAATGAACTTTTTGACGTTTGTTTCAAATTTACATAAACTGTTTGCGCAAAAGTTCAAAAGGGGCTTCATGAAACAAGTCTCGCAAGTTTGCCCAATTGCACAAATGGCAATTTTAAGAGTTCTCATGAAAACCCTTAATGTTTATTTAATTCAAATGCATATTACATAGTTAACTCTAAATAAACAAATAGTGAGTATAGGTAGAATTTATAATACACAGTCCCTCCTAACGAGCTCTCAAGTTTTCTAAGTATATTGTAAATACATTTTTAGTAATATTTATTAAACAATAAGGGCCTATTTCACCAACTTATTTAAATGTCAGTTCATATTTAAATCATTTTTCAATACAAAAATTCATGAAAATCGACATTTAAATATGAATTGATATTTAAATAGAGTTGGTGAAATTGGCGCTAAGAGTTGTAAATTTTTCTGTTTAGTTAGTACAAAATAATTGATAGTTTTCAATGCGAGGAAAAAAAATATTTTTGTTTGTTTTTATTAAATTGTGTGCTTTTATTCGCTAGATAAATACTAGTATCGAATCTACTATATATTTATATTTGTCAATCTGAAAGTGTCTAGGCACCCTAATATCTCATACTCCATATTACCTCAAAAATTGTACTGTAATCGATATATATTATCGGCATTGATAACACCCTTATTGTAAGAATTCACTAACATCAAAATTTGAGGCAAAACAACGCCTGAATTTGCCACATAAACCATTGATATTGCAGCTCTGCAGCATCAAAAGAATTTAACGTTAAAAAAATACATATAACTTGGCAGCACAGTTTAATGTCGAAAGTTTTTTTAATGCAAGCATTGGTCACACGTGTTGCAAATCTTTGCAAATAAGTTGTAGAAGCTGTAGTGGAACAATGAATTCAAAATATTTTAATATTTAAATAAAATGTTCCGATTGATGTGTATTTAACAGAAATGGCTGCTTTCCGTTTCTTTTTAATCTTTTTTTCTCAATAAAAATGTATGAATTTAAAAAAACAATAAAACTGTTTTTAACGCAAAAGTTAATATTGACAACGAATCGTATGAAAAAGTATTAGCAACACAAAGAATAAATATAGGCTGGGAAAAATGCAGGGTATTTGATGGCACCGAATTACTACAATGTTTTAAGTGTCAAGGATTCAATCACCGTGCTAGTGAATGTAGAAGTCAGGAAACATGTTTAAAATGCCATGCAAACCACAGATCAAAGGACTGCCAAATAAATATTATAGAAAAATGTATAAAGAAAAAAAATTTAGGCTTAACAGCATAACAACCACAGAAGTTGAAATGTATGTATATATACAAATATTCAAGGATTAACAAATAATTTTACACAAGTTGAGATCATGGTTGAAGAAGAAAAACCTGAATTCGTAATTCTATCTGAAACTCATTTAACTGGAGACGTAGAGGAAAAGGAAATAGGAATCGAAGGATATGGTATATTTTCAGCAATTTCGGGATCGTCGAGAACGGGAGGTACTACATTATATTTCAAGAAAGAGTGGAACGTGGAATTAATATCGGAAATAGTAGACAACTTAAAATATTGGCTAAGCGCATTTAAAATAAGAAATGGAAAGAATAACCTTATAATAGCAACAGTTTATCGATCACCAAGTCATAGTGAAGCAGAATTTTGTGCAGTATTTGAAAATTTTATTGAAGAATTAAGCGAATACAATAGCGAGTTAATAGTTACAGGGGACTTCAACATTGATTGGTCAACTAATAATTTTTACAAGAAAAAATTATAAAGTATTTTTAATGATAATGGCATAAAACAGATTGTCAGAGAATATACAAGAGTCACAAAAAATACAAAGACAATTATAGATTATGTGATAACTAATAGTAAGAAAGTATCTGTCAATTATGAATATTATGAATAAAATATCAGATCATGAAATAATAAACATATATATTGAGTGTAATTATAAGAAAAAAGACATACAATACAATGAGATCGAAACATTCAAGTATAGAAAAAATGAATTTAGAATAGAACTAGAAATGAATTTTAATAGAAATTATAATGAAGTGTCGAATGATAAAGCGTTAAGTTTTGATTTCTGTATGGAAAATACAATTAGAAAATTTATCAAAAACCAAGTTAATAGGGGTCAGAATAACGTTAAAAAATGGTTTAATATGGAATGTAGAACGCTTAAACATGAAAAAATTACAAGATATCAAATAGCAAAAATCGAAAATACTGCTGAGGCATGGAGCAATTATAAAGCCGTAAGAAACAACTATAAAACCAAAATAAATAGAGAAAAAAATAATTACATTAAAAATAAAATAATCAGTACAAAAGACCAGAAACAAATGTGGTTAGAAATAAAAAACTTAGTATTAAAAAGGACCGATCTGTGATACAAACTGTAAGATTTAATAATGTTGAATATAAGGATTATAATGTGATCGCTAATAAGTTTAATAATTTTTTTATCGATAGTATAGAAGAAATTAGAAATAGTTTAGAAAATGTTCAATACATAAGTAATGTATCTGTGATAAATAATGATTTAAAATTTTGTGCAATAAGTCAAAATGAATTAAGAGACATATGTATGTAAATCATTAAATAATAAACCTGACTACAATAAAGTTACAAAAAGGTTAATTTTAGATAAATGGGATATAACAGGCAAAGTACTAACAAAAATAATAAACGAATCTCTGGAGTCAGGAATTTTTCCAGAAAATTGGAAGGAGTCAATGGTTATTCCAATTGAAAAAGTGTATAAAACAAAATTATGCGAAGAATATCGACAAATAAATATGCTAAAAACATGTGAAAAAATAATAGAAAAAGAATAATAGAAAATTATTCATGTGAAACAGAAGTTAATTATGTAGTCAACAGATGGAAAAAAATAGATAAAAGGAGAAAAATTTTAGCAATTTTTCTTGATTTTAAAAGAGCATTCGAGACAATAGACAGAGAAATACTTTTAAACAAGTTATATATGTATTGTATTAAGAATAAAGAACTAAGGTGGTTTCAAACTTATTTAACGAACAGAAGACAAACAACGTTAATAAATAAAATAAGATCACGTACAACAAATAATGATTATGGTGTTCCTCAAGCCTCAATTCTTGGTGCACTACTGTTCATAATATATATTAACGATTTGCCAAATGTTTAGATAAATGTGAAATAGTATTATACGCAGATGATACACTAGTTTATGCTATTGCAGAAAATGAAAAGAATTGTCAAGAGAATATGATGCACGACTTAGAAAAAGTTAATAAATGGTTAAAAATGAATAAATTGAAATTAAACGAGAGCAAAACAAAATTAATGGAAATAAAGGCAAACACCGGTGTTGTAATAAAAATTAATAATAGAGAAATTGAAAAAGTAAAAAATATAAAATACCTAGGCTTCGTGATAGACAGTGACTTAAAATTTAATGATCACATTGATTATATATGTAAAAAGATCGGCAAGAAAATCGGTTATTTTAAAAGAATAGGAAATAAACTATATATAACTACCGCGATTAATATTTATAATCTAATTATCAAACCTCATTTTGAATACGGTTCGACAATATTATACACATGCTGTACAAAAACAAAAATAGACAGACTTCAAAAACTGCAAAATAAATCAATGCGCTCGATATTAAAATGCAACCGCTACACATCAATTCAGCTTATGCTAAATACTTTAAAATGGCTTAATATTCAACAAAGGATAGAACTTAACACTCTAAAATTCATACGAAAAATGAAAGTGGGAAATGCACCTCAATACCTATGCGATCAACTTAATTTAGTGGGACAAGTACAACATTATCAGCTCCGAAACGCTCAAGATTTTAGATTGGATAACGTAACTACAAGTGCAATGCAGAGATCTCTTTTTTACAAGGGCCTCAATCTATATAATGGACTTCCTTTGGAAATAAAAAACGAAACGAATGATTTTATCTTTAATAAAAAATGTGTTCAATTTGTTAAGAATATTTCACAGAATGTGTATTAAATTAATTATTAAAATAATATTGTAATGAATTTTTATATTATATTAATATGATTAAATTAAAAGTATGTAAAATACTAATTATTATTGAAAAAAAAAATATAAAAAAAAATTTAAAAAAATAAAACTAATTGCCACCTTGAACATTTTTGCAGTTCGTTAAAAGATTTTAACTGTGCACAGGTTTCAACAGCTGATCATGCATACGCAGTAAAGGCTTAGTTAAGGATCAGTTAGCCGACTGTAATGCAATGTAACTGCAACGGTAGGAAACAGCAAAATGCAAAACTTCCAGGAAGCTGAAAAATGCAAAAGACAAAGCACAATTTCGCGAGAAGTTGCAAAATCGGAAGCAAGTTCTAAAATTGATTAGAATATAAAAATTGCTAAGTGTATTGAAGAAATTACTAAACCTGTAAATAGTAAAATTCGCAAAAAAGATAAAGAAATTCCTGATTTTTTTTATATTTTTGAAAAAAACGATGTTATTTTTTAAATGTGAAATATTTATATACATATATATATATATATATAAATCAATGCTGCCCACAGAGAGAAAACCGAGAGTAATGTACAAGCGTATGTGCATTCATTTATACAAAAAGCCGATTGACGTTCGGCACTCTGGCGCTTCTCTGGCCAGTATTGATATAAATATATACACTGAAAGGAAAATCATTCATTTAGAGAATGAAACGGTTTCATTAAATGTTCTGCATTATATTAATGAAACTTTTCATTAATACAATGAACAATTTAATTGTATGCATGAAATCTTTCCATCTCTGCTCTTCATGTGTTCTTCATAGTTCATTGTATTAATGAAAATCGTTACATTGTTTAAACGAATTTTCTTTTTTGGTGAATTTGGGGCAAATATAGGGTGTTTTTTATTGAGGTATAGAACTTTAAGTTGGCATCACTTTTTTAACTGGCGGTCATTTTGTCAGCTGTCAAGTGATTAATATTTAGTATGGTTTGCCATTTCATCGTGAACAGGTTGACAAAAGAACAACGCTTGCAAATCGTGCAAATTTATTTCGAAAATAATGGTTCAGTTCGCGAAGTTTACCGCAAGGTCCGTCCGTTTATTGAAGGAAACATTCGATGAGCGCATAATTTCGCGGAATGGACCTGTCAATTGGCCACCAAGATCGTGTGATTTGACACCATTGGATTATTTTCTTTGGGGATATGTGAAGTCGCTCGTCTACGCCAACAAACCAGAAACGTTAGGGGACTTGGAAGCCAACATTCGTGGCGTTATTGCCAACATACGGCCCCATATGCTCGAAAAAGTGGTTGAAAATTGGACCTGTAGAATTGGCTTTATTCGAGCCAGCCGCGGCGGCCACATGCCCGAAATCATATTTAAACATTAATGGCATAAAATTATCCTTCCAATGAAGCCAAATTGATGGACATTAAAACGATTTTCTTGTGTTTTATTTCAATTTGAAGTTCTATACCTCTAAAAAAAACACCCTATATAAATAAGTTCCAAAAATTTTATTTTCTTACTGTATTCAGTTTGTCAAACTTAAATAAATAAAAAGATATTTTCTATTTCTTACTTTTCCAATCCTTTTAATTTCAAAGCAGTATGGTCATCATAAATGCAATGAAATCATTTCATTTATACAATGTAATATTCTTCATTGTATAGCAGATATCTCTCTCTTTCTCTTTTTTTTATCCATTCACGTCCCTCACCACTACACAAATGCAAGAAGGTTGTGCCAAACATCCGATAAAGATGCTTGTTTTGTTAAGGTTTTTGTTTGATTCTTTTAAACTTATGTTTGTATATTGTGATTCTCAACAACATATTAAGAGTTTTACTATAAACATGCAAGTTTTTCGGCTTACTTAAACATTATTTGGGTTGAACTCTATTGATGAGTTGCTTAAATTTTAACCCCCATATTTATAAAAAAAATAAAATCAATCTGAAATTCATTTTAGGAAAATTTTGTATGGAAAATTTGAAATAAAATACATTTCAAATTCGATTCAAATTTTATGAATATGGGGGTAAATGTTTTACGTTAATAAATACATACATATGCTTATATATTAAGTACATATGTATTTCTGTATATTAAATAAAATAAAAAAATCTATATATCTTTTATAAAGTAGGTGGTTTGGAAGGGATGTGATTTCATGTTTTTAATATAAAATTTTCATTATTTACTGCTTATATTTCATTATATATATGAAATTTTCTTTATATTAATGAATAAACTTCATTTATAGTATGTAAAAACTTCATTAAATCAATGAAACAACTACATTATATGCATGATAAAGTTTCATTGAACTAATGAAATAGTTTCATTCTATTTATGATATAGCCGCCAAAATTAACTTCATAAATACAATGAATATTTCTTCATTGATCCAATGAAGGGCTTCATTAGCTGACTTTTAATGAAACATTTCATTAATACAATGAAGAATTTCATTGTCTGAATGAAGGATTTCCTTTCAGTGTATATTTATATATCTATAAATACTCTTATGGTGCTGCTGCCGTTTTCATTTGTTGCCAGCGACACTTGTAGTCGTATAGCCATATAGCCTACTGTGGTCTATGTGTTTAATTTTATTCTAAGCCCCCCTAGGAAAAGTAAAGCACATTTATATTAAGACTTTTTTATGCATGCCTTTTTGGCGCTTATATACAGGCTTAATGCTGAGAGTACGAAAAAGGCAAAGAGAAATGTCATAAATTCCCTCGAATTTTCATTTCGTGCCTTTTGTTTTACCCCGCAAGCTTCTCACCCCCTCTCACCAATAAACTAAAAAAGCCCGCCTGCACAGGCAAGCGGAAAAGTAAGTAAGTGTAAATTCCGTCTTATGGCCTATTTCCCAACTGCGAAAGAAAACTTTCGACTTACAATTTATATTGAAAACAAAAACAAATTTTTATATTTTATTGTTGTTTTCAATATAAAGTGTAAGTCGAAAGTTTTCATTCGCAGTTGGGAAATAGGCCATTAGAGATGCCAAAACACGTATGCTTTGTACGTCTGATTTATGTGCGCACAAAAAACAAGTATTTGAAAATACTTATGATCTGTATGTCCCGGTATTCTGCATTCGTCGAATATTTCAAAGAATACGACAAAATCCAACTTTTAATCCAAAATATCTATAACTAGAAAAATGAATGATTTCTTTGAATTAAGCATGCTCTAATCCACCTAATGATTTTGTAATAATTATATATATATATATATATATATATATATATATATATATATATATATATATATATATATATATATATATATATATATTGATTTTTTAAGATGGCTTGGCTCCACCCAACTCCAGAGAAATCACGCACGACGCGTCTTTCCATCATTTGATGAACCCAAATTTAAGGCTACATTCGATCTATCGCTAACTTATCATCGTAGTTTAATATCCACAGGCCCTACCCGTCTCACTGAAACCAGGCAAGACGGGTAAGTCAATTTATATTATTAATTTCTCTTTTTAATTAATTAATATCTTATAAACATAATTATGGATCATTTAATAGAGAATATGTAACTGATACTTATGCCACTACTCCAAAAATGTCAACTTACCTCTTGGCCTTCGTTATTTCTGAATTCAGTGGTCCCTATGATGGTGAGTTCGGTATTCTGGCCAGACCCGAATACTATTCTCAAACTGAATATAGTTATAATGTTGGCAAGCGGCTTGTGCAGGCTTTGGGCGATTACTTGGGCATTTCATATTTCTCAATGGGCAATAATAAAATGCAAATGGCTGCTATACCAGACTTTGCAAGTGGTGCTATGGAAAACTGGGGTCTCTTGACATACAGAGAGGAGGCTTTACTCTACGATGGCCAGGAAAGCAGTTTGAATTCAAAACAATACATTGCTTCAATTATAGCTCACGAACAGACTCATATGTGGTTCGGTGATTATGTAACTTGCGAATGGTGGAGTTACACCTGGTTAAATGAAGGCTTTGCCAGCTACTTCCAATATTTTGGTACTCATATGGTATGTAAAAACTTGAAATATTAAATACATATTTATTTACTGTACTGATAAGATAGTAATAATTGGTTTATTGCTTTCTTTTCATTGCTTGACTTCAGATTGAGAATCAATGATATGATATTTCTATTAAATTTATTATTGAAATTTGCTATCACAATTTTAAGTGCAAACGGAAATTCGAATAAGCACTCTATAGAATATTTCTTTCTATGCGTTGGCTAAAGGTTTCAGAATTTTGTCGGTTTGTTTTTATGACTTTTGATATTTGTAATTGTTAGAACATGAACGGAGCCAATAAATTCATGTTTATTAAAGATAACAATATGAAGTAAAATGATAATTCGTGCTGTAATCGAAGACGAGTTTATTATTTAATTTTGTTTATATCTCTTAATAAAAATGCACGAGCTAGTGATCAAAGTAATGAAATTTTATTTATTCTTTAATACTACAGCGCAGTTTTCACGGTCAAAATGTATAACACAAGCATCGTGTACTTACGCATGAAGGTCTCAGCACACACGTGCATGCATTGCACGATAAATTAATATCATCTTATACAAGTACATAAGCTAAGTACAACCCAAACTAAACAACGCAAACTAAATTTTAAAAAAATGTTTACATACTTATAGAATTTGACACGTCAACGTGAATCAAACAGTTTTTCATTAGTAATTAGTGGTTACGCTTTTTTGGGCACATGGCACACTGATGTAAGCCCGGCCTAAGTGGGAAGAGGAAACGCTGTACTCTCAATTACGAACAAGGAATAAAGAGCGATTCTATTCTAGACAACTTTTAACATCAATTTTCAAATCATTTTTTGATACTTTTTTTGATGCCAATTTAAAGTAAAATATCTATATTTTATAATAATATAATTTTTTTATACGTAAGCTTTTAAGCTTTATTTAAAAATATAAATTTGTTGTGCACTTCGAAGAATTAAGATTCATAGATTTGCACCCGTCATGCTGCACCCGTCATGGCTTAAAGAGCAAATTTTTTGTCATTGGATTATATTTCTCTACGATGTTTGATTTGATAATCATCGTCTGATATCTCATCTTTCACAATAAAAAAGAATAATACAATAAAAGTTTAAGAATTAACAGAGTTTTTTGTTTTTGTGGTATGATCTTATGAAAGTGGGCCAATTTGGTTGCACCCGTCGTGCACTTTAAAGCTCTCTCGTGGCTATTTGAGCGTTTCATATAAATTCTTGTAAATAGATAACAATAGTATATAAAAAATGTTACCCCTTCTAGAAATAACTTAATTGAAAATGTGTTATTTGGTGTTATTTGTTCATTAATAATTATCATATGTAATTTGGCTTAAAAAGCAATACGAACCTTAGCCCGTTCAAATCACAAATATAGAAACAAATGGAGTTCGAATAATAATTAAAATTAACTAAAATTAATAGCCATAGGCCTGTGGCAAAAATTAAAATTAAAAAATATACTTAATATATAGTAACAAACCAAAAAAGTTTGTCTTAAGTAGAACAAAAATAAGCAAATTAACTAACATGTACATAATTAGTAAAAGAACAAACGACAATGGTAAGACTGTTGTAAATATAGAGATGGTAAAATTGAGCTTTCATTACAAAAAAGCTTTCAGCAAATTGAAATAAGATGAATCAAACCAATTCACACATTCCATTTGCAATAATGCTAAGTATATAAAGCAGAAATCTACATCTACTGACACCACACACACTGGACCAAACACAAAAGAACGCTGATGATAAAGGTTTAGTGGCCTTCGAAAACGGCTAGCTGTTCCGTTCAACTATGTGTTGTTAGTCAGAATATTTACAACAGACTTTGGTGTTATTTGTTCATTAATAATTATCAAATGTAATTTGGCTTAAAAAGCAATACGAACCTTAGCCCGTTCAAATCACAAATATAGAAACAAATGGAGTTCGAATAATAATTAATAAAATTAACGAAAATGTATTTCTTTCTAGAGCTGCAAAACTATCGATAGTACTATCGATAGTATCGATAGTTCTGTTGTAAATGAAATATCGATAGTTTTTTCCACTATCGATACTATCGGCAAAAAAACAAGTAATTAAAAGAGTAAAAATAATCGAAGTCAGTAAACAGTAGCCGGCAGCTTTGAAGCAAATTATCCGTAGTTGATTTAAGCTTTTGTACAGCGATGGAAAAGTTGGTACAATTGTATAATTTTAGCGCTATTTGAATATTATATTACATGCCAAAAATAGCATTAAAATATATTAACCCCCTTATGCAAAAAATAATGCGTGCTTGAACTGTACATTAAAAAAATTTCCATAGAAAACCCGGTTTTAACGTTCACTTATTTTTTTGCACAAGGGGTTTAATCTTTAGCTCGAAAGTATTAGAAAATTAAGTAAATCAAACGATTTTTTCCGGTACTTAAAGAATTGCTGAAGGAATGTTATTTATTCCAAATTCATCTGCAAATGTGGAAATTTTATTTTCGTACCAAGAGAGAAGCCGACTATTTGCATCGGCTGTGAACAATCGAATAAAAAAAAGGCGTTTTGTTAATTGATTTTTAGTTAATTAAAAAGTACAAGTATTAAAAAAATATAAATAAAGAATTAGGTACAATCGTACTGAAAAATTAAAATTTTTTTTGAAAGTCAGTACAATTTGTAAATATGACATCGCATCCCTGCTTCTGTATACTTAAATACATATGTATGTATATGAATTTATTTATAAATCCAAGTGTTATTCGACAAATAGTAGCCACAAGTATCTTAATAAATTCAACATCGTCGACACAAAGATAATTTTGGTGGTACTGATATCGCGACGGCCGCCAATTGTTAAATTAAAAGTTATCAACAATTTTCGCAAGTTGATAATTCTAAACCATGGGTAGGCCCATAAAATTTTAAGTTCAATAAAAAAAGTATATTTTCGATAATATTCCGCTTAAGATAAAATCGAAAAAAAGGCTTGATATATTTTTATATACTAATGAAAATGTTGAGGACTCAGGATTTTTTTTCGAGTCAAATGTAGTTTATGTGGCAACTTTTACAAAACTATTCGATACTATCGATAGTATCGATAGTTTTACATAAAACTATCGAAACTATTGAGTGGAGCGACTATCGATAGTTTTGCAGCTCTATTTCTTTCTATTAGTAAAAGTCGTTTAAAGCGTCTAAATGTTGCACCCGTCAGAATAGAATCGCCTTAAAGCAACTTTGCGAGTATAACAAAGTCTGTACTCAGACCGATTCGGCTTTCCCTTCTCTCTCAAGACTTTGCAAAGTGAGTTTTTTGTGTGCGAAAAGGGAAAGTGTGAGTTTGTGGGTGAGAAGGGATAGAAGAATGGAATGTAGTACATGCTTTCATGTACTTGGAAATTAAGTTATACCACTAAATAGGGCTACTTCCTAGTTAGACACCACTTGGTGTGAAACGTGACTGAGCTACACCGTTGAATATCGTTATTAGTGCATTAAAAAATATACATTTTAAGAATTACTTCATGATGAAACAATAACTTCCAAGATTGTAGGAAATATTTTATTTATTTTTTTAAACTATTTGATTTCGTTTAGAAGATGACAATTAATTAAGTCAGAAAAAACTATTCTGGTGATTAATATTGTAAGGAGCAAAATCAAGCATATCATAGTTTTTGAAGTGGAAATTACAGATAATTTGGTTTTATACATCTGATTATGCTTGTGACAAAACACTAACCAACCGCCGTATTTATAAAAAATAATTTATGCTTTAGAAGACAAATTTTTTATAGAAATTTGTTTGTTAAAAGTTTTGTAACCCAAAGTTATTTTTTATGAATAAGACCTTATATTCGAACTGGAGATGGGCGCGTGTCGAATTTTTCCAACACGACACGACACAAAACACGAATACCAAGACACTCAACTCGTACGAAACACGCACGCGAAAATTTTCAGCAACATGATACTGCACAACGTGCACGAAATATTATTGGTATGGTATTGAAGATCAGAAAAATTTTTTCAAGAGTCGCTTTTCAAAATATGGCACCCAGTTGGCACTGCCAGCTGATACTATCTGCAACCACAGCTGAAACTATCGGTTTACGTATAGAACTTTGAGGCCCATACAATATCAACAAATATGCTGGTGTTGTGTGTTTGACGATAAAAAATATTAAATTTTTTCTCTACTGGAAATTTATTCATACATATTTTACATCTAAAATCGTTTCGTGTTTTTCGTGTCAATTTTGCTCAACACGAAACGAACCGAACACGCAGATTTTTTGTCACAAACATTTCCTGTTGAGTCGTGCGTGTTCGTGTTACGGAAAAAAACACGACACGCGCCCGTCTCTTAATCGAATATTAACAAGACTTTAACTGACTATTAAAGAAAGACTCATGCTAAATTTTGTGTAAGGATTTGTATTGAAAACAAAAACAAATTAGTTTTTAATGTTAATTCACACAAGTTCTTTGTTCATTTTCTAACCAATACGTATCTGTATTTGGACATAATAGGTGGAGACTTATATGAAGATGGATCAACAATTTGTTGTCAACAACCTTCAAACTGTCATGGATATGGATGCCACAAATGCTACGAATCCAATGACTGACGAAAATACCAACACCGAAGCAGAATTAGAGCGTATGTTTAATGGCATTTCCTATAGCAAAGGTTCCTCTGTTATTCGTATGACCAAACACATTATGGGAGAAGATAATTTCAGGAAATCATTAAATGAATATCTAACAAAGCAGTAAGTAATGATTTGGCTTAATTTAAAATTCATAAATGTGCACTCATGACATCTTTTAATTTAGTCAATTAACTAATACGGTCCCGAAGGACATCTTTACGGTTTGGAAAAAGTACTGGCCCACTAATTACACTAAATATGCAGATAACTATTTCGCCTCCTTTACCACACAAGTGGGCTACCCCGTTGTCTTATTTAATCGCACCTCAGCAACCCAAGTGCAAGTCAGCCAAAAACGTTTCTTGTTGAAGGATTTCGACAAAGCCGATCCAAATCTGAGTTACACTGTTCCTATTACCTACACAACAAGTTCTGAAAATGATTTCGAAAATGTTTCACCCAAATTCTTCATTGAAACAACTCCGCAGAATATCGAAGTCAAGAAAGATACGAAATGGGTACTGGCAAATATTCAAGAGACTGGCTACTATCGTGTTAACTATGACAATAAAACTTGGCTTCAAATACGAGACGCTTTACTTGCCCGTAATTGGAGTGGTATCCATGAATTGAATCGTGCTCAAATTGTGGATGATGTGCTAAATTTTGCCCGCGCTGGTGTAGTTGATTACAGTTTGGCTTTCGCTGTCGTTGACTATCTTAAAACCGAAACTAATTACTTGGCCTGGACTGCGGCTTTCAATGCCTTCAACTATTTGAATATGCGTTTGGGCACCGATACAGGAGATTTTGGCCTCTATATGCAGTCCCTAACCGAAAATGCATACAAAAATTTAGGATTTGATGAAAAGAAAGAAGACACTATTTTGGATATTCACACTCGTAGAAAGATCTTAAACTGGTGCTGTAGATTGCGCAAAGCCGAGTGCATTTCTAAGATGCAGACATATTTCAATGAAAACCTAAAGACAAAACCAGTACCTGTCAACATTCGTCCTGTTGTCTATTGCACTGCCATGCGCGAAGGCAGCGAAAAAGACTTTGATAAGTTGTACAATAAATACAAAACCGAAACTGTTGCTACTGAAGAGGCTTTGATAGTGAATACATTGGGTTGTGTCAAGGATCCAAAACTAGTTTCCAGATTCTTCGATATAATCATGTCGCCAGAGATACGTCGTCAAGACAAATTAAATGCATTGTTCACTTTGTACTCGGAAAATAGTGAGAACGTTGAAACTGTATTTGACTTGGTAGACCAAAATGTTGAGCAGTTATCCCAAGCGTAAGTTTTTCTTATTACAATCAAACACATGGGTGCATATACAAATATCTTTAACATTAATTTCTATTTCAGCTTGGGCAGTTATTTTGCTGTTGCTTCCGCCGTCTCCAATATTGCTGCTCGTTTCACTACCGAGGCTCAGCTGGAAAAATTAAAAGCATTTAATAACAGACATTCCAATAAATTTGGCAGTTCAAGTTCAATGCTGCTGGGTGCCGTAGAGTCAGTTAAATCTAATTTGGAATGGTCGACAGAGAAATTAGGGCCAATCAAGGCTTTATTGTATGAATACAGCCATGACAGCGCTCACATCAATAGCATTTCGGTTGTATCTCTCATTGTTGTAGTTATTTTAAGCCTTATCTGTTGAATTATACAATACAATTACACAATTATATAAAACACATGTATGTATATATTTGTATTACAAAAGATTTTTTTTTTTTTTTTTTTGGGAATGATCAAGGTGTATATAACCAGGATACAGCGTTACTTCAGCTGATAATTTTTTGCTCTATGTGCTTTGTAGCTCTAGACTGTCAAAAACTTCGTTTAGTTTTGGTTTTGGTACAATTATAAACGTCAAAGGCACAATAATAATTATTGTTGTGCTTTTGACGTTTTCCGGTTCTTTACACAGCTATGGTTGCCGTTTTTTTATATAAAACAATCCTTACCCAGTCACCTGTATAATTACTAGAGATGTGCAAATGTCGTGATTTTATCGTATCACGCGTGATTCACATGATTCGTGATCAAATATTATAACTAATCACGCGTGAGTGCGTGAGCGTGACTGAAAAAAATTTACCCGTGCGTGATCGTGCGTGAGCTTTTTTTAATAATCACGCACGAATTCTCACGCTTTCACGAGATAACATTCCTGCATAGGTACATATGTAACTGTATTCAATCATTTGAAATAAATTATTTTATAATAATAAATGCATATACATATGTATAGTAATATGTATGATAGTATGAGCTTACAAACATAATGAATACCCCCAAACAAAATGTTTCGACTTTTTCTGAAGTCAGACTTGTCGTACCGAATCGGTTAAGACATTTCGGTAGTTTCTCTGAACAATTTTTTTTAAACATTAAAACTTTGATTTTTGAGTACGTAAGTAAAAGTCTGTGAAAATTTTTTTTAAATAAATATGTATGTATGTACATATTTGGTGATAAAAAAAAAGGATTGTAACAAATATTAAAAAACGTGAGTATGTGCAAATTATTTCGACAATAGCAGCAACATAACGATGAAGCGGTACTCTGCTATAAAAGCAAAAAGAAATCGTACCTACATGTCGTTACGAATTCGTACCGACATATTGTTGCGAAGTCGTGTCAACCATTTCATACAAAAATTGTTACGATTTCGGTAATATTTCGGTGCCGAAATCGGAAGATTTTGTCGACCAATCTTTACGAATTCGGAGCATTTTGTAAGTATGTATGTATGATTCTTAGATACCCTGTAGGAAGTATCAATTGAGAAACACTACTGATTCAACAGTGCCTTTGTCACCAATACTACTGACGAATTGTACCGCACAAAATGTTTTTTGCTTTAGGGGCCGTCCATATATTACGTAACGATGTAGGGGGGGAGGGGTGGGGTTCAAGTTTTGTTATGATTTGTTGTGGTGAGGGTGGGGGGAGTCTTTGGAAATGTTACGTAACAGAAAAATTTTAGTAATTTGTATGTTTTCTCATTTAATATGCTTTTCTCATTTATTTAATTGATCATACGTCTTACCTTCACATTTATATTATGTATATATACATACATACTAGAGAGCTGCGTAAACAGTCTTGAAATGTAAAAACGTCATGATTTTTAAATGTATTCACATCGCATGTATTATACTAAACCAATAATAAATACTGTCGTACTATAAGAGAAGCACGATGGATGTATTGGTGTATGTGTATATCAGTTGTAACAAGGGATGTCGCAAGACAGCTTGTTTGTAACAAACACTCAAAAGAAGTACTGTTGATTAGTGTATGCTTGTTATTTTTCATATTGTACGTTTGAGTGTGTGTGTAATATGTAGATGGTAAGCTATTATGTGATTAACCGCATGCAACTAATGTTAATGCATGTGTGTGCCTTTGCATGTGCGCAGAAAAATAAAAGACCATACACACATACATGCATGACGTTTGTACACGCGCTTATGCGTAGAAAGAAGCTAGTATCACCAATTCTTCCGTCACGAAGTGTCTTCTTCTTTACTCTTATACCTACAATACTCAAAAAAATTTCTTGCAAACAATGTTGTTAACGTTTGCTTTATAAGATTTCGCTCTAGTAAAGTATTTGAAAAATCCCTCATGTCTTGAAAGTTCTTATAAGATATCTTGTGCAGGAGACTAATACATACATATGCGGAATGTAAATTTTTGATATACGAGAATTCGAATTCGAATATTTAAAATGATATCCGCGAATACGAATATTTAAAACTATATTAAATTAAGTTAATTTAATTATTATTTTTCGAACTTCATTTGTCTCTATATTTATAATTTGAACAGGCTAAAGTTCGTATCGCTTTTTAAGCCAAATTACATGTGATAATTATTAATGAACAAATAACACCAAAGTTAAGCGCCCCATACACGATTCAATTCAATTTTCAATTGAGTCGGTTGTTGTCCAAATCAAAGCGTGTATGGCTCTATCAATTGATTAGTTTGGCAGTTGTCGAGTTGGTTGAAGAAAAATCAAAAAATTTTGATTTTTCATGTTGACTAGTAAATCCTTCAATTCGATTGTGCTGTGTGTGCTCGAGTCTCTTGATTAGTTGTCAAAATTTATGTTTGTAGCTTTATTTTGTATAGTAAAAGTTGTGTATTTTTAAAATTGTATTTAATTTCATTGAATTTTAAATAAAAAATATATAAATTAATGAATGAATGCAATAGAAGTTTTAAATTTTTAAATTTGTAATTGTGAAAAAAATATAAATTTGGCAGTTGAATGAAAATCTTTCAATTCAGTTTATGAAGTGTGTAGCCAAGAATCAATTCAATTGAAAGACTCAATTCACAATTGAATTGAAACGTGTATGGGGTGCTTTAGTTGTAAATATTCTGACAACACATAGTTGAAGGGAACAGCTAGCCGTTTTCGAAGGCCACTAAACCTTCATCATCAGCGTTCTTTTGTATTTGGTCTACTGTTTGTGGTGTCAGTTGATGTAGATTTCTGCTTGATATACGAAAGATTTCTGCTTTATGGACCAAACGAAAAAACGCGATACGAACTTTACCCTGTTCAAATCATAAATATAGATATTAAATTAACTTTGCTTTATTTTAATTTACATTGTAAATTTTACAAAAACACGAGCATACATACATATATACATAGATATGTATATATATACATATATGTTTTTTTTTAAAGAAAACACAAACACAATTCGCAAAGCGATTAGCTTGTCTGCGAAAAACACCCAGGGTCTATGGTGGGAATCGAACCCACGACCTCCGGACTGAGAGGCTAGCATCGCTACCACTCAGCCACAGGGGCCCCCTATTTTTCAACCCAAAAAACATGAAAATTATATTATACATATACATAATTTTTCGTGAGCGTGCGTGATCGTGATTAGTTGTAAGCCAGTCGTGCGTGATTAAAAATATTTTATTCGTGAGCGTGCGTGATCGTGAAAATTTTCAAAATCATTCGTGCGTGAAAGTGCGTGAGTAAAATATTTTTCTGCGTGAGCGTGCGTGTCGTGAGTCAGAAAACACTCACGTGCACATCTCTAATAATTACACCATGGGAATGATTTTTAGTTCATGGGATACATACATACCGCATAAAAAAAAGCTAAAGCTACATAATTTTCGAGCTTAATTTTTTTTTTTTTTTTACAAAAATCGATTATTTAAGGTGCAATCAGACGTGCCATAGCCACAACAGCCGTTCGAATCAAACTAATGGGCAATACTGCATTTGATTATAGGTGGCTCGCCAAAACACCAACGCCATTACCATAGAAAGCAATTGAATTTTGTTTGGGTTATGGCTATGGCACGTCTAATTGCACCTTCACGATCGAAGATATTCGATTTTTGTCAAAAAACGAGTCAAAAAATATGTCGCTTAAGCTTTTTTGCCGGATATAGCTCGATATATGTATGTATGAATTTATGTATGTATGTGAAAATAATTTTATATGTATCTACTAGGGATGGGCGTAGTTCGCGTGATTTTTATGATCATGCGTGCATCACGAGTGATCATGCATGACTGTGAGCAACTTAATAGCCTAATGCATTAAACGCATTCACCACAGCAAGCTACCGACTACCAAATGTCAAGGATAGAATACACATGTTTATATGATTCTTTTGAAGACAGCAAGGCAACAGGGCGACAGGTTGTTGTCTATGCTGATTTTGATTTTGGACAATTATTTCATATTATTTAACAGAAACAATATCCAAAAATTTATGTAAAGAATAAATTGATTCATTTGTGTACTTTTACATGAAATAAGTACATTTTAAAAGAGTAATTAACTTTTATAAATGCAAAATATATAAAAGTGGCAATACTAAACTATGTATTTGTACTTGAATATCAGCTGCAGATGGTGCTGCTGCCGACTCCAAAATAATTAAGTAGCCGGCTACAAGGCAACAAATGGTACCAGCGGCATTTGAAGTCGCGTGTTCGTGTAGCCTGCAGTGGTGAATGTGTTTAATGCTTAACTCACAGTCTTGCATCGTAGCATGTGCAAAATGGTATAGTATATTGATAATCACCACTAAGAAACGTTAAGTGGTGAGTATCAATATACTATACCATTTGCACAATATTGTGCAAGCGAGCTTGCATGAAACTGAGCAAAATAAAAACCACTGTTAGTGGGTGTGAATGAGTGAAATTTCTATGGGATTATTTCGTGATATTTTTTTAAGTATTGTAATAATTTGTTATTTCTGTGCCATATTTTACGGTTTTGTTGGAGAGTAATTTTAAACTTCAAAGTCAATTTTTATAAATTTTTTCTTTTGCATTTAAATTGGGAAATTCCGAGTACACTTTAACCATTTTTTTTAAGGAAACATCGTTGTAGACACTAAAACATAATGTACTTAATTCAAAAATATACCCGAGTATAAGCTTAATTAAGCTATTATTCGATATGGAATTACAAGTCGAAAAAAGCGCTATAATTTCCTGAAAAATAGTACAAAATAATTAAGATGATTTTTCCCAATGGACTGTGGGTAATTTGGTCCATTTTTTGGCCAAAAACTCAAATATGATAAAGAATATCTCAAAGCAAATAAAGGTAAATTTAGTTTTTATAAAAAACAAATAACCAATAATCACGTGACTCTTAAATTCATTGCATTCAAGCAACAATTTATGTATGTGGGACGCGCTTCGTGTTATTTTTGATTACAATACCTAACAATAGTTGTTAATATAAGAACGATAGAAAAGTAGAGTTGTATATTGAAAGCAATATTGATAGTAAGTGTTAGATAATAATAATAATTTGTTAAAATAAGATAGTTTATTGGTGAGAAAAATCATTCATTTATCTTAATCTCAAATTTAAAAAAAAAATTATCAATAAGGTGGTGCAAAGTCCATGGAAAAATTACCGACTTTTCCAAGCAAGTTTTGCCTATATGGCTGTTATGACATTTTGTTAGTCCCTTTCGTATTTTTATCGTGCCGAATTTTAAAAAAAAATTTAATCGTTAGTTTTTGATATATTTAAGTTTTCATCTTTTTTCCATATGGTGGCATGCCTAAAAATGTTTGATATTACAAGAATTGAAACACAAAGCTGTGAGTGCTCATAAAAACCTCATATAGTTTAAATTTTAGCCATATCAGTCCAAAACTTTGGCTGAAATTAATTTTGACCTAAAAAGTGATACTTTAGAATATGAAGATTATAAGAGTGCCATTAACTTTTAATTAGCTTATTTCGACTTAAACACTTTTTCCTTTTTGCCGCAGATTTAATGTGCTTCGTAAGGCAGAAAAAACACTGCTTTACTTGTGCTCTCCATTAGTCATGAATCTTATATGAGCGCCATGTCGGACATACCATGTCGGACATAACATGTGGATATATACATATATATAATGTAAACGCTCATGTCCATATTTCGTCCATGCTCTGTCATCGATGTCCGAACATATGGCTAAGCATCAATGTTCGCCATGAGGTTGGCCACCATATGTCAGTTTCGTTTTGAGAATTTTATTCTTATTTGAAAAAAAAAATACTTAGCACCAGATGTTGCACAAAAAATATAGCGGAAACCACAAAAAACACTTTTAAATACAAAAATCACATGAAAAATACACAAAACAAAACGTTCAATCCAAAACATAAAACTTCGACTAGCTAAAAATTATGGTTAGTCAGAACATGAACATCTACGTCACAAAACAAACAGAAGTGTCACGGGACGGAAGATACGGGTATTTTTCTGTTTGTCTCGTTTTCCCGCAAATTTTGTCGTCGTTTTTGTTTTGCTACGTCTTTCTAGTGCAATAAATTTTTATTAGCTGTGTTAATTGGTAAGCAGTATACACTACAGTATCAAATACACTATGCTTATCTCTTTTTTCCACTAATTTTAACAAAAACCTGATTGGAGCTTTTTTTACCTGTCACTTTCTTCACTTCTGTGTATTCTGTGTCTACGTATTTACCACATACAAGAACATTAGATGAAGGGTGGCCTCGCTGCGACAACGCTTACGTTCTCTTTTGGAGTCCCTTCTTAAATCCACGCGCGTTTACATGAAGTCTTTTTTGTCGCAATAGTCAGGCGACATTTTGATATTAATTTGTTCAATGCTTTTTATTCGTTCATTCGTAGCAGTGTTGCCGTAAAGGAACTAATTGTTAGTTTGAGAAATGTAGAATTAATATGTCCACATATTTTTATTTTTTTTAATTTACCACCAAAATACAATAATTCCTTTTCTCTCCTTACTTTATTTGTTTATAATTTTTATATTATGTATAACTGTTTCTTTGAAGCATGTTATAAAAAATTGGTCTAACTGGCAACACTGTCTGTACATAGCACACAAAAAATACGAGAAAAAAATTTGTGAGAGAGAAGAGATAAAATTTTCGCTTCAATTCCCAGTATGTGCGACTTTTGCTACCCCGCAAGCTTCTCCTCACTTCTCGCCTAAAAACAAGACTCGCAGGCGACGTGTCGCAGCGAGGCCACCCTTCATCTAAACGGCCTCTTAGCACATTATTACGCTTGCCCTGCATACACATTGTTGTATCAAGTAAATTGATTAAAGTGCGCCTTTGACTCGCACACGAACTTCATTCAGCCTATATAATAGAATATCTTACATCGTAGACATTTTTTAAACAAAATTTAAGTACCCAGTAAACTTTTTTTTCATTTTTGGCATTTTTTCGGTTCTGGCGTTTTTGTTTTGGCATTTTTTTGCGATTTTTCTTTTGGTTTTGGCGATTTATTTTAGTTTTTGCAATTTTTTTAAGTTCTGGCGCTGTTTTTCGTTTTGGCGATTTTTTCGGTTTTTGGGGATTTTTTTATTTTAAAATTTTTTAGTTTGAGCGTTTTTGAAAATTTCAAGAGTTTGTTTCTTACGGTACAGACTTGCAATTTATGTTGCAGCAATTCTTGAATGAGTGTGAGAGTGTTGAAATAGAAATATATACATTTTGTATTCCTCTCTCGTTCTTTTGCACTAAAAAATAGAAAGTTGCTGCAACAAAAATTGCAAGTCTGTACCGGGACCAAGATACAACAGTTGTCAAAATTACATTAACTGATAGAATATCCTTTAATTTTGATTTTCTAAATTTCAGTGTCGCATAAAAATACACTAACTTTGAACATTTCAAGTGTCTATATATAATTATATGTATATATATTACATTAGGATGTCAACATGTTTCGTTGCTCGCTTTAGAACACCCTATAATTATACCCTTTACCAAAAAATGGAAAAGGGTATATATAGGTTTGTCCTTCTGTGTGTAATTTCCAAAATATTAACATGCGACCCATAAAGTATATATAATCTTGATCCTTATGCATAGGGAAGACGAACAAGCGATGTCCGTCTGTCCGTCTGATGTACGTGAAATCGGTTTTCCGAAGCTCTCAGAAAAGCTAGAAACTTCGCTGTTGAACTGGTGTATCAGAAATAGTCGAAAATAGATTAGTATTGAAAATAAGCAAAATCGAGCAGACGGTTTCAGAGCTGGAAAACTCAAACTTTATTTTGCCATATGAAAGTAACAACTGAAAACTAATTTATATTTATTTTTTATTAAATAAACTTATTTTATACTCCAGTACGAATAAAATTGGTATTTCGAATTAAAAAAAAATAAAAAAAATTAAAAAGACGTTTCCAGGTTTGGAAAGCATTAACTTTTTTTCCTATACAAAAGTAACTTACTAAAACAAATTATACCCTTTTCCCTATAAATTAAAAATATCTTATATTCTTAAAAGAAAGAGATTGGTGTAAGAAATCAGAAAAATTAAGAATGATGATTCCTTGTGATTCACACTTTTTGTGATATATAAAAGTAACTAGGTATAATTATCTTTTTTTCTTTTTCTTCGTAAATTATATATATTTTACGTTATGGACAGAAAAGTTTTGTGTAGAAAATTATAAAATAAAAACCACAGCTCCAGAGCTGGAAACTTTTTTTAATTGCCTTTTTTCTTTGTTCACTTAACATATTTTATCTATATTTTTTTAAGAAGTACTAGATTAGTGTTAGGAATCAGAAAAATCTAAAAGGATGATTCCAGGGCTGGAAAATAAATTTTTTTTGTATACAAAAGTAAGGAGGTGAAATTGTTTTTTTCTTTTTAATTATTTATTTGGTAATTAAACATATTGCATATCTTAGAAAGAAATAAATATGTATTAAAAATTAGAAAAATCAAAATTATGGTTCCAGGGTTGGAAATTTCAAAAAAAATGTTGGTAAAAATATAACCAAAAAACAAGTTTTTTTTTCAATTATACATATATCAGTTTTAGAAAGTACTTTACTCTAGATTTTTTATATCTGTTCAATTTGTATTTAAGTATAAACGAAGGTTTGTGCCATGTTGCTTATTATGCCCTCAGCACAGTTATGTTTCAAATCGATGGTCTTTCGTTGACAGCTTGAACCGAGTTCTTATTAATTTCTAGTAAATAAAGATCAAAATTTAATTTATCGCTAAAGAACAGTCCTAACTATAAAATTAATTAAAGGACATATTCAGTTTCATTTACCTGAAAACGTTCCTTTGTGCTGAACAAATTTGAAAAAATTCTTTAGGAATAAACGTTTACATAATACCGCGATATATACCTTTTGCAATGGGATGTTTATCGAAAAAAAAAAATATTTAATCGATAAATACCGAGAGGTCACTTACTAAAAATTACAATTGTATACTCATTTTGGTAAAGAGTGGGTTTCTTTTCACCATTAGTGTACGGTACCCTAAAAATAAAGCATAATTCCACGGGTAAAACCAATAACAATAAAGAACAATTTTATAAGGCGACCAACCCCTACGTTCGGTTAGAAAATCAAAAAAAAAAAAAAAAAAAGACTATAAAACATAGAAATTTAAAACTGCTCTGCTACACTTTTGAAATACATACTTGGTTTACTTTAATTTTCTGGCATTAGGGTCGTAGATACTGTGTGGGTCAATACTAGAACAGGATACTTGACATCAGTGGCCCCTAAAATAGAACATTGATCTCCTCTTCACAAAAACATTGATATATGTACCCAGCAAAAAATTTCAAAAAACGTAATCGAGTTTGGAATTAAGCATTTTTGGTGGAAGCACTTCCCTACTGGATTACCAACTTAATGATTTTAACAAGGCGTGAGAATAAAATAATCGATTCTTGAGAAGTACTTACATTTTTTTTATTTGTCAACATTTCACGTAATCTATTTCGTCTAAAAAAATCATTCTCCTCATCTGTTAACTTGCACGTCATTTTTTGTAATTTTAGGTAATGTGATTTGTAAGCGAGTAATGAAAATTGGCAATCAGAAAAGTAAGTCATTATATGGCAAGTAGTTCTAATGGTAATGTGTAATTTTTTGCTGCGTATTACACTTGAAGATCAGTACAAATGCCGGTGGTGTAAAGAAAACTTTAAAAATACGAAATCTAAATTCGGTAAAAAAATTTAAAAAAAAAAATCCAAAATGCCTTGTACGCACTTTTTTGTGGTACGGTTTACTGCACACCTTAAAAAAACACCCTGCATTTCAAATGTTTGACCTTGTGTTTGTTGGGTAAAGTTTTTAAAATCGCCAGAAAACTTTCCGCACAAACAATAATGAGGGTGATAACATTTTATTAATGCAAAAATATGTTATCCATTAGTTTTAAGTTTGTTCACTTGTTTGCTTGCTGAGTCCTGTATGTACTTGTATGTGTGTGTGAGTATGTGTGCGAGTGTGTATGTGCGTGTGTTTAAAAAGTATAAAAAGCTTGTAATGGTCAAAGAAATTTCTTATTCTTCCCAGATTGTTGTTGACGTACATATATCATCAAGTTGTATTTAATATTCGATTACAAGAAATTAACGAAAAACTGCATCAGGAAGTTGAAGAAAAGAAAAAGAAACAATGTTTAATAATTTTAGTTTAAATGTTGGTGAAAAAATTTTTACTTTCGTACGGTGTTCTTTGCTAGTGCTTTTAGCATTTCAGCTCAACATTGTGCAAGTATCTGGAGACGATGCCGTTGTGGCAACTGACAATGGTAATAAGTAGAAAAGCAAAACTTACTTCAATTTAAAATGAAAATTAATTAAAAATCAAAACTAACTTTTAAAGATATTTCCCATATCGGTGATGATTGTCAAGTGACACCTGTTATACATGTGTTGCAATATCCCGGTTGTGTGCCCAAGCCTATACCATCATTTGCCTGCGTTGGACGTTGTGCCAGTTATATACAGGCAAAAAAATTTTTTAATAACTGTTTTTTCAACTAAATAAATATTTAAACATAATTTTGTTTAGGTATCTGGCAGTAAAATTTGGCAAATGGAGCGTTCATGTATGTGCTGTCAGGAATCGGGTGAACGTGAGGCAGCTGTTTCTTTATTTTGTCCCAAGGCTAAGCATGGTGAACGAAAATTTAAAAAAGTTTTAACTAAAGCACCCTTGGAATGTATGTGTAGACCTTGTACCTCCATAGAAGAGTCCGGCATTGTGCCACAGGAAATTGCTGGCTATTCCGATGAAGGACCCTTGAATAATCATTTCCGTCGTATTGCGTTGCAATAAGTCTAAAAAAGTCTTTTAATTTTTTTTACTTTTTTTAACACTTCTGTTAATGGTACACGATTTTTTCTTATTTCTCTTTTTCTATTTTCACAAAAAAATACCAACTGTAGAATTTTTAAATTAGTAATAAAAGTGTGTTTATTCTTATGTATATACATACACACATACATGTGTAAGTATGTACATATGTACATGTATCAAACATTTTATGTATCTTGAAAATTATGTATTTATTCATTTATCGGAATTTTGCAAGGTTGGAAACCGAAACAAATAACGGTATCGGTATTGTTACCGGTACAATTATTTTAAAAATTTCGGTATCGGTAACGGTAACGGTATTTTTTTTATTTCGGTATCGGTATTACCGGTACATACCGTTATCGAGTTTAAAATACCGGTATACCGCTATTACTGTGAAGTTTATTAATTCATACAGTGTATATAGCAAAAAAAAAAAAGTAATTTTACATAAAGTCTTTAGTAAACAGTAACATAAAAAAACTAAGTTTTATATCTTGCAAAGATTATTTACACAAGTGTAGTGTAAACTTGTATGTTTGTATAAACATACATACATGCATAAGTATGTTTAGATCAGAGCTGCCCACAGAGAGAAAACCGAGAGTAATGTATAAGCATATGTGTATTCATTTCTATAAAAAGCCGTTTGATTTTCGGCACTCTGACGCTTCTCTGGGCAGCCTAGTTATAAACGTTTATACTATTATTTTTCAAACGGGATTTCCCAGAAAATATGCGGGAATTCCCGGGATTTTTTGATATTATGACAACTTGATGAGTGTCGTTATTAATTTTATGAATGCGATGGCGCAATAATAAGGTCATGGCACTAGCACAATAGCTAAAACTTTACAACAATTAAGGCCGAGTTTACATCTGGCACACATGTGCTCTGAGACTAAGAGGCCTTTATTTGCAATAAGCAGAACGCGACGTTAAAAATTTAATTCTACAATTGATAAAAGTAAAAACAGAAATGTGCAAGGAAATAAAAGATATATAACAAAATAATTTCAGATTCTCTTTGGTAAAAAGAACAATTCTAATAATGCTTATTCTGTACTTGTTATGCACGAATATTCGTATTAGAATTGCCGAATATTCGGCCATTTTTATATATTCGTATTCGTATTCGTCAAATTCAGGCGAATACGAATATTTTTCCAAAAAATTAAATAAATAAATGCAGAAATCCTAAACCAAATTTAAATAAATGGATAAAAATATTAGTTTGTACGAATCCCTATAATTTATATTAATATTATTAATATTATTTATTGACGATCATTGAAATTTTTGGGTAGTTTCATTAACTTTAAAGTGCGCCAAGAGGAGTATGAAGTTCTTTTTCATAACAATATTTTAATATTTCATATTGCAGGCGTAAATAGAACCCTAATTTATTGTCTATAAATTTCACATTAAATATTCGTATTCGCAAATATCGTTTCAAATATTCGTATTCGCGAATATCAAAAATTGACATTCGTTGCATTACTGTTCTGTACTAAAGTCCTATTTTCAAAGAAATATTTTGTAATATTTATTTAATAATATATTTTTTAAGTGCTTTCAGGCTTGTGTGTATTGTTTGGCCTTCAAGAGTTTTTCGTCCGTATAATCTTGCGGTTTTTTTGTGAAATTTCTTTAACAACCACGTTGCTACTTCCTATGTGAAGGCATACGTCGTGTACAGTCAGTCACAAAACTTTTTTAAAATACTGTTAATAACATCCTGGGCGTATGGTCTTGTTACTCCACCCATGTTTGTTCAACACCATATTATACAAATTTACTTTGTATAATATGTATGAATAAATAAATAAATAATTTTTTTTTGGCATTTACATATAATATTGGTATATACATATGCACTACTATTATTTAAAGAACTCAAATGATATTATTTTTTTTACTAATGTGCTTATAAAACGTTTTATTTAATCGATCTCATGAATTATAATTTTTTTTGTTGAAATAATGAAATTAAAAATATTTTGTATTGTTTTGCACTGGGCGGGAATTTCCCGGGAAGCCGAAAAGTCGTTCCTGCTTTCTCGGGAAATGAAAAAGTCCGGGAAAAGAAAAACTCTAGTTTATACATATGTACATATGTATTTGATTATGGTGTGCTTACACTTTGTTGTCGATAAAAAGTAGTAAGAATAGAGCTGAATAAGAACGTCCAAAGGGGGAAATTTTGTATCTGTAATTAATTTCAAAAAAAGTTAATTGAAATTAAGTTTTGTAATTTTTCTTTACGGAAATGGGTATACCGGTACGTACCGGTATAGACATAAACGGTATTGTCGATACCGGTATTTTCTAACCGAAATGAGTTTCGGTATCGGTATTAATACCGGTACCTAATTTTAACGGTATTTGAATCGGTATCGGTATTTTTACGATACCGTTTGCCAACATTGGAATTTTGTATTACTAAAATTGTAAGTACTACACCAATTCTGATTCACCATGGATTTACATATAGAGTAAACACTGATAGTAACATGGGGGCCACACGTTCAATATGTTGCCTTTCAATTCCTTTCAATTTGCAACATACTAACACTTTTTTTACTAACACACTCAAACTTTTATGGTAGGTACAGACTTAGCAACGTGTTTATGCAACCAGTTATGTAGGTTGTATTGTCGTTCGCATAGTGTGTAGTCTTGTTTATTATTATTATTGCGTACGAAGTTGCATTCGAAGTTTCGAAAATATCAAAATATTTTTTTGGGAATTGTTACAATTTAAGTTTAACATATCGTCAGCTCATTATTGGTTTAGAGCATATGCCAAAAAGTTGCCATGGAGAAAAACGACAAAGAAGGTTTACATGAAGTTTTCTCAAAGTATACCCGATAGAATTTTTTTTGTATTTTCATTATTGCTTCCAACACATGTTCGGAAGAAATTTGTAAATTTTTGTGAACTTTCATAAATAAAGTTAAAAGTTAATATTACTTTACTGAAAGAGAAGAATGCTGTTTTGTCCCACATACGCCACTTTTAATAATCTATTTTTAAAAAGTAGCTTTTTATGCTACATATATATACAAATTGACTGCTGTATATTGACAAACTTGTTGAGAAGAAAATTAATGCTTCAAATTTATTTTTCTTGCTGTCCATACAAATAAGTCGATCGGTTTGACGATGTCCTCAAAATTAAACAAAAGCCTTTACTACACATTGCAATTTCTGCGTTGTTATCAATATTTTTGCGATTGAGCTAATTTTCTGAGGTTTTGTTATTCCTTGCAATCTAAGTAATTTCTTTAATGCATTTAGAAAATTTTCGTGAACTTGAGTTTTTTCACGTAAGAGTTTTGGCGAATTTTAATATAAATATTTGTTTGTTTAAATTTTTGCCGCAGTTAATATTTGCATAAATTGGTATCCATGAGCTACAAATATATCCATATCATAGAATTCTTAAAAGCAAGTTCATCGAACTATGCGGAGTTCGTCGGTCATTCTAATTGTGTTTATAACATTGCGGAAATGAAGCAAAACAAGAGTTAATTTATTTTGCACGTTTTTGTATGAGTAATTTGGAGCAAACGCCAAACTATGGCAAGTACAGCAAAATAATACTTATTAAACCTTAAAGTAGTTAAAATGGAGCAAAATGAATGCTAAATATCTCAGAAACCATAATTAATTTCGCGAAACATGTTTTGGATTCAGAAATTTTTTAATGTTAAGTTGAAGTCAGCTGAATCGACAGTTGTTGACTTCAAAATAAAAATTAAAATGTTGATACACATAAAGGCTAAAATGTAAAGATATGTATAGCTACTTAAGGCTCAATCAGACGTGAGATAAACATAGCCATAGAGAACAGCCGTTCGAACCAAACGAATGCGCAACACTGTATTTGATTATAGGTGGTTCGCCATATCGCCATAACTCTTACCATAGAAACCAATTGAATTTTGGTTTGGTTATGGCTATGTCACGTCGAATTTAAGCTTTATAGCGTATACGCATCCAATTTGCATATACTATAGCCAGCTCACATGCGTACAGTGTACGCTGCAGGAGTGGAATACTATCGATACTATCGGGAAATAATTTTTTTTTTGTGACTATCGATAGCAAATGATACACCACTAAAACCAAAAAATGTAAATACATGTGTGACAGCGCATAGAGAAAGGGACCTAAGGGTAAAAAAATCAATTTTCACTTTTTTTTTTTGATGTGGACAACATCTGAGCATCGAATGAGACCGATCCCATGCCCCAAAAGTGTTCCCTCCCAGAGATATGCGCGTTTTATGAAATTGAAGTACACCAAAGATACACGTATTTATATCTTTAAAATGGCTCTCCTGAACAAAACCGGGTTTTACCCTTAGGTCCCTTTCTATTTTGCGCGTCACATATGTTGCTTTTCATAAACAAAAACAACTGAATGACGGGAAAATTTCTTCCGCTGATCTCACTTATTTTTCATATAATCATTTCAGATTTGTTATTTATTGAACTGACAAATAAAATTCTATTTTATTTTGTTTTGTTTTTACGAGAACCATACAACTTCAATACTATCGCGATATTATCGTCGATATATCGATAGTTTTTCTAATTTTCTATAATATTGAGTCGATATATCGATAAAGTTTTTTAAACTATCTAAAACTAGTACACTAGTACACTGTGCAAATACAAATTGTAAAGTTTTAATTCTCAATAAAAGGTTGACCAACAGTTTCCAAAACTATATTTCTGTTCTTTCATCTCTTTCATTTTGCTGTACTCTATGCCTTTGGCTATGAAAAATTGGGCTTAAGTTTTTGACAAATTTTAAATTCAAATTTTTTTTTCTAATTCACGAAGTGCTATTTTTCGGGTTAAAAAACTGCTTGTGTAAAAAATTTTTGTTTTTTGCACTTAACAAAACTGTTTTATCTTTAGTTTATTTGCTGCTGAATTAAAAATTTTCCTAAAGAAAAAAGGGATCAAATTTCCACCACGTCAGAAGGTATTTAAAAGAACTTCATCTTTGTAGTTAATGGTTAATTTGATGTGGTTTATGTCTTCACTGTCATAATTACTTTATTACCGACGTTTAGTTCGCGAATCCATTAGATTATGGCGGTAGCACAGTAATAAGCAGTATGTTCAGTGACAAGAAAAAATACATACTAGACTTTTAAATTTATCATTTTCTGCCATGGAAATATGTATGTGCAGCATTTGAATAGTTTCAAATATCAGTAAAATTTAATGCTTTATTGCACTTTTCTACATTTTAAATGGATATTAGTATTAACACACATACATTAGATGGGATAGTTCTAACCTAATATTGAATTTTTGCGTATCCGTCTTAATTTTTATTGTATTTAATTTATCGTTTTTGAACAAAATAACGCAGCATACATGTATATAGGTACATGTGAGTGGAGAAGTTTTCACTTCCTTGTAAACTCAATCGAATTTAAAAAATGAAGCTTATTAATATTACATACCAAATTTTCTGTGAGGCTTTCTCGTTGACTTTTATCATTCATCGATCGTGCTTAACATGCCTATAGGATTTGCCAAGTTATTGAAGTTTATTGACAAACATCACAATCGTTGAGATCCAAGCAGAATAAAAAATGTCCATTAAACAAATTTCGCGCAAGTTCTCAGTTTCTATGTAGATACTTTAGCTCAACTATTGCCAAATTATTTAATTTATTTACTTTCCACTCATATTTCTTCATATAATAATAATTTGTTTGCAAAACTACCTGTTGGGCTTTCCACCATATTTTTTATATATACATAGATACATTTAAATTAACAAGTGGATGCATATTGCTACAAAACATTATTCAATCTAATTGCCAAAATACACACTAAAAAGGTTAATTTAATTTTGTTATTGTTTTCATAGGCTGTTTCAAATTTCAGAAGGAATATTTTCACGCACAAAGAAGTTAAAGCACTCACATAGCTACTTTTCTTGTTGTAGAGTTGCATATACATATGTACCTTGGGTACCCCTAGTTCTACAGCATATAGCCAAATCGCAAGTGTTCTTGTGACAGCAAAAATAAAATTATATATTTATGATATATATCAAACAATTTAAGTTTTATCAATTATATGGAAAACAAACCTAATGAAGCTGCTCAAATGTTTCCGTTAGCAAAGATCTCGTTGTGTCAAACTTCTATGTCGTTGCGTTAATGTCTGTTAAAAAAGGCTGACGACACATACATTAGTGGCCTCACATTTTCATTACTTAACATCCAAACTTAACCCATACGACAAGAGACTACCTTCCAATATATACACATACGATTTGACAGAACAAAGCATGCTTCATGTATGGCTGACCAGCAACACAGAGGATAATGTGCGACTACTTTATATGAATCAGCAAATGAAATTAATAAAATGTCTTTGTTGTTTTTTCATCATTTGTTTATCAGTCGTGAAAGAAACCGCACGCGTGTGGAAAGTTAAGCAAAATATTGAAAAATTAATATCAGTTGGGTAAAAAAATGCATAATATAATAAGTAAATAAACAAATTGAGCCAGCCAATTAAATCAAAATGTTAAAAAAAAAATTTATTTTGTGAAAACGAACTGTGTAGTAAGGAAGCGGGTGGATGTTTCGTCGTGCAATTGATTTCGTTGACGTCGCTGTTTCTGTTGGTCGTTTATGTTGTGTATAGTATTGTTTTCTTGTTATTATTGCGAGAGTTCATGTGAATGTGACATTTAAAAAAATATTCCAAGAAATTAAAAAACCTAAACAAAATAAATCAATTCATGCAAATCTGCCCTAGAATTTATTTATATTGTTTGTATGATACTGTTTTTGTATATAGTAATAGAAGTGTTTGATTTGGAGTGGGGTGAATTTTTTAGGTTTGTATCATTATTTAACAGCTGTTAGTTAATTTTTTTGGCTACATAATACATACATATGTACATACATAAATACATATGCCGCTGCTAGCAGAAGTTAAGCCAAAGTTTAACGCATCTTTCTATGCTAGTGATACCAGATTTATGTAGTTTAACCTTTTTAATGGGAATGTTTCTTTGTTTACTAAACTTTCATAACATGCATCATGTTTACCAAATTTGAAGATTGGATACCTTTCCCCATGTATCAAAACGTTTAAAAAACTCATTAAAAGAGGTTTTAAAATTGGTTAAACAATCAAACCCGAAACAAAAATTACCCTAACCAGCCAAAAAATGTGTTTTTCGCGAAAACCTGCACCAAATATAAATAACCAATTCCGAACCGGACAAAAATATCCTATATATGACACTAGTAATGTAGCTTTCTATTGGTGAAACAATTTTCAAAATCGGTTCAGTGGTTTGGGAGTGAAAGCGTAGAAAACAAACAAAAAAACTCACTTTCACATTATTTTATGCTTGCTTAATATTATAGTAAGGATAAAATAAATATTTATTCAGTTTAATATCTAGTAGTGTTTCTGTGGCAAAGACCTTAAGGATTATTTAAGTCGACTTGATAATATATAATGATGTTGTAATTATTTATCCCAAAATATTCCTGGGAGAAATTTTAATTTGGGCGATGTTTAATGAAATACCAGCCATGTTTGCATTGGCGGTCCTTTGATCAACCTTTTGATAAAAATACATACATACATATGTTACCTTAATATAGAAAGGTCCTAACGCATTTTTTTAAATCGAGTTTTTTTATATTTCTAACATCGAAAAATGCAAAAATCTCGATTTCAAAAAAATAATGATTTAGGGCCTTTCTATATTAAAGTAACGATATGTATCTTCCAGTAATGTTTGTTAATTCAAATATGACATTTTTTACTTAAATAGATAACATACAAATTTTATAAAATATTTTTGGCAGTTTTTTGCTCATGAAAAAAAATGAAAAAACCTTTAAAACACTTGTTAGGATTCCTTTAAACAAGTGGTGAAAAGGAAAATGTGTCAACAACATTATCTGCCTTTAAGACAGAATGAGGAAAAAATTACGCCATCATTACCAACTCCTTGCCACATAGGATACCATCATCGCTGTAAGTGTTTACTTGCACGTTATCTTTATAATCGCGATCCTGGTCAGACGTTACTTGAAACGCATGACTTCTTATCATCGAATGCGCACCATGACGAACCACGGAATAGCTGTAATATGATAATATCCGTCCGTAGACCGTATCATTTGTCACTTATTCTGATAAATATAATACTGCTATTAATGACAAATTTTGCTCATGTAGTCCAATCACACAATTGTCAACATCTTCATCCAAAAGCTCATGAGGTATGTCTATTCTTATTTATATTTTAATATTAATTATAATTTTTATGTGAATTTTATATATAAATATGCATGCCGCTACCTTAATATAGAAAAACCCCAATTCATAATTTTTTGAAATCTAGATTTTGTATGTTTCGATAGAAGAACATCTAATGTATCGAAAAATGTAATAATCTCGATTTCAAAAAAATAATGAGTTAGGGCCTTTCCTTATTATTATTACATATAATGGGCCACATTCATGGTATTTGAATACGCCTTGGCCTTATTGATAAAAAATATCTTTGATTTATAAAAGGTTTATAAAACACATTTCCAAACAAAATTTGTACTCATATTTTAATCCCTTTATAAAATACTCGTAAAAAATTTATGTTATTGCAAGAAAAAAAAAAAGATTTGGGAACTAGTAAACATAGGTATTTGACGAGAAACTTTGATGTTTTATAAGTATTGGTGTTAGGGTGTACCGAATGTCAGTTGAGCGAAAGAGGGTAATAAATTTACGTATTAGCGAATGCAAATGCTAATGTGAAATCGAATATGTACTCACAATATTTGCATTATAAAATCATTTGAAAATTTTATATCCAGATAGCGAAAGCTATACCTCGTTACACCGTAATTTGTATATTTACAGTTTACGTAATTTTTTATTCACCCTTATGGTTATTAAAAGGCGAACATTTTGTTCACGTAAAATATTTCCCGTCAACAAAAAATGGTGAACAAAATTAGAAAATAGTACACTGACAGAACAACAACGCAAGCATTGGCGATCACAATTTTAGGGAAAGGGAACATTTTTCACGTGAACTTTCATTCCCGATAAAGGTCATTAATTCTGTGGCAATAAGGAATAAATTCAGTGAAGTGTTCCGTACGCACACTAGAATTGTAATTCAATACAAACTTTAGCCTATATATATAATAAATAGTTTTGCCTTTTTGTCGTTTTTTGGGTTTTGAGCGTTTTTTAGTTTTGACGTTTCTTGCATGTTTTGGGTTTTTGACGATTTTTTAAGTTTTGGCGCTTTTTTAGTTTTGGGACTTTTTTCCTCGTTTTGTCGATTTTTTCGGTTTTTTGCTTTTTTTTTTATTTAGGCGATTTTTTTCATTTATGCGATTTCTTAGTTTTGACACTTTTTTCGCGTTTTGGCAATTTTTTCGGTTTATGGCGTTTTTTTTTTTTTTTTTTGTTAGTTGTTGTAGTCTGTATAAAAATACACTAGTTTTACAAATTTCAAGTAATTGTACATACAATTGTAGGAATATTACATGGGATTTTTAAAGTTTCTACATACTCTGTCCAAATTGCAGGTCCGTAGTTCTTACGGTTTCTGAGAAAATAGTCTGTGACGGACAGACGGACAGTGTAGCGAAAACACCAAAGGTGAAAAGTGCGAAAGTAATATTTTACTGTTTTGCAAGAGAGCACTGTTAAGCGTTCAATTTGATTTTCAGAAATTTATATCCTTTACAGTTAAGTTTTGAAATTCTCTGTTTTTTAAGCACTAATCGCTCTACAAACTATAAGTAATATATATGATTTGAATAGGCTAAAAAGTTCGTATCGCTTTTTAAGCCAAATTACATGTGATAATTATTAATGAACAAATAACACCAAAGTTAGTTGTAAATATTCTGACAACACATACTTGAACGGAACAGCTAGCCGTTTTCGAAGGCCACTAAACCTTCATCATCACCACTAAACCTTCTTCTGTATTGTAATTTGGCTTAAAAAGCGATACGAACTTTAGCCTATTAAATCATTAATATATAGAAACAAATGAAGTTCGAAAAATAATAATTAAATTAAATATAAGTAATATAGTTTATAGTTTAATTAATCAAGCCATAACCGGTTAAAAAAAAGCTTAAGCGACACGTTTTTTTTAACGAAAATGGATTATTTACGATCGCAAATAATAGATTTTGGTAAAATAATAAGTTCGAAAATTATGTCACTTAAGCTTTTGTGGCGGTTACGACACGAAATGATCAAAGTGCTTGCAAAAGAGTTGCAACTATGGTATGATAAAAAATACTTAAAAATAAAAATATGTATGTAGTTCTAAACATGATATACATAAATATAGAATTTTCTGGCAAACATATATGTATAGCGAGATTTTGTCTGAAGTTGACTTATGCTTTTAAGCGCATGCTAAGAAAAGCTCAACTCTTGGATTGAGTTCAAGTAGGGGCAACTTCACAATAACTTTGTGATTTAATTAAAATTAAATTAAATTAAATTGTTGCGAAAAAGCAATACAATTGATGTACATACATATGTATATAGTACAGGGTGGGCCAAAAGAAACCAAAGGGTGTAAAAGTTTAATAACTTTTTTGTTTATTAACTTTTTTTTATTTTTTCTTTCAGATTATATAATATACAAAATGGAAATTTTTTTACACTAAGTATGAAAAATGATGTCTCTTAAATGACCACCGTTTTCAGCTTCGCACTGATGGGCTCTTTTTAGAGCATTTTCCATAACATCTTTCAAAACTTGTGGCTGTAGCGTTCGAATTTCTGCAACAATGTTTGCCTTGAGTTCAAGGATTGTCTCTGGCTTGTTCACATACACTCGCTCCTTCAAAAACTCCCAAAGAAAATAGTCCCAATTTCGAGAAATTATTCGCTCTTGAAATTTAACTGCAAAATTTAGACGTTGAAGATGATATGCGGGTTTTAATTCTTGGACCAATTGCACCTTATATGGGTATAACTGTAAATCTTTTTTTAAAATGCGCCGTAGTGACGTACGAGACATTTCTAGCTGAGCAGAACGCCTTCTGCCAGATGTTTCTGGTGCTTCGTTAACACTTTGCTGTACTCGTTCAATATTTTCCGCAGTGCGACTTAAACGTGGTCTACCGGTTCGAGGCTAATCTCTTACGCTGCCATGTTGGTGATGACGATTAACTAAGCAACGAATCATCGCTTCAGAGGGCGAAATTCTGACGTTAAAATGTCGACGATATGCTCTTTGCGTTAAAATAATTGAGCTCTGGTTTAAATAATAAAATTCTATTGTTCTGGTTCTCTGTTCAGTTGTGAACCTCTCCATTATAAATTCTCCAAGTGTTGTCTATATAATCTGAAAGAAAAAATAAAAAAAAAATAATAAACAAAAAAGTTATTAAACTTTTACACCCCTTGGTTTCTTTTGGCCCACCCTGTATATAATACTAGTTTCTTTAATTTTCAATAACATAGAAGTAAACTAAATACCAAAAGATCAAATGTTTCTAAAGGATTATTTATAAAACTTAAAGTAATTATCTGCAATTAATTTGTTTCATATTTTATTTTAAATCTTAGTGGATTTTCGTAAGGAATGTTAATTATACGAGTATGTGCTATTATCAACTTATCTCGGTTTAACAGCGGTGTAAAAATTAAATATGTATATATTTATGTTTATAAAATTTTGTAACTTTATGACGACATAACAGAGACGTGTTGGAATTTTTGTTTGGTATTCTTTCAGCAATTCTTTATACATATTTGTGTGCAGGTAAATATGCATGTACTCGTATTAGAGACCTGCGTAAAAAGTCTTTAAATGTAAATATGTCATGATTTTTTAATGTATTCACGTCGCATGTATTATACTAAACCAATAATAAATGCTGTCGTACTATAAGCGAAGCACGATGGATGTATTGGTGTACGTGTATATCAGTGTTAACAAGTGATGTCGCAAGACAGCTTGTTTGTAAGAAACATTCAAAAGAAGTACTGTTGATAAGTGTATGCTTGTTATTTTTCATATTGTACGTTTGAGTGTGTGTGTGTAATATATAGATGGTAAGCTATTATGTAGTTAACCGCACACAACTAATGTTAATGCATGTGTGTGCCTTTGCATGTGCGCAGAAAAATAAAAAATCATACACACATACATGCATGATGTTTGTACACGCGCTCATGCGTAAAAAGAAGCAAATATCGCAAATTCTTCCGTCACGAAGTGTTTTCTTCTTTACTCTTATACCTACAAAAAAATTTCGTGCAAACAGTGTTGTTAACTTTTGTTTTATAAGATTTCGCTGTAGTAAAGCATTTGAAAAATCCCTCATGTCTTGAAAGTTCTTATAAGATGTCTTATGCAGGACACTAACTCGTATCTCTGTATAACAGTGAACTCACGCTAAATGAAAAGACCTATCGAGCCATAACCGCTAAAAAAGCTTAAGCGACACATTATTTGGACTTCTTTTTTTTTTGTTTTTGACGAAAATATATTATTTACGATCGCAAAGAATCGATTTTGGTAAAAAAAATTAACTTCGAAAATTATGTCGCTTATGTTACAATTGACAAAAAATCTTCACACCTATTAAAACTTTACATTTAACGTCAAATAAATAATTATTACAGTGATTTTATAATTCTTAATTACTTTACATTTTTTATAATTTGTTGGATAACTTTGTTTTTGATTTAAAATTATTTGCTACGATTGTTTTTTTTTTATTGAAAAATTTTGAGCCACTTTTTGTGGGTTCACAAAAAAGTAATCTTGACCAATTTTGTGTTTTATTGATTAAACTAACAGAGAGTTCACTGTATATTTTTTTTTTACTTTTCTTACGGTAATTTTATTGTTGTTGCTAGAAAGGAGTGTTACGAATTTATTTACATGCTGTAAGTCATCAAAATTCAAAAACTAACCGATCAACTTGGATAATGAAAACCTGTTTCTGTATGCCGTACTACTTATTAGTACGTGTGCGAACATTGTTTTATTTGCAGATTTAATTACAAGTTATTAATTTAAAAAATATATACATACATACATTCATATGTACAAATGTATATACAATATACGAGTACATACTGTATGTGTAACAATAAATATTTGAAAAGTAATTTAAGTTACTGCTATTAGACCGCAAACAAATTTGTTTTTGTTTTAATAAAAAAAATCACAAATTTGCAAAACTCATTTCGAGCTTGCAATAAAAATTGGTATTCAATAAAGTTATCAATTATATTTTTTTAAGGTCTTTCTTCAAACTTGTTTTAAGATGAGAAATTCAAAATCAGAAATTTAAAAATAGCCATCCCAACTGGAGTTTCTACCCGGGGAAAAATCCCGGGAATTATTTTTTTACTAATCCCGGGAAATTTTCAGCGGGAATTTTCGGGAATTTAATATTTACGTTTTTGGAATTTGCTTTCTTTACATTGCTGTTCGTTCTTTTATTACTTAAAAGTACAATTTTATAACGATGCATAATATAAGCATGGAAACAGATGTAATAGAAGCTTCCGAGGTGACCCAAATAACTTCAAGAGTTACGAAATATTTTCAACCTAAAAACTCTTTATGGGAAATAGTATGTAGGTTCACAGATGTAGATGGAATTTCGATACATGCTATAACTGAAAGCATATGAATTTATTTGTTTTTGTTTTGTTTTTGAAATATTGTTGTTCTTGAAATGAACGAATGAAGTTGTTTTGTTTTTAATTTAAATGTTGTATTTTAATTGGAATTTATTTGCTGGTGGTTAAGCATTGTCTATATATTTCATTGCTGCTTAGCCAAAGCATCATTAGACTTCAACCACATATTTTGAATAGTCACAAAACTCTTATGTTATGCAAAGACTTTTAAGAAATATTTGAGTTTTCACATATGATAATATTTTTGGAAATCAAAGACAATGCTTAACCACCAGCAAATAAATTTAAATTAAAATAAACTTATGACAATATGTCTTATAATAAATTTCTTAAATGTTAAACGCTGTATGTTTTTTTTTTCATAAAATTATATTTTTATTGAGGCCATTTAATTAAATTCATATGTTTTCGAAATTCCCGGGAATAAAATATTTTTTTTCTCGATTCCCGGGAATTGAAAAAGTTCGGGATATTAGAAACCCTAATCCCAATTGATAAAATTAGCTAAAAAGTATTTTAGAAAACAAATCAATCAATCAATGACCAGCATTAGTGCATAACTATACCTACATACTCGTACATACTTATATGCCTCAACAATAAATTTCAACGTATTTAGAAAAATTTTATTTTAAAAGTAATTTTAGAAAATATAGTGTGATAAAAGAAAACCTTAGTTCATTTAACTTTATATAACTCTGATTTTCCTCGGCTCACTGAAATAGAGTGATAAGTAATAAGCTAAATTTGCCTTATATCTCAACTAATTGAAATATAAGACCATAATTGCACCACACATTTGCAGCATCCGATACACTTTTTAAGCCTATAAAAATCAGTGAATATCTTAAATCGATTTGACGAAGACTTTTGAAGTTATTAAAAAACGATTTTAGTCAACGATATCTATCGAACGAATAACACGAGTTTGATCAAATTGGCAACAATCGTCGTGTTCTTTTGAGGTTAACAACTGATTATATTTAGAACTTGATTGGCTTAGGGCCATTATTACAACTTAAACTTATGTAGTTAAAAGTAGGATTTTATCGGACGTATAGTATAAAAAGCTTTCCATTATTACAAATTGGATTTAACATTCCAGGTAGGATAAACTTCGCTAGAATTTATCGCTCAATTTAGGTAAAAGTAAAATTTTGCAAATTATAGTTTTTATACGTCCGATAAAATCCTACTTTTAACTGACTTTAAGTTGTAATAATGGCCCTTAGTGGTTTAAAATTAAATAGAAAAAAATTTTTTTTTTTTTTTTTTGAAAATTTTATTTTCGAAAATTTTCGAAATCGAATCGATTTGCTATTTTACGATGTCTAACTGAGCTTCAAATCTTTCGAAAAGAAAAGCTCTTTTCCAACAAAATTCATGAATTGGACTACGAATTGCTCCTTCATCCGCCCTATTCTTTGGAAGCCAAAGTGATAATTTCTTGTTCCTAAACCTGCAGAAATGTATCGGTGGTAAAAGAATCTACTCCATCGATGAAACAAACATATTATTATTTTGGTGATATCAAACATTGTTTTATTTTATGGCGATTTCTTTTCTGAAAATAAAAATATGTTTCACTATACATATGTAACATTTTTAAATGTTACCTAGAATCACTCAAAGTGCTACATATTCTGTTACTACAATCGAACAAAATTAGTTGCTTTTATTTACAACGGTTACATTTTATCATTAATGGGTGCATTCATAAGACATAGCTACTGCGCAACCGTTGAGCGTTTGTTTTAGAAACGCCTAGTTGAGTAATTCCGCTCCACTCAACAGTTGAGTAATTTTCCATCATAAAATTTTTTCGCTACCTATAGTCAACGTGTTGTGCTCAGCCTAAACAGCTGCTCGAATAGAGTTATGCCTATTATATGCTTTGTTAGGTGGAAGGAGCAAGTATTTGTTAAATTTTATATTACAAATGCGATGAAGTAACGAAATAAAGATATAAAATTAAATTATATGCATCAAGCCGTTTCTAAGACGTAATTTTTGGGGCCAACTTCTACGTCTTATGAATGCGCCCAATGTAATGTAATGAAGCGGTTTTTAAGGCTATTTGCGCACACTTTTATGATTTTTAAGCACACATTGACATCACTAATTACATCTAAAAGAATTAAAGCAGCCACAATATTTAAATAAATATTTATTTTTATTAATTTTTATAATAATAATTTTTATATTTTGTATTTAAGAAACCTTCTCTTGAAATTATAAACATGACATGCAACATAAAACCTTCGTTACCACAGTTGGAAAAAATGGCAGTATGTACACCTTGAATAAAGTGGGGGTAAAGGCTTCATTAGTCTTTACTTTCTGTTGCTGTTCTGTGCTGTGCCGTTCTGCTTCTAAATTTGAGTACTTACTTATTCTGCAGTAACTAATCAGCTGTTTCTGACCAGAAGGTCGCAGTTTTCCACTAAAGCGATGAGTTTTGCATCGTCCACTGTTGAGTTTCAATATAGTTAAATTTTTTTCTTTTAAAAATTATTTTTTTTAATTCTAAAAGTTCAATCACAATTTATTTCAAAATATTTTTATTTAATTTATGCTGTCACTTACAATATTTAAAAATTTTTTGGTTTTCACAGGTTGAACCGTAAAAGGGCTATTAGACAGGCATACTTGTCTGCAGACATGTACGATGGCATACCAAATCTCACTGTCTAATAGCATGTTTGTCGAGTACGTTAGACATGTATGTTGGTTATCAAAAATTTTTGATTTTCTGATGTCTGTCGCATACCAACAGTCTCGTCTAATAGCGTGTCCGTCACACTTTCATATAAAAATTCAGTTCACTTGTTGACGCTGCTGAGTGCGTATCGGAAATTTGTGAAAAATATGTCTTTTGCTAATGTTATTTGCTGTGAAGAGTTCATTGAGGAATATAAAAGCTTGCCAAAATTGTGGTAAATAAAAATTAAGATCTGTACCACGACAAAAAATTGAAAAATAATGGATATAATAAATTAAAAGAAAAATTTGTTCCACATCATTGCCATGCTTTTGCTTCAATAATTTCTGTGTACTGAAGTATACCGTCAGCGTTCGACAGTGCAATAGCAAAACCCAAAGTATGCCATCGTACATGTCTGCAGACAAGTATGCCCGTCTAATAGCCCTTTAACAGAACAGAACGAAACAGAAAAACTAACGACTTGTACTAGATTTCTATGAACAAAAAAGAGTCAGCTGATTCGTAACAGAACAGAAAGTAAAAACTAATTCTGTCTTAAAATATGTAAGTCCCGGTTCACACGTTTCAACTTTTGTTGCTCAACTCGTAATTCAGCTGTAAGAAAGACGGAGACGGAAGTACAAATATCTCTTTTTTTTCTTACAGCTGAACAAAAGTTGAAACGTGTGAACCGGGCCTAACATATTTACATGTTTTTCATGCAACATATTCAGAAAATAAATTGAAAATTTTTCCCACAGTCGTATATTTTGTACAAACGAACACAGAAATGTAAAACATGTGACATATATGCAACATATTTGTCAGAAAAGAAATCGCTATTAGTTTTATTCAATTCTACATTTTTTTTGTCTGCGGAAAACATCCAGGGTTTATGTCGGCAATCTAATATTATGTTTCCGCCGACTTTAAATCAAGTAGGTTTAAGTAAATCACTTCAAAGGATTTCCGCCGAGCTTGTGAGTGATTTGTTGTTCGAATTTTCGTATTCAATTTATGCACGTACTTTATATGGTGGGCGCAGCAGCTGTAATGTGAATTTTATCGACTTGAAGTTGAGATAAATCCAGTTCGAAAAATAGTATTTTCGAAATGATTTAAAATAAATCAACTACTTTGAGGTGATTTATCCATATGCAAAATTAACATGATAATATGTATAAATTAACATGATTTGCTCAAATCACCATGATTGTCTAAATCATGCGGGTGGAAACATACTATAACCCACGAACTCTGGTCTGACAGGCTAGCATTGTTACCATATATGCATTTGTTCGGCACTCTGGTGCTTTTGGACAGCCGTGTTTAAGACTGAACTTATATTCAGGGCTATCATGAATAAAATTCCGCGTGAAATTTCTCCCTTTTCCAATTAGAATTTTTGGTTTTCCCTATGACTTGCTATTAGTTGGAATTATTCCCCGCGAAAAATTTCACGCGGAATTTTATTCATGATAGATAGCCCTGATTATGATATTTCCCGTGAAATTTATTGTATGGAATCTTTTTTCTTTTTGTAGATTTGTCATGATTCATAATTGCATACATACGACTGACATTGGCTTTTATGATTACTTACAAAGAAATTTCAAATATTTTTTCATTCCCAGGTAATTAATTATTAGCTAGTTTTTCTCTTGTAAAATGCACAAAACTGCGTACTTTGATTTTTCGTTTCATAAATAATTATTTTATAATTTAAACTGTAATACGAGTAATGGACTAGCAAAGACCAATAAACCAATCAAACAGATTTATTTTATTTAGTAATTCAAGAAATCAAGTAAAGCCAATTAAATAAAACACTTGCCTACGTACTCTTACATACCCTCTAGTCAGCCTAGAACCATATGTCTCTATGTCAATACTCTTTCTCCAGCGACAATTGCACTAGTTAAAATGTCGACAACTTTCCTTTTATGTGTGAGTAAAGATACGTTAGAGATAATAGTTCTAGTGTATTTCTGGTGATATTGTCAATTAACGCGTCAATAAATTATTTTTCTTTTTTATTACTCTGTGCAATAATATTAAATAAATATATGTAGACGAGGGTTACTTAAATCTACTAGTGAAACTTTTGTTCAAATATCAGTAGCACTATTGATAATGTCACTAGAAAATCACTATAAATTTACTATTGACAACGAGCGAGGAAATATCGATATTATAGGCTATAGCCCTTTAAATTTGGTGTCAATGTCTCCATGTGGTCCCAAAAGAACTACTTAGTCAGTAGTCCTACAGTCTAGTGGTGGATTTTCAATGACAAGCTGATGTTAAATGCAATAGATGATTACATTGGCTGGGGTACGTACACCTGGTCAGTAGTACTACTGACAATGTCACTAGTAAATCACTACAATTTCACTAATCGCACTTTCTGCAGGGTATATATGCATTTACATACATACATACATACGAGTACATACATACATATTATGTATGTATGTTCATATACAAGATACAAGTTAAATATGGATGTATCTCTACACTTTCATTACCTGTATGATTAGTATTTTATATCCTCATTGTGAATGAATTTCTGAGGAATGACTTTCATAATTAAATAAAACCTGTTGCACCATTTAAACTGATACTGAGTAATAATAAGCATTTATTTTTGGTCTTTTGCATTTTTGAAAATAAAAACAACTATTTTAAAACAAATGAATAAATAGCTGGTAAAACAAAATCAACAAGATAAACAATAATAATGACAATAATACAACATAAAAAATTAATTCTTTTGATTGATTTTGCTTTAATAAAAGCCAAAGAAAATGCAATAAACTTGCAGTGGATTCAAATCATGGCGAATGTGAGTACTTGTAGCGTTTGACCTGCAGGCTCCGTTTTTTTTTCAAGGTAGAGTTTTGCATTTTAAATAAAATTACGATTAAAAATTATAATTGTAAATGAAGCAGATATTCGAGGTTGTGATTAGTGTTGTTTTGTGAACTTTACAGATAAGTTAACATTTAGTATAACCAGGAAAACCAGAAATATACTTTTAAAATTTGCATATAAATGCATTTATTATTCTTATTATTATTTCATGAAAACCAATAAAAAAATTCAGTGAAACGCGACTTTCACCTGCGCACGAAGGGTTCCGTACGGACACTAGATATGTAATTCAATACGAAATTTAGCCTATATAAAAAATAGTTTTGGCATTTTTTTGGTTTTTATGTTTTTTTTCGGTTTTGAGCGTTTTATTTATAGTTTTGGCGATTTTTTTAAGTTTTGGCACTTTTTAGCTTCGACGCTTTTTTTTCTCGTTTTGGCGTTTTTTTTTGCGTTTTTTCATTTTGGCGATATTTTTTTTCATTTTGCCAATTTTTTTCATGTGGGCAATTTTTTTAGTTTTGGCGCTTTTTTTTCGCATTTTGGCAATTTTTTGTCGGTTTTTGGCGTTTTTTTAATTTTGGCGTTTTTTTTATTTTAGCGATTTTTTCGGATTTATTATAAAAATACACTAATTTTACAAATTTCAAGTGTCAATACGCATATCGAGAGCCTATATTCAAAACACGTCAACTCCAATTTGGTCAAAATGAGTTTCCGATGGCGAATAGCTCCCCTATGCAATATTCATCTATAGTAAAAATTTGGAATCAAAAAAAAATGATTTTCCCCGTTTTATAACTACCAATTTTTATTATTCTGCTATCTCAAAGTATATTTTTTTTTTTTTTTTTTTTTTTTTTGTGAAAATAAATGCTAATCCCATGTAAATTTCCAATATTTTTAAAAAATTTGTAATTTATAATAAATATACCTCATATCTAATTGCATTTGGCATGCTGAACACGAATCTGGTAAGGATTTTGATATGCTATGGCTAGTCTTTGAGATATGCTCACTTTTAATATATTAGTATAGAGGGGTTCCAATAAAAAAAAAAATGGAAATGTATGTATAACTTTTAAAATGTTAATCGAACAGAAACATTTTGTATGGACCGATTATAGTCAATGACACAAGCTTTCGAAATTGATAATTTGGAGTGACCCTGTTACACTAGAAAGTGAGTTAGAGAGTGCTAAAGCTGACCACCTCGATATTGAAGAGGCTTTCAGTCAGGCTTAAGTTATTTTTTTATGGTATTTTAAGTTTTTTCTTGTAGCTTTTCAATTCTTACATCTAGTATTGAGTAAAAGATTTCACAAATTGATTAAAAAATATATATATTAAAAAATAATAATTTTTTCCGACAAAATATGCTAACTCTAAGAAAATATTTGTTTTTTGATCGACTATCTCATAAAACTACGCAAACCAGTGCAAACTAAATTTTTTGTATACCTATAAAGTAGTAAGCATACATATTTAAATCATATTATGGAAGGCACATTATTTATTTTTACTATAATGAGCGAATTATCTAGTTTTTTTCGCTCTACTGAAAAGGTAGCTTTTTTGAGTTGACTAATTTTGAATATAGGCTCTCGATATGTACATACAATTGTATGTATATTACATGGGATTTTAACATTTTTCGTTGCTCGTTTTGGAACACCCTTTAATTTTTAACTCTCATGTATTTGTTGTTGTAGCGGCCAAGGTTCGACATACTCTGTCCAAATTTCAGGTCCGTAGCTCTTACGGTTCCTGCGAAAATAGCCTGTGACGGACAGACGGACAGCGTAGCGAAAACAATACACCTTTGGTGTACGGAACCCTAAAAATGATAATTTTTATATAAAAACAGATCAAGTGAAGAAATTTCTTGAAATATTCATGTGAATATGTATGTATGTGCCTCAGCGTAGTTAATTTTATTAACTGCCAGTTCATAGAAGCCATGTGAAAATTCTCGTCTGCCTATTTATATTGAAAACAAAAACAAAGTACTCAAAATTTGTTTTTGTTTTCATTATAAATAGACAGCCGAGAATTTTTACATGGCTTCTATACACTGGCAGTAAAGCTTCTTCGCATTGAAAAAAAATATTCAGGCGACTTCAAAAAAAAGGAGAAAGTTATAAATTTTTTTATGTATGTTATTTCATAACTCCGTTATTTTTATACCGATATTAAGAATTACTTTTTTTGTCTGAAAGGGTATGGGCGGAATTGCGCCCATTAAAATTTACTATAAAGTTTCACGTGTTTCTACATAAATATACAAATAAATATAAACATAAAAATAAAGAAACAAGATAAAGTATAGCATATGAACGTTTTTAAATGTTAGTGCACCAACGTGCTAACAGTACAGTATGGTACCGAACAGCAACGTTCGGCTAACGAGCCCTTTAGTACTTTTATCGGGTTCGTTAGGGCCAATTTCACCAACTTATTTAAATATCAATTCATATTTAAAAATAATTTTTTCATAAAAAAATTAATCAAAATCGACATTTAAATATGAATTGACATTTAAATAGAGTTGGTGAAATTGGCCCTTATTGTAACTTAACCAGCGCTGCCAAATGGTACATTTTACATTTCAATAAATTTTTTTAATTCCAATATATATTTGAACGGTATCTGTCGACATCGTGTGTCAGACTGTAAAAGTTTTTATATTTAATTTTTTTTATGCTCTTAAAGATCATACTACTTATTTAATTTATAACATATAAACATATGAATAAAATAATGTGATACACATATCAGACGCTTCATCCCTAGGTGAAATTCGGAAAGATAAGCGAACATATCATAACAAATCTTGTAAAAAGCCGGCAGTAATGAAACTATAATATGAGATACAAATTCTCTTGGACAGTTCTTTCTTCTGAAAAAAGTTTTCTTGTTCGATATGGTAATTTCTGTCCTCAAACATATATGGCAACACTGCATTCAACTTAAAATTAATAGGGGTGTTTCTTTACTCTACATTGGGATCCCGTGGGATCCTGATTTGCGTTCCCGTACTCGAAAATTGGGTAAATGAGAGAGGTTTTGTGGGAGTAATGTTCTTCTTCTTCTTCCACGAAACATCCCGTGCTTTTTCTTCGTGCTAGTTTGGGCAAACACAAAATCAATCAGGCGTTTGAAAAATAAACAATTACAAAGAAAAATTACATTTACCTAAAAACTAAAAAAAAATATAAAAATTTATGAAAACATTTTTAAAAACCAGTGGCAAACAAAGTTTTATAAGTTTTTATATGAAATTAAGATAAAGACATATAAGTATGCTGAATCATGTAAGTAAATACGTACTTTTATGCATTTTTGTATATTATTGAGCGAAATTATAGTTTACTCTCATTTTACCGAACTTTATCCAAAAAGTAAAGAAACAAAGCTAATATTGAATTTAAATTCATTAAGTAAGTACTTTACAAGTTATCTAATCCAGTTGTATGTAACGCGGATTTTATATAATTTTATCTCTATAGAACTATTGAAGTTGAATAAAATTAAGATAAATATCAATAATATACTTTTACCACATTAAATTTTGCGGTTAAACAACTTATCTTATGAATTCTTTTCAAGTATTAAATTACATACTTACTATTCGTCATTTATCTCCATTAAAAGGTTGACTTTAATAAATGTTCATTTAGTTCACTTAAATTTTTTTTTGTGCAATTATTGCGAGGGTTGCAATTTAAACTTTACAAAGAACTAAAATATTTATAAAAAGTTTAATTTTGTCCAATGTATTCTGCTGAAAATCAATTCAGCTGTTAAGGAAACTTTTCCACTATCAGGCAGCTGTAAAGTATGCATAGAAAAAAATTATAATAATTGGGCTTTATTACGAGTGTCATAATACGACTTCGACTACGACGATTTTGTAGAAGACTAAAGAACATTGCAACATTTTTGTTTTAATCTAGTACGAAATGGTCGTAGTCGTAGTCGAAATACGACACTCGTAATTAGGCCCATTATAATAGATATTATATAATATAGATATTATTATTATATAATTTATATATAATCTAGTTTTCTTAAGAGAAAAAGCTTTATTACAGATATGCATATCGTTATTGTGTGATTTTTGCCATTAACAGCGCCAAATGACAAGTGATAATTTTAAGGAACAAAATCAGACTTGTGTCGAACTCTTTTAGTAGCTCGTTTTTGACACAAGTCTAAACAAATTACAAATTATTGTGACAAACACTAGCTCACATCTTCATTATCAGCATTCTTGTGCTTTGGTCCAGTGTGTGTGGTGCCAAATGGTGCAAGCTTCAGCTCTATATACATATTTTTAAATGCAATCAGTATATATGAATTGGTTTAATTCCTCGATCTTCAATTTGTTTAAAGTTTTTATAAAATGAAAGCTCAAATTTGCCATCTTTAATTTACAATAGTATTGCTATTTTTTGTTTGTTCTTTACTAATCATTTGTTAAATTGCTTATTTTTGTTCTACATTCTTGGGGTATGTTACGAGATACAACCGTCGTATATACAAACATTCTAGTACCTTTACATATCACATTATCAGCCTACAATACTCCTCAATTTAAATTGGCTTGTAAGCTGTTGTACATATGATTTACTATATTTTTTTTGTAGTTACGAGTATCTTTAATTGTATCTTATAATTTTTGTCATCTTCATTAATTTGAACCCGAGATATTTTTACTTGTTGTCTAAATAAAAACCAGAGATGGAAAGCTAACTTTTTGGCATTTTATTATTATTTTTTTTTTTTTTTTTTGAAATATTGCTAATAATTACAATCACATTATGTATATATATTTTCGAAGCAGGTTAGATTTTTTGCTGGAAATTTAATTTACTATTCCTAGAAAGATAGGCAAGCACTCTATCCACCAGAGTCTTTTAATCTATCGATATACACATTTCCATATCAAATACATAAATGTTTGAGTATTAAATTTTTTTCCTATATAGTATCAAATCTTATTTATTTAAATTTTTCTTTGGTTAACTGAAAATTTGTAAAAAAAAATGAATTGTCCGATTATTTATGGCAACTTCAGTTGCTTTATCAACCGGTAACGCAACCTAAATTAGAATTAATATTCTATATTTATGATTTGATCAGGCTAAAGTTCATATCGCTTTGTAAGCCAAATTACATGTGATAGTTTAAAAATTCGTCTCTATTTTTTCGGTGTTACTTCATAACTCGGCACATTTTAGACCGATTGTAAAAATTTTGTCTGAGAGGGTATAGCTTCCAATTGGCTTCATTGTAAAAAAGTAGGCGGGGAAACATCCTCAAATATTTTCTTTTAATTTTATATTCTACATATTTGATTGCTGCGAAACCTATAAAACACCTTTGATTCTTGTAATTACACAATTTGAGAGTTGGAGTTGGAGAGTGCGGGGCTCCGCACATTAAAATTTATTATAATATTTCACGCGGTTCGACTTAACCGATTTTTACAAAACTTACCACACACCTTGAGCTCTAAAATAGACACAATCTCCCATTTAAAAAAATGTGCGAAGTCACGCCCATTAAAATTTAATATTTTATTTTAAGTGGTTCTACTTTACGGATTTTTACAAAGACACGCACCCTGAGCTCTAAAAAACACACAATCTTGGATTTAAAAAATGGACAGAGTTGAAGTTGGTTTTTTTTGGCAGAAAGAATTATTTTTGTATATTTTCATCTTCTCAAATAAAGAGTAGTTTATTCAATTATGTACATTTAAATTTTTTCAATTTTATCAATTTTAAAATTAGTGGTTGCCAACATATTGCAATTTGGCAGGTGAAATAAAATCTGCTCATTGCCAACTGTTTGCAATTGGCATCGCATAAGCTTAGGTTTTCGCTTTTTATGTTTTTGATTTGATTTACATATATCAGCCAAGAATCTATATTGTGGTTTTACTGTGTAATTCAATGCAAACAGAAAATCGTTCAAATTATTTTTATTATGTTACTAGATTTCCCCGCGTCTTCGTTCGCATCCAGAAGCTGTATTTATACCAATTTTATCAAAAAGAGAAAAAATACCAACAGCACAAATTTGTCCCGTTTTACCCTGTTCCGCGTAACTTTCGTAATTTTTTCTTTCATATTCTTCTTCTCCAGACAATAACAAACAAAATAAAAAAGAATTGGGCGTATTAGACCAGCCATTCAAGCGTGATGCCGTGCCAAAAAAAGTTTATTAATTTATATATATATATATATATATATATATATATATAGATAAACGTTTTAATTCGAAAGGTCATTCTTTCGATTCGAATTACAGAGCAAACCCCTAATAGTTCGATGTAAAACATATTAATTTATTTGCCTTAGGACTGGTGGTATATGTCTAAGCTGGTTCCAGTGCTCAAAAAAATTATGATGGATAATTCTAAATTGGTCCAAAATTTCTGCTAAAATGTTCTACGGAAGAAAAAATAAAATGTTAGATTTTAAATTTACAAAGCTTCTTTTGGTGGGTGTTCTGTAAATCGCTCGTTTTTAAATCGCCTAATTTGGAGGAAGGAGTTAGATTAAAAAGGTGATTATTGCATTGATTTTAATGTTTTAGATTTCTAAGATATTTTATACGAACTTAAGTTCGAGTACACTAAATCGTGCGATCCGCAGAACACTGTTTTTCGTTTTTGGAAATCGCACGATTTCAAAACCCCTCTTATGCCCGTTATTTCTACGAACAGGTAATTAATTTACCTAAGGTTTTTACCTACGAGTTTGCTTTATAAAACTGAACTTACACGATAGATATCTGTTCACTAATAGATATCTATGGCTAGAAATAACGGGCATTATTTAAAGAGTGTACTATGTTTTTACCTGGGGCCTACTTCTCAAAAATCATATGAAAATAAAATATTTTCACAACTGTTTTAATTGTATTACAACACTTGTAAGTTTTGAGTGGCAGGTCCTTGTTCGTACAAAATTTACTATAGAGAGTAACTGCAGAGAGGTGCTCATTAATACGTACTTATAACATAAGAATATCCTAAAGATGCGTAATCAAGTGGAACTGTGCATGTCTTTATTTTAAACATACTAATGTTGTCATATTGCGAATCGGGAAAAAATTTAATATCTCTACTCATGATACAATTACACTAGGTACATGCAAGACTACAACAAAAATACAACACCAAAAACACATGTATTTTGTTGGTATAAGCAAATGGAAAATTGTCAGAAACAAATGTCTTTTGTTTATAAAAATAACAATTACAGGGTAACTAAAGTACAATTGCAGACGCGGCATTCCTGCATGATTATAGTTATTCAGTGTTGCCAATCTGTGTGTAGTTAGACAGAGTAATTAAATTCTTGTATAATCTGTGTGTAATTCTACTTTGGGTTTTATTTTTATTTATTTTTGTTTTAATTTCAACCTACGCAAAAGATTTGTAGTATAATTTTCTTCAATGTGTAATTGCCCTGTCGTAGAATGTGTGGTTGACTACAAAAATACTTAACTTATAGTTAACTTTTCTTAGACTGACTAAAAGCTAGCTGCAAAGTCATCCAGAACAAACCCAGAATTAATTCTAAAGTTGAGTACGTAATCGAATTTGGTGAGAGCCAACAAATTTATTCTGAGCTACTTTAAAACTCATTTCAGTTTTATATTAACATTTTGCTGTTGTTATTTTAGATGGCAGCTTAGCCGAGTGGTAGCGCGTTGAGTACACAACGTGTGATGTTATATGTTCGAGCCACAGAATTTTTTTTTTAATTTACTGACTACCAGCTGATTTAAAAAAGTCAACTTTAAGTTAGCTTAAAGTAGTGCCTAGTGAAACAATTGACTACCGCCTAGGACATCGCAATGTTAAAATAGTCAGTTGATTACATTGCAAAGTAATCCAAGTGTAGTCAGTACTAGTTGCGAAATAGTTAGCTTAAAGTTAGTTTAAAGTTAGCCAAATTTCCGATAGGGTGGAGACACAGCCATGTGTAAATTCATTGGCAACACTGTAATCATTTTATTCACATACATACACTAACATTTTTGCAGCTTGTAAACAAAGTTTGACAACTATTCGTATTGTATACATTAACAGGCTGGGCTTGTGCATGTACCTGTTATAATTGTAACATGATCTCTACTTATATAAACACAAAAATTAAATTACATACTATGAGAATATCCAAATGAGTAAATTTAGTGCCACAATAGTTTTGAGTACCAAATAATTTTGTAACAACTTTTACATCTCTGCTGAATACGTCAAAGTAACACATACCTACAAAACGATACAAAGAATAATATAAGTAAGTAATCATATTTTACAATCCAGCTACAAAGCGGTGAATATGGAATATTTAATTTACGAGATTTTTTTTTTATTCATATGCAAATCTGGTAGTATGTAAGTATGTATATGTTTCTATTTAATTGATTGTGGGTATAAAATAGTGAGATAATAATAATCTGTCTTACAGAGAACACTTTGGATTAATTTTTTGTATTATTGTATTTTTTAATAAAAAAAAAACAAATAAATATTTCAAGCTATAAATATTTATGCATTAGTATAAACTGATTGTATAAACTTTCAGTTTCATTTAATTGATTTTGCAATAAAAATATACATACTTCAAAATTCCATTTAAACTACTTGCTTAGCATAATAAATAAGTGTACCTACAATGCGAATAAAATTCAAATGAATAAATATTGTGTTTCCATAGTGAGGGCCTATGCTAAACTAAATTATTGTATTTTAGGAAAAATATCTGAAATAATGTTTTGATTTTGTTTGTTTATTTTCTTTTTTTGGTTTCCTCTGTCAATCAACAGTCCTTATAAGCTATTTCACTTGTTTTTTGCTGTTCAATATTAATAGGCCCAATAATTGACTTCTAAATTAAGTGTCATTTATACGTAATGCCCTAATTCTGTTCGACGATTGTATCGTCTTGTCTATGGACAAAAAAAAGCAGCAGTTGTGATTCTTTAAAACAATTATTATTTATTGTCTATGCTAGAAGGTTTGTGTATTTGCTTTATGATTTTGTTCCAAACATTATATCCAACACATTATTTTTCATATATTTTTCAAACTATTGCATAATACTTTAATTTAATTTTTATGTTTTAAAAACTTGGCAATAATATTTTTATTTTTCATTACCAAAGACAACAGTCTTTTTTGAAGAAAATAATTTAGAGAATTCAAATACAAGAGCTCAAAAGTATTTTCAAACAAAAACGTCCTAAATCTTCTTACGGAATTAGGGCATAAATGCCATTTAAGTACCGAATTAATTTTTTCAGTACAAAATTGAGTGACATTTAAAAATTTAAATGAAACTTAAATGCCCAACCTTGTGTATTTTTTTATATACATAGAAGTAACACTCAGGCAATAAATGCCTACTTCTACTACTAGTTGTTACCTTCTTTTAGAAAGGGATAGTGATAGAGAAGATAGGTGGTGAAGCAAGAGACAGAAAAGCTTCATTCTTTTACAACTCTGCTTTTTGCATCTTTTTAATAATGCAGCGTTGCAGCGCCTCTGGTGTTAAATGAAGCGTATTAATTTTTTTTTCTTCTTTTTTTTGAAGCTGTGGTTAGAAGCCATTTTATTGGTTATTTTACTTCGCCGATGATTCTGCTACACAATGAAGGACGGCGCACTGATGGTACATTAGGATTAGTATCTGCTGAAGTCGATATAGTTCAGTGACCAGTGACTATGCCTTCATCACTTGAACTTTCCTATAACAACTGACACAAAGGGACACTAATGCACATCAGAAAAATGCGTGTTGTTGTTATTTAATGACTGTTTTGTAGAAAACGTGCTAACTACTTCAGCCAACGCCACCCTTAAATCCTACTTAAGTTTTACAAGCACACCATATGTTGTTGTGCTTGTGTGTGTTTATTGAAAACATGTAAAGGGTGTTTTTTATTGAGGTATAAAACTTTAAGTTGGCATCACTTTTTTAACTGGCGGCCATTTTGTCAGCTGTCAAGTGATTAATATTTAGTTTGGTTTGCCATTTGATCATGAACAGGTTGACAAAAGAACAACGCTTGCAAATCGTGCAAATTTATTTCGAAAATAATGGTTCAGTTCGCGAAGTTTACCGCAAGCTCCGTCCATTTTATGGTCGATATAATCGTCCATCAGAGCAATTAATTCGGTTAAACCTGGATCGTTTTCGCACTACGTTTACTCTATGTGATAATACGCATCCGCAGAGACGTCGAACAGTGCGCACCGAAGAAACAATTGCCGCTGTAGAGCAAAGTGTTGAAGAGGACCCGAATGAATCGATTCGCCACCGTGCACAGCAATTGGAGCCGACTAACCGACTATTTTGTTCCCGAATTGGATGGCATGAATGTGGATGAGTTGTGGTTCCAACAAGACGGCTCTACATGCCGCACAGCGCACGTCACAATCGATTTATTAAAGGAAACATTCGATGAGCGCATAATTTCGCGGAATGGACCTGTCAACTGGCCACCAAGATCGTGTGATTTGACACCATTGGATTATTTTCTTTGGGGATATGTGAAGTCGCGCGTCTACGCCAACAAACCAGAAACGTTAGGTACTTGGAAGCCAACATTCGTGGCGTTATTGCCAACATACGGCCCCATATGCTCGAAAAAGTGGTTGAAAATTGGACCTGTAGAATTGGCTTTATTCGAGCCAGCCGCGGCGGCCACATGCCCGAAATCATATTTAAGCATTAATGGCATAAAATTATCCTTCCAATAAAGCCAAATTGATGGACGATTTTCTTGTGTTTTATTTCAATTTGAAGCTCTATACCTCTAAAAAAACACCCTATACATGAACATCATGTGGTCGCATTAAAAATAATTTCGTTTCATTTTCATAAATACAAAACATAGGCCGGGCTTCCATCTGTGTGCCATGTGCCAAACAAGCGTAAAAAAAGCGTAACCACTAATTACTAATGAAAAACTTTTAGATTCAGACATGTATTTATTAAGTTAAACAGTTTCATACATAACTAATATACAATTTTATAGAATCCAGCATGATTGCAAACTGTTTAAATATATAAATACATGTCTCAATCAAACAGCTTTTCATTAGTAATTAGTTGGTTACGCTTTTTTGGGCAAATGACACACAAGAAATGCCAGATGTAAACTCTAAAAGCTAACTTGATATTGGGCTTTATTGTATTTTAAGTTTTTGTCGTTTATAATAGAATATTTTCTTCCAACTTCCAACGCTATAAATCGTGGAATTTACAAATTAATGAAAGCTAATTTTTTGAAATCACTGTGATTTTCAGAACAGGCCCGATACAATACATAGTTTCATATAACGGAATAAATAAATAGAAAAAGGCGTTCTGATGCTCTTTTGATTTCAGAAAATGTGTTTTTATACAATTTTAATTTTGCTCATGTTTATAACCTAACTTTCTTATTTACATTAAACATCTGTTTTCTTTTAAAACTATCGACATGTCACAGTGCTGCCATATTTTCATAATATTTAAGTGGGCATTTAATTATATGACTGAAAAAATTAAACTACACTTAAGTGCAACTTAAAATTAAATGGCAAACTTTTCATATGATTGTTTGTTTGAGATTTCTCAATTTTCATAAGAATATTTACGAATATTTCTGTCTTTCTTATTATAAACTAACTGAACTGAACTGAACCAGTAATTTTATAAGTATCGTCTTAATATAAACCGCACCATAATTGTGTGTAGAAATATTTAATTTATTTCAAGTTTCGTAAAGTAGAAATATTCTCATCTTCGACTATAAAATTTTCATTCCCATCATGGAAATTTTTATTCGGATTTTGAGCTTATGTTTAATTTTTATACCTATTAAATATTTTTCTTGCCAGGAAACTCCCACGCATATAAAAAAAATCAAATGCGGTTTAATGCATCAGAACATCCATCATAAGTGTTTATTAAAATCTCAAAATGTTGGTGTTCAATTTGATACAAATAATTAATTGTGTTATTCATTTACTTCATGTACAATTGTGTCAAATTACTTAAAGCATTTATGTATATAAATAGTTGTACTCGTATTTATCTCACAAATATTTGATTACATACAAGATAAGTATGAGCAGTATCTTTCAAATTAGCAATTATGTAACTAAGACCGTCAATGATACAAACTATTCGTTTGTCTCTACAGCATCGATAGAAATGTGTATAGCACTTGAATGTTGTCATCACAGTAGAAAAGAAAATTAATTGTTATTTGCAGTGTTTGTTATTTAGTTTTTAGTACAGCTGTAGAATATATTTGATTAAGTTTAAAGAATTTCAAGTTTTTTTTAACCCATAGTGGCAGCAAATTCTACTAATTTTTACCGATCTATGGTAAAAGGAGGGTTAAACACATTTATGTATGTACGTTCATCTATACATTTACAACTTTTCATAACTAGAAAAAGTAAAAATTTAAATTGTTTAAGGACCTGACCCACGATATCGACAACGTTCGACTTGTCGCATACTTACATTTGAACCAACAACAAAATATTAAAATTTGTTTTGATTGAATTTAAGTGCGCCACAAGTCGGACGTTTTCGACATCGTGGGTTTTGGCGTCAATTTTTATTATTTGGGGCGTATTCACGCCCAATTTGGAAAATGTTAGTATTCGCCTACTTTTCTAAATTCAACACCGCGTCACTTTCAGAGCTAAAAGTGTGTGTCAAGTTGCATAAAAGTCGGTCAGGTAGAACAAAGTGAAATATAATATTAATCTTTAATGGACATGGCTCCGACTATGTTAAACACAAAATTATGGCATTTGAAGGCACGAAGCTCTTTGCCAAGCTTTGTGAGAATTGGATAAGTAGAAGTGCATATAATTTAATACTAACGTTTCATGGGCGTGGCCCACTTTTTGAACACAAGATGAAGTACATATTTTTCAGAGCCCAAGGTGTGCGCCAAGCTTCGTAAAAATATACAAAGTAAAACCACATGAAATATAACATTAAGTTTCAATAGACCTGTCTCTGCAAACTTTTTTGAATGTATGATTGTCTTTTTTTAGTGTTTAGGGTGTGTACCAAGTTTCGTAAAAATCGTTCAAATAGAAGCACGTGAAATATAATATTAAGTTTTAATGGGCGTGGCTCCGCACATTTTTGTTCAACTTCAAGTCTATGTCGTTACCAGAACCTCATATGTTTTCGCAACAATCGGATAAGTAAGATATCATAAAATCAAAGAAAAAATTTTGGGAGTATTCGCGCCCATATTTTTTACAATGGGACCAAATGAAATCTATAGGGTATAGATCAAATAAAAATTTATCAGAAATAATTTCTTATTCGGGCTCAAGTTCAGTAATTTCAATTCTTATTGAACGAAATATTTTTATTAATTAATGTGAGTTTCGAAAGAAGCGAAGAAAAATTAAACTAGACTTTTATTAGCTGGGGGGAATTACCGTTTCATTAAAATTTACGTTAAATAGCTGATGTTAATAACAATCTCTACCCAAGTAGATAGACTAGGGCACTGATGAAGTGCGTGGCTGCACAGAAAAATATCGGTATTTCCCCAGCTAATCAAAGTCTAGTCTAATTTTTCTTCCCTTCTTTAGAAACTCACATTAATTAATAAAAATATTTCATTCAATAAGAATTGAAATTACTGAACTTAAGCCCGAATAAGAAGTTATTTCTGATTAAAATTCACTACAGTTCAATTATATCTAAAAAATATCTCATAAAAAATTTATTTTTAAAATCGGTCTAAAAGGTACCGAGTAGTGAAGTAACATAACCAAAAAAAAAATACAGAAGATGACTTGGCAATATATAACACCCTGTTCCTTATTGATAAAAAAAAGAAGAGAGGTGTCTTAGGACATACGGTTATAGCCTTGCTGCTTTAGTTATATAAAACAAAAATTTCATGTGTGATGATGTCAAATTCTCTGCAAATATTTCAAAACGTTTCCATTTATTTCTTTTCTAGCGGCGTATGATTAAATTAATGTATTGTTTGTGGCCGGTGGCGGCTGTTAACCGGCTTACAGCCGATCGGCTCTTTTCTCTGGTTTGTGCTCATATGCAAAAACAAAACAAAAACAAATTAAGAAATCGTTCTCATGGTTTTTGTTGTTTTTGTTTCACTTACTTCAAAGAACGAAACGAAGCAAAATCAAACAATTTATTTCGTTTATTTTCATACTCCGCTTTTAAGTACAAATAAATCAAAACAAAAATATATTTATAACTTTAATAGTGTTGATTATTTTTGCTACGAAAATCACATCCTAACTCCTGTATCGCGCAATAAATAGCAAAGCTATAATAATCATTCTTATCCCTATTGTCAACATCAACACTATACAAAACGATATTGTTTGAGTTGTAAGCAACTCAAATTGTTATTCTAGTTGATGTTAGCGAATATTTTCGATGACTGTCAACATATGATTTGCATTTTACAAGAAAATTTGACGCCGATATTGCATTGCAACAACTATGAATTTTTCGTCGTAATTTTTGATAAAGGCTTGAACCAAAAAAAAAAAGGTATACCCTTATTTATAAATAAGGAAACATTTAGAATAACAGCTGGAGAAGAGTTTGAGAAATTAGTGGAAGAATCGCAGAAGAAATCTTCTTTAGGAGCTAGATTTTGCATAGGCACTGTCGCCAGTCATTTTAAACAACAACGGGAAGAAGTTGTAGAATTTTTAAATTATCTTGGTAAGCCCATAATATTAGAAGTTCAGTGACAAAACATAAAAAAATAATGAGCGCAAATAGAGCAATATACATTATAGTTTTGGCGAGACTTGGGGCTTGCCAACAAAGCTGAATGTCATGCATAGGCTGGAGAGATATTAAAACAGTTTACTTTTATCCGTTTCACTGGCAGAAGTGTAAACACCTGAAATTGTTGTGCCTTTTATGGAGTCTGAATCTATCTCACATATAAAAACATTTTTAATTTTTAAAGAAACTTTTAAATAAATTTTCAAATATAACAAACAAAACACGCAACAGCTGGTTCAAGTATTTATTGTTAGTCAACCTCTATATCATCTTGTAATGCAAAATTGTTATTGAATTGATGTTGACATTGAAAATAAAGTGATGTTGACACTAGAGTAACAGCGATGTTGAGGACGGCAACTGGAATAAGGGTAGAATATTTTTCTCAGAGATTTTTTTCTTTTTCCATCGTTTTTTCACGTTATTTTTGCAAGCGAACTGTATTAATATTACATCAATATTTTCCTTCCAGTTAAATATTAAAAGTTATAAATACATATTTTTGGGACAAGATCAGTAAATAATGTTCAAGATTATGAATAAGAATATTAACCTTTTTGGTTCACATGTAGTAAATTTTATGGGTGTGGTATACTACAGATTTTTTTCTGTCACACCTAGAATATCTAAAAACACAACTTTACACCTAAAATATTTTTTTGAAAGCCAAAGTTTTCTGTATTTTTTATTGTTAAACTTAAATTTCTTTGATTAACATCCAATTTTTAATTTTTACAAATCTTTCCCCCGTTTTCTACATTCACTGAGAACTGATAGCGGGAATAGAACTACACGGGACATTCACGATAGCATTTTTCCCTTCCAGGGAACAAAAATTTTATGAGAAGAAAAACTCCACTTGTTATTCATGATACATGTGAATATCATTTGCCACCTGATATCCTCTGTGTCAGTACTTCAACTTTTCACAATAATATATTTTTATGGCAATTACACACGTAAATAATATTCATTAAGAAATTTAATGGCCATCTAAATAAATCAGTTAACAAGTTCATGAAATTATAACAGATTACGATTAAAAGTAGCATCACAACTTATTCATACTGGCGGTATTTAACGGGTTAACTTTCTAAACTAAAGTTAAATAAATCACACATAAAGCTATGATTTCGATGAAACTAAATTGGTTTCACCGGTCGATACTTTTAAGGTCGTTTTCGACCACTTTTTCGCACATTTTATGCGGTTTTTAAACCACTAAATGGTCAAACCTGTATATCCGTATCCGTCATCAAAACGCACAATAAATGTTACTCATATATACATATTATTGCTGAGTTATGTGTGGGTTTAGTTTGTGTGATGCAAATGAACATAATTATGCAGATGTTGCGAAAAAATTAATAAAAACTGTATGTATGTCGTATGAAGTAACACTAGCCAAATTATGTAGCCAACGGCACCAGCTCTACCCACTTACATACATATCTCCACTTGGAAGTATTAATTCTATAATAATAAATATGCATACCTATAAATGAAATTTTAATTATAATTAATTTAAGACTAACCATGAAATCTATTTAACTAAATAAAGCGTTTTTATTCGAGCATGGGAAATGTAAAGTAAAAGTAGCAACAAATAAAGTGAAACACGCAGGCGGTGTTTTGAACTTGTGCTCTGAACAACAAAACTGCAAATTACCATAACTGCAATGCAACCCGATACTATGCTTCGATATCAATCCACAGCGCAAGACTCTTTACCCCACAAACTACATATGTATGTGTTGGTGTGGTCGGGTTTTCAGGTTTTTCTACTACAGGCATACATATGTATGTACATATGCATTAGAGATAAGCGATATTTCGAAACCTGTTACTTTTTCACAGCGATTGAAAAATCAATAATCACAACTGTGACTGAATTTATGAAGTAACAGGTTTTGAAAATATACATAAGCGTTATTCACAGTTGGCTATTGTTGATTACATATTGTAGCTTTGATAAATCGTGGTAGATTTAAAACACGGTAACAACAAAAAAGCATATTTTTTTAATTAACTATGCCTACACCGTCTACATACTAAAAACTGTAGTAGATGTTGTAACTGAATTTATTTACCAGAGTTTGTACAAAAGAAGAACAAGCTACATACAAATTCTCTCAGAGAGTTTCTTTGAATTGAACAATAAACGCTTTTTACAATACAGAAAAAAATCACTCACGCTTGGACGCTTAAAATCGTATATATATATAATATGACTTCTAGCATATAATCGTATATTTAAAAGGGGTTTAAATTTAATACGAACGGTGAATTCCGCTATAGTTCTTTCATACAAACTGTGATTGTTCTTGTTTGGTTACTTTACAGTAAATAAAAATACCACATTAATTTTTTTTTATACATTCAGCTTTTCGTCGGTTGGTTATTGGTTTGTGGTACAGTATATTCAAAATACATTATATCTGCAGCATTATATATCAAGAAAAAATCGTGTCAAATCGTCTTTTCTGGCTACTATGTATAGCTCTCACATTTTTGTATCTGCAATTTTATTGTCTCTCTGCCTCTTATAGGACAATTCTCAATATTTAGATGCGGTTGATTGCTAATTGTTTGTTCTTGTCCCTCTTCTTATTTTTATTCATCAAAATACAGCTAAACTCTGATCACATTCACAGTTTAAAAGAATAGCGATTTAGAAATCACGTTCACAAGGAGCAACATTATTAAAAAATCACAGTATCGATCATCTCTATTATGCATGCATGTACGTATGTACCATATGCTTATGTATATACTACACATACATAAATATTTCTTATTTCTTATTAACTAGTGATGCAAGCAGAAGCAGCAGCAGCAGCATCAACAGCAATCGTAAAAGCTTTTAAATCACAATTTACCAGCAGTTTTGAACAGCAGCTGCTGCTTTTACATCTTTGAATATGTTATTTGTTTTGTGGAGGAATACCATCAAAAACAAAAGTGAAAGCATTATACGATTTTGGCAAATGCCAAGAATTTAAAAGATTAATTTCTTTTAAGTTGCAATGCTTCTCTCATGGTTAATTATGTTGAGAAAAATTAAAATTTTCGTATTAAATGGGTAATCATCATCCCGTAACGCTACTCTACAGGCTCAGTTAGCCGACTGTAATGGAATGTAACTGCAACGGTAGTAAACAGCTGATGGATATTGTTGTGCGAAAAGTAATAAAGATGGTTAGAGAGATGTAATGTAACGTAACCTAATTTTGACATAACAATATCGATCAGCTGTTTCATACCGTTGCAGTTACATTCCATTACAGTCGACTAACTGAGCCTTAAAATAGTGAATCAGCCGACCGTTTTTTCTCTTTTAATAAAATAAATGTCACATAAACTGCAACCAAACAGAATTTCTGAACTTTGTTGTGTTGCTTACTAGAATCCAAAAAAGGTGTAGATACTCTCCAATCGTAAGTACTTAAAATTTGAAGGAATAACCGATTTTTTTTTGTTCAAAAAAGTGCAGTTATAGGATTATTGGAATGCATTATTTTTTTTCCACAAATATAAAAAAAAATTCATGTTTTTATTAAAAAATTTTCAAAAACACACTTTATAAGGAGGTAATTTTTGGAAAAGCAGTATTTTGAAAAGAAAGAAAAAGCAACTGCATATCGCTCTTTAATTGCAACAGAGGCATAATTCAAAAATCTGTTTTTGCAGAAAATTAATTTTAAATTTTCAATTTATATACATACAACTCAATGAATATATAAAATATTTTCTTTCCTTAAGAGGAGCGTGTCCAAGCATTTTCTATGAAACAAGATTAAGTAAGATATAACAATTTTTTTTCTGTATTATTAACTCCAAAAACGCTTTTCTGAGATATGGATGTCAAAGTTGCAATAAAGGAGCGACAGATGTAAAGAGTATTTTTAAAGAGGTATAAATCTTGGAAATGGAATAAAATAAAGATGCATTTTTTAAATTGACATGAAATTTACTTTATTCGAAAGACAATCTTCTGGCATTATAATTTAAATATGACTTCTAGCATATGACCGCCATGGCTGGTTCGGACGTAATCTAGTCTGGAGGTCCAATTTTGGATTACGTTTTTCAACATTTGTAGCCCTATATTGGCAATATAGGGCGAATGTTGTCCTCCAAGTGGCCAATTGTTTCAGGCTTATCGGCTAGACTAGTGGACTTCACATATCCCCATAAAAAAGGCTAGCGGAGCTAAATTGTACAATCTTGGAGGACAATTCACGGGTTCTAAACGTGAAAATATGCGATTACCAAACATTTCCTTCAATAAATCAATTGTGGCACGACCTGTGTGACATGTTGCGCCGCCTTGTTGAAACCACAGCTACAGCACATCATGGTTGTTGAATTGGATGAACGAAAAAGTCTATAGCGATCACCATTGACGGTAACGTTCTAACCAGCATCGATTTTAAAGAAGTACGCTACGCTCTACAGCAGCAATGGCTTATTCTGGACGCACTATACGACGCGACGTCTCTGTAGGGATTTATTATCACTTAAAGTAAACGTGGTATGAAAACGTTTCATAGTTAATCGAATTAATTGCCCTGAGAAAATGAAAAAATGGTCGCTAGTTAAAAAAGTGTTGCCAACTTATACCTAATTTACATTAAGCACTGGATGAAACTAGTTGCATGAAAATTTTTTATTTGTCAATAGGGTCCTGGAGGAGCAACTTATACCAAAAAAGTTGTAAAAAATGCATCAGAGATTCATTTAATGCCCTTTTTTTATATAACATTCTCTTTTATAGAGCTGCAATTAGCAAATAAAAAAAGTTGCGTGCAACAAAATTCATAAAATTTCCTCTTTAAAAAAGCACCCTTTATATTTGAATGTACCTTTCTGACAGAGTACTTTCCTTAAAGATATTTCTTTGATAATATAATTTTTGATTGGATACCTTTCTATATACACAAGGATCGCCTGCCTGGTGGTCTAAATTCGACCACTTGAAATGTGTGTAAATGTGTGTTTTCAAGTACAAAACAAAAAAAAATAATTGTTACATGAAAGCATATCCCTAAAGAATGATGTAATATATAAAGTAGCAACTAAGCACTGTTGTTGAATTCATTATTTTAAGCCTCTGCCCGCCTATCAGTTGTTTATTTAATTTTTTGTTGCATGTGTGCGCACAGCTCTGCTTACAAAATTAACGATTGTAATAAAATAAATTGAAAAGAAAAAATAATAATTAATACTATAGAAAATGCAAAATACAGTTAGGCATAAATTTTTAGTAAAATAAGTATTTCATTTAAACGCCACTAAACAATCATGCAATATGAAAATACATACATATGTACATACGAAGTCGACATGAACAAGAGATAGATGACTTAATTTTGATAGGGCTAACTTCCAAAACGTTGCACTACATGATTTGTATACATTTATGATGCTGTATTTACTACATACATATCTTATGTACAGACACAAAGTTATGAAACATTGTAATCATGAGCATCAACTTTGAAACTGATACGATGATTGTGTGAATTGTGAATTATCATCGTTATAAAAACACTACACTTTGTTCGAAGACACAATAATTGAAGTTTTGGAAATTACCCTAGATGTGCATACATGACATTTAATATAATTAATTTAATTTAATTTCAAAGTAATAGATCTTAGATATAATCAATGGACTTATGCCAACGATTTTTGAAATCCTCAAATGTACGTCTTGAGCTGTTCTTATCGTCTCAATTGTGGAAAAACTTTGGCATATAATGAGTTAATTCACTTTTGCTCAATTTCAGTGAAATAGCCAAATAGTGGGTGCAAAAAGAACTTCCGTACCATCCTCGTATATTAATTTAATATATTGATGATTTGTGTTCTTACATTTATTGTTTTTGTTGCCATTTTCGTAAAACATTTTTTAAACATTTAACTTACTGACTGACTGGCAGATTGATTGAGTGACTGTGTATAAACACGCACACGTACATACATATATATCTATGTATGTGACCAAGTCATTTGCAGAAAAAACACATTATTTTTCTACCTTGAAAATGGTTAAATTACATAATTTTTGCCCCAAGTACTATTCATGCATTAGTGTTATTGTATAATATTAATCTTAATATAATGAATCGACGATTGAAAGTATGTACAATCAAATGCCAGTAAATCTCCCTGAATGGCTCAGCCTGGAAAATTTACTGTTCTTCAATTAAATGTCGCTATTTAATAAATATTGAAAGACCCTAATCCCATATTCTGGGTCCTTATGAATAGGGAAGTCGAATAAGCGATGCCCGTCTGTCCGTAGGTCTGTCGGTGAAATCGGTTGTTCGACGAACGGCCCCAAGAAAGCTAAAGACTTCAATATTGAACAGATGTGTCGGAATTGCTACTTAGTTTCAATTAAAAGCTTTATCACAATATATACCGTTTATATCTAGTTTTTTTTTAATTTATTACGATTTCGTATCCAAAACACAAACCTTTGCTTGAAATTTTTTCCTAAGCTATAACAAAACAACTGCAATATAGCTAATTCACACACCTTTTTAGATACAGCGGTTTATTTTATAGGACAATTATGAAAGAAGTAAGTTACATCGCTAAGTTCTACTAGATTTTAAGTAGATTTTGTTTTGTATGGGAAATCTACTCGAAATACACTAGATTTTCCCCGAAATATCGCAAGTGCTAGATTTTGCTAAGATGTAAACGTACTGTAACACATTTTAGTTTTTTCTTTGCAGAAGTGTGAGAAAGAAGAAAAATAATGTTAACCCAGCTAAAAAAAGATTTATGGAGCATATATGATATCCCATATATGGTTCGGATCCGAAAAATGAGGGTATATGGGCATATATGATAATATATGTTCATACATTTTCATACATGAATGTGTATTCCCTATATAGTATGTAAAGTTCATATTAATTCAACAAGCGCACTGCTGTGCTTATTGCACAAATTATTAAAATTATTTTTTTATAAAATTTTTTATAGAAAGGTTGTCTTTAATGAAACATTTGTTCGAACAAAATAATACAAAACGAGCTAAAAAACATTTCATTCGAGATTTTAATAGAAAATGTGAATCGATTATAAGAAAAAACACAAAACACACATTCGTACACAACATATAATCAGATTAAAAACTAGTGCAATTATAAAAGAAAAATTAATCCGTTTTATACTAACACTAGTTTTTAATATTATTTTTTTGTAGTTATATGAATTTTGTTTCTTAAATATATGTACATATCTGAGAATTCCGTTACTTTTTATAAAATTAATAATAATTTAATGACTGAATTATCTTTTTGATTATTTGATTTATTAAATAGGCACACAATATATAAAATCCTACAAGTACGATTTTTTGGTAGCACGAGTTTTTATTTTTTAAACCTTGAGGCTCTACGCATATTAAGTTTGCATCCGCTTATGTATTTTTTAACAGACTTCCAATTCACCAGTGATTAAAAAGAGGGAAAAAGATCGAATTAACAAAATTTAATCTATTTTTATTGATTGCAAATGCGATCTTATGCGATATATCATGTATGCATACATTTTTATATGTCACCATATATAACATCTTATTTCTATATATGAATCACATATGAAGAGCTTCATAATTACAATTTCCATATATGAGTTCATATATTATAATACATTTCATATATTAGTCCATATATCAATTCATATATAATGGTTTTGCCATCTATGATCCCATACATTTCCATACATGAATTCATACATATTCATATATATTTATATACATTCATATATTAAAAATATATGGACCATATATAATTTTTTTTAGCTGGGAAAGTAAACATATAAAAAATAGAATTAAAGCTTAAAAAAATTAAAGAAATTTTCAGAAACTTTCAAAATGCGCTTCCACGTATGATTTATCGTTTCCTCTACCAGAATGATACGTTTAAATCTCCTATGCACCAAAATTCTAATTTTATAAAAAGAAAATTAAATTTAAATAATAGTTCCATAGCATTAAATTAATTAATTAACTTTTAATTTCTATTTTAATGTCCCTTTCCCCTGTAAAGTAAGAAAACCTGACTTAAGTAGCTCAAACAAGCTAAAGTGTTTTTCTATTTATTTTTTAAGGCCATTGTTCAAGTAACCCCCAAACTCATCAATCTATCTATCTATATAATTAATAGGCGAACATGTTTTTTGTAATCCCTTTTACGCTGGTACCACTACACCGATTTTAAAAAGATTTATGTGGTTTTAAAGGATTTTCTGTTCAGATGTGCAGAATCTATATTTTATTGAAATCGGTTTAGTATTTTGGGATCTATAAGCGTTTAAAGTTGCTACTACTACATGCACACATATTACACACGCATTTATTAGCTTACAAGTAAAAAAGAAACAAAACATGAGTGTGTGTGTGTGTGTTTGTAGTATTTCTCTTGATCTAACAATTTTTTTTCTCTTATTTGTTGTTGCATGAAAGCCATAATAATTAAAGGAAGAGAACTGGATAAAGTGAATTAGCTTGGTTGAAGCGATTTTGTTTATGTTTTTTTAATTTCATGTATAATTTAATTATGCTTGCATATGTATGTAAGTTTGTGTGGGGCTGTGTTTTAATGAATTTTTTATGACGTTTAGATAGGTACATTTTCTTTGAATCTTAAATTATTTACATTTTGATTCTAGAATACGGACGAGTGTGTCGTCCGTTTGGTATATCTAGTTAAAATTAATAAGACGCAATTTACACTGTGCCTTTTCTGCTTGCCTGTGCAGGCAGCCTTTTTTAGTTTATTGGTGAGAGCGGGTGAGAAGCTTGCGGCGTAGAACAAAAGGCACGAAATGAAAATTCGAGGGGATTTATGACATTTCTCTTTGCCTCTTTCGTATTCTCAGCATTAAACGTGTATATAAATGCCAAAAAGGCATGAATAAAAAAGGCTTAATGTAAATGTGTGTGACTTTTCGTAGGGGTTTCAAAAGAAAATTGTCAATACAAGGCAGGCTAAAAAGGCATAGTGTGAATAGCGACTAACAATCATTATGTCTGACTGTGATCTATATATATAAAAGAGGATGTGTGTATGTACATATGTATGTAACGTATGGACTCGAAAACGGGTGGGCCGATTTAGATGAAATTTTCAAGCAATCTTCAGAATAGTCAGGCGGGTGACACTGTGAAGTCTGATTTTTTATTTTCGGTCTGCGGGTGGAGGGGCTTGTCAAAATCCAATTTTCATATTGCACCACCAATGCCATATACATATATATGCAGGGCTTATTGCAAAAACTCGATAAGCCACAAAATGAAAATACTAAGAAACTCGCATTTGAAGTTTAAAATAAATGCAGAAAATAGGGATTTGATGAAATCATGATACAGATACTTTTATTTAGTGCTTAAGGAAGACTACTATCACATACCCGTCGCTGTAGACCAATAAATCTTCGGAAATCGCTTAAATCGCAAAAAGTTGTGGCTTTTTTTTTTTTTTTTAATATCAAAAGTTTTGTTATTTTGGTTGAAATAAAGTGGCATATCGTGTTTTTGCAGTTTAAAATTTATTATTTTGTAATACTCACCCCTATCGGGAATAAAATGTGAAATTTTTGTTCCCATGAAATTTTCATTCCCCATGAAGGGGAATTTGCAATCGTGAATTTCATGGGAACGTTTGTTCCCGCTATCAATGCGTAGTGAATGTAAAACACGGGAAGAAGACTTGTAGAGCTTCAAAATTAATTAAAAATCAAATAAATTAAATTTAATTTAATTTAATAATAAGAAATACACATATTTTGGATTTTAAATGAAAAGTTATACAGGTATGTGATGGAAATCGCTTCGATTTGAAATGAAATCGCAAGCTCAAAACGTAGAAAATTGTTTTTGGTGTGACAGAAAACGCATCGATTTCATATTTCAACTTTGTTTCATTTTCAGTTGGTTACAAAAAAATCAATTTGTTCCTTTATATTTTTTGCTGCTAACTGAAATTGAAGCCAATAATGCAGAAGCCGGCTACAGGTTGCCAAAGATATTTTCGGCGACGGCGAAACGAAAATCGTTGGATCGTGATTTGCTGAAGCAATTGTTGTAAGGAATGGCATATTTTTTCTTCATTTCAAACACGGGGTTTTATAATGAAAAACTTTTATTTTAAAACCATAGAACAGTCTTGGAAAAAAATGGTCATTCGACGGCGGCTGATTGGCTTCAACATATGTATATACAATTAAATTGTTTCAAACAAAAATAAATTTAAATAAAAAATTCCTTTTATTGTAATATCATCTGCCTTTAATTATTTTAAAGCATTTTACTTACATTTTCACACAAGTTATTGCAGGAAAATTTTGTTTAGATATACATAAAATAATTTCTAAATCGACAACTCATGCTTGCTCGATTTAATAACGCAAAAACAACACAAATTTCGTTTTCCATCACATCTTTTTTTACTAATATTTTCATAGAACAAGATGGGAAATGAAATCGATTTCGATTTAAAACGTAACCAGAATGAAATCGAAATAAATGTGTGCATCACAACTTTTTACGTTTTTCAGTCGATTTTAAATCGAAAACGATTTCTATCACATACCTGATAGAGTGTAAAATTGTGTTTTTAATTGTTTTAGGCGTCGTGCAAAATTATTTTTAATATACTACAGCCATAAAATTTACGGCATGTGAAACAATGACATTCGTGTTCAATGAAAAAAGGTGTTCCAAGGAATTATTGTTATTAATCGTGGGTATTATTTATTGAGCTTGCCGTAAAAATAATTATTTATAAGTTTTGCCATATAATTGCAATTATAATATTTAAATTATGCGGTGTATTAATTCAGTTCGCCTGCAAAAATAAAGTGAACAAAACGAAGGGAAAGTGAAAAAATCCATGTGAAAAATATTATTCACGATAAGGGGAATCAAAAACGGGAACAAATTTTATGGGAAAAATTATTCACGATTGCAATTTGGGGAAAAGGGAATATATTTCGAGGGAAAAACTGTTCACGAGAGGGGTGAAAGCCTTTGTAATTGCTGTGGCTTATCGAGTTTTTGGGACAAATAATTCTGAATAAAATCAAAATGTAAAAAGTGACACTTGCGGCTAAGGCGGAAATTAAACGGAATATACATAGGTACAATATTTTAAGAGGACGTTCCGATGCTGTAAAGTAATTGAATGAACTGATAAAACCACTTTCTGAAATCGTGTGGCTTATCGTGTTTTTACAATAATATGTATATTTATATATACAATATGTATATTTATTTTTATTTTTTGCTTTTTTTATTTAATTTTATTTATCTTTTTTTTTTTGAAAGCTGTTGTCATGTTTTTAAAAACGAGATATCAATCTCTTAAATCGGTTATGTAGTTCCGAAGATATTTACAAAAAACCTATGTTAATAATGAACCAATATCAAAATTTTAAAACTTTCGAAGTGTTGCATTAAAAAAATCCGAGTTTTCGGTTTATTTACAAAATATTTACATCATTCGATAATACGAAGGGGGTAGCGAAGCACAACGGGTGTAGCTAGTTATCTATAAATACCTTTGGAACATGGTTAACGCGAGCGAGTGAGTGTTTTAAAAGTTTCTTAAAGGTTTATTATCTAATTATGGTAAAATTTATGTCATATTAAATTATTAATTTTCCATATTATTATATTATTCACTGACTGTTAGCACAATGAAATAAAATTAGCGGGGCTTCTTTCTCTGTGATAATAATGTATTTGGCTTCAATTCAAAATTATTCGAACGCAAAAATCAAAAAGGTATGTTTGCTAACAATTTCATGTTAACAAATTGTGTTGAAAGACATATTTTTTTATGACTGCAAAGCATAACCAAACGTAAGACATTGAAATAATTTAACAACATTCCCAATTCGTGCACATATTAAACTTTTTTCTGTGCATTGTTCAATCAAATATAACAATTTAAAAAATTGAGCTGTTTTTTTACTTGTGCAATTATAATATTTTTTATGTTTTCTTGTGATTATTTTGTACAAACATTTTATATAAACATGTAAGTAATTCAAAATTTTTTTGTATAGGGTGTGTCAAAAGAAAGTTTATATTTGCTTAGAAGCTCAGAAGCGTGAATCTTGGGATCTAACCGCACACTCCACAATATTAGGGGGTTTCACCACTTAAATGATGCAAGAAAGTTCCGGTACACATGTTTCAACTTTTGTTGCTCAACTCGTAATTCAGCTGTAAGAAAGACGGAGACGGAAGTACAACTTAAAGCTGAATTACGAGATGAGCAACAAAAGTTGAAACGTGTGAACCGGGACAAAGCATAGCTTTGATTTGAAAATAGATCAATCAAATCATCATAAATCAAATCAATAGTTTATAGAAACCTTCACAAATTTTAACGTACATTTCAAACTCAAATTATTATTTTTTGTATACGGCTGTGTTCTTTAATCTAATATAAAAAGTCATAGTCAAAGTCAAAAGACTCCAACTACGATTAGGGTGTAACGTCCCATTACAAAAATGTTCCTGCATAAAACATATAAAGGGTGTTTTTTATAGAGGTATAAAACTTTAAGCTGGCAACAATTTTTTAACAGGCGTCCATTTTGTCAGCTGTCAAGTGATTTATGTTTAGTTTGGTTTGGCATTTAAACATACATACATAAATAAACGGACGCCTCAACAACGCTTCCAAATTGTGCAAATTTATTTTGAAAGTCATGGTTCTGTTCGAAATACATATGTATCGCGCACCACGTCCATTTTACGGTCAACATAATCGTTCATCAGAACAATTAATTGGATTAACTATGGAACTTTTTCGCTCCACGTTATTAATGATAATACGCATCCATAGAGACCTCGTACAGTGCATACAGAAGTCAATGCTGCTGTAAATCGTAGCGTCCAGGAAGACCCGAATCACTCTATCCGCCATGATTACTGACGTCTTCGTCCATCAATTGAACAACTATAATGTACAGGTCGTAACACAATTGATTTATTAAAGGAAACGTTTGGTAACCGTATAGTTTCAGGTTTCGGAACAGTGAATTGGCCTCCAAGATCGTGCGATTCAACCCCGCTAGACTATTTTCTGTTAGGATAGTCTAGTGGCTAGTCTACGCCGATAATCCCAAAACGATTGAAAGCTTGGAGGAAAACATTCGTTGCGTTATTGCCAATATGCGGCCACAAATGTTGGAAAAAGTCAGCGAAAATTTGATCTCCAGATTTTTATTCCATTTCAAAGTTCTATACCTCTACAAAAACACCCTATATTATGTTACAACAACGTGAGCAAGAAGTACATACCTTCCTTGTTAACATTGATGTTGGTGAACTCTCATCCAGTTATTGAGTGCAAGGTTATCAGATTTTTCCCGACCTATTTCGCCAAATTGATTTTAAAAGTCGCCAAAAATTATTTTAAATAGTTTTTCTTAGTATATATTTGATAATAAATTTTGTTTTTGTAACACTTTTTCAATATAAACTTTTACAAAATGATCGTATCAAAATTTATCAGAAATTTAGAGAGAGAAAAATCGCCAAAAACTATTTCTTGTAAATTTCTCTCATCCAAATTCAAAACGCATTAATGAAAATCATCAAAATCAAAATGTTTTAAGTTCTTGCATACAAGTTTATTTGTCGCCAGAAAAATCGCCATGACGCCAAACCAAAAATTTAGACGCCAAACAAGTTGGAAAAATGCCACGTTTGGCGAGAAATCGCCATATCGGACAGCCCTGATTGAGCGGGACTGTATAAGGCATAAAGTTTGAAAAAATTAGAGTCTCCTTGACTCAGTACGAGCGGTAGTTACTGGTAAACAGCTTGAACTGCCGTCAGAGAGCTTTGCCGATCCTCGTTCATATATTATTAAGTAGAAAATAAGTAGTTTTTGAAATATCCTAATTTTGGCAGTATACGTAGTTTATAACAAACTGGTCGGTTCAGGAACATACATATTAAATAATTTACTCTAATTTAGCCAAGTGCAACTTCGTGTAATAATAATAATACGAAACTCGTAATTAGGCCCAACATAGCATGCGATCCTTATACACTCAAAGACGTGATTATTCACCGACGTGGATCCACAATAGTCAAAGAGTAGCTCTACTCCAGCAACACCAAAATCCGTAGTGTGATACATCCAGCGAGTTCGAAATAGTTGTACATTTAAGTCTACATTAAGTCCAAAATTGTTAGTTAAAGCTAAATTAAGTTTAATAAATAAGAAATACTGTTTTCACTGAATATTAAAACAAAGGGATATTATAGATAGGCTGACTGACGTCTACTTCAGCTGGAAGAGGGGGATTATTTTTAAGAAATAAACTCCCAACTTGTGCATTTAAATAAGTAATAAATATTGTTTCGATAAAGGGCTTATTTCTAAATCGATGCATTAAAAATAAATTTTATGTTGAAACACCCTTTATAATATGAAGAAATTGTGCGTATGTATATGCATGTATTTTTTATTGTAATTTTTTTCGTATTCAACACTTCATCTATTGTAGCTGTACTTACATAAAAAAAAAATTAAAATTACTTTAATGAAAAGCTGATTAACGCTTTGATATAATAATTCCGCTAATAATAAATACATAGCTCGATTAGCCGATAACGCTCTGCCATAGTTTGCGCAATAAAAAAAAGAGTAATTATTGTTTTAGCGTGTAAAATAGGTAGAAACTTACATGTCGCTCATTTACTAAAATAACGCCATAACTCAAAAAATTGGATTTTGAGTTAATGATGCATAATTAATTCTGATATTGAGGGCAATCATGAATAAAACTGCGCGTTAAATTTTTTCCCGAGAACAATTTCGAACACCAACAAATAATAGGGAAAACAAAAAAATAATTTGAAAAAGACACATTTCTCGTGGAGTTTTATTTGTAATTGCCCTGATTGTGTTAAAATTTCATAGAAATAACTTGTTTACTCAACCCTTGAGAGGAAAATTAAATTTTCTTTTTCCAATAATATGTGTGTAAATTGAATATTTAAACTCGTTTTCTGCCAAACTATTTTTTATCGAGTTATGACGTTGTTTCAGTAAATGAGCGAATTGTTTCTTTTCTTTTCTCTTTTAAGAAACATGAAGTTTGAAACTATTATTCCCTTCTTTGAGCATGTTGAAAAATGTTGGCCAACCCAAACAAACACAAAATAAATAAATAAGAGCCTTGCTTCCGAATAAGAGTCCATTCCATATATGAATATGAATGATAAAAATTATTAATAATAACCCTACGAAGTCATTGGAGAATTTTTCATAAAGTTTTATTGATAACATGATATTTTTTGTCTTTGCAATAATTAAAAATTTCATTAATATACACTAACTAACTAAACTGTTTCATATATTTTCTATCCGACAATGAAATGCCCGTACTTCATTCCGTTTATCCAATAAATTTTCAGTTAAAATGCACTCTAAAACTAAAAATTATTTCGTTATACTTAAAATTTAGCTTAAGTTATACTGATTTGTTTCTTTACTTAATTTTAGTAGACTAAAATTCGTATTATTGAGAAAGAAAAATTCAATATGATGATTTTTATGGAGCAGAATGAAACAAAACACATCCTTCTTTCGAATGGAACTACTACACCTTCTTCATCAGCGTTCAGGTGTGTCGTTCATCGTGTATGGTGTCAGTTTAATGCACAGATTTATGAAGATTTTTCAACACAAGTGAAATACGTGAATTGTTTTGATTTATCATATCAAAAGTTTTTTGTATTGCAATAAAAGCTCAAATTTGTCACCACTAGTTCAAAACAGACGAAATTATGCCATAACCGCCAAAAAAGCTTAAGCGACATAATTTTCGAACTTATTTTTTTTACCAAAATCGATCATTTGCGATCGAAAATGATAAATTTTCGTCAAAAAAAAAAACGAAGTGCCAAAAATGTGTCGGTTAGAGTATTTTGGCGACTATGGCTCAAAATAACTACATTTTTGAAAAGATAAAAAAATATACATAACAGAAATATTAAAATTATAAAAAACTAATTTTTTAGGGTTTAAGTCAAAAAATTGTTTTCTAATTGTTTTAAACAATAAAGGTGGAACAACAAAATACTTATATCGTATAAAAATAAATTTTAGCTCGATAAACGCTAATATGGTCACACTGATTATAAGCAACGCTAGTATATCAGCGCGGGAGTCGTGGGTTCGATTTCCATCAAAGACTAATCTGCTTCACTATATAAGATCTATAATTTGTAATTATATTTGTAACAATTAATGAATAACTAAATGTAATTTTAAAGTTAACTTGAATTAATACAAATTTCTCCAATTGTTAGTAATTATCAAATCAGCACGGATTCTATTAAATTGTTTTATTATTTATTTACATATTTATTTTTATTTCTAGGTTATTCACGGCGTGCGAATCGAAACAGTTGAAACGACAACGAATTCATTGGATCATGTAGAAGAAGAACCGCAACAATTCTTGGCACAGAAGAATATTGACAGACTTACGACGCATCACCGACATCAAGCAAGGCGAAAAAAACGCAATACGGTTGATAGGCCGCTACGAATTTCTCTCGTCTATGATGATTCCGTTCTTGGGTGAGTATTTTCATTTTTAATAATTAATTATTTAATTATATTAGCGAATCAACAGGATCACACTTATGTATATACTGTTGTATACACTGTTAGAAGTAAAGCGAGAAAAAGCTATTAAGGATAATAAGTAATTTTATATGTAGTTTAAAAAATTCACATAATTAATGGCTAGATTATGATTTTTTTTTTTAATTTAAATGTATTCCTATTCAGGAAGTTAGTTAGTTCTTCTTTTACGAGTATAACAATGACTTTATTTAATTTTTAGCATTAGGTGTTTAAAATTGATCAAATCGTAATTAACAAGATTCCGCTAGAGGGCGATGAAGCAGCAATTCGTTTTTGTTTGCCAAATGCAGTCGTTTATTTTTCAAATGCTCCTTAAATCGACCCAATTATTTTGCATAATATTTGCCATTGATTGTTTTTACCTTTCGAAGGTAATCAATGCCTGCATCCCAGGAAGCGATCGGTCTCCATAACTTTATTAGCTTTAAAATAAGCTTGGATTTCTTTAGGGCCAATTCACACCGAAAAATACACGTTTCGTCTACGGTTACGAAACAGCGCAAAAGCTCGTTTATATTGCTTCTGTCATGTGAAGTTATCACACGATTGCGTTAGTAAACCTATTATACAGAGTTCAAAGATCCACTTTTATTACGATTACATATCTATTGTTTACGTACCAGGCCTTCCTATGCCTTGAATGCTATACTAAAGTTAATTCTTATTGACCTACATGTAACGGTAAAATCTATAAGTAGTGCGGCAAGATTGGCAGCATCTGTCTGATGGAGATAATGAACGTACACGGAAACACTTATCTGGGCTGCAATACAAAGCAAATTGCTTGGTAGTGAGAAAGCATATGAACTGGTCAGGTCTGGTTCCAACGCGGTATCAGTTGGATTCCCGTTTAGCACCAATAGAATCGATATCTTCAAACATTATTTTCAGAAAGCAGAAAACAAATAGAAAAAACTGAGCACATGCAAGGAAATGTTACCAAGCTTCTATGATAAGAGCTCAAAACAAATAAATAATTGTTTAAATGGTGGGTCTTCCTAACAATACATTAGCGGAAATCACCCTTTGTTGCACATCTGCAATTTTAGCAAACATAGCATGATTTTTTGCTACAAAGCGTGAGTGTCTTTTTCCAGTTCTCAGAAAATTAATTATAACAGCTGATTGTAGAATAAATATTAAAAGAACTTGTTTTGGTTTTTGTAAATTGAGAAAAAAAAGCTTAGATAAAAAATTTCAAATATTTCACCATTAAGGATTTGATTTAAAGTTTTGACAATGCCTAAACTTTTTGTTTAATTACTTGTTTTTTGTTTTTAATTCCTTCCACGTTCATTTTCTTCTTGATTACTATTGGTTTGTTTACAGAGTTGTGTAAAGTATTTATCTTTACCGCTGCTAAGCCGCAGCCAGCATTTCAACGCCAACGCCGCCGGTAATATTTTCACATGAAGCAAGCGTCCGGTTTTTGTATAAATTTTATAAAACTTCAAAAAAACTTTATGTGAATTGAATTTTTACTATTTTAGAAATAATTTTTGACCAGCTTTAACAAAAATTTAATTTCAGCACAGGCAGTCTTTGTGGCGGCTCTGCAGTCGTAAAGTTTTTCAAACGCAAGGGTTTACTTGTTTTTATTGCAAAAAAAAAAAAAAAACCAAAAACACAGCTGTTTTAGCACTGAGAACATTTGCAATTTTCAATATGCAATGGTTTTTGGTTATGCATATTTATTCAAGTGATGCAAATCTCAGTTGCATGTACTTTGTTGTTGTGGTCTTGCAGAATATAGCACGTATGCTACATTTGCAATATCTGCAGGACTTGCAAGGACAGTAGGCAACGAAGAGTGATTTCCGCTATTCTGTTGTAACAGTTTTCCACATAGTCTTCAAATGTCAACGGCTTATGTATGTGATACATCAACATGATGTAATAAATTAATATAATATCGCGATCTAGCTACAGATCCAGACTTTGAAAATACGACTCAGACGAGCATCATTCCATGTTCCAAAAATACTCATATGAGAAGAGTTAGAAGTGTTAGAATGTTCCATAAAAATGTTACGGATTGGATTTTACATAAAGTTTTCCAACATATCCCATATCTATAATATAACCCCGAATAAGTGCAAAATCAACCGTCAAACTAGTTTTAGGTTTTCACGAATTTCTGCTCTTTAATACAGATTTTTTGTATTTTACGTTTAAGAATGCTTTTCGCATCCTGTTTAAAGCGTTAAAATATTTCTCGTACAATCTCACATAAAAGTATTAAAAAGATACTATATATAGAATGCAAGCGTTGTGTCGTTCCGATGCCGATTTACCGCAACAATCTGCAAAACGCCGAATCGTCTGTCAGAATCGAGCTTTAGAACCTTGTTTTGTTTTCTTGTAAAGTGCATTTTTTGTTTATTTGTATAAATAACATTTACATTTTTCTATAGAATATTAGTTTTGCCAACAAATTGCAGTTTCTTAAATTAATCATTTCAATCATCAACAGCGATAAAATTATCCCCGAAGGTAACTTAATGATTTAGCGAAAATGACCACAAATAACCTTACAAACAAAATGTGGATATTAAAAATTATTCCCAAACTTGAATTTTTTTTAAATATTAGATTTTATTATTTATTAATGAATACGAGGGCGGTCCCAAAACTAACCGACCTAAAAAAAAAGACAACAAATTTGGGGAAAAAAAATTCTTTATTCCTCAACATAATTTCCTTTTAGCTCCTTTCCCAGCGAGATATTTAATAACTCAGATAATTTGCCTATAGTAAGAACTTAATAGCTCTTAAAATAGCCACAGACTCACTCCAACTTTTCATTGTTGGTAAATCTTTTACCACCGAATAATTTTTTCAAGGAAGCTTTTGTTCCTTGATTTTGGCCATTGCAATAGCGGTTGTGTGAACTGGTGCATAGCCTTGATTAAACAACACTTTATTTATCGCCAAATATTGCCTTTTTTCCTTAATTTCATCATTGTCGATGCTCTAACAACTTCAGTCTCTAGCTTAGATATATATTGCGTAGAGTATGTTGCAATTGAATAAAGACAACTTCATAGATACGAGTATTCAATTTAAGATTTCTCTATTACTCTGCCCTCAAAACAAAACAAACATAATGAGCAATTATATATAGTAATTGCAAACTTTTACTTTTTCTGAAATGCTACGGCCCACTGTTAGCAATTGAATAAAAATTTTTAAACATATACTACATATCTGTATGTATGTACATACGTATGTATGTATGAATGTATATGTATGCTAACAACACAAAAGATATAAAAGAAAACAAATATGAATAAATATTTGCTGAATGATCATAGTAGCCATCAACAATTTACTTGTCTCCAAGGTCAGCTAATGAAATGGAACAAGTTTATAGAAATAGTTAGTTAGCATCGTTTACAATCAAAATCATATAAAATACTCTCATACTCATAGTCTTCTAAAAGTTGCATGTTTGAATGAAAAATATTAAGTAAAATAAACGTAATATACTTATAAATACATAGGTACACGTATAAATTGTTAAAAAAGGCAACTTATTCAAAAAACCAGTCAGACTCGTAATACATGCTTAGTACTTAGTTTTAATAAAACGCCGACGAAAGAAAAAGCAATATCGGCAAAACAACTAATTATCACTTTTAAGTCTGATTTCCTGCATTAATTATAGTGTTATAGATAAATCATAAAGAAACTAATTATAATTCATTAATGAGTTTACAGTTAGTTCTGTAATTAAGCAACTTTTTTTATTAGACAATTAATTATATAATATATTATAATTTTCATTTCTTCTATTACAGACTGGACTCGGACAAATTCATTTTAATAAATGTAAGTTAACTCACACAACAATGTAATAAGTACACGGAACGTCTCTTAAAGGTTAATTTTATTATATGGATTAAAAAAGGGTATTTTCCCCAAAACTTTTGTGTTAAAGATATTTTGGTACAAAGGAAACTTTTTCCATTCATTAAGGTATTTTTTAACAAAAGGTACTTTTTAACAAAAGATCATTTTTAGTGAAAGGTACTTTTTTAATGTTAATAAAAAGTACTTTTTTAATAAAAGGCACTTTTTCAATAAAAGGTTCTTTTTAATAAAAGGTAATTTTCTAATAAAAGGTTCTTTTTTAATAAAAGGTATTTTTCAATGAAAGGTACTTCTTTAAAAAAAAGGTAGTTTTTTAATAAAAGGTAGTTTTTTTAATAAAAAGTAATTTTTTAATAAAAGGTACTTTTCTTAACAAAAGATACATTTGTATCAAAAGTTACGTTTTAAAAAAAGTTAATTTTTAATTAAAGGTACTTTTTAATAAAAGGTCCTTGTTTAATAAAAAAACCACGTTTTTAATAAAGGTACTTTTTTTTAATAACAGGTACTTTTTTAATAAAAGGTACTTTTTTAATAAAAGGAACATTTTTAACAAAAGGTACTTTTTTAATAAAATGTACTTTTTTAATTAAAGGTAAATTTTTATTAAAAGGTACTTTTTTAATGAAAGTTACTTTTTTAATAAGATTCACTTTTTTTTAATAAAATGTACTTTTTAATAAAAGGTACTTTTTGAATAAAAGGTACTTTTTTAATAAAAGGTACTTTTTTAATAAAAATTACTTTTTTAATAAAAGGTACTTTTTCAATAAAAGGTACTTTTTTAGTAAAAGGTACGTTTTTAATAAAAGATACTTTTTTTAATAAAGGTACTTTTTAATAAAAGGTACCTTTCAATAAAAGGTACGTTTTTAATAAAAGATACTTTTTTAATTAAAGGTACTTTTTTAATAAAATATATATTTTAAATAAAATGTACTTTTTTAATGAAATATACATTTAAATAAAATATACCTTTTTAATAAACTTTACTTTTTTAATAAAAGTTACTTTTTTAATTAGAGGTAATTTTTGTAAAATAAAGTACTTTTTTAATCAAAGTTACTACTGTAATAAAATTACTTGAAAAAAAGTTTTTATTCAATAAAAGATAATTTTTTATAAAAAGTAGTTTTTGAGAAAAAGTACTTTTACTAAATAGGCATTTATTTATTAAAAGTTTTTTTTTCAAACATACATTTATATAAATAAAATATAAGATACTGGGTTGATAAATTACGTCTTGCTATCACTGTAATAAAAATTAGAATATAAAAACTATTGAAATATGTATGTACACTTTGCCATTAAAAATTAATATAAATGTATAACAGAGCGTGACTAAAAATATTGATTAATGAACAGCAGCTGTTATTTAATTAAATGTTTCCCACAGTAATTAAATATTCATAAATATCTTGAAACTCTATTAAATAGGATTTCAGATTTCGCAAATATAAATCTAAATAAATAGAAAGTACTCATAAAATGAACAATAAAAATTTTTAATTTTGTGACAAAAAGTAATAAATAAAATCGAGCGAATGGCATCATTATGATTTTCCAATTAAAATTTACCTCTAAGTTAAATTTAACGGGCTGTCCCACGTTGTCGAAAATAAACTTTTTATCGCTTACTTATATCGAAAACAAAAATAATTTTTTTTATTTTATGCCTGTTTTCAATACAAATTATCGATCGAAAGTTTCTTGTCGACATCGTGGGCCAGGCTGTAAAAATTTATTTGCATGACTTTCGACTGCAAAATGATATTTTTTTTCTCATTTACCTCAGTTATAATTTTACTTATTTTAACATACAAGAAGCTATTCGGCAACAGCTTTTCTGCAACAATAATATATTTAGAAAAATTACTAAAAATTTTAAAAATTTTCTGGTGAAAACCTACTGAATTCTACTAGCAGCAGCGCGACATCTACAAAAGTGCTTAAAAGTTTCATTTACATATGTTTTTAAGTGCTTTTTTTTAAATGGGCTTTTAAGGTCAGCGAATTAAAATAAGCGATTATTTATTTTATGAATTAGTTCATCCGACGTTTCGTTGGAAAATCCCACCTTCATCAGGGATGTTTTTATTTGTTAATCTGGTAACCTTGTTGTAACAGAAAAAATATAAAAACAACAATTTTAGAAACTTATCATTACACAATTGTTTTTGTTTTATGATACATACAACATACATTGTAATCATAATTATGATTAATAACAATCGTTACTTACATATGATAATAGTTATTTTGAAAATTATAATTGTTTTTCATAGTTTGTATTTTACATAATCAGCACTACATAAAACACAAAAGCTCGAAAACAAATGTCATATACAAAACATATAACATGAAACCAACGACACTGTTCTTAATATTAATATCACAGTAAAACTAAAATAAAACAATAGAGTAGTTGGCATTTGTGTTGTCTTTAGGCCCAACTATAATATGAATAAGCTAGCTTAAGCAACTGTGCGGTTACATATAAAACGCATGTGGCAAACTATAATGTACTTAACAAACTTTTCGTCAAGTTTCGTCAAATGTCATTTGCTTAAGTAAAGTGCCAAACTGAACGCACATTCCGTAAGGAAACAACTGTTTGTGCATTTTTTAAACTCAAACAAGCAGCAGCAGAAAATATTCATTGATTTTAAATATTTTTTTTATTGTTTCTTATTTTAAACTCAGAAAATAAAGCAAAACTTTTATTTTCATTGTTTGTTTTACAATACACATGTATTTACTTATGTGTATTCACTGTTGTACTTTTTAGTAGGCAAAACAACTAAAACAAGTAATAAGATGATGGATATATTTATATGTGAATTTCTAATAGATTAGGCCATTCTTTCAAGTTAGTTTGATTTAATTGCATTCATTTAGGAGTTATGAGAAGAAACAAAATTACTACAAAATTATTGACAATACCTAGATGTGCAGCTGTGGCTAAAGAATACTTAAGTGCATGTAAGCACATTGTGGCCACCTAAAAGTCACATCTGAATTGTTTAAGCATTTGACAGACTTATCGTTCAATTCTGACCTTAGCTTAAGCCAGCTTATTCATATTATAGTTGGGCCTTTTGTCTTCCTTCTTATTAATTGCACTGTTCCCTTTTTGTTGTATACTGAGGCTCTCAAGTGTATAATATCGTTTACTCTCTCGTCTCTCTTTGTCCCGTATTTTTACATTCGTCAAGTCAGCTCTATGATTGTTCTCCGTACAGTGTTGTGATAGTGCGGTTGTATGTTTTAGTTTTTTAATATCTGGGGGTCTACTCTATAATTCGAAACGAAAGAAAATATTTTCGAATTTGTATCTTAATAACATGTAAATTCGAAAGGCATTTCTTTCGTTTCGAATTACAGAGTAGACGCCCTGTTTCATGTTCACTTGTTCTTATGCTTAAGCTCCTCTTTGTTGTTCCTATGTATACTTTACCACAGTTGTCTGATGAATTTCCTAAACATTTAATTTGGTACACAACATTGCTTTGATCTTTTTTGTCAACTTTTGTTTTTGTTTTTGTGAATAAATTATTTATCGTTTTGTTTGCTCTATATGCCAGTGTAACTTCTTTGTTGTTTATTAGTGTTCTCATTTGTTTATTTTCTGTAAGCTTAGGAATTTGCCTTTTCCTTATTTTTATCCGCATATTTTGCCTTTTCTATTAAGTTGTTTATATTGTTGTAATATATCGGGTAGCTGTTATTTAAAAGTATTTGTCAAAAATACAAAAAATAATTGTATATTTTTATTTTTAAATTGCTCATCACTGATTTCTAATACTTTCTTAATTAAATTCAAGGCAGTATTTGTTTTTTGTTGCATAGGTTGTGTTGAATGAAAGTTTATAAGGCGTCCGGATGCAATATCTTTTGTGTACCAATCAGTTATAATTCTGTTGTCTTTTTTATATACATATTTTCAAATCTAAATATGGTATGCAGTTATTTTCTTGTTTTTCGATTGTGAATTTTAGCTTGGTATGATAACTATTGAAAGTGTTTAGTATAATTTCTTCGTCGCTTTTCCTTATTACCGCAAATAAATCATCTACGTATTTTGTTATGTATTTTATGTTGATGTTCTTTTCTTTTATATATGTTTTAATTATTGTACTTTTTAGGGTTCCGTACACCAAAGGTGAAAAGGAACCCTATTGTTTTCGCTACGCTGTCCGTCTGTCCGTCACACGGTATTTTCTCAGGAAACGTAAGAGCTACGGACCTGAAATTCGGACAGAGTATGGAGAACCTTGGCCGCTACAACAACAAATACATTAGAATTAAAAATTAAAGGGTGTTCCAAAACGAGCAACGAAAAATTTGAAAATCCCATGTAATATACATACAATTGTATGAACATATGTATATTGAAACTTGAAATTTGTAAAATTAGTGTATTTTTGTACAGACTACAACAATTAACACTAAAATTTAAAAAAAAATTTAATTAAAGGGAGGTCCATCAGTTAATGCAATTTTGACTATGTAATATCTTGGAAACCGTAAGAGGCAAACACTTGAAATTTTCAAAATCGGTAAAACTAAAAAAACAGAAAATTATAAAATCGCCAAACAAAAAAAAAATCGCCAAAAATTTAAAAAAAACGCCAAAATTAAAAAAAAATTCTAACACTAAAATAAATCGCCAAATGCGAAAAAATCTCAAAAATGAATAAAATCGCCAAAATGAATAAAAAGCCAAAAATCGAAAAAATCGCAAAAATGCGAAAATGTCGCCAAAACTAAAAAAATTTTTAAATAAAAAAAATCTTAAAAATGAAAAAAATCGCCAAAAATAAAAAAATCGCCAAAATGAAAAAACGCCAAAAACCAAAAAAAAAATCACCGAAACGAGAAAATAAAGTGTCAAAACTAAAAAAAGAGCCAAAACTTAAAAAAATCGCAAAAAAAAACGCAAAAAACGCCAAATCAAAAAACCGAAAAAATGCCAAAACTATATATTATATAGGATGAAGTTTGTATTAAATTACATATCTAGTGTTCGTACGGAACCCTTCGTGCGCGAGTCAGAGTCGCACTTTACTGAATTTATTTAATTTAAGTCACAGTTGAATCAGTTAATTTTTTCTATTTTCATCTTCGTTCTCTTTTAGATAATTATTTAAATTAAAAACTATTATTTAAGTTAAAAATGTTTTAGTTTTGAAAGTTTTTGGTTTCTCGGGAATTTGTCTTAAATTTTCCCAGGAATCCCCATTTATAAAAACCTTCTGTTGTTACATTGATAAATTTCCAATTTTAAATTAAGTTTTAATACCTTGTGTAATAAATAAGACAAGTGTATAATTTCTTTTTGCTTTTATTTACATACGACAAGGACACAGTATTACCAGAGGCAATACAATTTTGGGAGCAAGCGCTGATGGTGCGAAAAACTAAAGGACCAATACGGCTTAACAGGTATTGTAGTTGTTACTCGTATTTTCTTTCTTAATCGACTTTTCTAATAAATATTTCCTTTATTTTACAGAAAATGCAACAGTACTAAAGTTTTTGTTAAAAATGGTTTGACACATTGTATTGATAATTGCAAAGCAGTGACAATGTGTGGTGAAGTTCAAGTGCATGAAGAACATTTAGATGTGAGTAAACTGTTAAGCTTTAGGACACTTCAATTATTGACTAACAGTCATTGTTTCTGCTAAGGTTTGTCGTATTTGTAATGCTGCTGGGCAAAACTGTCACGAAGACATATTAACTCAGGCAGGCGAGGGTATAGAGGACTCTGATTTTGTTTTCTATGTCTCAGCACGCCAGACAGAACGCTGTCACAAGGGTTTGACAGTAGCTTATGCAGCCCACTGCCAGCAGGAGGCTACGTTTGATCGTCCCATAGCTGGGCATGCGAATTTATGCCCCAATAGTATAAGCACAAAACCCCAGGAATTACAAACACTTATATCTACAGTTAAGCATGAGATATTGCATGCTTTAGGCTTCTCGGTTAGTTTATTTGCGTTTTTTCGTGACGATGCAGGCAATCCGAGAACGCCAAGAATACCCGATACTGGCAAACCACATTTAAATGAAATGTAAGTTGCTTATATGTCCTCTTTTTGAAATTATTTAAAGACTCAAATATTTACTAATATAATTATTTAATTTAGTCTGCAAATTCATCAGTGGAGTAATGAGACCATACGCAAAGTGGTTAGAGATAATTGGTCGGTGCGTAATGGACAAGTGCGCAAGGAGATTGATATGATGGTGACACCCAGAGTTGTAGCAGAAGTGCGCAAACACTTTAATTGTGATATGCTAGAGGGAGCTGAGTTAGAAGATCAGGGTGGTGAGGGTACTGCCCTAACTCATTGGGAAAAACGTATATTAGAGGTTGAGTTACTTACTTTTCTTAGTGTATGCGTTCACGTTTGGTTCAAATAATGAATTGCTTTTCATTATATTGCAGAATGAGGCAATGACTGGCACTCATACTCAGTCTCCTGTTTTCTCACGCATTACATTAGCTTTAATGGAGGACTCCGGCTGGTATAGGGCTAACTATAGCATGGCAAGCCCTTTGTCTTGGGGCCGTGGACTTGGCTGTAATTTTGTTATGCGCAGCTGTAAAGATTGGATACAAATCAATAATGCCAAGTTAGTTTTATTTTTTAGATTTGTCCATCAAAAACGTTATTTAGTTTGAATTAATTTGTTTTAGGGGCCGTTCCGTACATCCATTTTGTTCTAAGGTCAAGCAGGATCCTTTGCAAACTGAATGTACTGAAGATCGCAACTCGGTGGCATTGTGCAATTTAGTTAGACATAGTCTTAAGTTACCAGAGCAGTATCAGGTAAGTAAATATTTAGAAGAGTTTAGCGAAGTGTATAACGATTATAATGTTCGTTCCGGTTATCTCCGTTTACGCGTTCTTGGGAATTTTCGTATGCAACTTCCATTTCATTAAGTTAGCAAATGAATTTAAATATTAGCTTCCTTTGCTGATGTTTAAATGCACTAAGAGAAGGGGTTGTTTGTGGGACATTTTAATGACAAGGTATTAAAAAAAGCGTAAAACGAGTAAAATGGGCAACAATAATTTCAGAAAGAAAATTCAAAATGTGTCGTATTATAATAAAAACATTTGGAAAATTCAAACAGGGCGCTATGAACTAAGGCCAAAGGAAATAACGCCCAAATAAGAAATGAAATAAGCACCAATGAAATAAAATCCAAAATAGTTAAATAAGGCCCAAAGGAAAATTTATGAAACACCCAATGTAAAGGCGCTTTGAAATAAGACCTAAGGAAATAACGCCCAAATATGAAATGAAATAAGCCCCAATAAAATGAAACAAAAAAAAATTAAATAAGGCCCAAGAGAAATTTTATGGAAAAATACCCAATATAAATGAAATAAAGCCCAATTAAAAAATCCCAGCGAAACTAAACTCAAGGTGAAATAAACCCCAAAGAACATTAAATAAAACCCAACCAAACTCAAGATGAAATAAAGCCCAAAATAAATTAAATAAAGCGTAATTAAAAATCCTTTAATTTTATTGGGCCTTATTCCATTTTCTTATTTGGGCCTTATTTCCTTGTGCCTTATTTCATAGCGCCCAATATAAATGGAATAAAGCCCAAACTCTAGAGGAAATAGAGCCCAAAAAAATTAAATAAAATCAAGATAAAATAAATCCCAAAATAAATGAAATAAGGCCCAATTACACATTCCTTGATTTTATTGGGCCTTATTTCATTTTCTTATTTGGGCGTTATTTCCTTGGGACGAGCTGTCCAGCGGAAGTTCTTAAAATAATTCATTGAATTATATGAAAGCTTGCCCGAGTTGTGGTAAATAAAAAACCAAAAAGAAATTTAATAACAAAAATGAATTAAAAACCTCCCAAACTTATTTACAAAAGATGCGTTATCTTCTAAATGGTTGGACCGATTTTCTTCAGACATAGCTAAGAACTCTCTATATCCAGTCTCCTTTTCAACAGAAAAAACTAAATCAAAATGGGTCCAGCCGTTTGGTCTGTACGTGGACATGGACAGACACACAAACACACACTACGAACTTATAACATCCCTTTTTTTGTCGGGGATTAAAAATAAGGACAAACAAAAAGCGATATTTACAACAGTAAAAATATACAGCCTTATTTATAAAAATTACTAAGCCTTTATAAAGCCTTTTTAAAATTTGCAAAATCTTTACCAAAAAATAAAAAACAATCGTTTACAATAATTTTTTTATATTGAAGGTATTCACATCAGTTTTTTTTCTTGTTGGAAAAATGGAAAAATGTAAATTTTTTACAACAAACACAGGAAAAAATTATAGTTTTCTATTTTTCCAACAAGAAAAAAACTGATGTGAATACCTTTATTAAAAAATACTTCATCGAAAGCTAAATTCTATTCGATAGAGAATTCATTGCTCAACGAAGTTTTCGACGCTCATAATATGAATTGAACATTCATGTTCGATAGCCAGCGAAGATCGAAACTCGAATGCAACTCATGATAAAGGCCAATAACCTATTTTTAATCTACTAAGCTTAATGTAATAGGTTTTAGGCAAAGTAAGAGGTTTGTTTAAATTTGTGAATAATATTTTTTTTTAATTTTATAGAGTTTGATTTCGTTATTGTTCTTCCATGTATCTTTCATGATATCTCGTACATATTTCTTTATCATACATTTGTAATCTGAATATTGAAATTTAAATTCTTAGCAAATATTTCTTAATAAGTATTCTTTCGCAAATTGATTTACTTTTTCGTTTCCCCTAATGTTCAGGTGACTGTTGTTTGTTTTTAACATTTTGTATTCAAATTTTTAAAAAGTTCGATCACTATAAGTTTGGGTACCAAGCTAAAAAAAATTATATATGGTCCATATATTTTTAATATATGAATGTATATAACTATATATGAATATGTATGAATTCATGTATAGAAATGTATGGGATTATACATGCGAAAAGTATTATATATGAATTGATATATGGACTAATATATGAAATGTATTATAATATATGAGCTCATATATGCGGATCCATAGATCCATAGAAATAAGATGTAATATATGGCGCCATATAAAAATGTATGCATACATACATGATATCTTACATAAGATCGCATTTGCAATCAAAAACGCTTGAATTTTTTCAATTCCATCTTTTTCTCTCTTTTTTATCACTGGTGAATTGGAAGTCTATTCAAAGTTTATATGCGTAGAGCCTCAAGGTTTAAAAAATAAAAACTCGTGTAATAGAAAAAATCATTCTTATAGGATTTTATATATTGTGTGCCTATTTAATAAATCAAATAATCAAAAAGGCAATTCAGTCATTAAATTATTATTAATTTTATAAAAAGTAACGGAATCCTCAGATATATTAAGAAACAAAGTTCATATAAATGGATTATTTTTTCTTTTATAATTGCACTAGATTTTAATCTGATTTTTTAAATTATATGTTGTTTACGAATGTGTGTTTTGTATTTTTTTTAATAATCGACTCATATTTTCTCTAAAAATGTCGAATGAAATGTCTTTTAGTTTGTTTTGAATTATTTTTTTTTCGAACAAATGTTTCATTAAACACAACCTTTCTCCACGAAATCTTACAAAAAATAACTTTAATAATTTAATTTATTGCACAGCAGTGCTCTTTTTTAATTAATATGAACTTTGCATACTATACTTTGCATACATTCATGTATGAAAATGTATGAATATTTATGATCATATATGTCCATATACCCTCATTTTTCGGATCCGAACCATATATGGGATATCATATATGCTCCATACATATTTTTTTAGCTGGGTACAAATATTTTAGAAATTATGCGTATTCGCAGTACTATGGATCTTTTGTTTTTATTCATTACTCCTGAAAACATTTATTTAATTTTGCAGAATTTCGATAGTATAAATAATATAAAGGATGGGGATGAAGTTTATTACGGAGGATCTGTTTTATTGGCTGATCATTGCCCGTATATACAGGAGTTTACTTGGCGTAACAACAACATCACAATTAGAGGTTCTCACTGCCATTTTGTAGAGAATAATCCCAGTGAGTACAAGCAAATTAATTTTTTCAAATTAGTATTAACTAATTTTTAATTTCCAGCAATATCTAAAAATTACGCTTTAGAAAGTTATGGCCAGGGATCAAAATGTTTTTATCATGGCGACGCCATGTGGGAAGAGAGGACCTGCCATCATACACGCGAATGGCAGCATTGGGGTTCTGGCTGCTACAAATACAATTGCAGCGATGGCCGTCTGCACTTACAAGTTGCTAATTATACCTATACTTGTTATTTTCCCGGACAAAGATTGTCCATAAGCATTTCAGCCAATGGCTGGTTGCATCATGGCGCTCTCATTTGCCCACCTTGTGAGGAACTTTGCGGTGAATACTTTGGAGCTAGAGATGAGCAATGTCGTTTAAGGGAAGAAGCACCGCCGTTGAATAAATATCCGCAAGATCATTTACGTTGCGGATCTTTGGGCTTACACCAAACATTACAAGAATTTTTGCCATTTGCCATTGTTCTGTCAAGTCTGCTTACGAATAGGGGCATAATAAGCCCAATACGACTACTATCGGTGTAGATATAGAATATGGTATAGATACAAAATGTACATATATAGATTTTAGCATAAAAAAACTATTTTAACACAAATATAACTATTCTATTTTCGATTAATTTATAATTAAAAAAAAATACAAAACATTTGTGCTGTGGTTCTCGACCTATTTTACATGTAATTTTTAAGAATACATGTGTTGGAAAGTTTTGAGATATATTAACAGAAAAAAAATTAAAATTTATTAGAAAAAATAAAAAACCAAAAGAAAAACACTTTCAAACATATACATTCTTCTGTGAAGGTATGAATTTAAAGAAAAGAAATGTATGTACTCATATTTTCTAGGCGCATTTAAATAAGCTCAATAATTATAATATATTTTAATCAAAGATAAAACGATGCAAAGGTTTTTCATTGAAACAAAGGTCTTTATGACACTTCAAATAAAGCAAAATAGAAGAGTTTAATACAAGGAGATGAGATGGACACTTTCCATAGTCCATCTCATCTCCTTGTATTAAACTCTTTTTGTAAATTTTAATTTTTTTATGTTTTGTTAATACATACATGAAGAAGGAAATGTATTCCACACTGTTGTGCAATGAATGAAAACCTTTGCCTATTTGTTTTTGGATATTTTATATACTCTCATATATATGTGTTAAATATAATTTTACTGTAATTTTAATTGTTTGTATGATAATAATCTCAGTAAGAGAATCTGCTGATTTAATTCCACAATATTTTTATATATACTATGCATTGAAGCTTGCTTTAAAGGTTTCAGTTATTTACATTCCTTATATGTATGTATATTTATTTGCATTTGCATTAAAAATATTTAATTAGTAATTTCGTCCTTTACCAAGTGATTTGTCTACATGTATTCAATTTTATATGCCTACATTTTTATTTTATAAAATGAGCAATATTAATGTTAATTTTTATGATCTATTTGATAGAAAATGTATAAATATGCATCTATCTTTATATAAAAACTCTAAAATGAAAGAACAAATATATAGTTAATATATGTAAATGAAAATTAAACCTTATAACGCGGTTTCAATTGTGTTATAAATAACTTGAGAAAATTTATTTAAAGAAAGTCTAATTAGTTTATAATAATCCATAAAATCGCTGATGTTCAGGAGTGGCAAAAAAAAAACTGTTGATACTGTACAAATGACATAACGCTAACGTTCAAGAATACGTGCGTTGCAAAAGAAATTTTTTGCATTCGTTAGAGATTTGTTCATAAACAAGAAAAAACCAAACCATTTTCAGTCGTGACTCTATGATTTATTGTGCGATTTATTTGCACAGCCGCATCATTTAAAAAAGAAAAACTTTTGTAATAAAATAAATAACTAAAATGTTACGAATATTTCTTGTACGATGTTATACATAGAGCCCGTATGTAATAAAATTAATATACTGTTTTCGCCAAACTAAACTATTATAGTGCGTTCACATCACAAAATGTAGCACTTACGCGATTTAGAGCAAAATCTACACCATTTCCAGTTGTACTTAGAAGTTTCCAATTGTTTTTCAGAAATTTCTAAATATGTTTCAGAAGTTTCTAACACCTAATTCACACTAAGACTTTTATGAAGTCTATTTTTCGACGTCACTTTTTGTTTGTTAGCGAACGGGGTAGAGAAGAAAGAGGCGTAGAAAAAATAACTCGATTTCTGTTTTCCATGGTTTTTTTTCATATTTCTCTTTACATTGCTCTTGTTGTTATTGTTGTTACGTTTCAATGTTACTCTTCTATCTTATTGTTATTTTTATTGTTACTCTTCTAGCTTATTGGCTATATGAATGGAGAGAAGTAAAATTAGACGTCCAAAAAAAAACATCGTAGCAACTTCAAAAGAGAATTAAGAAAAATAGACGTCATAAATTTCACCGTGTGAATTAGCACTAATTATAGTTCAGAAGTTTCTAATTATATTTCAGAAATTTCTAAATATGTTTCAGAAGTTTATAATTATCGTTCAGAAGTTTCTAATTATATTTCAGAAATTTCTATTTATGTTTCAGAAATTTCTAAATATGTTTCAGAAGTTTCTAATTATAGTTCAGAAGTTTCTAATTACACTTCAGAGGTTTCCAATTATGTTTTAGAATTTTCTAATTGCATTTCTGAAAATTCTAATTGCTTTTCAGAAATTTCTAATTCTTTTTTAGAAACTTCTAATTGCATTTCCGAATTTTCAAATTACATTTCAGAAACTTCCAATTGTATTTCAGAATTTTCCATTTTTATTTCAGATATTTATATATATTATTGGGTTTTTTTTAAATAAACAATATGTGTAGGAATTATACCACTTTATTGTGAACTATGTACACATATACATTCATATGAATGTTTGGGCCTCTGCAAGCTGGTAGGAGTTGTACCGCTCTCGAAACAATACGTGATCTTCCACGTATTTTTCGTGCAAAAAGATTGAAATTCGTCTCGTCGATATATACTATTTGCTTTCCCTGCCTTATAAATTCATTTAAACGATGAACAAAATCTGCTCGTTTTTGCTTATTCTCTGTGGAATTCATATTCACTGTAGAGCTGCAAAACTATCGATAGTCGCTCCACTCGATAGTTTCGATAGTCTTATGTAAAACTATCGATACTATCGATAGCATCGAATAGTTTTGTAAAAGTTGCCACATAAACTACATTTGACTCGAAAAAAAATCCTGAGTCCTCAACATTTTCATTAGTATATAAAAATATATCAAGCCTTTTTTTCGATTTTATCGTAAGCGGCATATTATCGAAAATATACTTTTTTATTGAACTTAAAATTTTATGGGCCTACCCATGGTTTAGAATTATCAAAATGCGAAAATTGTTGATAACTTTTAATTTAACAATTGGCGGCCGTAGCGATATCAGTACCACCAAAATTATCTTTGTGTCGACGATGTTGAATTTATTAAGATACTTGTGACTACTATTTGTCGAATAACACTTGGATTTATAAATAAATTCATATACATACATATGTATTTAAGTACTTATGTATACAGAAGCAGGGATGCGATGTCATATTTACAAATTGTACTAACTTTCAAAAAAAAATTTAATTTTTCAGTACGATTGTACCTAATTCTTTATTTATATTTTTTTAATACTTGTACTTTTTAATTAACTAAAAATCAATTAACAAAACGCCGTTTTTTATTCGATTGTTCATAGTCGATGCAAATAGTCGGCTTCTCTCTTGGTACGAAAATAAAATTTCCACATTTGCAGATGAATTTGGAATAAATAACATTCCTTCAGCAATTCTTTAAGTACGGGGAAAAATCGTTTGATTTACTTAATTTTCTAATACTTTCGAGCTAAAGATTAAACCCCTTGTGCAAAAAAATAAGTGAACGTTAAAACCGGGTTTTCTATGGAAATTTTTTTAATGTACAGTTCAAGCACGCATTATTTTTTGCATAAGGGGGTTAATATATTTTAATGCTATTTTTGGCATGTAATATAATATTCAAATAGCGCTAAAATTATACAATTGTACCAACTTTTCCATCGCTGTACAAAAGCTTAAATCAACTACGGATAATTTGCTTCAAAGCTGCCGGCTACTGTTTACTGACTTCGATTATTTTTACTCTTTTAGTTACTTGTTTTTTTGCCGATAGTATCGATAGTGGAAAAAACTATCGATATTTCATTTACAACAGAACTATCGATACTATCGATAGTACTATCGATAGTTTTGCAGCTCTAATTCACTGGTTGAAGTGACTTTACAGTGAATAACTTCATGTCTAAAAAATTTGCTACGCTGCATGTAGCAAATGATTTCATGGCATCAATTTTATAAGCTGCTTTCTTAGCATTGATTGTAGACATATTCCGCACATGCTTTGTTGTTCCATCTTAATAAATGTAAAATTTTTTACTATGTATATTATTCAATACAGCAACACCATATACATACATATATTATTTAATTATAAGTAGAAAATGATTATTGATGTATTTTTAATAATATCAAGGTATAGGTTACTTGGTTTTCGCACAATATACATATATATATATATATATATATATATATATATATATATATATATATATATATATGTATATATTATTAAAAATATGTTAACGTACAATACTTAGAAATGATTAGATTTTATAAAATGTAGGTGCACAAATATAATATATCCACATAACAGTCTGAAATACATTTAGAAATTTCTGAAATACAAATGGAAAATTCTAAAATACAATTGGAAGTTTCTGAAATGTAATTTAAAAATTCGGAAATGCAATTAGAAATTTCTAAAAAAACAATTAGAAATTTCTGAAAAGCAATTAGAATTTTCTGAAATGCAATTAGAAAATTCTAAAACATAATTGGAAACTTCTGAAGTGTAATTAGAAACTTCTGAACTATAAATAATATATAAATATAAATAAATATAAATAAATATAAATAAATTTCTGAAAAACAATTGGAAACTTCTGAAATACAACTGGAAATGGTGTAGTATATTTCCGATACGAAAGAAATTCTGCTGCGGATTTTGTTTAAATCTAGTATAAAACTGATGTACTAAAACCTCAGTCTATGTACATAAACAGGTGTGTGGATTGGCTACATTGCAGTTGTTTGGCTGTAGTACTGGAAAATTTTCAGTTAAAAGGTTTTGTTTTGGATAAAAATCTTGATAAATTTTTCATAAAGTTTTTATTTAAGTCTTGATTTTCCAATAACAGTTTGTAGATATGTTTAATTAGCTTACAACTTGTAGGCTTGTTACGATTTTTTATGCCACTGTGCATAAAATAAAAAGTAATGATATATTATCAAATGGATTAAGTCTAAAGTCTTTAATTCTTACGGACACGTAAACACACTAAAATATTTGCCCAACTAGAAACAAATCAAGGCAAAAAAAAAAAGTTGCAAACGGAAAAATAAACAGCCAAAAAGTATGCTATATATATTTTGCATAAACTCAAATCTATTAAATTCACCACGTTTCTTATATTCAGCTGGGCAACAACAAAGAAAGCTGCCAGATAAATTACACCAAATCGAATTTCGAAGCAAATTTAGCCAAATTGAATAACAAAATCGCCAGCAAAAGATATCGTTATTTTTTTTTATTGAAATCTAATCTCAAAAAATGCATTTTTGTAGTTAATCATGCAGAAAAAATCGGTACATCATATTTATTTTATTTATTTATTCATATAAAACGCTTGTACACTCACGTCTTGAGAAACGAAAATATTAATATGAATACTTTAAACATATTTTCTGCAAAACTAATTTTTTTGGGTTATGTCTATGTTGCAATAAAGGGGCGAATGCATTTGGTTTTATTGAAGAAATACCGAAGTACATATATTTATTTTACATATTTGTTCAATTTTAAAATTTTGCTTGTTTTTAGGTTACGCATTTTTTATATGCATTTAATGGTGTCAACTAGTGTCAACTTCAGCGTTATATACATATATATATATATATATATATATATATATATATATATATATATGTACATATTTTTCATTGCAATAGAATAGGTGAATTGTTTTGTTCATCGTACTGCAATTTATTTGAAAGCTTTTTTATGTAATGAAAGCTCAAATTTACCATTCCTAAGTCCTGGTTCACACGTTTCAACTTTTGTTGATCAACTCGTAATTCAGCTGTAAGAAAGACGGAGAAGAAAATACAAATATCTCTTTTTTTCTTACAGCTGAATTACGAGTTGATCCACAAAAGTTGAAGTGTGCGAACCGGTACTAATATCAATTTGCAAAGTCCTAATTCAGGTGAGAGAAATACAGAAAGATATATTATTCCTTCCTCTATCTTTCACACAGCTGAATTAAGACTTTGGCAGGTCCCGGTTCACACACTTCAACTTTTGCTGATAAACTCGTAATTCAGCTGTAAGAAAGACGGCGAAGGAAACACAGCTGCACTTTGTCTAGAAAAAACGGAAATAGATACATCTGCGTCTCAACGGACACACATCTTTATATCTGTGGCTGAAAGCAAAAAGTGCTTAAGTCAATACAAGCTAATTTTGAGTTTATGGCACCCCTGTAATCTACATATTTAAAAGTAGCTCTGCGCAAACTTTCAATTATTTCTCTGAAATGTTTTTCATCTGAATTTAAAGGTTTGATTTTGTGTTTGCTGGGTTGTTGTCGCCGAGACCTAGGGACAAATCGAGCCTTTTTTTAGATTTTATCGTAAGCGACATGCTATCGAAAATGTACTTTTTAATTGAAATTAAAATTTTATGGGCCTACCCATGGTTTAGAATTATCAAAGCGGCAAAAGCGACAATTTACGTACAAAAACAAATTTTAATATTTTAAAAAAACCTTCTCCTGAAAAATTTACTTTTTGTCGCCTACGATAAAATCGAAAATAAGTCTCGAAATTACGGCGTTCGATAACCAAAAAAAATTTCATTCGTTTCAATTTAAATTGCGTTTGTATGGAGATTTTGATCGATATCGAATGCCGTAATTTGCCACCTGATTGGCTGCTGTGCTCTCGACGGTGTGAAAGCACAAAGCTCTTTTATAAAAGCTGGGACATTAAACTGATTCAGTTAAAAATAAGGCTAATTCTACATATGTACCCGTTTTCCACGCGCAAACTTTAATTTGCAAAGTCTTAATTTAGCTGTGTGAAAGACAGAAGTAGTAGTACAGTCTCTGTCTTTCTCCCAGCTGAATTAAGATTTTGCAAAGTAAACTGTCCGTTTGGAAAAGGAGTGATATGTTTGTTAGCAAATTATTAAATTGCAATATTTTTGTGACCACTGATGTTAAATTTCCATTTTATTTTTTTAAATAAAAATAGTAATTGCTTTATTCTTATATATCTTTTATATTTTTAAATTTGATTTAAATTATTTATTCTCTTTTACAAAATATTTCTTCTAAATGCAATTGCAATTGAAATTGTTTACAATAAAAACAAATATAATAATAATAGAAGAAAAATTATAAGAGTTTAAATTAAATTTTTTATAACGTAACTATTGAAAAAAAAAGTAAAATTTTAAAAACTATATATATTTAACAAACGTACTAAATGCATACTAGAAACACACAGAGAAAGTAACACTCAAACATATACATACATGTAATTATAAAATAGAATTTTTTATTAATAAAATGAAAATAATAAATTAAATTAACATATTTTATATACACACAAAGAAATTAGTTAAGCAATACAAAACATGCGATTTCTTTTAAAAATTTATGGTTGATATTTTATTTGAATAACTGTTTATAATATTGGATCCAGTCGCTTAAAATTATAAATATTTAAGTTATTTGAATACATGTAGTACATATAATATTTACAGCAAAGTTTTATGTATAATAAATGTTTATATATTATATTTGGGTATGAAAAGTTTTAAAATTTCAGGGACATATTTTAATTTTGTCAATCTTTAAGATTGGTAATATACCGATAATCCAATCAAAAACAGCCACTAGAAGCCAAAAATATAAAATAATGGCTTGATTGTGGATGGCAAACGAACATCATTTGCACTACGTATGTCAACTTTCTTAAGTTGACTAAAAGTTTTCAAAGTCCCGGTTCACACATTTCAACTTTTGTTGCTCAACTCGTAATTCAGCTGTAAGAAAGACGGAGACGGAAGTACAAATATCTCTTTTTCTTACAGTTGAATTACGAGTTGAGCAACAAAAGTTGAAACGTGTTAACCGGGATTAATTACACACCTTTTAGATAGAGAAAGTTTAGTTTGCAAAGTCTTAATTCATCTGGGAGGCAGAAAGAGATAGCATTCCACCCTCTTTCTTTCACACAGCTGAATTAAGACTTTTCAAAGTACACTTTGTGTGTCTAAAAGGGGTGTTATGACAGATTGGAAACAGAAAATAATGTAAACAAGGCTTAAAAATATAAGATACATACATACACATAAGTGCTTAAAAAATTTTAAGTCCAGGTTCACACACTTCAACTTTTGTTGATTAACTCATGATTCAGCTGTAAGTAAAAAAGAGATATATATACATATATTTCCTTCTCCATCTTTCTTTCAGCTGAATTACGAGAAATGCAAACACATATTTTTTCTACCAGCTGAATTAAAAATTGATCAACAAAAGTTGACGTGTGTAAACCGGGACTTAGTTGCTTAAAAGTTGATCAAAAAAAAGTTGTACCCCTTTTAGACACGCAAAGTTTACTTTGCAAAGTCTTAATTCAGCTGGGTGACAGACAGAAAGAGAAAGTATTTCCTTCCCTGTCTTGTACACAGCTGAATTAAGTTTTTGCAAAGTAAACTTTGCGTGTATAGACGTGCAGTAACTAAGGTTTGATTCACACACGTCAACTTTCGTTGATTAATTTTTAATTCAGCTGGTAGAAAAAAGAGATATTTCTACTTCCCTCTCCGTCTTTCTCTTTCTTTCCAGATGAATTACGAGTTGATCAAAAAATTTGTGGTTGCCAATATTGTACTTTGGCAACTAAAAGTAACAGCTATTAGCTATCAGTTGCCATACGTAATAACATTTTGGCAACGCAACAAAATTTCGGTTGCCATCCATAATTTCTGCGAATTGCTTATGGTAAAAAAAAACGATTTTTGATCAATTTTGAGCTGAACTGTAATTGATTAGAAATCAGTTATATACATACATATATACATACATACATACAAACATACGTGTGTATTTATTTACTTTAAAATTGTTGTAAAGAATTTTGCTATTAAATTTTGTTTACTAATATTTTAAAAAAATAGAGTCTCTCAAGTTCATGTTCATATTATAAAGCGATATATTTGTGAAATAATATCGCGTGTGTAGAAGGTGGAACAATATATTGGAACAATTAATATTTTTTTATTTCTAAGGCGTAACCGAAATAAGTCCACAATTGTAGGTAATGTATAACCTACATTGTATAATATTGATTTTCCTTAGTTAAATTTCTGTTCGAACTATTTTTGTGTCTTTACTTAACTTAACTAGGCTACCAATCCAAATGATCTGTGATAATTTTTAAGTAACAAAAACACTAAAGGAATATTCTAATTATTCTGGCAAATACAAGCAGAATGGAACAATATGCTGTTTTCGAAGGCTGCTACACCTTCATCACCTGCGTGCAAGTTTTTGGCCTTGAGTGTGTAGTGTCACTTATATAAATATTTTTTAATATACATAGAAAAAGAAAACGTGAATTGTTTGAAATCGTCGTATCATTTTTTATTATAAAGTTTTCTTAAACAAAAAAAAAATTATCACTATTTACAATACCCCTGTTCCTTGACAATAGCTGTTATTTTCAACTGTTACATCCGCATTCACCAGTGATCCGAGCTTTAATATTATATGCATATATTAACTAAGGCACATCAACCAATCAAGACATTAGAAATAAAATATATGATACTTTACAATTTAGCACAGCCTTATTAAAATTATCATGACTAATATGAAAACTATAATAAATACTTTCAAAATTCTTACTGAGTTAGATCGAGATGATGATGATGATGATGATTTTACCTAATGAGACTACATGTTTTAGTTTGCCTTGTACTTAACAAAGTATAAAATATAAAGCGTTTTAATACAGCAGATTTTACTGCACACAGAAAAAACTAAATTTCGTTTTCAGTAACCAAATTCATTATATCAGTAAATATTTTGTATGAATGCGGACCTACAAAGGAATTTGTAGATTCTGATAACAATTTTGTAAAAATTTAACTGGAAAAAATAATTTTATTTTTAGTTAACTTATTATGGCATTAGAGAAAAAATTTGACTGAAACTCAAACTATTTTCAATCAAATGTATTAATAGGAACAGAAAAACATTTTTGCAGATTTTTTTGTATTATTCAGCAAATTTTTTTTATAATTTACAAAAACATTCACTGAAAATAAATTAACTGAATCAATAACAATTCTTACCAATTTTTCTAAAAAAAAATTAGTAAAAGTTTTATTAAAAAAAATATTACTGAATCAAATAAAAGGCTCAACTTTTTTTTTACTTTCAAAAATTGGCTTGTTTTTATGGTTAAGCATTTCGTTCCCGCTTTTGGAACTCGTCAGTAGACTTCAACCCAAAAAATTTTTGAATTTAGCTAACAAACTCCGTATGTTTATAGTAAGACTCTTAATACTATATTGAGAATCACAATATAAATTTGAAAACCGCAAACAAAAATCTTAAAAAATAAAATAAAATGTTTTTTATATCTGTAAAATAATTTGTAGAAAAAATTAAAAAAAGAAATCAGACAAATTTTTTTACAGTATATAAAAATAAATTTAACTGAAAATAACAAATTTAAATATAAAAAAAATAAATCTAAAAAATTTTGTTACAAATTTTACTTTGTATAGATAATTTTCATTCTATACAGTTTTTTCTTTTACATAAAATAAAATTGGAACAAATATTTTACTGGAACAGTAAAAAATATTTACTGAAACTAAATTATATTTCAAAACACACGTTTGTTTGAAAATTTTTTGGGAATAATTTTTTCTGTGCATGTAAACTTTTATTTACTTCAAACAAATAATAACGGAAAAAGAATACGAGAAGTTTGCAAGACCCGGTCTTACGAACACTCTGTTGTACGAATGTGTAAAAATTTGTGTACTCGATATAACGAAAAAATTATAGAAAATAAATGTGAGTACATAGATTTGTTTACCATATCTATCGCTCGAATGCGAACAAAATCAAAATGTACTTCATGAATAGTTTTTTTATTTCTATTACATAATTTTTTATTTTCTGTGAATTTTTTTTATATTTTTCATAAAAATATCATCAATATTCGATAAACTTGTAAAGTTTTTGTACGTAAAAATATAAAAAATAAATATTTTCATGTTTATATAAAAAATAATAGAAAAAAATGGAAAATGTATAAATATTAAAAAAATAAGGAGAGACCACTTTTCTCTTTTAGATGAAGATTTTAGATAACGATTCAGAATATCGAAGTCTACAGCCAAATACGTTGGTTAGTCCTAGTTTACACTATGAAAGTCTAATTGCTAAGCTGTTTAGTTTGTTAGGAGAGAGAGACGAGGAAAGAAACGTTTCTATTCCCCTCATCTCTCTACATCTCAAACTAATCAGCTTATCAAATAAGACTTGCATAGTGTAAATTAGGACTTATGGATTTAAATATTTTGTGTAATGCACAATTAATCGTAAGCGAATAGAGACAATATTGCCATATTTTCTATCGAATTAAGCTAAGTAAGAGCCGGGTGGTGAAATGGAAATCACTAACCATTTGTTAAATGGTATTTGATAAACAAACCGGGAATTGGTTGATTTTTCGCTAAGAATAAAATAATCATACGTTGTGAAAAAGGCTATTACTTTCTTTGTTTCTTTTTAAGTTACTTAATATACTAAGGGTTAATAAATCAGTTCAAGTTAATCTCTGTTTTTGGTTTAAAATGTGTTTAAACCAGCAAACATATAAATCAATGCAGTATTTAAACCACCTGTAAACGCATATAATTGGGCATTTAAACTACCAATACAGGCCATATGATTTTATTACTTACAGACCATATGTTTTGCATTTAAAAAGCATTCAACTTTTTTCCAAGCTTCTACTTTTTCTTCAGATTCGATTCGATTTGTTCTCTTACACTCTATTGTTCTTTATACTATACTACTTTGCAAAGAATATATATAATTTCTTTCTCAGTAAAATTTTAATGCTTTTAATTAAATGTTATTAAAGTTTTTGCCTTTTTGATTGTACAAAGAACTGATAGCCTGCTGCAAAACAGCTGTTTTTTGTCATTTGTTTTAGTGCTGCCACAGTATTAGTTTTTAAACTACACATGAGGTATGGTTCACTGATTTACTCCTGTTGAGTTTAAACCACATATGAATTAAAGTTTAGTTCAACTAAACCACCGTTTAAACTTTAACTGATTTATTAACCCTAAGTATTACTTAGGCCTGTATAAGATACAAAAGGCCATCACACCATATATTAACTTTAAATTTTTCGGATAAAAGTAAACGAAAAAAAAGTACAGCGGTTTTAACGAATTTATCGATTTAATGAACCAAACTGACACATCGTTTGTTAAACCGGGACTCGATTGTATTTGTTTATTTTAATTAAACTTTATGTATGCATGTATTTATGTATTTACATATGTATAACAGATAATTTCTGAAAATTACAATTAAAGGAATAATTTAATAATATTTGCAAAATATCTAATAATAATAATAATAAAATAAAAAATTTCATAAGATTGCCTACTTAGTAACTAAAGAAGCCAACGAAGAAGAATAAATAGAATGTCATGGAAATATTTGCCAGCATTCATTTCCCACTCTTCGTTGTATCAACTAATGCCTCCAGGATTTGGGTAAGACATAATTTTTAATCGAATACAAAGCTTTGGCATACCAATGTATGCCATTCTGTAAATGAGTTGTATTGACCGCCGCACTCTTGGCCATTGAGGGCGATGAGAATGAAAGTCTTTCTTTTATAGCTGACCAAACACGCATGGGCGCTAAACTCCAATGAGCTAAGGTTTGGCTATTGACTATGGCGTAACAGGAGGCTGCCACTGAGTTCACCACGATGGTACCTTCACGAGTCAACGGAGCCACTACTCCTTTTCTCAGCACCGCCTTCAGATCTATCACTTTTTGTGGCCTCAAATGGCCGCTATTATCAAAAACGAATAATTGATCGCCCTCCTCCACACGATCCGCAAACATGTAGTCGGCCAATTTCTTAGCAGAGTTCCAAACCATAACCAAATGGGCTGGGGTAACAATCAGCTGAGCTCCTGTTTCGGTTGTTAATTGCACAAATTCCTGAGCCAATTCCAAATTGCGATCCATAAACAAAATGATCTCGCTGTAAATAGCCTCGCCATTGTCGTTCATGCTAAGCACGCGATCTCCTATAACAAGATCGCTCATAGCTTTTTGCTCTCCACTCTCTAGGAAAACCACACTGTCTTTGTTAAAGCAACCATTTTCATGAGGAGAATGAAAAGAATCTGAAAATAGAAAAATGGAAATAAATAAAATAAAAAAAAATTAAATGAATTTTGCAATAACTAACTCTTAAGTCAGTCGAGTCAAGTAAGTCACTGTCTAGAGCTGGATTAAGACCCTAAGCCTTGTGCAAAACCAAAACCAAAAAAAAGCAACTACTGTATACCTGTTTCTAAGACCATTTAAAATTCTCTACATCTTATAATCTAATTTGCTGTTAATAATACCTTACCACAAATTTACTTATCTTTGTTTACCGAGCACTGGATTAAGAAAATCCCAAAACAGGAATCAAAAAGGTGTTCACAGTTGTTCATCTTGTTTGCAGCTTATGCGGTCTCTGCTTTTATTTACAGGGTGGCTGGCAAACAGAGTATCAATAACATTTTTTATTGTTTGCACATCAAAAGAAATTTAGGCTTGGGGATTTGCCAACAATCGATCTTGTTTTTTCAAGAGATTATTTTCTGTAGTTAAATTTTAGATTTTTATCTAACAACAGCATAGAAATGAAAAATAAAACAACAAAAGTAACCAGGACTCGAGCCAAAATAGATTAATGTAATGTAATTTTTATTCCTTTTTAAGCAAAATAAAAGACCATACGAAACCATTTGGATTTTTTTTTCTTCAAATAACACTTCAATGACTTGTGAAATTTACCTGTTGTTGTAAAGCTGAAAAAGGATATGGGATTTGGAAAGAGGGAAAAAGGTAATATTTCATAATATGAAATTAATGAAAATGGGCGGTTTTTTATTTTCCTTCTGCTTATTTTCGATACTCTAATTAAAATTATATAGATAAAGTGTTGAAAATAAAAATTTTCCCATAATTTTCATCTTGAATTATATGTAATTTAATGAGAGAGTTGGTTTTATAAATGTATGTATGTAAAAACAAATACTAAATTCCAGGAATATTGAAATATGAATATGTAATTGTATTAAATACTTTAATATAGTGTACTCTCTTTTAAGCGGACACCTAAGGAACTGAAAAAAGTAGAAAACGGTATAAACCAGTTTTTTATGGAGTTTGATATATCTCCTATATATAATACTAATGATCCTGATCTACAACTATCTGTCTTGGATAGCTTAGTGCATGGGCTTCATGATTTTGTTCCCACCACCCGTATCCGATCTAACTCAAGCGATTGCTCATGGATGAATTCGAGAGACATATCTCAGGCCAGATGTTTACGGGATCGAGCTTATGCAGTGTACCTTAGTAATCGTACCGATATAAATTGGAAAACCTATTGTAAGCTAAGAAATAAAACCAAATCCATAATTAGAAAGGCCCGTCGTAAATTTGGTAAAAGTCTATTTGCAGGTAAAAATAATAGTCAGATATGGAACGGTATACGTAGATTAGGCTGTAGTGGCTCTGAAAATTCTGAACAAAATGATTTGAATGTGGAAGTGATTGCTAGAACGTTTTTGAGTAATCTCATCCCGAACCTTATAGCACCCATTGACTTTGACAACCCAGCGGATGCTCATTATTCGTTCTCATTTACTCCAGTAACTGAACACGATATCTTTATCGTTTTAAATTCCATTAAATCAAATGCTGCCGGTCATGATAAAATTCCCATTAAATTCATTAAAATAATTTTTCCTCTCATATCCTCTGCTCTTCTTCATATCATAAACACTATATTTACCTGTTCTAAATTTCCGGTCGCTTGGAAACTAGGACGCGTCGTGCCTATTCCAAAGAATGGACGTTTCGACATTGACAATTTAAGACCAATTAGTATTTTACCAGCAATGTCCAAAATTCTCGAGAATATTATGAAACTGCAAATACTAACACATTGTGAGAAATTCTCACTGATTCATCAAAGTCAATATGCTTTCCAGCGAAATCTTAACACCACTTCTTTACTTCTCTCTCTTTCAGAATCCATCATAAAAAAAATAGATACACGTAAAAATTGTACCTTAGTTTCTCTGGATCTTACTAAAGCTTTTGACCGAATAAATCATAATTTTCTTTTATACAAACTAAACAGATATTTTAATTTTTCCAAATCTGCGTGCAAATTAATACACTCCTACCTCTCTGATCGGTCACAATATGTCTCTTTAAACGGCTTTGACTCTAGTATTGGTAGTGTCACTTCTGGTGTTCCCCAAGGCTCAGTTTTATGTCCAATTCTTTTTCTTATCTATCTTAATGACTGTGTCTCGTTTCTAAGTAACAATTTTTGTCAATCTTTCGTGTTTGCTGACGATATCTTTCTATTGTTTACCGATGATGGTAGTGTCAGGAATTTTGAGACTTGCTTGAACGACCATTTAAACACCATATCCTCTTGGATGCATACAAACTCCCTTGAGATAAATCCGCGAAAAACGAAGGCTTTAAATTTTTTCTTATCTAATCGCTATCTCCCTCCTCAACCGCGAGTTTTTATAAATGGACAGCCTATTGATTTCGTCGAAAAGCTCAAATGTCTTGGTGTTATATTAGATAGTAAACTTAATTTTAACGACCACATAAATTTTATAGCTAACAAAAGTTGCCAGATTTTTAGGAGACTTTACGCATTGAGAGCATATACACCTAAGCACATAAGATTTCGCTTAGCTAATTCCCTTATCATGTCTCGTATTAACTATTGCCTCGAAGTCTTTTCTGGTACTTGGACATATAACATAAGTATTATTAAAGGAATTGTTAAAAAGATAACTCGGTATGTGTTTAATATTAGAATTCAGGAACACGGTCGTACTCATGATCTCATACCCGTATTCTTAAAATGTAAATTTGACGACTATTTGAGTGTACGACTGTTACTTCATTTTTATAAAATTATGAAATCCGGACGACTTTTACTACTTGCAAATGAATTTTCTTTTACTAACTCTACACGCAATACTCAAATCTCTGTTCCTCTTGGACATCTTTCAATTTCCGATAGATCGTTTGTTAAAAGAATCCATCATGTATGGACTCCACTTCCAAATGATCTTAAACTGTTTTCGTATTCTTATCCTAGTTATAGAAAGAAACTGTTAACTTATTTTAATGTAAATCGGTCTTAGCCGCTAATTATGTTACTGCATACTAGTTTATTTTCATCTGAAGGACATTCTCACATGCAAGTTATCTTTGGCTATAGGAAATCTCTTTTTTTTTTGTAACAACCCTTTTTTATCCATACTTTTCCTTCAATACTCATATGGCTGGGGAGCCAAACCTAATCATAATAAATTTATATCAAATAATTTATCTTCATATAGTAAACTTATTTATAATGGGTGTTTTTTATTGAGGTATAGAACTTTAAGTTGGCATCACTTTTTTAACTGGCAGCCATTTTGTCAGCTGTCAAGTGATTAATATTAAGTTTGGTTTGCCATTTTATCATAAACAGGTTGACAAAAGAACAACGCTTGCAAATCGTGCAAATTTATTTCGAAAATAATGGTTCAGTTCGCGAAGTTTACCGCAAGCTCCGTCCATTTTATGGTCGACATAATCGTTCATCAGAGCAATTAATTCGGTTAACCATGGATCGTTTTCGCACTACGTTTACTCTATGTGATAATACGCATCCGCAGAGACGTCGAACAGTGCGCACCGAAGAAACAATTGCCGCTGTAGAGCAAAGTGTTGAAGAGGACCCGAATGAATCGATTCGCCACCGTGCACAGCAATTGGAGCTTTGTCCATCAACTTTATGGAAGATTTTGCGCAAAGATCTTGGCTTGCGACCTTACAAGATCCAGCTTGTGCAAGAATTAAAGCCGCGAGACCATGCAATGCGTCGTGATTTTGGTGTATGGGCCGAAAATGAGATTGATCTCGATGCTGATTTTCATCGCAAAATTTTGTTCAGTGATGAGGCTCATTTTTGGTTGAATGGCTACGTCAACAAGCAAAATTGCCGCATTTGGAGTGAAGAGAATCCACATGAGACCCTTGAGACGCCATTACATCCACAAAAACTGACTGTTTGGTGTGCTCTATGGGCTGGTGGAGTCATTGGGCCATACTTCTTCCCAAATAATGCTGGAGAGTCAGTTACCGTTAATGGAGACCGGTATAGAGCCATGATAACCGACTATTTTGTTCCCGAATTGGATGGCATGAATGTGGATGAGTTGTGGTTCCAACAAGACGGCGCTACATGCCACACAGCGCACGTCACAATCGATTTATTGAAGGAAACATTCGATGAGCGCATAATTTCGCGGAATGGACCTGTCAATTGGCCACCAAGATCGTGTGATTTGACACCATTGGATTATTTTCTTTGGGGATATGTGAAGTCGCTCGTCTACGCCAACAAACCAGAAACGTTAGGGGACTTGGAAGCCAACATTATTGCCAACATTATTGCCAACATACGGCCCCATATGCTCGAAAAAGTGATTGAAAATTGGACCTGTAGAATTGGCTTTATTCGAGCCAGCCGCGGCGGCCACATGCAAGAAATCATATTTAAACATTAATGGCATAAAATTGTCCTTCCAATAAAGCCAAATTGATGGACATTAAAACGATTTTCTTGTGTTTTATTTCAATTCGAAGTTCTATACCTCTAAAAAAACACCCGTTATAATACTAATTCATACTTGTAAATACTTACATAGTTATATTTTCTCCTTACAATACATTTTATATTGGCCATGAAGGCTTACATTGTATTGATATTACTAAACAAATAAATAAATAAATAAATAAATAAATAAATAAATAAATAAATAAATAAATAAAAAAGAGTAAATAATAATTTGTAATATATTTATCTTTTATTTCCAAAACAAGAACATATAAATATTAGATAAAGTAAACAGACTTTTCATTAACATATTAGCGAGAAGTAAAAAAACACAATTTTTTATGCAAGGTATTCAAACGGATTTAAAAAAAAAACTCAGAAATTTTAGTTTGACGTATTTTTTCCTTTAATTTCACTATGTTGGAGATATATTTGAAGCAGTGATGGGAAATGTGGCACAATTGGTTGTTGCGGATAATATAAGCAAAATGTATTTTTATTTTTAGCTTATGTCCTTGAAATTATCGAAATGCAATCTAAAAAGGTGAGAATACATTTAATTTTAAAGAGGCTTTTTTATTTCGTCATTTCTATCGACATTTTTTTAACAAAAAATGTATTGATGATCTTAATGTTGACAATATAGATCAAAATTTTCACCACCTTCCAATGGAAGAAAATTATTGCGGCACTGAAATTTAACTATTAATAATCAAAAACTTATTTTCCCAGCATAAAGTTGTAGAATTCAAAAATAGAATTAAAGTCTTCTTATATTTCTTTTTTCTTATTGTCTTTTGTTTTTCAAATACATGGAGACGTAAACAATAGTTTCAATGAACAATTTTTTTTTAAGTAAGTTTTTATCGAATCGTTCAAGGTATTCTTTTTATTCTCTATTCTTCATCAAACGTGGAAAGTATATTTCTAGTTCGAAGTTTGATCAAAAGTAAAACGTTAAATGGGCTGCAATTATAAACTTTAGCATCTTTAATACATGGTAAAGATTTTTGAAGACTAGCAATAGATCTTGTTATAATCGTAATACATATAAAAGTATGAACCAAAAAAGCAATACAAATTCTACTATACCGACAGAATCTTTGTTTGATTAAAATAAATAGCTAACAATTATTAATATTTTTATCTCGTGCACGATTTGTACAATTCGGCAGTATAGTAACCATAAAAATGAATTGATATTGTATTAAAGTGAAGTCGATGTCGACAACTGGACGAGTACATACGTAAATTGTCGCTCACGATAAACTTTACAGCCTGTATTTTACAAGTTATCAACAATTTTGCAAATTTGATAATAAAAAAGTTAATTTTTTACCACATGTCCTTCACTATTATATCGAAAATAGGGCTCGAAATGTATTAATGTATACATATATATATAAATAATTTTAGACCGTGTTGTTTGTGATATTCGTAAATTTTTCTAGTTCTAAACACAATAAATTATCATTCAAGAACCATAATTTAAATGAACATCAAGTGCCAGCATTAAAATTACATAAAAAGTGGTTTGGCACTATTCAATTGATTTTTGGCACTATTTAAAAGCTGATTTGGAACGAAATCAAGATTTCCAATTCCCATCACTGATTTGAAGATCAGTAAAGCGGCCCATACACTACAACAGCATGCACGCACAATCAAGCGATTGAGTATTCATGCTCGAACCACACAACATACCAGCAAGCTGGTACAATATTCATTTCATACAAAATTGCGGGAAGGGAGGTTATGAATTGTCACACAGTTTTTGCTGCAATTATTATTGGTATTTTGTTAAAATTAGCAGCTAGTATAACTTAAGTGCTAAAATTCTGTTTTCCATTGAAACAAACTATGTTTCAATAAATTATACTTATTAAGTGAATGTTTACGCCATGACAACTTTGCTCAACTGAGCTAATTTCATCATATACAACACAAGCAAGCTGGTACCATGAGCAAAATATCAAACTCTACTTGACATCGCTACAGCAAACCGTACAATCACACAAAACGCCCATACACGACCAAACCGTTGACAGAAACACTTGATTGCGCATGCATGCTGTTGTAGTGTATGACCCGCTTAAGCAATTGAATAAGCAACATATGTACGAACATGAAAAATAATAAACGGAAATATATAGTGTTGCAGTGTTGTTAGCTGTCCGGTTATGGAGAACTAAAATCTCTTTGGTGTGTCCGCGTCCTTTTATGGGAGGGTTATCCGCTCAAGAGGCAGAAATTAAAAAAATCTCTAAGGATTCTTTTCGTACTGCAAAAAGCGTTCGTTTATGGGAAATGCCCGCTCAAGAGAAGTGTCCGTAAAGAGAGAATACACTGTACATACTCAGATGGATCGAAATAGAAACTCAAGAAATTAGTTTATTTCCCACGTTGCATTTAAACTTTCAGCTTGTTCCAGGGCTCTACTCTTAAGTTCGAAACTCTTTTAATTTTCTTCAACTTCAGCTCTTTTAGTTCAAAAACGTAAATGTACTGAAAAAATCGATTTATAAGAACTTTTGGAGTTGTTAAAAAAAAACAAAGCAATGTGTTTATGCATACACCTATGTATATGTATGTATGTATATGATTCGATTAGCCTAAAGTTCGTATTACTCTGTAAGCCAAATTACATGTTTTAAGGAACAAATAACATCAAAGTTAATTGCAAGTAGACTTGGGTCGAACTCGTTCACTAGTTCATTTTTGCCACAAACAAATGATCAAACCCATGTAATTTAAATGGGTTTGATCATTTGTTTGTGGCAAAAATGAACTAGTGAACGAGTTCGACCCAAGTCTAATTGCAAGATGAATTCATTCTCGATTTGCAACTCTGCATATTCGCTTTGTATATTTGTTAGTGTATAATTTCCTCCTGTCAAAATAAATTTATATTTGTAATAGTGTCGATTATTTCTGTTACGAAAATCACGTCCTAACTCCTGTATCGCCCAATAAATAGCAAAGCTATAAAAAAACAAGTTGAGAATTAATTCTGTGTCATTAACTCAAAAATTCCATTTTTTTAGTTATGACGTTGTTTGAGTAAATGTACTTTCATACCAAATTTGTCAATCCAAACACTTTCGGAAATGTGAAACGCCGTTTAAACGCCTCGATTGTCTCAACTAAAACTTATTTTCTAAATAAAACTTTTTTAATACCCTTAAAAGGTAACATCAAAACGACCACAAACTGTGTGGTTTATTATAATTAGTGTCATAAAGATACAATAGTGTTATAAATGAATGAAATTTTCTAAGGAAAATTTCATTAAAGTTTATAAAGAATTTAATTATAGAGCATGTTAAAGGTTAGATACAATAAAAATCCGTTTAAATTATATTGACTACCTTAACGATCTGCATTTTTTGGGATCTATTGACATGATAATGCTTTTACAGACAAAAAACTTAACACAAGCAAACAAAAATACATATTCCTTGTACACATACATACATACACACATATGCATATGTATGGTATGTATGTACGCCAGTGTGGCCGTCTTAGCTTTTTTGTAACTAAATGTAGCATTTTTAATTTTTATTTACCCACAATTTTTTATTTAGCATTTAATGATTAAACATAATTGCGGCATAAACACATTTTCCATACAAATTGAACAAAAAAGCAGCCCCAGAATGCAGTCGAGAGAAAGAAACTATTTTATTTTGACAGTGTTTTTTCTGATGCTCTCACATATCGTGCCATAACCGCCAAAACAGCTTAAGCGACATAATTTTCGAATCTCAATTTTTGACCAAAATCGATTATTTGCGATCGTAATCGTCAAAAAAATATAAATAGCTGTATTAGCGGTTATGGCTCGATATATATATATACTAATTCTCTCAAAAATATTACCATAATTTCAATAAATTTCATATATTTTGTAAACAAAACTACAAAGAAAAAAATAAGCTCAAAAGAAAATAAAACAAATAAATTCAGTGAAGTGCGACTGTGACCCGCGCACGAAGGATTCCTTACGGACACTAGATATGTAATTCAATACGAACTTTAGTATCATAAATAGTTTTGGCTTTTTTTTCGTTTTTGGGTTTTTTCGAATTTGAGCGGTTTTAGTTTTGCCGTTTTTTCGATTTCGGCGCTTTTTTAGTTTTGGCACTTTTTCCCCCGTTTTGTCGATTTTTGGAATTTTTTCATTTTGGCGATTTTTTTCATTTTGGCGATTTTTTTCAAATGGGTGATTTTTAGTTTTGGCTCTTTTTTCGCGTTTTAGCGATTTTTTTCGGTTTTTGTCGTTTTTTAATTTGGCGATCTTTTTCATTTGACGATGTTTTTCATTTTGGCGATTTTTTTTATTTAGGCAATTCTTTTTAGTTTTGGTGCCTTTTTCGCGTTTTGGCGACTTTTTTCGGTTTTTGGCGTTTTTTCAATTTGGCGATTTTTTCATTTTGGCGATTTTTTTTTCATTTGGGAGTTTTTTTTCCAGTATTGGCGCCTTTTTCGCGTTTTGACGATTTTTTCAGTTTTTGGCGTTTTTTTCATATTGGCGATTTTTTTTATTTTGCCGATTTTTACGGTTTTTCCGATTTATTTTAGTATTAGAAATTTTTTGTTGAATTTAGTGTTTTTTTTTCGTTTAAGCGATTTTTTTTTTAGTTTTTGGCGATTTTTTTTTTTTTGGTTTGGCGATTTTGTAATTTTCGGATTTTTTTAGTTTTACCGTTTTCGAAAATTTCAAGGGTTTGCCTCTTACGGTTTCCAAGATATAGCAAGATGTCCAAATTACATAGTCAAAATTGCATTAACTGATGGACCACCCTTTAATTGAAATTTTTTAAAATTTTAGTGTTAATTGTTGTAATCTATATAAAAATACACTAATTTTACAAATTACAAGTTTAAAAATTTATATGTGCATACAATTGTATGTATATTACCTGGGATTTTAACATTTTTCGTTGCTCGTTTTGGAACACCCTTTAATTTTTAATTCTCATGTATTTGTTGTTGTAGCGGACAAGGTTCTACATACTCTGTCCAAACTTCAGATCCGTAGCTCTTACGGTTCCTGAGAAAATAGCGTGTGACAGACAGACGGACAGCTTAGCGAAAACAACAGGGTTCCTTTTCACCTTTGGTGTACGGAACCCTAAAAATAGAGAGTATTTTAAGTTACTGCCGCAGATTTTATTATGGTCTTTATTAATTTGACAGCTTTGACTTTATTTCAGCGAGCCGACGAAAATCGGCACATTGTGCCGATAGTGGAACCTAGGCTTTAGAATAATTTTTTTTATCTAAACTGATTTAGATATAAATTATTTGTAGAGATGGTCACACTGACCTACACACATGTTGAAGATTTGTTTGTATAGGTATGAATGTGCATACACACATGCATGTATTTTTGGTGTAACTCCTTGTTGAATTTTATATGATTGAATTCTTTTCAATATTACTGCTGTTGCTATAATAAACCATAAACACATTTTTCTTAATTGTTAATAAATTGCTTAAACTTTAAAACGACTGGTTCGGTCTATCTATAATCAGGGGAAACTAGCATGATAAACAAGCATTTTAAATGTTTTTCTATAATTTTCTCTAATCGGCCAAGATACACGATACCAAATTGGTGCGAAATACATGTCGGTTAAAACAAAAACAACTATTATAACAATAACAAACAAGGTACTTTGAAGAGAAAGAAACACGGTGGTCTCTTTCTTCATGGTATCAAAAGTTGGTTATACAGATACACTGAAAACTCGTTAAACTTTTTGTTAAATGTAAAAAGGCTGCAATTTTTAAATATTTTTAATTTAATTTTTGGATATCCAAGATATTGCTCTAATAGTTAACGAAACAGACATAAAAATCAAACTCCAGCAAGCAAATTTAGATTTTCGATTCAGAAAAAATATCCTCAAATGACATACATACATACATATCGTTACCTTAATGTAGAAAGTCCCTAATTCATTATTTTTTTGAAAAAGAGTTTTTAGTATATTTGATTTAGATTTAAAAAAAACAATGAGTTAGAGCATTTCTATATTAAGGTAATGATGTGTACATATCGCTGCAGTTAATGCTGCAGAGGTTTCATACAAATATCTTGTAAACTCAGCTCTTGAGAGCAAAATAAATTTTCATGTTCCATTAAGTTGTGTGTAAATTGAAAACTTTAAACTCGTTGTCTGGCCAAATATTTTATGTGGGTGACTTAAAGTGTTAATATGCTCTACAAAAATATTTGCCTAAATATTTTCTTCAAAGTTACTAAATATACCATACATCTCAGATGCAATGCCGAGTTTACATCTGGCATAGATGTGCCTAAAAGAGCGTTACCACTAATTACTAATGAAAAACTGTTTGATCACGCATGTACTTATTGATTTAAACAGTTGCCAATCTTGTTGGATTAATTAAATTGAATTATGAATTATTAGTATTGTATGAAACTGTTTAACTTAATAAATGCGCGTCTGAATTAAACGGTTTTTCATTAGTAATTAGTGGTTACGCTTTTTTGGGCACATGTGTACCAAATGTAAACTCGGTATCAGGAACACATAGTTTCATATAGTGATATGCTGCATAAACAAGACAAGGTGAGGAATTTTAACCCAAAAAAAAAATGTCGATGTAATCTTTCATATTTTGTGTAAATCTGTTTAAAATAAATTTTAAACCAGGCCTGGATGTATTCAGACAATGTGTAGTTTATGTATGTATGTGTAAATGTTTACATATATCTTGTTATATACATACTTACATACCTATGCGCGTACATGGATCTACTCAGACTTGAAGGGTCATAAATTAATAAACCATTAAAGTGGTTAAAAAATTATCGTTAATTTTATCTGGCTTTGACGCTGACGACTAAACTGATAAATTATTACAAAACAGAAGACAACCAGCGAAGAGAAATCATCTAACCGTTTAACTGACGGTTTAAGCCACACACATACATACATACACATGCATTCATATGTGCATGCACTTACCGGCCAGCCGGAAAGTTAGCTGCTACTCACTCACTCGCCCAGTCTGTCAGTCAGTCATTCATCCAGTTCAGCGTGTGTTTCTGTGATCTGTTTTGGGAAAGTGTGACTTGGATCAAAACACAAGTGAGTAAATGACTTACTGATAGGTTTGAATGAACACGAACATGGTTTTAATGTGCTGGCTTGACAACATTTCAAACAGTAAAAAAAAAAAAAAAAATCCATACTTACATACAAACATATGTTCTTTACATACATATACAAATTCCTCCATATGTAAATATGTATGTATAATATACATACATACATGTATATGTACATGTGTATGAATGTATCTTTTGGTTAATGGTAATTTGTTTTTTTTTAAGAAGAAAATTTTGGATAAAAAAGGGTTTTAAATATGTATGTATGTATGTAGTTTGTCATTTATTGGTTGTCATTATGTCTTGTAAGACTATTTTGTTCAGCTGCCAAAGTAGTCGTTTAACTGTTACTTTTTCTTTGTATTGTCTTTTCGATAATTTGTGTCAAATAATCAATTATTGGATGCATTATCTAGACCTCCTTGTTTTTTATGTATCATTATGTATTTGGGTTTTACGTTCATACGTGTCAGCTGTAAACATTAAGCCCACAAAAACATCAACGTGAAAATTAGGACAAGTTTCTATCCAAAATGAGGATCTCATTACTGTCATGAATGGAAGAGCATTAATATTCAAAAATTATATAAATTTCTTTCTTAAACATCATTAGTGAAGGCTTGATTTGATACTGACTGGGAGATATCCAGAAGGAAATATTTATCCTAACGGCTGTGACCCACTCTTACAATTTCTGAAGAAAATGCAACCAACGATTAAGCAAAATATATGCACGTGCATCATAATTTTGAAAGTTAGCATGCAGATTATTGTAGTTCATCGGCATCGGTTAGAGAAAGTTTATAAGCAAAAATTGGCGTGAAGTTAGCATAAGTGACGAAATGGAATTGTGTGTTAACGAATTCTCCTACACAATTTGACATTACAAATGGTCGCAATACGTAGTTTTAACCCACTACTAAGTTCTAGCGTTGTTTTTAATGTGAAGTTTCATGGTAAAACACTTGTTCAATTTTGCCACTTATGCTAACTTCATGCCAGTTTTTATTTATACATATGGCGTATATTTTAAAGTACTTTTTGGAATATTCATTCAATATTTAAAATAAGTAATTAAAAAAATAAGCTAAGATAAGTAAAAAAGAAAAGAAAAAATTGCCAAACAATCCAGGAAACAATAAAATTAAAAGCACAAAAGAGGAAACAAGGCAGTTCATATTATAGCATTGCACAGATACATCTGTTTGCACTAGTTTTGCGTGATTTTTGGTTCTGGTATGAACAAATATGTTATTTATCGTTTTCTGTTACTAGTTGTAAATGTTGATTTTTAAAGCAATTATTGTATGGTTGGGCAATGAGCAAATGAAAACAACCATTTATTTTTTTTTTATTTTTTTAAAACAAATAAGATACATAAAACTGCTTTTACCGTAAGTACCATATGTTGTGTTGAGAAAAAAAAATGGCTGATGATGAATGAATAAAAGCAAAATTTCACATACATATGTAAGTAGATGATACATGTACATGAAACACATGAGCTGCAAATACAAAAAAATGACACACGATATGCAAGTGTAATTACTCTCAGAGCAAAATTGTCTCTCTCTCTCTCTCTATACTTGGCTGCGCCACAAAATATAACGAACGTCCGCATCATGTACTTGTTTCAACAATGGTTTTTTTTCATATAATTAATTACAATATGTATTTTTAAGCAAAAACAGATCAAACAGTTGCTCAGTAGCAATACAATAAGCACTTGTTATTTTTTTCAATTGTATTGTAATTTGGAAAAGCATACACACAATAACTCTTATACTAGTTCTGTCGCTCACACTACAATTATATGGTACATACCATGTTATATTTTTGTTTTTGCTATACAAACGAGTATACAAATGCAACCCTTTAGTTCATATCCGGTGAAATCATTTAAAAATTAAATGCAACTCCGCAGAAAAAATATGTATTTTGTTAGTGTTAAATTTGCGTGCTGTCAAAAAATGTCCTAATGTTTTGCTTGATTTGACACCAGAGGAACTAGCAGCTGATCATCATCAGCTGAAACGAGATCACTTGGTATGAATTTGCCTCAAAAACAAATATATCTCAGCATGTCAGCAAACAGCTGTTAATGATTGCGGAAAAAACAAAAATTTAATTAGTTTCAGCTATAATCAAAGACAGTGTTGTTCATAAGGTTGGTTCGAACATCTGTTTTGTATGGTTATCGTTCTGGTACGTTTAATTGAAGCTTAATGTGAAAGACGCATTAATAGGCTGAGTTTACATCTGGCATTTCTTGTGTGTCATTTGCCCAAAAAAGCGTAACCAACTAATTATTAATGGAAAACTGTTTGATTCAGACATATATTTATTGATTTAAACAGTTTCCAATCATGTTGGATTCTATAAAATTGTCTATTAACTAGTTATCTATGAAACTGTTTAACTTAATAAATAAAAATTAGTGGTTACGCTTTTTTACGCTTGTGTGGCACATGTCACACAGATGGAAACCCGGCCCTATGAATGTTTTACTATAGTGGAAAAGAAATGGAGTGAAAGGAAACATTGTAAATATTTATTAAATTAACCCAATCCTTTAGATAGCACAATGCTTTTTTTTTGTCATATCAGTATGTAAAAATTTCCAAAAAATAATTGAGAAATACAAAAAAAAAAAAAAGATTTAACTGGCCTTGATCATTTTCTGTAAACTAAGACACATATTTATGGAAATTGATTTAATACGTCCCTGCATAAATGGCAATTTGCAATTTGGTTTAGTGTCCGTCCCTCAAATATAAATCTCTGATCTAAGAGTTGAGAGTGATTTGTATTAAACATTATATCAAACTGAAATCATTTGGATATAATTTGGCAAAAAAAATGTGGACAGTCCACAATAATAAAAAAAAATTAAATAAATTGTACACCGATGCCCTAAAGTCTATAGTCGTCAGTTCCGAGAATCTGTCTTAGAAATAATAATAAAAACGTTGCTCATAATTTTTCCAATGTCGAGAGAATCCAACGAATGCAAAACAAAATTTTACGGTTAATAACATCGGCTCCATGGTACATCCAAAATTCTAACTATTATACATCGTGATTTAAATATGCCACTAGTGACTGAAGAAATTGAAAAATACGCAGGCAAATATTTAACAAAACTCGAATCACATCCTAATCCGCTTGCTCGTAATATTTTGAACTTTACTGGACTCATCCGCTTAAAAAAGAGGGACACACGGGCTCTTATACCTAACACTCCAGATGGGACTACTTGAAAATACTTTCCCCCCCCCCCTTTTTTTTTTGATTATCACTACTAATGTATTATTTATAACTACCACTAAGTTTATGTCCGACACTGGTCGGGCCTAATAATTTTTTTTTATAGATTTAAGATTTGAATACTTATTGTTAGTTCACATATGAAGATACAATAAATAAATAAAGGGTGTTTTTTAGAGGTATAGAACTTTGAATTGAAATAAAACACAAGAAAATCGTTTTAATGTCCATCAATTTGGCTTTATTGGAAGGATAATTTTATGCCATTAATGTTTAAATATGATTTCGGGCATGTGGCCGCCGCGGCTGGCTCGAATAAAGCCAATTCTACAGGTCCAATTTTCAACCACTTTTTCGAGCATATGGGGCCGTATGTTGGCAATAACGCCACGAATGTTGGCTTCCAAGTCCCCTAACGTTTCTGGTTTGTTGGCGTAGACGAGCGACTTCACATATCCCCAAAGAAAATAATCCAATGGTGTCAAATCACACGATCTTGGTGGCCAATTGACAGGTCCATTCCGCGAAATTATGCGCTCATCGAATGTTTCCTTCAATAAATCGATTGTGACGTGCGCTGTGTGGCATGTAGCGCCGTCTTGTTGGAACCACAACTCATCCACATTCATGCCATCCAATTCGGGAACAAAATAGTCGGTTATCATGGCTCTATACCGGTCTCCATTAACGGTAACTGACTCTCCAGCATTATTTGGGAAGAAGTATGGCCCAATGACTCCACCAGCCCATAGAGCACACCAAACAGTCAGTTTTTGTGGATGTAATGGCGTCTCAAGGGTCTCATGTGGATTCTCTTCACTCCAAATGCGGCAATTTTGCTTGTTGACGTAGCCATTCAACCAAAAATGAGCCTCATCACTGAACAAAATTTTGCGATGAAAATCAGCATCGAGATCAATCTCATTTTCGGCCCATACACCAAAATCACGACGCATTGCATGGTCTCGCGGCTTTAATTCTTGCACAAGCTGGATCTTGTAAGGTCGCAAGCCAAGATCTTTGCGCAAAATCTTCCATAAAGTTGATGGACAAAGCTCCAATTGCTGTGCACGGTGGCGAATCGATTCATTCGGGTCCTCTTCAACACTTTGCTCTACAGCGGCAATTGTTTCTTCGGTGCGCACTGTTCGACGTCTCTGCGGATGCGTATTATCACATAGAGTAAACGTAGTGCGAAAACGATCCATGGTTAACCGAATTAATTGCTCTGATGAACGATTATGTCGACCATAAAATGGACGGAGCTTGCGGTAAACTTCGCGAACTGAACCATTATTTTCGAAATAAATTTGCACGATTTGCAAGCGTTGTTCTTTTGTCAACCTGTTCATGATGAAATGGCAAACAAAACTAAATATTAATCACTTGACAGCTGACAAAATGGCCGCCAGTTAAAAAAGTGATGCCAACTTAAAGTTCTATACCTCAATAAAAAAACACCCATTACATGCATTATAAAAATAAAAAAAATAATAATTTTTATCTTTTTTTTTTTTATTTTAAAGTTTTGTAAGCTTTTGGTAAACCTTAAATATTTGTTATTAATAACTTGATAAATTCTTTCTTAAAAAAATCTTAAATTACTTGATGAAAATAAACGTTACAAAAGTAACAATACATCATGAAGACTAAAACATTTACATGCATATGTACATACTTATTTGCCTTTCCTTGTAATATCTGTCATTAAGTCAAATATGTATGTATGTAATAAAATAAAACACACAGCATTAAAGAAGTGTCCATATTTCACACATTCCACACGACGAGTTAAATGTGTTTGAAGATAGAAGAGAGGTGTGCAGAAAGTATTCAAATCGGGCATCATATTACACGATGGGTAGGATACCCAGCTGGTTGAGAAAACAAAACCCAAAAAAAAAATGAAATAGCGGCATCTTTTTAATCTGTATTTTGTTATATTATTAATACTATTCGCACCGCTTCGAAAACCACTGTCTCAGCACTTGAGTTTCAAGGCAAAGTCAAAGTTAAACCAGAAGAAGGACTGACATAAAAAAAGCCGCAAAAAATTACAAAAAAGTGAATGTAGTATCAATATATTTTGACTTAAATGTGACATCAGCATTCACCGACAATGACAATTTGTAAATTATTGATCCTTACTAAAGGGATCACAAAAGCAATAAAGAAAAACCACCACCAACAACAAAAATATTAACAAGCAGAGGCAAGACCTAACCACATGAGTCGCTTAAAAAAAGAAAAACAACAACAACAAAGAAAAATAGTGTTTTTGTAACATGGGTTGTCTTCCTTCAGGTTTTCTTTCTTGATTCCTGATGTGTGGTCCTTGTTTTGAAAACAAGATCCTGCTGTGTTATAGGCCACAATTATTTAATTGAAAATCCTGTAAACATCTATTATACGATTTTTTTTTTGTTGTGATAACTTGGCCATATCGTTTTTTTTTTTTTTTTTTTTGTAAGACAAAGTAGCCGCCGCCTATTTACGAGTATTGTTAGTATATTTTTTTATCGTTAAGATCTTTAAAGGTTTGCTGTTAAAGATTTGTTTCGTCAGTTGCTCTCGTTTTCCTCCTTCTTCTTCTTCTTCTTCTTCTTCTTATTTATGCTTGTAATATGAGCCCTTTTTCTTGTTCTTGGTGTGTATTGTTACTTTAAATTTTATTTGATTGATGGTTGGTAAAGAGCAAATCCTATAAAAAAAATGCTTATTACTTACAAAATATGTGCATATGTATGTATGTATGCAGTTATATACATGTATGTACATATTATGTACATAAGTATTAAGTATGTATGTATATACATACAGATGCACTAATGTATTTACACGTCATGTATTTCACATATGGAACGTAATTTCCATGTGTAAGCCAAAAGAAAGTTTTGCATAAAATTTATGAATGGTTTTTTTTGTCCTATTAAAATAAAGTAGCTAATAAAGCCACAGAAGTCAATATGATCCGAACCTAGTGATGCCGATTTAGTGCAAACTGTGATCGTATACACTTTAGTAATATAAAGAGGTAAGGTTTGTATGTTAGGTTAGGAAGGGTGGTGTTACAACACACCTCCACTCGGAGACCCAGTTGGGTTCATTGTGATTCCCTTCTGTTGATACCCGTTAATAAAAATTTAACCCCAAAATTGTGCCCAGAAGAACCGCAATTATCTGTCATTAAGACACCGAATTCCCATGATCAAGCCCCTGATATCCTCTAGTTTACACTTTGCTATATCACCAATGCTCTCATAAAAATGTCTGCTCAGCCTTCTAATCCTATGGTGTTGAAGCTTCAGGCAATGGCAGATAATATGTTCAGTGGTTTCTAGTTCCCCTTCATCCTCGCACATCCTGCGGAAATCTAGAGTGCAAGTCTAGAGGTAAGAGGCAATCTCCGGAATAACTGATCCGAAATGCAAAAAATTTAACATGGAGCCTCCCAACGGATATAGGATATTTATAGCTTAGAATAGAGCTGTGTGAAGGTAAGTCCTCCATATCTAGAAAATACTTATTATCATGGCAGCAGAAATCAATTAAAGCAAGAGATGTTATGGATCCGTATTTTTTTTTTTTTTTAAGAGAAGCAACACTCAGGCAATGAATGCCTACTACTACTTACGGGTGTTAACTTCTTTGGGAAAAAGATAGTGATAGAGAAGATAGATGATGAAGGAAGAGACAGGGGAACGCTTCATTCTTTTACAACTCTGCATGTCGCACGTTACAGTGAAGAGTTGCAGCGCCTCTGGTGTCAAGAAGGCTTATTAAATTTTTAAAGTTTTGGTTAGCAGCCATTTTTATTGGTTATTTTGCTTTTTTGTTTCGCCGATGATTCTGCTACACAATACCGACAAAGAAGGGCGCTTTGATGTTACATTAGGATTAATATCTGCTGAAGTCGGTATAGTTCAGTGACCAGTGACCAGTGACTATGCCTTCATCACTTGAACTTTCCTACAACAACTGATGGAAAGGAAAACGCGTGGTGTTGTTATTTAATGACTATCGGATACCGGATATGCTGTATTGGCTGAACGGACGCACTAATTTTGATCAAGTTTAAAACATTTTAAAAAGTAGCAGGGGCGATATCTGTCCTCCGAAAGTATTGAAGCGATTTTTATGAAATTGAAATATATATCTACGTCTACAAGGACACACAGGCTTAATGTTTTAAAATAAGTAGGATTTACAGGAGGCATGAGGGCAACTGCTGCCTATCCGAAAGTATACAACGGAATTTTTATGAAACTCAAAGCATAGATAGTCTGCTTCTCCAGAGAGAGAGAGAGAGAGCGTAACTTCCTTTCGGTTTACATGTCCTAGAGTTTGCAAAAAAAAAGGATAAAATTAAAAACCGCAATTTCGGTTTAAAATTTACTTAAGCCGTCAGGTTTCGGTTTCATAATATCGGTTTTTATGCCCATACTGTGAATATATATTTTTTAAATGCATGGAAGTCTAATTACCTTGCATTCTTTCATCTTCGTAAGCAAGAGAGGAGGCAGTTCGTACATGTAAAATAAGTATAAAGATAAACTCAATACAAATGGTTGGCTTTCATTAAAAAGATCCACAGGTGTGTTTGTGGGAATGTGGACATCGTGGACCAGGCTGTAAATTATTGAATTTACTTCTTAGAGCTAGTTTTTTACTAATTAGTTAAACTTAGTTTAACATGCATTGGAGTTAACCAAGAAACAAATTTAAAGAGCGTTTAACCGCCAATGCTGTTTTTCAGTAATGGATTGATCAATTTAGCTAGAAATGCCATACGTTGTTTTCAATCTGAAAATATTTAATGTAAATAGGACAGCACTAAAAAGCGATATGACAACTCTTTAAATTTATTTGAAAAAAAAACTTCAAAAAGTGTTTTCTGCGATTTTCAAGAATTTAAAAATAAATAACATGGAATTAAAAAATAGTGAAGCCCCAAAACTGAGCTACAAAAGAACATCAAATTTTAAAGCCAACGAAATATTTGAAAGAATTTCAATTCATTACATTGGAAGTGTTCTTATCTCCTTTATTTTTTTTCACAACTGTCGTATCCAAATTATTAAAGGTTTAATAATCACTAAAATCTTTTTCGTCATAAGAAACATCCATTTTATTTATCTATGAATGTATTTATTTATTAAACTTTTCCGTAAAACTGTTTTTTCCAATTGCGTAATATTTATTTCATTTATATGTACATACATATGTATGCATATTTATATATCATTTGGCAGTTCTAACTTGAGTTTAACTGAGCAATGTGGATCGGTTAAACCTAGATTATTAACTAGATAATCTTTATCTGAAAAACAATATTTTAAATTTACACTACAGTTAACTGACAAGTAGAGTTTACCTCTATATACGTTAAAAACTTAAATATTTTTTTCATAAGCTTAATTTTAATAATTAAACCTAAGACATCTAAAGCTGTATTCACATTATATATATTTGATTATGGAATGTCACCTTTTTATACACATGATATTTTCTGTGTATGTCAAAATCTGCGTTTTATAATTTTTGTGTTCACACATTGGTATGTTATGTACATTTGACATAACCTATAAAGGTAAACAAATGCTTACTTTTGTTAATACCATTTAAATTTTTTCTTTAATTTTTAGTTTTTAATCTATTAAATTTATTTTAATATAATTTATCTTACAATTTTACTTTATTTTTAACGCCACAAGTACTTGCTTTATTTTAAACCAGCTGATGTCAGATGCTTTGTCACTTGAAAATAGAACACGCTCTAAATCAAAATTGTCGTTTGTACTGTATACAGAGAAATAACACATGCTATTGTTTGAAGTTGTTCAGACTATATGTACAAATATATCATGTGAAAAAGTGACATTCCACAAGACCAATACATATAATGTGAACACAGCTTAACTTGAAATAAGTTCTGCCATTATTATATTATTTTATATGATTCTGCTCATAAGTATATAGAAAAATACAATCACCTGATTCGGTGTGTTTAAAAACTGTAACGGTACGTTCCGCTAATGCATTCATAACTTGTCATTCGTAAATAAATCTTTTCGTATGAATAAAGGAAGATAAATACAATTTTTTACCGGACCGCTTGTACATTTTATTTGCATTTAAAAACTATTAAATTTCAAACGTTTGACATTGTGTTTGTTGGGATTGTAATATGTGCGGATTTGGCTTTATTTTTTGCTTTTTTGCTTGATTGATACCCGTTAAATTTTTATTAAATTAACAGCCATAACGTTTGATCTATATCTCATTAAATGTTTTAAAGCGGAATAATAAAGAACTGGGCTAAGATAATAAATATAAAAATATATATTGTTTTTTTTATATTGAATTTGCTGAGGCCATATGCATACATATGAATGTATGTACAGAATTTACAAATGTATGTACTTGGATTTACATAATTTAGATTTTTGTTAAGAATTACAAGTTTCTAAATGAGGTAATTTGTTATTTAAAAAAAATGTTATTTCCTAAGTAATCAATAAATTTTATTTTGCTCAGGGGATCTACTCTGTAAAATGAAACAAAAGAAAATGCTTTAGGACTTATAGAATAATAATATGCAAACTCGAAAAATATTATTTTCTAAGTATTGAATAAAATTAATTTTAATGGTTAATTAAGCTCAGGGGACCTACTCTGCGATTCGGACTTGCATGTTATTACCATGTTATTAACATACAAGTCCGAAAGCATTTTCTTTCGTTTCGCATTATACAGTAGACACGCCGCCACACTGTGCGACCACATTTAATCATGTATCGAGTTCAATCAATCATTGATGATGAAAAAATCAATTTTGAGCCTCAATCTTTATAGTTTCAAATTTCCAAAAAATTTCTTAAAAGCAGTTTCCTTAAAAATTTATCGATTTAAACCTCCTCTTCAAGAAATATTACCCTCTGCTGTTTTTTTAATTCCATTTTTTTCTGGCGAAAATAAAGCTCTTAATTGTTTTCTAATCCTTTTTCTCATTGTTTTAAAATGAAAACTTTGGTATTTAAATGAAAGTTTGCTGTTAAGAAATAAAACAATTTTTCTTCTAACAAATGGTGGCTTCTTTTTTTCAAAAATATTTTCTGTTGTTGTAACTTGTTAAAACTGGCTTTTCTTGTCAGAGTTGTTGTGGTACGTATGTATGTGCACATGTACGTATTGTTGTTGGAAATTAATTTTGATGTGTTTTAGTTGGTGGAGCCACGCTAGTTATAAGTTGTTGTTCGTTCTTGTTTTTAATACTCTTCCTGTTCAAATTGGTATAGAAAAGCCTAGTAACCAAGAGGGAAGGCAACCTAGTTATCAAATTAAGGGAAAACGATTTGCTTTAGAAATAAAATGAAGCAATAATTTATTACAATAAGTAAATAAATTCCGTAAATAAGTTCTGTTTAACCGGAATACTTACGTACATACATATAAGACATACAATATACGTTTCTGTTCTAGAGATCAAGGGTTTTTGGTTCCAAAATTTTCTTATATGTGTTATACATTAACAATTATCCTCCATTTTTTAATTAAACCTTTATTTGATATTCAATTGAAATTTAAGTAAGTTTGTAATTGAATTAAGTAACGCAATAAAAAAACACTGAAGTAGTTCAAAAAGCTTGTCTTCTTCACGCCTTCTCATTATCATTAAATGAATTGAATTCAAATTTCTTATGTTTATTATGTCATTATTGAAGAAATGAAAATTAACATCCAAAAACTTTAAAAGCAGGGAACTTGCACGGGCTCATCATCATGATGATCAATTTATTTAAACTACCCCATGATCTTCAATGGCATGCTAATGTGAAAATTATGCATTTTTCCCCTAAATCAAACCAGTTGGTCATGACTTAAGCGCATGATTCAACCCCATATTTGTCATGTCTCTTTGCTGGGAAGTTATTAATTTAATTGTTTTTTTAATTGGAAAAAACATTTTTAAATAGTATTTTCTCAAAATAATAATCAGGTATGTGATGAAAAACGATTTAGACACAAATTTGACACAATTTGAAAACGATAGAAGGTGTGATATGTTTCTTATAGTCGTTTTGTCAATAATTTTAAAACTTGTTTTTAATAGTCTTTCCAGACATTTTTGATAAATTTCTTTTCACAGCTCCAATATGTGATTTATGTTTTGTCTTCTTGTGTGCTTTTTAGAAGTCAGTAGTTTAAGATAAGCTCAAAAATTATACTCAAAATCTATCGGAATTCATCACACCTTTCCAAAACAATTGCTTGAAAATCGGTTTGAAAACGATCCTTTTCCATCACATACTTGAATAATTCAATCATAATAATTTTTACCCGTATCAAAAAGAATTACAATTAAATAATAAATGTTCCAACAACACGTTTCATTTTGAATAGCCCCGCCATTTTAACTATTGACATGACTCCAGCTGTAAGTACTTGACACATAATTTTTGGATCGACGTAAAGCACCTTTTCAGCCAGCAAATGTGAAATTGTTGGACAAATTTGAGCTATTGGGACAAATCAGTGATGTGAAGAATCGAACTCGTACACGTCGCTCAAGAAGAATTGAGAATAGTGCTGCTGTAGCTTGTAGCGTTAAAGAAAATCCATGTTTGTCCATTTCTCGTCGATCTTTTGAAACTGATTTTTCACAAACGACCTACATAGTATTTTGCATAAAAACTAAGGCTGGGTTTACATCTGTGTGACATGTGGCAAAGAAAGCGTAACCACTAATTACACTAATGAAAAACTATTTGATTCAGACATGCACATATTTGCTGATTCCAATCATGTTGGATTCCATAAAATTGTCTATTACACCGAAAGAATTTTGCTTCATAAGTACTACGAAACAATTTCATTAGTTTTTTTCACAAATCTAATGATAATTTCACAAATCTAATGAAAATTTCACGAATATTGCGAAAGAATTTCATTGGAATTGCTTTGTTGGTATTCTAGTTTCGTAACAATATTTCATTGGATTTATGACAACAATATTGTCTAATTATTAAGAAACCCTTTACATTTAAGATACATTTACAGTTGTTGCTCGAGATAAACATATATAAGTACATACCTTAAAGCAATTAAGTTATAGATTAAATGCTTTAAAACTAAAAAACTAAATAAAATATACAGACATTTAGAATTTCATTATAGCTATGATATGTATTCGTTGTCCCAATGAAAATTTCATTGTTGTCATGAAAGTCTGATAAATTAAATGTATTTCATCAGTTGTCAACTTGCTTGCATCAAAAGTAGTTCTGTATGATTGTTTTTGTACTCTTTGTATGCTTATTTACACATACACTTTAACATATTGTTCTTTTTATACATACATATATTTCGTTATTTTAATGAAATTATTTCGTTGTTTTAATAAAACTATTTCGTGTTTTTAATGAAATTATTTCGTCGTTTTAATGAAATTATTTCGTTGTTTCGATGAAGTTATTTCATTGCATTGTTGACACTGTTTAATACATTTGAGTTTTCTTTAAAATAATTTTAACGAAACTTGTTTCATTAATCCAACGAAGCTTGACGTTGGTTGAATTTTAATGAATTTTTTTCATTGTATTAATGTCGAAATTCATAGAAATTATGAAAAAAACTCTTTCAGTGTAGTTATGTTTGAAACTTTATAGCTTAAAAAAAAAAAGCTTAAAAATACGTGTCTGAATCAAACAGTTAACACAAGAACTCATACCTGCCGATTATCAACAACGTTGTGTCTTTGCTGAATTACATCGAAAAATCATCTTTAATGTTGAGGCCCATTTTAACCTCGGAGGCTGCATTAACAAGAAGATGTGCCGTGTTTAGGGATTGGAAAACTCAATTATGGTTAAACGTCTATAAGTCCTCAGCGTATGACTTGTTGCTGCGGCTTTTAGTCGTGCGGAGTCATTGGACCTTATTTGATCGAAAATGAGACTGCAGCAACTGTTAAGCTATCAAGGCATGATTAATGATTTTGTGTAAACAGAATTGAAAGATATTTATGTGGACACCTTTTATGTTCAACAAGCCGTCGCTATGTGCCACAGAAGTGGCATCGCTCTTTTGCGTGATTTCTCCAAGAAGCGATCAGAATTGGCCACCGAGATTTTGTGATTTAATACCTTTAGACTTTTTTCTTTGGGGATATGTGAAAGATAATGTCTATGCCAATAGCCCACAATTGATTCGGGAACTCGTATTTGTGATATAAAAATTTCATGAAACGTAGCCGTAGTGGTTATGTGGTTGATATTGTTTTTCATTATTAATGGCATAGCCGCAGATCTTTGCAATTATATATAAATAACCGATTTAATCACACTGATTTATTCATAAAAAATAAAATCGTGTTGTAAAGGCTTTATAAAACAAATTTTATAAATCACAAATATTTTTTATGAATAAGCTGTTTTATTATGGTCGCCTCAACCATATTTTTTCTTTGCGTTAAGTTGTCTGCAATTAAAAATGTCATGTGCTAGTATAAGGTTAACTTCCCCTCCGCATCTTCACATACTTTGTCTTAGCCCAGCAGCGTCTTTTGCCGGTAGTACGTTTAAGTAGTCGTGGTAGTTGTATATAAATGGTTGTTTACGAAACAGGTATTTCTTTCTTTCCTTTTTTTTCGTTTGAAAACCTAAACTTCAATATATACATAAATATGTATGTATGTATGTATGTACTTATGTATGCACGTTATATAAAAATACATACATCCATACATACATTAATGAAACATGTTGATAAGAAGCACATAAAAAAGTGAATAAATATATTTCAAGCTGGTGAACTCTTAAACAAAAATTAAACTCCAAACAAAAATAAAAAATCACAAAAAACATGGTGGATGCCAGGTTAAGGTGGGATTTTTATGAAGAATGTTTAACTCTTGTAGATTTTGATTTTTTTAGGGTTCCGGTTTTTTCCTGCATTTGGTATGGTTTAAAGCTTATGGATCAAAACAACTTTTTTTTTGGTCTTTTAGATGATTCGTGAGCTTGTACAAAAAACAATATACAACCATATTAATGAACCATATACTTGGGGTTTTGGTATGTTTGTGTTCTTTTCTGTTAATACCATTAACATTAACTACAATTTGCTACTTTAATAAGAAAACTAAAAAACGAGCTGACGTCCAAGAAAGAAGTTTTCTTATGTTTTTTGAAAACACGTTTTTAGAAGCTAATGGGACTTGTATTGATTTCGCTTAACATTTTTTTAGGAATTTGTATCGTATCATGTGTTGATAATTTAGGACTTTGTTCACTTGGTCCCTTAGGCATAGATGGACTATATTTCGAACGCAATAAAATATGCGTCTCTACAAGTCTTTGGTTTTCATACTATCAAATAAATAAAAGAAAATATGAAACATCTTGTAGGACATCCCTGGAACATCTTGCTAGCTTTAACTTCCAATAAAATAATTTGCAGTTAAATAGGTTACTAAGAAACGTAGTTGTCGAACTAAAAAAAAATCAATTTGAAAAAGAATTTCCGATACAGAAATAATGTAGAAAATTTTAATATTAATAAACTATTTTTCGATAAAGTAATACCCAACAGACTAAATGTTGTCTTATTTCATTTAACATATGCAAGTATTTTTATCAAATGAAATATGTAGTTTAAAATATATTAAATACAAATTTTATAGCTGAATTAGCTTTTGGCTATTATTTTTAGGAAGCTTATATTAATATATATTTTGAGGAATAAATAACACCAAAGGCAATTGTAAATATTTTGACAAACACTAGCAGAACGGAACAACATACTGTTTTTGAGAGCCGCTACACGTTCATCATCAACATTCTTGTGTTTAGGCCACTGTGGCGCGTCAGTTAATGCAAACTGCAGTGCAAATGAAATACGTGAATTACTTTCATTCATCTTATTACAAATTGCAGGAAGAGCTTTTTTAATGAAAGTTGAAATTTACCAGCTGTGATTACGTTACTAACCATGCACATGCCTGATAATTTGGTTTATTTTACTTCATTTAAGACATGCCAATAGCTAGCTGTTAACTTTGATTAAGTTCTGTTCGAATTTATGCTTGTTTCTTTGTTTGGCTTCATTAGGATAAAGTTTGTATTTTGAGGAAGTCAAAATTTTTTGCAAAATAATATGTAACAGATTCCAAAAAAAAAAACTGGGGGTAAAGGTTCCCTGATGATCTGCATTAGCAACAGTGAAATGCGCATAGGATCCAGCTAAACCCCTCAATAATCAATTTCAATGTATTTTTAATAAAAAAAAAATATTTTACTTAATAAGTAAAATATTAATTTGGGATTATTAGTGCGTTTAAAAATTTTAAGCTTAGATCGCCAGAATCTTTGAATCTTTCTTGGGAAACTATTTCTTTAAATTTTTTTATACGTTTTTCATACGCCCTAGTATAATGCAGTCCTGTATTATTCGCTAAAAAATTACCACAATTTTAGTTAAGCAACTTTTGGGTTTATGGAAGAGAGATAAGAAGATAATGAAGAGGGGAGCCATCATATTTTCCACTCTCGCCCGTGAACTAAAATTATCGTCACAGTAAAATAAAAAAAATATATCAAATATTCGAGCATACGCCCACTAAAAGATTGCAAAAATCAGAAAAACTTTAAGATTTTCAGAAGACGTAGATCACGTATATACAAATCACTCGTTTGTGTACAGCTTAAGCTTTTTATTTTATTTAATATTTTCTATAATTACCTTGTATGTGAGTTATTTATCAGAACTGAACTTGAGACTGATTGCTTGATTAACAATTCATTATAGTTCAATTAAAATAATAAATATGTAGATATCACATTAACTTATACATTTATTCTTTCAGTGCAGATGAAAGATCTACTGCACTCACGAAATTTGAGTGTAGCATGCAATATCACCTGTGCTTGAGCATGCTTATGACTAGGTTACAGTTTTTAACACGTGAGTGCATTTACGTGAATGTGAGCATAAAAAAATTACGCATAAGTAACCACATGACCGGCCATGAGCGTGAACTAAAAAAAAGTATTAATCGTGTGTGACAGTTAGTCACGATACCGTCTCTAGTGCAAATACTGGTTATTTGAAACAAAGAAAAATTCTTCTAAATATGTATATACCTACCTACATATATTTATGTTTTATGAAAGTCATGAGAAACTCATTGGGTGTCGTATCATCAATTCGTTTAATTTGACAGTCGCAAACCTAAACATGTCAAAACAACATACCCACAAAATATTGCAGCATCCAGCCAGACACATACGCAACCACAATAACACAGCCTTTAATTGTATAAGCGAAACCAACACAAACACACACACACACACAAACACATTTAGGAACAATTTTGTGGTGAAAATTATGACAATTGACTGACCATAAGCGAACTTGCTCAAACAGACTCTAACAGAGTTAGTTAGACTAAATGACGATCTATCTGTCTGTTTTTTAAATTAAAGAGCATGAAATGCTGCAGTTTGATACGTAACTACATATCCATTTGTCTGTTAACCGAATTAGCAGTAGTGCGTGTTTCAAAAAGAGTTTTGACCATTTCTAATTCAATTTGATTTGGGTAGACACACTAGCACTAACACTCGCCACATACGCACACAAATTTTATCTTATTCTTTGCTGTTTAACTATTATCTTTACAAAACTCATACTGAAAATATAACACAACAGAAAAAAACCCAAACATGCACATGTGCTCATACGTACATACGGTCATACACATAAATACATATGTACATACTTACGTTCATATGAAGAAAGTTCCAAGCAAATTGCCTACGCCTGTCATGTCTAAAAACAGCAACAGCCAACATTTGCCGGCAGAAAAAGAAATAAATAAAATAATACACAGATAGGTGAAATGAAAATATTGGTGTACCAAGAATCACAAGTTATTTCTGGCCACAGTCATAATTGGCGTTAAACATGCAAAATTAAAACTCGTTAGTGTCAATTCCTAGGAAAATTCACAAGTTTTTTTTTTCTTAACATTTTCTTAAAGCTGTCAATTTTCTGTTGTAAGTGGGCTTGTTTTTTTATTTTTATTTTTGCAAAATTATTATATTATTCATATGTAGAGAATGCAACTTACCCGATTTAACTGAACAATGTATATGAGCTCTGGTTTCATAGTAGACCCAATCAAAACCAGCCTCCACTGCCAAACGTGCCAACATGCCATATTTGCTGCGATCACGATCTGAGGTGGTTATATCGACAGCTCTGCCCTCATAATGTAAAGATTTGGCATCATGCAGATATTCTTCATCCCAACTTTCAGTAACACGTAATCTTACACCCGGCCATTGATTCATAACCGAAATGGCCAAAGTATTAAGTTTTTCTTTGCAGCGCTGAAAGAGAAGTTACCAGACAAATATGAAAAAAGAAAACATAAATAATTGCTGGTATTCATAATTTAATATAAATTTATTACTATGTATCAGTGATGGGAAAGTTGGTACGATCCTACTTTTTTTGATACTATTTGACATGAAAAAGTACCGTAGTACTCCCGCAACACGTTTGATACTCTCACGGCCTACTTAGAAAAATAGTCGGAAGATGCGCGTATGCATATATTTTTGCGAAGAATTAAATTTCTTTTTCGACAACTGGCACGAAATGAAAATGTTTTATTCTTAATTATACTACTTTCAATTAAAGTGTTTCCCAGCGAAAAGCTAAATTTTTAAAATATCAACAACCAATAATGACAGAACTAAGGCCATTAACAACAGAAAATATACATACAGTTTCTGGACTTCCGTTGCTATAACTAAAAACGCATTGGACGAATAGATGTTTCCTGGTAAATCGAGAGTAGCTTACGGAATTTTGTCCATACCGCACTCCTCTGTTAATATCGAAAGGATTTTCTCTTACCACAATCTCATGAAAACAAAACAAAGAAACAGGCTTTATATTCCAACAGTATAGTCTTATCCAGGCCAAAGATTTATTGAAGTCTAAAAACTGTTTTTGTTATAACTTTAATATTATACCCACCCAGACAGAAAAAGACAATCAGCACGATGTATAACATCTATCTATCTATATCAGTATAACATCTGTTTAATTTTAAGGAACTCATAACATTAAAATTGTAACGCCGAATGACCATCCTCCAACTCTTGTTTTTAATGTTGGTGCAATACTCTAAATACAAATTTATAAGTTCGTCACAATGGAAATTTTCAAACTTAAGTCAACTTTTTGTATTCACGGTGTTGTAGTGGTATAGGATTACTAAGAACACGGTATTTTTAAACAAAAAATCATATTTTTGTGTTTGTAGTACTTTGGTGGTACAAAATTTTTGGAAGAGTCGTAATTTTGTATTTACAGTGTTGTGGAGGCACATACTTTTTGCGCAAAATCACACTTTCTGTCTGGTTATGTACATATGTATATGCTTTGTGTCCATTTTCTTATTTATTTGTAATAAATTTTATATAATTTTTTGTTAATAAAACAAATAAAAAAATAGTTTTTGGTACTCTCAAAAAAATTTTTTTTGGTACCGAAATGCAAATCTCATTTTCCATCACTGCTATGTATAAAAAAAATAGTAGCAAATAGATTAGTTTCTCTTTTAAAATTTTCATGTTATAAAATGAAGATGCTCTTTTGCTTTTTCTCTTACAATTATTGTAACTGCACTTGTGTGTGCGTGTGTGTGCGTGTCTGTGTGTGTGTGTGTGTGTGAAAGAGTAGCGGTTATTTAGTTGGAGGGTTTCATCTTCTTTTATAAATGACTACTTGATTTTGTTGTTATTATTGCTGTTTTATATATTCAACTCCCTCACTCTTCTGTTTGATAAAAGGAAATATCTGTTTATATAATTTTTAATGTGTTTCTTGCTATAATTAAGCACATACATATGTGCATATGTTTATTTCTTTTGTGTTAATAGGCGTGGTACAATTATTTGTGTTTCCTATCTTTTTTAACAAATTTATTGACTGACTACTCGAACATTTATTTGGAAAATTAATGTAAAATTGAAAAAAAAAAATACTTCTTTTTCTCAAGCTATTATAGGAAAATTTAGCAAAATTGTACAAAATTCTTCCAAGAAAATGAAAAGGAAAACTAAAAAACCAATGCTTGTTGAAGGACTTTTGTTTGAGGAAGAGACAAACAAAATGATCACTTTAAACAGAAATGCAAAACGATATATTACAAGGTACCTATACCCACATGACCTGAGATTCGATAAAACAGAATGCTCACTAAAGTGAATATATAATATGTGCAATAATTGAATGAAAACAAATTTGCAACGATAGCCCAGTGGATGTGTGTTAGCCTGTTAAAATGGAGGTACCATGTTCAAAGCCTGCAGCGTAAGTTATACTGTTTTCACACTGGCATGGTTTTAATAAAAGTTGGTTTTAACGTTAAAACCAACTGCTAAAACCTGGTTTTACCATACAAATTGTTTTTGTTAAAACCAAATTAAAACCATTTTTGAATTGGTTTTAAGTTGGTTTTATGAAATGCAACCTTGTTTTCGCTGTGATAAATTCAGTGCTGCCAAGTTAAAATGACCGACCAGTGAGTAACAATAGATGGGGCACTTGAAAAATTTTCAACTTAAAAATGGATGCAGCAGCAACAATAATCAAAAAATTATGGGAAAAAAGAGTTTTTTGGAAGGAAAACAACGAAAATATTTTAAATTGAACTGTGGAAAGTGAAAATAGACAATATGACTGACATTCATCTGCCTATAAAAAAGGTTTATCTTATAATGTATTTGTGCATTTTTATATTATTAACAATATTTCCAAGCACTTCTTCATTCTGTATAAGCAGTTCCATAATTTAAAAAAATTTTATTTACAAAATATAAAATAATTTCCATTTTAGAGCGCATTGTGAACAGTATGTCCAACAAGTGTAATTAAAAAGCAGAAAAAATGCAACAACAAATACACGTATTTCGGCAGGAGATTTATTTTATTTTGAGCAAAGTTATTAGACAGCCTGTGAGTTAAAACCTGAACAAACTTGCAGTGTGAAAGCAAAATCAGCTGTTTATGGTTTTAACGTTAAAAACAGGTTTTAACTTTCAGTGTGAAAACACTATTACGGAATTAAACAAATAAATAAAATTCATAAAATAAGTAAGTTAAAATAAATAAATAAAAAAATGACTTTTTACTTTTTCTGCTGCATTTTTGCGGCATCGAAATTAATTGGATAATCTCTCACTTTTGATATTGCTAACGAAATCCGAGATCGAAGGTTTTCTGGGTGTCACTCTCGATAGTTTTACACGATAAATGTTCGAGGTATATCCGAAATCGATATCATTAACGAAAGCCGTGATCAAATGGGTAAGCATGTACAAACATAATACATACATACATATCGTTATTAATTTTTTAAAATCGAGTTTTTTGTAAGTTTCGTTAAAAGAATAGGTATTTATGGTATCGAAAAATTTTTAAAATCTCGATTTAAAAAATCATGATTAATTAATCATTAATGACTTTCTGTATTAAGATAACGATATATACTTAGGCATATACATAAGTACATAACCACCAAACCAAAAGTTTGGACTTTTTCTAAAGTCGGATTTATGCTAGGAACACAATTGGGACGAACGACGAATTTCGTCCACGTCGACGAATTGGTCGACAAGAGTTTGCTGTGTAAATTCGTCGTGTGAAACACAACAACGACGAATTTACTCAGCGAATTCCTCTCTTACATATATTTTATAAAGTTGGTTGTTGTGTGTTCAAAAAACAGAGAAAGTGAGGGAGAAATTTGTTTTTTCACCGTTCGTCGGCGTAAAAAATAGAAATAAATCTATCTCAGAGTTCGTCACGCACGACTAGTTTTGTTCGACGGCAGTGTTGTGTTCATTTTCATATGCACAAATGTGTTTTAATTTTTATGACGTAAGTTCGCACCGAAAAGTTCGTCGTTCGTCCTAGTTGTATTCCTAGCATTATCCTAACGAATACACAAAAAACTACGAATCGATTTTAGGTTTAAAATATGTATGCTTGAATTACATCGTCAAAGGCGCAAAACCATCAAACTTTTTGACATTGTATGGGTCTCTTAAGTTCTGAAATACAACCAAAAATTATTTTTGGACATTCAATTTGATTTCGTGAGTGTTGTTTTTTGTCGTGTTTGAAAAATTTTTCAGCTGTGTGTTTCGTACGTGTTGGACATCTTGGTATTTGTGATCGGGTCGTGTCATGTTGGAAAAATTCAACACACACCCAACTATGTTCTCAACTCATATTTGTAAAGAATTCAGTAAGACAATTTTGTAGGTTTTCTGAAATCAGACTTGTCGTAACGAATTCGTTAAGACATTTCGGTGGTTTGTCTAAACAAACTTCTTTCGGATACATTTATTTAATGTGAGTTTTGTGCGAATAAAAATTAAAATTTTTATGCACACGAGTGGGAGCATTCTTGAAAAGAACTTTATGTTTATAAAAATAACAAATATGTAGTAGATTTTCTAAATTTCCATTAAAAAGGTAATAATGATTCGGAAGTCAGAACATAATATACTGAAATCATTAATTTTATGTACACAGATAAGTATGTTGACTTAAAATTTCGTCTACTACAAAATGTTCTATTTAATTTAATGCAAGATTTTCCAAGACAAAAATTCTACCAGCTAGACAAGCTGTACAATCAACTTAAATTTTTACCTATTTGTAATAATCTTATTTATTTATTTATTTTACTAAATGTTCCAAACACAATTAAAAATTGTATAGTAACATATTTTGATAACTAACAAAAACCTTCAAACAGAAGAGAGTAGTTTTTAGGGATTGAACCCACGACCTTCGCACGAAAAGCTTGGCACACTATGCTCGTAATAATTTCTTGAACTTGTTTGATTTATTTTATATTAAATATATTTGGATAAATCAAACGCTAGTCATAATGTTCTAAAATTTTTGTTTTCAAGCAAAACAAAAATTAATGTTGATGAAGTGCGTGGCTGCACAGGAAATGCCGGTATATACCCGAGCTAAAAAGTCTAGTTTAATTTTTCTGCTCTTCTTCTTAGAGAATCACATTAATTACTCGTATTGAAAATATTTCATTCAATAAGAATTGGAAATACTGAACTTAAGACCGATTAAGAAATTATTCCTGATTAAAATTCACAATAAGTAGTTCAATTAAATTTAATATATCTCAAAAAAAACTATAGTTAAATAATTTAAAACATTATGCCAATATGATGTTTATGACTACCGTTTTGAAACCCCCAACTGCTCTTTCATTTTTCATTATTAAAATTGTAATGTAAACATACATATGAAAATACATACATACTAGGGATGCCAAAGGCAAAATCCCGAACCCGGAAATCTCGGGATTTTCGATTTGTAAAATTCAATCCCGGGATTTCATTTTCGGGATTTCTTAGCAATTTTTATATAAAAACTTTATAAATTCAAATTTTCGTTGATTTTAAGGTATTTTTTATAATATTTAAAAGGTCCATACAATTTTATACGTACAGTTTTAACAATTTAATGACTATTCGTGACATATTTCTTATAAATTAACAATAAGAGCAAAATAAATTAACCACTTTCTTACGGTTATTTTCATCAAAGGTGATACAATATATGCATATTTTAGATTTATTTTGAAAACAAAGGAAACATATTACATTTGGAAGGGATATAGCATTTGAAAAATTCATAATTTTGAAAAATTTATTCCGTCTTATTCTATATTATGATGGCAATTATAATTCAAATTCCATGAGAAATTTTTCCCGGGGAATACTTTCAAACAGTAGCAAATAATAGGGAAAACAAAAAAATCTAATTGGAAAAGGGAGAAATTTCTTGCGGAAATTTATTCATAATTGCAGTGTATCTATCTTATGTCGACTCCTCAACGCTAAAAAAAACAAGCCCTTATCTACTTGTTGGTAACAATTGAGTATTATTGACAACTCCTTACAATTGGAGTAGAATACAATACAAGGCAAGTGAAAACTTTTTGCTGTCGGGTTGACGTAAAAGCGAGAAATATTTACAGAATAATGCGGAGTATTTTGTCTAAAAAACTGCTCGAGTATGTACTGGATATGTTTTTTACATTGCAGTTCAAAATTATTTTGCTTTTTATTTAGATCGTTTTTGATACAAACTTAAGATCAAACCCATTTAAATTACATGGATTTGATAAATAGTTTTAGTCAAAAAGACGGACTGAATAAGTTTGACTCAATTATAGTTGTATTCGAGTTGCAGAGTAGAAGGCCAGGACACTAATAAACCATACTCCTCTTAGCGAACGTATGAATACATACATATGTATCTTTTGAACTTGTAGAAAATAACTCATGTATGAATTTAAAATTTTTAGTAGAGCAAAAATACTGTACTGCACATACTTAATGTATGTACCTATAAAAATGTGATCTTTAGACGTAATTAATCGAATTTGATTAGAATAGTGTATACATTTCTTTTAATTTTTCTTTGTCATAGTCGTAACGAAATCGATAAAAAATTAGATAATGCTTGGTATACATACATATGTAACAACCGTTATACTTCTTGTTGATCAATCGCAATCAAAAAAACGTTAGTAGATATATTTTTAACAAAACAATATTGTTTTTGCAACTTATTTGTATGAAAGTGAATCTAAAATTTTTCGTAAGTCAACTTATGCGGTAGTGCTAAAAGTCCACCGATATGTATATTCGTTTTGGTTTAGATAATAGAAAAACATTTATATTGAAAACAAAAACAAGTTTTCATATTTAGTTATTGTTTTCACTATAAATTCTCTAACATCAAATGTGATTAATCAACTTAAAAATAGATGAGAAAAATTCTTTTGATTTTTATTTCATACTCGTATTAGAAAATTTTTCACTTTAAAGATAATTGTGCAATGATAAATTATGAACATAAAACCTTTTAAAATGCATTAAATTGTTATTAAAGTAATATTTATTTTAAAAAAATAATTTATTTTACGAAAAATATTTAGATCCCGAAATCTCGAAAATCCCGTCATCCCGAAAAATCCCGGGATCCCGAAAATCCCGAGATCCCGAAAATCCCGAGATTTCCAAAAATCGATCCCGATTGGCATCCGTAATACATACATATTTCTTCTTCTTTTATTCACGTTGCAACAATATTTACTTTTACTAAAAACGAAAGACTCAAACAACAAACCTGCCATTACCAAAATACTCTTTGAACCTTTTGCGCTCATTTAATAAGCAAATAATACGTTTGTGTACAAAAATATCCTTCTTTTAATCAAAACAAATTTCTTAACCTTTGTAAACTCTTTGCATTGCCTCAGCCAGCAATGTTGACTTAGTTGTTGTATTTAGTTATGCGTTACAAATAACAACAACATTATGATAATGTTTTTTTTCGAATGGGTCAAAGCAAAGAAATCGAAAGTAAATATTTGATACGAATGAAATTTTCTTGGCCTGAGAAAACAGAATATTTTTAAAATTTCTACAGCCAAATGAAATTACCCACAAATTTGTAGCTTATTTTTTTTCTTGAGGTAGATGTATTTTTAAAAGCCGCCATTTGCTCAAATCAAATATTTGCCTATTGTAAGGAAGGGATGAATGAATATGTTAAAAACATTTCCTAGAATTTTCAAATGTTTTAAATATTTACAAGTACGTACCTACACATATATGTATTCGTACATATTATTCTTTTGGCATTTTTAACCACAGAAGCACAATTGTCAACCACAAAATCAATTATTAACGGCTTTGCATTTTGGCTTAAAGCCAAAGATTTTACTTTAACATGCTCGTATGTATAAATATATCCTCGGGTGCAACGAATTGCAAATTTAGCTTTGCTTGAAATTTGAGTACAAATATAACAGCCCATATGCTGCTTCAAATGCCTTAACAAACTGACAGGATAACTGCTATCCTGGCAGTAAAGCGTAAAATTGATTTACATTTAACAATAAGCATACAACATGAGCAGAAAAAATAGTTACATATATATATTACAAAAAAAAAAATACTTGACCAACTGCATAATGTTTTCACATATTTATGTATGACACACTGGCCACAGGAAAACGATTCGTGAAAATATCTTTGAATTTTAAATACATACTAGAAAACGTTTTGTGTTACAAATAAGCGCTTTGATAGGCGTTGTAAATTGTTTATTTGTTGCTAATGCTGTTTTTATTGACACTAAATATTCCCATGTTTCTCGCTTAAGTCTTTTGTTTTTACAAAACTCTCCTTAACATTTCATTACATTCATATTTGTTGTTTGTTTTTTTTCACACATGTATACATACATATCTTTGGTATGATATGCATTTTTCTTATTATTATTTTTTTTTAAATTTTTTTTTGGTTCTTAAAAGTTTACTTTATTAAAAGGCTTAAAACTTGAAGTATGCGTTAAAGAAAAAATAAACACTATTTGTGTTGATTAATGCATGAATTCCAATGATGTTAAGCAAGCACTTATAAATGTTGTTAAGAGCACATTATGGAAATCCTGTCCCAGGCCGTCTTTTTTCCCAGCAAAACATCGCACATTCCAAACTACATTTAAAATTGATTATTTCATCAGCTGTCTGATCAGGCCCAAACGTTTAACGAAAACTTAAGAATAATTTCTTTTTCACACAATTTTGTTTTAATTTTTTTTATTAAAGACCGCTGCCCTTAACGTATAGTGTTAACAACAATAATTAAGGGGCTTTTATAATCTTCGACGGTTACAAGTGTAATATTGCTTTGATTGTTAAATAAATATTTATTATAAATTTACCTCTTTCTTTAAGTCCAGTAATAATTCCGTACAATGTAATCGTACAAATGAGCACACTCTTTTCATTTAGTATTTACTTTTCTTAAATATTTTGTTTATTCGTCTTCTTTTTTTTTTTTTTGTCATGCCATCTCAATGTTTAAATATTATTTAAATTGGTTGAAAGAACGTTAAAAGAGAAAAAATGGCTAAACGCCGACGGGTGCGTAAAATAAACAACAACATTTTTTCCGTCTTATTTTCAACATTGTGTTGTATGCTGTTGTTATTATAATTATTGTTAATGCTGATGTGTCTTGATTAAATATTAAATTTAAGTATTGAAATGTAATGAACATTCAACTTTAATCACAACAAAGAAAACAAAATTGCTAAGAAAGAAATAAAAGTAAAGAGTTGGCAGGCAGTGTCGTTGTACCACCACCGAAGGCGCTAAATGTAAAATAATGTATTTGTACAAAAAATCATTGAAGCAAAACAATGTTATTTTAACAACGATGCACACACAAAAAGTGTTTGTTAACAAGAGATAATCATGATTGTTGAAATATAAACCCAAAAGACAGACATCGAAACCTTAAGTGAATAACTTTGTCAGAAATATACATACATACATATGTATAGATGTGAAATAAATAAAATTAAAACGCCGACTTCTTAAGCACATAAGGAAAAACAAAATTTAAATTATACTAAACATTGGCTAGAATTTTCTTAAATGTTTGCTGTGCCTTGAAATCGAGTGCAAGTGATAAAGTTTTTTAACACCAGTTAACAAAAAATATTTGGATTAAAATTAAAATTCAAATGTTGTCACTAAATATAATGTAGCTTTCCGATTTTTGCACTGGATGCATTTCAAACCAAATTTATTCGAACTTATAGACTTGAGAAAAGATTTAGAAACTGTTTGTCTTAATGGCAAAATGACGAATTACATTTAATTTAAAAAAAATTGCAATTAATGTACTAGTTTTAATTTTAAATTGATTCAATTAAATTTTGATTAGAAGTTTATTTAAAAATTTAATTCACTCATTTAAACTTTTGTTTAAAAATTTAATTAACTTAAAAGTTCAATTGATACAATTAAATTTATAATTGATTTTTGGGTTTTTTAATAATGGCGCTGATGATAGAAAGTACACCCATGTACTTCACAAAAAATTTTATTTAAATTTTTATAATTTTCTTTATAAAATTGAAGTTTTATGGCGTTTTCTTTTCTAGAAAAAGTGTAACATATTTTAACTCTTTATTCAAAAAAATACAATTTAGCGTTCGTTTAAAGAAAAAATTCAAGTTTGCAAGGGATGATACAATAATTTCTAATAAAATGCATATTTCAGAAAATCATTTTATTGCGAATTTTCATTGAAAAGTGTAATAAGTGTAACATTTTTTTCCGGAAAAGAAAATGCCATTAAGTGAAATAAAACCAACGAAATATAATGCATACATACATATATAAATACATATGTTTATGTATTGATGTATCTTTGGCATTTACAGTCAGATCTTAAAGTATGACATATCGATGTTTTTGACTCGAATGAACCAATGTTTTGCCTTATGGCTTACTGACCTTAAGTTTCCTGTTATATATAAAGGAAACCTTAAAAAGGCGACCAATATTTACGATCTCTTTTATATCATTAGGTTGCTTTTCGACAAATTTATTTGCTGGAATTTTTAAATATCGAAATATCGATATTTAAACATATTGTCAATAAATTTTTTAAAAAACAATCTAAAGCTCAAATAAAATTTATATATATTAGATAAAAAGGTCGAATAAATTATTATAATATGTATAAATAAATTACAAACACTTGCATATCTATTTGTTTCTGTACAGAACGGCTTTATGAAATAACACCCAAAGCAAACACTTCCAATAAAATAACACTCAGTGAAATGGAAGCTAAAAAATTAAATAAGTCCCACTAAAATGAAATAAGGCCCAAATATTGGGACTTATTTCATAATGAAATAACTGCCAGGGAAGAAATTAAATAATTCCCAATGAAATAAAATCCCAAAAATACGAAATAAGTCCCAAATTCATAAATATTTGAGGAGAATGCAAAATGCTAGCAATGCAAAAATATCAAATAATAAAAGCCAGATATCAGGAAATCCTTATGCCCTGCGAATTAAATTAAATTAGAAAATTAAATTAAAATTTGATTCTAAGAAAAAAAAAGTTAAGTACGAAAATCCCGGAAAAACAGATGCTGGGAGTTACGGATCCAGAAAGCTTTGGAGATCTTTCGGCAAATTCTTGGTACATTTTTAATTCAGTATAACAATATGAAAGCTCATCAAAAATTAACCTATTTTGGGGCGGTAAATTTTCCTTTTCTGTGGGTTTTAAAATTAGGTGTACTTCTCTTTAGCAAACGTTCAAATAAATATTTGTTTAAAATAAAATTTAGTTTCAGTTAATATTTTTGACTGTTCCATTAAATTGTTTGTTTCAAAGAAATGCATAGAGCAGAAACAGGCCACGGCGTTTGTCGGCTACTTATCGATATTTACATATATTTAACACGATCAATCAAAAAAAAAAAAAAAAACAACCCTGCAAATAATGCGACTAGTCCATACATGCATGTAAAGACTAGTCCAAAGAGGAGTAGGAGTACCACAAAACTACTCCAAATATATGAAAAAAGATGGTCGATTTAACATTGCGATGTCCTAGGGTTGGACCACATGGTCCAACTTTGCATTACATCGGACTAACCCCAAACTACTCCATATGGAGTAGTTATAGACTAGTCGCATAAAATTTGTGATTGCCTGAGAAGAACGATCATATTCGTTTAAACACGAACACTTATCGTACAGCATTGAATGCTTATATGAAAACGACATGATCCATAAATGGAACCATGATGTAACTAGTCTGTTTCATCTAGATTAGAGCACGTACTCCAATATTATTTGCAGGGAAGTTAAACACCAACACATTTAAACAAAAAAATTCTCTCAGCCGAATTCTGTTAAATTTAAATTTTTAGAAAATTTGTTAGAATAATTTACAAAATTATTTGCATTCATAAAAACGTTTACTGATTGAATAAATTTGGTTACTGAAAATTTAATTTTCTTTTTTCTATTTCGCCGTGTCGGGAAATGCCATTGTGGAAAAAATCCCTAAGACCAGCCGAAGGGCGGCAATGCAAAGGTGCTTTGGAAAAAGAATCCGGTCTTGTACATACCCGAGTAAAAAATCCTTGAAACCGGAAATGCAGAACTCCTTGGGAAAGCAAAATAAAAAAAATTAAATAAGTTCCAAGATAGTAAAATATCTCCCATATTGTTTCGTTATGAAAACCTACCAATTTTCTTACTGAGCGAAATAAGTTCCACATAAAATCCAATAAGTCCCAAATTTCTTCGCCACAAAAAATTTATATTTAATTTTTTTTTTAAATAAGTCCCAAGAAAATAACGCTCAGATGAGAAAGTGAAATAAGGCACAAAAAATTAACAAATTTTTAACTGGGCATTATTTCATCTTCAGTTTTATTGGGCTTTCTTTATTTTTTTTTTTTGCTCTATTTCATCCTAAGTTTGGTTTCATTGGGGTTTTTTTTAAATTGGGCTTTATTTCATTTATATTGGGTGGTTTTTTTTCATATATTCTCTCTAAGGCCTTATTTAATTTTTTTGGGTTTTCTTTCATTGGGGCTTATTTATTTCTTATTTGGTAATTTTTCTTTGGGCCTTATTCCATAGCGCGTGTAATGACTCCAAAAAAATAAATTAATTTATTCCAAAAAAAAAAATTAAATAAATTTCAAAATTTTGGGAGTTACTTCCAAAATGTATAAAAAATTTTGGGAATTATTTAAGTTTTTATGTGTTATTTTATACAATCTAAGAATATCTAAAAACAAAAACTTTACAAAAAAAAATCCAATTAATATTAAGAAAAACTGAAAATACTCGTATTAGTGATTTTTTCTTGAAAATTTAATATCCTTTAAACGAGTAATCCAAAAAATCCCAATTTCTTTTGAGAGGTAGATATAAAGAAACCGTCTGATTTGGCGTGGAATGCCCTACGTATATTGAGTTAAAGAAGAGAAAGCTATCTAGGCAACAGTGCAAAATTTGTATTAGTTAAATTAAATGTTCTAAAGATTTTTGGCAAAAGCTAAAAAAAACTGCAAAAGCGCATTTTCACCTAATATCTCGAAGACGCTTCTTTGCAAAAATAAATGTATATCATATGTACTCGTATTTAACTTGCAAAGCCACAAGCTTAAAATTTGTAAGCCAGAGTAATTTATTGCAAAATCTCAAACGAGTCGCGACGGTAAGTTATATAAATGAATAAAATATTAAACATTAGAAAATTAAAAGTGTATTTAAATATTCCCATTTCATAAAAGTGTATGTAAGGCCTTAAAATCTTAATGGCTTTATAGCTTAAATGTACTTTTATCTTCTTTTTTAGTGATGATGAAATTAAAAATTTAATGTATCTATTTTAGACGTTTACTATAAGAATTTTTTGTATGGCTAATTTGAATGTTTATTTTAAAGCTTTAATATCATTTTGAATAAACGTTAAAGTAAAAGTACACAGAAAATTGCCAGCAACAAAATTAAACAACAATTTGTTTAGTGGCCTGGCTTAGTTTTACTGTGTTATTATGGTCATCATCATTAAAATGTGTATGTGTGTGTGGTATTTATATTTAGCAAGAAGGAGCAAAACTTACACAAATCTGACTGACAGTTTTAAATGCATCGAAAGAAATCTTAAGGCCACAAAACGCGAAAAATACCAAAGAGATAATTATTTATTTTGTGTAGTTAAATTAAAATGATGTTTGTTTTAATAAAACGACAAAGATTAAAGTTTTGTGTGTGTGTGTGTGTGTGTGTGTGTGTGTGTGTGTGTGTGTGTGTGTGTGTGTGTGTATCTGTGTACCAAAGCACTTCACATTGTTGTAAAACACTTGAAGTGCAATTCAAAATATTACAGTATTTTTACAGCACATACATACATACATCACATATAACACACACTCGCACACAGGAAACTCCAATAGCATTAGCAACAACATCAGCAACTAATGAGTCTGTCTGTTTATGTGGCACTTGTATACACGATTCGTGTTCTATTAACACACGCCAGGGCATGCATCGAAAACATTACATGCCACACACATACCAAGCGGCATTAGTACAAAGCCTCAGTGCTGAATGATCGCTTAAAATCTAACAAATTGTTAGTAAACGAATGACTAGACTAAATGAGGCCTGGGTAGAAAGAAGTAATTTAAAAATAAAATCATCTAATAAGTGTTTTGTTAAAAAACAAAGAACATGAATTCAAATGTTAGTGATCAGTGATCACTATTAAATTAAATCCAAAGCAATTGCAACAGCAAACATGCCACGCATTTTTTGTACGAACACCCCTGGGTGCTCATTCCTGTTGCAGTATCCCAGTCGGATTTTTATTAGTTAACTCAAAATAGAGATGACTTTTTGCTAACTCATTTACAATTAGCCTCTAAGCTATCTCACACAGAAAAAAATATTCCTGCAATAAACAATTTTTTGAAACTAAAACCAAAAATCAACTAAAAACGTATTTAATTCAATTAAACTTTTGCTTAAAAATTAATTATTTTTGCAATATATAACTGTTATTCAAAATAAAACCAAAAATCAATAAAAATATCTTTCAGTCAATTAAACTTTGCAATTAATAAAATTTTTAAACAAATGTTTAATTGACTTAAATACATTTTTAATTAATTTTTGGTTTTGTTTTCAATTACAGTTGCTTATTGAAAAATAATTAATTTTTAAGCAAAAGTTTAATAGACTTAAAATATTTTTTTAATTGATTTTTGGTTTTAATTTCAATTAAAATTGTTTATTGCTGGAATATTTTTTGGTGCATAAATGATACAGATGTGACTCAGTTATTTTTTACACAACTGTCTTCTTTCCGATAAGTATTGAACTCAAGATTGATGCAGAGATGAGTGATTTGTTTTTGTACGACTAACTTCTTCTCGATAAATTTTGAGCTAACTTTTAGCTAACTTAAAGCTAATACAGAGATGACTCAAACTTCAGCGAGAAGATGTCAGCACAAAATTCATGTTTATGCTAACTCTGTGCCATTTATATTTTATATGGCGCGATACCAACTTGTTCAGTATAATAACTGAAAAACAAAGTGATCACGGTTCGATACCCGTTCTCGATTCATAAAAAATAATTTAAAATTGTTTAAACTTTAAAAGCTGACTAAAAAATGTTAATCAATAGTAAGTTAAATCATAATTAATCGATTTAGCACAAGCTAACTCATAATGACCTAACTCATGGTTAGTTCAAAACTGATGCACTCGTCCTGCGGCCGCTCAATTTTAAAACTGATCACTTTTAACATGCAGAATGATTGCGAATTTAAACCACCTCTGATTAATTTGTGGCTGATAATTAAATAGTTTTCAGTTAACTCAAATTCCCACTGGGATCGAGCAGTTGTGTTAAATGTGTTAAATCACACCCACACTGATGACACATTTACTTACACGCGTATACCCAACTTGCATTTGGAAGATTTGACGAGAGCCGTTAATTTGCGATTCAAAAATGATTTTGGAGAATTTTTCCGTGAGTTTTGGACGAGTGAATAAACTCAGTGTATTTTGTGTTGCAGTGAGAACTCGATTATCCACAATGCTCGGGAGCAGAAACATTCTGGAATTGTTGAAAGACTCTTTGGTATTGTTTTTGGCGAATCGCAGAAGACTCATACAGTCGTCTGTTTCAAGGCCTCATTGAAGAAGGAATTAAAGAGTCTTGCATGATTCTTTTGGGTGCTTCGTATACGACTCACATGGAAAAGTTGTCGTTATGACACTGTTCCCACCTTTTAAGGCTTAAATTAGACGTGCCATAGCCATAATCAAACCAAAATTCAATTGGTTTCTAAGGTAATGGCTATGGCATCGAACAGCTGTTTTCTGCACGCAAAGAAAAGATATGGTTGTAGAATGGTTGAGAAAACAATATTATGTTCTCTGAAACAAATATGTGGTCGTTGAAAACTAATTATTGTTATTTTAAACATTTATTTCGTTACGATAAACAGAGTAATGTTTGAATTTAATAATTAACATTATCACATCCATAAAAAAGTAGGATATGGTTAGAGTTTAACAACATAGTTTTGTTAAAAATTTATGACTACTACAGTAGGGGATAACCCCTACTCATGCAGTGCATTGTGCTAGAACTAGGAAAATAGGTTATAGGGAAGGAGGATAGAGGGAGTAGTGTCTGTGTACATTTGATTTAAATCTTCCCACGCTGGTAGTGACAGGAAAGACCTCCGCAGGTAGTTGATTCCACATACGAACAGTGCGGCTAAAAAAGGAATTTTCTCTGTAATGCGTAGTGCGATGCATTGGCCAATCGACCACAAAAGGATGTGCTCTAAATGAGGCACGTGTTGTACGTACATATGTGCGGGTTTCAGGAACAAGTTTCCTAATTTCATTATAACACATTCCGTTGCAGTAACGATAGAACAATGAAATGCACCCCACATTGCGTCGATGCTCCAATGAATCAATAGAGTTGGATACCCTACTGTCACCGATGAGCTTTTTCGCCCTCTCATGTACACGGTCGAGCAGCCCCAAAATAGACTTTGAAGCGCCGGCCCATACATGAGAGTTGTATTCCATTTTCGGACGGATATAGGTGGTATAAATAGTAAGGAGGTCAGATGGGGTGAAATATTGTTTGCACCGTTTCAAAAAGCCGAGGCACTTGAATGCTTCTTTTGCAATTTGAAAAATGTGTTCAATCCAACGAACATCACACTGTATTTTCATGCCAAGAACATCAAGAGCATCTGATTCCTTAATATTTATACCCCCCATAGTTACAGAGGCAACAGCATTTTCGGTCATACGTCTGTGTGTAACCATGCAACATTGGGTCTTACGGGCGTTAAAGTCGACCCTGTTCACATGGCCCCATTCAGAAATTTTTTCTAAATCATAGTTTAAAGTCTCATTCATTATTTGACGCATGGCCTCAACCTGCGGCAGACTAGGTCTATTGCTGAATGAGAATTTGTATTATTATTTAAAAATAATATGATGTAAATAACAATATAATGTTATCCAAAACCATACTATGTTGAGTTTAAAAAAAAAATTTCAGAAACATCTGTCAGTTCAGTATTTCGTTTGTAAGCTATCAGTAGTGCACGCGTGGTGTTAAATAAATTAATAAATAAATAAAGTATAAACAAAAGGTTAGACCAATAAAAATATATAAACATTTGTGTATCTCTTTATACAGACATGTCTGTATTTCGTGTAAGTATACATATCTATATATACATTTTATTTCAACAATATTAATTTATTTTTATTTCGAATTTAACGCACAGCTGTTTCTACAATAAATATATGATTAAACAATAAAATAGTATTATTATATTAAATAATACTGTGGTCGTATTTAACAATATTAATATAATATTAGATCATGGTATAGTGAGTCTCAATTATATTTTAGTCACATCTAACAATAGTGTTGTTATATTTACAATAGTAAGATTAGGTGTAACAAAGTTTATTGTTTTTGTAGATAATATTATTATTAACTCAGATAATAATATTATTTAAAGTTTGCTTTTCTATTAACAATAATATGATTTGACTGCAACCATATGATTCAATCATAGTATGTTGCTCTTTGATTATGTTTACCTCAACCATATTTTTTCTTTGCGTGTGTGGTTATGGTTATGGCACGTCTGATTGGACCTTTACTGAGCTTGCGCGATGGGAGTAATTTAATCGCCCGCTCCCATTGCAGATGATTATTCTACGATTTAAAGTGCTAGCTAGATAAATGCCTGGTCCGATGTGTACGCAACTGTGTGCATACGTGCGCATTTGCTTTTCTTTATCGATAACAGCAATCAGATTTAAATAAAAAAAATTTCTTTCCGATGCCTTTTCTTATCGATTTTAATGCAAAATCCAGATTTTGCTGCAAAGCCAAAAACATTTTTTTCCCTTTTGGCATTTATGTTTATTGTAACCATTTAGACATCAGACAGGGAGTTGAAATTATCAACTTCCGTAATTGTAGGATTTCGCTTCCGTTTGTTTTTTTTTTATTAAAGTAAAATGCGTTTTGTTTTTAAAAAAGGATATTAAGTATCTGATTACTTAAAAGATTATTTAACTTCTTACCAGTCAAAAAATTTGTAATTAAATGAATTAATAAAGTTTAGCATTTACCCTCAACAGCAAAAATAAAAAAAAAGACAACGACACCAAACGACACTTGATTTCAACAAAAAGCCTTAAGCAATATTCACCCTTTTTATCTTTTTTATTAAAATGCACTAAAAATTTAAACTGTGATTTACGTTGGTGGTGCTTGTAATTCTATACCATTTTAAAATCTTTTTTGTTTTTGTGTTACAAATAAACTGTGTCATTTTCGACATAAAATAAGGGCGCTTAATTAAATAATTTTTGTAAAGTGTGGTTTTTGTGGTATTACTCGTATTATGGTTTTTTTTTTTTTTTGTTTGCTACTAAAGCAACTAAATAAAACTTGTTTTTTTTACTAACAAACGAATATAATTTTTAATAACTTTTTTGTTAGCTATCGGGTCAAGTGTAAATAAACAAAGCAATTGTGAATAATAAATCTTCAAGCAAACAATTAGTTTTCAATTTTTCAATTGAAAGTCATAAATAGTCAGTGAGTGAAATAAAAATTGTTTATTATTTCAGTTTCATTAGAATTTTTCAACTTGCAACAAAAAAGAGTAAAAAAAAACTCATAAACAATTTTATAAGATGACAAACAAAAGCGAATTATGAAAAATTGAAAAAATCTAAACAAATGGCCTCATAATCGAATTCCTTTCAAAAGTTATGTATGCCTTCATTAAGATGAAAACAATTCAATTAAATATTTAAGTAAACAATTTGTCAAATATTACTGGAAATTTTTTCTTATGAATTACGAGTATTAACAGGGAAACCGAAAATATGATTTCAGAAAAATGTTACATGAGATATAAATACGCAGCAAAAATGTGGCAATATGATCTAAGATCCAACTTTCTAAAGATGATCTTGAAAAAAAAGAATATGAAACTAAATGAGTGATTTTTTTTTTCAAAAACTCAACTACATTCGCACATAAAATTTGAAAATTAAATACGCAAACCAAGAATTGCACAACTGTTTCATAAAAAAATTTCACTTTAGATTTTTATAAAAATCACAGGCGAAATGTGACAACACCCAACGTAATAACTTATGGCATTTTCTTTTCTGGAAAAAAATGTTACACTTATTACACTTTTCAATTAAAATTCGCAATTAAATGATTTTCTGAAATATACACAGAAAAAATTATTCCCAAAAAATTTTCAAACAAACGTGTGTTTTGAAATATAATTTAGTTTCAGTAAATATTTTTTACTGTTCCAGTAAATTATTTGTTCCAATTTTATTTTATGTACAAAAAACTGTATAGAATGAAAATTATCGATATAAAGTAAAATTTGTAAAAAATTTTTAGATTTATTTTTTTTTTTTTTTTAATTTAAATTTGTTATTTCCAGTTAAATTTATTTTTATATACTGTAAAAAAATTTGTCTGATTTTTTTAAATTTTTTTACAAGTTATTTTATTGGTGTAAAAAACATTTTATTTTTTTTTAAGATTTTTGTTTGCGGTTTTCAAACTTATGTTTTTATATTGTGATTCTCAATATAGTATTAAGAGTCTTACTATAAACATACGGAGTTTGTTAGCTAAATTCAAAAATATTTTGGGTTGAAGTCTACTGAGGAGTTCCTAAAGCGGGAACGAAATGCTTAACCATAAAAACAAGTCAATTTTTGACAGTAAAAAAAGTTGAACCTTTTATTTGATTCAGTTATTTTTTTTAAATAAAACTTTTACTAATTTTTTTTTTAGAAAAATTGGTAAGAATTGTTATTGATTCAGTTAATTTATTTTCTGATAATACTAAAAATTTTAGTGAATGTGTTTGTAAATTATAAAAAAAAATTGCTGAATAATACAAAAAAAAAACTGCAAAAATGTTCTTCTGTTCCTATTAATACATTTGACTGAAAATATTTTGAGTTTCAGTTAAATTTTTTCTCTAATGCCATAATAATAAAAATAAATAATAAAAATAATTTTTTTCCAGTTAAATTTTTACAAAATTGTTATCAGAATCTACAAATTTGTTTGTAGGTCCGCATTCATACAAAATATTTACTGATTCAATGAATTTGGTTACTGAAAACGAAATTTAGTTCTTTCTGTGTACATTTTATTAGAAACTAGTTGAGCCTGGCAAATATTGTCTTACCTTCAATTGTACATATATTTTTTTAACTACAAGTTACTCCACACAGTGGTCACTTGTTGGGTCAGAAACAAAACAAAAACCTACCGGTTATTGACCCGAACCTGTGTTGAAAATTTCAGCCCCACAGCTCTTATATCTCCAGAGATCATGCGTTAGGAACAAACACACATTACGGTTTCATATATATAGATAGATTATTGTATCAGCCCTTCCGAGCTTTAAATTTTTCTTTAAACGAACGCTAAATTGTATTTTTTTTTAATAAAAAGTTAAAAAACTATTACACCGCCATTAGTCAGTGTTTAGACACAAAAACATTTGGAATTGAAATATTTAGTTTGGTAAAGGTTGAACTAGCAGGATCAACATGTAAAGGTTGAACGTCAATGATGAAAACAGAATCGTGGTTGGTACACAGAAAAAATTAAATTTCATTTTCAGTACCCAGCTAAAAAAATATGTATGGAGCATATATGATATCACATATATGGTTCGGACATATATGATAATATATATTCTACATTTTCATACATGAATGTGTATTCCCTATATAGAATGCAAAGTTAATATTGCTTCAAAAAGCGCACTGCTATGCAATAAATTAAATTATTAAAATAATTTTTTTGTAAGATTTTGTGGAGAAAGGTTGTGTTTAATAAAACATTTGTTCGAACAAAATAATTCAAAACAAACTAAAAGACATTCATTCGACATTTTAAGAGAAAATGTGAATCGATTATTAAAAAAACATAAAACACACAAACGTACAAAACATATAATTTAAGAAATCAGACTAAAAACGAATGCAATTATAAAAGAAAAAATTAACCGTTTTTATACTAACACTAGTTTTCAATATTATTTTTGGCAGTTATATGAATTTTGTTTAATGGCTGCATTATCTTTTTGATTATTTGATTTATTAAATAGACCCACAATATATAAAATCCACAAAAAGGATTTTTTTTTGTTACACGAGTTTTTATATTTTAAACCTTGAGGCTCTACGCATACAAACTTTGCATATGCGTATGTATTTTCTAACAGACTTCCAATTCACCAGTGATAAAAAAAGATGGAAAAAGATCGAATTAATAAAAGTCAAGCTTTTTTGATTGCAAATGCGATCTTATGTGAGATATTATGTATGCATACATTTTTATATGGCTCCATATATTACATTTTATTGCTATAAATGGATTCACATATGAAAGCTTCATATTTAATTTCCATACATGAGCTCATATATTGTAATACATTTCATATATTATTCCATATATTAATTCATATATAAAAGTTTTGCCATGTATAATCCCATATATTTCCATACATGAATTCATACATACTCATATATAGTTATATACATTCATATATTAAAAATATATGGACCATATATAATATTTTTAGCTGGGTATCCAAATTCGTTGAATCAGAAAATATTTTATTTGAATGCGGTCCTACAAATAATTTTGTAAATTCTGATAAAAATTTTGTAAAAATTTAAATTAATCACAGTTCGGCTGAGAGAAAATGTTATTTCGGTGTGTTGGTGTTTATCTTGCTTGTTGATAGGAACAAACGTGCTGTTGTGCGGTTGTTGTTGTTTAGTTGTTTTTTTATTTTGATTGATCGTGTTGTATACATGTAAATGCCGAAAAGTAGCCGACAAACGCGGTCGCCTGTTTCTTCTCTATACAGTGTTTTGGTTAATCTGAATGTGTCTAAGCATCCTAAATACTTCACTAAGCCCACTTTGCAGCTTAAAAATTTAAAAAACTATATTTTTGCATTTATTTTAATTTCTTTGTTATTGTTGCATTTCGTGTGTTGCAAATTTTAGTATTTACTATTTTGAGATTTTGTTGTTGCTTTACCAAATATTCTTACTGCAAAATTATTAGTCCTTGTAAGTTGTGCTGAAAAAAGTGAACAGCAATTATTCTTTCGTCTATTAAAAAAAAAAACTGCTGGAAAAATTTTTTTTGCACAAAGTGTTACTGAAACTTAACAGAGAAGTATACGTTTGATTATATGATTTTCAAGAAAAAAAATTTTTAGCGTCGAAAAATTCTAAAAAAAACGAAAATTTTTAAGGTCAAAAGTAGTTTTTATGAGCTTTCAGGGTGCCTAAACATGCTCAGATTGTATTGATATGTTCACAAAACTTTGCTCAGCTTTACCTTAGGTACAACTTTGCTAAATATTGTTAGCAACAATTTAGGAGTCACTTTCAGTTATTCTGAAATAAGTGAAAAACAAATTTGTTTCTTTAATTTTTGCAAAAAAAAACAGTGCACGAAGAAATAATTTTGTTGGTATAAGATGCTGGCAAGATTTGTTTGGTTTACTTTTAGCTACATTATTGTTATATATATAGCCAAGCGCTATCATTAAGTCTGAACTAGCCAAAAGTTTATGACACCATTTCTTGACGGTCACCAAAATCGCCAAACTGTGTATAGGGTTTTACTACCCTTTAATAGTACTATCGAACATATGTTGTCACGAGCGTGTGTTTTTACAAAAGTCTCAATCATTTTTTTTTTTAATAAGTAGTATTGGCTATAACAAATTTTGGTAATATTTTTATCCCGAAATCTAAATACGACACAAGTAGCCGCAACGGACACATGTATGTATGTATATTCCCCCTCAGTTCCCGATCAGCCGAACCCTTCTGAGGGCATGGAATTTGAAATATTCATAAAATAAAATTCTTTTGCATTTTATCTTAAGCTTTTAAGTATTTTCAAATAATTCGAAAACACACACACACTCACAGACACAAGTAATTTAAATAGAATTTCTTAACATTCCCATAATTTATCACTTGATTGCAAAACACTAAGGCTTACAAACATCATTTAATTAATTACTTCATATCAAAACAATGACAAACTGAATTTGTTACCCAAAACAATTCTATAATAAATGATGTTAAATAAAATAAAAATCTCATTCGAAAACGATACAATATCTGCATAAACGTTTAAATTCTTAAACCCAAACAAAAAGGATTAAAAATCTTTAAAATGTGCAATAAAATAATGATCAACACTATAATGACAACGATTTATGATGCAGCCACAAAACGGATATTTATTTTTTACTCGGTCAAAAGCATGAGTGTGCCTGTTTTTTTTTTTTGCATATGTATTTTATGTACATGAGCATAAATTTTACACTTCTTGGGAATTGTTGTGCTGGCTTGCAACCAACAGTTGCAGCAGCATTAAAAGTGAGAGAAAAGAGGCAATATAATGCAGGTAATATTTATTTATAACCCAAACAATTTGTTAATGAATATTTGTATAATAAATCATGAATGAGAGTGAGTGAAGCAGGAATGAATGTATTTGGGATCTTTTCTTTTTGTATCTTTCCAATTTAATCCATGTAGAACAAATTCTTTTCAAGTTGGTCTTGTGAAATATGAAAAATATGAAAAAAAAATCTTAAATTTCATATATTACATGCACTCAAGATTAAATTGAATGTAACACGATATTTAAACTCTTATGATTTTTATGCTTTTTTTCAGAGTTTTTTTTTTCTTCTTTTAATAAAATAGTTTCCATTGTCAAGAGGTTTTCAATCAAACTTCCAAACAAGAATTTTTATGAATTATGAAATGTCTTCAGAAATGATCCTATTAATTGTAAGTTGTTGTTGCTGTTGTTATTGAGGGACCAACAAGAAAGAAATTAATAAATTATGTTAGTTCATATGTGACTTTTATGCTAAAGATGCTTAACCGTTGATAAGCTTAAATGTTGATGATGTCACTCCTAATTTGTCTACAAATAATTTGACGTCTTTTGCCACAACATACCCAAATACAAAATACCAACGAAGAAAAAAAAAAGATAAAACCCTCATCCATACACACATACATACATATCATATGATTTGTTTGCAGCCATACGTGGGAACTCCGTTAAGCTTGATTTGCTACAAAATTTTAATTTCCACTCGATTCCAGCTCATATCATAAACTTATAAAAACAAACACAAAATACTTTAAAATAAACACCACAATCCGCCAAATGCCTTAAAAACTTGAGCACAATATGGGAAATATTCTTTATAGGTATTTTTTTTTTCTTAAAAAAAAGGGCAATAAAAGAAGAAAAAATCAAATTAATTTTTGCTAATAAAAATATACAATTTATCATCACTATAGTCAGTCCATCAACAGTCAATATCAATTTATACAAAAATAAATTAAAAGTAAATCCAAAGAAATCGCTCAGATTTGCATAAGACTCGTATGTTTGTATGTATCTGCCTTATCTTAAATGCCAAAGTGAATATGAAATATTTTCTAACACTCAGATGAGTTCTTATTTTTTTGTCTTCTCTTTTTTGCCTTTTAAGGGATATCAATGGCGTTTGTTGGTTTCATATAAAAGTTTTTATTACATATTTGATACTTTTTTTGTTCGAATTTAAAGCGTCTAATGTGAGTATTACCGACAAGCGGCTCTTAAATAAACTGAAGCTTTTATGATCAATTTTATATTGCCATTAATACTAATGCAAATATAATAAACTATCAAGGAAAAACTAATAAATAGCGTATTGGGAAAAAAACGTATCACATTGCATGGAAAAAATTTCATTAACCCATTATGGCAACATTTTTTATTCTTGAATTAAGACCACATTGTCAAGCGCCATAAGAAATTTTTTTAACATGGAGAATTCTTTCTAATAAAATACGCATGTGATTGATGTCAAGCATTTTGATCGTTTACTCCTTGAAGATCCAAGTTTTCATATAATAAACAGTAAATACTTTTATACAACCAAAATTATCCACGCACTTCACACAAAAAATAAAAAAATTTTTAAATTAAAGTCGTTGATTGATGTAACATTTAAAATTAATTAAGTCATTGATTGATTCAATTATTGTTTTCACTGCTTAAAAAACTTATTTTTAAATAATAATTTATTCAGGCATGTCACAGATCCCGATCGGAATGGCTTTGATTTCGTATTTGCAAATTCGATCGATTTCGTTTTATGTTCTACAATTTTGAACGATTTCATTCATTCCCACAAATTATAAAATATCTGTTTTTCAAATAAACTTTGGCAGTGTTGGGAAGGACAAAACAAAAAATTTAGACACGGAAAGACAAACCTATATGTTTGCCCTTAATTATGAAAGTGGTGTAAGTCAAGAAGAAGAAATATTTTTTATATTATGCAACATTTCGATTGAGAGTTGTTCTAGCCTCGATTAATATATTAAGATTAAGATATTAAGATTTTTTCAATTTATTAAGATTCATTTAATATTTCGAAGCAAAAATGTATATGACTTAGACCCACTGTTGCTACAATTGACGATTTCTCTGCATTTTGACGATTTTCACCTCTCAAAATACACTAGTGACGATTTTAGCTCCAGAAATTACGATTTTTCTAAATTTAATATTTATGGCAACTTTTTTAGAATTGCATTTTTCGAGTTGGTTTTTTAATGTGTTATGATTTTTTTGTGTTCAAAATGTTAAATTCTGATATTTATACATAAAATGTTTGTATAACAAAAATGCTAATTATTTTTTTTTTATAAATTATCTGCTTTAAAAATAAATATATATGTACGTATGTGAATTGTGATTTCATTTTAAGTTTTCTTAACTTTTATTTTTAATTTTAACGCTTTTCATGTTTAGGTAATATACATATATTTGATGTATATGTGTATATTTGTTGAAAGCATAGTTAATAAGTTTGATCCATTGCAATAGTTTTTGTAATAAAACAATTAAAATACAAAAAAAAATGTAATATTTTTGATTTGACGTTTTTTGACGATTTTCTAAATGACTTGACGATTTTGACGATTTTTTGCACAGAAATCTGTAGTTTTTGACGATTTCACCCCTAGAAGTTCTGGCAACAGTGCTTAGACCACTTTCATAATTAAGGGCACATATGTATACTAGGGTGATCGATTATTCGACATTTTCCAGAAACCGGTTTTCGAATAGTTCGATTATTTGAAATTATGAAAAACCCGGTTTCGGTTTATTAAATTCAGGAAAAATCAGTTTAACAGTGGGAAATTATTTTACAAAAGTTTTGATTTTAAATTGCATTATTAAAAAAAAGTTAACAGTTCATGTAAATATTATGAAATACATAATACAAAAATTAAAGGTAAAGCATAAAAAATAACTTCATATACATACATACATGCATACATATGTAAAGTACATACATATCGCATAATAAATCATAAACAATCACCACTCAAAATTATCATAAACCAGTTACTGAACAAATGTCTAATGACAGCAAAAATTTCTTTGCAACACAATATTCTTGAAAAATATAAGACATCGTTATGCTTGTTTTTATGTAACATAAACATAACCTTGCGTCATTTTTACAGTATCAACAGTATTTTGCAACTTCTGAACATCTGAGCCAACACCTCATAAAATCGCTTTAATTTCATGTTGCAGTAAGTGTTGCCATACCCTAAAAAACGCCCAGAACTTTTACACTAAAAAAAATACTCAAGAAAATCAACAGAAAACATTCGTCTAAGTTTTAATATACAAGTCGAGAAGTATTCAACTGAACCGGTTTTTTTATTTATAAAAACCCCGGACTATTCGACATTCGAAAAATCAACATTTTGAAAAAACCGACACCCGTATTGTGAAAAACCCGGGTTTTGAAACCGGTTGAAAAACTGAGTCGATCACCCTAAGGTGAGTTTTTGCTGGTTAAGCATGCCTATATGCATTTCGTTGCTTCTTAAACAAAGGAGCAAGCAAAACTTGTTCCAAAACTTGCGAAATTAATCTAAAAAAATTTTTATTTTAGTATTATAGTATTATAATCTATATAATTAATAGGCGAACAGGATTTTCTGTACAGATGTGCAGAATCTATATTTTATTGAAATCGGTTTAGTATTTTGGGAGCTATAAGCGTTTAAAGTTGCTACTACTACATGCACACATATTACACACGCATTTATTAGCTTACAAGTAAAAAAGAAACAAAACATGAGTGTGTGTGTGTGTGTGTGTTTGTACCCTGCAGTCAGACTGGGGCCAAGTGTCTCTATGTCAACACTAAAACTCTAGTAGTAGTTACATTGTCTACAATTTCTCTTTTATTCGTCAGTATAAAATAAAGAGAGAAAACAGATGTGGTGTATTTCTGGTGGATTTTGCAACAACTTGTCAATATACATAAATTAAGGTATAGAAATGTACCAGTAAATTTCTGGTTGGTATGTCTCCATGTTCCCATAAGAACTATGAATTCACTATCTAGTCAATCAATTTAGTATTACTAGTAGAATTTCAATGACAAGCACATGCTAAATGTCTATAGCACAAAGTATTATATGGGGAATAATTGTAGAGTAGTACTGGTGACAAAGTCAAAAGCGACTCAGTATATTTTCACCATCGACATTTCCTTCAGGGTAGTATTTCTTTTGATCTAACATTTTTTTTCTCTTATTTGTTGTTGTATGAAAGCCATAATACTTAAAGGAAGAGAATTGAATAAAGTGAATTAGCTTGGTTGAAGGGATTTTGTTTATGTTTTTTTTTAATTTCATGTATTATTTAATTATGCTTGCATATGTATGTAAGTTTGTGTGTGGATATGTTTTAATGAATTTTTTATGACGTTTAGATACATTTTCTTTGAATCTTAAATTATTTACATTTTGATTCTAGAATACGGACGAGTGTGTCGTCCGTTTGGTATATCTAGTTAAAAAATTAATCTTCAAACAATAACATTTAAATGGTTAATTTCAATAAACAATAGGTAGACATATGGCTGCTTAAGGAAAAAATTTTAACTTAAGACACATACCGTCAAGTCATTGTAGCGAATTTAATTTGCAACTTCAATCGCGCCTTAAGCTTCAACAAAACAAAAAAAAAAAAAAAACACTAAGAAAAAAGAACGTCGAAAGTCTATAAACAAATCTTAATCACACATCAAGGATTATGGCGCTTATCGTTTTCATTTCAACTGAAAGACGACAGTACAAAAAGAAAGAAACAATTTGCTGAATCCAAAAGTTAATAGATCTTTATTAATGTCATTAAAATGACGCCTTCTGGCAGTTGAAGATCTTTTTGATGAGTAATAAAATAGTGTTAAGGAAATTGAATTTTTTTTTTGGTTTGTTTTGCTTTTTTGTAGCCGAAACAATTAATTAAAAAAATGGTTTGATTTTGTCCTCACATAATCGAGATAAACTTAAGCCAGCAAGCAAACAGTAACACACAAATTCCAAAAAATTAAACTGACATTAAGACAAGAACAAAAAAAAAAAAGATAAATAAATAAATGAATGAAATGGTATGAAATGATATGATAGACGGTTTATTAAGGTGCATTTTATAACTCTTTTGTTTTGCTGTATGTTTATAATTAATAATAAACAAACAACTTCAAAAAAGCGCCAACAAGCGTCAAGGCGTTGTGCAAAAGTAGTTGGTAAGCATTATAATGATTTAAGTGGTGCCCATTAAGACAGAGATTAAAAATTATAACAAAAGAAATGATCACAAAAAAATAACACAATGAGTCTTTTTAGTTACTGTGTGATTTTTAATAAGCATAGATGCTCTGGGCCAAACAAATACGTCAACAGGACATGGCCAACAAACATACAGCTTCTCAACAAATATACCTACATACATATGTATATAAACATACATTAATTCAGTAAAAAAATTAAATAAGATTAAAATACTTGTAGCCCCCCCAAAAAAAAAACATTATAAACTGTAGAGAAAGAAAAGAAAAATGACAACATGCAATCTGAAGCAGATAATACTACAGAAAAAAAAATTAAGAAAAAAACAATCAACAAAAACTGCTACAATAAACTAAAACATGAACACACCGAGAGGGAACGAGCTTAAATATACATGATCCCTCCTGGTTCTTTTAATGCTTGTAGAGTAGCCAAGTTTGTAGCTTAACACTTGATATTGAAGAAATCTGATTTTTTTTATTATTATTTGTGTTGTAGCTTTAATCTGCTGCTAAATCAAACAAATAAAATTCCTGAGAACTTGAAAAGACTTTGTGTCAAAGAAATCAGAAGAAAATAAAAAACGCGAAAAATTGGTTTAAATAAAATAAATAGAAGAACTCCCCAAATACTTCAATCGACATATATACATACATATATCATACATACATATATCATATATGAATTCGGAACATCTCTAGAAAAACTTCCCCTAAACCTTTAAGGCCTTCACCAACCACATAAATAAGCTTTTATGGGGCTCACCTCTTCCCAGAAAATATATTTAATGCAGAGAAAAAAATATTATATTTGTAATTTTATATTAAGGGCCCTCATAAAAACGTTCAAAAATCTCGCAAACTGTGTATTTTTACACTTTAGTAAATAAACTGTAAACAATTGTAAGAAAAATTATTCTCGTAAACTTAAGCTGTTCGATGGTGAATTTTATAAATAACAACTTTTTCAAAATATCTGAGCAATTTAGTTTTTTGGCTTTCTTTAGCTTTTTTAGATACAAGTTACACTTTTTAGGGTACCGTATAGCAAATGTGAAAAGGAACTCTATTGTTTTCGCTACGGTGTTCGTCTTTCCGTCTGCCTATAACAGGAGGCTGTTTTCTCGAGAGCCGTAAAAGCTACGGACCTCAAATGTTCATGTAAAACTTTGGCCGCTACAACAACAACAAAATGAAAGTTTAATAATATTTTAAATACTAATGTAATGCACAGACTAACTACTTACTAACTGTCTATAAATAAAAATTTGAAATTTTCAAAGTTATTCTATTTTTATGCAGACTACAGCAATTGACACTGAAATTTAAAAAATCAAAATTAAAGGGTATTCTATCAGTCAATGTAATTTCTACTATGTAATTTTGAGAACTTGCTGCATCTTCGAAACCTTAAGAGGCAAACTCTTGAAATTTTCAAAAGCGCTAAAACTATAAAATCCCAAAATAAGAAAATTGCCAAAATGAAAAATCGTCGAAACAAAAAAGCGCTTAAATTAAAAATATCACCAGAAATAAAATAAATCGCTAAAATGCAAAGAAATCACCAGAAGTAAAAAGATTGCCAAAAAAAAAACTAAAAAATTGCCAAAAATCAAAAAATCGCCAGAAAATAAAAAAAATCACCAGAAAATGAAAAATTGTCAGAACTGAAAACAAACCGATAAAATTGCCAAAACCGAAAGAAATGGCGTAAACCGAAAAAAAAAATAAAACTAAAATTAAAAAAATCGCTTAAACAAAAAAACGCGCTGAGACTAAAACACACTAAAACAAATCGCACTTAATCAACAACAAAATCGCTAAAAGAAAAAGAATCACCAAAAACTGAAAAAATCGGTTACCATAAATTTTGCAATTTTCAGTAGTGAAGAAAAGCTGGTTGTCCTAGTTTACACTATACAAGTCTTATTGCTAAGCTGATTAGTTTGTTAGGGGAATGTTCCCCTTGACTCTCTCTCTCTCGCTCTCTTTCTCTCTCTCCAAGAAACTAATCAGCTTAATAAGACTTGGGTAATGAAAACTAGGACTTACATTAAAAATTTTATTATTTTTAACTTGAATATAGGCTCAAATAAAAATAATACTTTTTTTGTGAAATATACAATATATTTCTATTGTGGGACTGTCAAAAATTGTTACTAAAAAGTGCAACAATGTTCTTCCGCATGCAGATATAAAACTTGTCTCGGTTTTTTATTGCATTGTATTTTTTCTCTTTTATTTGAAATATTTTAATAAACATATTGTATACCAAAAAAAAAAGCTTTCAGCAAATTGTAATACCATGAATCAAAATAATTCACATATTCCATTTGCAAAAAAGTTGCGTATATAAAGCAGAAATCTACATCAACTTACACCACACACAGTGGACCGAACACAGAAGAACGCTGATGATGAAGGTTTAGTGGCCTTCGATAACAGCTAGTTGTTTCGCTCTACTAGAGTTTGTCCGAATATTTACAACTAATGCTAGGAACGCAATTGGGACGAACGACGAATTTTTCGGTGCGAACTTTCGTCATAAAAAATAACACACATTTGTTCATATGAAAATTAACACAACACCGCCGGAGAACGAAATTCGTCGTGCGTGACGAGCTCTGAGATAGACGAACGACGAAAAAACATTATTCTCTCTCACTCTCTTTACATACACAATAACCAGTGTGACCAGATTTTAAAATAAAATTAAGCTAAACCACTTATGTCTTTAATACATTTGTAGAGAATACGCAATTTGGATTAAAAAAGGCTAAAAAAGCTAGTTTTTAAAACAAGCTAAAAAATAAGATAAGAGCTTAATGAAAATTTTAAAGCTAAGTCCAGAAGATATAAGCTAAATTTAGCCCAAAATTAGCTAATATGGTCACACTGCCAATAACCAACTTTATCAATTATAAGAGCTGAATTCGCTGAGTAAATTCGTCGATATTGTGCTTCACACGACGAATTAACGCAGCGAATTCTTATCGACGAATTCGTCGAAGTGGACGAAATTCGTCGTTCGTCCCAATTGTGTTCCTATCATAACTTTGGTTTTATGTGTTCATTAATAATTATCACATGTAATTTGGCTTACAAAGCGATACGAACTTTAAAAGTAAAAATATTTTGCAAAATTTAATGCAATAATAATACATATACTCGTTTAATAATATTCGTTCATTAAGTAATTTTACGAAGGTTTTGCCATATAAAGGGTCCGCCAGATAACTTTTTTTTTTGAAAATGCTATAAAAAAAACTACTGAAGCTTCGGCTGTGTGGCACGTAGCGCCGTCCTGTTTAAAACAAATGTTGCCAATATCCTCCTCTTCAATTTTTGTGCGAAAATTCGTTCAACATGGCCCGATAACGATCGCCATTGACTGTAACGGCCACTCCTTGCTCAATGGCCCAATTATGCCTCTAGACCAAAATCCGCACCAAACAGTGACTCATTTTGAGTGCATCGGCTTTTCAATGTATGCGTGCGGATTTTCTGTGACCCAAGATCAAAATGAGCTTCATCTGAAAAGATAATTTTTTTTGGCAAAATCGGCATCTTCTGTAAGACGATCGCAGGCCCACTTAGCGAAGCGAAAACGCATTGGATGGATGGTCAGTTGGCTCGTTCAGCGGAAGGATAAAACTAATTACCTGTCAAATCAGACATGAGCTAAGTGTTACCATTCACGAAATAAGCACTAGTTGAAAAAAAACGTTAGATGGCGGACCCTTTATGTAAATGAAAAAAAAAATTATTTTGATATATTTTTAAAAAAAATTGTATGTGTGACCCACATGATAGCAAAAGGTTAGTTTAAAATAAAATTAATTTAGCATGTTATAAAAAAGCACACTCACCGATTTTGAAAACAACCCGTTGATAATTAACTGATTTTCTAATGAATTGTGGATAAATTTTTAAATTTTTAAATTCTGACGCTAATAGGATACAGATTGGAAAAGTCAGATTTAGTGTAAATTTCAACAGTTTAAGTTCATATTATTCATACATTCTAATGCCACTCTAATGGAAGTACGTATCGCATACTAAATCATAAACAGTCACAACTCAAAATAATAAATATGGTTTTGTTCTTCGTAAAATAGTTCACTGAACGTTGCAAAATATATTTTTGCAGTCGTTAGTGTTCTTGAACTTTCACCTAATATGCGTATGTCGAGTAGGATATTCGTCTAAGAGAATTTTGTCCTTTAATCTAGTACGAAATTCTCGTAGACGAATATTCGAGTCGACATCTGTGATTTTTTCAGTTACGACTGTTTATGATTTAGTGTGCGATATATATATATAGTACAAATCCAGTGCTATTATAATTTTTTCTGTTTAAAATTTCCTTTAGAATCGAATGGAAAAATTGCTTAAAATATTTATTTAAAGAAAAGGACAAGTAGTTATCGGTAGTCACAACAAATGAAAAGAAATATGTTTTTTTTTTTGTTTTAAAAAATCCTTGAAGTTAAAGTGTGTGAATGTCGTTATGCTTTGCAAATTGTGCAAAACATAAAACACAGTATTCGTTTGTAGCTAAACATGACAAAATATATATATTTTTTAACGTCTTAAGGATAATAATGTTTGTCCTTGTAATGTTCATACATACATAATTAATGAAACAAAGCTAAAAGAAATTTGTTACACATTTTGCTACCATTTAATGTTATTGTTTAATAAATATTTAACATTTAACTGACTTCTGGCCTTGACCATAATAACACTTGGAAAGGAAAAGGATGATATGATCAAAAAATAGGCAAACACGTTTGTGGTATTTAACCTTGACTATTAGACTTGTTATTTATAGTTTTGGCGCATTTTCTACTTTCAACTTTTCCAACTGTTAACCATTTCACACTGTGTTTTGCCTTAATGTAGATTTTAAGGTATCAAGGTTTCTGCCACTTATTTTATATATGTTTTACTGGCTAAACTTTTGTTATTTTCTTGATCTTTTCTTTTTTTCTTATCTTGTAAAATGTAAAATATAATTTGTTTTAAAAGACACACGCGTGCCTGTTTCTGTTTAATGTGTCTTAAATATTAAGTCACAATTTTTATATACATAACCATAAATTTAATTAGAAATTTTTATTATTCTTTTTCAATTTACAGATGTTTATAAAATATTGCCTGTTAAATTTTCAATTATTGCGAGCAGTTTTCAATAAAAAATTTAATGTTTTACTACTAAAATAATTTATACGGACAAGCAATCGCAATGTATGTTTTTCTAGCAAAAAGTTAATTGCAAAAGAGATTAACTGCATTTTTTTTTAAATTAATTTATTTTTTCTCTTTAAATTAACTAAATTACGCATCTAATTCAAGTCTATGGCTAATTATAAAAAGTTTTTAGAGAAAAAAATTTTATTTTGAATTTCGTCGAAACTTTCTAGATTGTTATATTTATATTTAGTAATTTCCAATTATTTTTTAAAGAATTTTGATATACAAAGATATGAGAAATTCCACTAATGAAAATTTAGTATATAGACAGGTTTAACCGACCAAGAATTACATAATAAAATTTTCAAAAAATAAGGAAAGTAGACATATGTAGTCGTATTAATAGAAAAATCACTGTAGGGTGCACGGAAACAATTACCTGCAATAAACACGTTTATTGAATCAATAAAACTTTTAATTAAATTAAATTTTTAAATAAAAGTTAAATTGACTCAATTATATATTTAATTGATTTTTGTTTTTTTTCAATTAAACGTGTCTATTGCAGGAAATTTTTTTTCTGTGTATCGAAAATGTAATAATTTCTCTAATACTTATTTCATTGAAACTTATTTCACCATTTATCACTATGACGAACTATGTAGTTCCCAAAAATAGGCTCTTATTTTATTTTGAGTTTTGGGATTAATTTAATTTTTTTTATTGCTAACGGACGACTCTTCTGGAAAATTTTTATGAAAATCACTCAAAAATATGAGTGCTATCCATATAAATTTTATACTCAAATTTTTCGTCTGGGTTGTAGAAACAGGGGGTTAATAAATTTAACTAATGTACATACATACATACATATGTTTAGTTTTTAGTACACACACCTAACAATATTTATTTAAAATATGCAGTAAGGCCTTTTTTACTTTTGACTGTTCACTCATTTATTTGTTTGCAATTTTTTATTGACTATTTAGTACTTCAGCTTTCATACAAACGATAAGATAAAAGTTTTGCTAACGCTTAAACACTCAAAGAAATTAATATGTGCGTATGTATGTTTATTCTGCTGAAAGGAGATTAAATAGACATCAAAAGAACAATCAGCATAGAAAAAAAATATTCCAAGAAATTATTCAACAATTCCGTTTGTTTAATGTAAAAACAAACTTAATTAACTTTGTATTTAATTCCAAAATTAAGTTTATGAAAAGAATTGAAAATACTGTACCCGATTAAAAAAAATTGTGTCTCAATAAATAATTTACTGAATCATTTTTAATTTTTAATAAACAATTTTTAGAATAGGTGTTTTTTTGGGAATTATTGTAATTAAATTTAACATTTATTAACTAATAACTCCAAATTATTATTTTACTTATTCAGTGAAATATTTTTTATTAAAAATACATTGAAATTGATTATTGAGAGCTCAGTTGGCTGCCATGCGCTTTTCACTGTTGCTAATGCATGTAACCAGATTCCATGAAAAATCATCGAAAACAAAATCCCCAAAAATAAGTATGAAAAATCGCCCAAAACTTCAAAATGAAAAATCACTCAAAATAATGAAAAATCGCTCAAAATTTTCAAAATGAAAAATCACCCAAAAAAAATGAAACATCACCCAAAATCAAAAAAAAACTTCAAAATTACAGTAATTTCATTTTTATGTTAAAAAGAAAAGTTATAGAGAAGCATAAATAATATTCGTTTCTTACTGTATTGCAATAAAAGTATGAATAAAAGGCAATATTCTACACAGGCCAAGAATTATAGTAACTTAGATAATTGACTAGATGCAACAAAAAATTTATAAGCATGTAATGCAAAAATTAGGCTGTAAGAATTATCGCCCAAGTGCAAATATCTCGACACAGCTAAATGAAGGAACGCTCAAAATTTATTGGGTGATTAGTCAATGTGAAGAAATACCCAAAAGACAATGCCCGATTACCACAAAAAAGTGAAGTTTAACCTTAAAGCGTTAAATGAAGTTTTTGGGTGTTTCTTCATTATGTACACAGAAAAAATTATTCCCAAAAAAATTTCAAACAAACGTGTGTTTTGAAATATAATTTAGTTTCAGTAAATATTTTTTACTGTTCCAGTAAATTATTTGTTCCAATTTTATTTTATGTAAAAAAAAACTGTATAGAATGAAAGTTATCTATATAAAGTAAATTTTTTAAAAAAATTTTTTAGATTTATTTTTTTTTATATTTAAATTTGTTATTTTCAGTTAAATTTATTTTTATATACTGTAAAAAAATTTGTCTGATTTTTTTTTTTAATTTTTTCTACGAATTATTTTACAGATATAAAAAACATTTTATTTTATTTTTTAAGATTTTTGTTTGCGGTTTTCAAACTTTTTATCAGGCATGTTCTCACACTCGCAACTCGTATAATATTTGCTATTATGACTTGAACTCGCAAGATTAGTGTTCTGTAAATCGCAAACGCCAGAATTTTGGCGAGTTGAACTCGCAAGGGTATACTGAAGTGAACTGATGAAATTACAATAAACTGAACTTTAAACAAACAATAAAATGATAAATATATTAAGTTAAATATGTTTTCTTTTTATTTGTATCAAAACTAGACGATTTTGCTGACAATTTTAATAAAATATATTAAATTTAAAAAAAGCTTTTTTGTTTTGCTCATTTTTCCTCTCCATTATTTCCTTATACTCTGGCGATTTGAGCATAAATCAATATGATAAGTCGCAAGCAAAACGCATGAGTTACAGAACATGTAGAAACAAGTTTAGCGATTTGCAACTCACATGCGATTTGAAAACCTTGCGAGTGTGAGAACATACCTGTATGTTTTTATATTGTGATTCTCAATATAGTATTAAGAGTTTTACTATAAACATACGGAGTTTGTTAGCTAAACTCAAAAATTTTTTCTGTTGAAGTCTACTGACGAGTTCCAAAAGCGGGAACGTTTTTTTTCCAGTTAAATTTTCACAAAATTGTTATCAGAATCTACAAAATATTTACTGATTCAATGAATTTGGTTACTGAAAACGAAATTTAGTTTTTTCTGTGTATAATCATCAGAATTTTGAATAAATAATCGCCCGTTTGCAAACTTAGCTTAATTGATCTTGATGAGGATTCAGGAATACGACCATTATTAGTATCCGGGCTTAAGGATTTTCTTCATCATGGTGTTTCCCGACACGACGCTGCGTAATAAAGATTTCCTGCCTTGTAAAGTTATTCTGTTTAATAAGGTTCTCCTGCAGTGCCGGCCTTTGGCCTGCCTTGAGAATTTTCTCCACCATAGTATTTAAGTGTATTTTTCGCTTTAATTTTTAAATGTTTGAAAAATTTTTGGTGATTTTTCATACGAAAAATTACTTAAAATTTGTATAAAAAATTTTTTGGGCATTTTTTCATTTTTCTTTTTGGGCGCTTTGGTTTTGGTTGATATTTCATAGAAACATTTTTCATATGAAAAATCGCCAAAAATTTCAAAATTAAAAATCACCCAAAATAAATGATGTTTCATTTTTATTTTTTGGTGATTTGGTTGGAAGCGATTTTTTGAAATAAATATATTATTTTATACTAGCGTTTTCCCGTGACTTCGTTCGCATCCTGAAAAAAAAAGAATAGACTTTGAGCACCATTGATACCAATTTTATTCAAAGAAAGTACCAACAGCAAAAATGTTTACGTTTTTCATATTCTTCTTCTTCAGATAATAACAAACAAAACCGAAAAGGAAGGGAGGTATTGATCGGACCACCCATTCACGCGAGATGTCGTGACAAATAAAATTTATTATTTTTTTTATATAGAATATGTACTTTGATATAGATATGTACTTTCTCCACAACTTTTTAACACTATTTTATGTTAAATTGTTTATAATTATTTGAACACTGTATTTTTTTATTGATTTTTTTCAGTGTACGTCATTTGTTCAGTAGTTCATAAAAATATGTTTTTATGAATACCTGTCGTGTTTTACAATTACAGCTAATATTAAATATTTAATGACTGTATTTTAATGAAAGAAAAAGAGTTATAAATCTTTTTTTGCATTTCAGTTTATCTCACGCCGTACTAATGAATTTTGTTTACAGTTAAAAACAGAAGAGCTATAAATTTTATTTATTTATATTTTGTATCAAAGTAAAATTAGAACATAAAGTTGTATGAAGAAAAGCTATGAAAATTTGTAGCAATTGCAAATTAGCAAAGTCAAAAAATACGGTTTCAGAGCTGGAAAGCTCAAACTTTTTTTTTTGTATATAAAAGTATTTTTTTTCTCAATTAATCAAACATATTTTATATTTTAGAAAGAAAAATTTTGATATTAAAAATCAACAAAATCAAATAGGCGGTAGTTGAGTTTAATGGTTCGATTATGAAAGGAAACCAAACTTCAATTGCCTTGTTAACTGACAGCGCAGCTGAAATTAGAATCACTATTATGTTTGGTAACTGTCTCCAATTGCCTAAAAGTTATCGAAAATATGATTATGATAGGTGGGTAATTGACGATAAAGTTTCAAAGTTTCAAGTGTTCAATTTTGCCACTTAGGATAAATGGTGTAAAGTTGTTCCTTATACATAAGGCTGTTCAAATTTAATTAAATAAACTACTCGTTCTTTGGGAAGGCGAAAATGTGCTTCAAAGCTAAGAATTCATACTACGTTACGCGCTACAAGGTCCCAAAATTGCGAGAGCGCATTAAATATTTATACCGATACGGATATTAGCTGAAGGGCCTTATTTTTTAAAACGTAACGCTAAGCGTTGACAAATTTTATATGAACAAAAAAAAAAAAAATACATATACTAGCTTTTACCCGCGGCTCCGCTTGTGTTGATCTGCTATTTTGGAAACTATATGTATTTAAAATATATGAATGTTTTGTTACCTACGGTTTTAAAACAATCCAACCCCGAAACAAAAATTGCCCTAACCAGCCCAAAAATTTTATTTTCGGAAAAACCGGAACTAAATATAAAAAACCGGTTCCAAACCGGATAAAAAGGATATGTTGACGTTGGTAATGTAGCTTTCCATCGGTGAAAGAATTTTTAAAATTGGTTTAGCTGTTTGAATATCCGTGCCAAATATAAAAAACCGGTTCCAAACCAGATAAAAAAATAAGATATGTTTGAAGCTGCTAATGTAGCTTTCTATTGGTGGAATAATTTTCAAAATAGGTTTTAAAAACCAATTTCATTAAAAAAATATTATAATTATGGTGACAAATAGTTTCCGAGAGTCACACCACTATGTAGGGTGTCAGTTACAGCAAATTGCAGCATAAATGTAAATAGAATATGTAAATTGTTTCGAATTGTATCACATTTTATTGAAAACTTTTTTGTAATGAAAGCTTAAATTCACCAGCAATTTACAAGAGTCTTGTCGTTTGTAAATATATCTTTTTTAATAATCATATTCAATTTATTTTAATTTTTTTCATTACCAGCTAAAGGAAGTTACTGATTTTACACTAATTTTCGAAAATTTTAGCTTTTATCATATTTCGACGATTTGAGGTCCTGGTAGTTGATTCTGACTATTTTCGCGATGATGTCCGTATTGATGTATGTATGTGTGTATGGCTATGTGGGTGTGTGTGTGTGTGTGTGTGTGTGTGTGTGTCTGTGTGTGTGTGTGTGTGTGTGTGTGTGTGTGTGTGTGTGTGTGTGTGTGTGTGTGTGTGTGTGTGTGTGTGTATGGGAGAGTGTGTTTATGGCAGTGATGCCAACTTTTTTGGCTCTAATAGCACATCAGAATTTTAAAAAAGCACTAAAAAGCGTAATTTTTATATATAAAAAGCGTAAAAAGCACTAACGTAAAAAACAAGTGAAGTTTAATATTGTTTTCTAAGCTATTAATATAAAAGGTATGCTTTACCCTAAACAAATAAATACACCAAGTTTTTATTAAAGTAATTTTAAGAAATACGCAAATTTCTTAAAAGCACTACTCAGTGCTTTTTCTTAGTTTGGCACTAACACTCAAAATTTGGCGTTTTGAGTTTTCAAAAAGCACTAAAAATTGTGCCAAAAGCACCAAGTTGGCATCGCTGGTCTATGGGTATGGGTGTGTGTATATATAAACAATTCATTACTTAAGAACGTGTCAACGCATCGGAAGCAAATCTGCCGCATTCGAAAGATCTTGAGCTCATTTAATGATTCGATTCATTTTGGTAAATTTCGAAAAATTTCAAAAATAAAATTTTCACAATACTTTTTTTTTATTTAAAAAATTTGACTTAAATCAGAACATCCGTTTGAGAGATAAGACAGCATTGACGAAAACAATTGAAATGTATCATTTTCATACAATAACTTAAATGGTCTTCATCATTTTTGGAAAAATTGTTTTGTATTGTATTACTCCATAATTTTTTGTCAAATCGATTTTCTATACATATATTTTTTTTTTTTTTTTTTTTTTTTGTAGACGGGTGGGAAGTTAAAGGTTCCCATATTTTGTTATTATTTATTCTAAATTAAAATCATGGTGTAATTATACAGGTGACTGTGTAAGGATTTGCTAAACAAAAATACGGCAACCATATCTGTGTAAAGAACCGAAGATTGTCAAAAGCACAAAAATAATTGTTCTAAAACAAAAACAAAATCGAAGTTTTTGACATTCTTCAGCCACAAAGCACATAGAGCAAGGTGTATCTAACTAGGTGACAGCGCTACTTCAGCTGATAATTTTTTGCTCTATGTGCTTTGTAGCTGAAGAATGTCAAAAACTTCGATTTTTATTTGGTTTTAGTACAATTATTTTTGTACTTTTGACGTTCTTCGATTCTTTACATAGCTATGGTTGCCGTATTTTTGTAAAACAAATCCTTACGCAGTCACCTGCATAATTACACCATGACATAGAGCAAAAAATTATCAGCTGAAATAGCGCTGCCACCTAGTTACATACACCTTGATTAAAATATTATTTTTTTTTAAATAAGTTTGCATACTTTAAATTAGGGATGTAACGATACGCCGTTTTGCCGATCCGATACCGATACTCAAAACAAAATATCACCGATACCGATTCCGATACTAATACCGATACGCATAATGAAATTGAACCCAAGTTAAAATTATCAAAATTCAAGTAGGGTAATTCTTTTAATATACAAAACTACAGTGTAAGAGATATTTAATATTTAAAATTGATATTTGAATTAATTCTGAAAATAACAAAAATCAAATTATATTTTTAACAAAATACATACATGATTTAGTATTGAGTAGAGTATTCATTTAATTAATCGAGGTTTTGTCTCAATCGATTAATAATCGGTTAATTTCGATATTATCCGGTTAACCGATTAATAAAGTTTTTTTCATAAATCAAGTAATTTGAACAAGTAAAAGTGCATACATTATTTATTAATTTGAGTTTATTAGTAAAACAAAAAATACGCAAAAGAATTCTTAAACTAACTCAATCAAAAAATCATATATGTATGCATATGAATATTAGTACTTCAATAGTTTAAAGAGATCTTCTAAGACAATTTTTAAGAAAAATAATTTGGTTTGAGTGTTATGGATTTAAGCGAATTGGTTTTGATTAAACTTGACTTGGAAAAATCCTTTCACTTATCGTAGACGTTGAGTAAATCGAAAGCAATTCATAAGACAGAATATTTAGTTTCTCAGTCCTTTTCCTGGATTTCTCTAAACATATAAAATCCTTCATTTTGCCAATAGAGTCCTGTTTTATATTCTTTTTTCCAAATTCTTAACACTTCTAGTTGTTTCAGTTAATTTTGTTAGAACATTTCCTGTATTACTATCGATATTTTTTGCTGTTGGCCTGTCCTTATCTGACTCAGCGACGAACATTCTGCAGAAAAGTTTATTTCTGAATTTCTTAGTTTTCGTTTTTGCACCTTAAGACACTGTTGCTAGATGATAGTATTTCAAAGAGTAGATATAAAATAATTGAATTCGTCTCTTATTAAATCTAATCCTTTATTAAATCGTTGGCAACAGTAATATTAGCTTTTAATTTTTTTTAATTATTAAACAAAACGTTAAATTAGAGTACAGAATCATTACTAAACCATTTTATAGTCACGTCGAAAGATTTTAAAGTTTTATTTAAGTTAGAATCACTGAATATACTTTTTTATTTGTATGATAAATAATTTCTACCTTTTACATTTTTTTGTATTTTTATATGAGAGACAAAACAAATAATTAATTACTCAAAAAGTACGTTATATAGTACAAAATATTTAAAAATTTGTTGCTTTTGTTAATCGGTTAATCGGCTGAAATTAACCAATTTAACCGTTAATCGAAAAAAGGCAATTTTTAATTAACCGATCAGTTAATCGGGTAGTAATTAACCGATTAACCGATTAACGGTTAACCGATTGAATACCCTAGTATTGAGAGAACATTTCACTATTATTGTGCAAAGCTTTTAATATGTTATTTCTCTTAGTTGTTATAAAAAAAGCGTTGAAAATTGAGTTGTTTATTCAAAACAGCTCTAAAAAATTTGATAAAGTATTGTCGTATCGGCAGTAAAATATCGCCGATATCGATATATCGGCAAATCAGAAGTATCGCCGATATATCGGAATCGGTATCAGTATCGGTTACATCCCTATTTAAAATACATTTGCATTATTTTATTATTTTAAAATTGGACTTCAAACTTAAACCTGATTTAACTTTAGGTTAGGAAGGGTGGTGGTGGTGGACCCACTTGGGTTCATTGTGATTTAAAATTGATTTAACTTTAAGTTGAGAGAAATATTTATGTGTATAATTACGTATGCATGTATTTTCTGCGATTGCCAAAGAAGCAAAAAAAAACATCATAATTAATTGATAATTTTGTAAATTTAATTAGTAGTTAGTTGAAAATATTTTGCAAAAATCATCTTCCTCACAAAATTCATGAATGTTTAGAAAAATAAACATCATTAAATAAAAACTATTAATTACATACGTTGTGATAAATTGTTATAAGCAATTTTTTTCCAACTATAAATAAATATTTTGCAACATCTTAATGTGTATATTTTGCCATGCAAAAGCAAACAATTATTGAGGGAGCTGCAGTTTACATACATACATACGTACATACACATATTGCAATGGGAACAAACTGCTTATAAAAGTTATGATTGTTTAGATTAAAAGTTTATTGCACCGTTTAATTAGAAAACAATTTAGATCCCAGTCGCACAGTAAAAGCCAAGCAATGAATCATGGCGACAAATAGCAAATATTGCAAAATACAATAATAAATAATAATTAAAAAAAAAACTATAATATTTATAGTGCAAATAAATAAAATAAAGTTTATATTTGCGCTATTTATTATTGTTTATCATTTGTATGAACAAATCGATTACAAATTGATTGACACGTAAAGAAAAAGTATTTAAAATACAAACATGAGTAAATAAATTGAAGACGATGCAGCTTTTAAAAATATTATTATATGTTTTTATGTAAGTATGTAGTACAGAGTGTGTAACCAAGGAGTACTTGACACAAAGTATTCATTATTAATCCCTAATAACTTGTTAACGGTCATTTAATGCTTGCATACGCGATAAGATAGTGATAAAAATTTCTTGCTGTAGCTACTTACCCTGCTCATAACATGATCCGCACCGGTGCCCTCCTCATCCTTAAATATTATATCGCGATTATTGTTAAATTCCAACTTTTTAAATTTAGCAGAATCACGGTTGATGGCACCTTCGCTGACACCCGATGCTCCCAATGACTGTTCGGACATATTTGGTACATGCTGTTTAAATACTAAAGGGGTTAATTTACGTTTTATTCTGGGACCACCAATACCTCGACCGGGACCACAGCCAGCTACAGTTGAAAAAAGATTTAATAAAAGCAAAAAAGTACACAGGCGGCGCAAGCTTAATGCTGACGGTGCAGTTGTAGTAGAATATGATGCCGTAGAGCACGAAATTTTCGATGGCGTTCGTGATGCAAAATTTTCGTTAGAGAAATTATTTTCATAGTTTATATCATCCTTGTTTTTGTTATTGCATGCGATTGCATTTGTGTGTTGGGGCTCTTTCGAGCTGCTGGATGTTAAGGCCGTTAAAGAGTTGAGGCAGATGTGACAATTTTTGCAAGACATGTGTGTAAAGCCTGCAAGACAAGGCACGCGCAATTCAAATTCCATTTTATTTAGTTTTTCCTTTTATATTTACTTTAAATTTGTTGTAAATTTATATAATCCTTTGCATTTGTTTTCTTTATTAAGGTTTATTTAATTTTTTCTTTTTGCAAAACTTTAACATATGTACGTCTACATATAACCATACATGCAAATATTTTTAAACTATTAAACACAACTTTATTCCTTCAAATTTATTTTATTTAAATTATTTCTTTTCAAAAAAAAATTTTTTCACTAAATTGGTACACAATAAATCTTAAACTTATTTGCAAAGCCTGTAAGTAATGCACTTCTTTTATTATTGATTTAATTCTTATTGCCTTGGCTAAATTTATTTCTTTATCTTTTTATCCATATGCAGGCAAGTAATATAATTTTGAACTTTTTAAAACTGTTATTTTTTTTCTCGTTTGTACACGCTCAGAACGACCGTTGCGTTCGCTTACTGATTGACAAATGACATTGCTAAACGAGGGTGCTTTCAAGAAAGAACCCCGTGCGCAACGATCTTTAGTTTGAATTGCTTTTGTAATTTCATACTGCTTTTTCTACTCTGTCTGCTTGCTATTACTGTTATCTGTTTAAACATTTTCATGCTACAGCCACACCAATATCACCAACCAAAGTTACTTACTTAGTTACCTTCTATTTTACACACTCTGTTGTTCATCAGGTTCACTCAAAGCATAAAATGAATAGTTTTCGTAGATATTCATTCATTCGTTAACTCATTTAAATATTCAAATATTCTTTGTTGTGCCTGTGCACAGTGTTGACATATCTGTGGTATTTGCACAAATTGGACCTACATATGTATATGGGCATTCCCACAGAAAAGTCCAAAATGTTTGTCACGTTACGTTGCTCTGTGACGTAAATTGTTTGTTTTTTAAAGAAAAACTAATATTTTATATACTTTTTCCCATATCGAATAGCATGGCTCTGAAATACAAGAGAAATTGTATGGTGACGTTGCGTGACAAAATCAAGCATTTTTTGCCAGAGAGTCATTACACACAATATATTACCTCTTCTAGACTCGCAAAGTTTACATTGCAAAGTCTTAAAGGTAGAGGCAGGGTTACCGTTAGGAATTTTTGAAAAGGCGCACAAAAGGTCGTTTTATAAAAATAAAGTCGCACAAAAAAATCGTTTGAGAAAATAAAAGTTGTACATATTTTTTACCGTCTTTTTATTAATAAAAAGCATAACACAACAAAAACGTAAGTTGAAACAATGCATATTTCATAACACAGCACTTCAATACCCACAATTTTTATTTATTTATTATTTTTTTCCCTAAAACTATTCTTTAAAACTTCTACTGAAAATTTGCGAAAAATTTATTAAATACATTGTACACGTGACAAAGTTGCAATAAATAACAATAATCTGTGAATTGCTTTTACATTTTGAAGATTTTTTTTTTTTTTTTTTGATAAAAATAATAAGGAAATTTTTAATTTACTGCAATTTAAATGTTTTCTGTGAGAATCTTTGTAAAAAAGGGTAAAAAGTTCCAACAAAATTAAAAAAGTTGCAAAATTCGGTGATAAAAAAAGTCTCACAAAAGTCGCACACCTCTAAAAAAAAGGGTCAAATTGCGACTTTAGTCGGATCAACGGTAACCCTGGGTAGAGGTTCATAGCTCGCTTTTTGCGCGTTATGCTTTAAGGTCGGGGCACAATGAATCCGTCATACGTTAAACTTCGCCTTTTTCAACTGACAGCTAAGTTTAAATACATGGTTTCTTATGAGTGCTGTTACATTCAGTACGTGTCCGTCAACGCAAAGTTCAAAAACTGGTCAACTTTTAACTGTTTGCGTACGCTTAGTAGTTTGACAGATATTGGTTGGTTTTTTTTTTTTTTTGTATGTTCTGAATTAGGTTTTTGTGTTTTGTGGCAGCAAAAATAAAATTAAACAAGAGAAATAAACGAAACAAATAAAAAAATGTAATTTAATAAATAAAATGGAGAATCATCCAAATGCTCTCGTCAATAAAGTACTCATTGTGCCAACCTTCTCCGTCGTTGCGATAAAGTCAGTTGAAAAAGGCGAAGTATAACGTATGACGGATTCATTGTGCCCCGGCCTTTACACGGGTTTCATCCTCTTGTTTCATTCTATACTTTGTTCGCGTTGAGTTACATGCACTGCTTTTCATGCGCCATTTTATTTTTGTTTTGATCAGCTGTGTGCGTTTGTTCGTGCTTTTTTACAGCATTAATTAAATTTTCTTCCATTTTATTGTTTAAAAATATGTAATGCACACAAAGTAAATAATACAGATTTAGCGGAGATGACACTCGGTACGTAAAAGTAATCGATAACTAATATGCAAAATTTGTTACTGAGAAAAGTGTGGTGAAAAGTTAATTAAAATACATCGCATTAATGAAAATATTCACATATTTTATTAAACAAGTTTTTTTTACTTAGAAATTTTTTTATTGAAAAAAAAGAAAAAAATTATCCACGGCAAAATAATATTTATCGATAACGTAAGAAATAAAGTATTATTTAACATCTTTAGCTTTCAAGAACAGCTGACTTTCTTTCATGGTGCTTGTAACGCGTATAAAAGTAGAAAGTAGACCTACTTTTGGCTTTGAACGCGCCTACGCGTTCTGCGCTTTTTGCAATGTAACTTGTCACATACTATTGCATTGATTCTACTTTTTTGACAGATGCATAGAAAGCGTAACGCGCAAAAAGCGAGCTGTGTGAATGGCAGAGGGAGGAATACTATCACGTTCTATCTTTCTCCCAGCTGAATTAAGACTTTGCAAAGTAAACTTTCCGTTTCTAAAAGGGGTATATGCAGTTTTTAGTTTATATTGCAGAGGTGGTGTTGGCTGAAATAGTTAGCACGTTGACTGCAAAACCGAAGGTACTGGGTTCAATCTCTGTGTCCAACAGTCATAAATAACAATACCACGCATTTTTCTGATGTATATTAGTGTCCTTTTGTGTCAGTTGTTGTAGGAAAGTTCAAGTGATGAAGGCATAGTCACTGGTCACTGAACTATACCGACTTCAGCAGATGGTAATCATAATATAACATCAGTGCGTTCTCCTTCAGTGTGTAGCAAAATTAATCATCGGCGAAGTAAAATAACCGATAAAATGCCTAATAACCACAGCTTAAAAATATTTCATACGCCTCATTTAAAACCAGAGGTGCTGCAACACTGCATTATTAAATGCGTGCGTGTCTCTTCATTCAAACTCGAACATTTATTTCGAAACTAGCAAAAATATTAGAATTATTACTTGTGAATTAAAAAACAAAACTATAAATGTTTACTTATATAAGTTAATTAACCTGATTGTGTTAGACGTGAGCAATGAAGTTTCTGGCATTTTTTAACTAGCACAAATTTCCTTAAGGGCGGCATATCAAAGAGTGCCTATGACGAGAACAGGCTTAAATCCGTTACTTTATATACAACGTTATAATACAAATTTACTTTAAAAATCAAGGACCGCATATAACGATTACTTTCCAAATTTAAATTTAAAAAAAAATCACACTAAAAGAAATACACCAAAATATCCTTGTTACATGAACTATCTCTAGATGCATTAATTTTTATTTGTTTAATTTTTAATCATTTATTATTTTCCGAGTTTTATATATTCCTCAGAAAATAAAAGTTATTTCTTGATTTTTATTTGCTCCTCAGATTAAATGTTAATTTCTTGATTAACTCACAAGTCAATAATTAAAATTCAATCACTAATTACGGGTAATTCACGAATGGCAAGAAAAAATCACGACATTTGCACGTCTTTACTTAAAAATATAAATACATAACTTTTTTTTAAATTACTCTCTAAGTAAGTATGCCTTCATTATGGCAACACTGTTAGTAACTGGCAATCGAGTTAAGAGATCTCTTTGGAAACACACACATGTACATAAACGCACAGTTCATTTTGTATTGATTTTAGCCTAAACGAAATGAACGGTTAAAAAATGAACTTAATTGCAACAAACAGTAAAGGCCAAATAATAAAAATACTAATACATTAGCGCAACAGCACAGAAAGAGACAACTATATTAATCACGAATACTCATCAACAAAATATTAACAATACTCAATAATTTACAAACCAACAATAAATCGATTGTTTTCTCTCTGTTTGGTTGTGTTGGTATTTTATTTTTTCTTGCTAGTATTGGTCGATGGAGTAGCAGGAATTGTTTAAGTATTAATTGATATCATTTAGTTTGCAGTATTTTAGTTTATACATATGGCTGTATGTATGTGTGTATGCATTTATTCTTTTTATAATACATTGTTGTTGGCTGCGCCAACTTTTATGAACTTTCTTTTATGCCTGTTATATACTTTTAGGCAGTTAAATGCTAATAACTGCCTTTTATTCAACCTGTTATATTCAGTACCAATTTGTTCGTTATGATTCTCAGTTTTATACTTTTGGGAATAGGTATGTAGGAATAATTTCTTCCTTAAAAAATTCATAATATTATGCTAACACATATGTACTTACTGTTTACATATTTACATACAGTATACACAAGCACATGTATAATTCCAACAAACTATTAATATTCTTTTAGTATTTTAATATTTATGTTAATTATTCATACATACATACATATTCAGACATACATCCGTACATATTGTTACCTTAATATAGAAAGGGCCTAACTCATTATTTTTCTTTTAAATAGAGTTTATTTTATCGTAAGCGATATGTAATCGAAAGTATAATTTTTTATTGAAATTAAAATTTTATGGGCCTACCCATAGTTTAGAATTATCAAAATGCCAAAATTATTAATAACTTTTAAAATACCGGACTTCGAAAACAGCTAGTTTTTCCGCTCTACTGAGTGTTTGTCATAAAAGTGTAATATATAAAAATATTACATTTTGAATAGATTTCTCATAAGTACTAGACTTCGATACAATGTACATGTCCAATAAGACCAATTATAGACAAAAGATTTTGTCTTGGATACTAAATTTTGAACATTGTCAAAAAAGTTTAGTGTAAACGATATAGATTTTGATACAGATTACAAACCAAGTCTACTAGACTTAGAGGTATGTAATGTTAGCATAATATTAGAAAATTCAAAAACAAGTTTTTTGACATTTATAAAAATTTGTAATGTGTAATAATACCCATTAACTGCAAATTTTCTACTTCAACCAAACAACTGCCATTTAGCCAATTCACACACCTTTTTATGTACACATGCTGACTTTTAGTACAAATTTGGAGAAAAAACATAGCGGCATCACTAAGTTCTACTAGATTTCAATTGGATGTTGATAAGATCTAGTGACAAAGCAAATTTTGCACGAAATCTTGTAAGTACTAGATTTTGCTCAAATGTAAGCGCAGCAAAAAATATTTTGCTCGAAAATATTTTCAAACAAAAACGCTCTAAATATTCTTACTAAATTAGGCAAAGTGTCATATGTTCATACATTTTTTATTTTTATTTTATTTTTGTCTTTTTACGGAAAATAACTACTAAAATGCAACTAAAATTTGCATTAAACTTTTAGGCAATTTTTTATCTTAGTAAAAATTCTTTCTGGTTTTAAAATTTGAACAGATATTTTATATGCATATATAAAATAATATAATGGTTTATCTTTGAAATATATGTGTGTGTATATATTTGGGCTACAAACATTTAGTAAAATTTTCGAAACATAAATAAATAAATTCCATAACATTTAATTAAATCTATCTGTGGTCAGTTTGAAATAAATAGTCTGTAACTATTTATCTAACTTTCACGCTATTAAATTGTAACTTCTCATAAATTCAAACAAAAACATTATGATTCATCTTCACATTTTCAATATAAGCCCAATTAATTAAAGTGTTATAAAATTTATGTATTTTTTCTGCTTTTATAAAACTAATCTAAAATTTCTCACCATCTCATTTATTGGTTTAATGGATATTAATCTAACCTAAAAAGAACTGAATACCGTTTTGAATATTTTTGAAATGCCATTTCATTCATGCCACATTTACTGATGTGTATACATATGTAACATAAAACTAACAGGTGCTTGTTAGATGGCTGCTGTGAAATCTTTGCTCCGTTTTATATGAATTCATTCGTTAAATAGTTAATCAGAAATCAAATACACTTTAAAAAATTATAAGCTAGTGCAATGTATTTTTATGAAACAAAAAGTGGAAAAGATTAGAATTTTTTATTACCCGAAATCTCGCAAGTAATAGGTTTTTTCTTTTAAATGTTAATGCATTGTAAATAACATTTCTCATATCAGAGAAACAGATTATTACAATGATTTTGGTCGAATATTCGAACAATTTTTAAAACTACTTTTTATAAGGCATTATTGAGTTTCTCTGGTTATTTCTGCAGACACAAAAACAACTTGTGTTTACTTCAATCAGATTCATTCAGAATCCTCTCCTTATGAACAGTTAAAAATCTATTGAATCTATTGGTGGGCGATAACAGCCCCTAGAGAGTGGCATTTCTGAACACGTCTGATCATCGACGGATTCATCATTATCATTAATTTATAGACATCACTTTACGTATTCTCTTACACTTGAAGTAAAATGATATCTACTCATTTAACGCCATTGAATACATTTGTATACATGTGTGCATATATGAATGTGTGATTGTTGTGTTTTTTTTAGTGTGTATGTGGGGCGGAGCTGCCCAAGGGCAGACTTTTATGAATGAATGCAACTCATGTGTGCACACAATTACATACAAACCATTTTATATGGAAGATGGTATATTTCGTATGTGTAAGAATATCAACAGGCAGCAGAAGCATCATCTACGGTATAATTTTTGTAGAAAAAGATGTTTTTTTTTCTCGAAGAGTTAGAGCCATGGCCAGAGACCCAAAGCAGGCCATTAATTAACTATGTGTGTACGATTACTATCATCAGAGTATTAAGGTAATGTATTCTTTTAAGTTTTACAAAGAGATTTTGTAGTGGCTTGGGCTTCTCCCAGAGGAAAGATTGCTCACATCCACAAATTGTGAAACATTAAGATCAAAAATTTTAAGCACAGAAGTTTTAAATATGATTCGTATGTACGAAGAGATTTCCTTCGACTTAACTAGATGGTTCTTTACACTTGGCAAGAAAACAATAGTCTCTCAAGAGTAGAAATTCCCAGTGCACCACCCACTTTTATTAAAATAATTGCCATACTATCTACAGAATTCTTAAAATATGAAACCGAACACCTTGCCGAATCTTTGACAAACATAATTGAAGGAGTTTGGGAAGAAGACACTATCCAGAGTAGCCGAAGAATTGTGATTGAAGGCAATGCAGTAATAGCAAAATAGCCAGGTTATTGAATAATATCATTAAATTGCATACTTACATAGGGTTAAAATTTTTATAACCGACGAACGGATTTTCCCGACCACCTTTGAATCTTATGAAGCTTAGTTATCTTTTTGCACGTTACTTAACTAAGATAAATATAAAATTTTGGACTTCCAGCTTCTGGTTTTCCTGGGATATGGCGCGTCAAAAACTGAAAAAATCATTAAAAAGACATATAAGTGGTCCGACATTATTGCTCATATCTTCAAAAGTTATTAAGATGCAGGGTTGAAATTGGTCTCGTTAAATAGGTATTGAGAATACCTTTAAAACTGCGTTTAGTTTAGCTTTTTTCTGAAAGGTCAAAGATCACTGTCACATGACTTAAATTTTTGGGAACTATATCTCAAACAATGAAATTTTTAAAATTCTAAAAAAAATATATGTTAATCCTGACAGTCTCTTCTGCATTTTGTGTCAAAAAATTTGAGTGAGCTCTTATCAGTTCCTGCGATATAGACAATAACTTGAAATTACTTGGGAAATTTGCATATTATTTTTTTTTTAATTTTTTTATTCCTAGTGCACGTAGGAAAAATATTCAACATTTGTTTAATGTTTGTTTGATGAATAAAGTTTTCTATTAAATCGAAAGCAGCAATTTCACATCATTATCAATATCTCAGGAACTAATAAGAGCTCACTAAAATTTTTTGACACAAAGTGCAGAAGAGACTGTCAAAATATATGTTAATTTTTTTTAGAATTTCAAAAATTTCATTTTTTGAGATATAGTTCCCAAAAATTTAAATCATGTGACAGTGATCTTTGACCTTTCAGAAAAAAAGCTAAACTAAACGCAGTTTTAAAGGTATTCTCAATACCTATTAAATGGGACCAATATCGACCCTGTATCTTAAAAACTTTTGAAGATATGAGCAATAATGGCAGACTACTTATATGTGTTTTTAATGAATTCCCTACTTTTCGAAGTGCCATATTTCGGGAACCACAAAAGCTAAATACCCAAAATTTTTGAATTTATATTATTTTAGTACTATAGAACATTCGTGCAAATTCATGTACAATTCTAAGAGGGTTAGATAAAAAATTGCGTTTTTTTCGTTGATTTAAAATGGAATTACCCCATACCTGATTCTAAAGCGAATATCTCCAACTACTTAAGCCATTCCACGGAAAAAATAGGCAAGATTTCAATCGGGAAGATCATGTGTGATCATATAAACAGAATTTGCACTACCATCGAGCACCCCATTGAATTTAACACCCGGCTTTATCTATTATTTGTAGTATCCGGTATCCAGACCGGCAATATGCGAAGCTCTGAGTGGCAAGGGCACCCCGTCGAAAGTAATACGCCTAATTTGCGAATTATATGCAGACACCAAATTCCAAGTGCTATATGAAGGTGAAGAAAGTCCACCCTTTAAGCTAATGGATTATGTGCTCCAGCAAACAAACCGCCAAAGACCACAAAGCATTCTTTGGAACATGAATGTGAATGAGTTTCTCTATGACATCGATATAAAAAAATATCTTCCTTTTTGCATACCGGTTCGATGACAAAGAGCAGAAGGTTCAGCGTCTATCATTTAATGCCAATAAGAATGGGCTCAAATTTAGTGTAAAGAAACCCAACAATATCGCACTATTAACACTTCGGGAACAGGAAATTGAGGACGTAGATTCCTTTTCATATTTCACCACCACAATTTGTAAAGACAGAGGCTCTAGTGCCTATATTGGCGACAGAATCAACAAAGCCCGTAATGCACTCCATTCCCTGCAGCGAATATGGAGATCGAACTGGGTACACAACAGTTAAGGATTTAAAAAGCTTTGACTGCAGTGTCTAATTATAACGTCTGTATACGTGCACTACACAACTAACAAGTGAAGCTAATATTGCTAATTTTTTATTCGAACTCTGTAACTAACGAACAATTACCTCAGATGGCTAACTGTAAGCGGAATGAAAACTAAATCTGCAGGCGCAAGTGGACCTGTATTGTCTACATCTTACGAAATTCATCATACAAAATTGCAAGACCTGCACCGATTTGGAATCTGCTTAACCAGAGAAAACCTGGTAAGCCACGGAAAACTTGGATAAAATGATGAAAAACGTTTGTAAATCTTGAAATATGGCTTGGAATCAAATGAAGATCTCAGCCAATAGCCGAGTAAGGTGGAGAGAATTCTTTGACGCTTTCAAAATAAAACAATACAAATAACCAAAATGATCAAATACCCAGTGTTACTTGATTGGAGATTATTCTGGAAAGACTATATAAACGTTAGATTAATTAAAGCTCAATCAGTTTGAACCTTTTTGAAAAGAGCAATTGTATCCAAATGGCGTATAACTTCCAAGATGATACATCGGCTTGATGCGAGTGTAGTGAACGTCTTTAGAAAAGAAGAGCAATGCAAAACCCTTTAAAAAAATACAGAGACAGTGCTATATCAGCATATGCGGTACAATGAGAATCATATTAACTAAGACAATGGAAAAAATTCTATTAGTCGTGCCAATTGATATACAGGATAAATATGAGGTAACCATATGCTCAAGAGAACATACCAAATATCAAATAATAATACACATCTAACCCAAGGGCATCACCAGAATATCAGAAAGTATGGAATGAGAAAGAGCAACAATAACAAGGAATAACCCTGGAATTTTCATATAAGCAGACGGACCAAAAATTGATAACCGATGGGGTAGCGAATTCTACAACGTAAATTCTTTTGTCTGAGATCACGGCTTTTATGGAAAGTATTAAATGGCTTAAATAGAGCTGAGAACGGACATTAGAAAAACTATGAAAGCCTTAAGAAGTCATAAAGTTCAATCTCGAAGAATTCTTACAGGAATTCCAGGACATCTTGTTGTTATTGGAAACGAAGAAGTGGTTAAGCAAGCGATGATGGGATCATTGCTGAATAATGGGCCTTATCGTGGTTGGTGTATTTCGAATTCGACTATTACAGTTTCATCCTAGATTAAAGAAAAAATTTTGGCGTGTTCTTTAATATATTACTGAAACGTCGTATTAAGAGTCGAAATACGACAACCACGCTAAGGGGGAATATTATACTGGAAGACGCCAAAACTTTTCAAAAATTCAAAAATGGGCAATAGAACAACACATCAAAGTTTGGTGGAACTGTACTGTTTGAAGATTTGCTGAAACTCTCTGATGAAACCCGAATAGAGACAAGACAAAAGCCATTCTGAGATTAAAAAGGAAAAAACTTGTGCGATAGACAAACATAATAAACGGACATACAGAGTTAAAGAATCACATGGTTCGAATAGTTGTTGTTGATGATATAACATGTAGAGCTTGCCAGGAGGGTGATGAAACACTCGAACACGAAATGTGCCACCGGCATTTAGTCAAATCGGAAAATAAATCTTCTACCTAGAAAATATACCAAATGTAGAATATCTTGGAGATTTACATTGGAAAGATTTGAAGAAATTAGTTTCTTAACCTAATCGAGTTTGATAAGTTTTAGAATTCTTTATTAGGAATTTCCCCTCCCCAATATTTTTTTAAGATCCCACAACATGCTCTAGGAGTTTAAACTATCATGTATTGGTTTAAAAATTATTGTTCCTTTTTTCAACCAAGAAATTCCTTCTTTACTCGCTATTTCGAACAATTTTTAAACTCTTTCAAGGCCCTGTCTATAATATACTCTTTGCACATTATAGTATATTAAAGAAATATATATTTAACTTTTATTATAGTTGAGTTCTCAAAATAAAACGTGGAAAAATAATCATGGATGCCAAAGATATAAAAAAAATAAATAAACAGACCCAACAACTGGCAAAGCTGAAAACAATTTCAAAGTCCTTAATAAGCATAAATAAATGGCAGCCGATTATATACAGAATCGAACGAATCATACGAATCGAACGTAAGTTTGATGTTGCTTAAATGCCGATCAACCTTAAAAAAAAGTCATGATTATACATGATGATGAGTTTGACCACCATGAGTAGAATCTGCAGCGGCATAATCGTCATACGAGTACATGTAAGAGATTGTATGTTTTGTTGCACTGCTTGTTATGACGCCACTATAAAACAACATTCATTTTATTGATTCGATATTCTTCATTTTCATTTTCGGATTTTTTTTTGTTATGGATGTTGTATTTTTATTTTTTTGTTTCTTATTTATATTCATTTGGGGTATTCAAACGGTAGTGTTAAATTCATAACGTCATAATGTTATAAACTTTTAAACTACCCAGCTAAAAAAATTATATATGGTCCATATATTTTTACTATATGAATGTATATAACTATATATGAATATGTATGAATTCATGTATGGAAATGTATGGGATTATACATGGCAAAACTATTATATATGAACTAATATGTGGACTAATATAAGAAATGTATTATAATATATGAGCTCATATATTCAAATTTAATTATGAATCTCTTCATATGTGGATCCATATATAGAAATAACATGTAATATATGGAGCCATATAAGAATGTATGCATACATGATATCTCACATAAGATCGTTTTTGCATTAAAAAAAGCTTGGATTTTATCACTGGTGAATTGGAAATCCATTTCAAAATAGATACGCTATGCAAAGTTTATGTGCGTACCGTCAACGTTTAAAAAAGAAAAACTTTTGTTACAAAAACAAAAACCATTCTTGTATGATTTTATACATTGTGGATCAAATAATCAAAAGGATAATACAGTCATTAATTTTATCGAAAACAACAGAATTCTCTAGATAAGAAACAAAGTTCATATTACTGCAAAAAACTAAATTGAAAACTATTGTTAGACGGATTATTTTTCCTTTTATAATTAATTGAATTAGTTTTTAATCTGATTTCTTAAATTAAATTTTAAGTACGAATTTGAGTTTTGTGTTTTTTAAATAATTGATTTACCTTTTGACTTAAAATGAGGAATGAAATGACTTTTACTTCGTTTTGAACTATTTGTCCAAACAAATGTGTCATTAAATACAACCTCCCAGTTCAAGATCTAAAGAAAGTAATTTTAGTAATTTAATTTACTGCATAGCAGTGCGCTTTTGTGAATATGAACTTTGCATACTGTAGAGGGAATATTTACACAGACATGTATGAAAATGTATGAATATATATAATCATATATGCCCATATATCCTCATTTTTCTGATCCGAACCATATATGTTATACCATATATGCTCCATACATATTTTTTTAGCTGGGTAGTTTAAAATACGACTGCTGTGAGCAACCCCTCATATTTTAGTGTGTTAGTTGAAACATAAACAATATGATACAAAACAAATGAGAAAAAATATTACAAAAATCAAATAATATTTGGTACTAATATGCAAAATTATGAGAAAATTATTTAACGGCTTCTATCTGTTTCCGAAAATTAGTTGTGAATTTTGCAATATGTAAAACAAAATTTTTTCGACCATTTATCCTTTTAAGGCTTTGGAATTTATTTGCAAATTTTCTTAAGTTTTGCGAATCAGGTAATTTTTGATAAAACTTATTGCTCTTGTGTGTAATTTTAACATATTAGGATTGAATCAAGCCACATACATACATCATTGTCTGATTGAAGTATTTTTGTTGTTGCAGTTTTGGCCTTTTTTACACATTTGGCGACTTTTATTTTATATCACACTTTGCTATCATTTTGGTATTAGCAAGTTTTTGCAAATTTTCATTTTCGCGAATTTTTCCGATTTTTTGGAATTTCTTACATCTTTAGGTATTTATGTGTTATTTTAGGGCTTGCCTTTTTAGCATTTTACCGATTTTTAATACATCTATCTATTTGTGCGAATTTTCATAATTTTGTCAATTTTCTGCGATTTTTGGAATTTCTTAGATCTTTAGGTATTTATTTGTGAGTAATTTTGGAGCTTGTTTGCAAATTTTGCAATTTGTTGCAAATTTTTTGCAATAAAACTGATTGATTCAAATTCCTTGTTTTTTTTAGCAGTTTTAAACTTTTTTTAATAAGTATCAGACTTTAATATATTTTCGATGTTACCAAGTTTTTGCGAATTTTCATAATTGCGGATTTTTAAAAGTTTATTGCATTTTTTTAAATAAATTTTAGGTTTTTTTCAAATAAAAAATTATTCGCGAATTTTCGCAAATTTTCTGCACGTGAGATAATTTTTGATTCATAAAAGCTATGAAAATTTTTTGAAGATATTCGCATTTTTGCAAGTTTTCGCGATTTATATGCTGTATGTCTATACTCGAGTTATTACTTTTCTTTGCGATCTATATAATCAGCTTTGGGAGATTGTTTAAATTATTTTAATCCCTTGCGAATTTTTATATTTTTTGCAATATATAATGATTTGAGTAGAAATTTACTGAAGAAAAATGCCACTTATTTAAACGTAAATGGACATTTTGTCGAAAAAGAAAAGTAAAAAGCAAAATAATTAGTTATGACAGTAACAAACACATAGAGTGAAGAATTTAAGAAATTTATTATTCGACATATTGTCAGAAGTTTATTTTAATTTGAAATTTATTTGCTGGTGGTTCAGCGTTGTCTATATATTTCATTGTTGCTGTAACAAATCATCAGTAGACTTCAACCACACATTTTGAATAGTCACAAACCTCTTATCTTATGCACAGACTTTCAAGAACTATTTGAGAATTCACAAATAATAATATTTTTGAAAATCACAAAAGAAAAATAAGCGTAGTAGGCTTTGAAACTAATACAAAAAACCCAGCAAATAATTTATATTCGATTTGAATCTATTTTATTTTTCTACACCTTTATACAATTAGAAATCCATTGGATAAATAAATAAATAAATAATAAATTTCAAATTAAAATAAACTTCTGACAATATGTCGAATAATAAATTTCTTAAATGTTAAATTTAGATTTTATTTTTCATTTTGCCTCATAATTACTTTTATTGTTATCCAATGGATTTCTAATTGTATAAAGGTGTAGAAAAATAAAATAGATTCAAATCGAATATAAATTATTTGCTGGGTTTTTTGTATTAGTTTCAAAGCCTACTACGCTTATTTTTCTTTTGTGATTTTCAAAAATATTATTATTTGTGAATTCTCAAATAGTTCTTGAAAGTCTGTGCATAAGATAAGAGGTTTGTGACTATTCAAAATGTGTGGTTGAAGTCTACTGATGATTTGTTACAGCAACAATGAAATATATAGACAACGCTGAACCACCAGCAAATAAATTTCAAATTAGAGTGAAGAATTGTATTAATATAGTACTCATTTTATATGAAAGAAAATAAAAATAATTAGTTGTTTTTTTATGGGAATTGTTAAAATTTAAGTTTAAAATTTTTAAACGCACTAAAAATCCCAAATTAATATTTTACTTATTAAGTAAAATATTTTTTATTAAAAATACATTGAAATTGATTGAGGGGTTTAGCTGGATCCTATGCGCATTTCACTGTTGCTAATGCAGATCATCAGGGAACCTTTACCCAAAGTTTCTTAGAACAACTAGAGTTATTATGTTATAAACTTTCATTTAAACAAATGAGAAGCTCAACAACAAATAACAAAGTTGAAACAAGAACTCAATAATCAACATGTTTTTTTTATTTTCTTACTTTACCATTAAATAAATAATAAAAATAATTTTAAACTGGTTTAAAATGTTAGGACTTTATGACTTTATGACACTTAGGACACCCTTGTGAATACCCCAATTATGTGTTGTATGTGCTGCTTAACAAAATATTCAAAATATGTTCCTTTTTTTTGTAATCAGCGTGTCTGTTAGCTTTTAACCTGCAACTTCTTTGCTTCGAATAAATATCTATAATACGAGTATACTTTAACTAAAAAGCATAAAAATGTTGGTACAAGTACAAGTATTTATTTTAAAATTCCAGCATGAGAACTTTCATTGGCTTGGCAACGAAATTTTAATATGTATTCAATTTGTTTAAATCATTCATTAAATTCTGAAATACTTTAACACCCTTATTCACAAAAATATTTTACTTGAGCTTTAAAATTCATAGTAGCTGCCAAGCACTTTAAGGCTAACATTGCTTTGTTAAGAAATTGTATTCAAAAGACAACTTCAATTATTTTGTGACTTAATAATAAATTCTGGTAACTCCACCATGTTCAACAACCATTTCACAGCTTATGATGTACAACATCGAATACAATTTCATTCGAGTATTCAACTAAGTTTTTATTTTATTAAATATATTTTTATTATTTTGAAGTTAAGCAACCTAATTTAAAATTTAAGCTTCTGACATGGAAACAGAAAAACATTTTTATGAAGTAAAAGTAAAAAAATATGATGAACATAGAAAAATTATCTCAATTTATTTTATTCGAACGAAATGAGTATTTGAGTATCCAGGTTTTTTCGATTCGTTTCGTTTGAATGTACATCACTAAAACATTTTTGTATAATTGTATTTATTTTAATATTTTTTTTGTGGATTTTGCTATGTATTTCAAATCAGTTGGATAATTTAGTGATATTTTCCATCACATGAAAGAAATAATAAATTTAAGATAAGAGCTAGCACTTCTAGCTTCATTTTCAGATGTAACATGAATCAATATGTGCTATATGAAGAAAAATATTTGAGGTACAAAATACACATTTTGGAAATATCAACTTAAAGTAGCCTTAACAAACGTGGGTGCCTACACGCAAAGAAAAAATATGGTTGAGGTAACCATAATCAAACAGCAATATACTATGATTGAATTATATGGTTGCAGTCAAATCATATTATTGTTAATAGAAAAAAAAACTTTAACAATATTGTTATCTGAGCTAATTATAATATTATCTGAGTTAATTATAATATTATCTGAGTTAATTATATTATAATCTTAGTATTGTAAATATGACAACACTATTGTTAGATGTGACTAAAATATAATTGAGACTCACCATACCATGTTCTAATATTATATTAATATTGTTAAATACGACCACAGTATTATTTAATATAATAATACTATTTTATTTTTTAATCATATATTTATTGTAGAAACAGCTGTGCATCAAAATCTAAATAAAAATAATTTAATATTGTTGAAATAAAATGTATATATAGAAATGTATACTTACACGAAATACAGACATGTCTGTATAAAGAGATACACAAATGTTTATATATTTTTATTGGTCTAACCTTTTGTTTATACTTTATTTATTTATTAATTTATTTAACACCACGCGTGCACTACTGATAGCTTACAAACGAAATACTGAACTGACAGATGTTTCTGAATTTTTTTTTAAACTTAACATAGTATGGTTTTGGGTAACATTATATTGTTATTTACATCATATTATTTTTAAATAATAATACAAATTATGTTGTAGTCATAAATTTTTAACAAGACTATATTGTTAAACTCTAACCATATCACACTTTTTTATGGATGTGATAATGAAATTATTAAATTCAAACATTACTCTGTTTATCGTAACGAAATAAATGTTTAAAATAACAATAACTAGTTTTCGACGACCACACATTTATTTCAGAGAACATAATATTGTTTTCTCAACCATTCTACAACCATATCTTTTCTTTGCGTGTACTTTAGAATTTTGATATAATAATTTTTTTTGAATACAAATTTACTTAACATTGCTTTTCAAAGCTTTGTTAAGTTTTTTTGATTGCGGCCCTAAATGATCTGAGTAATTTAATTAATTGGATGTGCCAGACGCTAAAAGGCCTAACTCCACTTTTCGAAAATTTCTCAATTTTGTTATATTACTATCTAATTAGTTGTGAACTCTGTGGAAATTATTTTGTTCTTCTATTATTTAGATATTTTCTATTAAAAACACGAAAAATCGGCTTCGAATCTTATTTGAACTATTTGAATTAATTTCACTTTAATTAAACTCATTGGTTTAATTAAGCGCAATGTCCATGTTTTATGAAATTTTATAACACCAGCCAATGTATCTGTTACTCGGGAGTCCCCTCTCCCCTCGTTTTTTTCTGTTAAATAAAATAAAAATATTTTGTACACTTTATCATTTTCAAAATTCTGGAAATCTATTTGCCAAACATTACTAATTTACTCAACTTTTTATTTTGTGGAGTTAGGCCTTTTAGCTTCTGACACATCCAATTAATACTCGTATGTGCATATATCCATATGTCTGTTGAATTTTCTTTTGTTGTAAATTTTAAATTAAATTATGTATAATTAATACTAGTGAATACCTTAATCAAAATTTTAATGAACAATCTCCAACGTATCATACCCAGTAAAAAAAATGGAAGTCATTCTGAAGGAACCACATTTTCATTGCTTCCAAAAAATCGATATTTTTAATATGCCGATAGTTAGCAGAAAACCAAGTAAAAGTTAATTTTAATCACACAAAACCTTGTAGTTTTTCCATAGTTTTAGTAAATACTCACCAAAATGTTCAAAAAATCAATTTTTTGAAAAAAATTTATGAACTAATTTTGGCCTAAAATTTAGAAGTTATTTGCTTAAATTTACATGAAAACACTGTTTCGCGTTTAAATTCGTATAAAAAGACACGAATTGTTAAAATATGTAACTTTTTAAAGTTTTTCCTAGATGAAAATATTACCATAGAACACAAAAAAGGAAATTTTTCTTAAAATCGCTTCTAATTCGGTGACTAGGCATCGAAAAAGAGCACTTCTTGCAATGACAACCCTATGTAAAAATCATTAGATCGGATCGAAATTTGAACTACTTCCAGACTGCAAACTCTACATTTTCATGACTTCTTTGGAGTGTCTTTTTTTACTGGTATAACGACACAAAATTCTCTGATTAATAATTAAATGTTTTTAGGAAAAGTGTGATAAATTTGAAGTAAAATCTTATCAAAATTTATTTAGCCTTATAAATATTTGCAGCTAACAAATACTCTTTTTTCTGAGGCTTACGCATGCACAACATATAGTCTGGTGCATTGTTCCCATATTACAATTTTGCAGAATACATAATACTAAGTCTCAATATTAAGAATAATATATGGGATGCCCATAAATTCCTAATTTTGATAGTAAAATGCTTGTTATAATTGAGAATGGAATCCATCTAGAATTTGGTATTCATTTTTAGGATTACTTATTTATATAAGACCTTAAGAAAATTTAATAGCATTATAAAATTTTTAATAATTTTTTTTTACAGCAAATTTTAATTTTTTAATGAAAAAAGCTAGAGATGAAGAATACAAAATGTAAACATTTTTATTTCAATATTCTTCCACATATTTAAAAATTGCTGCAACAAAAATTGCAATTCTGAACTGGGGCTTACAAACTTTTAACTTTCGACAAAAAATATTATCAGCCCGAGGAATTTTTTCTCTTCCCAATCATTTATTTCCCGAGAAAAATTCTGTGAAATAGCTTAAGTTTTTTAAGTGCATGTTTGCGTGGCTTGGATAAACTTTCCACGAGAGTAAATTCAATTCTGAATTTTCCCAGGAAATTTTTTCTCTTCCCAATCATTTGTTCCCTGCAAAAAATTCTCCTTTTCTATAAAAACGGTGAATAAGTAAATACAGGAGAGAGCGAAGTCTTCATCAGCTGCTTAATGTTTACATTAAATTCTGCACAACGCAAAAGTTCAGTGATAGAAATTTATAAGCAATTGTATGTATGTTTTTATTGCCAATAAAATTGTGAGTTAACATTAATATCTCAAATGAAAAAATAAAATAAACATTATCACTATTTAAAAGCACATGGAATGACTTTTTGCTGAGGAAGGAAAGCGAAAATTGAGCCAGTTGCAGATGGGAATGGAGTAACATCCCAATGACTTCATGTACATACAAATGAAATTTATATAATGAACTCTATAGTTTTTTCTTCTAACTTAGAGTATTTTGTCTAAAGGCAAATGAAGTTCATATTTTTTTAGTCCATGTTTGCAGATAAAAATTCCTAAATTTTTTTAGGAACAGTGTGAAAAATTTGAAGTTAAATCTTATCAAAATTTATTTAGCTTTATAAATATTTGCTGCTTTTTTCTAAGGCTCACGCATGCACAACACATGGTCCGGTGATAAGGCCTTAAGAAATTTTAATAGCATTATAAAATTTTTAGCATTGCAATTTTTGTTCCAGCAAATTTTTATTTTTTAATGAAAAAGAGCTAGAGAGAAATACAAAATGCATATACAAATTTCTTTTTCAAGATTCTCCCACATATTCAGGAATTGCTGCAACAAAACTTGCAAGTCTGTACAGGAACTTACAAACTTATAACTTTGTACGAAAAATATTATCCGCCCTAGGAGTTTTTCTCTTCCCAATCATTTGTTTCCGAGAAAAATTCTGTGTTGGATAAACTTGAATAAACTTGGATAAACTTTCCTAGCATAAGAGGAAAATACCAACTGAATTATGAATTTTCCCAGGTAATTTTTTCCCTTCCCAATCATTTGTTCCACGGAAAAAATTCTTCTATTCTATTAAAACGAGGAATAAGAAAGTACATGTTTGCAGGACTTAGATAAAAATTCCTAAAACATGAGGGAAATATAACATTCCAGTGCTTATCTAAACTTTTTATTATTTTTATTATTATTATTTTTTATAAATAAATGCTTATAAATACAATCGTTTTACAACATTTTTTTGTTATATTTTGAAATTTTTGCATTAGTTGCTTCGAAATGTTTAGGGAGAAAACTCTCTATGGATTCTCGTTCTCCTTCATATTTAAAATACTCTCTTTTTGACCCGGGAATTTTATCCCCGGAAAGTTGTTATTCATAATTCAGGAATTGTTATTCATAATTGCGCTGTATATAAACGAAGCCATATGTAGGTATGTCTGCGGTTTTTTTTTTAAATTAAATTTTTTAATTTGATTTGTAACACAAATAGTCTACTAAAATATGTATGACTAATAACACACTTCGCTAGAAGAACATTTTAATTAATTGCCAAAAAGCAAACCTACAAATATTAAGGCAATTAGGTTGTAAGCAAAATATATATATTTTTTAAATGATGAACATTTTCTGAGCATAAAATTTCGTACGATTTTTTTATATGCTCGATAAAATTAATCCGGAAATACTTACAAAATTCAACAAAATATTTATGCAGGTTGGTAAGAAAGAAACAAGCTGTATAATTTTCAGTTCTTCGAACGTTATATTCACCAATAAAGCAAATACAATATTAACAATAAAATTGAGTTTTTTCATTTGCAATAAAAATCATGACACTAAAAGCTTTTCAATTTTTGTCATAAAAATCAGACATATTATCATTACGATCACAGAAGTCGACTACAATCAAAAGAAATATCTGTCTTGTATTTATTCAGAAAATTAAAATATCCTCGGAATAAAATCACTTTTAATTTTCAAATTCAAACTGACTTAATTTTTATTAAAGATGGTATCGTGAGTCATATTTTATGTACGCTCAAGACAACTTTTTTTTTGCACAACTTTTTTTTTTGTTCAGGCTGTTAGAAACATTAATCACAATCGCAAAATTTACTTTCAAGCTAACGCAACTATTTGGTCTATTGTTACTGGCTATGCCATAGGCAACTGTTTTTCTGAATCCAGAGATTTTGGGATGTTTCGGTATGCCGTAAAATTTTGGCATTTAATAAATTTAGTCCGAGTGTATACAGATATATGATTTTTTACAGAGTTTCGAATTAAAAATATGGATTTAAATTGCCATTTTGGTTTACAAAAGGATTTTGTATGGAAATTTGTTTGCTTGCCGTTTTTTAAACCAAAATTATTTTTTATGAATGTACCTCAATGTCTAACAACGCCAAAAAAAATATTAAAAAAGCGTATTAAAAACCATTTAACTGAATGAAGCATTGTATTGAATTTATTTATTGTTCTTCTACAATAGCGTTTCCAGAAATTGACCAGTAAAATATTATATATTTAGTTTAAAAATAGTGTATGAAAGTAAACAAAACATTTCGCAAGTATATTCTTTATGTAATATGTAATGACCGAATTTTTGAGCATATTGACAAGGTCTGCCACCTGATTTCCATAGTTATAATTTTCAAACTATTTTATCAAGATACTGATGCTTTCAACAGCTTCTAAGAAGCTTACTTGCTATCGGACACTTCTAAATTGTCGTTATCTTCCGTAGTTTGATACTTGTTCCAATTTTCAGGGTCATTAATGCTGATTTCAACATGTTCACCCATCTTCGACATTAAAAATTTAACTTCTTAACCTGTATCCTCGTAAGCAGTATGTATTTTATTTAAGCAATTTGGACAACGGAATGTCGTCTTCACTTACATACTGATCATCATCCCACTTTTTTATTTTACTCCACGCTTGTGGCAGTAAAAAATTCTTCTTACGAGCAGAAAATTTAACTGAAAAAAAAACTTTTTACAGCTGCACGTGACCGCTGACATTCGGTCAACATCCGAGCGATTAACTTTCTACTGTATTGGTAAAATTTAATTTCAATTTTCATTGTTATTATTATCACATAAGTACTCGTAGTAAAAATGTATTGTTCAGCAGTTTTTCTCCTAAAACAGTTAACATTCGAAAACTGTAAAAAAAATTAATGCAGTATAATGCGTAAAAAAATTTTACAGTACACGGCATGTAAAAACCACATGCGTATGTAGCGATGACGTCACGAGAATTTTCATCATGTTCGTTGAATTTTTTAAAATTACTAGTAGCGGCTAGATGCCGTAAAATTTTTATAGTATTTTTGTTCCAAAATATTTACATATGTGGCACATGTAGCCGAACCGAAGAAATTTTTTTTGGGCAGCTCGTCTGTAAGCATGTTAATATATACATGTACATATGTTGCTAGTACACGGCATGTAGCAAATGTAGCATAGTGATGACGTCAAAATTACGTCAGAACCACATGTGCATGTGGTTTTTTACATAATATGTACTATATGCTTAAGAAATTGTTAACAACTTCTAAAAATATCTAAACTGCAATAAAACATGCTGAATTAATTTTTTGCATGCTAAATCAGTACATGTAATATGTAATATGCTAAATTGGCAACACTGTCAATGACTGCTATTCGTCAATGGCTGCTATTGCAGTTAATACTTCTATCATGTATGTTTCCTAAGTCTTTTATATATTTTAGGTCTGGTACAAAAACAACCAAAAACAATGAAACATGTTTGTGTCTTAAGTCTTTTTTGTAAAATGTAAACAAAACAGCATGTGTCTTAAGTCTTTTGATTTTGCCAACTAAGTTCTTTGCAAAATTACATTATTTTTTATTTTTTTTTTTATTTATTTATGATTAATGACAATTTCTAACAAAATATCGCTTATTTGTTTTAGATTTGAATAAAGGGAAAAAGGAATAAAATCAATCCTTTTTAATGATTTTTCACTATCTAATAAAATTCTACTGGCAACTTAAAAACAAAAGATTTTGCTTGTATGTCTTTTTTTGCAAAATCATTATTTGTAGGAGGATTAATTGGCAACAAATATCACAATGAGCATACACCATGTTAACAATTAACAACAACAAATAATTAAAACTACTACTTCTACAAGTATAATTATGCTGGCTGTATGCAGCAACTACTGCTAACTACTTTTCAGTAAATTGCAGAGGTCCGTTTGCTTTACCCTTAAGAATGTTTTTTCAAAAAAAAATAAATAAAAGAAAACATACAAGCTGTAGAATAGTTACAACAACGACAATAACAAAATAAATTACTAAACAGAAGATAGTATGAGTAGCTGATCAATGAACAAATGATTTTTTGCGGTTTAAAAGAAACAAGCCAACAAAAAAAGGTACGGAAATCTTTGGTTTATTGTTTGAGGCAACATTTACAGTAGATATACATTAGAGGTTTGCAGCATACACACTGATATGAAATGCATGTTGGGTTGTAGTTTTTGTCGACTGTTTGGCAATAAGCGCAACATGCGGTCTAAGCAACTCCACCAGCAGTATTACAGCCTTTTCTAGTACATACATATCATTCATTCCAGTTGACTGTTTGTTGGGAAAATAATAAAGAAAATCTTAAATTGTGCTAACTAGTACCAACACTAAGTATTTTGGGAACAATGGCAATTTGCTGCAGTTTAAATAGTTTCCGTACTTAGAACCTCGTAGCTAATAGCTGTTGTCACATACACACACAAATGCACATCAATAATAAATTGCTTACATACTGATATATATATATATATGTACATCTGCATGTAGTAATTATAATTTTTAATATGTTTCTGTATATTATTACTTGCAGTTTTCTTGATTTTATATTATACTTAGTACTTCATGGTGAGCAGCAACTGCTGCCGTGATCAAGAGTTATTTTCTTATACATACTATATGCTGACTTTTTGACAAATGTTCTCCTATTTTCCTCTATCTAATACTAAGTAATTTTAAATGAAATCTGTAGTTTTTTTAGTTTTTAAGTTGCTTTGCTAGTCTATATGTCTGTCTGCAACTATCTCAAATTCATATCAGATTTTTATAATTATTTTTTTCACTTGGTCTTCATTGTTGATGATGGCGGGAATATTTGTGCGGTCGCTTTTATTTAAATAGTCTTTTGTAATAATTTGTAAATGTTTATGTTACGGTATGTCCCTGCTATTATTGTTAAATGCGGTGGACAACAAACAAGAACATGAGACACTGACATTTATACACAAATACACAAAATACATATACATACACATACACATGCATAGGGAACTAGCCAGCTCCTTGTTGTGTTAAACTTGTAGTCGAGTAAATGTTCTTTGACACATTTATACTGCATTCCTGTTATTATTCTTGTTATTGTTGCTCCTATATTATAGGTACATACGCCTCTATTGTTTCTCTTCTTTTTAGTTTTTATTACTTTTTCCTTATGTTGTCATTGTTATTTGATTTTTAGTACCGTTTTATTTTGTCTGCATTCGTTGGGCGACAAATCTTTTTTTGTTTTGAGTTTTTCGACAAATTCATTGGAATTCCCATTTTAAGTTGTGCTACTGTGACGCTATCGATACCCCAATGACAATTTAGTAAAATTTATGAGGTTTAAATGGAAGAGATAATAAAAAGGATCCTTATTTAAGCATTAAATTTCTCTCAAAAAAAAATATGTTTGACTTTTGAATTATATTTCAGGCCTTTTTAATAATAATTTAGAATAAGATCACAAATTTTTGATTCAATGAATACAAGCATAAAAGCGAATAAAATTAATTTAAATATATGTAACTAAATATAACAAAAAAACAAACATTATTAAAACAAATAGAGATCCGAAGAACGCAAGGGTGACTGCATGATTATTGACATTTAGTTTGAGAATCCCTTTGCAATTATGACTCGAAATCAAATTTTGTATTTCTATGGACTCCTCCAATATATTTCCCGGTATTGAATCAGGGCTATTTTCTGAGAGTCTTGACTTTTCGTTCTCTCTTAAGTTACCAGACATCTGTAAAATCGTCTAGGTGAATCACGGAAACTGCTAAAAAAAACGAGAGACTCTAAACTTATTTATTGATTTCAAGGCGATGAATTCAAAGTACGCTTTGATATGCTTTCAATCTTTGGCTCTGCCTAAAACTAAGCTTTTCATGGTAGCTCGATTTTCAACATATAAACCCATAAGAGCAAGCACATCGTTTGATATGATAGATTCTTAAATAAGATTAAAATGTAAGTTTTATAGAATTTGGCACTAAGATGGTCCATGTCTTTGATTTTTATTGAAATTAAATATAACTTTATAGCTCAAGAATTTAGTTGGCCTTTGGAATAAGCTTTTTATGGCTATCTAGGACCTCACAAGAATGTGTGGTGTAGATGGGCCTCTGGCTTTTATATAAGGGCAGATATCTTTGAATTAACCTCTCTATATATCGTGGCAGAACCGCCGAAAATGCTCAAGCGACATAGTTTTTGAGCTTTGGTTTTTGACGCAAATCGATTATTTACAATCGCTTTAGCCTCTTTGGCAGTTATGGCTCGATATGTGATGGACTTTTTATTCACCAGTGTATCATTTGGAAAAGTTGAGCTACGGACCTGAAATTTTCACAAAATTTGTAAAACTTTGGCCGCCACATCAACAAATATATGACAGTTAAAAATTAAAGGGTATTCTAAAGCAAGTAACGAAAAATGTTGAAATCCTGATGTAATATATAGAGAATTATATCAATATATACATATATATATTTATATATACATATATATATATATATATATATATATATATATATATATATATATATATATATATATATATATATATATTTATATACATATATATATAATATACACTTGAAATTTTTAAGTTAGTGAATTTCTATGCAGACTATGAAATTTAAAAAAATTATAATCAGAAGGTATTCTATCAGTTAATATAATTTTGACTATGTAATTTTGACAACATGAAAACCGTAAGAGCAAACTCTTGAAATTTTCAAAAACTAAAAAATCCCAAAATAAAAATATCGCCAAAAACCTCAAAAATTCGGCAAAACGAAAAAAAGGGCCAAAACCAAAAAGCAATCGCTAAAAAATAAAATAAATTGTCAGAAACCGAAAAAAATGCCAAAAACAAAAACAACAAAATAAGCGAAAAAAGCAACAAAGCTAAAAACATCGCCAAAAATCGAAAAAAGTTTACCGTGTACTTGAATTTTTGTTTTTTAAATGTCAAGTGGTCCAAATTTGGATGTCCAAAATGCATTTCATCAAGAACAGCAGTGTTGGCCGTATGTTCGAAATCAATTTCAAATTTTAATTTCATATACTGATCTTTCGAAAAAAAATTTCTGCATTAAAATTAATTTTTTTCTGCTAATTTTATCAATTTAAGGTTCTATTGGGATTAAAAAACACCCCTCTTGTTACCTTTGTTATTACTTGTTTATCACATCCAGGGCTGTCAGATATGGCGATTTCTCGCCAAACGTGGCGATTTTTCAACTTGTTTGGCGTCCAAAGTTATGGTTTGGCGACATGGCGATTTTTCTGGCGATAAATAAATTTGTTGGCGATTATTATGGCTATTATTTTAACAAAATTGAACTACAAAATTATTATAATTCAGGAAAATTAGTTTGTTGAAGGAGTAGTTTCAAAAATAAATCCTACCAAAAGAAGTCAAAACAATTTTATTTTGGTGATTTTTCTTATATTAATTATAGTCATTAATGCGTTTTGAATTTGGATGAGAAAAATTTACAAGAAATAGTTTTTGGCGATTTTATTTCTAATTTTGGCGATTTTCTAATAAATTTTGATACGATCATTTCATAAAAATTTGTATTAAAAAAGTTCTATATAAAAACAAATTAATTATCAATTATTTATTAAGAAAAACTACATAAAACTGATTTTTGGCGACTTTTGGCGATTTTTAAAATCAATTTCGCGAAATAGGTCGGAAAAAATCTGACAACCCTGATCACATCTGCCAATGGACAATTTAGGTAATAAAAAATAGTAAAATAATAGTTGATTTTTCAGGAGTTTACGGATTTTATTAAAAAACACATCAAATTTCTAGAAATGTATGAATTCTTTATTTGAGTCAATAGAACAATCTACATATATATAGTTCAATGTTTAAATATGATTTCATGTCAAATTTTGGCATACTTTCTCCAACATATTAGACATTATCTTAAAAAAAATAATTAGACTATTTGGAGTTAAATCGCACGATCTAGGCAGCCAATTGACCGGTCCAAAACGTGAAATAAACTGTTCATCGAATCGCCTCTCAATTGGGTCGCATGATGTGTGGCATGTGGAACCGTCTTGCTGAAACAACATGTTATCCAAGACCAGCTCTTCCTTTTTGGCCAAAAAAAATTTTTAACTAGAGACCGAATTGCTGCGAACGGCGCCGAAACGACAATTCATGGTAATCAATAACACTGGCGGATACAGCTGCGATCTTTTCCTTTTTTCGCACTCTACGTATGCGTGTCGGTGGTATAATGTTCAATAATGTGGTTTTAGTGCGAAATTTAATCACAAGATTCCGAATAGCCACCTCAGAAGGTTGCCCAATCTGACCATAAAATGGAAGAAGTGCACGATGCACTTTCTTAACCGAGCATAAAAATTGATTATAAAATTATATAATCTGCAAGCGTTGTTCATTTGTAAGTCGATTCATGGTTAAATTATAGACCAAACTGAACATGTTTAACAGTAACAAATTGGACGAAAACAGCTGTGCTGCTAAAAAACAGGGTATAAATCGCGGCACTCGTTATCGAATGAAATAACGAAATATTTCTATATAAACTCTATTGAAATATTTTGTAATTTTGTTCGATAAAGAGTGCCGCGATTTGACCCGTTTTGCCAAAAAAAAAATTGCTAAAAAAAATCACCCTTTGTACAAACTGCGAATAGTCTAACTGCCATATGTATAAGCAAAAACTGGCATGAAGTTAGCATAAGTGGCAAAATTAAACATGATCTTAAAGGGTTTTGCCATAAAATTTCACATTAAAAATTACGCTAGAACTTAGTAGTGAGTTAAAACTACGTATTGCGACAATTTTTAATGTCAAATTGTATAGAGGAACTCGTTAACACCCAATTCAATTTCTTCACCTATTGCTAAATTCATGCCAATTTTTGCTTATACATGAGGGCGTAAAGGTACAAGTCGAAAACCCGAAAATAACGTAATTTTTGAATTAAAAAAATTAAATTACTCAAAGGACAAAAAAGACCAACACCGGCAAGAGTTAGCCATATATTTTCCTTTCTCATTTAATTACATCTTCCAGATATTATGGTTGCATTTTTCTTTTTAGTCACGACCCGATAATAAGCATCCCTATTTCTTTAAGAATGTTTTTCTGCTCATATTTCTTGAAACATTGTTCACTTACCAAGTTCATATATTTGTACGTAAGTGACTCCTTTCCATTACTTTCAAATAATTAACACTGGGAATTCGCCTCTTACTGCACAATTCAACAAATTGATATTTTTTTTTCTTTTTTCATTCAACTTATTAAAGTATTGCAAATAATTATTATAGTATTAAATATTTATGATTAAATTTTGATAAACAGCAAAATTACAAAGTCATTCCATAAGAAAACATGCTCTTCTAACCACACATACTTCATCATGATATTTAGGTCTCAACTGATATTTATGGACATCACTTGATGGTTTTTTTTTTGGTCACGAATTGAAAATCATCTTCAAGATGATTTTGGCGATGATACTTTGGCGTAGCTGGCTGAATTCGGTGCACAAGTGGAGTGGTTTAAAGGAGCGAATGGTAGTAGAAGCAACCAATGTCTCATCATCGTCATGATGATTATCATTAACGTTGTTAAGGCCATTGTCTAGTCAGATTATGGAGAGGGTTAATATTTGTTTAATAATTTCAAGTTGACAGCCAACAATAAGTGGCGCTTGTAACGCATTCATACTCGCACATACTTATGTATGTAGTCACACGTATGGGGACTTGAGCATATCGCTACAAATGGACGGACAGACAGCAGACAAACTTCATTAATCGTACATTTGTATGGTTGTTTGTCGTAGTAGTAACAAGAAAGAGGCTTAAAATCTCAAAAAGCCATCACACATCCACTTGTTGGTTTTATTTTTATTGATTTCTGGAGTTTCTCAGTTGAAAAAAAAAATGATGATTTTCCAAAATAAAAAATAAAACTACATAAAATGGAGAGAACAGAAACTAAAATCTGAAACTTTTTTCACATGCATACATACATAGTTGTGGCTCATAAAGTATATTTATACCACTAAAGGTATCATTTTTATTGTACGTATGTATGCATGTACAGCATTTGTGTATAATAAGAGAAGAAGAAGAAGAAGAAGAAGAAGAAGAAAACAAAGCAGTATTTATGTATGGGTTTTGAAAATAGTGTGAGAAAATTCATTGCCGGTTGAAAGACAATTCAAAAGTCTGTTAAGAATTTTAAAGAGTTCGATAATCGGTAATATCTGTTAATCTAGTTTTTTTATTTATTTATTTATTTATTTTTTTTACCAGCATATCAGCATGCTTAACTTGCAGCATTTAATACACTTACAAGATATGTGTATGCATGTTTCTTATTGATGTATACACTGGCAAAAAAAAATATATATATTATATATCGAGAGCCTATATTCAAAACACGTTAACTCAAATTTGGTCAAAATGAGTTTCCGATTGCAAATAGCTCCCCTATGATATATTCATCTGTAGTATAAATTTCGATTAAAAAAAATGATTTTCTCCGTTTTATATCAATTTTTCTTATTCTGCTATCTCAAACTATATTTTTTTTTTGGTGAAAATAAATACTCCCATGTAAAACTCCCATGTAAATCTACCTCACGTCTGATTGCATTTGGCATATATATACTATAGCTAGTTTTTGAGATATGCTCACTTTTAATATATTAGTACAGAGGGGTTTCAATAAAAAAATTGGTAATTTATGTATAACTGTTAATCGAATAGAAACATTATGTATGGAACGATTATAGTCAATGACATAAGCTTTCGAAATTAATATTTTGTAGTGACCCTGTTGCACTAGAAAGTGAGTTAGAGAGTGCTAAATCTGACCACTTCGAGATTGAAGAGTATTTCAGCCAGGTTTACGTTATTTTTTCATACATGGGCATACTGCATTACATTTGTAATGCATTACCTGTGGCAGTAAGCAGTAAAATTTTACGGATTATTGAAATAATTTCCAGTAACCAGTAAACTTTTACTGCTTACTGAAATAGTGTGCAATAACCAGTAAATTTTTACTGCTTACTGAAATAGTGTGCAGTAACCAGTAAACTTTTACTGCTTACTGAAATAATTTCCAGTAATCAGTAAAATTTTACTGCTTACTGAAACAATTTCCAGTAACCAGTAAAATTGTACTGCTTACTGAAAATATTGCAGTAACCAGTAAAATTTTAATGCTTACTGAAAATATTGCAGTACCAGTAAAATTGTACTTTAAACATATCTTCTTGTGCAAGAGGCTTCAACATACATTTTAGTGATGACAGATTACAAGTCGGGTTCTTTTTAAAGAATTGTTTAGTTACCTATATATCAGCTATTTTATAAAACTGATCACTAAAGAGAATTTCGGTAACACCAATCAATTTTTTACCATCGAGCAAATCGTATATATCATTTGAAATCTCCCTAAAATCACTATACTTTTCCTCCCGCGTGGTCGAAGATTTAGAAAACTCTTCCTCGAATACAAAATCGGGATCCATAATAGAACATTCACCATAAAACTCTGTTGTATCATTCATTTTTCCAAAGCGTGAAACTGTAAATAAATTATTTTTTTACTATGAAAAATTTTTTCATATTTATATTGCACATGCTACTGCGATTATTTCAGTAAGTAGCAATAATTTACTGGTTACTGCCATATTTTCAGTAAGCAGTAAAATTTCACTGATACTGTAATATTTTCAGTAAGCAGTACAATTTTACTGGTTATTGGAAATGGTTTCAGTAAGCAGTAAAATTTTACTGGTTACTGGAAATTATTTCAGTAAGCAATAAAGTTTTACTGGTTATCGAATTTTTTTTTCAGTACCCAGTAAAATTTTACTGCATTACAAATGTAATGCAGTATGCCCACCCAGCTAAAAAAATTATATATGGTCCATATATTTTTAATATATGAATGTATATAAATATATATGAATATGTATGAATTCATGTATGGAAATGTATGGGATTATAGATGGCAAAACCATTATATATGAATTGATATATGGACTAATATATGAAATGTATTATAATATATGAACTCATATATGGAAATTTTAATTATGTGATTCATATATAGAAATAAGATGTTATATATGGTGACATATAAAAATGTATGCATACATGATATATCACATAAGATCGCATTTACAATCAAAAAAGATTAAATTTTATTAATTCGATCTTTTTCCCTCTTTTTAATCGCTGGTGAATCGGAAGTCTGTTAAAAAATACATAAGCGGATGCAAAGTTAATATGCGGAGAGCCTCAAGGTTTAAAAAATAAAAACTCGTGCAACCAAAAAATCGTACTTGTAGGATTTTATATATTGTGGGCCTATTTAATAAATCAAATAATCAAAAAGATAATTCAGTCATTAATTTTATAAAAAGTAACAGAATTCTTAGATATATTTAAGAAACAAAATTCATATAACTGCAAAAAAAATAATATTAAAAACTAGTGTTAGTATCAAAACGGATTAATTTTTCTTTTATGCATAAGTTTTTAATCTGATTATATGTGGTGTAAGAATGTGTGTTTTGTTTTTTTTTTAATAATCGATTCACATTTTCTATTAAAATGTCGAATGAAATGTCTTTTAGTTCGTTTTGTATTATTTTGTTCGAACAAATGTTTCATTAAACACAACCTGTCTGTACAAAATTTTACAAAAAAATAATTTTAATAATTTAATTTATTGCACAGCAGTGCGCTTGTTGAATCAATATGAACTTTGCATACTGTATAGGGAATACACATTCATGTATGAAAATGTATGAATATATATTATATATTATATATTATATATTATATATTATATATTATATATTATATATTATATATTATATATTATATATTATATATTATATATTATATATTATATATTATATATTATATATTATATATTATATATTATATATTATATACCCTCATTTTTCGGATCCGAATCATATATGGGATATCATATATGCTCCATACATATTTTTTTTTAGCTGGGCATGTATGATTTTTTTATGGTATTTTAAGTTTTTTCTTGCAGCTTTTCAATTCTTATATCTAGTATTGAGTAAGAGATTTTACAAAATGATTAAAATAAATATATTAAATAATAAATATATTTAAAAAAAAAATTAAATTTTTTTCCGACAAAATATGCTAACTCTGAGAAAATATTTGTCTTTTGGTCGACTAAAATATTTACTACGCAAACCTGTGCAAAATAAAATATTTTTTGCATACTTATAAATTAGTAAGCATATTTAAACCATATTATGGAAGACACATAATTTATTTTTGCTACAATGAGCGAATTATCTAGTTTTTTCGCTCTACTGAAAAGTTAGCCTTTTTTAGTTGACGTATTTTGAATATAGGCTCTCGATGTTATCAACTATAATCCTAAGGGGCCCACTCACTTGCAATATAACTGCAATTTTTCGTATTGTACAATAATATCACCAATATGTCTGTCATATTCGAAGGTGGCACAATATATTGGCAAATATCCAAAAACTCTTTGATTTTTTGTTGTAAAATCAAGACAATTGTGTAATATGGTGGCAACATTGTTCAATGTTGTTTACTTTTTCACTGTCAGAAAAATTGGCAATATATTTGAAAATATTGTGTCATTTATTGCATAGTATAGCTCAAAACAACAATAATATGTAAAACAACATATGCAATAAGATTGTATAATGGATGGGCCGCTTTACAGTAGAGCCTGTTGTTTAAGTTTCAATCGGGCGTGCCCTAACCATAACTAGAAAACAGCTGTTTGAACCAAACTTATGGGGAAACACTTTATTTGATTATAGGTTAGTAGCCATAACGCCATAGCCATTACCATAGAAACCAATTGAATTTTGGTTTGGTTATGGCTATGACACGTCTAATTTAAGCTTTATATAAACACTTCAAATTAAAAGCGTGTTGTTTATGTAACAAATATGCAATATGTTTTAAGACAAATCGACTTTTAAGTTCCAACATGTAAAGTTTTATGATTTTTCGGGACGCTTTGGTAGATTTTTACGTAAAAAACGTTGCCAATACATTTTCAATAAGCATCAATGTTTATTAAATTTCACGGATTTTGTCAGTTGACACGCAACAGCACGATACGGTTTGACTAACGAAGCCATGAACAAGAAATTTCTCTGAGTGCTGAAATGTTGCATTGTTGTTGCCATTGTCATTTGTGTTGTTCTGCATTCAATTCCTTGACTATCTGTCTTGTTAGACATTCATTTGTTTCTTTCGTACATACAAACGTACTATGTTTTAGTTGTTGTTTTTCTGATTCTTCATCTTATACATATATATATATATATATATATATATATATATATATATACATATATATATACAACAGAGATGGAAATACTAACACAGTACTTTTCGATTTGTGTTACAACACTCCCATTAAAAATCATCGTGACGCGTCGAACTAATGCATTATTTTGTAATAATATTACAAAGCTAATATATTTGTCACACCATTTACAATTACTACAGAGCTCTTATAAATAGCGAGTTCGATTTAACGATATACGATGTCTGTATATTTGTCACAATTTTCCAAATAACTCAGACAGCATGAATAAAAGGGTCACAATTCTGTTTTTAAAATAATAGTTCCAGGATTAACTAAGAGAAAACCAATAATAATAACTTTTGTAGAAAATTTTAACTGATAGTGCACCCTTTAAGGGGTAGTTTTGCCTCCTTTTACGCAAGGGGCAAAAAAGACCCATACCAAGAAGAGTTTACACACAATTGCTGAGCACAAAATGCAAATATTTTCTATGCTGATTTACCATAGGCATATAAACAAAATTAAGGTAAGAAGGGGGGGGGGGGGTGGGGGGGTCAAAACTTTAATACATCTACACTATGTATATATTTTATATCTCTGCTAGAATTTTGATTGTATTATTCAATGTACATTTAACATTAAAGTCAATATTATGTTTTAAAGTATGTACATAAATATATATGAAACGCAGTTTTTCAATATGTAAATAATATTTTAAAGAATTAACAAATAACGGAAAACTTTTAATTGTTGCAAACTATACAAGCACAAGGCTTTGCTGGCGTTGCTTGAAGTAGTTACCCCTTTATGGCGCCATGTTGCAGATATGCAACAAAACATTCAATCCGCATAAAAACCATTAAGTAGAGGAAATTGTTACTGTTATTTTAATTCAATAACTTTGGTGCAATAGCTACTTTCAAACTGTTCAAGCTGTAAAATTCGTTCTTAATAAAAAAAAGCAATGTGAGTCCGATCACAGGGGAGATGTGTAAACATCTAGTAATGAAAAATGTTCTTAAGTTGGAAGTACTATGCTTTTAGTAATATTTTTTAATTAATCAATTAAAAGTATCAAAACTTTCAATATTGTAAATACATAGGAATTTGCTGGTTTTTGTTTGTTTTATTTAACTTATTTGCTTAGTAAATGGACACACTGCTGTTTAATGAAATGTAATGCATGTAGTTATTTTACAGCAATGGTTTTAGAACTATACAGCGCTAGCACAATTATATGTTAGTGAAAATTAGTAGCTACTATTGCACACAAGATGGTGTTTATATGAAGCTGTTAAGTTTCTCTGTACTTCTTGTTGTCCATATGAATGACAATCTCAAAGACGATGAAGACTTTTAGTTTGACAAGTTTAGGTTTTTGTTTTCCTTATTTTGCTTTGTTTTAGTAAATTTCTTATTAAAAGTGCAAAAAATCTTTTTAAAAGTTATTAAAATTAAATGTTTTTGTATTCATTTTATTTATTTGATTTTATTTGCCTATGATAACTTAATGTACGACAATTAGTAATAAATTCAGTAAAGTGCGACTTTGACCCGCGCACGAAGGGTTCCGTGCGGACACTTTAGCCTATATAACAAATAGTTTTGCCTTTTTTTCGTTTATTGCGTTTTTTCGGTTTTTGGCGCTTTTTTATTATTTTTACTGACATTTTAGTGGTAAATGCATTTACTTTTACTTTTTACTTTTTAATTCCTGTTGTACATCGTTTAGTTGTTGCTGTTCTTGTTGTTGTGTACGCATTGCAATTAAAATAAATTCAGTAAAGTGCGACTTTGACTCGAGCACGAAAGGTTCCGTACATTCGGTTTTTAGCATTTTTTTGATGTGGCTTTTTTCCTTTTTAAGTTTTTCCAGTTTAAACGATTTTTTCAGCTTTGTCGTTTTTTTCTCTTTTTGGCGGTTTTTTTTCTCTTTTTGGGTTCTTTTAATTTTCGAAATTTTTTTCATTTTGGCGATTTTTTCCATTTTGGCGACTTTTTTCTGTTTTTTGGTTTTTTTCATTTTGGCGTTTTTTTTTTGTTTTTGGGGTTTTTTTATTTAGGTGATTTTTTCATTTTGGCGATTTTTTTGTTTAAGGGTGTTTTATTAATTTTTGCGATTTTTTTATTTTGGCGATTTTTTTTTCATTTTGGCGATTATTTTTCTGTTTTTGGATTTTTTTTTCACTTTGGCGATTTTTTACATTTTGACGATTTTTCCGGTTTTCGCGATTTATTTTAGTCTTAGATTTTTTTTTAATTTGGTGCTTTTTTCAGTTTTGGCGATTTTTTTTTGGCAATTTTTTTTAGATTTGGCGATTTTATAATTTTTTTAATTTTTTAGTTTTACCGTTTTAGAAAATTTTAAGAGTTTTGCTCTTACGGTTTCCAAGATACATCAAGTTGTCAAAGTTACAAGTCAAAATTGCATTAACTGATGGAACACCCTTTAATTTAAATTTTTTTTAATTTACTGTTAATTGTTGTAGTCTGTAGAAAAATACACTAACTTTACAAAATTCAAGTGTATGTATATTACATGGGATTTTAACATTTTTCGTTGCTCGTTTTGGACCACCTTTTAATTTTTAACTCTCATATATTTGCTGTTGTAGCGGCCAAATGTCTACACACTGTGTACGAGGAAATACCCTGTAACAGAGGAACGGGCAGCGTAGCGAAAACAATAGGGTTCACTTTCACCTTTGGTGTACGGAACCCTAATAAAGCAATTATTATTTTCACCTTTGGTGTACGGAACCCCAATAAAGCAAAAAACCTAACGACCCTAACAAACAAAAACCAGCAAATTCCTATGTATTTACAATATTTTAAATAAGTTAGTATTGCTTCTTTCAAACACTAATACACTCATACATAGCTCACACCGATTTGACAACGCTGTGTGCATCTCAGCAAAGAAATCTCAGTGAAAAAGATTTTTACCCCCTAGCGTATAGATGTTTACACATCAAAAAGTGTGTCTATTACATCACGACAGATTTACTGCCTTATTCATAAAAAATAGTTCAGGTTTATTAAGCGCTTATTTGACATATTTCTAATGGGAAATTTGTCAAATAAACCTGTAATAAACCTAAAATATTTTTTATGAATTAGACCGTTGAAATAATGCTGCGATTTTATTAAATCAATGTTACCGTAGTGCGATATTTTAAAAACTTATTTTGCCAGCGTTTTAATTCAATAAATTTTGTGAATGTCCAAGTAAATTATTGTTTTTATTGTAAGAATGTTATCAGAATTATTTCAAGTTTGGAAATTTTATTGCCAAGATATCTGACTTTCTTTCCTCTTAATTTTTTACCCTTTTTGACCTCAATATATAAAATTTCAAAAAAATCCTAGAACAAAATGTTTTACTTGTGCTACGAGCTTTTACGATTTTTTTAGAAAAAAAAAATATTTTCTCGATGTTGCGCCACAAAGCGTTATCACGTTGACTACAAAACCGAAGGTCGTAGGTTTGAGCCCGGACAGCGGCAGTTTTTTAATAACAGCACCACACATTTTTCTGGTGTACATTGGTGTGCCTTCTTCGTCGGTACAGTGTAGCAGAATTATCTGCGAAGTACAATAACTAATAAAATTAATACTAAACGAAGCTCCGACTGCTCCAGGGGAGCAGGTGTCAATGCTCTGCCTTAAAAATAAATCTAAAAAATATAAGAAAACGTGCAAAATTTGGAGTTGTAAAATAATGAACCTGTCTTCCATATCACTATCCCTTTCCTAGCAATAGTATTATGCACTCATTGCCTGAGTGTTATTTCTCTTTCAAAAAAATAAAATAAAATATATATGTATGTATATAATTCTCACATATCGGTGAAGTATAAACTTATAAAAATTTTTAATAGCTTAATTTACATACATATGTACATATTAACTTAAGCAAGTATGTATATAATGGGTGTTTTTTAATCCAAAAATTTTTTTTGCCGAAAGATCAATGCATGACATTAACATTTCAAAATTATTTCAAGACACCGCGGCTCTTTTTGACGAAACGCATTCGGACGTACAGTTTTAAGCCAGTTTTTCGAGGATTGCTGTCGGTATGTCATAAATAATATGAACAACGTGGGCCACCAAGCCGTCAATTGTTGCTGGTGCATTAGCATTACCGGATATAATACGGCCAACGGACAGGTCCATTTCTCGAAATCGATGCTTACGGTCGCCGTATGGAACGAGCGCCATTCTGTTGAAACTACATATCCCCAAGATCAATGTCATACATATTTTCAAAAAAAAATTATTGATCATGGTGCGGTAAAGATCTTCATTGGCCGTAACGTAAGCTTCATTTGTGAAGATGATCGATGATGCCATTATCGTGTAAGCCACATCAAACGGTACATTTTCCTTAATGTAATTGAGTCTGTAGGATTTGTTGTGGTTAAGTCAAAAATTAGTCTCATCGATGTACACAGTTTCGCCATAAAACATCGAGCGAATTGATGACTGATTTTCAAAGCAAGTCTGGACTATTTGGTAGTTCCAATATATATTCATGGTGATTTACCAGAGTGTATAATGATTATAAATATCATGTGAGTGTAATATAACAGATCGTTTGGCAGTTCATCCTTTCCTAAGTTTCATGGGGCTTAAAAAACATCCTCGATATTAGTGTTAACTATTTCTCAATAATAAGAATCTGCTTTTCGTGCGATTATAATCTTCTTAACTTCTGGTTTAATTGTCCATACATGAACTCAAGAGCAATATAAAAAGTTTAAAGTGATTCAGTTCAATTCAACCCGTCAGTTAAAATTTAAGCTTCATAATGAAGCCCACACAGCCTTATTACGAGAGGAAGTTACAGAATAAAAGTCTTGCAAAATTGTAGTTCAATACATTTCTAAATTTCTGTTTTCCATACCTGGTATAGGCACCAACACCAACAACACCAACAATCAACCACCGTTCGTCGTTTGTTCATTCATTTATGTGTGCTTGTTCCCTATCTGGTGGCCGTTTGTTGTTATTATTTTTACTAGTGTGTGCTACAATATATCTCCTGGTTCACGCGCGTTAAACGCCAGTTCAACAATTTTTATGCTGTCAGCGAACGCGTGCCTGTATTTGTGTGGTCTTGGATCTCATGAATAACATGGTTGGAATGACGATGGCAAAGGCATTTGAGCTGCTGCGATCAGCTTGCAATTCCTTTTTGTTTTTTTTTCTTTCTTTTTGCACAAAGTATGAATGTTGGAGTATGTATACTTGTAGATATTTATGCAATGTGCAAGGTAAACCATTTAGGATGGTTTAGCTATAAAAAATAGGAAGGTATGATTAGTAGTGCAAGACACATTTATAAAATTTTTTTTATTTTGTTCCAAAACTGTGTTTAAATGATTAAATTTGCAATTGATTAAATTATTTGCTAATTGCATAAAATATCAGAATTAGAAAGAAGTGCAATGTAATTTGTAATGAAGCTTTTTGGCTTGTTATGTTTAGTAATTCTCAATTATTTTTTGGGAGCTTTCATACAAAAATACGAAGTTTTTTGAAGAGCTTAGTTGCAACATCAGCAACAAAATGAAGAATATTTTTGTATATTTTTGTATTTGTATTTTGTATCATAAACAATCATAACTAAATATTATCAAAATGTTTTTGTTTTTTCACTGAACAAATATCTAACGACCGCAATAGTTTCTTTTGTAACACAGTCAATATACAGTACCGTTATGCCTGTTTTTATGTTGCATACTTGCGTCATTTGTACAGTATCAGCAGGTTTTTGCTAATTACAACAACATAAAATAATTTAACTAAACCAGGAAACTTTTTTTATAATAGGACCAGCAAGCACTCAGGGTATGATGAAGGAAAATAGGCTATGGGGAGAATGATAGAGGGAATGGTGTCTGTAGACATTCGATTTAAGCTTTTTCACGTTGAAAGTGACGGGAAAGATTTCTAGCTAGCAGCTAGTTCGTTCTATATTCGAACAGTACGGTTAAAAAAGGAATTATCCTTGTAATGCGTCGTGCAATTTATTGGCTAATCGACCACAAAAGGATGTGCTCTGAATGAAGCATATGTTGTGTGTAAAAATGTGCTGGTTTTTGGAACGAATTCCCTAATTTCGTTACAACATATTCTATTGTTGTAGTGATATAACAAGGAAATGCACCCCACATTGCGTCGATACTCCAATGAATCAATAGAGTTGGATACCCTACTGTATTCGATGAGCTTCTTCGCCCTCTCTTGTGCATGGACGAGCAGCCCAAAAATAGAGTTTGAAGCAGAGCAGATCTTTTGCACTGTTTCAAGAACCCTACGCACTGGAATGCTTTTTTGGGACTTGAAAAATGTAATCAGTCCACCGAACATCACACTGAATTTTCATGCCAAGAACATCAAGAGCTTCTTTCTGAGTTCTTAATTTTTTACCACCCATAGTTACAGATGGAGCAGCATTTACGATCATGTGTCTATGAGTAAGCATACGAGCGTTAAAATTGATCCTGTTCTCATGACCCCATCCAGAGATTTTTATTAAATCATAAATATAAAGTATCATTTATAGTTTGTCTCATAGCCTCAACTTCTGGTAAGTTTGGTATATTGCTGAATAAGAAAGAATGGCAAATGCTACTGTCGTCCGTAAAAGAACAGAGAGGATTGGAAGTTTGACATAGAAGATCATTTAGAAAAATAAGTTGGAGAAAGAATGAAACCTTGCGGTACCCCTGAATTTACCTTCAAATCATTTTATAAGATCCCATCTATAACAACATTTATAGTGCGATCCCTAGGGAAGCTCAATAAGAGTCGAAAGAAGCTATCACCAACAAGGGCAATACATTCCAAGAAAAGTGTTCCATGCCATACTCCATCAAACGCTTCGTAGATATCTAGAGTCGTAGTCACCAGAGTTGGACTGCAGATACCTTACAAGATGGAAATTTACCATACTTTGCATCACTTTGGGAAGTGCATAACATTTTGCGATTGGGCTTTTTTTAGGATTTGGCGTAACATTAGAAACCTTCCATAACATTGAGAACTGACCAGAATGGTACAACGTGCTGAAGAAATAAGAAAACTTTTTCATGTAGTCCGCATATTTTTGGGTAAGACAATTCCTTCAGTAAGAGAAATATTTTCCATCTTCCCCTAATAAGTCAAAGATCAAATCGAAACAACTCGTACAGCCACTGTTTCCCTAAAATACGAGTATCTGCCTCAAGCAGTGTATCAATTAGGGGGAAGGGGGAGTTATATCACAAGCGCTGGTTCTACATGAAATAAATTTAAAAAAAAAACAGCAAAAAATTAACATACAAATCATTATTTACTTCATTGATGAACTCGACTCCAAGTAGTTCTATTTCTGCTGAAATATCAATGAATTTAACACATGGTTGTCATAGGACGCATGTGATACAAACAACTGCAATGAAAGTGGTGAACCTTTGAAACTAGTTGCGATTTTTTCCTGGTTATTTATGTACATATGTACCTATGTCAGGTTATGCTGATACTTAAGGAAGCTTATACGCATTTCAAATATTTTAATTTCCATTTCCCAACTTTAAAGAAGAAATCGCTCTTGTCAACAATCGTTAGTGCCGAGTGTAGTAGTTGCCTTTATTTTTTATGCCTTTATTTTTTATGTTGGTTGGTATCTTTAAAGTTGTTTCCCATGTGTTGGGCTTCCTTGTAATGTGGTTATTTTTTTTTTTTTTTTTTCTTATTTTGCATTCATTTCATTTGGTTTTTTTTTTCTTGAAATCGAATTCACACATCTCACGCGTTTGGCCAACAGTCGGACAGACAGACGGACAGACAGAAAATTGTTTTGCTGAAAATACAGTACTTAAGAAATCGATGTTATAGTCAGTAAAAAAAAGTTTGTCTGATGTTATGTGGTGTCGTTGTTGCTGTTGTTGTTCTTGTTTCTTTGCCGGCTCATTTGTAGATGTTAGCCGCTGATTTCTCCTGTGTTCTGTGTGACTGTGCTCAGTCTTGTTGGGCACATAACAACAAATATTAAATGATGGACACAGGGACAAACAGGCAGATATATTAGTACGTACATACATACATATATACAAACGTATTTGTTCTTTTTGGTTATTTGTAGTTATTGTGCTTGATGCCCTTGTTGGTATTTAATTTTAATTTTTCGTTTCGGTTTTATTGAATTTTTATTTCTTGTCTTTTTATTTTCTTCATATATATTTAGTGTTGCTATAATGGATTTTAACATGCGACCCAGCCTTGGGAAGAGAAGCCTTGTGTGTGTGTGACTTTAATTCGGATTTTGACTGTTGTCTGCCGCAGGATCAGCAAAACAGCGAAAAATCAAACCATTCAACGAACGAGGAGGGTATCAGTGTAACAATATTTATGCAATATGAGTCAGAAGCGTATAAAATGCATACTGCTTTGTATCTCGTGTGTTTTTTTTTCTCGCAATTTTCTAAATAATCAGTAATTTAAATACTTGAGAATGAGCTTTATTAATGAATTACACAAATTAAATTTTAATTTGATGCGCAAGCAATGAAATCGCTTGAGTTGTTTCATATAAATTATATTATCATATAATACATTTTGTCGGATTGCACCCAATTTAAATAACCCGATATGTTCTGCATTCCATGTGAAATTGGAACAACTTAATTTCACTTGGAATACGGAACATACCCGAATATATTTTTTTTACAGCATTTTCACAAAGTTTTGATTTAATTTACTCATTCATTCATTCATTCATAGACTATTCTTATCGCTTTTCTGATTTTTGTAATTCTCATATATTTGTTGTGAGTTTGTAAATAAACATCAAAGTTTTGTTAGTTTTTCTCAAAGAATGTTGTTAAAGGTTTATTGATCGGGTATGTTATGTATTCCACGTGAAATTAAAACGTGCGTAGTTGCCATAGAATTGTTGTTGGAAATATGTATTAGGGGACTGCGTGAACAGTCTTGAAATGTAAATACGTTTTTTTTTAAATGTATTCTCATGGCATGTATTATACTAAACCAATAATAAATGCTGTCGTATAATAAGCAAAACATGATTGATGCATTGGTGTTCGTGTATATGAGTGTTTACAAGCAATGTAAAGAAGTAGTGTCTTTAAGGGAGGTTTTTTTAGAGCATGCGTTTGCATGTGCGCAGAGTCTGAGTTCTAATCTATTAAAAAAAAACATGTCTGAATCCAATTCTATAACCAGTGATCAGCCGTATTTGACCCACCCGGTTGCGTTGACGTACCGCATGAGAATCATTATACCAATCTTTGATACCTCCGATAGATCGTCTAGTATGTGTTTTTCTAGAAATGTTTATCGCTTAGTGTTCAATCCCGTACACTTGCAGAGCAGGTGATAAGCATTTTCTTCTTTGTCCTGTTCTTAACAGGTGCATCAGAATTTATTATGGGGAAGACCCAGCCTATTAGCGTGTCTGCCGTTTGCCTAGTGCCGTTTCCTAGTTTCGCTCCGGTTTCCCTGCACATCCTACACAAATCTGAGCCTTTCACGACTCGTATCACCTTCCTATTTATATCCAGTAGCAGTTTGGATCTTTCTGAGTCAAGTTTTGGCCACATATTTCTTGAGACTTTTTAATCCTCTCTACTTCGCCATGAAAGGATGGTCCTGCTCTCCACCCAACTTCTGAGTTCCCTGCAGTAATGATCTATCGGTAATTTCACAGATCTTTTACACATGCCCTCATCTAACGCCACTACTAACGACACTATTCCTGCCAGCTCATCGGCAATTTCATTTTCCTCAACACTACTGTGGCCAAGAACCCAACATAGTCTGACACTAAATTTGTCCATAAGCAATTTGAGGCCTCTCCTTTAGTTGTCTTTAAGTTTCAATTTGACATTGTGTCAAATCGAAAGCCAGGCAGCTTTAAGTGCTGACTGGCTGTCGACGTAAAAGGTTACCTTCTCGCTTGCAGACACATTTCCGACCACTATGTCCGTGGCCCTGAGGATCGCCCAGATCTCAGCTTGAAAAACGCTTCATTCATTCGGCAGTCTGAAAGAACTACGAAGGTTCGTTCCCAAGATATGGACACCAGCTCCTGTATCTGGCCCCATTTTTGACCCGTCTGTAGAGACCGCACAACCCTCATTTAGCTTATTAGATTTGACCCAATAGTACCCATCCGGCATTACCAGTGAGGGTGTCTTATTAAATTCAATTTGAATCAGTTGCTCAATACAAATTGATCACGAACATTTTAGATTTTGCAAAGTCTTTTTAGTGCCACTATAGTTATTACCACATCATCTGCGTACTACACAGCTTTGTCTAACTCAAGGAGAATTATATTAACAACGGGAAGCCAGGTGGCTACTGTGTAATTCGAAATTTTGGTATAAATTGCCTGAAAACACCAGATAGATGTGAATATCGTAAGCTTTATCCTTAGATTCTTCGTTACATTGCACAAAAAAAATTTTCCAAGAAAAAGTCTAGAGAGTACTTTAATACATTTCATGATTTTGCTCACTTCATAATTACAAACACTCACTATAACAAAAGCACAACTATATGTTAGGCCACATCACTTTATCATCTCATATTTTCATGGCAATGATCATGGCGATGTACAACCACTTAAGCTTTTGTGTAAAAACAACATCCTTAACAGCAGCAACATCTTTAAGATATGAAAAATAAGCATACACCTCAGTTGAGTGGAATTTATTCCCATGTCATTTGTATTTATCCGAATCTGTGCATGCATCACTGAACCCCGAACGCCTTTGTGGTATCACAGACAAAATTGTGTTCAGACGACAACGAACATGAGAACCAGAAGGAGTCGATGGCGGAGAAGAGGATGGTTGTCTTAAGAAAAATGTATTTAGAGAACAGAGAACTAGTTTTACTTTAAACTCTAGGCAAGCTGGTGATGTTGATGACCAAACCCTAACGATTCATCCATCTCCTTTCTAGCGTATGTAGCAGAACTAAATAAACACTAAGAGGAACAACCATTTGACTTCTTTACAAAACTAAAGTAAAATTTAAGTATGTTTAAGTGTGCCAGGGTACTTGAAAAGCTTATGGTAGAGATGAGCTGATGGTAGTGTGTGTGGCTGTTCGAGTGTTTCGAGTGCAGAAGTAAAACCACGAAGAAAAAATACGATTAGCAAAAACATTCAACAATTCATTTGTAACTCAATATACATTATTGGTTTCTAATGCCTTCTTCAACTCTTTCTGTTTGCGAGGGTCTGTCTGTATAACTAGTTGGTTGGCTGCATGACTGGCTGTTGGCTGTTGGCTGGTTTGACAGGCTTTTAGTTTATTTGCTGGCTTGACTGCATGGCTGACTGACAACCTTAGCTTTGTGCATAGCCAAGACAAATATTTTTTGGTGTGAGTTGTTTTGATCTGATCTGCAGTAGTGGCATTAATGCTGTATCTGTTTTAGTCATTTCCATCCTTTTATACAATAATATTAGTGTCGTTTGTTGTCTTTTCTGTTGCAGTTTTCTTGTCTCAGCATGGATGTTGATTATATTTCAAGTTTAATATTGGTGGCAGGCAACAACATCTCATTAGGCATTTTTAATTTGACAACGCGCACAATTTATGTGGGAATGAGTTAGTTTGTCGATATGTATCCACACGTTTAGGATATTGTTTTTTTTTATTCGATTTTTTTTTGTCTTCTCTCTTTTTCTCTTTCAATCTTCGAATGTCAACTGTTTTGCATGTTGAATTCGCAATAGTTTGCTATCAGTTTAGTTCATTTCATTTAATTTCAAGTGGTATTTTTATGTTTGTTTTTGTCTTGGCGCTTTTTATTGTTTTTGTTTTGGGTGTGTTGATGACACCGTAACATGGCAAATATTTGTTTTGCTACTCCTGCCACACAGGAAATTCATTACAATTAAAATTTGAAATATGCATTGATATTTGAGCGGTTATAAACACCAAAACAAAATTCTAAGCAATTAAGCTTCAAAGGCGCATATTCAGGAATCGTAACCAAAGTCGAAGCTAATAAAACAGAAACTAAAATATAGTTCATAGATAGTTATAGCTCTTATTCACAATTCATAACTAGTGCAGCAACTGCTTTCAGCTGGTAAACGAAATGCAACCTTGCATATTGTTATGTGAGAGCATAAAATGTCGATAATATTTTGAACGATAAATTCTGTAATTAATTAAAAAGCTTATGAATCTATTAAAAAACAGTTTATTTTCCATAAAAAAAATTTAAAAAATTTACAAAAGTAATTTTTTGGTTATAAAATAAATAAAAATATTCAATAGAATTTTTTTCACCAAAAACACATCTCTAACTGATTTTATTGCTTTATATGGATATTTTTTTGGACACAATAGAAATAAATAAATAAATGCAAGAAGTAAAGATAAAAAGAAAAGCTTATTATATAGAAAAATGTTAGAAAATAAAGAGTATTTGTTGTTTTGTGCATTTTAAAGAGCCACAAATTGATTTTACTTTTCAAATAAATTGTAAATGAAATCAGTCAGCTGTTCTTTGAATGTATTACTTAGTTGGCATTTAGTTACAGCTTTACCCATAATTAAGTGTAAACTTTTACTGCTGAAATTAATCAACTATGAATAACTTAAATAGGTACTTAAAGAAGTTAACACTTAGTGATAATTTCTGAATATGCGCCAAAGTTTTTTTTTTCATATTTAAGTTTCTGGCAGTAGTAAAATTGTTTGTCATAAGAGGGCAGTTTGAAGTTATTACGCAAGTCTTAATTTTTGCAGAGTGATAAATATTAGCGGAAATCACTCTTCGTTGCATACTGCCCTTGCAAGTCCTGCAGATATTGCAAATGTAGCATACGTGCTATATTCTGCAAGACCACAACAACAAAGTACATGCAACTGAGATTTGCATCACTTGAATAATATGCATAACCAAAAACCATTGCATATTGAAAATTGCAAATGTTCTCAATGCTAAAACAGCTGTGTTTTTCGTTTTTTTTTTTTTGCAATAAAAACAAGTAAACCCCTGCGTTTAAAAAACTTTACGACTGCAGAGCCGCCACAAAGACTGCCTGTGCTGAAATTAAATTTTTGCTAATGCTGGTCAAAAATTATTTCTAAAATACCCTGCAAATAATATTGGAGTACGTGGTCCAATCTAGATGAAACAGACTAGTTACATCATGGTCCCATGTAATGCAGTCATAGATCATGTCGTTTTCATACAAGCATTCAATGCTGCACGATAAGTGTTCGATTATGATCGTTCTTCTTAGGCACTTACAAATTGTATGCGAGTGGTCTATAACTATTCCATATGGAGTAGTTTTGGGGTTAGTCCGATGTAATGCAAAGTTGGACCATGTGGTCCAACCCTAGGACATCGCAATGTTAAATCGACCACCTTTTTTTCATATATTTGGAGTAGTTTTGTGTTACTCCTACTCCTGTTTGGACTAGTCTTTACATGCATGTATGTACTAGTCGCATTATTTGCAGGGTAGTAAAATTTCAATTCACAAAAAGCTTTTATGAAGTTTTATAAAATTTATGCAAAAACCGGACGCTTGCTTCATGTGAAAATGCGGCTTAGCAGCGGTAAAGATACTTTACACAACTCTATAAACAAACCAATAGTAATCAAGAAGAAAATGAACGTGGAAGAAATTAAAAAAAAACAAGTAATTAAACAACAAGTTAATAACAAACGATGGACCGACGCAGAAATAAAAAAAATATTGGAGTATTTGCAAGAAAATCATTATTCTACAATCAGCTGTTATAATTAATTTTCTGAGAACTGGAAAAAGACACTCACGCTTTGTAGCAAAAAATCATGCTATGTTTGCTAAAATTGCAGATGTGCAACAAAGGGTGATTTCCGCTATTATTAGTATTAAGTGTTGAGTACTGCACTTAGCTCAATTCTTTTAATTTTAGCACTTGTACTCATTTAATGTTGAACAAAACAAAAGACTTAAGCAACAAACATCATATAGCAGAAATTTAAAGTTCTTTTTGGATTTTATGCATACGCAAATAACGGTAAACACATGTATTTTAGTGTTGTAATTAAAAGAATCAATGTGGTGAATAATTTTAATTTCTTATGCATCTTACTGTCAGCGTTGCCACAACCAAAAAAAAATATTTTTGTTACGAACATATGAAAAAAATGTAACCAAAGGCAACAAAAAGTAACCAAAGTTTTTATGCATTTAACATATGTAGTTTTATTTGTACTTTAGTTAAGAAACATATTTGTGGCTACATGGAATAATCGCTTAAGTCGACTTAATCAAAGAAGTATTGCGTTATCTTCTTTGCAACACTTTACAGACTACTTTCGACCTAAAATTACACAATTATAATTTTAAACCTTTCGAATAAAATATGTTTGTTTAATCACGGGTGAGACTAAATTTCATTTACGCCTTTTCCCATAAAATTGCAAACATTCACCAAACACTTGATCAGAATATCGGAACGCAAATTATTTTTATAAACACTGGGGTCTAATCGTCGTTTTCGATAACGAGCTGATTCGATCATGTTTTTTCAGCTTGAGATTATGACATTCGATATCGAACCATATTATTACGTTGTTCGATTGCGAATGCCATGGATCACGGTATTCGAACGTAACATACATATGTTACCTACTACTATTTTTACATTGTTGTTGGATGTTCCATCATAAGTTGCTCCAATACTTCTTTTTGTTTGCCATTTACTATATTTGTATTTGTTGTGGAAGCGATTTTTGACTTTTTTATTTTCTTGCACTGTCTATTGGGCAATCTTTGTATTGATATTCACTTTCACTTAAAGCAATTAAAATTATATTTCCTAAGCTAATTATGCGAAAACATCAGGAAAATACTTATATTTTCATTAATCCTTCCTTTCATTTGTTTCTTTGTTTTGTTTCTTTGGTTTGTTTCGCGGCAAAAAGCTAGAGTTTACTTGTTTTCGATAGTAGATTACCAATCGAGTGCAACTGCGAGCAGATACGTTTCGATAGCGATTGCCGTGATCCACGTTAACAACATTACGACGACAAAGTACTCGATTTCGAATGCGGTGATTTGCCCCCACCTCGTTATCGAAAGAGACGATTAGACCCGTTTTTATTAGAAAGACTCCGCGAAATGCACTAAACCATTATTTTAATTTCTTTCATTTTGAGTTTCACAATATTTACTATTCAGCGAGTTGATCTAAGAGTACATGTTATCATAAGCACCATTTTGCGGAGAATTCCTCTTACACCGGGCTGAGAGCTGGCTGAGGAGAGTGATTTCCAGCAGAGTGAAATTCTATAAAATATTATAGGTTTTATGTTCATCTCTAGTATCCAACCGACTCCCTTAGGGCTTATTCACCAAGTAGAGCCGATTGCGTTCCCACAGACGTAGATTGTCATTAGGCTTTCGTAACTCTTAAAGTTCTTATTTCCAATCATTTTCCATATTTTTTTTATTGTTAATATTTTCAAGTACTATTTTCATGTTTATTTTCATGTAGTGTATTTTTGGTTTTACTATTTTGGCTTTCATATGATTTCGTTTGTATTAAAATCTCACATGACTTCAGGTCGTATTTTAAACAAACTTAAGAGAGTAAATATTTCTTAATATGGTTAATGAAATTAACAGCTGTTTAATGACAGCTGACATATCTTATAATATTTTGAAAAGTGGCAACGCAACTAAAATTCGGTTGCCCTCCATAACCGAGCTATAAAAGTAGTTATTTATTTACTTCAAATTCTTTAATTCTGCTTAAATAAAACTCCGTTTTGTTTTATTTATTTTTTATATTTATATATTTTTAACACAATTTAATAATATTCCATAATTTGATAATGCTATATTATAATAATATAAATAAAATCTTTTTAATTTTCAATTTATTACTTTTACATTGTATTTTTGTTGGTAACTAAGTTATTAATAGCAGTTTTACATAATAATTGTTATAATTTGTTACATTTCTTTTTGACCATTTCATATAATTTCTAAATATTATCATGTATGTATATGTTATGTTTTGTATGTATGTATATATTTATAATTTTTCTTTTTAAATTTTTTTTGTAGAATTTTGTTATAATTTTGCTCTTTTTATTAACGAAATTTGCTTCGATTTTTAAGACAACTTTAAAATACAATTTTTTTAAATAAATCTATTAATTTTTTCCACATTCAATCATTTCTTATTTCTTGTGCTTTACTTTTGTAACCAAAAAGTTTGTTTTAATAATTTGTTAAATATTTTTGTTTCCAATGCAATTTGTTAAGAGTCTATGTATGTATATATGTATATATTGTTTTGTTTCTTTATTGTTGTATATATAAGCTTTCATTTGATATATCATATATTTTCATATTTATAAATGTTTCTTTTTTGTATTTTTTTGTTGTTGTTTGTTAATAAACCTATTTAATAATTGAGTTGTTGAATTTGATTTCTGATTATTTGTTGCATGTATTTTATTTGTTTGTTGGTATATGTATGTATTTCTATTTTCATAAATTTTCTTAATAACTTTTTTAAATTACATACTTTTATTAAAACTATACAAATATATTTAAAATTTTAGAGGTCTAAACTATTTTCAAAATTTCTTTTTTACTTATTTTTATTATTTGTTTTTTTTTTTAACTTTTTGACTAATTTGAAGATTTAAGTGTTTAAATTTCTAAAATCTTGAGATATTAATTGTTTTTTATATTTATAATGAAAATGAAACACACATTATTTTTGCTGAATTTTTTTTTTTATTTATGTTTTAACCCAACAGCTGTCATTTTATTATACAATCTATAAAAAATATGAATATAAAATAGATCGGTAGTATAGTTAGTTGTAAATAGTAGGTTGTTCTTTTCTCTTTCATTTAGATTGTTTTTCTATTTCAGTTATCATAAATTTGTTATTTTGTTCCATTTAGTTTTGTTTTTTGTAGATTTTTTTTTTTTTTTTTTTTTTTTTTTGTTTTTAAGTAGATAAGCCTGTGATGTGTCATGGTTCATGAGTGAAAAGATGTGTTTTTTTAAATATATTTTATAACACTTCAACTTTTTATAAGAATTATACGAACATTTACATATATTGTATCGAAAGCGAAAACAAAAACGTCTCAAATATTTCATCATTTCAATAGAAAAATGCAAGTGATATTTTGAAAACATTAAGAGCCTGTCCCACGATATCACCAACGTTCGACTCGTCGCACAGTTACATTGGAAACAAAACCAAAATCTTAAAATTTGTTTTGAATGTAAGTGTGCGACAAGTCAAACGCTGGCGACATCGTGGGGCATGCCCAAAATTTTAAAATATGTTTTTGTTTTTAATGTAAGTGTGCGACAAGTCGAATGCTGTCGACATCCTGTCCCACAGGCCCTAAATGACAGCCATGTAACTAGAGCTCTAAATGTAACCAAAATATTTTTGGCATATCTGCCAATAAGTATTTGCTTACTTAGCTGCTTAAAGTAGCGCCTTAAAGCATACTAGACTTGGGTCGAACACCACGATGTCACCAGCAAACGTTCGATCGACAACTAGTACTGCAGCAAACAACAACAAATTTTCTAATTTTATTGTTGTTTGCAATACAACTTGTCGATCGAACGTTTGCTCGTGACATTGTGGGACAGGCCGTGACTTGGGTCGAACTCGTTCACTAGTTCATTTTTGCCACAAACCGATGATCAAACCCATTTAAATTGCATAAGTTTGATCATAGGTTTGTGGCAAAAATGAATGTAATTTAAATGGGTTTGATCAGTGGTTTGTGGCAAAAATGAACTAGTGAACGAGTTCGACCCAAGTCTAGACTTTAGAGCTGGGTCCAACTCGTTCAGTCGTTCATTTTAGACAAAAACCTATGATCGAACCCATTTAAATTATATAGGTTTGATCATAGGTGTGTGTCTTAAATGAACGACTAAATCAACTTCGACCCAGCTCTACTAGACTTGGGTCAAACTAGACTTGGATCGAACTCGTTCAATAGTTCATTAGTCTAGGTCAAACTCATTCAGTCGGTCGTTTTTGACACAAACCTATGAACAAACAGGTTTTACTTATGTCTATCGTTCACGAGTTCATTTTTTACACAAACCTTTGATCAAATCTATTTAAATTACATGGGTTTGAAAATAGGTTTGTGTCAAAAATGAACTAGTGAATAGACGACTTGGGTCGAATTCGTTCACTAGTTCATTTTTGCCAAAACCCTATGATCAAACTTATGCAATTTAAATTGGTTTGATCATTGTTTGTGGCAAAAATGAACTAGTGAACGAATTCGACCCAAGTCTACCAGTGAACGAGTTTGACCCAAGTCTACTAATAGCCACTTTGCCATATTTTAAAATTTGTATTACATTATAGTTTTTAATGAAATTTTTAAAAGTATATGTATGTGTGTATGTAAATTCTATTTCCAAATTGTGTGTAACAATTTTTTAAAGAAAATTTTAGTAGTTTTTATTTTTGTTATTATAGTTAATAATTATTTCTTTGCACAGAAAATATCATACATACACAAAACAGTCTATTACATTTTAGTTAAGTCTGATAGTTAATAGCAAGACAGATTATAAACGACGTATTTAGTAGCCAGGACCACGACGTTGCAATAGAACGTTCAATCGACAATTTATATTGTAAACACAGTTTCATATTTTATTGTTATTTTCCATAAAAATTGTGGATCGAACATTTTTTATTTCGACATTGTGAGCCTGGCTATAAGTCAATTCCCTGTGAATATTACAGGCGTGGCGTCTTCTTCGTTTTAATTTGTCTTGCCTTGGTTTATTGAAAGTTAAATTAGTTGCCCATTTTGTATGAAGATAATTATAAATTTGTTACATCTTTTTTTATTGCTTCTAATACATTTTGTTTCATCTAAAAATTTAACAATTTGGCCATCTAAATATTTATATTTTGCCACTGTTGCCTCTTTATGAAATTTAACACTTTTACTATTTTTTTAGTTTTTTTTTTTTAATTTAATATTTTATTGTTCTGATATCATCGTTAGTTTTTATCTCACATTATTAAATCTACTTTATGACTGTTAACTATTTGTTTTGTCAAGTGTTTAGAAAAAATTACGCTAATAATAATTTTAAGATTTAATATCGATTTTTCTTCCAAGCCATTTTTTTAGTTTGGAAACTTAAGTTGAAAGTAAATACCTGGGAACCTCACAAGCCAAAATATTCAATTTCGATTTTATTATTTTCCTAGCAAACAAACTAATGCTACATTTGATTTATCACTGTTTCTACAAAATGTCTGCCATTATCACGAGTAACTTTTGATTAAAAGAGACGATCGAACGAAATCGGAATCGTTCAATAGTTCATTTTTGACACAAACTTATAATAAAATTCATTAGACTTGGTCGAACTCATTCAGTCATGTAAATTAAATGGATTTGATCATAATTTTGTGTCAAAAACGATAGACCGAATGCTTTTCGAGCCAAGTCTAAAAAATATGTAATTAAAATGGTTTTGATTAGACTTGGGTCGAACTCTTTCAGTCGGTCGTTTTCGACACAAACCTATAATAAAATCCATTTAAATTACATGGGTTTGTGTCAAAAACCAGCTACTGAATGAGTTCGATAAGACTAATTTAAATTTCATGGGTTCGTATCTGAAGCGAGCTACTAGACTTGGGTCGAACTCGTTCACTAGTTCATTTTTGCCACAAACCACTGATCAAACCCATTTAAATTACATGGGTTTGATCATTGGTTTGTGGCAAAAATGAACTAGTGAACGAGTTCGACCCAAGTCTACGAGCTACTGAAAGAGTTCGATACAAGTCTAAAGGTGGAAGTACATAACACGCGTTCAATGCGCTAATGCGATACACGCGTCTGTCAAAAAAGTTGAAATAGTGTGTTTTCATAAGGCAAGTTACATAGAGAAGTTCAACTTTACAAAATGACAGCTAGTGTTGGCAGATTCATAATTAATTAAACAATGGATAAAAAAAATTCATTAAATATTTAAATAAAAATAAAACGTAAATGCAAGACACAAAAATAGCCGGCAAAGGCTTTAAATTTTACAACTAAAAAAGCCTCAAAATCGTGGTGTGTAACTTTCCATTTGTATAGCGTTAAACACTTAACAAACCAGAAAAGTAGACTTGAGTCGAACTCGTTCACTAGTTCATTTTTGCCACAAACCAATGATCAAACCCATGTAATTTAAATGGGTTTGATCATGGTAAAATTATACTAGGTACATGCACGACTACAACAAAATTACAACACCAAAAAACACATGCATTTTGTTGGTATAAACAAACGTATAATTGTCAGAAACAGATGCCTTTTGTTTATAAAAATAACAATTACAGGGTAACTAAATTACAGGTAAACTAAAGTACAATTGCAGACGCGGCATTTATGAATCATTATAGTCATTCAGTGTTGCCAATAGGTGTGTAATTACACAGAGTGTGCAATTACTCTCATGTGTAGGCCATGTAATTACATTCATGTATAATGTGTGTAATTCTACTGTGGGTTGTATTTCTATTTATTTTTGTTTTAATTTTAACCTACACAAAAGATGTGTAGTGTAATTTTCTTTCACATGTAATTGGAAACACAGCCATGTGTAATTTCATTGGCAACACTGTAATCATTTTATGCACACACATACACTAACATTTTTGCAGCCTGTAAATAAAGTTTGACAACTTTTCGTATTGTATACATTAACAGGCTGGGCTTGTGCATGTACCTGTTATAATTGTATCATGGGTTTGATCATTGGTTTGTGACAAAAATGAAATAGTGAACGAGTTCAACCCAAGTCTACAGAAAAGCGTTGCCGCGTAACATGTGGTATGTACCTCCACCTTAATGGGGTTCATTAGAGGTTTGTGTCAAACACGAACGACTGTATGGGTTCGACCAAACTCTACTACACTTGATACTCGATGTTCGAATGCAACTCGTAGTAAGGGATAAACTAGCGTCCAATGGCTCTTTTGAACTAAAATGAGCTGTTGGAAATAAGCTCGGTGAAAAATAGAGCTGGGACCAAATCGTTCAGTCGTTCGTTTTAGACATAAACCTAGGATCAAACTCATGTAATTTAAATGGGTTTGATCATAGGTTTTTGGCAAAAATTAACGATTGAATGAGTTGGACCCGGCTCTAATACTTAAGTCTAGTAAAGCTGGGTCCAACTCGTTCAGTCGTTCATTTTAGACACAAACCTATGATTAAACCTATGATCAAACCCATTTAAATTGCGAGGGTTTGATCATAGATTTGTGGCAAAAATAAACGAATGAACGAGTTGGACCCAGTTCTAAGTGAAAAACGTCAATGTAAAATAAATTGGTTTGAAACAACTTTTGATTCGAACACGTACTAACTACTTCAAAAAAAGCTATTGGATACAACTCTAGGCTAGACTCATGTCGAACTAGCTCGGTTGATTTAGACACAAACCCATTTAAATTTAAAATTGATCATTTCATACTGACCAACTGAACGGCACAAGTTAGACTTGGGTCGAACTCGTTCACTAGTTCATTTTTGCCACAAACCAGTGATCAAACCCATTTAAATTACATGGGTTTGATCATTGGTTTGTGGCAAAAATGAACTAGTGAATGAGTTCGACCCAAGTCTAGCACAAGTGTACTAGTAAGGGCGTCAAATTTTCATACCACTTATATATACATATGTATATATATTATATGGTATGAAAAAAAGAAGTACTTTTAAAGTAATTTGTGTTAATATATATTTTACTTTACATTTATTTGCACTTCCATTTAGCGATCCCCAAATTATTGCATCAGATAATAATTTAGAACAATATTTGCAGACATGCCAGTTATTAAAAAACAGTGCTGCCAAGTCGGCATTTTCGAACTTGAAACTTTGATTGTGCCGCACTATTATTGAAAATTATTCATTAAAAACAATGTCTTGGTGAAAGTACTAGAAATATTTAATTTCATATTTCATCTTATCAAATGTAATTCCCAATTTTCACGAGGCAATTTTACTTGCGCAAGTCATAAATTTTTTTATTAAACTTGCTGTAGCGTTTAGATAGAGCAAGTTTACCCGACCATTTTATTTCTTTTTATTTGAAGCAAATTAACAATTGTTATTAATAGTCTCACAAAACAAACACTTCGAGCCACAATGAATTTTACAGACGAAAAACCAGAACAGAAAACAAACACAAATGAAAAGGAATGTCAAATTTGATATAGAGCGAATGATAGAAAAAACAGAATTGCCATGTACAGGCAAGTCTGTACGGCAATTCTGCTGGTTTTTACACTCCTCACTTCTTTGTTCGTCAAATTCAAGACTTGCGCAAGTAAAATTGCCTCGTGAAAATTGGGACTAACAAGTTCTTAACAAATTTATGTATATTTTTTTTCAACTAAGAATATATTTATCGCATCTCATGCATTAAACACATTCACCACAGCAGGCTACCGACTACAAAATGTCAAGGATAGAATACACATGTTTATATGAGAGTGATTCTTTTGAAGGCAGCAAAGCAACATGGCGGCAGATTGTTGTCTATGCTGATTTTGTCGCTGTAGTCCAATTAAACTAATTTCTATTTCTTTGGCGACAATGAGAAAATTGAGTGTTGCCAGTATAATACAAAAGTTGAAAGAATGATATCGTACAATTATTTCATATTATTTAACAGAAACAATATCCAAAAATTGATGTAAAGCATAAATTGATTCATTTTTATACATTTACGTTATATAAGTACATTTCGAAAGAGTAATTTAATTTTTATAAATGCGAAGCATTTGAAGGTGGCAATACTGAACTATATACAGATGGTGCTGCTGCCATCTCCAAAATAATTCAGTAGCTGGCTACGAGGCGACAAATGCTGCTAGCGGCATTTGAAGTAGTGTATTCGTGTAGCCTGCTGTGGTGAATGCGTTTAATGCATCACATGTTGACAAGCCATCAATTCTCAATTCAATCGGACCATGATAGGCCATAGTTAGGGCAAAATTATGTACAGGAAAAATGTTGTGCTATTTATTCTGCACAAATATGATGCAAAAACGTTTAGTTCTTTTGGGTGAAAAGTGCTATGCGCATGTCAGTCTATCAGAAACTGACGTTGGAGCGAATAATATACAAAATACTTTCGGCATCCCATAAATTTTTTGGGTGGTCTAATGTACATCTGTATACAATTAGTAAACTAATAAAGTTTAAGTTTATCAAATGAAATTTTAATAACTCGTGAGGTTTTTTATTGCACCGTTGCATTCTATGAAACACAAATTCGATAATTAATTTCTACTAATCGGCAGGCAACATTTAATTTATTTGAAAGTTTTAAAGTTAATAAATCTTTCATTTCAATTCCGAAAATAATACACGTAATGTAAACAGTCAATAAGACTTTTTAATGGAACTGTAAAATATTTAATTCTGTGATTTGCTGGAAATGTTTTATAATTTTATGGTTTTAGTTGTTTTTTTTTTCTTTGAATTTTTCAATTACATATGTATCAATATTTTCAACTGATTTGTTTGGATCACAATTTCTTTTGAATTATTTCTTGTTTTGATCAAATGTTAATCACATATCAAATCACTCTTACAGTAACGTATACAAAAATATAAAATATCCTATTTGCGTGTTGGGAGAGAGAGAGGTGGTTTTCGTTATATATTAATTTTTTAAATTTTTTTTTTAAATATTTTTTTAATATTTTTTTTTTATTTTTTTTTTTTTTTTTTTTTTTTTTGTGAAGCAAAGGAAGAAAATTATTAATTTAGCTATTTAAAGACTAATTGCTAACATATAGATAATAATAATAATTATAATAAAAGTATATATTAAACACCATTTTTATTGTAGTCTCAACTAAATTTTTTTTTAGGTTTAATAAAATTTTGTGATTAAACAATTTTTTTTACCGCTGGATAAGGAAATAAACAACGAAATTTCAAATTTAGGCTCCTATTAAAATTTACAACTACATAAATGGATAGTTTAGTTGTAGTTGTAAAATTTTTATTATGGATTGCAACTTTTTTCACCATAAGGCAACTGCTTTTATCAGTTGTAATTATTTATTTTGGTTTTTATTTCGAGTGTTGTATTAGTTTTGCTTCATTATTCCAAACGTCAACCAATCCCATTTGTCAACCAATATTGCTGCCACTTTCATAAAACATGAAATCTAAAAAAAAAATGCAAGGCCAAAACTAAAACTATTTAAAATGTTTTGTGGTGGCTACTATAGCTTCAAAAAACGTAGCATAGATAAAAAAACCTTTTCTTTTCGAGCATTGTTTCGAATACATTTAAAATTTGAGGGTGGCGTTGGCTGAAGTAGTTAGCACGTTGACTACAAAACTGAAGATCCTGGGTTCAATCCCTGTATCCGACAGTCATCAAAATAAAAACATCACGCATTTTTCTGATGTGAGTCCCTTTGCATCAGTTGTTGTAGGAAAGTTCAAGTGATGAAGGCATAGTCACTGGTCACTGAACTATACCGACTTCAGTAGATGCTAATCCTAATGTAACATCAGAGCGCCCTCCTTCGCCGGTATTGTGTAGCAAAATCATTGGCGAAGTAAAATAACCAATAAAATGGCTACTAAACACAGATTAAAAATTTAATACGCCTCCTTTAACACCAGAAGGCGCTGCAACACTGCATTATTAAAAAAAGCGTGCAAAAAAAAAAGATTTGTAAAAGAATGAAGCTTTCTTATATCTCTTTCACCACCTGTCTTCTATCACTATCCCTTTCCTAAAGAAGGTAACACCTAGTAATAGTAGTAGGCATTAATTGCCTGAGTGTTACTTCTCTTTTATGACAACACGGCAACTCGGTTGCAGCTTGTTGTCCATGCTGATTTTGTTGTTGTAGTCAAATTAAAAAAATTTCTGTTTTTGTTGGCGACGATGAGCAATACAGTGCTGCCAATATATATAATATAATAAAAAAAAATTTAAAATAATGTGTGATATCTTAAAATTATTGCATCATCATTATGTAGAGAAAATTCATTATTTTACTTTTTTTGTGAAATATTATGATGCAGCTGCCGTTTCAAAAATAATTAAACAAGTACAATAGCTTGTACTTGGCTACAAGTACAATAGCTTGTTACATGTTTAATACACTTTGAGGTTTGCTATTTTTATTTTCATACTAAAAACAAGTATTACTAGACTTTTTACACATTCTTGTTAAACAAACCAGGCGGAAAAATGAGATTTGCGAATTTAAACTCACAAATGAGTTAAAAATTTTACATTTTTCAGCACAGCAGCCGGCATTCCATAAGCCATACCCAACGAAGATCGAACATTGAATGCAACTCCTACTAAGTACATAAATCTATAGAATAACGTTTCTTTTTGCAATATTTACAAAAAAAAAAAAAAAAACTATTGCAATGTAGAAATATCGAACCTTTTTTTAATATAAATCAAAGCAAATTCATATAAGGTATACTCAGCTCAATTCGCTTTGAAAAATTTATAAGTTTGATGTTAAAAAAAATTTACTGAAATATGGTTGTTGACATCTAACGGTGGAAATAGTCACTTGAACAGTTTAGCCCACTTAATATGAATTCGAAAATAGAAAAAAATCGATTAATAAATTTTTTTTAATATATGTATATTAAGAAAGATTATTAATTCGAAAATTTAAAAAAATCAAATATTAAAAAAAATTAATGACAACCTTAACTTCCATACAAATACAGGATAAATATGATAATTTGTACAATTTTAATTAGAAATTAAATTTAGTGTTTTGGGACTACAATAAGAATGTGTTTAATGTCTAATTCCACTCAATTTTTTTTTTAATTTAAATATTGGAAATAAAATAAATAATTTTAGGCTTCCTATTAAGTTGTAATACTTGATTTAATTAATTAAATAATTCGCTGTCTCTATATATTATTAACATACAGGGTGGTACGGTACTATGTATTTGGAATAATTTATTTTCCACGTTGCTAATAATTTATTTTATTTTTTTATGTTAGAAAACCCTGCCAAAACAACAATTATATTAATTTTAATATCATTAGTAATAACAATTAATTAAGTTTACATTATTTATTTCAATTTTATTTTTTCATAGTTTTACTTTATTATTATACTGTCATCACATATATATGTATTTTGTGTTATTTTTTTTCATGATCTAGACCTTTCAAAATTAATTTTTTATTCATTATACACATAATATTAATAATATTTTTAGATTTTAACTAAACATCAATTTCTACAAAATTTAGACACAGACAATTTTCTTAATAATTTTTTTTAATTGATTGATTTTAATAAATTTTGAAATGCATAAATAATTTTTATCTTTGCTTTAATTTTAAGTTTTCTTTTTTACTTTCTTCCAACTTATTACTTTTCTCTTGTATGTATAATCTTTTTAATTATTTTGGTGTTTTTTTTTACTTTTTATTGCAATTTATTATTTTTTATTTTTTATTTTTATAATTTTTTTTTAATGAATTCTTGATTGTTGTACTCTATAAAGCTTTCAGAAAATTGGAGAGACATCAAAATTAATTGGCGTTTTCATTCGTATTTATGCTTATTTTGCAACAACAAAAATATACTAATGTACTAATGTTTTTCAACTCAAATGAGCATATCTGTGGCAATATGGAATAGTAGCTTAAGTATATTTAAAGAAATTTAGCCAGTTGGAGTTTGCAGTGGTTAAAATTAATTAAAGGATCTCACGAAGGTAGCATCATGCTTTAGAGACTTTTAATCTCTTACCGGTAGCTTTGCTTTGCTTAAGTATACTTAAGCTACTGTTACATATTGCCACAGATATAAACTACCTGCCTTAAAGTTTGGAATAATTAATATTGTAGAAAATATATGTATTTATTTCTAAACTTTATAAAACTTTCACGAATTAAACTATAAGAACTACAACCAAATATCATAATAAATTTCAATGCAACAAGAATCTTTTTGGAATACAAAACGAGAAAATTTAGGAGAACAACCAGCATTTTAAAGCCAGTACCAGCGTCTCAATGTGGATTCAGCCATGTTGCCCGAACAACTTTCAGCTTGAATTAGTTTTATCAAAGCATATTCATATAAGGTAGACTCGCCTAAATTCACTTTACAAAATTCATACTTGAGGGTGTCAAAAAAAATACAAACTGCGAAAATAGTCAGCTGATCAGTTGAGACCACCTAATATGAATTCGCCTTGTGATTTTATTTTACATTCTGTCCGAACCGAATTAATACCACGTGGTCTCGATTTGAAACTCTGCATATTCACCTTGCATCAGGAAAGGCATTGAGAAATTTTAAAATTGTGCCAACAACTTTAAAAAATTTTATTTTTTTGACCTTAGTTGTACTAAAGGATATTTTTTAGTTCAAATTACATATTTTTATTTGTTTTTATTGAAATAATCAACTTTGTTCTGACTACCGAATCGTTTTCACAAATTTTCTTGTAAGTTGGAATGTTAAATCATATGGTTACACCTGTTTGAGTTGAAATTTAAAATGTACAAGTTAATAGCATTTGCTCTAGCATTCGAATTTAGAAAAAAATTATTTGTAAAAGGACAAGTTCACATATTTTGATTTTCTCGCTGCGTTTTGCTTTCACAGGACTGTTTTCAAGTGAGAATAATATGAGTTTCATAGTTCAAAAGTGAAACTGGGGAGATTAATTAAATGTACTTAATTAGTCATTGGTGTACTATTGTACTTTCCGAGTTTGAATAGTAGCAAAAAAGGTACAATTGTACCAACTTTGCCTTCCCTGCATTGTATATTCCGAACAAAGTTGAACTGAGTTGCTACTACTTTTAATTTTTTCATGCAAAATTTAACTGAGCTCTTATATAAAATAATAGAAAAAATTAAAAAAATTAAACATTTTAAACCCCCCCGATTTATCCACAAGAGATGTGATATCTTCTAAATGGCTGGACCGATTAGCTAAAACTTGTCTGTACGTGGACTCGTACACTACAAACTTATAACACCTCTTTTTTTGGTTGGGGGTTAAAAATAAAAATTTTTGGAATAAAATGTAAGTAGAATTTAACGAAACGGTTGCTTTAAAACTTTTTAAAATAATAATCTTTTTATTTAATACGGTAGCTTTCATTTTCTGGATAAATTACCCAAAAGTGATGAATACTGGTGCAGAAAACTCTCAGTAAAAAAAATTTGTTTCCGGAAAACATGGGTGAATTCACCTTTTGAAAATGTTACTATTCTTTCCACAAGGTCCTTTAATAATGCCCGTTATTTTTGCCCACAGTTACATATCTATTAGTGTACAATGTCTATTCTTTAAGTTAAATTAAAAAAATATAATTTTTAATTTTAAGTCAAATTTGTAGGTAAAAAATCGTATATGGATGGCTTAATATAAAAAAGGCCTAACTTGAATTTTCGATATTTTACAGGAGAAGCAAAAAACTGAAGAAAAAATAAAGCATTTACATGCAGAAATAGTTTTTAAAGTTGCCATAAGTCCTTGATTTTGAACAATTATAAGTTGTCGCCCAGAAAACATTAAAAACACGATTTCGAAAAAAATTGAGTTAGGCCCTTTTTAAGTAAATTATCTGTATGTAGAAATTACATGACATACCTCGTGGCAAGTAGTTTATCTTTACGTTCTTTTAATTAAAAATCTTGTAAATCATTATTTATTTTAACAAACATTTAATATAAGAAAAGCAAAATGTATTTATGTGTTATATATTCTTAAATAGTTTGAATATTTGCACTGCCATTCATAAATGATTGTTAAAGTTAAAGTATGTTTGAAAACTGCTTTCTCATGAAAACAAATCGTACATTAAACCCAACTAAAGTTTAACAATCTTTTTTAAATGCGAGTACTATTATTTCAATAATTTTTTTTTTTACAATCTCTGAACATAAAAAAAAACAAAAATAAACTAAAAAAGAAATTAATTGATTAATTATTTTTTCAAATTTACTACTGTTCTCGGTCTTTGTAAAGTTTTCAGTCAATACGTTATATTTTTCTAACAGTAACCACTTCACAGTTTTCAGAATATGTACATATGTAATACTTTTGCAGAAAATTTAATTTTGCGGTTGTTGTTTTTGTGTAAGAAAAATTTGTTTTTTGCCTAAAATATTGCATAGTTTATAAATTTGGTTTTGTTTTATAAAACTATTTCTAAATTATCGCTGTTTTGTAAGATTTTATTTAATTTTTGTTTTGTTGTTAAATTTATTATGTTTATGGTGGTTTTAGTTACATAGTTTACGTTTTTAGAATTTATTTTTCTTTTTTTGTTTTCTTTTGTGTTTTGAGTATGTAAAAAAGCATATTATTTTATACCGAGTTTAATTTCAATTTACTTGTTTATGTTTATTATTTTTATAAATTAATCATGTCTCTAAGTAGAGAAAGGAACTTAAAATGTATGTATGTATTTATGTAAAGATGTCAAGTTAAAAAAAATGTTTTTTTTTTGCCAATTCGTTAGTGAAATGATAATAAATTTTGTGCTAGAAAAAACGATTACAGCATAAGTCGTCTCGAGAAAAATCGAACGATTTATATGTTATACAAAATTCTACAAACAAAGCTATTTAAGTGAAATCCGCATGTCTCTAACGAAGTCTACTATAAAGATATAAACAAAACAATATTGATCCTAGTCATAGAAAAAAGTCCAATAAAATTTGTAATAAGCGCCAAATTATACTAAAAACAACATTTTCATAATACTGTAATATTAACTTTACGACAGAATGATTTTAATTTGCCCGTTTTGAATTTTTCGAATAATCGTTCATACGTTAAAAGTGATTTTTTTCGAAACTATGATTTTCGACTTATCCCAGCAAAAAAAGTGAGGAAAAAGAAGTAGAAAAAACACCACATCTACTGAATCAAACCACTTCAAATTTAGGTTAAAAACCAATGAATTTTACATTGACGTGTCATTTGACATTTTTTAAACTCAATAAAAATCATGTTTTTGGTGCTATAAAAATCCGAAATTCGGGAGTGAAAATAACTCACTTCACAAAAGTAGTTAAAAAGTGATTTTTATTCAGTGATTAAAATCACTTGTATGTGGTTTGAAAAGAAAACAGGTTCAATTATTTAATTTTTTGTTATTTTATTCCATTGCTATTTTTAATAATGAAAATTTTTTGATTTGAAAAGACTTAAATGTATTTGGCTTGAGCCAAAAAAGTAATGAATTTGCTGAAAACAAAGTAGTGATTTAAAATTCCATTTGATATGTGGTTAAAAATAACTTATTTAACATCTAAAAATATGCATTAGATACTTTCGAAGTAATTTAAAAGTGGTTCGTAAGGAAGTACTCCTTTTATTTTATGCTGGGATGATATTATCGCTTTTTGCTTCAGAATTCTTCTATTTTGAAACTGTTACTACAATATAGTGTTGCCATATTATTTACATTCCCAGGTAGAATTAAAATTTATTTTCTAGTTCCTAGTTTTATTGTTATTTTAATTTTTTCTTTTGTAACTAACGGATGTATTTTAAAAATATTAATTTGTATTTCAAGTCAGCTTTAGTCAACATTTTTATGGAAATCTTGTTTTAACATACACTTCAAAAGCAAATTATTTTTTTTAGAATACGGCAGTAAAACGTTAAATAAAACAAAATAATCACCCTTAATTCAGTTGTCAACATCGACATCACGTCAATACAATACCGAATAATTGTTGCTTGTCTACTCGCTCTCAAGAACAATTTTGTTCTATTGGCAGTCCATTTTTGTTTCCAGTCAGTTGTCTTCGACAACTGGTAGACAGGCCCAAATTTTTTAGTATTGTATTGGCGTGACGTCGATGTTGTAAACTGGAATAAGAGTGAATATTTAGATATCTAAATGCTTTCTTAATGCTTTTCATATGCGCTGTCTTTTCGAAGAGCTTCTAAAGGAAGATATAATTCTTTTAAAACGGAAAGCAAAGATCTGAAATTACTCGGCTATTAAAATTTTTCTAAAACGATCATTAAAGTCAGACTTCATTCAGGCAGTTATAGATAAAGGAGGAAAAAATAACTTTTAATTTTAACGCGATTAAATAATATGCCATAATAAAATTATGGGGAACTACTAGAGAAAATTATTCATAAACTGAGCGAAAATAGCACTTGAATTTCTTTATTTGCTACATATTCTTGAAGCAAAATGATCTCCGATTAACTGTTAAAATATTTTCTGCATGTACCTGTTAAAATATTTTCTGCATGTACGATATATTGAAAAGCTTCTTGCGAAATCGTAACTCATAATAAGTGCTTCCATTAGATATAAAAAGGATTGTTGGAAGTCAAGTTTTTATCCATCCCCTTTTCCCTTTTTCTCATTCCCACTATTATGAATTACAATTTCTCGGTGGGAAATTTCCCGGGGAAAAAAATAGGTACATATTCTAAATGAGGGAAAGGGAGAATTTTATGCGAGTTTTTTAGGATTCATCTTAGAAAAGTTTAAGTAATACCTCTTTTACACACGGAAAGTTTACTTTGCAAAGTCTCAATTCAGCTGGAAGAAAGACAGAAGAGAAAGTGTTCCTCCCTCTGTCTTTCACCCAGCTGAATTAAGACTTTGCAAAGTAAACTTTTCGTGTGTAAAAGGGGTGTTACCAACGGAATTTTATCAGCCCAATTATGAATTTTCCCGGGAAGTTTTTTCTCTTCTCAATCATTTGTTCCGGGAAAATCTCTCCTATTCTAAATAGCCGGGGAATAAGCAAATACGGGAGATGGATCAGCTGTTTAATGTTTACATTATATGCCGTGACCAAAATTAGCAACTTTCAACAAGTTCTTACAGTTTAAGAGAATGAAAAGTGGCTGCCATTAGCAATAAACTCTAGCCGATAACGATAAGAATTACATTTTTCATGAGAAATAATTCAGCTGCAATAATTCTCCACTACGACTCATACATTAGGAGAATTTTCTACGCTTCTGGATGTCGCACTATTTAAACTTATCCGTTTAACATGACACTGTGTGAATAAAAATACTTTTTGTAATAGCAACACTTTTTATTATCGCATTTTAAGGTCCTCACTTTTATCAATTAGTCTATATCTAATACAAGGTCATCATTATTATCATTTGTGTTTTTATAACTGAGAACCTAACGAACAAAACCAGACTGGTCCCGTTAACTGTTTTTTTACAGGACAGACAATTTAGTGAACTACCTATACATATATAGACTAGCAAGGGAAAGCCAGTTTTCGTTATTTTTTTAAGGAATTATCGAACTGGTTTTGATTGAAAATTTTTGGCAACTTCATAGATGATAAAAAATAATCATTTACTGAGGACATGTCTCGTGTAGTTCGCCAGATCGTCAAATATGAATTTGGGAAGGATTATATTAAAATTTTAATTTGATAATATTCGGCCCTGTACTGTAAACCGAATAGATTTGAAATCGCACGATTTTAGAAAACTAACTCCGACAATAGGAATATTTTTTCAGACTTTTTATAAATTTTCTATTACATATACCTAATTTACATTAAGCATTTTTTTCATGAAATTAGTTGCATGAACATTTTTTATTTGTCAATAGGAGGCCTCGAGGAGCAACTTATATCAAAAAAGTTGTCAAAAATGCATCAGAGATTCAATCTACGCCCTCTTTTTATATAAAATTCTCTTTTATAGCGCTGCAATTAGCAAATAGAAAAAGTTGCGTGCAACAAAATTCATGAAATTTCATGAAAAAACGCTTAATGTAAACCAGGTAATACATACTTATATAAATTCACAAATATAATATCTAAAAGAAAATTATCGTGAATGATTTTAAGAACGTCTGCTGGGACCATTATTAATATTTTGGAAAACGAGAAATTTACTCGGATTCGGTTTACAGAACAGGGCCAACTGTAAATTTTTCATCACATATATTATCCGACTTATCCATAATAATTTTGCTTATAAATTGTTTATAAAACAAATTTTGTATGAAAAATTGCTTCATAAACATCTTATAAAGCAAAAATATTGTGTATGAATACATATAAAGTTACCTAAAAGTTTGAAATTTGTTACATTATAAATTTGTCTAAAATTCATTTAAGTTTCTTTTAAAGAAAATATATGCAAATAACATAAAAAATATGTCTGAATTTAAAATGCTTCCATAAAAAAAGGTAAACAAGTACTTTTTGCTTGAATACAATAATGTAATTATCAAAAAATCCTAAAGAAATTGGCGATTTTGAATCAATACTAATATTCTGTTATAAACTAAGCCATTTATAGTTATTAAAATAAAACTTTGTTTTATATCAAATGAAATGTATATTAAACATTTCAACTAAGACAATATGTAATTGCATAAATATGTATGTATGTAGTATTTAAATGCGTGATATTTATAATAATAAAAATGAATTAAATTAATAACTTTTTAAGTCATTTTATTGATGAAAGGCAAATAAAAAATTGTTATGAATAGAAAATATATTTAATATTATGTTTATTGGCGTATTTTATAATTTGTATAAATTGCTACTGAACTTTACGAAAAAAGCGAAATTTCTTTTGTTAGTTGCTAACGTAAATTAATTTTTAAATATTACAGGAGAAGTGCGCGAACAGACCTATTGCGTCTACGTCTTCTTCATCAAAAAAAAAATATATATATAGATATATGTATACATAAGTATATATGTATGTATGTATATAAATACAGACAATATATATATATATATATACATATATATACTATATACCCATGTACATATATTTTTTATCTGTGTATTATTAAAAAGTTTCTTAAGAATTATTTCTTTAAAATTTAATACATCCAAAAAAATTTATTATTTGTCATAAATATGTGTAAGTATATATGTACCTAGTTTGTAAGATATATAAAAAATATATATTTATAGAAAAATAAACATAAAATAAAATTTTAATTGATATTATGTACTATAAAAAAAATTAAATAAAATCTGGCCTATTTTTATGCAAAGACGCTCTAAATTATCAATTTGTTAATAATAAAAAAAAGTTAAAACTAGTTACTAGAGTGAAGCAGGTAGAGAAATTTAATGTATAATTTTTTATACATTTGCTTTCAATAATTTTTTGAGTGATTTTTTTCACAAATTGTTATTTTCTTCTTCTTATGTTTCAATAAATTTGTTTAAAATATGTGTTACCTATAATTTGTTGTTAAGTTTTTGTTTGTATTTTGTGGTTTAAATTTTTTTTTCAAGTTATATAAAGTCAAATACACTTTCTTCACTTAAATAAAAATAAAATAAGCAACTGCCTACCTTTTTTTTTTTTTGACTGCGATACAATTTTTATGATTTCTAGAACCGATCGATTGTGCCCTGATAATGTTTCGTTTCGAATGTTGCTTAAGTGTGTGTTGTTGCCACTGGCATTTGACAATAGGGACATTCTGCTACTGAAATTGCACAGGAATCGCATAAAATGAAATGATTGCATGGTTCTAGTGTCACAGTACGATTATTTTCTTCACACTTCATGCATTTCTTAGCATTTTCTAAATATAAAACTTTTTCAACGTCTTCCAAATCTGTGCGTAGTTTTGACTGAAAGAAAAAAATTATTTAGCGTCGATTTTGCTTAATAATAAAGGAAATTAAGTCGATTTCCACCTACCTGTAGTTGCTTCAATTTTTGTATTGATAAATTTCTTAGCTCTGATGATAAATTCATTTGTATTTGTGCCGATTCGTAACGATCTTTCCATTCTAATGCTTCTTGCCTAGCGGAATTAAACTGCAAAAAGGAATTATCACTTTTGTAATTGCAATTGAAGTAAATAACAGCGGGTATTTCTTAGAAGTATAGAACTTTCAACTTAAATAAAACTGAGATAAATGGTGTTAATCGTCATGGATTTGTATTTGCCACTTCTCTTCTTTAACGAAATATTGAACAAATAAAATACAAATATAATACAGACATAAAGCTCAAAAAATAGTTTAATTAAAAATTTAATAATCACTAAAAACTTCGACGCCATAAGAAATATCCATTTTATTTGTGTATGTATTAATGTATTTATTTATTGAAATTTTTAGTAAAACTGTTGTTTGTTTCAATTGCGTAATATTTATTTCATACTAGCTACACCCGGGATGCTTCGCTACTCCCATTGTCTTTTCAATTTCATTTATATTGATTTGAAAGTGTTGCGCATTGGTGGTGCAATATGAAAATTCAGACTTCACAGTGTCACCCGCCTGAATATTCTGAAGATTCCCTGATAATTTCATCAAATACGGCCCAGCCGTTTTGGAGTCCATACGTTACATACATATATGCACACATCCTGTTTTATATATATATATAGATTTTTATCACTTGACAGTTCTAACTTGAGTTTATCTGAACAATGTTGTTCGGTTAAACTAAGATTATTATTAACTAGAATATCATTTTGTTTGAAAAACAATATTTTAAGTTTAAACTACCGTTAACTAACAAGTAGAGTTTATCTTTATGTTAAAAACTAGCTCTTAAGGGTTTTCAAATCAAAAAAATTTTATTCTTAACACTGGATCACACTATCGGCCCAATATACCGATTTTTGTCGGCTCACAAGGTGTCCCTGTGGCTGAGTGATATCGATACTAGCCTCTCAGTCCAGAGGTCGTGGGTTCGATTCCCGCCATAGACCCTGGGTGTTTTCTGCAGACAAGCTAATCTCTTCGCGGGTTGTGTTTATTAAAAAAAAAAGCAATGTGAGTCCGATCACAGGGGAGATGTGTAAACATCTAGTAATGAAAAATGTTCTTAAGTTGGAAGTACTATGCTTTTAGTAATATTTTTTAATTAATCAATTAAAAGTATCAAAACTTTCAATATTGTAAATACATAGGAATTTGCTGGTTTTTGTTTGTTTTATTTAACTTATTTGCTTAGTAAATGGACACACTGCTGTTTAATGAAATGTAATGCATGTAGTTATTTTACAGCAATGGTTTTCGAACTATACAGCGCTAGCACAATTATATGTTAGTGAAAATTAGTAGCTACTATTGTACACAAGATGGTGTTTATATGAAGCTGTTAAGTTTCTCTGTACTTCTTGTTGTCCGTATGAATTACAATCTCAAAGACGATGAAGACTTTTAGTTTGACAAGTTTAGGTTTTTGTTTTCCTTATTTTGCTTTGTTTTAGTTAATTTCTTATTAAAAGTGCAAAAAATATTTTTAAAAGTTATTAAAATTAAATGTTTTTTTATTTATTTTATTCATTTGTCTTTATTTGCCTATGATAACTTAATGTACGACAATTAGTAATAAATTCAGTAAAGTGCGACTTTGACCCGCGCACGAAGGGTTCCGTGCGGACACTTTAGCCTATATAACAAATAGTTTTGCCTTTTTTTCGTTTATTGCGTTTTTTTTGGTTTTTTGCGCCTTTTTTATTATTTTTACTGAAATTTTAGTGGTACTGCAGTGCTCATCTATGGTAAATGCATTTACTTTTTACTTTTTAATTCCTGTTGTACATCGTTTAGTTGTTGCTGTTCTTGTTGTTGTGTACGCATTGCATTGATTTTTTCAGCTTTGTCGTTTTTTTTTGCGGTTTTTTTTTCTCTTTTTGGGTTCTTTTAATTCTCGAAATTTTTTTAATTTTGGCGACTTTTTTCTGTTTTTGGGGTTTTTTTTCATTTTGGCGTTTTTTTTTTTGTTTGTTTTTGGGGTTTTTTTATTTAGGCGATTTTTTCATTTTGGCGATTTTTTTGTTTAAGGGTTTTTTTTTAATTTTTGCGATTTTTTTTATTTTGGCGATTTTTTTTCATTTTGGCGATTATTTTTCTGTTTTTGGATTTTTTTTCACTTTGGCGATTTTTTTCATTTTGACAATTTTTCCGGTTTTTCGCGATTTATTTTAGTCTTAGAATTTTTTTTTAATTTGGTGCTTTTTCAGTGTTGGCGATTTTTTTTGGCGATTTTTTTTAGATTTGGCGATTTCATATTTTTTGAGTTTTTAGTTTTACCGTTTTTGAAAATTTTAAGAGTTTTGCTCTTACGGTTTCCAAGATACAGCAAGATGTCAAAGTTACAAGTCAAAATTGCATTAACTGATGGAACACCCTTTAATTTAAATTTTTTTAATTTACTGTTAATTGTTGTAGTCTGTATAAAAATACATTAACTTTACAAAATTCAAGTGTATGTATATTACATGGGGTTTTAACATTTTTCGTTGCTCGTTTTGGAACACCCTTTAATTTTTAACTCTCATATATTTGCTGTTGTAGCGTAGCTCTTACGGTTCTCGAGCAAATACCCTGTAACAGAGGAACGGACAGCGAAGCGAAAGCAATAGGTTTCATTTTCACCTTTGGTGTACGGAACCCTAATAAAGCAATTATTATTTTCACCTTTGGTGTACGGAACCCCAATAAAGCAAAAAACCTAACGACCGTAACAAACAAAAACCAGCAAATTCCTATGTATTTACAATATTTTAAATAAATTTGTATTGCTTCTTTCAAACACTAATACACTCATACATAGCTCACACCGATTTGACAACGCTGTGTGCATCTCAGCAAAGAAATCTCAGCAAAGAAATCTCAGTGAAAAAGATTTTTACCCCCTAGCGTATAGATGTTTACACATCAAAAAGTCATAAGTAATAAGCCAAAATCGGATGGATTATTACTCAAGTAATTCTGGGTTTATTACTAATGCAGTGTGTTGCAATTACGTTCCTATATATTACAATTCCTTGAGATTATTTAACCATCTTTTCTTCTCAAACTATATACAAGTGATTTTGCTCACTTGTAGTGTACCTCACTTATAGTAGTGCACTGTAAAAGGAAATACTTGCATTGCTTTAAAGCAGTTCAATGCACAAGCCTAAAACAATAAGAATGCATGACATACTTTTGAGTCACAATATGAAATACTCATTCCCACTTTTGATTGGATGATTAAAATAATGTTTACCATTGTCATAGTAAAGAAAAGAACAAAAGATAATTTTAAATATGTAAACGTAGTTAAGAAGGATTAATTAAATTTGTAAAACTAGTATATATGTAAATAGAATGAATTATTGAATAAAACCAAACTTTGATTGAAAAACATAAACCGGCAACAACTCTGCCTAGTCTTATTCAAATTTTAATTTTTCTGGTAGTAACGCCTACTTATAAGCTGGACGACCCCCTGTACAGCTGTATAAAAGCAATAATGGGCATATAGGGAATTTATCTCGAACACTATTGGCACTTCACAACACATCATCTTTACAGAATATATAGCACTTCTTTAACTACTTTTGTGTGAAGTGAATTATATTCACACCCAAATTTGGGATTTTTATAGCACCAAAAACATTATTTTTATTGAGTTAAAAAAATGTCAAAAGCAAACCACTTCATCCAATGACACGTCAATGTAAAATTCATTGGTTTTTTAGCTAAATTTGAAGTGGTTTGATTTAGTAGATGTGGTACTTTTTCTACTTCTTTTTCCTCACTTTTTTACTGCGTATATTTTAAAGCTTTTACATTAGGTCTGTTCATGTGCTATCCTAGCAGAAACAAAATTACTCTCTTTTAGATACGAAAAAGTACTTGAACTTGCCAGAAAATTTTATTCATATTAGAACCATGGATGGAAATCATGATACAATTGTGCTACTTCTAAAGCATTTTGGATAATCTTGTTTGATAATATTTTAAATTACATAATTTTTTTAGTATTAATTTGTAAGAATTTTTTGCCTCTCAATTTTTTTTTCTCTCTCTTTGAAGCTCTCTCCTTGCAAACTTTTTGAGTTAATAAACACTTTCCAGTAAAAATTGTTACAAATTGGTAAAAATTTTTAGCAAATGAACAAACTAAATATTACGTATTATAATTAAATTTTTATTTTCCTATTTTTTTCTACCAAATCCACTTACCTTGCGAGTAATATCTTCTACACTTCTACTCAATTTTAGTAACTGAGCCTTAGTTGTCATCAATTCCAATGTCATGCGATTAACATCACCATTATTTTGCGTATGTAGCGATTGTAGTGAAAATGCATTTTTATTTGTAGTTAAACTGTTGCCCACCGAGCTACTATTCAGATCATCGGTTAATGTATTCAATTCAGATAAGCGAACTGATGGACTTATTGCCAAACCATCATTAAAACCAGGCGAAATGATATGAGATGGAAAGAAGAAATTATTACTACAATCATTTTGATTGGCAGCCGTTAGCGAATTGCTTAGTTTGTTTGAATTAGAACCGCCGTAATTGAAAGCATCAACATTAAACAGGTTGGAGTGATTGGTAGGACTATAAGGAATGTTGACCGCAAATCCACTCGAGTTAAAATCTATAATACAAATAAAATAAATGAGAAATATTATGTTTAGAATAATTGTATTAAATAGAATATCATACCGCCTATAGAATTGTTTAGAGCAGAATTCGGAATGTTTATGGGTGCTGAGGAACGATTCATTAAACTGCTATTAGCTAAACTGGCCGACAAAGCGTTATCACGTTGCTCATCTATGGAACAGGCTAAATAATAATATTACAATGAAAATATAATATATTAAGATCTCAAACGTACTTTTCAATTCATTTTCATTCCCTCTCATAAATAAAATGTAAACAAATTTTAGATAAATTAAATGCAAACACTAAATTAAATTAAACGTATGTAAATAGAAAAAAATTAAACCATGCTAATGCCATTTTGCTTAATATTTACTCTATTTCTTTTTTTTTAAATCAAATTCTGATTTTCTTAACTAAATTCTTGCAATTTATCCACAACCATAGGAAAATTAATAGAAATTTGATATCTTTGAACAAACACACATACACAATAATTGTTATTGTAATTGCTATATATTTTTCTTTAATTGATTGGTTTTTTATACTCACAAATTCTGTCCATTGGCAAAGAGAAGTTTAAATATTTGCTCTGATTAGCAGATTTTTCCAAAGCACTAACCAACATATTATTGGTAGAATCATTACCATCAATATTCAATAACTACAAAAAACAACATGATAAAATAATGATAAACATGTAAATGATATAAAATTTTCTCAAGATAAGCAGCAAAGAAAATAAAATACAAAATTCAAAAATGTTCACTTCACTATCACAGTCATTTGTTTGAAATTCTCTTCAAATGCTCTGTGTAGAGAAAATGTAGCAAGAGAAATTGTTGTTGAACAAAGTTTCATGAACATTTCAGAATGAAATTAGTAAGTGAAGTGAAGTGATATGAAGTTGGAGAAATACATTATACATAATGTTTTTATGTTAATTATGTTGAGTAAATAAATGGAATTCAGAGTATAGAAGGGTTGGTTTAATTCATATTGAGTTACATATTAGAATGATTTTGTGTTTAAAAAAATGTGTTACCAAGTGACGAACATTTTCTGCTGTTTTAAACTTCGTGTCGTGAATTTCGATATTTCGAAAATTCGCACAATTAAATTCAATTGACCAGCCGAACCATGAAGGTCATATATGGTTAGCAGGCAAATAATATTGCATATAAAAAATATTTCAATTTAATATAGAATTAAACTAAAACAAATAAAATAATATTTACATATAAAAAATATTTATGTACATGAACTTATATAAAAAAAATATCCCCGAACTGGCCAAATAATACTCCAAACGAATTCCGGCGAATGGAGTAACTGAATAATATCACAAAAATATCCAGTCAAATATTTAATTTTTTTTAAGAAAAACTTTTTAACAATAAACCCTGTGAAGACAAAGAATACCGTTGAAAATATCGCTTTAAAAACAACGTATTGAAGATTAAACAAGAATATTAAAAACGGCCTTAAAGAAAATTCATTTAAAAATCGGAAAATGCAAATCTAAAAAATTTACCATTTGGACAAAGTATGTTTGGAAAACGAACCCTTTGAAACAGTTTTTTAAGAACATTCGGCGAAAAAGTACTTTTTTGAAAAAGATTCCTTTTTTTTTGAAAAAGTACCTTTTTTGAAAAGTGCTTTTTATGACAAATTTAACTTTGGAAAAATTATGTATATTTTAGATAAAACACCTTTGTTTTCTTTTTGTTAAATTACTGGAAAAAAAATACTGGCTTGTGGCGAAAATTAAATAAATATACATACTTAATAGTAACAAACCAAAAAAGTTTGTCTTAAGTATAGGGTGTTTTTTTCAGGGGTATAGAACTTCGAATTGAAATAAAACACAAGAAAATCGTTTTAATGTCCATCAATTTGGCCTTATTGGAAGGATAATCTTATGCCATTAATGTTTAAATATGATTTCGGGCATGTGGCCGCCGCGGCTGGCTCGAATAAAGCCAATTCTACAGGTCCAATTTTCAACCACTTTTTCGAGCATATGGGGCCGTATGTTGGCAATAACGACACGAATGTTGGCTTCCAAGTCCCCTAACGTTTCTGGTTTGTTGGCGTAGACGAGCGACTTCACATATCCCCAAAGAAAATAATCCAATGGTGTCAAATCACACGATCTTGGTGGCCAATTGACAGGTCCATTCCGCGAAATTATGCGCTCATCGAATGTTTCCTTCAATGAATCGATTGTAACGTGCGCTGTGTGGCATGTAGCGCCGTCTTGTTGGAACCACAACTCATCCACATTCATGCCATCCAATTCGGGAACAAAATAGTCGGTTATCATGGCTCTATAAAGGTCTCCATTAACGGTAACTGACTCTCCAGCATTATTTGGGAAGAAGTATGGCCCAATGACTCCACCAGCCCATAGAGCACACCAAACAGTCAGTTTTTGTGGATGTAATGGCGTCTCAAGGGTCTCATGTGGATTCTCTTCACTCCAAATGCGGCAATTTTGCTTGTTGACGTAGCCATTCAACCAAAAATGAGCCTCATCACTGAACAAAATTTTGCGATGAAAATCAGCATCGAGATCAATCTCATTTTCGGCCCATACACCAAAATCACGACGCATTGCATGGTCTCGCGGCTTTAATTCTTGCACAAGCTGGATCTTGTAAGGTCGCAAGCCAAGATCTTTGCGCAAAATCTTCCATAAAGTTGATGGACAAAGCTCCAATTGCTGTGCACGGTGGCGAATCGATTCATTCGGGTCCTCTTCAACACTTTGCTCTACAGCGGCAATTGTTTCTTCGGTGCGCACTGTTCGACGTCTCTGCGGATGCGTATTATCACATAGAGTAAACGTAGTGCGAAAACGATCCATGGTTAACCGAATTAATTGCTCTGATGGACGAGCTTGCGGTAAACTTCGCGAACTGAACCATTATTTTCGAAATAAATTTGCACGATTTGCAAGCGTTGTTCTTTTGTCAACCTGTTCATGATGAAATGGCAAACCAAACTAAATATTAATCACTTGACAGCTGACAAAATGGCCGTCAGTTAAAAAAGTGATGCCAACTTAAAGTTCTATACCTCAATAAAAAACACCCTTTAGAACAAAAAATAAGCAAATTAACTAACATGTGCATAATTAGTAAAGAACAAAGGAGAATGGTAAGACTGTTGTAGATATTAGAGTTGGGCAAAAACGTTCCTTTTTGGGAATCGTTCGGAACGATCCGAAATATTAAAGGAACTAGGTCGTTCATTTCGTTCATCGTTCCTTTTTTTATTTTGAACATGAAATGAACGATGAACGAGAGAACTTCTCTGTCGCTCTTAAAAAATGTTAACAAATGCATGTCATGTATTTTAACGTTTAAGAATTGCTATTTGCTTATATGTATATTTTCGTATTGAGCAAATCATTGCTTTAATTATAATTAAAAAACCAATTATATATTAGCGCGTATAAATTTATTAAACAACATAACTCATTGTTTAATTAATTAATTGTCAATCTTTACACAAAAATATAAGCCTTGTATCAGAAATAAGTGGACGATTGTTGTGTAAAATGCTTTCGTGATGAAACATTAACTTGGTCGCAAATACCGGCAACTCCTGTCAAACTTCATGTGAGTACTTATAAAATCTGTAAACAATGCCTCAAACTTCATAAAAAAAAGAACCCTTCAACTATTCTGTGCATATGTGGTTGTAATAATAACACCACCTTGTTAAAAAAAATTTAGTCGGAACTATGAACGATAAGAAATGAAACTGTGTAAAAGTCCGAACCGATCCTTTTAGTGAATCGTTCAATGGAACTAGGTCGTTCCGGAACGACACAACTCTAGTAGATATAGAGATGGTAAAATTGAGCTTTCATTACAAAAAAGCTTTCAGGAAATTGAAATAAGATGAATCAAAATAATTCACATATTCCATTTGCAATAATGGCTAGGTATATAAAGCAGAAATCTACATCAACTGACACCACACACAGTGGACCAAACACACAAGAACGCTGATGATGAAGGTTTAGTGGCCTTCGAACGGCTAGCTGTTCCGTTCAACTATGTGTTGTCAAATAACTTTGGTGTTATTTGTTCATTAATAAGTCCCTATTTACACTGTGCAAGTCTTATTGCTAAGCTGATTAGTTTATTAGGAGAGAGAGACGGGGGGAAAAGAAACGTTGCTGTTCCCCTCGTCTCTCTCTCCATGAAACTAATCAGCTTAGCAATAAGACTTGCATAGTGTGTTTTGGGACTAATTATCACATATGATTTGGCTTAAAAAGCGATACGAAATTTAGCCTGTTCAAATCATAAATATAGAAACAATTGAAGTTCGAAAAATAATAATTAAATTAACTTGAAATATTTTTTTAAGTAATTATTAAAAAGGTTTTCTCTTAGAAAGTTTTTTTTTTAACATAAAAGTAATTTAACTAAAATAATCTAAATCATTTAGTAACACGCTGAGTTCGAGATGAAGGAACTTATTTTTTTAAACAGCATCCATAATTTGAGTAACAATGTGAAATTATGAATTTTTAATGGCCTTGAGAGACTATGTAAGGCATATGTATCGAGTTTTAAAATAAGCGTAGATGTTAGTATTGTTTTATTTAAAGGTATTAAATATTTGTTAATGGTGGGGAAGGGTTAGTGTTATGGTTATTTCTTTATGCAATAGACAAATATATATTATAAATGGTTTGGTATATATTCTATAAGCGAATATTAATAGTAGTAGTGGGGGTGGAGTAGGGATTTTAGTGAATTAAACAAAAGAGGGAAGATTTTGTTGCTTTGTAGTAATTTTTTTTTCATTTGTTCAAATTTGAAAAAAATACCTACATTTTCGCCAATTGTCATTAATCCTGTTTTGTTGTTTGTCGCATCCTTAGTTTTGATATCAGGCAAAGCATTTGATATTAAATCACTTAGAGCTAAATTTGTTGTAATCGCATCTAAATCACGCGGCTTGTCCTCAGTGATAATATATGCTAAGTATTCGTTTTTATTTATTTGATTTGTTTTTTATTGAATTTTGAATAAAACGTTTTGTTTTTTATTTTTAGTCAGGCAAATGTTGAATTTTGGGTAACCAATCAATTTTTTGTGAGATAATGATGATTTCGGTTATTAATAATTTTTTGCGATTTTTTTTATTGATTTGATACGTTTAGCAATTGTGATGCAGGATAAGTAAATAAAAAAAGAGTGAATAAAAGCACAAATCAATTTCTTTTTTCTGTTGAGTATTTTCAATTTGATTTCTACCAATTAATTTATATGTAGAATTAAAGATTTCTTGCAAAAGTAATTATTAAGAAAAGAAATGAAGAAATGAAAAGTATTTTACTAGGCAGGATGGATGAGAACTTTTTATATGTTATAAGTTATATTTCATAAGTTTGTAATTTTAATAGTACAAAAATATAATAACGTGCTACTAAAAAGAAATGTTTCGCAAGTGCTAATCAAATAAATCCTGGGATACTTTTTTGAGTGGCACAAGTGTCGTTATCACATTTCTATTTTTCAGCAATTTTATACTAGATTAAAGAAAATTGCAGTACAGCACCGACACTCGTAGTAAAGCTTATCAAACGTTCTCATCATTATGGAAATATATATACATATGTATTTTAAAAACCAGTATACACAAAACCAAAGATATATTAAAACAAAGTAAATATGTAGTATGAAAGAATTTTGCAAAATTTTAATCCAAAATCTTTTCATGTCCTCCTAATTAGAACCCGAATTTAAAACGTGAAACCTTATAAATATGTATATCAAAATTTAGATTAAATGGCCGAAAAGAAATTCTTAATGAAATTTTTAAGAGTAAGACATTACTAATTTCAATAAAATGGTTGTGGAAAAAAGCACACCAATTAAAATAATATACGCAGAGGAAATATATATAATTATATTTATATCTAAATATATGTTTAAATTATTCATAAAGGAAGTAAAAGGATAACCCTAGGTGACTAATATGCAACATATTTTAAGTACTTACGTTCAACATGAGCGAATGCACAAAACACACTTCGTGGACAATAACCGGCCTGTTGGACATCATTGCATTTGGTAGACTTATATATTTCCGGATGAAACTGTTGCTCCGTACGAGTATGACAATATTGACAATTATCGCCAGCTTCGCAATTGCTGGGTTCGCCCCATTCTTCACCGTGTTTGACATTGGGACAAGGTGTTGACCTAAAATTAAAAAAAAAATTCAATCGTTAAGTTTTTTACTATTGTTTCTCAGACATAATCTAACCTGTATTTTACTTTACGCGGACTACGTCTTTTGTCTTTACTATTATGATATTGAGGACATGCATAACCCTGTCTACACAATCTTGGTGGCCTTTTGCAAGGCTCAGTTTTATAGTTAGCCAATACATAGTTTGTATCCTGCCACTTGGGATCTTCGTTCATTAGATTCCTTTCCTTGTCTAGGGCATTTTGGGCATTTGCTCCATCTAATGTTAGTTCGGCATTTTGTAATGCTTCCAGTTCCTTAATATCATAAACCGGTGGCCTTTGATCTTGGGCACCATGAGCAAATGCACAATGGTGCCCATTTTTGACACAATAACCACGACTATCGGTGTCATGTACACACATGCATGTCTTGTAATAACGCAAATGATAGCGTCTTTCAGTATCGCCAGCGGTGCGATGCAAAAAAGGGCAGCTAAAATTAAATATAAAGTGTAAATTAAAATAAATAAATATGTATACATATATGTTTATACATATCCATATATACATATCGTTACCATAATATATAAAGGCCCTAACTCATTATTTTTTTCAAATCGATTTTTTATGTATTTCGATAGAACATTTAATAGTATAATAATGAGTTAGGGCCTTTCTATATTAAGGTAACCATATGGTATTAATCTGTTTAATATTTATAAGCATTTTATAGCTTTATTGGTACGCGAGGAGTGTCCGTGATGTAAATCATAAATGGTTTTTACAAAACATATACATATGTACATAAATACAGTTTATGCGCTTAAAAATATAATAAGATAAAGTATCTCTATTTTTTCGAAATCGCGTTTTTAACGTTTTCTGGTATTACATCATCCTTAAAGTACCTTATAGTTAAAAATAAAAGATTTATATATTTATGATTTGAACAGGCTAAGGTTCGTATCGCTTTTTAAGCCAAATTACATGTGATAATTATTAATGAACAAATAACACCAAAGTTAGTTGCAAATATTCTGACAACACATAGTTGAACGGAACAGCTAGCCGTTTTCGAAGGCCACTAAAACTTCATAATCAGCATTCTTCTGTGTTTGGTCCACTGTGTGTGGTGTCAGTTGATGTAAATTTCTGCTTTATATACGAAACTTTTTTGCAAATGGAATATGTGAATTGATTTGATTCATCGTATTTCAATTTGCTGAAATATGTTTTGTAATGAAAGCTCAAATTTACCATCTCTAAATTTACAACAGTCTTACCATTGTCGTTTGTTCTTTACTAATTTATGCACATGTTAATTAATTTGCTTATTTTTGATCTACTTAACATCTACTACTTGATCTACTTACATCAACTGACACCACACATAGTGGACCAAACACAGAAGAACGCTGATGATGAAGGTTTAGTGGCCTTCGAAAACGGCTAGCTGTTCGGTTCAATAATGTGTTGTCAGAATATTTGCAACTAAGCTTTGGTGTTACTTGTTCATTAATAATTATCAAATCTAATTTGGCTTAAAAAGCGATACGAACTTTAGCCTGTTCAAATCATAAATATAGAAACAAATGGAGTTCGAATAATAATTAAAATTAACTAAAAGATTTATGTTCACTAAAAAAATTGTTAACATCTCTCTGAACAATCTTAAGAAACCATCTACAAACGCAGCAGTTTACCAACAATTATATTTAGAAATTTACCATAATTTAAATGATCATACTTTCTTATTCACCGATGGCTCCAAAACTGACACTGGAACTAGTTTTGCAGTAGTTAATAATGAAGGAGAAACCATAGCAAATGCAATTATTCCAGGATACAGTACAATTTACTCCGCAGAGATAATAGCCATCCACGAAACAGTAAAATAATTGAAATTCAAAGAGGAAAATTTGTGATATGTACTGACTCCATATCTTCACTAAAATCAATACTGAATCCAAGCAATAACAACAAAACATCATAGAAAGACAACCTAACATAAAGCTGTTATGGCTCCCTGGACATTCAGGAATAATAGTTAACATTAATGCCGATTTAAGTGCAAAAAATGCATTCAGGGCTATCATGAATAAAATTCCGCGTGAAATTTTTCCCGGGGAACAGTTCCAACTAATAGCAAGTAATAGGAAAAACAAAAAATTCTAACTGGAAAAGAGAGAAATTTCACGCGGAATTTTATTCATGATAGCCATGATTAAATGACCCTCTTACAACTACAGCAAATCTATCAGCCAATGACATAACAAAATTTATAAAAAACATATTTTTAGCCAAAAAGAAAAATAACTTGAACCTTACTAACTATTGGCACAAGAACAATAATACATGCGCATGATATTGTCGTTGTTTCCACTTTCGAAACGGAAACTGTTCGAATTTGTATGTTATTAACTATACAATTCGAAAACATTTCCCGTTCGATTCGGATTACATAATAACCCCCTGAAGCCAATTACGCATATGGCAAATTGAATCACATCCAAATAGTCCAGCTTGCATCATCTTAAATCGAAATTATAGGCCTGACCCACGATATCGACAACGTCCGACTTGTCGCACACTTACATTTGAAACAATAACAAAATATTAAAATTTGTTTTTGTTTTGAATGTAAGTGTGCGACAAGTCGAACGTTGTCGACATCGTGGGTTTGGCCCTATAACATGAATCCATATACAAGAATATCGTCATTAAAACAAATTCTAATTTTATCTTTCATATTTCAAAATTCCCAAGTGGTACAATCTATTATTATTATTACATATACATTATTACATATACAATTTAAGAAGCAGGCGAGACATAGTCCGATTTACAGCAAAATGGTAGTACCTAACAGTCTAGCGACTTAATAATTAAGCTACGATATTCTGAGTGTTTAATTCTTGAAAAAATTGGATTCTTCTTTTTTCTTCCCTGGTGCAACAAATTTTCCAACATAACATTTCCTAAATACTACAAATTTTTGTTCCACTCTTCAGCATTTTATAAGATATGGTAGCGCTTTATTTTGCCAGTTTTGTTGTGATACAAAAGAAAACGAATCGCTTAACAAAGAAAATACACAAAAAGAAGCCAATTAGAAAGAGATGGAAAATACACTTGTAGGTAATTAGAGTAAATAGGATGCGGCTATTGAAAGGTAGAATAACAAAATAGAAATACAGAAAAACAAAACACAACGAATAAATATGTACAAACAAACTAGAAAAAGGGGGAAAATACTAAAGAAAAAAACACCAAATAAAAAAACAGATGCGTAAAAGTGACGAAACCAGTAACAAAAATTCTTACAAAAAACAAAACAGAACAAAAATTACAATTATTTAAAAAAATATTTTTTAACAAAACATCAAGTTTTATTCACAAGATAGCTGATATGCTCTTTTCTGGTCGAATCTATTCTACTTGCACACATTTGGCTGCTTGCGACCAACATAAGCTCACATACATACAAACATATGTACATAAACGCAAATTCTTACATACAATTTTTTCCCAACCAGACCCTAGCGTATTGCTTCTTCGTTTTTGATACGCAATTTCCTGCCGCTTGAAATTTTATTCATTCTTTTACTTATACTTACTCGTCTCCATCTGGACATATTCCTGTAGTTTCATCATATTTTGTACAATAATTGTCAGCACTATAATTAAATGTACCATCACGCTTTCGTATAGGTCTGCGGCGTCTTTGATTTTGAAAATGCCAATTGAAGCATACGAACGGACGGTGCTGATTACATTTGTGTTGTAGAAAGGATTGACACTGTTCTACCCGAAATTCCTTCAAGTATCTAATTTTTGTCGTATGAAATGAAACATAATTAATAAGATACTCACAAATTTATTAAAATTTTATTATTTATTTACGTGTAATGGTTAGGTTTTTCCTGCTGTGTGGACAGCAAAAGTTTATTCGTCTCAATCGCCATCTTGTCACTGAATGAATGATGTACAGATCCAGTAATGGCAATTCAGCGATTTAAAATGTTTGCAAAAAAAATCGAGCCATTCATATAACGATATACAAGTCTGTCGCATTTTTAAGTGCGAATTTTGGACAATTAATAAATAATATAACTTTTTAATACTTCGATAAAATTTTGTTCGCATAATAAAAAATAGTTTACGTCAATAAAGCAAGACATGTATAAATTCATACTTGTATTGATACCACAAAATCGCTGCAGCTATTTATCTGAAGACTTAACAGCACTGTTTGGACGAATTTGAGAAAAAGATGTATACAAAACAGCGTTGCCGCTTTCTGATTATATCTCAAAAACTACACTCCTTAAAACTAGATTAAGGGAATACAAGCAATCGCTATCCACCATAATCACCCAAGAAAATGCAACCTTCACATGAGTTATTTTTTTACGGTCTAATTCACGGTGTAATTATACAGGTGACTGCGTAAGGATTTTTTATACAAAAATACGGCAACCATAGCTGTGTAAAGAACCGAAGAATGTCAAAAGCACAAAAATAATTGTACTAAAACCAAAACAAAATCGAAGTTTTTGACATTCTTCAGCTACAAAGCATATAGAGCAAAAAATTATCAGCTGAAGTAGCGCTGCCACCTTGGTCTAATTCATAAAAAATATTTTAGGTTTATTACAGGTTTATTTGACAAATTTCCCATAGAAATATGTCAAATAAACGCTTAATAAAACTGAAATATTTTTTATGAATAAGGCAGTTAATATTTATACATGCTCATTAGATCAGGTATGTACTTTCGCAAAAGTCTTTATATAATCATAGTCTTAATTATCCAATTTTTGTAGCATAGACTGCACAGCTTATGTTAGGTTAACAAATTGCTGGTAAGGAGAAAAATGAGAAACCAACTCACTTGGGTGTTACCTGTGAGTTGACTGAAAATAAGGGAGATGGCGCAGAGGGGAGAGGTTAAAAAATATATTTGAAGAGAAGCATATCGCCAAAGATTATAGATGTTAGAGGCAACAATTGGACACGTGTCTGCACACGCCACAGGAGAGTGTGCGGCCGTAATATAAGGTCTAAAGCTTTTGAATCTCACCCCGATAGCTAGGATAGGCTGCTGAAGGGTAATCTGCCCAGAAACTATATTTGGCGATCCGTCAGAGATGCATAATGCCTTCATCCTCCTCTTCATCATTATAATTAGCTGAAATAGTATTCATCGTATGGGAGACCCAAACATTTGGCATCGGTTCCAAAAGTGCAGTGGACGGTTAGTGTGGTTAACAGACTCCTCAAAGGCTTCTTTGTAAAGTCCATAAGGTCACTGAATTATAACGACTTCAGCAGATACTAATCCTGATATAACATCAGAACGCCCTCCTCAGAATCATAGGCAAAGTAAACTAACCAATAAAATTGATACTAATCACAGCCTCAAAAAGTTAAATATATAAAACAAGGAAACACCTAATAATAGTAGCAGGCATTCAATGCCTGAGTGTTACTTCTCTTTAAAAACAAAAAAAAATAAGGTAATTGTGTGACCAATTGCCATCCTTAATACATATTCTCTATTGTCAAGTTCTGAACGGCCTGTTATTACGAAATCCATTTTAAAGGAGTTGTCATAACGAAGTTTTACTGTAATTGCTAAAATTAGCGGCGGAGAATATCGACCGGCTTCGCTGATGACTACCTGTCGTTGTAGAAAGAAAAACAAAGTCGTTGAGAAAATGGAAGATTACAAAATTTAAAAGATATGATAGTAAAAGAGCAAACATTGGTCAAATTAGATTAAATTGAATTCTTATACTTACTTCAGCATTCTTAAAAATGGATGAACACCAAACAAGTGATTTAGGTAAGAACTATATTTACTTCACAGCACAACTAAAGAAATAGTAATCGTAATGACGACCTGTTTCCAGGTCGTGGCCAAGATGAGTATGGTACGACAATGATGGATCAAGACTCGAGTAACATAGAAACTAAAGAAGGTGTCAAACACTATTCAAGATGCAGTAGTGCGGGTAGTATTCATACACCCAATTCATCACCTCATAATACAGGTAAGTTTCTTGAGTTGATTTTGCTTTTTGTTTGTAATATCCAATTTTTACAGATGATGACGATGATAGTGGTGACAATTGTGTTGGACGTGGGGGTTCTTCGGCCACTTCAACTTTGAGCTATAAAGAACGACGACGTGAGGCGCATACTCAAGCCGAACAGAAAAGGCGTGATGCAATTAAAAAAGGTTATGATAGCTTGCAAGAACTGGTGCCCACTTGCCAACAAAATGACTCAGCTTCAGGTTACAAACTGAGTAAAGCGCTGATCTTGCAAAAATCAATTGATTATATAGGTTATTTGAATCAGCAAAAGAAAAAGCAAGAGGAAGACGGTGCAGCTTTGCAAAAAGAAGTAATTGCTTTGCGTATCATACAAAATAGTTACGAGCATATGCTGCAGCACCAGCAGGCAAATCCGGGACCAGAAGAGGCGCGTTTGACGGACGAGGCCAAATTTCAAGTGGTAAGTTGAAAATAGAATAAAAGTTTGCAATTTTCTATTTTGGTTATCCAGTTTCAAGCTGTAATGGACGAAATGTTTGAAACCTTTCAACATATCCCAATGGACAATTTCAAGCAATTGACAACGGGTGTTATACCCTGGTTGGAGGAGCACTGCAAGCCCCACATATTGAGAAATATCTTAAGTCGCACCTTGCAACAAATGCAAGTTAATCAAGCTCAAGAACCTCAACAGCAGCAACAGCATAATATGGGTATGGATCAACAAGACAGTGATGTTTTCAGTTGATCCTAAATTAAAGATGAAATTTATATGTATATAAAACAAGAAATTATAATTTGTTAAACATATTTAAAATTTTTATTCTTACGATTCTATTGCTTTACTAAAAACTAAAAATATAAAAAAGAAAGATCAACATGTAATTAAGCCTTATAACTAACTAAATTAAAAAATATATTTGGTCTAAACAGGTATTTTATATGTATGTATAATAAAAGAAATAATCATATTTGATTTTAGCTTATTTGCATTGGAATACAGTTTTGTTGTTTAACCCTAAAAATGCACTATAGTAAATTTTTAATTTGAAACAAATTTTATACGTTCTAGCCATAAATCGTAACCCAACATTATATCCAACTTGTCTTGAGTTTGTACAAGAGTTTGTAAGCTTTCCATAAGACTAGAATGATTTAATAATTTCAATAAATCCCATAATTTACATAAAGTAAAAAATTTATATGAAAGTTTGCTGCCGATGAAAGTGTCTTGCAGCGTTTGTCGTATTTGCTGCTCGATTTGCTGATAAACTGGTTTTGAAATGATATACAAGGACTCGTGCTGTAACTTTAGAATACCTTCTTGAAGTGTATAAACTAAACCTTCAAAGAAATTCTCATTTTTGACGGAAAATAATATAGAGCTGATTTGATGCAATCTTTCTGGCAGTTCAAGGCGAAATTCGTGTAATCTTATAAAACATTTGGCCGATAATTTACGTACCTTTTCGGAATTATGTTTCAGTAGAGTCCACATTAATTGTCTGTAATTAAAAACTGCATTATCAGGTTTTATTGTGTCCTTATAAATATATTCGACTTTGTGCAAAAATTCCAAAAATAATATAATGGATCTAGTATAGGATTTTTCAGACTCACAATAGTTGAGAATATGAACACAAGCTTTTGGCAGTTTTCGATTTATTTCACTGAAAGTAATTTGATTGGGTTCCCAAGTTAAGGGTTCTTCAAATTCATTGGCTTGTTTTTGTCCTACAATTTTGGGCACCAAAGCACCAAATAGCTGCAGGGCTGCATTGCAAATGGTCCATTCTGGATTGTCTATTTGATTAACAGCTGCCATCATAATTTCGTTATAGTATTTTGACATGGCCTCTCGCAGTTCCGTGTCCTTTACCAACACGCAAAGAAAATGGAGATATAAAGCTTCCAAACGATCGCAATTCAAGTCAGTATCAACATTCTTAGATTTTAGGGGGAGATTTAAAAGACGTTGTACAGCTTTTTTTAAAATGGGTCTTCCACGGTGCTCCTCATTTTTCACTATATGCAGAAACATAATGGAAAATCCTGCTCCCCTGCGAGTTATGCTAACACTTGATTCCTGGACTTGATAAAGTTGTTCCAAGCACAAATGTAGTAGATTATATTCAACCGAGTCCTTGCTTAGATGAATTGTTACAGCTTTAGTTAATTTTCCTATAGAAATACCGGCTGCTTCTATGGCCCCCTTATGGCGACATTTTGTTAGGACAACAACATTAACTTGCAAACATCTTTGGAGAAAATCGTATCTGCGTTCAGATAGAATTTTTGCATTTACTTCATAGCTGCCAATTGAAGATGCCACATCGCAACAGGCCTTGAGAGTCAACCAAAACGACATGAGCAGATATTTGCGACACAATTCGTGATTTTCGTCATTGTAAGTGCTTTGACACACCAACAATTCAAGACTTTTATCCATGTCTTCAAATGAAGCCGCCGTTACATCGGCTTCTTCTGTACTGCCCAAAACTGATAAATTAAGTTTCTTTATAACAATGCCTTGTATTTCTTCTAAAAGTTCTAATATTTTAAAAAATTCTGAAGAACATAAATCTGGCCTACATTCTGTTAACTCATAGAGAGCATTCAATAGACCAAACAAATGGCCGCCTTGAGTTTTACATGACATAAGCGGATCCTCATTAAAGTTTGAAAGATTTTTTTGTAGGTTTGTAAGTATAATTTCCAAAAACTCTTGTAATATTCCCTCATCTTGGCAGTTCTGCACAGCTACTCGAGCATATAAAAAGCTTAAATTACATTGGTCCACATCAGATAAAGTGCAGCATCTTTGACTTAACTCCATTGCTAGATTTACCACAACTTCTTGCCCTTTTATTGTTTTAATCAAGGAAACTATTAAATCCAATGCATCATCGAAGCCTAAGGGATCATTTAATAATTCAAATAAGCGCAGGGCCACTTGTTTGTTATCGACTACTTTATGTTCCTTTAAAAATAAACCCAATTGTTGATTCTGTGATACACAGCAGTTTTTAAAATTTTTGGTTAAGGGCTCCATGTACAAAGATTTCAGAAGAATTTCCAACAATTTTAGACCAAATATTTTAGGCTGGTATAAATCACTAGCAATCCCACGTTCAATATCTGTTTGTAAATGCACGAAGAAATTTAAAATACTTGATTCTAAAGATGAAGTTTGTTCACTATTCACGCACAATCTGCAATATGTTTTAGCAATGTAGTTTATAATGTGTGTCATTTTCCCCAACATTGTGTTACGAAACAGAGCGCTATCTATTGAATTATGAGTCCTTAAAAACAATTCCACAAATTCCATACAATCTTCTATGGAAAAATTTGCCATATTTTCCACTATGAACTTAAATATTAATAATTGGCACTCAGTGTCATATTGAAAACAGTTGGTCAACAACTCAGTGCTCAGCTTGAAAAAGTGTAATTTGGATAACTGAAATACTTGTTTGGCAAACATGCTGAATATCAAAATCAAACGATAGCTATGCTCATTATCCATTAAATAATCAGACGAGTTATCTATGAAAAGAGCAATTTCAGGTTTTTGTTGCAGCATTTCAAACAATTCATCCTTTTGCTGAATACGTGCAAACCACTGTGCATAGAAGTTTTGTATTTCTTTTTTGTTACCCAATGTCAAGATATTTACAGATACATCCAACAGCTCCAATGATTTTTGGCCACTTAGAGCTTTAACCACATACTGGCTGGGTGCCAATAGGTTTTTATAATTTAATGTAGACCTTAAGCCCAAAAAGAAATCTTCCTTCGAAAGAGCGAATGCTAGCAGGAAATCATCCAAAGAATGTTTGTTCAATATACAACCAAGCACAAATAATTTGTAGCGATTTGTCCATGGCCAGTAATTCACTACAGTTTGGAAATATGATAAGGCCACTTCCCGATTTGAGCATATATACTGTAGCAGAGTCATGCACTCATCTCGCATCCCCATTTGATTAGATTGCAAACAAAAATATATGTGATCCAAGAATAATTCAATGTCGCAAATAATCTTAGGATATTTCTTATGCAATAAGTTTGAAACTTTTAAAATGGACATCAAAGAAATATCATTTAAATCTATTGCCAAAACAAGAGCTTGCAATAGTTTTTCCAACAACTCTTTCGGATTTAGCAACAAATTTTGATTTGTTAACAAAATAAATTGCAAAATTATGAAATTTTTTTCATTTAAAACCAACTTCCCTACAAAGTGGTCTTCGACAAACTGTCCATAAAATCGATCATCCAATCTGTTATTCTTTAACAATTGATAGTAAGTTCGAAACGCTAAATTTACGGTAACTTGGTTATATTGTACGCTACTCTTTTCGTCCGGCTGCCACAGCTCCTTATCAATAATGGCCTTAATATGCAGGAGCAATTGTTCACAATTTGCCTGGCTACCAACAAAATTTTGCAGTTGCTAAAAATTCCTTTTCATTATTATATGTCGTTTAAAACGAATCTGCACTTAACACCTACTTGTACATATTTTATACACTCCTCTGTATTTCCAATTTGATCTCTTTCTATTGGCAAATCTTCAACATTCAACACGTTTTTAGTCATTTTAAGAAATTTATATCAAATATGTATGTGTCTTTTTTTCAATATAACTTTAAACTTTCATGAACCGCTTTTATCAAATTACAAACAGGACACCTCGTACATTTAAAATGTATTGGTTGCAATTTTGTTTTGTTGAACTCCGTCTACGTTCATCACGTTTATCAATGGGTGGCAATTTGTTGTTGTTTGTTGTCAAAATATCTCAATAACGAAATAGAGTTGCCAGTCTTCAGAAAAATACTTAACAAAAGGCATTAAAGGCGTGAGCCTCGAAGGAGTTAGATCTTTATAGATATGTGACTGTTCAAAATATCGTCGGGTGGCTACTGATTTGCCGCAAAGGTTATTAAGAATACATTAATACTGCGGTAAACCAGTAACCACCCGACGATATATAGTTGAAGTCTACGGATGATTTGGCTGAGCACTAAGGAAATATATATAGACAATGCTTAACCACCAGCAAATAAAATTCAACCTTATAGATATGGAATCATACACTCAATATACATATGTAAATACTCGACCAGAAATTTTTCCGTTTGCACTAAAATCCGGTATGGGTTTTTAAGGAATTTCACATTTCTAAGCTTACATATATTTCTAAACGGAAATATAATCGTGTAGCTTTTTGTACAGAACTATGCTTGCATATACGCGAATTCATTTGTTTTTTAATTTACAAAAAAAAAAAAAACATTAAAAATTACGAAAAATATGAAATATAAAGAATTTATGGCCAAACAATTGTATGAACATTAATTTTTGTTTCAGTCGTCGGAAAAAGTCTACACTTTTAGGTATTATGTACCAGTAAAAGACAATAAATTTCAAGAATTCCGTATGCTAGCAAGCGGAAATATCTTTAAGAAAGTTACCAATCTAAATTTCCGTTAGTTTGTATATACAGTTCTTATGAGAATCTAAAGTTCTATGAGAATTCCGTACTAGCCTTAAGATACACCAGAAGTTAATCTTCACCACATCTTTATTAGACGATAAAAGTTTTCTTGTAGAAAATTCGTCTGTTTCCTTCTCAAATTTGCATTTGGGCTCACACGATAAGAATCATAAGAGTAAATCTGTGGTAAATAATTCACCCCTTATTGGAACATAGACATATCTCAAAAATGCGTTTGAGTGGTATTAAAAAAAAATTCAAATTAGATAATTGATCATATTTTTCAATTTAACCGCCATTAGAATTAAACATACAAACATGGAAAATGTATGCTAACACTATCGATTTAGCCACAATTTGAGCAAAAATTGTCAGTCATGTTCTATAGTGTGTAATATGCTTTAATATTGCAGAATATGTTCTATTTAACCACATCCCATTCTTCTCTCCTTTCTCATCAACAAAGTCATACTAACGGAATGAAAAATTACATGATATGAACCGCGACAATAATCAAACTAAGTCCCTGTCCAGACTTGAAATTTCTGTTGCAGTAACTTTTCATTTTTTATTTTTAGTGATAAATAGTGTGAGATAAATACAAAATGTATATATTTCTAACCTTGCAATATACGTTCAATAAATTGCTTTAAATTTTTTCAAACGTATGGTTTGTTAAAATTTGCAAAAATTTAAGTTGTGACGTAGGCTGCAAGCAATTTGATTACCAATTTTATGTTAAAAATGCCGTAGTCGAGGAAACAATTAAAAATTTTCGCTTACATATCGTCGGCTTGTTTCTGCTTTGATGTATGGGACATTTTTAAAAAAATTGAGTTATTGATTGATTATATATGAATAATGTGTCCTCTTTCCAAATTTGTCATCAGTTTTCCGATATCTTGAATATATCTGGAGATATAGATGTGAAAATTTGCGCCATTTCCACAATTGTTGAACATTGTAAAGTCTGTTTTACGGTAATTGACATTTTTTTTGATATGTGGCACATTTCCCACGTAAAAGTATTAATATTGTTATTCGCAGCTGTTATAATGCATATCAATGCATATTCTACTCAAAGAACATGAATCAAAGCAAAGCACAAAAATTTACGGCCAAACCCACGATGTCGACAACAAAAACAAATTTGTTCAAATGTAAGTGTGCGACAAGTCGAACGTTGTCGATATCGTGTGTCAGGCCTTTAATTATTGTGAATGAAATGAATTAATTTTTATTTTTTATTAATACAATTTTTTTTATTAAATATATTCACCGTCTTTTATTTCTTCCTTTTTTCCCCTCTAAAATTCTTGTTATATGTATAAAACTGATATTTTCACTTTTTTATCTACTTAAATATATTATGATAATGTAACCTACTTGAACAAGACTTGTTCAAGGGGTGTCCTAATAACTTTTCAAGTTGGATGTAAAAAGTTTAACAACTTTAAGTTTGAATAAAAAACATATCGCACATTTACTTCAATAGTGGCATAACTCAAAAAATGAGTTTTATGAGTTAATAATGGAGAAAGATGCGGCATTTCGTATGTTATCTTATGTAATAATTTCATATAAATAGCTTGTACCATCACCTCCTGAGAGAAGAATTGTTTTTCATTTCTCCATTGAGTTGTATGCAAATTGAAAACTTAAAACGCGTTTTCTGCAAAACTGTTTTTTTTGAGTTGTGCCACTATTGAAGTAAATGTGCGATATGTATCTATTGCTTTTACTATTAAACAAAAAATTCTATCGTGTATTTTTATAAAACTAATGAACTAAACATTCTTCATCGATTTTCTCGAAAACACATTTTTGTCCCAAACATCAAAGCAGAAATAAACCGACGATGTAATGAACGCAAAAGAAAAACAACCATACGTACAGATTTTCAATTCAACAGAAACAAAACAGCAGAACATAACAGAACAGAACGTGCAAAGTATATCTGCTTTAAGTTTTCCATCTCTGACTAAAAAATTCCGATTCTGCTTTATTATATTGGAGTAATCGATTCGTCGTCATTATCATCATTCACGAACGCCCTTTGTGCTTTTTGCTTCTGACTTTTGGAGCCAATAAAGAATTAAATAGCAATCGAATAGAACAAAAAAAGGAACGCTCGAGACCGGTAAGTGGTAATATTATATCTGCTGCGGTGGTAACAACTGAAAAATTAATCTCTTCATAAAAGAATTACCAATATAAAATACTTTCATTTCATATTATACGCAGTGATAGAGTAGAAAGCAAAGAAGTCGCTAATATATGTACATACATACATACATACGTACATATGTATAATATATGTAAAAATCGAATTTTTTTGCATATCATTTAAGGCGAAGAAAAAGAATAAATTTATTTTGCTGCAGCTTTAAAACTTTCAAAAACTTAAAACAAAAACTGAGATACTACAAAAATGGGTCTATTATATAGTTTGGGCATTAGAATTATGAATTTTATGGTCATATTTCTAATCGTCATATTAGTGCCGGGACTGCCGCCACGTACAACTTTCCCTTTCAAAGAATTTGAGTATGTACACACACATCCATAAATATCTTTTCCTAATCAGGTAAAATGTATTTTATTTTGCTTCTTTTTTACTGTGCAGTGTAACTCCTCCCAAAGCATTAAGTGGTGCTTTGGAGCCCAATAATCATCTGGATGGCGCGCAACGTTTATTGGAGGGACGAGTGTATGGTCCCGAATGTTTGATAGCCCGCAAAAATGACATCTATATGGGCATACATGGCGGCGAAGTTATAAAAATGAATGCCGGTCATATAACTCATGTTACCAAAATTGGACAACCTTGTGGTTGGTGTTTTTGTTTGTATTTATTAATTTGCCAAAAAATTTACAGAATTCTTATAATTATAGAGGATATAACTGAGGAATCTCGGTGCGGTCGCCCCTTGGGATTAGCTTTCGATAGCCAAGGCAGAAACTTAATAATTGCGGATGCCTATTATGGCATATGGAAATTTGATCTCACTACATATAAAAAAAAACTATTGGTATCACCTCAGCAAGAATTGCCCGGCATAGATCACAAGAATCGTCCAGCTAAAACTTTCAATTCTATCGCTGTTGACAAGCAGGATAATATTTATTGGACCGACTCTGCATCAGATTTTACCCTCCAAGATATAGTATTCGCCACATTGTCAAATCCATCCGGACGGTGAGTAACAAACATTTATTTTTCAACTTTTTGTTTTTTATGGTATATTTATTTGCAAAAGAAAGCTTGCCATTATATCACATATTGACAACAAACAAGTTTTAATTTGTTGACTTACTTTCTTTTATCATACAATACATATTTTTCGATTGCTTTGGGTTCATTATTTTTAATTTTTATTTAAAACGCCTTTGTTTATTAATATTCGTTGTAATTACCAGAAAAAATTAGTATTCTGGTATTTTCATATCTAAATAGTTTAAGCAGCTTTTTGAAATCTGTATACATGCATAAGTAATTTAGAATACATAATATGTACTTTTATTTTTTTATAAAACCAAATGATTTTGTTAAAAAAATCATTAATGAATGTCGATAGCTTTAATGACGGTTTTTTTTATGAAAGATTAAAGAATGCTGCGTTAGTTTTTCTTTAATCTATCGGTAAATTGTCCTAGTCGAATTCGAAATACATCAACCACGATAAGGGAGAATATTTTTGAAACCTTGAATTGACTGTTACACTCCACAGATAAAATAACCAAATACACTTTTAAAAACAGCTTCCCCATCAACTAAGCACTTGAATACACTTTAATAGGCTTTTTAAAAAATGGCTCTATAAGTACTCCAGGAGCTGAAGGAGAACCAGTCTGGCCTTTTTGAAATTTGATTGCCGTATTAAAGTGCCAGTTTTAGATGGTTTTCCCGGAGATATATTCTCCTTGTAGGAATTACGTGGTAACTGGTATTCTGGTCATAACAATAAGAATGACATTTATGTCTTACATTACAAAGCGAATTTTTTAAAATTCATTGCAACACCCTATCTAAAGATTACCTGAAATATGAATACGAATTTTCATACATATGTTGATTAGGTGTGCCAATCATCTTTATCTTAGTCTTAGGTGCGACATGTATTGTTGTATTTTTGTTGCTGCCTTAAACTCTAAATAATTCTCTTACGTGGCAATGAGATTAGATTATTATTTTTATATATTCCTAAAAGCTTTCCAAAAATAGAACCATTTGTTAAGTTTTCCATTTATATTTAAACAAATTTATTAAATCTGTATATATGTATGCTTTTGTTAAATAATCGAATTTCTAAACATTAAAAAAAAAACATCCATATATCTTATAATAATATGACTAATACGGGATTTATAGGATGAAAAGTCATCGTGTGAATCCCGTATAACTGATTTTATAATTAAAAAGAACTGCTGTAGATTTCAAATGTTAATTTTGATAATTTTCTTACACTTAGCAAATAATTAGTTAGTCAATTGTAAATATTTTTAAATTATTTTTTTATCGAGTCGTATAAAAAATTCTTAATGGCAAGGGTTCCATCGATCTCCCACCCTTTTCGTTAAGAATTTGTTCACACTCTGATAAGGTTTCCCTTCAGCCTTACCGTGTTTGCCTTGTATTTTTTGTGAAACTTAAAACACTAATCGTGAGAGTCAAAAGAAACTGTACACCTGGTTCTCTTATATCAAAAGTTTTATTTCGGTATTAAAAGATAAAAATTTTTGAAATTTTTTTGTCATTTACAAAACATTATATAATGCTCTTAAAATAAATGAATAAAAATTCAAAATTCCTTAACACCAACAACAACAATTGAAACAAAATCAAAAACACTGGAATTTTAATGCGTCAAAAGAAATTGTACAGTCTTATAATATGCAAAAACAAACAATGGCTACTACTTTGTTTGATTTCCATTTGCTTTTAGAACTGCTTGTAGCTTTCTAGGCATCAATTCCATACATTTATTTATTACTTCCATTGACATTTTTGGCCAGTCTCCCCGCTAAATTTCCTTCAGAAGGTTTTTAATGGTTTTGTTTCTTTTTCTGGAGTGTCTGCCCAAATTCTTTCAGAAATGTTGAATTATGTTGAAGTCCGGTAATTGTGGGTGATAGTCCAGTTATTTTGGTGTGTGATACAAGAACCATTATTTAGTTATTTTGGCGATGTGGATAGGATTTTTGTCCTGTTGGAAGATTCATGTTCGATTTAAGATAAATTTCAGCTAGAAGTGCAGCGCAAATATCAGCAGAACTGTAGAGAATAATCTGGATTGAAAGTTGCTGTCAAAACAGTCCACCGAGCGAGTAGTTTATGTACACAAGTTCTAAGAAGAAAACTTCGAAGCTCTAACTAAAATGAGAGCAGTGATGCCAATTTAGCCATTTTCTGGCTAAATTTAGCTATTTTTCATCCCATTTAGCCGGAAGAAAAGTGAGTTTAGCTATTAGCTATTTTTTTTAGCCATTTTTATTTTAATCTAGCTATTTTTCCAAACATGAAATTTGTTTACCCAAAAATCACAACGGAGTAATATGTTATTGTTTTCGCACTAATATCAATAAATCCCGGTTCAAACGTGCTATTTTTGTTGCTGCAACTTTTTATTTTTGTGTGAAATACGAAAAGGCCCTAACTCATGTTTTTCATAGTTTACAGGAGGAGGAAAAAACTAAATAAAAAAAGATGCAATGTTAATAGAAAGCTACAAGTAGTTCTAAATGCAAATGGAAATCAAATGGAAATCAAACAAAGTAGTAGGCATTATTTGTTTTTGTATATTGTAAGACTGTGCAATTTCTTTTGACGCATTAAAATTGCAGTGTTTTTGATTTTGTTTCAATTGTTGTGTTTGGTGTTAAGGAATTTTGAATTTTTATTCATTTATTTTAAGAGCATTATATGTATAATGTTTTGTAAATGACAAAAAAGTTTCCAAAACTTTTATCTTTTAATGCCGAAATAAAACTTTTGATATAAGAGAACCAGGTGTACAGTTTTTTGTTGACTCTCACAGTATGTATATGAATATGTATGTGGATGTATGTACACATTCGCTAGTGTGATTAAAAAAGTATTTGCTTTTTAATTAAAAATGTGTTTAAAAAACAGAAACACATACATATGTACATATTTGGGGTTTTAAAACAAACTTTTTAGTAAAAAGCAAATACTTTTTTATTCATACTACCCATTAATTTTATACTTGAATTTTATTTTTGCCTTTGAATATATTTTAAGTTGCAAATAACAGAACTAGATTGTGAAATTACTTACAGCCAAACCTATAGCAGAGCGTTAAGCGTTGCGTTAGCAGCAGAGTAAGTATTTTCCGTACAATCAACGAATATTTTATGGGCTCTGGAGAATGAATGGCTCAGTGAATGTGTATTAGTGTTATTTAATTGACGCTTTTTCGAAAATGATCAAATAAAATCATCGACCCACTCTTAACCATTCATTGTGTAAAACTATAGAGAATGACTGAAACTCAAAAATTAATAGAAAAAAGTTTACCTGTCGCTCAGTTTTGTTAAAAAAAAAAATTTGATTTCGAAGGTCCTCTTGCAATATCAAAAGTGAGCCAATATGTATAAAACTAATTTCGATAACTCCAAAATAGGCAGAAAAAATAATTTTTTAAGATTATTATTTTATTTTTTAAACCCCGAGCAAAAAAGGGTCTTATACCTTTGTAGTGTGTGGCTGTGTATCGGTGCATCTGTGTATCTGTCTGTCTGTACGAGTCCACGAACAGAAAAAACGGCTGGACCGATTTTGATTTAGTTTTTTCTGTTTGAAAGGTGAAATAATTAATTAATTTATTTGTTTTAATTTATTTAATTTGATTTACATATTTTATATATTTTTAAATTCTTTAACTTACCAGGCTAGCAGGCTAGCACACAGCCCCTAGGCTATCGTCACACATTCAACAAACTGTCGAGAGAAGTCCACTTTAGCTAACATTCGAATTTTGTTTAGATTCGGAAACAAATATGGAACCATTTTGTTTCGAAATTTCAACGCCTTAGTAAGCATTCGTTTATATCGAATCTCAGATCAAGTGGTATTCAGCATTTTAATATTGTGTTCTTTGTGTGCGCTTTCAAGCATTTATGTCTTCGTCGGATGATGATATTTTGTTATTAGCGGCAAATGCATTTTTGTTAACAAAAAAATTTTTATGAAATCTTACTATAAAAAAGGAACAGTTAAATAAGTACATTAAAAAAATATTATACAGAGCTAAATTGAACTTTTAAGCCTTCAAGTCGATTTTCAGAAATTTATTTCTTTTACACTTAAATTGGGCAATTTTCTGTTAACCTTTATTTTCTGAGCAAACATCGTTCTACACACCATAAGTAATACATTTAAGTTTAAATATAGCAAATACGCTATTATTCCAAATGATATTAGAAGTCTAAAAAAGATAAGTCGCATGTCATAGTACTATAACTTGCTGGAAAATCACACAAATTGAGATTTTGACCGGATGTACCTACCACTAACTCAAAATTAGCTTATCTCGACCTAAGCACTTTTTCCTTTTTGCCACAGAAATAATAATAAAACTGCTTATAGAATTTTCCTTTGCTTTCATAACAAAGTAAAATGGTAACTTTCCATAAAATGCAAAATGAATTTTTTCATCCGCGAACTTCTTTCTCCATCCATTTCATCGCAAAGAAAATAACACAAGGAAGACAAATGACATTTTTTTCGTTAACCAGAGTAGGAGACGATCAAATACTAATATCAAAATTTGTTGATTCTCATCAATCATCGAAAAAACATGACTGACTACACGCACACAACTTTCTGATTAATGGTTTTATTTAATCGTGTACTGTAAATATGTGTACATACGTACCCTGCTGCTAATGCATCGCTCAACGCTCTAAGTAAGTTAGGTTTGGCGACCGCGCACCGCTCTAATTTAGGTTTGGTTGTTACGGTGATTTTTATTTTATATTTTTATAAGTTCTCAATTCCATAAAATTGTACTCTCATATCATATATAATTAATGTATGTACATATGTATATATTTTGCCTATGAATGTTGCATACAGTGTAAATAGACACGAGAATTTTTTATTCGTATTCTATAAACTGGAAGTTAAATAATTTCCTTACATATTTATTTGTTTTGGTTTGTGTTTTTGCTTGGTTTGTGTCTGTACTACTAATAAATATTAAACTAATCTCTTCCGTTCATTTACCCTCGCACGCTTTTCAAACAGTTTTGATTCATTTAATAATTAATGGTTGCAAAAAAAGATCGCTTTTAACAACATTTTTCTTTATTATTGTTTTGTGTTTGGTTTGTACTAATAACGAGTGAAAAAAGATAAATATTAAACCAAAGTCATGAATTAAATTCCAGTCTTTTCAAATATGATCACATCAAGAACGAGAGCAAAATGTTATTGGATGAATTGTTCTTCGCTAACGGTGTTGCATTGAGTCCTGACGAAGACTTTGTTATTGTAGCTGAAACCGGAGCTTTGCGTTTGATCAAATACTGGCTGAAAGGTAGCAATGCTGGCAAAAGCGAGGTATTTGTCGATGGATTACCCGGCCATCCTGACAATATAACCCCCGATGCCGATGGCTTATGGGTACCTCTAGTAGTGTCTGCAGATAGTGAACATCCCAGTGCAATCACCATGTTCTCCCGCTTTCCCAGCATTCGTTTATTCTTGGCACGCATGATAGCCTTGTTGGAGTTGCCATTTAAACTAATCAACAATGCTTATCCAAATAAGATTGCTCAGCGTTTTATTCACTTTATTGGACATGGTGAAAGTATGCAGTTGTTAACTCCTAAGCGTTCGACAATCGTGCGTGTTGATTGGAATGGTCATATTGTGGGTTCTCTACATGGTTTCGACAAGAGTGTTGGCTCCGTGTCGCATGTTTTAGAGTTCAATGACAATCTTTTGTTGGGTTCACCTTTTAACCGGTTTTTGGCTCGAGTAAAGAATCCCAAACCCAAGCAGCATACTGTTAAAATTGGAAATGTACGTTATGAAGGTGCAGGCATGGAGCCTGTTGTAAAAACACCAACTCAAACAACAACCGTTAAACCTAAGGTAACCACTACTGCAGCTAAGCCCACAATCACAACAACGACCACGCGAAAACCCACCACCACCACCACAACGACAACCACACCAAAACCAACCACTACTACTGCTAGACCAAAACCGACTACAACAACTACACGCAAACCTACCACAACTACACCCAAACCACCAACAACCACACCAAAGCCAATAACAACTACACCAAAACCTACCACGACAACACCAAAACCAGCCAAGTCAACAACCACTCCCGCCAGTGACCCAAAAAGTACTCGTGTACCACCTAAGAAACCCGCTCCCGTGGAAGAAAATATTCCGAGCGATATTCCCGCACCAAAGGAAAAAATTAAAGTCATTAACAAACATGGCGATCATGTTGAACTTTAAAAATTTCCCTTCAGTAAAATCTAATATTGCTGTTTGCATCGTCGATAATCCACAATCATTATATTCTTAAATGAACATGGTTTTTGAGCTGGGCTTTTAAAATTCTCTAAGCCACAATAACCATAATGACGACAAAAGCCTAAATGTTTGGCTAAAAATAAATATAATGCAATATGTATATTAAAAGCTCAAGAAAAAGAATGGTAAGATACTTGATATTTTGCCAAGTCAATGTTTAACACTTTCCTTAGCATAAAACTTTTCCTCAATAATTTAAGAAAAAAAAAACTCACTAACATTAGGTTGCTAAATTTTAAACGAAAGAAATTCATTATAAATCTCTTTTTGGTCATATTCTGGGTAATGGTAGAAAGCAAAAAAAAAAACATTCCTAATTTCATCAAGTATTTTTTCCGATTTTCGTTTTTGAAATAAATTCATATCCTTTGTATTTTTTATTTTGTATAAATGTATCTTAAACAGATACACCTAAAAAGATCTTATTTTTTATTCTCAAATAAAAAATGAACAAAATTCCAATAAATATTTTGATTGTTTTATAATAATGTAATAATTGCACAATTTTATTTATATAAACTAAAAAAAAACAATATAATTTATTGAGTCTTTGGACGACTGGGTGGTTCTATTGGTTCAGACCATTCCCATTCGTTGTAGTGAACACATTTGCCATGCTTGTCCGAAAACAACTCGGATGGTCCACAGCGTTTCAGTGTCGCCGGTTTGCCTTTTTCTTCACACAACCAATATGATGTGGGATCCCAGAAGTGTCTCAACTGTTTTTTAAATTCAGCCGCGGTGGCACAGCCAGGCTCGCCACTATGTTCGCTGTAGTTCTTTTTTACCGCACCTGCTGAAGACATTTTGCAGCTGGAAAATATAGAAGAGGTATAATAACTTAACTTTGAAATTAAATCATAAAAATATAAATTGTGCATTGATTTTAACGAACTCTGGCTAGATTCGTTTAGAATACATTTGTGTACGGGTACGTGCTCAATAAAAAATATGAAATTGCTATAATTTTTATTTTTAACTTCTCGCTGTTAGTGGGGTGTCTACTCTGTATTTCGAAATGAAAAGAAATTGCCTTCGAATTTATATATTAGTAATAAATAATTTGAAAGTATTTTCTTTCGTTTCGAATGACAGAGTATACCCCCTGAATTTACCCCATTTTTCGAAAAATTAGTTTTCATCATATTTTGACGTTTTGAGGTTCTGGGAGTCGATTCTGACTATTTTCGCGATGAAGATAGTAAATTGATTCGGTTAGGTAGATTTAAAAAATTTTCGAAAATAAAATTTCCAAAAAAATAACAGTTTTTTTAAACAAATTTTAAACTACTAAGCAGATCATGTTAAAATTTTAATCAAAATATCGAAAAGACACGTCGATTTTTTTTAATGTTGACAAAAAAATTTCGAAAAAATCTTTTTTTCTAATATGTAATTTCAAAAGTGTTCGTCAAATACATTTTAGAACTTCACCAATTTTTAAAACTGTATCGGATGCCACAAATTCCAACAAAATATGTAAATTAGCGTGAAGTGTCAGGGACGGCAAGGTCAACCGATTCGTCGTTACAACCTAACCAATATTTCTAAAGATGATGATTGAAGAACAATAGAAGTACGACCTAAAGCTACTTTTGCCTATATTCGAGTTTTTTACTTAACTTGAATTAAGATAATTTATACAAAAGTATGATTTTTCTTATTCAGCTTTTTTTAAGTTTAGTGCTTTTAAATTTTTTTGTTTTCATTGGAAATGCAAATTCTTATTAATGTAATTTTATTTAGAGAATGCAAGAAAAGTTAATTTAGACTGGCTAGAGAAATTCAGCATTTTCTGCACCACCACACCACGCGTTTCCTTAGCACCCATGTTTATTTACTTGGGTGGAGATCAGTTATTAACACCAGCTCTTTAACAGGAACTTCTCGTGCAATGGAATGGTTCTTGCATTCCATATGCAATTATTAATTTGCCGTCGGCGAATGCAATCTTAAATATATCTGTGGCAGTAAGGAAAAAGTGCTTACGTCATATTTTACTGTTTTTCAGGAGACCACTTTTAATCGTTCAAGTCGATTTTCAGAATTTTTTTTCTTTTAGAGTTAATTTGGGAAATTCTCTGTTTAACTTTATTTTTTTAAGCAAACGTCGTTCTACACACTATAAATAATACATTTAAGTTTAAATCATAGCTGTTAAGTAATGATTACTAATTTGATTACTTTTTTTTTTAAAGGTGAAGTAATGATTAAATTACGATTACTAGATATACCAAACGGACGACACACTCGTCCGTATTCTAGAATCAAAATGTAAATAATTTAAGATTCAAAGAAAATGTATCTAAACGTCATAAAAAATTCATTGAAACACAGCCACACACAAACTTACATACATATGCAAGCATAATTAAATAATACATGAAATTAAAAAAAAAACATAAACAAAATCCCTTCAACCAAGCTAATTCACTTTATTCAATTCTCTTCCTTTAAGTATTATGGCTTTCATACAACAACAAATAAGAGAAAAAAAATTGTTAGATCAAGAGAAATACTACATACCCACATACATACTCACACTCATGTTTTGTTTCTTTTTTTACTTGTAAGCTAATAAATGCGTGTATAATATGTGTGCATGTAGTAGCAGCAACTTTAAACGCTTATAGCTCCCAAAATACTGAACCGATTTCAATAAAATATAGATTCTGCACATCTGTACGAAAAATCCTTTAAAACCATATAAATCTTTTTAAAATCGATGCAGTGGTACCGTCGTAAAAGGGGTTACAAAAAACATGTTCGCCTATTAATTATATAGATATTTAGTTTCGTACTTAGTAATCGTGATTACGATTACTAATAAGGGAAAAGTAATCTGAATTACTTGAAATTACTACAAAATAATCAAAAAGAATCAAAAGTATTAAAAAAATAATCCAATTACGTCTAAGGATTACTTTTAATTCTTTTTGATTATTTATTAAGTTTATTGCATTTCTTTTATATTAAAATTTAAAATATTTAATAATTTGACAAATGAGCAAAATTTTGCTGAAAGCTTGAAATATATCTGTTGATACATTTTTATAGTCTTTCAAAAAATTGGCGTGTATGTGTTTTTTGTTCTTTTGTGATTTTCAAAAATATTTTTTGTGAATCTCAAATCATTTTTTAAAAGTCTGTGAATAAGATAAGAAGTTTGTGGCTGTTCAAATTGTGTGATTTGAAGTCTACTGACATTTTGTCGAAGCGACTATGAAATGCATACAGACAATGCTTAACCATGAGCAAAAAATTTCACTTTATGTTTTTCTTTATATTTTTTTTCTCAGAATGATATTAATGTTGTTATATAAACGAATATGTTAAGAATTTCTTAAGCAAAAACATCTAATTATATAAATTTCTTTAGAACTTTTTCAAAATAAAGTAATCTTAATTCAGAATGTTTGAAAATAATCAAAAAGAATCAAAAGTAATCTTTGAAAGTAATCGGATTACTTTTTGATTAATTTTGATTCTTAGATTATTTTGTAGTAATTTCAAGTAATTCAGATTACTTTTCGATTTTAGTAATCGTAATCAATTATTTATCAGCAATTCTTTTGAAGGCAATTATATAATCGTTACAATTCTTTTTAAAATGTAATCTAATTGATTACTAATCGTATTCGTAATTTAACAGGTATGGTTTAAATATACCAAAGTATAACCTCAATTAAGCTATTATTCCAAATTAGATTAGAAGTATAAAAAAGATAAGTCGCAAGTTATAGTATTATAACTTCCTTAAAAATCACACAAAAATTTTTTGGAGATTTTGACCAGGGGTACTTTCGAATATGCAGATTACGTAGGTACCATTAACTCAAAATCAGCTTATCTCGACTTAAGCACTTTTTCCTTTTTGCCACAGATATAAATATGCAATTTTAAATATATAAATATGCAATTTTAAATACATATATAAATATTCCCCGGCAAATATTTCTGCCATCGGAATTATATTTTTTGTCAAAATGAAATCAACCTATCCTAAACAGATTGAGGGAAAACTTCGAATTTTCGAAGTCAGCTAGTTTCTTTCCAGTTGTTTTATTTTAACTAAAAGCACAGAAATGGCTTTTTAAAATGGGGGAACAATGAATAGGGAATAAACTCCAGGGAAATGCTATTCAGAATAAGGCTGATTATGTTTAGGTTAGCACGAAGTTATATCGTTCTACCTTAGTACATTTAAATATTCTTGTTTTTCTGTTTTAACCATTACATTAATTATTTTGTACTTATTCCATGTTTAATTCTTACATTTTAGGGAATATAGATAGTACTTAATTGTTGTTTCCATCAGCTTGTTAATTTTTCCAATACATATAGCATTTCTTTCCCTAAAAAATTTTATTTTCATATGCTCTCAAAGGGATACATGTGTATTTTTTGGTAAAAAAAAATCACGTGATTTCAAAATACATACCGTTTTAAAATCACACATATGATTTTGTGCTGTTTTGCAAATCATATAGTTTGATTTGATTACGCCAAAGTTCGTATCGCCATGTAAGCCAAATTAGATGTGATAGTTTTAAGGATTAAATAAGACCAGATTTAATTGTAATGTAAATACTCTGACAAACACTAGCAGAACGGACCCAATAACTATTTTCGAAGGCCGCCACACTTTCATCATCAGCGTTCTTGTGTTTGTTTGGTCCATTGTGTGTATTGTCGGTTGATGCAAATTTCAGTTTTATATACATACTCAGTTTTCAGTGCAAATGGAATATGTGAATTGTTTTGATTCTCTGTATTACAAATTGATGAAAGCTTTTTTGTAATGAAAGCTCAATTTTACCATATCTAATTTAAAACAGTCTTGCCATTGTCGTTTGTTATTTACTATCTATGTACATGTGAGTTAATTTAATTTTGTTTTTGTTTTTCGGCGTGATTTTAGCTTATTGAAAGCACAAGAAAATATCTGAAGAAATCAAGCTGTCGGTTGAATATAATGGGTGCATTCATAAGACGTAGCTGTTGAGCTCAACAGTTGTGCAAATGCTAGCAACTGTTGGCCCCAATAGCTACGTCTTAGAAACGGCCTGATGGATACAATTTAATTTTATATCTTTATTTCGCTACTTCACCGCATTTGTAATATAAAATTTAACAAATATTTGCTACTGCCACCTAACAAAGCATATAAATGGCATAGCTCTATTCGATCAGCTGTTTATGCTGATCAAAACATGTTGACTACAGGTAGCGAAAAAATTTTGTGATGGAAAATTACTCAAATGTTGAGTGGAGCGGAATTACTCAACTGTGCGTTTCTAAGATAAATACTCAACGGTTGCGCAACAGCTACGTCTTATAAATGCACCCATTCTGTCGGCATCGTGAGAGAAGCCGAATATTTTTAGCAGCAGAAAAATTGTCTATAGATTTTTCTTAATTTTTATTTTAATTGTTTAAATAAAATTACTAGTTCAAGAAAATTAATAAAGTAAACACATTGAGTAATTTAGTTAAACAATTTATTTGGCCCGAATACCGTTTGAGTAGCATTTTAAAACAGCATATAAAAAACGGAAATTTTACATTGAAGTGATACCGCATTACCCTGATACCGTGTTATCACTTCAATGTCAAATTGCCGTTTGTATGTGTCGTTTTAAAACGATACTCAAACGACAATACACCACCTTATAACGCTCGCCATATAATATTAGAAAAAAAACACCAAGTGCTTGCTTTGAAAACGTTGGAGACTTAGCTGAACGTTTTGAAATCACAAAATTGTGTGCACAGAATAGGGATGCCAATCGGGATCGATTTTTGGAAATCCCAAAAATCCCGCGATTTTCGGGATCTGGGGATTTTTCGGGATCACGGGATTTTCGAGATTTCGGGATCTAAATATTTTTCGTAAAATAAATAATTTTTTAAAATAAATATTACTTTAATAACAATTTAATACATTTTAAAAGATTTAAAGTGAACAATTTTCTAATACAAGTATGAAATAAAAATCAAAAGAATTTTTCTCATCTATTTTTAAGTTGATTAATCACATTTTATGTTAGCGAATTTATAGTGAAAACAATAACTAAATATGAAAACTTGTTTTTGTTTTCAATATATGTGAATGTTTTTCTATTATTTAAACCAAAACGAATATCGGTGGACCTTTAGCACTACCGCTTAAGTTGACTTACGAAAATTTTTAGATTCACTTTCACACAAATAAGTTGCAAAAACAATATTGTTTTGTTAAAAATATATCTACTAACGTTTTTTTAATTGCGATTGATCAACAAGAAGTATAACGGTTGTTACATATGTATGTATACCAAGCATTATCTAATTTTTTATCGATTTCGTTACGACTATGACAAAGATAATAAGGCTGAACATGTCGAAAAATTTAAAGAAATGTGTACACTATTCTAATCTAATCTAAATTTTTATAGGCACATACATTAAAAGTTTGCCTGAGCACTTGAACAGTATTTTTGCTCTGCTGAAAAATTTTAAATTCATACATAGGCTTTTTTTCTACAAGTTCAACAGATACATACATATGTATGTATTCATACGTTCGCTAAGAGGAGTATGGTTTATTAGTGTACTGGCCTTCTACTGTGCAAATCGAATACAACTATAATTGAGTCGAACTCTTTCAGTCGGTCGTTTTTGACTAAAACTATTTATCAAATCCATGTAATTTAAATGGGTTTGATCTTAGGTTTGTATCAAAAACGACCTAAACGGTCTAAATAAAAAACAAAATAATTTTGAACTGCAATGTAAAAAAACATACATGCAAACTCGAGCAGTTTTTTAGACAAAATACTCCGCATTATTCTGTAAATATTTCTCGCTTTTACGTCAACCGGACAACAAAAAGTTTTCACTTGCCTTGTATTGTATTCTACTCCAATTGTAAAGAGGTGTCAATAGTACTCAATTGTTACCGATAAGTAGATAAGTGCTAATTTTTTTTTAGCGTTGAGGAGACAACATACAGATAGTTATACACTGCAATTATGAATAAATTTCCGCAAGAAATTTCTCCCTTTCCCAATTAGATTTTTTTGTTTCCCTATTATTTGCTACTGTTTGAAATTATTCCCCAGGAAAAATTTCTCGTGAAATTTGAATTATAATTGCCCTCATAATATAGAATAAATAAGACGGAATAAATTTGTCAAACTTATGAATTTTTCAAATGTTATTTTCCTTCCAAAGGTAATATCATGATACAATAATATAAAGGTACAACCACATTTGACGTATAAAATTAATTCTGACTTTTGTCCTAATTATTTGATTACTTTTTTTTTGTAAACAGAGAGGAAAGCGTTGCCACACGCAAGTACGGGGAACTTTTTTCAGGAAATTTTTAGGAAACGTGTAATTTGTGCTTTTGAAGAGTAAATGTTCTAAGGTTATTTTATTAATCGCATTTTTTGAGTTTTGACGTTGTAGAAGTAAATAAGCGGTATGTTTAGTAGTGGCTTCTTTGAATAAAGATTTTCTGCATAGTTTTTCTAAAGCATTTGACGTAGAAAATTTTTAAGCCGAAAATCCGTGAGTCAACTAGATAAAGAAATATATAACCACCAAAGCCATATTCGAAATATTTATTTATTATTTATTTCTTATTCTTATTTAATAGACGGAAAACAACCAATTTCGTTCACCCTTGTGTCGTTTATTCTTGGAAGATGGCAAGAGAACATCACACATTTTTTGCGTTTGTAACGTCTTATGTAAAAGTAGAAGGCGTATTTTTCATTCAGTGTTCAGATGATATTAGACGGGCTTCTCCAATATCTGTGCTGACTTTTATAAGTAGAGTCATACAGATATTCGAGTGTTGTTTTTCGACTACGACTACGTCAATTTTGTAATAGATTAAAGAAAAAATTCTTTAGTCTAGTAAAAAATAGTCGTAGTCGAAGTCGTAATACGACACTCGTAATGAGGCCCATTGACTTAATTTTATTTACAGTTCTATGGCACAAAAGATCCACCAGGTCTCGCAACGCCAATCTTTGGACCAGATCTTCCCCTATTATGCTCTACTCTATGCTATTCTATTCTATTATATTCTATTCTATTATATTCTATTCCATATTCCATGTACATATATACATATATATGTATATTATTGCATGCCAGCAGTTATTTCCTTAATTATTTTGTATAATTGGTCGCGCCGCACATACACTGAATATATCGCACACTGTTACTGTGTGTGGATAAGCAGACACCACGGAAGAAAACCTCACTCCTTAACAATTCGCTGTTTACCAGTTCTCCAATGCATGCCAAAGCAATGGCATCATGGCCTGTACTTACAGCAATAGATTAGCAGTTGACCACTTCCGAAGCAGCGGAAGCAGAGTAACGTGTATGGCCAACACCCAAGTAACCCATCCATATCTTTATGGAATCTTCATTGAATATGCTGCTTATAAGCCCGTGCCTTTGTGCACATTGAAATTTTTATGCACTTTCCTTCACTGGTAACCACGCCAGCCGATTCTTGAACGATTTAACCAATTGTTAATTCTTCACCGCAAATCGCAAGCGGCTGAACATGTTGCCGTTTTGTTTATTCTTCTTGATAGTACAGCTACCAATGCAGCTTATTAAATCAATTAAAATTAAAATTGTTAACAATTTTTTATCAAAAAATAGTTTTTTAATTTTCGAACTAACAAAACAGTCAAAAAGTAAACAAAAAGCTCGGATTTCAGAAATAAATACGGTAGCATTATTTTTGAGAGTAAAAAATAATCGGGACAAACGTCAGAAGGTTAATATGGCGACGAAAAGAGAGAACGGTTTTACCTTTATATTATTGTTTCTTTTGTTTTCAAAATAATTCTAAAATGTACATATATTGTAGCACCTTTGATGAAAATAACCGTAAGAAAGTAGTTTATTTATTTTGCTCTTGTTGTTAATTTATAAGAAATATGTCACGAATGGTCATTAAATTGTTAAAACTGTACGTATAAAATTGTATGGGACTTTTAAATATTATAAAAAATACCTTAAAATCAACGAAAATTTGAATTTATAAAGTTTTTATACAAAAATTGCTAAGAAATCCCGAAAATGAAATCCAGGGATTGAATTTTACAAATCCCGGGATTCGGGATTTGCCAAATTCCGAAAATCCCGGGATTTCCGGGTTCGGGATTTCCGGTTTGGCATCCCTAGCACACAACAACTTTTTTGTAGCTTTAAATCACTTTTATGAAATGTGATTTTCTGAGAATGATATTCGGAAAATTTTGCAATAAAAGTTAAAAATTATTAAATTTTGTTACAAAATAAATAAATTATTTTTTGTTTACAATTCGCAAAATTTATGAACAAATATTAAATAAAAAATATTTAAGAAAGTATGTGTTGTGATAAATAAAAAAATAAATATCACGAAACAATCCTACAAGAAATCCACTAAGGCACATTCAATCACGCTGATCATTCATAATTATGCATGATCACGTGGGCGCCACTCATATCCACTTAATAGTGACACATGCATAAGTATTTTTTTGACATGCTAATGATCAAGTTTGCACGCAGCTTTCATTCAAACAGTCTCAATAGCAATCATATTTTTCCGAATTGTAATTAGAAAAAGAAAATTATTAATAATTGCAACAAATAATACAATTGTAGCCAGTAACTTATTGACATCTGCTCTGGGATTAATGACTCGACCTTGGGAAAATATTTGCTGCTTATTTATTTCCGTCACAATGTTTTTTTTATCTAATCGAACACGTTTTTAACTTTTTTTATGTCTCAAGTAACATGCGATTTCATAATATCACTATAAACTTAAGTGTACTTATTAACTACATATTTGGGTTAACATTAGTCAGTACAATATTTTTGATGTTAAAATTTTAGATATGAAAAAACCCCAAAGCAATCTTTTCACCAGCGCAGCACGGTTTGTAAAACAATTAAAAGAATCTGCTTAGCACAATTTATGTTAATTGGAAAGTTTACAGTCGTTTAACACACGGATTTATTTTGTTATGTACATATGTATATAAATAAATATTCACCTTAAATTGTTATTAGCTATTTAAACGTATTATTATTATTATTATTATTATTATTATTATTATTATTCAATATCCTTTTATGCCTTTGGTCGTTGCACCACAAATATTCTTTATTTAAATTTTTAATTTCATTGACTGGTTTCTTTGGTTTTTGCTTGTCGTCAAGATAAATGCTGTTGGCCTTTTCGTAAATTTATAAAATATTTCACTTTAAGAAATATTTAGAACACTATACAGACGTCTTGATAATGTCTGGGCGAATAAAACTATTTTGTCCGTTTGTAAAATTATGAAAGAAAAAACCCCAATCGTCATGAAAATATTCTTGTTAAATATTTATTCTCACAGTTTTAGCGCCAAGCTCTGTCTCTCTTATCTATTGCACAGCAAGAATAACCCATGTAACCAACATGTTCCAAAATAACGAATTATAACTAATCAGTTGCCCTGCCAACTGGCAACGCAAATAAAATTAAAATTAGTATTCTAGGTGGTAACTTTCTGTCTTTCTGCCCTCTATTTTTCTCAAACTTTTTTTGGTGCTCCTTTAAATACTCGCAATCCCTTTCCAAAATATAAAAAAAAACTGCCTTTTTCTTTTCTTTCTTCTATAATTCCTTCCAACGCAGTCTAATTTAAGCTTTAGTTTTCTAAAAGTTATCGAAAACATATATATGACAAATTGGCAACTGAAATTAATGCGAACATACATAGCTTCAAAACATGAGAAGTATGTAACTATAATAGAGTGGCCGTTAATTGTATGGAGATTTTTTTTCTTGATTTCTACTATCACCGCCCAAAAAAAAATACAAAAAAAATTCATACCGAAAAGTTGAATTTTAGGGAGTGCGTCCGGCCCTCAAAGTTGGCCTTCAAGCCCATTTTTCAATGTAATTTTTTGCATATGACTATCTTTTTAAAAAATCATTTTACAAGAATATGATATATGGCAATATTTTAGCTCTTCTAGTCAGCAACATTAGTCTCAAAGAAAGTTTTGTGCAAAAATTAATGTTTTAGAAAATAATGAGGAAAATAACCAACAAAATACCAACAATTTTATGTAACAAAATTATATTTATATGGAAATTTTTTATTTTAAGCATGTACAATAAGAGCTTATATATATTAAATTATTTCATACATATACATATGTATAGTCAAAATAAAACTAAAAAAAAATAAAAAAAAAGTTGCATTGAATGTATGGGCTTGAGGGCCAACTTTGAGGGCCAGATGCACCTAAAACACAACTTATCGGTATGAAATTTTATTGTATTTTTTTTTACATAAAACTGAACTGACTTTGGGGGGGGGGGGGGCGAGAGTAGAAGAAATAAAGAAAAAAAAAAATAACGGCCACCCTAATGTATAAGTGCTAAAAAAAGATTTTAAAATTTCTTTTACTCCAGTCTATAGAATTTGTACCACAGTGGAAATTTTCGCAAAATGTTACGAATTGAATACGTAATATTTTGGCTTATATTCTTCAGCTTTCACATGTTTTCATAATAATATTGTTGCAAATATTCTAAGAAGTCACTTTAAACTGAACTGAATGTGCGATGAAATAAAATAAATGATTTGCGTTTATTGGTGACAAGCAGGAATATTTTGTTAATATTTGTTTCATAACAAGCTTTTTAAGCTATTTTAACCTGACTTCCTATACGTGTGTTCACAAATTTTCAATTGATTTAAAAAAGGAATTGATCGTAAAACAAGAACCCATTGTGGTATATTATTTATTTCTGTTTGGTATATAAAAGGTGGTCTCAACAGTTCAGTATCTGGATTCAGTAATTTTTATTACGATAATCGTATCGCATAATAGATATAACGAAAATTTATCAGTTTTGCTATTCAGTAACATATTTTAACGATATTCTTTGTCGGTTGGAGAAAAAAAAATCAAGTCACAAGATTAAATTCATTTAGTTTTTCTTTATTATTCTTTGTGCTTTTCACTTATTTTCACATTTTCTATACAGAGATACCACATAATATTGAGTTAAAGGGTGAGTAAGATAAAGCTGGAGACTATTGTAAAAAAGAAATTTCGGAATCACATAATCGTTACAGCAAATAAATATGTCGGTGAATATTATGATTTTCGGTTCACAAAAAGTTGCAGAATCCAGGTACAGGTGACTGTTTTCGCCGCTTAGACGTCAAGACACATTTTTCAGCACATTTTTTTTGACATGTATACATTTTGAAAATTGAGTTAAAGCGAGTCTATCCTATACCCCATTTCTGTAACTTGTGAGAAGTTCTCGCATCGAGATAAATTAAATAATTATATTGGTTGTCCTATTTTATACAGGGTTACTCACATAAAAACTTATACAAACTTACAAAAAATATCAACAAATACAGTTTTTTTCTTACTCTCGACTCGAAAAGTTCTCACATTCCTTACAGAAACCAGGCACTGTATGAATATGCCTTGGGAATATATTTTATATATATGTATGTATGTACTCTTATTTAGATTTATATATCGTTGGTCACAGGTAGAAAGGCCCTAACTCAAATAACTGTAACTTTACAAGAAGGGAAAAATATAATAAACCGTACAACAGCTTTGTACAACTGCTTGTGAAAGCATTCTTTTTTACACTATTGCAATAAATTTTTTGTGAAGAGATGTATTTGTGTGAAATATATTAGAATCACTGAAAAACTCAATTTCGTGAAAATACGAGTTAGGGCCTTTCTACTTGTGGCCATCGATATGTACCGTAAAAAATAGTTCACGAAATAGTTCGAAGTTCATCCCAACTGTTCGAAATGAATAATTGTTAAATCATTCGATTTCCATCACATTTCTGATTTCGTATACCTTGGGTGAACTTTGCAGAATTTTTGTGGATATACATATGTATACATTGCTGTTCGCAATCAATTTTAAAGTTTACACTTAGGAAAAGTTGCCATGTTGTTATTATAAATCAGAATGCATTTACGAAGTGAATTCACCTTCTAGTTTTCCACATCAAATCGAAAAAATGCACAGAATTTTGTAGCAACTAAACGCTTCTTTTCGCCTTCACTTTTATTCGAATTGTATATCGTGAATTATGTAATTCAAATTTGAGTGATTTTATTATTTGCAAACTGTTTTTAATTAAAAAAAATTTTTTTTGGTCGTAAAATTTTCTAATAGTCTTATGGTCACTTGGGTGATTGAACAATGCGATATGAGAAAGCAAAAATAAAAATTGCCTGTTCATTATTAACAATCACATGAAAATGGTCTAAACCAATGCTGCCCACAGAGAGAAAACCGAGAGAAATGTATAAGCGTATGTGCATTCATTTGTACAAAAAGCCGATTGATGTTCGGCACTCTGGCACTTCTCTGGCCAGCGGCGGTCTAAACGTAGAAATAAGTATGAGTATGCGATTTGCTTGCTACCAAAGTGTTTGTCGATTTATTTGTTTGCAGTAGCGCTTGTACTACAAATATATTTACAGTCACTAAACAAAATGTTCGGTTGAGTTAACAAATGGCAAGATATTATGTGTATTTTCTTTAAGGGCCAAAATTTACAGTCATTACTTAACTATTAGTAAACTTAAATGATAACTATTGTTTAACTAATACTTAAATTCACGGAGTATTGTATAACTGAAACTCTTAATATGAGCAAAGAATGGTAACCCTATCAAACTATCAAGTTTCTGAGAATTTTATTACATTAGGTGTGTTCCACAAGATTTTGTTAAAGTTCGGACTAATGAGAGTAAAAAGAAAATTACTCTCTGAATTTGATAAAGTTATCCAAAATTGCTGGAACGCAAAAAACCATACTTGCAATATTTTCTTTGAAGATTACTATAAACCATGTTGAATTAACATGAAACACATATTAACGTTGTTTTCGTATATATTTTAATATGAAATTTTTCTGTGCATTATATGGACTCTTAATTGTGAAAGTGGTGTAAGTGATGTACATTTTTGCTTCGAAATTTTGAAATAATCTTAAAAGAAACTTAAAAAAATATCTTATAATTATTAAATAAATTTAAATTAATTGATAACAGTACAACTCTAACTTAAAGTGTTTCATAATATAAAAATTATTTTGGATTTCTTCAAATGTAATCTACTACGAAAGATATAAAGGGTGTTTTTTTAGAGGTATAGAACTTCGAATTGAAATAAAACACAAGAAAATCGTTTTAATGTCCATCAATTTGGCTTTATTGGAAGGATAATTTTATGCCATTAATGTTAAATATGATTTCGGGCATGTGGCCGCCGCGGCTGGCTCGAATAAAGCCAATTCTATAGGTCCAATTTTCAACCACTTTTTCGAGCAAATAGGGGGCCGTATGTTGGCAATAACGCCACGAATGTTGGCTTCCAAGTCCCCTAACGTTTCTGGTTTGTTGGCGTAGACGAGCGACTTCACATATCCCCAAAGAAAATAATCCAATGGTGTCAAATCACACGATCTTGGTGGCCAATTGACAGGTCCATTCCGCGAAATTATGCGCTCATCGAATGTTTCCTCCAATAAATCGATTGTGACGTGCGCTGTGTGGCATGTAGCGCCGTCTTGTTGGAACCACAACTCATCCACATTCATGCCATCCAATTCGGGAACAAAATAGTCGGTTATCATGGCTCTATACCGGTCTCCATTAACGGTAACTGACTCTCCAGCATTATTTCGGAAGAAGTATGGCCCAATGACTCCACCAGCCCATAGAGCACACCAAACAGTCAGTTTTTGTGGACGACGCATTGCATGGTCTCGCGGCTTTAATTCTTGCACAAGCTGGATCTTGTAAGGTCGCAAGCCAAGATCTTTGCGCAAAATCTTCCATAAAGTTGATGGACAAAGCTCCAATTTCTGTGCACGGTGGCGAATCGATTCATTCGGGTCCTCTTCAACACTTTGCTCTACAGCGGCAATTGTTTCTTCGGTGCGCACTGTTCGACGTCTCTGCGGATGCGTATTATCACATAGAGTAAACGTAGTGCGAAAACGATCCATGGTTAACCGAATTAATTGCTCTGATGGACGATTATGTCGACCATAAAATGGACGGAGCTTGCGGTAAACTTCGCGAACTGAACCATTATTTTCGAAATAAATTTGCACGATTTGCAAGCGTTGTTCTTTTGTCAACCTGTTCATGATGAAATGGCAAACCAAACTAAATATTAATCACTTGACAGCTGACAAAATGGCCGCCAGTTAAAAAAGTGATGCCAACTTAAAGTTCTATACCTCAATAAAAAACACCCTTTATATGACTTAGACCACTTTCATAATTAAGGGCACACATGAAATTGCCTCGCCTTTTATAAAGTAAAAAAAATATTTTTAATGTGTCAGTTTTATTTCGAGAATAAAAAATCTTCAACGAATCTAGTACTAGGTAAAATAGCGGAAATTTGCTTGTGGCTAATAACTTTTTCAACTCACTGTACACTGTATGCATACACTCGCGCAATTGTATGAATAACCCTGATAATGAAAAATATTTTTTTAAATCTTTACACATAAGTTATAACACATTATAAATAATTACACATTTCTGTTGTTGTTCTAAGCAATAAGAACAACAACACCAAAAAGAGAAAATACATTTGTTTTTTATTTTATATAAAAAAAATAATTATCTACTACATTTAAAAATACATATGAAAAATGAAAAATTTTGTTAAATATACTTTTGACACCTGGACTAGAAATGGAAAATAAAATGAACAAAACAAGGGCAACGAGTAGCTAGCTGATGAATAGAAGATTGCAAATGTGATCTTTATGAGGGTCATGCCATATTTTGGGAAGTGACAGTGTTCATTGACACTGTTTTCAAGAAAATTGCAATAGAAATGGATTTGCATTGCCTCTTCTACGAGTATACAGGTGGTTGCAGTAAAAGTATTAAGAAATTCTTTTGTTTATAATAAAAGAATTTTATATTTTATCGAAATGAATAATTTGGCACAAGTGAATATATTTTTTTTAATGAAAATAGCTTGTAATTAATATAATATTATAAAATACTGTATGCAGTTAAAAATACTTTTTTGGTTCTTGTTAAATTAATATTTTGAATTATATATGCAATTGGTTTAACTATATTTTTAATTATTTTAATTATTTTAAATGTAAATACTTGATAGTTTTATTATTTTGCTTACAGTCGCAAATTCAATTTTAAGTTGATATTACAAAATTTTTAATCAAAACCAAATTTTTTTTCTGTGATGTTGACAAAACTGTTCCCCAGATTACAGTTTCTTTAGATTATTACTTCCCAACATCAAAAATGAGTTGGAAACAAATTAACAAAATTGCACTGGATATCAAAACAGGAGATAAACGCCCTTATTCCAGTTGTCGACATCGACGTCACTTTAACACAATAACAAAAAATTGGGGCTTGTTTACACGCTCTCGAGAATAATTTTGTGCTACTGACAATTTATTTTCGTTTCCTAAGGTCTATAAAATAGCACCACAAATCTGACAATAGAGGTCAGTTGTTCTCGACAACGGGCACACAAGCCCCTATTTTTTTTTTGGTGTTGTGTTAAAGTGACGTCTATGTCGACAACTGCAATAAGGGTGAATGTATTACATGGTTATCGGCGTTTTGAAAGTTTGCGTCTGAGCTTAATATAGAAGGGGTATTAAAGTTTCTCAGCCTTATTCAAAAAAATATTTTACTTGAGCTTTAAAGTTCATAGTAGCTACCAAGCAATTTAAGACTAACATTGCTTTGTTAAGAAATTGTATTCAAAAGACAACTTTAATTATTTTGTGATTTAATAATAAATTCTGGTAACACCACCATGTTCAACAACCCTTTCACAGCTTATGATGTACAACATCGAATACAATTTCATTCGAGTATTCAACTAATTTTTTATTTTATTAAATACATTTTTATTATCTTGAAGTTAAGCAACCTAATTTATAAAATATAAGCTTCTGACATGGAAGTAAAAGTAAAAAAATATGATGAACATAGAAAAATTATCACAATTATTTTATTCGAACGAAATGAGTATTTGAATATCCAGCTTTTTTCGATTCGTTTTGTTTGAATGTACATCACTAAAACATTTTTGTATAATTGTATTTATTTTAATATTTTTTTTTATGGATTTTGCTATGTATTTCGAATCAGTTGGATAACTTAGTGATATTTTCCATCACATGAAAGAAATAATAAATTTAAGATAAGAGCTAGCACTTCTAGCTTCATTTTCAGATGTAACATGAATCAATATGTGCTATATTAACAAAAATATTTGAGGTACAAAATACACATTTTGAAAATATCAACTTAAAGTAGCCTTAACAAACGTTAAGTAGGTGCCTACTTTAGAATTTTGATATAATAATTTTTTTTGAATACAACTTTACTTAACATTGCTTTTCCAAGCTTTGTTAAGTTTTTTTGAATACGACCCTCTATCTTTTGTGCATTGTTATAAAAACCATATAATGTTTACAATTTTTAATTTTGTAATTTTTTAGTGCAAGCGATCGAATTTAGCTTAAGCGAATTACAGAACAAGGGCAGGATGAACTAAATTTAAACAGCCTTGTACTGAATAACATCTCTCCGGGAGCTTATTCCCTATTCATTGTTCCCCAATTTAGAAAGACATTTGCAGTCTTTCAGTTAAAATAAAACAACTAGAAACATAATTCTGCCAAAAAAAACCGACTTCAATGCAAAAATCTGATAGAACATTTTCGAAAAAAATGTATGGGATATAAATAATAATGCCTCCGCCCATTTTTTAAATGCAAGACTGTGTTTTTCAGAGCTCAGGGTGTTTGTTAAGTTTTGTAAAAATCGGTACAGTAGAACTACTTAAAATTAAAAAATATAATTTTAATGGGCGTGTCTCCGCCCATTTTTTCAAATGGAAGATTGTGTCTATATTTGAGCTCAAGGTGTAAAAATCGGTTGAGTAGAACCACGTGAAATCTAATAATAGATTTTAGTGGGCGTAGAACCCCCCCCCCCCCCCATTTTTCCAGCTTTAAAATTGTGTAATTGCAAGAACCAAAGGTGTTTGCTAGGTTTCGTATCAATCAAATAAGCAGACTATCATAAAATCAATTAAAAAAATATCCCCGCCCACTTTTTTTTTGCACCGATCAATGGGAAGCTATACCATCTCAGACAAAAAGAGACATTTTAGATTCGGTCTAAAATGTACCGTGTTATAAAAAACACAAAAAAAATAGAGAGGAATTGATAACCTCCTCCTTTTTTTTAAGTCGATTAAAAATAGCTGACTTCGAAAATTTTAAGTACTCCCTCAAATTTTAATTTATAGCTCAATCCTTTTTGGGAAGGTGAATTTTGTTCTTAATAACAAATTATTTCCATCAGAATTATTTCCCGGGGAATATGTAGAATTGGGGTGAAAATAATCGCACCCCATATTATCCTTAGACCTAGAAACATAATAATGCTATAATGGCAATTTTCACAACTTGCTTTTATCTAAAGGCAATCTGCCTTATCGTGGTTGGCGTATTTCAAATACGACTACGACTGTTTGGTAATAGATTAAAGAAGACTTCAACAGTTTTTATTTAATCTATTACCAAACAGTCGTACCACCTGTTTGTGCAAGACGTTTGAGTTAGAAATCTTGGCGTTTCTGTAATAGATTAAAGAAAAGTTGTTCAAGTTTCCTTTAATCTATTACAAAAACGCCATGATTTCTAACTCAAACTTCTTACACAAAAAGGGGGTAGTCGTGTGTGATATACACCAACCACGATAAGGCAGAATATTTTGTCTGCCCTGCCCTGCCTAACTAAGAAAATATATAAATGTGAGGCAGAAAAACACATTCATCCTTATTACGAGTTGCGTGTTACAACTACGACTACGACGATTTTATACTAGATTAAAGAACATTGCAAAATTTTTTCTTTAACCTAGTACAAAATCGTCGTAGTCGTACTCGAAATACGACACTCATAATTAGGCCTATTATCTTAAACTTTTATATCTTATGATTGAGACGACTGCTTTTATTTTATAATTAAGCTTGTAATAGCAAAGCCACTCCTCCCAAAATCCACTTCGAAGGACGCTCCCGAGACTTAAGATTGAAAGTCCAAACATAAGTGTTGCCGCGAGATCTGTAACAAAACATAAAATAATTAAACAGCTAAAGAGTTTAAAAGCAAACAAAACTAAACCTCGTCTTATACAAAGGACATTCATAAACGCGATGAAGATCCTGTTTTTCCTGTACAATCGATTTAATCCAAATAACCGGCATAGGGCAAAGCAATTCTTTATGGTGCAGGGGTACAATTGAGTTTATGTGACAATTCCAGCTAGCACCATCCAAATATAGACCATGTATAAAAGCTCCTTCCAAAGGTGGTAGTCTAGAAAAGGATTTCATGTGGAATATATAAAAATGTAAGGCAACCAGGGTGACCGATGACATTTTTCAAAAAGTGGCACCAAATAGGGGATTTATCAAAAAAAAGGGGGCAACATTAAAAAAAGAGTCTATTGCAATAAACTTTTTTTAACCCCCGACTAAAAAAAGGGGTGTTATAAGTTTGTAGTGTGTCTGTGTATCTGTGTATCTGTGCATCTGTGTATCTGTGTGTCTGTCTGTGTCCACGTACAGGCCAAACGGCTGGACAGATTTTCATTTAGTTTTTTCTGTTTGAAAGATGACTTGATCGAGAGGGTTCTTAGCTATGTTTGAAAAAAATCGGTCCAGCCGTTTAGAAGATATAACATCTTTTCTGAAAAAAGTCGGGGGTTTTTAAAATTTTTAATTTTTGTTATTTTAATGTATTATTATATAATTCCCTTTAAAAAAAAGGGGGACAAAAAGTGGCAAGGCAGTCGAAAAAGTATCAATTTGCCACTTTAGTCGGACAAACGGTCACGCTGGCTACAACAAACTTACGTCACGCTATCCACATCCTTTTTAGTGACATCGCATGTCAAACACATGCGATCCAAAGGTAAATCATGTTTTCGAGCGCTTTCTTGCATGATGGCTGTAAGAAAGCTTTGAGGATTGAAAAGACCCCCCAGCCATATGCTGCAGGGCAATTTAAAATCATTCAGCCACACCGACAGTTCTCTAATACGATGCAGCAGATCGGCAAACCAGCTTTGCAGTCCTAACATACTGGGATAAGCTAGATTTGTCCAAGAATTTGGTACATGATCATAAAAGAGAGCATGATCCAAGCATTCCATATCTGAAGTTATGGTAAGTTCACCTTTAAGACCCAATAACAACTCCCGCAGCGATCTTTTAATTTCACGTATTAAATTATTCATGCGCTCACATTCTTGTAGAGCGACCACAACGAAAGGTGTCTTACGTTCTACACGATTGAGCAATGCCTGCAGATTAAACTCCACTTGCAATTTGTCTAGAAAGTCCTCTGCCATTATTTTAATCAACTCTTCGCGAGGTGCGCCACACGAAGTACTAAGCTCTGATTGACGTGGCTGCAGCTCAAATACGGTCTTCAAAAGTTGTTCTGAGGCATTTGTCAGGAAACCAATTTCAGCATTTGGATGTAAGCCGTACAGTAAAGGAGACTCAGCGGGCAACATTTCGTCAATGTAGTTGTGATAGCCCTGAAAATCTAGATTAGGTGGCGAGGGAAATCCGGGACACAATTTCATATCGCCGTCAACTAAATCTTGTTGCAGAATTTCTGCCAAATATGTCTGACACAAGCGGCGATCCCAATCATCAGTAATGTGGCCTCCATACATAATCTCTCCAAAGAGATAACGTAAATCTTCCCACGGTATACGATTGCTACCCTCCAAATAGTTGTGCAGAACGGAAGCAGAAATTGTCAAGTCCCCAATATTGAAAGGATAAACTTTATTCCAACCCAAAGGCCCAAACTTGCGTCTTTGGCCCGCAACAGCATGAAAGTAACACAAAGAGAAAAGTATCGATTTAAATTCAGCTTCTTGGGTGCAGGTTTCTAAAGTTTCTTGCGAAAAATTATCCCAAGCCTTGTGCATATTGGCTGCCATACCTGAAGGCGGTTCATTAACTATTTTCAGGGAAGATTCCAATATTCCTTGCGGTATAATATGATATTGAGGGTCAGGTGCTGGCTCTGCACTGATAAATAATCTAAACTTTGACTCGGAAAGGCTCTCGTTATCCGTCGATATACGCTCGATTAGCTTTTCTAGCGTAGGCAACCATTTAGCCACGAGATGTATGTTTTGTAAAACAACCCATTCTTGTCCACTGTCCAAACCATTGATGATAGCTTGTTCTGCTACGATCTCTTGACCTTGACCTAGAGAAATATTGATTAAGTTTTCGTTTGTGCTGCTGAAGCCTAATTGCAAGCCAAGCTTTTCCAAATCATATATGGGATCAACTCCCGGACAAAGTATGAAAAATATGGGAGCCGCTGCTGTAATTTCACTTAAAACATCTGCTAATTGAAACGGCTTAACATTGGAGTACTTAGGTCCCATGATTTGTTCCACAAACAAACGAATAGCATTTGTAACACGATCCGGTCTTAGAGTTCTTATTAGACACAACTTTTGCAAAGGCGAGCGATGCTTCCATTCACCCGGAAACTGCTCCCGCTCTGGTACATTGCTGGTGATGAATTTGCGCCAGCGTTTTGGATAGTTTTCTATGTCCTTATCTATGCCATAGAAATTGTCCATTAAAGCCAAAGTTTTAATGCCACTCCAAGCTGTACGACCTATAAAGTCAACTGGCGACAATGTATTGGGATCATGAGGAAAACGTAACAGAAAATCAATTTCTTCCAGAGAAATCTGCTCGCTAGCAGCCATAATACGCAAAGTCATGTGTGCAGTAAAAGTTAGCTTGTCCGCTTCGAAGAGTCCTCTTAAAGCGTAATAAAAAGTTTGACAAGTAATCGAATCAACTAAAGCGGCAACACGCTTCTCATACTGTCTATGCGGAGGGGCCACTACGATAGCCTGTTTAAAGACATGCATGAATGACTTAAGAGAGAATTTGTATATGGGATTAATGCGACTTAAATCTGCAAGTACAAAATATAAAATGGCGGCACGCTTTGCTGCCGCTCTGTAAATATTACGTGCCTCATCGATTTGCATGGTGGTAGTGCGAGCCTCGTGCACTTTCATTTCGATCTCATCTACCGTATGCTTAGTGGACTCTAAATTCGCAACTAATTCATAATCATTTAAGACATTTTCGCCTGCTGATGTCAAACGTGCTAATAGATCATCTTCCAATTCTTTGAGGGAAATTTTAAATTTGTTTTGCTCTACGGTAAGTTCAGTTTTCAATTCTTCCAAATCGGGTCTTTCAATTTTAACAACTTCTGCCAACAGTTGCTCCTCGAGTCCATCTGGGGTAACTGTGAAGTTAATGAGTGTAGTTTGAGCTTGCATTTCCGGTTTGTAATGAGGATTGGCTAATTTTGTGTGAAGTATCAAGCGAAATTTGGTGTTGAAATCAAGCTCTTTGTCGCTAAGTCTTATAACACGTCCACGTTTGATTAAGGCACGACTTAGTAAGGGTTCCAAAACAGTATCCAAACTTTCTTCAATTTGCTCAAGCAGTACTGTTTCACCATTCGATATGGCTTTTTCTAAACTGTCAAGAAAATTTTTTTGCGTAAGACGAATTATGTTGAGGGAGTCTCCATAACGATTTTTAATCCACTTAATGCCTTGTCTGAATATATATGAAGAAAGAAAATTATTTCAGAAAGATATTTAATCGCACTGAGATGAAAAATTACTCAAGATCATGCATGCGAAAATTTTTATTTTTCTATCATGATGAACTATAATTTTATTAAACAGTTCTGAATGTAATCTGAATGTGAAATGTTTGAAATGCAAAATAAAATTATCGAAGTAGAAGTACATCGCTTAATGACTGTTTGGTAGTGTTGTTAATTATTCGTCTTTTGTGTTTGTTCGAATGAAATTTCATAATTTTTTTCTTGTTCGAACAGACGAATAATTTTGAGCTTTTGTTCGAATATTCGAACGAACAAAGAATAAAAAAATATATTCGAATAATCTTAAAATAGTTTGCAAAAAACGACACATATGTGTATTAGACTAATTTTTTTTATTAACAAACAAAAAATATTTCATTGCACAAGAAAAACAAATAATTTCAAAAACAAATTTAGGAATATTAATAACAAAACTTTAAAATTTTAAGAACCTTTGCCGCAGTTGACGCTGTGGCATAGATAAGAACTCTATGTTCCACTTATACTATTGAAGTAACAGAATCGCAAAAAATAAAAGATTAAATAAAAAAATTATGATAAATTACAATCGACTAGACCGGTTTTCTTTAAGTATAAATTAGAAGATATACGATCATGTCACCATTCAAACGAAAACAAAGCAAAATTAAAATCGGTCAAGACGTTGGGGAGCTACTGCGTCAAAGACACGCAGATCAACAGAATATATCTAAAAAATGTGATATATGCTAAACGGCTGGACAGATTTTCTTTAAACATAGCTAAGAACACTCTAGAACAAGTAATTTTTTATTTTATTTTTAAAGAGAAGTAACAATCAGGCAATGATTGCCTACTACTATTATAAGGAAAGGGATAGTAACAGACAACATAGGTGGTGAAGAAATAAATAGAGGAATGCTTAATTTTTTTACAGCTCTGCTTTTTGCATTTTTTTTAATAATGTAGTGTTGCAGCGCCTCTGGCGTTAGTGAGTCGTATTAATTTGTTTGAAGCTGTGTTTAGTAGCAGTTTAGTAGTTATTTTACTTCGCCGATGATTCTGCTACACAACAAAGGCGGGGGGGGGGGGGGGGGGGTGCTCTGGTGTTACATTAGGATTAGTATCTCTTGAAGTCGGTATAGTTCAGTGACCAGTGACTATGCCTTCATCACTTGAACTTTTCTACAACAACTGATAGAAAGGGACAGGTAATGCACATCAGGAAAATGCATGGTGTCATTAAATAACAATGCCTGTCAGATAGCCGGCTCGATCCTAAAACCTTCGGTTTTGTGGTCAACGTGCTAACTTCTTCAGCCAATCAAACAGGAAAACTAAATCAAAACTGGTCCAACCGTTTGGTCTGTACGTCGACTCGTACATACAAATATATACACAGACACAAACTACATACAAACTTATAACACCCCTTTTTTTGTCGGCAGTTAAAAACTGAAACGAAATTAGTTAAAAAGTATAGGTATTTACACACATTTACAAACATTTTAAATATATTATTAATTTTTTTGGAAAAAATAATTTAAAAACCGCAGATAACCCAAAAAATCTTTTTATATAAGTAGTTAAGGAAATTGTTCGAATATTCGAATATTCGACAAAAATGATTCGAATAATTTTTTAATCTAAGTTGAAAATTTTTGTTCGTTCGAACAAATATGATAAAAAGTTGTTCGAATATTCGAATAATTTTTGTTGGAATGACAACACTACTGCTTGGCATATACATATGTATGTATTTCGATCATAATTTCCCTGTCGGAAATTACGAGTACGTTAACTTTAAACTAACTTTAAGCTAACTATTTCTCAACTAGTACTTACTGACATTTACTTTTAATATAGTCTATTGTCTGCATTACTTTCAGCTAACTTAAAGTTGATTTTTTTAAATCACCTGGTAGTCAGTAAATTAAAATTTTTTTTCTGGGGTTCGGACATATATCATCACACGTTGTGTGCTTCACACGACGAATTTAGTCAGAGAATTCTTATTTACGAACTCGCCTCTCGTCCCAGTTGTGTTTCTAGCCGTAGTGATTAATTTTATCTCCTTCGTCTTACACTAAGGCAAGCGTACATGAACATAACAGAAAAAGAAAATAATTAATGTTCACATCAGCATGATCCTGAGCAAAACGTTTCTAGGACGACTTTTATCCACACAAAGTTTATTTCGCAAAGTCTTTAGTTCGCATAGTAAAATTTGCTCGTATAAAAGCCGTTTAATTAAAGTTTTTTTTGTTTTCAATGAATTAACTTACAATTGCGGATCAATCATCAGAGGCCAACGAGTAGAGTGTACTAGAATAGTAGCATTTTCTGTAGACATCCGGTCCATTGGTAAACCTTCATTATTCCAAGCAGCTATTTGGGCATCATCAGTAAACAATTTCAGATGGTCCGCGCAATCCGTGTGAGGAATAGGGGGCTTTAAAATCAAAAAAGTTATGTTGTTTTTTATATAAAGAAAGCTTATCTGCTAATTTTCAAATTTATATATTAAACTTTAATTGGCAATATCCCTGAAATGTGAACAATGACTAAATCATGAAACTGATTGATTCACGGGTGGTTTCTTCTTGGTTACTATCAAAATATCCGTAGTATAATCGTATTATTTTAGTTAAAGCCAGTAAAGCTATCTTTAACTAAAAATTGGCAGAGTACGAAAACAAATAATGGAAAACGTATGCTTTCGTTTTGCTTTATTTTTTTGCAGTAAGTGAAACAAAAACAAACATAAGGAAAAGAAAAACAATTTTAAACGTACGCAATTATAAAAGGAAATATTGAAAATGAGGGCCTGTCCCACGATGTCTACAACGTTCGACTTGTCGCACACATACATTTGAAACAACAAAATATTAACGGCCTGTCCCACGAAATCGAACGATTTCTGGTAACATCATGGGACCGACCGTAAAATTTGTTTTTGTTTTGAATTTAAGTGTGCGACAGGTCGAACGTTGTCGACTTGGTGGGATTGGCTCTTTAATTCAATTGTGTTTAGAAAAAGCGTTTGCTAATTGATTTACTCATTATGAAATGATATACATATGTAAATATGTATATATTGATTATAATCTATAAATTGGCATAACTTTTGTTTCGGATACACATAGGTCACTATAAATTGCAAACAGCAAAATAAAATAGTCTTTTCGCACTAACATGGGTCGAATAAAAGTTTGTTTTAACGTTAAAATTAACTATTAAAGCCTGGTTTTACTATAAAAAATTATTTTCTTAAAACCAACTTAAAATCTTTTTTTAATCTTTTAAGTAGATTTTATGAAATGCAATCTTGTTTTCGCTGTACTAAACTCAGTGCTGCCAAGTTAAAATGACCGAAAGCAGCTGATAATGTTTATGTGAGTTAGTAAAAATAAATACGAATTGAAACATTTTCAACTTTAAAATGGAATAAAATAGTAATAAAAAATTTCGAAGAAAAATAACCTTTTGAACCGAAAACAACTAAAATGTTTTCATTGACCTCTGGTAAGTGAAAATGTTTTCATTGACCTCCCTGAAGGGAAAATGTTTTCATCGACTTGTGGGAAGTGAAAATGTTTTCATTGGCCTCTGGTAAGAGAAAATGTTTTCATTCACTTCTAGGAAGTGAAAATAAACGATATGTGTGACATCCATCTGCCGATAAAAAAGTTAAGCTTACAATGTATTTGTGCATTTTTTATATATAATAACTTGACTTCCAAGCAATTCTTCTCTTTGCATAAGTAGTTCCATAATTTTATAATATTCATTAACAAAATATAAGGTGTGTTCCACAAGATTTTGTACAAGTTCGGACTAATGAAAGAAAAAAAAAATACTCTGAATATGCAAAAGTTATCCAAAATTGCTGGATCGCAAAAAACCATAATTGAACATGTTGAAATAAAGGGTGTTTTTTATTGAGGTATAGAACTTTAAGTTGGCATCACTTTTTTAACTGGCGGCGATTTTGTCAGCTGTTAAGTGATTAATATTTAGTTTGGTTTGCCATTTCATCATGAACAGGTTGACAAAAGAACAACGCTTGCAAATCGTGCAAATTTATTTCGAAAATAATGGTTCAGTTCGCGAAGTTTAAGGCAAGCTCCGTCCATTTTATGGTCGACATAATCGTCCATCAGAGCAATTAATTCGGTTAACCATGGACCGTTTTCGCACTACGTTTACTCTATGTGATAATACGCATCCGCAGAGACGTCGAACAGTGCGCACCGAAGAAACAATTGCCGCTGTAGAGCAAAGTGTTGAAGAGGACCCGAATGAATCGATTCGCCACCGTGCACAGCAATTGGAGCCGACTAACCGACTATTTTGTTCCCGAATTGGATGGCATGAATGTGGATGAGTTGTGGTTCCAACAAGACGGCGCTACATGCCACACAGCGCACGTCATAATCGATTTATTGAAGGAAACATTCGATGAGCGCATAATTTCGCGGAATGGACCTGTCAATTGGCCACCAAGATCGTGTGATTTGACACCATTGGATTATTTTCTTTGGGGATATGTGAAGTCGCTCGTCTACGCCAACAAACCAGAAACGTTAGGGGACTTGGAAGCCAACATTCGTGGCGTTATTGCCAACATACGGCCCCATATGCTCGAAAAAGTGGTTGAAAATTGGACCTGTAGAATTGGCTTTATTCGAGCCAGCCGCGGCGGCCACATGCCCGAAATCATATTTAAACATTAATGGCATAAAATTATCCTTCCAATAAAACCAAATTGATTGACATTAAAACGATTTTCTTGTGTTTTATTTCAATTCGAAGTTCTATACCTCTAAAAAAACACCCTATATTAACGTTGCTTACTTTTTACATTAATAAATTTAATTCAAGTGATTTTAGACGCTTAAAACGCATAACATTTTAAAAACAAAAAATTTGCATCATTGGCAACAGATGTAAAAAGTAAATGAAAATAAGTTCCAAAAAAGTGAATTTTTTAAGAACATTTTTTTTATATTAAAGAAATTTAGAAAGATGCACAAATGTACTTACAACTTCAACTTTGTTCAAAATACCTTCCATTTTGATTTTTAATGAATTTGCATGTAATAACTTTTTTTTCTATGTTTGCAAATTTTCTTATTAATTTTTCAGTTTCATATGTAAACAAAAAACAGCTGATTATTTAATTCTTGTCCGAACCAAGGCGAATTCATAACAGTTGACCTTAACAGTCCAGATGATTATCAGGTGTTCGAAGACTGATTACCTGCGAAGACTGTGCGGTATAGCACCACCCTTCTTAACCTATGCATTCTAAATTAACTCTTGCAAAATGATTAACTCCATTAGTTTATTGATGATGATTTTTAAAAAATTGTATCGAATATAAAATATTTCTACCACATGCGTCTCGCCTAAATGCATGATAGATAGCCTTTGGTACAGAATCTTGTATGGATTTTCGCACAATATAGAAATAAGATTTTATCAAACGTTCTGCATTCCTTGAGGAAAAGAATTAATATTACTCAACGCATTTGTACGTCGTTGTGGTTGCTGATCTCCATATGGTTCCATTGTATCAGCTTTTAGTAAACTAAGCGTATTTATGAAAATTGGATATTTATATAGGCCAATTCAATGGCTCCCAAATTCTCAACCATGAGATTGGTGGCTGGTAAACGACGACGCAATAACGTTGTCACCACATCAACAATTTTCCGTGCAATTTTGGGAAACCTTAAATAGATATATACATATGTATGTATACATATTTACTACCCGATCTCTGAACATAAACAGAGCAAAGGATGTGCGCATATTTATAAAAGGAAAACAAATATTGTACGCCCGTTGTTGTCAGTTAGGTGCAGCCTCACCTAGAACTGCCCCTGAGTTCAAAAGACGATAGAGGTGAAGCCCTTGTAGTGGAACTTCGAGGTCTAACCAGAGGCTACTTCTGGTGCCACGGGTGCCGGTTGCCCGACAGCTGGGCTGCTTAGAGATAAATGCATTGCGATTCTCAAGATTCTGTGCTAAAATAGTTGTGCGTCCTATCTCCTGGGTTCAAGGGGCGTTTATCAAGCATGATCGATTGTAGTAGGCACAGGATCTTGGCAGCGAGCTTGCGTTCTTCTCGCGTAAGTGGTCCTCGCTGCTCTGAAGTTTTGAGTGCATGTAGCGGTCGTCAGTTTCCTTTGCTAAAATGCCGAGTTCGTCCTGACCCACGGGGTTTACCCCACGGGGTCTACCCCACGGGGTTAAAGGGATGATTTTGGTATGTGTGGAGTAGGCACTGGTTATTTGACGAGACAGGCATGCGTTCATTATGGATGAGTGGTTAGCTGTGCCGGCAATGGTTGAGGAATTTTCTTGGGGACTTCGCTAAGGTGTATACAACAACACCATAGCGTGGAAGCCGGAGAATTATCGTGGTGGCTGTGGTTGCTACCAAAATCGCTGGGAGAATAGTCTTGGCTTCCCAGTGTGAAATCAATGCTAGTGGTTGGTCTGACGCGGTCAGCCAGACACTATTCTAAGTGCTGTTGCCATTCAACAGAGCTGCTATGGGCACGGACATAGCAGCAGAGTTAAGATAGCTCAAAGTACCTCAGCAAGGTACTTGAATATAGAACAGGGATAACTATGTTCAAAGATTGCAACCTATGTGCCTTATGGAGTGGGCCATAGGGTCATTCTAAAAGGGTGCATGGGGACGTTGGTCTGGCGTCTAACCCACACCCAGTGCTTTGGCACGCGTGAGATTAGGCCGTAATGGCAGGTACTCACGTAAAGCAATTGCACATCTGTATGTATACATATATTATAAATTAAGTTTATACATAGAAATAAATATTCAAGCATACCTTAACATTTCCTGTTACACTTCATTGCCACAATGCGCTGCATTTCCTCATGTATCAACTCAACACAACACAAGTTCTTAAATGTGGGGGTAAGACAACTTTTCCGGGCTCAGCTAGTACTAGCTGACTTCTTATATATGTATGTATGTATAAATAAGACGCACGTTTATTTGTTGTACACTTAAGTATTTCATTGTCCGTTTTTGTGACTAATTTCATGCATTTAAGCATAATATTTTGTTTACGGCCATGATGGCCAGTAAAACACATTTTACACCACTGATTTCGCGTTAAACAAACCATCGGAGAGGATGCAATAAGGCAGCAAGTAAGGTTTCTTTACGTTGTCCCAAAATATCAGGATCATTTAACCAGAACCATCTTTCGTCATTTTAATTATATTTATTTTACAAATATTAGCCCAATTCACAATCTTGTGCAAATGGTCTTGCATCGTTGCATGTGCAAAATGGTATAGTATATTCTACTCACCACTTAACAATTCTTAGTGGTGAGTATCAATATACTATACCATTTTGCACATGCAACGATGCAAGACCATTTGCACAAGATTGTGAATTGGGCTATTATTTTCTGTGTTGTTGATAGTAGATGCACATGGATAGTAAAATGTGTTTTTATAAATATGTATGTATTGGTATTTTAGTCAACTGTTTTTGACAGATGGGGTTTTTTGAAGCCAGACGAATTGCATGTTGTTTTTAGTATTGTTGTATTGTTGTAGCGATAAGGTCACCTGTTATGAATTCGCTTTGGTCCGAACTTACCCAGAAGAAAAACTTCGTACTACTTTGTACAGGAAATGAAAAAAATTACTCTCTCATTCGCTCTCAAAATTGCACAAAAATTGATATCTGGGACGCTTTCGGATAAAATAATTTCCAGTTTAGAGCGCACTGTAAAGTTTCTGAGTTAAAAAAAAAACAGCTGTTGTCCAGTTTGTCAAATAAGTGTTGTAAAAAGCAGAAAAAAATACAGCAACGTATTCGTGTGAATACACACAATGAAATTTATGACGTCTATTTTAATTCTTAATTCTCTTTTGAATTTGTTACCAAAAATTCCAAGCATTCCTACGATGGTTTTTTTGCACGTCTAATTTTACTTCTATCCAGCCATATAACCCATAAGCTAGAAGAGTAACAATAACAAATAACAATAAGCTGGAATAATAACAAGAACAGTGTAAAGAGAAATATGAAAAAACCCACGGAAAACAGAAATCTAGTCCTTTTTTCTACCCCTCCTTCTTCTCCTTCTTCTCTACATTGAAAATTAGACTTAATAAAAGTCATCGTGTAAATCGGCGGTTACATACGTATTTCTGCAGGAGATGTATTTTATTTTGAATTAATTTATTAGACAACCTGTTGTTTAGAACCTGAATTTATCAAACTTGCAGTGTGAACGCACAATCAGCTGTTTATAGTTTTAACGCTAAACGCTCAGTCAGTGACTGTCATAGAATGTAAATGCAACCTTAGGTCACAATTGATCGATATTGCTATGTGGAAAGTAATGCACAGATTCTTACATAACGGTTACATCTCTATAACCAATTTAATTATTTTTCACATAACAATATCGATCAGCTGTTTCCTACCGTTGCAATTACATTCTATTATAGTCGGCTAGCTGAGCTTTAAAGCCAGGTTTTAACTTTAGTTGTGAAAACACTATAAACGAACAATTTTTTTTTCACAAAACAAATCTATATATAATTATGTACTCGTATGTATTCAACACGTACGTCGATGAAGGGCATGAATCAAAGAATACAAGATTACGCATTGGGCATCTTTGTTAACCTAAGTGTGCTGGTATTTGGCTGGTGTGTCGTCAAAATGACGTAGAAATTGAAATGTAAACAAAATTGCCCTATACCAAATACACGTGTTTGTGTAATTGTGTTTGTGTTTATCGGCTAATGTGACGTACATGCGCAGAAAAAGAATTTTTTCAAAAGCTGAATGCGTAATCTTGTATTCTTTGATTCATGGATGAAGGGCAGCGTTGTCAACTTGGTGCGTTTCGCACCATTTTGGGTGCTTTTTGAAATTTGTTGTGCGAAAAATTCCTTAGTTGGTGCGTGGTGCGCTTTTTTTTAAAATTTCGGTGCGTTTTTTAATTTTTGGTGGCACCAACGCAAATTTATCACAACAATGGGTTAAAACCGGAAAATTCTTGTTGTGAAACTTGCTGATAATGTTAATTACCATATTTATACTAATGATGTTTACAAAATATCACAATTTGAAACAAAATCTGTTGTATGGCCCGATGATAACAATAATGATGCAAATATTGGCTTTATTTATTTGGAATAATTAATTATTGTTCTCTTTTTAAAAAGTTTTAAACAGAATTTATAAAATTAATGTACAAAAATGTATCATCTTGTACAATTGAATGTAAACATATTTATGTGCCCTTAATTATGAAAGTTATATAAGTCATATATTTTTTTGGGTCGAGATATTAAGTACATTGCATTTGAACAAATCCAAAAATATTTTTGGATTTTATGCAACAGTTTAATTTAGAGTTATACTAGTCTCGATTAATATAAATTTATTTTACTATATCGAATCAAAAATGCGTATGAGTTAGACCACTTTCATAATTAAGGGCACATGTATAACATGTATGTACGAATTCGTTTAGTACATATATTGTAAAAAGCTATTTCTTTTAATTGTGATATTTTTAATATGGATACATTAAACTTCTGATAAAAAAATTAAAAATATTTGAATAAAATGATATATGTATAATTATTCTAATTTTTTTACCTCTTTTTAATTATATAGTTTTCTAATTTTATTTAAGCTTAATAAAATTAGAAAACTATATGATATATGTATACTGAACTTTTATTAGTTTTGAATGCTTACTATTTATTAATCGTTGATCTATCTCTTTAAAAATTTTTGTACAGAATTTATTTATCAAACAAATTTGATTAGTTTTTTTTAGGTTTTACTCTTTTAACCTTGAACTGTAAAAACCTGTTTTAGTGTTAAATTTTTAATACAAAAAATATAATATTATACTTTTTATGCAAAATCAATTCAATAAACATTTTAAACTAAAGAAATCTTGGTGCTTTTTTTGTAAGTGGCGCGATTTTTTCTCCATTTTGGAGCGTTTTGAAATTTCAAAGTTGACAACGCTGATGAAGGGTATGTAAGTGCCGAACATATCACTCTTACTTGTTTATATTCGAATGTCTTCTCTTAAGGTATGACAATGTCCACATACATAAATTCAACATGCTGATGAAATACGAAATAAAACCCTTCGGGCTTAAGAAATTAACAGCCAACTTTACTAAACTAATAAAAACTTCTGGCTTGCATCACCATAAAATTGTTGTACTCACTTCAATTTTGCGAAAGTTTGACATCCACATTTTATCTTGCAATTCTTCACGATAACGACGTGTAAAGCAACCAGCATACGATAGAAAAGAGGAAATTAGCAGGATATCACCAGGTAGAGTGGAACTCTTAGTTTGTAGACTTTCAACAGCAGCATCACAGAATGAAAATAAAAATAAGTTGAAAAAAAATTACAAAAACGCCAATAGTGGCTGAAATACATACATACTTATAAAAATATAAATGAAAGGAAGGTGTGTAGCGTAATAACGAGAAACGGAAATCGAAAAAGGTAAAGTTTTTTTTATCGTCATTTTCAAAAAGATTAAAACAGTACATGGGATTCATGGGATACTGATGACAATTTGTATTGAGAGCGCCTTTTTATGTCAGCTATAAAAAAATTTTAACTATCTGTACTATAGACGATGGATGAATTGGTCAGACGTAAAATTTTCTGTCTGCAAGTATATGTATAAGATTAAGTCTATTTGTGGCCGCGACTGATACAGACTCACAAAGGATCAGAGAAAGAAACCGACAAAAGAAAAGTCGGCAGCGGCGGCTGAACACAAAATGAACCGGCGTCGGCTGAACACAAAATGAACCGGCGGCGGCTGAACACAAAATGAACCGGCGGCGGCTAAAAATCGGCTTTAATCGGCTTATCATATTGTATCAACAATGTCCGATGAGTTTTTCTTTGATATAAAAAAGTGTTTTTTATATTATTTTAAGGTATGCTCCCGAATTATATTCACCTTAACTTATTTTTACATATTTTATATGTTTCACACATCTTAGAATCTTAGAATGACGCGTGTAATATATACCGGAATGGTCTAGAAATGCTATCAAACAATGATACTAGCTTCGTCCATTAAGCACAAGTTTCTTGGCTTTTTTAATTTTAAAGTTGTTTATCATAGCCGGCCAAAGTGGCCCCAGAGTACGGAGCTTCAATCGGCTTTCTATAGAAATTAATACACATACACGAATACACTGCTGTATAGTGGAATTTCATGAAGTCGGAAAATAGTCGGCTCAATTTTTTGCCGAGAGCAGCCGCCCGGACCGGCGGCGACTGAAATACCTGCAAATAAATCGGGGGCGGCTTAGCCGCGGCTGAAAACCAGCCGGCTTCGTTCTCTGCAAAGGATACGACATGTGAAAGAGGAAGACCAAATTTGGATATTTATTATTATAAATTCATGCTGTATATATGCTGGGAGTTATTGGATTTATATGTATATTATGAGATGTTTTAAGAGTCAGGTGTTCCTAAAAAAACCTGAATATGAGGCCACTACATGATCACGTTAAGTGGAAAAGGTCAAGTAGAATATTCTGTGTTCGTTGCATACTTCTTTCAATTATAGATCTTTTAGACACGGAAAGTTTACTTTGCAGAGTCTTAATTCAGCTGGCAGAAAGACAGAAAGAGATAAGCCTAAAGCGTAACCACTAAATGCTAATGAAAAATCTTTTAATTCAGACAAAAGTTTGTCAAGTTAAAGAGTAGAAAATAGTGTTGGATTCTATGACATTATCTATTAGCTGTGTTCGAAACTGTTTAATTTGATATACAAGCGTCTGGATAAAAACTTTTTTCATTTGTGTTTGTTGGTTACGCTTTTTTGGGCAAATATTTGACAAGTGTGACCGTAGCTTAATTCACAATAGCCAAATTCACAATCTTGTGCAAATAGTCTTGCATCGTTGCATGTGCAAAATGGTATAGTATATTGATACTCACCACTTAACAATTCTTAGTGGTGAATATCAATATACTATACCACTTTGCACATGCAACGATGCAAGACCATTTGCACAAGATTGTGAATTGGGTTAATCTTTTGAAAATGGTCTTGCATCGTAGCATCTACAAAATCGTGTAGTATATTTAAACTCACCACTAAGAATTGTTAAGTGGTGAGTATCAATATACTATACCATTTTGTACATGCTACGATGTAAGACCATTTGCAAAAGATTGTAAATTGGGCTATAATATTTCTCCCTCTGTCTTTCACACAACTGAATTAAGACTTTTCAAAGTAAACTTTGCGTATCTAAACGGAGTATTTTTTTTTTTTTTTATAAAAAGAGAAGTAACACTCAGGCAATTAATGCCTACTACTATTACTAGGTATTACATTCTTTTAGGAAAGGGATAGTGATAGAAGACAGGAGGTGAAGGAAGAGATAGAAGAAAGCTTCATTCTTTTACAACTCTGCTTTTTGCACGCTTTTTTTTAATAATGCAGTGTTGCAGCGCCTTCTGGTGTTAAAGGAGGCATATTAAATTTTGAAGCTGTGTTTAGTAGCCATTTTATTGGTTATTTTACTTCGCCGATGATTTTGTTACACAATACCGACAATGGAGGGCTCTCTGATGTTACATTAAGATTTACATCTGCTGAAGTCGGTATAGTTCAGTGACCAGTGACTATGCCTTCATCACTTGAACTTTCCTACAACAACTGATGCAAAGGGACTCTAATGCACATCAGAAAAATGCTTGGTGTTGTTATTTTGATGACTGTCGGATATAGGGATTGAACCCAGGATCTTTAGTTTTGTAGTCAACGTGCTAACTACCTCAGCCAACGCCACCCTCACCTACTGCTTGTCTCCATTAAGCTCTTGCTGTGCTAAATATAACCATTTATTATAAACTATCTTACATATGTAGTTAAAGATTGAAGTTTTTTCAATCGGATGTGTTAAATAAATTACAAACTAAAAATGTTTAATTATCAAAATCTTACTTGTGAACTGACTCTTTCCAACGAACGTTTTCATTTGCCAACCCATTGACAAGCCGATGTGCCAGATCAATGGCAAAAGTAGTTTTATCAGCTTCTTGCTGACATTTCTGTTTCTCGAGCACTGCAGCTTCGAACTCTGCTTGAATGTCGCTCAGCTTGCGTTCCAAATCATTGATTTTCACCTTTAAGTAGTCGAGACGTTCCCTTGCAGCTGCTAATTCATTTTGAGAATCCTTGAGAGCCTGTTGTTTTGGACCCACAATAAGAAAGACCTGATGGTAGCGATGAATATTGATAACCCAAGCGCACAAGCCAGCGGCAGCTACAGATTTTTGTACGATTTTATCTGGCTTGAATTCAGGGTCCTAGAAAGCCATTTATTGCAATAAAATATAACAAAAATTAAAAATTTTTAAAACCCTCGACTTTTTTCAGAAAAGATTTTATATCTTCTAAACGGCTGGACCGATTTTCTTCAAATATAGCTAAGAACCCTCTCGATCAAGTCATCTTTCAAACAGAAAAAACTAAATGAAAATCGGTCCAGCCGTTTGGCCTGTACGTGGACACGCACAGACACACAGACACACAATACAAACTTATAACACCCCTTTTTTTGTAGCCCGGGGTTAAAAAAGGAAAATACGAAAAAAACCGACAGAATAGGAAATTAGAGAGTGGAAAAAGTAGCAAACAGTATTCACAAAAAAAAATGAAAATAAAAAGCAAAATATAAGACAAAAAAAAAAAAAAAAGAAAATATGAAAATGAGCTGCAAAAAGGAGTAGAAGAATTTAATTAAGAATTAACTGCCTTATTTAAAGAAAACATTGTTGTTTTATGAAGAGTTTTCAATACAAATTTTTTTTTGTGTTTTGCAAGTTTTTAAAAATTTTTTCCACTCAAAAAGTTCTCACATTTGTTACAGATACGAGGAACTCTTTTATAAACTCTTCTTAAGGCAGTACTATTTTTTTTATAAATAAAACACGAAAGCCTGAAAATGAAGCAAATAAGCGAGGCAACCGAAGCTTAGTGCAAAAAGTTTAAATTTCTCGATGTTATTGTAAGATCCACTGGACCTAAGCTTAATGAGAAAAGATATGAGGAAGAATGAGATAAGAAAATACGAGAACAGAAAAGAGAAGACAAGGAAGGAAATGCCATGCCAAGCTCGTGTCTCACCTTAAAGAATGTCTACTCGATCTATACGCTGGATTCTTATGTATGGGGTCATAATGTGGTGGGCCGACTTAAAGAAGAGATCTATGTATGTTATATTAGTCTCAGTTCACACTAGTCAGGTCTATTGCTAAGCTTATCACTTTTTCTTCTTTGAACTTTCATCGGCGTTCACACAATGTAAGTCTTATTTTTCAGCTCATATTTTTTATGCATAGTTTTGTGTATGCATGTGTGCGAATGAGTCAGTACCTGAGTGACTACTCGTTCCTTTTCCCCTCGTCTCTCTCCCCCACAAACTAATCAGCTTAGCAACAAGACCTGGATATTGTAAACTAGGACTTGCATAATGTAAACTAGGCCAGACTTGTATCTCTTTATATAACTAGCACTTCACACTCTTCCTAGGGATGCATTGGGTATGCTTCTATACCTGCTGCCATTGGATTTTTTAGTCAAGCATATAGCAACGGTCTTCGTTACATTTCTATGTGGAGCGGAAACGGCATACTTGATCACGAAGCTAGGGCATGATGAATTGAACAAACCTTCCCTGATTTTACTTCAAGAAGACCTCTACAGGACCTGGATGCCATCCCGAGAAGCGTGGAGGGATGTCACTCCAGGTAAAAGAAGGGGTGTTACTTTTATTACAGGTGGCCAAAAAACTCAAGCAAGTGTAGGTTAGAAAGTTTATTCAGGGACATTAGGACTTGTGTGCTTACCAATCTGATATCTTTCCTATCATATACGACTTTGCGGATTAGTTGAGAGTGAATGTCACTTTAATAAAATGTTTAGAAAAATGTTTTTTTGATGTATTTGAATTAATTTTGTTAAGTTCTATTAGAAAAAATATTATTTGCATAATATTTCTTCCCTTCTCATAGAAAAATTTGGTTTTTAAAAAATTGCTGCGGAACAAAACGTGTTATTTTTCTTTTATTTTAACAAAACGTAGTTTTTTATAACAATTCATTTATGTTTGTTTCATTATAACTAGAGATGAGAAAATGTGATTTTCTCAAATCACGCATGATTGTCGCTTGAGTGAGCGTGCGTGATAACTCTCGCGGCCATCTCTAACAGTAATTTTCGCAGAATGACTTATTTCATATAAATAATAATAATAATATATGTATAATAGTTTGATTATTATCTGGTATTTGAAAGTTATTAGATATAACATAAGCGCCTAAAAAATATAGTTTAAAGATGGAAGATAAATACTGGAACACGAAAGAAGTATAAATTAAAAAATCTTAACAGTGTTATTATTAAAGATTTTGTTTTAAATGTGTAAATATATTTCGAATATACGATATTTCAATATCGAAAATACGCATGCCAAAACGTGCTTTTTGCATTTTATTTGAAACAAAACGTACCTTTTTTGGTTTTATTTTAACAAAACATGCTATTTGCATATCAAAAGTCCACTAATTTCGTATATCGGTAACATTTATTGTTGCGAATTGTTGTGGTCTGATGCATTTTATAATAAGGAAGAAACTTGTTATATATTCTGGGTTTGTGCTATGAAATAATCGGGTGAAAAAAATAATCTTTGATTTTCCAACATTTTGAAATAATCGAAAAGACACGTTTTGTTCTGCGACTCCTCACATATGTATGTATCCTGGTAGACGAGTCGCTGGTATGGCCCTATCTATAATCCCTGCTTGTAAGAACAACAATAACCCTCGACGGCCGATCATCTCTAAACGAGATGTCAGAGAAGTTCAATATTTCTCTGTTTATATTCTCTGAATACCGGAGCGTCGAGTCTGTCAGGGAATGCTGATGAGGTTGCAAGAATTGGGACAACCTTACAGGTTCCACTGGTTTAGTCTTAATCTCGCGCAAAATTAGAAAGAAATTACTGCATCATCACCAGGCAGTTATGGACTCACCTAAATAAGAAAAATACGATTTCTTTGATGTCAGGAAATAAAAAAACAAAGCTTGGTCTTACTGACCGTATTGACCGGGCAATGTCTCATAGGCAAGCAGTTGAATACTAACCCCCATATTCATAAAAATATAAAATGAATTTGAAATTCATTTTAGGAAAATTTTGTATGGAAAATTTGAAATAAAATACATTTCAAATTCGTTTAAAATTTTATGAATATGGGGGTAAGACTTTTTCCAAGATATGCATATATATGGAAAATAAAATGTATAACATTTTCTATGTCATTTCCCTGAGCTACCAAGAAAGAGAATGGCCAAAATTGACGCTGTTGAGTTCAACTGCGTTAGTAGCTTTATATTTTATTCTGGTTGGATTAACGGTCAGGACTTCCCTTAAGTAGATTTTCTGTGTAATCACAATGGACCAGAAAAGTCTAAGTGAGTTAGGGATTCTGACTGCCACCCTTACCTAACATAACCTTAATAAGGAGACAAAATGATATAGTGACTAAGGAAGGAAAATAACTTTATAAAATAAAAAAATTAACATAAAACAAAACCAAAAAATGTTTGAAAAAACAATTACAATTTGCAAACTCACTTTTAAATACTCTTGCAACACTTCTATTATATTCGGATGTATATTATCCTTATTATAGTTTACCAAATCGCTCAAAAACTGATCAACCCGCACCATCATTAATTTAGCTGCTTTCCAGCTACAATCTCTAGGTATTTTGCCATTCAAAGCAAAAAGAACCATTACAGCGGCACACACATTAACCACAGCCTTTGGAGGCGAACCAAACGATTTCAACTCCGTCAAATTATTTTTATTTAAAGTATTCAAAGCAGCCTGTGCAGCCACCAAGGCGGGTTCAGCTTTACGTAAATCATCTTCACATAATTTGGTCTTGAGGCAGACGTCTTCTTCGATAATGCGCACCCGTTTCTCTTCCTCCGAAGCAATGTGTTTCTCATGTCTGACCTTTTCATTCTCGGCGCTCACGATGAGTATTAGCTTATCAGCGGCTGCATTTTTGGCATCTAGCTCAATTTCCTGCACAGCCAATTGATTCTGTAACAAATAAAAAAAAAATGAAATTTCACTTTATTTGTAATTGGTCAGCGAGGGAACTATTGATGAGTTGCTTGGAATCTTTGCTGGTTTTATTGGTTAAGCACTGTCTATTATGCATTCGTTATTCGTTTCTGCTTAAGGAATAAAATGTTGCAAGTTCTATTAAACAATGTTTAAATATTGCTGACGCCAATTTTTTTTATTAATTAAAATAAGCTATTATTATTACAAACATTCTATATGCAATCTGTTTTTACATTAGACATACAATTCTGTTAAGACATGATTTTGAGAACGAGATGTTGACAGTGGTATACACGTGATCATGTTAGACAGATTTTTTAACAACGCTGTTATAAGTTTAACATAACATTAAAATAAGTAGTCTACATTATCTATTAACATGATGTTAGTGTTAATGTTACACACGTCATGCCTGGTGTAAACATCAAATAATATATTATTTAACATTGGAACTAGGGATGAGCGATATTTCCTTACTTGTTATTTTCTTACAGCGATTGAGAAATCAGTAATCACAACCGCGACTGAATTTATCAAGTAACAGGTTTTAGAAATATACACCCAGAGAAAGAACTGCTTAAAATCAATAAAAACCATATTGAATTAATAAAAAAAATTAACGAAAGTCTAGTCATGTTGAAATTTCTTATTTCAGTATGGAAAAATATTAATTTACAGCATTAATTTATTAATTTTATTTATTTTTAAGTATCTCAATAAACATTTTCTATTATATTGAATTGATGTGACGTATTCTTATTTTAAAGTTGCAGCTTTTCCCTGAGTGTAGTTCTTTCATACTGTGGCTATTCTTGTATGTTTACTTTACACTAAATAAAGCTACCACATTCATTTTTCTTACATATTCAGCTTTTGTCGAGAAAAAATCATCAAATTGTGTCAAATCGTCTTTTCTGACAACTATGTACAATTCTCACAATTTTGTATTTGCAATTTTATTTTCTCCCTTCCTCTTATACGACAATTCTCAATATTTGGATGGGGTTGATTGATAATTGTTTGTTAAAATCACAGTCACTGTTTAATTTCACTGCTACTCTTGTTATTAGTTTTTCTCAAAACAAAAGAACTGCTACAAACAAAATACTGCTTAACTGTGATCGCAGACATTATTAAAAAATCACGGGTTCGCTCATCTCTAATGAGAACGTCAAATTCGAAAGTGGAGAGAAGGACGTTATGTGTAGATCATTATAAAAATCAGTGATGGTATTTTGGTGCGTTTCGGGTATTTTTTGGTGCATTTTGCCTCTTCATAAACGCGAAATTTTGGATAATACCCTTTTTTAAAAAGCGGGTATTTACAGTGCTTTTAACAATTTCTTACAGTGCCTTTGGTGCGTTTTTGTTAAATAAAAATATTTTTAATTTACAAAACTAAAATACTTTTAAGCGCTAATAGCACCATCTTTTAACTGAGTCTTCTTACATTGTTTTTAATGACAATACCGGAAACTATGTTGAAAATAATGTAGAAAACTTTTCATAACTGGGATTAAAATATTTAATTTTTTTTTGCAAAATAAAAAACGGAAGTAACTGGAAAGTACAACATAATTCTCTACATAATAATTGATTGAAAGTAGTATGCAATAAGAATTTGTTAAAGCTTACACAAATATGTAATCATACTATAGGCTGGTTAAATTTTAAGGGTCGATTTCCGAATTTTCATAAGGCTGTTAATTTGTAAGTGCAAAGTAAATCAAAATTTTCACGTCTACAACAAAATTTAGGTAAATTTGTATTCAACGCACAAGTGTGGTTAAATTTTAAAGGCTGATTTCGATTGAAAGCACGAGGTTATCAATAGCAGTCAGTTGTTTTAGACAACGAGTAGCCAACCCCCAATTTTTTCATATCGTATTGACGTGCTGTCAATGTTGACAACTGAAATAAAGGTGAATATCGCAAAAACAAAAACTTTTAAGTTAAGAGTACTTAAGAAAAGAGCGACACTTTTAATGCATTCTTTATGTGTAAATGATTTTTCAGTAACATACATATCTTAATCCAAGCCTAAGCTTCACCTAACGGGTGTTTTTTTTAGAGGTATAGAACTTCGAATTGAAATAAAACACACGAAAATCGTTTTAATGTCCATCAATTTGGCTTTATTGGAAGGATAATTTTATGCCATTAATGTTTAAATATGATTTCGGGCATGTGGCCGCCGCGGCTGGCTCGAATAAAGCCAATTCTACAGGTCCAATTTTCAACCACTTTTTCGAGCATATGGGGCCGTATGTTGGCAATAACGCCACGAATGTTGGCTTCCAAGTCCCCTAACGTTTCTGGTTTGTTGGCGTAGACGAGCGACTTCACATATCCCCAAAGAAAATAATCCAATGGTGTCAAATCACACGATCTTGGTGGCCAATTGACAGGTCCATTCCGCGAAATTATGCGCTCATCGAATGTTTCCTTCAATAAATCGATTGTGACGTGCGCTGTGTGGCATGTAGCGCCGTCTTGTTGGAACCACAACTCATCCACATTCATGCCATCCAATTCGGGAACAAAATAGTCGGTTATCATAGCTCTATACCGGTCTCCATTGACGGTAACTGACTCTCCAGCATTATTTCGGAAGAAGTATGGCCCAATGACTCCACCAGCCCATAGAGCACACCAAACAGTCAGTTTTTGTGGATGTAATGGCGTCTCAAGGGTCTCATGTGGATTCTCTTCACTCCAAATGCGGCAATTTTGCTTGTTGACGTAGCCATTCAACCAAAAATGAGCCTCATCACTGAACAAAATTTTGCGATGAAAATCAGCATCGAGATCAATCTCATTTTCGGCCCATACACCAAAATCACGACGCATTGCATGGTCTCGCGGCTTTAATTCTTGCACAAGCTGGATCTTGTAAGGTCGCAAGCCAAGATCTTTGCGCAAAATCTTCCATAAAGTTGATGGACAAAGCTCCAATTGCTGTGCACGGTGGCGAATCGATTCATTCGGGTCCTCTTCAACACTTTGCTCTACAGCGGCAATTGTTTCTTCGGTGCGCACTGTTCGACGTCTCTGCGGATGCGTATTATCACACCGAATTAATTGCTCTGATGGACGATTATGTCGACCATAAAATGGACGGAGCTTGCCTTAAACTTCGCGAACTGAACCATTATTTTCGAAATAAATTTGCACGATTTGCAAGCGTTGTTCTTTTGTCAACCTGTTCATGATAAAATGGCAAACCAAACTAAATATTAATCACTTGACAGCTGACAAAATGGCCGCCAGTTAAAAAAGTGATGCCAACTTAAAGTTCTATACCTCAATAAAAAACACTCATTACTATTGTATGTATGTACATATGTATGTATGTGTGTATATGTTAATATATTATTTGCCTCCTGGTTTTTTTATTATTTGTTTTTACATGCTTATTTTTATTAAATTAATCAAGATTTTGTTTTAATTAATATGTTTATAAATTCTGTTATTACATCTTTACAATACTTTGTTTTGATGCAAAAATTTTAAATTATATTTTGACTTTTTACACTTTAAACTTTCCTTTTTAAAAACGGCTTAATGTATTAAAATTAAAAAAAAAATATTTTAGTGCTTTTTTACCCTCTTTTTCGTATTTTATTGCGCTTTTTACCCTTTTTGCAACAGCTTAATGTGCTTTTGCTCTTCGTAGAAATACCAACACTGTAAAAAATATTTATTATCAGACGACTGTTACGGCAAATCTAATCAAAATAATTTTATAACGTGTGTGATGTACAGGGTCTTTCATTCAGCGCTTTGCATCTTTGAATTTAAATAAAATAAATTGTGTGTGAGATATCATAGAATATTTTTATTCGTTTGAAAGACCTATTGACGACATTATGTGTGAAATATAACGTTGTCCGCTACGGCAACTCTCCGGGTGCAGCGCTTTCGAAATGTTAAATTTTCTATGACTCTGGCGCATAAATCAGGCTGAATTTGACCGATGGCATGTATTATGTTGGATTTGAGGGCCGCTGTGGTTTGTAGCTTATTCGCATACACCTGCGACTTAAGGAAACCCAACAAGAAAAAGTCTAATGCGCGATCTCGGTGGCCAGTTCACATCACCTCCATATGAGATAACCGTGCACTCAAATCGTTCGTGCAGAATACTCATATCTAATGTGAAGTGAATTGTTGAAATGTCGCAAATTTCTATTGAAATCAGATATACATAGTTGGGGTCTTATGCAAAAAAAACTTAATAAAGCTTTGGCAAGCAATGTTAAGTAAAGTTGTATTCTAAAAAATTTATTGTATAAAAATTCTAAAGTAGGCAACCACGTTTGTTAAGACTACTTTAAGTTGATATTTCCAAAATGTGTATTTTGTACCTCAAATATTTTTACTAATATAGCACATACTGATTCATGTTACATCTGAAAATTAAGCTAGAAGTGCCTGCTCTTATCTTAAATTTATTATTTCTGTCATATAATGGGAAACATCACCAAATTATCCAACTGATTCGAAATACATACATAGCAAAATCCATAAAAAAAATATTAAAATAAATACAGTTATACAAAAATGTTTTAGTGATGTACATACAATCAAAACAAATCGAAAAAAGCTGGATATTCAAATACTCGTTTCATTCGAATAAAACAAATTGTGATAATTTTTCACATTTTTTTACTTTTACTTCATGGTTGTGTTTATCTGTTTTCCTATTAAGTCAGAAGCTCATATTTTTTAAATTAGGTTGCTTTACTTCAAGATAATAAAAATTTATTTAATAAAATAAAAAAAAAATATTTGAATACCCGAATGAAATTGTATTCAATTTTGTATATCATAAGCTGTGAAGTGGTTGTTGAAAACGGTGGTGTTACCAGTATTTATTATTAAATCACAAAATATTTAAAGTTGTCTTTTGCATATGATTTTTTAATAAAGCTATGTCAGCCTTAAAGTGCTTATCAACTACTATGAACTTTAAAGCTAAAGTAAAATATTTTTTTGCATAAGGGGGTTGGTGTTCATATGATTTAATTTCAGAAAATGGTAATCATCGCTCGCCATTGACGGTGATTGCCAGGCTAACGTCGCTCAGTGGGGTGAATGGTAGAGAAAGTGGCGATTAATTCATAGAAGTCGTAATTTTAAAGAGTTGTTATTTTTATTGATGAATATTAATAAATACATAAAAAACCAGAATTTAAAGAAAATTTTTACCTTTTATGGGCTTTTTAGGGTTCCGTACACCAAAGGTGAAAATGAACCCTATTGTTTTCGCTACGCACACGGTATTTTCTCAGGAACCGTAAGAGATACGGACCTGAAATTTGGACACAGTATGTAGAACCTTGGCCGCTACAACAACAAAAAATTACTGAGAATTAAAAATTAAAGGGTGTTCCAAAACGAGCAACGAAAAATGTTAAAATCCCATGTAATATACATACAATTGTATGAACATATGTATATTGAAACTTGAAATTTGTAAAATTAGTGTATTTTTATACAGACTACAACAATTAACACTAAAATTTAAAAAAATTTAATTAAAGGGTGGTACATCAGTTAATGCAATTTTGACTATGTAATTTTGACAATTTGCTATATCTTGGAAACCGTAAGAAGCGCAAACACTTGAAATTTTCAAAAACGGTATAACTAAAAAAACCGAAAATTATAAAATCGCCAAACCAAAAAAAAAAAAAAATCGCCAAAAACTAAAAAAAAATCGCCAAAACGAAAAAAATCGCGAAAATTAAAAAAAAATTTCTAACACTAAAATATATCGCCAAATTCGAAAAAATCGCCAAAATGAAAAAAACGCCAAAAATCGAAAAAAATCGCCAAAACGCGAAAATGTCGCCAAAACTAAAAAAAAATTTAAATAAAAAAAATCGCAAAAATGAAAAAAATCGCCAAAAATAAAAAAAATCGCCAAAATGAAAAAACGCAAAAAACCGAAAAAAATCGCCAAAACAAGAAAATAACGTGTCAACACTAAAAAAGGAGCCAAAACTTAAAAAAATCGCCAAAACCGAAAAAACGCAAAAACTGCCAAAACAAAAAAACCGAAAAGACCCCAAAAACGAAAAAAAAATGCCAAAACTATATATTATCAAGAATGAAGTTTGTATTAAATTACATATCTAGTGTTCGTACGGAACCCTTCGTGCGCGAGTCAGAGTCGCACTTTACTGAATTTATTTGTATTTTGGAGAAAATTGTCTTATTTTCTGTAATTTTGCAATGAAAAAAGATAAATTAGTAAATTAAATTGTAAGTTAGAGCATACTTTATATGCCTATAAAACAATATTTTTTTTTTAAAAATTTATTATTCGACATATTGTCAGAAGTTTATTTTAATTTGAAATTTATTTGCTGGTGGTTCAGCGTTGTCTATATGCATTTCATTGTTGCTGTAACAAATCATCAGTAGACTTCAACCACACATTTTGAGTAGTAACAAACCTCTTATCTTATGCACAGACTTTCAAGAACTATTTGAGAATTCATAAATAATAATATTTTTGAAAATCACAAAAGAAAAATAAGCGTAGTAGGCTTAGAAACTAACACAAAAAAGCCAGCAAATAATTTATATTCGATTTGAATCTATATTATTTTTCTACACCTTTATACAATTAGAAATCCATTGGATAACAATAAAAGTAATTATAAGGCAAAATGAAAAATAAAATCTAAATTTAACATTTAAGAAATTTATTATTCGACATATTGTCTGAAGTTCATTTGTTGTGAAAGTTAAAGTTAATTTTTTTAATTAATCGCCACTTGTGAAGGCTTTCACCCCACAGTGCGTCGTTCTGAAAGATTTATGGACTGATGATGCCGCCAGCCCGAAATCCATACGAAACAATATCTTTTTCGGGATGCTTTGCACGTTCTTGTATTTCATGTGTACGCAACGTTGCCTGAACATCACACATATTTTTTATAAAACAATTTTATAATTTGTACGTGTTGTTGAACCCTAAGTAAAATATTTTAAACACGAGCAGCCGAATACCTAGACGCCATCAACATTGTGTCAACACGTTATGTTGCCAAGAAGTTGAAAAATATTTTTTATTTATCTTTTTTCATACAAAATTATATATTCATCTTGAAAAAATGGCAACCCTATGCTTGCGCTAAAAATAAAAACAGCTAACTTCAGTAAACCAAAGAAATTCGGTTGTTGTTCGGTTGTTCAGTTGTTTTACGAAAGTTTATTTGACTCAATTAAAGCTTTCTTAAAATTTATAAATATGGTCTATGCACGTTTAAATTTGTTAATCGATGAATTTTTTATGCAATTACTGTAGAATATTAAAACTTTTCCCTTTCATAAGCATTAATAAACTACCGTGCTAGAGGTTAATGAAAAGCCAAACACTGGTTGACAAACCGAAGGCCACTAAATGTTGCAATATTTTTCATGATGCCAAGTAAAAATTGAGGCAGAAAATTTATTTCGATTCCAATTAATTTACATGCACACACACACACACACACATACTCTTACACGGACACATGCACGCACATTTTAAATAGTTAAGGGGGGGGGGGGGCGAAAGAATTCGAATAATAAAGATAAAAAAACAAGATTTAAAGAATTTGCAAAAGCACATTTTGGCTGGATTCAACGTTTCAATTACGCGCACTAATTGAATGTCTTTCGAAGGTGTGCATCACCACGTACATTCCATATGAAAACTGATACACAATGTGCGATAGTGAAGTAAAAGGAAGTGCGCCAAAAATGCAGGTATGTATCTATGAGTAATTGAATGTGTATTTGTATGATCATATGCTACTGTGTGCGTGTGTTTGCGTAGAGTGTGTTCATATGTGTGAAATTGCAACGAACTCATAAATTAAGAGTCAGTGGTCATGATACTTTCTTTCGGTATGTAATAGATGAAATTTTTAGGTTTATTGTAATATGCCTTCGGTTGCCAATGTTGCCAGCTTAATTTTTTAAAGAGCTAAAATTTATTTATTTTTTTGTAAAAAATCTTTACTTTAATAGCCAAAATGCACAGTAATACATACATACATTAGTGGTTAAAACAGAGCTGCCCACAGAGAGAAAACCGAGAGAAATGTATAAGCGTATGTGTATTCATTTGTATGAAAAGCCGATTGATGTTCGGCACTCTGGTGCCAGTGTGAACAGCCTGGGGTTAAAACATCTTTGTTAGTTAACCCTATACTGTGTTGAATTTGGGCGTTAAAAAGATTAAAAAGGATTTTCCGATTTTTTTTTAAATATGTTTTTTTTAACAAATCTTAAAACTTTTATTCTAAACATTTATCATAATGAGACTTATAAAGACAATCACACAAAATTCTTATAGCATTATTTTGGCTTAGTTACGCAGCACATCACATGATTTAGGGACTCAATTCTGAAAATTGCACCTGAAAGTAGCCCTGCATCATCATCTGCATCATTCGTTTTGTCCAGTTGGCTGCATTAATAATTTAATGGCCATAAGAATTTTTTTGCTCAAGTTGGGTGAAGATGTTCATTGAAATATGAAAAATCTCATATTGTTGTTTTAGTTTTTAGTTTAAAATTTGTTTGTGTATATTGTCCTCTTTCACCCAATACTAATTTTTTTTGCTAAAAGGTCCATTGGTTACCGAATTACAGTCCTTTTTCTGAAAAGTACGTAAGATTAAAAAAAGAAAAATCCTAGCAACATGGCAATACTGGTAAGATGGCGCTGCTCACATAAATTATCAGTGTTGACGGAACGTTATGGACTACATGTATAGCCCCTTTAAATATTCAGGTATGTTCTGTCCATGCTCTGACGCTCAAACAATGCAAACGCAAAATTAACAAAACAAGAAAACATTTTATAAATTTAAATTTTATAATGAATACTTTACAAAACTATCGGGCCTGTTCTGAAAATCACGGTGATTTAAATCACAGTGATTTCAAAAGTAAACTATTAATAACTGACTTGTTAGTGGGTTTTTGTTGTATTTTAAGTTTTTGTCATGTATAATAGAATATTTTAATGCAACTTCCATCGCTATAAATTGTCAAATTTACAAAATCAATGATTTAGGTTCTATTGATTTATTGAAATCACCATGGTTTGACATGTCTTGATTTGCTGAACTCGCCAAGAGTCTTGCAATTGCGATTTGTGGAACATCTCTTTTGTAAGTTCAGGTCACAATCGCAAATGTCATGCGATTTACTTAGTAGTAACGTGACATAATCGCCAGAAAAGCTTAAGCGACATAAATTTAGAACTTATTTTTGACCAAAATCGATTATTTGCGATTGTAAATAATCGATTTTCGTAAAAAAAAATCGAGGTCCAAAATATGTGTCGGTTAAGCTTTTTTTTGCGGTTATGGCTCGATACTCGTATATTTGATCCACTAAAACAGAAATTATTTCTTGAGCTGCCTGCTCCTGATTCCGCTCCTGATTCCGCTCCTGATTCCACTCTATTCCCATTGATATCCTAGATCTTAAAGCAGAAAGCTCTCCCAAACGAATAAAAGTCGGTATCATTGTTACAATTACGAAGAACCGACGACAAGATGCGAGAATTATTCTGAATCGTATAAAAGATCATAAACTCAGCTGAGACGGTTTTCTGAGTGGCTTACCCTGTGCAGATCATAAACGAGTACATACAACTCGAACTTACATTCTCTGTTTATTAGTTTTGAAAAAGCAACCGACAGTTGGTTGATCTCTTATCATTACGATTTATCGAGATTCTATTGTATGTAAGCGATTTGTTTTCTCCAAAGCATGCGTAACTTAAACTTTAAATGAATTACATATCGATGGACTAATATAAAAAGGTGCATCTCTATTTTCTTTGGAAATTGCGTTTTTGAACGTTTTCAGTTAGTCAACGTATAATTACACCCTTCTTAAAAAAATAAATAAGTAATACTTAAAAATAAAAGATTTATTGCCGTGGTAGGCGACTTAAGGGCGCCGCGCCTTTTAAATATATTATGTATGTGTATACACGCATTGTTGAGAACAAGTTTTGTGTATCACATACTCTTAAGAATCAGCGTTGCCAGAACATATTTTTTGTTCCCAACAATAAGAAAATATGTGTGATGAGAATTTACTAAATTTTTTATTTTCAGAAAATTATTATGGCAAACAAGAAGGTTTGGTTTGTTAACGTACGTTGTCATGCATGAAAAAATAGGACATGCAAAGGCATTTTCAAGCATATATATAAATTATTTTAAAGAAATTTTCCACAAAACTCTCTCTTTACTCACCATCATGTTGACGTAGCAACAACAAAAAATGTCTTTCTTTATAAACAAAACTTGAATGTTTCTCCTAACCATAACAAAATTAAGTTTGGTTTTGTAGATTAAAAAGTTCAAGTTAGGGAAATGAGACGAAAATTTCACTGGTAACACCGGCTCGTGGTGAGAGTATAACTCACACAATTGTAAAATGCAATGGTATAGTTGGCCGACCACGGATTTATGGCCACTTAAAAAATTATTATTTCATTTAAATGCTCCAGTTTTTATTTAGTTTTTTCCTTCTTCTATAAAATATCGAAAATACAACTTACACCTTTCTTATAGTGCACCATCGATATGTATTTCCCTTGCAATAAAAAGTATTCGTAGAAATTTTTCGAATCAAATTCAAAACCACAACCAGTGATGCCAACTTTTTGGCTGTAAAAGGACATCAAAATAAAAAAGCCCTAAAAAGTGTAATTTTGAGATATAAAAACGTGGAAAACGAAAAAGGTGTGCTTTACATTGAAAAAATAAATACACCAAGTTTTTATTGAAGTAATTTTAGGAAATACACAAATTTCTTAAAAGCACTACTTAGTGTTTTTTCTTAGTTTGGCACTAATGCTCAAAATTTGGCGTTTTGAGTCTTCAAAAAGCACTAAAAATAATGCCAAAAGCACCAAGTTGGCATCGCTGCCCACAACTATTGCACTAAAACAAAAACACCTCTTTCGTCTATGCTTGTCGCTATATTTTATTTTATACACACATACATACATAAATGGAAGTATATATGAAAGTCTACTGCACGTACAGAGACAGAACAAGTTGCCATGAATTAAAATATTTTTTTTCTCTCACCTTTAATGTATCTACTTGATGTGCACATTCTGCCAATTTCGCCATGCCGCTCTGCAAGCGTTGTATACGGCTTGTGTGTTCACCAGTCCTATCTACCAGCAATTTGCGGTATAGAAATATATATTCGAGAAATGTTTTCGGTGTCGTATAATTGTAACGTTTTTCGTTTTGCAAATAAATCTTTGAAATCTGATTCACTGTACCATATACGTAGGCCATAAAACAGCCGACAGGATTAATAAGTTCACGCTGCAAGGGATACATATATAGAGGGCAAAATTCAATTAATGTTCATTTGCAATTATTTTATTTTTTATTTTTTGCTAGTTGCTGCTATCGTTATTCAGTTATTATGTTTCATTTTATTTATTTTTTGGTTTGCTATTTTACTTACTGGCAAAATCTGAGAGTTAATTTCGCTTAAAAATGTTTGCGATACAGATTCTAAGGCTGTCTTTGGCCATTCATGAAACCAATCAATGCAGGTGTGGCTCAGTATGGCAGGAAATTTACGAGCTCTTACACGTAGCGTTTGACCCACGGGCGAGAAACAAAGTATTAAACGTAATAGATGTCGTACTTTATTCACAAAAAATTTCCAACAATTATCTTTGGTATCCATTGTGCCACTTTGCTTAACTTCGTTGCGTATGCCATTGACAATATTATCCAATTGATCGTCCGTAAATAGTTCTGATATTTCGCCAGCTGCCAGCAAATCGTTGATTAGCATAAGTAGCGACTCGTCAGGTATTTGGGCATCTGACATTAAGAAAACCGAAGCCATGTTTTTCAAGCCAACTTTCATGTAAAGAATAGCAATTTCATCTTTCATGTCCTGTAGGGAAAAGCCGCGTTTAATTTGTATTTGAAAAACACTAAAAGAAGAAATGAAAGAAGCCAAACGGGCTAAAGTTTGTTTGCCGGAACCACCAACTCCTACCAGTAAAGCATTGTTGCGAGGACTTTCCAATATACGGTTGATACTGAAAATGGAAAGGAAGTGTGAAGTCTGGGGTCTAATCATTGCTTTCGATAACGAGCTGATTCGATAACGTTTTTTCAGTTTGAGATTATGGCATTCGATATCAAAACATATTATCATATTGTTCGACAGCGAATGCCATAATCTCAAACTGAAAAACATGATCGAATCAGCTCGTTATCGCAAACGACGATTAGAAGACCCATGTGTTTCTTTAAAAGAGTAAATTAGTGAAATAGTAAGAGAGTCATCCAGACATTCTTAATTTTATTGCAGCCTTCCGTAGCTTAAGACTGCCCTCCCAATTTCGACTTAAATTTTTGGAAACATTTCAAAAAGAATCTTTGTTTGTGTGCACAGAAAAAATAATTCCCCAATCAACCAAAAATCATTAAAAAAAATTTAAACGTGTCAATTGAACTTTTTAATTGATTAAATTTTTAAACAAAACTGAATTAAATTTTTAATGAAACTTTCAATAAGTTAAATAATTTAATAATAATTTAAATGAAATTCTTTTTAATGCGACCACATGATATTCATGTGTATGTTTTCAATAAACACACACACGCACAAAAACATATGGTATGCTCGTAAAACTTAAGTATGATTTAAATACATAAGGTAGGACATTTAAGTATTATTTAAATATGTACTGAAAATCAAAATTTGTTATTTAAATAGAGTTTAAAAATAAATACAATTTGATTTCCACGTCAAAAATTGGCCCTAACGATAAAAGTTGCAGATAGGGTGAACTTGCCTTTAACTTATCGCTCACTTTTGGTTAAAGTGAAGTTGTAATAGTGAAAAAGTATTTATCCATCCAATAAAATCCTACATTTAACTAACGACAAGTTATAATAATGGCCCTTAATCTGCTTCTTATTTTGTTCAACAAATTATATTTTTGACATTTTGGCTCAACTAAAAAGCCCTGTTGTTTTTTTTCATTGTTGTATATTTGTAATCTTGCTATGCCTTGGTATATATACACTTTTAATCTCTTTTGAAAGATTTCGAAACTTCGTTTGATATCGTGTCTTGAAAATATTTGTGAGACTTAAATAACATATTCACATCAGAGAATGACAAAAGTATCGTCCGTCTTAAGTACTCTTTGAATACTGGCCGTCAAACAACTGTGAATGCGTACAACTAAAAATAAAAAACAATCTCATATGCAAAGGAACGCATTTGGGGTATTCAAATGGTACTCATAAATTAACACGTTTTAAAGTTATAAAACGAAAATATATGACTGCTGTGAGCAACCCCTTATAATTTAGAATTATAAATATTGTACTTATTTGTATTTTGGTTTTAACATCTTGTACATTTTTTACTCTCTCTCTCAATTCCTTTGGTAAACTCTCACGGATTTCTACATGTAGTTATGATAAACAGTAAACATAGCTGAGAAAGTCTTATTACTTTATGACCGTTTGAGCCACAACAACAATTTTTTTAAACTATGTTAAAATGTTAAGACATTATGACACTTAGGATACTTAAGACACCCTTGTGAATACCGCAATTGATTTTAAAATTAGTACGTTTAACTATAAACATCCAACAACTATATTTAGACACATTTTTTTAATTACGCAGTGCAAACGACTACTACTAAAATTAATTGACTATAAGCTACAATCATACGCATAAGTATACGAATACTTTGACTGTTAATCAGCTACAGATGCGTATATATAGGGCTATTTTATTCACACACACACACAAATAAGGCTGTTTTCAAAAAGTCACTCACACCCCCACATTTTCCATTCCATTTTATGCCCACAAATGTTTATATACGATGGCGAATGATTAATAAATATCCCGAGTTTAATGCGTATATTTTGTTCGTCCGATTAAATATCCATAGCCTGGGTGTTTTTTATTGAGGTATAGAACTTTAAGTTGGCATCACTTTTTTTAACTGGCGGCCATTTTGTCAGCTGTCAAGTGATTAATATTTAGTTTGGTTTGCCATTTCATCATGAACAGGTTGACAAAAGAACAACGCTTGCAAATCGTGCAAATTTATTTCGAAAATAATGGTTCAGTTCGCGAAGTTTACCGCAAGCTCCGTCCATTTTATGGTCGACATAATCGTCCATCAGAGCAATTAATTCGGTTAACCATGGATCGTTTTCGCACTACGTTTACTCTATGTGATAATACGCATCCGCAGAGACGTCGAACAGTGCGCACCGAAGAAACAATTGCCGCTGTAGAGCAAAGTGTTGAAGAGGACCCGAATGAATCGATTCGCCACCGTGCACAGCAATTGGAGCTTTGTCCATCAACTTTATGGAAGATTTTGCGCAAAGATCTTGGCTTGCGACCTTACAAGATCCAGCTTGTGCAAGAATTAAAGCCGCGAGACCATGCAATGCGTCGTGATCTTGGTGTATGGGCCGAAAATGAGATTGATCTCGATGCTGATTTTCATCGCAAAATTTTGTTCAGTGATGAGGCTCATTTTTGGTTGAATGGCTACGTCAACAAGCAAAATTGCCGCATTTGGAGTGAAGAGAATCCACATGAGACCCTTGAGACGCCATTACATCCACAAAAACTGACTGTTTGGTGTGCTCTATGGGCTGGTGGAGTCATTGGGCCATACTTCTTCCGAAATAATGCTGGAGAGTCAGTTACCGTTAATGGAGACCGGTATAGAGCCATGATAACCGACTATTTTGTTCCCGAATTGGATGGCATGAATGTGGATGAGTTGTGGTTCCAACAAGACGGCGCTACATGCCACACAGCGCACGTCACAATCGATTTATTGAAGGAAACATTCGATGAGCGCATAATTTCGCGGAATGGACCTGTCAATTGGCCACCAAGATCGTGTGATTTGACACCATTGGATTATTTTCTTTGGGGATATGTGAAGTCGCTCGTCTACGCCAACAAACCAGAAACGTTAGGGGACTTGGAAGCCAACATTCGTGGCGTTATTGCCAACATACTGCCCCATATGCTCGAAAAAGTGGTTGAAAATTGGACCTGTAGAATTGGCTTGATTCGAGCCAGCCGCGGCGGCCACATGCCCGAAATCATATTTAAACATTAATGGCATAAAATTATCCTTCCAATAAAGCTAAATTGATGGACATTAAAACGATTTTCTTGTGTTTTATTTCAATTCGAAGTTCTATACCTCTAAAAAAACACCCTTTATAAGCATACTCAGAATATAAGTATGAGAGAGAGTCAATGCGCTTGATACGCATGTACCGTTTTGTTTTTTGTTGTAGCATATTTTAGTTTGTTGAATAAACGAAATAGAGATGCTCTTGTATGTTGGAATTGGCTATAGTCATAGTCGCTTGATAGAAAATATGTGAGTGTATGCATTGTTTGCGCTACAATTATGATTACTCATGTACATTATTTTTTTGAGTACTAATTGTCATTTTCTGAGTCACATGGCATTATTAGGCCCATTCTTTACATTTCGACTATTAGCCGCATTCTTCCACAGCCTGGAAATATTGCGGAATATATTTAAATTACAAATAACAGTGGCATACAAGAAAGCATAGTTTGAAATTTGTCATTTAGAAAAATAAGAAATAGATTCGCAGAAAGAAGAACAGTGCAAAATTGAACATATGTTTTAAGCCACTCACCGACAAACATGTTTCATTGCAGCTTCGAATAACACCAGGTTCATGTGCCCAATAACTTCATTGTAGTTCGCCTGAGCTTCCACCAATAGTTGATATAAGCAATCCCAGCTTTTTAAAGCCATATACTTTTGATCGGCCAATGACTGGGCGAAATGGCAATAAATTAAAGGATCCGCGAAGACGTACTCATCATCGAAATCCTCTATATCCTTTTTAAATATATCTCGAATAGAGCAGCGAAAGGATTTGATATCATATGTATCAACCAGACGATCGCTGTATACACGAAAAGCTTCGTGCACATACAAACGTATAAGATCAGCTGGCTTATGGCAGATGGTGCCACCGAAATTGTGTGCACAAACCAAATTACTCGAACCGGCATTGGGAGCACCCATGCTATTCATAAGACCCTGATAGATGTGCGTCAAATCGCGCATATTAAAGATATAGTGGAACTTAATGGCCGTGGGTAGAAATGCACATTCCATGCGTTTGTGCAAAGCTATACCGGCTTTAACCAAAACCTGGCCAATGGCTTTTATTTCTTTGCTAAAATTATATAAAGGATTTTCTAAATGGGCACTTAAAATGCTGCCATATACATATTGCAGTGTCAATTCACTTGGTGCAGCCACAGAAAAGACACAAAAGTGGCGCTGCAAACGGGGGTCTATGATGAAGGATCCTGCAGTAGGATTCATACAGGCAGCGAATTGACAATAGCGTATATTTTTCAACTGTAGACATTGACGATCATACCTGGAGTAACAAAAAGTAAATTTTTGCAAATACGAGCGAGTACTAATGATTTCCACTCACCATTGTTTGTAATCCATAAATTGCCTGATTATGGTATGCGGCTGCACTGTGCCATAAGCATCAACTTCTGGCATATTCAAATCATTGATGAAGTAAATTAAACGTTTTTGGGCTCCCAGGGGAGCATAAGTTCTACCCGACTTCTTTTCCAAAGGACGATCTAGAATTTTTTGGAATATTTCCGATGAAGTGTAAAAGTTGAAGTGTGTAGTTTGTACGCTGGTAGAAATAATATATTTTGTTTTCGTTCCCATCTGAGATGAAGGTCTCGCATGGGAAATTTGTTCGCTGTCCTGCAAACTATCCAATGCAGCTTGACCATTTGCATATAAAGAGAAAAGTTCACGGAATATGGCACCTTTGCCACAACCGGAATTGCCTACCAACATGCAGGGCAAATTTCGGTTAATTAAAAGTTGTAAAAAATATACTAAACGGGTTGTTTCCGTGGTGGGCATCATTATATTTTGAATGGGTAGATGAGGCTCGGGTAAAATGGGCTCTTGTTGTTGTTGTTTAGCCAATTCTGACCACAGCAGAAATTTCTCTTTTTTCACATCCAAATAATAATCAAATATAGTGCCCTGGCTGGGAAATTTGATGTCCTTGAATTCCATTATCCACCACTTTTGAAACTCATGCCGCCAATCAATAATATGGTCTTGATGCAAAGCAGATCCGAAACCCCACATAATGGCATAAACGAAAATCAATTCAATATATAATTCCAAAGAGTTGGGTGCTACTTCACTGTGTTGTAGACTATGAGGATTAGCAACATTGGTAGTGGGTGTGGTATCATGATCACTTTGGCTATCCAACAGACATTCCAGAAGATGACAAGACATTTGTATAACTGCCATATCTGAGATGGGTACAGCACGTTGAAAATCTCTATGTTTGGGCAAAAGTTTGGGAAAATACTTTTCAAAAAGTGCAGTTAAAATACCACGTTCGATCATATCTGTGCGAGTTTCCAGCCACGAAGAAACGTAACTAAAATATACATAAATTAAATTAAACAATCGCCAAATGTTTTGCAAAAGCAGGCAAAAACTTACGGTGACCAACCCAAATCCAAAGGGTTAATGTACAATATACCCGCTCTCGAAACTGTTGCCGGAGTGGCAGCCTTCAAATGACCCACTTCGAACAGCAAGCGCATCTCTTTCTTTAATGAAATACGCTCATTGTTGGCCAAAGTTAAAATCTTGTTATCATCCATGAGAGTATTTAAGCTTTCAATCCACATGGGATCAATGTCACCATCTAACACAATCCACTTGGGACTAGTGCTTACCATATTAGCCTGCTCTCTCATTATAGAGGAGAAAAGTCCATCTTTCCATTCCCTGGTAGTGGGATTTACAATACCAAACAGTTCATCATTGCTTAAGGCCTTAGGATTAAGTACATTGCAAACCGGTTTCAGCTGCTGTATGCGATATGTTTCTCTTAAGGTTTGCCAAATTCTAGTTTTCCCCGTGCCCGCATTGCCCACAATAAATACCGAATGACGTACATCAAAAAGTTCCTGCAGTTGCACCACCTTCATAAGAAATCCCTCTTCAGGCTGCAGCTTAATTTCATTGACAGCATGACGTATAGTTTTTTCAAAGTCGAAAAGCCTTTTGCGGGGCACATCCAAAGCCGGGAAGAGGTCACCTATCAAGCCCATGAAAATGGCTAAATCTTCGGTAACTATTTTGGGTATATTAAAATCTCTCAAGGCTCTCATTAACACTTGATCCTCGGGGCGACTGTGATCATCTCTTTTCAAAGTACCTGCCACCACAAGCACCGACTTTATGGCCCTCAAACCCCAATCGTAGTGATCCTGTTTAGAAAGCAACTCTTTGCACAAGGTATACAAAGTAATGAACTTTCTAGCCAATAGTCTGGCATCTTGGAAGCCTTCAGCCATAAGCATAATTTCACAAATTAAGGCAAAGTCAGGCACAATCATGGCACAAGGGCGAAATAAACTTTTGAGATTTTCAGGCAATTCAGTGCGGCCGGCGTAACCAGGGTTCATGGTTATAAAAATGCCAATTGATGACACCAACGGTATTGTTTCGCCCATAAAGGCAAACAAAGTTTTGTGCATCTGCAAAAAACAAACAAAAGGAAAATGGCTTAAAAGAATTAAAACAAAATGCAACCTCAGTGTCATCAACAGCAAGCACTAGGACAAATAATCTTTGGCCAAACGTTGAAATACCAAAGCAATTAATTTACTGCTTAAATTTTGTTCAGACTCGGTCACACACTCATGGATACACACCAGAACACACTTAAATACATACATAAATAGTTACTGCTGGCAGTGAACGAAAAAATTCGAAGAACCTTCCTCAATTTCTTTTTTAATTAACAGTTCTAAAAACATGTTCAACATTACCCAGTAACTAAGTATGCTTTTACATATGTACAAACACTCACCTTTATGGCCTCCTGTATGGTCTTCACCTGCACCGCAACCACAGACAGCACTTCTACCGAAATGCGATTGAATTCATCAAAGCAGCCCCATGCGCCTGTTTGTGCAAGACCTTTGTAGATGTTGCCGCAAGATTTATAATCCATTTGCTCGGAACAATTGAACACATAAACCATTACGCCCAACGCACGTCCTAGATCTTTTGTGGTTTCAGTTTTTCCAGTGCCAGCTGGCCCAGCCGGGGCACCACCCATTACTAGATGCAGCGACTTTTTTTTGTATTTTATTTATTTTTGGTGTCATCGTTATTGGTTTGTGATTTTTATTTGGTTTGTGTCAGACGTTTTTGGTAATCGTTTTGAGATACATAGATTCGCGTTTCCAAATGAATGTAGTCATACATTACATTTGGCAAAGAAACGCAAAGAGTATAAAAGAATTTAAAATTTTCAAGGGTTTTAACATGGCTAAAAATGGATCAGTCAAAGTAGGAGGCATAATTGAAAATTATCATAAGTAAGAATTTGGTAACAATAATCCAATAATAACCAGACCATTTAAATAAGGCATACTAATAAAAACTTTAAAAACAAATTAAATCGACTTAAAAAATAAGCACTAAAAAGTTAAAAATAATTAAGACTCAGTTAAACAAAATATTATTTTATGTGCAACCTATAATGCTATTCGAAGTTGGTGCCATCAGGTTAGAAAATTCTATATTTACTTATTTTTGAGTTTAGTAATCATTGTTATTGCCACCGGCTTTGAACAGAACTATAGGTAACGCATATAAAAATATTTTAATTAACTGAATTTTCTTTGGGTAACCACTGTAAATCGTCTGCTTAGAAAACTGACTAATGAAGGTTATGAAATTGTCTGCTATTCGGCGATGTTATGATACTTCAATAGGGCTACGACCTTAACCAATTTTGCAAGGAGGCGGAAAAAGCTCTCAATTTTGTGCTAAACAGGGCTCGGCTAAGAGCACTGAATATTAACCTAGAAAACACAGAGATAAAGATTTTTACCAGGAAGACAAAGATCATGCAGTATATTGATCCTAGTTTTCAGGGAAATACCCTCATCTTATCCGATAGGATTAAATATTCGAAAGTAATCCTAGATCATAAACTATTGTGGAGACACCACATAGAGGAAAGAGTCAAGAAGGGTAACTCGTGCTGGTCTCTCTGGGTCCAGATGTGGGCTCAGCCATATTGCGACAAACTGGCTCTATCGTGTGTGATCAGATAATTTTTAAGAAACCCATCGGTAGTATGGTGTAGGTCAATGGGTAGAAAATGCAGCACTAAAATTTTGAGCTTAACGAATGTCCTGCCTAGGTGTAAGTCGCGCTATGAGATTTGCATCCACCACTGGATGACCATTCTTTACGTCTAACATAAAGACATTCGTATTAGATACTAAGCGAATCTTGCTACAAAACGTCTATAAGTGATGGAGAAATGGATTGAACGAGACAACATACTACACCATCAGATCACTTGGACATCATTGGGCAGACACAACCAGACTTTGAAAATGTCCGACCGATACTAAGAGACGTGAGAATAAGGTAACAGCTGACTGCGAGACATTGATACCAGAAAGACACCCTGAATCAATCGAACCCTAGAACAAACACCCGTGGCAGTTTGCTGCTACACAGATGGCTCGAAGCTAGGGGAGAGAATGGGTCTAGGTTTCTTCATAAAAGAACCGAAGACCGAAATTTACTTCCGTTTACCTGACCATAATACAGTCTTCCAGGCGGAAGTTAACGAAGTTGACCGTCATCTTAACGGTAACTCTAATTTACTAGGGCATTTATACCGGATTGAATGAATGCAGGGCATGCGTGGAGGACATCGATTCAATGGAGCTTTTCCTTTGTCATTGTCCAGTTTTCGCCCCGCCGGGGCCCCATTATTTTGGCGATAATACCTTACCGGATATTACACACCTTAAATGTATTGACTGGAAAAGTTTGAGAGCGCGTATACTAGCTCATGTGTATGTCCACGGACATGAGCGTAATGGCTCCTCTTTTCAACCTAACCTAACCAAGTGGTTATTTTTAATGTCGGTTAATTTTTTTAAGTTTCATTTTTTAGTTTTTAGTCCCAATTTTATATTTTCAGAGGCGTGGTTACGACCAATCGCGTCACTCTCAGAGCTGAAAGCGTGATCCAAGTTTCGTAAAATTCCATTAAGTAGAACCACGTGAAATATAATATTAAACTTTAATGGGCGTGTCTGCGCCTAATTTTTAGAATGCAAGATTAAGAGTTTCTTAGAACTCAGAGTGAAATATAATATTAAACTTTAATAGGTGTGTCCCGCCTACTTTTAAAATCCAAAATTAGGTATTTCTCAGAGTTCAGGGTGTGTGCCAAGTTCCGTAAAAATCCGTTGAGTAGAACCACTTGAAATATAATATTAAATTTTATTGGGCATGGCCCCGCCCATTTTATTACCTTCGAGATTGTCTCATTATAAGAACTTAAAGTGTGTGCCAGGTTTAGCAGCAATCGTATTAGTAAAATACCATCAAATCAAAGAAGAAAAACTAGTGGGTGTGTTGCCGCCCACTTTTTTTAATAATGAGACTAAATGGAAGCTACACCTCAAAAAAATATTAAATTTTTGAACCGGTCTAAAAGGAACTTAGTTATGAATTAATAAACATAAAAAATTACAGACGAATTGATAACCTCCAGCTTTTTTTGAAGTCGTTTAAAAAGCTTAATACCTGGGTCAACGTTATGTAGCAGCGATCCGTCAATGGTGTTATAACTAAACGCGATGTGTTGCCCAAGTACTCATAGGCATAACGAAATTCAGCATCACATATATTCGCGTAACAATCAGCCTCCATTTCCAAATCACCCGATGCACCATTCATCAAACTGCCTTCGTTCCAGCGATGACGCAATTGACTTTGCCACTGAAAAGCCAGACAACTGTCGACATGCGCCTGTATAATTTTGCCCACCACATCGCGTGAATGAACATCTATAGTGCACATAGTCATTATTTTTTGTCGATCCCCGGGTGAAAGTTCGCCCAATAGTAAATTTATCAAAGAATTAAGTTGTATTATTTGTCGCTTATGTAAATCCTTCATGGCAGCTTCATAGCCTTCTTCCATCCAGGCGAAAGCGCGATTTACATCAGCCGTCCAGCAAATTTGACTGCAACATAAAGCGACCTGGGCCGGCCAATCATTTAGCCACTTGTCACGTGCTTTATCCAGGTAAACGTTTAAAGCTCTTTTGAAAAGTTCATGCAAAGTGCTGCGCATTTCTTTGATGAGATCGTTTAACCAGATTTCGACACGTCCATCACATAAAACGCCCGCTAAAGACGTGAAAGGCACAAACTCTTCATTTTCCTTCGAAAACATGCCCAGAGCTATTTTACAGCCGGATTCATAGGATAAACGTGATATAGAGTCGAAAAGCTTGATAAAATGGCGCGCTATAACGGAAGGATTGTTACCGTTCGATAAAATATCTAGCAGATCTGCCGATGATATGAAATAGAAGCGGGGAAAGGCCAAGCGCTTAGTTTCCAAATATTCATTTAAAGCCTTTTCACATGACGCCAAACGCTTTTGCAGCAATTCTAGTGAAGTGAAAATGTTTGGCTGTTGCTCAATTATAGAAATCGCTATACGAACTTTTGTTACTCCATCAAGCAACAAAGTAAAATCTCTATCAATTTCTTCAAAAAATTCAGCTTCCCTTGGCAGTTGAGCCCTTATATCGGCCGAACCAATAAAAATACATTCCAAATAAACCCATTTTCTTTGCACCTCAAACCAGTTGGTAATGAAGAGATCCACATGATTTAATAAACGCTGCCAATAACTTAGTTTATCTAGCAGATATTCCACATGTTTTGAAGTGCTTATATTTTGTAATTGCATTTGATTGTCATCCAAAGTTTCGATAAGGCCTTCCGATACTTTCAGCAATTTAATGTCGCTACGCTGTTGATGTGTTTCGGTATCGAATTCTATAGCGCTCCATGATATTTTTATTTCATCCAAAATCTTTGTAACACTCATTTCTTTGACAGCACGATCAACTGTGTTTTTTATTTCTTCTTCATGTTTGTGCAGTCCTAGTTTGAGAAAATCCTCCAGCGTGGTGGACTGATTCATTTTGAACGCAAGCTTGAAGAGAAAGATATAAAAAAGGGGTGAGAGAATTGATATACATATACATATATGAGTATTTAGAAGTTATATTTTTTAAAGCGTTGCCTGGTGATACAGAAAATAGTTTTCAATTCGAATTTTTTATAAGCGGTGTTTGATTATTTGATTTAATATGAATTCTTTGGAATTCGTCGAGCTTTGAACCATGTACACATGCATATATAAAAGTCAAACGATCTGAAACCGCTATTACCACCATGTTAATAAATAAGGTCCGAGCACATTGGCCTTATTGGCGCATCTGTCCGGCAGGAGTTAAACGTTTGTTTTTCTTATCACTGAATAATATTATTTTTTGTTTTTTTTTTTAAATTTTCGTATCCTACTATGATAATAAAAGTTTTGTAATTCTTAATTATCTATTCAAAGTTTATCTATAAGCATCGGCTCATGTAAGCTTTTTTGAATTTTACTAACGCATTGTTTAGCACCAACGAAATGCATCTAGACTAGAGAATGGCAATAAGTACTAAAAAAATATACATAAGTAAATAGTCTTCATTGTAGTGCAAACAATTCTTACACTCGCATATTTTCTCTCAAGCAAGAGCATCTCTACGTCGTTTATTCAAAATTTCAGAATACTCTACAACCGTGGTCGGCAACCCATACCATTACATTTTATAATTGTGTGTGTTATACTCTTACCACGAGTCGGTGTTAAATTTTCCCTAACTTGAAATTTTAAATCTCCAAAACCAAATTTGTTTTTATTGTGATAAGAAGAAACACTCAAGTTTTGTTTATGAAGAAATACATCTTCTCTTGTTGCTACGCCAATGTAAAATGAGTAGATAGTTTTGTAGAAAATTTTCTTAAAATAATTTAAATATATGCTTGAAAATGCCTTTGCATGTTACGTTTTTTCATGCATGACAACGTTCGCTGACAAACCAAATTTTCTGGTTTGCCATAATAATTTTTTGAAAATAAAAAATTTAGTAAATTCTCATCACACATATTTTCTTATTGTTGGGAAAAAATTGTTCTCTGGCAACGCTGATTCTTAAGAGTAAGAGATACACAAAAGTTGTTCTCAGTAATGCGTGTGTACACGTACGTAATAGAAGAGTATAAGAAAAGGCGCGACGCCCTTAGTTTGCCGACCACAGCTCTACAACTAAAAATGAAAATATAACTACGTATCAAGTGCATGGACTCTCTCTCTCTCTCTCTGTCATACTTATAGTATGAATATGCTTTCACGCTTTGGATATTTAATCGGGCCAACAAAATATACGCATAATTGTCCGGATATTTATCATTCGCCATCGTATTCATACATTTGTGTAAATAAAATGGAATGGAAAATGTGTGGGTGTGTGGCTGTTTAATAAAATGCTTTATGTGTGTGTGTGTGTGTAAATAAAATAGCCTATATATACGCATGTGTGTATCCGATTAATAGTCAAAGTTTTTTTATACTCATGAGTGTGATTAAATTAAGATTTTTTTTTAATTTAATAATATTATAATCGAATGTATTTTTTTTTAGTGTATAGACGTGTACATATGTACATATGTAGTTATATGTATACTAAAGGCCTGACCCACGATATCGACAACGTTCGACTTGTCGCACACTTACATTTGAAACAACAACAAAATATTAAAATTTGTTTTTGTTTTCAATGTAAGTGTGCGACGAGTCGAACGTTGTCGACATCGTGGGTTTGGCCCTAAATATTTGTATTCATTTTAAATTTGCTAGGAATGACCTGCTATTATATTTTCAAAAATTTATCTTACTTATTTCATTGTTTAAGTAATTTATTCATATTTAATATAAATAAAATAATAATAATAATAATAATTCCTGACAAACATGCCTGTGCATGCACTATTTTTTTCTTAATATAAAAATAATAACAATAAATGAATAAATGAGCAAACAAGTAAACGCATCATAGATACATGTATAAATATGAACATCTATACATATTTACATATTGTGCCATAACAGCCAAAAAAGCTAAGCGACATAATTTTCGTCAAAAAAATTTGGTTAAAAAGGTGTCGGTTAGGTTTTTTGGCTGTTATGTTTGAAAAAAAGTTTTAGGTCACGTGCGACATTGAAAAATAGCATTTGTTATTACTGCGTCGAAAGTAAATGCAGAAAATCTCATCAAATGTTCAGTACAAGTAGAGATATTATAGTATAATTATAATAAATGAAAAACTTTACTGAAAAATATAATGATTTGTGGTCGTGGTACCTATATAAAGTTTGTCACGTACGACATCGTTAGTGTAAAATTTAAGAAAAAAAAATTTTACAAAAGAATTGTTACACATCCCCCATTTACTCAAATACCGTCATATCTCGGAAAATCCAGTTTTCCAGAAAACGAGTTTGAAGTTTTTAATTTACACACAACTTAATGGAAAAAGAAAATTTTATTTTTCTCTCAAGAATTGAGTAACCGAGATATTTGTGTGATATGAGGATTAATTCTGGATCACTAAAATGGAATTTTTGACTTATGACTTTGCTTGTGCAAACCAGCGATATGTACCGTAAGTTAAAAAAAAAAACACGGAAAGAATGCTAGAATGCTTAGAAAATGTGGAAAGCATTGGCTGAAGCAATGAAATGTATGAAAAGAAAAGAGGAATAGGTAAGAGGCAAAGTTGGAGGAAGCTCGCAGAAAATTTAAATGTCGAATAGCCTTATGCCGGGTTTCCATCTGTGTGGCATGTGCCACACAAGCATAAAAAGAGCCTAACCACTAATTACTAATGAAAAACAGGTTGATTCAGACACGTATTTATTAAGTTAAAACGTTTCATACATAACTAGTAGACAATTTTATAGAATCCAACATGATTGGAAAATTTTTAAATCAATAAATATATGTCTGAATCTAAACAGTTTTTCATTAGTAATTAGTTGGTTACGCTTTTTTGGGCGAATGACACACAAGAAATGCCAGATGTAAACTCAGCCTTACAAATGTTAGCAAATGTTTCCAAAAGCTGTAAAAAGCGGAAAATGCGTTGTCAAGAAACATAAAGAAAATATTAAGAGTATTTGAGTACTTATATTAATTTGAAAACATTTTTACTAAGCTTGTTTATTCATAATGTCGTGGAGACAGCAACGGAACCATTATCAATTTTTTATTGAAATATGTCACGTGCGACTGTGATTAAAATTTATTTAAAACAACATAAATTTTTTTTTTGATAAAATCAAAACAATTTTAAATAGACACCAGTGCACAGCATTCTAAAATTAGTCACATTAAAATATTAAAAAATATAGGTTTCGTTGAAATCACCGTTTTTAATAACTTCTGTTTTTGTCACATGTAAATGCCTTGGTTTTTTGCAATTATCTTAAAAATAAAAATTGCTCGTAATCACATTTAGCACCAATTATAGGGCTAATTTAGAGCTTTAAGTTACGTCTATTATTAAAATAAAAATCCGTGTTATTTTTACTGTTTTTTAACTTTAATACGACGGTCACGTTCGACATCATGGTAATGCCCATATACATATTTACGTTTTGTTTATATTTTGTGGGTTCTTATATACTAACGAATATGTATAGTCTTTATATCAAATACATATGTACATATGTATATATGGATTATATATTTACATATGTATGTATGTACATATGTGTATACGAGTACGACAACTTTTATCCTTAAAAGCAAACAAACATACCGAACTTTACAAAAATTGTATTATTTACATATGTCAATGCAGTTACTGACTATCATAGAAATCTTATATTATCATTTAATTATGATTTCAATTAAATTCTTGTGAAAAGTATATTTAATTTAAATAACAACATAAAGACGGAAGATAAAAAAATCTTAGATAATTTTGTAAGGACATGCTTTTATGTGGTTGGTGATTTTATTATTATTTACATATTGTAACATATTTATGCCTTTAGGTGATAGTAAATATAATACTGTGGCAAAATTAAATATGATGACTCGTAGTTAAACATGAAATAAAAATATGTATGTACATTAGAGGCCTGCGTAAACAGTCTTGAAATGTAAAAACGTCATGATTTTTAAATGTATTCACGTCACATGTATTATACTAAACCAATAATAAATGATGTCGTACTGTAAGCGAAGCACGATGGATGTATTGGTGTATGTGTGTACCAGTGTTAACAAGCGATGACGTCAAGACAGCTTGTCTGTAACAAACACTCAAAAGAAGTACTGTTGATTAGTGTATGCTTGTTATTTTTCATATTGTACGTTTGAGTGTGTGTGTAATATGTAGCTATTATGTGATTAACCGCATACAACTAATGTTAATGCATGTGTGTGCCTTTGCATGTGCGCAGAAAAATAAAAGATCATACACACATACATGCATGACGTTTGTACACGCGCTTATGCGTAGAAAGAAGCTAGTATCACAAATTCTTCCGCCACGAAGTGTTTTCTTCTTTACTCTTATACCTACAATACTCAAATAAATTTCTTGCAAACAGTGTTGTTAACGTTTGTTTTATAAGATTTCGCTGTAGCAAAGCATTTTAAAAATTCCTCATGTCTTAAAAGTTCTTATAAGATATCTTGTGCAGGAGACTAATGTACATAAGTATGTCAAAAGTATAGAAGTGCATAATGGTTTAAAGTATACTTTAAAATAAATATACATTTTACAGCATTAGCAACAGTACATTGTGAAAAGGGCCGTAGAGAATTGTAAATTGTTTCCGGAGAAATTGTCTTGGCTTTGGCTTATTTCCTATAAATTATTCTGTTGTGTTTTTCAAATTAAGCTTAAGCAGCCAGCATAAGTTTCAAAAGTAATTTTACTTTAAGCTGGCAATAGCTTTAGTTAATTTTGCTTTTCTAATTTAAAACATTATAAGCTGATTTTCTTTAAACTTACCAAATCATTCAATTTGTATTGCTTGTCCAACTAGAAAAAAAAGTAGCAGGAAAAGAAAAGCCGATTAACTTCTGTTTATATTAGAGTTTCGTTTAAATTACGTAACAGTGCTTAAATATAATTTAATAAGTTGTACATAAAGTAATGCAGATTAAACTTTTATTTTATTATAATTACACACGCATTCATACATATTTGCATTTGCGTCACTATTTCATTGTGGCATAATGAAAAACAAATATAAAATTAAACATATAAAAAAGCAATAATTAACACTTTTGTAACGCGATATAATTAAACGCGATGGCATACAACACAGTTGACCAAAGCGAATCAATATCAGATGGCCTCAACTCCTTAGGTGCCTATTTTCGCTGAAGATTGAAGAAATCGTTCAAAATACATTCTTAACAATGTTTTATATCAAAAATATTAGTACCATATGGAAGAGGGAAAGTCATACTCATAGAAGGTATACTCGTTTCAATTCGCTTTGAAAAATTTATACTTGGGATGTAAAAATGACGTGTATGACATCGGAGGGTTATTCAAATTGCCAGCAGCAAAAATGGTCACCCGAAGAGTTGAGGCCATCTGATGTGGAATCGCTTTGGAAGAGATCATGCTTTTTTTCAAGGCGAATCCTTATCAAGTATTCTCAACTGGTCAGGTGACTATTTTCGCTACTTGCAATTTGAATATCCCTCTGATGTCGCACATATATTTTTATTTCATAGCGAATTGAAGTAAGTATACCCTGTATGAATCAGAGAATGACAATGAGTAGTCTTAATTTTAGTAACTGCTTATAAACATAATTGTAGCGCTAACACTTCGTATTCTCACATAATTTTTTTCAAGCGACTATGACTACGAATTGGCTATTCCAACATACAAGAGCATCTCTACTTCTTTTATGCGAAAAACTAAAATCTGCTACAATTACAAACAAAAAGGTACATGCATATCAAGTGTATTGAATATCTTTCATAGTTATAGTTGGAGTATGCTTGTACTCAGTATGGATATTTAGTCGGACAAAAAAAATATAGGCATGATACTCGGGATATTTATTCATTATTCGCCACCGTATAACATACATACATTTGTGTATATAAAATGGGAGATAAAATGTGGTTTGGCTGTTTGAACACATTCCTTATTTGTGTGTGTTAAATAAATAACCCTGTATATGCGCCTGTGTAATCGATTAATAGTCAGAGTATTTTCATGCTTATGCTCATAGAGGTAATTTACATGAGAACAATTTTTAAGCTGCACAATTTTTGTTATTTTAAAAATTATGCGAGACTAATTCATCTGGCACACAGCTGTGTGTGTGTTAGTGTTTTTCGTATTTATTTCACATTTGCTGTTTTTTTTTAAGTTTTTAAGTGAGTGTATTGGTTTTGTTCTGCTTATACAGGGTTGTAATTGGTTGAAAAATTATGCCAACCACAAAAATATTTTCTTCACCGAATTTGCCAACAAACTGCCCTGCTATGCCAACATAATTGAGGCTATCAGCGCAGAAGTGGTGTAACCCACATTGGTTTTTTTGGTTGCTGTGCTGGTAATAAATACATTATTTACATTACCAATTGTCAAAAAAAAAAAAGCAAAGCCATAGATCATGATTCGTGATATTGCAAAGTAATAAAGCAATTAAGTAATTAAAAGGAGCAATTGTTTAAATAAACTGATATAGGTTACACCACTTCTGCGCTGATAGCCTAAATTATGCCTGTGTGAATTAGCACATACAGTCTATACATTTTAGTTAAACATATGTAGTTGTTTGTGCTGCGTAATTTAAGAAATTCGTATTAGAGACCTGCTTAAACAGCCTTGAAATGTAAATACGTTGTGCTTTTTAAATGTATTGTTGTAGCATGTATTATACTAAACCAATAATAAATGTTGTCGTTTAATAAGGGAAGCACGATGGATGTATATACACACAACTTATGTGTGTATATATATATGTACATGTATGACGTTTGTATACGCGCACATGCGTATGAAAAAGCAAGCATCACAAATTCTTCCGTCGCGAAGTATTTTCTTCTTTACACTTATACCTACAATACTGAAACAAATTTCTTGCAAACATTGTTGTTTAGCTTTTTTTTAGAAGATTTCGCTGTAGTAAAGCATTTTAAAAATCCCTAATGTCTTAAAAGTTCTTGTAAGGGGGCTCGTGCAGGACTTTAATATGTATGAACATATTTGTTGGTTGTTTATAGTTACCCTGTCGGATTTTTATTAGATAGCTCAAAATATAGGTGAATTTTTGCTAACTCATATACAACTAGCTTCTAACTAACTCATAAATGATACAGATGTGAGTCAGTTGCTTTTTGTAGAACTGTCTTTTTCCAGATAAGTATTGAACTAACTTTAAGCTAACTCAAAACTGATGCTAAGATTAGTGAGTTGTTTTTGTGCAACTAACATCTCCTCCATAAGTTTTGAACTAGCTTCAAGCTAACTCAAAGCTGATGCAGAGATGAGTCAAAGTTTATCGAGAAGATGCCAGCATAAAATTCATGTTTATGTCGCGTATTTATTTTATATTCCGTAACAGCAAAGTGTTAAGTATGATAGCTGACAAAGTGATCACAGTTCGATTCCAATTCTCGTCTCTAAAACAATTCGAAAATGTTTCAAATTTAAGTTGACTGAAAATGTTAATCATTAGTAACTTAAAAATAATGGTTACCTAAAGAAAGGCATTTTTTTCTTCTTTTTTGATGCGCCGCAAACTAAGTCATAACGAGGCAACCATAACTTAGTCAGTTCGCAGCTAACTAATAGTGCACTTGAATTTTATCAACCCAAAACTCACTCGAAATGAGCTAACTTGTAGTTATTTGAAACTTATGCAGCGTGAGTGAGTACTGACTCGTTCTGAGGACATTACGTTGAAAAACTGAATAGCGTTTAACATGTAAAATGAGGGTATAAGTATTCCGTTTAAAATTAATGCATATGTTTGCGTGTTTTTTATTTTTAGCTATGCGCATTTATAGTTTTTGACGGCCAATACTCAAAGAGTACTTACCGAAGAATGCTTATCTCACTTCCATGTGATATAAAATATTCACCCCCATATTCATAAAAAAATAAAACGAATTTGAAATTAATTTTAGGAAAATTTTGTATGGAAAATTTGAAATAAAATATATTTCAAATTCGTTTAAAATTTTGTGAATATGGGGGTCAGAAATTAAATAAAAAATTAAAATAAAATAATTTTTTATTAATGCTTATTTTTGTAACTATAGGGAAAATGTTATTCGCATATCTGAAATATTTTTTTTCTCTAGGAAAAAGTTCCTCTAACAGCCTATTTCACTAAGTTATTTAAATTTCTATTCATATTTAAAAGTAACTTTGCCATACAAAAACCAATGAAAATCGATATTTAAATATAAATTGATATTTAAATAGAGTTGGTGAAATTGGCCCTAAGAGTCGAATAAGTCTTATTGAAATAACAACCCCTTATAGCGACATATATAAATATCCAGCATTCACATTAAGTTATCCAAATGAATTATTAATTATGTACTTATGTTTGTAAGTATGTATGTAATATTTATCTTTTATATTCATATTTTAACACACTCACCAAATGCTACATAATACATTGTCTACATATTTTAATTATGTGTCCTTCATGACCGCGTATTATTTGTGTTTTGTTTGTTGTTGTTGTTGTCATCACTTGACACACTTAATATTCCAAACATTGTCATCATCATCATCATCGCTTGCATTTGCACAAGTATATTCATTTGTTGTCTTTCCCATAATCTTATGTTTTGATAAATGCCTTGTAATGTCCTCCACTAATTGTTGTTGCTCTACTTGCATTGTAATTGTTACTACATACTCTCAACACATAAATAAATTAGCAATTATGAGAGCTTATCTCGGGATTATCATTAAGACATCAATTTTCAGTCACATTTTCAGCACATCAACGCAGCCCAACAATCAAGTGTACAGACAGGCATTAAACTAGTCGCATGAAACCCGTGGTCGGCAAATTAAGGTTGCCGCGCCTTTTCTTATACTCTTCTATTACGTATGTGTACACAGAGGGAAAAAACCGGTCGAAAAACACCGAAATTGACAACATCCGTTCAAAAAAGTGAGTTAAGCACGTTTGTTCTCACTTTGACAACGGATGTTGTCAATCTTTTAAGAACAACTCATTCACAAATTGTCAACAAATGTTCTTGGTTTGAGAACGCTTCGTTCTCATTTTGACGTGTTCTTATTTTGACAACGTTTGTTCTCGTTTTGATAACGTTCCGTTCTCGTTTTGACAACGCTTCGTTCTCCTTTTGACAACGAAGCGTTCTCACTTTGACAACGCTTCGTTCTAACATTGATAACCCATTAAGAACCCGTATATGAATAAAACGACAGATGTAATATAAATACTTTCATTAATATGTACATATATGATTTATTTAATGAATTATACATACTTAATTCTAAAATATGACTTAGCATTATTTGTTGCATACAATGGAGACATTGTGGTACTATCATCATTTTTATAGCTCCACTTTGGATGGCACTGAAATTGTTTCATCATCGATTCCCAACTATATACATAGAAAAATTAAATTAGAAAATGTTAGTAATAAACGCAAGAATTGGTACTTCCGCTTTTTTTCCAAGCAAACAATTTTTCCCTGAACTCAATCCGAAGCCCTAAGGGTGGCACTGCTTCTTTTAGGTCTTCTTTTTTGATATACGGCAAACTTCTAAATGTGATATGGACAGCTTGAATAAAAGTAATGAAATTTAGATACGTACGTACAATACATTTGTATTTATATTTTAAGATTTTATTTTTGTTAATAGCTTACCTTTTAAGAAATCATAAATACATTCCATATCTATTGATTTTAAGAAATTTTCAGTTTCTCATCGTCATTACTAACAAGCTCCGGAGTTGTGTTTACTTCCGCGTTAATGTTAGAGTTTTCTTATATAAAACTCTCGTCCACATTTAAATAAAACAAATTAGTCTCATCATTAAAAATATTTGTTTCACTTCCTTTTTTTTTTCATTTTATCTTTATAAACAACCGCACTTAGAAAATTCTGAAAACACAATGAAAAAATTTGATTTTGGAGATGACAACATCTGTTCTTGTTTTGACAACGGAATGTTCTCAATTTGACAACGAATCTTTCTTGATTTCGGAGGTGACAACATTTGTTTTTGTTTTGACAAGAATCGTTCTCAATTTGACAACATATCGTTCATAATTTGACAACGGATTTTTCTCAACTTGACAACGAATCGTTCTTGATTTTAGAGATGACAACATTTGTTCTTGTTTTGACAACGGATTGTTCTCAATTTGACAACGAATCGTTATTGATTTTGGAGATGACAACATTTGTTCATATTTTGATAACGGGTCGTTCATAATTTGACAACATGTCGTTCATAATTTGACAACGAGTGTTCTTGATTTGACAACATCTGGTATTTTTGTACTTTTCGTTCTGGATTTGACAACGAAATATTCTTGAATTGTCAACGCTGGTTGTCAAAATATTGCCCACATTTCGTTGTCAAATTGACAACGGCCGTAGACAATTTTAGAACGTTATTTTTCCCTCTGTGTACACACGCATTACTGAGAACAAGTTGTGTGTATGGTATACTCTTAAGAATCAGCGTTGCTAGAGAATTTTTTCCCCAACAATAAGAAAATATGTGTGATGAAAATTTACAAAATTTTTTATTTTCAGAAAATTATGGCAAAATGAACAAATATAACATACAAAGGCATTATCCACCATTTATTTAAATTATTTTAAGAAAATTTTCTATAAAACTATCTCTTTACTCACCTTTACATTGACGTAGCAACAACAAAAGATGTATTTCTTCATAAACAAAACTTGAGTGTTTCTTCTGACCGTAATAAAATCAAGTTTGGTTTTGGAGACTTAAAATTTCAAGTTAGGGAAATCAGGGGCCTAATTCATGCACTCGTGATCGGAATTGCATTCGAATAGAAATTAATTTCGATGGCAAGAAATTTTCCGATGATGTCACTCTCTACCAAGCGAATCGAGTTTTTGTTTTAGTGTTGGAAAAAGTCAAATATATTTATATATAAATTCATTTCACAACACTGAATAAATTGTAAGCATAAGCATATGTTTGTATATATGTATGTGTGCAAAAACATATGGATGTACGTACATACAAACGTATATGCAGAAAAAAGAAACAAATATACATAAATGTTATTTTAATTTTAATTTAATTTATAACTTAATAATAATAAATTAGTGTAAAGCCAGATAATAGAGCACTAGCCACATTTTCAATTCTCTTATTGGTTGACTAGAAGCAGTTAATTTGTTATTTAGATGCTCCCAGAGTTGGTTGATTTTTTTTTTATTTTCCCCGACAACTCTTAGGCAAAACATTATTTGACAACTCAGTGTGTTTTGTTATATTTAAAGTCAACAAGAAATTCTTTAATTTGTATTTTTTTATAAGTATATTTTTGCATTCATTCATTTAGAAATAAATAAGTCTAGTATTGAACATATATTTTCTTTTTCATCGCTTTTTGGGTTCCGTACACCAAAGGTGAAAAGGAACCTTATTGTTTTCGCTACGCTGTCCGTCTGTCCGTCACACGGTATTTTCTCAGGAACCGTAAGAGCTACGGACCTGAAATTTGGACACAGTATGAAGAACCTTGGCCGCTACAACAACAAATACATGAGAATTAAAAATTAAAGGGTGTTCCAAAACGAGCAACGAAAAATGTTAAAATCCCATGTAATATACATACAATTGTATATTGAAACTTGAAATTTGTAAAATTAGTGTATTTTTATACAGACTACAACAATTAACACTAAAATTTAAAAAAATTACAATTAAAGGGTGGTCCATCAGTTAATGCAATTTTGACTATGTAATTTTGACAACTTGCTATATCTTGGAAACCGTAAGAGGCAAACACTTGAAAACGGTAAAACTAAAAAAAAAATCGCCAAAAATTAAAAAAAATCGCCAAAACGAATAAAATCGCCAAAATTAAAAAAAAAAATTTCTAACACTAAAATAAATCGCCAAATTCGAAAAAAATCGCAAAAATGAAAAAACGCAAAAATGAAAAAAAACGCCAAAAATCGAAAAAAGTCGCCAAAACGCGAAAATGTCGCCAAAACTAAAAAAAAAATTTTATAATAAAAATCGCAAAAATAAAAAAATCGCCGAAAATAAAAAAATCGCCAAAATGAAAAAACGCCAAAAACCGAAAAAATCGCCAAAACAAGAAAATAAAGAGTTAAAACTAAAAAAAGAGCCAAAACTTAAAAAAATCGCCAAAAACTTGAAATTTTCAAAAACGGTAAAACTAAAAAAACCGAAAATTATAAAATCGCCAAACCAAAAAAAAAAAAAAAAAAAAAAATCGCCAAAATTAAAAAAAAATTTCTAACTCTAAAATAAATCGCCAAATTCAAAAAAATCGCCAAAATGAAAAAAAAACGCCAAAATGAAAAAAAACGTCAAAAATCGAAAAAAATCGCCAAAACGCGAAAATGTCACCAAAACTAAAAAAAATTTAAATAAAAAAAATCGCAAAAATGAAAAAAATCGCCAAAATGAAAAAACGCCAAAAACCGAAAAAATCGCCAAAACAAGAAAATAAAGTGTCAAAACTAAAAAAAGAGCAAAAACTTAAAAAAATCGCCAAAACCGAAAAAACGCAAAAACCGCCAAAACGAAAAAACCGAAAAGACCCCAAAAACGAAAAAAAAATTCCCAAAACTATATATTATATAGGATGAAGTTTGCATTAAATTTCATATCTAGTGTTCGTACGGAACCCTTCGTGCGCGAGTCAGAGTCGCACTTTACTGAATTTATTTTATGTTAAACATGATTTCGAATGTCATTTTGCTTGCGAGTAAAAACACGAACGGTTGCATTCGAATGTATCCACGTTACCGAATGCTGTCATTAGAAATTTCGATATGTGTTACTCGAAACCGAATGCTAAGATCCCAAAAGTTAAAAAACTCGCACATTCGAGTAATAACTCGGGTATTAGGCTCCAGACGAAAATTTTACTGGCAACACCGGCTCGTGGTGAGAGTATAACACACACAATTGTGAAATGTAATGGAATAGGTTGCCGACCACGGCATGAAATTAATGTAAATTCAAGTGGGGAGAGCCACGTTAGTCAATCAGTTGCAATTTATAAGATTACTTCCATTTGGCATGTCTGTAAGCGTCTTTTAGTCTGTTTTGCTTTAATTAATTTTGAGTTGACCAGATTCATTTAAATATAGTAGTTTTGCCTTTAATGGAAGTATCGTCAAAACAAAGCACATGAGAGTTGCTCTCTATAATTATAATAATAATAATAGTAAAAGAGAAGGGGATGTTTTGCAAATGCCTGCTTTATAGCTGCGGTCGCACAGTAGAGCAGGAAGTCTACATCTTCTGAGCTCCTAATACGATTACAAAGTAATCTGTGCCAAAAAGTTAGAAGTTGTCATAAAATGGCAGAGGCGGAGAGGAGAACCCTATTGCAATACACGTTGATCTACTACTGCCATTTTGGGTTACAAAAAACTTCCCAAGCTCATGGTTAATATATTTTGTTTAACAATTTTATAAGCATTCTATTGTTTGTCGTGTGTAGTTTTATGCCAATAACTAAGTTAGCGAATTTCAATTTGCTTCCTGGTTAATCATTCCGCTCATGTATTCGATTAAAACTTTAAATTAAATTTTTTATGCTTATAACTACGTTAATGCCAACCAACTATATGTATATTGGAGTAGGAGTTTTTGTCTGCAACAGGTTGTGTGTGTATGTGTGTGTGTTGTTAATTTAATAATTTTCATCGCGTTGAGATTTAAAATTTGTTGGCAAAAATGTATAAATTAAGAATTACTTTGTAGTGTTAATTTCGTAATTGTTTTGCGATTTAACTTGTAGCCTTTAATGGAGGGGAGAAAGAAAATAATTTACAAAATATAATAATAAAACGTGGAAAAGTTGTCTTTCGTAATTAACTTAATTTTCCAATCTGCTTTAGACTTGAATATTTTTTTTTGCAATTTAGACTCGTATTATCAAGTTAAGGTAAAATCATGTCATCAATTTTACACTACTTTGCTGATGAGTTAGAGTTTGTCAACTTCCAAAAAATAAATTCAATTCAGTAAACTGTGACTTTGATTCGCACACGAGGGGTTCCGTACGGACACTAAAAGTGTAATCCTATACGAATCTTAGCTTATATAATGGAATATCTTACCGGATATATATTCCTTTTTTTTAATTTCAAGTGCTCGGTAAACTTTTTTCGGTTTTTGGAGATTATTTTTAGTTTTCGCGCTTAATTTTTGTTTTCGGGATTTTTTCGTTTTTTGGGGTTGAACTTAAAGTTTTGGCGTTTTTTTCTTACAGCGATTTTTTAAAATTTTTGGCGATTTATTTTAGCTTAAGCGATTTTTCTTTTAGTTTTGGCACTTTTTCGTTCTGGTGATTTTTTCGGCTTTTGGCTATTTTTTTTTCGTTTTGATTATTTTTTTTACGGTTTCCAAGATACAGCAAGTTGTCAAAATTACTTAGTCACAATTACATTAACTGATAGAATAACCTTTAATATTGATTTTTTAAATTTCAGTGTTAATTTGTGTAGTCTCCATGAAAAATACATTAACTTTGAAAATTCAAGTGTCTATATATAATTGTCTGTATATTACATTAGGATTTCAATATTTTTCGTTGCTGTCCTTAGAACACCCTTTTATTTTGATCTGTTAGCGGCCAAAGTATTACATATTCTGTTGAAATTTCAGGTCTGTAGATTTTACGGACGTCGTAGCGAAAAGAATAGGGTTTCTTTTCATGCTTCGTGTACGGAAAACCATCGTACAGTATCGTGTGTTGCTCGCCCTTTCCAAAGTGGAAACCTTATACAGTTTCATATATTAAATAAATGAGATTTTTTTCAAACTATATTCATTATTAACTGTCTGTGAAAATTTCAGGTCTGTAGCTCTCGCCAGACTGTTGCAGACAGACGGACTTCGTAGCGAAAACAATAGGCTGCCTTTTCACCTTTGGTGTATGAAACCCTTAAAAGGCACAGGGCTATGCCTATTAAAATTTTACATTACGAGTATCATAATATGATAATATGATATGTAAAACTTTAATAGGTAACTTTAACAGATAATATCATATACTTTCACCTAACTGCGCAAAAAGGCGTAGTAGATCCGCCCACTCCTACAAAAACGACATTTCGTATTTGCAAGTTACATAGCAATCAAGTTTTGGCAAGTTTTGTAGAAAACATTTAAATAGAAAATGCAAGATCGTAACGTCTCAAAAGCCCAATCAATGTGTTTGACGAGTTCCGTAATAATTGAACTAGCAGAAGTGACAATGGCACCAAATGGAAAGTGTAGCAGACAAAGCAAAATATTTTTCAAATCGGTTAAGAAATGACGGAGTTATAAATTAACACAAAAAAAATTCAACAACGAAAACGTTTTTCTTTTTTTAAATTGGTAAAAAATACAACCTCTTGCTCTTCGGTTTAAAAAAAATTTCTCAATATACACAGAGAAAAAACTGCCTCATAGAATCAATAAGATTTTCTCTATGAAACGTTTTTAGGCTAAGGGGTATCCCAGCAGAAAGAAGCGAAGATTTTTTCATAGATATTCCTTATTGTTTTTATGTGGTAAATCTTATTAATTTTATCATGAAGAAAACCACATAAAATCAAGAAGAAATCTTATTATTCACAACTTTTTTTTACTCAATTTCCGTTATTTTTGGCACCAAAAAAAAAACAATCCATAGAGAAAAACTTCTTGATTCTATTAGGTTTTCTTATAAATTGTAGACTATAGGGATTTCTTATTGATTTTATTAGGTTGCCTTATTGATTTTTTTAAAAAGGTTTTCTTCCTGATTTAAGTAGGCTATCTTATCTACATATACTACATACATACATAAGTATATGGTATAGAATTTAAATGAAAATACATAAGCAAAGCACAAAGAATATAGACATAATATTTTTTTATGAGGTCGCCTCATAAAATCAAGAAGAAAACCTTATTAAAAAATCAATAAGATAACCTCATAAAAACTACAAGATTTCTTCTTGATTTTTTCAGAAAGGTTTTCTCTATGAAATTAATAAGATTTCCTTATTGAAAAAAAAACCATAGAGATTTCTTATTAATTTTGTTCTATTTTATTAGATATTATTTAGGCACTGTTTTCTCTGTGTAGGATTTTGGCTCAATTTTTTTAACCGTCAAAAATCATTAAAAAATGTGCAAAAAAAAGAAATGCTACTTCTGTTAACACAACATATTTTATTTTGACGAATCAATAGCAAAAAAAAAAAAAAAAAAAAAATAAAAAAATAAAGGAGCAAAACTTTAACGTAAGGAGAGTCCTCCTGCAATCTATGAGTACATAAGCATTCATACCTTTGTCACATGCATCAATTCCATCCAATGACGTTCAGTAATTGCTAGATTCTGCAATTCACTAATAGTACGCAATGAAGCATTTAATTCCCTCAACACTCCCACAATGTACAAATAGGGAGTCCAATCTCGTATGCTCTTGTCCAGAGTGCGTAAGTCGCGCGTAAACTGTTTGCACTCGTTCTCGATGTCATCAGTGTCGATGTGCAGCCATGGAGATGAGCGCCAGTCATCAATACACGATTCGATGACATGAACAAAGTCCCACAATTGCTGTGCTTGCCACAGGCAAATAAATATTTAAGTTCGAAAATAATACGTTTGTAGGTTTTTAAATGTAAAGAAAATTAAATTAAATAACAACAAAAATTCTTTATACTCTAAATTGCAGAGCCTTGCATTAAAGCAAACTAAGATTGTGTTAAAAGATTTATTGAATAAGAAAATCATTGTAATGTTCGAATGAAAACTTTATGGCGTAAGTTTACATATATTACAAACTTTACACTTAAATCATTCGCTTTGCTTTAAAACTAGAGCATAATATAAACTTTCAATAAAACTAAAAAAGTGTCTGTAGCCAGTATTCTATTGAATGCTAAACTTATAAAATAAATATATTGCATTCAATTTGAACTTAATATTTCACTTAAACTTACTTTGACGCGCTTCACTTCAGCGGCACACAGACGCAGGGCATCATCATCTGGCGCAGCAATGCCAAGCAGTTGGGAGCAATAAGTAATACGTTTGTGTTGTGCACTGAAGCATTCCATTTGCGAACAAACTTCATCGCAGAGACGATAAACTTCAGCGCAAGGCGTTTGAAAAAACTAAAAGTTGTAGTTGGAAAAAGGAAGATGAAATAAAATGGAACAAATTGGATTTTATTACTATCACAGCCAGTAGCACAGAAATATGCTTTAGTTAGATACGAGTAATTTATTTTATTTTGTTCATCATGTATTTTTATTTTTTTTTTTCATAAATTGTTTGGTGTATTCAATTGAAATCTAACGTTTTAAGGTATTGATTAATCGTGGTTTTGAATTATAAAAAAAAATTTATACAGCCTTATCTATAAAACTTAAAAAGGTTTTTTTTTAAAAATTTTAAAAATTTTGTATGAAAGTTTGTTTTATAAACCCTTTATAAATATGGGTGATAATAAATAAATTATTGTTAATAAATAAATTAATATTTAAATAAATTGAAACCAAAATTCTATTACAAATTGGAATTTTGGAAATGTGTGTACAAACTTTAACATTTTGATGAAATTTATTTAGAATTTTCGCATATAGTTAAATCTAATCATATCGTGCCATAACCGCCACAAAGGCGTAAGAAACATAATTTTCGAACTTAGCCTTTTCACCAAAATCGATCATTTGCGTTCGTAAATAATCAATTTTCTCAAAAAAAGGCGGTCCAAAAATGTATCGGTTTTGCTTTTTTCAGGAGGTTATTGCCCGATATGTGATTTTATAGATATATGTATGTATATTATAATGGGTGTTTTTTATTGAGGTATAGAACTTTAAGTTGGCATCACTTTTTTAACTGGCGGCCATTTTGTCAGCTGTCAAGTGATTAATATTTAGTTTGGTTTGCCATTTCATCATGAACAGGTTGACAAAAGAACAACGCTTGCAAATCGTGCAAATTTATTTCGAAAATAATGGTTCAGTTCGCGAAGTTTACCGCAAGCTCCGTCCATTTTATGGTCGACATAATCGTCCATCAGAGCAATTAATTCGGTTAACCATGGATCGTTTTCGCACTACGTTTACTCTATGTGATAATACGCATCCGCAGAGACGTCGAACAGTGCGCACCGAAGAAACAATTGCCGCTGTAGAGCAAAGTGTTGAAGAGGACCCGAATGAATCGATTCGCCACCGTGCACAGCAATTGGAGCTTTGTCCATCAACTTTATGGAAGATTTTGCACAAAGATCTTGGCTTGCGACCTTACAAGATCCAGCTGTGCAAGAATTAAAGCCGCGAGACCATGCAATGCGTCGTGATTTTGGTGTATGGGCCGAAAATGAGATTGATCTCGATGCTGATTTTCATCGCAAAATTTTGTTCAGTGATGAGGCTCATTTTTGGTTGAATGGCTACGTCAACAAGCAAAATTGCCGCATTTGGAGTGAAGAGAATCCACATGAGACCCTTGAGACGCCATTACATCCACAAAAACTGACTGTTTGGTGTGCTCTATGGGCTGGTGGAGTCATTGGGCCATACTTCTTCCGAAATAATGCTGGAGAGTCAGTTACCGTTAATGGAGACCGGTATAGAGCCATGATAACCGACTATTTTGTTCCCGAATTGGATGGCATGAATGTGGATGAGTTGTGGTTCCAACAAGACGGCGCTACATGCCACACAGCGCACGTCACAATCGATTTATTGAAGGAAACATTCGATGAGCGCATAATTTCGCGGAATGGACCTGTCAATTGGCCACCAAGATCGTGTGATTTGACACCATTGGATTATTTTCTTTGGGGATATGTGAAGTCGCTCGTCTAAGCCAACAAACCAGAAACGTTAGGGGACTTGGAAGCCAACATTCGTGGCGTTATTGCCAACATACGGCCCCATATGCTCGAAAAAGTGGTTGAAAATTGGACCTGTAGAATTGGCTTTATTCGAGCCAGCCGCGGCGGCCACATGCCCGAAATCATATTTAAACATTAATGGCATAAAATTATCCTTCCAACAAAGCCAAATTGATGGACATTAAAACGATTTTCTTGTGTTTTATTTCAATTTGAAGTTCTATACCTTTAAAAAAAACACCCTATACATGGCAAAACTATTATGTATGAACTAATATATGGACTAATATATGAAATGTGTTCTAACATATCGCTCATTTACTTCAATAATGGCACAACTCAAAACACAAATTTTTTGAAGTAAATGAGCGATATGAGTGAATGAGCGATATGAGCTTATATATGGAAATTTAATTATGAACCTCTTCATATGTGGATCCATATATAGAAATAAGATTTAATATATGGAACCATATAAGAATGTATGCATACATGATATCTCACATAAGATCGTTTTTGCAATCAAAAAAGCTTGTATTTTATCACTGGTGAATTGAAAATGCATTAGAAAATACATACGGCATGCAAAGTTTTCATGCGTACACGCAAAGAAAAGATATGGTTGTAGAATAGTTGAGAAAACAATATTATGTTCTCTGAAACAAATGTGTGGTCGTCGAAAACTAGTTATAATTATTTTAAACATTTATTTCGTTACGATAAACAGAGTAATGTTTGAATTTAATAATTACATTATCTCATCCATAAAAAAGTGTGATATGGTTAGAGTTTAACAATATAGTCTTGTTAAAAATTTATGACTACAACATAATTTGTATTATTATTTAAAAATAATATGATGTAAATAACAATATAATGTTATCCAAAACCATACAATGTTAAGTTTTTAAAAAAATCTTTTTCAGAAACATCTGTCAGTTCAGTATTTCAATTGTAAGCTATAGGTATTGCACGGGTTGCAATAAATAAATAAATAAATAAATAACGAATAAACAAAATGGTAGACCAATAAAAATATATAAACATTTGTGTATCTCTTTATACAGACATGTCAGTATGTCGTGTAAGTATACATTTCTATATATACATTTTATTTCAACAATATTAACTTATTTTTATTTAGATTTTTACGCACAACTGTTTTTACAATAAATATATGATTAAAAAATAGAATAGTATTATTAAATTAAATAATACTGTGGTCGTATTTAACAATATTAATATAATATTAGAACATGGTATGGTGAGTCTCAATTATATTTTAGTCACATCTGACAATAGTGTTGTCATATTTACAATACTAAGATTATAATATAATTAACTCAGATACTATTATAATTAACTCAGATAATATTATAATTAACCCAGATAATATTATAATTTACTCAGATAATATTATAATTAACTCAGATAATAATATTGTTAAAGTTTTTTTTTTCTATTAACAATAATATGATTTGACTGCAAACATATAATTCAATCATAGTATGTTGCTGTTTGATTATGTTTACCTCAGCCATATTTTTTCTTTGCGTGTACCCTCAACGTTTAACCCTAGACACATAACCTTCGTCGAAACGACGAACACCGGACGAAAAAATAGCTATTTCTTTTTAACACGTGCACCGATCGCCGCTAAATTTCTTGCCAACTTAGTTTTCGCTGAGCTTTTGCAGGAGACAACCAAACTCGGCGCGTAAGCACGTAATTATTGAGATATGATAAACTTGTTCGTCGCTTCGACGAGTGTTGGCGAGCATAAAGTTGATTTCTGCACACAATGCGCTTCAAAAAATTAATTTTTTATATTTTTTTAAATGACAATAGTGTTATAGTTAAGTTTTGCCAAAGACAAAAAGGCTTTTTTGTTTTGTTTGTTTATATAAATTTTATAACAATGTGATCTCAAAAAAAAAGTGCTTTTTGGAAAAATGGATTATAATAAATATCCTTGTAACAGAATAGAAATATATAGTTGTATTTACTAACAAAGTACTTGCTAAAGGTATGTATGTGTTGCAAGTACAAAAATATATATGTTTAGAACCGATATTATACGCCCCAAAACGTGCTCGTCGAAACGACGAATGGTTAGGTTTAGAGGGATACGTTCGAGGGTTACGTGTGCAGGGTTAAAAAAGAAACACTTTTGTTTAAAAAAAAACATTCTGGTATGATTTTATACATTGTGGCCCCATTTAATATATCAAATAATCAAAAGGATAATCCAGACATTAATTTTATAGAAAATAACAGAATTCTCTAGATAAGAAACAAAGTTCATAGATATTACTGCAAAAAATTATATTGAAAACTATTGTTAGACGGATTATTTTTTCTTTTATAATTAATTACATTAGTTTTTAATCTGATTTCTTAAATTAAATTTTGTGTACGAATATGAGTTTTGTGTTTTTTTAATAGTGATTCACCTTTTGACTTAAAATGAGGAATGAAATGACTTTTAGTTCGTTTTTCATTATTTGTCCCAACAAATGTTTCATTAAATACAATCTCCTAGTTCAAACTCTAAAAAAAGTAATTTTAGTAATTTAATTTATTGCATAGCAGTGCGCTTTTGTGAATCAAGAGTATGAATATGAACTTTGCATACTGTAGAGAGAATATTTTACATACATGTATGAAAATGTATGAATATATATAGTCATATATGGCCATATACCCTCATTTTTCGGATCCGAACCATATATGGGATATCATATATGCTCCATACATATTTTTTTTAGCTGGGTTGTCGAATTTTCAAAACTTTTTCAATATTCGAATGTATTAAACAATTTTAATTTATGCGAAAAATAATTGTTACATGTCTCAGAAGTTCAATGCATACTCACAGAAAAAAATAACAATGTAAAATCACCATGCAAAAAATTGTATTGCAAATCGTATTAAATTTATAAGAAATAAAAGCGGTATTCCATGTTTGGTGCAAATTGTCTTGAGCAAGTGTAAATGAAAATTATCAAACACAGAATACCGACAATAAGTTTTTAAGTGTGTTGGTGTGTATTTGCTTTGTTCATAGTTAGAAAGCACTGTTGTGCTCAGTAGAGCTGCAAAACTATTGATGGTACTATCGATAGTATATAATAGTTTTATTTAAGTAGACTATCGATATTTTTTTTTCGATAGCGATACTATCGACAAAAATACGCTACTACAAAAGCAAAAAATAATGTCAATAAAACGGTATGACGGCGACTGTGGAATAAAAAATGTAACATTCAAATTTCGTTATCTGTAAACTTTTATAATAATGGTCATCATTACATATATAAATGTGAAAATATCTTAATTAGTTTAGCATTTGTTTCAACATAAGATGTCAGTTTGTAAATAGTAAAAGCAAATTGCATAAAAAATGCAATTATTATGTACCAAAGGCTTTGACACTTGCATAAATTTGGCGGCGGCTCAATTTGACGACTATTGGACTGTTCCTGCTCTTTACTTTTAAATAAACGGTGACGCTAAATAGTTTTATTCTCCCTACTTGCGGTCTCCACCTGACATGAAATGACTAACTTTAACATCAACTTCAAATTATTGTTATATGTAGACTGCTAAAGTTTATGCCTTTTTCAAGTTATAACATTATGGTTAGTGCAATTGTTTATACAACTCAGTTATAACATCAAGTTACAACAAAATTTCATGTCAGGTGGAGACGTAGAGTTATCTTAAATTAATACTATTTAGATGACTGCAATAGTTTAAGTAATGATAAAAGAATTTCTTTACTTTTGATTCCTTTTAATTTATTGTTTATTGATCTATGTATATATGTTTGTTTGTTATTCGTTAAATTTTAATACATATCTACACTTATGTATATGCATGTACATTGTATATATGTATATTAAAAACATTGGAAAAAAATGTTTTTTTTTTAAATAACTTCCTTTTTACTTTAAGGAATGATTAAAAAATTTAAGATTTTATATTCGAAAAGTACACATTTGAAAAGAATCAAAAACTATCGATAGTATCGATGGCATCAAAAAATACTATCGAAACTATCGAATGGAGCCACTATCGATAGTTTTGCAGCTCTAGTGCTCAGTTGAGTGACTTGTTGTTGATGTTTGTTTTGATGTTCGTGTTGTGTAAATAAAAAAAAAATTTTTTATTTAAATTTAAAAAAAAAATTATTTGAAATTAAATCATGTTGAATCAAACTTCAATTCATGATAGTATTTGGACCTTATTATGAGTTGCATTCGATTTTCGATCTTCGCTGGCTATCGATCATCAAAAATCGAATGTTAAATTCATATTATGAGTATAAAAAAATTTGTTAAGCAACAAATTTTCTATCGAACAGAATTTAGTTTTTGATAAAGTATTTTAATATGAAAAATTATTAAAAACGATTGTTTTTTATTTTTAGGTAAATTTGGTTCAAATTTTAAGAGACACTGTAAGTGATATTCACAATTAGCCAATTCTTTATCGGATGCACGTCATAATATCACATGGAAATTCATTCGATCAGTACTTTCAACTAGAGTCGAAGATGGAAAGTTGCTCATAAAAAGGACCTTTATGTAGTGTATATCTAAAGAATATTTAAGGCAATGAGTTCGAGTTCAAATCTTGGCTAGGGGAAAGCCAACTATACATAAAACACACAATGTTCCTGATGCTTGTACCAATACACACAATTACGTAAGTAAAATAATTACTAAAGTAAAATTAATACATTTTATTAAATTCATGTTGCTTCAATATGAAATAACTTTGATTGAATAACCTTAACCTTTTTTTTTCGTATTCTTATATGAAATTTTTCTGTGTGCATTTCTTTGATTTTAAAATCAATTCCAAAATTAGCAATCCAATTTTATTAATCTTATACTAATGTAAAATACAAAATATATGTATGTAGACATACATAACGGGTGTTTCTCTAGATGCATCATGCATGAGCATTTGGAATGTTGATAGAAGGCAGAAATATTGGTGGAATGATTTTTTTTTATCATAATCTAATATATTATTTCATGGCATTTTTTTTTAAATGATTTCCGAGTTACATGGTCCATTCGATGAGTGCAATGAATTTCGATAACTTGTTTTTTTTTCAAGAAATGCTACCCTATAGCGTCAATGGTGGCTTGAATATTGGCTTCCAATGGTTTAAAGAGTTGCTGGTTGGTCACCATAACTGAATGACATAACATAGCCCCATATAAACTAATAGAGAAGCGTTAAATTTCTCGAACGAGGGGTCAGTGAACAGAACCACTTCTCGAAATAAATTTGCCCCCAAATTGATTTTGCAATAAATCTATTGTTAGGCACACTGTATGGCAACTGAAGCCGTCTTGTTGGAACCAAATGTCGCTGATGCTTAGCTGATTAATTTTTTTAAATAAAAATTCCCCGTAACGGTAGCTCCGTGCTCGTCTTGAACCGAGAAGAGTAAAATTAGTGCAAAAACGATCAATAACTTGGTGAATTTTTCCAATGTAAAATTCCAAAACTTGGAAGCGTTATTCTAGCGTTAAGCGATTCATAATGACTTATCAAACCGTACTGAACAGAAATTTCAACACAATTTGACGTTCTCAGCTGTCAAACCATAGTTATCGATATCGACATATATTCCTTTCTCCGAATAAATCTTTGAAGCAAGTTTTTTTTTATTACGAAGCATAACTGTTCGTAAAACTCTTTTTTATAACTCAAGCAAAAATAAATTAATGATAAGTAAACAAATTGTTTCATCTATTTAAAAATGACTTTCGTAGATTTCTTAACTAATTTCGAATTTTCGAATATGGTTAAATATGCAATATTGAAATATTCGGTAATAATTGAGCCATTGAATTGAGCAGTACCTAATTTCTGCCTATAAAAAATTAGATTTATCGATTATGGAGGCCAATCGAACTTTAAGATGCCCTGTCAACTGGCAACGCAACTGAAATTAAAATTTTGTATGGCAACTTTCTACAGTTGCCAAAAAGTTTTCGGATATACGATTATGATAGATTGACAACTGAAACTAATGTAAGTAAAGCTTAAAAATATGAAAAAGATAAGGGATAAGAAAAATTTGTTAAATAAAAGTTCTTAAAAAATTAATTATCGTAAAAGCTGTTTAGTTTAGTGAAATTATTTTTCGATGAATAGAAGAAAGTTCAGATTGTGGAATCTAGTAGATGCCACTTAAGGGAAAATTTAAATCCCTTGGAATCACCGTCTCTACTGTGGCTTAATGTTGGGGCTTTATCATGCTGGATGTATTTCACTTCGAAAAATTTTTGTGGAATTCTTTAATCTACTACAATAGCGTCATAGTCGAAGGCGAAATACACCAACTGCGATAAGGGGCTTATTTAGCTTCGCATTTCTAAAGAAGGAGTAGTTGATTTAATCAGGGCCATCACGAATAAAATTCCGCGAGAAATTCCTCCCTTTTCCAGTTAGATATTTTTTCCCTTTTAATTGATATTGTTTGAAATTATGCCCCGGGAAAAATTTCTCGCGGAATTTTATTCATGGTTGTCCTCAATATAATTTTGATTTTTTTTAAATTTTATTACTTTTTCGCTTTGAAAACTATGCAGCAACTAAAAAATTTGATTATTGACAAATTAACAGCTGTTGTTGCCTGTTGCCGTTTGTTATACTATTTTGGCAATGCAACTTAAGTCGAGTTGCCATTCATAATCGAGCCACTAGGCTTCTTAGTTTTAAGTGAATTCAATTTCGAAACATAAATCAAAATATAATACACAAACTAAATATAATTAGCTAAAATGCAAAAAGGCGTAACCAACAAAAAATTCAAAAGCGAGTTTTTGATTGATTATAGTGAATGCCAATAAAACTACATGGCTTGACAAAATTTTACAATTGTGCTATAAAAAATAACGCAAGAAGACTTAACTACAAATTTGTTTAGTTTTTTTCCTTCTGTAAAATTATAGTTTTGTTAGTTACACCTTTTTAGCTAAAAAATAATAATTATTATATAGCTGCAACTTTTTTCCTTTTCTTTTTTTCGTACTCACCGCCATTTTTTGGAATTTCCTTGCAAATGTCTGCAAATGACAATTGTGTAGCATAATTATTGCTGAAACCCTTTGTTGTTGATGCATTTTTGTATCTTGCAGTGCTTCGGCTTTTACAATGGCTTTCGCTTTCAAGTGTTGCCACTGCACGGGCAACTGGTCAATGTCACGCACTAATTGTCCATCGTAATGTACGTTGTAGGCCTTCAGTAGTTGCATCATTTCCTTGAGTGGCTTAAATAGATTATCAGCGTAAGCTTCGCGTTGTTTAATTTGTGCCATAACTTCGAGCACTTGCAGCAAAGTGCGAAAATCATTACGTGCCACCTGCAGTTGCAGTAACTCAAAACCATTTTTAATGAATTCATTAAATTTCTGGCAAAAGAGAAAAAAAAATGGACGAAGATGGAATATTAATGAGTTGTATAAAATATTTATACATACAATAATTATACGATTGAAATAAGTGCAAAAGGTTCTTGTGGAATTTATTTTCATGGACCAAAATAAAAAACGGCCAATTGCAATTTACGAATTTCTTCAGTTTTTTTTTATCAATTGATATTGAAACAACATAATGATGTTTTTAATTTTTATATGTAACGTGCTAGTTTCGCTGCTTAATTGTGGAATATTAAATAGTTTTTTTTTTTGCAATACTGTACACTATCGATAATTGGAAACCAGAGCAGAAGTTAAAGTCCACGAAATAGAAACCATAACGAATGTTGGAATTGTTTCTATTAAAAGTTTCGTGATGAATGCTAAAGTCATGGATTTTCAAAACTTACTGTTAAAGTTACTTGCACATATTTTAAAAGCCTTAGCTTAAAGTACTGAGACCATTTACAAGCCATGTTTAGTAGAATGTACTTAAGCGGTTTAATGTCGATCGATAACCAACCGTTTACATTATGCATGTCAGGAAATTGTTCGATCTCTTCATGTATTTGAATGTAGCGCTCAATCTGAAAATAAAAATAAAATAGTCTTAATTACTGAATATCATCCATCATATTTAATTTTGCCACAGTATTATATTTACTATCACCTAAAGGCATAAATATGTTACAATATGTAAATAATAATAAAATCACCACCCCCTTAAAAGCATATTCTTATAAAATTATCTAATATTTTCTTTATCTTCCCTTCTTTATGTTGTTGTTTAAATTAAATATACTTTTCACAAGAATTTAATTGAAATTATAATTAAATGATAACACGAGTATAAGATTTCTATGATAGTCAGTAACTGCATTGACATATATAATACAATTTTTGTAAAGTTCAGTATGTTCCCTGTCGGAAATTATGTTAACTTTAAAATAACTTTAAGCTAACTATTTCGAAACTAGTACTGACTGACACTTGGATTACTTTTAATGTAATCAATTGACTATTTTAACATTGCGATGTCATAGGCGGTAGTGAATTGTCACACTCTGCATTACTTTCAGCTAACTTAAAGTTGATTTTTTTTGAATCACCTGGTAGTCAATAAATTAAAAAATTTTTCTGGGGTTTGAAATGTATCATCACACGTTGTGTACTCAACGCGCTACCACTCAGCTAAGGTACCATCTAAAATATTGATGTCAGTTTCATAGCACAATTGTGCAAAATAAAATCACACACATTCTTATTAGCCCAATTCACAATCTTATGCAAATGGTCTTGCATCGTTGCATGTGCAAAATGGTATAGTATGTTTATACTCACCACTTAAAAATTCATAGTGGTGAATATCAATGTACTATACCATTTTGCACATGCAACGATGCAAGACTATTTGCACAAGATTGTGAATTGGGCTATTATCTTTCATTAGCCCAATTCACAATCTTGTGCAAATGGTATTGCATCGTAGCATGTGCAAAATGGTATAGCATATTGATAATCACCACTTAACAATTCTTAGTGGTGAGTATAAATATACTACACCATTTTGCATATACTACGATGCAAGACCATTTGCACAAGATTGTGCATTGGGTTATTTAGTCGTTAATGAGACCACAAAACATACAGAAGTGTCACGAGACGGAAGATACGGGTATTTTTCAGTTTGTCTCGTTTTCCCTCAAATTTTGTCGTCGGTTTTGTTTTGCTACGTCTTTCTAGTGCAATACATTTTTATTAGCTGTGTTAATTGGTAAGTAGTAATACACTACAGTATCAAATACACTATGCTTTTCTTTTTCTTCCATGAATTTTAACAAAAACCTGATTGGAGCATTTTTACCTGTCACTTTCTTCACTTCTGTGTATTCTGTGATGAGACAGCGACGATAACACATGCGTAGCGGGTGTATTAAATTCTTTATAGATACAGTGAAAGAAAAAAGTGGTATGCGAAAAATATTTTATGATCAGTAATGCTTTTCGCGACATTCAATATGTTCTATGTTACAAAACTTTTAAGGAAAGAAATAAATGTATATTAAAAAGACAATTTGATTTTCTTTAGAGCAGCTTCACTAAACTATATTTAATATCAAAACCTAAAAGACCAATAACTCGGGAAATATGGGTCAAAGCCAATTTTTTTATTTAATTTTTTTTTCTTATTTTTTAAGTTTCTATCAGAAAGCTATTTAAAATTAATTTTTGGAAATTCTTCACAGTTTCCTATGAAAAGTTCACAGCCTGGTAACTCGGAAAATATGGGTCGCCCCCCAACTTTTTTATTTAATTTTTATGCCTTATTTTTTAATTTTCAATCATGTAGGCTCCTTTTTAAATATTGTGAGCAGTTTCACTAAACTGCATTTGTTGCAAATATTTATTTTTTTCTATGTACTTCAGAGACGAATGAGACAGTTTTTCTCACACATACAACTATAGTTTTATTTTTGACACCACTGATCTAAAATAACAACAGCAAAATGTTAATATAAAACTGAAATGAGTTTAAAAGTAGCTGAGAATAAATTTGTTGGCTCTCATCAAATTCGATTACATACTCAACTTAAGAATTAATTTTGAATTTTTTCTGGATGACATTGCAGTTAGCTTTTAGTCAGTCTAAGAAAAGTTAACAATAAGTTAACTATTTTTGTAGTCAACAACACATTCTCCGACAGGGTTTGTTTGATTTTAAGGCTAAAAGTTTGCGTATTCGTATACATACACACATATACACACATATACATATAGGCATTTCCACAGCAATGTTAAGTTTTTGTAGCGTGCGACACCAAACAAATATGTTTGTCTTTTCAAAGAAAACGAGACTTTTTTTTACTTCTCAATATATATTTGTGTAGGCCGTCAGCAGCTTTACATTAGGTAAAATTTTAAGAAAAATCGAGTCACATTGTTCTGGAATACAACTGCAAGCAAATGCTGTCGCACGGGACAAAAAAATGGACTTTCTCGTGGAAATACCCATATATCTATTGCAATAAGGAATAAGTGCTTACGTCATATATTACTGTTTTGCAGGACAGCAGTTTTAAACTTTCAAGCAGATTTTAATAAATTTACTTCTTTTGTAGTTAAAGCCTGGTACTCTGTTCAAAGGTGTGAAAAATTTTCAGCACCCTTGATTATTTCGCGTGAAAAATTTGACATGTACTAAATGTAGCCCAACTCGCGGTTTTTTTTTTATAAATTTCTTGCTTTTATTGCTTGAAAGTATGCAACATTGTTAAAATTCCGTGCGAAAAAGCACTGCTCGCAGCTAAACTAAAATGATGGCAGATTTTACGTGTTTTTCACAACAAGAACAGAGTACTACTTTTGCGAATTTATTTCGCAAATATTTCATACCAAATACTTTTATATGTAGTTTGACAGCATTTCGCACGAAATTGTGAACAGAGTACCAGGCTTAAATTGGGAAATGGGGTTTAAGCCTTTATTTTATTTAGAAAAAGATCGTGCTACACATTGTACGTCGAGAAAAGATAAGATAATTTTCTGAAAAATCGCACAAAATAATTAAGATTTTTCTCAAAATGTTCCTATTTCGACTCAAGCATTTTTTTCCTTTTTGCCACAGATATTTATTCGTCAGTGTGTGATAACCAATAAAATAAATGTTTTCTGTGAAAACAAGAATTATTTTAAATTTTTGAATCGTTTTGTTCATTACTATCATTACTTGTTTAATGACAAAAGGTTAAAACAAAATAGTTGGTTTTTCCAATCGACTGCTTGATTTGACATACAGTTACTATTACAATTGTAAAATTGCGAATAAAACCAAATCTGAAATGCATTTTTTTAATGATTCATTTAATTATTATTAATAGGAATATAAAAATATTATTATATATATATTATATAATTACCATTATGTCGAACGTGACCGTCATGCACATTTAAAGTAAAAAAAAAATTAAAAATAATAAAAAAAAAGTTTCGTATATAAAGCACAAATCTACATCAACTGACACCACACACAGTGGACCAAACACAGAAGAACGCTGATGATGAAGGTTTAGTGGCCTTCGAAAACGGCTAGCTGTTCCGTTCAACTATGTGTTGTTAGTCAGAATATTTACAACAGACTTTGGTGTTATTTGTTCATTAATAATTATCACATGTAATTTGGCTTAAAAAACGGTACGAACCTTAGCCTATTCAAATCATAAATATAGAAACAAATGAAGTTCGAAAAATAATCATTAAATTAACTATATAAAAATAATACTGATTTTTGTTTTAACAATAAACGGAATTTGTAACTATAAATTTGCCCTATAATTGGTGATAAATGTGGTTACGAGAAAATTTTTCATTTTTTAAGATAATTGCGAAAACTAAGGCATTCGCATGTGACAAAAACAAAAATTGTTTTTGCGGCCAATGGTTTTTGTCTTATATATATTTTAAATTAAATTTTAATCACAGTCCATCAAAATATTTTTAGTGTTTTTGTTGCTCTTTTTATGACACTAAATAAACAAGCTTAGTAAAAATGTTTTCAGCTTAATAAATATGATTACTCAACTACTTTTAATATTTTCTTTATGTCTTGGCAATGCATATTCCACTTTCCCTACATCTTTTGGAAACATTTGCTTGCATTTGTAAGGCTATTCGGCATTTTGCATTTCTGCGAGCTTTTTTCAAATATTGGTATAGATAATTTTGTGGGACAGGCTTAAAAGCACGCTTCTTATCTTCTATGGTCAAACGAAAGTGTTTAAAGAACATAGAGCAGAGCGAGACCACTCACTCATTCTCACTCAGTTTGCAGATTAAAATCAAATTTAAAATAAATATTGAATAAAAAATCTATTAAACATTTAATTTTACATTTCTAGTACTCCCAATCCAAATTTAGTTATTAAATCTCTTTTCGCCACAACCACTTTATTTATTTACCTTCTTTGAATTAAAATGAAATTGTTCAAGTTATTTGAATGTCTTTTGCTTGGCCTACGAAATTGTTTATTATTTAATTTATGGTCTATAATAATTTACTTTTATTTTTGACCAAAAACGTTTGGCCATATAAAAATGTGGCTTAAGCAAAAAATAAAAGCAAAAATTCATCTCACACATCCATGCAGTTATACCAACAAAACCAATACCAACACGAATACCAAAACAGCAACTCCAATTGCTGACTGGCATTTAATCCCATTATAGTCTTCCCAATTGTAAGCAAATAGATATAAAGCAAAAAAAAGCAGAAACAAAGGAAAATAAATAAAACAACAATTGTGGAAAATGAATGTTACGAATTCAAATTGACCATTTATTTGGCTGGGCCCCAATGATATATGAAGCAATTTCTTAAAGTTTAATAGGCCACAAACCACAAAACTTTAACCTTAACCGCAAATATTTTATAAGTTATCTAACATACACATTTACTGACACACACATTTCAACACACACTTAACTCAGTCAACATTCTTTGTGGCAATTGCTAAGAAAACGCTTACAACACATGTGGTAAATCATACGGCTGGTTTATAAGAAAACGTAGCTCTTTAGAGCAAAAAATTCGAGAAACTTTAAAGCGAGCAACCGCCATGATGGTGCAATATCACAGTTAACTTTTGCTGAATGCAACAAATTCAAGCTCAACTGCAGCATGTAAAAGTTTTTATACAAATATCATATCTATTTCCAATCTTTTTCATTCATAGTCCACTGTGCAAAAGGACACTTTTTTGTTCGCTGGAAATAGTGTCTATACAAAGTAGAGATGGGCGCGTGTCGTGTTTTTGTCCGTCACACGAACACGCATGACTCAACACGAAGTGTTTGTGGCAAAAAAAAATCTGATTTCATGCGTTTTCGCTTCGTTTCGTGTTCAGCAAAATTAAAACGAAAAATACGAAATGATTTTAGATGTAAAATATGTATGAATGAATTTCCAATATAGAAAAAATTTAATATTTTGAATCGCCAAACACACAACAACAGCACATTTGTTGATATTGTATGGGCCTCTGAAGCTTAAAGTTCTGTACGTAAACCAATAGTATCAGCTGGGGCGACAGATAGTATCAGCTGGCAGTGCCAACTCGGTGTCATAATTTGAAGAGCGACTCTTAAAAAAAGATCAATTAAATTTTTTGTTCTTCAATACCCTACCAATAATATTTCGTGCGTATTGTGTTGGCGAAATTTTTCGCGTGCATGTTTCGTACGTATTGAGCGTCTTGGTATTCATGTTCGTGTCGTGTCGTGTCGTGATGGAAAAATTCGACACGCACTCATCTCTAATACAAAGTAACCACGTACAGTGCATTGTTCCATAATTTTTGGGCCTCGTTTTCTTAACGAAAATTATGTTGCTTCAGCTTTTTTGGCGGTTATGGGAGGATATATCGATGGCTAAATATAACTCGAATTTTCGATAAGTTCAAACCAATTCAAAAATTATTATTATTATTATTATTACAACATAGGCCAGAATTACTGCTTACAAAATGGACGATTTGGACGATTAAAATTGTTCCAATTGGCGAGATTGTTTAAACTAAACCCTGTGAAGCAGTTGAAATTACAATCAAATAAACTTAGGATCACTATTCATTATACATCTAATTCCACTCATATAATTGCCCTCCAAACTTATGCCTATCCAAACAAAGCTCAACCTTGTTAGTGTCCCACCCACTAATGGATTGTTTATTAATCACTTTCTAATCCTGAAAAATATATATTTTTATCTTAAACTTTTTCATATTAAATTATGTATTTCTTCATAATTTTGTATTTTTAATCATGTAGGAGTTGAACACAAGCTGTGAAATACATCTACTGTTTATAAGCATACACCTTTACTACTTCAGCCATTATCAAATTTCAACAGCATTATTTAAGCTCGTTATTATACTAGTAGACACTAAAAAAATTAGATAGATTAACCAACAAAAGTAGCTTTTCGACTGAATCATGGCCCCAACTGTTCTTCATAGTAAAATAAACAACTCAAAATGGTTAAAATAACCTTTAACACTATTTTGGACAGTCGGCTCGAGCAGGAAATTTATACACAAAGCACTTATTCTTGTCAGCTATATTCAGGGGTATCCTCTTCTAAATTTGCTTCAACGTTTTGTGACCCGATCCGTCCCCCCAGGGGAGTCTGTAATGGACTACGGGTGTGGCAACCCCGGGGCCCCAGCTGGGGTGATGTGGCTTTTTCCATTGACGTACCTTTGGTACATTACCCATAGAACTTATGTGTTACTACCCAATCTCTGAACATAAACAGAGTAACGGATGTGCACATATTTATAACAAAAGGAAGACAGGTCCTGACCCACGGGGTTTAAGGGATGATTTTGGTATGTGTGGAGTAGGCACTGGATTTTTGGCGACACAGGCATGCGTTCCACTCGGATGAGTGGTTGAGCTGTGCCGCCAATGGTTGAGGAATTCTCTTGGGAACCTCGCTATGTGTGTATACACAACACCTTAGCGTGGAAGCCAAAATCGCTGGAAGAATAGTCTTGGCTTCCCAGTGTGAAATCAATGCTAGTGGTTGGTCTGACGCGGTCAGCCAGACACTATTCTGGGTGCTGTTGCCATTCAACAGAAGCTGCTATGGGCACGGACACAGCAGCAGAGTTCAGATAGCTCAAATTACCTCAGCAAGGTAATTGAATATAGTACAGGGATAACTATATCAAAGAATGCAACCTATGTGCTTTGAGGATTGGGCCTTAGGTTCATTCTAAAAGGGTGCATGGTTTCGATAGTCTGTCGTCTTACCTGCACCCGGTACTTTGCCACCCGTGAGATAAGGCCGTAATGGCAGGTGCTCACGGAAAGCTATTGCACATCTGACCCGATTCGTAGTTCCGAAGATACAAATTTGATTTTATTATTTTTCCCTTACCCCCCGTCTAGGCTGGCAATAAATATGTTGGCAATATAGCCATAATGCCGGCAGAATAGCGGAACAATATTGCTGATTGCCTTAAGCTATGTACAGACGATTGTCAGATCTTACAATATTGTCAGATCTGGCAATGTGCTGACAATGTATTGGCAATCGAAAATTGCCAGCACAATATTTCTTGTCAGTTCACACGGATGTCAGAAAATCTTACAATTTATTGCTGGACGGTTGTATGACAATAAATTCATCTGACAAAATCGTCAGTAGAAAAATTGTCAGTTCACACGGTTGTCATATGAACAAATTGTTCGATCTGTTGTTATGCGTTGCCAGACTTAAACCATTTGTTGGAAATTGTTAAATATTTATCGTTTGTGTTTGTGTTAAATGTAAAAAGTGAAAATATAAATAATTATGGGCCATAAAGAAGCAATTGCAACGATTTTGTCTGCATATATTTTATTATAAACTTTTTCTTTAAAATCAAGCGTGTGCAATGTTGGCCATAGAAAGATTTATCTTACAATGACGCCATTGTCAGATGCATGAACTTCGCACATCTGACAATATTAAAATGTCTGACAAATATCTGGCAATAATTTTACAATGTGTTCACACGATTGTAAGATGTCTGACAATATGTTGTCAGTTGCTAGTCTTGCAATGGACTGACAATGCTTTTTCTGGCAACGTCGTCTGACAAAAATTGCCAGTTCACACGGTTGTAAGAAATTTTTAGCACATTTTACTGGCAATATTGTAAGATCTGACAACCGTCTGTACATAGCTTTAGTTATGTTAAGGCTGTGGGAAATCAACGAAAAACTGTTGACAATTATTGCAAGCACTGGCAATGAGTTGTCTGCATTGGCAATATAAATATTTTGACATTTGCTGCTTTGCGTCGTGGACACTGTGGTTATTAGCGAAATTATGAAAAACATAATTAATGTCTCAAATATAATTTGCCCTTTCTCGAAAAAAATATAATTGATGGCATTAAATCAAACTCTTTTCTTTTAATTTATTAGTAAATATTTTAATTATTCTTCGTGTTAGGTTTTTACTTAAAAAAAACTTTATTTTTGGAGATTTGAATATTTGTAATTAAATAAAAAGTCACAAGTGTACAATTCTTAGCAAATAAAAATAAGTTATTTACTCAACACTGGCATTAAGAGCCTTTAAACACACAACGTATTTTGAATATAGGCTCTTGATATGTACATTTTTTGTTTGTGTCTGGCGTCTGCATTGGATTATGTGTTTGTGTAGCTGTATATATCTTAATAAACAGAAGGCATAAAACAAAAGTTATACCATATCATACTTTGCATGTATTAAGTATTTTAGGTAATAATAACTGGATCATTCTTAGGGCCATTATTACAACTTACAAATAGTTAATTTTAGGATGTTAGCTGACAGGTAAATATATTTTGATTATTACAAGTAAACATTAATGTAAAAGTGACTAATAAGCTAACAGCAGGTTTATCCTCATGGTAACTTTCAAAGTGAACTTTAAGCATTTTAATAGTCAAAGTGGCCGGTATCTACACCAGTGTTGCCACAATACATCATTTGTATTATTTATTTTATCGGACAGTTGTAATAATGAACAAAATTAATGGTCACTTTATCGTTCACGTTAGCTAATGTTAAGGTTAACTATCAGGAACTTTATCTTTAGGTTGTAATAATGGCCCTTATTGTTGCAAATGCAAATGCGTGTTTTATGGAACAAATTTGTATTAGGTTAGTGCGCGGTATAATTTTTACTATACCAAAAACTAACTGTAAATAACAAAGCAAAACTAAAAGAAACGAACAAAATACAAAGATACTTTGAGAGTACGTCAAAATTTGTACCCATGCCCATTATTTTATCCCATCTCTCCTACAAACTCAAAACTTTTCAAAATAAATTTTGCGTGTGCAAAACAGTTCTTAATAAAAAAAGTTTAATGGGCAGAATGGGCGTTTTTTAAGTTGCCGTTAAGTAGCTTGGTTACAATTCAAAAGTAGCAGTAATATATAAATGTTAAGTATTTGTGTCAGACGTAACTGTGGTGTTGGAAGTTGAGGCCTAAACGTTTAACATTTGTCAAATGTTATTGCTCTCGTGGGTACAACTTGTGTAAATGTGGTCTCATCTATATCAAATACATTGGATTTAAATATGTGTGTGTGTGTGTGTTTGTAACAAGTACATGTATTTAGTGTCTGTATCTTTTTTTTTTTTTGCATAAGTATGCATAGCGAACACATATGTGTTCTGTTAACAAATATTTATATCTTTGTGTTTTCTTTACTAGTTTATAAAGGGTGTCCCAACAAGAACGCAAGATTTAAATTTTAAATAAAACACAGATAATTAAAAAAAAAAAAATCGTGAAACTTTATTTTATCGTAAAGTAGACAGAATGAGGTTATGTGTGGAACAACATATCGGGCAGATGGTCGCCGCGTCTTTGCTGGCACACACGCGATCTTTTATTGAAATTTTCAATGACCGTTTTGTATAAATGCTGCGGTATTTCATTAATGCAGCGTCCAATTTCCTCTTTTAATGCTTGAGTCGTCGTCGGTTTATTCTGGTCTCCAAAACGCGAAATAACACGACCTGGAAATGACTGATGCAGCAATTGAATTGTTTCTCTGGCTGTATGACATGTGGCGCCGTCTTGTTGAAACCACATGCCCTCCACATTCATTTCTTCTGCATAGTGAATTTGGAGACACCAATTTGCTGAGCTCGGTGTCGAATTGAGGTGGATGGAGTTTGAGCGACATCATCACGTACAGCTGCTACATTTTCGATCGATCGCCCTGGTCGAAGGCGCGTTGTTGTCTTTACATCACTAACAGACCCAGTTTCGGCTCCAGTAGCGCTCCATTTTTACTAACCTCGTACCTTCTACTAGCAAACAATAACAATTGTTCAAATGTCAAACAATGACACTTCGAATGGTGCCAAATTTAAATCTTGCGTTCTTGTTGGGACACCCTTTACTTTAGTTATTATTTGTTGAAATTTCATGCAATATGTGTGGCAGATTTATATAAAAATGCCAAAATTTACCACAACTATAGTGGCAAGTATGTACGTATTCTGGCCTTCAAACATGAACATTGTACAAGAAACACAAATAAATACCACATTATAGCAAATAAATGAAGGGACAGACATACATACGCATTGTATTTATATTGCATACAGTGACTAACAAAAATGCAATTGAAATATATGCTTATGTACATATATTACGCATTGAAGTCAAAGTTGTTGTTTTTGTCATTGTTTTATATGCTTCTACTCGAGATGTACAAATCTTATAAATTTTTTAAGCGTTAGTCACGCATTCGTCACGCATGAGTCACGCGTGATCGTGGTTGTATTTATATATAATAATGATGGAAAAAAAATTCCTTGTGTGATTTTAGCTAACTTTCTTAAGCTAGTTAAAAAAAATCTAAATGGTATCCGAAATAAGTCAATGGCAGGCAATGCACCAGGAGCGTGCGTGAGTAAAAAAATATGAATTTTTGCTTGTTTTGTTGGTTTTTATTAATTAATGTGATTATCTAAAGAAGAGCAGAAAAATTTAACTAGATTTTTTAACTAGGGGCTATACCGGCATTTTTTTGTGCAGCCACGCACTTCATCAGCGCCCATGCCTATCTTCTAGGGTAGAGATTGTTATTGACATCAGCTATTTAACGCAATTTTTCAATGAAATGGAATATGAGAAATAATGATATTGTGTACACAATTATTGCTTTACAAATATATCTTTGGTAAATACATTTGTAAGTGTCACTATTAATTTTCTGTTTTTCCGTTTTTTCATTTTCTATTTAGGTTAGCACGAAACTGACATTAATTAATAAGAATATTTCATTCAATAAGAATTGAAATCACTGATTTTAAACCCGCTTAAGAAATTCTTTCTGATTAAACTTCACTATAGTTCGATTAAATTTAAAATGTCTCACAAAAATCATCAATCGGATAAATACTTTGTATCTGGCTTCCTCTCCTATACCCTCAAGACTTTGGGGTGGAGCGGTTTACTTTAACACTTATTTATTTTGTTTCACTATGGCAGTTCTGAAGATATATAGAAAAAATAAGAATTATTTTGTATGAGTGGTACCCGTCTCCCCACTTCTATACTTTCAAAAAATTTTTTAGAACATAAAGTTTGTTCTAAGAGTTACACGTATGAAATTTAGTAACCCCAACTATTTTAGTCGTGGAGATATGAATTGATATGAGGAAAAGGGAACTTTGGCCCCACTGCGCTCCGTTAGCTTTTCTTGTGAAACTTTTAGAATTTGTAATGCATGCATGGTTAAGTCGATTTAGCTATGTGTGTCTGTAGGAGTGGCCCAACATTTTTCTTTCCCAATATAAAACTAAATTTAGTGAAGTGCGACCTTGACCCGAGCACGAGGGGTTCCGTATGGACACTAGATATGTAATTCAATACGAACTTTAGCCTATATAATAAATAGGTTTGGCTTTTTTTCGTTTTTGGGGTTTTCGGTTTTGAGAGTTTTTTAGTTCTGGCGTTTTTTTTTGGTGTTTGGCACTTTTTTCCCGTTTTGTCAATTCTTTCGGTTTTTGGCGTTTTTTAATTTTTGCGTTTTTTTCATTTTGGAGATTTTTTCATTTTGGCGACTTTTTTAATTCTGACGATTTTTTTAGTTTTTACGCCTTTTTCGCGTTTTGGGCATTTTTTCGGTTTTTGGGTTTTTTTCGATTTTGCGATTTTTTTTCATTTTGGAGATTTTTTTCATTTTGGCGATTTTTTTCACTTAGGCGATTTTTTAGTTCTGGCGCCTTTTTCGCGTTTTGGCGATTTTTCCGTTTTAGGCGTTTTTTCAATTTGGCGATTTTTTCCATTTGGGAGATTTTTTTAAGTTTTGGTCCCTTTTTCGCGTTTTGCCGATTTATTTTAGTATTAGAATTTTTTTAATTTTGGCGATTTTTTTTTAAATTTTAGGCGATTTGTTTTCGGTTTTTTAGTTTTACCGTTTTTGAAAATTTCAGGACTTTGCCTTTTACGGTTTCCAAGATACAGCAAGTTGTCAAAATCACATAGTCAAAAGTGCATGAACTGATGGAACGCTCTTTAATTTAAATTTTTTTAAATTTTGGTGTTAATTGTTGTCTGTATAAAAATACATTAATTTTACAAATTTCAAGTGTCAATATACATATGTATGTGCATAAAATTGTATTAATATTACATGGGATTTTAACATTTTTCGTTGCTCGTTTTTGAACACCCTTTAATTTTTAACTCTCATGTATTTGTTGTTGTAGCGGCCAAGGTTCTACATACTCTGTACAAATTTCCGTACCTGGATTCTGTGACTTTTTGGGAACCGAAAATCGTAATATTTATCGTTTGTGGTAACGATAATGTGATTCCGTAATTTCTTTTATACGATAGTCTCCAACATTATCTTAATCGCCATTTAATTCAATATTTTGTGGTATCTATGTATAGAAAATATAAAAAGAAGCGAAAAGCATAAAGGATGGTAAAGAAAAACTCAATGAATTTGAGCTTATGACTTTATTTTTTTTCCTCCAACCGACAGCGAATATCGTTCAAATATGTTACTGAAAAGCAAAGTCGATAAATTTTCGTTATATTTATTATAGCGATACGATTATCGTAATAAAAGTTAGTGAATCCAGGTACAGTTCGGACAGCGTATCGAAAACAATAGGTTTCCTTTTCACCTTTGGTGTACGGAACCCTAATTACCGTTAACTTTTGCTCGCCACTGTCTCAGTTTGCATATGGTATTTCTTGAAGTGTGAGTGCGAATGTGTGTGTGTGCGTGTGTTGTGAAGCGAGTAAGTGAATTATAGTGTATAAACGAGACCACATGTGTGACCAAAATTGCTTTTCACACAAACAAGCTTAAAGAAAACAAAAAAAAAAATATAAGAAAGCTAAAGGAAATATTTTACTCAGGTCAATTATTCCTGAAAAAAGAACAGAAATTTGAATGCATATTGTTTATGTCTCTTTGTGTTTGTACTCATATTCATGGTCATTCGTGTGTATGTGTGTGTGTGTATGTGTGTGTGTATGTGTGTGTGTGCCTTACAATTTGTAATTTCCATTTCCTGCAGCTTTCTGTGCTTTTTTTCTTTGTACATTTAACTAAAAAAAAATAAAACCAGAAGTAAAATAGAAAAGACACGGCAACATTATTTATGAGCAGCATAAACATTTTATGAGAATTTCAACTATAAATAACTGTGTGTAAAACATTTTTAGGCAAGTGCCAAGAAAAATTATTGTCTTGAACTAAACTGATTTGATTTGACTTGGCTTAATCTTGCTGACCACTTTGTGCGGCTGAAAAATAAATTTTGTTGAACTGGCAGTTTGCAACGAGCAAAGACACACTCACACATACACACATACATATACATATGTATGCACAAGTGTTGTAAATGAAAAGATATAAAAAGATGCCAGATGGAGCAATATGTTTATGTAAAGAAATATGTGGAGCAGGAATCAGCTTTAGTATAATTGGTTTCTGTTGTAATTTTACTGTAATACATATTGAGGGAAAAAACAATAACAAAAACCTTTTGTTTTATTTTTTTTTTCAAAACCTATTTACGCTTGACTGCTTTTTCTTATTTTTAATAAAAAAGTATTAATGAAATATCGAATACTTTATTGAACTCTTCTAATGTTATACACAATATTCTTATACTTTTTGTTAATTAAGACGTTAAATTATGTTGTGTGCAATTGGTAAATACATTTATTTTAGTATGCTAAAATTTCAGATTTTTGTCTATAATTTTAGTCGGAAAACCCAAAGATTTTTTTTTTGCCAATATTCCTTAATATTTGTCATAACTATAATTAAAGTAGAGATGACTGGGTATTTCAAATATATTTTGTATGATATTTATTTGTAAAGTTTGCGGCTACTAACTGCCTTATTCTTAAAAAATATTTAAGGTTTATTAAGCGCTTATTTCTATATGAAATTTGTCAAATAAACCTGTAATAAACCTAAAATATTTTTTATGAATTAGACCGTTAATTTTTAAGACCTTATTCCTAAAAAATATTTTAGTTTTATAAAAGTTTTATAGAACAGCTTTTCATAACAATTTTTTATAAACCTTTTATGAAACAAAATTATTATTTATTGATAAGGCAGTTCATTTTTTTTTTAATAAAAGCAATCAGTGAAAACTTGGTGTAACCCACATTTAATGTGCTTGCTGTTCTGGTGATAAATACATTCTTTATATTACCAACTGTCAAAAAAAGCAGAGTTAGCCACTTTTTGGTATTCAAAAGAAGATGGAGCTGTAAAATATTATTAGTTTTTTTTGCACAGAACATAACATAGCAAAGTAATAGAGCAAGAAAATAAAAAAAAAATATATTCATTATTGAGTTAGTTGAACTTTTCATTTTTTTAAATTAATTAATAACATAATATCTCTAATCTCTAGTTGTTCTAAGACATTTTTGGCCACAAGTTCCAAGATAATCAATGTATCTTTAAAACAATTAATATATTTTTTAAAGACAACTAATACTCAGGAAATGCATGCCTTCTACTATGACTAAGTGTTGCCTTCTTTAGGAAAGAGATAGTAATAGAGAAGACAGGTAGGTGGTGAAGGAAGAGATAGACGAAAGCTTCATAATTTTACAACTCTGCTATTTGTATGTTTTTTTTTAATAATACAGAGTTGCAGCGCCTCTGGTGTCAATGAGGCGTATTAAATTTTTAAATTCGTGCTTAGTAACTATGTTATTGGTTATTTTTCATCGCCAATGATTCTGCTATACAATACCGACCAAGCAGGGCGCTCTGGCGTTGCATTAGGATTAGTATCTGCTGAAGTCGGTAGTTCAGTGATTAGAGACTATGCCTTCATCACTTGAACTTTCCTACAACAAAGTGACACTAATGCGCATCAGAAAAATTCGTGATGTTGTTATTTAATGACTGTTGGATACCGGGCTCGAACCCAGGCCTCCCGGTTTTGTAGTCAACTTGCCAACTACTTCAGCCAACGCCACTCTCAAAAAAAAAGCAAAGTAAAAAGCCACCCTAAAAGAACAATGACGGTCATTTGATGCATCATCTGATGACTATTTCTGATGGGTATATACATCAGAAGTTTCTATCATTTTATTAAGGGCAATATGAAGAAACTGATGTAAACATTCGTTTACGTGTGATTTTGTTTCTCTCTCATACTTGTGAACTTCATGAACTAGTAAAACATATATTGGAACTGCTCACTTCACAGTATTTTAATAAACGGTACATACATGTGTATGCATATTTTAAATTAAACTTTATAAAATTTCTTTTGTAAATTATTGTTCTTATATTACTTTTTCACAAACATCACAAGTTTCTTATCACTTTTATAAACTTTAATTTTACAACCCGAACGAACTATAAATTATTTTCAGTAAAATTTAATATTTTAGAATTTTTGACATATGTATGTACATTAGATGTTCCACTCTAGCATATATGTTAGAGTATAGCAACTATAATCGCTGTTGAATTGAATTTAAAATTGTTGCAAATATGTAAGTGAAAAAATGTTGTTTGTGTTAGTTTCAGTCATTCATTTCTTTTAGGGCAATTAACAAACACACATTTGGAGTTGCGTTTTTTTTTATCAAAAAGTATCTATAAAAAAATACTATTTATTATTGGCAAGAAACATTTTTGAGGCTCCTTAAAAACTGAAATTTTGTAAATTGCCGACAACTGTGGGTCCACGCTGTATTTCGAAACGAAAGAAAAGTTTTTCGACAGCATTTGCTTTCGTTTCGAATTATAGAGTAGGCTCCGTGGCCTAGGGTGTTCCTATTACACAGTAAAAGCTTAAGAATAGAATCGCCATAAGTTTAAAGGTTATAAAAATTTCTTTGCACGCGTAACGCTTTGTAAATCCAGAAATGACCAAATCATATTACAATTTTTCATACTTCAACCCGGTTTATTTTTATCTATTTTTGTCTAACCAAATTAGCTAAAGATGTTCTTATTATATTGTAAAAGTTTGGAAACGGTTTCTCCTCAAATTTTAGAGTTATGTAAATATGCATTGTAGATGTTGCTTAACCAACAACAAACAAAAATGTTTCGTATTAATGCATTAAACATATTGATCACAACAGACTACGCGAACACACGACTTCAAATACCGCTAGCTGCATTTGCCGGCTTTTAGCCAGCTACTTAATTCTTTTGGAGATGGCAGCGGCATCATAAGCATCTGATATTGATGTATAAATACACATTTCAGTGGTGCCAGCATCAAATATTTCATATTTATAAAAATAAAATTACTCTTTTAAAATATACTTATATCACAATTTATTTCCTTACATAATCACCCCCGTCGTGAATATTTTTTCCCTCGAAATATTTTCACTTTTAACCAAATTGAAATCGTGAATAATTTGTTTCTTGAAATTTTTTCCCTCGTTTTGATTCCCCTTATCGTGAGTAATATTTTTCACGTAATTTTTTTCACTTTTCCCTTAGTTTTTTCAATTAATTTTTGCAGGCGAACTAAATTATTACATTGAGTAATTTCTATATTTCCTTTGAATCATATATTAAAAGTTATAAATATTTATTTTTAGGACAAGATTAGTAAGTAAAAATCATGATTCTTAACAATAATTACCAGCAACACCATGAATATTTTTGGTTCACACACATTAAATTTTATATACTGAAAGATTTTTCTCCACTGCAACTAGAATATTTAAAAACACAACTTTAAACTTAAAAAACTTCATTCGGATCCTAAAATTTGTATATTTTAATTTATTTGACTTAAAATTGTCTGATTTTCAATTAATTTTTAAGCATTGCAAATCATCTTCCCTTTTTTACTTTCACTAGGACTGATAGCGGGAAAAAAATTTCACGTGAGATTCACGATAGCATTTTTCCCTTTGAGGGGAATAAAAATTTCACATGAACAAATACTCCACTTGATATTCAAGACAGTGGTGAATAATATGAAATATTTGTAAGATATCATTCACTTAATATTTTGTTTAGAACTGGCAACACTATATTTGCTCATTGCTGCCAAAAAAAAGTAGAAATTAGTTTAATTGGACTACAATGAAAAAATCAGCATGGACAACAACCTGCCGCCGTGTTGCCTTGCTATCGTCAAAAAATCATTTTCCATAAACTTGTGGAATCTATCCGTGATATTTTGCAGACGGTAGCTTGCTGTGGTGAATTTGTTTAATGCGTAATGTATCATAAACGTAGCGTCATATAAATATGCTTTGTTATTTTTTTTTTAAATAAATTTCTGATTTTTTACTTAAAATATTTTTAGTTAATTTTGTTTCTTTTGCAAATCAATATCATTGAAAGCTTTTTTTTTTTGAAATATTATATCCCTTGTATATATAGTTTTTTGTTTGTTTTTCAAACCAAATATCTGTGGAATTCGTTAGTTGAACGACAAGAAAATAAAACGTAAAAGGAAATAAGTTTTGAATATCTTTACCTTAATATATAAAGGGCCTAACTCATAATTTTTTTTAAATCGAGTTTTTTGTACATTTCGATAGAATATCTAATGCATCGGAAAATGTGAAAACCTCGATTCCAAAAAAAAAATGAGTTAGGGCCTTTCTATATTAAGTTTACAATATGTATGTTACAATATGTAAAGACAGTCTTTTCAGTCGTTGCTTCGTTACTTACCTCACGTTTGAATGTCTCCATTACACAATATTCTTTATTTATGATAAAATCTCTTTTATGCTGATTGGCTTCATTGTGTTGTTGTTGTTGTTGTTGTTGTTGTTGTTGTTGTTGTTGTTGTTTCGTAGTTGCCACAGTAATTTTCTTTAAGTTCTGGTTAAAAACACACGAATATTTTTCACACCATAAATGTTTGTAATTCTCGAATTGCAGGGAATATAATTTAGTAGCATTTATTGTTTCATCAAGAATTTTTCTTATATCTGCAGTGAGTTGTTTTATTTGCAAAGTGTCTGAAAAGTATAAGAAAAAAAGAATAATAGTGGCACACTGTCAAACTACTGACTTAAATATAAAAATTAAACCGAAAGATGTTGGAATAGTTAAGTGAAGTCTTAGAAACTTCTTTGTACCATTTATCAAAAAGAAAAGTTAGAAAGTTGTGACAATTAAACACCTAAAAATTTGCCAATTTTTATCAGAATCGGATAAATAGAATAGATATAATTTGGTACTAACTTTTCATGGGCGTGCTGCCGCAAACTTTTTAAAATGTAAGCTTAAGTCTTTTTAAGAGCTCCAGTTGTGCGAAAAGTTTCGCAAAAATAAACCAGCGTGAAATATATTGAATTTTAATGGGCATGTCCCCGCGCACTTTTTAAAATTTAAGATTGATTGGTTTTAAGCTCACGGTATGTGCCAAGTTTCGTAAAATTTGGTTTAGTAGAACTACGTGAAATATAATATTAAATTTAAATGGGCGTAACGCGGCCCGAAAAATTATAGTAGGCGTACCGCACACTTTTTTCACAATAACACCTAATGGAAGCTATACCCTCTTATACAAAAAAAATAATTTTTAAAATTAGCTCTAAAGGCACTGAGTTATGAAGTAACAAACATTAAATAAAATAATAATAACCCGGTAGTTACTTCTATGTTAAATGAAGTTGATGAGGACACTTATAACTTATTCGGCCCTATTCTGTAAATGGAATTGATTTAAAATCGTACGATATAAAATATTAATATGAGGGCTACTATTTATATTTCAGGAATAGCAAATAATAACAAATATTTTAAAATGAAAGCGGGTTTATTGTTTTTCGACATATAATTATATGATCATAATTCACTTTAGCATTCGTTGAACCATTTGTCATAGCAGTTTTTCCATTCCTCTTGAGACACCTTCAAAACAAGGTTTTTGAACGCTGCAACTACTTCTTTGGTGCACGTAAGTCATTGACCATGAAGTTTGCCTTTGATATTTGGGAACAATAAGAAGTCATTGGGTGCTAATTCAGGACTATATGGAAGATGAGTTATCAATTCGATGTTTAGACTGCTCACTTGTTTGACGAGATGTGTGAGAGCTCGCATTGTCATGATGAAGAATTATTAATCTTGGGGGGTAAATTTTACAAATTTCTACGAAGGTTTCCGGCAAACAAATGGTCGTGTACCACTCAGAATCGATAGTTAGTTCTATGTTGCTCAAGCGGAACAGTGGCCACATGACTTATTCGGCCGAAGAACAGGCTTCTTCCACGAACAACTTTTGTAGGATTTAGCTCGTCTTGGAAACTCACACGGTGGATTGCTATTTTGTTTCCACTTCATATATCCAGCATATATCCATGATTCTTCACCTGTCACAATTTTATACATGTCTTGTGAAGCACCACGGTTAAACTTTTTAATAATTTCCTTACACCACTTGAAGCGAGCCTTTTTTTTTAACGATGGATAAATTATAGGGTATCCAACGAGAAAATTTTTTTTCACAACTAAGTGTTGTTGCAAAATCGATTGTATTGAAATGGAACAAAAGTGCAAGGATGCCTCTATCTCAAAATATGTCACATAACGATCTTGCATTATCAGTTCACGCACTGCAACGATGTTTTGTGGCACAACAACCGATTTTGGTCGACCTTCACGGAATTCGTCGGTGATGGAAGTACGATCACTATACCAGTTATATATGCCCTGTGGTTTTTGATGGTACTTTATCGCCATACAAAGCACTGAGTTCATCGAAACATTCTTGTTGAGATAATCCAGGTCGAAAGTTGTAAAAAATAATCCAACGAAAACCTTCTCTTGAAATTTCCATTTTTTTTTGTCAAATTGATTTTCTGAACTCATTGTAAACAAAAAAGCACTTGTACATCAAAACGTTGCGAGTACTTTTATGCTAAAAAATGTCAAACCGTATTATGGTATTGCCAGATTTTAGATATTTACTTTCAGTTTCCGATAAATAGCAGCTCTCGTATTATGATATTTGAAGCACTACACACTCAAAAAAAAAAAAAAAAAAAAAAAAAAAAACTAACTAAAACTTTGGAAAATTTTCTAAATTTGAGTAAAAAAAAGTTGTCATATGGCGCCAAAGCTGTTTTTTACTCGAAACCAATAAAATATTTACTAAATTTCTCGTTCAGTAATGAACTAGTTTATAGTAATTGTATTTTTATATTTAATTAAAAATTTTCTAAAATTAAGTAAAATTTTCCCATAAAATTCGGAGCCTTGCAAAAAAAAATTTTTCATCTTTGATCTCAAATTTAGTAAATTTTTCAAAGTTTTTTATGTCTTTAATTCTGGTACTTTTTTATTTTTCATTAAATTCTATTCAACATGGTATGTTTTTTATTATATATATCTTCATACTTTATTCTTAATTAATTCATCATACACACATATTAATTCCTTGAGTGTAGACAAGTATTGAACCAGCAACCTTCTGACAGATAGGCAAGCACTCTAACCAATTGCCTAACAGGGCAGCCTGAATAAGCATTGAAATTTTTGAGTTTTAAATTTTTATTTTATTTTCAAAATAATATATTTCAAGTTCAAATTTCCTCGAAAATATGAAAAACTTACTTAGATTTTTTGCTTAATGCAAATAAAAGATATATTCGATAATTTAAAGAAAAAATACTTAAAACTGGTAAATATTTTTCTAAAATTTAGAATTCCTTTATATATCTTTCAAGTAAGTCAAATTTGATGAATTAATCGGGAGTAAGTCATTTCCTAAAATTTATTTTTTGATTTATAACGAGATTGACTAGTTCTTAGAATACAATTTCCCTAAATTTTTAAACCATTTTCCAATTTTTGGTAAATATTTCCGTTAAGCCAGTAAACTTGTCCTTGAATGTGAGAATTTTTGTAAGAATTTTTATGAACTACGAGTATTTTTAAGGATATAAACTTTTTATTATTTACTCATATTAAGTAATTTTTACCAGATTTTTGTAAAAATTTACTTAAACTTAGAAAAAATTACGTAAACTTAGAAATTTTTTTTACTTAAATTTAGAAACTTTTTTTCGTTAATAATAGTATATCTGCCAGTTTATAGAAGCCATGTGAAAATTCTCGTCTGCCTATTTGCATTGAAAACAAAAACAAAGCACTCAAATTTGTTTTTGTTTTCAATATAAATAGACAGACGAGAATTTTTACATGGCTTCTATAAACTGGCAGATATACTATTATTAACGAAAAAAAGTTTCTAAATTTAAGTAAAAAAAAGTATGTCTTTTTTTTTTTTTGAGTGCACTGGATTGTCATATTTTTTTCGACCTATTTCGTCAAATTGATTTTAAAAATCGCCGAAATTCGCCAAAAATCTGTTTTATATAGTTTTTCTTAGTATATAATGGGTGTTTTTTATTGAGGTATAGAACTTTAAGTTGGCATCACTTTTTTAACTGGCGGCCATTTTGTCAGCTGTCAAGTGATTAATATTTAGCTTGGTTTGCCATTTCATCATGAACAGGTTGACAGAAGAACAACGCTTGCAAATCGTGCAAATTTATTTCGAAAATAATGGTTCAGTTCGCGAAGTTTACCGCAAGCTCCGTCCATTTTATGGTCGACATAATCGTCCATCAGAGCAATTAATTCGGTTAACCATGGATCGTTTTCGCACTACGTTTACTCTATGTGATAATACGCATCCGCAGAGACGTCGAACAGTGCGCACCGAAGAAACAATTGCCGCTGTAGAGCAAAGTGTTGAAGAGGACCCGAATGAATCGATTCGCCACCGTGCACAGCAATTGGAGCTTTGTACATCAACTTTATGGAAGATTTTGCGCAAAGATCTTGGCTTGCGACCTTACAAGATCCAGCTTGTGCAAGAATTAAAGCCGCGAGACCATGCAATGCGTCGTGATTTTGGTGTATGGGCCGAAAATGAGATTGATCTCGATGCTGATTTTCATCGCAAAATTTTGTTCAGTGATGAGACTCATTTTTGGTTGAATGGCTACGTCAACAAGCAAAATTGCCGCATTTGGAGTGAAGAGAATCCACATGAGACCCTTGAGACGCCATTACATCCACAAAAACTGACTGTTTAGTGTGCTCTATGGGCTGGTGGAGTCAATGGGCCATACTTCTTCCGAAATAATGCTGGAGAGTCAGTTACCGTTAATGGAGACCGGTATAGAGCCATGATAACCGACTATTTTGTTCCCGAATTGGATGGCATGAATGTGGATGAGTTGTGATTCCAACAAGACGGCGCTAGATGCCACACAGCGCACGTCACAATCGATTTATTGAAGGAAACATTCGATGAGCGCATAATTTTGCGGAATGGACCTGTTAATTGGCCACCAAGATCGTGTGATTTGACACCATTGGATTATTTTCTTTGGGGATATGTGAAGTCGGTCGTCTACGCCAACAAACCAGAAATGTTAGGGGACTTGGAAGCCAACATTCGTGGCGTTATTGCCAACATACGGCCCCATATGCTCGAAAAAGTGGTTGAAAATTGGACCTGTAGAATTGGCTTTATTCGAGCCAGCCGCGGCGGCCACATGCCCGAAATCATATTTAAACATTAATGGCATAAAATTATCCTTCCAATAAAGCCAAATTGATGGACATTAAAACGATTTTCTTGTGTTTTATTTCAATTCAAAGTTCTATACCTTTAAAAAAACACCCAGTATTTGATAAAAAATCTGTTTTTACATAACACTTTTTTTAATATAAATTTTTATAAAATTGTCGTATGAAAATTTATTAGAAAATCGGCAAGATTGGAAATAAAATCGCCAAAAATTATTTCTTGTAAATTTTTCGTAATTTATTTAATATAAGAAAAATCATCAAAATCAAATTGTTTTAATTTCTTGCAGACAAGTTTTGATAAAATTTATTTTTGAAACAACTACTTCAACAAACTTTTCTTTTTCTGTATACAATTTTGGATGCGAATGAACTTTTTACTTCGAGTTTTTATTTTTTATTTTTTAATTGAATTGTGTACAAAAATAAATATGTGCTTCGGTAGTTCAGTCGGTAGTGTTCTAGCCTAACATACGGAAATCCTGGGATCGACTCCTGCTTCAAAGCGTGAACAAAAAGTAAAAAAATAAAGAATACATTTTTTAGTTATATACATATGAAAAAGACATGCTTCCAGGTAGACGAATTTTTTTTGCTTACTTCATGTCACTCCGGCAGGCATGAAAGAATCACATTTTAGATCGACGTGGCAGAGCTTCTACGGGAGGAATCACCTATAAAAACCATGCAAAATTTTATGCATCAGGTAAGCGCTTGCATACCAAAAGAGTACTTATATAGGTGCTTCCAGCGCAGCACCATTTTTTGCTGGCTAATCTTCGTGAATTTTAAAAATTTTTAAGTTCAATTTTGTTAAAAAAAAAAATAGCCATAATAATCTTCAACAAATTTATTTATCGCCAGAAAAATTGTGAAAATCAATTTTTAATTTCAATTTTAATTTTCTCTTTAAATTTTCATATGCTTATTTGAGACGCCGAAAATTCTCTCGGCGCGCCGCAGGCGATAAGTTTACTTCCACTTGTTTCTCTACTACATAGTTAACAAAAAAAGTCTTGAACGATTTTCCTATTATCGGAATTAGTTTCCTAATGTCGTGCATTTTTAAACCGACTCCATTTTCAGAACAGGGCGGACTAACTGCTTAGAAGTCAAGCATAGAGAAAACACACTGAAATTATTAGAATCAACCGATTAGAAAAAAATTTATCTAATTTAGGTCATCATGTCATAAGGAACTTCATTCTTTTTTAGATTTGTTGCACTAGAAGCTTTTAAAATGGTTGAATGGCTCGTAGCCTATTCTGAAAATCTCAAATCACAGTGACTTAAAAAAATTAATAAAGGCTAAATTATTGCTTCTGTAAATTGAACGACTTATAGAGTTGGAAATTGGAATTAAATATTCTATTATAAATGACAAGAACTTAAAATGCAATAAAAGTAGAAATCACCGTGGTTTTCCGAACTGGTCCGGGATATTCCCCTTATTGTGAATGGCGTCTTCGACGTCACATAGAGACGACAGTAAATATTGTCAGTTGTCTACTCTTTATCGGGAACAATTGGCTATTATTGACAATCTCTTACTAATCTCTAACCCCCTTATGCAAAAACGATTATTTAACTTAAAGTTGGTTTAACAAACGAATTTTGTGTGGCAGAACCGGTTTTAATACATGCTTTAACTTTAACAAACGTTTTTGCATTTTGTAAATTAATGGAGCATGTTAATAGTAGTCAATTTATTTCGGCAATGAGTATGCAAGTGAGAATTTTTACTGTTGTCTTGATGTGACGTCGACGACGTCATTCACAATAAGGTATATTATTTTTCATATTCTCATGCCGAATGCCAATGTTTCAATTGGTATTTTAATTTTATTACTTCCTCTCTCAGTTAAATTTACCTGCTACACAGTCAAATAGAAACTTGCGAATAACAGGTAAATCCGTTGTATCATGCATGATTTTTTATTTGTATTACTCATATAATAGGCGAACTATTTCTAAACTAAAATTTAATGCATAATTTTAATCACGTTTTGATTCCCTACATATTTAGATGCCGTTTGGCCCACTGTGCGTTACTGCTGGAAAAAGAATTAGTTTACTTGTCTTTTCCCTTAAATCCTGTAGCTTGTAATCCAATTATCGCCACAAACTAAAACTTCAAAACGGGCCATGTTTTTGTGATTGTCGGCTAATTGAAATAATGTCTTTTTGAAATATCTAAAATCTAGTTTGGAGGGAGCACAACAGTTTCTTTTAAAAGGATATTGAAAGAAATACGAGTAATACCTTTTGTGGTTGCTGTTTTGTGCTCTAACTCTCCACTAACAATGTCTTCATGGTCTTTGATTTCCGCTTTATGCTGCACATCTTCTTGATGGTAGTGTTGTGCTCGTAGATTGCTGTAGTCCTGTGTAAGTTTATTTTCATTTGTATGCTCCACTTGAATATCGCAACATTCACCGTCAGACGACATAGTTGTTTTATTGTTGGTATATACACGTGGCATGGAATTGCAAGTCGTTGTAATGTCTTGCAGTAGTTGTTCGACAATTTGTTGAAAATTATTTTCCACGTTTGACTCGAATGTTGGCTGAAAGCGTATTTGCATGCCCACCAATTCCAATTGTACCTCAAACAGGGGAGGTTTAATGTTGTTAGTAGCAATTGAAGTGTGCGAGGTGGGTGGACAGCAGGAGGGAGGGTGGAGAAATGATAGTTGTCGGCACATTAAGTTGCTTCGAGCTGGAGTTGTATGATGTGGGAGAACATTATTACTAGCGGGTGAAAATTGTAATTTATACTCCTGATTTTGGCTGTGACTTTGTCTGCTTTTAAGCAGTTGGGGCAAAAAGTGTTTGGCGTTTGTTGTGGTTCCTTTAAATTTTGCTGCTGAGGATGGCGGCTCTTCCAAAACAAGTGTTGAAGTTGCTGTTACCTTTGCTGTTATTGTTTTTGTTGATGTTTCTATTGATTTAATGTTTTCTAAGGGGTGGTAAAATGTCCTGGTCTTAGTTTTCGTTAACGTTCCAAAAGCTAAATTATCTGTTGACTTGGCTGTGTTGTTTTCTTTAACTGTTGCCGATGTCACTGTCGTTGTCGTTGTTGCGGTTGTAGACATTTCATTGTACAAATACTCTAAGCTGCAGCCGTGTGTGACGAGCCGTATGAACGTTGTGTACATTAAGTTGAATTAAGTTGAAATTTGGAGTGCATGTTGCATGCAATTGCAAAAATACCACAAAATGTTACTGTGTGTTTTGGATTTTTTAATATTTTTTTTTCAATTTAGTTGCTTTTGTATTTCAGCGTTTGTCTGTTTTTGATGAGTGATTCTACTTGATGATGAGTACGTGTATAGAAATGTTTGCCACTAGGATTAAAATGACGATAATGATGATGGCGATGATAACTAACGATGATGATGATGATGATGATATTGTTGTATTGTATCAAGGAACTCGCCTGTCATCGTTTGTAGTTTAAATGAGGCTTAAATTTATTGCTTTATACAAGAGTGGAAATAATTTTTAAATCAAATATAAATTGTTTTCCTTTGCAATTGTGTTGCATACAAAACATTCTTATACTGATGTAGATCCTTGTATTTTATTCACAAAGCGATGTCCTTTTTACTTATAAATGTACTTAATCTGATAACTTCATCACGCTTGTTTTTCCATTCCTTGTCAGCAATGGACCTGTCAAATCGGGTTGTATATTCTTACAAAAAGTGAAAAATTTCTAATTGCTATTTTTTTAGCCGGTTTTTACTAGGCATGGTTTCCGAAGTATGTGGCAAAAATTTCTGAAAATTACTTTCGTAGATTTTTCAGTCAAAAAGCCACAGTTTTTTTCAACTTAAATTCATTTTGCATTTCAGATGTGCCATAATCACAAATATATTTTCTTCTTACAGTTATGGTTATGGTTACGGTTATGGCTATGGTTATGGTTATGGTTATGGTTATGGTTATGGTTATGGTTATGGTTATGGTTATGGTTATAGTTATGGTTATGGTTATGGTTATGGTTATGGTTATGGTTATGGTTATGGTTATGGTTATGGTTATGGTTATGGTTATGGTTATGGTTATGGTTATGGTTATGGTTATCGTTATGGTTATGGTTATCGTTATGGTTATGGTTATGGTTATGGTTGTGGTTATGTTTGTGGTGATGGTTATGGTTAAAGCCATGACGTTATGACCAGTCACAAATACAGTGTTGCCCATAAGTTTGGTTCGAACAGCTGTTTGTATGACATGGTTATAGCACATTTAATTAATAAAATAATAGAATAATATAAATAAATAAAATAATTGAACCCTGATCTAGGGAAAAAGTTCATAGATTCCACCATACTAGGGATCTGTTTTCAAACACAGTGTTGCCCATAAGTTTGGTTCGAACAGCTGTTTGTATGACTATCGTTATGCTACGTTTAATTGAACCTGTGTCATCGGATGACTTAAAAAAATAATAGAACACTGATCTAGAGAAAAAGTTCATAGATTCCATTATACCGGGGTTATATTTTCTCTCAAATCGTTTGACAATGCCGTATAGTAAAGACCAGCCTTTAGAGAATATGCAAAAGGACCACTTACATGTAATAAGGAAAGTGCACATAGTGCGATATTTTTTTTTTTTTCGTGGAAACACAGTTAAATGTTTTCATGCATTTTTGTGCATTAGTTATAAAGAGTGATCTCAGATCATTGTAAGTTGACACCGAGTGACAAAATAACCTCCAAATCGGGGTTTCACATGAAATATTTTTTCTCCAGGCAGAAGTTCTCAAGATTCAAAAAGGGCCCATGCCGGTTTCATCAAAGTTATTCGGATGGGTCATAACTGTAACGACGCATGAGATTGCTCCTATTTTTAACATAACCTTACCTAAAGGTTTATGATATCCTCATCATTTTTAGGGTAACGTACACCAAAGTTAAGGTCTGTCACAGGCTTTTTTTTCTCAAAAACCGTAAAAGATACGGACCTGAAATTTTGTACAGAAAATTTTTAACCTTGGCTGCTACAACAACAAATAAATGAGCAATAAAAATTAAAGGGTGTTCTAAAGCGAGCAATGGTAAATGTTGAATTATATGTGGACACCTGAAATTTTCAAAGTTAGTGTATTTTTATGCAGACTGCACCAATTTACACAGACATTTAGAAAATCAAAATTAAAGGGTATTCCATCAGTGAATGAAATTTTGATGTGTAATTTTGACAACTTGCTACGTGTACATATCTTGAAAACCTTAAGAGGCAAACTCTTAGAAAATCAAAATTAAAGGGTATTCCATCAGTGAATGAAATTTTGATGTGTAATTTTGACAACTTGCTACGTGTACATATCTTGAAAACCTTAAGAGGCAAACTCTTAAAATTTTCAAAAACGTTAAAAGTAAAAAATCAAAAAATTAAAAAAATGCCAAAACGAAAAATCGCCAAAATGAAAAAGCGCTTGAATAACAAATATCACCAGAAATAAAATAAATCGTTAAAATGCAAAAAAAATCACCTTAAGCGTCATTCGATTTTTGAAATTGAGTGGTCGAAAAATGGGGGTTCGAACACCAGACTCCCACAGTGTGGAGTTTGCTTTCTAAATGTAGTTTTAGGGAAGACTGAAGATGCCACATAGCCAAAACCAAATTTAAAGTCAATGACCGAAAATCGTTCCAAATTGAAGTGTAAATATTTTTTTTCGCAAATTTTGTGTTTTATATATTTATTTTGTTGGCTCAATTTTATCTAACACAATTTTTGTAACACTTTTGAAAAATAAAAGAAAGCAAAGCTAAGTTTCGCCAATGTCCGCTTTAAGATGCCATACATCATTATTTTGTTTGTTATTTCTTGTTTGCTGTATTACTGCATAAATTCGTATACATATAAGTGCTTTGGAAAAATGCCTCATCTCCCTCACCACACCCACTTTTTCCAACTACATGGTAGTGTTTATATTACTGATACAATTGTTTGATTAGTTTTTGTTCTGACACGAAGAGTTAAATCAAAATATGACATGTTCGTGCATGCAAAAACATTTTTATTTTTGTGTATTAAAGAAAAGAAGGTGCTTTTTAAGTGGAGGCATTAAAAGTAATAAGAATAGTATGTATATTGTTGCAACGTGGCGAAAAAAATTTTAAGGATTGAAGTGTGAAATTTGTAAAATTGAAACAAAGTGAGTTAACAAATGTATAAACAGAGCAAAACTTTTGTTGTAAAACTTAAACGTTACTCAATTATGTCTTCAATTTAAAATAAATAAGCTTGATATTCCAAAGTTTTTAACACATTTTTTTGCGATAATTATAATAATATTATTTTAAAATGTTTGTTTCAACCTGATTTTTAAGGAATGAATTAATTCTTGGTACAACAGATCATCTATGGATTTTAGATATAAATTGTATTTAATGCGCTGGTGTTCGGGACATGAGCGTAGAAACTGGGGGAAAAAGGTTATTAAAATAATAAAGATTTTTTTGTTCTAACTTATCAACTCACCTCTAATATGCCTTTATCCTGTATATGATTTCCTTCTTTTGAATAATCGAAAAACAAATAGAAATTCTCAATCAACAAACGATTGAGTAGCAATTTAGTTTCCTCACACTGCAATAAGCGACATCTTACACGTTCCTTCTGGTGTCTCAATTCTAGTAAATTTTTACCATAAAGACTACGCTGATATAGAGGTTCACGACTCCATCGTCTAACATTCTCAAGTATGGTTTGTATATTTTTTCGTGACTCCCTTAGGCGTGTATATAGAGTGTGCGTTTTCTCAAAGATTTCTTCGATTAGTTCAGAATCTGTAAAAAAAATTGTTGGATATAAATAAATATTTGAAGTACCATTATTACAAGCTGGCGATAAAGTTCCTGGTAATTATAATGAATTATAAATTTTTTCCAATAATAATAAATTTTATAAAATTGATATTGTGGCAACACTGTATGTTAAAAAAACGAGTAGTGGCAGCTACTTAAGATTATTGTAGAAGTTACCATATCTTTAGCAAAACATATCGCTGCTTTTAATAAATAAAAATAAATTAATAATTGGTAAAGTGTATGAGCTATTGTGGTTGTCAAGGAAAACTCCGCACAGTGGTTCCAAAGTGGTAATATATACATATTCCTTGAACTAGTGGCCCAAATACAGAATAATTTACACTCAAACCTTTTTTATGCGGTTTTGAAGTTATGCGGTTTTCGAAGCCAAATCTTAAATTTCATGAAATTGGCATTATCCAACTGCATTTTTATAAAAAATTGTTTTATTTTTGCTTGAATTGTATTTGGGGCACTTTTTATGTATTAAAGTGTCTTTTCGCATGCATAAGTTATGTTTTAGACACAGCAAGTATTTCTTGAAGCAAGTCTGAGTTTATGGGATAAATTTATAAATTTTATTTCTCAGCATCTCTCGAATTTATATTCTTCTTAATATTATTTTGTATACATACATACATGTGTACTTATGTATGTATTATTTGCTTCTTATTTATTAAAAATAAATGGATCTCTTAAAATAAATACATACATATTTGCTAAATATTTTTTTATGCTTTTTTGATTAAATTTTGACAGTGTGATTTGAAGTTATGCGGTTTTTGAAGCAGGAACGTATCTACCCCTTTTGTATAGAAGTTTAATGGGAACGGCGTTGCGTACATTTTGAAAATGACACCACAAAATGACAACAAAATAAATGCCAGATGTGTGTGTACTAGAGGCCTGCGTAAAAGGTCTTTAAATGTAAATACGTCCTGATTTTTAAACGTATTCACGTCGCATGTATTATACTAAACCAATAATAAATGCTGTCGTACTATAAGCGAAGCACGATGGATGTATTGGTGTACGTGTATATCAGTGTTAACAAGCGATGTCGCAAGACAGCTTGTTTGTAACAAACACTCAAAAGAAGTACTGTTGATTAGTGTATGCTTGTTATTTTTCATATTGTACGTTTGAGTGTGTGTGTAATATGTAGATGGTAAGCTATTATGTGATTAACCGCACACAACTAATGTTAAGGCATGTGTGTGCCTTTGCATGTGCGCAGAAAAATAAAAGATCATACACACATACATGCATGACGTTTGTACACGCGCTCATGCGTAGAAAAAAGCAAGTATCACAAATTCTTCCGTCACTTTATGGGCCTCCAAAGATTTCGAAAATCAGTGCACCCTCAAAAAATGTCGTCATTAGTTTTCAGTCAACATCTAATACTATGTTCACACTTATGTTTTTAAACGTGTTTAATGCCTCATTCGTGCTTAAGAGCTTAAACAAGACGATTTTGAGGTGTTTTACCATACATTGACTTGTTTTGTTAAACATCTCAAATGAAGTGCTTAAGATTAAAATATTCCTTAAACACGCTAATAGAGTATGTTCAGACCGTTTTTTGATAACTCTGGTAACTTTGTGTTGTTATTAAATGGCGTCACGTCAAAAGTATTTGGTAAACAAGTAATTAGTTTAAAAATACTCAATTATTTACAAAAATATTTGTTGTTTGAAAATAATAAACCAATAAAATAGCATAATTGTTCGTAATTTTTTATAAATACAATAATTTATTGACAAAACGTCATCCTTAAACATCTCAAATGTAATGTGAAAGGTTGTGTTTAGTTTTTTAAAACACTTTCCTTAAACACGTTTAAGACCATAAGTGTGAACATGGTATAATTCAGACTAGTGCTAGCGCTTAGCTTAATATAGCAATAATGTAGCTAATAGTGTTTTCACACTTACATGGTTTTAATAAAAGTTGGTTTAAACGTTAAAAGCAACTGTTAAAACCTGGTTTTACCATCCAAATTGTTTTTGTTAAACAAACTCAAAACCATTTTTGAATTGGTTTTAAATTGGTTTTATGAAATGCAACCTTGTTTTCGCTGTGCAAAATTTAGTGGTGCCAAGTCAAAATGACCGGGAGCAGCTGAGAATGTTTATGCCAGTGAACAACAAAAGGTGACGGACGCTTGAAAGATTTTTAACTTAAAAATAGATGCAGCAGCAACAATAAACAAAAAATTATGGAAAAAGAGTTGTTTGTCATTGACCTCTGGGAAGTGAAAATAGAAGACATGACTGACATCGATGCGCCGATAAAAAAGTTTTATTTTGTGATGTATTTGTGCATTTTCAGTATACAATAACTTGATTTCCAAGCACTTCTTTCTTTACTTTGTATTACTAGTTACATAATTTAAAAAATGTTTATTTACAAAATATAAATTAATTTCCATTTTAGAACCCATTGTGAAATTTCTGAGTTTATCATACAAACAAAAACAGTTGTTGCACAGTTTGTCAAATAAGTTGCATAAAAAATAGAAAAAATACAACAACAAATACACGCATTTTTGCAGGAGATTTATTTCATTTTTGAGCAAAGTTATTATACAGTCTGTGAGTTAAAACCTGAATTTAAAAAATTTGCAGTGTGAATGCAAAATCAGCTGTTTATGGTTTTAACGTTAAAACCAGGTTTGAACTGTCAGTATGAAAACACTATAAGAGTATACCGAGCAAATCATGCTAACATCTTATGCCAAAAATAATTATGCATATTGAAAAGCAATCACATTTCATACAATGCAAATTGCTTATTTTGCTTTTGCTTTTGATTTTCTTCAAGTAGTGCCACTGTGGAACGTTGTTTTGGCTCTACAATATCTTTACACTACAATACAATTCTTTTTGATTATTTACAATTTTAGTTTTGAGAAAAATCTTCCAATAGAATTATAATAAAACAGCGGCATTTAATTGCAATCAAATGGAACACGAGAAATCAAATCAAATCAATCAAATAAATTCACAGGCAGCTCATCAAAATGGTGAAATTAATTCAAAAGCAAATGAGATGGTGGCAAAAAGAAAAATCAATTATACGTAATTGCCAAATAATTGCCAATATATGGAAATAGTCATAGTCATAGTCACAATCACATTGTACTTGGAAAATGATAATTATCGCATTGCCTGCGTATTTGTACATGTGAATGTATCTCTGTATGTGTGTGTGTGTGTGTGTTTGTTTGTATGAGTATGGCCATGTTATTAGATGGTACGAATACTTACCAAACAATCGCCATGTCAATGTTTTGCTGGCGCATTCCAAGCGTTCATCGATGACATCGACAATAGGCTGAATTAATTGCATTTCGTTGGATGCACTTAAGCCCTCCCTGATGCTGTTGTAGTATTCGGCAATTTTGATTAGTTTGATCTTGCGTTGCCAGAAAACATCACGTTGTGCGTACAAATTTAAAAGTGTTAAAGGCAATTGATGTCTCTGTTGTTGTTGTTTTTGTTGTTGTTGCAAATGTTGTTCTCTGGCAGCAACTGTTACTTGTGTTGTTAAATCGCATTTAGTTGCTGTAGTATCGCCTTGTTTTTGTCTGCTGTGAATCTCTTGCAGGGCCAGCAGATATTTTGTTTCTCTCAATAAGGTAAAAAGTTCGATGGATAAATTGATTTCAAGGATTTTCATGTCACTTACAAATGATGATTTATTTAAATCATCATCATGCTGCTCATCTGCCGGCTGGAGGGTACATTTTTCATTTGTTTTTGCCAAAGTAGTGAAACAATTGGAATCCTTTTGCACCTCTGCTGCTGCTACTGCTGTAGAATTAGTTTTGTCTGTTAAAGCGGGGTAGACGGAATGACAATTAGCAGTTTCGTTGGTGGTGTTAGTAGAAAAATGTGTTTGGTCCTTGGCCAGGCAGGTGTTTTTGACTTTTTTGTTTGTGTTGTCGCTGCCACTCACAGCACTCGTATTAATATTGTCTCTTCTACGACTACTGAGATTTTGATCTGCGCCAAAAGTAGCATTACTGTTGTAATTCATATGTTGTTGTTGTTGGCATTGTGGTGGTGGTGTCACTGTCAACAACATCATCACCTGGGAATCCAGACCTTTGGCAATGCGTTTCTCTACAGTCTGTTGCCAATTGTTCCAAATTTTCAATTGCAAATTACTAAGTTTTGTTGTCAAAATATCGCGTCGAGCAGTCAACTTTTCATATTGAGAGCTTAAAGTATTGTCAGCACTAAGGCTTTTGTGTGTATGTATGTATGTGTTTACATACCACAGTAGTTGTTATTTGTTCGTACGTTGTCATTGGTTTTAGCACATGCATCATGTTTTTATTTTTTTTAGTGCGTTTGTATTAGAAAGTTGTGGTGAAAAATAGTGGAAATCATTTCAGAGTTCGTATGTATTTTGTAAAGAAACCAAAAATAAGTATTAAAAGCCAAAAATTCTTTATAAAATCGTGAAAAGCATTCACTTCTGTTTGACATGTAATAAAAATCTGCAGTTAAATATGAAGGGATTTTCGTAATATTTTATTCTTCTTAATCTTTTTTTTTAGCTGGTATCTGGAGAAATGATTTGGTATTTTTTTTTATCAAATAAATATGTTAAGGTATCGCCACACGCGAAAAAAATGTATAAAATAATTAAAAATTACAACATATTTTGCACCCCTAAGTTCAGAACCGCGAAATAAAAATAAAAAAATTAATGATTAAACATAACAAGTTTGCAACTTCACGCGAAATCGCTGTAACTTCAAATGCTCTCTAATTTGTGTTTTATTTTCTTTTGTGTATGAAAGTATGAAACAAGGCGGATTGATACTAAGTAATCTCAATTTGCAACTCTGTATATTCGCCTTATATATTTGTTAGTGTAAATTTTCTACTGACAGCAAATTTCCGAACGTTTTGCTTTGATTTGACACCAGATAAATTTACAGCGGATCATCAGCTGCTGAATTGAGATCACCTGATATGAATTTGCCTTGGTATGAAATTTATGTAAGAGCATAAGAAAAAATGCTTTCAAAAATAAAATAAATTCTAAATCTCGATTGCTTTCTAGGGCTGATTTCGTATAGAAAACGTATTCACGAAGCAATTCTGTTTGATCATTTAGCGACAATTTAAGCTAGCTAATAATATCCCTTCGTCCGTTGAGAAATTTTATTCTACATTATGCTGTAAGTAAGAAATGGGACGGCTGGTTCCGGTAAACAATCGCTCACCACTCCGTGAAATACGAAAATTATTTCATATTAGTCTGAAATATTGCTGTAGAATTTTTCAGGGGGGGCCTTAACAAAATAAATTGTAATAAATCTGTAACTTCTATATTGCTGATTGGATTTATCTAAAACTTAAAACATCTTTAGACTTTATAACACAATGAGTTACACTGGTTACAAAGTTGACCACCTGGGACTCAAAATAATTTCTTAAATATTATTAGATTTTTATCGGTTAAAGAACTTTGAGCTAAGCTAAAAATTGTGATCTCAAATATGTTTCCGTATTTATCATTGCTTAAGGCTGGTACTCACTATCCTACACAATCGCATGACTTACGAACAAATACAGCCCTGACCTAACGGACGACATTGTCTTTTAAACATTTTCATAAACTGCTCCATAGTTAGGGCTAATAAATCAGTCAAAGTTTAAACGCTGGTTAAGGTAAACTAAACTCAAATTTATATGTAGTTTAAACTCAACAGCAGTAAATCAGTGAACCATACCTCATGTGTAGTTTAAAATATAATATTGTGGCAGCACTAGAATAAATGTCAAAAAGCAGCTGTTTTGCAGCAGGCTATCAATTCTTTGCACAATCAAAAAGTCAAAAAAGTTATAGAATTTTAATTTAAGGTCACCCAATTTTGTTGAAAGAGAAATTATATTTATGCTTGGCGAAGGGAAATAGTATAAAAAAATAATAGAATGTAAGAAAACAGGTCGAACAAGATGTGAAGAAAAAGTAGAGGCTTGGAAAAAAGTTGAGTGCTCTTTTAATGCAAAACATACATATGGTATGTATGTAAGTACCAAAACCATATGGCATATATTGGTGGTTTAAATGCCCAATTTTATGCGTTTACAGATGATTTAAATACTGTATTGATTTATAGATTTGCTAGTTTAAACACATTTTAACTTCCACTGATTTATTAGCCCTTAGTACCGGCTTTAGACGATATTTGGCTTAAGAAAAAATTCCTATTTTATAATAATAATATAATAATAAAATAATAATAAAACAATAATAAAATAATAATAATATAATAATAATAATAAAATAATAATAATAAAATAATAATAATAAAATAATAATAATAAAATAATAATAATAAAATAATAATAATAAAATAATAATAATTATAAAATAATAATAATAAAATAATAATAATAAAATAATAATAATAAAATAATAATAATAAAATAATAATAATGAAATAATAACAAAAGGGGTTAAACATTTTTTAAGCATTTCTTCCACGCACAGTTTGTAATTTAGTTTATATATTTAATATTTTTGTTCACAATTATCAAGCACTTACTTACAGTGTAGTTATTAAAGCATTCAATTCATTGCCAGCAAAGACATCGCATCTTTTCATATGATTCTCTAACCACATCACGCCACCGGCAATAGTTGGAAAATTCATTTCCATTGGTATGGCTTCAACACCTTTATATTCAAATGCCAATAGCACTTCACTGACAATGGTTTCAATCAAAAGCAATTCCTCCTTAAATACGCTGAAGATGTGCGGTAAAATTTCCATTAATTCGGTTTGAATGGTTTGTCGTTGCACGATATTGGCAAACATTGTTGTCAGCTAAAGAAAATTTCTTACGTAAAATCAGCCATTCATTTTAACCATTATTACCACAAAAAGGAAAAAGTAAAATGCACATACAAACATACCCAGTTGGCCACGTCTTTAAGACATCTTTGACGACGGGTACAAGACAATGGTAAGTCGTAGAAGACATATTAAAGACAACTCCATACAAATCGTGACGAAATTTTCATACAAATGGCGGCGAGGTCACACAAGACCAGATGAGCGACATTGTCGCTCAGATTGTCCTCAACAAGGCTTTATTGAAGACAAAACGTGTGACACTGTCGCTCAGATTGTCATCAACAAGGCTTTATTGAAGACATAACGAGGGACATTGTCGCTCAGATTGTCCTCGACAAGGCTTTATTGAAGACAAAACGTATGACACTGTCGCTCAGATGGTCCCCAACAAAGTTTTATTGAAGAGAAAACGTGTGACATTGTCGTTCAGATAGTCATGAACGCCGATTTCTTCTAAATTGTCGATTAGAAAACTTAATCTACAGACGACATGTCGTATATGAATCGTCGAAGACAATGTCGTCTAGGACGATTTGGATAACTGGGTACATACCCAGTTGGCCACGTCTTTAAGACATCTTTGACGACGGGTACAAGACAATGGTAAGTCGTAGAAGACATATTCAAGACAACTCCATACAAATCGTTGACGAAATTTTCATACAAATGGCGGCGAAGTCACACAAGACCAGATGAGCGACATTGTCGCTCAGATTGTCCTCAACAAGGCTTTATTGAAGACAAAACGTGAGACACTGTCGCTCAGATTGTCATCAACAAGGCTTTATTGAAGACATAACGAGGGACATTGTCGCTCATATTGTCGTCAACAATGCTTTATTGAAGACACAACGAGGGACATTGTCGCTCAGATTGTCCTCGACAAGGCTTTATTGAAGAAAAAACGTATGACACTGTCGCTCAGATGGTCCCCAACAAAGTTTTATTGAAGAGAAAACGTGTGACATTGTCGTTCAGATAGTCATGAACGCCGATTTCTTTTAAATTGTCGATTAGAAAACTTAATCTACAGACGACATGTCGTATATGAATCGTCGAAGACAATGTCGTCTAGGACGATTTGGACAACTGGGTATTTACAAAACATCTACACGCATAAGCACACATACACTCACAAGAAGTTAAATATACATATATTGAGAAAATGAAGAAAAAAAAACGAACAATTAAATAAAAACGATTGAACAAATTTTTGTTGGAAAGCTGTTAAAAGGGCGAAATAAGTTGTAAGAGCTTTTGCGTTGTTGATGAAAAGTAAATTGATAAAGATAATTTTTACAATTCGCAGAAATGTCTACTTTAGTGGCATAGCTTTACTTGCAAGAAATTAAAAAAGAAATTGAGTTTGAGAAGCAAAATGCTTGATTCAATGAAAATAATATATACATATGAGTATTTCCACAGAAAAGTTTACCTTTGATCACGCTATGTTACCAAGTAATAAAGCTTGTATTATAGAGCCAAGCTGTTCGATATTTTTTAACATACTATGCCACCAAGCAAAGTAAAGTGACAAGAGGTGAACTTTTCTGTGGAAATGCCCATATACGAGTATAATCATTTGACAAAACTATGTATAGTACATATTATAATTTGCTGTTTTTTTTTTTTTTTGTAGAATTTCGTTGTCAACCACACGGTTGCTTTCGATGAGAAGGCACAGGTCCTTCATATTTTGTAATAAAAACATTCACAAAAATCTGTCAATAACATCATAAGCATATAATCCTGCTCATCCCGTCCATTTTTTTGCAAGTATTTTTTTTTTTGCAAATTCACTTTTGAATAAATTAATATGTAACCTTTTACAACTTTATTATCTTAAGCAAAAATTATAAAGTTTCATAAAGCTCAGATTATGTAATTTCAAGCAAGACAAATTTAAAAGTCAGCATCTTGCATATTTACCTTCGTGAGCTGTTCCCAGTTGTGGCAATCGCTGTAAGCTTGCTGCAATATGGTGGCTAATTTTTTCTCTAGAATATTCATATGCTGAAAAAATATAATTTGTTCCTTTTTAAAATTGTGTTTTTTAATGAAGCTGCTACCAATGTGGGCATTTGATATTTGCTGACCATAATCAATCTCTAGCTTTGTCCAGCCTTCAAAAAGCTGCTTAAATTCAGTATGAATCTGTAAAGATTAAAGAAATTTATTATTCGACATATTGTCAGAAGTTTATTTTAATTTGAAATTTATTTGCTGGTGGTTCAGCGTTGTCTATATGCATTTCATTGTTGCTGTAACAAATCATCAGTAGACTTCAACCACACATTTTGAGTAGTCACAAACCTCTTATCTTTCTTAAATGTTAAATTTAGATTTTATTTTTCATTTTGCCTTATAATTACTTTTATTATTATCCAATGGATTTCGAATTGTATAAAGGTGTAGAAAAATAAAATAGATTCAAATCGAATATAAATTATTTGCTGGCTTTTTTGTGTTAGTTTCTAAGCCTACTACGCTTATTTTTCTTTTGTGATTTTCAAAAATATTATTATTTATGAATTCTCAAATAGTTCTTGAAAGTCTGTGCATAAGATAAGAGGTTTGTGACTACGTAAAATGTGTGGTTGAAGTCTACTGATGATTTGTTACAGCAACAATGAAATGCATATAGACAACGCTGAAGCACCAGCAAATAAATGTAAAGATTAAAATTAATTTGTTTAGAGTTAACATTCGTCGTAGAAAAAAAAAATTCAGCTTTCAGATATATTCTGCAAATCTTGTTTTGCATATTGTGCCATAATCGCCATAAAAGCTTAAGCGACATAATTTTCGAACTTTATTTTTTGACCGAAATCTATTTTTTTGTGGGTTTCTTCACTGTTAAAATATAAAAAATTTCTATCGATCTATTTTTTTCGCTACCAAAGTTTTTTCCTGTTTGAGATACAAAAGTATAAGAAAAAATACAGACGAATTGATAACCTACTCCTGTTTTGAATTCGGTTAAAAATAAACAGTTTTTGCCTCTACTGAGATTTTGTAATTTTTGCGTTGACATCCTTTAGTGGAGCAAGGGTGAGATGGAGAGTCAACTGAGCAATAACTCATTTCTGATTCCTGAAACTATGAACAGTGTGTTCAAATTTAGATACGTGCCTTTTAAAACCGCGCGGCTTTTAATGCTCAATGTTATGTTAAAGTTGTTCTCACATTCGTCTTAAAAAGACAAATTCTAGAAAAGTAAAAATAAAAAATGTAAAAGAGTTAATTTAATGCCAAAAAAAAAGTCAATTATATACACACAGTGGACCAAACACAAAAAAACCCTGATGATGAAAGTGTGACCTTCGAAAACAGTTAGTTGTTACGGTCTGCTAGTGTTTGTCAGAATATTTAAAATTATCTTTGTTATTATTTGTCAGTTAATAATTATCGCATGTAATTTGGCTTACAGAGTGATAAGAACTATAGCTTAAACAACTGCGACTGCGACCAACTTTAAATATCCTAAATGGTCATTCACAATGAAACTCATAAGCGAAACCTAACGATGATTTTAAAATACCTGTCGAATGATACCCGTTTTGATATAGTTTGCGTCTGTTGGCCGCCATATTGAATTCTTAAAACTGACATATTTTTAGTAACACTCCAGGGATTAAGATTGACGTAAAAATGATCAAACATTAACATTATTTAATTTATTATATATTTTTTTAATTAAAAATACACTGAAATTTATTATTGGTAACAATCGGACGGCCCGTTTAGAAACTGCAAAACTTTTCCATTTCTTGCCAAAATTCCCCACTGTGTCTTGGTTAACTATAGTTACAAGCACACAAAGAACTCGGAAAATGTGATAAGGAATCCACGAAAAATGCTTAACTAGTGCATAAATGCGAATACTTTTGAAAAAAAAAAAATCGTTATACGGTATCGTATTTTCTTTGCCCTTTGGTTTCCAAACTGGAAATCTTATATATTTTTATTTATTAACTGAATGAGAATTCTTAAATATATTCACCAATACTGTATTTCGTTTTGTTCGCCGTTTGTTCTTGCTTGGAGCCTTATACAATTTCTCTCAATGACTGAACGAGAATTTATTATCCTTTTTCAATAATTTCAATGTAAACAAACCAATGACGTTGTAGCCTACATTACTTGACTAAAACACTAAATTTTAATATGAAATTGTTAAGTTGGGAAACATTTTGTAATTATTTAAAGCAGCTACGTCCAAACACACATACACTGATAATTGCATTTGATGTAAACAGCTTTGGAAACTCTTAAATTTGTTCTTGTTTCTTTGCAAAGTAAGAGCAAGCATTGCTGTCTGTTGTGTTGTTGTTGTGGATGTTGTAGTCTCGTCGGTGTGAAAGCACAAAAGGCTCTTTATAAAAGTTTGCACATTGTGCATATTGTTTGGACGTAGCTGATTTAAAGCTATACTTCCATCTTGAGCAGCATTCGCATATTATTTGTGCAAAAAAACCTTGTAGTGAAAACAAATCTAACTTTAATTTTCGTTAGAATTCGACTTGTATTTAAGTAGTTATAGAAATTGCTTGCAAAATTTCTTTAACGATTTTTTTTGGCAGTTCTTGCATTTACCAGGTGTATTCTGTCGGTAAGCATTTTTCCTCTAGAGCCGCCGATTTCTAGTTTCTCTAAACTTTGGAAAGTTACAGCAGCTTCGAAAATTGTTTGCAATTCGGTCAATTGTAACATGAAGCCATTCAAGGCGAAACCAAATACATCATCACTTGAAAAGCGCCAAAGTTGTGGCAACTCTGAGACAGATGAAGGCATTGCCAATGATTCACCTGTTGCCATACCACAAGCTGTAGCTGGCAATGCTGGCAATATGGTTTGGTTACTGGTATACTTGGCCTTGTAGTCCAACAAGTTGAATCTAATATGTAACAAAATATGTAATTTTTTTTAATTAAAAAATTAAAACTCCCACACAAAACTTACTTAAACTGCTCTAAAATATTGATGGTACGAGATATTTTCAATAGACCCTCATCAGCTTCCGTTTGAAATAGTGTCGCTACGTCTAAGTCTTCCTCTGCTTTACGCACCAACAAATTGCAAATGCAACGCAAGAGCACCGTCATTCTCTGGGTGGTGCGATAGTGTCGGGCATTCGACCAAATCAAATGTATTACATGGACTAAGGGTCCTATTAAGTCCTGGGCATTGCTAAAATTAACCGCATTAAAGGTGGCCGTTTGACGCAACAATGGCTGCAACCATAATGTTATATCTCTGGCCTCTTGCCAGGCGCAAACCAGTCTCTTGAAGATCTTCATGTATGATGGATAATAAGAGGACTCAATGGCTTCTAATATGAAAGCCAATGATTTGTGTGGTGTCGTTCTTAATTGTTCATAAATATTTTGTAGATTTTTTTGACGATTTATCCAGAAATTTACTTCTTGTTGTGGCACATTCACTGCAATCGTGTTGCTCTTTATTGTTTTGCTAGAGTTAACTGCAGAGTGCAGCACACACTCCGATTTCTCTTGTATTATTTCATGTATTTGTGTCGTCCAATTGATGAACATCTCCTCAAGTTGAGAACGAAACTTTGTTTCTAAGGCGGCTTCAAACTCACTAGAATTTTTAATGCAAAAGAAAAGTAGAAAAACGTAGTTAATTTTACCATTTAGTCAATATATTTATTTATTATATTTCTTAAATATGCAACAACAAGTTCTAAAGCTTTATTATTTCAATGAGCTTATTAGCTGAGACCTTAACTTGTTTCACTCAAGCAGGCTCTCTAAAGCTTTGGTGTGAATTGTACTCTCTTCTCTCGTCCCTGGCATTCAATATACAATCTAACAGCCCAGCCAGCATAGCTCTAAATTTTCGTTTATTAATTTCTATTGCAATTTTCACATTTTAATTACGTAACTGGCATTTGGAAAACTTTTTTGATTTTCAAAACAAGAAAAACAAATAAACAATTTACTCTACTTTTCAGCTCATTATGCCGTAACTAAAATACGAGTAACAACTACAAAAACAATTTGCGTCTAGTACTTCAACTTTTGACTGCTTATAGTGCGCTAATTAGCTGTTGCAAACAGCTACAACTTTGTTACGACGACAAAATTTTCTTTCTTAAGTATTTGCATGATTCAAAACTTTAAGGACTTTATAATGAATGTTTAGTTGAAACATTTTGCAAAATATAGTGTGGGGAGTGTTTCATATAAAAATTGAAACGAAAAATTTTAAAACAAAGTATAAATAAATTATAAATAAGCAAATGGGTTACAAAAACAAAATTCTTAAACAAATTCAAGTTAGAAATATTTTTACATAAGCGTATGTATGTATATGTTATAAAACAGCTGATCAGGAAGTTGATTACGCACATCGTTTCGAAAAGGAAAATAGGCGAATTGCTACAAATTGAACTGGGTGGCTGATGAATTTTGATACAAAAGTTTTTTTTTATTATATATATATATAATGGGTGTTTTTTTAGAGGTATAGAACTTCGAATTGAAATAAAACACAAGAAAATCGTTTTAATGTCCATCAATTTGGCTTTATTGGAAGGATAATTTTATGCCATTAATGTTTAAATATGATTTCGGGCATGTGGCCGCCGCGGCTGGCTCGAATAAAGCCAATTCTACAGGTCCAATTTTCAACCACTTTTTCGAGCATATGGGGCCGTATGTTGGCAATAACGTCACGAATGTTGGCTTCCAAGTCCCCTAACGTTTCTGGTTTGTTGGCGTAGACGAGCGTCTTTACATATCCCCAAAGAAAATAATCCAATGGTGTCAAATCACACGATCTTGGTGGCCAATTGACAGGTCCATTCCGCGAAATTATGCGCTCATCGAATGTTTCCTTCAATAAATCGATTGTGACGTGCGCTGTGTGGCATGTAGCGCCGTCTTGTTGAAACCACAATTCATCCACATTCATGCCATCCAATTCGGGAACAGAATAGTCGGTTATCATGGCTCTATACCGGTCTCCATTAACGGTAACTGACTCTCCAGCATTATTTCGGAAGAAGTATGGCCCAATGACTCCACCAGCCCATAGAGCACACCAAACAGTCAGTTTTTGTGGATGTAATGGCGTCTCAAGGGTCTCATGTGGATTCTCTTCACTCAAAATGCGGCAATTTTGCTTGTTGACGTAGCCATTCAACCAAAAATGAGCCTCATCACTGAACAAAATTTTGCGATGAAAATCAGCATCGAAATCAATCTCATTTTCGGCCCATACACCAAAATCACGACGCATTGCATGGTCTCGCGGCTTTAATTCTTGCACAAGCTGGATCTTGTAAGGTCGCAAGCCAAGATCTTTGCGCAAAATCTTCCATAAAGTTGATGGACAAAGCTCCAATTGCTGTGCACGGTGGCGAATCGATTCATTCGGGTCCTCTTCAACACTTTGCTCTACAGCGGCAATTGTTTCTTCGGTGCGCACTGTTCGACGTCTCTGCGGATGCGTATTATCACATAGAGTAAACGTAGTGCGAAAACGATCCATGGTTAACCGAATTAATTGCTCTGATGGACGATTATGTCGACCATAAAATGGACGGAGCTTGCGGTAAACTAAAAGTGATGCCAACTTAAAGTTCTATACCTCAATAAAAAACACCCGATATATGCACATAAAATTTTTTTCAATTGAACACGTATACATACATACTTGCATACTTATATTTGTACTTATTTATGTATGTATGTTCATTCATCGCAACAATGTAGTATTGATTCAGAACTTCAATATTGGAAGGGTAACGAATATTAATTTTATTATTATTTAGTTTATTATTATTAGATTATTATTATTATTATTTAGTTTTTTTCTAATACATACTTTACTTTTTGTCTATATATTGTTTTTGTTTTGAATGTTTTGTTTTTTTAGTTTTAATTATAACTTAATTTTTGTTATTGAAACTGGACTGTTAATTTATGTTTTAACTTAAATAAAAAAAATGTTAAATAAAAAAAATCTGTATAAAATTTTTTAAACGCACTAATAATCCCAAACCAATATTTAACTTATTAATATTTTACTTATTAAGTAAAATATATTTTTTTTAATTTACAATTTCAATGTATTTTTAATAAAAAATATATATTTAACTTAATAAGTAAAATATTAATTTGGGATTATTAGTGCGTTTAAAAAATTTTAAGCTTAAATTTTAACAATTCCCATAAAAAACACTAATTAAAAAAATTGTGTTTGCCCCGCCCCCCCCCCCCCCAGAAAAAATGTCTAGCTACGCCAATGCGTAACCTACTGTGTTCTATATGCAAAAACTCGTGCATATAGAACAAAAACGTACCTAAAATACTAAATAAAAAAAATATTTTTTTATTTTGTTCTATATGAAATACTAAATAAAGTTTGTACTAATTTGGATCTCTTTGCATTATTTGTTTTTGTTTTATTTATTTGTTGTGACTTCACATTGCACTTGGCAAATGAAATGAAACAAAAAAGAAAACAAAAAAACAATGACAAACATTCAGTATGCGAGAGCCGTTAATTTTCAATTAGGTCCGGGTGTTTTCTTATTGATTATATCAATGAAATGTTATTTTTACTAAGTAACTAGTCTTGTTTTGTTGTAAAATAACCTTCGCTTAGAAATTACTGATTTCTTCATATCTTCTTTGTTGTTTCAGTTGCTCGGTTTTGTCGAAAGTTAATATGCTGTGTCAAAATATAAAATTTCTGTTAAAAAAACGAAACATTTTACTAATCGTTAATCCTTCCTCCAAATACTGACGTGATGTACTAGCTCATGCTCAACATGCTTGCCCTTTCGTAATTCATTCACAACACTTGTGGAAGGATCGCAAAGGTACTTGAAATGATAATACGCTGCAAAAATATGTCTGACAATTCATCGAAACTTATTCGTCCTATGACGAATGAGTAGTGTATGATGAAAAAAGGACATATCCTGTAAATGGTTATTGTTATTGTGGTGATGTATAGTCGTGATCTTTTGTCAATTTAATTGGGATTTGGTCTAGTATTATAGTAAAAGGCAGTGAACAAGTTCGATGTGGTTGGGTCCAGGACCTGTCAAACAATATAAACATAATGTTCATTGTTCCCTCCAATGGCACCGCCAAGCCACCCTGCAACCAGTCCCGTAACTATTCTTATATATTAACCTAAGGTTAACTGGTATTTATAATTACTTTTGAAATATGAGTGCCTCTGTGGTCGAGTGGGTAGTGTGCTTGCCTGTCATTCCAGAGGTTGTTAGTTCGAGTGCCAAAAAATATCTGTTGCATTTGTAACAATAAAAAGAAAGTTATAAGTTTTCATTGTTACTGTTAAGTGTCGGAACAGCGTTGCCATATTTTGTTCTCAAAAACCTTCAAGTCGAACACAAAAATATTTTTTTCTCATTAAAAATCTTTTTTTTAGTGATTTTATTCAATAAAAATTCCTATATTAATATGCATTGATTTAACTGAATTAAAATTCAAGAAAAATTCATTTTGTTTCAAATGAACTAACAAACGTAAAGGTAAATAAATAACACATAATATTTTCTGAATAGAACATGTATAAGATAAATATATGTATGCATATAATTCACACATTTGATAAAGAAAAGACGTAAATATGTCAATACTTTACACTGCAATTACACTTGCCACTAGTGGCATGCCAGTGTTGTGTACGTATTATCGACGAAAAATTGTTCGAAAAAGTCGAATCTCTTGCCATTTGCTTTGCTGTTTACACATGCCATTACCACTCCATTTTAAAAATGTCGTCGAAGCGAGCTGGCTCAGTCTCGCTTCCATTTTTACTTTTCCTTTTGTTTATAGAATAGAGTTACCTAGTACGTCACAAAGGCACATTCTTGAGGAAACTATTAACACTTATTATTATTATTATTATTATTATTTTAATAACATTAGTTCTTTGTAATTAACAAACTCCAGTTTTTCATACACAAATCAAGTTATAAATCATAATAACACATTTAACAAGCTAAAATATTAATTTAATTTTCACAGTAATCCAATAAATTTGCATCAAATGTATAACAGGGTAAAACTTTTCTTCGTTTTGACATTCAATGGCATGCAACTGCCAAATTTTCACTCGCATGCAAATTTTGCTGCCACTGGGGCTGCCATTGCGAAAAATTTGAGTGTGTTAGTGAAAAATCGTGAGTGTATTGAGTTTTTCGAAATGGCATGCCACTATAGTGGCATGTGTAAATGGTATGTTAGACAAAAGTACCTTAAATAATATACTAAAAGTACCAAATATCATATTCCTAAAAATCTTATTTTTAACAAAGAAATCTTTTAGTCTTGTTATATCTTCACATATGGTAACGCGGTGTCGGAATAACATTTTTAAATAATTTATATTAATCCACACCGATTAGGTCCCCATGAGATAGTGCAGTGACAAGTCACAACGTGCATACAAAGTATCAATTAACGCCATTCTAGGGCATCCCCATGTACAAGTGACTGGTTCGCTTCATATGAAGTGGTAGAACTCGCACTTGGGACCGATCACGTGTCTAGTCTTGTGTTAGTTTCATTTCCTGTAGGGAAATAACCAGGATATACTTAAACCCCCATATTCATAAAATTTGAAACGAATTTAAAATGTATTGTATTTCGAATTTTCCATACAAAATTTTCCTAAAATGAATTTCAAATTCATTTTATTTTTTTACAAATATGGGGGAAAGTATTTAAAAACGAACACTTTTTTAAATTTTGTTCTATATGCTATAAAACAATAAGAGTTTCGTAGATAAGTGCATATAGAACAAAGCGGTTTTTTTTAAACGCTTATTACTCTTAAAATCTTTTCCAAAGACGAATTTTATTTTTTTACAGAAAAACTCAGAATCTCGAATAGTTTTCTTGGTAAAAAGTTTGAGACAACTTTTTCGGTTCAGTTTTTTGTAACTAACAACTAAACTTTAACAGCGATTTCCCAAAAACCATTTCTGTCATATAGAACACAATAACTTGCGAACGACGATATGTATTTAAAAAAATGCTTTTGTGGACTTAATAATGCAGAAATAAATCGATATATTGTATTTAATCCTGTGTAAATATTTTTATAACTTCCTTGAATTATATGTAAATTGAAAACTTAAAACTAGTCTCTTTGACTTATGCTTTTGTTGCAATAAAAAAGCGATATGTTTTGGTTATTTTTCCATCTCTGCTACATGCCAGTGATGGGAATTGGAAATGTTGATTTCGTGCCAAATCTGCTTTTAAATAGTGCCAAAATCACTTGAATAGTGCCAAATAGTTTTATATACACATTAATACTAGTAAAAAATTAACTTTTTTATTATAAAAATTGCAAAATTGTTGCTAATCTTTAAAATACAGGCTGTAAAATTTATCATGAACGGCAATTTACGACATCGACGTCACAATATCAAAACATTGGGATTTATTTACTCGCTATAGAGAGCAATATTGTGCTACTGACAACCTATTCCGTTACCTAAGGTCTAGAAAATAACATAAATCTGCCAACAGGAGTCAGTTGTTTTCGACAACGGGCACACAAACTCCAATTTGTTGTTGTTAAACTGACGTCGATTTCGGCAAATCGAATAAGGTTAAATGCCCGATATGTATGCATCATATATTAATAATTTGTAATTATTTACAAACATTTTTTACGTTATATTAACGATTCTAAAGAACATACTTAAATACTATAATAAGCCTAAACTAATTTAAATGATAAAATAACTTTTTCTAATTAGATGTAGATATATATGTACTAAAGCGGTCCATACACTACAACAGCATGCACGCACAACAAGCGATTGAGCATTCATGCTCGAACCACACAACATACCAGCAAGCTGGTATAATATTAATTTCTTACAAAATTTCGGGAAGGGTGGTTATGAATAGTGAAACATATTTTGTTGCAATTATTATTGGTATGTTGCTAAAATTAGCAGCTATGTATAACTGAACTTCTAAAATTCTGTTTACCATTGAAAGAAATCATATTTCAACAAATTATATTACTTAAATGCATCTTTACTAAATGACAACTTTGCTCAACTGAGCTAATTTCATCATATACCACACCAGCGAGCTGGTACCATCAGCAAAATGTCAAACTCTACTTGACATCGCTACAGCAAACCGTACAATCGCACAAAATGCCTATACACGACCCAACCGCTGGCACAAACACTTGATTGTGCATTCATGCTGTTGTGGTGTATGGGCCCCTTAAGTGACAATTATAGTTTTTGCTTTTTTATGGTTAATATATTATCGAGTTGTACAAATTCGTGCATTTTCAATATATTAATAGTTTTTAGCTATTTATTTTAATTAAACAAAGATTCTGTCGGAATAGTAGAATTTGTATAGCTTTCTTTTATGGTTCATAATTTTATATGTATTACGATTATAACAAGATTTATTGTTAGACTTCAAAAATCTTTACCATATATTAAAGATGCTAAAGCTTATAAATAATTTCAGTCCATTTAGCGTTTTACTTTTTATCAAATTTCGAACTTAAAATATACTTTCCACGCTTGATGAAGAGTAGATAATAAAAAGTATACCTTGAACGATTCGATAAATATTACTTAAAAATTGTTCATTGAAACTATTGTTTACGTATCCATGTCTTCCAAAAACTCACTGACATTTAAGTTCTTGAATTTTTTAACCGCCAGTTCACAGAAGCCATGTGAAAATTCTCGTCTGCCTATTTATATTCAAAACAAAAACAAAGCACTCAAATTTGTTTTTGTTTTCATTATAAATAGACAGCCGAGAATATTTACATGGTTTCTATAAACTGGCAGTAAATCTTCAAAGTCTAATATGGATCTGTATTCACTTTTAATTTTTTCACGTTTTTTATTTCGTTTAGAAGCATTTTTTTATCAAAAGGAACAGTATTATTTGTGTCTCCACTTAGAACATATTGTGGCACATACTTTGGAAAGCAATTCAAATAATAGTCCTTGAAGTTATATTTAGTTTTCAAATATGACACAAAACAAATATAAGAAGAATTTAATTCTGTTTTTGAATTCTACAACTTTATGCTGGGAAAACTAGTTTTTGATTATTATTAGTTCAATTTCAGGAAGATGGTGAGAATTTCGATCTATATTGTCAACATAAAGATCATTTAATATATTTTTTGTTCAAAAAATGTTGACATAAATGACGAAATAAAAAAGCTTCTTTAAAATGACGAAATAAAAAAGCTTCTTTAAAATTAAATGTAGTTTCACATTTTTACATTGCATTTCGATAACTTACCATTTCAAGGACAAAATAATTAATTTAAATAATTTTAATTTGTAAAACTTTTCATAAGTTAAAATTCTTGTATAAAAAAATAATTAATATTTAATTTAACATTAAATTTAAAATTTTATAAATAATTTATAAATATATAAATACATACATTTTGCTTACATTATCCGTTAAACTATTTAATATGAATAAGGTTTTATCATTGCATTATGACTGAATCTATATAAGTATATAAGACTATATCTGAAACAACTTGACGGGACAACCAACGGTTTGGGGAATACTTAAGAATTTCATAAATTTCAGAATTGAAATATTTCTAAAAATTTATAAAATTATCTCTACGACATTAGGTGTTAAAAACAAATTTATATATTTAATTTAATAGATCGTCAATGTCTCTGGACAAACCGTTACCTTCAACTATCAGAACCGAACCGAATCCTAGTTTTCATTACTTAGAAACGTAAAAAGTACAAGAAAGATACTTATTAATGCAATAAGAAAAGTTTCCATATTTAATAGGCAAAAAGTGCCAGGCAACATCCAATAGTGCCAAAAATGGCACAATTGTGCCACATTTCCCATCACTGCTACATACGAGTATTTAACAAAAGAATATACTGAATTCATTTTTTATGCGCCTAAAATTATGCTTTTGAAATTTTTCATAGTTTTCTTCTTATTTTAAACATTCTTACTGTAATGAATTTGTTAAAAGTTTGAACAATAGAGTCTTAAATTTGTGGCCATAAACTATTTGCATAAAAATGCACTCACAGCATGTAAGCTCATCTCTACAGGCACACAAACACACACACACATACACACACACACACATGCACACACACACATGCACACACACATGCAACCACACACATACATATGTAGTAGTCTATTGCAGGGATGATAAAGTTGGTACAATTGTACTTTTTTTGGTACAATTCAAACCCTAAAAGTACGTTGGTACCCCCGTGACTCATTTGGTACTATTTGAAAAATTTTCGAGACTATACCTTGTTTTTTCACACAAAAAATAAATCGGGATCATTATTTTAACCTGGCTAACAAAATTCACTCCCGAAAATGTTAGTAGTATCGTAACTTTCCTATTAAGAAATATTCCTAAAGAAAATGGAAATTATGATAGTATAAATAGCGACCTTCGAGCTTTGAAAAATTAACTGGATGAGCTCAGTTTTCCGTACCTTTCAAAAGTTATCAGGAGAATATTGTCAATTCCACATTCATCAGCGATTGTGGAAAGAGTATTTTCATAATCGAAACGAAGACTCGAAAGCCTAATACTAACAAAAGACTTATTGAAAGAACCTACTAACTCGTATGAATTGAATTTTTCAGTGATTCCAATACCTTTCACACAAATAAAAATCGCCACAAAAATTTATTACAATAGTTTAAAAAATAACGCTTTTACAATTAGATGTTCAAAAATTACACAAATAATATTACAGTTTCTATTGTGCTTTTACCTTACCCTGTAAAATAACAATTATTTTATTTGGGGCATTTCTACTTGAGACCAACGATATGTATTTACTGCCTCTTCCACTATGTCGAAAGAAACCCCCTGCAAAAGAAGACTACTGTCACGAATTCTAAAAATTTTTAATTTTTATGTTAATGATGCAGATTAATTTTCACATCCAAGGCAAATTCATATAAGGTACACTCACGTCAAATTTTTGAATTCGCTTTTAGTATTTTATATACTTGGGATGTCAAAAAAAGCTGTTGTGGTTTAGAAAAAAAAAGTATTTTTTACCCTTTTGTTATAAAAATTAATAAACAGAAAAATAAAGATAAAGAAACTTGAAAAAAGTATTTTACGTGTCCACCAAACCATAGTGTTGCTGTCCGGAATTGCATTAAGTTGGTATGGGTATTAAAAATATGCTGAAGAAGCCCTCGGAATAAGTTAATACCGAATATGAACAGCCTGCTGCAACGGTTCTATCCTTATTGGCCTTAAAGCAATTGAAAGCTTCGATACTTTTTGTTATACCTTTTAATAAGGGTCTAAGTGGGTGCAAATCGCTAAGCAGATGGTTTGTAAATTCCTCTATGCAATAGTTGTGGTTTTATGTACACCAGGCAGAGAAATGGATAATAATTTAAAAATAAAAGGCATGGAACGTTTATCTATAAGTAAGTACACAAAGGCAAAAAGTATCTGATTATATGTATGTATATATAAATAAATGTATTATGCATTTTCAGTTTTTTAGGTTGTATAATGTATGGCCTGTAAAATGGGAACAAACTTTGCAATTTCAGTTATGGAGAAAGTTGAGGCAAAATCATTACCATATAGATGCTGAATATAGTACTTATACATACATACATACATATGTATGTATATAGTTTTAAAAGTGCTTTTTTAATAAAATTCCCTTATGTGTAACACAGAAATATTTTAGTGCAACTTAAAATCATCTTTTCGTAATTTTTGTTTTTTTATTTTTTTTATTTAAAAATTAATTTTTATTTTTTTATTTTTACAAATAAAAAATACAAGTGATGAACCAAATAATAAATTGTTGTTTAAGTGCGAATGTCTACCTTGTTCCATTACGCGAATACGATGCACAAAAGCAGAACCTTAATTTTTGTGGGAGTTCTTAACAATTCGTTTTAACACCCGTTTCCTGTTGAAAGGGAGAAAATAAGCTTATTACACACACAAACACAATTATTATTTTTAATTCCTTACTCGCATCCAGCACAGTCAAAATACAAAAATTACACAATTAATAAATAGTTTCTTCTTTTTCACAATTTTATGGTTTCAATTTAAATTTAAAAACAATATGTGCTGACAATATACATATGTATGTATGTATGTAAATAATTTTTGACATCCCAAGTATACAAATGTATAAGAAGCAAAAAATAGTCACCTGGGGACAAATTACGGCACTCGTTATCGAACGAAATTGCGAAACATTTCCATATAAACTCTAGTGAAATATTTCGCAATTTCGTTCGATAACGAGTGCCGAAATTTGCCCCCTGAGCCGTCAAGGTCACCTGTTATTAATTCGCCTTGTTTCACATCGTTCTTTTTTTTTTAAATCAAACACAAAATTTGAAAACTTTAAATTTGTGTTCTGGCAAACTAGTTTTTTTGAGTTATGACGTTATATGAGTAAATGGCCGACATGTTCTGAAAATATAATAAAAAAAAGTTAAAACCCAAAAAACGAGTTTAGTACTATTGGGGTCGGAAAAGTACGATTTTAAAAGGTAATTGGTACGAAATTGGTTTTCGAATTTATCATCCCTGGTCTATTGATTAACACCTTTTTTTGCCATACTTTTGTATTATTATCTTTTTTTCTCTAAACAAATGTTCTCAATTTTCTCTTTTTGGTTATAAAACATTATCATTTGCCATTTAAGTTGGGAAATCTATGAGGAAATAAAAATCTAATGTTAAATAATTTCCAATTTTTTTTTTATATTCCTAAATAAGGGCAAAATGAAATTGTTAGTAAAGTATCCAAGACTAAGATGACGCTCATACCCCTAAGAAATGGGAGGCAACTCAATGGTATATTTAAATACTTCTTTTTTTTCCTACTATAAAGTGCTTGTGTCGTAGAAGCAAAGAACATTTAAAAGTTATTTTCAATAGTCTTGAAACTATAAATTCTCAGCCAATTTGTACGCATTTAAAGTGTTCTTTTGTGTGAGAATACGATTATTAAAGTGTTGTTTGTTATAGATTTCTAAGAGTGTATATGTAAGTGTGTGTATTTTAATATCTTTTTAAGTATTGGTGTGTAGTCAATACATATGTATGTTTGTATGTGTATAATATTATAATATACATATATTTATTGCTTTGGGTGTTCCCTGGCTCTGCATATTCTTTAAAATGCTCTTGTTAAATATAAACACTTCAGTTTTATAGTTGTTCTTGCAGGAGAATAATATTTAAATACGTTTTTAAGGATTTACATAGCCTTACAACTTTTTTGGAATGTAGTTGAAAGTTTAATCGAAATCCTAGAAATTTATTGGTTTCTTAAGTTTGTTTTAACCCAAAGAAGGTATACATTTTTATATTCATAAGCAATTGTGCGGTAAATATTTCTAGGATAAAAATGTGAAATTTATTTTATTGAATATTAAGTTTATTACAAAGCTTTTACAAAAGTTTAAGTAAGTAAATGCTTTCGTCTCTTGGCCAAGTCAGTAGATTTCTATAGACATAAAACTGGGGAATGCTGTAAACAGTCATTAACACACAAAGTTGGATCTGGCTCTCACCCACATTAAGTTTTCTTGCTCAAGTTTTGTAACAGCCAGCCCTATGGGATGTTGTGTATCATATTTAAAGATATTTCGATCCAGGAATTTATAGCCTAGCTACATACATTTATATAGAAGACACTTTCAAGAATATTTCTTTCTAGAATCTTATTGATTTCTTAAGCACCTTGGACTTGGATCAAGGAATAACCACTTGCCGAAATGCACGATCAATAATAGGGCGAAACAATCTTTGTTGCAAATAATTTCAATAAGTTTTTAGAAAATATGGAAGCATGCAGAAGTTCTGGCTATGGCGTTGGCCTTGAAACATTAAGTGGGTCTTAAGTATTTCTTGTTTTTTTTTAGGGTTCCGTATACCAAAGGTGAAAATGCACCCTACTGTTTTCGCTACGCTGTCCGCACTGTCCGCCTGTCAGGCTGTTTTCTCGAGAACCGTAACAGCTACGAAACTAAAATTCTCACATAATATATAAAACCTTGGCCGTTACAACAAATATCTGACAGTTAAAAACTAACCCCCTTATGCAAAAAAATATTTTACTTTAGCTTTAAGGTTCACAGTAGTTGATAAGCACTTTAAGGCTAACATAGCTTTATTAAAAAATCATATGCAAAAGACAACTTTAAATATTTTGTGATTTAATAATAAATACTGGTAACACCACCGTGTTCAACAACCACTTCACAGCTTATGATGTACAAAATTGAATACAATTTCATTCGGGTATTCAAATATTTTTTTTAGTTTATTAAATAAATTTTTATTATCTTGAAGTAAAGCAACCTAATTTAAAAAATATGAGCTTCTGACTTAATAGGAAAACAGATAAACACAACCATGAAGTAAAAGTAAAAAAATGTGAAAAATTATCACAATTTGTTTTATTCGAATGAAACGAGTATTTGAATATCCAGCTTTTTTCGATTTGTTTTGATTGTATGTACATCACTAAAACATTTTTGTATAATTGTATTTATTTTAATATTTTTTTTATGGATTTTGCTATGTATTTCGAAGCAGTTGGATAATTTGGTGATGTTTCCCATTACATGACAGAAATAATAAATTTAAGATAAGAGCAGGCACTTCTAGCTTCATTTTCAGATGTAACATGAATCAGTATGTGCTATATTAGTAAAAATATTTGAGGTACAGAGTACACATTTTGGAAATATCAACTTAAAGTAGTCTTAACAAACGTGCGTGCCTACTTTATAATTTTTATACAATATTTTTTTTAGAATACAACTTTACTTAACATTGCTTGGTAAAGCTTTATTAAGTTTTTTTTGCATAAGACCCTAAATGGTGTTCTAAAGCGAACAACGAAACATGTTGAAATCCTAACGTAATATACAGACACTAGAATTTTTGAAATTTAGTGTATTTTTAATGCAGACTACACCAGTTAACACTGAAATTTAAAAAAAAAATTTAAATTGGCTATCAGTTAATGTAATTTTAACAATTACTGTATATTGGAAACTGTAAGAGACAAACTCTTAAAATTTTCGAAACAGCTAAAACTAAATCCCAAAATAAAAAAATCGCAAAAAACGGAAAAAATCGCCAAAAAGAAAATATCTCAAAAAACCGAAAAAATCGCCCAAACAAAAAAAAAAAAAAAACAGAAAACTAAAAAAAAAATCGCAAAAACCCGAACAAAATCGCAAAAAAGAGAAAACTAAAATAAATAGCAAAAAAACTGAAAAAATCTCCAAAAAGTGAAAAAAACGCCAAAACTAAGAAAAAGAATAAATACTTGACCGGGTACTAATCTTTTTTAATCTCTGCATCAGGTGAGTTACTCGATTATATATGCAAAAGTTCGTATAACATCTATTACATATCGCTCATTTACTCAACTAAAGTTTATCTTTTCCCACATTTTTTCATTTCCCGGGAAAGCGGGAACGGCTTTTAGGTTTCCCGGGAATCCCCGCCCAATGCAAAAAAAAATATAAAATATTTTTTAATTTAATGTTTTTCAACAAAAAACTAATTATAATTCATGAGATCGATGAAATAATAACGTTTTATAAACACATTATGTCGGGTGGTTATTGGTTTGCCGCACAGTGTATTTAAAATACATTATTACTGCCGCAAACCAATAACCACCCGACGAATAGTAAATAAAAAAAAAAATAATACTGATTCAGTTTTTTATATTATAGTAATGCATAAATACCAATATAAGTAAATGCAAATGCAAATTCATTGATATAACGCAAAAACAAAACAAATTATATTATTAAAAAATATTACAAAATACAGGGTGGGCCGGCCAAAAGAAATTTGGAAATAGTACTTTAGTACAGAATAAACATTAATAGAATCGATCTTTTTACCAATGAGAATATGTAATTATTTTATAAGTTTTCTTTTATTTCATTGAGCATTTCTGTTTTTACTTTTACGAATTCTTGTAAAATTAAATTTTGAATATCGCGTTCCGCTTTTGGCAAATAAAGGCCTCTAACTAGCACTTCCACTATGTCGAAAGAAAAACTTTGCGAAGGAAACATAGTCGCTCGAATTCTAATATATTTTAATTCCACTATGTCGTCAGCTTTCTTTCGCTTGTAATTATGCATGGCATTTTTTTTTATTATATGTGTATAAATTAAAGTAGTGCCAATTGTATATTTCAAGTATTTTTAGCGATTTTTTTTAAATTTACTAACAATTACATGAAAATAAATACAACCATATTGAACAACGAAAAAGAATTCAACAAAATAGTCACACTGCAACAGCTTGTTATTAATATCAATATAATAATCAAAACAAAAGTGTTCAATAATATTTTGATGAATATTTTATGACTTTTCTCTATAAATAAAAAATAAATTAAAGAAATGTGAATCAAAATAATAATAATGTGATAAAATAATAATTTTACAAACTTTATTGAATTGTTTGCAAATAAATTTTCCTACATAAAAGCAAAATAGCAAGTGATTGATTTTGACATATCGGTATGTTCTGCATTCCACGTGAAATTAAAACGAGTGGAATTGCCATAGCATTGTTGTTATAATAACATATTTCCAACAACAATTTTATGGAAATTCCACTTGTTTTAATTTCACGTGGAATGCAGAACATACCCGATAGTGTTCGCTTTGTTGACGACTCATTCGAATTGAAGGCATGAAAATCTGTATGAAAACACTTACGTTTTCTTGCAACTTGTCGTTCAAGTCAATGTTCGTACAAAAGTAAGATAGAGAAATAGAAATCAGTTTTCTTTCGTTTAGAATGTTAATGAAGACCTTCTTTCGAAATAGTGGAAGAGGCAGTAAGTCTCAGAGCACATGTGTACCAGATGTTAACTCGGCCTCAGTTGTTGTATAGTTTTAGCTATTTTGCTACATACAAACTAAAGTTTCCATAACAAAATAAATTTCTCGGGATTTCTTTCCTGAAGAATCCCGTCTGAAAAACACTAGTCATAACCCAACAACAAAAAAAATTAATTTTTGTCTTAACGATGCAGATTTAATCTTCATATTGTTTAAAATTTTCATACAAATATCTTGTTTACTCAACTTTTGAAAGCAAAATAAAATTTTCTTTTTCCAGTAAAGCAGCCCATACACGATTCAATTCAATTTTCAATTGAGTCGGTTGTTGTCCAAATCAAAGCGTGTATGGCTTTGTCAATTGATTAGTTTGGCAGTTGTCGAGCTGGTTGAAGAAAAATCAAAAGATTTTGATTTTTCATGTTGACTAGTAAATCTTTCAATTCGATTGTGCTGTGTGTGACCGAGTCTCTTGATTTGCTGTCAGAATTTATGTTTGTAGCTTTATTTTGTATAGAAAAAGTTATGTATTTTTAAAATTTTATTTAATTTCACCGAATTCTAAATAAAAAATATTAAAATTAATGAATAAAAGCAATAGAAGTTTTAAATTTTAAATTTTTTAATTGTGAAAAAAATATAAATTTGAATGAAAATCTTTCAATTCAGTTTATGAAATTTGTGGCCAAGAATCAATTCAATTGAAAGACTCAATTCACAATTGAATTGAAACGTGTATGGGGTGCTTAAGTTGTGGGTAAATTGAAAACTTAAATTCGTTTTCTAGCAAACTAGTTTTTTGGGTTATGACATTGTATCCTTACGGAAACCTTTGACATATATATCAAATATTAGCTGCTCTGTTCTTAGAAACCGTAAGAGGAACACTTTTGAAATTTTGAAAAACGCTAAAACTAAAAACTTCCAAACAAATTGCCAAAATAAAAAAAATCGCCAAAAACCGAAAAAAGCGTCAAAAGTAAAAGAAATCTCTTAAATTAAAATAAATCGCCAAAAACCTAAAAAATCGCCATAAAGTTAAAAAAACCCTATACTAAACAAACGTTAAAAATAAAAGTTTACCCTGTGCTTTTTTTAAATGTCTTCATCAGGTAAAATATTGGATCATATAGGCTAAAGTTCGTATAGTAGTACATATGTAGTGTCCGTACGGAAACTTTAGTGTGTGAGTCAAAGTCGCACTGAATTTATTTATATATCAAATATCAGCTGTTATAGTAAATTTTTTTAAAGTTTAAAAACATTCACTCTCGTTTGCAAATATATAGCGTCCGCCATGTAACGTTTTTTTTCAACTAGTGCTTATTTCGTGAATGGTAACACTTAGCTCATGTCTGATTTGACAGATAATTAGTTTTATCCTTCCGCTGAACGAGCCAACTGACCATCCAATGCGTTTTCGCTTCGCTAAGTGGGCCTGCGATCGACTTACAGAAAATGCCGATTTTGCCAAAAAAAAATCATCTTTTCAGATGAAGCTCATTTTGATCGTGGCGGGTATGTAAACAAGCAAAATTGTCGCACTTGGAGCACAGAAAACCCGCACGCATACATTGAAAAGCCGACGCACCCAAAACGAGTCACTGTTCGGTGCGGATTTTGGTCCAGAGGCATAATTGGGCGGGCCATTGAGCAAGGAGTGGCCGTTACAATCAATGGCGATCGTTATCGGGCCATGTTGAACGAATTTTTGTTCACAAAACTTGAAGAGGAGGATATTGGCAACATTTGGTTTCAACAGGACGGCGCCGAAGCTTCAGTAGTTTTTTTTATAGCATTTTCAAAAAAAAAGTTATCTGGCGGACCCTTTAAAATCATAATGCAGTGGGATTTAAATGAAATAAAAGGCTCGATATAAATAGGCAGTTTCAAGTCGGGCCGTGCGATTATGTTTAAATATTACATGACTCTAGAGCAAATATAGTTGAGATTAAATTCTAAAAATACCTAAATTAATTCAGTAAACATTTTTTTATACTTATATACTTATGTCGAAACTGTGCTCATGGAAAGATCCACACAATTTTTCATTTGGGCAATTAGGCGAATTTGTTTTTAGTTGATAAATAAGGATCCAAGTAGTTATCGGTCTACCCGATAGAGCATTCTTCATATATTTCTGGTGACTTGGACCGGTTTTTAGGTCTTAGGTCAATGTAAATAAAATTACAAAATTATTAGGCTATCTGAACATCCACATGTTTGGATTATTTTCTCTTCTGTAATTATTACAATTTTTCGCAATAAGCCTTCTTATGCACAAAATCTTTAACATTTGAAGGTTAATAAAAAAGTTCATTTACAAATTTTTGTATTGTTTTCTTTTACAAAAAGTTATTTTTATGTTCTTATAAAAAGGTATTATCTATCAAGTTGAATGTCTTAAAAAAAAAAAAACACAACAAAAAGCAACAACAAAAAGCAACTGGCATTTTTAAAAAGATAAAGAAGGAGTATTATATCCATTATATTCACTTACCCATTCTTAACATGACCTACGACTTGTTCAATGACTGCTGGCGAAACTAATAACGATAAAATTGTTCGATTGTTGGTCTTGCCTTTTATCTGCAATAACAAAAGATAACAAGAAGGTAAAAAGATTTCAGAAGCATTTATCCCAATAAGCACTCAAAAAATTAAAATTCAAGCACTCGAAATTTAACTGGAAACAAAGCTGAATTCAAGCATTTTTTTCAAGTAATTTTCAAGTTTGAAAATATTTTTAAATAAAAAATCAAACAACATACATATATGCTCAAACCTTGTAAAATACGTAATTTATTTATTATTAAAACAGAAATTGTGGTGAATATATACCAAAAAAAGAAAAAAAAAAAATAAATAAATAAATAAAAGTGAATTTGGAAAACAGAGGTGAGTAAAACGTGAAAACAATAGCGAAGGCAGATGTGCAGAAAATAATTATTAGAAAACAAAGGAATTGCATTTTGCTTTCCATTTTAAAAGCCCTGTTTTTGCAGCTTGAAATACACTTGAATTCAATTGTAATACAAGGTTGAATTACAGTATAATTCAAGGCTTGAATTAAACTGTACTACAACTGAATTGTTCGCATTGAGTTCAAGTTCCCTTTTCACTGGAGAATGCTATTGAATAAAAGTGTGAATCAAGCATAATTCAACACTTGACAATTGATTGTGTGGCTTGACTAACACTTGCTTTACACTTGATTTCAAGCAAAATTGCTTATTGGGATGTATGTACATGCCAGAAATTTTGTAAAAATTGTTGTAAAGTTTTACAAAAAAAAAAAAAAAAAAAACTTATAGTTTGGCTCATCATGTCGAAAGAAAATATTCGTTTTACCTCGTGACCCACCCTGTTAAATTTTAATATATTTATGCCAAGGCGAATAAATAACCAAGTGATGAGACGAAATATCAAGCTTTATTTATATATTTTCTATTTAGTTCATTTTGGTTTGCTTACAACGAAACCTGGTTATAACGAACGCTGTGAAAATTCGAACAAATTATTCTTTTAAAATGTTAGGTATAAAAAATACATTGAATTTAAATACAGACATATCGTCAGCGGATATGCTAAACCAAGTAGCTGGCAAAAAAATAAAAAATCATAAAAATCAGCCGAATTGAAAACGAAAATAAAGAAATGTTACTTCAGTCACTGGAATATTTTTTTAAATTGTTTTTCTCTCCTATAAAATTTAAAATAATTCGGCAAAACAAATCGACTTCAATGTAAAGAACTCATAGAAGAGGATAAGAGGAAGCACGTAAAATATAAAATTAAATTTTAATGGGCGTGCCTACACCCATTATGTGTTTTTCAAAGCTGAGGGTGTGTGTTTAGTCTTGTAAAAATCAGTAACGTAGAACCACTTAAAATTAGATATTAAATTTAATTGGGCGTGGCTCTGTCCATTTTTTTAAATGGAGGATTGTGTCCAATTTAGAGCTCAAGGTGCGTGGTATGTTTCTTAAAAATTGGTTAGGTAGAACCGCTTGAAATATTATAATAAATATTAATGGGCGCAACCTCGCCCATTTTTTCAACTTTCAAATTGTGTAATTACAAGAACCAAAGGTGTTTTATACGTTTCGCAGCAATCAAATGAGTAGAATATCATAAAATTACATAAAAAAATTTACAATGTGACAAACAAAAAAAGAATGTTTACAATAGGTCACGCGATTGAGCACCGCTGAACTATTTCTTGTGAATTTATACCAAAATTTTGGTCTACGTCAAAAACACACTCATAAATAATGCCAGCGAAGACAACACTACTGTAAAAAGTGCTTTAAAATTAGGTTTATCGATTGAACTTCCTTCGAAAAGCCTGGTACATTTATACTAAAACTGAACGTTTCCACAATGAGTTTTACGTCAACACATTCTAGACATTTTCTTCATTCTATGCGTTCATATAGAACGCATAGAATATGCGTTCATATAGAACGGATAGCATTGATAAGAAAATAAAACTTGGCATCACTAATATTGATTCTGCGTTTAGCACTAAAACATTTGGAAGGGAAACATTTAGTTTGGTGGCAACACGCTTTAGTCACATATTCTTTGCTACATATATGTATATATATATATATGTACATACTTATGTGTAATATTGGAATGTTGCCGGCGGAATTTTTGCCTGTCGCGAATTCCAGATGTTTTCCTTCGAAATGTTTCGCCCGCCTAAGCTCGGACTAACAAAAGTGGAAACACAGTTTGTATACTACGTGAGAAAAGTGCGAAAGAGAGAAAAACCATATATACACCTCTTGCCATCCCAGAGCTACCATCTTCCCTGAGGTAGGAGGGGAAAACCCCTAAATGTAAATGTTGTCAAGCATAGCCATAATATTCCATCACGTCTCTTTCAAATCATGCAATTAAAAGTGCAATTAGACATCACATGGCCATAATGCCATAACCAAACCACGCTCGCGATATGGCAAGTCACCTATAATTAAATACAGTGTTGCCCATTAGTTTGGTTCGAGCAGCTGTTTTCCATGGCTATGGTTATGTCACGTCTTATTGCACCTTAAAAACAAGTATATCTTAACATAATTTTTTGCCAAAACATTCTAAAATATATTCAAAGGAATTTTTTTCTCATTGGCCACTTACCTCTGTTAGTGTCTTTTTAACATCTTTCATGCGCGCATTTAGATCTTTGCCAACAATTTCTGGCCATAGTTTGCGATTTAGAGAATTGTGCAACAATGGTTGCAATATTTCATCAAATAACACGGCCAATGTTTCAATTTTACTGTGTAGGGGAAAATCACCGTATATAATTTCGCTTCGATAGTTGTCTCTGGTTAAGACGATGTGCAGTTGACGTTTCAAAAAATATATACATTTGCCACGCGGTACACCATCCAGTGTGGAGAAACTGCTTGAGGGTGGTGGTAACGGAGACAACAAAGTTGTGCAGGCTGTCATAGCAGCTGCGGCAGCTACTGTGGCTATAGCCGCTGATGAGATAGATGTTAGAGACTTATTATTGCTAAGAATTCCCTTCTCCTCGCCTGCTGTTATAGCTTTTGGCAGTACTATGGCGTAATTATGCTGATACAAATCGTTTATTGAATTTTTTGGTACTAAATGTCCAGCCGGGTTGAGTGTCATAACAAGTAGACGTCTTTGTGGGTTGTTCAGCCAGTCCAACAAAATGGGCTGGAAAATTAAATTGAACGAACAAGATAAAAAAAAGAATAAAAATGTATCCCTTACTATCACAAACAAGATTATAAATATCATTAGCAATATTTTTGTTTTACTCAAGGCGGCGGCTGTGTTGTTGGAAAAGAGCACAAAAACAGCAACCTTTTGGGTAATTGATTGTAAATTTGTTAGTTTCTCTGGAAAAGTGGAGAATATTCTTTGGGGCATATTTTTATATTTATGAGTTAACTAGTGTTTTATCACAAGCACAAGCTGTGCTCAGGCATAAATTTTTATAAAAAAAATAAATACTACAAGATATATTAAAAAGAAGGGGTTTTTCTAAAAACCAGCTAGAACTTTAAATAAATAAAAAATAACACATAAAATCGATTTCAAGTGGACCAATTTCACTGTGAGCCGCTGTACTCGTATGTGTAATTGACAATTTTGTTTAATATTTAATTGCATGCATGTATTAAAATATTTATGGTGTATTATTTTTTAGCCTTGTTTGTACAATATGCTTAAGAATTTAAATGCATAATAATTTAAATATTAATTTCTCGGCTGTCATATTTTTTTATATGAATTATGTTGTTGTTATGCCTATTTGTGGCTTGAAATACGATTCTGAACTACAATTCTTTAGTTTATTTATGCGTTTTTTCCCTTTTAATCCAATTGTTTTCGAATGAATTGAGTTTATTAATTAAATAAAAACAATTTAAACACATTAAACAGCATGTAGCACAATAGACTATACGAACACGCCTTCAAATGAAGCTAGCTGCAATTGTCGCCTTGTAGCCAGCTGCTTTATTTTATTTTATTTTTTGTTGGAAAAAAACTCATCATCATAAACAGCTGATATTCAAGTATTAATACATATTTCAAATATTTCACATTTATAAAAATAGGATTACTCTTTTAAAATGTACTTATAAATGGTTAGTCGTTTAGGGGCCGTTCACATGTTATTTAACGCATTTTTTTCCCGATTTCTAATCCCCTCCCCCTAGTAAGGGATCGTAACAAAACTGAATGAATGTATTTCATTCATTCAATTCAATTAAATAAATAAATGAAAGCAAACATATGTATGTATTTTTGTACGAAATTAGTAATTTTTTTCAGTTACGTAATATTTTTAAAAACCCCCTCTCCCAACCTTAACAACTTGTAACAAAATATACTTGTATCGAACTCTTTCAGTAGCTCATTTTTGACACAAACCAATGATCAAACCCATGTAACTTAAATGCGTTTGATCATAGGTGTAATCTTCGTCTAGGCCTTTTTCTTTAAGGCCTTCCTATATTAAGTTAACGATATGTAATATGCTAAAAATATTTGAATTTGTCTGAACGTGGCAGTGGAATGCTCCATGTGTAATCTATTTTTGATATATTGAAGTCGGTAGCCTGCTGTGGTGAATGTGTTTAATGCATAATATTGAATATATAAACAATCTACTGATGCGGCTTATATTCCCAATTGTTATAAACTGTATTAAAGTTTTAGGTGCGAAATTATGTATTGTTTGCTTAATGCTTATTTTAAATAAAATTTTTTTCCAATTAACCAAGAAATAAATAATTGCTTACACATATATATTAGAGACCTGCGTAAACAGTATTTTTTAAAACGTATTCTCGCGACATGTATTATACTAAAACAATAATAAATGCTCTCATATAATAAGCGAAGCAAGATGGATGCATGGTGTTTGTGTATATAAGTGTTAACAAGCGATGTCGCTAATACTTTTTGTTCATAATAAACAATCAAAAGAAGCAGTGTTGATGAGTGTATGCTTGTTATTTTGCATACTGTATGTTTGAGTATGTGTGTGTAAGATGTAGAGGGTAAGCTATTATTATGTGTTTAAGCGCATACACACAGAGAAAACAGATTCGTTGTGACAACCGAATTTGTTGCCAATTGAATTTTGGCGGTTGCAGCAACTATCATAGAATTCTGCTATAGCGACTGAAATTTTCTTGTGGTACCACTATATTTTAATTATAACCCTCAACCCAATAGTTGCAGCAACAGAAAAAATTGGTTGACAGTATGGAATTTGAAATAAATGTTATTCTTGCTACCGAAAATTTTGTTAATATAATTAAAACAATATCATAATTGGTACCTGTAAAAGAAAAATTGGCCTTCCTTGCTGAAATAAAAATAAACAATAAACGCAAATAAAAATACACAATTTAAGAAATTTATTATTTGACATATTGTCATAAGTTTATTTTAATTGAAATTTATTTCCTAATGGTGAAGCATGTCTATATACATTCCTTCAACCACACATTTTGAAAAGCCACAAACCTGTTATCTTATGCCCAGACTTTCAAAAACCATTTGAGAATTCACAAATCATAATATCCTTGAAAGTCACAAAAGTTAATTTTTCAATTTGCTGCTATAAACTATGATAGTAAACACAACCTCTAGTTAGTTAGAGCAACTGATTGAAAGTTTTTATTTTAATTTTAATATAGAACGACAATTTCTTAGTTGCTAATATCAAAAGTTGGTAGTAAAATCCAATTCGTAATATTTTATTCGGTTGGGTTAACCAATCAGTTAATTAGTCATGACAAAAGCATACGCTCGGTTGATGCAATCAATTTAATTATTGTCACAATCATATTTTTGTTACAATTATGCCCTTATCGCAATGAACATGGATTGTTTTTTGAATTAACAGAAAATTGATAGCGTGAACTGAAATATAGTTAATGCAAATGATATTTTATTGGACTAACCGTTTTCCAACCAATCTTTTTTCTGGATGCAACTAATGGCAATGCACGTGTGTGCGTGTGTGTGCAGAAAAATAAAAAATCATACACACATACATGCATGACGTTTGTATACGCGCCCATGCGTAGAAAGAAGCAAGCATCACAAATTCTTCTGTAACGAAGTATTTTCTTTTTTAATCCAATACCGCAATAACTGAAACAAATGTCTTGCCAAAAGTTTTGTTTAGCATTTCTTTTAAAAGATTTCGCTGTAGTAAAGCATTTGAAAAATCCCTCATGTTTTAAAAGTTCTTATAAATGGTCTTGTGCAGAACTTTAATATATATGCATGTATGTTTCTATCATATAAAACACATGTTCAGTCTATTTGATCAAATTACCACGGGCTGACATAGCCTTCAATAAGACTTCAAATTATCAATTTTTTTTTTATCTGTTCATGCAACGTTCCGCGAGCCTTGCGAAAAAATTATAACGATAAGTCTCATCAAAAGTTGTTCACACTGACATGTCAAAATTTCCGATTGAAAAATATATACCTGCCGTGTGAAAGCATTAAAACTTTGTAACTTTAAAAGTCTGGCGGCAATTTTAGATGATCAAATTTTAATTAGAGCGCGTTCTACTTTGATCGGACAAAGCATCCGAAAAACAGGCAAAAATACATATAAAGAAGAAGTTGTGTCAAATGTAACTAAACATGTACTTTCGAAAGTCTATAAATTGGTGATTTTGGCAAACATACAATCCCAGCAAAAAATTAAAAAAAAAGTAATCGGGCTTGGAATTAAGCATTTCTGGTGGAAGCTCTTCCCTACTGGATTACCAACTTAATGATTTTAACAAGGCGTGAAACTAAAATAATCGATTTTTGAGAAGCACTTTTTTCATTTGTCACTTACTTTTTTCATTTCACGTAATCTATGAAATCTAAAATAATCATTCTCCTCATTTATCAACTTGTACAACATTTTTTTTTAGTCATAATATAAGTCATTATATGGCAATTAGTTCTAATTTTTGCTGGGATGTTACATATGAGTCTTCTAGCTGACAAGTCAGATGTAAAATACATGGCGTGTGACATCCCTTTTGTGTTTTTTTTTTTTTTTTTTTTTGCAAAAACAAAGAAACAAGTAATGGTTTATTGGGTTATGTCGACGACATCAACAGCAATTTATTGTTTGCAAAAAAAATTAATCAAAGCAATATTCAATAAATTATTTTAAACAATAGAGAGCATTGAGGCTTTTACATTGTTGGTATTTTAATACAAATATTGTGGTGCCATGTGTGCATTTTTTGTATGCCTTAAATTACATTTACCTGATACTCCTGGGTGGCCATCATTTTAAGCCATTTATCATGCTTAACTCGTAAACTGGTTAACGTATAACTTGTTATAAACTCTAATCTGGCATCATTTGACAAGGACATACAACCAGCTTCACTCGGCAGGATGCTGTCGCCGGCGGTAGTAGTGCTGCTACTGACGCAATTTCCTTTTGAATTGGTGTTGGTGCTGGTGTTGATGTTTAGGGGGCTGCTGTTGGTATTCATGGCAAGAGGACTGTGTGCCTCTTCCCCTGTTGTATTTGCAGGAATTTCATTCATTTATTAAAATCTTCTCAAAATTTGCTTAGTTTTTGCGTTGTTGTTTTATTAAGTTTGGAACTTAAATTAAAGTGTTATTTCCTCCGTTTCACGAGTTTGCAACGAACGTCTTTGCTAAAGCTTTCAGCACAAGTGAACAAGGGGTTTTAACTTGGTAATAAATGACCCCGGCTGTAGAAAGCATTTGAAACACTAAAGTGCCCATTAAAAGAAAATTAAAACACACAAAAAAAAAAGAAAAACAAAATGGAAAATGTTTGCTGTGTTGGTGTCAGTGTTTTAGGGGAATATGGCATACAACTGCACACACATCTGAAAACATTAGTCACACACACATACATACACTCACGTAAAATGTGCATTCAATAATATCGATCAAACTTCAAACTTTCTAATGCAAATTAAAAATTTATACGTTGAAAATTTTACATTTCCTTTCTGCCGTTCTCACATTCGCATTCCCACAAAATGGTATTAAAATAACGAGGTTAATGCTTGCCAAGAATCCCATGATGGAAGTTTTAATTCCATTTATGTACGCAGTAGGCACATACATATGTACATACATATGCAGTAAGTTGCACTCTCGATACATGCTGGTTTACATTACGTATGTACATATCGTGCCATAACCGCCAAAAAAAGCTTAAGCGACATAATTTTCGAACTTATTTTTTTGACTAAGATCGATCATTTGCGAACGTAAATAATCGATTTTCGTCAGAAAAAAACTAGGTTCAAAAAATGTGTCGGTTAAGCTTTTTTGGCGGTTATGGCTCAATATGTATGTATGTATGCAGCTTTGATTTTGGTTAGACTAATGTTGTAGACTTTGTTGGCTGATTGGAGTTTTGTTTAATTAGAAACATGTTTTGTTGCATCATAATCATCAGAGCTATCGTTCGTTGTGTCTTGTAATTTCCGTTTGTTTAAAATGTAACCGATATGATTTTGTGCATGTGCAAGTGAGCGCGCATTTGGAAATATTGTTTGCTGATTGTATTTGCAATAAAAGAAGGGAGTGTAGGTGGAGATTTATTATTTTTGGTTGCAGTGTGTGTTGCAGAGGTTATTTTTTTATTTATTTATTTAGCCAACTCAAAGTGGTGTCATATAAGTTCCATTTATCGTATTTCATGTACAAACGAAATGTGTGAGATTAAATATTTTTCTTTGAAGGGACCAAGAACTAAATGATTTATAGTCCTTCACTTTTTACATTTTTCACCAAAAATATTAAATATAGATGTATGCCTTAAGCTGGCAACTCTTTTTTTAACTGGCGACCATTTTATCAGCTGTCAAGTAATTTATTATATTTTGTTTGTTTTTTGTTTTGTTTTAACCCCCTTTGTCACATGCCAGTAATTACTTGCAAGTACTGTATATGTATTACTAACGAAAATCAGGAGAAATGTCCAAAAAAACACAAAATTTTTTTGAGTAACTACACAGCACAGTGCAAGTTCATTTTTGAAATATCGTCAACAAGTAAAATTCTAACAGAAATGTCGTTAATGTGTTTTTATATTTTTTAAGCTTGAGATCTTATTTTTTTATTATTATTTTTTATAAAAGAATTAACAAATTTTATTTATATTCCAATATTTCGTTGCCACAATGGGTAACTTCTTCAGGGAAATATGTTTGTATAATAATTGACAATGAAAAAATATTTTTTATAAAAAGGCGGTAAATCAAAAAACTCAAAAAATTATAACACGAAGTTTGTTATACATTGAAAAAATAGTATTTTAACTCAAATATACACATAACAAAAATTATTTTAAATGTTGGTGTCTCTTACAGTTTGAAAAATGTTTTACATTCTGTTATCTATTAACTAAATGTCTATAACATTGTGCAACATTTAGTGTATCTGTTCTGTAGTTTATTCGTTGTATTGATGGTACTTTTATAATATGTAACATTTAATAACATTTAATAAACTACAGAACAGATACACTAAATGTTGCACAATGTTATAGACATTTAGTTAATAGATAACAGAATGTAAAACATTTTTCAAACTGTAACAGACACCAACATTTAAAATAATTTTTGTTATGTGTTTATTTGAGTTAAAATACTATTTTTTCAATGTATAACAAACTTCATATTATAATTTTTTGAGTTTTTTGATTTACCGCCTTTTTATAAAAAATATTTTTTCATTGTCAATTATTATACAAACATATTTCCCTGAAGAAGTTACCCATTGTGGCAACGAAATATTGGAATATAAATAAAATTTGTTAATTCTTTTATAAAAAATAATAATAAAAAATAAGATCTCAAGCTTAAAAAATATAAAAACACATTAAAAACAAAAGATCGAAGAAATTTAAGCAAATATCTAAAGAAATGTCGATACTTCAACTGTTAGTGCAGTGTTACCAAGTAGTCAATATTGATCTTAAATTGTGTTGTTAATGTATTCCTTTTTTTTTAAACATTAAATTTATATTCGAACTCAGCTCTAAAATGAGCCTTTGTGTCATTTATAAATATCCTTTTTATATATCCTTTTATATATGTATATATATATATATACCTTAAAGACCAAACAACCTATCAGAAAAAATTTCAAAATTGAGTTTTTTATTTAATATTATTCCCTATATCTACGGTGACCATCCGTTCTGTATTATAAAGAACAGTACTGTATTTGATAGTCCTGTTCTGTATAAATTATTCATTGGGAAATAGCGTGCAAATGTTCTGTATTTTATTTACAGTTCAGTATTTGTTCTGTATTTTCATGACTCAAACTGCATTTCAAAACGTAACGCAGTTTCTGCACAACACTGTTTTAATCAACATTGTAAAAGTGAACTATACAAATGCCGCAGTTCTATAAAAATACAGAAACAAAATGAGTTTTGTTTCCTTAATTTTTTCTTTGAGAGCGTGTATATGAAATTTGTCTGTTTTATTGACATCTTATGTTTTAAATCTTATTTTTGATGATCCCGCTTCAGGAGCCTGGCTTTGTCAAGATACTTTATTTTATGATTATATAACGCAGACTGAGTCCCAAAAATATGTATGACTGAGGTCTTTCTCATTATTAATGAACTTAAGTTCAAAATCACACAACGTAAAAAGGAAAAATTTTTGCCTATTGCTGTTAAAAAAAACATCGTAATTGAGCTAAGCCAGAAAAATATAATTGATATGGATTAGTTTAAAGCTAATGAACGCTGATTTTATACAGATTGATTGAATACTTAAATTAATGGGATACTGCCTACCAAGAAGTTGAAACTCCTACGTGGAAAGATGTTAAATCCAGTTTTGTTTTCATTATGGATAAAATAAATGAGTTAAACATAAATGACACCGAATTATATGATGAATTAACTCTTGTTAAAAGATAAACCTCTTTAGATAAATTAAATAAATAGAATGAGAATAAAAAATCTGCAGAAGAGCGATGGGTAAAAATGTTTAAACATTTTAAATAAGGAGACATAAGTTTCCAAAATAGTTTGAAAGTTGTCGAATTCAGTTTATTTTTTATCTGGTTCTAATGCCCCAACAGAAAGAGTATTTTCTGTTTTAAATAATATATGGACAAGTAAAAAATCTTAAATGAATGAGTTTAAAGAATATATAAAAGGAAATCAATACTTGGTAAAACAAATTTATTTCACAGAAAAATACCAAAATTAAAACTATGTTTGTAGCTATTAATTTTTTGTACTGGGGGTCTACCGTGTAATTCGAAACGAAAGAAAATACTTTGTTTGCTTATAACGTGTAAATTCAACAGCATTTTCTTTCCTTTCCAATTACAGAGTTGACCGCCTGATATACGTAGCGTATGTAATTACATTGTTATGTTACTTTTAATTTTTTGGAAATTTTGCCCTTGTCAAAAAATAAAAATTTAATAAATCCATTAAATTCAATATATTTAATATGTCTGTAAGGTTGTTTGTACTTTAGTTGCTGTTTATTAAATATTTCCTTGTTCTGTATTTTGATTTAAAAATTATGGTCACCGTACCTATATCATAACGCATATATATGCCAAATTTTGAACGCCTAATATTACAAATAACCAAGCTATTACCAAATTACCAAATACCCTATCAGCAAGTGTACAATTTTCTGAAACCAAATAACCTATCAGCACTCATGCTAAAGAAGAAATCAAAATAACTATTTATTTGAATTTTTTCTTTTTGAGAAACAGTTACTTCTGATTTGTTGTTCTTTGGCCCAATTCATACGACGATTCAAAAATCTTGTTTTATTTTTGATTCTCTTTTAAAAGTTGCTTCCAAAAACATTTTACATTTATACGATGATTTTTTCCATGTTTCTAGTTTTTAACCCCCGACTAAAAAAGGGGTGTTATAAGTTTGTAGTGTGTGTTTGTGTGTCTGTGTATCTGTCTATCTGTGTGTCTATGTGTCTGTGTATCTGTGTATCTGTGTGTCTGTCCGTGTCCGCGTACAGGCCAAACGTCTGTACCGATTTTAATTTAGTTTTTTCTGTTTGAGAGATGACTTGATCCAGAGGGTTCTTAGCTATGTTTGAAGAAAATCGGTCCAGCCGTTTAGAAGATATAACATCTTTTCTGAAAAAAGTCGGGGGCTTTTAAAATTTTTAATTTATGTTATTACCTTTTTTTTCCAAAAATTGTATCAGTGTTGCCAGTAGATTTAAAAAACCCCGTTTTTTTCTTTCCCTACATGTTAAAAAATTTCCTATATACGAAAATCTACAAATTTTAGTAATTTAATGTAAAGAAAGATAAATTAAAAACATTTAAGGCCTTAACGATCAAACAGAATTACGGCATAAACACATTTTCCATACAAATTGACACAAAATAGTAGCGCCAGAAAGCAGTAGAGAGATCTATTTTATTTTGACAGCTTTTTTTCTTATCCTCTCACATATAAATAAATATTCTCTCAGCAATGTTACCAAAGACAGGCACTGCGACACCAAAATAATTGGATGAAAGTCTATATAATTTCGAGCAAAAACAAATTTTGAAACGGTTTATGAGCAAAAATATATTTTTGGTATAGTTATTTTTACATTTATGCACAAAAAAATGCAATATGAGAATAAAAAATACCTACATTTTGTTCAAAATAAAATATTTTTCCGATATTCTCTATACTCATATATTAGTGACAAAAATACCTACAGGTAACACTGTTTTGTATTAAAAAAAGCTGTTGTCGCATTCAATGAAAAAATAAAATAAAGCAACATAACAAAATTAAAATATGTGTAAAGAAAATTTGAAAAAAACTCGTAGAACGGAAAATGTGATTTTTCTTCTTCCCCTTTTTGCTTTTCTATACCGTTCGCCTACAAACTCCAAAAATCGTGTTTCAAAAAATCATTGAAAAATCAACGTGTGAATTACGTGTAAGTGCTAATTCACACGGTGAAATTTAGGACGTCTATTTTTCTTAATTCTCTTTTGAAGTTGCTACCAAAAATTCCTTGCATTCATACGATGTTTTTTTTGGACGTCTAATTTTACTTCTCTTCACCCATATAGCCAATAAGTTAGAAGAGCAAGAATAAAAAAATACAATAAGATAGAAGAGTAACATTAAAACGTAACAACAATAACAACAAGAGCAATGTAATGAGAAATATGAAAAAAAAAACCATGGAAAACAGAAATCGAGTCATTTTTTCTACCCCTCTTTCTTCTCTACACCGTTCGCTAACAAACAAAAAGTGACGTCGAAAAATAGACTTCATAAAAGTCTTCGTGTGAATTAGGTGTAAGTTTTTTATTCGTTACAATTGTAGTAAATCATTTAAAAAAAGAAATGCTGAATACGCCGAATGTATGTTCTATCAAAACAGAAATGTTGTATTGTCCAATGCCTTACTTTCGTTTTGTGTAGAAAATAATGTTACCATTGAGCATAAATACTTAATCGTGGATGGAATGCGATTCCACCCACTCATTAGTACAAAGAAAAATTAATAATAAAAATGATTATTTTGCCCTCTGAGTTAATTGAGCTAATGAAAGATGCACGAAAAAATCCATATCCACTTACTGTTCATCACCTGTACTACGATTATTTCCAGGATTATGAAAATCTTCCAATGCGATACGCTTCCATTCGTTCAGGTAATTTCCTTTATTTTCTTGTCTTCTAACTTAATTCTTTCTAAATAAATCCATATCAAACTATTTTTCAGGAAAAAAGATTGGGGACCTTAAAGTAAACATGATTCGTTTTTTTTTCGTATGACCCAACAGGATCTATATATTACAAAATCAATATTAAAGACGATCATCAGCTTTTACCACAAAAATCTGCTACAAGTTTTGAAATTCGTCGTCCTAAGTTATTACATCCCCAACGGTTAAAAATCTCCGAAAAGAAATGGCAACATTTACAAGATTTAAAAACTTTGCTTCCAGCAGACTGTCATTACTTTTATAATAACACACCTTTTGAGTAATTTTTTGTGGTAGTTTTAATTAAAGAAATTTTTTTTTGTTATTTAAATTTTTATTTAGTTATTAACATTACAATAAATAAAAAGTAGATTTTTTGTAGAAACACCTATAACTTTATTTAAAAATTAAAAATTTTAGGAAAAATAAAAAATTTATACTTTAGACGGCCCGTGACGTACTAAAAAAAGAGGAAAATAAATCATCAAAAATCATGATAAAATTTTAATTTTGTTGCATAGTGTAATTTAAGCAAACATTAGACACTTTTTTTGTTTAAACAAGTAAAGGAAACTGTAACTGTTAGTATTTAATTTAAATAATATTCATGTGTTCAAAAGAATGCTTAATTATTTATACTAATTAGCAGGGACAGGGGTTTCATGCAAATGCATATTTTTTCCCTCAAACCTGATAATGGCAAGAATGAAATATCTTTACGAAACATTGAATTTGAGTGAAAATGGCATCGATTTGTTGGTGCATATTTCTGCATATTTTGCTGAAAATTCATATTTTTGCATAATTTGGTCATAAATGCATATTTTTGTCTCATATTTTGGTATAATTACAAGTTGTGTGTCATATTTAGTAAAAAATTCAAATTTCAAATTAATTCGCTTGCATTGTTGTAGAATTGTAGAAGGATTGTACATCATGTAATCACATACACCTAACAAACTTAATAAAAATTGTCATTTGGTAATTTCAAGAGAACATTTTCTGATATTGAAGTCGAAAGTAGTGAAACAATTCTGCGGAAAACTAATAGCTATTATTCAATTAATTGTAATGGTTGAGTTAAATGAATATGTATATAACATTATATAAAAATAGTTATTTAAATTTGAGCCCATTACGTCTATAGACGTTACACAAGGTCTTTTCAATGCCAAAAATCTTTCTAAAAACAAATTGATAGAACTTCACGTTCGAAAATTTTTAAATGAAAATAAATACATAACACTTTTCTTTTTCAATTTGCGTATTGCTCCTTCTCTGCAATATAAACATATTGCATATTTGGAGTAAATATTGCAGAAAAAATCGTTATATCATATTTAATCTTGTGTACAAAGTTAATATAAAAGGCTTGTATTCGCACCTCTTGAAAAAATAAAATATTTTTACATCTTTAATTAGTTGAATGTATGTATGTAAGTTTAAAACTTTTTTTGAACAAAATTTTTTTTTTAAAATATGTGCATATTTTATTGTTTTTAGTGCATATCTTGCGTTTTTAATGTCATATTTTAGGCGCCTAAAATACCTTTTTTAAATGCATGAAGTCCTTGTCCCTGCTAATTAGTATTGCTGATAGGTTGTTTGGTTTCAGATTTTTACAATTCCAAATAACTTAAGCGCCATATCATAGGCTGTGTTTAGAAAAACAAAGCTTCCTCAACCGATATATACTTCTGGTTTCATTTTAATCAGAAAATATACGGCCAGGTTCTACATTCCACTACAATATGAAAATGAAAACGTTTTTAATTCCGAAAAGTCGATATCACTGTGTTCTAGAAAAGTAATGAAACTTTTTTCCACGACGATTTCATTCCCAGCTTACTTCAAATAAATATTTCAAGCAACATAGAAAAAACACATCTTATGCTATAAACATAATTGGAACTAACGGCGAACTTCGCATAGTTCGACGAACTTGCCTTAAAGAATTCGTTGCGAAAATTCGTCTTTTAAAGCACAATTAAATTTGACGACCCAATGTTTGCATATATTTTCAGACCAAAAAAAAAAAAAAAAACAAAATGATTATGAACTTGCAATAAAAATAAATGCAAAAATCCATATCAAGTCTTGAACTTGATTAAAATTCGAATAAATCACACATCGCGAAATGTTGAAAATTCGCAATATTGGAAAGAAACAATAAACTTAAATTGATTAAACTCGCTAAAACTGTAAGGTTAACTCGGCAGAAAGCGCAAAACATTATGATAATTCGCCAAAACTTGCAAAACTTTCAATTTTAAGTCCCTAAATATAAATAAGTAAAGAAGGCCAAAAACGTTGCAAAAATTAAAAATAGATAAAGACAGCCAAAAGCGTTGCAAAACTTACATTTGCGAAAAATTTCAAAATTTTAAATAAGCCATAATTTTTATTAAAAATCGCTAAAACTTTAAGGAATGCTAAAAATTCGGTAAAAAATATCGCGAAAATTGGCAAAAAATTAATAACAGTGGCATAATAGCAAAGTCTAATATTGTTTAAAATTCGAAATTTGAAAGTATTTTGGACATTTGACACTCATGCATTCGGGCAAATACCGCTGCATGAAGTGTTAGATAAATGCATTGACAGACTGCAACGTAAATATGTATTTTGTACAACGGCTATTTGACACTCACCAGTCTGCTCAAAGGCCGCAGCATAATGCACTTGAATAAATCATATTTAATAACCAATAATGTGTTTATATATAAATATAAACAATACAGAATCTATGTTTTCCAAATTTCTTATGAGACACACGCCGCACGCCTACAGTAGGAAACTAAAAGGAACAATTTGCTTATTAAGCATATACCTTTTCTTTTCTCTCTTATGTTAAGATAGGTTAAGCATTATTCTCATAGTTAGTATATAAGCCAATACAATTTTATATTTAAGATAATAAATAAACAACTTTCTTGGGAGCTCCTCGCTGAGCTCCAACTATAAAAGAAATAGTTTACTTCATTTAAAATTAAAGCATTCATCTGCTTTAACAAAGGCATTCATCTGCCTTAAACCTTAGGAAAGTTATTAATTATTACAGCGGATTTTTTCCACATATTTTAACAACGCCATCTCTTTCTCCTGGTTTTTGTTCTTACCCCTTTAAAATACAAATAAAATAAACCATAAAAAAGAATTTATATAAAAATGTTATTTATTTGCTTACATTTTCATATTTTTGCAATAAATTGTTACAAATATTTCATTTTTACTAAAAAGTATTTTCTTTCACAATGTTGTTTGTACTTTTTTTGTACTGAAATTGGATTACAGAACACTTCAATTTCATTTGAAACAAACTGAAAATGAAATTTTACTTTTTAAATCACTTTTACGAAACTGAGAACACAAACCAAGCGAAAATTTCACTTTCATTCTATTTTACGATTGTAGAACTTAGGCGATAATTTTCGTTTCAATATTGCAAATAGTTTCAATTTTATAACGTTTTTTCTCTCTCCTGTTAACTTTTGAAAACTGCTGATAGGTTGTTTGGTCTCTAAGGTGACAATATACAAAAACAGCTATAATATTAATCAAATAATTGAAATAACTATGTATTCGGCAACACTGCTTGCGACAAGTGTAAAAATTTACTTGCAAAACTGTGGCTGTGTTAGTAAAAAATGTGAGTGTATTGAATTTCTTTCACTTGCACTTGGTTGTAGCAACGTGGGATAAGAGAGCAATTGGCAGACTCCTGAGCGAAGCAAGAAATATACAGGCTTTTGCGAAGCTACTGAATAATAACGGGTGTTTTTTTAGAGGTATAGAACTTCGAATTGAAATAAAACACAAGAAAATCGTTTTAATGTCCATCAATTTGGCTTTATTGGAAGGATAATTTTATGCCATTAATGTTTAAATATGATTTCGGGCATGTGGCCGCCGCGGCTGGCTCGAATAAAGCCAATTCTACAGGTCCAATTTTCAACCACTTTTTCGAGCATATGGGGCCGTATGTTGGCAATAACGCCACGAATGTTGGCTTCCAAGTCCCCTAACGTTTCTGGTTTGTTGGCGTAGACGAGCGACTTCACATATCCCCAAAGAAAATAATCCAATGGTGTCAAATCACACGATCTTGGTGGCCAATTGACAGGTCCATTCCGCGAAATTATGCGCTCATCGAATGTTTCCTTCAATAAATCGATTGTGACGTGCGCTGTGTGGCATGTAGCGCCGTCTTGTTGGAACCACAACTCATCCACATTCATGCCATCCAATTCGGGAACAAAATAGTCGGTTATCATGGCTTTATACCGGTCTCCATTAACGGTAACTGACTCTCCAGCATTATTTCGGAAGAAGTATGGCCCAATGACTCCACCAGCCCATAGAGCACACCAAACAGTCAGTTTTTGTGGATGTAATGGCGTCTCAAGGGTCTCATGTGGATTCTCTTCACTCCAAATGCGGCAATTTTGCTTGTTGACGTAGCCATTCAACCAAAAATGAGCCTCATCACTGAACAAAATTTTGCGATGAAAATCAGCATCGAGATCAATCTCATTTTCGGCCCATACACCAAAATCACGACGCATTGCATGGTCTCGCGGCTTTAATTCTTGCACAAGCTGGATCTTGTAAGGTCGCAAGCCAAGATCTTTGCGCAAAATCTTCCATAAAGTTGATGGACAAAGCTCCAATTGCTGTGCACGGTGGCGAATCGATTCATTCGGGTCCTCTTCAACACTTTGCTCTACAGCGGCAATTGTTTCTTCGGTGCGCACTGTTCGACGTCTCTGCGGATGCGTATTATCACATAGAGTAAACGTAGTGCGAAAACGATCCATGGTTAACCGAATTAATTGCTCTGATGGATGATTATGTCGACCATAAAATGGACGGAGCTTGCGGTAAACTTTGCGAACTGAACCATTATTTTCGAAATAAATTTGCACGATTTGCAAGCGTTGTTCTTTTGTCAACCTGTTCATGATGAAATGGCAAACCAAACTAAATATTAATCACTTGACAGCTGACAAAATGGCCGCAGTTAAAAAAGTGATGCCAACTTAAAGTTCTATACCTCAATAAAAAACACCCATTATATAAAATGTTTTTTTTTAAATAATAAATATGTTAACAAATTATAATTGTATTGGTCGCTAAAATGCGAAGAACGAATAAGCAAATAAAGAAGAAGAGGAAAAGAGTAACATTCAAGCAATGAATACCTACTATTATTGCTAGGTGTTACCTTCTTTTAGGAAAGGGATAGTGTGATAGAGATGACAGGTGGTGAAGGAAGAGATAGAGGAAAGCTTTATTCTTTTACAACTCTGCTTTTTGCACGTTTCTTTTTAATGCAGTGTTGCAGCGGCTCTGGTGTCAATGAGGCGTATTAAATTTTTTAAGCTGTGTTTAATAGCCATTTTATTGGCTATTTTACTTCGCCGATGATTCTGCTACACAATACCGACGGAGGAGGACGCTCTGAAGCCGGTGTAGTTCAGTAACCAGCGACTATGCCTTCATAACTTGAAGGTTCATACAACATTGATTTGGCATTTCAACATGAAAAGACTGACGCCTGAACAACACTTCTAATGGGACACCCATTAGAACCCAAGATTTAAATTTTAAATAAAACACCGATATTTAAAAAAAAATAGTGAAACTTTATTATATCGTAAAGTAGACAAAATGAGGTTATGTATGGAACAACAAATCGGGCAGATGGCCGCCGCGACTTTGCTGGCACACACGCGATCTTTTAATGAAATTTTCAAACGCCGTTTTGCATAAATGCTGCGGTATTTCATTAATGCAGCGTCCAATTTCCTCTTTTAAGGCTTGAGTCGTCGTCGGCTTATTCGCGTAAACCATCGACTTCAAAAAACCCCAAAGAAAAAAGTCTAATGGTGTTAAATCGCACGATCTAGGCGGCCAATTCTGGTCTCCAAAACGCGAAATAACACGACCGGGAAATGACTGATGTAGCAATTGAATTGTTTCTCTGGCTGTATGACATATGGCGCCGTCTTGTTAAAACCACATGCCCTCCACATTCATTTCTTCAATTCTAGGCACGAAAAAACTGGTTATCATTTCACCATACCGAGCACCATTGACTGTTTGCGCTTGACCTGCGTTTGAGCGACATCATCACGTACAGCTGCGACATTTTCGGTCGATCGACCTCGTCGAAGGCGCGTTGTTGTCTTTACATCACTAACAGACCCAATTTCGGCAAATTTATCCATTAATGTCTTTACAGTTGACTCTTTTGGAGCATTATTGTGACCCAAAATTGATCGCAAATTTGCGAACTGTAGCCGCAAAACTTTCACCATTTTGGTAAAACAGTTTCACAATGAGAATGTGTTGTTCATTCGTGTAGCGCTCCATTTTTACTCACCTCGTACCTTCTACTAGCAAACAATAACAATTGTTCAAATGTCAAACAATGACACTTCGAATGGCGCCAAATTTAAATCTTGCGTTCTTGGTGTCCCAAACCCTTTAGATTGTGCAAATTATTTTGAAAATCATGGTTCTGTTCTAAATTCGTATCGCGCACTACGTCCATTTTACGGCCAACATAATCGTCCATTAGAGCAAGTAGTTCGTTTGATTATGGAACGTTTTTGCATCACGTTTTCTCTAAATTATAATACGCATGCACAGAGACGTCGTACAGTGTGTACAGAAGAAGTCATTGCTGCTGTGGAATTTACTGAATCACTCTAACCGCCATGATTACTGACTTCTTCGTTCATCAATTGGACAACCATGACGCCAAGACGGCGCAAATTGTCACACAGTTCGTGCCACAACTGATTTATTGAAGACAACGTTTGGTAAGCGCATAGTTTCACGTTTCGGCTTGGTGATTTGACCTCAAGGTCGTCACTAGACTATTTTGTGTGGGAATTTTTGAAGTCGCTAGTCTATGCCGATGAGCTTGAAACGATTGGCCATTTGAAGGACAACATTCGCCGGGTTGTTGCCAATATATGGCCGCAAATATTGTAAAAAGTCATCGAAAATTGGAACTCCAGATTAGACTACGTGTAAGCCAGCCGTGATGGTCATATGCCAGAAGTCATACTTAAATTATAATGACAGAATATTACCATTCAAATAAAGTAAATTATACATCAATTTAAAAAAACTCATATTTGTTTTATTCCATTTCAAAGTTCTATACCTCTATAAAAAAGATCTTATATAAATATATCCTCGGCAATGCCGTTAGAAAGAGAAAGACTGACGATTTTTCTGAGTCCTTATAAATAGGGTAGTTCAATAACAGACAGGCCCGTCTCTCCACCTGTTCTTCGGCCTGCCCGTCTAACTGTACGTAAAATCGACTTTCCGAATCTTCCAGAAAAGCAAGAAGATCCAGTCTTCGACTTATGTGCTAGAATTGATGGCTTTTAGTTGAAATGTTGCGTTTGAGCTTTCGAATTACTCTATAATTCGAAATGAAAAAAGGATTTCGAATTTACATGTTATTAAGATACAAATTCGAAAGTGTTTTCTTTCGTTTCCAATTACAAAGTATACCCCCACATATTTTTTGGAATCGGTTTTAAAAGCATTAAAGAACTTTCAGGAAGTGAAAAAATATACCTCAAACTAATATTCTAATAAGGGTCATTTTCACAACTTACCTTTAGCTAGAGGTAGGATTGTGTCTGTCCGATAAATATTTTTGCATTATTACAACTTAAATTTTTTATAGGTATTATTATCAATAATAATGATATGGATAAAAAAAAATAATAAATGAAGGTATTATAATGAAAAAAAAAAATCATTCCGATGCACAAACCATAATTCATTTGCCTAAAAATAATTAATGCTGAATAATAAAATCAATATTCCAATATCCTAATACTTTTCAGTTTTAATTTATGCTGAAATATTTTCACTATAGAATTATGTAAATCTTCATCATGCCAATACATTTATGTTTTTTGAAAAATGGCAGATGCTGAAAAACAATATTGAAACATTTGCACAAGAACCAAACACGAAAGAAAATTTAGAAAAACTAATAAAAGGAGACACGTTCAAACAAATGCTTTCTTTTATTCAGTTTTTTTTTTCTTTGTCTTTTCAATTTTTTTTTTTTTTGTTACATTCATTCATTTAAGATACTTGACAATTTGTGAGTGTTTTATCTTTTTGTCAGCACCATCAAAGAGATTTGATCAAAAAATAATTCTTTTTAAACAGTTTGTAACAAAAGTAATAGTTTAGCAGAGTTTGTTTTTTAAATTGAGTCGACACCGACTGTCCGACCGACCGCCAGACACTTAAACTCAATTTCCAGCACTAAAGATGCTGAATAAACAATTTTAGGTTTGTAATAGCAGACAAACGCCAGCCAGTGTCCATTTGCCAGCCTTTTCCTTGGTTTTCAAGTTAAATGTCCAAACAAACGTGGGCCCACGTTGTCTGCAAAGAAAAAACAAAACAAACGAAATAGCATTAAAAAAGGGACGAGAAAGAACGAAAAGCTAAAGAAAAGAAAATAAATAACCTTTAAAAGGAATATTTGTGTGAATTGACTTTCATGAGTTGGCTGGAAAATCTACAATCATACAGGCATACATACATTTTTACATACACATGTACGTGTATGCTTGTATATGTTTGTAAAACAAATGAAACTGATGGTTGGTAGTAGATTAAAACTGGCCAAAAAAAATTGTGTTTTAAGCAAAAAAAAAAAAAAAAAACAAAAAAAAATCTTAAAGAATTTTCTTAAGTGTGGCAGGCAATTGGCCAATCATTCAAAAAGTTCTCATACAAATACACCAGAATTTCAAATACGTCAAGTTCTTTGGTAAAAAAAAAATCTTCACGCTACACTTAATTATGAAGTGTGGTTTGTGGGTTGTTGCATGCGCTAGTCTTCTATGGTGAAATATTTACCACCTAAGCATTAAACACATTCACCACAACAGGCTTCATGCCTACACGACTACAAGTGCCGCTGGCTAAAGGCCCAACTATAATATGAATAAGCTGGCTTAAGCTAATGTCAGAATTGAACGATAAGTCTGTCAAATGCTTAAACAATTCAGATGTGACTTTTAGGTGGCCATAATGTAGTAATTTCGTTTCTTCTCATAACTCCTAAATGAATGCAATTCAATCAAACTAACTTGAAAGAATGTCCTAATCTATTAAAAATTCACATATAAATATATCCATCACCTTATTACTTGTTTTATTTGTTTTGCTAACTAAAAAGTACAACAGTGAATACGTGTGTGTGTGTGTTTATGTGTATTGTAAAACAAACAATGAAAATAAAAGTTTTGCTTTATTTTCCGAGTTTAAAATAAGAAACAATAAGAAAATATTTAAAATCAATGAATATTTTCTGCTGCTGCTTGTTTGAGTTTAAAAAAAATGCACAAACAGTTGTTTGATATTTGACGAAACTTGACGAAAAGTTTGTTAAGTACATTATATATGTAACCGCATAGTTGCTTAAGCTGGCTTATTTATATTATAGTTGGGCCTTAAAAATGTAGCCTGGTAGCCAGAAACTTAATTATTTTGAAAACGGCAGCAATACACTCAGAGAAAAGCTACAACTAAAAAATAAAAACGCGCCATATTAATTAAATTATTTTTAATATAATAAAAAATTTACATATAATAAAATAATTGAAAATAAATTATAGGGCATTTACATTACCTCGAAATCTAGTACTTGCGAGATTTCGATTTAAATCTTGCTGCTTTTTACTAGATTTCACATGCAAAACAAAATCTATTTTGCCAGTAGATTTGTAGGAAATCTAATAAAAATCCAATATTTTTATTTATTTTGTACTACCCTGTAGAATATATTTATAAAAAAGATGAGTGAATTAGCTACGTTCTGTTTAAAAAGGTGTGTGACTTAGCTACATTGTAGTTACATGGTTGTTGTTTTAGAAATATTTCAGTTAATGGGTGTTGTTTTGGATAAAAAATCTTGATAAATCGTCAGCCCATTATTGGTTTGACCTACCCAACATTAAAAAAAAAATGAGTTAGGTATGGATTATATATATTTCGAATATACACTTTCTGAACCCAAAAAGTGTTTCGCGAAATTAATTATGGTTTCTGAGATATTTATCATTTATTTTGCTCCATTTCAACTATTTTTAGGTTTAATAAGTATTGTTTGGCTGTAAACGCCACTGGTTGGCTATTGCGTCAAATTATTCATACAAAAACGTACAAAATAAATTTAACTCTTGTTTTGCTTCATTTCCGTAATGTTATAAAAATAATTGGGACGACCGACGAACTTCGCATAGTTCGATGAACTTGCCTTCAAGAATTCGATCTATTCCAAATCTCTGCCTTGCTATGGATATATTTGTAGTGTATGGATACCAAGTTATGCAAATATTAACTGCGGCAAAAATTACTTACATAGTATGGAAAAAATGGATTGTGTACTTGAAATAAAAATTAATGCAAAAATCGATATCAAGTCTTGAAATAAATAAATAATAATAAACTCTAAAAGTCAGAAATTTGGAATAAATCACAACTATTGTGAAAATCTTAAAAATTCGCAATGTTGAAAACAAGCTCAAAACTAAAATTGAGTTATTAACATTATTAAAATTCAAAATAAGCTTGCAAACTTTTTTCAAATTTTAAGTCCTTAAATAAAAACAAATAAGGAAACCCAAAAACTTTGGAAAATTTTTTAATACAAATCGCTAAAACTATAGGGAATGCTAAAAATTCCATAAAACGTGAAAATTGCGAAAATTCGCGAAAACTTGGTCACAGCAGCATATGCAAAAGCAAGGTCTAATATTGTTCAAAATTAACTGTTAAGAAGAATACTTGCAAAAACTCGTTTCATCGCGAATATTGCAAAAATTCGCGAGAAATTATAAATCGGAAACAAGCCGTAAAATTAATTAGAAATTGCCAAAACTGTTAAAAAAAATTAAGTTGAAAAGAACGCGAAAAAATCTCAGATACGCGAAAAATTCCTAAATGCATTGTAAAAATTACTTACACTGCAATGAATAAAAAAACCTCAGAAAATTACATCAATTGCAAAAAAATTGCTAACATCGCGGAAATTGCAATGTCTGGTAAGGGTTTTTGTTTAATTTTGGGATTATCGTTAAACCGATCGATTTATTTCTATGGACTGCAAGCATAAATTTTCTCCTCAACAACAAGTTTCTCAGCAATAAAGTTGTATACATATGCAGCATAAAAAGCTACTTTTTAAAAATAGATTATGAAAAGTGGCGTATGTGGCACAAAACATTATTTTTCTCTTTCAATAAAGTAATATTAACTTTTAACTCTATTCATTGAAGTTCACAAAAATTTACATATTTCTTCTAAGCATTTGTCGGAAACAATGGTGAAAATATAAAAAAAATTCTATCTGGTATACCTTGAGAAAACTTCATGTAAACCTTCTTTGTCGTTTTTCTCCATTCCTACTTTTTGGCATATGCTCCAAACCAATAATGGGCTGACGAAATGTCAAAAAAAGTTAGTGTAAATGACATAGATTTTCATAAAGATTTTATTTTAAATCTGCTAGATTTTGTGTTGGTGCAAATGGTCTATTAAATTAATTAATAAATACTTTAAATTAATCACCCTTATTCCAGTTGTCGTCATCAACGTCACTTTAATACAATACCAAAAAATTGGGGATTGTTTAGTCGCTCTTGAGAACAATTTTGTACTACTGGCAATCTATTTCCGTTCCCTAAGGTCTAGAAAATGGCATAAACCTGCCAAAAGGAGTCAGTTGTTTTCGACAACGGGTACATACGGCCCAAATTTTTAATATTTTGTTAAAGTGACGTCGATGCCGACAACTGGAATAAGGATGAATATTTTTCCATATTGACATTAAAAATTTCAACATTACTGGACTTTCGTTAATGTTTCTTATTAATTCATTATGGTTTTTATTAGTTTTAAGCTGTTTTTTCTCTGGATGTATCATAATCAGAACCCACTTTCCACTTTCAAATATTTCACATTTAAAATGAACTTATAACACGTTCAAATATAAAAACGAATCAATTTATTTCTTTGTATTTTTTTTGTTGCGAATTTCACTAATTACAGTTTTACTAAATTCTTAGATACATTTAGCATTTTTTCAAAATTTGTATTTTTATTTTTATATTTAACGGTCTTGGCGATTTCTAATCAATTTTAATGCTTGCGTTCTACAGGGTGGGCCAAAAGAAACCAAGGGGTGTAAAAGTTTAATAACTTTTTTGTTTATTAATTTTTTTTTATTTTTTCTTTCATATTATATAGACAACACGTGGAGAATTTATAATGGAGAGGTTCACAACTGAACAGAGAACCAGAACAATAGAATTTTATTATTTAAACCAGAGATCAATTATTTTAACGCAAAGAGCATATCGTCGACATTTTAACGTCAGAATTTCGCCCTCTGAAGCGATGATTCGTTGCTTAGTTAATCGTCATCACCAACATGGCAGCGTAAGAGATTTGCCTCGAACCGGTAGACCACGTTTAAGTCGCACTGCGGAAAATATTGAACGAGTACAGCAAAGTGTTAACGAAGCACCAGAAACATCTGGCAGAAGGCGTTCTGCTCAGCTAGAAATGTCTCGTACGTCACTACGGCGCATTTTAAAAAAAGATTTACAGTTATACCCATATAAGGTGCAAAACCCGCAGATCATCGGCAACGTCTAAATTTTGCAGTTAAATTTCAAGAGTTGGCCAGAAATGAAATCAACTTTATTGAAAATTTCATTATGAGTGATGAAGCTCATTTTCATTTGAATGACTTTGTTAATAAGCAGAACTGTAGGTTCTGGGATTCTCAAAATCCAAGAGCCATTCATCAACGCCAATTGCACCCCATCAGGTGTACAGTATGGTGTGGGATCACATCTGAAAATGTCATTGGGCCCTACTTCTTCGAGAATGAAGATGGAAGTGCTGTAACCGTAAATGGAGAGCGGTATCGGTTTATGATAGAAAATTTTTTACGTCCTGCTCTTGAAAACAGACCTGGTATGTGGTTTCAGCAGGACGGAGCCACTGCCCATACTGCCCGAGACACAATGGCACTTTTAAGTCAAATTTTTGGAGAGCGAATAATTTCTCGAAATTCGGAAATTATTTGGCCAGCGCGATCGCCAGATTTGACAGCACCCGACTATTTTCTTTGGGGTTTTTTGAAGGAGCGAGTGTATGTGAACAAGCCAGAGACAATCCTTGAACTCAAGGCAAACATTGTTGCAGAAATTCGAACGCTACAGCCACAAGTTTTGAAAGATGTTATGGAAAATGCTCTAAAAAGAGCCCATCAGTGCGAAGCTGAAAACGGTGGTCATTTAAGAGACATCATTTTTCATACTTAGTGTAAAAAAATTTCCATTTTGTATATTATATAATCTGAAAGAAAAAATAAAAAAAAGTTAATAAACAAAAAAGTTATTAAACTTTTACACCCCTTGGTTTCTTTTGGCCCACCCTGTATTTAGCAACTCTTCGCAAAGTTCGCGTAAAAAGCGCCTTTGTTTGAACTTTGATTAAATAAATAATAAGTTTAGTACTGAAAAATAAATAAATTCAGTAAAGTTCGACTTTTACTCGTACACGAACTTTAGCATATGTGACGCGCAAAATAGAAAGGGACCTAAGGGTAAAAACCTGTTTTGTTCAGGAGAGCGATTTTAAAGATTTAAATACGTGTATCCTTGGTGTACCATCACTGAATAAAATCCGCATATCTTTGGGAGGGAACACTTTTGGGGCATGGGATTGGTCTCATTCGATGCTCAGATGTTGTCCACATCAAAAAAAAAAAAAAAAAAGTGAAAATTGATTTTTTTACGCTTAGGTCCTTTTCTCTATGCGCTGTCACATATATAATATGTACATATGTGACAGCGCATAGAGAAAATTGCCTAAGGGTAAAAAAATAAATGTTCACTTTTTTTTTTTTTTTTTGATGTGGACAACATCTGAGCATCGAATGAGACCGATCCCATGCCCCAAAAGAGATATGCGGGTTTTATTCACTGATGGTACACCAAAGATACACGTATTTAACAGCCTGTTTTTCGAAAATGAATAAGTGTATACGTTCTTTAAAATAACGAATGAAACCATGTTTTCGTTTTTAAAACATTTATTTATTTTCATGTGTGTGACAACAAAAGAGCTTTCAGTTTTCCACACTCATAAAATTTTTTATGTAAAATTATTTAAAAATCAGTCTACATATTTTTCATTTGACTTTAACGAAAATGTTATTTAATTTTTAATGTGAGAATCTGAAATGACTTAAAACAGTGAAAAAATATTTTTTCCTTTTATTTTTTACTATAAATTACGAAAAATTAAATAAACGAAAAAATCTAAATGGTTTTTTCTATAAGCGGATTGATTTAACTTTCACAAGAACGAATCTTGACTTCCGTACAAAGCAAAGATGTTCCGCTTGCTTCTCTAATTTTTCTGTGACAAACTCAAGACCAAATTCAGTATAAACAGATAATTTTTGCTTTATTTTCCACAATTTAACTGTCAAACAAATCACAAAAAATTTAAGTATTGAGTCAAATTAAAGTAAAGGTTTTAGAAAAAAAACATAGTTAGTTCTAATAAACAACGGAAAATACGAAATGCAATGAAAACCTGTTTTAATGGGTAAATTGATTTCCAATTGAATGCTAAAATCAATTAGAAATTAAATTGCTTATCCCCTTATTGATAAAATTTAAAATTAATTTTAAATGAAAATTATTTAAAATTTTTCATAGAAATTTTTTTTAATAGATATTATTTTTTGTATTCCTTCACTTTAATAATTTTGTGAGTGTGATTTTTTCGTTACGCCTAAAAAGCTCTTTTTATGTTAAAACGAAAGCTTTAGAATATGTTTTATAAAAATCAAATTTTAAACGTTATCGTTTATAAACGAAACATAAAAACGAAAGGGCTTATGTTTTCTAAAAACAGGCTGTAAATCTTTAAAATGACTCTCCTGAACAAAACTGGTTTTTACCCTTAGGTCCCTTTCTATTTTGCGCGTCACATATATAGTTTTGGAATTTTTTTCGTTTTTGAGATTTTTTCGGTTTTGGCGTTTTTTTAGTTTTAGCGTTGTTTGAATCTTAGCATCTTTCGGTTTCGGCGATTTATTTTTGCTTAAGCGATTTTTTAGGTTTGACGCTTTTTTCGTTTTAGCGTTTTTTTTTAGTTTTTGCGTTTCTTTAGTTCTAGCTATTTATGATTTTTTTCAGTTTGGCGTTTTTTTTAGTTTTGTCACTTTTATTCATTTTGTCGTTTTTTTGGTTTTTGGCTTTTTTTAGTTTTAGCGTTTTTTTTTTCATTTTGACGTTTTTCCTGTTCTTAGCGATTTATTTTAGTCTTTAGAATTTTTTAGTTCGGCGCTTTTTTCGTTTTGGCGATTATTTTCGGTTTTTGACGTTTTTTCGGTTTGGCGATTTTTTAATTTTGGGATTTTCGCTCTTTTGCACTAAAAAATAAAAAGTTGCTGCAACAAAAATTGCAAGTCTGTGCCGGCACTTGGGTATATGTTTCGAATGAATTCATAAAGCATAGACACGAACCTTCTAGTATAGACAATAAACAATAATTTTTTTAAAGAATCACAAGTGCGATTTGTTTTTCGTCCATAGACAAGACGACACAATTGTCGAATATAATTAGGGCATAAGTAATTTCAACTTGAATTACGAACTAAAACAAAAGTATTCAAACTGGTATTGAATGACAATTGAGTTGATTTGCCAAAAATTTATCTATTGCGGCACATATTGCAGTATATTTTTTTAGTACAAATTGTGTTCACAAAAATCACATTAAATAAAAATGGGTTTCATTCATCTTTTAGCTTCATATTGAATTAAAAAAAATTTTATTTCTAACCAGTTGGATGCTTTAAATTTTTTTGATGTTTGTTATGGTTGTCCAACGTTTTTGTTTGTCACTGCTGTATGTTTCTCGACTTAATCTTCCTTAATTTGTACTATAGCGCATATTTATTGCCGGACTAAGCTTTAATTTCAAGATTTTCATAAATTATTAATAAAACTACTTATCCAACAGAACAGACTCTGCACATTCATGCAAAATTTGCAGAAAAGCAAAGAAAAATTTGAAATATTTTTTGTTTTCACAATACGAATATGATGTGAAACTAAATGTCGACTCAAAGACAGAAACGGACATGGAAATGGAAATTTTTTGATAGATAAGTTTTTCTTATTTGCTAATGTGTATTTTTTCTTCTTATTGCATGTATCTCAATTTTTTTTAAGAGTGTGAAGGTATTTTTAATAAAAGCTAACTGGCGTCTTATATAATGAAAATGAAAAGAAGATAATAAAATAGTTATAGATGGGTAAAGTAAATGCAATTAATCTTTTTGTAAATACATTTCAAATTTTTAATGGAAAGTTTAGCTACAATAACTTTTGATAGCAACATAAAGTTTTAATTACAAATTTAACTAATTTCAACCATAAGAATATGCTCCAACTTAAGAAATTCGTTCAAGTTACTAATGGGAAGCAGTTAAATAATATATCATAGAAATTTGCTGAAGTACAAATTTTGTAATTGAATTATGAGAAAAATAAATAAATACTGGAAGTATATTTAACGAATTTTGTCTTTGAGAATTGCATTAAACAACAGTAATTGTAAAAATAACCGTTGCTAGGCAGTATAATCTTATTAATCTACAACTATTCATATTATTGCTATTTATATAAATCTAAAAAAAGGTCATACGAGTTGGCCGAATTATGATTTTCCATCAACTTGCTGTTGTCCCACCACTGAAGCGAGCGTCTCTCTAAACAAGAGGGCATTTAGTTGATATATTATCATTAAGTTTTTTTGAGATTAATTAAATGCCTAAACCGAACACCTCATATTGTGCCAAACTAAAATCTGATGTTTGCAAACGAGTTTACTACCTCAGCTACAATAAGAATGTAAATTAGAGAAAGTTTTTAATTAAACAAAACAGTACATCAACAATTTAAAATAGTTATTTCACTAGCAAACGGTTAAATTAGTAAGACTACCAAAAAAAATCAAGTAAAATTAACAAATTAAATTTGTTAGTTTAACTATCCGAATAGTTTGTTCATACAAATCGCAAGAAAGATTTTTGTTGTAATACATTTTCAATTGGAAATTAGTTCTATATATATTTTCTTACCATTGGAATTAGTTTATTAAACTGTTTATGTCAGTTAAATTAACAAAAAGTTGTAAATTTTATATAATTAATAAATAAAGTAAGAGAAACAAGTCAGAGTGCTATATTCGGCTGTGACGAATCTTATATACCCTTTACCAAAGTGATTTTATGTAGTATAGAGATACATACATAAGCACATACATAATGTATAAACAAAAAGAAAAAAAATAATTTGACTTAGTTACTTTTATGTAAAAAAAAATTAATTTTCAAACCCTAAAATCATAATTTTAGATTTTTCTTATTCCTTATACCTATCTAGTAGTTCTTAAAAAAATATAGTAAGTGTGTTTAGTGAAAAAAGAAAAAAGGAAATTCAAAAAAATGTTTTATTTAGTAACTTTAATATCCAGAAAAAAGTTCAAAGTTTCCGAATCTGGAGCTGTGGTTTTTATTTTTATAATTTTCTACACAAAACTGTTCTTTCCAAAACGTAAAATATGTAAAATTTATAAAGCAAAATATAAAAATTAATTAGACTTAGTTACTTTTATATATCACAAAAAGTGTAAGTTTCCCAACCCTGGAATCATCATTTTTGAGTTTTTTAATTTCTTGCACCAATCTCTTTCTTTTAAGAATTTAAGATATGTTTAATTTATAGAAAAAAAGGAAAAATTTGTTTTAGTAAGTTAATTTTGTACAAAAAAAGTTAAAGTTTTTCAACCCTGCAATCGTCTTTTTAATTTTTTTAATTGTTTTTTTTTTATTTGAAATACCAATTTTATTCGTACTCACACACAAAAAAATATAAAAAAATATATAATATTAACTAAGCTTACATAGGTAACTTTTTTTATATGAAAGTAAAATACTTGGGTTTTATTAACTATGCAGTTAGGTAATTTTTCGGAATTATTTTTATTGAAATGTTTTATATTTTATTGTCAAAAGTAAATTTTTGAGCAAGAAGGTTTGTATGTATTAAATTTTTAAAATATTTAAATTTTTGTAAAATAATTATTTTTAATTATTATAGATAAACTAGCTGAGCCCGGCAATCGTCCTCTCTCTTCCTTGGTGTCCGTTTTTAATTTTTAATGGTATAGAAGCATGTACGCAAATTGCCACTGTATCCTGCATATATGTATGTACATACATAGGTGTTTCCGTCGGAAGCTGCAGACGACCTATACCTTCGCACAGGAAGATCCATCCCAAGTTTTAATGGTCTCCACCAACTGAGAGCTGCTTTACGATTGCTGGCAAACGTGGTCTTATGCCAGGAACACAACTGGGACGAACGACGAATTTCGTGGACGGTGACGAATTTGTCTATAATAATTCGCTGAGTAAATTCGTCGTGTGAAGTACAACAACGACGAATAAATAAGAGCTCTTATAACTGATAACGTTGCTTATTGTTTGTACAAAGAGAGAGAAAACTGTTTTTTCCTGTGGTAAAAGAATATAAATAAACATATCAGAGAGTTCGTCATGCACGACGAGTTTCGTTCTACGGCAGTGTCCCGCAAAATAAAATGTGTCTGTATTGGTGAGAAAAATGAGAATAAAATAAACTTGCACTTGAAGAAAAGTTTTGTAATATAAAATACACGATGTGGTTATTAGTTGTTTGTATTTTTTTTTTTCTAAATAAGCAATTTAATAAAAACTTAAGTAAAAACTAAAAATTTAATAACCATTCAACAATTTAGTGTATAAATTCAAAATTAAATTTATTCACAGCTCTGTGAATACTATTAAAATGCCTTTTTAAACCATTTTCCCTATTATTTTTTAATGTTTCATAACATAAAATGCATTGCATATTGCGAAAAGCATTTTTCATCACGAAATATTTCTTAGCTTCCATAATTATTTAAATTTTTTGTTACTGTACAAATTTATTAAATTTGAACTTTAATTTCGTTCCGTGTGCTCAAAAAAACTAAACAAAAAACCAGGAAAAAATTAACATATGCGTGCACAACTTAATTCGTCGCTTGCTCAGTGACGACTAAATTAAAGAGCATAAGCATGTGTGTGATTTTCATCCGCACAATTGTACTATGGCTTGCGGGTTACTGTTCTACGGCAGTGTTATGTTAATTTGCATATGCATGAATGTGTTTTATTTTTTATGAAAAAATTCGTCGTTCGTCCCAGTGGTGTTCCTAGCATTACCTTTAGATGTTTTATTTTCGTGGTGTTTTTGTTCGATTTTATTTATATGTATGTAGATAAATAAATTATTAAATAAATAACAAATTTTTTTAGAAATTCGAAAATTCTTTAAATCCATGACAGTTGTCGAATTATAAATAGTTAATATAACTAAAATCCATGATAATTTGCCGCAATATATATGTATAAATTTACTTTGCTATTTAGATAGTTCACAGAAAACAAAAGTATGAATTTATCTAGTCGTTAAGGAGTTTCAACTAGAATTTTAGTTGATTTTTCGAACATAGAAATCAACTAAAATTTTTGTTAATTACCTAAAAATCTTTGTAAATGCCATTCTACCCTTTCACTTAGTTAAAATTATACCATTATTTTAGGAAATATAACCTATGATTTTTTTTTGTATGCAAGCATAAAATAAGTTTATTTAATAAAAAAATAATTAAAATTTGTTTAGGGTAGTTAATTTTATACTTCGCAAAAATTATAGGTTTTCCAATCCTGGAATCATCCTTTTTGTTTTTCTGATTTCTTACATCAATCTCTTTCTTTTAAGAACATAAGATACGCTTAATATATAGGAAAAGAAGAAAAAAATTTGTTTTAGTAAGTTACTTTTGTTTTCCAACCCTGAAAACGTCTTTTTATTTTTTTTAATTTTTTTTTTAATAAGAAATACTAAGGGTTTTCATGAGAATGTTCAAAAGTCTCGCAAACTGTGCAATTGTGCATTTTTACACTCTCGTAAATAAAATGTCAAAAATTTTATGGAAATTTATTTACACAAACCTGATTACTTGCCCCACAATTTTCACTCGTAAACTTAAGCTGTGCAATTGTGCATTTATTAAACTACAACTTTTTGGCTTTTTTGCTTCCTTGAGGCATTTTAGATACACACACACACTTTTTATTTTTATAGAAATATATAAATATATACTTAATTTCAATGGCTTCATTCCAGAGTACGCTAAGTCTAGAAAGTGAATTTTACAGGAGACGCGTTCAAAGTTTATATGGAATTTCTCAAAGGCCGTATAAGATAGAAACCCAGCTAAAAAAATTATGTATGGTCCATATATATTTAATATATGAATGTATATAACTATATATAAATATGTATGAATTCATGTATGGAAATGTATAAGGTTATACATGGCAAAACTATTATATATGAACTAATATATGGACTAATATATAAAATAATATATGAGCTCATATATGGAAATTTCATTATGAAGCTCTTCATATCTGGATCCATATATAGAAATAAGATTTAATATATGGAGCGATATAAGAATGTATGCATACATGATATCTCACATAACATTTTTGCAATAAAAAAAGTTTGCATTTTATTTTCTCTTTTTATCACTGGCGAATTGGAAATCTATAGAAAACACATACGGCATGTAAAGTTTATATGCGTTCAGCCTCAACATTAAAAAAAAACTATTGTTGTGGCCCTGTTTAATAAATCAAATAATCAAAAGGATAGTTCTGTCATTGACTTGATAGAAAATAATGGAATACTCTAAATACTTTTAGGAAAAAAGTTCATATTACTGCAAAAAATTATATTGAAAATTAGTGACAGTATAAAAACGGATTATTTTTTGTTTTCTAAGTGATTAGTTCTTAATCTGATTTTTTTTTTTGTAATGCATGCATTTATTTATTGTATCTTCATATATGAACTAACAATAAGTATTCAAATCTTAAATCTATAAAAAAAAATTATTAGGCCCGACCAGTGTCGGACATAAGCTTAGTGGTAGTTATAAATAATACATTAGTAGTGATAATAAAAAAAGGGGGGGGGGAAAGTATTTTCAAGTAGTCCCATCTGGAGTGTTAGGTATAAGAGCCTGTGTGTCCCTCTTTTTTAAGCGGTTGTGTCCAGTAAAGTTCAAAATATTACGAGCAAGCGGATTAGGATGTGATTCGAGTTTTGTTAAATATTTGCCTGCGTATTTTGCAATTTCTTCAGTCACTAGTGGCATATTTAAATCACGATGTATAATAGAATGTACCATGGAGCCGATGTTATTAACCGTAAAATTTTGTTTTGCCTTCGTTGGATTCTCTCGACATTGGAAGCTGAAGCAGTGCCCCATAACTGATTTCTTAAATTAAACTTTGTACGAATATGAGTTTTGTGTTATGAAATGTCTTTTAGTTCGTTTTTAATTATTTTGTTTGAACTAATATTTCATTACATACAACCTCCCTGTATAAAATCTTACAAAGATTTAATTCTAGATATATAATTAATTGCACAGCAGTGCGCTTTTTTGAATCAATATGAACTTTGCATAATATGTAGGGAATACTTACCGATACATGTATGAAAATGTATGAATATATATTATCATATATGCCCATATACCCTCATTTTTCGGATCCGAACCATATATGGGATATCATATATGCTCCATACATATTTTTTTAGCTGGGAATTCACTTTTTTCGGTGTTAAAATCATATTTATTATAGAATTTTTTTAGAGTGTACGAATTATAAATAGTGGTAGTACAACATGGTTAAAAATGACTTAGACCACTGTAGAATGTACAAAACTTTTTGCGTTGTTCATCCAGGTGGACTTAGCATCCTTTTTTTGGAAGTTTTTTCTGGCAACGGTTGTCTAAGTACACATAGCATATTTTGGTTTGGAGAATGAAAATGTAACACCTTACTAGCATATGTTTAAATATGTTACTGAAACCATTTACATAAAATGTTATAAATTTTATTTTAACGTAAAACAAAAATGATTAATTCAATTGAAAGCCTAAGTAATTCTTATTCAGACATTTTTATAATTGTATTAGTTAAACATTGAAATTAATAAACATATATTATTTAAATTATTCTTCATCTGATGTGACCACATAGTTATGCGTATTCTTCTGTTCTCTTTAGCTGCATGTACTGCATGTAATTTTTGGAATTATATTATATTATATTTTTATCACATAAATCTATGGGATCTTTACGTTTTTCTTCAGCTATTGGAAATGGTGATGAGTATGCTTTTGGAATGCATTTTGGGAGAAATTTTTCCTTTCTTCGTCGCTTTGATTCGTTGTAGAGTAATATTTTTTTAAAATCTTCGTCAAATTCATATTTGTAATAGAGTTGATACTTATTTTCCTTGTATACTCTTATTTCTCTCATTTTATATAAATGAACTTTTTAATTTTTTGTATTTTTTTCCAAATTGTAAATGAAGAAAATTTTTTGAAATCTAAAAAGTCGTCAGTTTTCATTTCTATTACATTGGTTCTGTTTTCTTCGCATTTCTAATTACTGAGTACCACTCCATAGGCGTGTATATACGTTTTTGTTTTTTGGTCTTTTCAATTAACGCATGTACGCTATCGTCCTCATTCTAGAAATTATATGACACCCTTACGATTACAAATTTATACAATGCATAGCATATTTCAGTGTTAGGTATTGTGCCAAACAAGAATTTGGTCAAATGTTATATCTCACTACTTTTAATGGCCGAAATTTTTGATAGGAACTTGGCCTTTTTTCACATTTATGTTTTTGTGAGGATATAAATTCACAATAAACAACACTTTATACGCTGACGACTTTCTCCAAACTAAACTGTTCTATGTTTACTTACTCGCGCGAACTGTTTTTGTTTATTCAGGGAATAACATGCTAAGTACACATAGCGACACTCAAAAATGTACCATGTGTATGCTAAGCAGGCTTAGCATAACATAATAAAGCATAACAACAATAAATGGCGCTTCTAAATAATGCTATGTTTATTTAGTTTTCAAAAAATGCTAAGTATATAAAGCAGAAATCTACATCAACTGACACCACACACAGTGGACCAAACACAAAAGAACGCTGATGATGAAGGTTTAGTGGCCTTCGAAAACGGCTGGCTGTTCCGTTCAACTATGTGTTGTTAGTCAGAATATTTACAACAGACTTTGGTGTTATTTGTTCATTAATAATTATCACATGTAATTTGGCTTAAAAAGCGATACGAACTTTAGCCCGTTCAAATCACAAATATAGAAACAAATGGAGTTCGAATAATAATTAAAATTAACTAAAAAAAATTACAGTTCTCTTCCAAACAATACCGACTGTACTTAGCCCTTTTTGGAATGGAAGTTTTTTAAACTTTAGTCGTAGGCTAAGTACAATTGTGAGCATAACTTTTGATAGGGTTGTCCGATAAATTCGAGCTTTTGACAGGACTCAAGTTACATCAATCCAAATTCAAATAAACAAACTCCTTCAAAACATGCTAAGTCGACTTAGCATACTCTGGAATTAAGCCATCGATTTAAAAACTGCTTGAAATTTAACTTTTTATTTTTATTATATTAATTTTTTGACATTTCATTCAAATTTCCTTAACTGTTTGCGCAAAAGTTGAAAAGGGGCTTCATGAAACAAGTCTCGCAAATTTGCCCAATTGCACAAATGGGAATTTTAAGAGTTCTCATCAAAACCCTTACTAATTTTATTCATAATGAGTTTATTTAATAAAAAATAATAATAGTTAAAATGAAGTTTAAGTTTCCCAGCTCTGAAAACGTCTGCTCGATTTTGCTGATTTTCAATACCAATCTTTTTTGGACCATTTCTGACGCACCAGTCCAAGAACGAAGTCTCTAGCTTTTCTGGGAGCTTCGGAAAACCGATTTCACGTACAGACAGACGGACAGACGGACAGACGTCGTCTTCCCTATGCATAAGGATCCAGAATATGTATACTTTATGGCTCGCTTATTAATACTCTGGAAATTACAAACGGAAAGACAAACCACTTTTACCATTTTTTGCTAAAGGGTATAAAAATAAACACGGTTTATGAGTTACAGAATTGACTTAAAAAAAATTGGATGCCACGGTAGTCTAGTCGGTAGTGTGCTACATTATCAGTGTGGGGGTCATGAGTCCAAAAAGGAGAAATTACTTTTTAATTTGTAATTGTATTTGTAACATTTAGGGCTCGTTTTTATTACTAATTAGTTAAACTTAGTTTAACATACGTTTGAGTTAACCAAAAAACATATTTAAACGGCGTTTAACCGCCAATGGTGTTTTTCAGTGATGGATTAACAATTGTCAATTTAGCTAGATATGCCATACTTTGTTTCCTATCTAGATATGTCATTCCTGAAAATATTTTATGTAAATAGGGCGACACTAAAAAGCAATATGACAATTCTTTAAATTTATTTAAAAAAAAATTCAATAAGTGTTTTCTGAGATTTTTAAGAATTGAGAAATAAATAATATGGAATTAAAAAATAGTAACGCTCCAAAAATAAACTACAAAAGAACATCAAATTTTAAAGCCAACGAAATATTTGAAAGAATTCCAGTTCATTAGACACATAAATATAATTTGGAAGTGCTCTTATCTCTCTTATTTTTCTCACAACTGCCCTATCCAAGTTATCATAGGTTTAATAAGTCCCTATTTACACTATGCAAGTCTTATTGCTAAGCTGATTAGTTTATTAGGAGAGAGAGACGGGGGGAAAAGAAACGTTGCTGTTCCCCTCGCCTCTCTCTCCCTGAAACTAATCAGCTTAGCAATAAGACTTGCACAGTGTGATTTGGGACTAATCACTAAAATCTTCATCGTAAAACTGGATTTTCCAAATGCGTAATATATATTTCATTCATATGTAAATACGTATGTATGCATATTTATCATTTGACAGTTCTAACTTGAGTTTAACTGAGTAATGTTGCTGGGTTAAACCTAGATTATTAACTAGATAATCTTTATCTGAAAAGCAATAGTTTAAGTTTAAACTACAGTTAACTGACAAGTAGAGTTTATCTCTATGTTAAAAACTAGCTCTTAATCAATAAAAAAATAACTATTAATCAGAAATAATTTCTTAATCAGGCTTTAGTTCAGTATTTTTCAATTCTTATAGAATTAAATATTTTAATTAATTAATGTGATTTTCAAAAGTAGAGTAGAAAAATAAAACTTTGTGCCGCTACGCACTTCATCAACAAAAATGTGTATCTACTTAGGCACTTTTTTACATGAATGATTTTTTTTTATAAAATGGAGTATGATAATTGATTATATTGTGCCCATTGGCAAATGCATTTGTAAGCATTACCATACATTTTCTATTTTTTCGTTGTTTTTTTCAAATTTATTTTGTTCAGGTTATCACAAAGTTTTATTACTCTATTTAAGTATGTTTAACTATTCCTGTTAATCTTTAATAATTATCGCATTAACTATTTCTACTTATTATTATTAAAAAAAAATATATGTCTAAAAAGATCAAGTTTGAAATGCAATATCATTCTACATAATAAACCGTAACAATTTAAATTGGTTGTTTTAACCAAAAAGCATTTGGTATTTTGTAACAGTAATGTACTGTTCATTCAGTACCTATTTCAAGTCAGTTTTCTTTAAACAGAAGAATAAATTGTTCTTCTAAATCACAACAATAATCTCAAGTAAAAATAAAATAACCATTCCAAATTGGTTAGATTAACCAGACAAAACTTGTTGAATTGTTATTGCAACAACAATTTAAATTTACTTTTAAATTTAAAATTGAAATCGATCCATATTAAATTTTTAAGTCGAAAATTGCGCCAGCTTTAAATAGTAAAAATAATAAACACTTATATAGAAGACATTATAACATATATTACTTAAATAACTTTGTTATGAAAATATTTTTGTTACTTTATTTTTCTAAAAAAAAGAAAAATCGTTTTTCTTCTTTATAATAATCATATGTAAAGTATTTGTAAATGCTGTATGTAATTCCACATCTTTATTTCGTAGAACTCCTCATACTTGTGCGCCTCCACAACCAAAAACAAAATTAATATGTTTTATTGCGAGCACTTTGAATCTCAAATCTGTTTGTAATTACATTTCCTGTCTGCAATAAAATTAAATTGTGTGTTAAATTTGCACATGTTTCATTTAATTATTGTATTTCCTGATGTAAAACAATTAAAAAACGCAAACAATTAGAGGGGTTTTTTTGAAATATATATTATACTTCTTCTCAAAAAGTGTAAGCATAATAATTGAGTGGATGAAAGGCAAAGGGGTACAAGTTCAAAAAAGAAAATTTTCAAAAATTAAGCTTAAGCAATTGTGTTGTTGCTGTTCAAATGCTGTTGTAATGTAGTAAACATTTTTGTGATTGATTTTTGTCGAAAAAATTTCGATGTCAGTTATTTGTCAAACGGAAAATCTGTGGCAGATTATGAGGAAACGTAATAAATCTCTTAAACATTCGTTACCTTCATTAGTAAAGTTTACATTTACATATTTCTTCCTTTAATTACAAATATTCCAGCCATAAGAAATTTATTATGAGTTCCAGCCTTCAAAAGTTAAATAACAATGAATTTGAAACCACTACAAATCGATTTTATTTAATTGACATTTGCTAGGAAAATACTTCAGTCAAAAACATGTAAGCACGTAATTGAGAAGAGCTAAACTATCAAATAGAGACCGCCATTGTCACAATAAATGTTCTAAAGAAGACTGAAACTGTCACCATGTTGCTACAACGAACTCCATTGTGCCATTAAAAAAATAACTTAAAACATTTTACGGAGGAATAAAAAGTTAAAAATAACACAAAATTTAAAAAGAAGTTGTAAAAGCATCTAGTGAAAAGTTTTAACACTTAAATACAATACTTTTGGCTTGCAATCTGTAGATCAATAGAATATATACATACTTTACCAGTTGTATTGCTCTGGCTGACAGCCATCAAGAGAAAGAAATAAAAAAAAAACAAAAAATGCTTTGGCAAAGCGTTTGGTATTCAGTCAGTTAGCCAACCATTCAGTCAGTCAGTCAGTCAGTTAGTCAATCAATCAATCAATCAGGCCCACAGCCAACAAAGAAAGCATACACATCAATATCACTATCACCATCACCATCATCGTCATCATCACCATCATCGTCATCATCATCAACATGGCCATTCATTCAGCCATAGAAGCAAGAATCAAACTTATACACATGAACTTATAAGTAACTCACTTGTTTACTGGTAGACCCACGTTGGAACAGACCAAAAAAATATGTCTCTACGGCGACACAAAAGCACTAACATTTATCCAGCTCAACCCAGCAAACAAAGAGGGTTAAATCTCTTTTTTTCTTACTTTAAAAATTTCGGAACGATTTTAATTAATTTTAATTTAATTTTTGATTAATTTTAAATAATTTTTAATTTAATTTAATCAAATTAATTTACTTCATGAAATTCTTCGTAAAATTAATTGCCTGAAAGTTTTGTTTGTAGGCCAGAAGAAAACATGCACGATTGCTTAATAGGCCATTTACAACAGCACAAAATCTAGCAAATTTTAATTAAAATCTTTATGCAAATCTAAACCGTTTAGACCAACTTTTTTTTTGACATTTATCAAGATTTTTTATCCAAAACAAAACCCATTAACTAAAAAATTTCCAAAACTACAACCAAATAACTGCAATGTAGCTAATAGTGCGTTTCCATATACGTTTTTTTTTTTTGGAGCAGAAAACTTGTTTTGCTAAAAAACCAATGTTTTGCTACATGTTTTCCCATACATTTTTCACATCAGCAAAACACCTCAAATAAGTTGTTTTCCTCCAAAAACATGAACAAATTTGTTAGTGCAACACTGCGTTGCTGGCTGAAACTTCAAAAACAAGCCGCAATATTCTGACAAAAGATAGCACTTATACAGAATATTAAATTTTCTAACTAATTGCATAAACCACATCAGTTGTATTTATATGCTGTTTATATGTAAATGAGTGAAAAATTTACTAATCTAAATAATAAGGTTTGCTGCCTTGATAATAAAATCAAATTGATTTCCAAAACTTGTTTAACCAAAACACAAAAAAGCATAATGGAAACACTTCCAAGTGTTCTGAGAAAAACAACTTGTTTTGCTCATAGTGAAAACGTACTAGTTTTAACTCACACATCTTTTTAAATACACCTAGCTAATTCACTCATCTTTTTATAAACATGTTGTACAGGGTGGTAAAAAATCAATAAAAATATTAGATTTTTATTAGATTTCCTACAAATCTACTGACAAAATATATTTTGATTTTGAAATTTTTTTTAACGCACTAATAATTCCAAATTAATATATTACTTATTAAGTAAAATATTTTTTTATTAAAAATACATTGAAATTGATTATTGAGGGGTTTAGCTGGATCCTATGTAGCAATGGTAAAGTAAGAAAATAAAAAACATGTTGATTATTGAGTTCCTGTTTCAACTTTGTTATTTGTTATTGAGCTTCTCATTTGTTTAAATGAAAGTTTATAATATAATAACTCTAGTTGTTCTAAGAAGCTTTGGGTAAAGGTTCCCTGATGATCTGCATTAGCAACAGATTTTTTTTTTATTTTACTTAATAAGTTATATATTAATTTGGGATTATTAGTGCGTTTAAAAATTTTAAACTTAAATTGTAACAATTCCCATAAAAAACACTAAAAATAGATTTTGTTTTGTATGAGAAATCTAGTAAAAAACAGCAAGATTTAGCGCGAAATCTTGTAAGTACTAGATTTCGAGGTAATGTCAATGGCCTATAATATAAATTTCACTCGTTGCATTAAAATTTTTTTTTTAGGAAAGTGTGGATTATTTTTAATTTACACGCTACATCCAGTATTGGTAGAAAACAGTAAAATTTATAAAAAAAAAACTTTCAAGGTCAAGGTCAAGAAAAGAAAATGTACCATTTTTAATCGACTTCATAAAAAAGGAGGAGGTTAACAATTCGTCTCTATTTTCTTTTTGAGTGTTACTTCATGACTCGGTACAGTTTAGACCGATTGCAAAAACTCCTTTTTTTGTCTGAGAGAGAACAGCTTCCCATAAAACCCATTGTTTTTTATTTAATTTTATGATATTCTACTTATTTGATTGCTGCGAAACGTATAAAACACCTTTGGTTCTTGTAATTACAAAATTTGAAAGTTGAAAAAATGGGCGGGGTTACGCACATAAAAATTTATTATAATATTTCACGCGGTTCTATTTAATCGATTTTTACGAAACTTAATACACACCTTGAGCTCTAAAATACACACAATCCTCTCCTCCATTTAAAAAAATGAGCGGAGTTACGCCCATTAAAATTTAATATTTTATTTTAAGTAGTTCTACTTTACAAATTTTTACAAGACTTAACACGCACCCTGAGGTCTAAAAAACACACAATCTTGCATTTAAAAAATGGGTGGAGGCACGTGCCCATTAAAATTTAATTTTATATTTCACGTACTTCTTTTTAGCTTCTATCAGATCTTTGCATTGAAGTGGGGTTTTTTTTGGCAGAAAGAATTGTTTGTTATACCCTTTACCGAAGGGTATATTTACATTTGTCATTCCATGTGTATTTTCCAAAATGTTCATAAGGGTCGCATAATAGCATAGATAGACGACAGCGTTAATTTGCATTAACTGTCTTAATGCAAATTAACTTGTGAATTATCTTCATCCGTAAATGCACTAAATGACAGCGAATTAATACTGAATTCAGCTATATGATAACACAGTCCTCATATGGTAACACCGTCAACAATCAATAAAATGTTGGAAAATTGTTTTGGTTTTCAAAATTAAAATGCGATTCGATCAGAAAATATAAGTTATTTTAATTGTTTTTAGAAAAAGAGCAAAGAAATATTAAAATCGAGACACATTTTTTCCATTTTAAAATTATCGAAGTGTGTGGCACGAAAGGTATGTACAGATTTTGTCGTCTGTCAGGGTAAATTTTTAATTCACATTAGTGATATTTTAATGCAAATTAACGCTGTCGTCTGTCTATGCTATAAGGTATACATATATATTCTATGTCCTTTTGCAGAGGGAAGAGGAATAAGCGATGTCCGCCTGTCCGTCCGTCCATCTCTCTGTACTTCAATTTGGTTTTCCGCAGCTGCCAGAACAGCTAGAAAATTCGGTTTAGAAATGGTGCGCCAAAAATGGTCAAAAATATAATAATGTAATATAAAAATAAGCAAAATCGAAAAGACGGTTTCAGAGATGGAAAATTTAATTTTTTTTTGTATATAAAAGCAACTAGCTGCAACTAATTTCTATCTCTTTTTTTTTTGTTCATTAAACCTATTTTATACCTCAGTAAGAATTTAGTTGGTATTAAAAATCAAAATAAATCAAAAAAAATTATTCCAGGGTTGGAAAGCTTAAACTACACTCAAAAAAAAGACATATACTATTATTCAGGAAAAATTTTTTCTAAATTAAAGTAAAAAAAAATTCTAAGTTTAAGTAATTTTTTCTAAGTTTAAGTAAATTTTTACAAAAATCTAGTAAAAATTACTTAATATGAGTAAAAAATAAAAAGTTGATATTCTCAAAAGTAGTTCATAAAAATACACACAAAAATTCTCACATTCAAGGTCAAGTTTACTGGTTTAAAGGAAATATTTACCAAAAATTGGAAAATGGTTTAAAAGTTTAGGGAAATTGTATCCTAAAAACTAGTCAATCTCGTTATAAATCAAAAAATAAATTTTAGGACATGACTTACTCCTAATTAGTTCATCAAATTTGACTAACTTAAAAGATATAAAAAGTTATTCTAAATTTTAGAAATATATTTACCAGTTTTAAGTATTTTTTCTTTAAATTATAGAATATATTTTTTATTTGCATTAAGCAAAAAATTCAAGTACATTTTTCATATATCCGACGAATATTTGAACTTGAAATAAATTTTTTTGAAAATATAATAAAATTTTAAAACACAAAAATTTCAATGTTTATTCAGGCTGCCTGTTAGGCAATTGGTTAGAGTGCTTGCCTATCAGTCAGAAGGTTGTTGGTTCAGTACTTTTGCCCCCTCTCAAGGAATTAATACGTATGTATGGTGAATTAATTAAGAATATAATATGAAGATATAATAAAAAACATACCATGTGGTATAGAAATTAATTAAAAACAAAAAAGTACCAAAATTAAAGACAAAAAAAAACTTTGAAAAATTTACTAAATTTGAAATAAAAGATGAAAAACCTTTTTTGCAATTCTCCGAATTTTATGGAGAAATTTGACTTAATTTTAGAAAAATTTTATTTAAATATAAAAATATAATTACTATAAACTAGTTCATTAATGAACTAAAAATTTAGTAAATATTTTACTGGTTTCGAGTAAAAAACAGCTTTGGCGCCATACGACAACTTTTTTTTACTCAAATTTAGAAAATTTTCCAAAGTTTTAGTTAGTTTTTTTTTTTGAGTGTAGTTTTGTTATATAAAAGTAAATAGCTGAAATTATTTTCATCTTTTTCACTACGCGTATGCTATATTTTAGAAAAATCTAAGAGGATGATTTCAGGGTTTTAAAATTTAAGTTTTTTTTGGTATACATATAAAAATAACCTACTAAAATTAATTTTTTCTTTTTCTGTAGAAATTATATATATTTAATATTTTAGGAAGAAAAAAATTGATGAAAGGATTAAAAAATCTAAAAATTTTTTTTGGTAAATAAATGTAACCCAGTCAAAATGATTTTTTTCTTCTGTCTTAGACCGAGTACACTCTGGCATTTTTTGGAAAATATTGGAAATGACAAATGTTGTCAGTAGTACACACTATTGTGATGTCACAAAACGCCATAGTGCGTATTAGAGGTCTGCGTTAACAGTCTTGAAATGTAAATCCGTCTTCGTTTTGAAATGTATTCTCGTGGCATGTATTATGCTAAACTAATAATAAGAAATGCGGTCGTATAATAAGCGGAGCACGATGGATGCATTGGTGTTTGTGTATTTAAATGTTTACAAGCGATGTAAGGAAGTGTATCTTCAGATGTAGATGGCAAGCTATTATATTTGTGTTTAAGGGAGGTTTTTTTTTTAAAGCAAGCGCACACAACTAATGTCAATGCATGTGTTCGTTTGTATGTGGGCAGAAAAATAAAAGAGAATACACACAATGTGTGTGTGTGTGTGTGTGTGTGTGTGTGTGTGTACACGCATGCCGTTTGTATAGGCGCCCATGCGTAGAAAGAAGCGAGCATCACAAGATCTTTCGTCAAGAAGTATTCTCTTCTTTACTTCTATACCTGCAACAACTGAAACAAATGCCTTGCAAACAGTGTTGCTTAGCATTTATTTTAGAAGACTTCGCTGTAGTAAAGCATTTGAAAAATCCATCATGTCTTGTAAGTTCTTTCAAATGGTCTTTTGCAGGGGTCTAGTGCGTATTCGACATTAGCAATGAAATATATTTCATATATTTAAGAGGTTTATTATTTATCATATTGTTATAAGTCTATATTTTAATTGAAATATATTTGCTGGTGGTTAAGCATGTGCATTTCACTGGTGCTTTGACAAATCATCAGTAGACTTCAACCACACACATCGTTATATACATACATACATACATACATAGATGAATGCCAATTTAAAATTAATACAAATAAAATTTACTAATCTAATGTTTTCAAATGTTGGTTGGGCAGCCTTCGAATTTATATAGACAAAAATATTACTATGTCGAATTTTAGTTACCCTTTCGTAGCCCTTAGTACTTAAAGTAAAAGTTGCACTTTACAAGGAACTTTTCAGGAATGATTTGTCGAATTTTTAACGCTATACAATTCCTTGTTTTTTTGTATTGTCCAATATATGTAGTCTTATATTCATTTTACAGGAAATTTTCCCCTTTTTTCGGCCAGTAGCTGAAAATTTAATATAAAAAAGTTATAGCAACTGCAAACGATATGAAGAACTTATTTGCACCTCAAAGTCTGTTGAAGTGTTTGTAGAAAAAGATCTGTTGAATAGTCAGTCGTTGATGGATGAATTTAAAAACCTATTGACAAACTCCTAAACACAATGTGGATAAACTGTAAACTTGCTGTATACCAGAGAACGAGAAGTGAAGTGAAAAGCTGTGGCACTACACACAAATAGAGAGTGGCAACACATGTCTGAAAAAACATTTTAAAAATGTTTTCCATGCAATTTTGTATAAATAAGTGAAAGTAACACACACAAATAAACTGTCAGAAAGTTGCACATACAATGTCGTTGTGAAAGAAAGTGCTGTGAACAAATGTAAGGAGTGTGATGTGTCCATACAAACTATTTATTCCGCATGGAGCGGCCATACATTTTTTAACTTTTATTTTTTATGTCCTTTTTTCTATGAGATTATTGCAATTTATTGTTTGCATCCACAAAGCAATATTTATAAGATGCTCAGCAATATCCATTAGTGACGATTTGTACATTTTCCATTTAAGTTTGTTAAAAAAAAAAAAATAGGCTATAAAATTTGAAGTTTCACAAAATTGATTAAGAAATTGTTATAACACTCAATATTAAAAGAACCGCAAATATTTTAAATTGTTTTAGGAATCATGACAGTAATATTTTACCAGGCTAAATAAAATTTTATTTACGATTATCAAACCATGCACAGTGGGTCCAAACCCACTTTTTTCGCGGATTAATTCATATCTCCACAACTGTGGAGATATTAAAAAAAGTGCATGTTTCGACATCTTGGCGGTATAGGGTGGGAAAAGGCGTACCTCCCACACAAAGTAATTATTAATGTTCCTCTATCTGCCGAAACTACAAGAGCGAGGCGCACTAAATTAGATGTAGATAACTCTTCGAAAAAAGCACATGTTCCAACAAAATCTTGGCGCTATAGGAGGGGAAAGTCGGGTACCCTTCTTATAAAGTAATTATTAATTATTTAATAAACATGACTTTTTTTATATTAGAATTGCTGAAGCAGAAACGAACGGTGCTTAAGCAACAAATAAAGCTAAAATTCATGATATTTTTATTCATGCACGCTCCTGATTAATTAACTGCCATTGACTGACTTCGAATACAAATTATACAAAAATAGATTATTTAATAAGCCTAAGAAAGTTAGTTAAAGTCACACACGTTATTTTTTTAAATCATTATTATATATAAGTACAACTGCGATCACTAGTGAGTCACGCGTGAGTCAGCATGATTTACGCGTGACTCACCCGATTCACATGAATCACGCATAGCAAGTTATGGCATTTGTACATCTCTAATAAAAATACATAAAACAATGACAACACCATCAACAATAAAAGTGTTAGCAGGAGTCAGTGAGCGTGAGCCTATTACTAATTTGTGCATAACTTCTGAAGCGCACCGATGCGCAGCATAAATTCTTGAAAACCAAGTTAAAGTCTCTGCCTAATTGAGCCCAATTTATAACTTTGTGTCCACTTTAACTAAGAAAATCTACTTATTTTATTGAACTTCCAATATAAACATTGAAAACTAAAACACTTATACAAATAATTAATTGTTACAAATTTTTTCTAAGCATTTGCAGGAATATCTGAATTTGATGGTTGTTGCATGCTTAGATTTATTACTTCCCAGCAAAAATTTCCAAAAAAAGTAATCAGGTTTGGAATTAAGCATTTTTGGTAGAAGCACTTCCCTACTGGATTACCAAGTTAATGATTTTAGCAAGGCGTGAGACTAAAATAATCGATTTTTGAGAAGTACTTACGTTTTTTATTTGGCAACTTGTTCATGTAATCTATTTAATATAAAAAAAATCATTCACCTCATTTAGCAACTTGTACATAATTTTTTTAAATTTAAGGTAATGTGATTTGTAAGCGAGTAATGAAATTTGGTAATCAGAAAAGTAAGTCATTATACTACAAGTAATTCTGATGATAATGTGTAATTTTTGCTTTTTTTTAAATTTCTTGAATTAAATAAGATTTAATTTCGCAAACTTTTTAGCTTTTTTTTGTAATAATTTTACCAGCTTTCTGTCACAAATTTTCAACTGTAACGCGTCATTATAAAGCAACGTTGCCTACCTATGATTTTGCATAGTGATGTAGTGTTTTATGCTCTTTAAGCAAGTACTTTCACTTTTCAAGGTACTTGAAATCACACTTTGATAAAATGAACAAAGCTTTGCTTCTCGTATTCTATTTAAATTTAAAAATTTGTACACAATGGTTAAATCGAGTTTGATACACAAACACTAGCCTTATGTTATTAAACAGGAAATAAAATCTTTCAAATAAAAATATAAAAGGCGAAGAATGCTGAGCAAAAAAAAAAAAACTACCATGACTTATGACGTGTATAGATACATTCAGTAAAATGCCACTTTGACTCTCACACAAACGGTTCCGTACGCACACTGCATATGTAATACTATACGAACTGTACACTATATGATCGAATATTCTACCTTTACAAATTTAAAGTATTCGGTAAAGTTTTTATCGGTTTATGGCGTTTTTTTTTTATCTGGCCCTTTTTTGATTTTTGAGTTTTTTTCGGGTTTTGTCGTTTTTTCAGGTTTTTTTTTGCGATTTTTTGGGTCTTAGCGATTTTTTTTTAGCTGTTTGGTAATATATTCGGTTCTTAGCGATTTATTTTAAATTAGCTTTTTTTAAGTTCTATTGCTTCTTACATTTTGGCAATTTTTTTTTCGATTTTGAAATATTTTATTTCTAGCGTTTTTGTAAATTTCAAGAGTTTGCTTCTTACGGTTTTCTCAAAATTACATAGTAAAAATTACATTGACTTATAGAATACCACGTAATATTGAGTTTTTAAATTTTAGTGTTAGTTGGTGTGGTATGCATAAAATATAATTGTCTGTCTATCACATAAGGATTTAAAAATTTTTCCTTGCTCGCTTTAGAACACCCTTAATTTGTAACTGTCATATATTTGCTGTTGTAGCTGCCAAATTTTTTACATATTCTGTGAAAATTTAGGGTTTTCGAGAAAAAACGCCTTTGGCAGACAAACGGACATATGGACGTCGTAACGAAAACAATAAAGTTCCTTTTCATTTTTGATGAAATTACGCTTAATTTACACTTCTATTGGAATTATTAAAATTGCTGTTAATGGCGGCAAAGGACTTACCGAATTTTATATACTGGACATTCATAGATATTCTTGACATCTTGCTTGTCTCGCTGCACGGCCTTGACATATATAACAGGCATGGCTGGGAACAATTCTTTGAGATGAGAATCAGCTATAGAATTTAAATTTATATCCCAGCGTGCACCCTCCATATACAGTCCATTAATATAAGCACCCTCACGCGGAGCCGCACTACAAAAAGACAAAATAAAACTTAATAAAATAAAACCAATAAAAATTTTGTCGAAAAATTTACCTAATTTCTTCCTTGAACTTTTTCGTAACATCTGTATTCAAACACATGCGATCCAAGGGCCATTCATTTTTACGTGCTGTCTGTTGCATTATGGCTGTGAGAAAACTCTGAGGATTGAAAAATCCTCCCAGCCAAACTGAAGAAGGCAGACGAAAATCGGCCACCCAACTTTCCAGTTCATGTAAACGCAATTGTAAGTCAGCAAACCAAGACTGAAGACCTAATGTACTAGGATAAGCTAATTTTGTCCATGATTCTGGTACCTGATCCATAAACAGCGACTGTATAAGTTCTTCCATTGAAGAGGAAATCGTTAGTTCACCTTTTAAGCCCAACTCCAGTTCGTTGAGAGATCTTTTGAGTTCAGCCATTAAAATGTTCATGCGCTCACACTCCTGGAAGGCTACTAAAATATAAGGATTACGGTCTTCTACCCGGGCCATAAGTTCTGGTATATTAAAAGGTGTGGGTATTTTATCTATGAGATCTTCCAGCAAACCTTTCACTACATCTTCTTGCGACAAAATCTCACCGCCAGTCTCTGAGCTAGTTGCTACACGTGGCTGCAGTTCGAACACTACACGAAATAATCGTTCCGAGACAGTGGTTAGAAAACCTATTTCGGCATTCAAGTGTAAGCCATAAAGATTTGGGCTTTCCGGTGGCAGGTTTTCATCTATATAATTATGATAACCTTCATATCTAAGAATTCCGGGCGCCGGAAATCCAGGACAGAATTCCAATTCGCCGTCTATAAGTTCAGGTTTCATGAATTCTTCCAAGTAAGTCTGGCACAAACGTCTATCTCGATCATCGGTTATATGACCACCATACATAATTTCGCCAAACAGATAACGTAAGTCCTCCCAAGGTACTCTCGTATGGGCTTCCAAATAGTTATAAAGCACATATACCGAAATTGTTAAATCTCCTACATTGAAGGGATACACACGGTTCCAGCCTTGGGCACCAAATTTACGCCGTTCAGCCACAACAGCATGGAAATAACAGAGAGAGAACAAAATAGCTTTAAATTCTGTTTCCTTAGAACACATTTCCAAAGTTTCTTCACTAAAGTTGTCCAAAGCTTTATGTATGTTGGCTTGCATGCCAGTGGGTGGCTCATTTGTTATCTTAATGGCCGATTCCAAGATGCCTTGGGGTAGTATATGATAGGCAGGATCAGCAGCTGGTTCAGCGCTTAGGAATAAACGATAGTTGGGGTTAACATCCACTAGGGAAGCTTCCATTTTCTTTTCCAGCGTGGAAAGCCAACGTGCCACCAAATGAATATTTTGTAATATTACCCAATGACCCTCCTGTGAGGATATTTCTATGGCTTTTTCAGCCACCACCTCTTGACCCTGACCTAGCGAAACGCTATGGAAGTTTTCATTGTCTGCACTAAAACCCATGGTTTTGCCCAGCTTTTCCACATCTTTAAGAGGATCTACACCGGGAGACAAAACAAAGAACATATGCGTCTCGGCACTAGATTCCTCAAAAGTCTTGGCGAATTCTATAGAACGCGCTTCAATATATTTTGTGCCCAGTTTCTCCTCTATGAACACTGTCATCGAATACGACATTCTGTCGGGTCGTATACAGCGCATAATGCACAATCTCTGAATGGCAGTTTTAGTTTTCCATTCACCCGGGAATTTTTCTCTTTCGGGACACTCGGAATCAATAAAGTTTTTCCAGCGCTTGTGAGAACCCTCAATGTCTTTATCCAGTCCCTTGAAGGCTGGAAAATTACTCAAAACCTTAATGCCACCCCAGCCTATATTAGTAATGAATGGCAATGTAGAATCGACATTGACCATGTATGGGTAACGGAGCAAAAAGTCAAGCTCCAGAGGTTCTACTTCGCCGGCATTAATAAGTATCTGTATTGTTAGCTGCGTTAAGAAAATTAACTTATCGGCTTCAAAAAGTCCACGGCTAGTATACATAAAGCTGCAGAAAGTAATGGAATCTATAAGATATTCGACGCGCTCCTTAATCTTTTCTGTTTGTATGGCTTTTGCTATGGCATTACTGAATACGACTGTGAAAGCTTTTAAGGAAAATTGATAAATGGGATTAATTTTAAATAATTCATTGAGTATAAAGTAAATAATCGAGGCCCGCTCAGAGGCAGGACGATAAGCTTCACGTGCAGCATCAATTTGCTCGGAGGTTACTTTGGCCTCGGCCACTTTGACCTCTATCTCATCGGCTGTCCTCTTGGTCTTCTCCAAATTCATGACCAAAGCAACATCTTCCAAAACATTTTCTCCAGCCGAAGAAAGACGCTGCAAGAGATCATCTTCCAGAAGTTTTAATGTTATTTTAAAGTGATTCTGCTGTTGTGTTAGTCTGGTACGTAAAGACTCCAAGTCGGGCCTTTCCGCTTTAACCACCTCTGCCAGTAGTTGGTCTTCCAGGCCATCCCTAGTCACAGTGAAATTGATAAGCGTAGTTTGCGCTTGCATTTCCGGCTTATAATGCGGATTGGCTAGCTTTGTGTGCAGTATTAGGCGAAACTTGGGATTAAAGTCTACTTCTCTATCGCCTATCTTAAGGCAAGTGCCTTTTTTAATAAGCTGTCTTCCCAGCAATGGATTCAAGACAGCATCAATATTTTCTTCTATATTTTCCAAAAGTAAGACATTGCCATTGCTAACGGCTTTCTCGATTTGATCCAAGTACCCCTTTTGCGTAAGACGTAAGACAACTATATTGGAACTATATTTCTGCTTAACCCATTTGATACCCTGCCTGAAATGAAATTGTATTTAATAAGTCTTTTCTTTTTTTCTTTTTTCTTGCAGGTTTTCCCACAAAAGGTAAGTGATTTATTAGTAATTGTAATTGTAATTGCCACTGCGATTGTAATTGTAATTGTAATTGTATTTGTAATTGTAAGTGTAATTGCAATTGCAATTGCAATTGCAATTGCAATTGTAATTGTAAGTGTAATTGTAATTGTAATTGTAATTGTAATTGTAATTGTAATTGTAATTGCAATTGTAATTGTATTTTTAAGTGTAATTGCAATTGCAATTGTAATTGTAATTGTAATTGTAATTATTATTGTAATTGTAATTGTAATTATTATTGTAATTGTAATTATTATTGCAATTGTAATTGTAATTGTATTTGTAATTGTAATTGTAATTGTAATTGTAATTGTAATTGTAATTGTAATTGTAATTGTAATTGTAATTGTAATTTAAGGTATATAATTTATTATTTAACTTACAATTGAGGGTCAATCATTAGGGGATAACGTTCTGAGTGTACTAAAATGGCAGCATTTTCGGCAGACATACGATCACTGGGTAGACCTTGATTATTCCATTCCGCAATTTGGGCATCGTCACAAATCATTTCAAAAGGATCACCACCTTCAGTGGAAGGTATTTTAGGCTATATATGTGGCAAGCGCTTAATTAATTATTTCAGCTCAAAAAAATTAAAGAAAAATGCATCTTACATCACAAGCTTTGAAAGCAGGTATCCACATTTTGGTTTGCAGTTCCACACGATAGGGCCGAGTGAAGCAACCGACATAGGAAATAAAACAAGCTATAAGTAGTATATCTCCTGGCATGGTGACCTGGCTCTGCTCTAAACTGAGGGAAAAAATATTAGTGAATAACAGATATATATCGCTATCGACCTAGCTTATTATTTGCAACAAATCAGATCAGCTTCTAATATATCGAAATATGCATCAGACCCGATTTGAAAAATAATGTGTTAGTTTGTTTCTTTATTAAGATAGCGGCTAAATGTTGCTGTTTAATATTTAATAAACTACCTTTTTACCGACTCAGTCCAGCGTATTTTTTCGGAGGCCAAACCTCCTATCAAGCGGTTAGCCAAATCAATCGTAAATGCCGTCTTGTCAGCTTCATCCTGACATATTTGTTTCTGGGCCAAAGCCTCATCATATTCCGTTTGCAAAACGTTAAGTTGTTCTTCCAATTCATTTAAACGATCATTCAAGTCCGCTAGCTTATCCCTGGCATCTTGCAATTCCTTTTCAGCTTCCAGCAAGGCTCGTTCCTTGGGTTCTACAATCAAATAAACTTCATAGAACTTATTGATGTTTATTACCCACGAGCATAAACCAGCTGCTGCAGAAGATTTCGACATAATTTTCTCTGGATCAAATTCAGGATCGGCCAAATAGGGCTGGAGAGCTTTGATGACCTCTGGATGTATATTCTTCTTATCGTAGTTAACCAAATTATCCAGAAACTTGTCCACATTACCCATTATGGCACGACAAGCTTTCCAGCTGCGATCTTTGGGTATTTTCCCATTTGGAGCAAACAAAACTAAAACAGCCGAGCAAACATTCACCACTGCATTCGGTGGCGAACCAAATGACTTCAATTCGGTTAAATTGCTTTTGTTAAGGGTATTCAGGGCCTCCTGAGCTGCTATAAGAGCAGGCTGGGCTTTGATAAAGTCCTCTTCACACAACTTGGCCTTGATTGTTACATCCTGCTCAATTTGACGCACGTTTTTCTCTTCTTTCGCTGCGAAGGCCCGCTCCTTGGATACTTTTTCATTTTCAAAACTCACTACTTTAATAAGATTATCAGCTTCCTCGTTTCTGACTTTCAGCTCAACTTCCTGTACCTTTAAAACTTCTTGCAAGCCATCCACCTCTCGAGAGCAGCTGGCTAATTTGATGAGACCGTTTTCTAATCTATGACGTCTCTCCAAATTGGCTATCACTTTTTCTTTTAGTAGCTTTGCATATAAGCTAACCAGTTCCAAGAAGGACTTAGGTGTAGTATAATTGTAGCGCTTGTCATTTAGGAGATACACTTTGGAAATATCGTTAACGGTTTTGTGTACATAAGCCATAAACCGTGACACCGGTGGAGCCAAAGTTTTGGGTAATACTTCAATTTCAGACAAGAAACGTAAAGACACCGACTCCAAAGCATCGTTTGGCCACTCATGAAACCAATCAATGGTGGTGCAATTAACCAACGAGGGAAAATTACGTGCTCTAACCCTTAAAGTATTACCAACTGGCGAAAAGCACAGCACCACTTTCAACAAACCCTTCACCTTTTCTATGAAGTATTTCCAACAGTTCTCCCTGCTGTCCACAATACCCAACTGTTTAACTTCATTGCGCACAGAATTCACTAGATTTTCAACTTCGTCGTCGGCAAATAGTTCGTGTATATCACCCGAAGCCAACATATCGTTAACTAAGACCAAAAACTGTTCCTGGGCCACCTCGGCATCCGTCATGAGAAAACAACATGGCGAATTTTTAACGCCGCACTTGACATAAAGACTTGCAATGTTTGCCTTTAAGTCATTAATGCTGTAATCTTTGGTCAATTGGATTTGAAAGACATCCAGCGAAGATATAAATGCGGCCAATCTAGTCAATGATTGCTTGCCTGAACCGCCAACACCAATTAAGAGTGCGTAGCCACGAGAAGATTCCACAATGCGACTTATGCGACACACATGACACATGGCATCCTCGAAGAGTACCAGGTTCATGGCGCCCACAAAATCATTATAACGCTCTTGGGCTTCTTCCAGCAATTTTTGCAAGCGCTCCCAATTGCTAATAGGCATGTAATTATTTTCCGCCAGTCCCATAGCAAAATGGCAATAAATGAGGGGCTTGCCAAATACCAATTCCTCGCTGTAGCCCTCGATGCCCTTGCGCACGGTTTCGGCTATAATGTTGCTAAAACTTTTAATATCGGTTTGGTCCACTAACTTATCGCCATACACTCGATTACACTCATGGACCCATAAACGTAAAAGCATGTTAGGATTAGGGCAGGTTTTTGAGTTAGCATACAGCATACCCTGGAAGTAATGATTTTATTTGATAAGAACAGCACGTGATGATTGGTGTAAAAAACGTGAGGTAAAGGATAATCATTATAAATTAACCATCTTCTAACAGATTTTGAGAGTTATTGAAATACAGTAGTTTTCGTTTATAGTCACTACCGCTTATTGTCACATTAATGATATAGTCCATATTTAATGTTTTTCGTAACTTTTGAACTTAATTTCATTCAAAAAGTTGACGATATAGTCCATATAGTCATATTTGATATATATATGCACAAACTTTGTGGTAGTCAAAATCCAAATTGTATGCAAACAATTCGAGCTATAGTCACAAAAATTTTCAACAGATTTTTTTATTTTAGTTTTATTTTATTTTAGTTATTTATTTAAGTCATAAACCAAAAAATTAATCTAAATTTCAACCTCCATCTACTGTGAAGTAGAAGAACATGTCTTTACATAATTGGATTGTATGGAAATTCTTTTATATACCTCTGCGTGGCATATAAAAAAATTAGGCTTATAGTCACATTAGCGATATAGTCCACAATTTCTGTGCAATTTTAAATGTGACTATAAGCGAAAACTACTGTAGCTTGAAATTTTTAGAATTCATTTATTGTTTTTTTCGAGAACAATTTCAGTTGCTACTTGGAACTATTTCAGTGGGTGGTATGAGTGAGCAGTTTACAATTGCAAAAACTTTAGCAGATTTAAATTGAAATCTTTATGAAAATTTGCAACGTTTAAACCAGTTTTTTTTTTGACATTTATCAAGATTTTTTATCCAAAACAAAACCCATTAGCTGAAAAGTTTCAAGAGCCACAACCAAACAACTGCAATGTAGTCAATTCACACACCTTTTTAAATATACCCTATCTAATTCATTAATTTTTCTTTTTAAATATGTTGCACAGGATAGTAAAAAATAAATAAAAATATTAGATTTTGAGTAGATTTCCTACAAATATACAGACAAAATAAATTTAGTTTTGTATGGGAAATCTAGTAAAAAGCAACTAGACTTAGCTTGGAATCTTGTAAGGGCTAGATTTTGAAACAATGTAAATTTCTTACGACTAGAACAGTTTTGTGTTGACGCAACAAATCTTTTCTCTGTGCATAATTGAGGACAACTTCGGCTTTAAAAAAAATTCTGCCTCTCTTTGGCGTCCTGGATTATGTGAACACATTTTTCATACAAATTGTAACAAAAAGCAGCCACAGAAGGCAGACATGAAACAGAAAATATTTTATTTTGACAGCGTTTCTTCTTATGCTCTACAAGGTATCACAGGTTGCCCCTGTGCCAGGCCTCGCGGGCCAGGCGTTGATTTATAAAAAATATGTGAAGAGTTTTAAAATTCTCATTGCATTAGTTTCCAGGATAAGTTTTTAACATTTTCTCTATCTAATCGTTGAGCTATTTTATGATAAAAAAGTATATCTAAACACTTTGCTATTTTAAATATTATCAGCATAATTTATAAAAATTATTGAGGCTTTATAAAGAGTTTATAAAACAGATTTTTATACAAAATTTCTCTTATGTTTTTTCGAGAATTTCTTTAGCGTTAATTTTGAAATGACGACTAATTTATTCACGTGAGCATGAGTGAAGATTTGCTGTCATTACAGTCCTTATGCACTTCCTAAATAAATTTGCGATAACATGTCTTATGTGCATGGCCGGGAGATTATTAAATGCATCCCGATTAGGTGCAGGTAAATTTTTTTCATTTAAACCGTGACTCACTATCCTACACAATCGCATGATTTACTAAAAAATGCAACCCTGATCTTATGAATTTTTATTGTATTTTAAAAATTTTCATAGACTTCATCATACAAGGGTTGTATTTTTTTTAAGTAAATCGTGTGATTGTGTAGGATAGCGTATCACGGCCTCTAAGAGTTAAAAGAAATTTTGTCACCTTACCATCTCTCATTGATTTTACAAGGCTACTCAACACAATAAACTTTTACACGTTAGAGTAAGGACAACTTTGCTTATGTAAATTTAGCCGAATTTTTTTTATGTTTCCATCATTTAATAGTTTTCAAGATAGTTGGCAATCTTTTCTATGATTTGCCTGAATCACTTATTGTCACGTAGTAAAGGAGAGTGCGCAAAAACACAGTTATGTTATAAATAATGAGTTAAAAAATAAGTGAATTCCCATCTCTGGTACAACTCACTTACCGTAAATATATTAGCAATATCACGTAAATTGAAATTGTAGTGAAATTTAACAGCGGTAGGCAAAAATGAAGCAGCTACTTTGTTGTGTAAGCTTATGGCGGTGCGTACCAACGGCTCGCACAGTTTTATTACTGGCTTATCAAACTTGTGTATAGGATTACCCAAGTGCTGGGATAAAATTGAATTAAGAATGTGGAATAAAGCATCTGCACTGGGAACACTGAGAAAGAAAAAAAGCATATTCAGCCAAAAACCTTTAAAGACTTTTATTTCTTTTCTTTAAACTTACTTGACAGCAAACGAACAAAAATGTCTTTGCAATCGGGGATCAATAGTAAATGAGCCCGCTGAGGGATTCATGCACGATACAAATTGACAATTGTGTATATCTTTCAAAGTCAACTTAACACGATCATACCAATGGCGATAGTCCATGAACTGCCTTATAAGAGTATGAGGTTGTACAGTTCCATACTTGTCCACTTCCGGCATATTCATATCATCGACGAAATAAATCATTTTCTTATTACCTTGTGGCCCAAAATTACGCCCCGCCTTTTTCTCCAAGGGTTTCTCTAATATATTCTGCAACATTTCAGAGGTGGTGTAAAAATTAAAAGGCACATTGGTAACGGCATAGTTTTCCGTGGGCAGAGAATTTAATTTGAGGTTCATGATTATACTTTTTCCTGAACCCGGAGGACCTATTAGCATAGTGGGATAGTTGGCACCTATTAATACATCCATAAAATAACTTAAACGTGTGGTCTCCGACGTGTGCACCAGGTTAGATTGCAGAGGAATGTCTGGATCCAAATCAAATTTGGGTACCAATTCAGTCCAGGGTTTAAATGCCTTAGTTTCATGATCCACATAAAAGGAAAATATATTGCCAGTACCAGGGAATTTAACGGTTCTAAACTCATTAACAAACCATTTGCTGAACTCGTTACGCCAATCAATGATTTGATCTTGAAATAATGTCGAACCAAAACCCCAAATGATTGAAAATACAAAATAGATTTCATACCATTCCTTAGGGCAGTCGGTGGGTACATTTTGAGGCGTTAAAAGGCTGTCAAGCAGAAAACAGGTCATTTGCAACATGGCTATATCGGCTATGGGGGTAATTTTCTTGAGCCGAGTCTTAAACACTTCCAGCAGGGAGGGAACATATTTATCGAAAAGCACATTAAGTGTGGCCACTTCCGATTGATTGGAGCGTGTGTTAAGCCATGACAAAATAAATGGAGTCCAGCCTAAATCTTGTGGATTTATATATAAAATACCAGCCCTGGATACAGTTGCCGGAGTAGCACTTCTTAGAGTGGCTATTTCGAATAATAAACGCATTTGCTTGGTCAGAGCAATGCGTTCATTGCTGGCCAGCGTCAGCACCTTATTATCATCCATAACCGTGTTCAAACTCTCTATCCACATGGGATCAATATCACCATCCAACACTATCCATTTGGGTCCATTGCCACCCAAATTCGACTGATCACGCATTATAGTGGAGAACAAACCATCCTTCCATTCCCGCGTTGAGGGATTTACAATTCCAAACAATTCGTTATTGGTTACAGCCTTGGGATTGAGATCATTGTAATAAGGCTTGAGTTTCAAATTAGCATAAGTCTTGTTAAGGGTCTTCCAGACTTCGGTTTTACCTGTACCAGCAAATCCTATTATGAACACAGAGTGACGTACTGCAAAAAGTTCCTTTAGCTGTACAATTTTTAAAATGAAACCATCATCCGGCTGCAGTTTAAGATCGATAGCTGCTTTCTTGACTTCAGCTTCGAACTCCAAGTCACGCTTACGCGGTACATCTAAAGCTGGAAAGAGGTCGCCTATTAAACCCATAAATACAGGCACATCGTCCGTTACAATTTTGGGTGTGTTAAAATCACGCAAAGCTCGCATTAAAACTTGATCTTCGGGTCTTTTGGGGTCGTCGCGCTGACGTGATGATAAGAAAAACCAAAAGTTAAATCACCACGAAAACAGCCAAATAAAATGGATTAAAGATATTTTATTTATCAAAAATATATTCACCCTATCTTCCATCCCAATCTTGACCAACGTCACGTCAATACAATACCAAAAAATTGGGCTTGTCTATTCACTCTCGAGAAAAATTTTGTGCTATTGACGGATTATTTCTTTAACTTAAGATCTAGAAAATAGAGTGAGCCTGTCAATAGCAGTCAGTTGTTTTCTACAACGGGTAAATAATTCCCAATTTATTGAAATTGTATTGAAGTGACGCCGGTATTGACAACTGGAATAAAGGTGGTTGTTCCATATCAAATAATTGAGTAGAAAACCATGTTTTTGTTGGTTTATAATTAAAACTTTTTTATTATTAATATCACTTACCTTCAACGCTCCTGCCACCACCAATACAGACTTCACAGCACGCAAGCCCCAATCATAGTGATCCTGTTTGGACAATAATTCCCTGCACAGTTCATACAATGCAATAAATTTGCGAGCTAATGAACGAGCCTCTGTAAAACCTTCACCCACCAACATAATTTCACTAATTAACATAATGTCAGGCACGACCATGGCACAAGGTCGATACAGTGCTTTTAAATTTTCCGGCAATTCGGCACGTCCAGCATACCCGGGATTCATAGTAATAAACATGCCAACTGTGGCACGCAATGTGATGATCTCACCAAGAAAATTAAATATAACCTTTTTGGCCTTAATAGCATCTTGTATGCATTTAACTTGCACGGCTACCACTGACAAGACTTCAACCGAAATCCTATTAAATTCATCGAAACATCCCCAAGCTCCAGTTTGGGCCAAACCCTTGTGTATATCACCAATCGACTTGAAATCCATTTGTTCAGAGCAATTGAAAACGTAGACCATCATGCCTAAAGCACGTCCCAAATCTTTGGTGGTTTCAGTTTTGCCCGTACCAGCTGGACCGGCAGGTGCTCCACCCATTCTTAAGTGCAGGGATTGAGTCAAGGTAATGTAACAGCGATCTGTTAGCGGGGTGATAACCAGACGGGCGGTATTACCCAAATACTCGTAATCATATTGGAACTGGGCATCACAAATATTGGCAAAACAGTCGTCGAATTTAGCATCCCAGCGATGACGCAGTTGCGACTGCCACTGAAAAGCCGAGGCCGTTTCTACTTTGGAGGAAATTATTTTAGATACCACATCGCGGCTGTGAACATCGATGGTGCAAATAGTAGTGATTTTTTGCCGATCCGACGCACTCAATTCTAGGAGCAGCAAGTTTATCAATTGATTTAACTGCAGCACCTGTTTCTTATTGTAGTCCTTTAAAGCGTTCTCATAGCGCTGCTGTACTTTGGCAAAGGCTTCGTTAGTCTCTGCGGTCCAGATTATTTGCGTTGTCACCAAGGCCGGCTGAGCTGGCCACTCAAAAATCCAAACATGCCTGGGCTTTTCATCATATGCAACTACAGCCTTGCGCAACTGATCTCTCAATGCATCGCGCATTTTATCAGTGACACGATTAAGCCAAACCTCTACGTTGCCACTGCAATCACAGTTCTCCGTAAATGGTACATATTCTTCATGTTCCTTGGCCACCATGCCCTTGGCAAGTTTGGAATCAGCTAAAAGCACTAGATTGCCCAACGAGTCATAAAGTTTGGTCAAGTGCTTGCTTATCATCTTGGGATTATTGCCATTCGATAATATGTCCAACAAATCAACTGACGAAACGAAATAGAAACGAGGATAAGCCAACCTTTTTGTTTCCAAATAATCATTCAGAGCCTTCTCGCATAAAAGCAAAAGCTTGGAGAGATTTTCCAAGGTTTCATAAAGCTTGCTACCTGCTTTATTGGTAGATCTAATCACATTCTTGTCGTTATTAGCTTGCACCAGCAGCTGCTTGAATTCTTTGTCAATTATGTCGAATCTTTTGGAGTCTTCAGGTAACTGAGAACGTATATCTTCCGAGCCTATGAAAATGCTCTCTAAATAAACCCATTTGCGCTGTACCTCAAACCAGGCGGTTATAATCTGCTCTGCATTGGATAGTTTATGTTGCCAACTGTTTACCTCCGCCTGGAAGAAGCCCACATATTTAGAAGTAGCCATGTTTTGCAGTTGCGATTGATGCTCTTCTAAAGTCTCTATGATTTCTTCACTGGATTTAAGCAACTTCTGGCCTGTGCGTTCATGTATTTCATTTTCAAATTCCATGGTAGACCAAGTATTTTGCAAATCACTTAAAACCTTTTCCATTGCCATTTCTTTGACAGATTTTTCCACAATATTCTTAACATCCTCCTCATATTCATGCAGATTTAAATCAATTAAATCTTTCAAAGTGGTTGAGTCATGCATGCTAAATTTAACCTGTGTAGTACGCATTAGCTCATACCAGTGGCGATCACGTATGGCCGGATTCTGTAGCTCTGTCACTGCTCTTAGGGAAGTCATAAGATTTTTAAGAGAGTTTTCCGTATAAATGAAAGGCTGCCAATTGCGCATGGCTTTGTCCAAGGAACGCAATTCTTTTCCAAATTTCTTACACTCCTGATCCATGACCTCAATGTCGATTTGTTTCCAGGGAGTCGTTTTCCAATCATCTATAGACGAGGCTATGGTTATAAAGAAATCCCATAAGATTTTAATTAATTGCAAGTCACGGCGACAGCGTTCAATTTGTGTTGCATCCGGACCCTGCAATTCAAAGAGAGCAGCCGAAGCATTAAGAGAGGAACGGCGGCTTTCAAGTTGTTTAATTTCATCATCAGTTTCGTCGATAAGTTTATAGACCTGCGGGCAGGGAACTTGGAAGAACTAGTGTTATAAAAAACATTTAATTTAATTGTAATTAGTCCTCAAAATATATTATAATAAAATCAGACAGACCTTTTTTCCAAGAAACTTCTTGCGAAATATAGAGGCCAGGTTATCGCACAGTAATATTCGTTTCTCCAGCAGATCTACCTGATAAGATTGTATGGGAGCAATGATTTGTTTAACAGTGGCAGCTTGCTTCTTAACATTCAGCCACTTTTCTGGCAGTTCATTTAACTAAATAAAAATAACAAAATTATTCACTTTGAGATTAAGAACTTGTATTGCCAGTGACAGCTTACCATAGTCATTTGAGCTTCTCCAAATTCGTAATTGTAAGCCTTGAGCAAATCAACAATGTCCTTTAAAGGCTCAAACATATAATCATAGATATATTGCTTTTCATTGATAGTATTCAATACGTATAATATTTGAATAAGACCCTCAAAGTCATCTCTATCCAATTCAATTTTCAATGCAATATTAGCTTCCTTCACAAATTGAGCCAACTCCTGTTTTTTATGTTATATTATTCACATCATCAAGTGAGATATAAATATAAATATTTTGACGAAACCTTACTTACCTTGAGGGAATTTTTAACTCTATCGATGAGATCTTTTTTAAATAAACTTATCCATTTGGCGACCTCATGAAGTACAGCATTTTTAAAACTCTTCTTGTTCAAACGCAGCCAAACATTAAAGTCTCGATATAATTCCCATTCCCTTATTTCTCCTTCTAAGGCAATAAATTTATCCAACTGGGAAAGTAAAGAAACCAAAAAAAGCACATCAACAAATGTTGGCGAAGCATCGTCATCATCGAACAAAGCGGAAATTCAGAAACATTTGCACAGAAATAGAAAACAAGAAGAAATACGCTTGTACTAGGGATGCCAATCCCGAAATCCCGAATACCGAAAACCCGGGATTATTCTAAAAAACTGAATCCCGAATCCTGGGATTTTGGTAACATTAAAAATATGACAATTTTATTTTATTAAATGCAACTATGTTTACGTTTGTAAATAAACATGAGTTTGCCAGTTAAAAATAATTTTAAATATTTGAAATTTTATCACAGTAGCCATGAATCAAATACTTTTTACTGGTTATAAAAGGAAGTCGTAGGCGAAAAAATTATTAGTAATGAATTTTGTACCACACAAAACAAAGACGGAAGCTCGGTTTGGTGTTTTTCCTTAGGGGATGATAATGGAACTGCGCACGCAAAAAGCAAATTTTGCAAAAAGTTATTAAAAACTTTAGGGAGGTTCTAGCAAAGGTCTTTTGACACATATTAATGCAAGTATACTTTATCAGATAAATATATGAAATAAAATGTTTTAAATTTATTTATAGACCCATGATATTCAGCTAGAAAAACGACATGAGAAGGTTGCACCTCATCCAAAAATACTAAAAATTACTAACTTCCTTGGCCCACAAAAAAAGTGTCGCTTGGCGTTATCAAATAAAGCCCAAGGAAATAACGGCCAAATAGGAAAATGAAATAAAGCCCAATAAATAAAATTAAGGAATTTTTAATTGGGCTTTATTTCATTTTGAGTTTGGTTTCATTGGGCTTTTCTAATTGGGCTTTATTTCATTTATATTAGGTGTTATTTCATAAATTTGCTCTTGGGCCTCAATTCATTTGTTTCTTGGGTTTTATTTTATTGGGCCTTATTTCACTTCTTATTTGCGTGTTATTTCCTTGGGCCTTATTTCATAGCGCAATTACAGCACCAAGCGAACGTTGTTTTTCGTCAGCAGCTTATATTTGCAATAAAATAAAATCTCGATTGTTGGCTGCCACCCTAAATGCATTAATTTTTTTAAGATGTTTCTTAAGAGATACAACTTAATATACAAATATTACTTCCATATTACTTTAAATTATTCCTAGCAATAATACATTAAAAATGTTTTATTTGGTTCTGTAATGAATTTAACTTTCTTCATGAATTAAGAATTTTTTTTAATACTTATATTTACTTACATTAATGATAAATTATAATTCTAAAAGTTAATAAATGAGATTATCTAATATTTTTAAGATTATAAAATCCCAAAAAATCCCGATCCGTCCCGGGATCCCGTCTTTTTAAATTAAAAATCCCGAATCCCGGGTTTTAAAAAACCTAGTCCCTTTTGGCATCTCTAGCTTGTACTTGTTGTATAAATTAAAATTTAGTAAGAAAACATTTCATTGATTGATGGATGGATTAGTGTTACTACAAAATTTTCGTTTTAAATTCATGCACTGAAGAGATAAAGGATAATTTAGTTATTTAGGGTAATATACTCGTAAATTCTCCTTTAAAATTCCCCGCAAAAACTATTAAAATTTATACACTAAAAAAAATGTTTATATAAAATTTCTTAAATGCCCAACTGCATCATCTATGAAAAATTCATTTGAAAATTTAAAGAGGTGAATAAAAGAACTCGAAGATTTTAGCTAAAAGTGCAGAAACAGAACGAAGATCCGGGTACTATTACATACCTGTTCCTTATACAAATTTAATGGCGGATTTTTTTCGTCTTTCAATGGCTTTATGCCCGATGAGCCTTCAGCCTCTAGCTCTGCTTCGCGTTCAGCCAATGTCAGGGGACGACCAAATTTCTTAACTTCTGCCAAGTACTGTTGCTTATTCGCCAACCATAGATAGGAGTATTCCAAAAGGCTCTTGCAATGAGTGCGTATAGCCTGAATACCAAATTTGACTTTATTTAAAATATCATTACGATGCTTGTGTATGTCGGTCTTATCGGCAATTTCGTTGCCAAAATCTGTCGTGTCTTCTCCTGGGGCGAGATGATCTTGAGCACAACGTGGTAATAATTTCATGATATGATACATATCTTCCAGTATTTGTTCGACATGAGAAGTAAAACTTATCCTGGAGTTGTTATCCAAACTGGGAAAATAGCAAACTTGAGTGTCTTGCAAATCCATAATTATTTCAAAGACGGGCGCGTTATTCTCATAACGATTTTCAATTTCCATGCGCAAGTAGGTAATGCTAGTGATGACAGCATCCAACAGGCATTGAGCTATTTCTACATCAATATATTTCTCATAATCACGAAAAAGTTCTCTCTCATCCAAGTTGAGGTTCTGAAGTAGTTCCCCACGATGTGCAGCTGTTATGAAATCCTCTTCGTCATCCTCTTCAACTTCACCCGAAAAATCCATTTTTGAAGGAAGGGGAGCTGGTTGAATCCATAATGCTCGTCTCTGCACTCCTTCTCCCTCGCCATCTTCTTCTTCACCCTCTCCAGCATCTTCTTTCATTAGTTCGTAACGTCTGGGTATGTCGAAGAACAATTTGGCATTCTCGTATAAAATTTTATCTATCAAAGCTGCAGTAACACAGGCATCTTCTACGCGTGCAGTTATTATCTGCATGCGTGGCTCAGTTTCCAATAGGGCTTTCGGTTGTTGTCCTCTACGCATGTATAAGGGAATATTACCCCAAGAGTGAATACTTCTCTTGATGACCTCCACATTCGCTTGACATATCATCAATCGCTTGTGCAGATATTCGAATCGTTGGAAAACTTCCACGATGAAATTTGGATCTGCGTGAGTTATTAATTATAATTGAGTAATTCATTAAGGAGAGATCTCACCAAAGTCATTCCATGTTTTGTTAGTTATCAAAGGGTTCATGAACAGTTCGTATGACATTAATTCAGTTTGTATGAGAGCCTTTTCACTGGGCTTGGCCCTAGAATTGATGTCATTGTACCATTCGGCAATTCTTTGTAGTTTAAGGCGAGCCTCCTGTAAATTGAAAGTTGTTTAGTAAATAAATTAGTAACATTTTAAATTGAATTCATATGTGTTTTTTACCCAAAGGGTTTCTTTTTTATCAGAGAACTCTTGGGCCTCTTGTGGAACCTCAAACTCCATCATTAACAGGTACTTGATATCTTTTAAGGCATTCTTTAGATTTGTACTGAAATTCACCGACAAGACATTGCTTTCTTTGGAAAGTAAATTTAGTTCCATATCTTCTTCGATATGTTTTCTTACTTCCGTGCGCCATCTTTGTATTATTTGATTTCTTAGGTTATCGATACTTTCATTCATTTCCTCGTATAAGTCCAGGGTGTAGCGGCCGTTTTCGTTGTCAAAAAGACTAGAAGAGAGAGAGAGAGAGAGAGAGAGAGAGAGGTTAGAGAGATATATATAAAAATCTAGAGAGGGATAGGGAGAGACAGAGAGGGACATAAAGGTATAGATAGAAATATTTAGGCCTATATATAGAGATATAAGTAGATATTGAGAGATATAGGGATAAAGAAGGATAGAGAGATAGAAGAAAAGAAGGAAAGTTAAGATAGATATAGATAGAGAGACATCGAGATACAGAGAAACGTATAGAGACAGGCAGAGATATAGAGATTGTGAGATAGAAATATTGAGATAGAGAAAGATAGATAGAGAGATAGAGGTAGAGACAGATAGATGTAAATAGAGATACGGATAGATAAAGAGATAGAGGTTGAGGTAGAGATAGAGATAGAAATAGCGATAGAGATAGAGATAAAGATAGAAATAGATATAGAGATAGAGATATACATAGATGAAGATAGAGATAGAGAAATAGAGAGAGAGATATAGAGAGGTATACGCATAGAAGCATATGAAGAGGTATGGTAAGAGATATATGTATAAAGATATAAAGAGATAGCGAGATAGAGATTAAAATAGATAGAAATACAGAGAAAGATGGATGTATAGACTCAGAAAGAGACATATGTATATTTAAATAGATGAAGCAAAATAAGAGATAAATATGAGGGTCTGAGAGAGATGAATCGAAGGATAGAATGATAGAGATGAATATTAAGCAAGAGATTATAATATTGAGCATAAAAGCATTAATTAAAAGAAAGCTTTTATTTGCATCCTTTAATGATTTAAAAACTATAGAAATCCTTCAAGATATCATTTTGTTACTGGCTCTTGTAAGATATACAAAGATCTTTTGTTTAACTTAATATACCTTAGTAAGGAATATTTTATGCAATTCAATGCCAACCATACAAAAAAATTTCTAGAGGGGTTTTTTTTTTTAAATTAATACACTCTGTTAGGTATATATTATTATATTGGCTATTACTATTTTCTCGAAAGAATTGAATCACTGCTGGTACTGTATTCATGGAAAATATTGTCAGTCGTCAAACTAATTCTTTGTATATAAAGGGAGGCCTTAAATAATTGACGGAATCTGGCATGTGGGTCTTTGAAAGAACTAATGGTTTTTTGTATCGTTCATGGCTTCTTCCAACTTATATCGAGCTCTATGCTCTCTCGCATTATAAAACTTCTTATAGATAAGCTTTGCTTAAACGATGATTGAACATTCCAGCAGTGAGGTGCTAGACAGTCTAAGGTACAGTTCCATGTAGATTATAAGAGAAACTATCACTTCTTTTCTCGATTAGAATATTATTACCCATATTTGAGAACCGTTATACTATTTAAATTAAATTTAAGTGCGTCACACTTACGGATAATCATAAAGTTCATGCTCCCAATGCATCCATGTTATTCTGTGCTGCAGCTTAGACAACCACGCCAAGGCTCCTGTAGTTGGTGGGAAGCAGTTATCCGTTAGTAGGGCCTGAACGTGATAAAAATATAATTAACTGCTTATACAATTTCAATGGTCAAACAATTAGTACATACATTCAAACCAGAGTTAGTATAAGTTTCATGAAATTTGTTAAAATCTACTTTAACAGCATTTATTTCTTGGGCAAAATCATCAACTATTAAGTGCATTAGCGGATCCATGTGTGCTTTAATTATCGGCCTGAGCAGCAAAGTGCCACACAGTATTAATTCGTGACTATCCTCTAAGGCCTTTTCAAACTGAAAGGCAATTTTACATTCTAAGACATTGGTCTTTGCTTTAAATGCTACCAGATCTTGTGCGAATGTTGAAAGCTTAGCAGCCGGATCTAAAGGATTGTATTGTATATTCGACCATTCTCTATAATAACCATTATACTCTTCAAGTATTTTTTGTAAAGCCGCATTTATCTGACGACCTTTTAAGCCACCCACAGTTATTTTTTCCAATCTAAGAAAGTCGCGCCCAGTGTTAAAGAGTTCCTGTAATATTTCCAATCGTTCGATAAACTTGTCAAAACGTGCAAAGATTTCTTGGGGATGCCAAGTCCAATCTTGTGAATTAAATTCAGTGCCGATTTTAAACTTTTTCAGAGTATTGCGAGTTTCCTGGTAGGTAGAGCGGTAGTACTCTAAGTGGCCAATGTTTGCTTTAATCTTTTTGAGCGCCTCATCAACATCACCTTGGAAAATGGCATCAGGCTCTATGGTGCGCATGGCACATTCTATTAATGTATTATGCAAGAGTTGAAACAATAAAACCATATTGTCAAGAGTGTGGCAATGTTTAGAATGGCCCCAAACAAGACCAACTGTAAGCAGTAAAGGTCGTATATTAGTGCGATTTTCATCCAAATCTTCCATTTCGAACTTGTCTACCATTTTACGCTGTATAAATTAGAACTTTTGAAGTACATATAAAAAAGAATTTTATAGAAAACTAAATTACCAAAGGCGTTAAGTACATTGTTATATCCCTGGCTATTGCCAAGGCTTCCAGTACTAATTCGACTATGTGCCGGTAACTATTTTCGAACAAAGAGTTTATTTTCTCTAAAACAAAACCTATAGTTTTTATGCGCTTGTCGCCCAACTGATCAGCTAGATTTTCCAAATTCTCCAGTCTGGCATCCCAAAAGTTAAACAGATGTTCTGGTCGGGGAAATTCTTCTTTGGAAAAAATTTTATCTCTTGGTTTAATTTGCACTAAATCTTCCACCGAGTCCAGCCATTTAACTACCATAAACTCCAAATAATGTTTCATCAAATGATCGACTTTGCTTAAGTCCCTTTTGAAAATAGAAACAAGTTTTTAGGAGAAATATATCAAGCCATAATCACCAAAAAAGCATAAGCGACACATTTTTCGGACTTCGTTTTTTTTTTACGAAAATCGATTATATACAACATCTTGACGTAACCACCAAAAAAGTTTAAACTTAAGTATTTTATTTATTTTTTAGTGGTTATGGGTTGATTTAAAAAATTATTTGATTTTTCTATACCCTTTAGCTATAGCCGGTGCACTTTCCATAACCTTGTCAATACAAATGGGCAAAGGCAAAATCGTACGATTCATTACCAAACCCTTCATCTGAGCAATACCATTCAACAAGTTCTGCGATTCAGTTTTCATATCATTCACTATCACGGAAGTCCAGCCATTTTGATTGACGGGATTATTTAACAGTGGGATAATAACATCTTCTGCCAGTGTTGCCAAATTCTCCAAAACGTTTGGCAGCAAATCACCGATCATTAGAGCCTGTGAGTACAAAAAATTATTAATTTATATTTAAAATTCGGAAGACTTTTCAAGTCCTCAAACTCTTACACTTGACATGTTTTGTATAGTCAGAGTGGTGGGCATTTTGTTGCGTACAAAGTAAACGATTTTGCTAATTGGTTTCTCGGGAAAATTAAACGAAGGCACCAATATGGCAGCAGAGTTGAGTGTGAATATTAGTCGTTCTTGATATGGATCATTCAAAAATTGTGTGACAATATCCTGAAAACAGATAATATAAAAAGTTAGTGACATAATTTTTACAACGGTTATAAGATACACCTATCCCTCGATTTACACGATAGATACGTAGTTAAGAAAGTCGTGTAAGTCGAAAATTTAAATTTTGTCTGAAAAATCGTGTAAATCGAAAATAAATGCAGAATCGCTGAAAAAAAAATTAATTTTATTAAGAAATTATATATGTATTTCAACTTAGTTTTTAAAATATTAGAAGCGTTTACTAAAAACACATAAAAATAAAACCTTTTTTCATTAAAAAAAATAAATGCTATTCATAAAAACAAAAACCAAATTAAAAATATCAGAAGAGTTTACACAAAACACATAAAAAATCGTGTAAATCGAGGTATTTCATAAATCTCTCAGTTTACACGAAAACCAAAATAATCGTGTAAAAGTGAAATCGTGCAAAAAAGTATTGTGTAAATCGAGAGGTAATTGTATATAATATAAAAGTAGTGAGCAGAGGCGCCTGTAGGTAGGAAATAATAAATGCAATAATAACATATGGGATTAGAATGCTTAAAATAACTAATGGCCTGTCCCAAGATGTCACCAGAAATCGTTCGAAAATTAAATGTTCCAAAAGTGCTTCGCTGCAGTAGATTATGCACAAGTAAATGTCAAATATGAGGTATTAACATGGCAACTACTAAAAATTATTATCAGTGCATTTGTGTTGCATTTTAAGTCAAAGGTTAGTTGGTATGATGAAGAGAATCACGATGCATTTCCGAAAAGACCTTTTTTCTCGCAGAAAGTTTTACTTTTTCGGCCAAAAGACAAATATGTATGGAAAGGGATATTTGGGATATATATTTTGCTCTCGCGTTCATTATTTCAATGCTCTTATGTGCACATTTATTTATAAATAATCTTTTTGTTTAAATTAATACAGATAGACAAATACTCGTATATAAATTTTCTCCGTGAGCACCATTGCAATAATATCATGTATTTTTGAAGGTGTTTGCATGGACTTATGCCTGATAATTTACACAGTTCAGTTAGTCCAAGGTTTCTTTATAAAAACAATTTAAAAAAAGAGCAGAAAAGTTCGGAAAAAATGTCTCTTCGTTTTGTCAGTTTTATAGTCATATTTAACAGCTTTAATAATGAAATGTTATTATAACCTGCTCATATAACATACAGGCAAACACATATTCCAAGATAAACAACCAACTAATTTTATTCATTCATTTCATTTATCCTGAAACATTTTTATTTTTCTCTATGCCGGTGATAACTTCTACTTTTAAAATTAATTTCGCATAATGAAGAAAAAAAAAATGTTTTATGAGCATGAAAAAATTATGGAAGCATGTGTTCTGTTTGTGAACAATAACAACTAAATAAGTGCAAATTTATACAAAAGTATGAATGAATGAATGATTGAACGTATGCGTGGATTTTAAACGGTCGTCGCGAACAAACAAACAAAATGGCACGTAAAGTAAACGGTAATAAAATATCACACCATTACCTGCAACACCAAAGGTCTTCCGTTCGAGCGAACGAACAAGCAACTAACCAACCATGCTCCTCCGTCTGTCTGTCTGTCTGTGGGTTTATGCGCATTTATTTAACACATTTTGTGACGCATGTAAAATTAACGCAGCAACATTTGGTTGTTAAATGTATGTGATTTTATTTATGTATTTGTTCTTTCTTTTTGTGTTAAATTTTTTTTTTGAAAAATCAAACACATAAGCTCGCACCTGCCGAAAGTTGTTGTTAGAGGATCATAAAAAAAGCCACGAAATAACACAATGTGTAAAGTAAATAAAATCGAGGGTAACTAGAGGCTAAAATTCAAACGGTCTTTTTTATAACGGATATTTAAAGAAGGGGTCATGTTTTGTGGTTAAATGTGTTTAAAATGGACTATAAAATATGTGAAAACACTAAAGAAAATATTGGTCTTTGTTGTGGTTGGCGTATTTCGACGTCAAATTCTACATTTTGATCCATAGCCAAAGTCAAATTATTTTTATTTTTTAAAATCGCCGTTTTTGTAGGATGGAAGATTTGCAATTAAATAAAAAGTTTTAACAAATCAGAACACTTTATTACTCAACACTTTATTATATATCGATGCCTTAATATAAACAAGGCGTAACTCGAATTTTCGATATATTACTGGAGAAGGAAAAAATTGAATAAAAACTAAGAGCCTTATTTATAAAATCTAAAAAGTCTTTATAAAGGTTTTTTAAAACAAATTTTCATATAAAAGTTTTCTTAAAATGCTTTCATAAAGCCTTTTGAAGTTTTATAAATAAGGCTGCAAGCATATCCAGCTATTACCAACAAAAAAGCTAAACCGACATGATTTTCGAAATGCGTTTTTTTTTTATAAAAATCATTAACTTGTTATCATTGCGATTATATGTCAAGATTTTACAACCATAGGATATACCGTTTCAATTTTATAGCAAAAACAATTTAAGTTTGAGTACACATTTGGGGTATTCACAAGGGCGTCCTAAGTGTCATAAAGTCATAAAGTCCTAACATTTTAAACCAGTTTAAAACTATTTTTATTTTCTTTCATATAAAAGGAGTACTATATTAATACAATTCTTCACTCTATGTATTTGTTACCGTCATAACTAATTATTTTGCTTTTTACTTTTCTTTTTCGACAAAATGTCCATTTACGTTTAAATACGTGGCGTTTTTCTTAAGCAAATTTCTACTCAAATCATTATATATTGCAAAAAATATAAAAATTCGCAAGGGATTAAAATAATGGAAACAATATCCTAAAGCTAATTATATAGACCGCAAAAAAAAGTAATAACTCGAGTATAGACTTACAGCATATAAGTCGCGAAAACTTGCAAAAATGCGAATATCTTCTAAACATTTCCAAAGCCTCAAAAACTCTAAATGAGCAAACTCAGTAGATGTTGTGAATCAAAAATTATCTCACGTGCAAAAAATTTGCGAAAATTCGCGAATAATTTTTTAATTGAAAAAAACTTAAAATTTATTTAAAAAAATGCTTAAATTGTAAGGAATGCAGAAAACTTTTAAAAATCCCCAATTACGAAAACTCGCAAAAACTTGGTGACATCAAAAATATATTAAAGTCTGATCCTTAATAAAAAAAAGTTTAAAACTGTTTAAAAAAAAAATAAAGAATTGGGAACAAACACTTTTATTGCAAAAATTTTGCAACAAATCGCAAAAATTGTAAACAAGCTCCAAAATTACTTAGAAATACCTAAAGATCTGAGAAATTCCAAAAATCGCAGAAAATTGGCAAAATTATGAAAATTCGCACAAATAGATAGATGTATTAAAAATCGGTAAAATGGTAAAAAGGCAAGCCCTAAAATAACACATAAATACCTAAATATATAAGAAATTCCAAAAAATCGGAAAAATTCGCGAAAATTAAAATTTGCAAAAACTTGCTAATACCAAAATGATAGCAAAGTGTGATATAAAATAAAAGTGGTCAAATGTGTAAAAAAGGCAAAAACTGCAACAACAAAAATAATTCAATCTATACAATGATGTGGCTTTATTCAGTCCTATTTTGTTAAAATTACACACAGCTTTATCAAAAATTACCTGATCGCAAAACTTAAGAAAATTTGCAAATAAATTCCAAAGCCTTACAGCCGTATTCATAAAAATTTTAAACAGCATTTCAAATATTGTTTAAGCAAAATTCGGTAAAATTTTATTCATAATAAAATTTTAGCTTAAAAACGTTTTTTAAACCTTGCGTTATAATTGTAGAAAATTAACTAGTGATGTATAAACACTCAGAACAAACAAAATAAAGCTCGTTATTCTAGTGCTTCTGAATCTACAATGAAATAAATCATATAAAAAGCACTTTTAACAAAGATTTGTTGTGAAATTTTTTTATTTTATTATGAAATACAAGTTGGAACACATCTTTTATTTTAAAGAAACAATATTTCTCTGAAAAGCGACAAATAAACAAATATAGACACGAGTACTTTGTGAATTAACAATCGTTGTTTTGCAGAACTAATATGCAAGTGACAAATAAAGGATACAGAGTTGCCACGATATTTAAAAAAAAACAAGTTAATTGATTTTTAGTTAAAATACTGATTATGAATACCAATATTTAAAAAACGATATTTAGCCTTAAAATGTTTTTTAACTAATATGAATTTTAAACCTCAATCAACTTTTTTTTATGAATACGGCTGTTAAAATTTTAAAAGGTCAAATGCTCGAAAAAATGTTGTTTTACATACATATTGCAAAAGTTCGCAAATAATTATCGGAAACAGATAGAAGCCGTTAAATAATTTTCTCATAATTTTGCATATTCGTACTAAATATTATTTAATTTTTGTAATATTTTTTCTCATTTGTTTTGTAATATCATATTGTTTATGTTTAAACTAACACACTAAAATATGAGGGGTTGCTCACAGCAGTCGCATTTTAAACTAGTTTAAAAGTTTAGAACATTATGACGTTATGAATTTAACACTACCGTGTGAATACCCCAATTATTTTTTGTTTAAAGTTTTTGTAACAGCAACATGTTACTTAAGCTAAAATTTCCTTTTGAAAATAAAGCAACTAAGTGTGCTATATTCGGATTAGCCGAATATTGTATACCCTTCACCGACATCGGACGACGTTTTGTAAAAGAAAAATAGTTTATTTAGTTTTTGGTCTATTGCAATTTTTCGATTAACCAACTTGATTCAAATATTTTATATTCGATATTAGCAATAGTTGAATAATTTATTTAGCATTTTTTGCATTGTTGATATTTATCTATTTTTAAAATAAATAACTAGAGACGACTTCAACATGGAACAGCCTATTCTGACGGCACACGCACCCACATCTAAAAAACTTGAATGTACATTAGACCACCCAAATTGCCCAAAGTATTTATATTATTCGCTCCACCGGCAGTTTCTGATAGACTGGTCATAAAAAATCACATGTGTCTAAAAATTGCACTGATATTTCGCGTATATACCGGCCATGCGCATTGCACTTTTCACCTAAAAAATAATTTTTGGCACCATAACTTTTAAATGCGGCGATTTTCGGAAAATTTCTAATAACCATTTTTGTTTAGAATAAATACCGCAACATTTTTCTTCTACATAATTTTCCCCTAAATATGGCCAATCATAGTCCTTTAATGGGATGAAACTAAGTTTTTTTGAACAGACTTTTTTCGACGGCTCTCGCTAAAAATTGGATAGCGATAACTATAATTCGTTTTCATTATTTTATAAGGTAAGATTTGTATATATAGACGATAGAGGAAAATATATTTTCGTGTGAGAAAATTTGCGTATATACTTGCATACAAATATTATGTAAATCCACGAACATATCATTAGAATTCTTTCTACAAAAAAAAAATAAATAAAAGTAAATAAATAAAGTATTTTTTAATCTAGAACCAAATTTTTTTAGTCGAAGTCGAAATACGCGAATCACGATAATGCCCACTATTCAACTCTATACCTAATCAAAAAAAAAAAAAAAATGATTAATATGAATAACCACTGTTTTAAAGGCTATATTTCCCAACTTGAAAAGAAATATCATCCACAAGTCTTAAATATGGTTATTTTGATAACTCTGAAACAGTTTATTATGATTTAAATTTGATTACGTGATCCAGGCAAAAAAACTGAGATAATCGCCAGTTCAGTTTAGGTACGTAGCAATTTATTAAAAATTTATTCACAGAGTATATGGACCTGACAATTCTTTCCATCAGTAAAACTATACACAAAAAAAAAATAATAGCGAACTCTTTAATTTGAAAAGAGATAAGTCTGTAGAAGGTTCACTACATGGAGCCGATCAAGAAGCCAATAATTAAGCAATTTGGAGACAAGTTTACGTAAAAAACTGATATTTACTTCTAAAAAAATGTTTTTTAGCTTAACCAACACAAAAATATACACATTAGGTTGTCACGGAGACAGCAAAAAAAAAAGCTTAAGGGACAAAAAAATATTGTTATCATACACTCAAAAAAGTTTTACATTAACTGTATGTAGGTTATTTTAGAAGTTTTCCGTGAAGTTAAATTTAAGGTAAAATTTAGTTATTTTACCAAACTATTTATATTTTAACTTTTTGTGTATGTTGTTTAATAAACAAACCACAACATAATAATGTTTTTCTGTGCAGTTAATATAATCAGTTATTTACAATAGACATGTGTTCAGTAAAACTTAAATAATAAATTCGTTCTGAAAGTATTTTCATTTAATTTTTATTGAGGTTTTTATCACAATAAACTTCAAAAATATTAAAAAAAATCAAAAATCATAAAGCCAAAACGTCGAAAAATTATGTATGCGAATAATTTAAGTAAAATCACTAATATTCTTACATACATATGTACATACGTATATTTAAACATATGCGTAAAAAGTTCAATATTGCCAAATATCACAAAAATTAAATTGGTAAGTAGTAAATTTGTTACATAGTATTTATGTACATACATACGTATGTATGTATGTAGATGCATACATACATACATACATATCGCACACTAAATTGTAAACAGTGAGAACTTAAAAAATTCTAGGTGCTCAGGAGTGGCAAATGACGCAAGTATGTAACATAAAAAAGGGCAGAACGGTATTTTTTATTGTTCAAGAAGACTGGCTTTCTGATCCTTCTGGTATGTGTTCCGGGATTTTTACAGGTATTGTTTCTTTTTATTATTTATATACGGCCAGGTTCTGAAAACAATTTTGTTTTTCAATCGACAAATTCCAGAAAAAAACCAACAAGAGAGCGCACTTATGAATTTTTTTATTTGGTTTTAAGATTTCATATGCTTGAGTTAATTTCGAATACATACAATAAATTATCCGATAAAGAGAACACCGTTTTCCGTTTTTGAAATTTTGCGATTTCAAAACGAAATGGTTTTCAGAACATGTATCCAAATAGTCTCCCAGTTGCAATATAAAATCTCTGCTTTTAATTTTGCTGTTATTTATGTCGCTCATTTACTCAAATAACGTCATACCTCAAAAAAAAAAAACTAATATGCCAAAAAATTTGTTTAAAGTTTCAATTTAGACACAACTTAATGGAAAAAGAAAGTTTTATTTTGCTTTTAAGATTTTAGTAAACAAGACATTTGTATAAAATTACACAACATGAAGAACGATATAAGGATTATTAACTTAAAAGTTTAATTTTTTGAGTTTTGACGTTGTTTCAGTAAACGAGCGATATGTTTATATAATACTCATGAGTTTATAGCTGCTAAATATACAAACATATTCATATGTGTGTATAAGGAACTAACAACATCTAGAACAAGGCTGGTCAAAGTAGCACCAGACTGCCGAACATCAATCGGCTTCTTATACAAATGAATCCACACACGCAAATACATTTCTCTCTGTGGCCAGTATTGATAGAGATCCTAGATTCTAGACCAGCTACGTTCAAACACATGCTCTGATATTTGCATTTGAGGTAAACACCTTTGAAAGCTCTTAAAATTTTTTTACCATATTTGTGTGATTTTGAGCTCAGAAGATCGTTATATATGGGGCGAGTACTTAACACACTCGTAGTGAATTCACACCAAACTTTGGAGATTATGGCAAACTTATCTCCACTCAATCCTTAGTAGCAGTAGCAGTTTGATATAATTTGAATTTTTTTCATTAAATCTGCGTATTACAAACTGTAATACAATTGTAATTTAACAAAGGGGTGCCAGTGCCAAAACTGAAAAAAAAAAAATTATGTATGACCGAAAATTTTACTTCTAGCAAGAATTTAACAGGAAAAAATAGTTTCAAGCCCCTTTGCTTTTAATCCGCTATTATGAAAAATTAAAAAATAGTCTAAAGTTTATCGGACTTAAAAAAAATATGAGGTTATGGACTATCATAGTTACATGCGAACTTTCGGCGCTTCTATTGCTGAAAACAATTTTAAATAATATTTATATTGCCGCCTTCCAATATTAATATCAATTTCTGAAATCATATGTATCTATGTAGTGCAAGTTTTTAATATTTCAATGCATTATCCTTTTTACAGAAAAAAATTACATTTAACCAGCAAAAATATCCATCAGTAAGCATATACGAGATCTTGGAAGAAGAATTCAATTCATTGAGAAGAGTTTTGTGTGACGGAGTTCGATCAATAACATAAGCAATAAAAATTGTTTGTAAGAAAACATCTTTTAAAAAGCCTTGTATTTTTGGGGGTTAAATTATTGTAGTAAAAAATAATGTAGGAGACAGTAGTCTGAATTGATTCGGTGGGTTACTTTTTGTCAGTCAAAATAAGTGAAAAAAAAGACAACAGTTTTTACAGTTTTGGACAGTAAATTTATGAAGCTAAAGCAATTGAAAAACACAGTAATTTTTACTGTTTTTGTGAGTTGTTTTCAGGCTGTTAAAAATTTAAAAAAACAGTTGTTTTAAATGATATGTAAGTTGCTTTATGCAGTTTAAAATAAATGAAAACAACGCTTGTTTTTACTACAGTTTTATGTTAAAAAATTAACATTAAAAAATAACTGAAAAAATCGTTTGGTTCAAATGAAATGTAAGCGAAAGGGTTTTTAAGTGACATTTTACTTATTCCAAACGATTTTTCATTTAAATTTACCTACATAATTTTTTGAGTGTATTAATATATAGTTAAAATTCGTTGCGTTGCTTATATTTAGCATAATAATACCTAAATACCAAAATTCAATGAATTAACTGAAATAAAAGCGAATATAATTAAAAAAAATCTTCTCCTGTAAAGTTTTGTATTTGTTACTTAAGCTTTTTGTGCGGTTATGACTCGATATACATTCAAGATTTTTTTTTTAATTAAACAAATCTTTTATTTTCAATTGTTACTTACTTCCTTCTTGAAGGAGGATGTAATTATAAGTTGACTACCAGAAAACGTTAAAAGCAACAGTTATATTAAGACCTTTAAACATGCAGGGTTAAATTAGTCAACTGCTAGAATACCACGATGTTAACTTTGCTTTTCGTCTGCTTAGCAGACGCATAATTTTTTCTCCTTAATTCAAAGCTTCTGGAAGAGTGTTAGACATAAAGAGAAAGTCACAGCAAATTCAACAGTTACTCAATGATAGTTACTAGCCTTCCAACACGTCAATAGTTCGTATCGTAATTAGGTTTGTGTGATTATACGTGCAAGAAGTTTTTGTTGTTGGTGCCTTTCGTCTGCATTGGCTTATATGTTTGTGTGGTTGTTGTTATGCTTTGAATGTTTACTTTAATATGATCTTGTGTATGTAAGTGGTTTTGTGCTATGTTCTTTTTAGTTAAAAACATCCATATAATTTTTACTGTGTAAACGTGTTTATGAAAAACTTTTGTACACATATGCGTGACAATATATTTATTTTTAACCCCCGACTAATATATTTATTTTTAACCCCCGACTGTGTCCACATACAGGCCAAACGGCTGGACCGATTTTCATTTAGTTTTTTCTGTTTGAAAGATGACTTGATCGGGAGGGTTCTTAGCTATGTTTGAAAAAAATCGGTCCAGCCGTTTAGAAGATATAACATCTTTTCTGAAAAAAGTCGGGGGGTTTTAAAATTTTTAATTTTTGTTATTTATTTAATAATATTTTATTGTATTGAAAAATTATGATTTTGAGTATTATTAAACCGCCTTATTTATACAAATTATTAAGGGTCTTATGCAAAAAAAACTTAATAAAGCCTTGCCAAGCAATGTTAAGTAAAGTTGTATTCTAAAAAAATGATTGTATTCTAAAGTAGGCACCCACGTTTGTTAAGACTACTTTAAGTTGATATTTCCAAAATGTGTATTTTGTACCTCAAATATTTTTACTAATATAGCACATACTGTTTCATGTTACATCTGAAAATGAAGCTAGAAGTGCCTGCTCTTATCTTAAATTTATTATTTCTGTCATGTAATGGGAAACATCACCAAATTATCCAACTGATTCGAAATAAATAGCAAAATCCATAAAAAAAATATTAAAATAAATACAATTATACAAAAATGTTTTAGTGATGTACATACAATCAAAACAAATCGAAAAAAGCTGGATATTCAAATACTCGTTTCATTCGAATAGAACAAATTGTGATAATTTTTCAATTTATCTGTTTTCCTATTAAGTCAGAAGCTCATATTTTTTAAATTAGGTTGCTTTACTTCAAGATAATAAAAATTTATTTAATAAACTAAAAAAAATATTTGAATACCCGAATGAAATTGTATTCAATTTTGTACATCATAAGCTGTGAAGTGGTTGTTGAACACGGTGGTGTTACCAGTATTTATTATTAAATCACAAAATATTTAAAGTTGTCTTTTGCATATGATTTTTTAATAAAGCTATGTTAGCCTTAAAGTGCTTATCAACTACTATGAACTTTAAAGCTAAAGTAAAATATTTTTTTGCATAAGGGGGTAAGGCTTTAAAAAAGATTTAAAAAAAAATTATCTATGAAAAATTGTTTTAAAAACTCTTTATAAAGCCTTAATAAATTTTATAAATAATACAGATAGATATTATATATAAAAATATTTTATTTAACTAAATCTAAATTATTCTATTTTTATAGGGCATTGACATTGCCTCGAAATCTAGTACTTACGAGATTTCGAGCTAAATCTTGCTGCTTTTTACTAGATTTCCTATAGAAAATAAAATCTATTTTATCAGTAAATTTGTGGTAAATCTAATAAAAATCTAAAATTTTAATAATTTTTACCACCCTGTACAACATATTTATAAAAACGATGAGTGAATTAGCTACGGTCTGCTTAAGAAGGTGTGTGACTTAGCTACATTGCAGTTATTTGATTGTAGTTTTGGAAATTTTTTAGTTAATGCGTTCTGTTTTGTATAAAAAATCTTGATAAATATCAAAAAAAGTTGGTCTAAACGGTATAGATTTTCATAAAGATTTTAATTAAAATCTGCTAGATTTTGTGGCCCTTTAGTGCTGATTTTTGAAGTCGCTTTAGTTCTTGTTGAAAGTTTTATTTGAAAATATTGGGCCTTATTACGAGTGTCGTATTACGACTTCGACTATGACGATTTTGTATAAGACTAAAGAACATAGCAACAATTTTTCTTTAATCTAGTACGAAATCGTCGTAGTCGTATTTGAAATACTACACTCGTAATTAGGCCCATTATAATAATTTATTTGACTTTAAGTCTTTTGTAAATAGATTACAATTTTATTATTTAATATTTATTTTACCTAAAAGGTCAATGTTTTATAAAAATAACAGTAACAATATAGTCTTCAATATTTTGCTGCAAATTTTTTTTCTTCTTCTGAAGAAGCTACACAAAGTTGTAATGAAATATTGAATTTTGAATAAATAAAGACTATATTGTTACTGTTATTTTTATAAAATATCAACTTTCCTTTAATTTTGAATAAATAAAGACTATATTGTTACTGTTATTTTTATAAAATATCAACTTTCCTTTCAGCAAGAAGAAGAAGAAGAAGAAAGTACACAAAAAATGCAGCGAAATATCGAAAAACAAATAAATAAAATTGTAAACTGTTTACAAGTGACCTAAAGCTTTTATTTAAACTTGTTTATTTTATATTTAGTGCCAAGTCTATATTTTAAGGGGTGTGGTCATGCCCAATCCGGTAAATATTGCAGTCCGCCCACTTTACTAAATTCAACATTGCGTCACTTTAAGAGCGCAAGGTGTGTGCAAAGTTTCGTAAAAAGTGGTAGAGTACAAGCACATGAAATATAATGTTAAAATTTAATGCAAGATTGTGTCTTTTTTTACCTCCGAATGCGTGCCACGTTTCGTAAAAATCGGTCAAATAAAAGCGTATGAATATAATATTTAGTTATATTGGGCTCTTTCCTACTGTTGCAGTTACATTACATTACAGTCGGCTAACTGAGCCTTAAATCTGGTTACGTATTATTATATTCATTGATGCCGCGTATTTGTTTGTGCTGGTAAGTTCGAAATGTGTCTGCAGTGGATAGGAGAATTAGAAATTCGTAGAATTATTAAAATAAAATATAAGCACATTGCCAGTCACATCTGCTTATTAATATTCATGTACATCCATATGTACATATACATACCAGCATGCATATTCATGTAATTTTGTATTCTTTTCTTGTGTTCTCTTAATTCTAAATTTATTAAATTATAAATGTACATATGGCTCATTAACACAAAGAACGTAAGAACTCAAAAAAATAACATACAAATTAATGAATACAAAAATTTATTTTTTCTCGCAAGAGTTGAGTAAACAAGATATTGGTATGAAATTTTTACACAACACGAATAACAATATGGGGATTCATTTTGCATAATTTTTTTAGTTATGAAGTTGTTTTGCTAAAAAAGTGATATGTACATTTATAATTTTATAAATTTAGAATAATAAAATTTAAATTTTCTCATATGCAGCTAAAACAAAACTTATTTCAACTCAGTTATAATTTTGTTCATATATGTATAAACATGGACGATGTAGGAATGATACAAAGAAATGATTTTTATCACATAACTATAATACATCGGACAGGGAACCAACGCAATTCATTAGCAAATGTTCACTGGGTAAATGTTACTTTTGGCATATTATAGTATGGTTATTACAGTTTAGTGTTTTGTTGGGTTCCATGTGAAATTTAAATATGTTTTAAAAAAAAAAATCTGAATTTATATTAAAAAGTATTTGCAGCTGGACACCACATCAGCAGCACGGAATATTTCAAAATGCAAAACAAAACTAAATAATGAAGATTCTTGTTATGGCAAAATCGCCAATTATGCATTTTAGCTAGAAAATTTTACACAAGAATGAAAGTGTTGCACATGTTCATTTATGCACTTTTCGCTATTGTGTTTCACAGCCACGCGCCGACTCTCACACATCTAACAACACAGTTGTGGTATAAGTAACATATAAAGCAAAATTTGCGATTTGTGTAGCTGCAAGTATTAGCTTACAACCAATACAAATACAAAAAATAAAAGCTGCAACAGTAACTGAGTATGACGCCAAAAAATATTTGAATTTTGTTAAGAGAAACGAAATCGACATTATTATGAAAACATACGCATTCATTATTCAACAGAAATAACAATAATAACAACGTTATCGTTAATACGGTCAATACAGGGTAGCGGACACAGTGGAATAATGAAAACAATGAAATTTAAGGAAATGTTTGAAATCTTTTTTGATGTGTAAACATCTATACGCTAGGGGGTAAAAATTTTTGGCTTTGATTCTTTGCTGAGATTTTTTTCTTTTTGCTTTTGCTTTGCATTGTCAAATCGGTGTGAGCTACGTATGAGTGTATTAGTGTTTGAAAGAAGCAATACCAAGCAGAGAAACTAGTCGACCGGCTCGAAGCCGACAGTGCGCCGCCGCCGTTCATTTTTCTGTATATTTCCGTACACCAAAGGTAAAAACGAACCGTAAGAGCTACGGACTTGAAATTTGGACACAATATGTAGACATATGGCCACTACAACAATAAATGCATGAGAGCTAAAAACTAAAGGGTGTTCCAAAACGAGCAACGAAAAATGTTAAAATCCCATGTAATATACATACAATTGTATGTACATATATACACTGGAAATTTTAAAAGTTAGTGTATTTTTATACAGACAACAACAATTAACACTAAATTAAAAAAATTTAAGTCAATGGGTGTTCCATCAGTTAATGCAATTTTGACTTTGTAATTTTGACAACTTGCTGTATCTTGGAAACCGTAAGAGCAAAACTCTTGAAATTTTCATAAACGCTAAAACTAAAAAATCAAAAAAATATAAAATCGCCAAATATAAAAAAATCGCCAAAAACAAAAAAAAATCGCCAAATCGAAAAAAGCACCAAATTAAAAAAATCTCTAGGACTAAAATAAATCCCGGAAAACCGGAAAAATCGCCAAAATGAAAAAAATCCTTCAACAAAAAAATCGCCAATATGAAAAAATCGCCTAAATAAAAAAACCCTAAAAACAGAAAAAATCGCCAAAATGAAAAAAATCGCCAAAATTAAAAAAAAATTGCGAAAACTAAAAAACGCAAAAAGAGAAAAAAAAACGCCAAAACGAGAAAAAAGGGATAAAACTGAAAAAAAAATCGTTTAAACTGAAAAAACTTAAAAAAGGAAGAAAGCTAAATAAAAAAAAAATAAAAAATCAAAACCGAATGTGCGCGAGTCAAAGTCGCACTTTACTGAATTTATTTTAATTGCAATGCGTACACAACAACAAGAACAGCAACAACTACACGATGAACAACAGGAATTAAAAATTAAAAAGTAAAAGTAAAGGCATTTACCATAGATGAGCACTGCAGTACCACTAAAGTTTCAGTAAAAACAATAAAAAATGTTTAACAAGTAAATTTTTACTGATTACTAAAATTTTGTTTCTACAATTTTTATAAATTGCCTAAATGATTTGTTATATGATGTGGTGCATTGAATTTTCAGTAATCAGTAATGCCCGTATTCATAATGAAATTCTACCAAGTGGCTAAATGTTTTTCATACAAAAGTTTCAAAATTTGAATGAAAAAACTTTGCCACTTGCTACAATTTTATTATGATTACGGCCCTACGATTTTACTAGTAATGCAAATTAAATTTCATTAGCAGTAAAAATTTACTGAATTTTTTTAGTAATCAGTAAATTTACTGCTTACTGCAATTTTGAATGCAGTACATATACATATACTGCAGTGTGCCCATTTACTAACCAAATAAGTTTAATAAAAAAAAAACAAAAACCAACAAATTCATGTGTATTTACAATATTGAAAGTTTTGATACTTTTAATTAATTAATTTTAAAAAAGATACTAAAAGCATAAGTACTTCCAACTTAAAAAAAATTTTCATTACTAGATGTTTACACATCTCCTCTGTGATCGGACTCACATTGCTTTTTTTTTAATTTTAGAATGCATTTAGTTTCTACTTATTTCTGGTTGCGAAAATAACATCTAAAATTGTTTTATAACAGCAATGTATTTCAGTTTTTAAAACATCTACTGCCAACTCAAAGCAACCATGAATTCCATTAGCCAAAGTTGTTTACAGATTTTTATAGAACTTTTGTTTATGCAGCAACAAATCATATCATTTATAATTTTTTCTTTAGCTGCCAAAACGCTATCAAATGTTGAACAAATTAAAAGTTTTTTTCCCAATAAAACCACTGTATTTTGACTACATATGTACATACACACTTATACATGTTTACGTTGGTATATAATTTTTGTTTTAAGATAAAGTAGCTACAAAACACCAACATGTTTACCACATCATTTCCGCCAAAGAATTTTGCAAACGGATACGCGTCCACTCATTTGCGTATTCAATGGTATCCGCCATTTGTATAATAATATTTTGTAGAATTGCCTCCATTTTGCAATATTGTTGTTGACCAGCGTGGTTAGTCAAGTGTTTAGCGTTTCAGGCTTTAGTTTTTTTTTTCGACATGGTGTCGCATACTCAGCTGCTCCCACTACATTTGCTAGTCCATAATAAACGAAAACTTCTCTAGCAATTTAATTAGTTTTTTAACAATTTGAATTTGGTTTTTGTTGTTGAGCGAAGTAGTGCACAGTGTAGCAAAACGATTAAAATTGCAACCGATAAAACTTCTGAGCTACTTAAACATGTTGTAAAAAACAAACCTTTTGTAAAGAACACTGGTAAGTCCTAGTTAACACTATGCACGTCTTATTGCTAAGCTGATTAGTTTGCTATGAGAGAGAGAGAGATGAGGGGAAAAGAAATGTTTCTGTTCCCCTCGTCTCTCTCTCTCTCAATCAAACTAATCAGCTTAGCAATAAGACTCGCATAGTGTAAACGAGGACTTATAGAATAGCTAGCTCGTCGAGTTTGAAATTTTCCGAATAAACTTCCGATTTTTTTTTTTTTATTGAAATGATCGAGTAGTGGAGAATTTTTGTGATTTATTCGATTATTATAATAACTTTAAAACATGTTCAAGTATCCGAAAAATTTTATTCAATTCATTTTATGTAATATATTTTATTCGATTAATTTTGTTCGATTAATCGAATAATTTTTATACGATTTTCTTTATACATATGTAAAATTATTTTCAATGTGTGTATGTAATTGAACTCTTCCTAAGCGGCTGGACAGATTTTGATGAAATTTTGTAAGCCTAATACGAATAAAATTGTAGCCATCATACTTAAAGGAATGCATAGATAAATTTATTTATAAAGTGTGCCTTTTTTGAAGAGCATTTCCTGTGGTTATGGAATACCTCGAAGAGTTTGTAATTTTTCGAATAAGCTTCCGAAAAGGTTTTATTAAAATTATCGATTAATCGAAAATTTTTGTGCGTGGAGTATAGATTTATAATAATTTTAAAACATGTTCAATTATTCAACTAATTTTATTCGATTAATTTTGTTCGATTAATAGAATAATTTTTTATTATATTTATTTTTCCTTATACATAAATTTGTTCTGAATGTGTGTATGCATGTTAATACAATCCTACTAAATGTTTGAACAGATTTTGATGGAACTTCTAAGGTACTTAAAAGAATGCATTTATCAAATTTTTGTCAATTGTGCCTATGTGGCAAAGTATTTCTCATGTTTATAAAATAGGAAACTTGTCAATCTTGAAACATTTAGAATAAACTTCCAAAAAATCTTTATTCGAATATCGAGTATTTTCGCAAGATTTGTTCTATTATTCGAATAAGTTTAATACGAAGAATAGTGTTTGTTGAATTATTTAAATGTGCAACGAATAAATTTTTTTTTAATTTTCTTCTTTGCATGTAAAGCACTTCTGAATGCTGGTTATTCTCATAATTTTAAGACATGTTCATTATTCGAATAATTTTATTCGATTAATAGAATAATTTTTATATATTTTCCTTATATATAAAATTTTTCTGAATTATTATTATTGCACTCCTACTAAACAGTTAGACAGATTTAAATTATCTTATTCGATTAATCGAATAATTTTTATAAAATTTTCCTTATGCATATATAATTCTTCTGAAAGAGTGTGAGTAATTTAACTCTTTCTAAACAATTTGACAGATTTCGATGATATTTTGTGGGCTTAATACAAATAAAATTGTAACTTCAACAGATCTTCCAAAATACATACTTGATAAAATTTTATAGATGAAATTTTTGTAAGGTGTGCTTTTCTGGCAAGGTATTTCTTATAGTTCTAGAATAAACTTCAAAAAAAGTTTTTTGGAATTAATCGAATCACTTATATTAATTTTAACTTGATTACCGGATTAATTTTAAAGTTTTATTCGATTATTCGAATAAGTTTACTTCGATGAATGGGCTAATTCTTGTTAAATTATTTGAATGTATTTAAGCTTAAAAATTTTTTTTATTAAAATAATCGAATAATTGGTTGTGAGTAATCGAATATGTTTGCACAATATTAATTTGATAAATATTAAGATTTGTTTGATTATTCGAAAAATTTTTATCTGATGAATCGAATATATTTTTTAAATTATTTAAAAAAAAAAAAACAACCAATGAATATGTAGTTACATATATTTAATTTTTTCTCTTTGTACTCGTATTTAAAGAATATCTCGTATCTTTTTGAATAGACCTCTAAAAAATGTTTATTTTAATAATCGTGTATCTTACGAGTAGTTGAGAATTTTTCTGCTTGTGATACAAAGTTTATTCGATTATTAGAATGGTTTTAATCTATCTTGGATTTTTCGAATAATTTTTATTCGATTATTCGAATATTTTTTATTCCATTGTTCGAATGATTTTATTCGGTTTTTCGAATTGTTTCATTGCATTATTCAAGTAATTTTATTCGATTAGTCGAATAGCTTGTATTCGATTTTTCGAATAATTTCTATTCGTTTATTCATATAATTTCCATGGCAATAAACTAAATGAAAAACTTATAAATAGTTAAATCTGGATTTTTTCTTTTAATATAAAATTTTCTGGAATGTGTGTATATAAGTGAACTCTTCCCAACAGAATGGTAAGGCATGGCTATGCTATATTGTGGACTTAGGGTGGTGATTAGCCGCGGTGGCTGAGATCTCGCTCAAATATGACGGGTGCAAGCTGCACTTGACTAATTTTTTTACGAGTCCATGATATGGGTATCAAATAAAAGAGTTTACTAAAAAGGTTTCAAGAAATTGATCAACGTTAATATAAAATCAAGCTGGCGGATGTTTATAAATGGCTCACCAATTATACTTTTATAGAACTTCATGATATGGTTAACAAGTTAAAGAGTTCTATATTATATATGCCGAAATTCTTGCTCTGATTATATCCATACCTTAAGAATTATTGAGTAACAATCCTCCGAATGAAAGTATTCCCTAAATAGGGTTTTTGTCGCTAGGATGTATACTATCATCTTTTCGTTTTAATATTGTTCTCGAGATTATTGTGAGTTATACAAATCGGGTGAGCAAGAGTATAAGATAGAACCTGAATGAACGTCTTGTATGCTTTTTTTAACAACAACCACAACCCGCGAAGCGATCAGCTTGTCTGCGGAAAACACCCAGGGTCTCTGGCGGGAATCGCACCCACGACCTCTGGACTGAGAGTATAGCATCGCTACCACTCAGCCACAGTGGCACCCTGTGCTTTGAGTATGCAAGTAATTTTCATCTGTTTCAGTTGGTTCTTTGGCGGATTCTAGTCGTGTTTTGGATTGAAAGTTTGAACTTAATTTCAAGTGCCTTTAATAATCATACTAACAAAATGCTATACTAATTTTTTAAGGGACTATTATCCTCTCTCTTGTGCGTATTTCCAAGAAATGTAATATTTCGTCAGTTTTCTATATTTCACAATATTTTTCTACTTGTTTTCATAGTCCTTCGAACCTGACAGTCTGCAGCTATAACACAGAAAATCAAAGAAAAGTATAAATTTTATACTAAAATTCTCATTTTGGTTGGTCACTGTATGCTAGTACAAACAAGTTCGCCTTAATAAAAAAAAAAATAAAACGCTGATCTGCTGCTAACTTTCCTTCCTTTATATTCAAATCTAAAACCGAACTTAATGCAGCATTAAAATTTTACACACTATTATTGTTTAGTTGCATAATGAAACAGATGCTGCAAAGTGCAGGACATTTATTTAACTTTTCAAAGGGTCGAGTGCCACAGCAACAAGACTGATAAATATTCATAATTTTTAAAATTTCCTGTTTGCGTGAGAAACCACCGTAATCGATGCCAGTTTTTTTTATTTATTTAAAAATCATGTTGGCCACACTCGTATAAGTCATAATGAAAGCAAAAATTGTTGGCGGACACAATTGTCGTTTAAAGTTTTTATTATAGTTTTGCATTTAAAATTGTTGAATAATTATTATGCGTTTGTTTGGTTAACTAACTAATGAAGGTGTTGGAATAAAGCCTGAGGGTTTTAATTTGAAATTAAATAAGTAATAAATTTGTTCAGTAACATAGTTGTTTAAATTCAATAAAATGAAGTTAATCAATATTTGATAATATTTGATAATTATGCGCACAGGCCAAAAATATTAAATAATTTTTAATAAATATTAAATAATTTTTATTTGATATTTTAATTTAATTTTTTTTTAATATTTTAAAGGTAAAAATTTAGCACAAAATTATACATGCATGCGTGTATGTATGTCATTAAACATTTCCCAGAGGGTTTGTGTGATATAAAACACCTTAAGCCAAAGCATATTCAAGGCGAATTCATATTAGGTGGTTGCAGTTACTGAGGTGACTTTTTCGCCGCTTGTAATTTGAATATCCCTTAGATTTCAACACAGTTTCGAGTAAAATTTTTTTGACGTCAAAATTATAATTTGTTTAAAGCGAATTGAGCCGAGTATGCCCAAGGCATGTTCATGTAAGATAAGCCTCAATTCGCTTTGAGAAAAAGTCATATTTTGGATATAAAAATATGTAGTGAAAAACTTGTGTTCACATCTCAGGAATATTTAGGGGGGCTGTCACACGATGTCGAAAACTTTCGCCTTGCCGAAACAACAAAAAATCTTAAAATTTGTCATTGTTTTGAATGCGAGTGTGCGACAAGTCGAATGCTGTCGACATCGTGGGACACGCCCTTAAATTGCAAGCGGCGAACTGTTGAGTGTATCTCCTATGGATTTGCTTTAAAATAGGCAAGACATTCTGAATAATATTGGTAGTTTTTTATTTAAGTTTACTGGCCAACTGTGATTGTAGTTTTTCAATTCTCAAGGCTTCATTAGTCTTTATTTTCTGTTGCTTTTCTGTGCTGTGCCGTTCTGCTTCTAAATTTCAGTACTTACTTTTTCTGTAGTAACTTAACAGCTGTTTCTGACCAGAAGGGTCGCAGTTTTCCACTAAAGCGATGAGTTTTGCATCGTCCACTGTTAAGTTTCAATATAGTTTAATTTTTTCTTTTAATAACAAAAATTAAAAATTTTAAAAACCCCCGACTTTTTTCAGAAAAGATGTTATATCTTCTAAACGGCTGGACCGATTTTTTTCAAACATAGCTAAGAACCCTCTCGATCAAGTCATCTTTCAAACAGAAAAAACTAAATGAAAATCGGTCCAGCCGTTTGGCCTGTACGTGGTCACAGACAGACACACAGACACACAGACACACACTACAAACTTATAACACCCCTTTTTTTAGTCGGGGGTTAAAAATAATTTTTTTTAATTCTAATTCAAAATATTTTTATTTAATTTATGCTGTCACTTACAATTACTTAAACATTTTTTTATTTTCACAGATTGAAGCATGGTGTAATTATACAGGTGACTGCGTAGGGATTTGTTATACAAAAATACGGCAACCATAGATGTGTAAAGAACCAAAGAATGTCAAAAGCACAAAATCGAAGTTTTTGATATTCTTCAGCTACAAAGAACATAGAGCAAAAAATTATCAGCTGAAGTAGCGCTGCCACCTAGTTAGATACACCTTGGGTTGAAGCGTAACAGAACAGAACCAAACAGAAAAACTAACGACTTGTACTAGATTTCTATGAACAAAAACGAGTCAGCTGATTCGTAACAGAACAGAAAGTAAAAACTAATTCTGCCATCAGCAATTTATTGGGTGTTTGTATTGAGTTTTTTTTTTAATTGTGGCAATGACGTACTTAACCAACAGCAAATATATTTTTTTCTTCGCTTAATTTAATTATTAAAAAGCCATGTAACAGTTTTTAGAGAACAAATTACATCAAAGAAAATTTTAATTTTTACAACAAATACTGGCAGAAGGGAACCACAGAACAGCTTATGAATGTTGAGAGCACTCTGCATTGTATGACCAAATTTTCGAAATAAAATTTTATTTGCCTTAATTTTTAAACTTAAAAGCTGACGATTGTATAACTGCTAAAAAATTATTTTAAGATACAATTCTATAGCTTAAAATAATCAAAAATATTTTCAGTTGAAAATTATCATAACGGCGGAACAAGCTGAAGGTTATATAAATTTTCAATTAAAGAAATTTATCAGGGACATAAACAAGCTGTTTACTTATATATTTGCAATTAACAATTTTTTGAAACACAGAAAAGCCCTTGAATATAAACATTTCGTAAATAAAATTATAATTAAGGCCACCTCAAGCGCTTTAATAAAAAAGAAAATTCGAACGAAATTAACTAAAAATAAAACTAACCCTTAACGAACAAATTGCTGGAGGAGAATTCGCAGAACACTTTTAGCTTAAAATGATTGAAACCTTTTAAATCTCCCCCCCCCCCTACTCCTCCTCATTAATTTACAATTTACATTTTTGGGCATAGAAAAACAAAAATCAAAACAGTGAATGAGCATTCAGCTAAATTCACACGAAAAGACAATCATAAGGCCTGCAGTTAAATATGACACAAATTATAAAAGGGCGCAACTAAAGGGAAGGAGAAAGCAGCTAAACAGAAAGCAAACAGAACTAAAAAAAAAAAATACAAACAAAAAACTACAATGGACCAGTCTTTAGAAAATAAAGGTGCAAAAGGGGAGAGTAGGCTAATAAAAAAAGGACTGATTTCAGTTTTATATTTTTATGTTTAGCAACCTTTTTGTTGTTTGCAAATAACGTGTGTATGCATGAGAATAAAAGTGTTTAAAAATTTATTTATTTTATTTAATAAGCAGACAAAAAAAAAAAAGAAAAGGATATATAAAATGCTAATTTTTATTGAAAAAAGAAAACTTTTGTTTTGGTTTATTTTTCCTCATTCAGAAAACTTTTTTTAACACAAAAAAAAAAAAAATAATAATTGAAAGGAATTGTTATGACAGAGTGGCTAAAAGCATGTCATGTTAAAAACAAAATTTTAATGAGAGTGATGGATAAAAAAATATTTACACAACGGAAAGTGAAAATGGGAAAATTTTTAAAGTACACAAACCTGTGAATGGCTTCCATAATGCATGTGAGAAGTTTTCAAGGCGATAAATTTAAAATATTTTTGGAAGTTTGTTGGAGTTTTTATATAAACTATGCCGCGGGCATATGGAACAACTACATAACTCAATTGTTTCATTTTTCTCGATGTGACAACTTCCTCACAAGCTACAGAAACAAAACAGTGATCAGCAACTTAATCGTGATTCTATGCAATACTTTAAACATATTCACGATTATATGTCTGCAAATGCCGCTGGCAACAACAAAAATGAGATTTTGCAAAAATACTCGAACAAACCTACTAAATGCAAATGTTTTCGTAAAAGTAAATATTTGGTAAAAAAAAAGAATTGTCCAGAATTTTTTAGCTAAAGAACTAAATACATATGCGTTCGCACATGCACAATAAATAAATATAAAAACTATAGCAACAAAAATAATGAAATAGATTCTGCTTCTTAAGAAGATACGCATAGAAACAAACACACATGGTAAGCATACAGAAAACAACCATCGTAAATTGCTTCTATAATGATGTATATACTCACATAAAGGGTCCGCCAGATAACTTTTTTTTTTGAAAATGCTATAAAAAAACTACTGAAGCTTCGGCTGTGTGGCACGTAGCGCCGTCCTGTTGAAACCAAATGTTGCCAATATCCTCCTCTTCAATTTTTGTGAACAAAAATTCGTTCAACATGGCGCGATAACGATCGCCATTGACTGTAACGGCCACTGCTTGCTCATTTTCGAAAAAATGACCCAATTATGCCTCTGGACCAAAATCCGCACCAAACAGTGACTCGTTTTGGGTGCGTCGGCTTTTCGATGTATGAGTGCGGGTTTGCTGTGTCCCAAATGCGACAATTTTGCTTGCTTACATACCCGCCAAGATCAAAATGAGCTTCATCTGAAAAGATGATTTTTTTTGGCAAAATCGGCATCTTCTGTAATTCGATCGCAGGCCCACTTAGCGAAGCGAAAACGCATTGGATGGTCAGTTGGCTCGTTCAGCGGAAGGATAAAACTAATTATCTGTCAAATCAGACATGAGCTAAGTGTTACCATTCACGAAATAAGCACTAGTTGAAAAAAAACGTTAGATGGCGGAACCTTTACATAGTTAATATATATAAATTAAAGATGCGATTGAAAGCAAGTATTGGAGATGCTGCTGAGATTTTCTAGACCTTGCTGCCACATTCTGGAAGCCTTGTGTGAAGTACAAAAAGGCAGTTCAGTTTATCGTAAAGTCAGTCTCAAGTTCAGTTGCTTATTGTGAAAAGTTGTTCGTTCATTATTGTGATGAAAGAGTAAAGGGCAGGCAGATTTTGCAAATAGAAACGATTTTTTCGTTTCAAAATTTGTACGGAAAAAATATTTTTTGAAACGAATTTTCGTTATTTTTGATACAAATTTGAAACGTTTAGAAACGAATTTTTGATGTGTAAACATCTATACGCTAGGGGGTAAAAATTTTTTGGCTTTGATTCTTTGCTGAGATTTCTTTGCTGAGATTTCTTTGCTTTTTGCTTTTGCTTTGCATTGTCAAATCGGTGTGAGCTATGTATGAGTGTATTAATGTTTGAAAGAAGCAATACCAAGCAGATAAACAAGTCGACCGGCTCGAAGCCGACGGTGCGCCGCCGCCGGTTATTTTTCTGTATATTTCCGTACACCAAAGGTGAAAATGAACCGTAAGAGCTACTGACTTGAAATTTGGACACAATATGTAGACATTTGGCCACTACAACAACAAATACATGAGAGTTAAAAACTAAAACAAAACGAGCAACGAAAAATGTTAAAATCCCATGTAATATACATACAATTGTATACACATATATACACTCGAAATATGTAAAGTTAGTGTATTTTTATACAGACTACAACAATTAACACTAAATTTAAAAAGTTTAAATTGCAATTTTTACTTTGTAATTTTGACAACTTGCTGTATCTTTTGCAAAAAAAAAGAGCAAAACTCTTGAAATTTTCATAAACGGTAAAACTAAAAAATCAAAAAAATATAAAATCGCCAAATATAAAAAAATCGCCAAAAACAAAAAAAATCGCCAAATCGAAAAAAAGCACCAAATTAAAAAAATCTCTAGGACTAAAATAAATCGCGAAAAACCGGAAAAATCGCCAAAATGAAAAAATCCTTCAACAAAAAAATCGCCAATATGAAAAAATCGCCTAAATAAAAAAAAAATCCAAAAACAGAAAAAATCGCCAAAATGAAAAAAACCCCAAAAACAGAAAAAAAAATTGCCAAAATGTAAAAATCGCCAAAATGAAAAAATCGCCAAAATGAAAAAAAAATCACGAAAACTAAAAAACGCAAAAAGAGAAAAAAAACGCCAAAACGAGAAAAAAGCGATAAAACTGCAAAAACTTAAAAAAGGAAGAAAGCTAAATAAAAAAAATAAAAAATCAAAACCAAATGTGCGCGAGTCAAAGTGGCACTTTACTGAATTTATTTTAATTGCAATGCGTACACAACAACAAGAACATCAACAACTAAACGATGAACAACAGGAATTAAAAATTAAAAAGTAAAAGTAAAGGCATTTACCATAGATGAGCACTGCAGTACCACTAAAGTTTCAGTAAAAACAATAAAAAATGTTTAACAAGTAAATTTTTAGTGATTAATAAAATTTTGTTTCTACAATTTTTATAAATTGCCTATATATAAATTGTTATATGATGAGGTGCATTGAATTTTCAGTAATCCGTAATGCCCGTATTCATAATGAAATTCTACCAAGTGGCTAAATGTTTTTCATACAAAAGTTTCAAAATTTGAATGAAAAAACTTTGCTACTTGCTACAATTTTATTATGACTACGGCCCTACGATTTTACTGGTAATGCAAATTAAATTTCATTAGCAGTAAAAATTTACTGAATTTTTTTAGTAATCAGTAAATTTACTGCTTACTGCAATTTTGAATGCAGTATATATACATATACTGCAGTGTGCCCATTTACTAACCAAATAAGTTTAATAAAACAAACAAAAACCAACAAATTCATATGTATTTACAATATTGAAAGTTTTGATACTTTTAATTAATTTATTTAAAAAAAGATACTAAAAGCATAAGTACTTCCAACTTAAAAAAAAATTTCATTACTAGATGTTTACACATCTCCTCTGTGATCGGACTCACATTGCTTTTTTTTTACAAAATCTGCCTTTAAATCTCAGCTTAAAGCACTTGATAGTCGTGCAAAAGTATGTAAAAGTAAATTCAGTGTCATTATTGTTGTATAAAAAGGGAGCGTATGCATAGCAGCCAATTTTGTGAGACGTGTATTTACAGGCACGGAGTCGGGGCAACCAGTTGTAAATCATTCACATAAGTAATTGATGTTGTGTGTGTATTTAAGCTCCTGAGGTCAATCATCGCTTTCGAAAACGAGCTGATAGGAAGTTTTTTCAGTTTGAGATTATGGTATACGATATCGAATGATATTATTATTGTTCGATTGAATGCTATAATCTCAAATTAAAAAACGTGACCGAAGAAGCTCTTATTGGAAGCGACGATAACACCTCTAATTTGATTAGTATAAGTATTTAGTAAACAAAGTATCATTCTTAATTAATTATTACACTTGGGTCTTTTATTCATTTGCAAATCTTGCAAGTCCACAGAAAAGCGTTTTTAAAGGGTAAAAATATTTTTGAAAATAAAATAGAAAACCGAAGAAAGATGCTTGTTTTGTAAAGATTTTTTTTGCGGCCTTACAATTTATTATGTTTGTATATTGTGATTCTCAATAAAGTATTAAGAGTCGTACTATAAACAAACGAAGTTAGCTAAATTAAAAAAAATTTTTGACTTGAAGTCTACTGACGAGTTCCAAAAGCGAGAACGAAATGCTTAACCATAAAACCAAGCTCAATTTTCAAATTAAATAAATATACTTCAGTTTTGAAAATATTGAACAACAAAAATTGAAAAATGTTAAAACTTCCGATATGTCTAAAAAAGATGTGATATCTTCTAAACGGCTAGACCGATTTTCTTCAAACATAGCTAAGAACGCTCTCGATCAAGTCGCCTTACAAACAGAAAAAAAAGAAATTAAAATCGGTACAGTTGTTTGTTCTGTATGTCGACTCATACAGACACGCAGATATATAGACACAAACACTAAAAACTTATAACACTCTTTTTTTTTTTTGGTCGGGGTTAAAAATAAGTCTATTTCGAAACGATATGGTTCCTTGAATAATAAACATTTCGTTGTAATATTTTTTATAGTACGTACTACCTGCCTACTAGCATTTGGAAGATTGTTTTATCAAAAATCATCTAACTAAGTCTTTCTCGAGTACTTTTGACGATTAAATACTGATTAAACATTTGAGCGCTTGAAAAAGACTCGAAAATGATTTGTGCTTATGCTTAAAAAGTTATTTATTGAAAATACAATAATAAAACACACAGCAATCGAAAATGGATCATACAGGTGTTTGAAATATGACTGTTTTTAAGTTTGAATTATATACATATGTATATTATATTAAAATCTCTAAAAGTATATAAAACGAAAAATAAAATTTTTTTATCTAATTTTTCGACCTTTTTTTTTATATGTTAAATTAAACTATTTTCTTGAGCTTTTGATCAGTTTATTATTTCAATATTAATTATTTCAATATTGCATTAACCTTCGGTTAACTTCTTCGGTATATATATTTTTTGGTTTTTATGATATCTAATTTTTTTCTCTTTCCTTTTTTAAATAAAAAAAGTAATGTCAGCCAAACAATCGATTACAAATATGACTGAAAAAAGAGTTAAAAAAGACTCGCAAGCGATCACAAATATGACTAAAAAACGACTCATATATGATTCTCGAACGATTAGAAATACAGCTAAAAAATGACTCGAAAAAGACTCGTAAATCATTAAAATATATGAGTCATAAATGAGTCGAAACTGATCAGAAAAACGGGTAATAAAAGACTTCTCAATAAGAGTCGCGGGTAGGGTACAATTTTCTCCCGAGAAAACAACCATTTATGATCAGAAAATGAGCTCTAATATGCCTATTTTAATCGCGCAGAGGAATCGTAAATGACTAATATGATAAATTTTTTCATAAAGTGCTTGCAGGGCTTTTAAATATAAATATGGTGTTGGTATTATTCCAAAATTTTGATTTATAATTGCAGTATAATTAACACCCTTTTTCTGCAAAAAATAGCGAAAAATCTACCTCTTCAAAAAATTTTGGAAACAAAATATTTTTTTTCTAGTTTCGTTTAGCAAATTGGACAAGATTGGACTTTTCCCTTAGCAGAACAGTTGATCAGGGTTGGTAAAAAAGTTAAAAATTAAATTTTTTTCTTGTATACTTCATAAACTCATAAATGTATTAGACTTTTATTTAGCTCTTAGATAGGAAAATCTACTTGCAAAAAATCTTTTTTTTTATCAGATTGACACAGATTTGTGTTTTTCATTCACCCGAGTTGCACCACTTAGGGGTTTAGTGGCTCCACTCCCTTAAAGATAAAAAGTCCCAATTCCAAGCTTAAGCCCTGTAACATGCTACATCAGTCGGACTATTTCCAAAATTTTTTTTTTTTTTTGGCAATTTCTCCCACTATGTGCCGTGAATGTGGTTAAAGCCGAGATTCCATTATCGGCTCAATGTAGCGATTTTCATCGGCTCACTGTAATCAAGTCATAAGTAAAGCACCAAATGGATTTATTTCTCAACTACTTGAAAAGTAATTAAATTACGTGACTGCACTTCACTGCAGTGGTAATAAAGCCATATAGTCATATACCCATATAGGAAATGTGCAAGTTGCTAATGAAAAATTTGAGATTCTTGGTCATTTATAGGATATTATTATCTGTTATTGGAATACCTTCCTATTTATATGTAAACAAAAACCCGATGATTTCACTTAAATGCCGAATCTTGGGGAGGCAAACTGTGGTACTCGATATCGAACTAAATTACGAAATGTGTATATCAAGAAAGTTTTTATGGAAATATTTATTTCGATCGTTATTTTCCTCCTGACCATGCATGTTGTTTTATGAACATTATTCCTCAACTTGTGGGATATTCTTCACTCTAGTACAATCACTTTTCCATCCACATAAGGCAACCCTCTTTTACTTTAAAAAAATCTTCCAACCTTAACTTTTCAATTACAAATCATAACATTGATAATTTAATCCACGAAACACAAATGAAATGAACGATTCACGCTAATAGATTTTTAATGGATAATTTGCCATTAATTTTTAATTTTTGTTGTTACTTTTAACTTTTGTTTCCTTTTTTTTTTAAATAATGAAAATTGCTTATTATTTACCTTGTAATCATTTGTTGCCCACAATTTGCTCCATTTCTCCTGTTTAAGTCTCATCGTCTTCATTACATAATTCCACAAAAATTCTGGCCTTTCGTCTACCTTTTTTTCCTTCTTTTTGTCTCCGTCTCCTTCTTCGGCCATTACAGTAAATTAATCGTTTACAAACTTTTTTTTATTTTAAGTGGCACACGTTAATTTAAAAGAAAATCCTTAAAAATTGTTGCTAGACCGTTTAATATCTTGCTTTATGTTATTTCTAGCTTTTCTTAATATTCTGTTCTTTTTATTGAAAATATATTATGAACAAAATCAAAGCCAAAAATAAAAGCCGCTTAAATGACAATAACTGACAGCTTAAGAAAAAAAAAGCGGATTTAATAAAAATTAGTTTTTCTATTTTTCTATACAAATGTAATGAGAAAAAACTTTGCAATTCATTGGCCGCCTTTATTTAAGTTATTAACGGTATGAGTCTTCAATTTAATATTAAGATTTAAAACGATTTATATTTTTTTCCGTCTCCGTTTTAAAACGGTTGCGCCTTTTATATATTAAACAGATCAAGATTGTTCTCTATGTATTTGAAATAACAATTTGTTTTGTTGTTTTTAAGTTTATTTTTTGATATAATATTGACATTTTATTTTAACAAAAAAGTCAATGCGCTGTAAATTAGATAATTAAAAATCACCTGATATCCAAAATTGTGTCTAGACGAGAGAATTTTTTGTTATAACAAAAATGGATTTAAAATGTCAAGCATAAGCTTGATGTTTTGTTTAAAACAATATGTTTTGTGATCACAAAATAATGTCCTAATTACGAGTGTCTTACTTTGGTGGTGGTAATTTTGTATAAGACTAAATAATATTGCAACATTTTTTTAATATAGTGCAAAATTGTCGTTGTCAAAGTCGAAATACGACACTCGTAAATAATTAAGCCCAATATTTCTTTCAGGCGATATTCTAGGACGTTTTTGTGCTGACTTATGGAAAACCCCAATCAGTTGGTCTAAACAGCCAATATTTAGAAAGAAATTAAATCGAACAGTATGTGAATAATATTAAAAATTCTGTCTGACATTAAAAAACTCACAGTTTAAATAAAAGTAAAGTTTGGTAATTTAAAGATTTTTTGTTGTTGTATTTATCCCACGATTATTATTTGCTTATCATAAATAAAATAAATAAATAATTTGCATCCGAGCTGCAGTTTTCGTCCAAAAATTAAATTAACAAATCCCCAACTTTTGGTATGAATTTGCAGCTCTGCTTTTAAAAGATATCGTACAAGACGAATTCATATCAATTCGCTTTGTGTATTAATTGTAAGTCAATTCGCTTTGATGAATTTTACCAAGGTGTATAATTACACCATGAATTAGATAACGCCGAATTATATTAAATGGCTTCAACCAAGGCAAATTCATACTAGGTGGTTGCAAGGGATCAGGAGACTATTTTCGCCGCTTGTAATTTGAAAATACTTTGGATGGCAACACAAATTTTTTAGTACATCTTTTAACATACGTGTCAAGGCAAATTCAACGAGTATATAGTATAAATTTCTCAAAGCGAATTGAGCTGAGTATACCTACATATGAATTTGCCTTGGCCCCAACTTAGATGACTATTTTTGACGTCAAAAGTATTTCTCCAAGCGAATTGAGTGGAATTTGCCTTGATATCATAAATTGAAAGCCACACACAAGGCACATTGAGTTTTGCCTTGGCCTACACAGGTGTTATATGCATATGTCTTAGCTTTAGGCTTATCACAAGGCGAATATAAATTAGGTGGTTTCGACTGCTCCGACAGTTTTGACAATTTCGTTTGCATAATTTTATTAGTTACTTTTAAAGTTCTTCCACTGTCTGACTGTTTGTAATTGTATTTTTACGGCGATAAGATGCATAATTTTGGATGGTTTGATGTTTGAACAATTCAAAAGAGTAATGTAAATGGTAATCTTGAAAAAAATCTGGTTTTGTAAAACTTGTCTATTGAAACATTCGGGCCTATTCTTGTTTAAGTATCGTTTTAACGATTTTAAAAACGAACAATTTTACATTAAAATGATAATACGGTGCTAGGGTAATACGATATCTTTTCAAGGTAAAATTGTCGTTTTTATGTGTCGTTTTAAAACGATACTTAAACGAGAGTAGGCCCGATTATTCGCGGCTATGCTTTAGTTATTTAGTGCTTTTTTGGCAAGTAAAAAATTCTGGTTGCCAGCAGTGATGTAATTTTTCCATTGATATTGGTGGCAACCGAATATTTTTGGAGTAAAAAATAAGCAAGTTTTATTTATAAGTCCTCCTAATTTTATTTTTTCATAGTCTCCAGTACGATCGGTCATTGAATCAGACACTCCATAAGGTTTCTGTTTAAATGCATTCGTATTAATTTTATTCATGTATAAAGACTTTTTATATTTTATTTAACAAATAATTTCTTCCTCACTAATCCTCTGTTTAAGGATTACTCTACAATATTTTTCTATGTTTACTTTTGCAAGCTTTTAGTATTTTTAATTTTTTTAGAAACCTTCAATTTTTTCCCCATTGACTCCGTATACTTTACACCATGACTACTCACATCATTTTTTGATTTTGTTTTCCTTTTATTTTTCTTTGAACTGCCTGTTAGATTTTTGTGTGAACTCTTTATAGCACAATGACTGGACATAGTTTTGTTCTTATTCAAAAATATTTTTGATACTGTAGCACGTTTTCTTACATGACTTGTCGCTTTAGGCTGGGGACTTAAAAGATTACAACTTTTAAGTTTACTAACACGACTACGAAGGGATGTAGTCTTGTGACCAAATGATTTAGCCTTCACTGCAACAGCATCAAAATTGCCAAATACTTGCATCATACTTTTATTGACATTCTCCAGGTATTGTAGAGTCGAACGACAAACAGTGCAGTATTTGTTGGCAGTGCAGTTAGAGCGTATATGATTTTCTGAGTACATAAAACTCTTTGTCATTTTGTTGCAATGTGGACATTTACAGGTTTTTGTTTGTGCTAAATATTCTGTAGGTTGTGCTTCACACAAGCCAAATCGTTGTTTAAAATTTGCGACTGAATTTTGTGGTACCATGTACAAATCATCTGGAGTCAAATCTTTCCTCAGGCCATTAATTTTGCTGAGCACTGAAATTTTGTTATCTGTATTTTCTCTCATCTTTTTAAATGAATTTATAATTTTTTTGTATTTATTTTTTTATTTGGATTTTGCAAGAATATTCTAAACTTAAAATTTGTCTAATTGTTAATTTGATATTAAAATCCAGGTGTAATTTGAAATGTTTTTAAAATGAGAATTTTTATGTTATACCCAAGGCGAATTCATACTAGGTAGTCGTAAGGGATCATGTGACTATTTTCGCTGCTTGTAAGTGAATATATGTTGGATGTCAACCAAGCCGAATCATACTAGGTGACCGCAAGGGCTCAGGTGACTATTTTCGCCGCTTGTAATTTGAATATACAGTTGGATGTCAAAACATATTTTTCAGTACATTTTTCTGACATTTCAAGTATAAATTTCTCAAAGCGAATTGAGCTGAGTTTACCTTATATGAAATTGCCTTGAGTTATACCCAAGGCAAGCCAAATCCATAAGACGCAATTTACACTGTGCCTTTTCTGCTTGCCTGTGCAGGCAGGCTTTTTTAGTTTATTGGTGAGAGGTGGTGAGAAGCTTGCGTTGTAGAACAAAAGGCACGAAATGAAAATTCGAGGGCATTTATGACATTTCTCTTTGCTTTTTTCGTACTCTCAACATTAAACGTGTATATAAATGCTAAAAAGGCATGAATAAAAAAGGCTTAATGTAAATGTATGTGACTTTTCGTAGGAGGTTTAAAAGAAAATTGCCAATACAAGGCAGGCTAAAAAGGCATAGTGTGAATAGCGACTAATCAAGCCATATATCATGGCAAATTCATATAATATACAAGGCGAAATCATACTGAATTTGCCTTAATAAGATATACTCAGCGCAATTCGCTTTGAGAAATTTATACTTTAAATGTCACAAAAATGTACGGAAATTTGTGTGTTGACATCACGGATGGAAATCATGGTACAATTGTACTTTTTATGGTACATTATTGACCTTGTTGGTACCGTGGTACTACTACCGCGAGTTACTTGGTACAATTTCAAAATGTCTATGTTCTCTTTAATTTTTTTGTGTGTGTTTTATTTCAATCTGTAATATAATAGTCGAATCTACGAATGTACCTTTATGAATGTAATATTTAATATTTTTTTATTTTTTATTGCATACTGAATTTTTATACACATTTGTGTTAAGTTTCTGTTTTTTATTGTAAACTTCTGAATTTTTATACTCATTTTTTATGTTTCTGTTTTTATTAATAAATATTAAAAATTGGTACCGTCATGGTCTAAAAGGTACATTTTATTTTCATAGTTAATACAAAATCCAAGAAATCATTTTCCTTCCCTGGTCGACATCCATCTCATGCGAAATGATCTCTTGCGACCACCTAGTATGGATTCGCCTTGGGCATATTCATATTCGGCTCAATTCGCTTTGAGAAATTTATACTATTGGCACCGAGGTGAATGTATACATATGAATTTGCATTGATTAGTGTCAAACAAATGTACAGAGAAATGTGTGTTGATATCTTACGTATATTCACCTAATCGGTTGCAACCAATAAGTATAGATTCGCCTTGGTGAATTCTTATTAGAAAGTCTCAAAGTTAATTCGTACACGGCAAGGCGAATTCATATATGGTGATCTCAGATGTTCAGGTGATTATTTTCGCCGCTTTTAATTTGAATATCCGTTAGATGCAACAAGGCCAACTAGTATTAGGTGGTCTCAACTGCTCAGTTTAATTTTTTCGCTGAATGTAATATGAATAGTCGTTAGAAGTCAACACACATTTTTCAGTAAATTTTTTTGATATCAAAAGTATAAATTTTTCAAAGCGAATTAAGGTTAGTATACCTTTTATGAATGTGCCTAGGTATTAGGTATTCTCTAAGGCGAATTCATATAAGGTGATCTCAGATGTTCAGGTGATTATTTTCGTCGCTTGTAATTTGAATAACCGTTAGATGTCAACCAAGGCGAATTTATACTAGGTGGTCGCAAGGGTTCAAGTGACTATTTTCGCCAATTGTAATTTGAATATACGTTGGATGTCAACACACATTTTTCAGTAAATTTTTTAGACATCTAAAGCACAGTGCAAATTCAATTAACACAACTAATAGAAATTTGTGGCTACTGTGAAAACTGAGTTTGATGCGAAAACCGAGTTAAATAATTTCTATGCCTGTTTTCCACTAAAAAGCTTATTTTAAACAAAATAAAATGTTTATTAAAGAATCAAAAGTTAACTTTTAAAATAAATGCATTTGCCAAGAACTTCGTTAGTAGTTGCTCGTTTGTTTTTATTCTACATACTGTTGGTTTATGAATTTTGTATTCATTGCAAATCGTTTTCACAGTTATGTCACTTTCAAGTTCTTCAGAATTTCCCTCTTTTGCTTTATTGTTAGTTTAAAAATTTTTTTTACTACAAGCATATTATTTATTTCACTAGAACCATCGCTCACAATCAAAAAGTTTTTTAAACAGAAGCACCCCGCAAAAATTCTTTGTAATTCCTGGAAAAGCGGTAAACCAAAATGATTTTTGTACGTTAGCATAAGATTTCATGCACAAAAGTTTATAGTTTTCAATTTATTTATATAAAAACTAAAGTAAAAAATGAAGCGAAAGAGACTTTCTTTGCAAGGTTACATTAATTGAGGTCTTGTTTTTTTTTTTGAAAAGTTACGTTAACAGAGTCACCAATGTTAAGAATTTGTTTGTTGTGAATGTCGAGATTTGCGCATATCGAGGGTTGCGTTAACCGAATCTGCACTGTATAAATTTCTCCAAGCGAATTGAGCTGAGTTTACCTTATATGAATTTGCCTTGAATGTCAACACAGATTTTTAGTCTTTTTTTTTACATCAAAAGTATAAATTTCTCCAAGCGAATTGAGCTAAGTATAACTTTTACGAATTTGCCTTAGCATTAAGAATATATATATATATATATATATATATATATATATATATATATATATATATATATATACATATATACTCCAAAGTAAATTTCAGAGCGAATTGAGCCGAGTACTCCTTATATGAATTTGCCATGGTTACTCAGATCAATTCACCTTGAAGTGGTGAAAATAGTCACCTGGAGACCTGATTTCGTTTTGAAAAATGCGTACCTTGGTTTTCAAGCAGAAGAAAATAATTTACTGAGAGATATACGAATTACAGGCGGCGAAAATGTTCATCTGGGCAGTTGAGACCTTGTAATATGATTTAGTTCAAAATCTGTAAGCATCTGTTGTGATCATTTCATAAAAAGGTACAAAAATATATGTAAACGGGGTTATTGTTGGTTGAAGTGTTCCACAAAAATGCTTAATAACTTAATACTTCACATGTGTGTGTTAGTAGTTTTATTACATAAATGAGTGTTACTTCTGTTTACAAAAAATTACGTTGAATTTGCATGCCAGGAATATTAAGAGCTTCTTTTTGTTCTTTAACATTTAAACGATCCGTAGTTACTTAACAAACATCTTAACTGGCAACATGTACATACATACATAAATTTGTAAACGTCATACAATATTGAATCTTACGAGTTATGCCTATTGCAAAATAAACACGACTATGACTAATTCTTCTTTTATCCTCACAAAAGCTGAGTGGGTTTAACGCTTGAAAAAAGTTAAGAAATATCGCAGAAGAAAGAAAGAATGAATTCTTGTAATCCCTTTACAATAATGTTGTCGATCGTTCGAATACATTGACTTATTTAAACTTTTTCCTTCACACCTTTTTTTAACCAAGTGCAGTTTCTTAACACCTTCCCTTCCCAATTTGTTGTGAACAGTGATTACATTTAGTGATTCTCTTGTGTACAATAGTGGTTGAGTTGACAAGCGATGACGTGAAAACCTAATTGCCCTCATCAGCTTTAAATTTTCCAATAAGCACACATACATACACAAGCACATGAGTGCCGGGACGTCACTGAATGAATGAGGATGAAGCCCAACAGTTCGGATAGGCAAATTTGTGTCTATCAGAAGTTGATAATATGAATCATCAAAATTGCAAATATTTAAAAGGGGTGACTTCTTCCAATGAATATAATTTATAATTTTTATACATAAAAAACAAGTATCATTTGAATTAAATTATTGAATTGAATGAATTAAAAAAATTAATTGATTATAAATTCAAAATCAATTATTCTAATAATGGAAGTAAACAACTAAATCAGCCTTATCGTGAACTCCACATGTAAAAATCTCCGAATAAAATTTTTCGTTCACATGGATTTATTTTCGTATCATCAACTCTATATTTCCACTTTTTGCAACATACAAATCTTTGTGAATAATTTTTTTTCATATCGCAATCGTATGAGGTATTTTAATACCAATTGTTCACACAAATTTTATTTATGTTAAGTATGAATAAATAAAATCCTAACCAGAAGAAACTAACTAAAATTCGAAGTAGAAACAGTGTAAACGCTTAATTAATAAGATGCAAAGACTAAGCAATGACTTAATTGAATTCTAATACTACATCAAACAACGACGGTAATTGAAGAAAACTCAGTTGATAATTTATCTGTGTATGAGCTAATACTTTTGGATGAAGAGTTACTTCATTGAAAATAATTTCAAGGAGTCAATGAAACAAAACCTAATGCTTTAAATATGTATATTTCAAAGCAGTAATTTAAAGCTGAATAAATTTTCTCTGCCATAAAAAAATAAATAAATATAAAACTCAATATGATGTATACGTTTGCATTTAAAAACTGTTGGGAAATTTATTTTTGCACATCAGTGTAATTACATAGAAATCGGATAAAGTGGTATTAGAAATACATTGTATTTGAAATATTTCTATTTGTATGTGTGTAAGTAACTAATCTCCAAGGAGTGGTGCATCAATATAAATTTCGTTTTATTTTATTTTTACCAAAAATTTCTATTTACATGTTCTGCTCAATTAATCTTTGCTTCAATTTCCAATTTCCATTTCAATGTTCATGTCTTTCTGTGCTTCATTGCAATTACGTTTAATTTTGTTTTCGATTTCATTTCCGTTTATTTTATTTTTTTGCATTTAATGTTTAACAGTTTGTTAGACATGGCTTATGTATCATCATGATAATGATGCCAACATACATACATACTCGTACTTGAAATACTTAAATGCTTTCCAAACCAAATTGAATGTGGATGATTTTTTTTTATTTTATTTTTTCGTTTCTTTCTGCTCATTCCCCTGCACAGACATTTATTTGCATTTATTTAACAATACACGGGTTACATTTGAATGACCTTTTCAAGCAGTGAAGTGCCACTATTGGTCTAGATTTATTTAGAGATAAAAGTACGTATTGATAAATATGCCAGGGGTGTTTGCCAGTAAATAAATACTCGTCCGTTTAATATTATGTTGTAATATGAAAAAGTAAGAAATATAAGAGATTTATTATAAACTTATTATATAAGGAAAATCTATTCGATTTAAAATGGAGCAGCGTTTTTAAATAAGTTAAAGATAAATTTGATTTCTCTGCTCGTAAATACGTTTAAAATAAATTGATATTTCCTCAATTTGTGTACACCAATCAGGGAAAGCCAATCGATACAAAAAATTAAGGATACTCCCGCACATATCGAACATTTTTTATGCTAGTGCGTGTTGATATCTATTCATTCTCATACTTGCGTATACCCCTGCGCACTTTATTTCATACTTGTATGTATCGATGCGCATTCTTCGTTACATCCCGCATATCTACGCATATCTATCGACATACCCATGACTTGCAACACATTCGGTTTTTTAAATATTTTTTTATAAGTGTTGCCAGAAATAGTAGTTTGTAGTTGTTGAGGTAATAACATTGTTTTCAAACTATTTTAACATAAAATTTAATAAAAATGTTTTACCCACACACGCACTCTTCGGAGTCCTTAGATCTGAAAGCCCTATTAAATACTTACGGGAGCAATTTGACTGCGGGTATAGAAACATGCTCCATTTTAGATCTGAGCTAGGAGTCAAATTAGTGGAAGAAAGTTGGAACCATTGCATGTTTGTCGCCAATTTGCGCGATGAAACTGACTTTTTAGTCAAATCTTGGCTTTTTTACCATTTTGCCGATTTTTAATCCATATCTAATTGATGTTATCGAATCTTTGCCATTTCGGCATTCCCTAGATCTTTAAGTATTTGTAAGTTATTTTAGGGAAATTTATCGCAAATGTTTTCTTTTTTTTCGCAATAAAAGTGATTGTTCCCAATTATTTGTTTTTTTTTTTTTTAGCAGTTTTAAAGATTTTCAACCAGTATCAGAATATGATATCTTTTATCTCTTTTAATGTTACCAAGTTTTTGCTAATTTTCGATATAGTCGCAAATTTTTCCAAGTTTTTGCCATTCATTACAATTTTGGTGTTTTTTTTAGATACATTTTAAGGCTTTTTTCAATTAAAAAATTATTCACGAATTTTCGCAACTTTTTGTAAGTGAGATTGTTTTTGATTAGTGTTTTTTTTTTTATTTTTATGGGAATTGTTACAATTTAAGTTTAAAATTTTTTAACGCACTAATAATCCCAAATTAATATTTTACTTATTAAGTAAACTTTTTTTTTATTTATTAAAAATACATTGAAATTGATTATTGAGGGGTTTAGCTGGATCACTGTTGGTAATGCAGATCATCAGGGAACCTTTACCCAAAGCTTCTTAGAACAACTAGAGTTATTATATTATAAACTTTCATTTAAACAAATGAGAAGCTCAATAACAAATAATAAAGTTGAAACAAGAACTCAATAATCAACATGTTTTTTATTTTCTTACTTTACTATTGCTACATTGGCTGACTTTTTTTCAGCTTCAAATTCTAGTCGTAAGTGTATGTAAAAGATTTTTTTTTGATTTTTAAAATGTACTGAGTATTTTCGCTCACATTTTTTAGGTTTTGGACATTTTTTAAATAATATTCGCATTTGTGCAAGTTTTTGCGATTAATATGCGGAACAAATTTTCGACATATTGCTTTTTTGCGGTTTATATAATCAGTTTTGGGGATTTTTTTTTATTGTTTTAATCCTTGCGAGTTTGCATAATTTTTGCAATATATAACTTTTTTAATAGAAATTTGCTAAAGAAATCCGCCTCGTATTTACGCATTTTTTCATAAAATTGGTTGTATGAAAATTTTTTCATTTGCAAACAGGCTCCTGGAGAACCAAATTAGATCAAAAAAGTTGTCAAAAATACTTCAGGAATTCATGTTAGGTGTCCTCTCTATTAGCAAATAGGAAAAGTTTCGTGAAATAGATTTCATGAAAAAAATGCATATATGCATATAGATTAGGCATTTGCTTAATTCATACACAACGATTTTTTTTTATTTACTTACATATTTGGTAACATTGTTCATATAGTTATACTCGTCATTACATGCTTGTGCGTACATGTATTGATACGAATATCTATAGCACATTGGTTTGATCGAACCCGCACCTATCGATATGCGCACTTATTTGTGTTGATAGCTATAGATATGTATGCCTGTATGTAAGTAAGCAAGCTTGTTGATGCGAATGTGCTATCATACTCATTGTCGTTGGAGTATCGATATGTATTGAGCATTCAAAAAGTAACTTTTTGGCTTTCCCTCATACCAATGCGAATTAATACTTAGTGGGCTTACAATTACATCAACATATCGTTATCTAAAATGCAAAAAGTTGTAACTAACAAAAACATAATTTTACAAAAGAAGCATAACACTAAAAAAAAACTAAACAAACTTGTAGCTAAGTCCCTTTATTTTTTGTTAATAAAAGCGTAATTTTTGATAGTAGAAGTGAACAATTTTTCAAGACATATAGTTTAATGGCATTCGTAATATCCAATGAAAAACTCGATTTGGATTTGTTTGTTAGTTACGATTTTTTATTATTGTAGGATTATTTTTATTTGTGTGTTTGATGAATGGGCTTAAGTCAGCTTACGATTAGCTGCGCTGATGAAACCACCTGATACTGACCTAGCCTTGGTATAATCGTATACCACAAAGCGAATCAATACTAGGTGGCTGCAAGGCCTCAGGTGGCTATTTTCGCCGATTGTAATTTGAATATACGTTGGATGTCAAAACACATTTTTCAGTACATTTTTCTTTCAGTAATTTTTTTTTGGCATTGATCAAATTTGCCTTAGCTGCGGATAGTTAATAACAAATTTGTACTTTAACTTGTCTTATTTAGAGGGAAATAATGACAAACTAGAGCTAGTTGTATTTAAATGTTTGTAAGGATGACAAGCAAAAGTATTGAGGACCAGGTGACCTCAAGAAACTGTCAAAGGTTATTAGTAGGGAAAGGATTTTCATGTAAATACATGTTTTCTGTCGTTGGTCTTATATCAACGTAAATAAAATATCTTTGCGAATGAACAAATTTGTGACAAAATGGCATCGATTTGTTAGTGCATATTTTTGCATATTTTATAATAAATACATATTTTTGCATATTTTATTTATAAATGTATATTTTTAATACATTTTTTAGTTTTCTTCATGTTATAAATCTAATTTTGTTTTTTTTATTAGTTGTAAAGTATTTAAAAGCTTCAGTTTTTACGACTGTGTAATAAAAAAAAAGAAGAGGAAACCGAGAGAATTTACGATCGTATTTTTTCTGATATTATTCGATATACCTTGGGTTAAGTCAAGAATACCAATACCATTGAAAATTAAAAATAAAAATAGCATGGGATAATAGCCTTTTTGAACCCAAAAATGTTTGTGTACCTTTTTTTTCAGCGCTCTCTACTGGTTCCGCATTAATTTCATGTGGATATAAAATGCCTTTGAAATAACCTTTGCGTGTTTCATCCTTTAATGAAAACTATCAAATGATATGATACGGATACATCCTGTAGTAACTAGATGGGGAATGCGGCAGAAGTCTGTCGGATATTAAATTTCTATTAATAAAATTAAAGAAATTTTAAAGTCAAAAAATTTTCCCCCATATGCAAAAAATAACGTGTGCCTGAAGTGTACGTTAAATTAAAATTTCCATACAAAAACTGGTTTTAACGTACTCTTGAAGCACACGTTATTTTTTGCATATGGGTCCATGTTTCTTAACTTATAATTTCTTTAATTTTATAAATAGAAATATAGTATCCGACAGCCTTCTGCCTTATTGATATTTGGGTACACATAGTATTGCTTTTTTATTCACACTATAGGTCAATTAGAGGCTTTCGTTACTTTAACACATCAATTAGAAATAGTTATGCAAAAAAAAATATGAACTTGAAATATATGCAACAAATTGGATCAATACTTTATAGTTCTAAGAACGAAAACTTAGAAACTGAATATTCCACAAACGATATAGCAGCATTTAAGTATGCAATAACTTCTGCTGACGTGGGACATTAATTTTTATTACATAAAATTTTTCAGAAAAAATCTTCAAAGACTTATCTTTGATAATTTAAGTTCGACTGAACTTTATTTTGTATTCCAAAAATATTTATTAAGAATGTATTGAAGCTAAGCTTTTTTTTAAACTTTTTAATGACAAAATGTTTGTTAAGAAAGTAATGAAGGTGATTTTTCTAAGTTTTTGATTTTATTAAGTGTTGAGAAAAAGATTTGATAAATGCATATTTTATCAGCTTTAAATACATATTTTTATATTTTTACTGCATATTTTATGTACATAAAACGTGATTTTAAATGCCTGAAAATCCTTTCCCTAGTTATTACCTTCAAGTTACACTAACACGAAGGATTCTTAATGAGGCGATAGTTAAGGCTTAATTACTAATGTTGCCAGGATGGTATCCCTGATTTTGAGCATTAAATGATGCGTTTTACTTGGTTACAATTGCGGGAATTTGTTGGTGGAGAGAACCTTTCGTGTCGAGCACTTTCTTGATCGCTGTCGAAAACTAGACTCCTTACTACACCAAAAACTTGGCGCTCTCGACCCACAGATTTACATGCATAGTTGTATATGTTATAACGCTTCGTTAAATAATTAAAAATCGTGTAAATTCATGGATGGGAATTTTAAAGTACTAATAATTAAATTCATAAGCTATTAGTATTCACAATTCAAATTGAGTTAGTACTTAAATTCAAATAAGTTCTTTAAGTTACATATAAATATACATACACACATATATATATATATATATATATATATATATATAAAGGGTGTTTTCTTAGAGGTATAGAACTTCGAATTGAAATAAAACACAAGAAAATCGTTTTAATGTCCATCAATTTGGCTTTATTGGAAGGATAATCTTATGCCATTAATGTTTAAATATGATTTCGGGCATGTGGCCGCCGCGGCTGGCTCGAATAAAGCCAATTCTACAGGTCCAATTTTCAACCACTTTTTCGAGCATATGGGGCCGTATGTTGGCAATAACGCCACGAATGTTGGCTTCCAAGTCCCCTAACGTTTCTGGTTTGTTGGCGTAGACGAGCGACTTCACATATCCCCAAAGAAAATAATCCAATGGTGTCAAATCACACGATCTTGGTGGCCAATTGACAGGTCCATTCCGCGAAATTATGCGCTCATCGAATGTTTCCTTCAATAAATCGATTGTGACGTGCGCTGTGTGGCATGTAGCGCCGTCTTGTTGGAACCACAACTCATCCACATTCATGCCATCCAATTCGGGAACAAAATAGTCGGTTATCATGGCTCTATACCGGTCTCCATTAACGGTAACTGACTCTCCAGCATTATTTCGGAAGAAGTATGGCCCAATGACTCCACCAGCCCATAGAGCACACCAAACAGTCAGTTTTTGTGGATGTAATGGCGTCTCAAGGGTCTCATGTGGATTCTCTTCACTCCAAATGCGGCAATTTTGCTTGTTGACGTAGCCATTCAACCAAAAATGAGCCTCATCACTGAACAAAATTTTGCGATGAAAATCAGCATCGAGATCAATCTCATTTTCGGCCCATACACCAAAATCACGACGCATTGCATGGTCTCGCGGCTTTAATTCTTGCACAAGCTGGATCTTGTAAGGTCGCAAGCCAAGATCTTTGCGCAAAATCTTCCATAAAGTTGATGGACAAAGCTCCAATTGCTGTGCACGGTGGCGAATCGATTCATTCGGGTCCTCTTCAACACTTTTCTCTACAGCGGCAATTGTTTCTTCGGTGCGCACTGTTCGACGTCTCTCTCTCTATATATATATATATATATATATATATATATATTTATATATATATTTATATATATATGAGGTGTATTGGCGTTTAGGTATACCTAAACAGACATTTCAAGTATAAATTTCTCAAAGCGAATTTAGCTGACTATACCTTATATGTATTTGCCTTGGTATCGGTCAATTCGCTTTGAAAAATTTATATTTCTGATGCCAAAAAATTTGCTAAAAAACTTGTGTTGACATCTAACGGATATTAAAATTACAAGCGGCGAAAATAGCTATTCAGCTCACCTAATATGAATTCGGCTTGATATAACCGAACAAAATCGGGGTTGCGTAAATATAAACGACCATAGACAAAATGATTTTAAGTTATGTGTTGCATGCACATATTTGAAAAGTAAGAAAAAAAAATGCTTTCAAACTCAACTCAATTCGCTTTGAAAAATTCATAGTTTTTGACATATTGAGCCATAACCGCTAAAATAGCTTAAGCGACACATTTTTTGGACTTCGTTTTTTTTTGACGAAAATCGACTATTTACGATCGCAAATAATCGATTTTGGTCAAAAATTGAAGTTCAAAAATTATGTCGCTGAAGCTATTTTGGCGGTTATGGCACAATATGTGCCCTTAATTATGAAAGTGGTCTAAGACATATATATTTTTGGTCGATATATTTAGTAGATTATATTGGAACAAATCAATAAATATTTTTATATTGTACAACATTTGAATTAACTCTTAATTCTCGTCTCGATTAATACAAATTTATTTAATATTTGTTAAATATTTATAGAAGTTTTTTCAATATTTATTTAATATTTCGAAGCAAAAATGCATGTGACTTAGACGACTTTCATAATTAAGGGCACATATAAGGGACAAAAGTAAACTGAACCCTTTAGACCAGGTGGCAAATTATGGCATTCGATTTCGATCGAAAGTTTAGAATATTTTCATAAAAATTCTATTGAAAAAAATAGTAAATATTTTATTAAGCTTGAGGTATTTTTAGTAAAATTAACAATTTTTTAACAATATTTCGAGACGTCTTTATATGCCTTCTTAACGTAAAAAAATTACCTGAAGAAGACACACTTAAGGTAGAATTAGCCGAACGTCCACGTAAGCTAACGAAACAGCTGATCGTTTTTGTTGATTGAAAACAATGCAAATGCTTATCGAAATTTGCTGTAACGTTGACGGCACGTCTCGACCTGTATAAAATAGAATTTCCTAACGTTGTTAAGTGACGTTTGTAAGCCAGTGATGGTACCATTGTAATTTAAATGGAATAGGGGTATTTTGGCTCTGTTTTTTTGGTACTTTTGTTAATAATATCTGTGTGAAAAAACATAAATATATAAATAAATATTTGGGAATGTACATACATATATACATACTTATGTACACAAATATATACATGCATGTGTATGTATATGTACTTATATATAATAAAGAAATGCATAAATATGTATGAGCATAATATAAATGTGATATGTATTAAAGGATTTAAATGGTATCAAAACTTTTTATTGTGTATGCACACATGTAAAAATTATTTCATGTTGCATACATATCGTTGGTCACAAGTAGAAAGGCCCTAACTCAAATAATTGTAATTTTACAGGGGAAGATAAAAACATAATATTAAACAGCACAACTCCTTTGTTAAACTGCTTTTAAAAGTGTTATTTTTACGATATTGCAATAAATTTTTGTGACGAGGTGTACTTGTGTCCATCAATATGTATGTATGTATGAACATATTTATTTGTTATAAATGTTTAACAGACAGTATAAAGTTTTAGTAGCGTTTACATATTTTAGGTACTTTTTCTTCGCTACATTCACTATTTGAACTTTTTTATTTCCCATCACTGTTTTGTGAACAGCTGTTCCTTTTTAATATTAAAACAACAAAACGAAGTAAAGCATACGCACGTTTCTAAATGTTGTATAAGTGCACCAACGTGCTAACAGTACGGTACGGTACGGTACAGCAACAGCAACAGCAACGTTCGGCTAACCCAGCCTTTAGCCTGTCGAAATATTGTTAAATAAACATTGTTAATTTTGTTTAAAAGACTTAAAGCTTAATAAAATAGCTACTATTTATTTTTAAATAAAAGGTCAAATAAAAGTTTCAAAGATAAAAACTCTATTGAAACATTTTAAAATTTCGTTCAATATTGACTGCCCTAATTTGCCTCTTGCTTTTATGAAAGCGCTTTGAATAAATGTAAAAAAAATTTGAACCAAATCCGAGTAACTAATAATTGTACCTAATATTGGTAAGGAATATATGAAACGAAAATACAATTCTTATGTTCATGTTACAACACTTCTGGTAAATGTTATGACATAGTTTGACATGATATTACATAATATAATGTACCATAATATAACATAATATAACATTAAATAACATAACATAACATAACATTACTTAAAATATTATAACATAACATAAAACAACATGACAACATAAAATATAATAGCATAACAAAAACGAAATACTATTTTTCACTATTAAAACTAAACCAGGAGCAAACTTATTTTAAATCAGGAATGATATAAAAAATAAAAAAAAATATCAATAAGCTTTGATATCCAAGCAAGAAAATATTCGCCTGATCTCTCGATATCCGCTGTTATGAATTCGCTTCGATTTGAATTTAATATGCTCGCAGATTCTTATTGTTAAATGCTTTATATACAACATTATCTTATAATGCACATAGCACTAAAGTACAAGATGGAAAAAACCAATGTGAAGAAATTACTGATTCAAGTTCTAGTTCAACTACATTCATTTACTGGACAACTAGAGTAATATAAAACACTTCAGCGCATTCCCTCTGAATAGTGATGTATTAGCTTAAATACATTCCGACGATTAATGTATTCCATATGCAAACAGAACAATTATTTCATTTGGTTTGCTTTTTCAATTGATTAAAATAATTCGTGAAACGAAGAAATGAATAATAATATTTAACCTGAATTTTGTTTTCAATGCCATTCATAATCTACAAACTAAAACACTTTCAATCACATTTAATAACTTCGTCCTTGATTAATGTTTTTATGTGTTGTTTTTTTTTTTTTTTGGGAAGAGTGTTAAAACATGCATAAACAAGTTAAAACTTCCACTACTATGACGTTAACAATAATCTGTAAGAGCCATAAAAAGTAAAACTAATCCCACTTTTTTTTTTTTTAAATATATTTCCTAACGCTTAATAATTAAGAGTCCTTCTTAGTCCTTAATGTGTAAAAGTAACTCACATTGTTTTTTGTGTGTGCTTTAACACGAAAAATTAAGAAAGCCGTAAACTAATTCAATGTTAATATGTTGTGTGTCTAACTATGTTTAACGATTTATTTATTTATTCATTTTTTTGTTTTCTTATAATTTTGTAGGTCACTTAAGTTCCGGTAACAATTGTATTCGTGACTATTGTTTTTGTTTATTGTTTTTCCTTTTTAACATTTTCCTTAGCTGACCAACATTAGTCTATTTTTATTTTGGGAAACTTAAACAACTCATTGATTAATCTGGGTTACGGTAATTTATTTAACTAAAAAATCACAAAATCGTGTTACTATCAAAGGCCTTGACCTACAAACTCGCCTTAACTTTAAGGAATTTGCATGCAAATAACTACTTGTAAGAACTTAAGAAGAAAAAAAAATAACTTCGCTTCCTCATGTCTTTCTTAAAATAAGCAGTGATTATGGGTTACTAAGGATAATGTTGAATTTGAAGAGAAATTTATTTTCATTACTTTTTTGGCAGTAAATAAAGTTCTTTACAATAATTTAATTAGAATTTTTCATTCGTGCTTTAATAACCCAGCAAAAAATGGTAATCGCTGGAAGCACCTATATAAGAGCTCTTTTGGTATGCAAGCGCTTACCCGATGAATGAAATTTTGCATGATTTTTTATATGGGATTCCTCGCGTAGAAGCTCTGCCACGTCGATCTAAAATGTTATTCTTTCATGCCTGCCGAAGTGACCTAAATTCAGCAAAAATATTCGTCTACTTAAAAAATTTGCTCTTTATTTTTTATTTTTTTACTTTTTGTTCGCGCGTTGAATCAAGAGTCGATCCCAGGATTTCCGTATGTTAGGCTAGAACACTACCCACTGAACTACCGAAGCACATATTTATTTTTGTACACAATGCTATTTTGTATACAGGTAAGCGAGAGAGGATGATCTATAAAAAACTTTGAGAGTTTGAATATAAACAGCCGACTGACTTTGTAGTGTTTGTGTTAAATTTCGTCATTCGCTTACGTTATTACGTTATTATTATCCTCGTAAGGCAGAGGGGATGTACTGTGTGCTTTTCCGCGCTTCCAAAGCGCTTATTTTTGTGTTATATTAAACTACACCTTCCCAAATGTGAATGGGATATAAGAAACTAAAATAGAAAAAAAAAAACAGAAAACGAAGCTATAAAAATGCAAAAGAGACTTAATAATAAGCAATTTAGAAGCAATTAATTCGAAATCTCGATTAATTTTTTGCTGGGAAGTTTTAAGCGGTTTAAGAGTTAACATTGTCAAAAAACTTCGAGAACAGTAGTTGAGATATGCTTAGCGGGAAATTGCAGGGTACGAACTGCAATATCAACCGATCAACAGAACTTTTTAACTGAAACACATTTTTTTCAGGTGCTAGAATTCAGTAACTTTTTGCGTACCTGCAGAAAATTTGGTTTCAATTGATCCAAACGTACTCGTCCTATCACTTGAGAAAATGCGAGTGTTAACAAAAGTACGGCGAAGTGTATGGTGAAAAAAAAGACATATCGTGTAAATGGTTACATATTCACCATTTTCGTGACGTATCGTCTTGATCTTGAGCCAATTTAATTTGGACTCGGTGCAATATTGTAGTAAACGGCACTGAACATGTTCGATGTGGTTGAATACATTGACCTATCAAATAATGTAAATATAATTTTAATTGCTGCCTTCAATGTGATTTTGGAACCAGTCCAGTAACTATACTGAGATATTAACTTAACCTTAACTGGTATTTATAATTTTGAAACATGAGTGGCCCTGTGGTTGAGTGGGTAGTGTGCAAGTATGTCATGCGCCAGGTTGTCGGTTCGAATATTTTTTAATGCATGTTTTTTTTATTTATTGTATCTTCAAATATGAACTAACAATAAGTATTCAAATCTTAAATCTATAAAAAAATTATTAGGCCCGACCAATGTCGGACATAAGCTTAGTGATAGTTATTAATAATACATAAGTAGTGATAAGCAACAGAAAGAAAAAAGTGTTTTCAAGCAGCTTCATCATCTAGAGTGTTGAATATTAGAGCCCGTGTGTCCCTCTTTTTTAAGCGGATGTGCCCAGTAAAGTTCAAAATATTACGAGCAAGCGGATTAGGATGTGACTCGAGTTTTGTTAGATATTTGCCTGCGTATTTTACAATTTCTTCAGTCACTAGTGGCATATTCAAATCGCGATGTATATTTGAATTTTTGATGTACCATGGAGCCGATGTTATCATGCGTAAAATTTTATTTTGCCTTCGTTGAATTTTCTCTACATTTGAAGCTGAAGCAGTGCCCCATAGTTGAATTCCGTAACACCATATTGGCTTTAAAAGCGACTTGTATATTAAAAGTTTGCAGTCTAGGCTAAGTGTTGAATTTCTACCAATCAGCCAATGTACCTGAGTTAATTTAAGTTTCATTTGAGTTAACTTAGAGTCAATGTGATGTTTCCATGTAAGTCGTCGATCAAGGTGTAAACCAAGATATTTCACATGTGAATGTTGAGGAACAACTTGATTGTTAATCCGAATGGGGGAGAAAGTATCTCTTCTTAGAGTGAACGTTATATGGACACACTTTTGTTCATTGACTTTAATTCTCCATAAGTTTAACCAAAGCTCCATCTGGCTAATGTGTTCCTGGAGTTTGCGGGATGCCTCATCAGGGTTTTCGTGCATACTAAGGCAGGCTGTATCGTCGGCAAATGTGGAAGTATGGATACTACTGCTCACAGGCATATCACAAGTATAAATCAAATATAAAACTGGCCCCAGTATACTCCCCTGTTGCACACCGGATGAGATAGTTTCAGGCCTACTCGTAAAGTCTCCTTCTACAACAGTGAACTTACGGGAAATAATGTAACTTTCCAAAAGATTTAAAATGTTGATTGGTAAGTAAGTCTTCAATTTTAAAATTAGGGCTTCATGCCACACTTTATCAAATGCCTGGAAAACGTCAATAAAGAGCGCAGAACAATACTTTTTTTCCTCAAAAGTTCTTCCTATAAATTGAACCAGTCTGTGAGTTTGTTCAATGGTGCTATGCTGACTTCTAAAACCAAATTGATGGTCTGGTATGCACCCACTACTAATTAGAATTTGGGACAATTTTGTTTTGAGCAGTTTTTCGAAAAGCTTTGACATAGTTGATAGTAGACTTATTGGCCTATATGACTCAGCCTTGGTTAGATCTTTGCCCGGCTTTGGAATCATTTTAACCTTGGCAAGCTTCCAGCTGTGAGGATAATACTCCGGTCGTAAAATGGCATTAAATATGAATAATAGGATTCTCATTGCAATACGAGGCAAGTTCATAAGCATCTGGTTACTAATTCCATCAATACCCGGAGCTTTCTTCGGGTTGAGTTCGGCAATTAATTTTTGTAAATCACGCGTCTTAAACTTTATGTGTTGAGGGGGTAGAGCGACTACATTCGGCAAATCAGCAACACCAGTACATATGTTTGGCGTAAAAACGGATTTTAAGTGCTCAGCAAATATTTTACCTTTTTCAGTATCGCTTCTTGCCCAACTTCCGGTAGATGTGCGTATAGGTGGCTTATACTCAATGGGTGTTTTAAGCTTTCTAGCAGCGCGCCACAAAGAGTAATTAGACGCTGGTGTGACATCAAGACCTTCCAGATAATTTTTAAGAGATTCAGTTTTTTCAGACGCAAGCAACTCTTGGAGTCGTTTAGTGCACTCTTTAAATCTTATTTTATTTTGTGGTGATCTGTGCTGTTGCCATTCCCTTCTAGCTCTTCTTTTTTCACGTACGAGACGTTCAATGTCTGTAGAATAAATTTTATTAAACCCAGTCTGCGGATGGGAGATAGTGGTATGTTCAGCAACCTGTTTAATATTCTCGCTGAGATTGGCAATGTTAGATTCAATATCATCGGATGTTCTAAGCGTAATGTTTTCCGTACAATGACTACTGAGATATTTTTTGAACCCCAGCCAATTAACACGATTGATCATCTTCACATATGGGTCAGGTAAGTTACTTCTTAAGGGACTACAAATTGTAATGATCGTCGGAGAGTGATCGGACGAAAGATCAAGAGAAGCTTGAACTTGAATTAAATCCCTAGAGATATTTTTTATGACGCCAAAATTTATAACATCCGGAATTTTTTGTATGTCAGTAGGCCAATAAGTGGGCTCCCCACTCGAAATGACATCCAAGCCCATTTTTGAAATAGTGTTGAACAATGCTCGACCTCTGGGGGTAATAAGACTCGAACCCCAGAACGTATGCTTAGCATTGTAGTCGCCAGCTGCTACAAAACAAGGTCCAAGAGATTTGTAGAAATCCTCATATTGATTCTCAGTGATTGAAAATCTGGGAAGGGAGTAAATTGATGATATAACAAAATTTGTACAAAAACTTTCAATGCCAATTCAATTCGAATATAAAAAAATTTTCTGCTTAATAAAAATAAATTATAATTGCATTTGTAACAATAAAAAAAAATGATAAGTTTTCATTGTTACAGTTAAATGTCGGAATGACATTTATATATAATTTATATTATTTTAAACCGAATAATTCCCTATGGAATAGTTCAGTGACAAGTCACAACGTACATAAAAAGTATCAATTAACCCCATCCTAGGCCATTCGCATGTAAAAGTGACTGGTCCGCTTCATAGGAAGTGTTAGAACTCGTACTAGAGCCTATCACTTGGGACCGGTCACGTGACTAGTATTGTGTCACTTCAATTTCCTGCAGGGAATATTTATCGATATATTTATTAGTTTGCGATAACGAAAACAGTTGAGTTGCCAAAAACAGTGTTGCCAAAAAGAAAGTTGTTATTTAATTACCAAAAGTTGATTACCGAAAGTTGACTCACTATAATTTTTTAATAGTTGTAATATATTCAGAACAGCAAAAAAAATTTAATTAAACCACTTTTGTGCTGATGGCCACATTTTCAATAAAAAAAATTAATTTTGTGCACTACTGAAAATAATTTTTTGACAAACTGTATGTTTTGTTGTTAAGTTATGAGGATTAAAACAAAAATATTCAATCTAATTGTAAAAATAATGAATTTTCGTTGCTAACCGTTTTGTATATTATCTTGATCATTGAATTTTATTATCGTGAATATTACTTTCATAAACGCCAAGTTAATATTATTTTTTCAAGACAAATCTAATATAAAAAATACATTTGTTTTGTTACAATAATAATTAATTTTTAACATAAAATAACTTTATTCAAATATGCTTTGAGTAGTAATAAATTTAAATAAATAATGTTCGTTATTCAATTGAAATGGTGTAAGTGAAAATTTGTGTTGTTGAAATCTTCTCACTCATACATTTACATATTCAAATTTTTTATTTATTAATTTTTTGAGCTCTTCCCTAGATGGGAAGATAGTTTTCTGAAAAATCACCTTGCTTAATCTTTTTAGATCACTATTCGTGATCAAAAACTGATTAATCAGTTCTGCGCTTAAAATATGACTCGAAAATGATTCCCAGAAACACTTAGAAAGTGATTTGTTTAAAAATTAAAAACAACCAGCAAGCTCGTGCAGTAAAATCAAGAAAATATAAAAATTTAAAACAAAAAAAACTGAATGTAAATACCCACAAACTGTCTCGAAAGTGAATCGAAATTGATCCAGAAATGCGAGTCACAAAAGACTCTTTTAGAAGACTCGCGGCTAGGGTACCATTTTCTCCCGAATGAACAGTAATTTTCGACTCGAAATCGAGCGCATAAATGCTTATTTTAATCGCGCAGAGGAGTCGAAAAAGACACGAATATGATCATTAATTTCATAAAATGCTGACTGGGTTTAGTCAAATAAACATTTGCAGTGATTGTATGTTTGTAATGTGTACATAAATATACTTATGTATATATTTGTACAACTAATTATGTATATGTATACGCATGTCTGTAATAAATGTAAGTAAATAACCCGCAAATCAAATGTTTCGACTTCTTCTAAAGTCAGACTTGTTGTTGGTAGTATGTTTGATAGTTCTTAGGATACATTTTCCCAAAACTTTTAAGCCATTTTCTAATTTTTGGTACATATTTCCTTTAAGCCAGTAAACTTGGCCTTGAACGTGAGAATTTTTGTGTGTATTTTTATGAACTATTTTAAAGGATATGAACTTTTTATTTTTTACTCATATTAAGTAATTTTTACTAGATTTTTGTAAAAATTTACTTAAACTTAGAAAAAAATACTTAAATTTAGGAATTGTTTTTACTTAAATTTAGAAATTTTTTTTCCCTATACTATTGTCTTTTTTTTTTGAGTGTTAATACCAACGCAATTTCGAGAAAAATGCACTTAAAGTTAACCGATTTCTGCTGAACTCACAAGCTTATTTTCAATTTGATGCTGAAATATGTGACAGTGCTTAATATTTTCCGAAAATAAAAATAACGTGTATTTATTTTAAAGTATTGACAATTGCAAACAACAACAAAAGAAGTAAAAGGGCACTTTTGTTATTATTATTTTTTGCACAGAAAAAGTGATAATTTGAGCTAACGTGTAATGCAAAAAAAAAACTACTTTGTTAGTCCTAGTTTACACTACGCAAGTCTTATCGCTAAGCTGATTAGTTTGTTAGGAGTGAGACGAAGAGATCAGAAACGTCTCTATCTCCTAACAAATTAATCAGCGTAGCAATGAAACTTGCATGGTGTAAACTTGAACTTCGAAAATTTGTATAGGAATCAATAAAAAATTTTACTGGTTTTCATAAATTTTTTCCAGACTAGTCGCTTGCTTGAGTTGTGGAAACTAAGCTAGTCTAGATGCATATCACAAGGCATTTACATTATCTCGAAATCTAGTTCTTACGAAATCTTGAGCTAAATCTAGCTAATTTTTACTAGATTTCCCATACAAAACAAAATCTAGTTTTTGAGTAGATTTGTTAGCAATCTACTCAAAATCTAATTTTTTTATTTTATTTTTGCCACCTTGTACAATATCTTTACATAAAAGATGATTGAATTAGCTACAGTCTGCTTAAAAAGGTGTGTGAATTGGCTTTATTGCAGTTGTTTGGTTGTAGTTTTGCAAATTTTTCGTTTAATGGCCTTTGTTTTGGATAAAAAAAATTTCAAAAAACATGGTGTAAACGGTGGAAATTTTCGTAAAGATTTTAATTGTGTAGGTGTAAATGCCCTATCATAAAGTTTTAAAATCAAGAAGAAACAATTTCATTTTAAAACGAAACGCTTCTGACGTTGAACTAAGTTTGTTTAATTTTTAAAATAAAAGTGCACATATTTGTTTTAAAACTGGTTCCTTATGAGTTTGAAAAATCCAAAAATTTTAAGGCGACATCCAACATTTTTTTCTTCTGATTTTTTTATGCAGTGTAGCTGCTTAGGCAACTCAACAGTAATTAAAAAAAAATATTCTTAAGAAGTCTTCTCATAACTTGTATAAAGTTATTTTAAATTTATTTTAAAAACTTTTGCGAATTTCTTTACACAAAGAAGTGAACTACTTTTCGGACTTCCGATACAAATTCGTTAACTTGTGCAGGGTTAAGGCTCAGTTAGCCGACTGTAATGTAACTGTAACGTAGAAAACAGCTGATCGACATTTTTATATGAAAATTAGGTTACGTTACATTACATCTCTATAACCATTTTCATTACTTTTCACATAACAAAATCGATCAGCTGTTTCTTACTGTTGCAGTTACTTTACATTACAATCGGCTAACTGAGCCTTTATTGAGCGTATACAAAAATGAGTAAAATGTTTGCTGAGTATATTTATTTGAATGCTTAAATATGCTTGTGTGTATGTATGTATGTCTGCAAATTTCATTTTAAATGAGTGAATGGATTTATGCCAAGTTTTATTTTCGTTCTGGTTTCGTAGATTATGACCAAAAATATTATATGTATGTATGCAAATGTAGAAAGATGCAAGTTCTTATATCTACTGGTACAAAATATTTTTGGTAGTTTAAGATTCACTCTTATAGATCGTAAGAGAGTACATCCAGCTAAAAGTTATTAAATATATATTCAACTTTTGTTTTCTTCGTAAGATAAAACAACAACTTCCCAGTCCATTTACAAAATCACTTTAAGTTTATGTGCGGTAAATATGCAAGTATCGCTTAAGTAGTAGGAAACTTTATAATTTATAATTAATAATGCGTACACCCGAAATAAAAGTTTTAAAATCAAGAATAAACAATTTCATTTAAAAAAATATATTCATGAATTGGAATAAAGTTTGTTTCATGTTTAAAATAAAAGTTCACGTTTTTGTTTTAAAACTGCGTCGTTATAAAAATAACTTAAACTAGCCAGGTCATAATTATAAAGCGATATACATATAGGTGAAAGAAAATTTTAATTATTTCTGAAAGTACTTGCATAGACAATATGCCGTTTTCCAAGACCGCTAAATTTTTTTCCCTCATCATTCATGTAATTGATAATCTGAGTGTAGTGTCAGTTCATTAAAATTTCAGCCATAAAAAACAAAATAAAATAGAATACGAGAATTGTTTATGTAAAGAATGAGATAAAACGTTACTAATCAGAAACTATATAATTTCCCTTCAGTGCTGTCATGGCCTATCAATGATACAGGATAGTACTCGGAATCGTGTGATTTGAAATAAAAAATGTATTTTTACAGAGAAAAATTTTTCACAAATTAATATCTTTAATTAATTACTTAATTAACAACATTTTTTATTGCTTCAATTAACTTGTTAGGAAGAACTTAATTGATATTAATAAATTGTTTACTGATATTAAAAAATTTTAATTAATATAATATATTTCATATTACTTTATTCTGTGTAGAAATAAACTATTTAAAAAAGTTTCTTAAGCTGAGACTATCGGCACAATGTACCGATTTTCGCCGGCTTACTGCAATAAAGTCTTAAGAAATAAGCCAAAATGTACTAATTTCCCAATAAATAACCAATTGCAGTTTGATGCAATTATGTCCTTTCATTTCAATTTGTTAAGAAGTAAGTCCAAATTATGTTACAACTTATGACTTTATTTCAGTGAGCCGATGAAAATCGGTACACTGTGCAGATAGTGGGACCCAGGCTTTAGTTGTGAAATTTTTATAATTTTTGTTTTTGGTTTGCCAAAAATAATTTCTGTAAGCTTAACATCCAATGCACAAAATCCTCAATGTCAGTTCATCAAAATTTTAGTCTTATATAAAATTTTTCGAATTGAAAAAGAATACGAGAATTGCTAATGTAAAAAATTACAAAAAAATAATAACAAAGACCTTGATCAAAATGTATATTTTTCCTTCAGTGTCGTCACCGCTCAACAATAATTGAAATCTCTAGTATACCGAGGTGTACTCAAAATCCCGCAATTTCCAAACGTTCGATATCTAGTAATAAACTCTTTAAAAAAGCTTCGTAATTGTTAAATTTCCTGGGATGCCCAAAACAATTTCTGCAAAAGCTTAACTGCCAGTGCACTAAATCTTGCAATCAATGGCACAATACTTTCGAATTTTAAAATTGAACATTTTCAAATCTCGCGTTTTCTAGCACATTCTCCACTGATTTTCGTATTACATAACAGGATTTATTTGTAATCTGCGTATTAATGATTTTTATTTAAGTATCGTATGTTTCAGAATGTATCAATACAACATGAGTATCGTGTACATAGAAAAAAAATTTGCTGCTGTAAGTGAAAAAATTCAGTAAAATCACGCAATTTTTCCTCGTCTTGGCGACATTTTTCGTTTTTTTTTTGTTTTTTTTTTCATTTTGGTGATTTTTTAATTTTGGCGATTTTTTTTTATTTTGGCAATATTTTTTAGTTTTGGTGACTTTTTTCGTTGTTTGGCGATTTATTTTAGTTTTATATTTTTTTCAATTTAGCGATTTTATAGTTTGGGAATTTTTCAGTTTTAGCGTTTTTGAAAATTTCAAATTTCTTATGGTTCCCAAGATAGTAGCGCCCAAAGTTCTACATACTATATCAAAATTTCCTTGCCTTTTACGGTTGTCTAGAAAACAGCCAGCGACGGACAGGCGGAAAGCGTTGCGAAAGCAATAGGGTGGCTTTTCATCTTTAGTGTATGGAACCCTCAAAAAAGAAAATACAAATAGTCAATTAAAACTTTAATTGAGTCATTTAAAGTTTTGTTTAAAAATTTAATTGATTAAAAGTTAAAAGAAAAATTAACTGAGTGATTTAATATTTTGTTACATATTTAATTGATTAAAAAAGTCAATTGATACATTTAAATTTTTCATTGATTTTTATTTTTCAATTAAAGGTGTTGATTAAAGAAATATACGATGATGCGTTGAATTTAGCCGGCTGCTAAAAATAATTGATTTTCTTAAATGTGCAAATACCACTCTAGTGTGATATCCAGCTACTCTTTACTCGTAATATATTTCACAAGCCGCATCCGTCCGCACCCTTTAAATTTTATTTTATTTTTATTTATGCTAATTTTCTTGAGCACTTTTGCATTTTCAAATGATGTTGACCCCTTGCACTTAAAATCAAGTTCTAAGAAGACGAAAAAACAAGAAAAACAAATGAAAGTGTTAAGCGAACTTTAAAATATGTAAAGTAACATTTCGTGTTTACGAAATGCGAAATATATGAAAAAAAAAAAAAAAAAAATCCACAAAATGAAAGTTAAGTTTATTTTCTAGTTTCTCTTGTTTTAGTGTTTTAGGGGGTAATACCTTTTTTAAAAATAATAAAAATAAAACAACTGCATGCATATACGTACAGACCTCATGTTTCTTGTACTTGTAACAGTTTCTTACAAGCAAATACACTGCAAATCGAACAAGAACAGCCACCATAAGCTATAAATTGAAATGAATGAAACCTCAAATATTTCTTAAGCAGGCCAAAACAAGTTGTTATTTATAATGAATATATATGTAATGCAAAAAGTTCTTTTGTAAAAACTCACTTTTGTAAAAAGAAACTTTAATAAAATATACTTTTTGTAAAAAGTACCTTTTCAAAAGAGTACCTTTTATAAAAAGTGCCTTTTAAAAAAAGTATCTTAATAAAAAGTACCTTTTTGTAAACAGTAAATTTTGTAAAAAGTATTTTTTTTTGTTGAAAATACCTGTTGTAAAAAGTACTTTTTGTTAAAAGTACCTGTTGTAAAAAGTACTTTTTGTTAAAAGTAACTGTTGTAAAAAGTACCTTGTTTAAAAAGTACCTTATTATAAAAAGTACCTTATTTAAAAAGTAACTTATTATAAAAAGTACCTTTTTATAAAAAGTACTTTTTTTAAAAAGTGCCTTTAGTAAAAAGTACCTTTTGTAAAATATATCTCTTGTAAATAGTACCTTTTATACAAAATACCTCCTGAACAAATTCCTTTTGTTAAAAAAATTTAGTATAAAGTATCTTTTGTTAAAATTATTTTCTGTAAAAAGTAGCTGCTGTGAGAAGTACCTTTTCGGTTGTAAAAAGTACCTTTTTTAAAAATTTAATTTTGTAAAAAATACTATTTGCAAAAAGTACTTTTTTTTTTGTAAAAAGTACCTTTTGTAAAAAGTTCCTTTTGTAAAAAATACCTTATGTCAAAAGTACCTTTTTTCACAACTACCTTTCGTTTAAAGTACCTTTTCAACAAATTCATACTGTAAAAACTACGTTTTGTAAAAAGTACTTTTTATAAGAATTACTTTTGTAAAAAGCATATTTTGTAAAAAGTACCTTTTGTAAAAATTACTGTTTGTAAAAATACATTTTTTTAAACAGTACCTTTTTTTAAAGTACTTCTTGTAAAAAGTTTGTTTTGTAAAAAAGTACATTTTGGAAAAATGTTTTTTTTTAAATATTTTCTATAGAAAATTTATTATGTAAAAAGTACCTCTTCTAAAACTTTGTTTTGTAAAAAGTAATTTTTGTAAATATATTCATTGATCATCATTCATCGCTTGAAAATGTATTTTAGTACAAAAGATCCTTCGTAAAAAGTACCTTTGAAAAAAAAAAATAAAATAAAACAAGTAGAAACCGCTTTTGTCAAAGGAGTTTTTGCAAAAAGTACCTTTTGGAAAAAGTACTTTTTTTATAAAAAGTACCTTTTGGAAAAAGTACTTGTTTTAAAAAGTACCGTTTGTAAAAAAGTTTCTTTTGTAAAAAGTACAGTTTGTAAAAAGTTTCTTTTGTAAAAAGTAGCTTTTAGAAAAAGTACTTTTTGTAAAAAGTTTATTTTGTAAAAAATACCGTATGTAAAAAGTACCTATTGTAAAAATTATCTTTTAAAAAAGTTCCTTTTATAAAAAGTACCTTTTGCAATAATAATTAATTGTTTTAGAGAATAGCTGATATGAAAAGTACCTTTTAAAAAAAGTATCTTTTGTGAACAAAAATTCCTACTATAAAATGTAACTGTAGTAAAAAGTACTATTTTTATAAACTACTTTTTGTGAAAGTACGTAATTAGGTAAAGGTACTTATTTTTAAAGTATATATGTATGTATCTTATTAAAAGAAGTTAAATTTTGCAAAAAAGCTGCTTTTACTAAAAAGTATTTATTGTTATTTATACGAAAATTTGTTGACTGGAAAAAAACCTGGCAAATTCCTTACAATTTCTTTTAGTCAGCTGTTTTTGTAAAAAATTTTTTGAGTGTAACTAAAATCAACTTTTTAGTACGTACAACTTTCAATATCAGATGTCAGTAGTGAAGAGCATTTATTTATTTATACACATTTTAGGCCATTAAATACTTTACTTGAGTTTATTTACATGAAATTCGAAATGAGGTGCTGTGGTGTGTTACTGTGTAGGTAGTGTTGTGGCATGTGAAACGATTAGTCGACTTACAAAACCCGCCAACAAGTCAGCCATTCAGCTGAAGAAAGAAAGTAGTACAATAATTGTAGTTTTTTTTAATTTTTCAGTGTTTGGTATTGAGGTCAACTCCTTAGCTTTTTTTTATGTATTTCCTATTCTTTTACTACATTTTCTTGAACTTTTTTTTTAGATGTTGTTTTTGTTACAAAATACCTTCTCTGTCGCAATGTTGGCCAAACAAAAATATATGAAAACTAAAAATAAAAAGTGGCAACTAGATTTCGTTTTTCACTTTCATTTATTAATGTTTGTGGTATTTGTGTTGCTTTTTTTTTCTTCTTTATATTTTATTGTGTTTGGCTGAAACTTTAAGACCCTGTTGAACGCATATTTAAGAGTCCTTTATTTGCTGTGAGTAAATGTAGAGCGGTAGAGTAAAAAACAAAAAACAAAAAAATATTATCAAACGTCGAAATGAGTGCAACGTAACAATTGTATTAAAAAGTATGACACCTCTCTTCGTTCCTTCGCCTTTCGTAAGTAGACTTTGCTTATTTAAATTGTTGTACCAGCGACCGACAAAAATGAAATAATAAAATAAAAATACACATAAAAAGAAGAAAAAAAAAACTACATACAACTTAAACTTTGAGACCCCTAAGGCATAGAATTAAATAGTTTTGCGGTCAGTTTGATTTTGATTCTTTGGTGAAAACGTGCTTCATTTTTACACTTTTTGATTAAAACTTTCGAACCGAACTTTTTTTTTTGGCAAATGTTTATTTTTGCTTAGCAAAACTTCAGAAAAACTAGTAAAATAAATATAAAAATAGAAAAATTCGGCTTATGAAATAGAAATTAGAAAAAATACCAAATATTTTAAGAAAACAAAAAAAAAAAGAAATGAATAAAAAACTTTTATTTGAGTGAAATTTGTTTTAACTTTGTTAAAAAAATATGTATAAATAGGATTATGTTGTTTGTTATATTTCTTTCTTTTAACACAGCAGGTAATTATTTACATTTTAAAGAAAAAAAAAACTGTAATTTTCTCATAAATACATTTTTATTAAAAAATTTAATAACCCAGCTAAAAAAATATGTATGGAGCATATACAGGGTGGGCCAAAAGAAACCAAGGGGTGTAAAAGTTTAATAACTTTTTTGTTTATTAACTTTTTTTTTATTTTTTCTTTCAGGTTATATAATATACAAAATGGAAATTTTTTTACACTAAGTATGAAAAATGATGTCTCTTAAATGACCACCGTTTTTCAGCTTCGCACTGATGGGCTCTTTTTAGAGTATTTTCCATAACATCTTTCAAAACTTGTGGCTGTAGCGTTCGAATTTCTGCAACAATGTTTGCCTTGAGTTCAAGGATTGTCTCTGGCTTGTTCACATACACTCGCTCCTTCAGAAAACCCCAAAGAAAATAGTCGGGTGCTGTCAAATCTGGCGATCGCGCTGGCCAAATAATTTCCGAATTTCGAGAAATTATTCGCTCTCCAAAAATTTGACTTAAAAGTGCCATTGTGTCTCGGGCAGTATGGGCAGTGGCTCCGTCCTGCTGAAACCACATACCAGGTCTGTTTTCAAGAGCAGGACGTAAAAAATTTTCTATCATAAACCGATACCGCTCTCCATTTACGGTTACAGCACTTCCATCTTCATTCTCGAAGAAGTAGGGCCCAATGACATTTTCAGATGTGATCCCACACCATACTGTACACCTGATAGGGTGCAATTGGCGTTGATGAATGGATCTTGGATTTTGAGAACCCCAGAACCTACAGTTCTGCTTATTAACAAAGCCATTCAAATGAAAATGAGCTTCACCACTCATAATCAAATTTTCAATAAAGTTGATTTCATTTCTGGCCAACTCTTGAAATTTAACTGCAAAATTTAGACGTTGCCGATAATCTGCGGGTTTTAATTCTTGGACCAATTGCACCTTATATGGGTATAACTGTAAATCTGTTTTTAAAATGCGCCGTAGTGACGTACGAGACATTTCTAGCTGAGCAGGACGCCTTCTGCCAGATGTTTCTGGTGCTTCGTTAACACTTTGCTGTACTCGTTCAATATTTTCCGCAGTGTGACTTAAACGTGGTCTACCGGTTCGAGGCAAATCTCTTACGCTGCCATGTTGGTGATGACGATTAACTAAGCAACGAATCATCGCTTCAGAGGGCGAAATTCTGACGATATGCTCTTTTCGTTTAAATAATTGATCTCTGGTTTAAATAATAAAATTCTATTGTTCTGGTTCTCTGTTCAGTTGTGAACCTCTCCATTATAAATTCTCCAAGTGTTGTCTATATAATCTGATAGAAAAAATAAAAAAAAATTAATAAACAAAAAAGTTATTAAACTTTTACACCCCTTGGTTTCTTTTGGCCCACCCTGTATGATATCCCATATATGGTTCGGATCCGAAAAATGAGGGTATATGGGCATATATGATTATATATATTCATACATTTTCATACATGTATGTGTATATATTCCCTCTACAGTATGCAAGGTTCAAATTCATACTCTCTAGATTCACAATAGCGCACTGCTATTAGACTTGGGTCGAACTCGTTCACTAGTAGACTTGGGTCGAACTCGTTCACTAGTTCATTTTTTCCACAAACCACTGATCAAACCCATTTAAATTACATGGGTTTGATCATTGGTTTGTGGCAAAAATGAACTAGTGAACGAGTTCGACCCAAGTCTATTCACTAGTTAATTTTTGCCACAAACCAATGATCAAACCCATGTAATTTAAATGGGTTTGATCAGTGGTTTGTGGCAAAAATGAACTAGTGAACGAGTTCGACCCAAGTCTACTGCTATGCAATAAATTAAATTACTAAAATTACTTTTTTTTAGATTTTGAACAGGAAGGTTGTACTTAATGAAACATTTGCTTGGACAAATAATGAAAATCGAACTAAAAGTCATTTCAGTTAATTTTAATTATTATTCGAACTCCATTTGTTTCTATATTTATGATTTTAACAGGCTAAAGGTCGTATCGCTTTTTAAGCCAAATTACATGTGATAATTATTAATGAACAAATACGATGAATCAAAACAATTCACATATTCCATTTGCAATAATGCTAAGTATATAAAGCAGAAATCTACATCAACTGACACCACACACAGTGGACCAAATACAAAAGAACGCTGATGATGAAGGTTTAGTGGCCTTCGAAAACGGCTGGCTGTTCCGTTCAACTATGTGTTGTTAGAATATTAGTTAGTTAGTTAGTTAGTTGTTACTTTGGTGTTATTTGTTCATTAATAATTATCTCATGTAATTTGGCTTAAAAAGGCGATACGAACTTTAGCCTGTTAAAATCATAAATATAAAAGTCATTTCTTTCATCATTTTAAGTCAAAAGGCGAATCAATTATTTAAGAAACACAAAACTCATATTCGTACTTAAAATTTAATTTAAGAAATCAGATTAAAAACTAATGCAATTAATTATAAAAGAAAAAATAATCCGTCTAACAATAGTTTTCAATATAATTTTTTGTAGTAATATGAACTTTGTTTCTTATCTAGAAAATTCTTTTATTTTCGATTGCATACCGTATGTATTTTCTGATGGATTTCCAATTCACCAGTGATAAAATACCAAGCTTTTTTGATTGCAAAAACGATCTTATGTGAGATATCATGTATGCATACATTCTTATATGGCTCCATATATTAAATCTTATATCTATATATGGATCCACATATGAAGAGCTGCATAATTATATTTCCATATATGAGCTTATATATTATAATACATTTCATATATGAGTCCATATATTAGTTCATATATAATAGTTTTGCCATGTATAATCGCATACATTTCCATACATGAATTCATGCATATTCATATATAGTTATATGCATTCATATATTAAAAATATATGGACCATATATAATATTTTTTTTTGCTGGGAAGTGTTAAATTTCTCTCATAAATGTAATTACTTGTATAATCGTATCGTACGCATAAATATGTTAACTCCTGTGTTGTTTTGCTTGTGTTTTCTTGTATGTGTGTGTGTGTAAATTTCTAAGTTGTTTAATTTCTCTAAAATTTTTATCATATTTTTAGGGTTTTATTGTATTGCTATTTTATTCCATTACCTGTAATTTCTTTTGAAAAATAGAATAAATTTGTGGCAATAAAGTTCTACAAATGCAACAAAGTAAATTCCTAACAAGATTTAAAACAAAATGTTTGTATATGTGTGTAAGTATTTAAATGTAAAAGCATAATTATATGAACATTTTAATTAAAAATACTTTTAAGGCTTTCCAAATAAAATGCTTGTGAGATAATTAATTTGAAATATGTATGCAAGTTATTGACACTTGGCAAAGAAATTTATACAATTCTAAGACTTCCTTTGTACTAGTATGTCGTAAAAATACTTGCAGAATTAAAATTCAATGTATTAACTTTTTGTTTAATGTATTGGATTTCAAATTCAATGTTGAGAATGAATAGGAAGTATATTTCAAAATATTTGAATATAAAAAAAAATTTGCTACAAGTTTTTTTTTTTTTACAAAAACTCTAAAAAGTTTATTGTTCCAAAACAGTACAAAATGTTGTATGTATAGAACTGTTTTTTTTTACTATAGTCAAACCTGTGCTGTGCTGTCGAATCCGCTGAAGCGAGAGCACATCTTTTGTGATTTAAAAAAAATAAAATTATTTGTGAATTCTCAAATAGTTCTTGAAAGTCTGTGCATAAGATAAGAGGTTTGGGACTATTCAAAATGTGTGGTTGAAGTCTACTGATGATTTGTTACAGCAACAATGAAATGCATATAGACAACGCTGTACCACCAGCAAATAAATTTCAAATTAAAATAAACTTCTGACAATATGTCGAATAATAAATTTATTAAGCTGATGCGAAAAGTTTAGCCGAAAAAAAAGAAGTCAAATGAAGCCGAAGTCGCTCTGCATGAGAGTTGTATGCTTTGGGGTACTTGTGTAGAAATGTTTGGGTTAAGTGTCTCCAAATTACCACTTTTGTCACTATTTTGGTTATATATTGGCGACAATGTCATGGGAGCGTCTACACATATTAATATTGCCTTTTGTAGAAAATATTTTGTCATTTAATACACAAAACTATGCTTCTTCCCAATATTTTATTGGTTTGTTTAAAATAAAAGTGGCGTCAAGAAAAATTAAATTTTTTATGAAAATTAGCTAACGAAATCAATTTAATTTTAAAAATATTTTCAAGTATGAGCGAGAAGATATTAGTTCAAGTCATCCTTAAAACGAAAAAATAAAACCCAATTAAAATCGGTCTATCTATGACAATAAATCTAAAAGAGATGTGATATTTTCTAAACGGCTGTGCCAATTGGATTCAAAGCGAAAAACACTCTCGATCAAGTCAACTTTCACACGAGAAAAACTAAATCAAAATCGGGTGCACAGATACACTCACACACATATAACAAAGTTATAGCACACCCCTTTTTTTAAAGGTTTAAAAAGTAATTCTGTTAAATTTTCTTTTTTAATTGTTTTTATTTGATTAAATTTGAGTTAAATTTAAACAATGTCTCGACAGAAGTTAGGACGTTGACTACATAACCCATGGTCCTACATGACCATGTATGTAACAGAGATACAAAGAGAAACGTTAATGCTAATTAAAATTATTTTCGATAAGCTGAAAAAAATTAAACGAAAAAACAATCTTGCTTTAAAATACATTTTTTGGCTCTCCTGGTTAATTATTATTTTGTCATTTATCACGTTAGCACTGTGCTGTTAATTTTGTTGTTGTGAAATAAAAGGCATTTCATCCATATTTTCCAAAACTTTTAAGCTGGGAACGTACTAACTACTTGATTTAGATTTTTTTTTCTTTATAAGCAAACACAACCCGCGAACCGATTAGCTTGTCTGCAGAAAAACACCCAGAGTCCATGACGGGAATCGAACACGAGGCTGGTATCGCTAACACTCAGCCACTCAGTACGAAAGTTTACTTTCCGCAGTTGCTCTGTTGCATAATGCATTTTTTATTTTATAATTTGAGTTTTTATTTTACAAAATAGCTGAAATAGCAAGCAGTACACTCTATTGAGGCCCTTTAATACAAAGTAAAATGATAATAATATTTTTCTAAATCAAATACGGTTCAAAGTTGGTTTTAAAAAGTTCTTTCTTTTTAATTTATTTACCTTAATTTTATTTGCTTAACTAATTTTCTATTAAAATTTAAAGCGCTTTTTTATTGATACTCTTAACAACTTTTATGTTGCTAATCATTATTATTTTATAAGCTGCTATAAAGAAATAACTGACTATAATCCTCTATTTTCCCTAGTGTTTCTTTGTATTAAAATAATTATTAATAAGCTACAAAAACTCTCCTGAAGTACTTTTATTTTTAATCCTATTAAAGCTCTTAAAAAATTTTTCAAAAATATCCTTCTGACTACTAATCAATATTTATATACCAAAGGATGTATTTTAGTTTAATTTATTTTTAACTCAACTTTTTTTTTCCATATATATGAATACAAAGTTATTGCAATTTATTTCTGTATATTTTATATGGTAAAACAAATTGCAAACATACTTTTTTAAGGGAAATATTGTAAAATGAAATAGATTTGTTGAACTTTGAAGTATGTCGTTTTCTAATTTATGTGTGTGTGAAGTTAAAGTCTAATAAATAAAGCTAAAAGTCAACCCAAATGAATATTGGTTGAAGTTACACTTAGCATTTTTATAGAAATTAAAAGGTGAGCTATTTATTTAAATTAAAAGAAGCAAGAGTGCTACATTTAGCTGTACCGAATCTTAAATACCCTTCACCGACGTACGTACATATGTGTAGAATACAGCACATACATACATGGGTCAACTTCAAAAAAAAAAAAAAAAAAAAAAAAAAAAAAAAAACACACAACGAGTTTTTTGCTTATTTTTAAAGTTTTTTTCAATTCGCCTGTAAGACTGGCCAATTTATATAGATATTGATGAAGAATCCGTTAGTACTTTTAGGCTCTCAAAAAAATCAATATTTTTTGATTTTTTTTTAGGTTTGAGCGTCACACACCAAATATGTATAAAAAATCGCTAAAAATGCAAAAATATTTGAAATTCAAGCTTACTACGATGTTCTTTTGTTTCTCAAAATTGACTTTTGCGAAAATCACCTTTTCGATTATAAACACAAAATCACGATTCACCTAGATTTTTAATTTTTTTTTTAAATTGACTAGTTACTTCAAAATTTTAAGATAAAAATATGTAAATTTTTGTTAAAAAAAGACTTGAAGTTAGAGGTTCCTTGCAAAGTAATAGGATTGTTATAATGTATTTAAGAAAAACTGCAATTATAAGCGTTTTAAAGAAAAAAAAACTAAGTGTGACGCTCAAGATATTTTGTGACGATCAAGAGGTTTTGTTGCACGTAAACAAGAAATAATGCCAAATTTAAATTTTAACGATAAAAGGTTTATTCTTTTACAAAAAGTTTAGTCTTTTACAAAAAGTAAACAAAAAAAAAACAAAAATTGTTCAAAAAACAAAAATTTTCATATAAAACTAAAAATGTACATATTCTTTGATGTCTTTAACAAAAATAGAAAAAAGGAAGTAATTCTTGATGAAGAAACTTATACACATAGTTGTACTACTTAAAGCTTCGGTCATTTGACGTTCGGCAGCTTTTTTTTAACTTCCTCGCAAGTACATATTCTCTATTTTTGGCTCGCTCACGCTGAAGCATTTTTTTCGACATGTCACCTCTTTTCATCCGTTTCTCATTGCTATTTAAAAACAGAATCAGACAGTAACAATAACAATTAAACTCAAATATACCACGATTATACCTTTCTTTCTTTTTCTTTTATATTCGTCATTACGCGCTTTATCGAGCTTTATTTTCTCTCGATATCTCCGTGCTCTTTCAGCCGCCGTTAATTTTGTTGTTTTACTCTTGAAAATTAAAAAAATAAAATCAAAATTAAGCTTTTTAAGCTATGAAGCAATATATATCAAAAGTGATGCTCATGAAATGTTTGCCTATTTTGGTTTTTTTCGTAGGCAATTTATTTCTCAAATTCACAAATTATAAAAAAATTAGTTGAAACCATGTAAACAATGATTGTCAACTTCTTTTTTTACATTTAATATATTCACTTTTAAAAAAATTAGCGTGACGCTCATGAAACTTTATCGCGCCCTTACCATGGTGTTCACAAAAATTACGCAAATGTACACTTTTTTTAATAGATTGTTTTTTCGCTTTTTCACTTTTGTAATAATTAAAGTTTGTATTTTCCTTACGTTATTTACTTTATTTAAATGCAAATTGAAAACTAGTAATATTACTTGATTTATAAAAAAGTGACGCTCAATGCAAATTGTGGGGACAACCTTACTTTGCAACGCCAAATTCGCACTAATTAAGTTTTGACGATTATAACAAATCAAACCACAAGAAAGAAACGCAATAATTCGGAAACTGTTATTAAATGTTTCATATTTACTTTTTTCTTGATTTTTTTTTTTATTTTGTTTACTAACAATTCTAACGGGGGACATATGCTTTTGTATGGAAGCAGTCAGAGGGTGAAACAAAACACCATTCTGAATAAACAAAAAAAAACAAACATACAAATTTGAGAATTACGTTTTTTTGTTACATATTTCTCGCTGATCACTCTCACATTTTGTTTTTTTTTTGTTTTTTTTTTTTACCTAAAATAGTAGTGTAAAGTGCGGGGACACAAAAATTGGGTTTTTTTTTTAAATTGACCCACATATGTACATATTTGTTTTGTAAAAAACTTTTTATAAATTTTTGTTCTGGTGCAATTTTTAGTAAGTGACCTCTCGGTATTTTTCGATTTTCGAGCATTTGATTTAAATATTTTATTTTCGATATAAGACATAGTTAAGTATTTTATTCTTCACTCTGTATTTAAGATACATATATTTAATATTCACTGACGTCATGTCAATACAATACCAACAAAATTTGGCATTATTATTCACTCGCTCTTGAGATGTTCAAAAACCGTCCTAGTATTTAATAATCCTAAAATGGTCTTAAGGTAATGTCACACTGGTCAAACATTTGCTAAAAAAAGCGTAACCAATAAACAGTAATGAAAAAACTTTTGATCCAGACACTGGTTTATCATATTAAACAGTCTCGAACACAACTAATGGACAATGTCATAGAATCCAATAATATTGGCTACTCTTTAACTTGACAAACTTTTGTCTGAATTGAAAGATTTTTCATTAGCATTTAGTGGTTGCGCTTTTTTGGGCAAATATTTAACAAGTGTGACCGTAGCTTTAGTATTGTACCTACATACCAAGTAAACTCACTTGTTTTATATTTTCCCGCATTTAATAATTTTTGATATTGGATGCATTCATAAGACGTAGCTGTTGCGCAACCGTTGAATATTTGTCTTAGAAATGCACAGTTGAGTAATTCCGCTCTACTCAACATTTGAGTAATTTTCCATCACAAAATTTTTTCGCTACCTGTAGTCAACATGTTTTGCTCAGCATAAACAGCTGATCGAATAGAGCTTTGCCATTGATATGCTTTGTTAGATGGCAGTAGCAAATATTTAATAAATTTTATATTACAAATGCGATGAAGTAGCGAAATAAAGATATAAAATTAAATTATATCCATCAAGCCGTTTCTAAGACGTAGCTGTTGGGGCCAACAGTTGCTAGCATTTGCACAACTGTTGAGCTCAACAGTTACGTCTTAAGAATATTTAGGGCCATTATTATAACTTGTCGTTAGCTAAAGGTAGGATTTTATTGGATGGATAAACACTTTTTCATTCTTACAACTTCATTTTAACCAAAAGTGAACGATAAGTTAAAGACAAGTTCATTCTACCTGTAACTTTTATCGTAAGGTATAGTCATTTGAAGTTGCCATATTTTCATCCCTTGCCACACTTTCTACTTTATAAATTACTGCCAAATTTATGTGGTTAAAATATGGTATAAAACAAAAACAATACAACACAAAACACATAATAATAAAACAAAAAACAAAACAATTGACAAAACTGTTTTCATTAGATTGTAATTTGACAAATAAACAAAAGCAAGTTGCCACTAAGCATTTTTGACAATCAATATCCACAAAATCCACAGATATGTTGCCACCAAACAAAAACTGTATTATTTATTTTATCGGACAGTTGTAATAATGGAAAAATTTTAAAGGTCACTTTACAGTTCAGTTTTGCTAAAGTTAAGATTAACTATCCGGAGCTTTATCGTCAAGTCATAATAATGGCCCTAAGGGGCCAATTTGAACATACCATATATCGCGGTATTATCTAAACGCTTTATTCCTAAAAATTTTTTTAGATGTTTTTCAGCAGAAAAAAATGATTCCAGGGAAATGAAGTATAACATTTCCCTTAATTTGTTGTATAGTTAAGACTTTTCTTAAACGATAAATTTTATTTTTTTTTGCGTAGGAAAACAGATATGAAAATTTTAAAAAATTTTCTCATAAAAAATTTAATTTTTGTGGCTTAGGGCACCGCTACACGTTCAATATATATTGTGATATTTGGATCGCGATCCAGTTTAATGGATTGATGGATCACGAGCGTATGCTACATGTTCAATATTTATTGCGTCAGTATTTATGTTATTTTTGTGCTGTGCGGACTGTTTATTAAAAAATGTCGAACAAAAATGTCCCACAACTCCGGCAATACCTCCAAATTAAAAATAGAGTCTTTCAAAATAATTTTTTCGGTCATTAATTCCCATTCCACCGGCAGAACCCACTCGCTTTCACTATCTTCTGCCATTACTCTTTATTAGAACAAATTTTATACAAATGTAATACAATTTTTTACTTTTTATTTGTTAAATTTTTTGCACTGCCTTTTATTTTATTTGTTTTATTCACTTCTTATTAACGTATCGCGATATAATATCATGAAAATGCTACACGTTCAATATTTATCACGCGATCCACGATACGCAATCTGGATTCTATAATTTAGGCCATTCTAAGATATGGATCGCGATCCATCAATACTGCATGCTACACGTTCAACAAATATCGCGATACTGGATCGTGTTTAATGTATATTGAACGTATAGCAGTGCCATTACGATTAAATCGAAAATAAGACTCGATATGCTTAAGTGAAAAAAAAAAACGGTTGCTTATTTTTTTACCCAAAAATTTTTTCTTTCAATTTCCAACCTTGTAAACGTAATTTGGATTTTTCTGGTTTTTAATCCTCATTTATTTCTTTCTAAAATATAGAATATATTAAATTACAAAAAAAAATATTAGTTTTATTTGATTACTTTTATATAAATCACAAAAAGTGCAAGTTTTCCAACCCTGGAATCATCCTGTTAGATTTTTCGGCTTCCTTTTACCAATATAGAACTTTAAGAAATATATAAAATATTTTATATTTTTTTTTAACAAACACAAAACCGCGAAGCCATTAGCTTGTATGCAGAAAACACCCAGGGTCTATAGCGGGAATCGAAGCCACAATCTCTGGACTTAAAGTATAGCATCGCTAGCACTCACCCAAGTTGAGAGAACAAAGAAAAAAATTAGTTTTATTTAATTACTTTAATATCAAAAAAGAAAAAGTGAAAATTTTCCAGCTCTGGAGCTGGGGTTTTTATTTCCCTAATTTTCTTTATCAAACTTTTCTTACCAAAACATAAAATATATTTTATTTATAAAGAAAAAAAAATAATTAGACCTAGCTACTCTTATATATCACAAAAAGTGTTAGTTTCCCAACCCTGGAATCGTTCTTTTAGATTTTTTTGGTTTCATACAGCAATTCTCTTCTTTTTAAGAATCTAAGATATGTTTAATTTATAGAGAAAAAGGAAACATTAGTTTTAGTATAGTTTTGATATACAGGTATGTTCTCACACTCGCAAGATTTTCAAATCGCATGTGAGTTGCAAATCGCTAAACTTGTTTCTACATGTTCTGTAACTCATGCGTTTTGCTTGCGACTTGTCATATTGATTTATGCACAAATCGCCAGAGTATAAGGAAACAATGGAGAGGAAAAATGAGCAAAACAAAAAAGCTTTTTTTAAATTTAATAAATTTTATTAAAATTGTCAGCAAAATCGTCTAATTTTGATACAATATAAAAAGAAAACATATTTAGTTTAATATATTTATCATTTTATTGTTTGTTTAAAGTTCAGTTTATTGTAATTTCATCAGTTCACTTCAGTATACCCTTGCGAGTTCAACTCGCCAAAATTCTGGCGTTTGCGATTTACAGAACACTAATCTTGCGAGTTCAAGTCATAATCGCAAATATTATATGAGTTGCGAGTGTGAGAACATGCCTGATAACAAAAAAGTTAAAGTTTTCCAATCCTGGAAACTATTTTTTTATTTATTTTTTATTTTAGATACCAATTTATTTGTACTGGGCATAAAATAAGTCTATTTAAAAAAAATATAAAAACTAGTTTTCTAGCTCTGAAACCGTCTGCTTGATTTTGTTGATTTTTAATACCAATCTCTTTCTCACCAGTTTAAAATCGAAGTCTCTAGCTCTTCTCGGAGCTTCGGAAAACCGATTTCACGTGCAATAGAAGGGCGGACAGACAAACGGACGTCGCTTATTCGTCTTCCCTAGTCATACACTTTATGGATCGCATATGAATATTTTAGAAATTACACATGGAATGCCAAACCTATATATTGCACCCTTAATATAGAAAAGCCCTAACTCATAATTTTTTTGAAATCCGGATTTTTGCTTTTTTAATTCATTAGATGTTCTTCTATCGAAAAATACAAAAAACTCCATTTCAAAAAATAATGAGTTAGGGCGTTTCTATATTAGGGTAACAATATGTATAGGGTATACCATTTTTGGCGAAGGATATAAAAATTTGAAAAAATTAAATCGAAAATTACTTAAATGAAATTGCAATATTAAGAGACCTGATTTAGAAATTTTTTTAAAACTTTTTTTTTTTTTTTTTTGCTTTTTTGCGATTTTTTAGTTTTGGTTTTTTTTCTTAGTTTTGGCAATTTTTTCTTTCTTTGCGGTTTCTGCGGCTTTTAAGTTATGGCCTTTTTCGCTTTAGCGATTTTTTCGTTTTTCGACGATATTTCGGTTTTGGCGCTTTTTCTTTTTTATTTTTTGCAAATTTTTTTTTCGATTTTTGGGGCTTTTAAGTTTTGGTTTCTTATGCTTTAGCGATTTTTTCGGTTTTTTGACGATTTTTTTTAGTTTTGGCGATTTTTTTTGCGATTTTTTTTCGGTTTTTGGGATTTTCAAGTCTTGGGGTTTTGTTTCGATTTAGCGATTTTTTCGGTTTATGGCATTTTATTTTAGTTTAAGCGATTTTTTTTAGTGTTCGCGATTTTTTAGGTGCTTTTTCGGGTTTTTGGCGATTTTTAATTATTTTTTAGTTTGAGTCATGAAAATTGTAAAAAAAGGCGGTTTTTATTCAAAAGAAAACGTCTTATAGGAACACCCTTTGCGTGCATTTGCTTATTTCATTGATTTGCTTTTAAAAATATGTGCAGCAGGCTCGTCTGACCTGTGAAATATTGTTGATATTTTAAATATACGAGTATGTATGTATTTTTTGATAAGTTTTATTATCTCTAGGGTTATCATTGCATCGTACAGAATACTCGTCTCTATATGCATTTCTCGTTGTGGGTTATGCCACCTCAACAGCAAGTAGACCTTTGTCTATATTTTGACAAAGCTAAAACATAAATAAAAGATTCAATTCTTGTACATATTCGTACGTACGAGCTCATGTGTATATCTCTGTATGTATATTTCAACTAAACTTGAGAATATTTATAATATTTTTTTTTGCTGTAACTTTTTCTAAAATATACATAAATTCCTTCGGCTAGTGGAATATTGTTATTGCTTATTTGCAAATCCATAACATCAAATTCCATAAAAACAAAAAATTTTACATGAATATTAAAATGCAGTTCACTTTATTTTCTTAGTAAAACTTTTGTTATACATATGCAAAAAAGTATATTTTAAAATATTTAATTTATGCAATTCTATAAAAGTCCTTTCTTTGTACTCCTACTGTGTGTGTGTTTTTTTAGGTTTATCAAAAATTTAGTTTAAACATGGACTTTTGAGACTTAATAATAATAAAATAAATAAAAATAAATTGTATGCAACAGCTGAAACATAATTGGAAATCTCAACTACTTTCTTTTTTACTTGTGCAACAAAAATTTTGTTTTTGTGTTGTTCTTAACAAACTTTTAATTTTGCTCTAGTCCTTGGGTGCTGATGTTTTAATTTCTTTGCTTTCTGTTCTTGTATATTATTCTCAAGTTTTCTATTTTCTATTATTTGATTATTACACATAAAATCTATTTACGTATGTGTGTGTGTTGAGAACATCTGGATATTTGGATTTAATACAAATATTTATGGATGCGTATGTACTAGGGTGATCGACTCGGTTTTTCAACCGGTTTTAAAATCCTGTTTTTTCACTATACGGTTGTCGGTTTTTTCAAAATGTTGATTTTTCGAATGTCGAATAGTCCGGCTTTTTTACAATTTAAAAACCGGCTGAGTCGAATACGTTGTGATTTGTATATTTTGCAATAAAATTAGTTTTTACTATGTCAAAACTTAGACCAACGTATTCTGTTAATTTTCCTAATTATTTTTTTTTAGTATAAAAGTTTTAAGCGTTTTTTGAGTGTGGCAACACTTGCTGAAGCATGAAATTTAAGCGAAATTATTTTATGATGTCTTATGGTGTGCAATGGATGTCAAAATCTATTTGCAAAAAGTGTTTTTTAGTTTTTTTTTTAACATTTTGCTTCGTATTTTATATAGAGGTCAGCTTATTTTGGGCTAAATTTAGCTTATTTTTTTGGGATTTAGCTTCAAAATTTTCATTTAGCTCTTAGCTTATTTTTTAGCTTTTTTTAAAAACTCATAAAAAAGTTATAAGAATGGTAATTTTTTACTGCCTTATTCATAAAAAATATTTCAGGTTTATTAAGCGCTTATTTGACATACATATTTCTATGGGAAATGTTAACTCTTTTTTCTAATAAAGCAATTTAAAATCAAAACTTTTGTACAATAATTTTCTTACTTAAAAAAAAACGGTTGACCGGTTTTCCTGAATTGTAAAAACAGAAACCGAGTTTTTCATAATTTCAAATATTCAAACTATTCGAAAACCGGATTCTGGAAAAAGTCGAATAATCGATCACTCTAGTATGTACTGAGTTGCCAATGTACCCGGAAATATCAAATGAAATGCAAGTTTTGCCATTATAATAAATGAATTTGAGTTGCGGTAAGTTGTTTAAAGCCTCAAACTCCAAATGTTTTTTTTTTAACTGAAATCCGACGTCCCGAAATTTCTTTCAAAGTCCCTCTTTCTTTCTCTCTCTCTCTTACGTAATTGTTACAAATGCCTTGTGATTAAATTTTGCTCATCAAAATCAAACCAAATCTTAACAATTTCATGTGAAATAATTTCTAAACTGGGGGTCTACTCTGTAATTTGAAAAGAAAAAAAAAAAATGTTTTCGAATTTGCGTGCTATTAACATACCAATTCGAAAGAATTTGCTTTCGTTTCGAATTATACAGCAGACCCCCTGATATCGAGGAATTATGCCCGTTATTTCTACAAACAGGTAATTTACCTAACGTTTTTACCTTAAAAAATTGCCTTAAAAAATTTAACTTACACGATAGATATCTGTACACCAACAGATATCTATGGCTAGAAATAACGGGCATTAATACAGAATAAATTTTCTTTTCTTCTTTATTTGCTGACATTACACTTACATTTTATTAATATAAAATTGTTGTTGTGTCCTTTTTTAAGTTATTGGTTCCATAAAGGTTTCGTTGCACTGCAGGGAGAGCAACATAGGAGTATGAATAACAGTGTGTGTAAGTAAATATTTTTAATACAATTTATTTTGTGTGTATTAGAAGCCTGTCCCAACTATAACAATCCTTACATAGAAATTATTGTAAATGTTTAAGCACACAAACATACACTCATGCATGCATGCAAGTAAATTTGAATACACACACACACACAAACAGCTTCTGTTCACAATATTTTACTAGTTGACATATACACACATGCTTTTAAGAGAGTGTTGAGGCATTAGCCCAAGCACAGTGGTATAATCATATTTTTTAAGGTATTTGTAATGAAGAATGTAACGAATTCGATATATTATATTATATATATTATATATATTATATATATATATATATATATATATATATTAATATATATATTATATATATTATATATATTAATTTAAAATTAACAGCGTGACCAGCGATTTCGAAAGAAATCAATCAGTCTTCATACTAGTATTCTTCAATTTTTAAACTTTTTAAAATAGTAGTTTTGTGGGTTCGTAATTTTTTTTTTACTTAATAAGAATTACCAGTGTATAATTTCCTTAGCAATTAGATATTTTATTTACTCAGCACAGGTAATGAGTGCTTTCCAAACACACAATATTTAATTAATTGACTACTAAAGCACCACGATATTAAATTTGCTGTTCTTGAGACAATACTCAAATGGACTAACTTACTGCACTCTTAGCGAATGCATCACTCTTTTTATGATTAACACAACCAGCGATGTGAACTTTGTGCTTTTGGCACTATTTGTAGTGCTTTTTGAACCCTCAAGATGCCAAATTTTGAGCGCTGGTGCCAAGCTAAGAAAAATCAGTAAGTAGTGCTTTTAAGAAATTTTTGTATTTCTTAAAATAACTTTAATTAAAACTTGGTGCATTTATTTTTTCAGTGTAAAGCATACCTTTTTCGTCTAGTACATATAATTCATTAAATAGAGAATGTCTAACAAAATTGTAAACATTATTAAAGTTCACTTGTTCTTCATGCTAGTGCTTTTTACGCTTTTTAGATCTCAAAATTATGCTTTTAGTGCTTTTTTTAAACTTTGATGGGCCTTTAGAGCCAACAAAGTTGGCATCACTAAATAGTTACAACGCTTCCAGAAGAATGTAAGCTACATCTAGACGAGGCAAGAGTGTTTCATGGCAGAATTGTGCTGATAGGATTCACAGGGTAAGAATACCCTCTCAATGAGTCGTCGTTGAGAGAGCGACGAATACACATGCGTTGGATGCTTACATATTTTTTAAAGTTATGCTTCTTAAGCACTAAACACATTCACCACATTAAGCTACCGGAATAGTTATAAGCAGGGAAACCGCAAATATGCAATTGCATGTTTTTTCTCCTGTGACGTATAAATGCGTATATAAGATATTTATCAATTTCAGAACTTTTAATGAATTTTGGCATCGATTTGTTAGTGCATATTTTTGCATATTTTACCCTTCAAAGCTTATTTTTGCATTTTTCAGTCTTACACGCATATTTTTAGCATATTTGCGCATTTTTAGAGCATAATTTATCCTTTTAGGGCATATTTTGATACTTTATAGAATGAATTTATTTTTTTAAATTTATTTTTCGCCATATAAAATATCATTTTCAATATTCCATCTAGTGTATACATTTTTCTTATGTATTAAGCAAATACTACAGACGTTAGTTTCAATAAAAATTTAGTTTTGCATTTGTGACAGGCTCTACCCCGAGTAGACGTTGAAGGAACAATGTCAATTTGTAAAAGTTTTTGTTTAGATGTGACAGGCAACGATATTTTATTGTTTATTGCAATAAAAATTATAATTATGAAAAATGCAATTTCAAAGTTTTAATTCTGATATCGATATCTGCTTTGAAGTTGAAGTAAATTTTTACGGGAGTATAAAAAAAATTAATTCACTATATGCTTTGGTCAAAATTTGTATGGCAGTTTCGATTTAACATACTTTTCAAACCCAAATTAATTTTTGATTGTCTCCTTTTTTGTTTATTTTATTTTTGTCATATTTAATATGCAAACGTTGTTGAATATTTGAATTAGAAATATATTTGCATTCACAACTGAAGCAATTTATGTTATTTTTAAGATCATATTTTTGAGTTTTTAGTGCATATTTTCAAGTTTATAGTGCATATTGAATGCGCATAAAACACTTTTTTTACAGCATATTTCTGGTTTCCCTGGTTATAAGCAAATGAGTGAATAAATAATAGTAATAAGTAAGTCAAAATACATAAAAAATAATAATTTCAATATATGGGATTGGATTTATTCACTCAATTGGTTATAACTTTGTCATTTTTCGGTCGATTTGCGTCTGGTTGGTCTTAACTCTTACGTTAAAGTATCATCTTTACGTACATGAACAGAAACCAGACTTTTTTTTTTTAACGATTTGTAATTTTCTGTCGGCATAGAATCACTGTAAAATATGATTTGTTTTTTTAAATGTGCCTTATTTTCATCGATATATTTTGAACCGCTTTATTTGTCATCTCAATACCTTGCATTTGAATACTAAGAATGACTCAATAGGACATTTCTAGCTCGAGATATGAATAGTCAAGTGAAAAAGGTCGAACAAATTAAAAAATTACAATATCTCGAAAACTGTTCCATAAAAGAAATTTACCCTTAATTTTCGAAATCAGCGGAAGAAAATACATAAGGAAAATTACTTCTCATCAAATGTACATGAAAAAAAGTATAATTTTGTAAACTAGTGTAATCGACACTATTACAGCTATAAATTTATTTCTACTTAAAAGCAGAGTACGAAAATAAACGAAAGAAAATGTTTGATTTTTTTTTGTTTGGTTCTCTGAAGTGAGTGAAACTAAAACCAAACAAAGACTATGATAACGATTGCTCAATTGGTATTTGTATTGTTTTTGCACATAATCAGAAATTATAAAATCGCCAAACCGAAAAAAATCGCCAAAAACAAAAAAAAAACGCCAAAACGAAAAGGCGGCGAATTAAACAAACAATTTTCTAAAACTAAAATAAATCGTCAAAAAACCGAAAAATTTGCCAAAATGATAAAAATCGTCATAATAAAAAAAACGCCAAAATGGAAAAAATCGCAAAAGTAATAAAAACAGAAAAAAATTCCAAAACAAGAAAAAAAGGGCCAAAACTAAAAAAATCGCCTAAACTGAAAGAAACGCAATGTTAAAAAAAAACGCTTAAAACCGAAAAAAATTAAAAAATAATACCAAAACTATATTCATATTATATAGGCTAAGGTTCGCATAGTATTACATATCCAGTGTCTGTACGGAACACTTCGTGCGCGTGTCAAAGTCGCACTTTACTGAATTTATTTTGTTTTTGCTAAGCTTTGTAAATAGAAATAAAGTTTCCACGAAAAATTCAGTTTCTAGATGCAAATGCGAAAGGAAAACAACTGGAATTCAATTTTGTTGTTTCCTTCGCGTGCATACAGACGAAAATGTTGCAGGCGACATTTCAATGTTATTGGATAAAAGCAAACACATTAAGACCTCGGTTGCCAAGAAGGCAGATTTATCTGGATTTCGCAGATTTTTACCCTCCAAAAAGACAAAATGCATATATGAAGATTTTTTTTCAACCCCAATTAAAGTGATTTTTTTTTAATTTTGCCTAATACAGCTAACACTTCTTGTTTCTTTTATGTGTGAACGACTCATAGTTTCGAGACTTACAATTTTTGAACTTATGAGACACCATTAAAGAAAAAGAAATAACTTTTGCAAGCTTCTGGAAACAAATATGTATCTGATATAAAGCGAGCTTATTCTGATTAACGATTTTCAAAATGTAATGTGTTTACTAGTGTCCTGCACAAGACTATTTATAAGACCTTTCAAGACATGAGAGATTTTTTCAAATGCTTTACTACAGCGAAATATTCTAAAAGAATCGCTATGCAACACTGTTGGCAAGTAATTTTTTTCGGTGGTTTGTCTTGCCATCAGTGTTGTTTAGCGATTCTTTTAGAATATTTCGCTGTAGTAAAGCATTGGAAAAAATCTCTCATGTCTTGAAAAGTCTTATAAATACGCTTGTGCAGGACACTAGTCTTTACCACATTTATTTGCAAATGTTGAAAGAATTTTCAGTCATAACTTGAATAAAACAAAAAAACAAAACTTCGAAGTCCTTTGGATATTTATGCAACAAATTAAATGACCTTTCGTATAATTTTTTATATATACGATTTCTTTTCTCATCCGTTTTATATTTTTTTTTTGCACATAACTATAAATAATTTTTATTTGTTTTTTGGTTATATGCATTTTGTTTCACCTAAAGAAAGACGGGTTTTCCACACGCAAATTGTACTTTGCAAAGTTTTGAGCTTGTAAAAGAGAAGAGAAAATATATCTTATTCCATATTCTTTTTCCTTCCACAAACTCAAGACTTTGCAAAGTAAACTTTGCATGTGGAAATGCCAAAAAACTCATCCGTAGACTTCAACCAGAGTGGCAGCTAATTGTAAAAAGGTAATGAGAAAATAACAGTGAATTCAAAATCGAAGATGTTAGCTTGTAATAATTTTAGCTTGAAGCTTTTAAGCTTATTCTGCCGTATTCACAAAAAAAAGCTTTGATTTACAAAAGGTTTACAAAACCAACTTTGTATGGAAATTTATTTGTTAAACCAAAAATAATTTTTATGAATATTACCTTTTATCTTTTTGTACGTAATTCTTAATAACATATTGATAGTCGTTAAAGTTTTTTTTTACCTTATTTCAAATTGGTTGAGGTCTGCTGATGAGTTTCTTAAGCAGAAACGAAATGCACATTCTTAATACATTAAAGGCATATATTCATAAAAAATAAAATGTGCTTGAAAGCTATTTTAAGAAAATTTTTTCTAAAAAAAATTTATATAAAATACATTTTAAGCCGAGTTGAAATTTTATGAATATAGGTTAAGGAACAAATATTTTTATTACACATGTACATCCATATTTATTTAAATTTTTGGAATAAAATATAGAAAAAGTTGTTTTAAAAATTACTTTAAATATTTTTTGAAGATTTAAAAAATAAAATGCCGATGTTGAAGATTTTTGTGTGAAAAATTATTAAATTTTGCAGGTTTTATATTTAGAAATTCTGGCAACACTGATTGGGACATATATTTATGTGTGTATATGTAGCAAAGAATATGAAAATAAAGTGTGCAGCGTGACCGTTTGACCGTTTAAAGTGGCAAATTGCCACTTTTTCGACTGCCTTTCCACTTTTTCGACTGCCTTGCCACTTTTTGTCCCCCTTTTTTTTAGGGTGAGTTATATGAAAATACATTAAAAATAAAGAGTTTAGTGCAGTTTTCTCGATTTTTTTTTAATTTTGCCCCTTTATTTTGAAAAATCCCCTATTTGGTGCCACTTTTTGAAAAATGTCATCGGTCACCCTGAAAGTGTGTCGCCGATTACCGAATACAAAATTGCCACCAAACTAAATGTTTCTCTTTCAAATGTTTCTATGTCTAAACGCGGTCTATAAAAAATCAAAGTTAAAGGATAAAAATATTTCTGTGTTTATTCATTACAATAATCTGTGAAGAGGTGAAATTCCCTCTTGCCCACCATTTTTATAACAAGTTCTGAACTTATAAGCTTGTTATTTTTGAAGATGTTTGTTGATTTTTTTTTTTTTTTTTTTTTTTTTTTTTTTTTTTTGATAGTGTAATAATCTGAGCTTTTGTGTTTTGTTATTGTGCAGTATCATTATATTTATTTAAAATAATTTCGAAATAATTTGTTGTGAGTTTGGAGCAAATGTCTATTTAATATTTTTATGAGTTATATTATATATGTTAGAAAAAAAAAAATAATATTCATAAAAAATCTCAATGCCTTTAAAATCTATTTTAAGAAAATTTTGTACATCTAAACAATTTGAAATAAAATAAGTTTTAAATTCATTTTAAATATAATGATTGTTGGAGTAAATATGATTCTCAGACGTATTTAGCTTTAAGCTTTAAATATAGTTACTCTAAAATTGGCTGCAATTCCACTTCCTCTGATTGTTACTGACTACAAATCAGTGTAAGGTTAAACAACACTGTGCAGAAAAGATATTTTTACCCATTTATCGTAAACCTTAAGTGTATATAAAGTGTGCTAAGGGCAGTTACGTTTTAAAATAGTTTTATTTTAGCATCTGTTTAATAACACCGTAAGAAAAAACTAGTTAGAAATTAATATATTTTTTAATTTAATAATTTTTAGTATGAATTAAATAAAGTTTTAATTAGTGTTTTTATGGGAATTGTTACAATTTAAGTTTAAAATTTTTAAACGTACTAATAATCCCAAATTAATATTTTACTTATTAAGTAAAATGTTTTTTTATTAAAAATACATTGAAATTGATTATTGAGGGGTTTAGCTGGATCCTATGCCCATTTCACTGTTGCTAATGCAGATCATCAGGGAACCTTTACCCAAAGCTTCTTAGAACAACTAGAGTTATTATATTATAAACTTTCATTTAAAAAAATGAGAAGCTCAATAACAAATAACAAAGTTGAAACAAGAACTCAATAATCAACATGTTTTTTATTTTCTTACTTTACCATTGCTACATAGGATCCAGCTAAACCCCTTAATAATCAATTTTAATGTATTTTTAATAAAAAAAAGCAATGTGAGTCCGATCACAGAGGAGATGTGTAAACATCTAGTAATGAAAATTTTTTTTTAAGTTGGAAGTACTTATGCTTTTAGTATCTTTTTTTAAATTAATTAATTAAAAGTATCAAAACTTTCAATATTGTAAATACATATGAATTTGTTGGTTTTTGTTTGTTTTATTAAACTTATTTGGTTAGTAAATGGGCACACTGCAGTATATGTATATGTACTGCATTCAAAATTGCAGTAAGCAGTAAATTTACTGATTACTAAAAAAATTCAGTAAATTTTTACTGCTAATGAAATTTAATTTGCATTACCAGTAAAATCGTAGGGCCGTAATCATAATAAAATTGTAGCAAGTGGCAAAGTTTTTTTCATTCAAATTTTGAAACTTTTGTATGAAAAACATTTAGCCATTTGGTAGAATTTCATTATGAATACGGGCATTACTGATTACTGAAAATTCAATGCAGCTCATCATATAACAAATCATTTAGGCAAGTTATAAAAATTGTAGAAATAAATTTTAGTAATCAGTAAAAATTTACTTGTTAAAAATTTTTTATTGTTTTTACTGAAACTTTAGTGGTACTGCAGTGCTCATCTATGGTAAATGCCTTTACTTTTACTTTTTAATTTTTAATTCCTGTTGTTCATCGTTTAGTTGTTGCTGTTCTTGTTGTTGTGCACGCATTGCAATTAAAATAAATTCAGTAAAGTGCGACTTTGACTCGCGCACATTCGGTTTTGATAATTTTTTTTTTTGATTTAGCTTTCTTCCTTTTTTAAGTTTTTTCAGTTTAAACGATTTTCAGTTTTATCGCTTTTTTCTCGTTTTGGCGTTTTTTTTCTCTTTTTGGGTTTTTTTTAATTTTCGAATTTTTTTCATTTTGGCGATTTTTTTTGGCGATTTTTTTCTGTTTTTTTTGGGGTTTTTCATTTTGGCGATTTTTTTCTGTTTTTGGGGTTTTTTTATTTAGGCGATTCTTTCATATTGGCGATTTTTTTTGTTTAAGGATTTTTTTCATATTGGCGATTTTTCCGGTTTTTCGCGATTTATTTTAGTCCTAGAGATTTTTTTTAATTTGGTGCTTTTTTCGTTTTGGCGATTTTTTTGTGTTTGGTAATTTTTTTATATTTGGCAATCTTATATTTCTTTGATTTTTTAGTTTTACCGTTTTTGAAAATTTCAAGAGTTTTGCTCTTACGGTTTCCAAGATACAGCAAGTTGTCAAAATTACAAAGTCAAAATTGCATTAACTGATGGAACACCCATTGATTTAAATTTTTTAAATTTAGTGTTAATTGTTGTAGTCTGTATAAAAATACACTAACTTTTAAAATTTCAAGTGTATATATGTACATACAATTGTATGTATATTACATGGGATTTTAACATTTTTCGTTGCTCGTTTTGTTTTAGTTTTTAACTCTCATGTGTTTGTTGTTGTAGTGACCAAATGTCTACACATTGTGTCCAAGTTTCAAGTCCGTAGGTCTTACGGTTCATTTTCACCTTTGGTGTACGGAAATATACAGAAAAATAACCGGCGGCGGCGTACCGTCGGCTTCGAGCCGGTCGACTTGTTTCTCTGCTTGGTATTGCTTCATTCAAACACTAATACACTCATACATAGCTCACACCGATTTGACAATGCAAAGAAATCTCAGCAAAGAAATCAAAGTCAAAAGATTTTTACCCCCTAGCGTATAGATGTTTACACATCAAAAATATTTTACTTAATAAGTAAAATATTATTTTGGGATTATTAGTGCGTTTAAAAATTTTAAACTTAAATTGTAACAATTCCCATAAAAAACACTTATTATTAACTTGACTGCACCCGGTCAAAAAAATACTTGTGTGGCAACACTCTATTCTTAAATCGTTGTTGTTGTTATTTACATTTATTTTCTTTTACATACTCTTACGACTACAATTTGAAGCTGAAAAAAAGTCAGCCAATGTAGCTATAGTAAAGTAAGAAAATAAAAAACATGTTGATTATTGAGTTCTTGTTTCAACTTTGTTATTTGTTATTGAGCTTCTCATTTGTTTAAATAAAAGTTTATAATATAATAACTTTAGTTGTTCTAAGAAGCTTTGGGTAAAGGTTCCCTGATGATCTGCATTAGCAACAGTGAAATGCGCATAGGATCCAACTAAACTCCTCAATAATCAATTTCAATGTATTTTTAAAAAAAAAAATATTTTACTTAATAAGTAAAATATTAATTTGGGATTATTAGTGCGTTTAAAAATTTTAAACATAAATAAAGTTTTATTTAAAACATTTATCAAACTAAATCAGTCATTGCTCTCATCATTACCCTCAAAGTTATTTCACAAACACTAAGAGAAAAACCATACATTCGCTAAATGAAATACTCTCATGTGTAAGTCTTCTAAATTGTGCATAAACTGTGGCCCAACCAGGCTTAAATGATTCACACTTAACGCTAGAATTAGTTTTCTGCTTGCTTGAAGGAAATCCATACTTGGCGTATTTCTAAAACTGTTTTGCCTTGACCTAATTCAATATGACCTGATTTTTATTTTAAGTGTATGGGTAAATGTATATGTGTGAATTAGTATATTGTATGTGTGAACAAGTTTGACCATTCACATTCGTTTTTACTATACTTGTCATTTTATTTAATGTTCATTTTTATTTTATTTTCTTATACTCATTTTTGGATTACAGTCTAATGTAAGCAGCCTTTGTAATTGAAGTAACCATAGATATATGATAAATTAGATAAATTCAATCTCTTGTTATTATCTTTTTTGTATGTACACACATACATTCATATATTTTCTTTTCATTTAAATTTTTTTAGCACACACTCACAAATAATGTTTAAAGTAATTGTAAATATTGCAGAATGCTTTTTGATTTGAATGGAGTGTTAGATTTTTTTTTAAATAAGGACAATAATTCCTTGATATTATTGGCAAGAAGATATTTTGAATCGATACGAGTATAATGTAAGGATATTTTTTTTTTGGCATTTTCTTAAGTAAGAAATTCCTTATACCGAAGTAATATAATACAATAGAAACCCATTAAAATAACACAAAAGCATTTAAAAAAACTACCAATTTACATTAAAATAAATTTTTGAGAACGATAAGATATATGTGTATATTATTTTGAGGGTTAAAACTATTAAAATCAAAGCCTCGAGACGTGTAAAATGTTTGCATCAAGATCTTAAAGTATTTTCATAAAGTTAAAGCCTGGATCTGATTTTACCTTCACACTTCACTATTTGCTTTACTTTTTATAACACTAATTTGACATGCTAAAAAAATTTACAATGCGCTCTAAAATTGAAATTATTTTTTATTTTATAAATGAAAATTTTCAAACTATGGAACTACTTTTACAAATTTATGAAGTGCTTGGAAATCAGGTTGTTATATACATATCTATGAAAAATGTAAAATGTGTTTGAAGCTGCAATGGATAATTTTACAATTGCAATCTGGCGACATGCAGACCAAGCTGTCATCAGTCCAAGAAATAGCATCACATGCTGACCTTGAAATTAACATTGTCAAAACTAAAACAATGTGAATAAACTCTAATTATGAGAAAAACTGTCAGTGCTGAATCAATGGCTTGAGAAGGTAGAATCATTCTGTTATCTGGGAAGCATACTGGAAAAAAGTGCTGGTTCTAAAGCAAACAAAGCAAGGCAATCATTCGAACAACTCAAGTCGGTATAGAATTCATCATACATATCAAGACGTACAAAGCTAAGTACAAAGCTGTTTGACTCAAACGTAAGATCCACACTGTTATACGGATGTGAAACGTGGAATGCAGCATCACGTGAAATGCAATCCGCACAAGTTTTTGTAAACAAATGCTCGAGGAAGATTCTACATGTATATTGGTCCAAAACAATTTCGAATAATGAGCCTTGGTCAGAGACCAGGCAACAGATGTGCAATAGCTTTACGTGAGTACCTGCCATTACGGCCTAATCTCACGTGTGCCAAAGCACCGGGTGTGGGTTAGACGCCAGACTATCGCCCCCATGCACCCTTTTAGAATGAACCTATGGCCCACTCCATAAGGCACATAGGTTGCAATCTTTGAGTATAGTTATCCCTGTTCTATATTCAAGTACCTTGCTGAGGTACTTTGAGCTATCTAAACTCTGCTGCTATGTCCGTGCCCATAGCAGCTCTGTTGAATGGCAACAGCACCTAGAATAGTGTCTGGCTGACCGCGTCAGACCAACCACTACTATTGATTTCACACTGGGAAGCCAAGACTATTCTCCCAACGATTTTAGTAGCAACCACAGTCACCACGATAATTCTCCGGCTTCCACGCTATAGTGTTGTGTATACACCAATAGCGAGGTCCCCAAGAGAATTCCTCAACCATTGCCGGCACAGCTAACCACTCATCCGAAATGAACGCATGCCTGTGTAGCCAAATAACCAGTGCCTACTCTACACATACCAAAATCATCCCTTTAACCCCGTGGTGTAGGACGAACTCGGCATTTTAGCAAAGGAAACTGACGACCGCTACATGCACTCAAAACTTCAGAGCAGCGAGAACCACCCACGCGAGAAGAACGCAAGCTCACCACCAAAATCCTGTGCCTACTACGATCCGACACAAAAGTGAGAGTGTCCTGGGGTCGTATCCAGGATGAAAAACCATTTCAGCACAGAAATTTTGACAACCGCTATGCATTTATCTCTAAGCAGCTCTATAGCAGACTATAATATAGTATTAAGAGTCTTACTATAAACATACGGAGTTTGTTAACTGAATTCAAAACTTTTTTTTGGGTTGAAGTCTACTGACGAGTTCCACAAGCGGGAACGAAATGCATATAGACAATTGCTTAACCACAAAAACAAGCCAATATTTTATTTTATCTACCAAAAAAATATATTTCAATTTCAAATATTCCTCGGAAATATGAAACATTTGCTTAAATTTTTTGCTTGATGCAAATAAAAAATATATTCTATAATTTAAAGGAAAAAAAATACTTAAAACTAGTAAATATTTTATAACTTTCAAGTAAGTCAAATTTGATGAACTAATCAGGACCCAGCAAAAAATTTCAAAAAAGGTAATCGAGTTTGGAAGTAAACATTTTTGGTGCAAGCACTTCCCTACTGGATTACCAACTTAATGATTTTAACAAAGCGTGAGACTAAAATAATCGATTCTTGAGAAGTAGTTATGTTGTTTATTGTAGGAACTAGTTATTTTTTTCCTTTTTGGGAAATACTTATTTTTTTAGTCGAAAAATAATTTTTTTTTTAAATATTCCGTTGTTTGAGTAAATGGGAGATCTGGATTAAAATCTCAGTTTGATTGAGTAAATAATAACTTTTTAAGAATAATATAAATAAATTGAAAAAAACGATTGTTTACTTTTGTAAACTTTCTTTTATAAACTCAATTGAAATGGGTTATATTTTATTCATATCCGTGCCTGTATTGTTACTTATAAATACTATATTTAGAAAAATTTGAATTGTTTTGATTGATGAACTTTTATTAAAACCGAAAATGAAAAAAATTATTTGAAACTACTTATATTTAAATAATTATTTTTTAGTTTAAAATAAATAAGTAGACAATTTAGAAATAAATATAATTTATTTAAAATAACTACTTATTTTGGCAATATTTTCACGTCATCTTTTAAAACCCAAAGAATATGTTCAACTTCTGATTCCTGTTTTTAAAATTTTACGTAATGTGTTTTGTAAGCGATTACTTCAATTTGGCAATCAATAAATTAAGTCATTATATGGCAACTAGTTCAGATGGCAATGTCTAATTTTTTGCTGGGGAGTAAGTGGTTTCCTAAAATTTATTTTTTGGAATTCTTGGTAAATATTTCCTTTAAGCCAGTAAACTTGTCTTTGAATGTGAGAAATTTTGTGTGTATTTTTATGAACTATTTGTAAGGATATGAACTTTTTATTTTTTACTCATATTAAGTAATTTTTACTAGATTTTTGTAAAAATTTACTTTTGTGTAGTTTCCGCAGTGCAAGCAATCGACTTGTCTAGAAAATTTGTATAGGAATCACTTCAAAATTTTAGTGCTTTTTATATATTTTTTTTTCTAATCAAGTCACTTGCTTGCATTTCGGAAACTACACATTAAGTTTAGAAAAAATTACTTTAACCTAAAAAATTTTTTACTTAAATTTATATATTTTTTAATCAATAATAGTAATGGGTGTTTTTTATTGAGGCATAGAACTTTAAGTTGGCATCACTTTTTTAACTGGCGGCCATTTTGTCAGCTGTCAAGTGATTAATATTTAGTTTGGTTTGCCATTTTATCATAAACAGGTTGACAAAAGAACAACGCTTGCAAATCGTGCAAATTTATTTCGAAAATAATGGTTCAGTTCGCGAAGTTTACCGCAAGCTCCGTCCATTTTATGGTCGACATAATCGTCCATCAGAGCAATTAATTCGGATAACCATGGATCGTTTTCGCACTACGTTTACTCTATGTGATAATACGCATCCGAAGAGACGTCGAACAGTGCGCACCGAAGAAACAATTGCCGCTTTAGAGCAAAGTGTTGAAGAGGACCCGAATGAATCGATTCGCCACCGTGCACAGCAATTGGAGCTTTGTCCATCAACTTTATGGAAGATTTTGCGCAAAGATCTTGGCTTGCGACCTTACAAGATCCAGCTTGTGCAAGAATTAAAGCCGCGAGACCATGCAATGCGTCGTGATTTTGGTGTATGGGCCGAAAATGAGATTGATCTCGATGCTGATTTTCATCGCAAAATTTTGTTCAGTGATGAGGCTCATTTTTGGTTGAATGGCTACGTCAACAAGCAAAAATGCCGCATTTGGAGTGAAGAGAATCCACATGAGACCCTTGAGACGCCATTACATCCACAAAACCTGACTGTTTGGTGTGCTCTATGGGCTGGTGGAGTCATTGGGCCATACTTCTTCCGAAATAATGCTGGAGAGTCAGTTACCGTTAATGGAGACCGGTATAGAGCCATGATAACCGACTATTTTGTTCCCGAATTGGATGGCATGAATGTGGATGAGTTGTGGTTCCAACAAGACGGCGCTACATGCCACACAGCGCACGTCACAATCGATTTATTGAAGGAAACATTCGATGAGCGCATAATTTCGCGGAATGGACCTGTCAATTGGCCACCAAGATCGTGTGATTTGACACCATTGGATTATTTTCTTTGGGGATATGTGAAGTCGCTCGTCTACGCCAACAAACCAGAAACGTTAGGGGACTTGGAAACCAACATTCGTGGCGTTATTGCCAACATACGGCCCCATATGCTCGAAAAAGTGGTTGAAAATTGGACCTGTTGAAATGGCTTTATTCGAGCCAGCCGCGGCGGCCACATGCCCGAAATCATATTTAAACATTAATGGCATAAAATTATCCTTCCAATAAAGCCAAATTGATGGACATTAAAACGATTCTCTTGTGTTTTATTTCAATTCGAAGTTCTATACCTCTGAAAAAAACACCCTTTAGTAAATATGTTAAATCTTTCAAGTTTCCGCAGTGCAAGCAATCGACTTGTCTAGAAAATTTGTATAGGAATCACTTCAAAATTTTAGTGCTTTTTATATATTTTTTTTTCTAATCAAGTCACTTGCTTGCATTTCGGAAACTACACATTAAGTTTAGAAAAAATTACTTTAACCTAAAAAATTTTTTACTTAAATTTATATTTTTTTTTAATCAATAATATTATATGTCTTGTTTTTGAGTGTATAATTTTAGAGCAGAGTTTTGGAGAAAACTCAAAAGAATACGCTAAATCAAGCAGTGAAAATGCTAAAACTGCAACAATTACTTTTCTAGTTTCTTAAGTTTCTGTCTCCCATTGAATCTTTTAATTTATTTTTGTGTGTGTCGGTTTGATTTCCTCACCTTTGTGTAACTTCCATAACTTTCTTCTTTTTCTTGCTTACCTTCTAAATATTATAAATAATATTATTTTTTTATTTTCTTTTATTTAATGTAAGATATATATGTGTCTAAGTCATGTGCATTTTTGCTTCGATATATCAAAAAAATCTTTGAAAAACTTTCATAAATATTTAAACATAATTAAATAAGTTTATATAAATGGGAACTAGAACAACTCTTAATTAAAATGCTGCTTAATAAAAAAATACTTTTTCATTTATTCAAATGTAAGCTACTAAATATCTCGACAAGAGCAATATATGACTTAGACCACTTTTAAAATTAAGATCATATTATGATTAAATATTGCTGTAACTAATTAATTTTAATAATTTAAAATTTTTTGATTAAACTAATACATTTCTTCCATTCTAATTTATATTTCTAGGAAACGACGTATGGACTTGTTATATCTAAACCTTGTCAGCTTATACTTATCTTCAAAATAATAGAAGGTAAGTAAAGATAAATATTAAAGCATACCTTATTTGAAAAACTTATTTAATGTCCTTGATGGTAAATTAAATATTTTGCTCGAATTTATTTTATTCATATTGTGATAAATTTTTCATTACACTTGCACAGGCAAGCATGAATAAAAACTTTTTTGTGAGTGTATTTATTTGGAATTGTAAGGCCAATCATTATCTATGTGATTTGTATTTCAGTTTAAAAATTAAAGTCAAATGTGTGTATTAAACATTTCTTGTGTTTGCAGAAAAAATCGATTTTTTTTCAAGTGAATAAATTCAATGTGTTTTAAATTTATTCATACGCATACAAGTGAATACTTTTGATTTCCCTACCAATTTGAAAAAAAAAAATCGATTTAACAATGTAATAAATAAAATACTAATGAAATATGAGAATTACTAAAAAAAAAAATTAATTTTTCTCCCAACTGGGACCCAATTTACAAATTTATACTTTAATATCTACTAAATTTATTTTCTGAAATGAAATTTATTTTAAGCATTTGCATATTTTGTAATTAAATTGCGGGGAAAAAATATAATAAATTATTAACGCTCATGGGCATATAAAATAATAAATGAAACAAATGTGTCCCTTTTCTCTACAAATACACATGTATTAATTCATATTTTAATTAAACTAATGATAAATATATTTTTACCATCAATTGTGAGATAAAGGTATTCTGAATATATAATTTAGTTTTGTTCATCTTTTTTTGTTAAAATGAGTTCTTGATTATAACGATGTTAGGGGATGAGACGAAAGAGGTTAGATGCTGGGACACTTTGACCTCCAACTGGAATTAGTGCTCTGAATTTTGTCATAATGGAAGAAGTGTAATTTTGCCAGACAATACAATATTTACAGTCAGAATGGGATTTAGAAAAATAATTAATATGTATATTTAAATAAAAAAGGCTTTAAAGCCTCACTTCTTTACAAACCGATTTTAAGTTTCCTCTTTGATAAAAATAATTTTGAAATTTATTTTATTGGAATTAATGCCATCGAATTTTTAATTACACACTTGAATCTTCGCAACATACAACAGTAAAAGCTCTTAAATTTTTTCTGCTGAACTCTACAACATAAATTGTGCCAGCTTGAATGGTAAAGCAAAACCTTTAATGTTTGGTTTGTTATAGTGAAAAATGTTTTATTTCCAATCATAAAAAAGAAGAAACATTAAATCTATAGAGTGCTCAAGCATCATCACCAGCTCGCATAAAGAAAGCACTTGTAGCTGCTTTTCTTAATTTTACATTTTATTCTTTCGTTGTTGCACTTCAGTTTATTTAAATATTCTTTTGTTGCTGAAGTAGGGCCAGCACCTCATCAAATTGGAAATGTGCATTTGAGTTTTTGCGCCACTGATTACTTACACACACCATTTTTCTCAATATTCACAGATAATTCAAGTTTTTGCCTTGATTAAAAGATTTCTGTTAAAATATTTTTTTTTACATTATTGCTCTTCGCTTTCTCTCAACCTCTTTATTCTTTCTGGTCTCTTGAACTTGTGTGTTCTTAATTTGCGTTAACTTTGTTGTAAGAAAATGGACAAGCAATATAAAGATAAAAACTTTGCATATTGTTTTATTTTTTTCTCTCCAGTTCCTCCCTTTTCTTTCCCTCATCACACTCTCTCTCTCTCTCTCTCTCACCGTATCACTCTCCCCTTCTTTAACTCCTTAGTAAGGAACAGCAATTATAATTCCAATTAAAAATCTTACCTTGCAAACTGTTGTTTAAAATCAATTTAATTTGAATTTATTGGAAACATTCATTTCTAATTCAAACAAAACTTTTTTTATTTTGCAATTACTGTTAATTTTTCTCTCTCTCTCTCTCTCTCTCTCTCGTTATATATGTATATATTTCATAACACTGCACTCAACCCTGGTAGATTTTTATCTCCTCTTTCAATTTATTTTATATAATGGACTAGGAACGAAAAGCGTACAACAGCCAAAAGTTAAAATTTTATTCGGTTGCTGCAAACAACATTTTATACTAATGTCAAACCTTTGCTGCAATATAGTTATAACTAAAAACAAACGTGATTTTTGAGTTAATATATTTATAAAAAAAAAATCTCAAAATTTCAAGCTTCATATAGGGTGTTTTTTTCAGAGGTATAGAACTTCGAATTGAAATAAAACACAAGAAAATCGTTTTAATATCCATCAAGTTGGATTTATTGGAAAAATAATTTTATGCCATTAATGTTTAAATATGATTTCGGGCATGTGGCCGCCGCGGCTGGCTCGAATAAAGCCAATTCTACAGGTCCAATTTTCAACCACTTTTTCGAGCATATGGGGCCGTATGTTGGCAATAACGCCACGAATGTTGGCTTCCAAGTCCCCTAACGATTCTGGTTTGTTGGCGTAGACGAGCGACTTCACATATCCCCAAAGAAAATAATCCAATGGTGTCAAATCACACGATCTTGGTGGCCAATTGACAGGTCCATTCCGCGAAATTATGCGCTCATCGAATGTTTCCTTCAATAAGTCGATTGTGACGTGCGCTGTGTGGCATGTAGCGCCGTCTTGTTGGAACCACAACTCATCCACATTCATGCCATCCAATTCGGGAACAAAATAGTCGGATAGTCGGCTCCAATTGCTGTGCACGGTGGCGAATCGATTCATTCGGGTTCTCTTCAACACTTTGCTCTACAGCGGCAATTGTTTCTTCGGTGCGCACTGTTCGACGTCTCTGCGGATGCGTATCATCACATAGAGTAAATGTAGTGCGAAAACGATCCATGGTTAACCGAATTAATTGCTCTGATGGACGATTAGGTCGACCATAAAATGGACGGAGCTTGCGGTAAACTTCGCAAACTGAACCATTATTTTCGAAATAAATTTGCACGATTTGCAAGCGTTGTTCTTTTGTCAACCTGTTCATGATGAAATGGCAAACCAAACTAAATATTAATCACTTGACAGCTGACAAAATGACCGCCAGTTAAAAAAGTGATGCCAACTTAAAGTTCTATACCTCCATAAAAAACACCCTTTATAAGAAAGTTTTTACAAAAGGTACTTATTATTAAAGTTACTTTTTATAAAAGGTGCTTTTTATAAAAGGAATTTTTTATAAAAAGGAACTTTTTATAACAGATACTTTTTACAAAAGGTATTTATTATAAAAGGTGCTTTTTATATGACGTACTTTTTATAAAAGGTACTTTTGATAAATGATACTTTTAATAGAAGGTACTTTTGATAAAACTAACTTTTTATAAAATATTCTTTTTCTTCAAGGTACTTTTATAAAATGTACTTTTTATATAAAACTACTTTTTATTAAAGGTCTTTATAAAAAAGTACTTTTTGTAAACAATACTTTTTATGAAAGGTACTTTTTATAAAACGTACTTTTTACAACAGGTACTTATTATAAAAGCTACTTTTTATTAAAGTTTTTTTTATATAAAAGGTACTTTCTGCTACACGTTGTTTTTATTAAAGCTTCTTTTTATGAAACGTTCTTTTTATATCATATACTTATTATAAAATCTACTTTATAAAATCTACTCTTTATAAAAAGTACTTTTTATAAAATCTATTCTTTATAAAAGGTACTTTTTATAAAAGGTACTTTTTTTTATAAAAGGTACTTTTTATAAAAAGTACTTTTTATAAAAGTTACTTTTTATAAAAGGTACTTTTTATAAAAGGTACTTTTTATAAAAGGTACTTTTTATAAAAGTTACTTTTTATAAAAGGTACTTTTTATAAAAGTACTTTTTATAAAGGTACCTTTCGTAAAAGTACTTTTTATCAAATGTAATTTTTATCAAAGGTACTTTTAATAAAAACTAATTTTTATACTTTTAATAAGAGATAAAAGGTACATTTTACTACATATACTTTTAATAAAAGCTACTTTTTATTAAATGTACTTTTTATGAAAGGTTCTTTTTATTAAAGGTACTTTATAAAAAAGTACTTTTTGTAAGAGGAACATTTTATAAAAGTTATCATTTTATAAAAGGTAATTTTTATATAAGGTACTTTTTATAAAATGTACTTTTTCTCCTGGGAAATATTGTACTAGGAATAAATACTTTTGGAAGGTACTTTTTATAAAAGGCACATTTGATAATTCGTTCTTTTAATAAAAATTCCCTTTAAATAAGTACATTTTTAAAAGTTTTTTTTATATGAAGTAAAACTTGTAAAATGAAGAAAGCAAGCGTAGAATTAAAATGCGTTTTTTACGTTTGCCAGTGTAAATACAAATCTGATAAAAAAAGGAAAAATTGTTTAAGTCGAGATAAGCTGTTTTTGAGTTAATGCAACCTAAGTAATCTGCATATTTGGAATTACCCCTGGTCAAAATATCAATTAAATTGTGTGATTTTGCAGGAAGTTATAGCACCATGACTTGCGACTTATCTTTTTGAGACTTTTAATATCATTTGGAATAATAGCTTTATTTAGGTTATACTTTGGTATATTTCAACTTAAATGTATTACTTATAGTGTGTAGAACGATGTTTGTTTAAAAGAATAAAGGTTAACAGAGAATTTCCCAATTTAAATATAAAATAAATAAATTTCTAAAAATCGACTTGAACGCTTAAAAGTGCTCTGCTGCAAAACAGTAAAATATGACAGGGTACGAACAGAGTGTACGCTGAAAGCCGAGCCGAGATTGTCAGTGCGATATAGATTGTCAGTGTGATAAAACTGATTACATACAATTCAATACAAATAAGCTTGTGTATAGCACAGTGAATGCCGACAAGAGCAGAGAGCAAAGCCGATGAGTGCGAGAAAACAGTTTCAAAGCGTTTTTCAGTGCTGAAAACATTGTTTATGTTTACTTTTTAGCGTGCAGTCGTGTTTTTTAATGGTTTAAAAATAATGAAAAATGGATATCGATGAAAAATGATGAAATTCACCGAATTCATTCCTTTTTAGTGTAATTGGATGTTTTCCAAATTCTTTTGTGTTAATAATTGCGTTAATCACACTAGGAGAAGCAAAATACTCTTCATATATTGAATCCATTACCGTGTACAGCAATTTTATAAGCACAAATGAACAACAAGACTGAATGACATAAAAGCAAAACACATGGAATAAACAGAATTTCAGCGCTGATTCTCGCATTCACTGTGTTATATACAAATTTTCTTCTCGCATGAAAGTAAGTGTCAATAAGCTCGGATTGGCTCGGCTCCGCTCGGCATCAGCGCTCACTCTGTTCGCACCCTTAAGCACTTTTCCTTTATGGCCGCAGAAATACTCGTATTCTATTTCGGCTTACAATTGCGGCGTATGATGAATACAAATTATAAATTAAGTATACGCTTTGGTTAAGTATACGTTTTGAATCATTTATGAGTAGTTTCCACAATACAATCAAGCGACTTTTCTAGATAATATCTGTGCCAATAAATAATAATGGCTTAAGTCGAAATTTCATGTTTTGAGATATTAAGGGTTTTGTCTAAAATTAATTATGTTTGGTTTTTATATAAAATTTTTAGCCTCCGAAAGAGATGCACATTTATTTAGAACAAAACTGTTAACTTTATGAAAAAGAAAACGTTTTATTAGCTAAAATTCGTTGATTTTTAGTTAAGATGTTATGAAAAAATCCATTGTTAGAAAAATAAAAATTAAAGTGCACTTAAGCTGTTATATTGAAAGGCAAAATAATTTTTATTGATGGTAAGTCGAGATAAGTGCTTTAGGTTAAATTGAAAAATGCGGAAAACCTGAGTTAAGATAATTTTTTAAAAGCTTAGTTAAATATAAGTTTTTTTTTTTTAATGAAGAACAATTTGAATGCGATGCTAGTTATTGAAGTGTATACAACATTTAAGCTGAAATAGTTTAATATTGATGTAGCTAACGAAAAAAAAAAATTAAGTAGAGGTAAGATGTTATGGCGTACGTATTATTTTCCAAGAAGACTTAAGTTAAAATATAAATGCGTATAGTTTTCTTAATAATGACATTTTTTAATTGAAATTTAGTTGAGTGATAGATCTTGAAAAAGAGAACAAGAATATGTAATAAAATGAAAAAGCACTTATGTCAACTTCAGCCATTATTATTTAGTGCCACAGATATGTTTATAGGAATCACTCTAAAATTTTTATGGTTTGCATATATTATATATACATATATATATTTTTTTTTTCTACACAAGTTGCTTGTTTGTATTTTAAGACCTATAGCATAGGAAAAATATATTTAATTTATCCTTTGCTTCACCAAATTCCTGGTAATAAAAATATTAAACAAAAATTTTTTTCCCTCAAACTGTACTCCATCTGCTCTTTTTTTTTTGGTAAATTGATATTCAAAGTGTTTTACCTTAAGCTGTTTAAAAATTCGAAATTATTGGCTGGTCACTATAGGTTTTTTGCTCATTTAATTCTACTGAATTTCATTTGCCGTTTCATAATGTTTTTTGTTTATTTAAAATTTTTTTTTCTACAAACTTGCTTACAGAGAATTTGTTATGCCCGGAAACTTTTTAAAATCTTAGCGTATAATTTTTTTCATAACTTTTTGTGCCTTTGCTGTTGTTTTGTGAAACACAAAATGCAAAAATTAGTGGAAAACTGTATTATAAACTTTTAATTCCTTCTATCTCTCTCTTTCTCTCCATCTCTCTCCCTGACTATATGTGGCTATAAAAATATTGTGTAAAATTTTAAATATTTGTTTTTAAGCACGCTGTTTTCAGGTTGCTGCTGCGAGTTCCAGCTAGAAAAAAAAAATGCCTAAAGAGATGTGGAATGTTTCATAATAAAATGGAATAATTAAAGAATTTTGAAAACATTTTTCTTTTTGCTGCAAACCTTAAAAAATAAAAGTTATTTAAAAGCATGAAAAACAAATTAAACAAGGGCTGTAACTTGCTTTTTTTAATGTAACTAGGTAAACATTCAGGTGCTTGCAAGGAAAACCAGCTTGTAATAACAAGAATGCTGCTGACCAGCTTATAACTGACATTGTCGGTGCACAACTTATGGAGTTATAAGACAATGAACATAAGAAAATGTAGACCAATTGATAACATTCTCCTTTTTTAAGTCGTTTAGAAAATCTAGTATTTCTTTTCAAAGCATATAATTTAGAAAGTATATTTTTTGGGCAAAAAAAAAAAAAATATAATTTTAAACATTTTGAAGCTTTAATTTTTTTTTATTAAGGCTTCATATAACTTGCAAAGGTAGTGAAAGTTAACGAAATTATTGACAACTTTTTTCTTTAACGCTTAAAAACGTTAACTTTTTTTTTTGAGATCTGCCAGTTCTAGCTAAAGTGCGCTTGAGTGAACATAAGCATTTTTATTATTATTTAAGTCTGGGAAAAACTCTTCAACACAGAAAAAAACTCTCATAACTATTTACTTCACAAATAAGGAGTACACGAATAATGGCTTGCAACACGTTCTGCCGTTTGTTACAAAGTCAAGTTTATTTCTTTTCCACATTTCATAAGTCCTTTTATGAATAAATGCCACCAAAAAGTAAAATAACACTTAAGTTTGGAGAGTGGTTAATATTTAAAGCGTTATGGTTTATGAAAACTTGATAAAAAAAATATAGTAAAAGCTCCCATAAACGTCTACTCGTTGCTTTAGTAGTGAAAGACCATTCAAGACTAGCAATCATAGCAGTAGAGTTTAGCTTCCACTATATTTATACTAGTCAATCTATGAACTTAAAAAAAAAGGAATTTATTTGAAATCTCTAAACCATTACTTGTATTTATGAAAGCAAGCATGTTGCAGAAATGAAGTTCAAATTGAGATTTTCTGTTTTTGCTGTTTTTCAACAACTTGACAGTTTTCGCTAAGTACTGCTTAAATGTTTATAATATTTTTTTTTGAATTGTAATAGAAATGATGTAGGAGCCAACACTAGCAAATTAATTACCAGCAGCGTGGTATCATCATAGCCATCATGATATTCACCATGATTTTCATCATAATTTGCAAAATGTTTTTCAAATTGTATTACAAATATGTTGTAATGATGTTGTCTGCTATAAAAAGCCACAATTATGTAAGTCATTATCATCATCATTATCACTGCAATGTACATCACATAGACTCATTTAGTTATTCCCTTTAGCCAGTGAGGCAATAGTAAATATTTAAATTGATTTTATTACAAAGCACTTACGGGCTTTAAAAATTGCATTTATTTAATTTTTTTTTTCTAAAATTTTTAACTTGTCCGCAATACAATTACTTTCTTTTCATATGCACAAACGCTTTTACATATCACTTAATGCATAATGCATAGTATACATATGATGAAAATTTAAATGTACATCACTCATACGTCATGTGTTCCAATAAAAGAAAAGCTGCAGGAAAGCTTAAGGGTGCGAACAGAGTGGCCGCTTGTTGCCGAGCCGAGCCGACTGACGCTTATTGCGAGTACTTGTTCATGCGAGAAACATGTTTTAGTGTGCATAGTGAATGCGAGAATCAGAGCTGTACCTGGATTCACTAACTTTTATTACGTTAATCGTATCGCTATAATAAATATAACGAAAATTTATCGACTTTGCTATTCAGTAACATATTTTAACGATATTCGCTGTCGGTTGGAGAAAAAAAAATAAAGTCACAAGCTCAAATTCACTGAGTTTTTCTTTATCATTCTTTATGCTTTTCGCTTATTTTTACATTTTCTATACAGAGATATCACATAATATTGAATCAAATGGCGATTAAGATAATTTTGGAGACTATCGTAAAAAAGAAATTACGGAATCACATCACCGTTTTCGCCAGCGAATAAATATGTCGATAAATATTACGATTTTTGGTTCGCAAAAAGTTACCGAATCCAGGTACTGATATTTTATCTATTACTAGCTACACCCAGTGTGCTTCGCTACGCCTATTGTCTTTTATATTTAATTTATATTGATTTGAAAGTGTTGCGCATTGGTTGTGTAATATGAAAATTGGATTTACCAATCCCCTCCGCCCGCAGACCGAAAATAAAAAATCAGACTTCACAGTGTCACCCGCCTGAATATTCTGAAGATTCTCTGAAAATTTCATCAAAATCGGCCCAGCCGTTTTGGAGTCCATACGTTACATACATACATACATGCACACATCCTCTTTTATATATGTGACAGCGCATAGAGAAAGGGACCTAAGGGTAAAAAAATCAATTTTAATTTTTTTTTTTTTTTTTTTTGATAAGGACAACATCTGAGCATCGAATGAGACCGATCCCATGCCCCAAAAGTGTTCCCTCCCAGAGATATGCGCGTTTTATGATGGTGATGGTACACCAAAGATACACGTATTTAAATCTTTAAAATGGCTCTCCTGAACAAAACCAGTTTTTACCCTTAGGTCCCTTTCTATTTTACGCTTCACATATATAGATTTGTGTTTTATGTATGTTTGTATGCATTTGGGTTTGTTGTTCATTCGTGTTTGTGAAATTTATAACGTGTTTATTATTATTTATTAATTATTTAAATATCAATTCACATTTAAAATTAATTTTTCCATACAAAAACTAATCAAAATCGACACTTAAATATGAATTGATATTTAAATAGAGTTGATGAAATTGGCCCTTAGAAAATAGTAATTATGATTTGAGTTTTATTTTTTTGAGAAAAAAAACTGACATTTTTATTATTTTTTAAATTTTTTTGATTGCATGTTTTATTTACTTTTTCTTAAATTTTTCTTTTTAATTTTTTTTTATGTTTTCCAAACAAGTTGAAATCATAACAAAATTACATAAACAATGTTTTCGGCATTGAAAAAGGCTTTGGAACTGTTTTCTCGCAATTAATGAGCTTTGCGCTCTGACCAGCTCGGCGTCCACATAGACATGTTCGCGCTTATTTGTACTAATTCGTATAGTACCAGTTTTCTCGCTTTCGTTCTCGCAATAAGCGTTAGTCGGCTCAGCTCGGCAACAGACGGCCACTCTGTTCGCACCTTAAGAGTAAAGGCTCAGTCAGCTAACTGTAATGGAATGTAACTGCAATGGTAGGAAACAGCTGTCATGTGAAAAGTAATGAAAATGGATACATAGATGTAATATAACGTAACCTACTTTTCACATAAAAATTCCTACAGCTATGCAGTTACAGTCGGGTAACTGAACTTTTAAGCCAGGTTTACATCTGTGTGCCATGTGCCCAAAAAAGCGTAACTAATAATTACTAACTAACTAATAATTAAAAACTGTGTTACTCAGACAGTTATTTATTAAAAAATAACTTATAAAAAACTGTTTCTTAAAAACTTGTCTTTACACCAAAATATATTTGAAAAAAGCTACTTTAAAAGAAGTATCTTTAAAAAACAACATTTAAAAAAAATGCAACTTTTGAGAAAGAACTTTAAAAAGGCCTTCTAATAAAAATAAATAAAAATTTTAAATACTCGTAATAAGGGATTCACACTATGACTTTTTACTGTGACTTTTCTAGAGTTTATTGACAAACGGGGTACAAAGGCGATCAAAGGGGTAGCAACACAAAAGAGAATTCAAGAAAAATGCAGGGAAAAAAGTCATCGTGTAAATCCCGTATAAATAATGAAAAATCATATTTAAATAATAATTCCTATATGAATAAATAATAAAAAGAATACTTTTTTACTCTCCGGCATATTTAAACATAATTGTCTGTCTTATATTGTATGTTCACACATGAAAATGTATTCTTTAACGTTCGTTGTTTGTAGTGAAAAGCTTAAACTGGCATTTTGACAGCGACATGCATGAAACGTAACTAAGCATATTGCAATTTCTGAAACAATTTTTATTTACTTGCATGCAAAATCAACACAGCAATACATTTATTTCAGCACACTGCTATTCATCCCTTTACGAGTAGGTATTCTCATCTATCTTCTTATGTTAAACAATAATGAGTTTGCTTACTTCGACTTAAGCCCTGTCATTCTGAAGTATAAAAATAGTTGTTTAGCTAAATAGCTGTTGTACAACATTTATTAATGCACTTATATTCCCAAATTATTATTTTACTTATTCAATAAAATATTTTTTTGATGTGTAAACATCTATACGCTAGGGGGTAAAAATCTTTTGACTTTGATTTCTTTGCTGAGATTTCTTTGCTGAGATTTCTTTGCTGAGATTTCTTTGCTTTTTGCTTTTGTTTTGCATTGTGAAATCGGTGTGAGCTATGTATGAATGTATTAGTGTTTGAAAGAAGCAATACCAAGCAGAGAAACAAGTCGACCGGCTCGAAGCCGACGGTGCGCCGCCGCCGGTTATTTTTCTGTATATTTCCGTACACCAAAGGTGAAAATGAACCGTAAGAGCTACCGACTTGAAATTTGGAAACAATTTGTAGACATTTGGCCACTACAACAACAAATACATGAGAGTTAAAAACTAAAGGGTGTTCCAAAACGAGCAACGAAAAATGTTAAAATCCCATGTAATATACATATGTACATATATACACTTGAAATTTTAAAAGTTATTGTATTTTTATACAGACAACAACAATTAACACTAAATTTAAAAAATTTAAATCAATGGGTGTTCCATCAGTTAATGCAATTTTGACTTTGTAATTTTGACAACTTGCTGTATCTTGGAAACCGTAAGAGCAAAACTCTTGAAATTTTCAAAGACGGTAAAACTAAAAAAATCAAAAAAATATAAGATCGCCAAATATCAAAAAATCGCCAAAACGAAAAAAGCACCAAATTAAAAAAAATCTCTAGGACTAAAATAAATCGCGAAAAACTACAAAAATCACCAAAATTAAAAAAATCCTTAAACAAAAAAATCGCCAATATGAAAAAATCGCCTAAATAAAAAACCCCAACAACAGAAAAAAATCGCCAAAATGAAAAAAAAAATTGCGAAAATTAAAAAAACCCAAAAAGAGAAAAAAAAACGCCAAAACGAGAAAAAAGCGATAAAACTGAAAAAAATCGTATAAACTGAAAAAACTTAAAAAAGGAAGAAAGCTAAATCAAAAAAAAAAAATTATCAAAACCGAATGTGCGAGAGTCAAAGTCGCACTTTACTGAATTTATTTTAATTGCAATGCATACACAACAGCAAGAACAGCAACAACTAACGGTGAACAACAGGAATTAAAAATTAAAAAGTAAATAAAAGTAAAGGCATTTACCATAGACTGCAGTAGCACCAAAGTTTCAGTAAAAACAAAAAAATTTTTACTGATTACTAAAATTTTTTTCTACAATTTTTCTAAATTGCCTAAATGATTTGTTATATGATGAGGTGCATTGAATTTTCAGTAATCAGTAATGTCCGTATTCATAATGAAATTCTACCAAGTGGCTAAATGTTTTTCATACAAAAGTTTCAAAATTTGAATGAAAAAAACTTTGCCACTTGCTACGGCCCTACGATTTTACTAGTAATGCAAATTAAATTTCATTAGCAGTAAAAATTTACTGAATTTTTTTTTTAGTAATCAGTAAATTTACTGCTTACTGCAATTTTGAATGCAGTACATATACATATACTGCAGTGTGCCCATTTACTAACCAAATAAGTTTAATAAAACAAACAAAAACCAACAAATTCATATGTATTTACAATATTGAAAGTTTTGATACTTTTAATTAATTAATTTAAAAAAAGATACTGAAAGCATAAGTACTTCCAACTTAAAAAAATTTTTTCATTAATAGATGTTTACACATCTCCTCTGTGATATGACTCACATTGCTATTTTTTTTATTAAAAATACATTGAAATTGATTATTCAGGGGTTTAGCTGGGTTCTATAATGATTTATTGCTGACGCTGTGGGTGCAATGTGCATATTAAAATGACGACGACGCTGTGTCAACACAACAGACTGTTGGTTTGAAAAATAAAACTCAATTATTTTTGTACGTTATTCGATCGTGCAATGATTCATAATTGATTCCCCAAGTCTTACTTACAAAATTCTGAAGAAACAAAGAAATAATAATAATTAAAAAAGTTATAAAGAAATCAAATCATATAGCTCATTCTGCGAAACCCTCTATAAACAATTATATATATATATATATATATATATATATATATTACATGCGATTCTAACATTTTTCGTTGTTCCTTTTTGAATACCCTTTAATTTTTAACTCTCAAGTATTTGCTGTTGTAGCGGCCAAGGTTCTACATACTCTGTAGCTCTTACGGTTCTCGAAAAAATATCCTGTAACGGACAGACAAACATACGGACGGATAGACGGACAGGGTTCCGGACACCTACAGGCGAGTGGTGGCGGTTGCAAATGTAATTATAAATTTGCTTAAAGAAGACACTTTTATATTTCTCTACACTGAAAGAATTTTCGGCAGAAATTCTATGAATTTCGACATTAATCTAATGAAAAATTCATTAAAATTCAAGCAACGTCACGCTTCGTTGGATTAATGAAACCAGTTTCGTTAAAATTATTTTATTGAAAACTTCATCAAATTTGGTTAACAGTGTAATTAATGCAGAGCTATAACTTCATCGAAACAATAAAATAATTTCATGAAAATAATGAAATAACTTAAATGTAAAGGGGTTTCTTAATAATTAGAAAATATTGTTGTCATAAATCCAATAAAATGTTCTTACGAAACCAGAATACCAAGGAAGCCATTCCAATGAAATTCTTTCACAATATTCATGAAATTTTCATTGGATTTGTGAAATTATCATTAGATTTGTGAAAAAATTTTAATGAAATTGTTTCATTGGACTTATGAAGCAAAATTCTTTCGGTGTGGATGGTTTTTTTGATCTTGAAAACTTATACACTGCGAGTACTAAACGTCAGATTTTTTATACAGGGTCTGCACATACCATTCATTAAAACTAACAGTTTACCCAACATAAGAAAAAAACCGTAACCCATTGTCGATAAAAGTTTTCGAGGAAACTAAATGATTAACACAAATTATACTGCCTACTACTGCGAATATTTTGATGTTATTTTGAAAATCTATTTCAAGACAAAATTTAGGTTTTGACCAATGAAAATTGATTCTGTACCACTGTGCGGTGTAAGAAATTGCATTGAAGCTATTAAAGGGTTCGCCGCGTAAGGTAAATTTCGACCGATTGTGGGTGTTTTACACTAATATGTTTTATTTTTGGCGACGAATATTCTTCCCAGTTGCATTTCCAGAATAATGACCGAACGACAATAAGGACACATGTTAGCTCTTTAAACTATTCTCCTATTTAAACTTATATCCTGCTGGTTTTTTTTTGATCTGGTTTCGTTATAGTCAGTTTATTCTTTTACCTAACTTACATTAAGCATTTTTTTTTATGAAATTAGGTGCATGAAAATTTTTCATTTGTCAGTAGGAGGAGGCCTGGAGGAGCGGCTTATATCAAAAAAGTAAAAAAAAATCATCAAACATTCATTCTTCGTCCTTTTTTTATATAACATTTTCTTTTATAGCGCTGCAATTAGCAAATGGAAAGAGTTTCGTGCAACAAAATTCATTAAATTTCATGAAAAAATGCTTAATGTAAATCAGGGTTTTGTCTTTCATTTCAGCCTTAAAGGCCCCTCAGTTTTTTCTGTCCTGAGAGTTTCTTTCATTCCAACTACAAAAAAAAAATTTTTTTTTGAGAAAAAATGTAGTTGCCTCTTGCAACCAGCACCAGTTCGCCAAGTAACTGAACAACTGGACAAAGAAACAAAAGAACTTGCATCAGACCTGCTCAACGAGTGAGTGATTTGTGTGACAGCTTGAATGCATGTATATGCGAATATTTTTTTTTTTGTGTGTTTCTTAATACAAGTGCTTGATATATGAATGCAATATGTTTGCATAAGGAAGAAGGTTAACTAACTTTAAATGTCATGGTGCACTTGTTTGTTCTTTCTTTCGTTTTTGTTTTTGTTTTAGTTGTTGGTTGTGCTTATTCCGCCTTAACTCTTTCTAAGGCATCCAGGTTACCTATAAAAGTTGTTTTTCCTTGCAATTTGTTTAGTTCTTCTTTGCATACGTATTTAACTTTTAGTTCAAGAGTTACAAAATAAGCCAGTGGACCTAAGAATTTTGCTTTTGAGCTTGTTTTCCTTATCGGATTTAAGTTTTGTGCTCTTCTTATTTTTTTGCTATAAATGTTTGCAGTTTCTCTTTGTGTTTGTTGGTACTCGTATGTGATTTGTTTTATATAAAACTCTGGTCATAAGTTGGCTTCAAACATTTGTGAAGATACAAATTTAGGTTTTTTTTTTCAATTTAAAACTGCAGTAAGATTTGTTAGTTTCACGTTATAAGATGTTATGTAGAAAAATGTTCATGAGGATTCTGTAATAGATATGAAAACAAACATTCATAATTTTTGTTTATTGTTGCTTAAGCATGTCTAAATGCATTACGTTTCTGCTAACGAAACTCATATAAATATGTTGCGATATAATTAATAATATATGTATAAAACTAGCGAACCCCTGCACACTTCGTAGTGCGAAAAAGAAAATAAAAATAGCGACATCATCCATGTGGGCGCATTAAATCGTCTGACATGTTGCCCAGGAGGCGTTTTATCAGCTCGAATCACAATTGCATATTCATCAGATGGCGTTTGATCGAGAGCAGTTTGAAAAAGTTGCACTAATTCATTTTTAGCACACAACATATTCTGCAAACGCTCAATAATATCCCTCCGCAAATTTGATGAAATATCACAACGACAATCAATTTCCACATTTGAGTTACCCACAAAGTATAGTTGCAAAAATTGATAGCTTTGATCAGGAATGGGTAACAAAGAAACAAGTCGATGGGTAAACTTGGCCTTGAATCTATTGAAGATTGAAATATAGTATATATAAAAAGTAATACTTTTCGCGATTATCTAAATAAACATCAAAACAAACAAAAATAGCTTTAACGTTGGCAAAAAATTTCCGAATAATATTTGCAGCTCCAAATAAAGTAATTTGAAATGCGGAGTTATACGCTGGTATGTTTGCCAGAAAATGCTTTGAAATTGCTGTGCCACCAGTTATCAAATTATGCAAGGGCTACGGTGGTGGATTCAATTCTGGTTATTCAATTTGTCCGTTCGAACAACACAATGCAGATACCTCATGTTTAAACTTAAATGCCTTGCAATGACTGCAAACAGTAGTCATTGGTCCAATTGAAACCTTGCCTTGAGAAAAGTTAACTATTATGATAATTGAATACAAGGACGTGGAGCTGGATTTCGCAGAGCCCTACCACGTTCCATGGCATTTCGAGCAGCCAAAGTATTATTTACACGCTGTTCGTCACTTTGAGATGCTCTATATGACGCAATATTTCTAGCATTACGTGATTGACGCCCCAAACTACTGTGCGTGCGTACCATATTGTATTAAAAATTGTGGCTACACCAATTAAATATGAAGTAATTGAAACTTTATTTATTCGCGAAATTCAAAAATTGGGATACATACATATGTTAGTTGAATAATGCAATTATTAAGAATATAAATAGATCAGCTGATCATTAAATGTCAGTCATAGCATGCACTCAAAAGCTAGCGACCTTGGAGAAAAAGTCCATTACAGCATTACCCTACATCTACACCTAATATATTTTTATCATGACAAATGTCAAATTCCATATAGAAAAAAGAGCTAACATAAAAAAACTTATTTTTCAATATAAAGTTTGACTTTTGTTATGATAAAAATATATCAGGTGTAGACGTAGGGTTACATGTATATATTAGCTGTTTGATTTAATGTTTCGAATATCCGTTAAGTTAACATATAAGAAAGCTCATTGCTATGCATAATGTATTTTTTAGTGGTGTGTTTATATGTAATTTATTTCATAGATCCCCGAAGTTGTGATTTACAATAGCTAAGTATATAAATGGTTTGACTAAAATTGAATTGTAATGAATTTAAAAACGAATTGTATTTCAGTTTTTCAAAATATTTACTCAAATATTTCGAAATGAATGCAGTGTTCACTAAAATATAACTCATGAACCAATACACATATAGAGACTGTTTGTACATAAAAACCTTGGTATTGACGTCACCTTTCATATAAACTTTGCAGAAAAAAAATCGGTTCACGCATTAGGGAGAACATCAATTACTAACACAATGCAACTTATTTTTATATATAGAGATTTATTATAGACAAATGAAATACTCTTTCCTTATCCAATGCCTAACTAGTTAATTGTTGCAAGAGAAATAAAAAAGAGATAGAAAATCAAATATAAAAGTTGAGAGTTTAAAATTTTTGCTCGCTGCTACTTAGCTTAACACTTTTATGTGCATAATTCTCATTTAGATTTTGGGAGTTTTTCGATAAACATATCCTCAGAAAAAAAAATGCAAAACCACTTAACTAGCAACAAATTGAAAATCGCATTTTAAATAAATTATCTGGGCAATATACCGAAGCACATGTCTCTATAAATTTTCAAACTATTATTAATTTTAATATCATTATCATGTCAATCAGCCCAATAAAAAATTATGACAAAAGTTCGCACGGAAAAATTCGTTGTTCGTCCCAATTGTGTTCCTAGCACAAGATTTCGAGGCGATGTAACTTTGAACTATGATGAACTTTGATTAAAATTTTAATTGAAATTTACTGGTGTAAAAGTTCCATAATAACAAATATTACTATAATATTTTTTTTTAATATTTTGATTCACATATGTAGATATTTTTGCCCATATGTTAAATATTTGTCGCCCTCTTTAAAAAAATTGTTTGCACAAAATTTGCACTTGTTTGATTAAAGTTCAAATAGCAAAGTTTGAAGCAACAAAAATATAAACTAAAAGTTGTCTTAATGAATAATCATTGATGTTTAACAGTGTGTAATGAAATCCGCAAATTTGTGGGTGTGTATTTGTTGTCAAGGATGCCCGTATGTTTTAATTAAAAATTCGTTTTTTATTTTTCTTTTTTTCCTTTAGTTGCTGTATGACTTGCTTGGTCTTTTGCATACAGCACACGCACACACACAAGGGCACACAAACATTTATACACACATGCAGAAATATTTTCGTCACATGTGAAAGAAGAAAGTCCTTTGGATGTCGCAAGTGAATAGCAGCAGTGAATAGTTTTACTTACATAATTTTGTTTTGTGAAAGTGTTTGCAACGTCCTGGTTGTTGCTTCTCAGTTTTATTTCTCTACTTATTGCATTTGGTTTTGAGTTTGGTTATTTCATTTCAAAACTGGCTTTTCAGCTGTCTTACGTGTGGTGGTGTTGTGTGTGTGTGTGTGTGTGTTATGATGTTTTTTCCAAAGATTTCACTTTGATGTGGCTTTTTTTGCTTTAATCTTTTTTTGTTTTTGGTAATGGTGCTGTTGCTTCTTTTTAGCGCTACATAATGTTGTTGCTCATGATGCTGGTGGCATTAAGTTGTGCATAAATGTATGTTGTGGTCACGTTTCTTAAACAGCATAAGTGTCACTCGCATCTAAACAAAATAAAATTTTACGAGTATGTTCTCATTTTATTTTTTTTATTAATCCATTTTTTCGTTTGTGGAAGTCATCTTCAAAACACCATACAACTTTTGTTTCTGTGTGTGCATTTGTGCATATGGCACATGATGATCCACTTGATGTGTGTTCTTCGTTTATGTGTGTGTGTGCATGTTTACCCCGACCTCTGTTGTATGGTTTTCCTTTTTAAGAGCTCAATTATTTTCTGCAGCAAGTTAAAACTTCAGCAAGAAAAGATTTTTTTCCTGTCCTGATGGACATGTGAAAATTACAGTAGAAATGCAAACACATCATGCAGACCAATACAGGCACTCGCATATATATGCACACTTCAAAAGCCATTGTGCAACCAGTCTATGTGTGCGTGTGTGTGTGTCTGTGTGTGTGTCTGTATACACGATTGCTTTACCAGGAAATACGTACAAAATGAAAGAGCACTTTATCAAAGATAAATCATATATATTTTTTTTTTGTTAGTTGGTGTTGCTGCGTATTTTGTTCTTTGTGCGATCAAATGTTACATCAGAGATTAAAGATTGGTTATATCCGTGGCTTATTTATTTTGTCATATTATGGTCGTGCAACAGTGTTAAAACATTTTATGCACTATGGGGAAAGGCGATTTTTTCAATCCCTTCTTTATAATAGTTGAAGATGTAAAATTTAAAAATTTTTTCAATACAATTTGGTACTCATAAATTTGAAGTTATGGCTTACTTGAACTTGAATAATGACCCATAAATCGAAAAAAATCTTTGTAGTTAGGTTCTAACTTCAACGTTCTCTACTTCAAAAATAAATTTTTCCATAGCAAAAACTTTTAACTGAAATGGAATTCGCGAATTAAATTGATTTATCACATTATAACATTTTCTGAAAATAGTCACTTTTCTCGTAAGCAATTTTTTTTTTGCTTGTATTGTTCACAGAACAAAATAAACACCAGATTCAATTTATCAAAGGGAAGATTAAATTAAAAAATTTAGTAGTTTTCCGAATACTACGAACATTTTTGTATTATCTCATTAGGATTAATTAAAAAATTTTTTTTGTGTTTTTTTTAATTAAATAAAAATTAAGTTTTCTCAGAACAATGATCATACTTAAAAAAATTATTAAATTTTAAAACAAATACAAAAATATCTAGGCATCTTCCTTATGTGAATTCGTCATTGTCTTATCTCCCTGTAGTAAATAAAATAATCAGTTGACAAAAAAACACTAGTTTATAAATTAATTATTTTGCAAGTGACTACAAATTGGTTTAAATCTCATGCAGATATAAACCAAACATATTGAATAAAAGCACATGTAAGAAATAAATAAAAGCAAAATAAGTAAATGAAAAGGAAATAAAAAAACAAAAGAAGCATGTCATGAAATCAAATGTCAAATGTTAAAAAAAAATAATATTTTTCAATACTTACCCCCATATTTATAAAAAAAATAAAATGAATTTGAAATTCATTTTAGGAAAATTTTGTATGGAAAATTTGAAATAAAATACATTTCAAATTCGTTTCAAATTTTATGAATGTAGGGGTTAGTATGTATAATATTTTCTATGAGCGGTTCGTATGTATGGATGTATGTATGTACGTCTTTTTTATTTTTAGTGAATATACCCTGCAGGAGAATAGGCGATAATTGTCTAAAAGCTACTAGTATAATTACTAGAATAAGAACTAGTGCAAAAAGGTTTAAAGTTGTTATGTAAAATTACTAGTGCTGATGAGTACTAGTATATGAAGTGGTTCCAAGGCCCCACATTGCCAAATAAATTTTGACTGTGTAACAGAGCCCTTGCACTGTATCAAAATTGGTATCATATAATTAGTAAAATTTTAGCTTGATCTAAAAATAATTATAATTAAATAATTATAATTACCCTTTTGTTTTTCTGAATTTTTGATAAATAATTGCGAATTTTAAGTAGAAGTTGTCACTGGGTAACAAAGGAATAAATCGCCAATTTTATAGAATTTTTCTTTACAAAAGAACTGGTAATAAACTAGTCCTAAACTAGTACCAATGGTACTAGTAGTTTTCTAAACACACTCAATGCTAATTTGAGCTTTAAGATAGTATAGGATAGCTTGCAGTTGGAAACTAGTGGTGGTGATTTCTGTACTAGAAAAATACTAGTTGATCACTAGTTCGTTCTCCTGCAGGGTAATGAAAATAAATATATATATATACATATATGTACATAGTACATATATTTACATAGATATATATGAATATATACATACATATGTTTGTATAGTATATAATATATGTATATTTTTTTTTTTGCTATAATATTAATTAACTACAAATTGGTTGGAGAATAAGTAGTTAGTAGTCAATTAAAAAGTCATGCAGAGGTGGCCAATTGACTACCGCCTATGACTTGCCTATGTTAAAATAGTGAGTCGGTTACAAGGAAAAAAGTCACTGAATCAACCAGATATGGTTATTAAATCACCAGTTTGAAGTTACTTACAAATGGGTTTGAGTTCCTATAGGGCTACAATTAAATGAAAGAAGGTAAAAATACGTGTGAAAGCTTTTGGCATAAAGGCCATGTCAGATTAAACTTTCTAAAAAAATATTCCGGCAATGAACAACTTTAATTGAAAATAAAACCAAAAATAAATTAAAAATGTATTTAAGTTAATTAAACATTTGTTTAAAGATATTACTAATTACAAATTTTAATTGACAATTACATTTTTTTTATTGATTTTTGGTTTTATTTTTAATTAAAGCAAAAATATTTTATTTTTAAGCAAAAGTTTAATTGAAATAATTACGTTTTTTTAGTGAGTTTTGATTTTATTTTCAATAATTAAAATTGTTTATTGCAGGAATATTTTTTCTGTGCACTGTTTGTTTTATACTTTTCTGTCAACGTTAGAAACGTCACGAAAAGCGTTGAAGTTGTATCTGACTGTATGACAATAAACGCTCACTAATGGTGTTAAATGTGTTTTAGGTACACTTAGGGGCAACCTGCAATTTAAAATTAATTCAATAATTTTCAATATAATAGAAAAAATTTATATTGAGATACTTAAAAATAAATACAATTAATAAATTAATGCTGTAGATTATTATTTTTCCATATTGAAAAAAGAAATTTCACCATGACTAGACTTTCGTTAATGTTTCTCATGGCTTTTATTGATTTTAAGCTGTTTTCTTTTCTCTGGCTGTATATTATTTAAAACCTCGCTGCAGAGTCTTTGACTGAATGTTTTGACATTGCTATTTCAATAGACTAGTTTTCACTGCGGCTTCAGCTGACTGTTTGGCTTCTGTGACACATTAGGTTAATATGTTTTTTTTATTGTACAACGCTATCAGTTCCGAGTCCCACTGGTCGGCCCATGCGCGTCATTATCGGAACTGCCAGCAAAATTCCGAAATACCGTAACCGTAACCGATTGCACCCACTACTCTGGCGAGGTTAACTATGCCGAATGCTGGGATCACGAGTGTCACCGATATAATCTTATCTCTATTGTAGCTATTGTACAATAAACCGATTTTATAAGTTATAGTGCATTCACATTTAAGCAAAATCTAGTACTTTAGAGATTATGGGCAAAATCTAGTAGATTTCCCATAAAAAACGTAATCTACTTCGTCATTAGATTTTGTCCAAATATAATTCGTGTTTTTTATTGAGGTATAGAACTTTAAGTTGGCATCACTTTTTTAACTGGCGGCCATTTTGTCAGCTGTCAAGTGATTAATATTTAGTTTGGTTTGCCATTTCATCATGAACAGGTTGACAAAAGAACAACGCTTGCAAATCGTGCAAATTTATTTCGAAAATAATGGTTCAGTTTGCGAAGTTTACCGCAAGCTCCGTCGATTTTATGGTCGACATAATCGTCCATCAGAGCAATTAATTCGGTTAATCATGGATCGTTTTCGCACTACGTTTACTCTATGTGATAATACGCATCCGCAGAGACGTCGAACAGTGCGCACCGAAGAAACAATTGCCGCTGTAGAGCAAAGTGTTGAAGAGGACCCGAATGAATCGATTCGCCACCGTGCACAGCAATTGGAGCTTTGTCCATCAACTTTATGGAAGATTTTGCGCAAAGATCTTGGCTTGCGACCTTACAAGATCCAGCTTGTGCAAGAATTAAAGCCGCGAGACCATGCAATGCGTCGTGATTTTGGTGTATGGGCCGAAAATGAGATTGATCTCGATGCTGATTTTCATCGCAAAATTTTGTTCAGTGATGAGGCTCATTTTTGGTTGAATGGCTACGTCAACAAGCAAAATTGCCGCATTTGGAGTAAAGACAATCCACATGAGACCCTTGAGATGCCATTACATCCACAAAAACTGACTGTTTGGTGTGCTCTATGGGCTGGTGGATTCATTGGGCCATACTTCTTCCGAAATAATGCTGGAGAGTCAGTTACCGTTAATGGAGACCGGTATAGAGCCATGATAACCGACTATTTTGTTCCCGAATTGGATGGCATGAATGTGGATGAGTTGTGGTTCCAACAAGACGGCGCTACATGCCACACAGCGCACGTCACAATCGATTTATTGAAGGAAACATTCGATGAGCGCATAATTTCGCGGAATGGACCTGTCAATTGGCCACCAAGATCGTGTGATTTGACACCATTGGATTATTTTCTTTGGGGATGTGTGAAGTCGCTCGTCTACGCCAACAAACCAGAAACGTTAGGGGACTTGGAAGCCAACATTCGTGGCGTTATTGCCAACATACGGCCCCATATGCTCGAAAAAGTGGTTGAAAATTGGACCTGTAGAATTGGCTTTATTCGAGCCAGCCGCGGCGGCCACATGCCCGAAATCATATTTAAACATTAATGGCATAAAATTATCCTTCCAATAAAGCCAAAATGATGGACATTAAAACGATTTTCTTGTGTTTTATTTCAATTCGAAGTTCTATACCTCTAAAAAAACACCCGTTACTTAAAATCTAGTAGATTTTATTGATGTTTTTTGCTGTTTCAAATTTATATAAAAAGGTGTGTGAATTGGGTAAAGTGCAGTGTTGCTTGGTTGTAGTTTTGGAAAGCTTCAAGTTAGCGGATTTTGTTTTGGATGAAAAATTTTGTTAAACGTGGAAAAAACTTGGTGTAAACGGTTTAGATTTTCATAAAGATTTTAATTGAAATATGCTTGATTTTGTGCAGGTGTAAATACTTTATTACATTATTCAAATTAAAATAAATAGAGTTATAGCTGAAGACTTTTAGATACGCAAGTAAATCTTGGACGCGGATAAGTTACCCCAGCCAAGGACAAAACTACGTTATAATTGTTCAATGTTTGCTGTCATTGGTTCCTTTTTGATCATCATCTTACGACTTTTTTGTGTGCTTTAAATTGATTTATTATTATTTTTTGCTTGATTTAAGTACGCATTTTTTGTAATGCTCAACCCTGGAGCTATATTGGTATTTTAATTACTGCATAGTTTTTCGCTAAATACCATTTGGCCTAGTTTCTCTTCAATATTTCGGCTAACACAGCTTGTGGAAGTAATAAGTACACTCAAAAAAAAAAACTAACTAAAACTTTGGAAAATTTTCTAAATTTGAGTAATAAAAAATTGTCGTATGGCGCCAAAGCTGTTTTTACTTGAAACCAGTAAAATATAAATTTCTAGTTCATGAATGAACTAGTTTATAGTAATTATATTTTTATATTTGAGTAAAATTTTTCTACAATTAACTAAAATTTTCCCATAAAATTCGGAGCTTTGCAAAAAAATTTTTTCATCTTTGATCTCAAATTTAATAAATTTTTCAAAGTTTTTTTATGTCTTTAATTCTGGTACTTTTTTTATTTTTTTTATTAAATTCTATACCACATGGTATGTTTTTTTTATTATAAAGGGTGTTTTTTATTGAGGTATAGAACTTTAACTTGGCATCACTTTTTTAACTGGCGGCCATTTTGTCAGCTGTCAAATGATTAATATTTAGTTTGGTTTGCCATTTCATTATGAACAGGTTGACAAAACAACAACGCTTGCAAATCGTGCAAATTTATTTCGAAAATAATGGTTCAGTTCGCGAAGTTTACCGCAAGCTCCGTCCATTTTATGGTCGACATAATCGTCCATCAGAGCAATTAATTCGGTTAACCATGGATCGTTTTTGCACTACGTTTACTCTATGTGATAATACGCATCCGCAGAGACGTCGAACAGTGCGCACCGAAGAAACAATTGCCGCTGTAGAGCAAAGTGTTGAAGAGGACCCGAATGAATCGATTCGCCACCGTGCACAGCAATTGGAGCTTTGTCCATCAACTTTATGGAAGATTTTGCGCAAAGATCTTGGCTTGCGACCTTACAAGATCCAGCTGTGCAAGAATTAAAGCCGCGAGACCATGCAATGCGTCGTGATTTTGGTGTATGGGCCGAAAATGAGATTGATCTCGATGCTGATTTTCATCGCAAAATTTTGTTCAGTGATGAGGCTCATTTTTGGTTGAATGGCTACGTCAACAAGCAAAATTGCCGCATTTGGAGTGAAGAGAATCCACATGAGACCCTTGAGACGCCATTACATCCACAAAAACTGACTGTTTGGTGTGCTCTATGGGCTGGTGGAGTCATTGGGCCATACTTCTTCCGAAATAATGCTGGAGAGTCAGTTACCGTTAATGAAGACCGGTATAAAGCCATGATAACCGACTATTTTGTTCCCGAATTGGATGGCATGAATGTGGATGAGTTGTGGTTCCAACAAGACGGCGCTACATGCCACACAGCGCACGTCACAATCGATTTATTGAAGGAAACATTCGATGAGCGCATAATTTCGCGGAATTGACCTGTCAATTGGCCACCAAGATCGTGTGATTTGACACCATTGGATTATTTTCTTTGGGGATATGTGAAGTCGCTCGTCTACGCCAACAAACCAGAAACGTTAGGGGACTTGGAAGCCAACATTCGTGGCGTTATTGCCAACATACGAAAAAGTGGTTGAAAATTGGACCTGTAGAATTGGCTTTATTCGAGCCAGCCGCGGCGGCCACATTCCCGAAATCATATTTAAACATTAATGGCATAAAATTATCCTTCCAATAAAGCCAAATTGATGGACATTAAAACGATTTTCTTGTGTTTTATTTCAATTCGAAGTTCTATACCTCTAAAAAAACACGCGTTATATATCTTCATACTTTATTCTTAATTAATTCATCATACACACATATTAATTCCTTGAGAGGAGACAAGTATTGAACCAGCAACCTTCTGACAGATAGGCAAGCACTCTAACCAATTGCCTAACAGGGCAGCCTGAATAAGCATTGAAATTTTTGTGTTTTAAAATTTTATTTTATTCCAAAAAAATATAGTTCAAGTTCAAATATTCCGCGGAAATATGAAACATTTACTTAAATTTTTTGCTTAATGCAAATAAAAAATATATTCTAAAATTTAAAGAAAAAATACTTAAAACTGGTAAATATTTTTATAAAATTTAGAAAACCTTTTTATATCTTTCAAGTTAGTCAAATTTGATGAACTAATCAGGAGTAAGTCATTTCCTAAAATTTATTTTTTGATTTAAGACGATATTGACTAGTTCTTAGGATACATTTTCCCTAAACTTTAAACCGTTTTCTAATATTTGGTACATATTTCCTTTAAGCCAGTAAACTTTTCCTTTTATGTGAGAATTTTTGTGTGTATTTTTATGAACTATTTTTAAGGATATGAACTTTTTATTTTTTACTCATATTAAGTAATTTTTACTAGATTTTTGTAAAAATTTACTTAAACTTAGAAAAAATTACGTAAACTTAGAAATTTTTTATACTTAAATTCAGAAACTTTTTTCCCTTAATAATAGTACATGTCTTTTTTTTTTGAGTGTAGAGATACATATATTTATATATTTTCGAATGAAGCAATCTGATGCTGGAAACTACTATCGCCTTTCTTTTTTTGCTCAGTTGCCTCTGCTGTCTAAAATGTAACTTTAGCGATGTCGAACTATTAAATTCGGTGTGTTTTTGCATGAACAGTGGGAAAAAGTTAAGTTTTATTAAGCAAAACAAGGACACTTTTAAAATTTTACCCTGCTGTAGATCCAGAATAAAGATTTTTCGAAATTATCTTAGTATTCACAATTTAAAAATTGCAATATTATTCTTTTAGTGCCATAGTGCAAATAATCTTTCTTATAAAGTGAAGCGTAAAACGGAAAACGCAAACAAAATTAGAAAAGTCTTAATCTGTTTACTCGAAATGTTTCAGGCAAGAGTTTTTTTTTTAACTGCTTCATACTTCGCAAGGTGCTCTCAGTTACAGTGTTGTGGTTAAAGTGAAAATGTGTGTTTATGTATGTGCGCGTGAGCGTGTGTGTGTCTGTGTGCCTGTTTGCATGTGCTCGTTTTTAAGGTGTCAAAATCAGCCAGAATTTTGGGTTAGCATGAGTGTTTGTATATTAAATTGGTTTAAGGATATAACAGCAACATTTACTTGCTAACCGTTTAGCTGTCAGCCAGTCAAGTCGAGTCACTCAGCCATAACTTTGTGTGGGTACGACAGCCAGTATATGCAGGCAAAACATTTGCCATGCGATATGCTTTCAACTCGAAGACATTAATGCTTTTTCAAAATATTCGGGAAGTTGAAATGTATTTTTTTTTTTTTGATTTGCTCTTTTATTTTTATAGTTCAGCACCTTTTTTTAAACTCTGTGTTGCTATTTTTAGTGCTTTTCTCACTTCTTTGTACATTTTGCTAAAGTAGGCGGGCATTTTCGTTGCTTCAAGTATTTTTTCATATGCATACATTTCTCTGTCAATTTAATATTTTGTATCAGTTCAGAGTTTTTATAAAATGTTAAAAAATAAAATAATAGCCAAGAAACTTTTCTTTCTTCTTGCTGTTGCAAGTTTATCAAAAATGACCAAACAAAGTTAATAAAAAATATTCTCTTACTGTTTTGCTACTGCAATTTATGAACATTTATAGGTGTACGAAGAAGTGCTGGGCAGTGATGGTATTTTGGTGCGTTTCGGGTATTTTTTTTTTTGGTTCTTTTTGCCTCTTCATAAACGCGAAATTTTGGTTAATACCATTTTTTAAAAAGCGGGTATTTACAGTGCTTTTAACAATTTCTTTCAGTGCTTTTGGTGCTTTTTTGTTAAATAAAAATACGTTTGGAAATTTTTGTGTTGGCAATTGTCAAAATCTGTTGCTAATACAAAAAATGGCTGTGTATTCCGTAAATGTTAGTGTTCGAACACATGTTTCGAAACAATTGCTCAAACACAAGTCTGAGCAATTATGTTAGAACACAAGCTGTCAAATTTAACTTTTTCGTAGAAAATAAAGGCGGGAAACAAGAAATAATAAGTTTATTACAAAAAAAAAATCAAGCAGAAGCACAAAATATATGCTCTGTTGCAGAAGTATTAAAAATTTAAAACGTAAAACGTGCACTTTGTATGCATACGACAACTTAAATTTTGAGTTTTAACATTATACATCTAGCCACCCCTTAAAATAAGTTTGAATACAAACTTATTTGTGATGTCATTCTGCCGACGTTATTTCTTATGTTCAGAAATAAAAATTGCTCGTCTATTCGTACTGTTACAAAACTAAAATACTTTTAAGCGCTAATAGCAGCATCTTTTAACTGAGGCTTCTTAAATTGTTTTTAATGACAATAACTGAAACTATGTTAAAAACAATATAGAAAACTTTTCATAATTGGGATTAAAAAATTTATTTATTTTTTTTTCAAATTAAAAACGGAAGTCACTGGAAAGTACCACATAATTCTCTGCATAATTATTGATTGAAAGTAGTATGCAATAAGCATTTGTTAAAGCTTACACAAATATTTAATCATACTATAGGGTTGTTAAATTTTAAAGGCCCATTTCGGAATTTTCATAAGGCTGTTAATTTGTAACTGCAAAGTAAATCAAAATGTTCACGTCTACAACAAAATGTAGGTAAATTTGTATTCAACGCACAAGAGTGGTGAAATTTTAAGGACCGATTTGAAGCATGAGTTTGTCAATAGCAGTCAGTTGTTTTGGACAACGAATAGCCAACACCCAATTTTTTTATATCATATTGACGTGCTGTCAATGTTGACATCTGGAATAAAGGTGAATATTACAAAAACAAAAACTTTTAAGTTTAAAATTTTTTAAACGCACTAATAATCGCAAATTAATATTTTACTTATTAAGTAAAATATTTTTTTATTAAAAATACATTGAAATTAGTGCGTTTAAAAAATTTTAAACTTAAATTGTAACAATTCCCATAAAAAACACTAATTATTAACTTGACTGCACCCGGTCAGAAAAATACTTGTGTGGCAACACTCTATTGTTAAATAGCTGTTGTTATTTACATTTATTTTCTTTTACATACTCTTACGACTACAATTTAAAGCTGAAAAAAAGTCAGCCAATGTAGCAATGGTAAAGTAAGAAAATAAAAAACATGTTGATTATTGAGTTCTTGTTTCAACTTTGTTATTTGTTATTGAGCTTCTCATTTGTTTAAATGAAAGTTTATAATATAATAACTCTAGTTGTTCTAAGAAGCTTTGGGTAAAGGTTCCCTGATGATCTGCATTAGCAACAGTGAAATGCGCATAGGATCCAGCTAAACCCCTCAATAATCAATTTCAATGTATTTTTAATAAAAAAATATTTTACTTAATAAGTAAAATATTAATTTGGGATTAATAGTGCGTTTAAAAAATGTTAAACTTAAATTGTAACAATTCCCATAAAAAACACTAATTAAAAACTTTTAAGTTAAGAGTACTTAAGAAAAGAGTGACGCTTTTAATGCATTCTTTATGTGTAAATCATTTTTCAGTAATTGATCTAAGCCTTAGCTGCACCTACTATTGTATGTATGTGTGTATATTTTAATATATTCTTTGACTCCTGGTTTTTTTATTATTTGTCCTTACTTATTTTTATTAAATTAATCAAGATTTTGTTTTAATTAATATGTTAATAAATTCTGTTATTACATTTCAAATACTTTGTTTATTTTGAAGCAAAAATTTTAAATTATATTTTTAGCTTTTATACTCTAAACTTTCCTTTTTAAGTAGCTTAATGTATTAAAATTAAAAAAAAATATAAATTTTCGTGCTTTTTTACCCTCTTTTTCGTACTTTATTGCGCCTTTTACCCTTTTTGCAACAGCTTAATGTGCCTTTGCTCTTCGTAGAGATACCAACACTGGTGCTGGGACATCTGTAATGCACTTTTACTTTTGCAAGTAAAAGTAAGTGATTTAAGGAAAGTGTGGTGTATTTGTTGTATTGTTAGCAAACGACGAACGACTGGACTAGTGTGAGAAAATTTATGAACTGTAACGCATTAAAAAAAGCCTTTGGGCTGCTTGTTTTTATTTTCCCCCAGATTAACATTGTTGTTCAATGTAAAGAAAAGTGTTTCAAAACCGGAAGCGCCCAAATACTTTTTTTTATCGAATACTAATACTATTAGGATGACGTATTGTATGCAATAAGTCAGTCAGTAAGTTCTAGATTAATCAGATTAATGGCACTTTCTTTTCTGAAAAAGTATGAAAAATTTCTATTTCTTTATTTTAAGTTTAAGTACTCGTATTTATTTATTAAATAAAATTATAAGAAACACATATAAAAAAGTGTTACATGACTGATTCTAAATTATTTTAAACTTTTCAGTGCTAATTTTTGAACTCGGGTAATTATTTTTTAAAAGTTTTATTTTAAATATCTTGGTGATAATTTCATATATTCATCACGGGCGTGGTCATACGTAATTTTAAAAATATTCATGTCCGCCCACTTTTCCAAATTCAACATTGCGTTGGTTTCAAAGCTCAAAATGTATGCCAAATTTCGTAAAAATCGGTCAATTAGAAGCACGTGAAATAAAATATTAAGCTTGATTAGGCATGGTACCGCCCACTTCTTTAAGCACAAAAATTTATAATTCTCAGAGACAAAACTACTTCTAATACTAAACTTTCATGGGTGTGTCCTCATCCTCTTTTTAAACGAAAGATTAAATACTTTTTAGATTTCAGGGTGTGTGTCAAGTTTCATAAAAATCGGTTGAGAAAAAGCACGTCAAATATAATATTAATATTTAATGGGCGTGTTCCACCTACTTTTTCAAATATAAGATTAAATACTTTTCATATTCTAGAATGTGTGTCAAGTGTCGCAAAAGTTGCTTAAGTAGAGACTCCAAAAATAAAATAATACATTTGAATGGGCGTGTCCCCGCCCACTTTTTAGAGTACAGGGTGTGTTACAAATTTCGTAAAAGTTTGTTAAGTAGAAGCATCTGAAATAAAATAATACATTTAAATGGGCGTGGCTCTGCCCACTTTTTTAAATGTAAGAATAAATACTTTTTAGTGTTCAGGGTTCATGCCAAGTTTCGTAAAAATCGGTTTAGTAGAGACTTCAGATATATAATGATACATTTAAATGGGCGTGGCCCCGTCCACTTTTTTAAACGCAAGATTTAACACTTTTAAGAGTTCAAGATGTGTGCCAAATTTCATAAGAAACGGTTAAGTAGAATCATCTGAAATATAATATTGCTTTTAAATGGGCGTATCTCCGCCCACTTTTTTAAATACAGATTGTGTATTTTTTTTAGAGCTCAGAGTGTGTGCCAATTTTCTTAAAAATAGCTGAAAGAGAAACTTAAAATATAATATTGCTATTTAACGGGCGTGGCTCATCCTTTTTTTTAATTTTGAGGTTGTGAAATTACGAAAGTACAATGGGTGTGCTAAAATTCGCAGCAATCAAATAAGGAAAAGATGATGAAATCAAAGAAAAAATACAGACGGTGTATCCCCGCCCACTTTTTTGAAAAACGGCCAAACGGAAGCTATACCCTCACAGAATCTTGAAATAAATAAAATTTTGCATGGAAATTTTCGAACGTGTGAACGATTGATATCAAAAAACTTCATACGAATGCGAAATATTTTGATAACTTATGAAGAGAATTATTCGTGAAGATTTTTCTGATGGAAAAAGTGGAAATATGTAAGTTTTTAATTTTATTGGAATTGATGATGATGATGACGAAATAAAAATCCATGTGAATGAAAAATTTGATTAAAAAATTTTCACACGTAGAATTCATGATAAGACTGAATAAGACTTGCAAGATTTTTTTCATATGGTTTATATGTATAAATATTTTTGTTGCCATTTAACACTAAAAGAAACTGAAAATATAAATTATGTTTATGTTATGTTTGTTATGTTTTAACCTTAACACTATAATTTTCATTTCTTTCTTTATTCTCGCTTATATAAAAGAAAATCTAGTTTTTCAAATCCAACAATTTAAGCTATAAGTTCTTTTTAAAATTGTTATTCTTATACATAAAGCCCAAGGCCCCTTTCTTTCATATCCTTGCATACCTGTTTATAATTGTAGTTCCGTTTTCCGTTTCCTGTTCAGTTGGCTGCATAATACGAGTACAAAATGTTGCAGCATAGCACCAAAAATTTTCTGCAACAAATTTCTATTTTAAAAGTAGTTTTTCCTGTACATAGAGGAAATGTTTCTAATGTTGCAGTAGGTTTTGCGTACAAGTATCTAAAGTACTTTATAAATATGTATTTCTATGGCTAATTGAAAGTTAAACTGAAATTAAAAAAAGGAGAAGAAAAAAAAACAGCACAACAATTACAAAAATTACTCGTTTATGTACTCAGTATCCGCATCTGGTTGTTAAGGGGCACAAGAATTAAGCACTAACTCTCGCACACAACACACACACACACACAGACAAAAGTATGAAAATTGTAGCAGCAAAGCAGTCTGTGAAAAAGTTTGCTTGCTATTTTCTATTTTCATTTTAAAGCTTATATGTACAAAAAAATTTTAATTCTATTAAATTTTACACACCCTGAAGCTAATAGGTCAAGAATTTGCTATCACAACATTTTAGTTTAAACTTCAGGTAAAAGAGAAAATGTAAATAAAATAATTTTTATAATAACAAGAAATACAAAAATTTTTATTTCTCATACAAAAAAAGAAAGTTTCAAATTATAATATAATTATGCGAAAATGCCTCAGAATTATATTTAAACGAAATTTTTATGCAGTTGTGCCAACAGTGTGCGTGTTTGTGTGTGTGTCTATGTGTGTGTGTGTGTGTGTGTGTGTGTGTGTGTGTGTGTGTGTGTGTGTGTGTAATTGTGTGAGTATCAGTGAGAATGCATTTAAACTAGGTTGAGTGTACTAGTGTTTATTTTATTATCTGATTTGAAATAAAATTCCAATTTTTACTGTTTTTAGTTTCAATAAAGCTATTCACGCCAATAATTGCACTATATTGCAAATGTAACATCAACCACATAGATCTTTGGCAATAAGAAAAAAGTGCTTAAGTCATATTTGACTGTTTTGCAGGAGAGCAATTTTAAGCGTTCAAGTCGATTTTCAGAAATTTATTTCTTTTACAGTTAAATTGGGAAATTCTGTGTTGACCTTTATTTTTTTTTTTAAGCAAAGATCGTTCTACACACTACAAATAATATAGGGTGTTTTTTTTCAGGGGTATAGAACTTCGAATTGAAATAAAACACAAGAAGATCGTTTTAATGTCCATCAATTTGGCTTTATTGGAAGGATAATTTTATGCCATTAATGTTTAAATATGATTTCGGGCATGTGGCCGCCGCGGCTGGCTCGAATAAAGCCAATTCTACAGGTCCAATTTTCAACCACTTTTTCGAGCATATGGGGCCGTATGTTGGCAATAACGCCACGAATGTTGGCTTCCAAGTCCCCTAACGTTTCTGGTTTGTTGGCGTAGACGAGCGACTTCACATATCCCCAAAGAAAATAATCCAATGGTGTCAAATCACACGATCTTGATGACCAATTGACAGGTCCATTCCGCGAAATTATGCGCTCATCGAATGTTTCCTTCAATAAATCGATTGTGACGTGCGCTGTGTGGCATGTAGCGCCGTCTTGTTGGAACCACAACTCATCCACATTCATGCCATCAAATTCGGGAACAAAATAGTCGGTCAGTCGGCTCCAATTGCTGTGCACGGTGGCGAATCGATTCATTCGGGTCCTCTTCAACACTTTGCTCTACAGCGGCAATTGTTTCTTCGGTGCGCACTGTTCGACGTCTCTGCGGATGCGTATTATCACATAGAGTAAACGTAGTGCGAAAACGATCCATGGTTAACCGAATTAATTACTCTGATGGACGATTATGTCGACCATAAAATGGACGGAGCTTGCGGTAAACTTCGCGAACTGAACCATTATTTTCGAAATAAATTTGCACGATTTGCAAGCGTTGTTCTTTTGTCAACCTGTTCATGATGAAATGGCAAACCAAACTAAATATTAATCACTTGACAGCTGATAAAATGGCCGCCAGTTAAAAAAGTGATGCCAACTTAAAGTTCTATACCTCAATAAAAAACACCCTTTACATTTAAGTTGAAATATACCAAAGTATAACCTAAATTAAGCTATTATTCCAAATGATATCAAAAGTCTAAAAAAGATAAGTCGCAAGTCATAGTGTTATAACTTCTTGAAAAATTGCATAAATTAATTGAGATTTTGACCAGGCGTAGTTTCAAATATGCAGATTACTGAGGTACCATTAACTCAAAATCAGCTTATCTCGACTTAAACACTTTTTCTTTTTTGACACAGAAATATTAAAGAACTACGCCGAGAATAAAAAATGCCGAATATTTCACTAAAAGTTGCCAACGTTTAAGAATTTTCACATTTTTTAAAAGGTTTAAAATTGTTTTTTTTTTAATAAAATATTTTTCTTATCAAATTTTGTGATTTTTTTTTTTTGAAGTTTCCGATCTAGTTTAAATTAAAAAAAAAGAAGAAAGGTGTCTTAGTACACCCACTTAGAGCTATGCTGCTTAGCTATATAAAACAAACTTACGTACCTTTTCACAATGTAAGGTTAAAAGATAACAGAGACTTTAACGGCAAGTTTTGTATGAAGATCTTTCAGTTAAAGTTCACGTTAACTCTTAACCACACATTGTGAAAAGGGATGTTAATGTGTTATATTACAATGCAATAAAATAATATTATATGATGATGTCAAATTCACCCCAAATATTTGAAAACGTTTCCATTTAGTTTCCTTTATTGTCTGTTCTAACTGCGTACGGTTAAATTAATGTGTTGTTTATGCTCATGTGCAAAAATAAAGCAAACACAAATTGAGCAATCATTCTAATTGTTTTCGTTTAGCTTTTGTTTTACTCACTTTACACAACGAAACAAAACAAATGCAAATATGTTGTTTCGTTTATTTTCGTTAAGTAGAAAGAAATCAAAACAAAAATAAATTTATAACTGTAATAGTGTCATTATTTTTGTTAGGAAATTCATTTTCCTACCTCCTGAGTTGGCATAAAGAGCATAGCTCTAAAAAATTAATCAGCTGTGTCAATATCAGCTGTAATGTCCCTACTAGTGAGCAGTTGAAAATGGAATAAAATCGGAGTTCCCAGCGCTCGTATGCTGGCGTATGCACCGGCTAGGGTTCGCCGTCTTGGGTGGAGTTCTCGCCATTCAACCTGGTAACGACTGCTATTTACAACACACAAAAAAAAATCATACCAGCTACACTGAAAGGAAAATCATTCATTCAGAGAATGAAATAGTTTTATTAAATGTTCCGCATTATATTAATGAAACTTTTCATTAATACAATGAACAATTACATTGTATGCATGAAATCTTTCAATATCTGCTGTTCATGTGTTCTTCATAGTTCATTGTATTAATGAAAATCGTTACATTATTTAAATGAATTTTCTTTTTAGCAAATTTGGGGCGAATATAAGTAAGTTCCACAAATTTTATCTTCTTACTGTATACAGTTTGTAAAACACAAATAGATCAAAAGTTATTTTGTTAAAAAATATTTTATATTTCTTATTTTTCTAATCCATTTTTATTTCAAAGCAGTATGGTCGTCATAAATGCAATGAAATCATTTCAGTTATACAATGTAATATTCTTCATTGTATAGCAGATGTCTCTCTTTCTCTCTCTCTCTTTCTCTTTTTTTTTATCCATTCACGTCCCTCGCCTCTATACAAACACAAGAAGGTTGTGTCAAACATCTTATAAAGATGCTTGTTTTGTTAAGATTTTTGTTTGATTCTTTTAAACTTATGTTTGTGTATTGTGATTCTCAATAACATATTAACAGTTTTACTATAAACATATAGGTTTTTCGGCTTATTTAAAACATTATTTGGGTTGAACTCTACTGATGAGTTCCTTAAATTTTAAATGTTTTAAATTAAATATTAATAAACAAATTCTATATATCTTTTATTAAGTAGGTGGTTTGGAAGAGATTATATTTCATTATATTTATGAAATTTTCTTTATATTAATGAATACACTTCATTTATAGTATGTAAAAACTTCATTAAATCAATGAAACGAGTACATTATATTCATGAAAAAGTTTCATTGAAATAATGAAATAGTTTCATTCTGTATATGACATAGCCGCCAAAATTAAGTTCATAAATACAATGAATCATTCTTCATTGATCCAATGAAGGGCTTCATTAGCTGACTTTTAATGGAACATTTCATTAATACAATGAAGAATTTCATTGTCTGAATGAAGGTTTTCCTTTCAGTGTATACAACTAAAGAAAAAGAAATTATGAGGCCCGAAGCAAGTCAAAGATATCTCCCTGATCCACATACACACGCATGACTCTCCTGGCTGATGTTGCGCCAGGGTTCACAACTTTTCTTTCCCCTACTTACTTACCACATCTCGTAAATTTTTAAACTTTCATATTAATGAATACCTGCTCAGGTGATTATTTTTGTCGCTTATACTTTTGACATCAAGGCGAATATAAATTTGGTAATCTCAATTTTTTAAATTATTTTTTTTTTAAGAGAAGGAACATTCAGGCAATTATTGCCTACTACTATTACTAGGTGCTACCTTCTTTGGGGATAGATAGATAGTGTTGCAGCACCTCTGGTGTCAATGAGCTGTATTACATTTTCGAAGCTGTGCTTAGTAGCCATTTTATTGGTTATTTTATTTTGCTTATGATTCTGCCACACAATACCGACGAAAGCGGGTGCTCTAATGTTACATGAGGATTAGGATCTCCTAAAGCTGGTGTAGTTCAGTGACCAGTGACTACGCCTTCATCACTTGAACTTTTATAAAGGGTGTTTTTTATTGAGGTATAGAACTTTAAGTTGGCATCACTTTTTTAACTGGCGGCCATTTTGTCAGCTGTCAAGTGATTAATATTTAGTTTGGTTTGCCATTTCATCATGAACAGGTTGACAAAAGAACAACGCTTGCAAATCGTGCAAATTTATTTCGAAAATAATGGTTCAGTTCGCGAAGTTTACCGCAAGCTCCGTCCATTTTATGGTCGACATAATCGTCCATCGCATAATTTCGCGGAATGGACCTGTCAATTGGCCACCAAGATCGTGTGATTTGACACCATTGGATTATTTTCTTTGGGGATATGTGAAGTCGCTCGTCTACGCCAACAAACCAGAAACTTTAGGGGACTTGGAAGCCAACATTCGTGGCGTTATTGCCAACATACGGCCCCATATGCTCGAAAAAGTGGTTGAAAATTGGACCTGTAGAATTGGCTTTATTCGAGCCAGCCGCGGCGGCCACATGCCCGAAATCATATTTAAACATTAATGGCATAAAATTATCCTTCCAATAAAGCCAAATTGATGGACATTAAAACGATTTTCTTGTGTTTTATTTCAATTCGAAGTTTTATACCTCTAAAAAAACACCCTATACAACAACTGTTACAAAGGGACACTAATGCGCGTCAGAAAAATGCGTGGAATTGTTATTTAATGGCTGTCGGAGACCAGTCCCAAACCCAGGACCTTCGGTTTTGTTTTCAACGTATTAACTACTTCATATGTTAGATTACAAAACACATTTTCAGTAAAATGTTGACATGTTTTGACATAAAATGTTGAAATTTTTCGAAGCAGATTAAGCTGAGAACACCTTATATACATATGCTTTGAATTAAATGAAGAATAAATGAATCAAAATATTAAGATCTTCATGTGAGTACTTTAAAGTTATTTACTATTTCAATGCTTAATCGGTTACAGTCGTGACAGTAAAATAAAATATGTAATATGATATGAGATTAAGCTTTATGGCGACACATGAAAGTTTCCGCCGGGTTTTAAGTAAAAAAAAAATAATTTATGTGTAACGAAAATCGAAAAAATTCAAAATTTTCAACAACGAGGCTTTTGGAGTAATTGCATAGATTTTCATTAAGTTTGCCGCATCCCATCAACTTTTAAAGCTTTTAAAAATCAGTAACTATGCAAAATCGATTTCACGAATTCTTTTGAAGTTATTAGAAAAGTGAACAATTTCCAGAAATTTTTCGTGAACGATATCCCTGGAATGAATCAGCCTATTTAAATCAAATTGGCTGCAATCGACGTTTGTGTTTGAGCTTAAAGCCCGGTACGGAGTTTATTCCAAATTTCAGGTTCTCATACAAACTGTATGTAAAAAAAAATACGGAAATTCAGGTAGGTAAATTTCATAAAGGAATTTCCATTTGCCAGTACGGAGTTTCAAAAGAAAAATCACGGAATTTTTGAAATTTATTGCCTATTTTAGGGATGTTATAAATGTAAATGTAGACTTTTTTCTGTCAACTGAAATAAAAATTAACTAGCGGTCTCCACTAGCCATGAACTTGGTATGGGCATCATGTCGGACATCGCAAATGGCTAATGGAGGACGCTCATGTCGAACTTTCGTCCATGCTCTGACATCAATGCCCGAGCATATGTCTAAGCAACAATGTTCGCCATGAGATTTGACGTCCGCAACCATTTGCAATAGAAAGAAAAGAGACAGAAGAAAATTGGTAAATATTCCATTTCTGTTGCACTACGGCAAAATAATTTGATATGCCTGAACATGGACATCGCACGTGTTCACCACAACAAGAAAGTTGATGAATTTTTCACAGTTGCTCTGACGGCGTCATGTCCATGTCATGTCCAAGTCTATGCTAGTGGAGACGTAGGGTAATGTTCAAACAATTGTTTGCTCACGGAATTTTTGACATTTCTAATTTTCATCAATTTGTGAATAATTTTTACCCCCATATTTATAAAAAAATAAAAGGAATTTGAAATTCATTTTAGGAAAATTTTGTATGGAAAATTTGAAATAAAATACATTTCAAATTCGTTTAAAATTTTATGAACATGTTAGTGTTTTTGTGTGTTTTAAATTGAAAAATAAATGAATTTGTGTGTATGCAAACATAATCCTCCACAAAAGCCTACACAATTATTTTTCCGTGTAGAAATAAATGTACATTTACAAACGTGAAATTCTGAAAGAACTCCGTACCGGGCTTAAGAGCTGATTATGCTTCAAAGGAATTTTCATTAGTATTTAGGTGTTACGCTTGTTTAGAGAAATTTTTACCCAATTGTGACCGTGCGGTAATCCTAAAATAATTTTTGCTTGTCTTAAAACTATTAAGACAACAACCATTGGATTTTTAAGTAACTTCTTCTATCATGTGATTTAATGCCAGTGAAACATATGCTTTTCTTACATCAATCCTCATGTACATATGCAATGTGTATACATACTTATCGTGCCATAAATGCCAAAATAGATTAAGCGACATAGTTTTGGAACTTAATTTTTTGAACAAAATCGATTATTTGCTATCGTAAATAGTTGATTTTCATAAAAAAACGAAGTAAAAAAAATTTGTTGCTTAAGCTATTTTAGCGCTTATGGTTCAATATATTGACATGTTGCAAATGTCAGAAAGGGTTATCTTTTTGTTGTGGTCACTGTTGCTACACTAACAAAATTGTTCGCCTCGTTGTGGCTTTTTTTCTTCCAAAAAGCAAGCGCCAACTAGTGCAGTTGAATGAAACTAATTTGTCTAAACTGTTTTATGGACGAAATGGGTAAAACAAAAGTGGCGCTTAACAAGTGGACACTACAGATGTAGACGTGCCTGTAGAGCATTATCACCATGACGACAATAAAGTGGCACAACAAAACAATTACAACAACAATTGCAAATACATACTAACTTAACTCTCTCACATACGCTCCCATGAAAGCCACTTTTCATACACTTTAGTGTAACATATAAACGAACGAACTAAACTTGTGGGATGCGAATGTGTGTGTGTGGGATTCTATAGTATACAAACACTATGTAGTACATTAAGTTTATTTTTATTTTTTGTAAGTGATAGGTGTTTGAAAAGCAAAGGTCGGCTTAAAAGTTATTTCACAAATAAATCAAAATTATTAAGGGAAATATTTAGTTATAACAAGTAGTAGTGAGTGTGACCAGTATTTTCATCTTCTCGGCCGAATAAAAAACATTACTCTGTTGTTTATTCTCAAAGCAGATGGTTATCGAGAGTAATATATGTACAATCATGCTCTTACAAGGTTCGAGCGCTGTGTGTTGATTTCAGATGTGAACAATAATCAAATGTAAATAAAACTAAAGTGAAACAGCTAGTTTTTCCGTTGAACTATGTGTTGTCAGAATATTTACAACTTACTTTGGTGTTATTTGTTCATTAATAATTATCACATGTAATTTGGCTTACAAAGTGATACGAACTTGAGCCTGATCAAATCATAAATATTAAAATTAAAGTGCTTATCAGGTATCATCAAATTTTTCTTTATTAGTTTGAAAGCCTTAAAGAAGCTTTACGAAATATAACATTGTGTAAATGTCTGCCGTGACTTCGTTGGGTGGTGAGCATCCGAAATGTCCGGTTCACATAATTTCCACGTTATATGACGTGACCAGGCTCTCAAATCGCTTGTTGAAAAAGGCAAATATTGCATGAGCTGTGTCAAACGTAGCGCCCTACTATTCAAATTACACGGCATTATTGGTGTCCATGTCATCTCATGCTGGACAAAAAAAGTTTATATCCTTCGACCTACAGCTCTTAAGACCGTGTTAAATGAGCGAAGCATGCCACACGTTGCCCTATCTTGCTAAGAATATATTGCTGTTTTGATGCAATAATGTTAACCAAATCAACTGACGTAGTTTCAACCATGTGATCGCTATCCATATCATTTTATGCATATCTAAAAGTAAACTGCAGAAATTAGAAATTTTTAGGGATTAGCTTAATTTGACGGCCTGGTCCACTATATCGTTAAGAACTTTTTTTTATCGCATACTCATTAAGGTATTTTAAAAACAAAAACAAAATAAAGAAGTTGGTTTTTGTTTTCAATATAAGTAGAAGATAGAAAGTTTCTATGTCTACATAGTAGGGCCAGGCCGTAAGTGTAACGGGTTGTCCAACGATGTCACAAGAAATTGTTCGATTGACAACTTATATTATAAACAACAATAGCATTAGAAAATTTGTTGTTGTTTTCAATGTAAGAATAAGATTTGAATCCCACTTCCTTCAGCAAAAAATTTTAATATTTTCCTAAAAATATGCAATGTTTTTATATTGAATATCTTCAAATAATTTTTCAATAGTCTGGCTAATCTCAACAGTGTTACCGTTGTGATGCTAAAGTATCCATTTTTAGGTTTCCGTATATCAAATGTGAAACGAAGCCTTATTGTTTTCGTACGCTGTTCGTCTGTCCGTCACTTGCTATTTTCTCAAGAACCGTAAAAGCTACGGACCTGAAATTCCGACAGGGTATGAAGAACTTTAGCCGCTACAACCACAAATGCATAAGAGTTAAGAATTAAAGGGTGTCCCCAAACGAACAACGAAAAATGTTAGAACACCATGCAATATACATACAATTGTATATAGACACTTGAAATTTGCAAAGTTAGTGTATTTTTGTACAGACTACAGCAATTAACACTAAAATTTAAAAATTTAAATTAAAGGGTGTTCTATCAGTTAATGTAATTTTGACAACTTGCTGTATCTTGGACACCGTAAAAGGCAAACTCTTGAAATTTTCAAAAACGGTAAAACTAAATAATCCCAAAATTATAAAATCGCCAAACCGAAAAAAATCACAAAAAGCCGAATTAAATCGCTAAATTTTTTTTAAACTAAAATAAATTGCCAAAAACGAAGAAATCGCCAAAATGAAAAAAAAACACCAAAAAGCGAAAAAAATCGCCAAAACAAGAATAAAAGCCAAAACTAAAAAAGGAAAAAGAACGCTAAAACTAAAAAAAAACTTAAAACCGAAAAAATCCCAAAAAATAAAAAAATCCCAAAACTTTATAATATATAGACTAAAGTTCATATTAGTCTCCTTCATAAGATATCTTATAAGAACTTTTAAGACATGAAGGATTTTTCAAATGCTTTCCTACAGCGAAATCTTATAAAACAAACGTTAACAACAATGTTTGCAAGAAATTTATTTGAGTATTGTAGGTATAAGAGTAGAGAAGAAAACACTTCGTGACGGAAGAATTTGTGATACTTGCTTCTTTCTACGCATGAGCGCGTGTACAAACGTCATGCATGTATGTGTGTATGATCTTTTATTTTTCTGCGCACATGCAAAGGCACACACATGCATTAACATTAGTTGTATGCGGCTAATCACATAATAGCTTACCACCCTCTAGTCAGCCTAGAACCATATGCCTCTATGTCAATACTCTTTCTCCAGCGGCAATTGCACTAGTTAAAATGTCGACAACTTTCCTTTTATGCGCGAGTAGAGATACGTTAGAGACGACAGTTCTAGTGTATTTCTGGTGATATTGTCAATGAACGCGTCAATAGTTTGTTTTTTTTTTTTATTATGTTGTGCAATAACATTAAATAAATATTTCTAGATGAGGGTCACTAAAATTTACGAGTGAATCTTCGGTTCAAATATCTCCATGTGGTCGTAAAAGAACTACCTTCTCAATAGTGCTAAGTCTACTGATAGATTTTAAATGACAACCCTATGTTATTTGTCAATAGGCATTTGCATTGGCTGGGGTACACCTATTCAGTAGTACTATTGACAGTGTCACTAGAAAATCACTATAAGTTTACTATTGACAACGAGAGATGATATATCGATATTGTTGACTAGAGCCCCTAAAATTTACTAGTGAATCTTTGGTGCCAATGTCTCCATGTGGTCCCGAAAGAACTACTAAGTCAGTAGTGCTATAGTCTAGTGGTGGATTTTCAATGACAAGCTAATGTTAAATGTCAATAGATGATACCATTGGCTGGGGTACACCTGGTCAGTAGTGCTACTGACGACGTCACTAGTAAATCACCGCAATTTCACTATTCGCACTTTCTGCAGGGCATCTACATATTACACACACACTCAAACGTACAATATGAAAAATAACAGGCATACACTAATCAACAGTACTTCTTTTGAGTGTTTGTTACAAACTAGCTGTCTTGGCGACATCGCTTGTTAACACTGATATACACGTACACCAATACATCCATCGTGCTTCGCTTTTAGTACGACAGCATTTATTATTGGTTTAGTATAATACATGCGACGTGAATAGATTTAAAAATCATGACGTTTTTACATTTCAAGACTGTTTACGCAGTTCTCTAGTTCATATAGTATTAAATTTCTAGTTCCTGAACTTATTCCCCTTTTTGACGCCCTTGCAATTTTGATGACTTTATTTTTAAATCAACATTTTGCATAACTTTCAACGAATTCGTGCTATTTTTGGTCCTTTTTGCAATTGTTACTATTAAAAAATATTTTTCGAGCACACTTTGAAGCAAATTGTTTATCTAAAATGAAAAAATAAGATAAATACAGGAAGGTTGTCAGTAACACATAGTAAAATTTAAAAAAATTTGACGTACATATTCTGAAAATTATGAATAAATTAAGTGAACATTTTCAAAGTGAATTATCGAATATAATATACACATTCATAGCGTTACCTTAATATGGAAAGGCCCTTAACTCTTTTAGTTTCGTGAAAAAAAAATTATTAGAAACCTGTAGAAAGATTTTATATGTATAAAGTGTTCTTTATATAAAAAAAATAGAAAATATAGACTTTGAAAAAATTGTATAATGCGAGATATTAACATTAAATTTCGTTTATTTAAAACAAATCAGTGGCTAGTAAGTATTAAAAATCACAGGAATGCGGGAGCGATCTCTGATTGAAACACAGGTCAAAAAAAGTTATTCAAGACATTAATATGACATTCATTTTAAGTTTACGAAAAAAGAAATCTGTTATTATGCCAAATTTTTAGTGTAAAAAGTGTCACAAAAATTTCTGGAAAGTCATTCATAGTGTATACAGAATTCGTTCAGATATATTGTAAAGGTCATATAAGTTTCCTCAGATCAAAAAGTATGATATCTCATCAGGCGCACACATAATTTTTGATAAGTTTTCTGAGCTTCTACTTTATACGCGGATTTGGTAAACGAAAGTTTCGGTGGATAAGAAGAACGTTTACTTGTACCTGTATAAATATTTGTATATATTTTCGATTTTTCGATCAACTTTTTTAATTTCGATTTTTGAAATCGATTAATCGGGTATGAAAATCGACTTTAAAATCGATTTTAAAATCGTTTAAGACAAATTGGCTAATTTATAAACAAAATAGTCTTTGTTCATAAAAATTCAAGTAAAGATTATTATTAACAAGAAAAGAAAGTTAACATATTTATGTACATTAAAAAAAAAGACACAAAATTAGATCCTGTTCATCTAAATGCGAACGATAGATTCGATCGAAAATTGATATTAGAAACAAAAACAAAAAACTTAAATTTGTTTTTATTTCCAATATAAATATTCGATCGAAGCTATCGTTCGCATTTAGATGAACAGGCCCTTAATTTAGCGAAACACATTAAATTCATTAAGGTACATAATATGTATATGCATATTCAATATTAAAGGCCGTATTCAGAAAAAAATAACTTAGGTTTACTAGACGTTTAACAAACAAATTTCCATAGAAAATTTGTTTCGTAAACCTTTTGTAAACCTAAATTATTTTTTCTGGATACGGCAGTAAAGCGGTGTGTTTAATTAAAATTATACGTAAACTTGCTTTATTTTAGCAATTTTTTATATTATATAAAATAAATTTCAAAACATTACGAATTATTATATGTAGTTAGTGTCAGAAATTATTACTAAGAATTATTAGTTTTAATGTTTCATACTAATCACCTTTACTTGTTCTTGATAACATCACGTCAGGCAATGTCAAAATAAGACTTAAATACTATTTTTTTCTCAATAATTGTTTATTTTTAACCTATTCTTGCTATTTTCCAGCCTTTAGAGAAAGTAAGTGTTCTATTTTGGATATTGTTTTAACATTGATGTCGAAAAAAAAGTTACGGAATAAAGATGAATAATATTAGTTATCAAACCAATCTTCTTCACTCAGATTAATACTTAAAAAAATTGCGAAAATTTGACATAATAAAAAAATCGATTTTTATGGCCCAATAATCGATTTCAGCATAAAATCGTAGATGTAAGATCGATTACAAAAAATCGAGATTTTTTTATCATAAAATCGAGATTTTTTTTTATCATAAAATCAATTTCGATTGGAATCGAAATCGATTTACCAATCCCTACTTTGGCAGGCACTATGTTCATTTGTTCAATTTTGTGCAAAATTTAGTCTTTGGCTTTTGCTTCAGCTTCACCTTCAGCTGTCTTTGAGCTTATTTTTTAATCTCAGCATTCAGTCCGACATCAAAAAAATTAAATTCTTTTATTTAAGGAAATATGTAATTATTAATTTGTATCAGCTTCCGTCTTATAACGAAAACTTCCTGGATGCAGGTTTACAAGTGTAAAATCATTTTCTGAACTAACCTCCGAATAAATAGTACTGAATTGTTCGTTTAAAATTTGGACATCACTTCATTTTCTAAAAAGGGTGCTAGATTATTCGGCCTTTCAAAAAAAAAAAAAAAAAAAAAAAAAAAAATATTCACTAGCAGGCACAAATTTATAAGGGAGTACTCAAGAACTTAAAGGTACATACGAGTACATAATTGCTTGATTTACAGTTTGGCAACATACTATTCTTGCGAGAAAAATGAATTGTTGTTGTGGTTGTTTTTAGGGTTCCGTACACCAAATGTGAAAAGGAACCCATTGTTTTCGCTACGCTGTCCGTCTGTCCGTCTGTCCGTCACACGGTATTTTCTCAGGAACCTTAAGAGCTACGGACCTGAAATTTGGACAGAGTATGTAGAACCTTGGCCGCTACAACAACAAATACATGAGAATTAAAAATTAAAGAGTGTTCCAAAACGAGCAACGAAAAATGTTAAAATCCCATGTAATATACATACAATTGTATGAACATATGTATATTGAAACTTGAAATTTGTAAAATTAGTGTATTTTTATACAGACTCCAACAATTAACACTAAAATTTAAAAAATTTAAATTAAAGGGTGGTCCATCAGTTAATGCAATTTTGACTATGTAATTTTGACTACTTGCTATATCTTGGAAACCGTAAAAGGCAAACCCTTGAAATTTTCAAAAACGGTAAAACTACAAACACCGAAAAGTATAAAATCGCCAAACCAAAAAAAAAAAAAAAAAAAAAAAATCGCCAAAAATTAATAAAAAATCGCCAAAATTAAAAAAAAAAATTCTAACACTAAAATAAATTGCCAAATTCGAAAAAATCGCCAAAATGAATAAAATCGCCAAAATTAAAAAAAACGCCAAAAATTAAAAAAACGCGAAAATGTCACCAAAACTAGAAAAAAATGTTATAAAAAAAATCGCAAAAATGAAAAAATCGCCAATAATAAAAAAAAATCGCCAAAATGAAAAAACGCAAAAAACCGAAAAAATCGCCAAAACGAGAAAATAAAGTGTAAAAACTAAAAAAAGTGCCGAAACTTAAAAAAGTCGCCAAAACCGAAAAAACGCAAAAAACGCCAAAACAAAAAAACCGAAAAAACGCCAAAAACGTAAAAAATGCCAAAACTATATATTATATAAGATGAAGTTTGTATTAAATTACATATCTAGTGTTCGTACGGAACCCTTCGTGCGCGAGTCAGTGTCGCACTTTACTGAATTTTTTATTTACATTTATTTTCTTTAAAATACTTTTTACAACTACAATTCGAGCTGAAAAAAGTCAGCCAATGTAGTATTGGTAAAGTTAAAAAATAAAAAACATGTTGATTATTGAGTTTTTGTTTCAACTATGATCTAAGTTGAACTTCTCATTTGTTCAAATGGAACTTTAGTAAAACATCTCTAATTTTTAGATATTCTTGGGTAGAAGTTGCCTGATGATCTAGCAAACCACTCAATAACAAAAATTTATATAAATAAAAAAATTCCCATAAAGCTTAATGTATCCAAATTTTAAATGAACTGTTTTTCAAACTAGACTGTATTAGTAGATATGTTTAGCGGTTGGTCTTCGAGTTAGTTTCCATCTCTAATACACTAACTAAAGCCTGCACTCACACCTTCTCATACACAAATCAACACACACACACACACACACACACACACACACACACACACACACACACACACACACACACACACACACACACACACACACACTAACTCAATACATATAAAATATACTAAGTGCCGTTTCTTTTGCTCTTCGCTCATGAATTTTTATTAATGAAATTTTTCTACAAAAGTTTATTGTTGGGGTTTCGTTGTACAATATTATAGTTGTAGTTGTTTTACGTGCACAAAAGGTACACAAACTGGAATTTATAAGTACATGCGTTAGTAAAACATTCTCAAAAAGAAAACGTTAAAAAAACTTTGTAAACGAAAAATAATAGAAAAAATATTTATATGTAATTCTAATTTCAACCAGCGTATATATTTGATTGTTAAGTAAAACCTGGAAAAGTGAAAAAAAAATAGTTTAATGAAGCTCAATTAAGTTTCTATTAAATCTACAAATAATATGAAGACAATTTTTTTTAAATAAATAACAAAACAAAAGTTATGGAAAAAGTTATAAATTAAAAAAAAAAAGTTTAATTTATTTAATTTTTGCCAGAAATTGGTAGTGAAATGCCAACGAAAGAAATAAAAAAATATATTTGTTTTCATATATGCAAATTAGTGAAAAGAGAGCTAATAAAACTAATCACATAAAAAATTTATTAATAATGAAGTAAAACAAAATTTTTACTGGATTTCTTGAACATGAAGTATTAGAACTAATGAGTTTGCAAGTAAATTGAAAAAGGAAATGATAGCGTTAATATGGTTAAAAGAAAAGTGAAAATTTGGCAAAAGCTGATAAACTAAAAAAAAACAAAATAATTTACGGTCTTATTTATAAAAATTATGAAGGCCTTATAAAGGGATTTTAAGGCATTTTTCCGTACACAATTGTGCTTATTAAGGCTTAATAAAGTATTAGAAATTAGAAAGAAATATTTTATATGCTATCAAGCTTTCATTAAGAAAAATATTTTCTTCAGTTAAAAGTAACTTTGGAGTAGATACAAATAAGTGTGCTTTTTTAAAGAAGGCTTAGAATGAAGGCTTTCACATTTATGTTTTTGTGAGGATCTGATTACTTTTTGAAAATTTTTCTATAATAACAATTTTTAAACTTAATATTTCTAGTGTGTTGTGTTAATATTCATGACCACTGTGCCAGTTGATAATAGCATAGTTACATAAAATGATGGGTTAGAGCGTGATGGGTGTTGAATTGTAGACCGTTTAAATGCACTATTGTGTCAGAGTCGTCGGGAAAGAAACATGTAAAATACAGCATAAATTTTACTGGGCGTGACCCCGCCTATTTTCTCAATATATTTACACATTAAAGTCTGATTAGCCGAAGTACATAAATCAAAAGGATATGCCCAATGTGAATGCAAAGTTTCAATAAGGTAGCTGGTGCTTTAATTTTTGGATTTTCCGATTGAGTAAATCAATTGAGACTATTTGTCTACAAAACTTCAGCTCTCTACAGTATATTTTACGTAAAATTTTTATGGGACTCTTATATCTCCCAGTGCTTATTGTTCATTTAAAATTTCATAGCAAAAAGCTATTGAGAAATACATGAGTAATAGACTAAAACTGCTAAGCCGAAGTACATGAAAGAAAAAGCTAAGATTTATGGGTGTAGTCACAGCGACTTTTCAAAACAGGAAATTTTTACTTTGAATAAGTGGAATGTGTATGAAATGTTTCAATAAAATTTATCTTAATTTTGAGTTTAAAAGTGTTAGTTCCCGCCCCCTGATTGCAACTACTGTTTTTTAGATCTAGATTTATTTGTGCATCAAATTTCAGCGCTCTTGTACGATTTGGAGTTTTAACGGCGTGGCCCCGCATACCGGATAAAACTTTGGCCTTATTCATCTGAGTGTAGATGTGTATAAAATTTCTAGCGCGAATTATACTTTTAGATGTTATGAACATTACCCCTCCCATTATTTTAAGCTCACAATATTGTTGTGAGCAGCGCTTATAATTCATGCTAATTTTTTCTAAAATATGCTAGACCGAGGTAGATTAAACACAAGGCTAACATTTTATGGGAGTGATCACGCCCACTTTTTAAGGTAATAGTTTAAAGTCTTGTATACGTGCAACGTGTATGCAAGGTTTCACTAAAATGGCTTGAGTTAAAAACTGTATATTAAGTTTTTAGTTCCAAACAATATTAGGGTGGCCCCGCCCATTCTGGTAAATTTTTTGGGGTTTCAGATTTTTCTAGTTGGTTTCTCACCTAGACCTACTTGTGTATCAAATTTTAGCTCATAAGCGCAACTTTTAATTTTTAGTTTTTATGGGCGTAACCCTGCCCACTTTTCCAAACTCAAGATTTTTTTTCGGAAAGTGCTTATTATTCGTATCAAGTTTCGTTGCAAACGGAAAATAATACCTACATATAAAGTATATCTAAATATGCTGAACCGTAGTACATGAAAATTGAGGTTTAAGTTGTATAGGCATGTCAACGCCCACTTTTTTAACAAAAAATTTATAGCCTTGCATTGTTTCAGTACATATGCGAAATTTCAATCAAATAGCTTCCATTAAGCGCCTTAGAGTAGCTTTTTTATTTCTGACCTTTATGGGCGTAGCCCCGCCCTCCTGGCTAAAATTTCCGGGTTTTCAGATTATTTTATTTTATTGCTCACCTAGACCTAGCTATGTATCAAGTTTGAGCGTACTAGCACAAATTTTAATTTTTATGGGCGTAGCCCCGCTCCCCTGGTTTAAATTTTCCAGTTTTCAGATTTTTCTGGTTCATTGCTCACCTAGATCTACTTGTGTACCAAATGTTAGCTCTCTAGCTATAGCGGAAGTGCTTCATCAATTTGATGAGTGATGAGTGAGTCAGTGAGTCAGTATGTCTTAAAATATGCACTTTTGGCACCTCTATATCTCCGGAACCTTTCATTGTAAAACTTTCAAACTTCGCGTGTTAGGTTACATGAATTTATTCTAATTATGATTTAAGTTTTATAATTTTAAGATTGCAGGGAACAAAGTTATAAGGGGGGTAAAAACAGCTCGCATGGCTTCCTGTAAATATACACACTGCGTGCAATGGCTGAAACTTGGCCTGGCGCACTGCCGTGCGCCTAGATTCTAACGTTACCAAAGAAGCCTAGAATGAGCTGGTCAGCCAAAAAAGTCATGGCGTTCAGGGTTTGAGGTGCAGGCGGCAAAATCCATTCTTGCTAACTTCAAAATGGTAAAACAATCAATGTCAACTTTTTGGGTCGATTTAATAAGGATTAAAGATAAATTGAGTAAAGTGTGACTTTGACTCGCACACAAAGGATTCCGTACGGGCACTACATATGTAATATTATATAAACGTATCCCAGTCGGATTTTTATAAGCCAGCTCAGAATATAGGTGACTATTTACAACTAGCTTCTGAACTAAATCATAAATGATACAGATGTGAGTCAGTTGTTTCTTTTCACAACTGTCTTCTTCGCGATAAGTAATGAACTAACTTTAAGGGCCAATTTCACCAAATTATTTCAATATCAATTCATATTTAAAAGAAATTTTTCCATACAAAAATTCATGAAAATCGACATTTAAATATGAATTGATATTTAAATAGAGTTGGTGAAATTGGCCCTAAGCTAACTCATAACTGATGCTGAGATTAGTGAATTGTTTTTGTACAACTAACATCTCTCATAAGTTTTGAACTAACTTTTAGCTAACTCGAAGCTGATGCAGAGATGAGTCATAGTTTATCGAGAAGATGTCAGCATAAAGTTCATGTTTATGTTAACTCTGTGCCGTCTTTATTTTATATGACGCAATAGCAAAGTGTTAAGTATGATGGCTGACAAACAAAGTGATCACGGTTCGATACCAATTCTTGTTTCTAAAAAAAATTTAAAATTTTTTCAAATTTAAGTTGATTAAAAATGTTTATCATAAGTATAATAAAATAATGGTTAGCTGAAGAGAAAGACCTTTTTTTCTACATTTTTGATGCGCCACAAACTAAGTCATAATGGGCCAACCATGAGTTAGTCAGTTCGCAGCTAACTAATAGTGCACTTGAATTTTATGAGCCAAAAACTCACTCGAATAACTTGTGGTTATTTGAAACTTGTGCAGTGTGAGTGAGTACTGACTCATTCTGAGGACATTTCGCTGGAAAACTGAATGGCGTTTAACATGTAAAATGAATTAGCTTTTGAGTCAGTTGTCACTTCTCTCTAATTAACTATTAGTTACTTTTAAGTTAGCTTAACTCCCGACAGGGACTTAACGCTATATAATTGAATATCTTACCTGATGTAGAAATTATTAAAAAAATTTGTTTTGGCGTTTTCTTTAGTTATAGTTTTTTTTTCGTTTTACTTACTTTTTTGGGTTGTTGGGGTTTTTATAGTCTTACTGCCAGTTTATATAAACCATGTAAAAATTATCGGCTGTCTATTTATAATGAAAACAAAAAAAAATTTTGAGTGCTTTGTTTTTGTTTTCAATATAAATAGGCAGACGAGAATTTTCACATGGCTTCTATGAACTGGCAGTTAGTGTTTTTTTTTAGTTTGAGCTCTTTTTTCGTTTTGGCGGTTTTTTGGGTTTTGTTTTTTTTGTTGTTTTTTTAGACTTTTTTCCTTTTTGGCGTTTTTGTTTTAGCTTTTGCGCTTTTTTCGTTTTTCAGCAATTTTTAATTGTAACGATATTTTTCAAGCTTCGGCTTTTTTTCTTTTTGTATTTTTTAAATGGTGATTTTTGTGCATATAACCATTTATTCTACTTTTAGTGATATTTTGCATTTTGGCTATTTTTTGTTTCGATTTTTTTTTAGTTTTAGAAGTATTTTAGTTTAAGCGTTTGTGAAATTTTCAAAATTTTTAAAATTGCATAATTTTATTTAAAAGATGCATTTTTAGTGGTTATTTGTGAAGTCGGTATAATATCTTTTAGTAGTAGTAGTCACGCCCAATTTGGCAATAGTGTCCTCTCCCATTTCTTCATTCAAAATCACGTTAATTTCAGAGCTCAAGGTGTGTGCCAAGTTTCATAACGATTGATCAGGTAGAAGCACGTGAAATATGTTATTAATCATTGATGAGCATGGCCCCGCCCACTTATGTAAACACAAAATTATGTTTTTCTAAGAAGTCAAACTATATCCCAGTTTTCGTGTGAGTAGTGCAAGAGGAAGTATTTACATATATTTTTATACTTACCTTTCATGGGCGCAACCCCTCCCACTTTTTTGAACACAAGATTAATTTTTTTTCGGAGCTCATAGTGTGTACCAAGTTTTTATTAAAATTAGCAACGCCTTAGCAAGTGAAATATAACATTAAATTTTAATGGTTGTGGCTCTGTTCACTTTTTTGAATGTAATATTGTGTCTTTTTAAAATCTTAAGGTGTGTGCCAAGTTTTGTAAAAATATGTTTAATACAAGTACGTGAAATATAATACTAAATTTTAAGGGGCGTGACCTCGCCTACTTTTTTTAATGCTAGATTGTGTCTTTGTTTATAGTTAATGGTGTGTGCAAAGTTTTGTAGAAATCGGTCAGCTAGAAGCTTGTTAAATGTAATATTAAGTTTTAATGGGCATGGATGGCTCCACTCATATTTTAAACTTTGGGATTGTATTGTTGCGAGAGCCTAATGCGTTTGCTCAGTTTCAAAGCAATCGAATAAGTAAGATATAATAAAATCAAAGAAAAAAAACTACTGGGTTTATCCTCGCGCACATTTTTTACACTGGAAGCTATACCCTCTCAGATAGAATTTTTAAAATTTTTAGTAACATAATCAAAAAACAAAATACAGACGCATCGACATCTTTCTGCTGTTTTTGAAGTCTTTTAAAAAATGCAATTAACATGCTGAAATTTTTCATAACTTCATACCTACAACAAGAAAAATCAACATATACCTGATTTACATTAAGCATTTTTTCATGAAATTTCATGAATTTTGTTCCACGCAACTTTTTCTATCTGCTAATTGCAGCGCAATGCAAGATAATTTTATATAAAAAAGAGCGTATAATGAATCTTTGATGCATATTTGACAATTTTTTTGATATAAGTTGCCCCTCCATTCCTCCCAATGAAAAATAATAAATTTTCATGCAACTAATTTCATGAAAAAAATGCTTAATGTAAATTAGGTAATACTGTTATTTTTTTATTGGCAATTTTCATAAAAAGTTTACTTAGCACATTTGCTGACTAAGCCAACGATATGGTTACATATTTCAGTTCATTTTACTTTATTTATTTTTAACTTTGTCTAAATTGACTTCCATTCTCACTCAGAGCATTTTAAGTAACAACAATTGAAATGGTATTTGTTGTGTGCACGAGTACAACTAACGATGAAGTGATGCACACATACTTACATACATATGTAGATATGTATGTATTGCTGTATGTCTGCCAGTGTTTATACATATTGCACCTTATTTTAGTCGAATATTGAGCATTGAAATCCACTTTACAACAGCTAATCAAAAACTCTTTAAGCACAAAAAGTTTCAATACATTTATTTGAAATACGAGTAAGAACTAACAGCACATGTACTTCTACGCACACACACACACACACACACACAAACATAGAGCTCACAACAAAAGGAAAAATGTAACATTAATCTCTTTCACGTTTTATTAATTTGATATAAAGTACATACGAGGTTTGTATGTAAAATTTATTGTTTAGGGAACAATTTGAATTTTATTTGGAAAATCTTAAGCTGGAGTGGTAAAATAGAGACTTAAATATTTAAAAAAAATCTATTAGCAGAGACTAGACTTTATGGTTTTTTTTTGTTGTTAAATTTTTCGCTTTTGATATATTGCATATGCATTAGTACTTGATGAAAAATTCCGAAATAGTGAATAGTGTGCTAGGCGTGTGGTGGGTTCGGCTTCCACCAAAGACTCTGCTCTGAATCACTTTAACGAGTCAATAGTACTAAGTTACTATTGGGGGATTCAAACGGTAGTCTTAAGCATTATATAAATATAGAAGGTACTTCCATTCTCTCAATTTTTCTTTACATTCACCATCTGACAACTATAAGTATTGTGAAGTTCCCGGTAAAATCGTACTACCGTATTAACAGGAAACAGTCCTGTTTGTTTGAAAATTTTATTCAAAAATTATTTCAAAATTGTTTTTATAAAATACAGAATGTATAAATTAAACAATTAATGTCCAATTAATGTGTTCGACGGTTGCATTTCCTTGTCTATGGATGAAAAAAAAGAAGCAGAATCTTTAAAACAATTATTAGTTATACGGGATTTACACTATGACTTTTTACTGTGACTTTTGTCATAGTTTAAATCCCGTATTATTGTCTATGCTAGAAGGTTCATGTATTTGCTTTATGATTTTGCTTCAAACATTATATCCAACACATATTTTTCCTTTATTTTTCAAAATTTTGTATAATAATTTCATTTTAGTTTTATGTTTTAAAAACATGGTAATAATATTTTAATTTTTCATTATGAAAGGCAACAACCATTTTTGAAGAAAATAATTTAGACAATTCAAAAACAAAAAAAAAAATGTCATAAATCTTCTTACTAAATTAGGGCATAAGCAAAAAAATAAGAGTGCAGCATTTTTTAAATTCTCTGCATTTCCTGGTGTTCGCCAACAGTGACTCAGAGCCTCTAAGATCTGTGAAATAGACTTGACAAAAGATCTGACCGGTTATTAAACCAATTTTTTTAGAAAAAGATATTACAATCAACAAGAAACACATTATGTAAATTAAACAGAATGAAATAGCAATTGATATTTGTTAAACTTAATGAAAAATCGTTGTCAAATAATCCAAATCATCAATCAATTTGGTTTCTCAGTGCCAAATTTAGATGAAAATATAGTTATAAGATTTGTATTAAGCTGAAAACTTAAAAATATGAGATAAGTTATGACATAATCACTTTTTAAACTTCACAGATATGTAGTTATGTATATAACTTTATTTTTTCCCAAATTTTTGTTAAGATAATTACACATTTTTGTAAAAAAATTTCTAGGGGAAGACTTAAATTTTTTACTATATGGGAACATTTTTCTATATTTCTCTCAAAAAACAAACTTCAAAAATACTTATTTTTAAAAACAAAGAGAGAATGGAAGTACCTTCTATATTTATATCAATGATGTCAGTTTCATGGCACAATTGTGCAAACAAAAATTACACACATTCTTATTCTCTTCCATTTAGTCGTCAATGAAACAGCGACGAAAACACATGCGCAGCGGGTGTATTAAATTCTTTATAGATACAATGAAAGAAAAAAAGTGGTATGCGAAAAATATTTTATGATCAGTAATGCTTTTTGTGACATTCAATGTATTTTATGTTACAAAACTTTTAAGGAAATAAATGAATATATATTTTGGTTTTTTTTGTAGCAGATTCACTAAACTGCATTTTAAATCAAAACTTAAAAGACCATTAACTCGGGAAATATTGGTCGCAGTCAATTTTTTTGTTAAATTTTTTCTTCTTATGTTTCACGTTTCTATCAGATAAGATATTTAAAAATTTATTTTTAAAAATTCTTCATAGTTTCATATGAAAAGTTCACAGCCCCGTAACTCAGAAAATATGGGCCGCCCCAAAATTTTTTATTTAATTTTTATTCTTTATTTTTTAGTTTTCTATCATATAGACTCCTTTTTATATGTTATGACCTGCTTCACTAAACTGCATTTGTTGCAAATATTTATTTTTTTTCGATGTACTTCAGAGACGAATAAGACAAATTTTCTCACACATACAACCATAGTTTTATTTTTGACACCACTGATTTATATCATGGTCTTAAGTGTCATAGTGTAACAAGACTTCATGCATATAAAAAAAGGTATTTTAGGCGCCTAAAATATAACATAAAAAATGAAAACTATGCACTAAAAACAATAAAATATGCACATATTTTAAACATTTTTTGTTTAAAAGAAAAGTCTTGAATTTACATACAACTAATTAAAGATATAAAAATATGAGACATTTTTAGATTTTAATTGAACTATAGTGAATTTTTAATCAGAAATAATTTTTTAGTCAGGCTTAAGTTCAGTGATTTCAATTCTTTTTATTGAATGAAATATTTTTATTAATTAATGTGAGTTTCTAAAGAAGAGAAGAAAAATTAAATTAGACTTTTAAGCTGGGGGAAATACCGATATTTTTCTGTGCAGCAACGTACTTCATCAGCACCCTAGTCTATCTACTATCTAATATCCACTACTATAATACTTATATGTATGTACCGACGGTACATCAAATAAGTAAAAATAATTAATGTGTTGATCGTAAAAGATAAGCAAGAATAGTTAAACATACGTAGGTAGAGTAATATAACTTCGTGCTAACCTAAATAGAAAAATGAAAAAAAAAATGGAAATGCAGGGGAAATAAATAGTGATACTTACATATGTATTTACCAAAGGTAAATCAATAATTGTACACAACAATCATTTCTCACAATCCGTTTCATTAGAATTTACGTTAAATAGCTGATGTTAATAACAATCTCTACCCAAGTAGATAGACTAGGGTGCTGATGAAGTACGTTTTTGCACAGAAAAATATCGGTATTTCCCCCAGCTTAAAAGTCTAATTTAATTTTTCTTCTCTTCTTTAGAAACTCACATTAATTAATAAAAATATTTCATTCAATAAAAAGAATTGAAATCACTGAACTTAAGCCTGACTAAAAAATTATTTCTGATTAAAGATACAAAAATATTTTATTTTCTCAAGATGTGCTTATAGAAAGAAGGTTTTTATATTAAATTTGTACACAAGAGTAAATATGAAATATGATATAAAAACAATAAATTAGAAAACATGCTTTGTTTTTAACCCCCGACTAAAAAAAGGGGTGTTATAAGTTTGTAGTGTGTGTTTGTGTGTCTGTGTATCTTTGTATTTGTGTATCTGTGTATCTGTGTGTCTGTCCGTGTCCACGTACAGGTCAAACGGCTGGACAGATATTCATTTAGTTTTTTCTGTTTGAAAGATGACTTGATCGAGAGGGTTCTTAGCTATGTTTGAATATCTGTGCAGCCGTTTAGAAGATATAACATCTTTTCTGAAAAAAGTCGGGGGTTTTTAAAATTTTTAATATTTTTTATTTCATGTTTTTTTAACAAACAAAAAAAAAGGTCGGACAATTAGATAAAAATATTTAAAGAAACACACATTTTTCAGTTTTCCTTTTTCAGATATTTTTGAAATAATTAATTTGACAATAAAATAATTCTGGATAATTCTGGCAAGTAAAAATTTTATGTACTAGAAATAATTTGTAGGAATTTTTTTTGTCTCTCAATTTTTTTTCTCTCTTTTGACGCTCTCTCCTTGCAAATTTTTTTGAGTTAATGAACACTTTCCAGTAATAATAAATTCGTAATAATTTATTTACTAAACAAACCTATTTATTTAACTCAACCATTACAATAAATTGAATACTAGCTTTTATAATTATTTGTCATACTTAAAAACAAAATCAAGTTTCCGCAGAATTGTTTCACTACTTTCGGCTTTAATAGCAAAAAATGTCCTCTTGAAATCACCAAATTATAATTTTTATTAAATTTGGTAGGTGTGTGTGCTTGTACAATCCTTCTACAATTCGACAACAATGCAAGCGAATTAATTTGTCAAAAAAAAAACTGTCTTGCATTAATAATTTGTCATTAATAATATATTTTGAAACTTGAATTTTTGATTAAATATGACACAAAATTGTAATTATACCAAAATAAAATATAATAAAATTAAAAAAAAAAAAAATTATTTGAGCTTGAAGTGTACGTTAAAACAAAATTTCCATATAAATTTTGACAAAAGAACACTTAAAGTTCAAATTAATTTTTTTTTAGATACGGGTTTAGGTTTGTTTGACAATTAAGACTACCGTTTGAATACCCCATATATAATTTGTAATTGTATTTGCCACATTGAATAAGTAAAAAAAAAATAAATAAAACAGAGTCAGCTTAAATTTTATAAGAAATTTAAAAGTCTTCTTTCTGGAAAAAATTTAAATTTCCCCAAAAAAAATAATGCTCAATGGAAACCTATTTTGTGTTTATTAGTTAAAGTAAAAAAAAGTTGCTTATAGATAATAGAAAACTTTGTAGAAAACCCAATTATCGTTAACACCCTTTCATGTCAATCCTTTCTTTTTTTTTGTCTCTTCTAATTAAAATTAAATTAATTGTCGTTCTTTTCCTATTATTATTTTGTATACAAATTTCTTTTATATTCCAACTTATCAGGCTGCTGGCCACCATTTACTTTATGGGCAATTTAAACTTTTAAATAAATGTTTTCAAATAATAGAAACAGATATGATAAAAAAAAGCTCTTAAAAGTTTTCTTTACAATTTTACTAAAGGGTGTTTTTTTATTGAGGTATAGAACTTTAAGTTGGCATCACTTTTTTAACTGGCGGCCATTTTGTCAGCTGTCAAGTGATTAATATTTAGTTTGGTTTGCCATTTCATCATGAACAGGTTGACAAAAGAACAACGCTTGCAAATCGTGCAAATTTATTTCGAAAATAATGGTTCAGTTCGCGAAGTTTACCGCAAGCTCCGTCCATTTTATGGTCGACATAATCGTCCATCAGAGCAATTAATTCGGTTAACCATGGATCGTTTTCGCACTACGTTTACTCTATGTGATAATACGCATCCGCAGAGACGTCGAACAGTGCGCACCGAAGAAACAATTGCCGCTGTAGAGCAAAGTGTTGAAGAGGACCCGAATGAATCGATTCGCCACCGTGCACAGCAATTGGAGCCGACTAACCGACTATTTTGTTCCCGAATTGGATGGCATGAATGTGGATGAGTTGTGGTTCCAACAAGACGGCGCTACATGCCACACAGCGCACGTTACAATCGATTTATTGAAGGAAACATTCGATGAGCGCATAATTTCGCGGAATGGACCTGTCCTTTGGCCACCAAGATCGTGTGATTTGACACCATTGGATTATTTTCTTTGGGGATATGTGAAGTCGCTCGTCTACGCCAACAAACCAGAAACGTTAGGGGACTTGGAAGCCAACATTCGTGGCGTTATTGCCAACATACGGCCCCATATGCTCGAAAAAGTGGTTGAAAATTGGACCTGTAGAATTGGCTTTATTCGAGCCAGCCGCGGCGGCCACATGCCCGAAATCATATTTAAACATTAATGGCATAAGATTATCCTTCCAATAAGGCCAAATTGATGGACATTAAAACGATTTTCTTGTGTTTTATTTCAATTCGAAGTTCTATACCCCTGAAAAAAACACCCTATACTACAGACTCAGTCTATACGTTTGCTGCTCATTCTTTAGATGATTGAATGTTCTCAAGTTTCCTGAAAATAAGAAAGTTAAGTTCAAAGTGGCGATTAAAACGTTATTAAACTTGGGCATAATTAAAAAGGGTGCTGTTTAATTAGAAATTGTTATTATAGAAATATTTAATTGAAAAAATTCTTTGTTACCTTTTTTAATAGAGAAAACAATGTACAATTTTTATGTTTACTGATTAACGTAGTTGTTTGGCCAAACGAGATAATAACAAAATACAAATACTTCTTTCTCGAGCAGAGAAAACCAATTTTCTCAAGTCCACAACAAAGTAAATATAAAAATAACATTAAAAAAAAGCTTTGAAAAATAATAAATTACAAAACAGTGCAGGCTAATGATGTGGTGCGCAGCTGCGCTATAATTTTAAAATTTTTCTTCATTTTATTTGCTTGCAGCTAACTTTTGAAAACTAGTAAAGTTCTATAATAAAAAAAGTTTTGAAATTTTTTGTAACAGTGCAAAGAAAAATATCAGTTGCTCATGCTGCAGCGGGAAGATTAACCACTGATGTCTAAGATTGATAGACAAATGCTCTATACATTGAGCCAATGCTGACTTATTATTTAGAGTGCCAAGACTTTGTTTTAATGTGTAGACACATGTCAAAACAAAACGCAAATTAGAAACTATTTAAATATGTAACTGCTTTCGGATATTGATATAAATAAAAACTTAATATTCAAAAGATTTTGGATCCAAAGTCTTCATCTTCACCTTCATTTGGTGCTTGTTTTTCTTTTGCATCCTAAAGTTGAAGTTTCTTTTATTATAGACTAGCAGACATGCTACACTCAAAATAAAAATCAATCCATCCGTACTTAAATCAATTAAAAGCGGTGTCATAAGTACGGTAAGTACGGATTTACGCAAATCAAGTACAAAAGACTTAATTCAAGTACGGACTTTTAATACTTAATTCTATCCATACATAATCCCGATTCCGTACTTGAAATAAATCCAAAACCAGTTTGGTTTCAGAAAACCTGAGATAGAATTAATTTCAAAATACGTTTGATTCAAGAATTTTTTAGTTGATTTAATCCCGAATCCGTACTTGAAATACTCCCAAAACGAGATTGATTTAAGAAAAAATTTAATTAATCTCAAAATGCGCCTGTTTTAAGAAATGCTAACTTAATTTTTTTAATAAAAAGATTTAATATAATTTTTAATTAGATTTCTATTGAATTTCTATGGTAATAACAATCAAATTTAATGCAAAAGACCAAAAGCGGGTATTGTTTCCTTTACGTCGCTCTTTTACATGCATCGCTAACTGTGTTGCCAAAAAATTATGATGGAAGAATGCTAAATGACTCCAAAATTTCTGTTCTATGGAAGAAAAATGCTAGATTCTAAATTTATATAGGTTATTTTAGCAGTTTGTTGAATGCTTTTTATTAAATAATAATAGGCACTTGCCCTGCACAATGAACAAATTATCTGTTTTGCTCTCAACTAAAGCCCAGGTTTCTAAACTGATTACCAGGGACAAGGACTTCATGCATTTTAGGCGCCTAAGATATGACATCAAAAACGCAAAATATGCACTAAAAACAATAAAATATGCACATATCTTTAAAAAACAATATTCAAAGGTAAAGTTTTAAAGAGGTGCGTGCACAAGCCTTTTATATTAAATCTTTACACAAGATTAAATATGGTATAATGATTTTTTTATGCATTCTTAACTCCAAACTCGCATTTTCGAGATATGTATGTTTATATTACAGTACGTTAATAGAAAAAGAAAAGTGTTGTCATTTATTTATGTTCATTAAGAATTTTTTTCTTATTCATACATATCGTCACCTAAAATCCAAAAGGCCGTAACAACCAAAAAATTCAAGATAGACTTTTTGATTGATTATGATGTGTTTAACCAAAATACATATTTTCCTAAAATTTTACTCACATATGTTCAAAAATACCGATTTTATTCATTATTCAGTTTGGCATCTAACATATAAATAGTATTAAATTTATGAAGTTTTTTGCTTCTCCTGTAAAATAGTAAAAAGTGTACTTACGGCCTTTTGGATTTTAGGTGACTATATCTATTATCGAATGTGAAGTCCAATAAATTTGTTCTTAGAAAGCTTTGTGCGTTGAAAAAGGCCTTGTAACGTCTGTGGATGTAATCGGCTCAAATTTAAATGTATATTTATTTAATTCAATCATTACAATGAACTAAATACCAGGTATTAGATTTGGTTTTTGAATCCGTTATAATTTTAACAACAATATCAAGTTTCAGCATAATCGTTTCACAAGTAGTGAATGCTTTAATAGAAGGCAATTTGAAATTATGAAAATTACAATTTCCATTAAATTTGGTAGGTGTGTGTGCTTGTACAATCGTTCCACAATTCTACAACAATGCAAGCGAATACAGTTGCCAAAAACAGTTTTGCAATATTTTTGAAATTTGAATATTTGAGGAAATATGACACAAAATCAACATTTATATCAAAATATGAGACAAAAATATGAATTTATGACTAAATTATGCAAGAATATGCATTTTCAGCAAATTATGGAAAAATATGCACTAACAAATCGGTGCCATTTTTAAGCAAATTCATTGTTTCGTAAAGATATTTCGTTCTAGACATTATCAGAGTTAAGGGAAAAAACATGCATTTGCATGAAACCCCTGTCCCTGCTGATTACACTTATAATCGTCATGGCTCCAAAAGTGCAACCACATCAGTGCTCTAAGCGAAATTATGTCATTATTAAGCTAGGGGTTCTTGGTCACCTAGAGCGATAACATATTTCTGAGTCCGGTCTTACAGCGAGTTGAGCAAAATAAAATAATTATCAATGAGAACTTATGAGGCATGCGTTGCAGAAATTTTTCGTACCTATTACTGTTTTTTAACTAATAATATTACATATTATGTAGATATGTATGTATATTTATATAGTATAAGAAAAACTATATATAAATCTTTCGCTGACATTTTCATAATGTTAACAAAGTGAGTATTTAAGTTTTATTTTATTATTTGCAAAGGCGGAAGTAGAAGCAATTTGACTTGATCATTGGTTTGCTGCAAAAATGAACTAGTGAACGAGTTCGACCCAAGTCTAGAAGCAATTATTATACTGGGGTCACTGATGTCAATTTCTGTTGAGCAACTTTTGATCTTATTATAGATGAAAGAGAAGATAATGAAAATGGGAACTATCATATTTTTCTCTCCCGCTTATGTACTAAAAAGTTGCTCAAATAAAATTGCCGTGTTTGAAACGGAACTTGTTAAAAACAATACGCACAATCGAACAAAAACTAATATTTTTACTTACTCTTTAAACAGAAACAGCTTCGCTATCTAAGTCCTCGTCCAGACTTGCAATTTTTGTTGCTGCAACTTTTTAAAATTCTGTTTTGAAATTGCAAAAGTGTCCACATTAGGAAATTCTAGTTTTGCAATTATGTATTAAAAAATTCTATTACACAACAAATTTCCCTGAAAAATTAACAATTCTATTTAACTTTTGTTATATTTTGTGTTTTTCATAGAACTGAAGAAAGAAGATAACATAAAACGTCAAATACATTTAAATTAACAAGGGAGAATTTCAAAACAAAAGAGAATTGCAGAGCACATGAAACTGTGTACCCCTCCCCAATCTTCTCACCTCTCTCACCCATAAACTCGAGAATTGCTGCAACAAAAATTGCAAGTCTAGACAGGCACTAAGAAGCTTCAGCAGTTTGGAGTCGTCCCTTGCATTCACTTTTTGTCTTATTTATTTATTTATTTATTTGCATTTTAATATCGAGATTATTGTTTTATTTTGTTCACTTTTATATTATTAAAAACACTTTTGCACACGAGAAAAATCAACAGCGCCTAGTCACTTTTAAATAAAACATTTTCCGTTAAAAATTACAATTATTATTTTTATTTTAATATATTAATTTTTTCATTTTATTGAATTTCAATCATAAGCACACTAACGAACTTGAAATTTTTTGGTTAAAAGGTTTTTTATTCTTTTTTTCATATGTGTATAAAGTAAGTACACAAAATTGTACTTTAAATAAGTTTTTTGCTCAACTTAAAAACTTTGTACTTGGTTTAAATTTTTTTACATAATTTAAGCTCTTCATACTCAATTTAAGAAACTCCAGGATTGGTTTTCTAAAGTAATCCTGTTTTCGGTTTGTTTTAAGCAAGTGTTAGTGCTATTCGTACTTAAATTTTTAAGTATGATTCGTACTAAAAGTAAGTAGAAAAAACTTAAATTTAGTACGGCTTTTTTCTTTCTGTGTAGCATTCGACTTTCTGGAAATTTTTTTCTCAAATTGAGAGATGTCTTGATGAAATCGGTACATTTGTTTATCAGAAAATTCTCATAAATTTGCAGGACATATTTACATTCCATAGCCTTATAGGCTGACAGCAACTCCTGAACATGATCGATGTAGTCACCACTTTGTGTTGCCCAAAAAGTTAACATACATTTTGAAATGCAAGCCAAGGTCGTTTGTTTAGATTCAGTAGTTTAACAAACGTTGAGTCTTGGAAAAGTCGTCTGACTTGGGATCCCACGAACACTCCTTTTTTTGATTTTAGCGATACTAGGACGAGGAAATTTAGTTTTAAAAATTCAAATCCATTACCTGCCTTGTCCATTGCTTTCAAGAACTGCTTTATCAAACCGAATTTGATGTGGAGAGCTGGAAAATAAATATTTTCCTTCTGTACTAGTAGATGGCGGGCAACATTTTTGTTGTTGGAAGTGAAACTTTCTCGCAGAAGCCAGCTTTGTATAATGTAATAATTGTCTCTACCTCGGGTGTCCCACTCACATAAAGAGCTAAATTTTTTTGAATCTTTATTGCAAGCCCATAAGTAGAACACCAACTTTTAAGTCAGCATAAATTTTCCAATTGTAATCACGATAACTTAAATATCTTATCAATGATTATTTTGATATTTTCGAAGGTCTCTGTCATATCTACAGAATATGTAACTGCACAGAAAAAACTTAAAATCAACTTTAATTAATATTTTAGTTAGAAATTTGCACTGTTGATTATATCCTGTACTGATTTTTGTCCTGCAAACAAATTGATAATCTCAATTAATGAATTTATAAAAATGAGGTTTTCGTGCTGTTTAAGATCAATTAATAGAGTTAATTGAAAGTACGCGTTTATTTTAAGTAAATTATTAATTGGCCCAATTAAATTAATAATTGAATTAGAGATTTTAAACAATTAAATTGTTCGTTGAATGAATTAATAAAAGTAATTGAAATGTATAAAATTTTAAAAAGTAAAAGTAAAAAAAATTTAAATAAAGTCATTTTTTTATTTATTTGTTTTAACTTACTTATTTTATTTATTTGTCTAATTCCGTAACTTAACGCTGCAAGCTTTGAATATAGTACCTCCATTCTAACAGGCTAACACACATCCACTAGGCTATCGTAGCAAATTATTTTTTATTCAATTATTGCACATATGTAGGTATGTGTTCTTATTTTATTTTTTAACTTATAGTGCTGTCATGCTTCGAACTTGGTACTTCTAGAATAACAGGCTGACACACTTCAATGAAAACATGAACAATCACAAACACAAACTAAAATATTTTTTTTTTTTTCATTAAACAAAGTTAATTCAAACAATCAAAAAATTGGTTGAATTTTTAATAATGCGTAGAAAAGTTTAAAATTCGTCTGTATGTTTGCATATTTGCTAACATTCATTCAAACATTAAACTTTTTTGTTTTCAATCAACAAAATTTAATTGGAACAATTATAAAATTGTTTGAAACAGCATTAATTGATTTAATTGGAAGCATTTTGGCTAAAATTTTCTCTGTGTGGGATTGATGATGATGATGATGGCCAACAATACAAATTTCAAGCTCGTCTTTGATGAATCTCTCCATTTGTCAGGGTCACCAGGTACCTTCAATTCTGTCATCATAGACAGACGACGGCGTTACTTTGCATTAAAAGATCACTAATGTGAATTAAAAATTTACCCTGACAGACTACAGTATATGCATTTAGTAAACAGCTATCAGAATCTGTGCATCCTTTTCGTACCACACACTTTGTTTACAATTTAAATTTTTTTTCTTTTGCTAAAAACAATTAATATAACTTATCTTTTCTGGCTTTGAGTCCATTTTAATTTTGCAATGTAAAAAAATTTGCCGTAATCTGATTGATTTTTGACGGTGTTACCATATTGAAATAACTAAACTCAGTACTAATTCACTCCGATTTAGTACATTTACGTTAAACCTAATACTCATTGGGATGGGGATAAATTACGAGTTAATTTGAATTAAGACAGCTAATGCAAATTAACGCTGTCATCTGTCTACGCTATTACTTTCGTCCTCCAAAATTTTTCTAGGAGATTCCACTGCTTAAGTCGAATCTCAAGCAGTTGAGATTTACTCTTAGACAATTTCAAATCTTGAAAGAGATCATTCAATTCTGAGTGAGTGACAAAATGAGTTTGTCGATGGGCTAAATCAACTTGAAAATCCTCATAATCGTTGCACGTTTCATTTGATGGTCCAGCCTGAGACTCAGAGTCTTTCAAATCTCTTTCTGGTTCTAGCTTATAGGTCTTTGGGAGCATTGGAATTGACAAAGATTCGTTGTGAGGAATTGGTCGTAGAGCTGAAGAAAGATTCGGATATTGAATAGTGTGCTTACTTGTTCCAGAGATCCCGTTAATGGAAGTCATACAATAGTAACAATCCGTGAGATAACACATGGGCAAAGCAAATGGCATTGGTTTGGGGACCCATTAAGCCATTCGGTCGAACTACTGTAACAAGTAGTGCAGCAAATTTTCGGAGCCTAATACTTATCTTGATCGCTTATAGAATTTATAAGCAGTTTAAAGAGGCTGGAAAGGAGTGGTTTTGTGTGTTTTTATTGTCAACTCAAGCAAATGTAGCACAAGCTATTAAGATAATTTCATAGTTCAATAGTAAAGCAAATTTCTTACTTAATTACAACTCACAGCAAAAAAGTTTCAACTGTTTTACTCAATTTAGAGAATATAAGAACACCGAATGCTCACGCACAGTTCCGAGATATTGACTTTACAACAAGTCGAACGTTGTCGACATCGACAAACTGGCAGTTAGCACATTATTTTTCTTACTTGTATTTCTGTTTTTTATTTCTTTCTTAAACTTCCTATTTGTACGTTTGTTTGTTGGTTCATCTTATTTTGCATTTCCATATAAACTTATTTGATTGTTACCGCAAAAACATTTTAAAATAAAACAAAAAAATAAAAAATGGTTCACCGAATGTGTGCACATTCATGTCAACAACCAACTAAGGCCGGGTTTCCATCTGTATGCCATGTGCCACACAAGCGTAAAAAAAGCAATGTGAGTCCGATCACAGAGGAGATGTGTAAACATCTAGTAATGAAATTTTTTTTTTAAGTTGGAAGTACTTATGCTTTTAGTATCTTTTTTTAAATAAATTAATTAAAAGTATCAAAACTTTCAATATTGTAAATACATATGAATTTGTTGGTTTTTGTTTGTTTTATTAAACTTATTTGGTTAGTAAATGGGCACACTGCAGTATATGTATATGTACTGCATTCAAAATTGCAGTAAGCAGTAAATTTACTGATTACTAAAAAAAATTCAGTAAATTTTTACTGCTAATGAAATTTAATTTGCATTACCAGTAAAATCGTAGGGCCGTAATCATAATAAAATTGTAGCAAGTGGCAAAGATTTTTCATTCAAATTTTAAAACTTTTGTATGAAAAACATTTAGCCATTTGGTAGAATTTCATTATGAATACGGGCATTCCTGATAACTGAAAATTCAATGCACCTCATCATATAACAAATCATTTAGGCAATTTATAAAAATTGTAGAAACAAAATTTTAGTAATCAGTAAAAATTTACTTGTTAAACATTTTTTATTGTTTTTACTGAAACTTTAGTGGTACTGCAGTGCTCATCTATGGTAAATGCCTTTACTTTTACTTTTTAATTTTTAATTCCTGTTGTTCATCGTTTAGTTGTTGCTGTTCTTGTTGTTATGTACGCATTGCAATTAAAATAAATTCAGTAAAGTACGACTTTGACTCGCGCACATTCGATTTTGATCATTTTTTTTTTTTGATTTAGCTTTCTTCCTGTTTTAAGTTTTTTCAGTTTCAACGATTTTTTTTCAGTTTTATCGCTTTTTTCTCGTTATGACGTTTTTTTCTCTTTTTGGGTTTTTTTAATTTTCGCAATTTTTTTCATTTTGGCGATTTTTTCATTTTGGCAATTTTTTATGTTTTTTAGGAGTTTTTTCATTTTGGCGATTTTTTTCTGTTATTGGGGTTTTTTTATTTAGGCGATTTTTTCATTTGGCGATTTTTTTGTTTAAGGATTTTTTCATTTTGGCGATTTTTCCGGTTTTTCGCGATTTATTTTAGTCCTAGAGATTTTTTTTTTAATTTGGTGCTTGTTTTCGTTTTGGCGATTTTTTTTGTTGTTTTTGCGTTTTTTTTTTATATATGGCGATTTTATATTTTTTTGATTTTTTAGTTTTACCGTTTTTGAAAATTTCAAGAGTTTTGCTCTTTAGGTTTCCAAGATACAGCAAGTTGTCAAAATTACATTAACTGATGGAACACCCATTGATTTAGATTTTTTAAATTTAGTGTTAATTGTTGCAGTCTATATAAAAACACACTAAGTTTTAAAATTTCAAGTGTATATATGTACATACAATTGTATGTATATTACATGGGATTTTAACATTTTTCGTTGCTCGTTTTGGAACACCCTTTAGTTTTTAAATCTCATGTATTTGTTGTTGTAGTGGCCAAATGTCTACACATTGTGTCCAAATTTGAAGTCCGTAGCTCCTACGGTTCATTTTCACCTTTGGTGTACGGAAATATACAGAAAAATAACAGGCGGCGGCGCACTGTCGGCTTCGAGCCGGTCGACTAGTTTCTCTGCTTGGTATTGCTTCTTTCAAACACTAATACATTCATACATAGCTCACACCGATTTCACAATGCAAAGCAAAAGCAAAAAGCAAAGAAATCTCAGCAAAGAAATCTCAGCAAAGAAATCAAAGTCAAAAGATATTTACTCCCTAGCGTATAGATGTTTACACATCAAAAACTAATGACGCCATCGTAATTAAAAGACAAAAATACATAAGGATCAGTCATTTTTATTTAAACATCATAAAAAAACCTCTATTTTGTTGTGCAGTGTTATTAATGAACAAATAACATCAGAGTTAATTGTAAATATTCTGACCCAAATGTAGTAGAACGGAACAGCTAGCAGTTTTCGAAGGCCACTAAACCTTCATCATCAGCGCTCTTCTGTGTTTTGGTCCACTGTGTGTAGTGTCAGTTGATGTAGATTTCTGCTTTATATACGAAACTTTTATTGCAAATGGAACATGTGAATTGTTTTGATGTAGTAGTAGTCATCGAAAACAGCTAGTTGTTCTGTTCTACTACGCGTTTGTCAGAATATTTGGTGTTACTTTTTTATTAATAATTATCACATGTAAATTGGCTTACAAGTCGATACGAATTTTAAATAAGTCATAAATATAGAAACGCATGAAGTTAGAACAATAATAATTAAAATTACCTAAAATTAATAGTCATGGGCCTGTGGCAAAAATTAAATAAAAAAAAACAAAGTTATTAGCAACAAACCAAAAAAGTTTGTTTTAAGTTGAACAAAAATAAGCAAATTAACTAACATGTGCATAATTAGTAAATAACAAATGACAATGGCAAGACTGCGATGGTAAAATTGAGGTTTCGTTACAAAAGAACCTTTCAGCAAAATTGAAATACAATGAATTAAAGTAATTCCATTTTTCTGCACATGCTAGTCAGCAAACATTTGGATTTTTTCAACTTGCAAAATTTTTTAAAGATATGGAACGTATCACTAAACTATCCATATGTTGTATATATTTTTTTAACGATTTTTTTGCACGATTTCCTTAGGAACGTAACCACCGTGGAAAAAGAGGTACATATTTAAATTAACATGTTGATGACAACTACACACGTCTTTAATTAATATTGTATACATACATAATATAAATGTGAAAGTAAGACGTATGATCAATTAAATAAATGAGAAAAGCATATTAAATGACAAAACATACAAATTACTAAAAGTTTTCTGTTACGAAACATTTTCAAAGACTCCCCCACCCCCACCATAACAAATTAAAACAAAACTCGAACCCCACCCCTTCCCCTTACAGCGTTACGTAATATATGGACGGCCCCTAAAGCAAAAAAACATTTTCTGCGGTACAATTCGTCAGTAGTATTGTTGACAAAGGCACTGTTGAATCAGTAGTGTTTCTCAATTGATACTTCCTACAGGGTATCTAAGAAACATACATACATACTTACAAAGGTGTATGTACCCATCAAACAAAATGCTCCGAATTCGTAACGATTGGTCGACAAAATCTTCCGATTTCGGCACCGAAATATTACCGAAATCGTAACAATTTTTGTATGAAATGGTTGACATGACTTCGTAACGACATGTAGGTACGATTTCTTTTTGCTTTTATAGCAGAGTACCGCTTCACCGTTATGTTGCTGCTATTGTCGAAATAATTTGCACATACTCAAGTTTTTTAATATATGTTGCAATCCTTTTTTTTATCAACATATACATATTTATTTAAAATAAATTTTCACAGACTTTTACTTATGTACTCAAAAATCAAAGTTTTAATGTTTAAAAAAATTGTTCAGAGAAACTACCTAAATGTCTTAACGAATTCGGTACGACAAGTCTGACTTCAGAAAAAGTCGAAACATTTTGTTTGGGAGTATTCATTATGTTTGTAAGCTCATAATTACTACCATACATATTACTATACATATATGTATGCATTTATTATTATAAAATAATTTATTTCAAATGATTGAATACAGTTACATATGTGCCTATGCAAGAATGTTATATCGTGAGAGCGTGAGAATTCGTACGTGATTATTAAAAAGAGCTCACGCACGATCACGCACGAGTAAATTTTTTTCAGTCACGCTCACGCACTCACGCGTGATTAGTTATAATATTTGATCAAGAATTACGTCACGTGACTCACGCGTGACACGATAAAATCACGACATTTGTACATCTCTATAAAAAACCGCAGTGCGGAATGGCATAAAATAAATATCTATTTTATTTTCATTGCGGACTTTCTTATTCTCTCAATTTTTGACACTCTTTCTCTTCCTAATGTTGCCATAGTTTTTGAATAATTGGCGGTGTTCACAACATTATTGTAAACAAAAAACATGATTTTGAAGTTAAAAAATATTTTTCATAAGATATAAAAGTTTAAAAATATATCAAACATATCTGCGAATGTATAAAATGTTAATTATTTTTTGTTTTTAGCTACTGGCATTACAAAATATTTAACACAAAGAGTAAATTTTTACATTTTTATAATGTTTATTTATTTGTATTATGTTTATTTTTCTCTCCCGCAACTAGAAATCGCACCGCACCGCAAACATTGTGTTTATACTCTAACCAAGATAATGAACGTAAGGGATATGATAATTTATATTTCCAGCTTTGGTTTAGAGTGTTTGCTGTTTGCTGTGAATTTTTAAACAACATTGTATCCGTATGAAAGTTGAAAGCTCACAGCGCGCAATTTTTTAGTTAGAGGTGGTGACAACACTATTCTCAAGGAGCGATAATATCTCTACCACTTTTTAATAATAATCAGATTTAGACTTTAAAAACAGCGATATTCTCATATATTTTTTGATTTTTTTGTCTCCTGTGCCAGAATCTGCGGTTGAAAGCTTGTTTTTTTTACAATATAATAAATAACTCAAAATGCTTTTATTTTATAGACTAAGACATTTATTTTTAATACCTCTAACCTACAAAAAAATTGCGCGCTGTGACAAGCGACACCGGAAAAAATATCATCCTTGGATTTTATCTAAAGAATACGATCAGCGTGAGCAACGTTATAAGCCCTCTAACTCTTCTTTGTATGGAAGTTGTTCCTCCTTTTCGAAGAAGATGGAAAATTACGCCTAAATTGTGATATCACGGTTAAAAATGCTCTTAACAAAATTCTACTAAAAGTCCCTTAATACACAAAAACTCGAAAGAAAACTTAAAACAGCAGATTTTAGACATAACTTTCTTTCCCTAGATGTCGAAAACGTTCGACTTGTCGCACACTTCAACGCAAAAAGAAATTTGAAATTTAAAACTTTTGTTTTTGTTTCAAATGTAAGTGTGCAACAAGTCAAATCCTTGACGGTATCATAATAAATTCACTAAATGCTTAAGCATCAATATTATGCGAATCCGCGCTCTCATTTAAATTATTTAATCCAGTACGAAACTTTTTTGTGGAATATTCACAGCCTCTTCTTCTTTCTCGTTTGGGGACCTTTTTTTTTATTCCTTTTGTAAACGGAAATATAAAAAGTTAAGATTTATACTCAAAGACTCCAAATTACACTTAAACTGATAAAAATGGGATTTATGGAAATTTCCAGTCCCCAGTTGTGAATAAGTATTCTATAAACCCCTGTCTGCATTTTAAGTTTGCAATTGCATCGTCTTCTGCTTAAAAATATGAGGTTTAGACGTGACTTTTATCACCATTTAAATCAGTCTTAAACTTTAAATTATAAAAAACACAGAAATATTCCAATATGCGATATTATATTAAATTCTGCCTAATCTAAAACGCTAAAGGGAATTAGGCCTCCACACCACTAGCCCCAGATTTAAAAAGAGATTTAAAATGTAAATTAACAAGTAGCATAAAATTTGCGTTATTCTCATGCAAATCTGCACTAAAGCATTGAAAACTTAGTTATAGAAAATGTAAATCTTTTATCGATTTTACAAAACTGTTCCTGCATCGTTTTACGCCATATTTCCTCCCCTCGAAAGCTGATCCTCATCTTATTTGCTATATTTTTAACTTTTTTATGAGAACAAATGTAGATATAAAATCGATGAATTGTATTCAACAGTAGCAGCAGATAAAACTTACTTTTTTTATTATTTACAATCTATGTTAAAAGCTGGAAAAAAATACAAACCACTCAGCGAATCATATATAAGCTGTTTATCAATTTTAGACTGACGATGATTGAGAAATAAAGTTTACATAGGCGACACAACTGCACCAATTTTGTAAACACATTTCGGGCACAACAAAAACTCTAGCAAATACATATTTTTAAATTCTTCTCTAAGGTGGAATAAGCAGTGAAGCGGCCTTTAAGTAGGCCCTTGTCCATACATAAGGCAAAAAAGTACCTTTTTACAAGAAAATCATATAAAAAATTATATTTTTACAAAAAATAACTAAAAAACTTTTATTTTTTTGATAAAACTATGTATGTATGTACCTTTAAGAAAAAAAAATTTTTCAACCAAAAAAATTAAATCTTTTTACAAAAAAGTACCAATTTACAAAAAAGTAAATTTTTACAAAAAAGTAAATTTTACAAAAAAGTAACTTTTTACAAAAAGTAAATTTTTACAAAAAAGTAACATTTTACAAAAAGTACCTTTTTACAAAAAAGTACCTTTTTACAAAAAGTACCTTTTACCAAAAAGTAACTTTTTTTATAAAAAAGTACATTTTAACAAAAAAAAAAATACCTTTTTTGAATTACCGCCTTTTTATAAAAAATATTTTTTCATTGTCAAATATTATACAAACATATTTTACCTGAAGAAGTTAGCCATTATTGGCAACGAAATATTGGAATATAAATAAAATTTGTCAATTCTTTTATACAAAACAAGATCTCAGGCTTAATAAATATAAAAACACACAAAAAAGTAACTTTTTAACAAAAAATTAACTTTTTTATAAAAAAGTTCCTTTTGACAAACAATTACTTTTTTTTTAAAACGTACCTATTGACAAACAATTCCTTTTTACAAAAGCTTTCGTTTTTAGAAAAAAGTTCATTATTACCAAAAAAAAAAAAAAAAAAAATGTACATAATTGCAAGAAATATTTTTCCAAAACAGTACATTTTAACAAAATATTTTTTCTGCTGAAAAAGTGCACATAAAAATAGTTTTTAACATCACAGGTCTTTCAAACAAAAAATACTTCTTCACAAAAATTTAATTAAAAAAAAGTACATTTTAAAAATACATACGTATCTTTTAAAAAATAACATGTTTACAAAAAAGTAGCCTTTTACAAAAATATATCATTACCTTAATACAGAAAGGCCTTAACTCATTATTTTTTTTGAAATCGAGATTTTTGCATTTTTCGATTCATTAGAAATATATAAAAATCTCGTTAAAAAAAAAATAATGAGCTAAGGCAGCGATATGTAAATGTGCACAAAAAAATAATATTTTACAAAAAAGTTCCTCTTTACAAACAAGTGGCTTTAAAAAAAAATCCCTTTTCCAAGAAAATCCTTTTACAATAAAAACCTTGTTAAAATGTACATTAAAAAAATAAATTTTTACAAAAAAGTGTTTTTACAATATGGCACTTTTACGAAATTCTACTTTTCGAAAAGTACCATGTTACAAAAAAGTGCTTATTTACAAAAAGTACTTTATGAGAAAAGAACTTTAAAGTAAAAAATTTGTTAGCTTTAGCTTTAAAAAAATTTATTTTCCCTTTTTAAGAAAATTTCTAAAAAATAAATTTTTTGAAAAGGGTGATAAGAAACATTTACTTAAAAAAATAGTTTTGAAGAAAAATTTATCTTTTCATGAAATCTGTTTATTTATAAAAACCAAAAAAAAAACAAATTTTTACGAAAAAAAAAATATATTTTCGAAGGAATACTTACTAACAAGAATATATACATATGTATATATTGTACGAAAATATTGTGTATGTAGTATTTTTATTAGTCTTATATTTTCCTAAAAAATCACATCAAATTTTTTTAAAGTTAATGAAATCAATTAAATTGTTTTACATATATAATTATATTTTCAGACTTGTTAGCCTTTTTGCCTTTAATTTACAACGAACATCAAAACAATATTTTTTTTCCTAATATCCTGAACTTGACATTATTCAAAAGTACTGTATTAAAAAAATATAACTCTTTGTGGTTATAATCCTTTACTTATGGAAATTGAAGTTTTCCCTTATGACAAGATACGAGTATTCTGGGTGCTCAGTTTCGTATTAGTTTTTTCTTCGCTAAAGTAAAACGCAACACTGAATATAATAAAAAAAATTTTGATAGGAAATCAAATACATGTGACGTCAATTTTAGTTTAGAAACGGCCTTCAGCTTTAAACGTAAACACTCTACATAAAAAACGTTGCTTTCACTGAAATAGTAAATCTAAAAAAAAACTCTAAATTTCGTTTTTTTCTAGCTTTTTTTCGCCGATTCCGTATTGAGTTTTTGTTATGGTATTAGTGTACTGGCAATACACGTAAATTGCTGCCATTCACTTATTGTTTGAATGCGTGCAAAAGTATTGACAGAGTAAATTTACAGTGTGACGATGGTAAAAAAATATTTTGTATTTATGATTTGATCAGTATAAAGCAAGGTTGGCAAACGGTATCGTAAAAATACCGATACCGATTCAAATACCGTTAAAATTAGGTACCGGTATCAATACCGATACCGAAACTCATTTCGGTTAGAAAATACCGGTATCGACAATACCGTTTATGTCTATACCGGTACGTACCGGTATACCGATTTCCGTAAAAAAAAGTTACAAAACTTAATTACAATTAATTTTTTTGGAATTAATTACAGAAACAAAATTTCCCCCTTTAGACATTCTTATTCAGCTCTATTCTTACAACTTTTTATCGACAACAAAGTGTAAGCACACCATAATCAAATACATATGTATAAACTAGAGTTTTTCTTTTCCCGGACTTTTTCATTTCACGGGAAAGCGGAAACGACTTTTCGGCTTCCCGGGAAATTCCCGCCCAGTGCAAAACAATACAAAATATTTTTAATTTAATTATTTCAACACAAAAAAAAAATTATAATTCATGAGATCGATTAAATAAAACGTTTTATAAGCACATTAGTAAAAAAATAATACCATTTGAGTTCTTTAAATAATAGTGGTGCATATATACCAATATTATATGTAAATGCAAAAAAAAAAAATATTTATTTATTTATTGATACATATTATACAAAGTAAATTTGCATAATATGGTGTTGAACAAACATGGGTGGAGTAACTAGAGCATATGCCCAGGATGTTATTAACAGTATTTTAAAAAAGTTTTGTGACTGACTGTACACGACGTATGCCTTCACATAGGAAGTAGCAACGTGGTTGTTAAAGAAATTCCACAAAAAAGCAAGATTACACGGACGAAAAACTCTCGAAGGCCAAACAATACACACAAGCCTGACCGCACTTAAAAAAAATATATTATTAAATAAATATTACAAAATATTTCTTTGAAAATAGGACTTTAGTAGAGAACAGTGATGTAACGAATGTCAATTTTTGATATTCGCGAATACGAATATTTGAAACGATATTCGTGAATAAGAACACGAGTATTTAATGTGAAATTTATAGACATTAAATTAGGGTTCTATTTACGCCTGCAATATGAAATATTAAAAAATTGTTATGAAAAAGAACTTCATACTCCTCTTGGCGCACTTTAAAGTTAATAGAAACTATCCAAAAATTTTAATGATCGTCAGTAAATAATATTTCAAAATGAGCAAAAATTTCTATAAAAAACTTAATTAAATTCGTATAAACTAATATTTTTATCCATTTATTTAAATTTGGTTTAGGATTTATGCATTTATTTATTTAATTTTTTGGAAAAATATTCGTATTCGCCTGAGTTTGATGAATACGAATGCGAATATGAATATTTAAAAATTGCCGAATATTCGGCCATCACTAGTACAGAATAAGCATTAATAGAATCGTTCTTTTTACCTAAGAGAATCTGAAATTATTTTGTAATTTTTCTTTTATTTCCTTGCACATTTCTGTTTTTACTTTTATGAATTGTAGAATTAAATTTTGAACGTCGCGTTCTGCTTATGGCAAATAAAGGCCTCTTAGTCTCAGAGCACATGCGTGCCAGATGTAAACTCGGCCTTAATTGTTGTAAAGTTTTAGCTATTGTGCTAGTGACATGATCTTATTATTGCGCTATCGCATTCATAAAATGAATAAGGACACTCATCAAGTTGCCATAATATCAAAAAAATCCCTGGAATTCTCGTACATTTTCCGGGAAATACCGTTTGAAAAACACTAGCATAAACGTTTATAACCAGGCTGTCAAGAGATTCGTCAGAGTGCCGAAAACCAATCGGCTTTTTATAGAAATGAATACACATGTACTTATACATTTCTCTAGGTTATCTCTCTGTGGGCAGCTCTGACCTAAACATACTTATGCATGTATGTATGTTTATACAAACATACAAGTTTACACTACACTAAACGTAGTTTTTTTTATGTTACTGTTTACTAAAGACTTTATGTAAAATTACTTACTTTTAACTTAATAAAAAGAGGTTTTTTGCTATATACTCTGTATGAATCAATAAACTTCACAGTAATAGCGGTATACCGGTATTTTAAACTCGATAACGGTATGTACCGGTAATACCGATACCGAAATAAAAAAAATACCGTTACCGTTACCGATACCGAAATTTTTAAAATAATTGTACCGGTATCAATACCGATACCGTTATTTGTTTCGGTTTCCAACCTTGGTATAAAGTTCATAGAGGTTTGTAAGCCAAATTACATGTGATAATTACACTGCACACCAGTGATTTGGATGTTTAAATAGAAATAACCGATCCGACTGTATTTTTGTCTCCTGATTACGATGGCGTCATTAGTTTTTCTCTATCAGCTCTAGTTTTGAAGATATAGTGTCATTTAGGATTTGCATAATTTGCATCTCTTTTTGTATTATACCGTTAATATATTACGAATGGTACTCCAAACTTAAAAGTACTTTCTGGATTATTTATCTACACAAAAATCCCTTTCATTTAAATAAATTCACATTGATGAGTATATCAGGGTATGGATTAGTCCAGACAATTTTTATGCTATTTTTAGTTAATATATCACATATAATTTTTCTTTATTTCGTAAAAGCTGGAAATTTAAAATATGTGATATACTAACTACAAATAGCATAAAAATTTTCTGGACTGGTCCATACAACATTTTTTTGCGTAATAATTGCACTAATAACTTGTAAATGGACAAATGTAATATAAAAAACAACTTTTTTAAAAATTTCAAGAATTAGTTTTTTATGTAACACAAAATATCTCTTAAACTAGAGGTGCTAGAAAATACATAAACCTATTTTTATAATCAGCGAACAAAAATACATAAGAATTAGTTATATTTGGTCAAAAAAAAAAAAAACTATAATCAAAAAAGTTAAAAGGACTGAACCAAAAACACATGATTTTTAACATCCTTGCAATACTCATCAATGTGAATCTATTTACATGAAAAGGATTTCTGTGTAGATTAATAATCCAGAAAGTATTTTTAAGTTTGGAGTTCCATTCGTAATATATTAACGGTATAATACAAAAAGAGATGCAAATTATGCAAATCCTAAATGGCACTATATCTTCAAAACTAGAGTTGATAGAAAAAAAAAAGCAATGTGAGTCCGATCACAGAGGAGATGTGTAAACATGTAGTAATGAAATTTTTTTTAAGTTGGAAGTACTTATGCTTTTAGTATCTTTCTTTAAATTAATTAATTAAAAGTATCAAATCTTTCAATATTGTAAATACATATGAATTTGTTGGTTTTTGTTTGTTTTATTAAACTTATTTGGTTAGTAAATGGGCGCTCTGCAATATATGTACTGGGTGTTTTTTTTAGAGGCATAGAACTTCGAATTGAAATAAAATACAAGAAAATCGTTTTAATGTCCATCAATTTGGCTTTATTGGAAGGATAATTTTATGCCATTAATTTTTAAATATAATTTCGGGCATGTGGCCGCCGCGGCTGGCTCGAATAAAGCCAATTCTACAGGTCCAATTTTCAACCACTTTTTCGAGCATATGCGGCCGTATGTTGGCAATAACGCCACGAATGTTGGCTTCCAAGTCCCCTAACGTTTCTGGTTTGTTGGCGTAGACGAGCGACTTCACATATCCCCAAAGAAAATAATCCAATGGTGTCAAATCACACGATCTTGGTGGCCAATTGACAGGTCCATTCCGCGAAATTATGCGCTCATCGAATGTTTCCTTCAATAAATCGATTGTGACGTGCGCTGTGTGGCATGTAGCGCCGTCTTGTTGGAACCACAACTCATCCACATTCATGCCATCCAATTCGGGAACAAAATAGTCGGTTATCATGGCTCTATACCGGTCTCCATTAACGGTAACTGACTCTCCAGCATTATTTGGGAAGAAGTATGGCCCAATGACTCCACCAGCCCATAGAGCACACCAAACAGTCAGTTTTTGTGGATGTAATGGCGTCTCAAGGGTCTCATGTGGATTCTCTTCACTCCAAATGCGGCAATTTTGCTTGTTGACGTAGCCATTCAACCAAAAATGAGCCTCATCACTGAACAAAATTTTGCGATGAAAATCAGCATCGAGATCAATCTCATTTTCGGCCCATACACCAAAATCACGACGCATTGCATGGTCTCGCGGCTTTAATTCTTGCACAAGCTGGATCTTGTAAGGTCGCAAGCCAAGATCTTTGCGCAAAATCTTCCATAAAGTTGATGGACAAAGCTCCAATTGCTGTGCACGGTGGCGAATCGATTCATTCGGGTCCTCTTCAACACTTTGCTCTACAGCGGCAATTGTTTCTTCGGTGCGCACTGTTCGACGTCTCTGCGGATGCGTATTATCACATAGAGTAAACGTAGTGCGAAAACGATCCATGGTTAACCGAATTAATTGCTCTGATGGATGATTATGTCGACCATAAAATGGACGGAGCTTGCGGTAAACTTCGCGAACTGAACCATTATTTTCGAAATAAATTTGCACGATTTGCAAGCGTTGTTTTCTTGTCAACCTGTTCATGATGAAATGGCAAACCAAACTAAATATTAATCACTTGACAGCTGACAAAATGGCCGCCAGTTAAAAAAGTGATGCCAACTTAAAGTTCTATACCTCAATAAAAAACACCCATTATATGTACTGCATTCAAAATTGCAGTAAGCAATAAATTTACTGATTACTAAAAAAAAATTCAGTAAATTTTTACTGCTAATGAAATTTAATTTGCATTACTAGTAAAATCGTAGGGCCGTAGCAAGTGGCAAAGTTTTTTTCATTCAAATTTTGAAACTTTTGTATGAAAAACATTTAGCCACTTGGTAGAATTTCATTATGAATACGGGCATTACTGATTACTGATAATTCAATGCACCTCAACATATAACAAATTATTTAGGGAATTTATAAAAATTGTAGAAAAAAATTTTAGTAATCAGTAAATTTTTTTAGATTTTTACTGAAACTTTAGTGGTACTGCAGTGCTCATCTATGGTAAATGCCTTTACTTTTACTTTTTAATTTTTAATTCCTGTTATTCATCGTTTAGTTGTTGCTGTTCTTGGTGTTGTGTACGTATTGCAATTAAAATAAATTCAGTAAAGTACGACTTTGACTCGCGCACATTCGGTTTTGATCACTTTTTTTTGATTTAGCTTTCTTAATTTCTTAAGTTTTTTCAGTTTAAACGATTTTTTTCAGTTATATTGCTTTTTTCTCGTTTTGGCGTTTTTTTTCTCTTTTTGGGTTTTTTTCATTTTCGCAATTTTTTTTTATTTTGGCGAGTTTTTCATTTTGGCGATTTTTTTCTGTTTTTTTTGGGTTTTTTCATTTTGGCGATTTTTTTCTGTTTTTGGGGTTTTTTTATTTAGGCGATTTTTTCATTTTGGCGATTTTTTTCATTTTGGAGATTTTTGCGGTTTTTCGCGATTTATTTTAGTCCTAGAGATTTTTTTTTAATTTGGTGCTTTTTTCGTTTTGGCGATTTTTTATATTTGGCGATTTTATATTTTTTTGATAATTTTAGTTTTACCGATTTTGAAAATTTCAAGAGTTTTGCTCTTACGGTTTCCAAGATACAGCAAGTTGTCAAAATTACAAAGTCAAAATTGCATTAACTGATGGAACACCCATTGATTAAAATTTTTTAAATTTAGTGTTAATTGTTATAGTCTGTATAAAAAGACACTAAGTTTTAAAATTTCAAGTGTATATATGTACATACAATTGTATGTATATTAAATGGGATTTTAACATTTTTCGTTGCTCGTTTTGGAACACCCTTTAGTTTTTAACTCATGTATTTGTTGTTGTAGTGGCCAAATGTCTACATATTGTGTCCAAATTTCAAGTACGTAGCTCTTACGGTTCATTTTCACCTTTGGTGTACGGAAATATACAGAAAAATAACCGGCGGCGGCGCACCGTCGGCTTCGAGCCGGTCGACTTGTTTCTCTGCTTGATACTGCTTCTTTCAAACACTAATACACTCATATATAGCTCACACCGATTTGACAATGCAAAGCAAAAGCAAAAAGCATAGAAATCTCAGCAAAGAAATCTCAGCAAAGAAATCAAAGTCAAAAGATATTTACTCCCTAGCGTATAGATGTTTACACATCAAAAACTAATGACGCCATCGTAATTAAAAGACAAAAATACATAAGGATCAGTCATTTTTATTTAAACATCATAATAAAACCTCTATTTTGTTGTGCAGTGTTATTAATAAACAAATAACATCAAAGTTAATTGTAAATATTCTGACCCAAATGTAGTAGAACGGAACAGCTAGCAGTTTTCGAAGGCCACTAAACCTTCATCATCAGCGCTCTTCTGTGTTTTGGTCCACTGTGTGTAGTGTCAGTTGATGTAGATTTCTGCTTTATATACGAAACTTTTATTGCAAATGGAACATGTGAATTGTTTTGATGTAGTAGTAGTCTTCGAAAACAGCTAGTTGTTCCGTTCTACTACGCGTTTGTCAGAATATTTGGTGTTACTTTCTTATTAATAATTATCACATGTAATTTGGCTTACAAGTCGATACGAATTTTAAATTAGTCATAAATATAGAAACGCATGAAGTTAGAATAATAATAATTAAAATTACCTAAAATTAATAGTCATGGGCCTGTGGCAAAAATTAAATAAAAAAAAAAATAAAGTTATTAGCAACAAACCAAAAAAGTTTGTTTTAAGTTGAACAAAAATAAGCAAATTAACTAACATGTGCATAATTAGTAAATAACAAATGACAATGGCAAGACTGCGATGGTAAAATTGAGGTTTCGTTACAAAAGAAGCTTTCAGCAAAATTGAAATACAATGAATTAAAGTAATTCCATTTTTCTGCACATGCTAGTCAGCAAACATTTGGATTTTTTCAACTTGCAAAATTTTTTAAAGATATGGAACGTATCACTAAACTATCCATATGTTGTATATATTTTTTTACACGATTTTTTTGCACGATTTCCTTAGGAACGTAACCACCGTGGAAAAAGAGGTACATATTTAAATTAACATGTTGATGACAACTACACACGTCTTTAATTAATATTGACTTAGCGTTGTTGTGATCTGCATATCGGTTAAATGTGACAGCCGCTTCAAAGTGACGGCACAAAAACTTGTATAATAAAGAGTATTATTTTTTTCGTGTATTTTTCACAATTTTATGCCTTTAAAACTACTGTAAAATATTTAGATAGAGAAAAACACCAACAAACAAACAATTCGCCAACTAAATAAAATTATGCTTTCTAAGTTGGTTAGATTTTTTTTTTCTAAAAGCAGCAGTATTTGATTTTATTCTTGTAGTATTTCCAGTAAAAGTGATAAAAAAAGTATATTCGATATTTTTATTTTATCGCGAGGCAAAAATAAAAAAATAAAGATGCAAACAAACAAATTCAATTGCACAACTGTACCGAAAATGTTGTTTGGTGAACATGAGAGCTTATGTTGGTAAAAAGATTTAAAATTTTAAAGTTGCCTGCTACAAGTGAAATTTATTTGCTGGTGGTTAAGCATTGTCTATATGTATTTCATTGTCGCTGTAAAATATCGTCAATAGAGTTCAGCCGCACATTTTCAACAATCACACAACTCTCATCTTATCCACAGACTTTTGTGAGAGTTCACAAATAATAATATTTTTGAAATACATATTTTAAAAATATAAACAAAACTCAGCAAATAATTTTTATTCAATATACTCGTAAATTTATTATATATTTTTTTTTTCATATAGACAATGCTTTAACCTTCAGCAAATAAATTTCACTTATAATAGAATTATGACAATATGTCAAATAATAAATTTCTTGATTGTCTGATATAAATAAAAAAAATCAATTTGTTTAATTGTTCGATTAATTATAAATAAAGTAATCACCCTAATTACAGTTGCCAACATCAACGTCACATCAGTATAATGACAAAAACTCAGGGCTTGTCTACTCGCTATCGAGAAAAATTTTGCGCTATTTATATTCTATTTCTGTTATCTATAGACTAGAAAATATTATAAGTCTGTCAAAAGTAGCGGGTAGACAATTCCCAATTTTTTCTTGGCATTTTATTGACGCTATGTCAATATTGACAACTAGAATAAGGGTGAATATATTAATAATTTATTATTATAATTATAAAGAAATAGCACTTTTTATAGAAGAAGTGTATGTTATTAATCGATTTAAAAACATGAACAGGTTCTCTATGCGGTTGTATATTTTTATACGGTCAGGTCTTGAAAATCAATTCGTTTTGAAATCGCAAAGTGCGAAAGATACGAAACAGTGTTCTCTTCACAAAATTAAGTGCATTCGAAAGTAAATTCGGATAAAATATCTCAAGCGTATGAAAACTTAAAACCAAATAAAAAATTGCAATAAGTGATTTTCTGATGATTTTTTTTCTAAAATTTTTCTGTTTCGAAAAGAAATGCGTTTCAGAACTTGGTCGATAATTTTTTTAAATTTATTTTTTGGTCTGAGAGGGTACAGCTTCCATTTGGTCCCATTGCCGAAAAATTGGGCAGCACTATTTCCACTTAATTTTTTTTATTTAATGTACTTTTAATTATTAAATTGATGCAATACTTCGCACATGGCTTGTGCTGAAAAAAGTAGGCTATGGCCACGCCCATTAAAATTTAATGTTATATTTCGCACTCTTCTACTTAAATGATTCTTATGAAATTCGGCACATCTTTGGAGCTCTAAAAGTGACACGATCCTGCTTTTAGAAAACTGAGCTGGCCACGCCCATTAAATCTTGCTGCTGTATTATATGTACTTTTACTGATTCAATTCTTAGGAAAATAGGCCGACACTTTTGGCTCTTGAAAGGACATAATATGGTGCTAAAAAGTGGGTGGGGTTACGCCCTTTAAAATTTAGTTTTTTATTTAACCGATTCTTACTAAACTTGTCACACATACCGAACTCAGAAGTAAAGAAATCTGGAGCCTAAAAAGTGGGCGGGGCGACGGCAAATAAAATTTAATATCGTATTATCGGTCATGTCATAGAGTTCAATTATGTTCGGAAACGGAAAGCAATCTAACTTAAGATGTCAAGCCCTAGCTGGAGCATAGCAGCGCTCCCAACAGTCTGGACACACCTGACAAATGTACGCATTTAAGTTTTACAGATTTAATTCAATTTCCAAGGGGATTGAACTCCGTGACATGGCCGCGTACTTTAGCTCTTCCAATTTCCACCCAGCTTGCCACTTGTAAGTATGCGATCTAATGTTTACAAAGGTGGGCGGGACCGTTTGCTTTAAAGCTCAATATTGGCACTAAAAAGACAAAAATTAAAGTTTAAAAAAATTTAGCTGACTTCAAAAATCTATTTGTAAAATTAAAAATAATTAAAAATTCATAGTAAACCGTCTAAGTAGCTTAAAGGTTTTCGTAGTGAGTTTCTTATATTACCCCATTGTACAGCATAAACATATGGTGCGTTATTATCTCTGCAACAAATCATTTTTCTTTTTTTTTAGTTTTTTCTGCCATGTCCTTCCACTCGAGTAAGTTCTTTATATTCCTTGATGTTTTTTTCGTGTTTTCGTGTTAGAAAAAGCAAGAAAACGTAAGGAAAGGAAACGCTTAAAGCAAAGAAAACAAGTAGGTTTATTCATGCTAATCCTCTTGCAGTAAATTTAAGTTTTAAAAAGAAGACAGAAAGACGGAAGAAATTAATTTCTTGTTCAATCGCTATTAAATATTATTACACATGATTACGCGTTAAATGAGTGAGAGGAAGATGAAACTGATAAAACATACTTTGAGTTGAAAAGAGTTAAGATGGTGGCTATGCTAACATATTAGCGGAGAAAACTATTATAGACTTTCTCCGCCATTTCCATATAATATTTTTACTATATTTTTGTGGCAGTTACAGTTTTTAGGCCTTTTAAGATGATTTTAATTTATTCGTGACGCGCCAGGCGTGAATAACAGCTCGCTGAATGTATGAAAATTAATAATTCAAACGCAACAACACCAAGTGTTTGTTTACACCCAATTGACCAAGAGTTTGAATACTAATATCGCCAGTGAATGTTTCTACAATTTCATTGGGCAGAAGTTTCGCAAATTTTTGGAAAACAAGTAACGTAAAATTTTGTTCAATGACCGTGAAATTTCAATAAAGAAAATTATTTGGGGTATTCACACCAGTGTCTTAATGTCTTAACATTTAAGCATAGTTTAAAAAAATTGTTGTAGTGGCTCAAACAAAAAGGTCAATAAGTAATAAGACTTTCTCAGCTATTCAATAAAATTTATTGTTTGTCATAACTATATGTAGAAATGCGTGAGATTTTACCAAAGGAATTGGAGAAAGAGAGAGAGAGAGAGAGAGTAAGCAATCTACCAAAATACAAATAAGTACAATATTTTTAATTGTAAATTATGAGGGGTTGCTCACAGCAGCTATATTTTTCGTTTTATTATTTTAAAACGTGTTAACTTAAGAGTACCATTTGAATACCCAAATTGTTTCTTTAACTTAAACGTATTTGTTTCTGTTTTTTATTTTTGGTCAAGTGGGCTTACGAATATATATCACTCTGTAAATATGTTGATTTGTTTGTGTTCCTTGTAGAGTTAAATATATGCCCATAATTATAATATTTTGTTTAAATGTATAGCCTTGTTAAATCTCATTAAAGTTTTCTCCGCTAGTTTTACGTGGAGTGTAAAAGAAGTAATTATATCGTGTTGTCAATGCATGTGGGACATACAACATTGTAATTTTCATAACATTAACAGCTTCTTAAGTTTAAATATAAATAAAATGTAAAAATGTTTGTGAGATGTCAACGGAACTTTTCATTCGTTTGGAAGGCTGGTGACAGATTGATATCATTACGTATGAAATATAACATCATGCAACTACTCGTCATTTCTTCGCTAGGGGGCGCTCACCCAAATTTTACCAGTTTTTTATGGCTCTGGCGCATAACTTACGTTGAATTTGACCGATTATGTTGGCTTTTCGGCCTTCTCCAGCTTAGAGTTTATTCGCCTAAACTTGTGACTCAATAAAAGCACACTAGTAAAAATCAACCGATCTCGATGGTTCGTTAAAATAGTTTCCTCGCGAGACAATCGCTCGTGCCTAATGTTGAATTAAGCGTGAGTTGTGTGGCACGTAGAGCTGTTCTATTCCAACCACATGTATATAGTTGGTGTCCTTGCCAGAGAATGCCAATTAGTACTCCAAAATAATATACTCAAGTAAATAGGAAGACACACATTAATTTTAAATCCAATAGGTTTAACTATAAATATCCAACAACTATGTTTATACATATTTTTTCTAATTAAGCAGAACAAATGTATATAATTAAAATTTGTAGACTTTGCGAGCACGCAAAGAAAATATATGGTTGTAAAATGGTTGAGAAACCAATATTATGTTCTGTGAAACAAATGTGTGGTCGTTGAAAACTAGTTATTGTTATTTTAAACATTAATTTCGTTACGATAAACAGTGTAATGTTTGAATTTAATAATTACATTATCACATCCATAAAAAATTGTGATATGGTTAGAGTTTAACAATATGGTTTTGTTAAAAACTTATCACTACGACATAATTTGTATTTTTATTCAAAAACAATAGGATGTACATAACAATATAATATTTTCCAAAACCATACTATGTTAAGTTTTTAAAAAATATTTTTCAAAAACATCTGTCAGTTCAGTGTTTCGCTTATATGCTATCGGTAGTGCACGTGTGTTTTTAAATAATTAAATAAAGTATAAGCAAAATGGTAGATCAACAAAAATATATATATACCATATGTATATATCTCTTTATACAGACGTATCTGTATTTCGTGTATATACACATATGTAAGTATAAATTTGTATATATACATGTTATATCAAAATATTAATTTATTTTTATTTCGGATTTAATGCACAGCTATTTTAAACAAAAGATATATCAATAAATAAATGATTAAACAACTAAATAGTATTGTTATATTAAATAATGCTGTGGTCGCATTTAACAATGCTATTATTTTATTGAAACATGGTATAGTAAGTCTCAATTATACTTTAGTCTCATATAACAATAGTGTTGTCATATTTATAATACTAAGATTGGGTGTAAAAAAGTTTATTGTTTTTGTAGATAATATTATTACTATTAACTCAGATAATAATATTATTTAAAGTTTACTTTTCTATTAACAATAATATGATTTGATTGCAACCATATAATTCAATCATAGTATGTTGCTGTTTGATTATGGTTACCTCAACCATATGTTTTCTTTGTGTGTACACTTGAATATAAAAATACTCTGATTATTAATCAGCTTCAGGTGCGTATATGCAGGGCTATTTCATTTACACATACATAAGTTATATTTTCAAACAACCAAAAGAACTTTTTCATTCCATTTGATATATAAAAATGTATGTATACAGTCAGTAATGATTAATAAATATCCCGAGTATTATGCGTAAATTTTTTTGTTCGACTAAAATATCCATACTCTGAGTGTGAGCATACTCCGACTATAATTATGATAGATAGTGGATACGCTTGATACGCGTGTGCTTTTTTATTTAAAGTTTTAGAGTATTTTAGTTTTTCGCATAAACGAAGTAAATATGGTCTCGAATGTTGGAATCAGCTATAGTCATATCGTCGTTGTTTTAACTAAGTGACCTAACTAACATTTAAAAATTTAACAGGAGAGCAGTTTTTATGGTTGTTTTATACATTCATTCTTATGGCTGCGTCAGAAATCTTTTTACTTATATAGGCACAAAAGTAATGCTTACAGTCATGAAAATTGTAGACAATGTGTATTATGACTTATAAAGTCTAGTAGAGGACTTACTGATTTTTCAAAAAAATGTCAGTTAGGTCAGTTAGTTGAAACAGCGACGATATGTGTTACTATTATGATTATACGCAATTAGTAGAATTAACACTATTTAGTAAAGTATATTTTTACTGTTTATTAATATTAAAAAATAATTAAATAAAATTCAAATGCCATCGCCTTATTTTGAGATTATTCAAACATTGAGAAACAAAACAATGTTATTTGTTTTGTTCGCACTAAATAAATAAATATTAAATTAAATATATGGTGAAAATAGTAAATAATTAAAAACTTTCTTTAAAACAAAAGCTTATGAGAGCACAAATGCATTAAACTTAATTATAATGAGTTATTTAATGTTTATATGAAATGTGGCCAATACTTGAAATCAATAAATTATTGTTAACAAATTCTTTGTGTGAAAATTGTAAATACTACTACGAAGTGACTAAAAAAGTTAAAAGAAAATGGCCAGCTCAAATAAAACTCCTGCCCCAGCAAAACCACCTCGCTTACGTGACTTCAGCACATCAACATCAACATCAGCAGCAACAGCAATGACAGAAACTTGCGGCATACAACATGAGACGGTGATTAAAAATTCAGAAAAAAAGAAAAAACAATTGCAATTTTGTAGTCCTTTGGTGTGTCCTAAAATAAGGAAACCTACGACAACATTAACCTTTGATGTCAACAATGAAAACCAAGTAATATTGCACGAAGACTCAGTGCAGCGTAAGGCCCAGAAGCATGCACAGACAGAGTTTTCTAAAAGCCACAGTATTGACAGTGTCAACAAAATGGAAGCACATACTACTTTGTTAAGTTCTACATGTGAGAATGGTGATAACAAGTCTACTGGAAAAAATCCACCAAATAACACCACATTACGAAGAAATATTGAATCATTTAAACAACCCACAGCCTGCATCAATAACAACTCGTCTTCAAACGCTGGTAAAGATTTAAGAAATGGTGTCACAACTACAAGTGCATATAAAGCAAGTGGAGCATCAACATTAACAGCATCATCGTTGTCGTTTGCTACAGCTGCTGTGTCAAGCATATCAACAACAACAACAGCATCTACAACAGCGGCTACAGATTTTCTAACATTTAAAGTAAACAAGACGAAGAGTATTGAATATCGTCTAGCCCATGGCTGCACAAGTTTAATGTATGCATGTCAACATGGTGACATTGCAGTGGTTTTAGAGCAAATACGTTCGAAGGTAAGTGCAAGTGAATAAATATATTTTTTTTTTGGGAACATATACGTTTTTCTGCATAAGTATTGGCAACAGCTGCTCGTGCACATTGTCTAAAAAAATATCGCTTTGAAAATAAATAATATTCATATCGATTGTTTGAGATAAAAGATTGATACTTTCGTAAAACGTTTTATCATTTGTTAAGATATAGTTGTTTGTAGTGTAGAAAAGAAAATGAAATATATTGGGATATATGCGAGTATACATTTCTTGCAACATTAGTTATTTGTTTCACAAAATCATTCATTCGTATCATGGCCAACATGCCGGCTTGTCTAAATAAAAGAATACTTATGTCACAGTGACACGCCCAAGCGAAAGCAATTTAAGCATTAAGATATGCAAGAAAAATTCGCAGACATGGTCGTGTAAACAAAAATTTACTTGGTTTTTGCAACAATCATTGAATTTTTTTTTATCCTTCAAAAAGCTTTATACACTTACAGTGGGAGTATTCTAAGGCAGTGTCCTTTTGATATTTTAATACTTCTGGCTCAATTCTTCTGAAATTTGAACAATATCCAAAAATTGACATCCACAACTACTGCAAATACGTAAATTGTCTAATGATTTTTATATATAGAATAATATTTGCCTAAAGTTCCTATTCTAGATTTATTTTTATCAGATTGGAAAGTATGATCGAAAATTAAACTTACCGCTTGGATTTCCTCTGGCCCAGCCGCGGTGGCCATATGCCGAAAATAAAATAAAAACATTGCCACATATTTATATCTTTAGCAAAATACCGAATTCATAGCAATTATCCTTTATTATCTAGACGAATAAAAAAACAATCAAACTCTCATGGCCGATCTGGCACACAGTGTCGTGACTTCTTATAACGAGTGATCAAAAATAGAAGGATTTATGACAAGCAATGACATTTGGAACGCATGCTTTAATTGATAAAAAAAAATAATCAAACCTTAAGTGTGATAATTTAAATTCTAAGGACTTGTTTCTTTTCCATAAATCCCGAAAATAAAAATTGCCATCAAGTCCCGGTCCAGACTTGCAATTTTTGTTGCAGCAATTCTGGAATAAGTATGAGAGTGTTGAAATAGCAATATATATTTTAATATCTCTCTCTCGCTCCTTTGCACTAAATAATAAAAAGTTGCTGCAACAAAAATTGCAAGTCTGGACCGGCATTAAGGAAATGAAAACGATAAGAATCTTACCAACACACAGAAAAATTTAATGTTAAAATCTACAAAAAACAAGGTAAATTTAAAATTTTTTGGCAATGATTTTTCTTGATGTGTGTTTAATTTTAACTCAACACCATTACCAACAATGTTCAAAGAAATTTTTCTATCGTAAAAAAACCTTATTGCATATCGATTTAACATTCCCGATGAATGAAGAATCATGTCAAATGGGTGTTTTTTTCACGTTGAAACGACGTGAATTTGATACAGGAATAATGCGAAGAACTATGTATGTCGATTCAAAGTTATTTCAAATTGAAACAACATGAATTTAATTTAATTTTATTTAATCAAATCATTACCTTATCTTATTGTGTATATTGGTGCAGGCATTAGAAAAATATTTATTTGTATTGTTGGCGTCCGTGGCCAAGATTTTGCTCATCGCTTGGTAGACAACGCGCTTATTTTTGCGGCCAAAACAACCTTAAATATTTTTAGCATACAGGCGGAATAAATACTGTCATGAATTTTATTTTAACTAAATATATAAAAAAGTTATATATGAAAAGAAAACTAACATAAATTGCGAAGCTGCTTTGGCTGGTCAGCAGGCTTCGAACCTGTGACTCTCCGACTGCAAGACTAGTAGCCAGCAGCTGGTAATACGAAGTTTTTTGGATATTTTAAAAACACGTAAATCAAATAAAAAAAAATATAAAAAAACACAGCAACAATTCACACAACTGAGCATTACAGTGCATTGTAGCTACCCTATTGCAACTAGTGCTGACTGTCACTTGGATTATGACTATTTGCAATGGAAACATTTAACTATTTTAAGATTGCAATGTCCTAGGCGGAAGCCAATTGTCTCATTCTGCTCTACTTTTCAGTTTTTTTTAGAGAGGAATCACAATGGACCCAATTGGGTCTCCGAGTAGAGGTGCCTAAAGTTGATTTTATTTAAGTCACTTGATAGTCAGTAAATTTATAAAAAATTAGCCGTATACTTTGAGTCGAAATTAGATTCTTCTTTTTATATTAACTTCATTATATCAAGAATATCCTATACATTAAGAAAACTGTATTGTGTTGGGCTTTATTTGCCTATTGCTGTTAAAAAGAGAATAGCTATGTCTCTCTGCCTCTCTGGAAATATTTGCGGGCACCCCTCTACTAAATATATCAAAACTAAAGATATGCTTTAACATGGATATTGAGATTTATATTTAACCTGAGAATAAGAGATCATAATCAGTTTGTTGGGTTCGGATTTTTATAGTTGTATTAACCAAAGCATAATGTTACAGTTTTTAAGATTAACAAGTCCGGCAAGCCTCCATTCTTGTTGGAGAAATTTAGCTTTGGAAGCTCCTCAAAAATTAATACTATTATATGTCCTCGACACTCATCCCTTATCATGACCAGGTCATTTTTGGTTAGAGCTTCTACACAGAAAAAATTATTCCCAAAAAATTTTCAAACAAACGTGTGTTTTGAAATATAATTTAGTTTCAGTAAATATTTTTTACCGTTCCAGTAAATTATTTGTTCCAATTTTATTTTATATAAAAAAAACTGCATAGAATGAAAAATATCTATATAAAGTAAAATTTGTAAAAAAAAAAATTTTAGATTTATTTTTTTTTATTTAAATTTGTTATTTTCAGTTAAATTTATTTTTATATACTGTAAAAAAATTTGTCTGATTTTTTTTAATTTTTTCAGTTAAATTTGTCTGATTTATTTTAACATTTTATTTTTTTTTAAGATTTTCGTTTGCGGTTTTCAAACTTATTATGTTTTTATATTGTGATTCTCAATATAGTATTAAGAGTCTTACTATAAAAATACGGAGTTTGTTAGCTAAATTCAAAAAATTTTTGGCTTGAAGTCTACTGACGAGTTCCAAAAGCGGGAACGAAATGCTTAACCATAAAAACAAGCCAATTTTTGAAAGTAAAAAAAAATAGTTGAACCTTTCATTTGATTCAGTTATTTATTTCAGATAAAACTTTTACTAATTTAAAAAAAAAAATTTAAGAATTGTTATTGATTCAGTTAATTTATTTTCTGATAACACGAAAAATTTTAGTGAATGTGTTTGTAAATTATAAAAAAAAATTTGCTGAATAATACAAAAAAAATCTGCAAAAATGTTTTCCTGTTCCTATTAATAAATTTGACTGAAAATATTTTGAGTTTCAGTTAACTTTTTTCTCTAATGCCATAATAAGTTAACTAAATATAAAAATTTTTTTTTCAGTTAAATTTTTACAAAATTGTTATCAGAATCTACAAATTTCTTTGTAGGTGCGCATTCACACAAAAAATTTACTGATTCAATGAATTTGGTTACTGAAAACGATATTTAGTTTTTTCTGCGTAGAATGTGGCATAACTACGTGCCTAATGAAGTGCGCAATTTCCGCTGCCTAAGTAGGAACTATAATGTACCACACAATCATTTAATATTAGGCTTCAATGTTTTGTGAAAAAGTGGGGGGACTTACATTAAATTTTTTTTAAGTTTTTTAGTTTATATTTAGCTTCTTAAATTATATTTATATATTGTTAGTAATGAAATTGTTAATGATAGCCACACTATATTATATTATTTTACTGGATTAATTGGGTTTTATAGGCTTATAATATAAATTTTTTAATAAATTGAATTGAATTGAAAAAATGTTGCTGGGGTCGGAACTATGTATCATCATACGTTGTATAGTCAATGCGCTACTACCCAGATAAAGTACATTTAAAATAATAGCAGCAAAATGTTATATGAAATTTAAATGAGTTTTAAGGTAGCTGAGAGTAAATTTGTTGGCTCTCAACAAATTCAATTACGTATTCCACTTAAGAATTATTTTTGGATCAGTTCTGTATGGCATTGTAGTTAGTTTTTAGTTAGTCTAAGAAAAGTTGACTATAAACTGATTATTTTTTGTAGTCAAGCACACATTTTCCGACAGGGTACGAATAAAGTAAAATACACACCAACACACTTAAACAACATATTATTTCCCTGCAGAAAGAGCGAATAGTGAAATTGTAGTGATTTACTAGTGACATTGTCAGTAGTACTGCTGACCAGGTGTACCCCAGCCAATGTAATCATCTATTGACATTTAACATTAGCTTGTCATTGAAAATTCACCACTATACTGTACATACTGAGTAGTTCTTTTGCGACCACATGGAGACATTGACACCAAAGATTCACTAGTAAGTTTTAGGGGCTGTAGTCTACAATATCGATATATCCTCGCTCATTGTCAATAGTAAAATTATATTGATTTTCTAGTGACCTTGTTAATAGTGTTACTGACTAGGTGTACCCCAACCAATGTAATCGCCTATTGACATATAAAATAGGGTTGTCATTGAAAATCTACCAGAAGACTTTATCATTATTGAAAAGATAGTTCTTTAACGACATATGAAGATATTTGAACCAAAGATTCACTAGTAGATTTTAGTGACCTTCGTCTACATATATTTGTTTAATACCCTCTAGTCAACCTAGAACCACATGTCTCTATGTCAATACTCTTTCTCCAGCGACAATTGCACTAGTTAAAATGTCGACAACTTTCCTTTTATTTGCGAGTAGAGATACGTTAGAGACGACAGTTCTAGTGTATTTCTGGTGATATTGTCAATGAACGAGTGAATCTTCGGTTCAAATATTTCCATATGTTCGTAAAAGAACTACCTTCTCAATAGTGCTAAAGTCTACTGATAGATTTTGAATGACAACCCTATGTTATTTGTCAATAGGCATTTGCATTGGCTGGGGTACACCTAGTCAGTAGCACTATTGACAATGTCATTAGAAAATCACTATAAGTTTACTATTGACAACGAGATTGGATATATCGATATTGTAGACTAGAGCCCCTAAAATTTACTAGTGAATCTTTGGTGCCAATGTCTCCATGTGATCCCGAAAGAACTACTAAGTCAGCAGTGCTATAGTCTAGTGGTGGATTTTCAGTGACAAACTAATGTTAAATGTCAATAGACGATTACATTGGCTGGGGTACACCTGGTCAGTAGTGCTACTGACAACATCACTAGTAAATCACCACAATTTCACTATTCGCACTTTCTGCAGTGTATTATTGCACAACATAATAAAAAAGAAAAACAAACTATTGACGCCTTCATTGACAATATCACCAGAAATACACTGGAACTGTTGTCTCTAATGTATCTTTGTTCGCACATAAAAGGAAAGTTGTCGACATTTTAACTAGTGCAATTGTCGCTGGAGAAATAGTATTGACATAGAGGCTTATGGTTCTAGGCTGACTAGAGGGTTCTTACACAATTTAATATGATTTGCAATCAATATTTTCGCATGGTGATTTTACATTAGTATTTTTGTATAACTTTGGGTTATAATATATTATTTATAAAATTTATTATTAACATTTTATGTTAAATATAATTGGTTTTCATTTTTAAAATAGATTCAAGCTTCTTTTTAAACATAAAGCTTAAATGTAAAAGAAAACGAGAAGTGTTATTTTTTATTACATAACAATTATTTATTTACCGTTGTCAAATGATTTTTTAGAATATGTAAAATAACTTCTGCTAACAGTTTTCTTTATCTCTTTTCTCTTTACAGGTAAGTTTAATACGATTGGCTTAAAGCCTTGCTAGTATTGAAGTTCTCTGCATTTAAGTGAGTTGATTTAAAAATTAATAACATTCACACTATTGCAATTAAGATAACAACAATTATTTTATATCTAGTAGATATTAACACAAATCTTTTCTATGCATTATCTTGTTATATGCAAAAACAAAAACGAATAATATTATTTATTTTTTTTTGCCAAATTTTATTATACAAAATATTCCTATTGGAATAGAATATTTTTATTTTTCTGCGCTTTTAGTATTTTAAGCAAATCAAGTCACTACTTGTTTTATCTCACGTTTGCTTAACTAGCGAAATTTTTTAATTTTCTGGGTAACTTATCGCTTTTACTTTGGACCATTCCCGTACGTGATTTTATTGTGTTCATTTTCATCCAAAAAATCATTCTCAGTGCCATACTGTCGCTGCAATAAAAAAAGTTCTCTGCTTTTAAGGCATTAAAGCTCACGTAATCACAGGGAAAAGCGTATTAAAAAAAAACACGCACACAAACACACCCATTATCATGGAAAAGTGTAAAAAGCAAACATATTCATGAATTTACAAATGATGGCCACTTTTTTATGCACGACTTTACCGTTGTTATTCTACAAAGAGCAAATGTTATCAAAGTCACCCATACACATGCATACACACATATGTAAAAAAATATTCATGTACATGTATGTATGTACGAGTATTTATATGTGGTACAGTGATTAGTAAAAATTTTGCTGCTCTAGATAACAGGGTCATTTATGCACGCACGTGCAAACTTCTTGTGATTGTTTTAAAAGCTTGATTGCTTCTAGAGATTAAATCTTGAAATGAAAATTCCCAAAAATGATAACATAAACATTTAAGTTATGAGCAAAATCGTGAATGAAACTATTTTCAAAGTCTAACAAATGGAGAAGTGATCTAAAGGAAGAAAGTCCAAAAACCAAGTCTCCCGAACTTTATCATGATAGCCAAAATTAACAACGCAATGAAATATGAGAAGTAATAATTTCTCAGGCAAAATTTCTCCATCACTGTTTTTATATTGCAATGCATATTCATATGAATATGTGACACAGGTGCCAAGCTTTTTGTTGCATATATTGTCGTATATGAAATTATTTGTCTGTCTCGAGCTTTGGCCTCAGTCAAAATATGTCACAATAGCCGATGTTGTCCTTTGCATGAGTCTTATATATTGCATTCTTTTCATGCCAGTAACACTTCAGTAAACATTCTTAATCCTGAAGCCTGCAAGGTACATTACAATATCCCAGCAAAAAAAAAAAAATTTAAGATTTCATTCCACCAAGAGCGTCTTTTCTGCTACTCAGCAAGCCATATTGAAAATATCAAACATTTTTTTTTTATTTTTAACTAGCTACACCCTGTGTGCTTCGCTACCCCCATCGTGTTATCGAATGATGTAAATATTTTGTAAATAAACCGAAAAGTCGGATTTTTTAATGCAACATTTCGAAAGTTTTAAAATTTTGATATTGGATCATTATTAACATAGGTTTTTCGTAAATATCTTCGGAACTACATAACCGATTTAAAAGTTTGATATCTCGTTTTGAAAAACATGATAACGGCTTTCAAAAAAATTAAATAAAATAAAATAAAAAAAGCAAAAAAAAAGAAATAAATATATATATACATGGCATTGGTGGTGCAATATCAAAATTGTATTTTGCCACGCCCACACCCAAAAATGACAGTGTTATCCGCCTGAATATTCTGAAGATTCCCTGAAAATTTCATCAAAATCGGCCCAGCCCTTTTGGAGTCCATACGCTACATACATACATACATACACACATCCTCTTTTATTTATATAGATTACATCATTGAATGATTGAAGTATTTTCTTTATTTGAAAATAGTTACAAATTTTTTATTTTTTTGCAATAAAGTATTTGTAAAATTTTTAAGTATCTAATGTTCAACCAAAGCTGGGGTCACACGATTGGCACAAATGTACCAATTGTAATTGGTAATTTGTTAACCCATGTACATTGTTAACCCATGAACTAATTGAGGGGTTGAAAGGATTGTAAATACTGCTGATATTGTCAAGACGCTGCTGTCTATTTCGTCGACAGTTTTCGGCTTGTCCCTCACTTACATTCAAAACAAAAACAAATGTTAAAATTTTGTTGTTGTTTCTAGTGTAACTGTGCGACAAGTCGTAGGTAGTCGACGTCATGATACAATTATAACAGGTACATGCACAAGCCCAGCCTGTTATTATATACAATACAAGTAGTTGTCAAACTTTGTTTACAATAGAGTCCTGCGTAAACAGTCTTTAAATGTAAATACGTCATGATTTTTAAATGTATTCACGTCGCGTGTATTATAATAAACCAATAATAAATGCTGTCGTACTATAAGCGAAGCACGATGGATGTATTGGTGTACGTGTATATCAGTATTAACAAGCGATGACGCCGAGACAGCTTGTTTGTAACAAACACTCAAAAGAAGTACTGTTGATTAGTGTATGCTTGCTATTTTTCATATTGTATGTTTGAGTGTGTGTGTAATATGTAGATGGTAAGCATGTGCGCAGAAAAATAAAAGATCATACACACATACATGCATGATGTTTGTACACGCGCTCATGCGTAGAAAGAAGCAAGTATCACAAATTCTTCCGTCACGAAGTATTTTCTTCTTTACTCTTATACCTACAATACTAAAACAAATTTCTTGCAAACATTGTTGTTAACGTTTGTTTTATAAGATTTCGCTGTAGTAAAGCATTGGAAAAATCCCTCATGTCTTGAAAGTTCTTATAAGATACCTTATGCAGGAGACTAGTTTACAAGCTGCAAAAATGTTAGTGTATGTGTTGTGAATAAAATGATTACAGTGTTGCCATTGAGTTTACACATGGCTGTGTTTCCCATTACACATTGAAGAAAATTAAAATACACATGTTTTTTGTGGGTTAAAATGAAAAAATAAAATAAATAAAAATAGAACATAACGTAGAATTTCACACAGATTATACATGAATATAATTACATGGCCTACACATGAGAGTAATTGCACACTATGTGTAATTACGCACCTATTGGCAACACTGAATGACTATAATCACTCATGAATGCCGCGTCTGCAATTGTACTTTAATTACCCTGTAATTGTTATTTTTAAAAACAAAAGGCATCTGTTTCTGACAATTATACGTTTATTTATACCAACAAAATGCATGTGTTTTTTTGGTGTTGTAATTTTATTGTAGTCGTGCATGTACCTAGTATAATTTTACCATGGTCGACATCGTGGGACAGGCCCTTAAATTCTATCATTGAGGTTATTGTGAAGTCTATCGTGTTCTCTTGAGTGAAGAGTAAACTGAATACGCAGCTTATAATCATGTATAAGTGTGTAAAAGTAAAGCAGTGAGTCATTGTTATTGTACAAACAGTGAGCGTCACCAGAGTGAGTTCTGGGAACAGAACATCAGAAAAGGGATATAACGGCAATACTATAGCAGCCAGTTATGTGAGACGAGTGTATAATACAGTGGAGTAGACGTAGTGGTGACCGTATTGTCTATATTTAAGTAATTTAAGAAGTGTGCGTGTATTTAAGATCTTGATTAATTAGTATAAGTGTATATATTTGCAAAAAATAGTGTGATTCTTAACCCTAACTACTACACCCGGGTCTTTATTCATTTGCACATTGTCGATTCAACAGAAAAGCGCTTTTAAAGAATAAAAAACGTAACGATATAAATCGATTTTGAAAGTTCTTTCACCAATAGAAAGCTACATTACCAGCGACAAACATCACCCATTTCTTATCCGGTTGGGGACCGATTTTTTATATTTAGTTTAGATTTTTTCCGTAAAACACATTTTTGGGCTAGTTAGGGCGATTTTCGTGTCAGGTTGGATTGTTGGAATAATTTTAAAACCGTTTTAAATTCTGTTTTTTGATTTTTTTTATCGCCTTTTTGTCGGTTTTATTGTTTGTTTAACATTATCAGGGTGTAAGAAAAACGTTCATAAACTTTAAGTATAGTTTTTAAAGTATCAGATCAACGGGAGCGGAGTCGCAGGTAAATGTAGTATTTTATATATTAAAAAAATTATTTTCTAGCAATGCTTTAAATATAGCTAAAGTCCAAAAATTCCCACTAATATGAATAATTTTTTAGTATCAATTAAAATATTTATAATATCAATTAAAAAATCAATTAAATTTTCACATATAAACAAGTTTTTACACTCAAATTAATTAATACAATTAAAAAATTTAATTGAATCAATTAAATTCTTAATTGAAAACATTAATTGGTGAATACTTTTTTTTGTGTTACCAACAATTTTCATAAACCAAGCACCTGTTATAAATGTGTGCAAACTTTCGTATGAGTTTTTATATGAGCTTCGTACGCCCTCTTTTAAAAATATAAATTCTTGCAGGCTCAAGCCACTATATAAGTAGTTATGAATGATTTGAAGTTGCTTGCTCTGAAACTTCATCATACAGATCACAAATGTAGTATTTTTTTTTGACTTTTCTTAGATCTTTTATTTTGCTGGGATAGAACAAGTAGGAATTTGAAATGAAAACAAGGAAAAATATCCTCATATATTTTTTTCTTACGAAACTGATTGCTTTAATATTTCTACTATTTTCTTTAATACTGGTGCATCAGCACAAATGCTGTACAAATATATGTATGTATGTTCTAAATGTATTTTGTGCTTGTATTCTACCTGTGCTGTGTCACATGCAAATATTTTTTTTTTATCATTTATCGGCTTATATCTATCTACGTTTTTAGTTTGAAAACTAAAATGTACATATATACATATCTTGTTATTGCTATTTCTTGTAATTGCTATATCTATGACAATAGGGAAAAAGTGATTAACTCATACTTTTAATATTTTAAGTCGATGTTCAGAAGTTTATCTCCTTTTTAATTTAATTTGTTATTTGAAAAATCATCGTTGCACATACTGTAACTAATATAAGGTCTGTTCATTTACTTTCTTAGCAGAAATTAGCAACGAAAGAGTAGAGCAGAAGTTTAAAAAATTACTCTCCCAAATACGAAAAAGTAAATGAACGATTTACTTGTAAAAACTTGCAAGAAAATTTTATTCATATCAGAAACATGGTTGGAAATCATGAAACAAATGTGTCCTTAATTACGAAAGTGGTCTAAGTCATATATATCTTTGGTCGAGATATTTAGTAGATTACATTTGAACACATCAAAAAATATTTTTACATTATGCAACATTATAATTTAGAGTTGTATATACCTAGTCTTAATTAATATAAATTTATTTAACATTTATAAAATATTTTTTTTTTGTAATGCATGTATCTTCATATGTGAACTAACAATAAGTATTCAAATCTTAAATCTATAAAAAAAAATGATTAGGCCCGACCAGTGTCGGACATAAACTTAGTGGTAGTTATAAATAATATATTAGTAGTGATAATCAAAAAAAAAAGGGGGGGCGGGGGGGAAAGTATTTTCAAGTAGTCCCATCTGGAGTGTTAGGTATAAGAGCCCGTGTGTCCCTCTTTTTTAAGCGGATGTGTCCAGTAAAGTTCAAAATATTACGAGCAAGCGGATTAGGATGTGATTCGAGTTTTGTTAAATATTTGCCTGAGTATTTTGCAATTTCTTCAGTCACTAGTGGCATATTTAAATCACGATGTATAATAGAATTTTGGATGTACCATGGAGCCGATGTTATTAACCGTAAAATTTTGTTTTGCCTTCGTTGGATTCTCTCGACATTGGAAGCTGAAGCAGTGCCCCATAACTGAATTCCGTAGCACCATATTGGCTTCAAAAGCGACTTGTACAGTAAAAGTTTGCAGTCTAAGCTGAGTGTTGAGTTTCTGCCAATCAACCAATATATTTGAAATAACTTAAATTTCATCTGAGTTAACTTAGAGTCAATATGATGTTTCCATGTAAGTCTTCGATCAAGGTGTATACCAAGGTATTTCACTTGGTAATGTTGAGGAATATTTTGATTGTTGATTCGAATGGAGGAGCAAGTATCTCTTCTTAGGTTGAACGTTATATGGACACACTTTTGTTCATTGACTTTAATTCTCCATAAGTTCAACCATATTTCCAGCTGAGTGATATGTTCCTGGAGATTGCGGGATGCCTCATAAGGGTTTTCGTGCACACTCATACAGGCTATATCATCGGCAAAAGTAGAAATATGGATATTATTGCTCACAGGCATATCACAAGTATATATTAAATACAAGACAGGACCCAGAATACTACCCTGGGGCACACCAGAAGATATAGATTCGGGCACACTCGTGAACTCTCTCTCCTTCCACAACAGTGAACTTCCTATCAATAATATAACTTTCCAAAAGCTTTTGAATGTTTATTGGCAGATATGTCTTCAATTTTAAAACTAGGCCTTCGTGCCATACTTTATCAAACGCCTGAGAAACATCAATAAAGAGAGCAGAACAATACTTCTTTTCTTCAAATGTTCTTCTTACAACTTGGACCAGTCTATGCGTTTGTTCAATCGTGCTGTGCTGACTTCTAAAGCCAAATTGATGGTCCGGGATGCACCCATTATCAGTTAAAATTTTGGACAATTTAGTCATGAGCAGCTTTTCGAAAAGCTTTGAGATTGTAGATAGTAAGCTTATAGGCCTATATGACTCAGTCTTGATAAGATCTTTGCCCGCCTTTGGAATCATTTTGATCTTGGCTAGTTTCCAGTTATGTGGAAAATACTTCATTCTTAAAATAGCATTAAAAGTAAATAGCAGGATTCTTATTGCAATATGAGCCAAGTTCATGAGCATTTTGTTACTAATGCCATCAATACCTGGATAAAATATTCATTGAAGATATTTTAAGATTTATTTGATATTTTGAAGCAAAAATGCACATGACTTACACCACTTTCATAATTAAGGGCACAATTGTACCTTTTCTGATGGTTTTATAATGTTTTAAATTGAATTTTTTTTAATTTACATTTAATTTAAAATACTTTATACACTTTCAAACATTAGTTAATATTTTTATGAATTTTTCATAATTTTTTAATTTTATTCCATTAACAAATACAAAAATGCGACATTCCATCTCTCATCTTTAACAATAAAATTGAATTTATGCGGCTTAACGAAAGAAAAGCAATAAATTAATAAAATATGCTTCTTTTTTTTAATTCGTATACATATATTTGAAATAAAGAAATGCATATTTTTCAGTTTTACCTTTTCAGATATTTTACAAATAATTAATTTGAAAACAAAACACAAAACAGCTGTCTGTATAATTCTTGCAAGTAAAAATGTTACTAGTAATAATTTGTAGGAATTTTTTAGTTTCTCCCATTATTTCTTTTTAAGAACGCAGGTAATGAATGTCTACTACTAGGTCTATTACTAGGTGTTACCTTCTTTAGTAAAGGGATAGTGATAGAGAAGACAGATGGCGAAGGAAGAGATAGAGGAAAGCTTCGTTCTTTTACAACTCTGCTTTCAGCACTTTTTTAATAATGCAGTGTTGCAGTGCCTCTGGTGTTAAATGAGGCGTATTAATTTTTTTTTGAAGTTTAGTTTAGTAGTTATTTTATTAATTATTTTACATCGCGGATGATTCTGCTATGCAACGCAGGAGGGCGCTCTGATATTATATTAGGATTAGTATCTGTTCAGTTACCAGTGACTATGCCTTCATCACTTGAGCTTTCCTACAACAACTAACACAAAGAGACACTAATGCGCATTTTAAAAATGCGTGGAGCTGTCACTTAGTGACTGTTGTATACCGTGCTCGAACTAAGGACCTTCAGTTTTGTAATCAACGTGCTAACTACTTCAGCCAATGCCACCCACTTTTGACGCTCTCTCCTTGTAAACTTTTTGAGTTAGTAGATGAACAAACGTATAGTTAATCTGATGTGCATCAGGGAAAGCCAATCGATACAAAAAATTTTGGATACTCCCGCACATATCGAAAATTTTTTATGCTAGTGGGGGTTGATATCTATTCATTCTCATACTTGCGTATACCCCTGCGCACTTTATTTCATACTTGTATATATCGATGCGCATTATCCGTTACATCCCACATATCTACGCATATATATCGACAAACCCATGACTTGCACCACATTCGGTTTTTTAAATATTTTTTGATAAGTGTTGCCAGAAATACGACTTTGTAGTTGTTGAGGTAATAACATTTTTTTCAAACTATTTTAACATAAAATTCAATAAAAATGTTTTACCCACACACACACACTCTTCGCAGTTCTTAGATCTAAAAGCGCTATTAAATATTTACGGGAGTAATTTGACTGCGGGTATAGAAAAACACTCCATTTAAGATCTGAGCTAAGAGCCGAATAAGTGGAAGAAAGGTTGAACTATGGCATTCCTTAAAATTTTAGCAATTTTAGCGCTTGTTTGTCGTCAATTTTCGCCATGAAACTGACTTTTTAGCCAAATCTTGGCTTTATTTTAACATTTTACCGATTTTTAATCCATTTGCATATCTAATTGATTTTAGAAAATTTTCGCCATTTTGGCATTTCTTAGATCTTTAAGTATTTGTAAGTTATTTTAGGGAAATTTATCGCAAATGATTTCTTTTTTTTCGCAATAAAAGTAATTGTTCCCAATTATTTGTTTTTTTTGCAGTTCTAAAGATTTTCAACCAGTATCAGAATATGATATCTTTTATCTTTTTTAATGTTACCAAGTTTTTGCTAATTTTCGACATGGTCGCAAATTTTTCAAAGTTTTTGACATTCGTTACAATTTTGGTGTTTTTTTTTTAAATACATTTTAAGGCTTGTTTCAATTAAAAAATTACTCACGAATTTTCGCAAGTGAGATTGTTTTCGATTTTTAAAATCTACTGAGTATTTTCGTGCACATTTTTTAGGTTTTGGACATTTTTAAAATAATATTCGCATTTGTGCAAGTTTTTGCGATTAATATACGGAACAAATTTTCGACTTATTGCTTTTTTGAGGTTTATATAATCAGCCTTAGGGGATTTTTTTTTATTGTTTTAATCCTTGCGAGTTTGCATAATTTTTGCAATATACAGGGTGGGCCAAAAGAAACCAAGGGGTGTAAAAGTTTAATAACTTTTTTGTTTATTAATTTTTTTTTATTTTTTCTTTCAGATTATATAGACAACACTTGGAGAATTTATAATGGAGAGGTTCGCAACTGAACAGAGAACCAGAACAATAGAATTTTATTATTTAAACCAGAGATCAATTATTTTAACGCAAAGAGCATATCGTCGACATTTTAACGTCAGAATTTCGCCATCTGAAGCGATGGTTCTGGGGTTCTCAAAATCCAAGAGCCATTCATCAACGCTAATTGCACCCCATCAGGTGTACAGTATGGTGTGGGATCACATCTGAAAATGTCATTGGGCCCTACTTCTTCGAGAATGAAGATGGAATTGCTGTAACCGTAAATGGAGAGCGGTATCGGTTTATGATAGAAAATTTTTTACGTCCTGCTCTTGAAAACAGACCTGTTATGTGGTTTCAGCAGGACGGAGCCACTGCCCATACTGCCCGAGACACAATGGCACTTTTAAGTCAAATTTTTGGAGAGCGAATAATTTCTCGAAATTCGGAAATTATTTGGCCAGCGCGATCGCCAGATTTGACAGCACCCGACTATTTTCTTTGGGGTTTTTTGAAGGAGCGAGTGTATGTGAACAAGCCAGAGACAATCCTTGAACTCAAGGCAAACATTGTTGCAGAAATTCGAACGCTACAGCCACAAGTTTTGAAAGATGTTATGGAAAATGCTCTAAAAAGAGCCCATCAGTGCGAAGCTGAAAACGGTGGTCATTTAAGAGACATCATTTTTCATACTTAGTGTAAAAAAATTTCCATTTTGTATATTATATAATCTGAAAGAAAAAATAAAAAAAAGTTAATAAACAAAAAAGTTATTAAACTTTTACACCCCTTGGTTTCTTTTGGGCCACCCTGTAAAAGCGCTATTAAATATTTACGGAAGTAATTTGACTGCGGGTATAGAAAAACACTCCATTTAAGATCTGAGCTAAGAGCCGAATAAGTGAAAGAAAGGTTGAACTATGGCATTCCTTACAATTTTAGCAATTTTAGCGCTTGTTTGTCGTCAATTTTCGCCATGAAACTGACTTTTTAGCCAAATCTTGGCTTTATTTTAACATTTTACCGATTTTTAATCCATCTGCATATCTAATTGATTTTAGCAAATTTTCGCCATTTTGGCATTTCTTAGATCTTTAAGTATTTGTATGTTATTTTAGGGAAATTTATCGCAAATGATTTCTTTTTTTTCGCAATAAAAGTAATTGTTCCCAATTATTTGTTTTTTTTGCAGTTCTAAAGATTTTCAACCAGTATCAGAATATGATATCTTTTATCTTTTTTAATGTTACCAAGTTTTTGCTAATTTTCGACATGGTCGCAAATTTTTCCAAGTTTTTGACATTCGTTACAATTTTTGGTGTTTTTTTGAATACATTTTAAGGCTTTTTTCAATTAAAAAATTATTCACGAATTTTCGCAAGTGAGATTGTTTTTGATTTTTAAAATGTATTGAGTATTTTCGTTCACATTTTTTAGGTTTTGGACATTTTTAAAATAATATTCGCATTTTTGCAAGTTTTTGCTATTAATATGCGGAACAAATTTTCGACTTATTGCTTTTTTGAGGTTTATATAATCAGCCTTAGGGGATTTTTTTTTTATTGTTTTAATCCTTGCGAGTTTGCATAATTTTTGCAATATATAACTTTTTTAATAGAAATTTGCTAAAGAAACTCGCCTCGTATTTACGTATTTTTTCATAAAATTGGTTGTATGAAAATTTTTTCATTTGTAAACAGGCTCCTGAAGAAACAAATTAAATCAAAAAAGTTGTCAAAAATGCTTCAGAAATTCATGTTACGTATCTTCTCTATTAGCAAATAGAAAAAATATTGTGAAATAGATTTCATGAAAAAAAATGTATATTATAGATTAGGCATTTGCTTAATTCATACACAACGATTTTTTTTTATTTACTTACATATTTGGTAACATTGTTCATATAGTTATACTCGTCATTACATGCTTGTGCGTACATGTATTGATACGAATATCTATAGCATTGCACAGATGCATCTGTTTGCACCAGTTTTGCGTGTTTTTTGGTTCTTGTATGCAAAAATATGTTATTTAGCGTTGCTTTTACTAGTTGTAAATGTTGATTTTTAAAGCAGTTATTGTATGGTTGTGCAATGACCAAATGAGAAAAACACGTTTGTATGTATTTGTTTTTCTATAACAAATAAGATACATAAAACTGGTTTTAACATAAGTACCACATGGTGTGTTGAAAAAAAAATCAATGGTTGATGAATGAAAGACTGAAAGTAAAATTTCACATACACATGTAAGTAAATGATACATGTACATGAAACACATGCATTTGTAATTACTCTCAGAGCAAAATTGTCTCTTTCTCTCTCTATACTTTGGCTGCGCCACAAAATAACATAACGAACGTCCGCACATACATCTGCACATCATGTATTTGTTTCAATAGTGGTTTTTTCATATATTTGTATTACAATATGTATTTTTGGGCAAAAACATATCAAACAGTTGCTCAGCAGCAATACAATAAGCAATTGTTATTTGTTTTCAATTGTATTTTAATTTGGAAAAGCACGCACATACAATAACTCTTATACTAGTTCTGTCGCTCACACTACAATTATATGGTACATACCATGGTATATTTGTTTTGGCTATACAAACGAGTATACAAATGCAACCCTATAATACGAATATCAATAGCACATTTGTTTGATCGAACTCGCACCTATCGATATTCGCATATCGACATTCGCATATTTGTGTTGATAGCTATAGATATGTATGCCTGTATGTAAGTAAGCATGCTTGTTGATGCGAATGTGCTTTCATACTCATTGTCGTTTGAGTATCGATATGTATTGAGCATTCAAAAAGTAAGTTTTTGGATTTCTCTGGTGTGCATATATAAGAAAATTAACAAAATTTAGTAATTGTTCCATGTCAAATTTTGTATCGAAAAATATAAGATGAAAGAGAAAAAAATGAAAAAAAACTATACAAAATCACTGAGATTTCGCAAAGTGATACTTTTTGATATGAAAACTACAAATATAAAATAATTTTTTGAGTATATATCTACTGATGACGTTGGTTAAAAAAGAAATTGATTTATCTGTATCTTAAGTTGATTTAATTGTTAAGTTTAACTAAAGTTAAGGTAAAATATCAAGAAATTAATCGTTAAAATGTAGTGATGGCACCTTTAAACGTTTAAGATTCCGCACTTTTTTTATGTTAAAATCATTGAAAATTTTAAATGGATGAAAATGTAGGAAATCTCTTAAAGAATTCTTAAACAAATACTATTGAAATTTTATTGATGTGTTGGTATTTTACGGCTCATTAACCATGATTAGATAAATGATTATGAGAACACGAACACACTAGTACAAAAGCATCAGCAAATAAATGGAATTTTATTTCTTCATTTGTTGATTTAATTGTTTCACATTCATTTCCATTGTCACTTAAATGTCAGTGCTTTTTGAAAACAAATGAAAACAAGAACAAAACAAAATTTCAAAGTCCTTGATTTCTTCTCTAAAAGTTTTTTTTTTAAATTCTTTTGAAATATTTTTCTGTACTGTTGGCTCTTCTTGTCCCCGGGGGACAAGGATTATATTTTTTTTTTGAAGACCTTGTTTTGTTGTTGCCATTTAGTTGTGCTATTAAAGTTAATGTAAATGGCTTGTAAGGGTTTGGTAAAGGAAGGTGTAGACAGCCGGGGAGTGTTTGCCTTTTTTAAGACATTCTTCATTTGCATTGATTGCTTTACGCATTCTAGTTTTCAGGCAAAAGTGTCTTCTTATTTTAAACAGCAAGGAAGTGGCATAAGAAAGCACAAATTCACAAAATGAAAAGTGTTGAGTGAACGAGTAAAAAGGAAGCTGTTGCTGTTGTTTAGCTGAGTGATATTTTTTTTAAATTTAAATGATAGAAAAACAAACATTGCTGTGTGTTAGAGTAACTCACTTTTCCGAATTGTTATAAATGATTGGCTTCAAAATTTTCTTTGGCAATATGTCTACGTTTACTTAACGATACAATTTTCAGAAAAACGCCATTCTCAACAAGGTAAGGGACATATACTACGTTTATACGCACGGCTTATTTGTAAATAAAACTGTAAGTTGTTTTTCAGAAAACTATTCACCGTGAATGCACCATTTGCAAATAAAATGCTTGAGCTTGCCACACTTACAAATGTTTTCTAATTAAAAGCAATAAATTGATAAAACATTGCAAAAAAACATTGATTGAAAAAAATAATGACAATAAAAACATATTATTATTTTTTATTCTATACATTTACACAATATTTTTGCAAGCATAAGTAACTTTTCTATAGTTACTAAGCTACCCAGTTTTTACATACATTTACAAGGTCGTATAAATAGTGAGTTAATTTATTTGCACGTATAAACGTAGTTAAAGTAATCGTTACTGTCATATGTTCAAGACTTTTAACAAGAACTGAGAGATAATTTCTTAAATTTTGTGTTCAACCAAACTCTGTTGAGGGCAAGACTAGAACCAAAGTCGTGAATGTATCTTTATCTGTTTGTCACTTACTTATCACCATGATCATATATGTAAGACCTGGTGCAAGACTATGGCATTTGATATATAACAAAATTTTTCCATTTTCTTTATGGAAACTTCGTTCGATCCCAGCAAAAAATTACACATTACCATTACAAATCACAATACCTCAAATTGAAATAAATTATGTACAAGTTGCTAAATGAAGAAATTAATATTTTTAGATTAAATAGATTACGTGAACAAAATGCCAAATAAAAAAAGTAAGTACTTCTCCAGAATCGATTATTTTAGTCTCACGCCTTGTTAAAATCAATAAGTTGGTAATCCAGTAAAGAAGAACTTCCACCAAAAAAGCTTAATTCCAAACTCGATTACCTTTTGCGAAATTTTTTGCTGGGATATCGAGTGTTGTAATTTGCTAATTAAAGTTTTGATTTTCTGTTATAAAAAAGTAAACTAAAGCTACTTAAACGATATAAGCATAAAAAACGTGGTCACACCATCTTATTAATTCACAAAAAAAAAAAATATTTCTCCTATTAAAGCTTTTAATTGAAAAAAGCAAACAATTAAAAATTTAATTGTTTCCATTCAACTTCTGAATTAATTTAATTTTTAAACAAAAGTTTAATTGATTCAATAAAATTTTTCGTTAAACTTTTGATTAATAACATTTAATGAAAATTTTAATTAAAAAAACACATCTTGCCATTAATTAAAAAAAACAAAACAATTCAAAATTGAATTGTGTCCTTTAAACTTCTGAATTAATTCAATATTTAAACAAAACTTTAATTGACTCAATAAGTTTTTTTAAATTTAACTCTTAATTAATAAAATTTTTAAATAAAACTCAAATCTCTTCAATGAAATTTTTAATTAAACTTTTGATTTATTAAGTTTTTAAACAAAACTTAAATCGATTCAATGAAATTTTAAATCAAGCTTTTTAATAATAAAATTTTTAAGCACACGTTTAATCGAGGCAATGAAATTTTTAGTTAATATTAATAATATTAAAACAGGAGTTAAATTTATTCAAAATATTCATTAATATAATTTTTAAACAAAAGTTTACTTGACTCAATTAAATTTTTTACTGATTATATGTATTCTCTTTTAATTAAAGTTGTTAACTGGAAAATCAAATTTTCCCGTATTCCACCAATTTCAATTTAAAGCCAATAAAATGCGAATATTACAAAAATATTTTAAGAATAATTAGAAGATGTTTTTTTTATCTCTTTTCTAATTATTATATTTTATTTGAATATTTCACAACAAAATAACAAAACAATAGCACAACAACAGTAGACAGATGTCTAAATAAAGGGCGATGATAGAAATATGTTTGCGTATACAGCCGTATCATCATTACTTCTAGCAGTTAAAGCGAAGAATTTTTAATGATATATTTCATTAAAAACCATTTGCTATTGAAAAATTAATTTGGTTGCTAAAACAAATCTTTTGCTTATTGCCTAAGCTGTCAAGCAAAAAATTTTTCTTTGGCTATTGTTTCATTTGTCATTTTCTCCACTAAGTTATTTCTGCATTTTTAAACAGATAAATAAATTAAAACCCCTCCCAAAATAACCAACTAAATCAACCAATTTAGCCAACACCGAAAGTTTTCCATCTATTTACATGCCACACAATAGAGATAAAAGTAAAACCCTTAAATAATAAGAATTCTATAGTATTTGTTGTTTGTTTCAACGACAAGTTTTCATTCCGCTGCTCTCGTCAACATTAAGGCTAAAATATTTAAAAGCATTATTTAAGCTCGTGCAGTAGTTGGCAGGGAACATGTTTGTGAAGCAATTAAACTGCTGACATTTTTCTTTTGAAATTTAAATGATGAAAGTTTTGCTCTACTTTGTTGTTTTTGCTATATTGTTGTTTCTTTTATAGAGATAGGAAGAAGAAGAAAAAAAAATTGCAAATCGTACAAAAGAATCTTTTAATTCTTAAAGATAAATTTGAAAATTTATCAGTTGGTGTGTTGGAATGGGCAGCATTTATGCGCACAGTGGGCTAGTTTGCATAGTGAATATTCGACTCTATCTTTTAGTTGAAGAAAAAAAAAAATATAAATTAGCTGTGGTTGGATAGAAAAACTAGAGCTTAAAAACTTAAAAATTTAATTGATGATTAATATTTTTTTAGCTTTGTAAATCTTTTTTCCTTTTCTAACATAACACTGAGAACTGACGGGGGGTGGAAAATATCACGCGAACTTCACTTTGAGGGGAATAAAAATTTTATGAAAGCAGCAGTTTCAATTGTTTTTGGCAATAATGATTGCAGTAATAAAAAAAAGGTAATGTCTCATTGAAATTATCACTATGTACCAAAATGGCAAAACAATTAAAATACTTCTCAGGAGTCTTAATATAACTTACAGGCCTACTTGAATAGATAATCTTCTTATAAAATTGTTAATGTAATTTTTCGACCTATTTTTTTAAGCTTAAGGCCAGTAAGTTTTATATATTTTTTTTTTGTATTTTTAGTTTTATATCGATATTTCGTTAAGCTTTGGTTAAATTATGTGCTACTTGAATTATGATTTTAAATTTTTCCCTTTTATTGGCGCAAGTGAATGATAGGTATCTTTTTATTTGTAAGTTTCAAAGTTATTTTAATTTTTTTTTCATATTTCATTCATTTGCACTTTTAAAACAAGGATCTAATCTTCGCTTTCGATAACGAGCACATTTGATCTCGTTTTTTTAAGTTTGAAATTATGGCATTCGATATCGAATCATAGTTCATTTATTTATGCTGAACTTGAAGTTGATTATGTGGCAGTAAAAATAGCAGAAAGAAGGGAAGAATTTTTTATAGTCGAGATTCGTTCTTCTGAATATTAAATTAATCATTTACCAGTCATTCATATTTAGAAATTTAATGAATCAGAGGAAAAATTTGTTGACTGAAACTATATTGTCAGAGATAATTGTTATTGTGTGTGTGAATGAATGTTACATTTTTCAAACAATTTTTGTTTGTTTTTGCTTGGCTGCGATTAAAACTACACACAAAAAAGGAATATGAATGATTTTGTAATATTAATTAAAATATTCCTAATATAAATTAAAAAATTAATTAAATTTTCACCTATAAAGAGTTTGATAGTTTCAATCAAGTTTTTCCACTCAAATTAATTAATACAATTAAAAATTTAATTGAATTGTTAATTGAAAATATTAATTGGTTAATACTGTTTTGTGTGTACATGTGTTTGGGATGAGTCGAACCGGTAACCTCCTGAATAATAGACTAACATAATTATCACTTATGTAGCTAAAGAGCAAATCGTTATTGGATGCACAAATAATAAATACACGCAAAACACGATTTGTTATGTTTCTTGTAAATGTGCGCATTGCGTTATGATATATTTATATGGGGGTGGCGTTGGCTGAAGTAGTTCGCACGTTGACTACAAAGCCGAAGATCCTGGGTTCAATCCCTGTATCCGACAGTCATTAAATAACAACAGCACACATTTTTCTGCTGTGCATTAGTGTCCCTTTGTATCAGTTGTTGTAGGAAAGTTCCAGTGATGAAGGCATAGTCACTGGTCACTGAACTATACCGACTTCAACAGATGCTAATCCTAGCAGAATCATCGGCGAAGTAAAATAACCAATAAAATGGCTACTAAACACAGCTTAAAAATTTAATACGCCTAAAGCGCTACAACACTGCATTATTACAAAAAAAATGGGTGCAAAAAGCAGAGTTGTAAAAAGAATGAACCTTTCTTCTATTTCTTCTTTCAACACCTGTCTTCTATCACTTTCCCTTTCCGAAATAAGGTAACACCTAGTAATAGTAGTAGGCATTAATTGCCTGAGTGTTATAGCATAGACAGACGACAGCGTTAATTAGCATTAACTGTCTTAATGCAAATTAACTTGTGAATTATCTTCATCCGTAAATGCACTAAATGACAGTGAATTAATACTGAATTTAGCTATATGATAACACAGTTCTAATATGGTAACACCGTCAACAATCAATCAAATGTTGGCAAATTGTTTTGGTTTTCAAAATTAAAATGCGATTCGGTCAGAAAATATAAGTTATTTTAATTTGTTTTTAGAAAAAGAACAAAGAAATATTAAAATCGAAACACATTTTTTCCATTTTAATATTTCCAAGGAAAATTATCGAAGCGTGTGGCACGAAAGGGATGTACAGATTTTGTTTAATTAATGCAAATACTGTCGTCTGTCAGGGTAAATTTTTAATTCACATTAGTGAGATTTTAATGCAAAGTAACGCTGTCGTCTGTCTACGCTATTACTTCTCTTTAAAAAAAATTAAAAAAATAAATATTTTAAAAATAACTTTGTTGACTGAAAAAAGCCACGATGTTTTTCGGCTTCTTGTCGGCATTTACACGTATACAACACGAGCAATCAAAAAAAAAAAGAAAAAAAAAACAACAACAATAGCACAACAGGCGTTGTTTCAATCAATAAGCAAGACAAATATCAACACAAACAAATTAAATAAAATTTTTATTTCTTAATTTATTTATTTATTTATTTAAGTCTAAAAGGTGTAACCTAAACAGACTACTGATAAGTAATTTAATTAGCATAATAGTTACTTAATATTATTATATCTAAGAAATAAGTAAAAATACTGTACAATATCAATTCAAATTTTGTGGTATAAAATTTTTAACCGATGTTTTTGATGCTGAAAATTCCAAACTAATGTTATTTGGTAATGAATTAAAAAGATTTAAGGATCTAATCATGGGGCCTTTTAACACGTAATTTCTTTGATGCAATGCGACATAAAATAATTTCCTGTAACGAATTGATAAACTGGAAGGTACATAAAATTGAATTTATTCTAAAAACTCCGGGCAGTCAATATTTCCATTAATCAAGTCATATATAAAAAACATTGACTGTACCTTACGCCTTTTTTCCAAAGACATCATACCCAGATGTTGACACCGTGCTGTATACGATGGATGCGAACTTATAAAATTAAGGTGGGGCAATGCATAATGTATAAAACGTTTCTGTATCTTTTCAATACGGGCGATATGAATTGCACAATGCGGACTCCATATAAGTGCTCCATATTCCTATTTAGATCTAACATATGATGAATACAGAAGTTTATTAGTATATGGATCAGTGAAATCTGTACTATTTCTTTTTATAAACGCAAGTATGGAGTAAATTTTAGGTATCAATTTATCTAAATAAGGAATGAAAGTCAATTTAGAATCAAACAAAATACCCAAATCACTAAACCCAGATATTTTAGATATATTATTATTGTCCAAGTGGTAAGAAGAAGATAATGGGATTCTAGCTCTTGAAAATGAAACTTGAAAACATTTACTTAGATTAAATTTCAGATTATTGTTTTCACACCAAATAATCAACGAGTCAAGATCAGTTTGCAACTTTGATACATCATCCAAACATTTAACACTAGAAAAAAATTTTTAGGTCATCTGCATATAGTAAAAAGTTTGCAAATTTAAAACTTTGAAACATGTCATTAATGAAAAGATTAAAAAGTAATGGATCCAGCACGATTCTTTGGGGGACCCCAGAAATTTGATAATATGGAACCGATTGATGTATATCAATTTGTACAACACAAACTCTATTACGTAAGTACGATGACAACCAATTATAAAAGAATGAATGGATGCCAAAGTTGTATAACTTTTTTTTAGTAAAATTTCATGCGAAATTTTGTCAAAAGCTGTCGAAAAATCAGTATATATAGTATCGACTTGGAAACCAAGCTCTAAGTGCGAAAAACAAAAATCAGTGAATACTGTAAGATTTATAATTGTGGATTTATTATTCCTAAATCCATGTTGCTGCGAAATTATGGCGGATTTCGTATTAAAATATAAAATGTCATATATAATATGCTCAAATATTTTAGATAACGTAGATAATTTAGAAATAGATCTATAATTATAAACATCATACGAATTGCCCGATTTTAATATGGCAGTTACAAATGTAAATTTCCAACGATCTGCAAACTTCTCTTCAGAAAGGGATTTGTTAAAAATTTTCATTATAGTGTAAACTATCGAGACTGCACATTTTTTTTAATAAAAAGATGCTCAAGCTATCTACACAGAAAAAAAATGATTTGTAAATACAATTAATTTTTTTGTTATATCAATTAAATAATTAATTGATTTTGAACCTACAACGAGTTTTGTAAATACAATTAACGAAATTGTAAGTTAAAGGAAAATCTGAAAAATATTTTCAATTAAATTTATCAACAAATATTTTGTCGAAATTTATTTATTTTTTCAACATTAATTTTTGTTAGATTTGACTATCATAATTGTTATATTAACAATGTTTCTTAAACACAATCACAATCCTCGAAACGATTTTTTGCTTGTCTGCGAAAAACACTAAATGTCTTTGGGCGGAGTTGAACCGGCAACCTCAAAACTAATAAACCAACTTACTTACCTCTCAGCTAGAGAGCAACACTTTATTAGATACACTAATAATGAATACACACAAAATATGATTTCTTGTTTCTTCTACATGTGCGCATTCCGTTATGATATAATTTAACAAATAATTTTGTTAAGTAATTTAATTGACTACAAAAATTAAAATTTGTTATATCAACAATGATCATTGTTAATTTTTAAACTAAATATTAACAATTTGTTTTGTTGGTTACAATTCGATGATATTTTTTTCTGTGTACATCTATTTAAAAAGAATTTTTTGCAGCATTAATGGCATTAAAAATTTCCTTACTAGATAAAACTATTTGACCTAAATTAATATTAGGATATATTTTTCATCTACACGCGCATTTGGAATATAAAACTGACAGTTCGACTTAAAATATTTCGCAAAAAAATTTAAATTTTTTCCGGATTATCCGAAGAATCATCATTATAGAACATGGAAGATGGAATATCAGTGCAACCTTTTTTGGAGCGGATAAATGACCAAAAACATTTTGGGTTATTTTTTATATTATTTTCAATTCCAAGCAAATACTGCTTATATAAAAATTTATTAAGAAAGTTAAATTCTCTAGCACATGCTTTATATTGAGCAAGAATGACATTCGAGCCTGATGACAAATATAGTTTATGAAGCTTATTTCTTATACCAGCGATGAGTGGACGAAAAATTATTTTTAACTGGAATGTATCGATTACATATATTCAGAAATTGATTTAAAAAGATATCATAAGATGCATTGATAGATTTATTACGTAACAAATTATTCCAATTAACCTCCATTAATTTAGAATTTATCACATCAAAATTACAATTTGAAAAGTTATATTTTTTACATGAAAGATTATTAGAATTTTTAATAAATTTAATTACATCAAGTTCTAGAATTATGGCATTGTGATGAATATTTATTAGTGAAAATGGTTCTAAATATTCATAAATTATTGTTTTAAAATTAGGTTGAACAAATATTAGGTCTAGTATTTTATTTAATTTATTGAATATATTATTAACTTGAAGAAGATCAATGGAAAAAAGATGAATCTATTACATTTATCTCATAATCCTTATTTACATTAAAAGGAATTAGGGTTTTATTCCGCTCTTCCCAAACTAAATTATTTAAATTAAGATCTTCGATAAAATTTTATTTTTAAATTTAAATTGATTATTACAATAATTAAGTTAATGACAAATATTATTGAAATTAAATTTTTTATCAATAACATGGTTTTGTTGAACGTAATAATTATAACTTTAAAAGCAATAAATGTCTGAAAATCGTCTTGAACGCTTAAAAGTGCTCTCCTACAAAACAGATAAACATGACTTTTTCCTTATTGCCACAGATGTGTTTATACTCGTTGTACAGGGTGGGCCAAAAGAAACCAAGGGGTGTAAAAGTTTAATAACTTTTTTGTTTATTAATTTTTTTATTTTTTCTTTCAGATTATATAGACAACACTTGGAGAATTTATAATGGAGAGGTTCACAACTGAACAGAGAACCAGAACAATAGAATTTTATTATTTAAACCAGAGATCAATTATTTTAACGCAAAGAGCATATCGTCGACATTTTAACGTCAGAATTTCGCCCTCTGAAGCGATGATTCGTTGCTTAGTTAATCGTCATCACCAACATGGCAGCGTAAGAGATTTGCCTCGAACCGGTAGACCACGTTTAATTCGCACTGCGGAAAATATTGAACGAGTACAGCAAAGTGTTAACGAAGCACCAGAAACATCTGGCAGAAGGCGTTCTGCTCAGCTAGAAATGTTTCGTACGTCACTACGGCACATTTTAAAAAAAGATTTACAGTTATGCCCATATAAGGTGCAATTGGTCCAAGAATTAAAACCCGCAGATCATCGGCAACGTCTAAATTTTGCAGTTAAATTTCAAGAGTTGGCCAGAAATGAAATCAACTTTATTGAAAATTTGATTATGAGTGATGAAGCTCATTTTCATTTGAACGGCTTTGTTAATAAGCAGAACTGTAGGTTCTGGGGTTCTCAAAATCCAAGAGCCATTCATCAACGCCAATTGCACCCCATCAGGTGTACAGTATGGTGTGGGATCACATCTGAAAATGTCATTGGGCCCTACTTCTTCGAGAATGAAGATGGAAGTGCTGTAACCGTAAATAGAGAGCGGTATCGGTTTATGATAGAAAATTTTTTACGTCCTGCTCTTGAAAACAGACCTGGTATGTGGTTTCAGCAGGACGGAGCCACTGCCCATACTGTCCGAGACACAATGGCACTTTTAAGTCAAATTTTTGGAGAGCGAATAATTTCTCGAAATTCGGAAATTATTTGGCCAGCGCGATCGCTAGATTTGACAGCACCCGACTATTTTCTTTGGGGTTGTTTGAAGGAGCGAGTGTATGTGAACAAGCCAGAGACAATCCTTGAACTCAAGGCAAACATTGTTGCAAAAATTCGAACGCTACAGCCACAAGTTCTGAAAGATGTTATGGAAAATGCTCTAAAAAGAGCCCATCAGTGCGAAGCTGAAAACGGTGGTCATTTAAGAGACATCATTTTTCATACTTAGTGTAAAAAAATTTCCATTTTGTATATTATATAATCTGAAAGAAAAAATAAAAAAAAGTTAATAAACAAAAAAGTTATTAAACTTTTACACCCCTTGGTTTCTTTTGGCCCACCCTGTATATAGCAATTGTGTATTTGTAAAAACCCTTTTCTATTCTCTAAGTCTTAAAAAATGACAAGAGGCTGACAATGGTAGTCAAATGCTATGGACATTTAATTTGTCGTGACATTAAAAGGTAAGCCTTTACCAAGTTGTATTACACCTTTAATAAAAATATTTTGCTAGTCGACCACAAAAAGCACGTAATCGATTTCGGTTCAGTTGTCTTTAGTCATCAACCCGAATAAGTTTTTTTTTGCTCACAAAGCAAATAAAATCGTCTTAACACTCTAGTTTTCTTATTAGTACAATATGCAGCCTAAAAGTTTATTATTTAGTCTTAATAATTTCTACGAAAGCCCCACTGTGCACTAAATGCAAATACAGCTGAAGTGGTAAAAACTAACTTTAATTATAGTTTTTTTTTCACTAAAATACTTAATTACTTTCAAATTGTTTCTCAAAGTTTTTGCATCTATTTGAAAATTACAACGATTTCGATTATTAACAATTGGATTGAGGAAAAGTCAAAAAGCAAAGAGTTTTGGGAACGAAATTAGTGACAAGTTTTAAAAGTTGTTTGTTTGTTTGCTACTAAAACTATCGAAAAATGTGATTTAGATGAAAATTGTAATTCTAATAATTTTTTATTGAATGTGGACAACTGCTATAATAATGCTTGTGTGAAATAAAACTTTAGCTACTTAAAGGCCATTTCCACAATGTATGATTAAAAAATAACATGAACTTTAGCCATAAGTTAGCAGATTATCTAGAAATTATATGACAACCTTACGATTACAAATTTATATAATGCATAGCATATTTCAGTGAAAGGTATTGTACCAAACTATAACTTGGTCAAAATTTATATCTCACTACTTTTAATGGCCGAACTTTTTTATAGGAACTTGGCCTTTTTTGACATTTATGTTTTTGTGAGGATCTGACTACTTTTTGAAAAATTTGCTATGATAACATTTTTTACACTTAAAATTTCTAGTGTGTTTTATTTCTATTCATGATCACTTTGTAAGTTAAAAATCGCAAAGTTACATAAAATAATGAATTAGAGCGTGAGTAAAAATGAATTATTGTGTTATTACAACGGGTTGCCAGTGTGTACGCAATTTATTAAGAGTCGTTTGGAAAGAAACATGTACAATACAGCGTCAATTTTAGTGGGAGTGATCCCGGCTATTTTCTCCACATATTTCCATATTAAAGTCTGCTTAGCCGAAGTACATGAATCAAAAGAATATGCCCAATGTGCATGCAAAGTTTCAATAGGGTAGGTGGTGCATTAATTTTTGGATTTTCCGATTGAATAAATCAATTAGGACTATTTGTGTACAAAATGTCAACTTTCTACAGTATAATATTACGTATAATTTTTATGGGCCTGGCCCCGCTGACTTTTATTTATACTAGTGCTTATGGTTCATGTAAAGTTTCGTAGGAAAAACCTTATGAGAAATACATGAGTAATAGAGTAAAAACTGATAAGCCGAAGTACGTGAAAATAAAAGCTAAGATTTATGGGTGAAGTCACAGCCACTTTTCAAAACAGGAAATTTTTATTTTGGATAAGTAAGTGCAATCTGTATGAAAAGTTCCAATAAAATTTAACTTAATTTTGAGTTTACAGTGCTTCTTCCCAATCCCTGATTGAAACTTCTTCTTAGTGGTATCTGATTTAGATTAATTTATGTATCAAATGTCAGCTCTCTAGTGCGAATTAGAGTTTTAGCGGATAAAACTTCTTGGTTTTAAGATTTTCCCATTGGCTTACTCATCTACACTTGCTTGCATATAAAATTTCAGCTCTCTAGCGTGAACTTTACCTTATAATTTTATGAGCATTAGCCCTCCCACTATTTTAAACTCACAATATTTCTGTGAGCAGCGCTTATAATTCATGCTAATTTTCTTCTAAAATATACTAGACCGAAGTAGATTAAACACAATGCCAACATTTTATGGGAGTGATCACGCCCACTTTTTTAGGTGATAGTTTGAAGTTTTGTATACGTGTAACGTATATGCAAGTTTTCACTAAAATGGCTTAAGTTAGAAGCTGTATATTAACAGGCTTATTTATAAAACTTTTTAAGGATTTATAAAGGGATTTTGAGACAAATTTTCATAAGAAAAATATCTTAAAAAGCCTTAATATGATTTATAAATAAGACTGTAAGTGTTCAGGTTCAAACAATAGTAGCCCATTCTGGTAATATATTTTGGTTTTTTAGATTTTTCTAGTTGGTTTCTCACCTAGCCCCACTTATGTATCAAATTTAAGCTCATACGCGCAACTTTTAATTTTTAATTTTAATGGGCGCAGCCCCGCCCTTCTGACTAAGATTTCTGGGTTTTCAGGTCTTTCTTGTTGTTTTCTCACCTATACCTACTCGTGTATCCAATTTCAGCTCCTTAGCTCAACTTTTAATTTTTAATATTAATGGGCGTAACCATGCCCCTTTTTCCAAACTTAAGATTTTTTTCGGCCAGTGTTTATTATTTGTGCCAAGTGTCATTGCAAACGGATAATAATACATATATAAATAGTATAGTTAAATATGCTGAGGCGTAGTACACGAAAATGAAGTTGTAATGTAATGGTATGGGCATCTCAACGCCCACTTTTTTAATGAAAAAATTTTAGACTTGCCCTATCGCAGTGTGTATTCCGAATTTCAATAAAATAGCTTCATTAAGCGCCTTAGATTTGCTTTTTTAATTCCAGCATTTGTGGGCGTAACCCCGCCCTCCTAGCCAAAATTTTCGGATTTTAAAATTTTTTTAGTTTATTGTCCACCTAGACCTAGCTCTGTAGCAAATTTCAGTTCACTAGCACACATTTTAATTTTTATGGGCGTAGCCCCGCCCCCTTGGTTAAAATTTTCGGATTTTCAGATTTTTCTAGTTCATTGCTCACCAAGATCTACGTGTGTACCAAATTTCAGATCTCTAGCTATAGCGGAAGTGCTTCATAATATTGATGAGTGAGTCAGTGAGTCAGTGAGTCAGTGAGTTTGTCTTAAAATATGCACTCCGGAATCTTTCATTGTAAAACTTTCAAACTTTGCATACGAGCTTACATGATTATGATTTAAATTTCATAATTTTACGGTGGCGGGGAACAAAGTTATGAGGGGGGTCAAAACAGCTCGAATGGCTTCCTGTAAATATACACACTACATGCATTGGCCAGAACTTGGCCTGGCGCACTGCCGTGAGCCTAGATTTACTGCCTTATTCATAAAAAATATTTCAGGTTTATTAAGCGCTTATTTGACATATATCTATTGCAAATTTGTCAAATAAACCTGTAATAAACCTAAAATATTTTTATGAATTAGACCGTTAAAAATTAAAAAAAAATGTTGAGTTTGTAAAAAGATATACAATAGAAAATGGAAGGACAATATTTATATTTTTGGGGCGTTTATAATATAAAAAAGTAAGAAGCAGAAAAATAGTTTCCGCTCTGCTGATAAGAATTTTAAGCAAGGATTCAGAATATGAAAGTCTACAACAAAATGCGCTGCTTGTTGATTTAAATATAGGTATTTGAATATTTTAATATTTTTTTTTAACACAAACACAATTCGCAAAGCGAAAAACACTCAGGGTCTATGGTGGGAATCGAACCCACGACCTCTGGACTGAGAGGCTAGCATCGCCACAGAGGCATTGCCATATTTTCTAATGTTTTTGTTAGTTAACAGCCGTATGGTGAAATTTGCAATCAAGAACCATTGGCTAAATGATTTCTGTTAAACAAACCTGGACTTATTTATTATGTTTTTGGTTAAGAATAAAATAATCGTACATTGTGAAAAAGTCTGAATTTTATATATTGTGCAGAATATTAAAACTAATATTTTTAGAGCTTTTTAAAAAACTGTTAGAAACTCTCTGCTGTTTGTATGATTTATTATAAATTAAATAATGAAAATGTATTACCTTTGGTATCGGCGATAACTTCCCTTGATTCTTATCGAATTTATTCAGGGATCGCACTATAAGAGATATTAAAGATGGGATCTAATCAAAACAGTTCAATTTAAATTCAGGAGCACCGCAAGGTTTCGTTCTTTCACCAACTTTATTCCCTACCTTTCTAAATGACCTTGTAAGGAAAACTTTCAATCCTATCTATTCTTTGGCGAACGACAGCAGAATCTGCCATTCTTTCTCATTCAGCAAAAGACCTAGCCTGCCGGAGGTTGAGGCTATACGACAAGCAATGAATGAGACATTAAACTATGATTTAGCAAAAATTTCTGAATGGGGTCATACGAATAGGGTCGATTTTAATGCCAGTAAGACCCATAGACGTATGACCGAAAATGCTGTTGCCTCTGTAACTATGGGATATATAAATATTAAGGAACCGGAAGCTCTTGATGCTCTTGGCACGAAAATTCAGTGTAATGTTCGATGAACTGAACACATTTTTCAAGTTTCAAAAGAAGCACGGTGCAAGCAAAAATTCACCACATCTGATCTTCTTACTATTTATTCCACTTATATCCGGCCAAAAATGAACTACAACGCTCATGTATTGGTCAGCGCTTTAAAGTATATTTTGGGGTTGCTCGACCACGTAGCGGAGAGGGCGAAGAAGCTCATCGGTGACAATAGGATATCCAACTCTGTTGACTTATTGGAGCATCGACGTAATGTGGAATGCATTTCCTTGTTCTATCGTTACTACAATGAAATGTGTTCTAATGATATTAAAGAACTTGTTCCTGAAACACTTTTACGCACAACACCTGCTTCATTCAGGGCACATCCTTTTGTTATCGATAGGCCAATAAATCGCACTATGCATTACAGAGAAAATTCCTTTCTTAGCCGTACTGTTCGTATGTAGAATAAACTACCTGCGGAAGTCTTTCCTGTGACTTTCAACGTGGGAAATTTTAAATCCCATGTCCACAGATACTACTATTTCTATCCTCCGTACCATAATCTATTTTCCTAGTTTTAGGACAATGCATTGCATGAGTAGGGGTTATCCCATGAGGAATGGTCCTACTTAAAAAAAAAATTGTCAAATTAAAAAATTCCAAGATTTCTATCGTCAACGCCTTAAATAATTAATTAAAAAGTGTTTAAGTGATTAATAGTTTCTGCATTATTTTTGCAACTCTTAAAAGCTAGAGTTGTTTAAATACATTTTTAATATCATAAAAGCCTTTTCTTGATTTCATCTCAAAAACCAACTTCTTTAATTGCATCATATTTTTTTTAATACTTTGTTGTTAATTTTCTGAACATTAATTTCCACTAAAAAGTATAACAAAAAAGTATAATAACAATGTTTCTTAAATAGTTTTCACAATGCAAGTGCGATAAAAAATAAAGATTAACTTGTAGTATACAGCAAAGAAAAAAAAACTACAAAACTAAAGTCTATATCAGCCAACAAATGGAACGACATAACACACAGAAAAACACACACTCACACACACACAAACTCACTTCCATGCCAATAACGATATTAAGAATTATGTTGTTTTAGGATTAAGCACCTTGCTTTATCGACCTCTTGTATGACGGAACGAATAGAAAAAGAGTTGCACAAAAACACAAATATTTGTAGAAAAAAAAGTATAAATAATAAATTCACTTATTGTTTACCTATCTTTGGCTAAAAGATTCGTTTGTGTGTGTGTGTATGCTTTGTTGTTCTACAAACTTAAATGTATTGTTATTTTTTTCCTTTTTATGATCATAAGAGGTGCTTAAACACTTCGTGAGTGTGTGTTTATGTTTATGAGCTCGTGTGTGACTATTTGTGTGTGTAAGTGATTGTGTAAGTGTCTATAACAACCACAACATCCTTTACATGTTAGCACTTCAAAAGCTTCAGGTGTGAATTATTTATTTTAGAACCATTTTACGGAAGGAAGCTGGGAAGGATGTGTTATGTTGACATATAAAGTACACTGTAGTACTTTTTACTTTTGCAGCAAACACACATATAGAAAAATGACTAACATTTCTCTTACTCCAATGCAGTGATGCAAAAAGTTTTACTAACCAATTAGAAAATTTACATTAAAAAACGCAAAATATGTGTTTTTTTTTGCGGTTGTAATAATTTAGCGTTTCATAACTTTTTACAAACAATTTAAAACTCACTTAATTAATTATTAAATGGTAAACAAACATACATACATATTTATTCAACATTTTATCTTTTTAAATATAAGTGCGTATGAGTAATATATTATATTTCGTCAGTATTACTCATACGCGCTTCTATGCACAAGGGTGAATAAGGTGAATAAATTTGACAAAATTAGCAGCATATTTTAAGGCTATTTTTCTTATTATTTAAAAGGATATGTATGAGCCTGTTAGAAATCATTCAATAGGTAATTAAGTGAGTTTTATACAATTTTAGTCATACATAGACAAATAAAATCAGTTTTGATACTAAAAATATTAAAAATTTGCTGTTCAGGATTTGAAACAGAGCCTAATTTTGTAAAAAGCAAAGCTTAGCGTTGACAAATTTTGTATGTGTTTTGTTTTTGGAATTTAAATTTTTTCCATATAAAATTTGTCAACGCTCGGCATTACGTTTCACAAAATTAGGCCCAAAGATTTTATTTTCGATATTAGCATTAGGTGAATGTATTATTCTGCACTCTGCAATTGTTTTTCTTTAGTTGTATTTTTCATTTTTAAACTAAATGAAATTAAATTAACTATTGAGGACTTTATTAAAGATCAGCCCTCTGATGACAATTTATTCAACAATATGTTGATTGCGCTCTTTTAACGAATTGATCGAACTAAAAGTTTTAAAAGTTTACATGAGAGTAGCTTTCATGATTGTTTTTTACATGCATTCTTATAGATCCATAATGATCCCAGCAAAAAATTACACATTACCATCAGAACTACTTGCCATATAATGACTTACTTTTCTGATTACCAAGGTTCATTACTAGCTTACAAATCATATTACCTGCAATTTAAAAAAATGTACAAGTTCTAAAATCAAGATTACTTGAATAAGTTGCCAAATAAAATAAGTAACTACTTCTGAAGAATAGATTATTTTAGTCTCACGCCTTGTTAAACTCATTAAGTTGGTAATCCAGTAGGGAAGAGCTTCCACTAAAAATGCTTAATTCCAAACCCGATTACCTTTTTTGAAATTTTTTGCTGGGATACTTCAACAGTTTTCTGTTTTAAAATAAATAATTACAGACCTGCATATGTGTGTGACATATAATAGGGGTGTAAAACTATCGATAGTAAATTTTGTTTGTGAATATTAGAGCTGTGTAGCTCATGAACGAACGGGTTAAATTGAACGAACTGATCCGGTGATTTTACTGAACGCTTTTGGATCAGTAGCGTACCGCTCGATGTTTTCCTTCATTCAGTTTGTATTTCAAGTTTTATGTCAAATTTGCTTTCGTTCATGTTTGCTACTTATGTTATGTCTTTTTGTTTGAGTTGAGTTTTTGTGTTTTAAAAGGTTTAGGTACGTGTATACTAATTTCTATTTAACATCGCTGTGGCACTACCATTATTCTTTTTATAATTTGCTTAAACAGTCTTCACAAGAAGTATTTGTACTAGTGTTTTTATAAAGTATTTTAACAAACTAAAGATGTTAGACCTTAACTGTATATATGTTTATACATATACATTTCATTACCTCTATCTAAACTGAATTTGTAGTGCTTGAGATATTTTTTTTTGTTTCCGGTAAAATATTTTTGAGGACAACATTTTAACTTAAACCTTGAGAATTAACATTCAAACATTGATGCGCTTTTGATATATAAACAACGATAAAAGAGTTACAATGCTTTTATTAATTATCTGAAGAAAAAAAGCTAGTAAAACCAAACAAAAGTACCTTTCTTAATCTTAATGTTAAAGTAAATATTAAGCCAAAATAAAATATATAATATTCTAGTCGAAGGAACATGAAATTATTTATAAAATAAATTTAAATATAATTTTTTAAATAACGAATTCAACTTTTTTTAAAATAAATTCTTCAATTCATTCATTCGCATTATTTAAGTGCTCGTGTATGCAACCGATTTCATTATTCTTACAAAATAGCATTGTTTCATACTGTCGTTCAAAAGTGATCGATTGAACGAACGGGTAAATTTTTTGCTAATTGAACGAAAATGACCGGTCACTGAAAAGAACGATTTGGCACAGCTCTAGTGAATATCGATGTTTTAGTTCTGCAATCGATTAATACTTGAAAACAATTCATATTTTTTAGTTGCTATCGATAGTAAACATTTAAAAATGTTGCTTTTCATAAACAAAAATAATTGTATGAGAGAAAATCTCTTCAACTTCTCACTTATTTTTCATACAATTACAGTCGACTCTTGATAATTTGAAACTCGTTAATTTGAATCTCGCGGTAATTTGAACTGTTTTCCAAGTCTCTTGAAAAACACTCTATAAATTGAAAAATATCTATGTAATTTGGTCCCCTCAATAATTTGAAATTATTTGAATGGCATTTTGATCGCCGACTCGCTATAATTTGAATTTTTTGGGTCTACGCTCTATAATTTGAATTATTTTAATTGCTGTGTTTTATGCAAAATATAAAATAAATAAAACAACCATTTATTTTAGTTTTTTGCGATGTGCTATAAAAATGACATCTTGTTCGCCAACGTTCTATAATTTGAAATTTGGTTATTCTACACTCTTTAATTTGAACTCCTAATGTGATTTTGTTTCTGTTTTTGAAAGAAATTTAAATCGTTTGAATTAGTTTCTATGCCACGATTTTAGTACACACCACTACATCGACAAAATTTGAAATTTTAAATAAACTCTTCTTAATTTGAATTTTTTCTATCTCTCTTTCGATATTTTGAAGTCTCGTTAAAAAGAAAACTCGTTCTCTGGTCCCTTCAGTTTAAAATTATCAAGAGTCGACTGCATTTTAGTTTTGTTATTTATTGAACTCCGAAATAAAATTATGTTTTGTTTAAAAATATTTTGATTTGAGTTTTTAGTGTAAATAAATACATTATACTGGAACCATACAACTTTGATACTATCATAATAGTATCGTTGATATATCAATAACTTTTCTAACTTTCGATAGTCTTGAATCGATATAGCAATAAAAAATTTTTAATTATCGAAAACTTTCGATAGTAACACCTTTATGGTGTCATTTGTGCCGTTGATGCATATAAATCAGTTTTTTGTGCTCAAGTCTTATTTTTGTGCGGGCGAGATAGAGAAAGTGATATATATTTTTTATACACTCGTTCGTACCTTTTTCTTTATCTTAAAATCGAAAGTTCGAGCAAATAAAACCTGATGCATATAAAATCTAACTACTTTTAACTACAGTTTTTACAAAAAGCAACACAAACAAAGCAGGAAGAGAAATTTGGATGAAATTCACAAAAATGTGACAGTTCTTTTTAAAGCCATAAGAACTTACGAAATGTTTAGCTGTCAAATGAATTGTTATACTGCGCTCACTATTTGAGATTTATGTCCAGTATTTTATATACCTTTGACTCTTAGAAAATGTTACGAAATTTTTCAGTGCAATTTAAACACAATTTCGGGATTTTAATAGGATACATAATCTTCTATTTGAGCCAAGATGGTGGATAGGATTCATACCTAACTCTTAATGCAACAACACCAACACATTCAAGGATTATTATGGCTGCCGCAGATAATATTGCCACTGTAAAATAAAGTGTGGTAGAAGATGCAATTTATCGATTTGTCAGCGACCGCAGGTCTGTGCAGAAAATAAAGCCAGGAGACTGTCATATGGGAAGTTCTTTCGCCGTTTGTACCCTTTAGCGGTTGAAAACTGATCCCATGTTTTATCGCCAAATTGTGTTAAGCGATGAGTCTCATTTTTAGCTAAACGGATTTACTAATAAACAAAATTGTCGCATATAGAGGGAAACCAATCTACAACAGACTGAAAAAACTTTTTTTAATTTCGAAAATTTCACTGTTTGCTCAGGCTTAGACTCTGGTACACTCTGGTAGCATAATTGGAGTTTATTTCTTCAAAAATGAAGTCAAAGATCGTGGTACGATCAATGTTGATCTTTACCGCACCATGAACACAGTTGTTTTTGGATTGGTAATGTATATATAATTTTAACAGGACAGAGCTACGTACTATACGGCGGCTTCAACTACAGACCTATTGAAATAAGAATTTGACGATTAGTTAATTTCAATTGGCATCCAAGGTCGTGTGATTTAACACGTCTCGATTATTTCCTGTGGGCACATGTGTAGTCACTGGCCTATGCTGGTAAATCAGCAACGATTGAAGCCGTAGAAAATATTTTGTGTGATGTTCATGACACACGGCAAATATTTCTATAAAATGTGATCTAAAATTTTGTGGATAAAAAAAGGAAATAAAATGCAAAAATACGCATTTCACACATTCTGCAAAATACCTCCAGGTAACTGCTTGCAGTATTTTTCTCGTTATTGTTTGTTTTATAAAATCTTTAATGAGAAATTAAAAAAATCATTTTAACTAAAAGCGCTAATACCAATACCAAAATCACTAAATTGACAACACTGATTGGCAGCTAATGATATCGTGAAAAAATATTTGTGATTCACTTCTTTTTTTTTTCAAGCGAGAAAAAGTCTTTGTAAAATAAAGTTTACGCGATTGAATAATGTTAAATGTATAAAAACTTATGCTGGTGAGAGGAAGCATAAAGTGCGGTAAATAACTTTTTTCAATTTAATTAAGAATAATATTAATACTTTTGAAGTAATACTACTTGCTAAGTGTTTTGAAGTTGAAAACTTTCAAGAATTAAAACTATAAAAAAGTCGTTCCAAGTGAAATAAATAAAGTGCATAAGTTGAGGAATTTTTCAAGCTTTATGTTAGTGAAATTTGTCATGTAACTGCAATTTATAAGACTGCTTTCAAGCTCCCAGTAAAAAAATGGAAGTCATTCTGAAGGAACCACATTTTCATTGCTTCCAAAAAATCGATATTTTTAATTTGCCGATAGTTAGCAGAAAACTAAGTAGAAGTTTATTTTAATCACACAAAACCTTGTAGTTTTTCCATAGTTTTAGTAAATACTCACCGAAATGTTCAAAAAATCGATTTTTTGAAAGAAATTTATGAACTAATTTTGGCCTAAAATTTAGAAGTTATTTGCTTAAATTTACATGAAAACACTGTTTCGCCTTTAAATTCGTATAAAAAGAAACGAATTGTTAAAATATGTAACTTTTTAAAGTTATTCCTAGATGAAAATATTACCATAGAACACAAAAAAGGAAATTTTTCTTAAAATCTCTTCTAATTCGGTGACTAGGCATCGAAAAAGAGAACTTCTTGCAATGACAACCCTATGTAAAAATCATTAGATCGGATCGAAATTTGAACTACTTCCAGACTGCAAACTATACATTTTCATGACTTCTTTGGAGTGTCTTTTTTTACTGGGCTAGGAATAAAAATAAAATTTTTTTAATACCTGCCACTTTCTTGCAGCGCACTGTACTCGATTCCGTCGGCATGTTTGCATGAATGTGGATGCACAGGTGCACAAATATTGTTATTAAGGTTGGCTCTGTTTTGCCACAAATAATGAAATCAAAGTGTTTATAAGTATATGTAGTTGGTTTTTTCTTGCTCCTTTTGAGGTTTAGTACTCGTTTATAAGAAAAGCAAAAACAAGAACAACAACAATAGCAACAACAGTTAGATGTTTTTTCTGCTTTTCCTACAACCTGTTGTTCAAATGTATGCACTTTTGCTGTGCAGCTTTTCATAATAACTTCCGTTTTTATTTCGAGATTTAACAATTGGTAACAGCAATTCAGACAATAAAGGCCAGAAGTGATGGAAACATAAGCTGACAGTTAATTTTTTCTCATTGACTGTCCTGTGGTGAATTTTACATTTAAAATCAATACGCAACAAAGTTAGATTTAGGTGTCAAAAACCCTATTATTCGACCACTCAATATCAAAAATCGAATGATGCAATTCTAATAATATTTAATATGAAATGTTCACTTAAGTTTTTTTTTCTTGAAGTAAAATCCATACAGGGGCGCTTAGCAAGACATGACGTATATTTTCACTCAATTCAGTAGTCCAGTTATGTATAATTTGCTTTAAACTAAGTCAAATATGAGTTTAATATATTTAAAAAAAAACATATACGCCCAATTCACAATCTCGTAAAAATGGTCGTGCATCGTAGCATGTGTAAAATGGTATGTATGTATATCGATACTCACCACTTTATAGTTTTTATTGGTGATTATCAATAGCCCAATTCACAATCTTGTGCAAATGGTCTGGCATCGTTACATGTGCAAAATTGTATAGTATATTGATACTCACCACTAAGAATTGTTAAGTGGTGAGTATCAATATACTATACCATTTTGCACATCCTACGATGCCAGACCATTTGCACAAGATTGTAAATTGGGCTATTGCACAAGACTGTGAATTGGGCTACAGTAAATATAATAGAATTTACACTATGCAACAAATTAAGATTTTGGAAAAACACACGGTTATGACAGTATAGGTATGGTAGTACTACAGTATAGGTTTTTTTGGGCCTCCAAAGATTTCAAAGATCAATGTCATCAGTGCAATAATATAGCTAAAAATCTACCGAACCAATCTTGCTAACATCTTATACCAAAAATTGTAATTATTTTCCGTTTTTTTCAGAATAACTGAAAGGGACTTCTAAATTTTTGATAACAATATTTGGCAAAGTTGTAGCTACGGTAAATTTGGTCAAATTATGTGAACATATCAATATTAAAAAAGTTATTATTTGAAATATTGTCATAAGTTGACTTTAATTGAAATTTATTTGTTCGTTGCTGTAACAAATCATCAGTAGATTTCAACCACACATTTTGAATAGTCACAAACTTCTTATCTTATGCGCAGAATTTCAAAAACTATTTGAAAATTCACAAACAATAATATTCTTGAAACATCACATAATAAAAATAAGTGCAGCAGGCTTAGAAACTTTAACAAACCCCAAAAAATAATTTATATTCGATATAAATCTATTATATTTTTCTACACGTTTATACTATTAGAAATCCATTGGGTTTCTGTTATTTTTTGATTTCTACTGGAAAAATCTTTTGTAGTTTCACTCCCCCCTCCTCACCTGTTCTTGCAAGTAAACGAAGTCGAATATGTCTTCTTTCCATTTGAATGTCATCATTTTTATAAAAATTTTTAAAAGATTTTCTCCTGTTATTTCTAAATGAATTTTTTGCAAATTTTCTTAAATATTCCAACCCAACTAGTAAATAAAATACTACTATTAAGTAATATTTTTCTACCTTCCTTTGCATAGCTTTTATATAAAATATTTGAAAATAAAAAATATTTTAAATTAATATTTGATATATATAAAAAAATTCTAACGTAGCTGGACTACTAACATTGACTTGTTGAAGCCGAAAACAAATCATCATTAGAGAGAAAGTAAATCACAACTTCTATGATTTTATAAACCGAATTTTTCTTTTTCATGGCAAGAAAAAAGGAAAATCAATTTCATTTACGATATGCTACTATCCTTAAGGGGACTAACTATTATATTTTTTTTTTATGCTGCAACCAGGCATCATATTTAGAAAGAACAATTTCAACAAAATACAACGAATTACATATACAAACAAATGAATAAACAAATACAGAACTAATATCAAATGTCAAGTGATAGTAAAATATGAATACAAAAATGCAGCCAAATAAATACGAGTACTGACCCATTCATAGACACACAGAAAACACACACACAGTGAGGGTGCCTCAAACAAAAAGCACATTTTTTAAATATTTGCTGTAGCTGAAATAAATTTGGAAAATAAAATAATAAATAAATATGTTTGTGACTCTATAAGGCAGTATACTATAAGGAATTTTTTCTCGTTTTTTTTTCGAAGTCAATATATCGCTCATTTACTTGAACAATGTCATAACTCAAAAATTAAAATTAATCCTTATGTTGTTGTTCGTATTGTTCAAAAATTTCATACAACTATTGCCAGGAAATTTCATCCACGGCGCGAATTCGTCGATAAGAATTGGATGAGTAAATTGGTTGTATGAAACACAACAACGACAAATTAATAACAGCTCTTGTAATCATGGTTGCCAGATTTGACGATTTATCGTAATTTTGAGGATTTTGGCTTGCAAAAATAGCATTTTGATGACTGGACGATTTTCGCCTTCAATTTGACGATTTTAAAATAATTATATATCTTCACCATTTATTAGAACTTTAAAACAATTTTGAGTAGACTTGTTCTTTCTGAACTAGTTCGTTCAGTTGGATAAAAACATCAATGTAATGCCAAGGCTTGCCTACAGTGTTGTTTAGCGTTTGTTTTACAATTTTTCGCTGTAGTAAAGCATTTGAAAAATCTCTCATGTCTTGTAAGGTCTTATAAATGGTCTCTGCTAGTCTCTGTGGATGCACATTATCATTTAGAGTAAACGTGGAGTGAAAACGTTCCATAGTTAATCAACTTAATTGATTTGATAAACGATTATTTTGACTATGAAATGAACGTAGTATGCGATACATACAAACGAGTATTTCGAACAGAACCATGACTTTCAAAATAAATTTTGCTTAATTGGGAAGTTTTGTTCAGACGTCAGTCTATTCATGTTAAAATGCCAAACCTAACTAAACATAAATCAACTGATAGCTGACAAAATGGCAGCCAGTTAAAAAAGTGTTGCTAAAGTCTTATACATCTGTAAAAACACTCTTTACTTTTGCCAGTATCTACAGGGTGGCCCAAATGAGACCTAGTGATGTTAAACACGTGTAACTCTTGTAATAACGGTTTTTTTATGATTTATTTTTATATGTTAAATACATTTTATGGAAATTTAACGTGACTATGTGTGAAATATGACATCAAACAAATGAGCACTATTTTGCTCGATACAGGCATTGGCTCTTTTTAGCGCATTTTTCATTACACAGCGTAATGTTTCTGGTTGCAGGCGCCGTATTTCGTCTCGAATATTCTGCTTAAGTTGTCCAAGTGTCTGTGGTGTGTTAACATACACTTTGTCTTTTAAATATCCCCATAAAAAAAGCGGGCGCAGTTAAATATGGTGAACGAGGAGGCCAAGGGAAATCTGAATTTCTTGAAATTATGCGTTCACCAAAAATTTCACGCAGCGGTAGAAGCTGTTGCACAATTTGAACTTTGTATGGATACATCTTAAGATTCAACTTTAAAATTCTCTGTAATGTTGTTCTGGGTATACCCAATTTGTCCGGAACAGCAACGAGTTGAGACATATAGATCATTTGCAACACTCCGCTGTACAGCTTCCACGTTGTCTACAGTACGAATATTTCGATGAGCACCTCTTCCTAGACGGTCGGCAACTGAACCCAGTTCCTCAAAACGGCGAACTAAACTTATAATCATAGAAGATGTGGGCGCTGATCTTCGGTTAAAAAACGGCGATAATTTAGCTGCATCAGAACAATTGATCGTTGAGAAGAATAATAAAAATCGATCATTTTAATGCGTTGTTGTGGACTGTACGTATTCATTTTAAATTTCCAAGAGTTCAGTTATAATCTGCAAAAAGAAAAAATAAATTATGTTAAAAAATAAAAAAGTTATTTGTGTTTCACATCAGCTGGTCTTATTTGGGCCACCCTGTACATTGTTTAAAGTAAAGTGCCTACTTATCACCAAAGGCGCTGCAATCATGCTACAAAAATTAACAAAATGCACAAACGATCAAGACTTGATTCGAGTACACTGAATCCAATGGTGCTATTAATTTTTTTACGTTAGCTCCTGTTTAAAAAATAATTAAGATTGAAAACTTTGTTAAAGGCACCTAAAAATCAAAATTTCTTCCAGTTTTCTACCACTTTTTAATCTTTATATCTTTATATATAAAAAATCCGACTGCTGTCTGATTTTAGTTCTAAATGAATAACTAACAAAGTAACTTTTTAGCTTTTTATTATTATTATTATTATTGTTGAATATGTTACAACGCCACTTAGCCGACTTTTCCTTTTTTCCACTTCATCTATGGATAATTTTTTTCCGATTATCAACAGATTCACGTTCGTGTAAAACTGTAAATTTTGGTGGTTTTTTTTTTAATTTCGACATTCCCTTGAACTTAAAAATTTAAAATATTTTATATTTACGCCCACTGTAAATATTTCGACAGTAGTATTTATAATTAAACAAATATTTGAAATTAAACTCTTGGATGCAGGTTGTCTGTGCCCTTAATTATGAAAGTGGTCTAAGTCATATATTCCTTTGGGCGAAATATTTAGTAGATAACTATTGAACAAATCAAAAAATATTTTTTTGTTGTGCAACATTTCAATTTAGAATCGTACTTGTCTCGATAAATAGAAATGTTTTTAGTATTCATTAAACATTTAATGAAGTTTTTTTTTTAAGATTTACTATCATGTATATGAAGCATAAATGCATATGACTTAGACCACTTTCATAATTAAGGACACATATGTACATATGTATGTATTCATTTGTGCAAATTTAGAATACATTTGCACATATACATACATACATATTTAGGGATATGTGTGTCTATAGATGAAAAGCCTAGAATTCACTGAGGTGCAAGTGTTGGCAGAGCAAAATGAATGTCTTCAATACCAAATAATGAAAATGAAAACATTAAACAAAAATGAAATGTAACAAATATGAAATCATATGCAAGAGGAGAATTGAAATACTCTACATGACCAGAAAATATTAAATTTTATTTCGATTTAGAGATAAAAAAAGAAAATGAGTTGGGTTGAGAAAGGTAAGAGGGGCAAAGTTAAGAAAATTATTTTTTATTATTTTCCAATGAAAAGAATTTCCATTTTTATTAAAAAGAAACTTATTGAAAATATATATGATATTTATTTTAAATATTAATATTAAATATTTAATTTAAAGATTAATACGAAATCATTAAATTTACTTATTGAGTTCAGCAAGTTAGTAAGAATTGAAATCTTGCCCAGAATAAAGTTGTGTTGAATGGATAAAGCAAGTTGATTGGTGTAACCATTATAAATGTTATCTGTCATGCCATAACCTCAAAATAATATTCAAACTTAAATTTTTGACCAAAAACGGTCATTTGCGATCGTAAATAGTCGATTTTCGTCAAAAAAACGATGTCCAAAAAATGTGTCGCTCAAGCTATTTTAGCGGTTATGGCTTGTGCTAAATAAGCAAAATCAAGAAAAGCCCATTAAAAAAAGACACTCCAAAGAAGTCATGAAAATGTAGAGTTTGCAGTCAAGAAGTAGTTCAAATTTCGATCCGATCTAATGATTTTTACATAGGGTTGTCATTGCAAGAAGTTCTCTTTTTCGATGCCTAGTCACCGAATTAGAAGAGATTTTAAGAAAAATTTCCTTTTTTGTGTTCTATGGTAATATTTTCATCTAGGAATAACTTTAAAAAGTTTCATATTTTAACAATTCGTTTCTTTTTATACGAATTTAAAGGCGAAACAGTGTTTTCATGTAAATTTAAGCAAATAACTTCTAAATTTTAGGCCAAAATTAGTTGATAAATTTCTTTCAAAAAATCGATTTTTTGAGCATTATTTACTAAAACTATGGAAAAACTACAAGGTTTTGTGTGATTAAAATAAACTTTTACTTGCTGTTCTGCTAACTATCGGCATATTAAAAATATTGATTTTTTGGAAGCAATGAATATGTGGTTCCTTCAGAATGACTTCCATTTTTTTTACTGGGAGGCTTTGAAACCTTTTATACGAGGGTAGTCCCAAACCTAGAAGAAGATCTATTAAAGAAAATAGAAAAAATTTGGGAATTTTTTTTTTTTATTTCTCAGCATAATCTATTTTTAGTGCGATACACTTTTCACCAGCAATACTCAAACGGTTCGATACTCCTTTTACAGAATTGTTATTCATAATTGGGCTAGTTATTCACCCTTATTCTATTTGGCGTCGGCAACATCGTCATCAATTTTAAAACAACATCAATATAACACAACATCAATGCTAACTTTGTATTCCCTAACAGTGTTATGACGACGTTGCCTATTTATCGATAAATACAATACACATATCTAATATTTGAGCCAGCTGGTTCATTTTGTTTACTATTTTTGGTAAAAGTATTTTTGTATAAGTAAAAGCTTTGTAAATAAATTAAAATAAAATGTTTTTCTTTCCTATTGAGACGATAAAAATAAAAAAAAAAAATTGATACTGAAAATAAGATTTCTCAGACAAAAGTTATGCATTTGCCAGTTACCCACGGAGAAAAGTAAGTGATAAGTTCTCTCATGTTTTTGGAAAATAATGTGAAATGTTCATCCTTTTAATATTTTACAAATATTTTAAGATGAACAAAACATCTTTTAGGAATGTATTGGATACAATAGAGCCTAACTTTTGAAACAAAAGGGATCAGATCAACGTTTATTGGAGCTTGGAGCTTCCTTCAAAAGTACTCAAATTTTATCATAAAGTATACTTTCCCAACACACTATTTACCTTATATTTTGCCATCCACCACTAGTTCTAATTGGTGGACCGAGGGAATTTAGTGCAGTCTCACTTTCCCACTGCATCTTGAAATTATTAGGAATACTGCCCCTGCGGAATCCTCTAGCAAAAGAAGGACTTTTCTAACTCTTCCACAAGCTTTTCAAATTGGTTGGGTTTGGTAATTTTAATTTTGTCCATATTATATTTTTCACTTTTTTTAAGAACTTTTTTCAAATAAATATGTACATTTTTATATCTGTTTATATTTCACTTTTTTACCATTTAAATTATTTTTCAAATTCGTTGAGGCATGCACACAACAGAACACGACATCAAAAACACTGACGACAAAATGAACGGCAACATCAACATCAATGTTTCTTTCAGAATACCAAACATATGCTGATAGTCATCGATAAATGGCCATACTATCTACGGGAATACCGATTTGCTAAACAACATTAAAAACTAATTAATTACTAGTATACTTGCTAGGACGGACTTGAAAATGAAAAGTACACGAAATTTTTGAAATTTATTGCCTATCTTCAGGATGTTATAAATATAAGTGGAGACTTTTTTCAGTCAACTGAAACAAAAATAAATGTTCAAACAACAATCCGTGTATAAATAAATGTAAGTTTGCAAACATAAAATTCCGTAAGAACTCCGTACTTAGCCTAAAGTTGCAAAAAAAAAATCTGGTACTAATTGTAACAATAGGTCTGCATATCAAATGAAATCATTTTAAGTTTTCATTTAAAATTTTTAAAACTAAATTCTAACAGCCTTATTTATAAAAATTATTAAGGGTTTTTAATAAAAATTTTTTATGAAAATTTATTTTAAAAACTCTTTATAAGTCCTTAATAAGTTCTACAAGGCTGTAAATATTTATTAGTACATACATACATATACGTATGTGTGTATATGTTAATATGTTTCTCTTCTCATAATTATTCATGAGTGTATTCCCTCTCTGCATTTTATGAAATTAATGATCATATTCAAGTCTTTCCCGACTCCTCCAGCGTGATTAAAATAAGCATTAATGCGCTCATTTTCGAGTAGTAAGTAACTGTTCGTTCAGTAGAAAATGGTACCCTAGCAGCGGGTCTTTTAAAAGAGTCTTTTTATGACTCGCGTCTCTGATAAATTTCGAGACAGTTTGTGTTAGTAATTACAATCAGTTTTTTTTTTTTTGTTTTAAATTTACTCATAAATTTAATACACTTTAATTTTTTTTTGATTTTATTGCACGAACTGGCTGGTTTTTGTTTTTTAAACAAATCATTTTCTAAGTATTTCTGGGAATAAATGTCGAGAGTATTATTTTAAACGCCCTATGCTCCTTGTAGGAGTTAAAAGGATTAAATATATATATTTTAAACGCAGAACTGGGCGCAAATGATGGCATTCGCTACGATTCGAAATTTTAAAACATTTACATATAAACTCTATTGAAATATTTCGTAATTTCGTTTGATAACGAGTGCCGTAATTTGTCCCCTCATTAATCAGTTTTTGATCATCTGAGGCAGTCGAAAAAGACTCAGTTTGGTGAAACAATCTTTCATGTGCTGACTCTGTTGTAGAATGTAATCGTATAACAAAAAAATTTCATGTCTAACAAAATTTTTCTTGACAAGTTATTATAGTTTGTTTCATGATAGTTGCCCTTAAATATTGTTAATATGCATATTGAAATCTACAATATGCTCTCTTATTTTATTCAAAGTTGTCAAGAGTAGTTTTAGCAGGAATGGAAGATTTCTAGGTTTTGTTTTTCAAAACTCATTAATTTTATTACAAATTTGTTAAAGTCTTTAATTTAACGATTAAGATTATTTTTATCAAAGAGCTGTTGTAGTTTATTATTTAAAATAAACTAGAATTCATATTGGGAAATTCAAAATTTTATTTGAGAATATACTGCAATTTTTAATGTACAAACTTGTTTAAAAAATATTGAATATTTAAACTATTTATTGCATTTTAGTAATTCATTGGTATGCAATAATCTCTACAATTCTAATTCTATGCAAATATTTTCAAATGGAAAAAGTATTTATAAAATAGAATTATATTTTATGTACTTGGTTAGTGATGTTAAAAATTATTGCACGAAACTTTGTAATTTGTCTCAAAATTATAAAGTTTCAAGACTGAATTGTCCGAATGTTTTATGAAAGGGGGTTTGGAGTTTCACTTTTATATGCATGATCTATACGGCAAATCTATTTAAATTAGAACTGCTAATATTTTTGTGTATTCGTTGGGGCTAATTTTCGTATTTTTAATGAAACTAAATTACATGTTAAGAACGGGTTAAAAATTTTTAGTAAAAACACATACTAGATGACCTGATTGGCGGTATCACAGAATATTATAGGCAGGTTCATGGTGTAATTGAAAGCAACTGGGTGGATACATTACAGCGCTGGACAACCTAATAGCAAACCCTGTGGATCTGCCAGTTATTTCACAGCATATAAGAATGTGTTATTCGAGCTTTCTAAATTTTAATGGGATATTTTTAAAAACTTAAAGATTGCAGAGCTTTGGTATTTACAAAACAGTTGTGCTAAAGTTTTTTCCTTAACTGTGAAATAACTACTAACGTGTGTGTCTGTTTTTGTGTATGTGTGTGTTTGTATGTGTATGTGTAGTTGTGTATCTGTGTGAGATTTCGTAAAAAAAACAAAATCGTTATCAGTATAAAAGTTTAATATAAATTTATGTTATTCGAATTTTTATAATTTTAAATTCGATTAGCTACAAACGAGCACAGTCTGCCAAAAGATTTATATGCAGTTGAATACGCTCGCATATTTAATCCTTAAATCCAAACTTAAAACACAACTTATCATTACCTTAATATAGAAAGACCCTAACTCATAATTTCCATGGAAATCGAAAGTTTTGCATTTTTCGATACATTAGATGTTCTTCTATCTAAATATATAAAAAACTCGATTTAAAAAAATTGATTTAGAACCTTTCTATATTGAGGTAATGATGTGTATGTATGTACATATGTGTGTGTACATGTCTATACACAATGTTTGTATTTTTTTTTATCTAGTAAATAAAATATATTTACATTGTTTCTTTATTTAATGTATGATAATTTATTTATTTCGAATTTTTTATGTCATTGTATTATTATTTTTTCTGTTTGATGGAACATAAATGGTTATGAATAATAAACCTTAAATATTTAATACGATTTTGTTAACAAAATTAACCAGAAGCAATTTAAATTATTAATTTTACTAACTATTTCTTGATAATCGTTAAATTAAATACATTTGCTGGAGAAGAATGACAGCGAATTCCGCCCATGTTTACTAAATTGATAGACAGATTATAAATTTGGTAAAGTTTGCTTTGTGAAACTACAATATAATACAAGTTTAACGTATGTAATCAATAGGGTTGTAAGGATACGCCACTATACCGATATCGATACCCAAAAAGTACTATAGGCGATACCGATACGCATATTGATTTTGAATTTAGGCTAAAATCAACAGAACTCACGTGGAATAATTTGTTTGTTATAATTAATAACAAAAATTAAAAATTTAAAAAACCCCTGACTTTTTTCAGAAAGGATGTTATATCTTCTAAACGGCTAGACGGATTTTCTTCAAACTAAATGAAAATCGGTCCAGCCTTTTGGTCTGTAAGTGGACACGGACAGACACACAGGTACACAGATACACACACACACACACACAGACACACACTACAAACTTATAACACCCCTTTTTTTAGTCGGGGGTTAAAACGAGACCAATTAAATTTATTAAAAAAAAAAAAAAAAAAATACATTCGCTCTTATTCCAGTCGTCGACATCGACGTCACTTTAACACAATCCAAAAACTTGGGGCTTGTGTACCCGTTGTCGAAAACAATTGACTCCTGTTGGCAGGTTTATGCTATTTTCTAGAACTTAAGGAACGGGAATAGATTGTCATTGGCACAAAATCTTTGTGCAGAGCAAGCGCCAATTTTTTAGTATTGTATTAAAGTGACGTCGATGTCGACAACTGGAATAAGGGTGATTGTTTTTATACAAAAAAGCTGCGTAAGTGATTTATTTCATTCTCATATTACATTTAATTAACAAAATCGTGTTTCAAAGGTGATGAAGTGCGTGGCGGTACAGAAAAATGTGTTCATTACTCAAAAAGTTTGCAAGGAAACAGCGTCAAAAGAGAGAAAAAAATTGAGGGACAAAAATTCCTACAAATTATTACTATAGTAAAATTTCTAGCTGATAGCCAAAGTAGCTAGTGCTATTTAAATATTATATTAGTCTTATATTTATATAAGTTTAGTATCATGTAAATAATTAAATAAATAAATAAAATTTCTTCTTGTATTCAAATTAATTATTTGAAAAATATCTGAAAATATATATACATACGTATACTACGTATGAAAAAAGAAAGCATATTTCCTTAATTTATTGTTTTTCCTTCATTAAGCCACATAAGTTAAATTTTATTGTCAAGGAATTTTGTTCACTTATCCATAGTTAATATTAAAATTCGATTTTTAAAATTTTTTTATTTAAAATATTATCAAACAAGATGTCCCAAAATACATTAGAAAAAGTACAATTGTATCATGATTTCCATCCATGAATACAATTTCATTGTAATTTTTAACAGGTGAAGCGTTGTTTTTTATAAAACAAATAGAATAAAATAAAACAAAATAAAATAAAATAAAATAAAATAAAATAAAATAAAATAAAATAAAATAAAATAAAATAAAATAAAATAAAATAAAATAAAATAAAATAAAATAAAATAAAAAAAAAATAAAAAAAATAAAATAAAATAAAATAATTTAAAATAAAATAAAATAAAATAAAGCAAAATAAAATAAAGTAAAATAAAATAAAATAAAATAAAATAAAATAAAATAAAATTAGATAAAATAAAATAAAATAAAATAAAATAAAATAAAATAAAATAAAATAAAATAAAATAAAATAAAATAAAATAAAATAAAATAAGATAAAATAAAATAAAATAAAATAATAAAATAAAATAAAATAAAATAAAATAAAATAAAATAAAATAAAATAAAATAAAATAAAATAAAATAAAATAAAAAATAAAATGAAATAAAATAAAGTAAAATAAAATTTAATGAAATAAAATAAAATAATATAAAATAAAATAAAATAAAATAAGATAATATAAAATAAAATAAAATAAAATAAAATAAAATAAAATAAAATAAAATAAAATAAAATAAAATAAAATAAAATAAAATAAAATAAAATAAAATAAAATAAAATAAAATAAAATAAAATAAAATAAAATAAAATAAAATAAAATAAAATAAAATAAAATAAAATAAAATAAAATAAAATAAAGTAAAATAAAATAAAATAAAATAAAATAAAGTAAAATAAACTAAAATAAATCAAAATAAAATAAAATAAAATAAAATAAAATAAAATAAAATAAAGTAAAATAAAATAAAATAAAATAAAATAAAATAAAATAAAATAAAATAAAATAAAATAATATAAAATTAAATTAGATTAAATTACATTAAATTAAATTAAATTAAATTAAATTAAATTAAATTAAATTAAATTAAATTAAATTAAATTACATTAAATTAAATTAAATTTAATAAAATAAAATAATTTAAAATATACTTAAAATATTTCATTTTATGATAATAAAAGAATGCTGATTTAAAGCCAGATTAAGTAATTATTCTAGATTAAAATTCATTCAAGTTCAATTGAATTTAAATAATTTGTGAATTAAGTGAAGTGTGAGTTTCCATTTCTCATTTTTTTTTTTATTTCAAAGATAATATTTTATTAATTTTGCTGAAACTTATGATGACTTAAGCTGTTACTGCAGCCTTATTATTTTTTGAGAGAAAGCAGAAACCTATACTTTGTGCTGGAATAGCTATAACTTTTGCTTTAAGAACTTTTTAATGTCCCACTTTCTTTATTTCTGGCCAGAAACTGATAAATTTTGCTCCGTAAGTCAATTTTTCTATACCATTCCATATTGTTTTTTCTCATATGAAATTTATGCTGAAAAGTAAAGGAAAAAAAAATACTTCGATAGGAAAATACATAAGCCACTTAGTCAGTTTGCATATTGGATTTCTCGCATTGCTTGTCCTTTGTCCTTTGGCTTCTTCCTTAGACAACTATTTTCAGCTTGTGTTTATTTAGAGCAGCAAGATTGTTTTTTTTTTTTTGTTCTAGTTTAATTTATTAAACTTACGGGGCTTCTGTTCTATATTCAATATATTTTTATAAGTTCTTTTTGTTTTTTTTGCTATATATTTTTTTGTTGGTTTTTTCTATGTCTTGTAGAGATTTGAAATGAACAAAATGTGCATGCTGACTTGCATGTCCTTGCTGAACGTTGGCATTGCTATTGAAATTCTTAGCTAGTACATACATTTTTGAAACTTTTTTCCATTTTTTTTAATTGAAAATATACAACGAGTTGTTCGTTAATTGTTGAAAATGAGCATCATGTAACAGAAACAATGAAGGAAAGACGGCATAGCAGTGCACAGCGTTGGCAGCAGTTAAAAGAACTAAATTGTTAGAGAAAAAAATTTATCTTTCATTTTCGATTTTTAATTAATAAAATACTACAAATGTACGAATGTGAGTATTAAAATTCTATTTTCAGTTTTATTTCAACTATTTTTTCTGGCAAAGTATTTAAAAATGACAAGAAGAGAGGTGCAATGAATTTTTTCTTTAAATAAATACTCAAAGAAATAGTATAGGAGAATATTACTTGTGCCCCTTAATTTATTAGTTTTCTTTTACTGATTTTTTTTATTATAATCGACTTTTGTACATGAAGAGTGGTGAAGATTCAAGTCTTTCTATTTTAGCTAATTTAATATTTATTAAACTGATCACAAGGATTCTTCAATTTAAAGAATGATTTGATTTTTGTGTCCTTACTAAAAAAATAGTATATGTGTATGTATTCAATTTTAATTGTAACCTTGGGTATCTTTGTAATTAATTTAATGTTTTATTCTTGCCTAATCGATTGGAAACAAATTGGGAAGAGAGATGGAAATATAAAAAAAATCAAACAAATTAATGAAGTTTAAAAACAAGCGAAATCACTTTTGATGCTGCAAAAGGTAAAAAGAAAACGCTTGAAGAACTGATGCATATGCATTTGTTCTATTAAATGAAAAGCTGCTGCAACATGAATTATAAATTAAAACAAAATTAAAAAAATAAACTTGTGAAAATATTTATTAAACAATTTTCTCTATATCGTATATTCTGATAGAACTCAAGTATGTATACTGGAATAGTAGAAATAAATTAAAAAAAAAAAATAATGTTTATAAACGGTCACTCTTCTAACAGGGTCTTTGAAAATAGTTATTAGTTATTGAGGTTGTGAATAAATTACGGGTCGCAAATGTTAAATCAACGTTGAGAAGTCATACGAACCGTCAGTATTTCCAAATGACTTAACTTCACTCTTCAATGTAGTAACATATTTTTAAAATAGATGCTCATGTCAACAAATAAATCAAATTTAACTCTCGACAGGCTTACGAATCGTTACTACAACCATCAAAATTTCTATTTGCATTGTATCGTTACATCACTGTCTTTATTTGTTCGTACTTCTACCATAAAAAAAAGACAGCGAGGTTATAATTTTTAAGACTTGAAGACTGCTGAGTCTTCCGCCTGGCTAATGCTACTTCTACATACTTTAAATAACTCAATTCAAGTAAGGAGCATATTGTTTTTAAAACAAAGTATTATTTTCAATACTAAATTATACCATAATGCATAATTAATTATCTATATATATTCATATGTATATCATATAATTTTGTTCTTGTTATACATCTTAAATCAATGCAATCAAATTAAATCATTAAAAGCTAATTAAACTACAAATTATTCTTAACTTTATTATACTCACAGTGTTGTATCCCTCTTGTTACTCGTATTTCCATTCCATTCCGTCATTCTCATCTTCAATTGAAATCTAATAAAATTCAATTATATTAATAATTAATTCCCTGACACATTAATTATAATATTGTGCATATCTTGTTTATTTATATGGCCAAATATATTGATTAATTTCTATCACGTTTTAACAATTTAGTGAATTCATTCATACGATGAGGCATAAAATGGTCTGCAAAATGCAGTTAACTAACAGACCTTTGGAATTCGCTTACAATTGAGAATACATATTTGTGTGAATGGGTATAAGACACTCAATCATACACTCCCGTACACACACACACGCACACTTATATACAGTGATGCCAACTATAGCACTAAAAGCGTAATTTTGAGATCTAAAAAGCGTAAAAAGCACTAACGTGGGAAACGTGTGAAGGTTCAAACGAAATAAGTTTAATAATGCTTAATAAGTTCTAAGCTATTCTCTATTTAATGCAATATATCATACGAAAAAGGTATGCTTTACACTGAAAAAAATAAATACACCAAGTTTTTATTAAAGTAATTGTAAAAAATGCATAAATTTCTTAAAAGCACTACTTAGTGCTTTTTCATATTTTGGCACTAACGCTCAAATTTTGGCGTTTTGAGTCTTCAAAAAGCACTAAAAATAGTGCCAAAAGTACCAAGTTGGCATCGCTGTTTATACAGCTCATATATTGAGTAATATAACTACCCTCTAGTCAGCCTAGAACCATATGTCTCTATGTCGACACTCTTTTCTCTAGCGACAATTTCACGAAATAATGATTAAACAGAATACCAACAACAATTCAACACATTTTCCATACAAATTGACCCAAAAAACAGCCGCAGAAACCAGTCATGAGATCGTTTTTTCTTATGCTCTCACCAGTGTGCACACTTCTACCGATATTCGGTAGATTCTACCAAATATGTTTGTGAATTTACCAATCTACCAATTCTACCTAAAAAGGCCTGAAATCTACCGAATATTGTTATTTAGTAGTTTAAGTCGATATATGTGTAAATTGCCTATTTTGCCATCGGTTAAATCGGTTAAAAAATGAAACTATAAGTAATCTAATATTTGCCAAAGAATTGTGCTTTGGGGATGAAATACACACAAGTTTAAATTCATAAATGGACCTTACATATAATCTTTGTAGTTACAAATGTTTGTCAAATAAAAGTTATTTTAGTAGCTTTACAAAACCTGTTATTTATGTATATCCTCACAAAAACATAAATGTGAAAAAAGGCCAAGTTCCTATCCAAAATTTCGGCCATTAAAAGTAGTGAGATATAAATTTTGACCAAGTTCTTATTTGCCACAATACCTAACACAGAAATATGTTATGTATTATATAAATTTGTAATCGTAAGGTTGTCATATAACTTCTAGATAATCTGCTAACTTGAAAATATTTTTACCGATTTAAAGAAATGAAGAAATAAATATTTTTCTCTCCTTTTTTAGAAAAGTAAAAATATTGCCAAGTTAGCAGATTATCTAGAAATTATATGACAACCTTACGATTACAAATTTATATTATACATAACATATTTCTGTGTTAGGTATTGTGGCAAATAAGAACTTGGTCAAAATTTATATCTCACTACTTTTAATCAGGTTTTTTTAATTTTATTTCTTACCTTGACCTAGCTCTGTATGGAATTTCAGCTCAATAGCACAAATTTTAATTTTTATGGGCGTAGCCCCGCCTTCCTGGTTAAAATTGTCGGGTTTTCAGATTTTTCTGGTTCATTGCTCACCTAGATCTACTCGTGTACCAAATTTCAGTTTTCTAGCTATAGCGGAAGTGCTTCATCAATTTGATGAGTGTGTCAGTGGTCAGTGAGTATGTCTTAAAATATACACTTTTTGCACCTCTATATGTCCGGAGCCTTTCATTGTAAAGCTTTCAAACTTTGCATATGAGGTTATATGAATTTATTCTAATTATGGTTTAAATATCATAATTTTACGATTGCGGGGAACAAAGTTATGAGGGCGGTAAAAACAGCTCGAATGGCTTCGTGTAAATATACACACTGCGTGCATTGGCCAGAACTTGGCCTGGCGCACTACCGTGCGCCTAGATTATTTTATGTATGCATAGTATATCTATATAGAGGGTAAGGGCAAATAACTGGGGATGACACTTTTTTATTGGAAATGCTTCATTGTTTATGGCAGTTTAATTTCAAATCACATGTGAAGTTTTAAATGCGCTTTTGGAACCTGTTTAGTTTGATACTCCTTGCACTTACCCTTTATATGTAAGTACATATATTTTGTTATTTTTTATGTTTCTTTGAATAGTTATTTTTTATGTTTCTCTGAATAAAAAAATTTTCTACCGAATTTCATTCAAATCTACCGATTTTTTTTTGTCGATTCTACCGAATTTAAAAAAAATTAAGTGTGCACACTGGCTCTCACATATCAATGTTCATTCTCACAAAAATTTTACTATACTTTCAATAAATTTCATACATTTTGTTAACAAAACTATTCGACTCTGCCGGATTTTAAATTGTAAAAAAACCGGACTATTCGACATTCGAAAAATCAACATTTTGAAAAAACCGACAACCGCATTGTGAAAACCCGGGTTTTAAAACCGGTTGAAAAACCGAGTCGATCACCCTCATGTCTACATATGTCTATCTCTGTGTCTATGGCTGAGTTTACATCTGGCATTTCTGGTGTGTCATTTGCCCAAAAAAGCGTAACCAACTAATTACTATTGAAAAACTATTTGACTCAGACATATATTTATTGATTTAAACAGTTTCCAATCATGTTGGATTCTATTCTATTGTCTATTAGTTATGTATGACACTGTTTAACTCAATAAATATGTGTCTAAATGAAACTGTTTTTCATTAGTAATTAGTGGTTACGCTTTTTTTACGCTTGTGTGGCACATGGCACACAGATGGAAACCCGGCCTATGACTAAGTATACAAATATAGCAACATTTGAGCGTATTGAAGCACATGTTAACTTAAGTTTTAGTTTTAAGATTATCCTCGGATAATGGCAAACGAACTTTGGTTGTATTGCTAGTTGCCGAAATGGTATTACGGATGGCAACTGGCAACTAACAGCTGGTAATTTCAGTTGCCATATTGGCAACCACAAATTTGTAGTTGCTGCATAGTTTTAAAAGGAAAAAATTTAATAAAATTAAGTACTAATTGCAATATTATTTTTATTTTTTACTTTCTAATATGCATATTTAAAGAAAATATGCCTTACAACTAAAAACTAAAAAGCAGAGATTGGTAAAAACTTGTTTAGGCAATAGCATATACTCACAGCAGAGGCGGTAATTCTAAAGAGCTGTCTAATGCATTCAACATTTTGTACTTTCACTTAACTAATCATTTATATGATCAGTAATGTTTTAAGCTCTTTAACTTAATAATTTTCTTTTTAGCCCTTGTATTTCTATATTTTAAATTTTGTTTACATTATTTTCAGTTGCCAATCTGTCATAAACATATTTTCGATAACTTTTTGGCAACTGTAGGAAGTTGCCACACATAATACCAATTTTAGTTTCAGTTACAATTGATTGCCATCCATAATCGAGCCATAAAATTCAGATGTTGCGCCACTGCAGTGTGCTAAAAGCTTCTTGTGCGTCTCATATTACGAGTATTTTTTTAACGTATAACATTCTGTTTGTCGATATTTATAAAGTAATACAATTAAAAACAAACTTGTTAGCATTAATTCCCAATGGTGTTTGCATATATTTTCATGCCTTTTTTTATAATTTATGCCACTCGTACGTAAAAGGCACTCATATGGTTTGGATCAATGATAATAATCTCGTTTACTGCTTCTTATAATTAAAATATAATTAAAATAAGCTGCCTGATAAAAGCTGATAGATCCAAAAGGCCGTAAGTACACTTTTTACTATTTTACAGGAGAAGCAAAAAACTTCATAAATTTAATACTATTTATATGTTAGATGCCAAATTGAATAATGAATAAAATCGGTATTTTTGAACATATGTGAGTAAAATTTTAGGAAAATATGTATTTTGGTTAACCACATCATAATCAATCAAAAAGTCTATTTTGAATTTTTTGGTTGTTACGGCCTTTTGGATTTTAGGTGACGATATGTAGATATATAGATAAGTAGGTATGTGTGTATGTATGTCTGTACATATGTAAGTATAAAATTCAGCATATCAAGCAATATGTATGAATAGTTGTAGACTTTGCTTTAGATATCTTCCATAAAAGAACCATTTTGTTCTAATTATTCAATAGAATAATTGTATAAATTTGAATTTGAATTTGAATGTTCCAACACACATATATTTTTGTATATGAACAGGTACATATATGTTGAGCTTCCCAGCGAAAAATGTGGAAGCAATTTTCAAGACTTAATATTTTCAGGACTTAGGAAAGGAGTTTTATGTTTATGTGTGCAGTCATGTAATGCGCGGCAGCTAGTAAATTATGATATAACTCTCATTATATTTATATTCAGATAATTATAAGCCGATTATCTGTTTTTCAAAAGTAAAAACTTTTTAATATTGTAATACTTCAGTTTTGTCCGTTCTCCGTTTAGGAAAGAATTTTCAATATTCTCAATACACTAAGAGAAAAAACATGCTAAAATCAAGATTTTACGTTCGAAGTCAAATAATTTCAACCTCAATATTCTGTTAAATGCTTAGATTCCTGATTTAGGAATAAATCTTAATTTTTTTTAAGATTGCATTTAAAAGTGTAATCTTGATCAAAATCTCATTTTCAGATCGAATTCGAGAATTTGTTCCTAATAAAAATTTTAAACTAAGATCATACTTTTAAAGTTTAATAACATATGCATTGAACACATTCACCACAGCAGGCTACACGAATACATGACTTCAAATGCAAGCAGCATTTGTTGCCTCGTAGCCGTCTACTTATTTATTTTGAGCACGGCAGCAGCACCATTTGCAGCTGATATTCAAATGCAAATACATAGTTCAGTATTGCCACTTTTATGTATATATTTTGCATTTATAAAAATTAATTACTCTTTTAAAATATACTTATTTCACGTAAAAGTACAAAAATGAATCAATTTATTCCTTACATCAATTTTTGGATATTATTTCTGTTAAATAATATGAAATAATTGTACAAAATCATTCATTCAACATTTTGTATTGTACTGGCAACACTGAATTTTCTCATTGCAGCCAAAGAAATAGAAATTACAACTAATTCACACGAAGACTTTTATGAAGTCTATTTTTCGACGTCATTTTTGGTTTGATAGCGAACGGGGTAGAGAAGAAAGAGGGGTAGAAAAAATGACTCGATTTCTGTTTTCTATGGTTTTTTTTCATACCCTGTCGGAAATTAGGTTAACATTAAATTAAGCTAACTATTTCGCAAATAGTACTGATTTTGGATTACTTTTAATGTAATCAATTGACTATTTTAACATTGCGATGCCCTGGGCGGTAGTCAATTCTCTCACTCTGCACTACTTTCAGCTAACTTTTTTAAATAACCTGGTAGTCAGTAAGTTAAAAATTTTTTTCCGGGGTTCGAACATGTATCATCACACGTTGTGTACTCAATGCGCTACCACTCGGCTAAGGTACCATCTAAAATAACAACAGCAAAATGTTAATATGAAACTGAAATGAGTTTCAAAGTAGCTGAGAATAAATTTGTTGGCTCTCATCAAATTTGATTACGTACTCAACTTAAGAATTAATTTTGGGTTTGTTCTGGATGACTTTGCAGTTAGATTTTAGTCCGTCTAAGAAAAGGTAACTATAAGTCAACTATTTTTGTAGTCAACAACACATTCTCCGACAGGGTATGTACTGCAAATGTGTTTATAAACAATAAAATAAAAAAAAAATCGAAATCAATAAAAAAAATTAGACATGTAAAAATAATTATCGTATGAACGCAAATAATTTTTGGTAGAAACTTCAAAAGGGAATCAAGAATAATAAACGTCATAAATTTTATCGTCTGAATCCTGTGTTAGTTTAATTGGAATACAACGACAAAATCAGCTTAGACAACAACCTGTCGCCATGTTGCCTTGCTGTCTTCAAAAGAATCATTCTCATATGTATAAACATGTGTATTCTATCCTTGACATTTGTTAGTCGGTAGCTTGCTGTTGTGAATGTGTTTTATGTAATAGTCTTAAAATTAAGATTTCGTTCTTGATTTTAAGAATTCATCCTGTAAATTAAGAATTTATGCTTGAATTTGAGAACGTCTATCTTGCTGACCAAATTTCAAGACTGAAATGTTAATATTTCTGCAATCTAAATTCAAGAATTTTGTTCTTGAATTTAAATTTTTTGCTATTTAATGTTTTCAATGGCAGCTCTGCATGACCTGTAATTAAACAGTATAAAAGGAAGAAAAATATACTTTGAAGCAAGTGAGTATTACGTACAGTACTCACAAGTGTAGTCACAGTAAGTATCGTTTAAGTGAAATCCAAGTCACGAGAACGGTAGATTTATAGAAGTAAACGTAGCGAAAGAGTCGTTTATTCATTATTTAGTCACAAATACTACTCTAATACTAATTGTGTTATAATAAATGTTTAGTGATCCTGTAGTCATTAGCCTGGTGGATCTTTGACCGTTCAACGATTTGCTAATCATGAAAGCGTGGAAGTATAAAATACTCGTCATCGAACGTAGTGCTGTGTAAGATATCTTATAGCGTTCACGTGAGTGTTTTCCTAGTCAGGAAAGCGGATGTAAGTAGATAGTTATATCCTGTGCTTGGTGTGTCCATGTTAGTGATGTAATAATCATGAAAGTGCTTATAAGTAGAGAGTTATGTTCAGTGTCGAGTAATACATATGAATGATTCACTGGTCATGAAAGCAGAAATGAATAGATAATTAAATTCAGTGTCTCGTCTGTCAGCGTGAGCGATTTCCTAGTCATGAAAATGGACATTTGTAGATAGTTACATATATGCTGTGCCAGATGTGCTCACGTTAGTGGTTTATTAGTCACGAAAGCGGACATAAGTAGATAGTTATGTTCAGTGTGTGTTGTGTCCACGTGAGTGATTTCCTAGTCACAAAAGCGAACATAAGTAGATAGTTATACCCATTGTGTCGTGTGTCCCATTTAGTGACTTGGTAGTCACGACAAAGGACGTGGGTATAATATATGGACATAACTCGGGTTAATGATCTCCTACCCACTAAGCCGACGTGAGTATAATAGTTTCGATCAAGAGTATTTCGAGCGTAAATACACCATCCGAGACGAGCAGTAAGGAGTTACAAGAACAGCAGAGGCAGAGGATGGAAGAGGGGCTAGTAGTGTAAGGGGAATACTTTTCTGCAATGAGTATAAACCCGGATAAATAAGTCGTTACATTACGAGTATATACTCCATACGTATGACGGTTCATAAATTTCCTTTTTCTCTCTTGTTAAAGGTTTTTCACTAGCGGAAAGCTCTAGATATATTTTTTTGTATTATAAATCACCAAAAAAAACTAAACTAATTTTATTTTCTGTGATAAAAGTTTTGATAATTTGAATTAAAGAGTCCAAAATTTTAGTTACGTAAATAGGCAACTGAGTCACACGATTTCGATCTTATTTAATTATTTTGAGGTCCTATTTTTGCTGGGCTCATGTACATACATGCAAGAATAAAATTAATGGTTTCCTTTTTGTTTATATAAACACAATTCAATTTAACTTACAACCATATTTGAAGCCTGTAAATTTCAAACAAAACCACTCTAATGTATTCATAAGATACAGTTACAAAGCTTAAATCAAATATTTACATAATACATTGTACAAACATACATACATATTCGTATAACTAAGTAATTGCTTACAGATATCTTATCTTAATATGGACACAAGCATGCATACATACGTACATATATCTACAGGCCTACGTATAGTAGATAAACTAAATGTGAATGAAATTACACATGCTTATTTCAAGAAAATTTTCTTAATAATTTATTACATCTCTAAGCACTCTTATCAATCACGTATGCTGGGAATGAAATTTATCTACAATATCATAAATAAGTTTTCAAGATGAAAAATAAAATAGAAATGAAAAGCTGAACTATGCAAAATATTATAGAATTCAGCAAAAGCTTTAACCGGTTCCCTGACCTAAATTTAAAATTCTCAGCAATAACACAGAAAAAACTAAATTTCATTTTCAGTAACCAAATTCGTTGAATCAGTAAATATTTTATTTGAATGCGGTCCTACAAATAATTTTGTAAATTGTGATAAAAATTTTGTAAAAATTTAAATGAATCATAGCTCGGCTGAGAGAAAATGTTACTTGTTGGTGTTGGTGTTTATCTTGCTTGTTGATAGGAACAACGTGCTGTTGTACGGTTGTTGTTGCTTATTTTGATTGATCGTGTTGTATACATGTAAATGCCGAAAAGTAGCCGACAAACGTCGTGGCCTGTTTCTTCTCTACACAGTTTTTTCGTACAAATTAATTTAGTGGAACAGTACAGAATATTTACTGAAACTAAGTTTGATTTCAAACAAATATTTGTTTAAAAATTTTTTGGGAATAATTTTTTCTGTGAAACGACGTGTTTTAATACCCAGAAAATATTAATAATAATATTATAAAAAATAATAATAATAATAATATTATAAAAAATATATGTTAATATAAAAAGTTTTCAGAAATGGAATCATTTGTCTATTGTTCATAAAAACGAACTAATACATCGTATTGATTTTGAAGTTCGAATGGTACTTAAAAGTTCAATGGCCGTATTCGGTATTTGATAGCCTTGCGTAAGTGTAAATGCAGAATATCATAGCTGTTCTTTGGATTGTGTGTGTGTGTGTGTGTATTTTGTGATTGGGTTTCAAAGCAAGGCTACGATATTTTGCATATATACATACTTACATACATGTATGTACATTAGACTGGCCGTTAATTGTATGGATACCTTTTTTTTCGATTTCTTCTACTCTCACCCCCCCCCCCCCCCCCAATCAGTTCAGTTTTATATAAAAAAAATACAAAAAAATTTTACTGATAAGTTGCGTTTAGGGGGTGCGTCCGGCCCTAAAAGTTGGCCTTCAAGCCCAACTTACTTTAAAAACTTTAAGCGCATTATTCACGGTCAAAACGCATGACCTGCATTATAATAATATTGGTGAAATTTTGTTTGTATGTGTCACACCGACGATGCTTGAAGCAAAATATAAATTTTTTGATTTTTGCACATGCATAAGAAGATAAACTACTCAAAGCATTGGGATGTACAAAAAACTGTCAAATTCTATACGTAAAAAGTTTTTGTATGGAGCTGACAATTAACTTTCAATTAGCTTGTAGCAAGATGCTATTAATTTATCGTGCAATGCATGCACGTGTATGCTGAATTTTTCATGCACACGTATACGATGCTTGTGTCATGTATTTTGACCGTGAATACTGCCCTTTAAACTTAAAACATAATAGCTTGCCATCTACATCTTAGACACTCAGTCAAACGTTCAACATGCAAAATAATAAGCACATAATCATCAAAGGTGAAGACACTACTTTTCCTTGTGGTATTTGGAGTGTTTATATACATATACACGAACGTCAATACATCCGTCGTGCTACGCTTATAACACAGAAAAAAATAGACAAGAATTATTTTCAATAAAACCATGTTATTGAATAAAATTTTAGTTTCAATAATATTTGTCATTAACTTGAATATTGTATTTATCAATTCCGCACATTTTAAAATATCATTTAATGTCATTTATTTGTGTTGGTGTTTTCCTTGCTTGTTGATTGACTAAACCTGGTCATGTGCTGATGTTGTTGTTTATTTGATTGTTGGTAGAGCTGGGTCCAACTCGTTCATTCGTTCATTTTTGCCACAAACCTATGATCAAACCCATTTAAATTACATGGGTTTGATCATAGGTTTGTGGCAAAAATTAACGAATGAACGAGTTGGACCCAGCTCTAATTGTTGATGTTGTATTCGTGGGCATTCGGACAAGAAGCCGAAAAACGTCGCGGGTTGTTTTTTTTTTTACTCAACAAAGTTATTTTTAGATTATATCAAGACAATGGGCACATAAGAAATCATGTTTTGCTTCTATTCATTATTTGCTTATTCAATAATGATTTGCTCTTTAGCTGAGTGGTAAGTACGTTAGTATTATTATTATTAGTCAAGAGATTGCCGGTTCGACTCATCCCAAACACATTTAGTTTCAGTAGCAGCCAAGCAAAAGCAAACAAAATGGGGTTGAAAAATGTGACATTTATCCACAGTGGATTCCACAAACACAACACAATAACAATTATCACTGAAAATAAAATTTCAGTCAACAACTTTTTTCTTTGATTCATTAAATTTCTTTATTGGCTGAAAAAGAATATATTCAATAAACGTGCATACAATTTTATTTATCAAAAATGCAAAAATCGTCATCACAGAAAACTCGAAAGCTTTTTTTATTGAATCAACGATTTTCGTATTCAAATATCAAAATCATTTTTTTCTGTGAATACGGTAGCATTTATTGTTGGTTTAGTGTAATACATAGCACGACAAGACAAAAGGTATTTGCATTGCAAGAATGTTTACGCAGACCTCTAATATGCATATACTCGTACATGAGTATATGTAACACATAAACAAAATGTAGCCATAACATGATATTCATTTCTAAAACATATTCAAATTAATGCAATTCAATTCATTTTCATTTTCCTTATAATAATATTGAATTTAATTACATTCACATCTGGTTTTACGAATAACTACTGATTTATATTTCTTATTACAGTGTGATAGTATTCATTGTTTATAAAGATATCGAAATAATACAATACACCTTCTTTAAAACTTAGACTTATGACTGTAAGATAACAAATAATAATGTAAGAATGCATTTGAAAATTGTGCATTTGGAATTGTATGTGTATTTAAACACTTATGCAGTTAAATATTTGTTAATACACCCCCATATGCTCACACATTGGCACATACGTGTATACCCGCAAACATTTTATATTACGGAAATAAGCAGTAATCAAAACTAATATGGTATATAAAATAACGAAAACCTAAAGCTGCATCCCTGCAATATTTAATTTGTACAACAATTTAAGTCAAAGGATGCCATTCAGAGGCTTGAATTTCCTGGAATATTGAGCTCCAGCAGATGTGACACAAACTTTTCTTAACGAAGTCTTGATCTAATCTCTACAAGAAAAATCGATTACGTTTTGTTTCGATGTTGCCAACACACAAAAAAGTAATATGACTGATTTTGTAATATTAATTAAAATATTTGTAATATCAATTAAAAATTTAATTAAATTTTTGCTCAAATTAATTGGTGAATACTTTTTTCTGTGAGGAAGGGTGAAACTTTTCAATACTATATTGAGTAGTTTAAAGCATTGTCAAATATCTTAAAGGTAAAGTTACCAACGTTACATTATTAAAGTAAGATTACTTTGGGTTTTTAATTTTTCATGGGGAAAACTGTACCGATCGAAGAATAAATTTCCAAACTTTCTAAATAACAAAGTACAACATTTTTTAGCTTATTGATTTGGGACTCAATTATGAGATTTGCACGTCAAAGTAGACCCAAAAATAAGAATTTCTGCATTATTAGTTTTGTGAAGTTGGCTGCATCAGTAATTTAATGGCAAAACGAATTTGTTTGCTCAAGGTGGGTGAAGATGTTTATTGAAATATGAAAAATCTCATGTTTAGTTAGTAGATGTTTTAATTTCTAGTCTAGTTTATGCGCTTGTTGCTTAAATTGCCATTTCTAACCCAATACTACTTTTATGCCAAACGATCCATTACACAGAGAAGTATTTGAGCTAAAAAGCTGGCCAATACTGTTTTTTAAGTTAAGATTGCTTGTGAAAAGTTATTGAGTTCCCCTAGATCAATGAAACTTGGCAGAAATATGTCTTGTAGTCCCAGGCTCTTAAATTTTAAAAATAAAAATAAAATCAGACAAGGGGGGGGGGGAAGTTCCTTCAGAGGAACTAATTCTACCTCTGAAAATTAAAAATTTGTCTTAACTTTTTTCATACTTTTGTTTAGCAAATGCAACTTTGAACATCGGCGAAAGCTCAAAACCATAAACATGGACCCAGGAGACCGTACGATGCGATTTTCGCTTCCTTTTTTGAGCGGTGATAAAAATATTATTTGCAAAAACAATGTAAATATTAAAAATATTTACTACTTATGCCTTGATATCATAAAATTAACCTTTTGTGCTTTTATGGGATGAAGGAAGTATTCCACCCCTCAAAGCAAAACATTTCATGACTGACAAAAAGGTTTCTTACTCATATTTATCTATGCAAGATGAGCAAGAATAGAAAAAAAAGGTACAATTAAAAAAAATTACAAGAAATGGCAAAATTTGCACAAATTTTTTTTTGTTGTGTTTAAAATTAGAGATTTAAAATTTTATTGTGGTATGAAACAAAATTCTAAATATAACTACTTTCATTTTTAAAAACATTCTTCTTGTTGTTAGTTTGCAAAAAAAAAGTGTATAATTTTTTTATTTTTTATTTTTATACGAATTCTTTCAACATTAATACTTAAGATCACCTATCCCTTGATTTACACGATAGATACGTTCCTGAGAAAGTCGTGTAAATCGAAATTTTAAATTTGTGTATGAAAAATCGTGTTAATCGAAAATAAAGGCAGAATCACGTAAAAAATTGATTTTTATTAAGAAATTATATATGTATGTATTTCAATATAGTTTTTAAAATATCAGAAACGTTTACTCAAAACACATAAAAATAAACCTTTATTCATTAAACAAAATAAATGTTATTCATAAAAACAAAAACAAAATTAAAAATATTGGAAGTGTTTACTCAAAACACAAGAATTCGTGTAAATCGAGGTATTTCATAAATATCTCAATTTAGACGAAAACCAAATAATCGTGTTAAAGTAAAATCATGTAAAAAAAGTATCGTGTAAATCGAGGGATATTTGTATTATTTTTTTACTAAAAATAGCCTTTGGTCAAATCTTTCAGCAAAAAAAAAGCAATGTGAGTCCGACCACAGAGGAGATGTGTAAACATCTAGTAATGAAAATTTTTTTTTTAACTTGGAAGTACTTATGCTTTTAGTATCTTTTTTAAATTAATTAATTAAAAGTATCAAAACTTTCAATATTGTAAATACATATGAATTTCTTGGTTTTTGTTTGTTTTATTAAACTTATTTGGTTAGTAAATGGGCACACTGCAGTATATGTATATGTACTGCATTCAAAATTGCAGTAAGCAGTAAATTTACTGATTACTAAAAAAATTCAGTAAATTTTTACTGCTAATGAAATTTAATTTGCATTACCAGTAAAATCGTAGGGCCGTAATCATAATAAAATTGTAGCAAGTGGCAAAGTTTTTTCATTCAAATTTTGAAACTTTTGTATGAAAAACATTTAGCCATTTGGTAGAATTTCATTATGAATACGGGCATTACTGATTACTGAAAATTCAATGCACCTCATCATATAACAAATCATTTAGGCAATTTATAAAAATTGTAGAAAAAAATTTTAGTAATCAGTAAAAATTTAATTGTTAAACATTTTTTATTGTTTTTACTGAAACTTTAGTGGTACTGCAGTGCTCATCTATGGTAAATGCCTTTACTTTTACTTTTTAATTTTTAATTCCTGTTGTTCATCGTTTAGTTGTTGCTGTTCTTGTTGTTATGTACGCATTGCAATTAAAATAAATTCAGTAAAGTACGACTTTGACTCGCGCACATTCGATTTTGATCTTTTTTTTTTTTTTTTTTTTTTTTTTTTTGATTTAGGTTTCTTCCTTTTTTAAGTTTTTTCAGTTTCAACGATTTTTTTTTCTTCAGTTTTATCGTTTTTTTCTCGTTTTGGCGTTTTTTTCTCTCTTTTTGGGTTTTTTTTAATTTTCGCAATTTTTTTCATTTTGGCGATTTTTTCATTTTGGCGATTTTTTTATGTTTTTTAGGGTTTTTTTTTAAGTTTGGCGATGATTTTTTTCTGTTTTTGGGTTGTTTTTTATTTAGGCGATTCTTGCATATTGGCGATTTTTTTGTTTAAGGATTTTTTTCATTTTGGCGATTTTTCCGGTTTTTTGCGATTTATTTTAGTCCTAGAGATTTTTTTAATTTGGTGCTTTTTTCGTTTTGGCGATTTGTTTTTGTTTTTGGCGATTTTTTTATATATGGCGATTTTATATTTTTTTTTTGATTTTTTAGTTTTACCGTTTTTGAAAATTTCAAGAGTTTTGCTCTTTAGGTTTCCAAGATACAGCAAGTTGTCAAAATTACAAAGTCAAAATTGCATTAACTGTTGGGACACCCACCCATTGATTTAAATTTTTTAAATTTAATGTTAATTGTTGTAGTCTGTATAAAAATACACTAACTTTTAAAATTTCAAGTGTATATATGTACATACAATTGTATGTATATTACATGGGATTTTAACATTTTTCGTTGCTCGTTTTGGAACACCCTTTAGTTTTTAACTCTCATGTATTTGTTGTTGTAGTGGCCGAATGTCTACATATTGTGTCCAAATTTCAAGTCCGTAGCTCTTACGATTCATTTTCACCTTTAGTGTACGGAAATATACAAAAAAATAACCGGCGGCGGCGCACCGTCGGCTTCGAGCCGGTCGACTTGTTTCTCTGCTTGGTATTGCTTCTTTCAAACACTAATACAATCATACATAGCTCACACCGATTTGACAATGCAAAGAAATCTCAGCAAAGAAATCAAAGTCAAAAGATTTTTACCCCCTAGCGTATAGATGTTTACACATCAAAAATAAAAAAAATTTACATTATACCTTTATTCGTTAAGCCACAAAAAATATCGTATAAACATGTTAAAACATAAAAAAAATAAAGATCTCTGGCAAGTTTATTCACTTTCTTGAATTAAGCAGTGTCTCAGAGGTACAAATCACAACTTGAAGTGTTCAAAATTTACAATGGGCGCATTCGTAAGACGTTGAGCTCAACATTTGTGAAGCTGTAGGAAACTGTTGGACCCAAAATTTAAGTCTTAGGAACGGCTTGATGGATATAATATAATTTTATATATTTTTTTCGTTACTTTATCGTATTTGTTATGTAAAGTTTAACAAATATTTGCTCCTGACACCTACCAAAGCCTTTAAAAGGCTTAGCTCTATTTGATCAGCTGTTCAGGCTGAGCACAACATGTTGACTACAGATAACGAAAAAAATTTATGATGGAAAATTACTCAACTGTTGAGTGGAGCGGAAGTATTCAACTATGCGTTTCTTAGACAAACACTCTAAAGTTGCGCAACAGCTACGTCTTATGAATGCACCCAATATGTGACCTTCTCCAAGAAAAAGGAAATAGTGTGTCAAAAAACGGATTTGGACTTAAGAGTGGATTCTGGTCCCTAAAAGGGTGTAAAATAAGATGAAATGAGTTTTTCTCAAAACTTCATTTTCACACACTAGCTCCCTTTTCTCGGAGAAGGTCACATATGATGAAATTTATTTTTTTGTATCGAATCTTAAGATTTTTCTAAATTTAATTTTGCCTTTTTGGCCAGTGGTTTGGCTCAAATACTCCTCTGTGCATTGGTTACCGAGTTATAGACCTTTTTTTGAAAAGTACGTAAAAGTAAAAAATAAAATCACGGCAATGCTGGTAAATTATATAAACAGCCCCATCTTTTTTTTAATTTTACGTAATTTTCAAAAAAAGGCCTATAACTTTTGTAATTTGTAATTTAACTGTTCGAACAAATTACATAATAACACCTTTTGCTAATTATCATTTAAGAGAGACCAAGACGAAACGTCTATGAGTAATTTGCCAAATGTGTGGAGATTGTAAATACGTCTGCCTAAAATTTAATTAGTATTGTTTTCTATTAATAGGACAATAAACAAATATTTTCATGGAATTAATATTAACATCTATTTGCAATTATTACTCGTATTTCTCTCCTGGAGTGAATATTAACTTTGTATATGCAGTCTTATTTTCGTTTATTTAGCTTAGTTAATAGTATCATGATCTCTTTTTCAAAATAATAAATGCATTAGGCTTAAAAAGTAAACAGTATACAAACGGTATGAAGCCTTTACTTTAAAGATTATTTCTTTAAATAAGAAAATATAAATTTCAATAAATAATATAAATAAAAAGTAGTAAAATGCAAATGTAGAATTATTAGTTATAAAATAAAACTACAAAGATATATGTAGATATTGTTATGTAAACTAAATAAAGCATACATTGATTTAATTTTATTTTAATTATTGAATTATTTAAAATAAAAGTGATATCATTTTCTAATTAGTTTAATTGTGGCTTTGTTTCCTAAATTATCAGAAATTTTCATAAGTTAAAGGAAACGCCTATAATGAAATCCATTTACAGATAATTTTTACTTCTAACGAAATCTTTTGTTGAGTGCTGTCATTAAAACTCATTGGAAATTTGTACATTAGCTGTCTTACTTATTTGGTTTCAATTAGTTTTGTTAATTAGTTTAATAATTGCAGGAAAAGCTACTGCACACTCACAGCAATAGTGCATTGTTGCATGTGGATAAATTTAGGAAACACTAGCCCAATTCAAAAGCTTGTGCAAATGGTCTTGAATCGTAGCATGTGCAAAATGGTTAGTATATTGGTACTCACCACTTAACAATTCTTAGTGGTGAGTATCAATATACTATACCATTTTGCACATGCTACGATGTAGGGTTTGCAAAAAATCGCAGATTTTCATAATCGCGATTATGATTAAAAAATATGCGATTAATCGCGATTATCGATTAAACGCGATTAATCAAGAAAATATACTATTATAATTTTTTCTAAAACTTAAATAAATTTCGTCACGAGTTTTAGTCGAACTGTATGGGTTTAGCCAAAGAAATTTAGTTATTTTGTCTTGAGTTCGCGTTTTAATTTAATTTTTCAATTAAATTATATTTTTGTTTTGAGAAAATTGTGAAGCATGTAAAATGAAGTTCGTAAATCGGACCTTATGAGTATCAAAAACAATACGAGTTATGGGAAATCAATCTTTTGATAGGAAAAGTTTTCTAGGACTAAGTATATTTCTACTTTCTTAATTTAATTTTGTATCCACTCCTGATGAATTTATATAATAATGAATAAACAATTTGAAATTTATTTGCTGGTTCAGCGTTGTCTATATGCATTTCATTGTTGCTGTAACAAATCATCAGTAGACTTCAACCACACATTTTGAATAAACAAATTTATATAAAAACAGTATTTTATATACCGTTTTTTTTTTATACGAAGTTACTCATTCACCATAATATAAATCCATCACGTGAGGACACTCACTTATAACTACATATATCTTTTTTTAGTTTTTCTATGATTTTTGTAATAATGCGATGTCCCAAGATAAAACAAACTGCACCTGTCTGCCAACCGAATAAAAAATATTTGTATCAATCATAATGAAATTTTTGAGATATTACGTCGTTTTTTTAAATAAAATTGGGAGAATATAATAAAATAAAATAATAAATTTAATAAGTGCTTAACTTGGATTTTAATTATCGTTTTGTCTTATAATACTTTTATTGTATTAAGGTGTAGGAAAATAAAATACATCAACATCGATTTTAAATCGTTTCTTGGGTTTTTTATAAGTTTCTGAGCCTACTTGCTTATTCTATTAGAATTTCCAAAAAGCTTATGTAAATTCTCAAACGATTTTTGAAAGTTTGGTTGAAGTGTACTGATGATTTGTTAAAGCGAAAATGAAATGTGAATATATACATATAGACATGTTTATTCAAAATGTATATAATTTGTATTAACACTTTTAATTTTTTATGAGTTGAATTTGCCCTCTGTGCAAATTTGGCATAAATTCTCTGCTTAAAAAAGAGGTAAATTTTTAATCGTAATCGAGCGATTAATGGGTTCGATTACGATTACGATTATAATCGCTATGCAAACCCTACTACGATGCAAGACCATTTGTACAAGATTGTGAATTGGGCTACTATTTCTGCAAATTTAACTATCCAGATAATTTATTTATATATATTGTTTGTTTAAGTTTACGGCTACAAACTTCAAACGTTGCATATTATGAATGACATATATTATAGTTAATTATTTTATTAAAGCTACTTTACCTGGTGTATGAGATAGAAAAAGTTTTAGTAACAGAAATACACCTCACTGTACTAAATAATAATTTGTTTGCTTGTTATTGTTCTTCAAATAAAATGTAATCTAATAGCGACTTCAAAACTTTGACAGTTGATAGATGTCATAGTCATATGTAAAACACAAAAAAAAAACAAAAATTGTTTTATCAAAATGCCAGCGGGCTTTGCTTCGCTCACAAGAACTCTGCCTTTTATATACCATAACCTAGGCCTGCACTAATAAAAAATTTCAACTGACCTAAGAGCTGAAATTAAACGATCACAGACAATCAGCGATATTTGCTATACTGAATGGGGTTCGACCTCACTTCAGCAGCCATGTATTTCAATGTTTTTATTGCCTAAGTCTATAACTATCTCATTAGAAAAATGCTTTAATTAAAATGATTTTGATTCACTTGGTAACCCAAAATCGTATTTTATGGAGAATTTCCGATATTGGAGATGTAATCGAATTAATAAAAATAACAAAACCAATATATGTACTTTAATTTTATATTCAATCACTTAATTCAATAAATCAAATAATATTTTTAGTGAAAGAGGGCCTAACACAGAATTCGTAAAAATAAATACTACAGTTCGTAAAATTTTTTTCTTTGATAAAATAATGTAATACTATATATAAATAAATATGGTAAAGTGCGACTGTGACTTGCACAAGAAGGATTCCGTACGGACACTACGAACCTTAAGGCCCCATTAGTCGTTACTTTCTGTTGCTGTTCTGTGCCGTTCCTTTCTGTATAAAATATTTTGCAATTACTTTGTCTGTGAAAAAAATCAACTGGCAACCTATAGAATTGATTACACTTGTACAGAAAATATCACAACACACTAATACATACACACTTTTGGCTGTCACTTAACGTTGAATTCTATTTTCTACAGATTTGTCCGCAACAGAACAGAACGAAAAAGTAAAAACTAACCACACATACAGATTTTCAACTCAACAGAAACAAAACAGCTGATTCAGAACAGAACATCACGTACAAACTAATTCTGCCTTTAGCCTATATTGTATATGTAATCTTAAGCAGGTCGTACACGACATATTTTTTACGTCTGACATTTGAACTTTTCAACTCAGATGTAATTCTGCATGTCTGTCAAAATTGTTGTTTTACAGAAGGTTTCTAATATTCGGTCACAAACCTATATGTTAATTGCTTCTGACGTAGTCATCCGTTTCAAAATGGTATTGCCGCCAAAAATTTTTTTCTTTGCGGCGTAAAAAAGTTCAACCATTTTAACGATTTTTTCTTCAAATTCGAAGATACCAAGTTATCATATAATAATGCAATGCTATTTATATTGCATGTATATAATTGCTATTAAATGGTTTAAAACAACATACATATATCGGTGTTGTAATATATAAACTTCAGCCGGCTAACGTTTCCGTCAATAGTGAACCGCCGCTACTTGCTCCCTCAACGGCATAGATTTCGGACGACATATTTTTCATAATAAAAACAGCCGATGTCAGAAGGTTTCTTACGCTATTTTTTAAGTTGTGTTTAACTTGTGGAATTTTCCGTTTTTGGCGATTTTTGGTGTTTTGGCGACTTATTTTAGTCTTAGTCCCAATTAAGACGGACGAAAATTTGGAAGGAAAACATTTGGAATTCTCTTTTGTTGTTTCCTTCCACATAGACGAAAATGTTGCCGGCGACATTCCAATATTACTGCATAAAAGCAAGCATATTTGTACATGTATGCGTGTATATGTAGCAAAGAATATGAAAACAAAGCGTGGCGCCGATTAGCGAACACAAAAATGATTCTCTCTTCTTCACCCGTAAATTGCTACCAAACTAAATGTTTCCCTTCCAAATGTGTCTAAATTCGGTCTTACCGATTTTTTAGGTTTTGCGCTTCTTTTGTTTATGTCGTTTTTTTTTTTGTTTTTGGCGATTATTCGTTTTCTGGTGATTTATTTTATTCTTTGCGATTTCTTATAGTCTTGGCGCCTTTTTATGTTTTTTTTTTCGCGATTTTTCGCCTTGGTGTTTTTTTTTTGCCTTAGCGCCTTTTTTATGTTTTTGGCAATTTTTCGTTTTGGTCGATTTTTTTTAATTTTTTAATTTTTTTTTAGTTTTGGCGCTTATTTTGTTTTGTTTGTTTTTTTTTTGGTTTTGGCAATTTTTCGGTTTCTGGTGATTTATTTTATATATTTTTGTTTTGGCGTTTTTTCAGTTTTGACGATTTTTGTTTGTTTTTTTCGTTTTTTTTTTGTTTTTGGCGATTTTCGGTTTCTAGTGTCTTATTTTTGATCTGTCGATTTTTGTATCGCTTGGCGCTTTTTTATGTTTGGTGATTTTTCGTTTTTGGCTATTTATTTTATTTTTGAATTTTTGAGTTTTAACGTTTTTGAAAATTTCAAGAGGCAATCTTATGGTTTCCAATATATGTATAGCAAGTTGTCAAAATTACATTAACTGACGGAATACCCTTTAGTTTTAATTTTTTAAGTTTTAGTGTTAATTTTTGGAGTCTGCATAAAAAACCACTTTGAAAATTTCAAGTGTCTATATATATTGTTACATTTTTACCCTTTAGGAATGCTTTTCCGTGGACTCGAAAATTTAGCAAATGAATTAAAGAATTGTACTAATAAGGGTTAAAAATGATTTTTTATTTACTGCCACAGGATTCGCTCTGCCGACGCTCACCGTTGATGCAACTTTAATGACTCAGTGGCTTTATTTTTACCCACTTATGCACGACTTCACTCAAAACAACAAGACTTCACGATAGACTCATTCAATTATATTCACAATAATTGACTTTTTGATTGGTTACTAGACAACTGAACTTCATAAAGACTTCTTGTTAGACCAACTGCCAGCAGATGCGCCTGTCGCTCTTTTTATACTTCACACAAGGCTTTCAGAATGGGACAGCAACATCTAGACAATATTAGCAGCGTTTCCAACGCTTGTTTTTAATCTCGCAATTAGTTCATGTGTTAACTATATATGTATGTGCGTATATACATAATTAAAAAAGCAATTTATGGTGATTGCTTACTTTATTTTTATCTGCATTACCATGTATGTATGTTAGAGGGCTGCATAAGCATTATTAAAATTTCAATACATTTTGTTTTTTAAATGTATTGTCGTGGCATGTATTGTACTAAAGTTTAATAATAGTCAATGCATTTTATGTTATGAAACATTAAAAAATAATAGGGCAAATAATTTGGCTTAAAAAGCGATACGAACTTTAGCCTATTCAAATCATAAATATACAAACAAATGAAGTTCGAAAAATAATAATTAAATTAACTAAATTAATAGTCATTGGCTTGTGGCAAAAATTAAATAAATATACTTAAGAGTAACAAACCAAAAAAGTTTGTCTTAAGTAGAACAAATTAACTAACATGAGTATAATTAGTAAAGAACAAACGACAATGGTAATACTGTTGTAAATTTAGAGATGGTAAAGTGAGCTTTTCATTACAAAACATCTTTCAGCAAATTGAAATAAGATGAATCAAAACAATTCACACATTCCATTTGCAATAATGCTAAGTATATAAAGCAGAAATCTACATCTACTGACACCACACACAGTGGACCAAACACAGAAGAACGCTGATGATGAAGGTTTAGTAGCCTTCGAAAACGGCTAGCTGTTCCGTTCAACTATGTGTTGTTAGTCAGAATATTTACAACAGACGTTGTTTGTTATTTGTTCATTAATAATTATCACATGTAATTTGGCTTAAAAAGCAATACGAACGTTAGTATACACTGATTTGTTGAATGGTTATTAAATGTGCACTTTTTACTTAAGGTATTATTAAATTGATTATTTACAAAAAAAAAAAAAAAAAAAAAAAAAAAACAAACAACTAATAACCACATCATGTATTTTATATTACAAAACTTTTCTTCAAGTGCAAGTTTATTTTACTCTCATTTTTCTCAGCAATACAAACATATTTTATTTTGCGGGACACTGTACTAAACCAATTATAAATGCGGTCCTATAATAAGCAAAACACGATGTATGTTTTCGTGTTGGTGTATATGAGTGTTTACAAGCGATGTCGCGTAGATTTCTTGTTCGTAAAAAATACATAAAACACCACAAGCAGAAGTATTGCCTTAACTTTTGATGCGTTTGTTCTTCTTATTTTGCATATTGTACGTTAGAGTGTTTATGTAAGATGTAGATGCAAGCTATTATGTTTGTGTTTAAGGGAAGTTTTCTAAATCAAGCGCACATAACTAATGTCAATGAACGATCTGCAGGCCTGTGACGTCATTGCTCGTTAAACAGTAGCATATAATTTGCAATTATTATATTAATATTTTTAAATAAATAAAAAAATAAATAATGTCAATGCATGTTTGTGTTTGCATGTGCACAGAAATATAAAAAAGCATACACACAACGTGTGTGTGTATGTACAAGCATGGCGTGTGTATGCGCTCCCGTGAGTAGAAAGATGCACAAATTTTTTCGTCACGAAGTATTTTCTTTCTTGCCAATATTGTTGTTCAGCATTTGTTTTTGAAGAGTTCACTAAAGTAAAGCATTTGAAAAATCCCTCATGTCCTTAAATTTCTTTTAAATGTTGTTTTGCAGGGCTCTAATGTATGTTTATTTTCTTAACAAGCTCAGAAGCTATATCGTTGTTGTTGTTGCTACAGTTTGCTTATATTAATTTAATAATTTGTGAGCGTAGGCATATGTGTTAAGTTTTTTAACTAAACGATTGTGGATAATTCACCCATTAATTTTTAATTGTCATATATTTGTTTTTGTAGCGACCTAAGTTTTAATTTATTTTCTGTGAAAATTTCAGGTTCCCAGCTCTTACGATTCGCGAGAACTATCATATTTTTTTCTGTTTGTACAATCTACAAAAAGTACTTTTAAAAGTCTTTCTATACATTTTCGCAATTTGATCCTTACAAATTATTATGCGAACTTTTAAGGAGATTTATTTGTCGAAAAATTCCAACCGGATACATACTAATAATCCATGACTAAAAAAAGGTTTTTTTTAACAACTCTGTTTAAGTCATTTTAATTGCTTCAAATTTCTATTATGCTAAAATATGTTTGGGGTTTTCCTGTTTTTAGTTGTAAATGCATTTATGTTTTTTTTTTGTATTTCTGTTCAATCTAGTATCATTATTAACATGATAATTATTTATTTATGTATGTGCATATATACTTAGTATGAGTATATTTGCTACATTTATTTAAAGAAAGAAAAAATTTAATAATACATAATAAAAAAAATCCTTTTGTAATATAGTTACATGTATAAATGCAAAATAATTTGTTCATTTCAAAGTCATAGTTGTTGGCGCTGTCATTGTTGGCATTTTGAAATGACTTCCGTTTGTGGCTGACTTGTTTCACTTTAGCAGCTCACATTCATACTCATTCAAATTGTACTCGTATGTAGAAAAACCAACATTGCTACTGTTATTAAAACTAAATATGTACATATATACATACATATGTATGCATTTTTAAGCAACTATTACATATTTGTTGTAAAGCCAAAACAAATTTCATATGTTTCTTTTGTATTTAAACATTGTTGGTGTGTGAGTGTGTGTGAGTGTGCAAATACACAAGTGTACAGATATCTGTATGTTTGTAATGAATGCTCTTTGTGCGAGTGAAAATGTGTTGCCTGGCTGGAGTCAAGCAGTATCCCATGAAAAACGTAATCACACCGAAAAAAATTATTGCAGAAATTGATAGAAAGCACACAATTCTTTTGAAAATGGAAAAAGTTTGCTTAGAAAAAAAATTTTATTATTTTTATTCAAAATAAAACCTCAAGAATTGCTTAAACGCTTTAATTCCGTGCCATGAAATAAAGGGTAATAAATGCTGAATACTTTCTTTAAATTTAAATGTAACGAAGTGTATACGGCATAGCAATTTTACTACACACAGAAAAAAATACCAATATAAAATCACCATGCCAAAAGGTTGATTCAACTTCATTAAAATCTCATTAATTTTGCAAGAAATAATATGTTATTTGAGTGTGTTGGTGTTTATTTGCTTTGTTCATAGCTGCAATACACTTCTGTGCTTAGTTGTGTGGGTTGTTTTTCTATTGTTGTTGTTTTTTATGTTTGTAAACAGCCGGCATACTGCTGCTAGCTGGTAGGAAGTGTACTAGTCTTGCATTCGGAGGATCGCAGGTTCGAATCCTGGAGTCAAGTCAAAGTATTTTGTATTTTTTTTTAACTAAAACTTTTCAAGTCAAACCATTTTGTTTTTTTAACTACAACTAAAACTTTTTAAATAAATTGTATGTTAAATGATAAGAAATAATGTTAAATTATAATATAATTCAAGATTCAAATCTTGGCCGGGGGAGCCAATTTAATTTATATAAAATTTTTTTTCTGATGTCTATGTCAACCACACGTAAGTTAAATAATTAATAAAATACAATTACTACATTAAATTAAATTCATGTTGATCTAACTTGAAATAACTTTGATTCAACACGATTCTTCATTTTCATTCAGAATGAATGTGGCTGTTGAAACGCCTTATCCATGTTCCTCAGAAAAACAATTCGTGAAGTTGTCGATGACATGGAAAATTTCATGAAAAGAACATAACTCTGCAAGCGTGGCCGTGGCGCCCATTTGGCTGATGTTGTTTTCCATTATTAATGGCATACCCTTTCTTTTACAATTTAATAAACCTGCGATGATTTCACTTAAATATACTAATTATTTACATATCAAAATAAAAGCTTTTATTGCAATAGCCATTACTTTTCTAAAGCCGCTTACTACTCCTCACTTCTGGATAGCACATAAACATTTCATGCAACTAATAATTCCATGGTGTAAATATTCAAGCTAAAAATGGATTGGATTTATTTTATATATACATATATTCTTTTTTTATAAAATATGCTAGATGGAAATCGTTGAGAAGCAAGTCAGATCTTAAGAGCTACTTTAGAGGTTCATGCTATGATATTTTCTCTAAGTAACGTTCTTCCCCAACTAGTAAAATTTTATGCAATACGAGGACAGGTCAACAAGTCCTTGAACTTTCCGCCTCTAATTAAGCATGATTTTTTGCGGAAAAACCCATCACTCACACCACAATTCGAAACAATTGAAAAAATTTACGATATGGTTTCAGCCGATCAGAGATTGAAAATAAAAGAGATTGCGGAAGCCATACGCATCTTACATGACTCAGTGGTTTCAATTTTGAATGATCATTTGGGCATGAGAGAGCTTTCCGCAAGATGGGTGCCGCGTTTGCTCACAATCGACCACAAACGCAACCGTGTGAAAATTTCGCTGGAATGTTTGGCGTTGTTGAACAGCAATATTCACGAGTTTTTGCGCCGTTTAGTTACCGTGTACGAAGTCAACACTGGGTTTCTCGGTGGGCATCGGCGCCAAAGAAGGCAAAGTTGGATTTGTCAGCCATTAATCTCATGGCGACCGTTTTATGTGTCTTAAAATTGCATCATGAAAATTCTGCCTAATTCCTCGCGTAACTTTTGCAGCTGTTTAACCTTCATTAACACATCTCAAGAAATTCTTCTAAAGTGATTTTCTCATAAATACATAAATTAGTTGATGGTTACAAATACAAAAATTCAAAGGCTGTATTCATGTAAAATAATTTTCAGTTAAAGGCGATACTGAGCAGCATTTTCCAAGCTGAGATCTTGGGGATTTTTAGGGCCACAAATGTAGCTGAACAAGAAAATGTAACCATCTAAATCGACAGCTAAAAGCTTTGAAGGGACTCAATGCCAAGTCGTAACTTATAAGTGACTGTAGTAGAAGTCTTAACTTGCTTATGCACAAATATAGTTTCAGCACGATCAACCGTTCATGGCGAAGTAGGGAAGATTGTAGAGTTTCGAGTGCTATGTGATCAAAACTTGACTCAGGAAGATCCATCCTGCTACTGGATATGAATTGCAGGGCCTTGTTGATAGGCCTGTTGACCGATCACTGCTCGGTCAGAGTAGGGACCAGCATTTGAAACTAGTTTTCCAAATTTCTGTAGAACTTGAGAGAAATCAGAAGCCATGGGAACCCATTATCTGTATTAGCCATTGCTGGAACACCATATGCGTAGCTGGCTGAGCAGACGTTTGCATGAGATCGTAAGTGATATCGCAAAGTGTAAACTGGGGGATATCAGCTGCTTCATCATGGGAATTCAGTGGCTTAATAACAGATAATTGGAGCTCTCTTGGTACAGAGGGGTTTGAAATTTTTTTAACGGGTATCAGAAGAAGGGAATCACAATGGACTAAGCTGGGTCGCCGAGTGCAGGTTTGTTGTAGCACCACCCTTTCTAACCTAACCTGACTTAAAGGCTGGTACGACGTTTCTATGAAGAAATTTTCTATTTGCTGGTACGGACTCACAAAAGAAAAGTATACAAAATGTTTGAAATTAAATTTAAATGAAAACAAAAAGTTTAAGCAAGATTGTATGTTCAATTGCTTAGTAAGGCAATTCTTGACATTATCACAAATTGTAATTAATTTTTAATTTAGAAATAAATGTTTATTTAAAAACCTGAAGTTCTATAAGAACTCCGTACCAAGACTAAGGTAGATAAATTCCAGCCCAAAAAGCTTTAGTATTAAGCCAAAAAAAAAATCAAGTGAAAAACGTTATGCTGAAAGAAATAATTATCTATTGAATTTTATAGACTTTAACACATCCCTACAACTCATTGTGAATTTTTACAGCATTATAAGAATTTATGAAATTTATTACACAAAAAAACACAGAAAGAAGTATTCACCAATTAATATTTTCAACTAAAAATTTAATTCCTTTAATTAAATTTTTAATTGTATTAATTAATTTGAGTGAAAAAACTTAATTGATATTATCAAATTGTTTATAGGTGAAAATTTAATTAATTTTTTAATTGATATTACAAATATTTTAATTAATATTACAAAATCATTCATATTACTTTTTTGTGTGAATAAAATGAATAATTTTGTAATATCAATTAAAAGATTAATTAAATTTTCTCGTATAAACAATTTAATAATATTAATTAAATTTTTGCATTCAAATTAATTAGTACAATTAAAAATTTAGTTGACTCAATTAAATTCTTAATTGAAAAAAGTAATTAATTGGTGAATACTTTCTCCGGTGTATGATTTTTGGAATTATTACATTTTCGTATTATTAGTTTGAAATATATTAAAAAATTTAGTGTCATTTAATTTTTGTGATTTTGGTTTCACGTTTCGGTGAAATAGTTGTTTTCTCAAAATATTTCTAAAATTTTCTTGAGTGTTATTTCACGGTCCTTTGCATGCAATTAATAACAATAATAATAATAATAGCAGTAAAATCCATTAGCTGTCATGACACCACTGCTACTGAACTACTTGAACTGAATACAATTGCAATTTCCAAAAATATTCATGATGATGAGCACGATGCTTATTAAGTTGCTGTTGCTGCTACCAGTGACAATGATTTAGATGTTAAATAGTTGTTGTGTAAGCTTTTTGTTCTTTGTTCTCGAAGGATATCCGTAGATGAATTTGAATTTAGGGAATTTTCTGGCTTGCGACCAGGAAACGTACAAGAATAATAACAAGTCATACCGAACCAATACATTCCCACACACACACACACACATACACACATACAGAGAGAGATACTCATGTGACCCAAAAAAGGAGTTCATGCCCATAAGTACTTGCATAAATTCATATAGTTATCATTTGAAGTATTGCTTCTCATTAGCTTTTGCCAGCACTTCTTCTCCCCTTCTTTGATTTTGCTTCATAAAACTTTGCTGAAGAATTTGAGTGCTAGAACTTTGTTCATGGCAGAATGTCCGTTTGTGCTACAAGTAGAGTCTTAAGAAAATAAACATAAGCAGATAGTTTATTTTGGCTTTATAGTGAGGACGAGAGAGAGAGAGCAAGACAGAAAATAAACTAAACTAAACTTAAGCATTTTGGCATTAGCATTAGCACTAACACTGACATTAGCATTGTTAAATATTATCTTCATTATTGTGTTTATACTCCTTATTAATGTCCTCAAACAAGATAAAGATGTACAAGTTTGCACAACTTCTATTTGTAGTTTGGCTTTGGCACATTATTATTGTTGCTCCTTCGGTGTTATATGAACGCAACGTTTGTATTAAGTGGGTAAAGTGACTTTTGTATTATAAAAACATTTATATATACACACGTATATAAACACATGATATATTTAATTTAAAGAAATAAAGCTCAGCAACTTTGTTAAGCTTAATTAAATTTAGGAAGAAAATAATTAAATAAAGTGTTTGACATGTGATCGTGGGAAAATACAGCAAAAGTTACCGGCAGCTGGAAACAGTTATGTAGGATAGAGGAGGATAGAGAGAGAGAGAGAGAGAGAGAGAGAGAGCGAGTAACTTTCCATTACCAAACTTTTTCCGGATTATATTATTTTTTTTATGAGATATCGCACTTGGCAAGTCTTGGACAGGTCCTGTAATGAAGAATTTATATTTTTAAATACGATTATTCCAAAAAGCAACAAACGGTGCGGTGGGAGTGTGGCGCCGTTGGAATTATCGATTGTGCGGATTTGTTAGTCACGCGATCGCAGTGGTTGAGTGAGTATTACCTGTTCGCTGTACAGACATTTTTTAAGAATAATTGATTCTTACGTAATTGATCGTCGACAATTTTGTTTAAAGTTCGGCAATCGGCGAATACGTGATGGACCGAGTGTAAATTTAATTCGTTCGTGGGTGCAGATATTCCGCGCAACTGCTTCGGCTCTAAATGTACCACGGCCGGGGTTCAGCCGATCTTCAAGGACTCCCGAAAACATTGAACTGGTGAAAAGCAGTTTAGGTGAAAATCCGCGTCTTTCAACACAGAAAACAGCAGCCTTACTGGGACTTCAATGAACGATTATTCATGAAATTTTAAGAAAGGATCTGAAGTTCCATCCTTTAAAACTTCAAATCGTTCAAGAACTGAAAGAAGGTGACTTTGATTTACGCAAAATTTTTTGTGAAACGATGTTGAAGCGTACTGTTAATCCCATTTTTTTTGGATCAACGAGGCTCACTTTCACTTAAACGGCCACGTCAATAAGCAAAACTGCCGTTACTGGTCTCCAGGAAACTGCAACTCTCGATTGAAGCATCAAAAACCATTGCATTGCCCCAGGGTAACTGTTTGGTGTGCCTTATCTACGCATGAGATAATTGGACCACTTTTTTTAAATTCTTGAGGCCAGGTGACGAATGTCAACGACGCATGATTGCAAAATTCTTTTTGCCAAACCTGCAAAATCTTCACACACATGGTTTTATTAGGATGGGGCAACTGCACACACAGCCAGAGCTTCGATGAATTTGCTGATCAGTCGCTCAGGAGACATCGCATGGCCACCGAGGCCGCCCGATCTAACTCTTATGGATTTTTTTTTATGGGGTTACCTCAAAGAAAGGGTTTATAATGACAATCCTTAATCTCTTGTGGCTTTAAAGGAAAATATTCGTCGAGGAATCTTAAGAAAACTTTGTGTCAAAATGTAATGTTTTTAATTTAAGTTTGAAAATATTAATCTGCTACCAGACACCCCGTATTTGCATAAATATTCAGGTCTATTCGGGAAGTCACTTTCACCACAAATACGCGCATCTTTCACTTTTTGCTATTCTAAAGTACTACGTTGGAGATGAGTGCTAAAAAGCATATGTTTTCTTTCACATTGGAGGTATTCTAAAATACTACGTCACCATGATTCAATGTCATATTCGTTCGACGCCAATTTTAGCTTGTTAAGTTTAAATAAATAAAGAAAAAAGAAATACGAAGAGTTTATATGGGGTCTACCAGTTTTAATTAAGCTTGATTGGCGTTGGGACAGGCTCTACAACAAAATTAAGTTTATTTCGGTTCTTCAAAAATGTAAACACGACTTTAAAACAAATAAAACAACTAAACACTTTTAAGTTTCTAATTAATTATTTCCTAAAATTCCTTTTTGCTTTCAACATTTATTGCATACAACTCAGCTGTTTTCAATGTTGTTGAGGTTTTTCTAAGAGATCACAAAAAATCGATTACTGAAAACGATACTTCTTCGCACGTATTTTAGAATCTGTCGACGTCGAACTGTCGAAAGTGAACGTTCGACGACGAAGAAGTGAAGCGCGTATTCTCGAATAGCCCTGATTGTGTTTTTGATGGACATTCCTTATATTAAATACATGAGTTGATTGTATTTTTGTTTGTATAAGTATATGGGACTTTCACTAACTCACGTTATTGTAGATTCGTACACAGAAAAAAATAATTTTGACATTGGAATATGAAAACTTGAGATTCAATAAAAAAATTATAAAATTTTCTGTTATGACTACTTTTGCATATTTGCCAAACAAAATTTTATGTACGTTTATTGAAAATATATATTTTTTCGGCCAATAAGGAAATTTAAAGAATTAATGAAAAAATTTGTAATAATTAATATTAGCCCAATTCAGAATCCTGTGCAAATGGTCTTGCATCGTAGGATGTGCAAACTAGTATAGTATATTGTTACGTAAAAATATTCCTACAGGGTTAAAGCACAGAACTATCTGGAAATATTTAACTAAAGCACTAAACGTACACACATATATACGTGCAAACACTATAGCAACAACAATAATTATGTACATACCCTGCAGGAGAACAAACTGATGTCCAACTAGTGTTTTAGTAGTACAGAAATCACCACCACTAGTTCCCAACTGGAAACCTTCCTATACTATCCTAATGCTCAAATTAGCATTGAGTGTGTTTAGAAAACTACTAGTACCATTGGTACTAGTTTAGGACTAGTTTATTACCAGTTCTTTTGTAAAGAAAAATTCTATAAAATTGGTGGTTTTATTCCTTTTGTTACCCAGTGACAACGCTAGTTAAAATTTGCAATTATTTATCAAAATTCAGAAATACAAAAGGGTAATTATTATTATTTAATTATAATTACTTTTAGATCAAGCTAAAATTTTAGCAATTATTTTATTATTTTTCATACAGTGCAAGAGCTCTGTTAGACAGTTAAAATTTATTTTGCAATGTGGTGCCTTGGAACTACTTCATATACTAGTACTCATCAGCACTAGTAATTTTACATAACAACTTTAAACCTTTTTGCACTAGTTCTTATTCTAGTAATTATACTAGTAGCTTTTAGACAATTATCGCCTATTCTCCTGCAGGGTAGCTACAGACAAACACACATGCCATAAAAGGGCGAGCACTTATGGTAACTACCCTGTACTACCAGTAGCACACCGCATTGCCAACATGAGAGTCGTTACTTTGAAATTCAAAAAAACAACGGCCAATCGAATTATCTACAAACGCCTAGAAGCAGCAACATGAATTTTCCCGATTGTGCTAGAGGACTGTTTTAACATCTGGCTACCAATAGAAAATGACAGTACAGATGGCCACATGTATAGATGCCATTACTAAGTACAGACATGTTATTACGCCGTATATCGGGCGATCATTCTAGAACCGGTTCCTGTACTATAAAAAGTGGCAGCATGTGCGAGAACAAGGCAGTGCTAATCAGAAAGTAGTCAAGTTAAGACCTCGTTGAAAGTGGATAATAACGATAAGAAGTAGTTAAGTAAAGACAAGTTGTAATTTGCTTCGTTAAGAATAAAAGGAAAAACAATAGCAAATAAAAATTGTGTGTTATTAATTTTTATTTTTGAGCAATCAAAAGAACTCACACGTTTAATAAAATTAATAAAATTTAAACGTAACAATATTTATACTCACCACTTAACAATTCTCAGTGGTGAGTATCACATCGTTTCCCTGTATTCGCAAGCCTCTTTACGTCGACTTTTTATGCTTCATCATTTATTTAAATTTTGGTCAACTTTTTATTCACGAATATAGTATTGTAAATAATACTTGAAATTCCTTTAAATAAGTAATTTTCGAAATAATTTAAATATTTATTTATGCACGAAAATATATTTTTTAAATAAAAATTTAAGCTTCTTACATCATTCTTATAATATTCCAATTCATTTCTTTCAAATTATTCTCACAAGTTCGTTACTTAAATAGTAACATTCAAAAACAGTAACAGAAATAATAAGAGCAAACAATCACAAGCAATAAAATACGATATATTATTCTTGTTAAAAGACTTGCAATATGCACAGATAGTGCTTGTTTTATATACATATGTATAAACATACATGCATGTATGTATATTTGAGTAATGGGCTTAGAAACTGTTCCTAATAGAGAAATTTAAACTCTATGATAAAAACAAGCAGGATGCTTTAACTGCGAAGGACGTACACAACTCTAAAAATTGATGAAAAAGTCCCTATAAAAGTGGAATGAATACTCACAACTTAATGATAAAAAGAGAAGTGGGTGCTCGTTTGAAATTAGGTAGACAAGCAGGAACAGAGTCAAAACAGAACATGCCAAATGCGTACATTTAAAATTTGTTTCATTGAGCTACGGAGCAAAACATTATCGAAAGCGTAAATGAATTTTTAATATTTCAATACTTTAGAAAAGCAACTTATTTTTAAAGTAACGCAGGATATTAATTAACGAAGTTTTTATATGAAAAAGTTGTTCGAAATGTAATTTTTATATGACTAGTTTTTACAGCTAATAAGAAAAATCAATAATTAGATTTGAATAAAATTAAAAAAAAACCCCCAAAAACTAAGAAGTTTTTCCCATATGAAATACTTATAGTCAAGGCTAATTAATACCAAGTGGTCTCAACTGACCAGGTGATTCTTTTTCGCCGCTTGTAATATGAACATGCGTTAGATGTCAACACAAATTTTTTTACAAATTTTGATTGCTCAATTTGTTTTTGTGTTGTTTTTGTACATAAGTACAGGGTGGGCCAAAAGAAACCAAGGGGTGTAAAAGTTTAATAAATTTTTTGTTTATTAACTTTTTTTTATTTTTTCTTTCAGATTATATAATATACAAAATGGAAATTTTTTTACACTAAGTATGAAAAATGATGTCTCTTAAATGACCACCGTTTTCAGCTTCGCACTGATGGGCTCTTTTTAGAGCATTTTCCATAACATCTTTCAAAACTTGTGGCTGTAGCGTTCGAATTTCTGCAACAATGTTTGCCTTGAGTTCAAGGATTGTCTCTGGCTTGTTCACATACACTCGCTCCTTCAAAAAACCCCAAAGAAAATAGTCGGGTGCTGTCAAATCTGGCGATCGCGCTGGCCAAATAATTTCCGAATTTCGAGAAATTATTCGCTCTCCAAAAATTTGACTTAAAAGTGCCATTGTGTCTCGAGCAGTATGGGCAGTGGCTCCGTCCTGCTGAAACCACATACCAGGTCTGTTTTCAAGAGCAGGACGTAAAAAATTGTCTATCATAAACCGATACCGCTCTCCATTTACGGTTACAGCACTTCCATCTTCATTATCGAACTAGTAGGGCCCAATGACATTTTCAGATGTGATCCCACACCATACTGTACACCTGATGAGGTGCAATTGGCGTTGATGAATGGCTCTTGGATTTTGAGAACCCCCAAAACCTACAGTTCTGCTTATTAACAAAGCCATTCAAATGAAAATGAGCTTCACCACTCATAATCAAATTTTCAATAAAGTTGATTTCATTTCTGGCCAACTCTTGAAATTTAACTGCAAAATTTAGACGTTGCCGATGATCTGCGGGTTTTAATTCTTGGACCAATTGCACCTTATATGGGCATAACTGTAAATCTTTTTTTAAAATGCGCCGTAGTGACGTACGAGACATTTCTAGATGAGCAGAACGCCTTCTGCCAGATGTTTCTGGTGCTTCGTTAACACTTTGCTGTACTCGTTCAATATTTTCCGCAGTGCGACTTAAACGTGGTCTACCGGTTCGAGGCAAATCTCTTACGCTGCCATGTTGGTGATGACGAGTAACTAAGCAACGAATCATCGCTTCAGAGGGCGAAATTCTGACGTTAAAATGTCGACGATATGCTCTTTGCGTTAAATAATTGATATCTGGTTTAAATAATAAAATTCTATTGTTCTGGTTCTCTGTTCAGTTGTGAACTTCTCCATTATAAATTCTCCAAGTGTTGTCTATATAATATGAAAGAAAAAATAAAAAAAAATTAATAAACAAAAAAGTTATTAAACTTTTGCACCCCTTGGTTTCTTTTGGCCCACCCTGTACAAACAAGAGAACATAGCCGATCGGCTGTAAGCCGATTAAAAGCCATTACAATACATTAACTTAATCGTACGCCGCTAGAAAGGAAAATAATGGGAAACAAATGGAAACGTTATGAAATATTTACGGCGAATTGGACATCATCATATACTATAATTTTAATGCATTGTAGTATAACACATTAATTTTTTTTTATAGCTAACGCTACATTTGCACATGAAAGTACTTTCTTGAAATTTCTATATACGTATTACGAATAAAAATTTTAATGAAATAAATGCCTTTTATGACAACTTCTTGTTAACTTTTATACGAAAGTGCAAGTTCATTTTAAAAATGTCGACGAAAACTAAAGTTGAAAAAAATTGGTTTGTTCACTTCTTAATTAGAGTTACCAAGAATGTCACGTACACAAATTCATTAGACAATAAATTGAGAATAAGTATTACTGTTAATATTGTAATAATATTATTGTTTTCAAAAGGCATGAATTGTTTTCTTCCTGTACATTTGAACGTAAGACATTATAATTCTTTAAATATTTATGCAAAATAAGGATAATTTATAATAACTATTTACCACAATCCTATATATTTGTACAAATATTTAAAGGGGTTAACAGTGTAACCTTTTTTCATTTTACTTTCTCAAAACATCAAATATTTACTTTCTTGAAAAAATCGTTGAAAGCTGACTGGAAATTAGAAACAATGTGAGTGTGATAGTGAAAAAATGTGATTGTATTGCTACTTTCTTGCAATTAGTTTCATGTGTAAATGGTAGGTAAGCAGCATAGCTATAACCGTGTGTTCTAAGACACCTCTCTACTTTTTTTCTTAGTTTGTTTGATTTCATTTGATTAGATAAGGCTAAAGTTTGTATTTATAAATGCAAATTACGTGATTATTCTTAAGGAACAACTTACACCAAAAACCAATGTTATTATTCAGATAAGCACTAGTGAAACAAATTAAGCAGTATGCTGTTTGCTCCACCGAGTGTAGTGACAAGTGACAGTTAATGAAAACTTCAGTATCATTCACCTATTTTTCAGTGCAAACGGAATACGAGAATTATTTTGTTTCATTGTACCACAGTTTGCTGAAATATATTTTGAAATGAAAGCTCAAATTTACATCACTAATTTACTACTGTCTTGCTATTGTTTTTTCTTTTCTTTACAAGTTCTGGAGGCAAATGACGATATCGGAAAATTGTTTATGCCATTTTATTTGTGTTTGTATGGCATTTTCGATGGATATCGAATGTGTTAATTTTCCTTCTGAACATGTCTCTTCATTTACTTATTCTTGTTTTACTTAAGACACACGTTTAAGGTTCGTTACTTTAAGTAAGTATATAATTTTAGTTTTGATAAAAGGCAATAGCTATTAATTGTAGTTAATATTTAATTTCTGCTCGAATTAATTTTTCTTTTGAAACTTTTACATATAAAGTCCGTAACTCGTTATTTTTTAAATAGAATTAATTAATATTTCATTAAAAAAAAAAAAAAGAAAAAAGCAATGAGTTAGGCCCCTTCTATATTGAGGTAACGATATATATAACTTTTTTTTTGAACATTTAATGTTTCGAAATGCAAACATTTCGATTTCAAAAAGTAATGCGTCAGGGCCTGTTTATATTAAGGTAACGATATTCAACAACAAGGCCCTCAGGTCATAGGAAAATATTGAAACACGAAAACAAATAATGATACCAAGATAAGCATAGAGACCATGCTGGAAGCAATATACATCTAACATAAAGAACTCTTCCAAACGTTATATTTTAAAATGTTGGTTAATCACACTCCCGCCTCCGATAATTAGGAGACTATCCATACACACATGAAGCTACGAATACAAATTCACTATAAAATTTCTAAACCAATCATATGTCAGTACAAGATTAGCCAGTATTAATGTACCCTGCCTGGGAGCATTTCCATGTCTTAGAATTTTCATATAATTTTAAACTAAATTGTATTAAATTATAGTAAAAATGCAGTAAAATTTTGTATGACTAGTAAACTTAACACGAATACTGATGCTGCTGCCATTTTAACTTATTGTTCAACAAAACTAAAGATTAATCCCATCTCTGTATTATTAAAAAATGTTTTTAATGGCAAATAAGAAATCTACACGCTATTGTATTATAATATTTACAATAAGATATATAATCGATACAATATTACCAGGGGCGGCTTGTCAAGCTAAACAAATATTTGAAACAATTTTTTTATTTGCAAAAAATTGTCTGCTTTACTCTATCTCTTATAATAATGAAAGAATCCATTAAAAAAATATTGTTTTTTGTTAAAACTTCATTTTTACTTCTTGTATTTTTTTGCATCCATCCTGAACTCATTTGAAATTCCAAACAAGTAACAATCATTAAAACTTAAGTCACATTTATAAACAATGACCCTTGTAAAATCTGCAATATCCTTCAACCAGAAAATGTAACAATCAAATATTAAAATGGGTTAAATAACATTCAATATAAAATAAATTTAAGGAGGATTTTATTAATACCTTTAGCCACAACAACATCCCTTTGGTTAGCCATGTGCGGGAGAAGAAAATTTAAACGATGCATAAAAACCACAAAAAAAAAGAAAATAAAAAAAATCTGGAGTGCATAAATTAATTCTGATGACACCACACCACCACCACCTTCTTTTGGATGAAGTAAAAAAAAACAATTACAATAGAAACGAAAATTTATTAACAACAAAAATTACAGAATTGGAGAAAGGTTTTTGCTTCATTAGAATAAATTCAATTAGGCAAATTTGTGATTGCAGGAAATAATAAAAATTTGTAAAGATCATACGAATGGAAATAATTTTCTAATAGTTTTGAATGGAATATGTTAAAATGGAAATATTAAAAAAAAACAGATAATTTGAAGTTTGTGCTTTCCTAATTGTTGAATTTATTAAATGCTATGAAAGTGCTCCAAGGCATTGGAGTTAACGAGTAATTACTTTGCACACTTTTAAATGGTAAGATTCATTTCATTAATAAACATTTATACAGCTGCAGTCTTCAGTTTAAATTAACATCTTTATAAAGGGTGTCCCAACAAGAACGCAAGATTTAAATTTTAAATAAAACACAGATATTTAAAAAAAATCGTGAAACTTTATTATATCGTAAAGTAGACAAAATGAGGTTATGTATGGAACAACAAATCGGGCAGATGGCCGCCGCGGCTTTGCTGGCACACACGCGATCTTTTAATGAAATTTTCAAACGCCGTTTTGCATAAATGCTGCGGTATTTCATTAATGCAGCGTCCAATTTCCTCTTTTAAGGCTTGAGTCGTCGTCGGCTTATTCGCATAAACCATCGACTTCAAAAAACCCCAAAGAAAAAAGTCTAATGGTGTTAAATCGCACGATCTAGGCGGCCAATTCTGGTCTCCAAAACGCACCCCCAGGGGAGTCTATTTTTGACTACGGGTGTGGCAATCCCGGGGCCCCAACTAGGGTAATGTAGCTTTTTCCGCTCATTACCCGTAAGACATATGTGTTCCTACCCAATCTCTGAACATAAACAGAGTAACAGATGTGCACATATTTATAAAAGGAAAACAAATATTGTACGCCCGTTGTTTTCAGCTAGGTGCTAGAACTGCCCCTGAGTTCAAAAGACGATAGAGGTGAAGCCCTTGTGGTGGAACTTCGAGGTCTAACCAGAGGCTACTTCTGGTACCACGGGTGCCGGTTGCCCGACAGCTGGGCTGCTTAGAGATAAATGCATTGCGGTTGCCTGAAATTTCTGGTCCAAAATGGCTTTCGTCCTGGATACAACCCCAGGACTCTTTCACTTTTTAGTGTCTTGCCGTAGTAGGCACAGAAACCTAGGTGGCGTGCTTGCATTCTTCTCGCGTAAGTGGTCCTCGCTGCTCTGAAGTTCTGAGTGCATGTAGCGGTCGTCAGTTTCCTTTGCTAAAATGCCGAGTTCGTCCTACCCCAATGGGGTATACCCCACGGGGTTAAAGGGACGATTTTGGTAGGTGTGGAGTAGGCACTGGTTATTTGGCGACACAGGCATGAGTTCATTATGGATGAGTGGTTAGCTGTGCCGGCTATGGTTGAGGAATTTTCTTGGGGACCTCGCTAAGGTGTATACACAACACCTTAGCGTGGAAGGCGGAGAATTATCGTGGTGGCTGTGGTTGCTACCAAAATCGCTGGGAGAATTGTCTTGGCTTCCCAGTGTGAAATCAATAGTAGTGGTTGGTCTGACGCGGTCAGCCAGACACTGTCCTAGGTGCTGTTGCCATTCAACAGAGCTGCTATGGGCACAGACATAGCAGCAGAGTTTAGATAGCTCAAAGTACCTCAGCAAGGTACTTGAATATAGAACAGGGATAACTATATTCAAAGATTGCAACCTATGTGTCTTATGGAGTGGGCCATAGGTTCATTCTAAAAGGGTGCATGGGGGCGTTGGTCTGGCGTCTAACCCACACCCGGTGCTTTGGCACACGTGAGATAAGGCCGTAACGGCAGGTACTCACGTAAAGCAATTGCACATCTGTCTCCAAAACGCGAAATAACACGACCGGAAAATGACTGATGTAGCAATTGAATTGTTTCTCTGGCTGTATGACATGTGGTGCCGTCTTGTTGAAACCACATGCCCTCCACATTCATTTCTTCAATTCTTGGCACGAAAAAACTGGTTATCATTTCACGATAACGAACACCATTGACTGTTTGCGCTTGACCTGTGTTTGAGCGACATCATCACGTACAGCTGCGACATTTTCGGTCGATCGACCTGGTCGAAGGCGCTTTGTTGTCTTTATATCACTAACAGACCCAGTTTCGGCAAATTTATCCATTAATGTCTTTACAGTTGACTCTTTTGGAGCATTATTGTGACCCCAAATTGATCGCAAATTTGCGAACTGTAGCCGCAAAACTTTCACCATTTTGGTAAAACAATTTCACAATGAGAATGCGTTGTTCATTCGTGCAGCGCTCCATTTTTACTAACCTCGTAACTTCTACTAGCAAACAATAATAATTGTTCAAATGTCAAACAATGACACTTCGAATGGCGCCAAATTTAAATCTTGCGTTCTTGTTGGGGCACCCTTTAGTTAACAAAATTTATTTTCTTAATTTGCAGGACCTTGTTTGTTTTAGTTTATTGAAAAGGTAGCAGAAAAAATATATTAAAAGTTCTGCTTACTTCTATCCTATAACAATGTACCCTTTTTGCTATCTTAGAATAGAACAAGACATAAAAGGGGAGTATGGCACATGCTTAGGAGTAAACAATTGCTGCGGCGGCGCTTTTGCTTCGCCTGACTACAAGCCGCCGGCTACCAACAAATTTTTAAGAGGACTTTTTTAAACAAAACAATATTCTTGTAGCAATAAATTATATAATTTTATTTATACGATGCAACATTTTTCGCAAACTAGAATAAACAATGATTTTTTCACAGTCTAATTAAACTTAAAAGACGTAAAAATCTTTGTATTGGGCAACGGCTTGAAGCGACGGCGGTGGATTTAAATTTTGTGATACCATGCTTTTTATTGCAGCTTGTCAAAAATTTACCTGTTGTGTCAAAATTTCTACCAGGGCTAGTGAAATTTTATTCACCTCAGAAGAGTCAAAAATTTACTTACACTAGTACTTTGCTACCGTTTGGCACATGCCCTAAATAAGCAATTTAATAAAAACTTAAATAAAAAGTAAAAATTTAATAACCATTCAAGAATTTAGTGCATAAATTCAAAATTAAATTTATTCACATGCCTTTTTAAACTATCTTCCCTATTATTTTTTAATGTTTCATAACATAAAATGCATTGCATTATGCGAAAAGCATTTTTTCTAACGAAATTTTTCTTAACTTCCATAATTATTTAATTTTTTTTGTTTTGTACAAATTTATTAAATTTTAAGGCTCAGTTAGCCGACTGTAATGTAATGTAACTGCAACAGTAAGAAAGAGCTGATCGATTTTGTTATGTAAAAAGTAATGAAAATGGTTATAGAGATGTAATGTAGCGTAACCTACTTTTCATATAAAAATATCAATCAGCTGTTTTCTACGTTACAGTTACATTACATTACAGTCGGCTAACTAAGCCTTTAACTTTAATTTCGTTCCGTGTGCTCAAAAAAACTAAACAAAAAGCCAGGAAAAAATTCGTACATGCGTGCACAACTTCATTCGTCGCTTGCTCAGTGACGACTAAATGAAAGAGCATAAGCATGTACGTGATTTTCATCCGCACAATTGTGCTATGGCTTGCGGGTTACTGTTCTAAGGAGACAATTCATTATAGGAGAGATATAGAGATCTATCCTTTTAGCATATGTATTACAACTCCTGTAATCTGATCGTAGGTACGTATTTTGGGGAGTTGCATTGTTGTGTTTGTGCTGATACGAGACCATAGACTCTTTGAAGCAACTGTATCGTCCTGAAGTTACAAGCCATCGTCAATAAACTTCCAGCAGATAGATAATGGCGGTGTTCGCATCTTGAAGAGTGGCTATGTAAAGCTGCCAGCACTATTGCTAATCCCTTTTTTGTGCTCAAAATTTTTTGAGAAATGCAACGGACAAATCGCGGCACTCGTTATCGAACGAAATTACGTACAATTCAATAGAGTTTATGAGAAAATATTTCGTAATTTCGTTCGATAGCGAGTGCCGCGATTTGCCTGCAGATTTGTAGACTTGAGTCGAACTCGTTCACTAGTTCATTTTTGCCACAAACCGATGATTAATTCCATATAAATTACATGAGTTGGATCATATAGGTTTGTGTCAAAATTTAACTAGTGGATGAGATCGACCCAAATCTACAGATATGTATGATGTGTGTTGGATTAAAAAGCAATTAAACAAGTTAGATGGCTCGATGGCGAAGCAAATTATTAGACATGGGTCGAACTCATTCAGTCGATCGATTTTAACACAAACCTATCAGGCCTGTTTTCATTTCGATCGATTTTGTTTTATCTTTTCCAAATTTAGATCGATTTTGTTCTCTCGGAAAAATTGGCAAATCGATAATTTTCAATTGAAATGTGGCAATATTGGGCAACATTAAATAAATGTGGCAATTTTGGGTTAATAGAGGAGCAAAAAAGAAATACTAAACGCACAATAATGTTGTTTACTGAAGTGAACAAAATTTTAGACTTTAGATTACATGGGTTTGATCATTGGTTTGTGGTAAAAATGAACTAGTGAACGAGTTCGACCCAAGTCTACAAAGTTTAAAAATTAATACACGGATTGCAATACTCGTAACTGCAGATCCACTTTCATATCCAAACGAAGTGTATGTGTTTCCAGTCTTATTTATCGATCAGGAATAAATTTTTAATAGGACTTGATAGGGCTTTAATGGGGTTCACTATTTTCACTTCTTTATTAAATTAAATATTTTTATTAGTTATTGTGTTTCTTTAAGAAGAGAAGGAAATTAAACTAGACTTTTTAGCTTTGGAAAGTACCAGCATAGTTTTATTAATTTTTCTTTGAAGGAAAAGAATATTTCCGCTTTTATGATGCTGTATTTTTCCCTTAAGACTTTACATAATTTCTTATTCACATGTATACATATTTAAAAAAATTAAACAATACAAAAATTTTCAATAAATAAAAGAAAATTTCTTTAGAAATAAAGTTGTTTCAAACATATTTTTGTACTTTCATACACAGAAAATGACAAGTACGAGAATGAAAATTAAAGTGATTTCTTTTCGAGCAAATTCTTCGTTTTTCGTTTTCTGAAGAACCTAACTACGGAATTGAAGTAAATTTTAATCGAATTTGGTTTCTGTGACAGGCCGGTATGACCAAACTTTTCCAGTTTGAACGGCTTGATCATATTTTTTGTCAAAAATAGAGTTGTGTCCAACAGATCTTTTTGGACTAGTAAACGGGTTCGACTCAAGTAGAGGGGTTTGGAATAGTACGTTTGCGTTCGAATTAATCGTTGTTGCAAACCCATTTAATTAACATTGACGTTTTTGACCGGAGTTGTGTCCAACAAAATGAACTAGTTCAAAAAGAGCATGCTCCACAACATGTATTGTTGCTTTATTACACGAGCAAAATATAAGGCCCAAACCCACGATGTGGACAACGTTCGACTTGTCGCACACTTACGTTCAAAACAAAAACGAATTTTAATATTTTGTTGTTGTTTCAAATGTAAAGGTAGAACTAGTAAAATCGTATCGTGATGTGGCGTGTCAGCTGACAAAAAAGTTCCATATACAATGCATGTTACTAGTTATAAAATATGTGGTGGTAGCACTGCTGACGTACGAATCTGCAGAAAACATATTTTTCTGTAGCGAATGTCAAAAACGCCATATTTAATGCCAGACAAAAAAAATGTGCTGTGCAAACTGTTACATTTTCTATAACTTGTGCACAAAGTTGAACGATACGGCAAGCTGTAAAGTAGAATGATACGATTTTACTAATTCTACCTTAACCCTAATCATACTGACATAAAAACTCACAAATCTTACTAACATTTGTCTCTAAGACACATATAAAAAAACTTACGAAAAAATTATTAAACTTTTTTAATTTTTTATTCATTACATTATTTACATAAAAGAATTTTCACAGCATGTTCATTGCAGACATTACTATTACATTTTTGGCAGCATTGCTTAATAAAGCGGCTTATTTTGGGATTGCATAAATAGCAATGGGTATTAGTAGGTGCAATTCCTTCTTGAAGGACTTCTACTATTAGTTGAACGATAGGTCGTTGCAAATTATTCTTCGATGTTTGGTGTATTTGGGGTGTAACAAGCCCTTCAGTGACTTTTCGTAAAAAGAGTTTTCGAGCTTTCTTTGCATGTAAGTATGTGTCTCTGAGACACATGTCAGTATTTACTGCTACATTTTTATGTTTTGGCATATAAAAGATGTAAGAAGGCAATACCTAAAATTTTTTTTCATTAAATTATACAAAACATATGTCAAATAAAAGTCATGAAGTTTGGTTGCGATATGTTATATATTTCTGTAGTTAAATTTAATGGAACATCCAAATGTGTCTCACAGAGACATGTTAGTAAGATTAGGGTTAAGTGTGCGACAAGTCGGACGTTGTCGATATTGTGGGTGAGGCCTTAAATATTTCACAAAATGCTCGATGAGGCGCTAGATTTTTCAACTTGTTCGGTCGATCGTTTTAGACACAAATCTATGATCAAACATATTTAATTAACATAAATTTCATTATGTTTGAAATGACCGACCGAACCAGTTTGAATGAGTTGGACCCAGCTGTAGAGTCGATACTTCTTCTTGAAGGAGACAACATTATTTTACTATTTTTTCGATGCAAACACTCATGCTAACTTCATTCTCCCTGCTAAACCTATCTGTATATACAAAGAATGCAGTGGATTGAGTAGGAAGAATGCGAAAGGAAAAAATATCGTGGAGTGCAATAATCACTTAAATCATAAATGGAACTTGTGTAGGAGACCACTTCTAGGGCCTCTGGGATGACTTAAGTCTATTACAACAAGTCTGATAGTCGACCTTGTGCTCGTTTCTCATCCATAATGGAAATGAGTACCTTAGTTGTTGGTGACCTTATGAATAATCTTATCGTGGTATTAATTATGCGAAGTATCTCTTTTAAAGGTGGGTGATTATTCGCAGATTTTGAAGCTTTCGATACAAGTTTTAGACTGTAGAACACGAGCAATAAAAATTTAATGACTCTTAAAGTCATCCCCATCCCTTAGGAATCTTATCACCTGTTGAACTTTTAACATGTTTTCTAACTTCAATAATCAAGTAATGATGATCACAATACTTTACTGTCTACGTTTCAACTCTAATTTATTTAAACATTTTAAAATGACTTCATTCAAATTTGAAAACGTAGAAAGATGAAACCTTGTTTACCAGAAACTATGTAGATATATGTATATGTATGTATACTTGAAATATTTTGATTTTTCTGCCATTTATATATATATAACTGTGCACTTTTAAAACTCTTTAAAACTCCTTAACATTTCCCGTAAATAAATATATTCACCAGTTGAGGGTCTCTATATACATGAACTAACTTTTTTGTCAGCCTTAAAAATTTCTAAGCCACTGCCTGCTGTCATTTGCATTTTCAACGTTTTGCTAGATAAATAAATAAACAAACGAATAATAATAATAATAGTATTAATAATGATAACAAACTCTTCAAATGTAAAGTAGAAATGACTATTTGAGTTCTAACAACTAATGACACATAAACATGCAAAATGAATAAAGAACAAAAACAAAACCCTCATCATCTTCTATAATAATTTCAGTAAAGCCAAAGTAATAATATAAAATTTATATTGTAAATAATACGTAGTTACAGACATTTGCCATCGTCAACACAAAGCATCAACAACAGAATAAGAGGCAGCAACATGACAGCAGGGAAAATAAAAAAAATATGTGTATATGAATGAGAAAAAAAAAATTAAGAAAGTGGTGGCATTTTGGCCGCAAATATTATCTGCGCAATTGGGGATAGTTGGCTAAAAAACGTTACATCATAGTGTCTTCTAGAAGATAGTTGAAAAATTAAAAATTAGTACCAATATTTAACATTTATTTAAACATTTAAAAGTAGAGAACCGAGAAACAAACCAATGAGCATAATGCCGGCTGAATATCTACCGCCGTCTGCTAATGAGTAATCGAGACGCCGTCTAACCAAGCTGCTGGCTTTGGCGTTCAAGTCTAGTAGGTGTAGCATCAAAGTTAGGTTTTTTTTTCAAAAAGTATTTAAAATCTTTAATTAAAAATAAAATTTCTTTTGTAATACCAAACTAAACAAATACATCAAATTTCATCTAAATTAAACCAATGTCAAAGAAAATGATTTCTCAATGGCATCGATTACTCGTCAATATGTGCTCTCTATGAAAGATTGAATCGAGTTTTTAAACATTTTCAACTGGTGGGGTATATAAAAAAATGTGTCCAGGTTTGCATTTATGTAGGAAGTGACTACATATATCTGCTTGTAGTTAAAAAAAATGCCATGTATTACATACTAGAGCTGAGCACAATACATTAAAAGGTGAACAGTATTGTATTTCTTTCAAGAGCGAATATTGTTTGTAGTGTGGTAATTGTTATTGAGTGTAAAGCAATATAAAGAACAAAGAAAAAAAAATATACAAAAAACCATTGTAAAAGTAAAAGTTGTGTCAAGTGTGCAATATTTTTATTGTACACTTCACCGTGCACCATACTTCATTTCACAAACTCAAAATTTCATAAAATATTAAGTGATAATAAAAATTTTTACAAATATATGACATCCATTGTGAAAGATATTATTTTGATAGTTCATTTTTAATTAATTTTATTTTTCTTTATTAATAAATTATAAAATTTAAAACAGCATCACATGTGAACTGACACGAAGAAAGTGCGTTATTTGTTTTTTCTTTTATACATAGTCTGGTACTTGTCATATCATTTGACACTTGTCAGTCGATTTGCAATAGTGAAATATCACCCCTTTTAGACACGCAAAGTTTGCTTTGCAAAGTCTTGATTCAGCTGAGTGAGAGACAGAGGAAGAAATACTTTCTATTTCTATCTTTCTCCCAGCAGAATTAAGACTTTGCTAAATATATTTTGTATGTCTTAAATGTGTGTATGCTTTGAAACTACAATAACTAACACCCTTGCTTGTCAGAAAATCAAATGCTGTTGCCTGTTTTCGATAAAACGGAATAAATATTTTAGTATTCTCATAAAATCAAGAGCACAATTCAATATCCAACATCTATTTTTGAACTAGTTTGTTCTTTTGAACACAAGTCCGGTCAAAAATTAAATTGGGTTTGCTACAACTTTTCATTTTAACGCTAACGAACTATGTAGTTCAAAAATATCTCTTGGACGCAACTCTATTCAATAATGTACATTATGAAGATTAAGCAAAAAATTGGTTTGTGCTCAGCTCTATTACACACACCGTATGTTTAGTGGGTAGAATTAAAAAAAAATTTAAAAGTCAAACACAAAAAAGCTATACATAATTTAAAATATTTAAGGAAGATCAAATGTCGGAAACCTAAACAAACAAGCAGTCATTCAGCATTACGATTACAAATTTCTAATTCTTCTCAGTTAAAACCCACAAAAAATGAAATTAGTTACGGTTTTCAGCTTTAACATTCAACATATTGTTTGTATAAAAAAATTTCATTATAAATTAATTTTAATGAACTATTTTCCCATCTGTATATGTTTGCCCTACAGTGCATCATGATATTTGAAGATTTTATTATTTATATGTGTTTACCCACGCAACATGGCCGGCCGTCATGAATAAAACAAAAGCTCTTCTCAACGTTATCTATATAAAAATATTCATACAAGTACATTGTACAGGCACTTGGAGTTTCTGTGGAGTCAGTGCTGTAAATAGATATGTACATATGTTGTCCTTTAATGTCAAACTCCTGCCATAGCAAAGTGTGTGAAAGTTTGTTAGTGAACCAATGCTGGCTGATACATTTGTACTGCACAGTGATGATTTGCTTAAGAGGGTATTTATATTAAGAGTCTTGTCCCTCACACGTGAGCCAAGTGACAATGCTTTGTGGACAAAAGATGAAAAGCAGCCTGTAGGGTAAACTCCCCATAGTAGTTAATGAAAATCGATGTTACTAATTGAATATTTTTCGTATTTATTTTCATCTCTTTCGTATTTTTTGTGTGCTAATCATAAGCGGTATTGCCGAATTGTCTCATATATCTATAAGGGTCCACAATCATTCATTTACGCATAGTGTGTCCACCAAAAGTCTGTCGTATGAGTTGCAATAATACGATTGTTTAAACAGACAAAATGTGAAGCGTTTTATTTTTGCTAGTTTCTGGTACATTAGGATGATATTAAGCTTGGCATGCTCTAATATTTTTTTTTAACAAAGCTTATTTTGTTTGGTTTTTCGTTTTGTGGTGAAATGAATATCAAAGTTTTTGAAGTTGTAAAACGACTGATTAAATGATAATTCTACTGGCAAAAAAAAAACGCTCAGATTCCTCTGCTCGTACTAAAAACTCCTTTTAAGGACTAAACTTAAGCACACATATGACAAAAAAAAGTACTAAAAAGTTTCAGCGATTAACTAGGGGGGCTATTATGTAATTCGCATCGAACAAAAATGTGTTCGAATTGAAATGTTAATAACGTGCAAATTCGAACAGTTACCGTTTCGAATCGAATTACATAATAAATAAATTCAGTAAAGTGCGACTCTGACTCGCGCACGAAGGGTTCCGTACGAACACTAGATATGTAATTTAATACAAACTTCAGCCTATATAATATATAGTTTTGGCATTTTTTTTTTGGTTTTTGGCGTTTTTTCAATTTGGCGATTTTTTTAATTTTGGTGATTTTTTTCATTTTGGTGTTTTTTTATTTGGGCGATTTTTTTTTAGTTTTGGTGCCTTTTTCGCGTTTTGGCGATTTTTTTGGTTTTTTGCGTTTTTTGAATTTGGCGATTTTTTTTATTTTGGCGACTCTTTTTCATTTTGGCGTTTTTTTTTTCATATAAACAATTATTTTGGTTTTGACGCCTTTTTCGCGTTTTGGCGATTTTTTTTAGATTTTTGGCGTTTTTTTATTTTGGCGATTTTTTTCATTTCGGCGATTTTTTCGAATTTGGCGATTTATTTTAGTGTTATGAATTTTTTTTTAATTTTGGCGATTTTTTCCGTTTTGACGATTTTTTTTTAATTTTTGGCGATTTTTTTTTGGTTTGGCGATTTTATAATTTTCGGATTTTTTAATTTTACCGTTTTTGAAAATTTCAAGTGTTTGCCTCTTACGGTTTCCAAGATATAGCAACTTGTCAAAATAACATAGTCAAAATAGCATTAACTGATGGAACACCCATTGATTAAAATTTTTTTAAATTTTAGTGTTAATTGTTGTAGTTTGTATAAAAATACACTAATTACAAATTACAACTTTCAATATACATATGTGCATACAATTGTATGTATATTACATTGGATTTTAAAATTTTTCGTTGCTGGTTTTGGAACACCCTTTAATTTTTAATTCTCATGTATTCGTTGTTATAGCGGCCAACGTTCTATACACTCTGTTCAAATTTCAGGTACGTAGATCTTACGGTTCCTGAGAAAATACCGTATGACGGACAGACGGACAGCGTAGCGAAAGCAATAGGGTTCTTTTTCACCCTTAGTGTACGGAACCCTAATAACCCCCAGGCTTTATTTGAGAAATAACAAAACTTAACATGATTTCCTAATTAAGCGACTCGTTACGCAAGATGTTTAAATTATAAAAACTTAAGACAGAAGTTTCAAAGAAGTTTTAAAAAGTAAAACTAAAATATCATGTACACACAATACCAATGTAAAATCAACATGCAATAATTTAAATTGAAAATTAAACTATAATTTTAAATAAATTTTATAATAAATGTTCAGTTTAATTATGCTGAATTAAAATTTAATTCATTATCGTATTTATTTAGTGTGTATCTAAAGAATATTTAAGGTTGTTGTAGCTGCTGTGGTAAGCGCATTGACTACAACGCGATGAGTTCGATACACACAATCATGTAAGTTAAATAATTAATAAATGACTATATAAACTCATTATGTTATAACTTGGAATAATTTTGATGATTCAATATGATTTTTAACTTTGTTTTGACAACATTGGAATACTAAATCAACATGAAATGTAATTATTCCAAAAGGATAAATGTTTCTTTCAAGATTCTTGTAAAGCATGTTAAATCAACATTAAAGGCTTATGAATCAAAATCACTGTTGAAAAATTTTAAATTATTTAATCTTGTTTTCGTATATTTTAATATAAAATATATTCAATAAAATAAAACTATCTGTCAGATGTTATAAAAAGCACTAAATTCTATAAATCTAAAAAACAAGTTACATAAGATTCTTTATGTAACAAAATTTGTCAGCCGCCCTTTATAAATTTTTAGATAACTTTTAAAGTCCATAGGTTGGCTCTTCTCAGTCCTTACCACATATTGGTTGTTATGAATACATGTTTAATTTTGATAAATACCGTTAACTCGTTAACTTTGATGTTGTTGTTTTCTTGCTGAGTGCTTATTAACTTTGATGTCCTCTGATGTTACGTACTGAATGCTTGTTCCGCATTATACTGACTAGCGATTATGTCCTGTTCACCATTAAAACAATGTATAAAATAAGAAGAGAGAAAAAGATATTCGTCGGTGCAGAGCAAACAATATTTCAGTATCGTTACTGAATTCTTTACATTTCTGTGGGTGCCTTTTATAAATTTTCCTACAAATGTAAATATGTGAGTATGTATGTACATCTGGCCCCAGCAAGTGCCACACTAGAAAACTGCACAGTGATTCGTTTATATACTTATGTTATAACTATTTGGCGCTTGCATGATGGATTCATGGGTGTATGTTGTAGACGAAAGCTGGTCAAAATGGCACCAGAGTGCCGAACTTCAATCGTCTTTTAATACAAATGAATACACATACACTAATACATTTTTCTCGGTGGCCAGCAGTGTTGCAGACTTATGAAAATGGAATTCCGCTAGTTACCACATACAGTCGACTGTCGATAATTTAAAATTCAATGTATTACCCCTTTTCCACACACAAAGTTTATTTTGCAAAGTCTTAATTCATCTGTTGGAAAGACAGAGGTAGTAGTACAGTCTCTTTCTGTCTTTCTGCCATCTGAATTAAGACTTTGCAAAGTAAACTTTTCGTGTGGAAAAAAGGTGTATCAGAGAAAAAAATTTAAATATTCGAAACTATATAGTTAGTAGCAACTATTTTTTTAAAACCATAAACGTTTGGAAAAAAGGCTTGGCTAGACTAAGAACTTAGTTATATTAGATGTTGCTTAGCCATCTAGAAACAGGAAATAACAAATTAAAGCACAAACGAGAACTTATTAAGACCTGTCATCAATATTTTCCCGAAATTTATTTGTTATTCAAAATAAATTTCTTGAAGAAAAATTTTTCCAGTCAGAAATTCCTTGAGAACAAAGAATATTATTAAGTGGCATTACCAGTTGCTTGGCTTGCTGACATTTTGTTTTTCCCCCTTTTTTTCATAGAAGCATTCATAAGCGAAATTATTAATATCCAATAACTTGCAAAAAATATGTGAGTTTGATAAATAATATATTTATTATCTATTCTGGGGCCTAATTCCCGCATTCGATTGCGAGCGAGTTATTACTCGAATGTGCTAGTTTTTTAACTTTGGGATTTTCGCATTCGGTTTCGAATAACACATATCGAAATTTCTAATGACAGCATTCGATAACGTGCATACATTCGAATGCAACCGTTCGTGTTTTTACTCGCAAGCAAAAAGGCATTCGAAATCATGTTTAAAATCATTTATCCTCTGTGTTTAACATAGAAAAAGCGAAGAAAAAGAAAATGCATGTTCAATATTTGACTTATTTATTTATAAGAGAATGAATGCACAAATGTAAGTATAAAAAATACAAATTAAACAATTTCTAGTTGGCTTTAAATATAACAAAACACACTAACTTGGCAAATAATTAAATAAAATATAAAAAAAATCAACCAACTCTGGGAGCATCTAAATAACAAATTAACTGCTTCTGGTCAACCAATAAAAGAATCAAAAATGTAGCTAGTGCTCTAACTCTAACTTTCAACTAATTTATTATTATTAAGTTATTAATTAAATTAATACTGTTATTAATAAAATAACATTTATGTATATTCGTTTCTTTTTTCTGCATATAAGTACGTGTGTATGTACGTACATACATATGTTTTTGCACACATACACATATACAAACATATGCTTTTGCTTACAATTTATTCAGTGTTGTGAAACGAATTTATATGTAAATGTATTTGCCTTTTTCCAACACTGAAACAAAAACTCGATTCGCTTGGTAACGAGTGACATCATCGGAAAATTTCTTGCCATCGAAATTAACTTCTATTCGAATGCCATTCTGATCACGAGTGCAGGAATTAGGCCCCTGATATAATTTATATTTTTGAACTACAGGAACTATGACACATTATATTATTTATTTAAATTTTGAATTTAAAAATTCATTTGTTATTGGGTGAAAAGATCTAGATGCATGTCGTTGCTGCTCAATTACCACATTCGTAAACTTCAGCCACAATTCAAAAAAGCTTACGAAACCCCAAATGCTTATAGAAAAACTCTTAAAAGATTATTGAAAACTACAATCACAGTACACAGGAAAAAATAATGCTAAATTTAACAACTTTAATTTAAAATAACACCATTAACTATTGTTTAGAAATTTATTTTTTATAAAAATTAATAAAATTAAATTAATTCTCAAATAGTTTTTGAAAGTATTTGCATTATACAAGAGGTTTGTGAGTGTTCAAAATATGTGGTTGAAGTGTATTAATGATTTGGCTAAGCACCAATGAAATATATAGACAATGCTTAATCAGCAGCAAATAAATTTTAATTATTTTTATTAAATTTTTTCATAAAACACTGTATTTTAAAATAATTCAAATTATAAAGCCATTCCAATAATTCAAATTACCAAGGGTTCAAACTATTTTTTTAAATTATTTAATGCTTTTCAAGGGACTTGGAATACAGTTCATATTATTGCTAGTTTCTTATCAGGGAATTGCAGATTATCAAGAGTCGATTGTTTCTGGAGTTAAAATTTAAAAACGAAACAATTTACGTCCCTTTTCACAATATATTACTAAGAGTTAACATGAACTTTAACTGACAGTTCTTCATACAAAATTTGCCGTTAAAGTCCCTGTTAGCTTTTAATTGTACATTGTGAAAAGGGCCGTTAGAATACTTTTTTTGGTTTAAGTTGACCAAATTGGATTTTGAATTGCAATATCTTGACAATTGTTAAAAAATTCTATAAATAAAATAAATTAAATCGCACGTAGTCTGTTTAGAAACGATCGAATCAATAATATAACGACCAGTCTAATATAATTGTAAAGCGATTATTTTCATGATCACTGTTAATCTTTTCATAAGTTATATTCCAAAATCAGATGACGCAAAAACGCTCATGCTTGTCAATTTACTAGTAAATTTTACTTGCAAGTCTTCCACATATTTTCGTAACCCTTAAAATAATTTAAATTTAAGCATGAATCTAGCGCTCCTAAAAGTATGCAAGCATTTTATTTCAATTTCAACTTCTAGGAATTTATGAATTACTGTACTCGTTCAGTTTATGTATTCACATACACATACACACATACATACATTTGGTATTCATTCTGTTATGCGCGCTTTAGTTTAGTATTTCACTCTAATGGACGTCAAGCGTACTAAACTCGTTGGCAGACGTAATAATGGCGTAAAACATTCAGACAAACACATTCAGAGATACACAGTCAATGTATAATGGCATAAAACACAAAACATTTTCAACAACAATGCAAACCGTGGTCACAGCATTACCAGCATTAGCAGCAGCATCCATGCAATAATAAAAACTCTTGTTAAAATGTTAACAGCATGCAGAGCTGTATTATCATATATGAATATATACTGTTCCTTAAAAAAAAGAAAAAAAACCCAAAAACATGATCTCTTTCATTCATCTGCAGCGGGCAAACTATTCGTAATATTAGTAGCACAAGCAATGTGAGACGGCATTTACTTTGTTTAAGTTTCTTTCTTATATTTGCATTTGAGGTTTTAATCTTAATTTTTCTGAGACTAGATGCACTTAAAGTTTTCTTATTCAAAGAATAAATAAAACTAGACAACATCATACACAACTACCGATTGCATTCCATCTTTGTTGATGGCAACATGTTGAGACAGCAGCTGGAGCTAAAAAGTGCAAGTAAATTTTAGTTCCTTTAAAAGAAACAAAAAAAAAAAGAAAAAATTAAAGCTGTTGATGGATGGATGCTTAAGGAATGGAAGGCAATAGCTGAAAAAAAAATCCAATAGACTTTAGCCATAAAACTGTTGACTAAACTAACTTAGTCTTTTTGTATCTTTCCCTTTTCTTTCCGGTAACTCATTAAATTTAGTAGCTTCTACAGAAGGATAAATTATAATGACAACCATTAATCTTTAAGTACATTTCGCAAAAAGACAAAGATGTGCTGTCACTGAAACTGAAGGTGATGAAAACCAGATTTCAATACAAAATTTTAATTTATTTGGAAATGTCAATTTTTCTTTGATAAGTTTATTCAACAGATATTTAAGATAAATATACAATATAATCAAAGTGGACGAAGACCTTAAGTATCGTAAGAATAACTTAAAAAAAAAGTTTTTTTTTTTTAATTGTGGAAAATATCATATAATAATAAGATTTTGTTGTTGTCCTTAGATGTGTGTGTGTGTTTTTTTGTTTGTTTTTGTGTGCAAGTGTGATGTGGGTTTTAAGCGATAGAGCGATAGATATAAGCTTTTAATATGACAGTTTACGAGCGATGAAGCCATTTGGAACCTCTGAAGGATTCAACAAAATGGCGTTGTCAGCTTGAAAATTGCACCACAAATACTCAATTTGCTCGTTAACTCAAACAACGTCATAACTCAAAAAAAAAAAAAAAACGAGTTAATGGAACAAGAAAGTTTTATTTTGCTTTCAAGAGTTGACTAAACAGGATATTTGTTGGAAATTTTAACACAATATGTCTTAAGTAGAACAAAAATAAGCAAATTAACTAACATGTGCATAATTAGTAAATAACAAACGACAATGGTAAGACTGTTGTAAATATAGAGATGGTAAAATTGAGCTTTCATTACAAAAAAGCTTTCAGCAAATTGAAATAAGATGAATCAAAACAATTCACACATTCCATTTGCAATAATGCTAAGTATATAAAGCAGAAATCTACATCTACTGACACCACAGACAGTGGACCAAATACAAAAGAACGCTGATGATGAAGGTTTAGTGGCCTTCGAAAACGGCTGGCTGTTCAACTATGTGTTGTTAGGAAGAATATTTACAACAGACTTTGTTGTTATTTGTTCATTAATAATTATCACATGTAATTTGGCTTAAAAAGCAATACGAACCTTAGCCCGTTCAAATCACAAATATAGAAACAAATGGAGTTCGAATAATAATTAAAATTAACTTAGAATTATTTTCATCAACTCAAAAATCCCATTTTGTGACTTATGACGTTGTTTGAGTAAATGAGCGAATTGTATTTTTGAAATGAGGCTCCGAAATTGTGTTTAAATTATTATTCCAAATAAGCTTTAGTTAAGACGTACAATATCAAAACTTATAAAAGTACTTAAAAACAATTATTTAAATTCAAAAGGTTTGCTTGATCATACTTATAAAAAGAAATTTCTTAGATTTCCTTCCTGCCAATCTAATTTACAAACATTCGTCAAACAAAAATTTTATACCTTGCTTGAGTGAAATTAAATTTGAATTGAAGAAATATGTGAGTAGAATTTATTCAATAAATCTGTTATTTTTCCCTAAAAAAAATCTTTTCTCTTAATATATATTTTGCTACAAATTTAGTGATTAGTGATTAAGTGTTCTGTGGAAAAGATAAATCTGTAAAAAGGAAATCTTTTAAATGTTTATTTAAACATATAAAAATACTGTATGTGAATTTGTGAAATTATTTATAAGAAAAGGTCATTTACATATACGCGTACACACATACAAAATATATCCCAGTTGGCCAAATTGCCTTAAGCGACATTGCCATCCATGATTTTTATATAAATTATCCTTTGTTATTTAGTTTTCTATTCGACAATTTAATGGAAATCGTAGTTCACGACAATCAGAGTGACAATGTCTGTCCCCAATTAAAAATTTTTGGTTTTGTTGATAACAATCTGAGCAACAAGTCATGTGGTTTTTCTTCAATCAAACACAATGAATATGTTGTACTGTTCCTGAGAAAGTTTCAGGTGGTGTTTTATGTAGGTGGTAAGCGCCAAAAATTATGAACATGCAGCCACAGTTCGAATTCCATCCAAGTCAATCAATAATTTAAATTAAACGGAGAAGAACAAGCAAGCAAAAATATTAACAGCCTGTCCCACGATGTCACCAGATATCGTTCGATCGATAACTTGTGTTGCAACACAACAATAACATTAGAAAATTTGTTGTTGTTTTCAATACAAGTTGTCGTTCGACATCATGGGGCAGGCCGTTAATTTGTGTATTAAAAATATGAATTTTTATTAATTATTAACCCCCATATTCATAAAATTTGAAACGAATTTGAAATGTATTTTATATAAAATTTTCCATACAAAATTTTCCTAAAATGGATTTCAAATTCATTTTATTTTTTTTTTATAAATATGGGGGTAAGTCTGTTCTGTTTAGTGACAATATCTGTCAAAAACTCACACTATTATCATTTCTGAACGATAATGAATATGGTGGTTGAAATTGTCGCTTGTGTGGTCTAGCATGATTTCGTGGCCATTTGTTTGAAAATTTCTTTAACGATTAGTTTGAACTTCCGTCAATATGTCTTCCACGATTTTATATTGTCCTCAACTTATCATTTAAGATATTTGAAGGATATGGCCAATTGGGATGGCACTCGCACACCTACACATACATACATTCGAATAGCCAAATGTGATTAACATATGAATGCATTTGAAAGACTTCCACTTAAATATAGATTGTGACTCTTCCCTAAAGTAAAGTTGAACAGATTAGTTATAAAATAAACATATTTAGATTAAAAGATCTTACACACTCACACATACATTCAATCAAGCACGCCCTAAACTTAAAAAAGGCTAAGAAAATTTAAAATATAAATTATTGTAAAAAATATTCTTTTTTGGTTTAACATTTTGCTGCAGTGGCCCCTTCTACTCATTTCCGTTGATGGTGGTGGCGCGGTGATGTCGTCAATATTGCTTTCACTCATTTTTGCCCTTCTTTATTTATGCTGCTGTTGCTGCAAAAAATTCAATATCAAATTTAAATAGCTGCTGTCGCTGCAAAAAATAAGTTAAAAGGAAACTTTATTATATTTAAATATTTGCTGTGTCTTTCAATGATGGCGTTACTTGTTGTTGCTGTTGTGATTGTTGGCTGCCAGTAAGCATTTGTATTTCTTACTTTTCCTTCCATTTCACTTTTCCGTTTCCCGCCTGTCTTTATTTTTTCATTTAAGTTTGATTTTTTTTTATTTTAGAAAGTTGTTGTTGCTTTTCCTTCTTATCTTTCAAATGTTTTTGTTATTGTTGTTTTATATTATGAAAATAACTTCCGTTGCAGGACAATAAAAAAGCATTAATAGAAAACAATAATACCAACTATAATAGTAATAATAAACATAATTACACAGAACTACAAAGTAATAAAAAACAAAAACACGGAATTTTATTTGCAATAATTTTTTTTAATGCTAAACTAACTCTATTCGTGATATTTTTTATTTGTTATTTTCGTGCTTACGAAATTTTTAAGATTTCTACCGAAATGAACATTTTCACAAGAATTACGATTTGTCTGTGGAGAATGTTTTATTTTTCCTGTTCTCCTGTGCTTTGTTTGACATGCATACATATGTATCTCTCACATTTGACGTTTTATCTATTGTGTTGCCGCTTCATGTCTGTCATACAAACAAGTGTATTATTGTCTTAGTTTGAGCGCATTTATTTACATATTTATTATTACAATTTTGTTCTTTTTATAGAACGAAACTACTTTAAACTGTCTGCTCGTTTTCCGGTTATTGTTATTTTATCACATTCACGTCAACTGTCAGTTAATTAAAACGGATACAGTTCAAACAATCGTTCCGGATGCGCTCTTTTATTTAAATGTTGTGCATCATGTTTTCCAAAACATTTAATAGTATGATTACATATATAAATGACAAATGAAATTTCTTATTTGAGAGGAAATTCAGCTAAGAAATAATGGGTCTCATGCAAAAAACGTTGCTTGAGCTCGGACTCGATTGTTTGAGTAAAAGGTGCTTGTCGTATGCATAATAAAATTTGATGCATTTGCTTTTACTCACTGCTCACGTTTGATCTCGTGTTGCTCAGTTTGAACTAAGTTAGATGAGCTTGTGCTCATTTTCATATGCATAAAAACAAGCTTTTGCTTTGTTTTGTGAGCTCTTGCTCACCTGCTATGCCTGCCTTATAGTTGACTCGCGTACACTAAAAAGGAATCATGGCTGAAAATTTTGTGCCACAAAGAAATACAAAATGTTATCAAGAGCGTAAAAAAAATGAGGATAAAAAATTATACAGGTTTGTATTCTTAATTATAATTTTTTTTTATATAATTAATAATAAAATGATAAATACATATGTTTGATGATAGCAGCATCTGCTGGTTGGTTTATTATTTTTTTTGAGGAGTCAAAAGAAACACGTGGTGGTGCCCTCAGCAACATTGATAAAATTCGACTGTTTTTAAGATTTTGTGCAGATCCTGGATTCCAAAACTTTATAGCCACAGATATTGGAGTCCATCAATCCACTGTGTCGCGAACTATTGCACAAGTTGCGAAACTTATATCTGCCAAAACAAGCGTGTAGATAAAATTCCCGAAAGATGCAGATGAAATAAAAGATGCCCAAATGATGCAAGTTTCTTTCCACAAGTTTTTCTTGCAAAATCTGCATTTTTGTAGGAATCACCTTGTTTTGCTTTAACAAAACAAGCCTCTGCAGACTTTGAAAATTCAACTCCCTTGTCTCATCAGTTTCATAACGACTCAAAACTGCTGTAAACTTTTTGTTAACCTTCAAAAATAAACTACATATAGCAAAATCTAAAATAAGATTGCTTAATTTCTGTTACAGATGTTTCTATTATTTGTTTGTTATTATTTTTACGATCTGTCCCACGATGTCACCAGAAATCGTTCGATCGAATACTTATAATGAAAAAAAAAACAAATTTTGTAATGTTATTGTTTTTTGCAATACAAGTTGTCGATCGAATGATTTCTGGTGACATCGTGGGACGGGCCGTAAATGCTTGGTAATTGACTTTTTTCTAGTAAATGTTTATTTTGTTTTATTTTTTCTACTAAAAATTTGGAAATGTCAGTTTGTATTGTATTATTATTATTATTTGATTCTACTTCTACTTCACTTTCACTTGACGACATGTTTGCACTTTAATAACCATTAGACGTTTGATCTCCCTTTGCTCAAGTAATTGCAATTGGTTTGAACTCATTTTTATGCATACGAACAGCGTGACCGTTTGACCGACTAAAGTGGCAATTTGCCACTTTTTTGACTGCTTTTCCCCTTTTTCGACTGCCTTGCCACTTTTTGACCCGCTTTATTTAGGGTGAGTTATATGAAAATACATTAAAAGTAAAAAGTTTAGTGCAGTTTTCTCATATTTTTTTTTTTAATTTTGCCCCTTTTCTTTGATAAATCCCCTATTTGGTGCCACTTTTTGAAAAATGTCATCGGTCACCCTGCATACGAAATTGAGCAAAAGCTGTTGCTGTTTGATCGAACTCAACTTACGAGCAATTGCTCACCTGACTCAACTCAGCGCTTTTACTCGTTTTTATGCATGAGACCCAATATTCCTGATGTTTTGATTGCCTACTTATTCATCAGGCACAATGTACTTCTCATTTTAAATGGGCCTGGGCAAAATTTTGTATTGTGGTTAATATCCGGTAGATAAATATGTCTGTCATACATGTTTCTTAAGCAACTGACTTTAATATACTCCGAGCTTCTTTGAGCATTAGTTGTACGAGTACTAGGTGAAATTTAGTGTAAAAATATTTAATTATGAAATTCATTCTAAAACTGCGTGCGTGGCGTGGCGGCTGTGGTAGTGGAAGCAGCTCTACAAACTTTAGCTTACCGCCCGCGGAACACAATCGAGCAGACGGTTTCAGAGCTGGAAAACTTAAACTTCATTTTGCCATATAAAAGTAACTAGCTAAATTGGTAAAGGGAATATGTATATAGATTTGTCATTTCGTGTGTAATTTTCACAATAAAATATACATATTCTAGGTCCTTATGAATACGGAAGACGAACCACCGATGTTCGTCCATCCGTCTGTCCGTCTGATATACGTGATATCGGTTTCCGAAGCTCACAGAAAAGCTAGAGACTTCGGTATTGAACTGGTTGTAACACAAACGATCCAACAAAATTAGTATTGAAAATTAGAAAAGTCGAGCAGAGCTGGAAAACTAAAACTTTATTTGGCCATATAAAAGTAACTAGTTAAAACTAATTTCTATTTTTTTGTTACGTAAAAGTATCTTATTAAACTAATTTTTCCTTTTAGTATATAAATAAAACATATCTTATATTCTTATAAAAATATATATTGGTGTTGTAAGAAATCAGAAAAATATAAAATGATGATACCAGAGTTGGGAAACTTAAAATTTTTGTTATAATAAAAGTTAGAAGGGCTAATTAAATTTTTCATTTTCTTTATAAATTAGATATATTTTATATTATGGGAAGAAAAGTTTGGTAAAAAAATATAAGAAAAAAAAACACAGCTCCAGAACTGGAAAATTTGAACTTTTATTTGAATATTAAAATAACTAAATAAAACTAATTTATTCCTTATTTCCTTTTTTATTTCTTCACTAAACATGTCTAATACATTTTCTTAAGAACCAGATTGGTATAAAGAGTTAAAATAATGTGAAAGGAAAGTTAATTTTTTTTAACTAGGTCAATGAATTTTATTTTTGGTGCCAATAAAATGTATGTATTAAATAAATTTAAGGAAATGTTCCACTTCATTACCCTGAAAACGTTCCTTTCTGCTGAACAAAACCGAAAATATTCTTTAGAAATATGGATGGAATGGGATGTTTCAATTGAGACACTAAACAGTTTTCCAATATCAAAGATTATTAAATACGGGAAAATCTAAAACAAGTTAGTTTACTCGGTATGGAGGGACAATACTAATAGCCTTTTCACACTTACTCACATCTTTCATCTTTCATCAATTTGGCAAGATGATAACATTTTCCTATAAGAATTATATAGGGCTGAATGTTCAACATCTTTCAACATCTTTAAAAGATGTTCCTATCTCACTTTGTTCCGTTCAACATCTTTCGATTATTTTAGTGTCATCACTAGAAAAAATGTATGCATCTATATACATACATGCATACATACTATAAAAATATATACATATGCATGTATGTTTGTATGTATGTATATTTCCATATGCATGGACATATTTACATACATTCAAGGCTACATTTTGGAATATCCTTCTCAAAAAAAGATCCGTAATTACTCTAAGATTTTATTATATACATACATATGTATGTATATGTATGCATATAATAAAATCTGTTATATATTTTCCAAATCGAAATAAATTACATAAAAGTAGTTGCAAATGTCTACGCGAAATCTTTGCGGATAAAGTTTGTAATATTTTTTCATTATCATTGTCCGCTGGCATAATTTCAACTAACTCTGCACATTGTAGCATTATTTGTTTCTGCTCCTCAGGAGCCAGCAATTAAATCAATTTCTACTGAATTTTTAAATTGCATTTTATTATTTAATTTTTAGTAGCTCACATTCGTAAAAATAGTATTATAATACATGACAGATGAAAGATGAAAGATGTTGTAATGTGAACAGGTTTCTTCAATTTTCAACATATTCCACGCATTCCTGAAAGATGTGAGTGAGTGTGAAAAGGGTATAAGACTATGTTAGGATTATTAAATAGTAGCACGGTTTTTGAACATCTCGAGAGCAATGCCCCGAAGCCCCAATTTTTTGGTATTGTATTGACGTGACGTCGATGTTGCCAACTACGATAAGGGCAAATGTAACTTATTTCTTAAATACAGAGAATAGAGTAAAATATTCAACTATTGCTAATATCGAAAATAAAATATTTGAATCAAATTCTTTAGTTGAAAAATATCGAGAGGTCACGTACTAAAATTTTCACTGTACCAAAAATTATAAATTTTTTTACGAAAGAAATATATGTGTGTGTACTTATGTATGTATCTGTATACTACATATATATGTATATGTACTTCGATAAAGTGTATATAAGTTTCGGCACAGCCGAATATAGCAGTCTTACTTGTTTTGTTCCTAAAACTTGGCATCACTGCTTTGAAATCACAACGTTGAAGTAACCATAACAACACGGTTACCAAGTTATAACACTTTAGCAAAGTTTTATTATAATTCTATATTTAGTTGTAAATAAAAACAAGCACGTAATTGTTAAATTTTAGCCGCATAATATTAAATAAATAAAATATAATCAGGAAAGAAGAATTAAAAAAAATTCAGCATTAATATTAGGTGGATTTTTTTTGTAATAAATAGTAGAAGTATAAAGTTTTTTATGTAATAGATTTCTTATAAAAACAATGACATACATAAAATACCGGCTCTTGGCTAAAACTGTGTTGGGAATTGGCCTTTGTTGACGAAAAGAAAGTGTGAGTGTGAATTTAATATAAAAAGGAAAACTATAATTAAATACATACATACATATATGTATAATATAATAAATCATTCTTTAATTAATTCAACACCCTGTTGTTATAGGCAGGTGTTGTTAAGAATTGTTGGCCTTTTTTTTCATATGTACAACACGAACACTTGCAACAATACTAAATACGTGCCTTAAACATTAAACACATAGATATCAGCAAGCTACCGACCATCATCTGTCATAAATATAATACATACACACGTTTATACGAGAACGATTATTTTGTCGCCCATCCAGCGACTTCGTAACTCTTGTCGCTGTCGCTAACTTAGGCTTATTTCTATTTTTGTAAGTAATAAACTAAAAATAATACAACGCAATAAAACACATGAAATGAATAATATTTTAATATTATTGAATAATAAATACAAGTAATTAACAATTATAATTCTTCTGATTTTATCTACCTTTTTTAAATTTAATAATCTTTAATTTTTATTCACCTTAAGTTTCTTTTTTGCAAATAAAAACTCTTTTTTTATTTAGTTTTTAAAAAAAATATAAGCTTATGAAAAATTAGATATTATTTAGGGAGTTCACAATAGCGTTTTAAAATAGAATTTAATATTGCAACGTTTCAATTTTAATACTTTAGTATGGTCTGGCAAGTTGGTTGTTTTCGTTTGTGTGTAAATCAAATTTATTAAAGGGTGGAAAATCTAAGAGTATAAAGGTTCAATCAGACGTGCCATAACCATAAGTACAGCTAGACTTGGGTCGAACTCGTTCACTAGTTCAATTTTGCCACAAACCAATGATCAAACTCATGTAATTTAAATGGGTTTCATCATTGGTTTGTGGCAAAAATGAACTAGTGAACGAGTTCGACCCAAGTCTAACTACAGCAAACATCTGTTTGAACCAAACTTATGGGCAACACTTCATTTTATTATAGGTGATTCGCCATAACGCCATAGCTATTATCACAGAAACCAATTGAATTTTGGTTTGGTTATGGCTATGGCACGTCTAATTTAAGCTTAAAAATTATGTCATTTTCAATTTTAACATGTTTAGTTCAACATTAACTAAACATTAGTGTTGTCATTCGCACAAAAATTGTTCGAATATTCGAACAAGTTTTTATCCTTTTTGTTCGAACGAACAAAAATATTAAATTTAGAATATAAAATTATTCGAATCATTTCTGTCGAATATTCGAATATTCGAACAATTTCCTACTACTTTATATAAAAAGTATTTTGCATTTCATTACGTTTTAATTTGTTAACAATATGATATTAAGTAATCAAATTACTCCAAATTATAAATACTTGTGTAAGCTTGTTTGTACATACATATGTTCCCTAAACTCATCTTTTTTCTTTCTGGGAAAAGGTAATGCTTCTTTCATGGAATTAGAAGATGTCTTATAGTTTCTGATAAAGAGATTAGAAAAAAACTGATTTTCTCTAATCAAAAGCGTTAAAAATCGAATTATTGAACGACGTAAAAAAATCATTAAATACCAACTTTGTAAAATACGTCACAAAAAGAGAAAAACAAATATAAGTTTGTAGTGTGTGTCTGTGTATCTGTTTGTTTTTACGAGTCAACGTATAGACCAAACGGCTGGACAGATTCTGATTTAGTTATTTCTGCTTGAAAGGTGACTTGATCGAAAGTGTTCTTAGCTATGTTTGAAGAAAATCGGTCCAGCCGCTTAGAAGGTATCACATCGTTTTTAGATATATTCTGTAAGATCTGCGTGTCTTTGACGCCGTAGCTCCCGAACGGCTTGACCGATTTTAATTTGCTTTGTTTTCGTTGGAGAGATGACATGATCGTATATCTTGTAATTTATACTTTAAGAAAATCAGTCTAGTCGATTGGAAGTTATCTTAAATTTTCTATATATTAATTTACTTTCTTCTTTTTTGCGATTCTGCTACTTCAATAGTATTAGTGGAACACAGAGTTCTTAACTTATACTGCAGTGTCAACTGCGGCAAAGGTTTTTAACATTTTTAAGTTTTGTTATTAAATTTCAAAATCTGTTATTGAAATCATATGTTTTTCTTGTGTAATGAATAATTTTTCGTTTGTTAATAAAAAATTAAACTAATACACATACGTGTCGTTTTTTGCAAACTTTTTTAAGATTATTCGAATATATTTTTTTGTTCTTTGCTCGTTCGAATATTCGAACAAAAGTTGAAAATTATTCGTCTGTTCGAACAAGAAAAAATCATGAAATTTTATTCGAACAAATATAAAAGACGAATAATTAACAATACTACTAAACATGTTAAAACTGTCAGCGCAGCTGTAGTTGATAAAAAAAAATATTTTGAGAAAATTTATCCAACAATAACTTCTAATTTAAATATTTTTGTTATTTGAATATTTTTGTACTAGACTCCTGTATAAGACCACTTAGAAGAACTTTTATGACATGAGGGATTTTTGAAATGCTTTACTACAGCGAAATCTAAACAAAAATTTTTGCAAGAAATTTGTTTCAGTTATACCGGTATAGGAGTTAAGAAGAAAATTTGTGATGCTTGCTTCTACATTTTACACTCACACGCAAACGTACAATATGCAAAATAACAAGCACACACGCATCAGCACTACTTCTTTTGAGTGTTTCTTACGAACACGAAGTCTTCGCGACATCGCTTAAAAACACTCATATACACGTACATCAATGTTACAACAATACATTTAAAAAACAAGGCCTATCTACATTTCAAGACTGTTTACGCAGCTCTCTAATATACATAAATACTTTCATACATTTGTATAATTTTAGACTATTACATAAAATCCCAGTCAGCATTTTATGAAATTAATGATCATATGCGAGTCTTTTTCGACTCCTTCGCACGATTAAAATAAGCATTTATGCGCTCGTTTTCGAGTCGAAAACGACTGTTCATTCGGGAGAAAATGGTATCCTAGCTGCGACTCTTCTAAAGGAGTCTTTTATGAGTCGCGCTTCTGATCAACTTCGACTCATTTGCGAGATAGTTTGTGGTAGTTCTTACAAGCAGTTTCGAATCTTCTTCGAGTAATTTTTCAGTCATATTACTGGTCATTTACGAGTCTTTTTCGAATCATTTTTAATTGAATACAAGCATTTATTATTGTTTTGTTTTTTAATTTAATTTACAAATAACATATAACAAAAACAAATAAAAAATTATAAAATTCAATTTGTAATTCAAAAATTGTTATTCAATATTATAAATTAAAATGACATGTCAAGTTACATATGCTACTTAGAAATTGTCTTAACTTCTCCTCATTTTCTCGAATTTCTGTTTGTTTGTTCTGATTCAATATCACTTCGAAAATGTTCTTGGTATTCCACTTTTTGCATTTGAAAACATAATAGTTTTTCGGCTTCTTTTTTTGCCAATCTTTTAATTTTTTTAGCTGACATTACCTTTTTTTGCTTAAAATTTTTATATGAATTCACTCACAAATGTAATATGTACACTTTATATTTTTTTGATTTTACTGCATGAGCTTACTGTTTGTTTTTGTTTTTTTAATCACTTTCTAAGTATATCTAGGAATAATTTTCGAGTCTTATTTTAAGCGCAGAAGTGATGATGAATCAGTTTTTGATCATCTGAGGTACTCGAAAAAGACTCAGTTTGGTGAAACAATCTTCCACATGCTAACTGAGATGTAGAATTTCTTTGTGCAATAATAAGTTTATTTGCCATTATAGAAAACCAAAATTAAATGCTTTTGTTAAAAAAAATTAGAGTTGTTTTATGTTTCACAATTATTGGATTGACTGATTTTTAATTACAATTTTCATATTCCATTGTGGAAAATAAATTATTTTAAAAAATAATTGCACTGAATGATCTTTTTTTTCACCTACTAAATATACATAAATTCAAACAAACATAATTAAAACTAAAAGAAATACACGAATAAAAATATTAATTAAATAATTTATTTATCATTTATTATCCTTAAATTTAATCAGCTCCCAACAAATGAATAACAAATAAAAATATATTTATTTTTTTGCTGTTTCAGTAGCCTAACACATTTTTTTAAAATAAAGTTAACAAAAATGTCAGAAATGAAAAAAATTAAATAATTGGGGGATTTAAACGGTAGTCGTAAGTGTCATAGTAACAAAAAATTTTAAATTATCGAAAAAAAAATTAAATCAATGTGATTTGTTCAACTTTTGTGAAGAAGTTCTACTCCCACAAGTCGCAAGTACAATTCACACGTGTGAAGGCAGCTTTGGTGCACTAATATTTTTTTTAAGAAGTAACACTCAGGCAATGAATGCCCACTATTATTACTAGGTGTTACCTTTGTTTAGGAAAGGTATAGTGATAGAGAAGACAAGCGGTGAAGGAAGATCTAGAGGAAAGCTTCATAATTTTATAACTCTGCTTTTTGCACGTTTTCTTAATAATGCAGAGTTGCAGCGCCTCTGGTGTCAATGAGGCGTATTAATTTTTTTTTTAGCTCTGCTTAGTAGCCATTTTCTTAGTTATTTTACTTCGTACATGATTCTGCTACACAACAGGGGTGGGGGGGATGCGCTCTTATGTTACATCAGGATTAGTATCTGCTTAAATCGGTATAGTTCAAGTGACCAGTGACTATGCCTTCATGAACGTACTAACTACTTCACTCAACGCCACCTACTACTTCAGCCAAAGCTGGCAAACAAAACCAGGCTAGTCTCATTAACTGTTTTTTTACAGGAGAGGTAAATTACTGAACTATCTACATATAGCCTATTAAGGAAAAGTCAGTTTTCGTTATTTTTTTAAGGTATGATCGAACTGGTTTTGAATGAAAATATTTCGTGACTTCATAGAAGTGCCCAGCAAAAATTTCAAAAAAAGTAATCGGGTTTGGAATTAAGCATTTTTGGTGGAAGCACTTTCCTACTGGATTACCAACTTAATGATTTTAACAAGGCGCGAGACTAAAATAATCGATTTTTGAGAAGTATTTACTTTTTTTTTTATTTGTCAACATATGCACGTAATCTAGTAAATCGAAAATTATCATTCTCCTCATTTATCAACTTGTTCAGCATTTGATAAATGAGGATGAAATTTGGTAATAAGAAAAGTAACTCATTATATGGAAAGTAGTTCTGATGGTAATGTGTAATTTTTTGCTGGGTGTACTTGGACAGCCCGAAAAAAAAGTTAAAAACAAAATCATTTCTGTTCGCCAGCTCCTCATTTTACTTCGTAATCTAACACAATCAGTAGCGAGAGCCTTTTCAGCTAATGTAGTATTTTTTGTTATTGTTGTGCAAATACCGTTAAAAGTTATTATTTTACAGCTATATTCAAAAAAATATTTTACTTGAGCTTTAAAGTTCATAGTAGCTACCAAGCAATTTAAGGCTAACATTGCTTTGTTAAGAAATTGTATTCAAAAGACAACTTTAATTATTTTGTGATTTAATAATAAATACTGGTAACACCACCATGTTCAACAACCATTTCACAGCTTATGATGTACAACATCGAATACAATTTCATTCATATTTTTATTATCTTGAAGTTAAGCAACCTAATTTATAAAATATAAACTTCTGACATGGAAGCAAAACAGATAAACATTTTTATGAAGTAAAAGTAAAAAAAAATATGATGAACATAGAAAAATTATCTCAATTTATTTTATTCGAACGAAATGAGTATTTGAATATCCAGCTTTTTTCGATTCGTTTTGTTTGAATGTACATCACTACAACATTTTTGCATAATTGTTTTTATTTTAATATTTTTTTATGGATTTGGCTATGTATTTCGAATCCGTTGGATAATATAGTGATATTTTCCATCACATGACAGAAATAATAAATTTAAGATAAGAGCTAGCATTTCTAGCTTCATTTTCAGATCTAACATGTATTAATATGTGCTATATGAACAAAAATATTTGAGGTACAAAATACACATTTTGAAAATATCAACTTAAAGTAGCCTTAATAAATGTAGGTGCCTACTTTAGAATTTTGATATAATAATTTTTTTTTTTAAGTACAACTTTACTTAACATTGCTTTTCAAAGCGTTGTTAAGTTTTTTTTGAATACGACCCTTAATGCGTATGCTATGATTAAATTCAGTGTTTGGAAGTAGTGTACAGCAGTGAAGTGTGACTTATGAATGTGTATGTGAATGTATAGTCAAACTATACACTTATTGCAATAAGTTACAAAATACGACCTAGGACGTTGGCTTACTCTTTAATTGTCGATATATAACAATAATTAAACGTATTTGTATATACAAAAACATTTTCCTCATGAAGTATTATTATGGAATAATAAAAAATAATGTTAAAAATGCGGAAAACAAATATATTATTTAATTTTTAAATTTAAAATATTTTGCGAACATAATTATTTTTTTTAATATTTTCAATATTTTAATAAGAATGTCACACAAAGTTTCTTGCTCTTTCTGCTTTCACTTAAAAGCGACATGTTTTTTTAATTATTATTTTTATTTTTTTGTAATTATTGTGCATGTTGATATATTCACTATTTAAGCATTGCAAATTTAAATGACGTTTTAATTAATTTATGAAAATTTTCTTATGCCTATATGAACATATACATATCGCACTCTAAATCATACAGAATCGCCACTCAAAATAACTCAGCTGTTGAGGAGTGGCAGGACACCGTTGGTACTGTACAAATAACGTAAGTATGTGGCATAAGAATTGGCATAACGGTATTATATATTTTTCAAGAAGACTGTGTTGCAAAAGAAATTTTTGCGGTTGTTAAATATTTGCTCAATGAACTGGTTTATAAAAATGAAAAATCCTTTTGGTCATTTTTAGTTGTGACTGTTTGTGATTTAGTGTGCGATATGTTTATTCATGTGTATATTAATATGTAATAGAGGTGGCCTTATATAAGGGCTTCTTATCTAGCTGTCAGTTTAGGATTGACTTTAAGTTTCATTGGTGCCACTGTGCTCGAATCGCAAAGTTTTTTTTGTTATGTGAGGTAGAGACCTGCGTAAACAGTCTTTAAATCTAAATACGTCATGATTTTTAAATGTATTCACGTCGCATGAATTATACTTAACCAATAATAAATGCTGTCGTACTATAAGCGAAGCACGACGCATGTATTGGTGTACGTGTATATCAGTGTTAACAAGCGATGTCGCCAAGACAGCTTGTTTGTAACAAACACTTGAAAGAAGTACTCTTGATTAGTGTATGCTTGCTATTTTTCATATTGTACGTTTGAGTGTGTGTGTAATATGTAGATGGTAAGCTATTATGTGATTAACCGCATACAACTAATGTTAATGCATGTGTGTGTCTTTGCATGTGCGCAGAAAAATAAAAGATCATACACACATACATGCATGACGTTTGTACACGCGCTCATGCGTAGAAAGAAGCAAGTATCACAAATTCTTCCATCACGAAGTGTCTTCTTCTTTACTCTTATACCTACAATACTCAAACAAATTTCTTGCAAACAGTGTTGTTAACGTTTGTTTTGTAAAATTTCGCTGTAGTAAAGCATTTGAAAAATCCCTCATGTCTTGAAAGTTCTTATAAGATGTCTTGTGCTGGACACTAATGTGAGGGGCACCTGTTGGGTAAACCTAATTAATTAGCTTATGCTGAATCCAAAGGTGCCAATTAGCTCAGCTTTTTAAAAAAGAAATTTAGGCTGAAAATTATAGTAAAAAGTATATAAGAACTCAATTTTTCCCAGTTTTCTATAATTCATAAATTTTTATCGAACATGAGTGACAGTTTTGCTCAAATTTTACATTGATCAATAGTGTGAACACGAATTTCGTCAGTCAACAGTCAACCACAGAATTTTTTGTGGTTGAGTGGCAGTCAGCGGCCATATTGGTTTTTGACTGATAGTGTGAACCAAAAAGCGTCAGTCAAGAGATATTTTTGTATCATAAACAACATAAAAATTGACGCGGAAAATCATTTTTTTAAAGAAATTTACATATTTTTATGAAATGCAAGGCTCTGTGTATTGTTAAAGACAAAATGTTAACACAAAATCATGCGAGGAGTTGTTAGAGATAAGAAAACATTAAAATAAATCATTATAAAAAAATTTTGTTTGCAATAATGCGCATTCAGTTGTGTTTTTTCTGTGTTTGTGTGTCCAATTTGTTTCTTGAATGAAGGTTTGAGTGTCGAACATGATCGATAATCTGAACAGCCAACACTATCATTCAAAACTGATGAATTTTTGACTGTCATCCAAGTTCGATAATGTGTACCCCACTTTATATATATATTATATCGATTAAAAAAATCAAAATATTGCTGAAAATGACTTCCAAAGAAACTAACTGCCAGTTTATAGAAGCCATGTGAAAATTCTCGTCTGCCTATTTATATTGAAAATAAAAACAAAGCACTCAAATTTGTTTTTGTTTTCAATATAAACACACAGACGAGAATTTTTACATGGCTTTTATAAACTGGCAGTAAATTTGATCATTATTTTTTTTTGAATTTATTTTAGTTGGCAATGCCATGAAGAGTTGTACGACTTTACAAAATTTACTCTGATAACTCTCCACTTACTTCGACCGCGGTAATTTTGCATCATTTGTGCAAAATAATTTTCTATGTGATTGTTTCGACATTTTGTTAATTTCGAATGAAAATTTAATGAAAATTACTAATCTCTTATGTAATCTGATATTCCCAGTAGCTCTCCAAATACAATAAATCGTCCATGCTCGTTGCTGCTTACTTGTTTCCTATTCTAAAGAACCTTCAAAAAACATCTTCATTAAAAGACAAGAAAAATTAATAATTGAATCACAAACAAGGCATAAATAGGCCTCCCTGAAATGTGCAGATTTTTAAAATTTAACCCCTGAAATGTTTTTTTTTTTTTGCTCAAGAGTATAATTGTTTATTTGTACAACAACACTTTTTTTTACAAATAACTTTTTTTATCATATTCCGTTTTGTTTTGTGGTTTTTAATTTGTTCTGTTTTTTTACAATAATTGCATAACATTAATTGTTTTTGTGTTAATTTTTTTAGTTTTTTACTGTTTTAAATATTATAATTGATTTTTCTTCTAACCTTAATCTATTCTAATCTATGCAAGGACTGTTTCGCATCAATCACTGTCGTATTAAATTTGAATTGTATATTGTGAAGGGTCCGCCAGATAACTTCTTTTTTTGAAAATGCTATAAAAAAAACTACTGAAGCTTCGGCTGTGTGGCACGTAGCGCCGTCCTGTTGAAACCAAATGTTGCCAATATCCTCCTCTTCAATTTTTGTGAACAAAAATTCGTTCAACATGGCCCGATAACGATAGCCACTGACTGTAACGGCCACTCTTTGCTCAATGGCCCAATTATGCCTCTGGACCAAAATCAGCACCAAACGGTGACTCGTTTTGGGTGCGTCGGCTTTTCAATGTATGCGTGCGGGTTTTCTGTGCCCCAAATGCGACAATTTTGCTTGTTTACATATCCGCCAAGATCAAAATGAGCTTCATCTGAAAAGATGATTTTTTTTTTTGGCAAAATCGGCATCTTCTTTAAGTCGATCGCAGGTCCACTTAGCGAAGCAAAAACGCATTGCATGGTCAGTTGGATCGTTCAGCGGAAGGATAAAACTAATTAACTGTCAAATCAGACATGAGCTAAGTGTTACCATTCACGAAATAAGCACTAGTTGAAAAAAACGTTAGATGGAGGACCCTTTATATACACACAAATATAGAAAACTTATACTTTAATAAGACGCATTTAGAAAATAGAAAATAATTTTTTTCCTTCTCTTGGTTTTCTTGGGCTAGTGCAATAATTATATTCTTTAATATTCTTCATTATATTTTTGTTTGGATATGGTTTGGATATGGAACTTTACAAAATTTTGCAATTTACTGTTGTAAATTGTTGTCATCAAAATTAAGTTTATGAACTTGGCTTGGACTCCATCATAATGAAAAACGAGGGCTGTTGGACAACTTTGCGACTTTTGTGCTTACATTGTGTTTAAACATTATAAGTGGGGGTAGAAGTTTACTAATCCATAATATTTTTAAATGAAATTTTGCCTTTCATTATACATAACCACAGAATTATAGTCCATGGACCCGTTTCTCAATGCTACAATTTACAAATTTACAAGTAAAATACACACAAAATTTCAATACTTTTATAAATTTTATTATTATTTTGTGTGCATTTTATTTGTTACACTCAAAATATTCCATGCTTAAAAATACGAAATATTTTTTCGTAAAGTAATTTTAGTACAATAAACGAAAATTTTGTACATTTTACGAAAATATTTGTGGCTTATGCAGGAAAACAGATTTTGTAATTTTACGAATTTCGTTAAGTTACACCTAATTCACACGAAGACTTTTATGAAGTCTATTTTTCGACGTCACTTTTTGTTTGTTAGCGAACGGTGTAGAGAAGAAAGACGGGCCGAAAAAATGACTTGATTTCTGTTTTTCATGGTTTTTTTCATATTTCTCTTTACATTGCTCTTGTTGTTATTGTTGTTACGTTTTAATGTTACTCTTCTTTCTTATTGTTATTTTTTATGGTTACTCTTCTAGCTTTTTCACTATATGGGTGGAGGGAAGTAAAACTAGACGTCCAAAAAAACGTCGTATGAATGCAAGGAATTTTTGGTAGCAACATCAAAAGAGAATTAAGAAAAATAGACGTCATAAATTTTACCGTGTGAATTAGCACTTACAAAAATTATTTCGTACAAGTATTTTCGTATATAAGTACCATATTTTTCGTTTATTTTATTGAATTTAGGAGAAAATAAAACATTTATATATGTAAAATTGGAAATTTTCGTAAAATAAACAAATTTTGTTTTGTTGTCCTTTTGTTAAAATTATTCTTCAATCTACACAAGTTTCGTGAACTTTACGAAAAAAAAATTGAAATATAGGAAAAAAAACTGTTTTTTGTATTACTTTTTAGGGTTCCGTACACCAAAGGTGAAAAGGAACCCTATTGTTTTCGCTACGCTGTCCGTCTGTCCGTCACACGGTATTTTCTCAGGAACCGTAAAAGCTACGGACCTGAAATTTGGACACAGTATGTAGAACCTTGGCCGCTACAACATCAAATACATGACAAATAAAAATTAAAGGGTGTTCCAAAACGAGCAACGAAAAATGTTAAAATCCCATGTAATATACATACAATTGTATATTGAAACTTGAAATTTGTAAAATTAGTGTATTTCTATACAGACAACAACAATTAACACTAAAATTTAAAAAAATTAAAATTAAAGGGTGGTCCATCAGTTAATGCAATTTTGATTATGTAATTTTGACAATTTGCTATATCTTGGAAACCGTAAGAGGCACACTTGAAATTTTCAAAAACGGTAAAACTAAAAAAACCGAAAATTATAAAATCGCCAAACCAAAAAAAAAAAATCGCCAAAAATTAAAAAAAAGTCGCCAAAACGAAAAAATCGCCAAAATTAAGAAAAAATTTCTAACGCTAAAATAAATCGCCAAATTCCAAAAAATCGCCAAAATGAAAAAAAACGCCAAAATGAAAAAAAACACCAAAAATCGAAAAAAATCGCCAAAACGCGAAAATGTCGCCAAAACTAAAAAAAAATTAAATAAAAAAAAATCGCAAAAATAAAAAAAAAACGTCGAAAACCGAAAAAATCGCCAAAACAAGAAAATAAAGTGTCAAAACTAAAAAAGAAGCCAAAACTTAAAAAATCGCCAAAAACTTGAAATTTTCAAAAACGGTAAAACTAAAAAACCGAAAATTATAAAATCGCCAAACCAAAAAAAAAAAAAAAAAAAAAAAAAAAAAAAAAATCGGCAAAAATTAAAAAAAATCGCCAAAACGAAAAAAATCGCCGAAATTAAGAAAAAATTTCTAACACTAAAATAAATCTCCGAATTCCAAAAAATCGCCAAAATAAAAAAAAAAACGTCAAAATAAAAAAAAAACGCCAAAAATCGCCAAAACGCGAAAATGTCTCCAAAACTAAAAAAAATTTAAATAAAAAAAAAATCGCAAAAATTAAAAAATCACCAAAATTAAAAAACGCCGAAAACCAAAAAAATCGCCAAAACAAGAAAATAAAGTGTTAAAACTAAAAAAGAGCCAAAACATAAAAAAATCGCCAAAACTGAAAAAACGCGAAAACCGCCTAAACAAAAAAAAAAAAGCCGAAAAGATCACAAAAACGAAAAAAATGCCAAAACTATATATTATATAGGATGAAGTTTGTATTAAATTACATATCTAGTGTTCGTACGGAACCCTTCTTGCGCGAGTCAGAGTCGCACTTTACTGAATTTATTAATATTTTTCTCATTTATTTTCTGGTCATTGTACACATACATATGTATATTGTATAAAAAATTTTTCAGTTAATTTATATTAAAATAAAAAAATTTTGTAATAAAAAATTAGTTTTTGGTTTATGCTAGGAAGACAACTGGGACGAACGACAAATCTCGTCCACGGCACACCAACAACGAAAACGTAACATATCTTACACCTACTTGAAAATTGGATAATTGATTGGATATTGGCTTGTGTAAAGAGAGATAAAATGGGTTTTCCATCGTTAATCGGAGTGGGTTAGGAAGGGTGGTGCTATACCGCACCTCCTCTCGGAGACCCAATTGGGTCCATTGTGATTCCAGTGGCGTAAGAAATAGAAATAAGTCTATCGCCGAGCTCACCATGCCCGACAAACTTCGTTCAACGGTGGTGTGTTAATTTTCATATGATTTCGATTCTGATTTTAAGACTTTTTAAAGCACATAATGTTAAATAATTCACAGCTGGAATACCACGATGTTAACTTTGCTGTTTTTTACAAAAGAAAACTTCGAGGAGAATGTTACCGATATTTAGAAATTCTAAGCACATTCAACAGTCTCTCAATTTTATCTTTCGATCACGTCGTAAATTCGTGTTACACTTCGTTCTATTGGTTTGTGTGTATATATTTTGCCCATAAAGCAGTGATGCACAAAATAAAATATGTTTGTATTGGTGAGAAAAAAGAGTGTAAAATAAAGTTACACTTGAAGAAAAGTTTTGTAATTTAAAATACATGCTGTGGTTATTAATTGTTTAATATTTTTTTTTTTTTTTTTTTTTTTTTTTTTTTTTTGTAAATAAGTAATTTAATAAAAACTTAAGTGAAAAGTAACAATGTAGTGTATAAATTCCAAATAAACTTTATTCACAGCACCATGAAGCTATCTTCATTTAAAAAAAACTGTTTTTGTCTCAAATTTAATATGGTATTTAAGTTAAACAGAAATTAAAAAGTTTGACAGTATACAATGATCATATTCAATCTTTTTTATGGACTTTTATTACGTTTTATATTTTTAGAATTGTGGGAATACGAATTTTTTGCAATAATGCATTTTTTTAATTTTGCATTTTAAAATCACAACTAATAATTATTAAAAACAGTAAAATAAAATTTACTTTAAGCAAACTCTTTATTTAACATTTTTTGACAATAATATTTTGTGTATAGATAATAATAATTGGATCATACCTGCTGTCACCGCTTTTACACACGGATAATCTAGTTTGCAAAGTCTTAATTTAGCTGGGAGAAGAAAAAAACAGAGAGAGAAAATATTCTTCCCTCTGTCCTCGTCCTAGTTGAATTAAGACTTTGCAAATTAAACTTTCCATTTGAAAAAATGATGTGTTGACAAATGTTTTTATGGACATTTATATAATGATAGTTTACGTCAGTGTTGCCAGAAGTAGGGGAAAATCCCTACATGTAGGTATTTTTGATACTAAAATAGAAGCGTAGGGAAAATCGGACAGATTTTTTATATTCTCCAAAATGTAGGGATTTTTTCGTCATGTCGCATTATTTATGAAATAAATTCAAACATAACGTTTTTTTTTAGTAATATTTCCTTTTTCAAAACGGCTCAAAAATTTACTTTTCGTTAAAATCGCTTAAAAACATATTATCAGAGTTGTTTGTGGTTTAAAAAGTTGACGACTCTAATATGTATGTATGTACAATATGCCAGGTGGTGTCAAGCCTGCAACAACAAAATCTGCCCAATACTTTATTGCAGTGAAAATTTACAAATCAAACTTCCTACAAATTTTCTTGCAATGAAATTTGAAAAGCCAAACTTCCTTTAAAAAAAACAGCTGTTAACTTGGCACCACCTGGTACATGAATGAATGTTCTGATATTTAAATTAGTTGAATGGAATTACATATATATATATATATATATATATATATATATATATATATATATATATATATATATAAAGGGTGTTTTTTTCAGAGGTATAGAACTTTGAATTGAAATAAAACACAAGAAAATCGTCTTAATGTCCATTAATTTGGCCTTATTAAAAGGATAATTTTATGCCATTAATGTTTAAATATGATTTCGGGCATGTGGCCGCCGCGGCTGGCTCGAATAAAGCCAATTCTACAGGTCCAATTTTCAACCACTTTTTCGAGCATATGGGGCCGTATGTTGGCAATAACGCCACGAATGTTGACTTCCAAGTCCCCTAACGTTTCTGGTTTGTTGGCGTAGACGAGCGACTTCACATATCCCCAAAGAAAATAATCCAATGGTGTCAAATCACACGATCTTGGTGGCCAATTGACAGGTCCATTCCGCGAAATTATGCGCTCATCGAATGTTTCCTTCAATAAATCGATTGTGACGTGCGCTGTGTGGCATGTAGCGCCGTCTTGTTGGAAACACAACTCATCCACATTCATGCCATCCAATTCGGGAACAAAATAGTCGGTTAGTCGGCGCCAATTGCTGTGCACGGTGGCGAATCTATTCATTCGGGTCCTCTTCAACACTTTGCTCTACAGCGGCAATTGTTTCTTCGGTGAGCACTGTTCGACGTCTCTGCGGATGCGTATTATCACATAGAGTAAACGTAGTGCGAAAACGATCCATGGTTAACCGAATTAATTGCTCTGATGGACGATTATGTCGACCATAAAATGGACGCAGCTTGCGGTAAACTTCGCGAACTGAACCATTATTTTCGAAATAAATTTGCACGATTTGCAAGCGTTGTTCTTTTGTCAACCTGTTCATGATGAAATGGCAAACCAAACTAAATATTAATCACTTGACAGCTGACAAAATGGCCACCAGTTCAAAAAGTGATGCTAACTTAAAGTTCTATACCTCAATAAAAAACACCCTATATATATATATATATGTATATTTATTTTAAAATAACCTGTTTTTTTACCTGAATTGAATTTATCCTGTAAAATTTTATTTGAAAAGAACTGTTAATATTAATTTTTAAAAATTTTATGTTGCTTTAATTGAATTTAATTAGAAGTATATACATATGTATATATGTACTATTTTTTATTTATTTTTACTTATTTTTACCAAAGCTTTAATAAACAAATATATTTGTTTATAACTAATAGTTTTCTTCTATTTTAATGACAAAGATGTGTAGGGATTTTTGTAGAGGAAATTTCTTCAATGTGTAGGGAAAAATCGGATTTTGTTAAGCATGTGTAGGTATTTTTTCGAGAATTCTACTGGCAACACTAGTTTACGTACTCATATTAGCGTAACAGTGCTATAAAAATGAGAATCAATCATTATTCCTGCTTATGTCTAGTTTTCGAGTACATATTAAAATGTGTATTTAATTTATTTTAATTTTTATGTAAATATGGTTAACTTTGTTCGTTTATATAGTATGGCGTAGTAGAAAATTTGCAAATATTATGAAAAGCTATCCAAACTAACTAATAGAAACAATCATCATTAGGCAGTGCTATCACATCTCAATATAAATTTCATGTCAAATGGCCCTCGTAAACAATCTTTTCTCTTCGTTAAATTTTCTGATGAATTTTCTGCTTGGGTTTATTTAAAAATTAACTGCGTCTGTGGCGTGCTTAACGATACAGAAAATTGCATTCTTTAACGCTTCTAATTTAATTTCACCTGTCGCCCTAAAGAAATTTTTAATGACTTTTCTTTATTTAGTCGAAGGAAAACAAAGAAACAAAATTCATTTCATGGGACAATAAAGATTAATAGTGAATGAACGGGATTAGGTGGCATTGCTTACGTTCTCTCTTACTGTAACAAATGCAATCTTCGACTCTTCAAATGATTTCGCCAAGTATTTAGTTTTTATGGCTGCTGTAACGATTTTTTGCAAATAAGGATTAAAATAAAATCTAAACCAATCTACTGGTATGACCAAATTTCATAATGCTTACATACATATACAAGTATAGAAGTACGTTTTTCATAAGATTGCATATTTCTGGAATTGCTTGTAAATGAATTGCTAGAAGAACAAAAACAATTTTTAGCTATTTTTAGCTATAAACCATACCTTTGCTTTACTTTTAATCAAGTTAGAATAACGTTCTAATAGTTGCGGAAACCAGATTTATGTGGTTAAATATATAAAAAGGAAAACTGAAATTAGTCTCGCAAAGGCTAGCAGAACAACATGCTACACCTTCGCCTGCTTAATATCGCAGTTGGCCAGATTGTTTTTTACAACATTTTCATCTACGACTCTTGTAACAGTTATCCTCTGTGATTTAGTTTTTTAGTCGAAAATTTAAAGGAAATCGTCGCTCACGACAATATGAGTGACAATGTCATTCATATTGTCTTCAATTAAACACTTTTGAGTTTGCTGATGATAATCTGAGCCATAAGTTGTGTGTTTTGTCTTCAATCAAAGATATGAATATATTGGCCTCTTGTTAGCACAGTTTTAGTTGATCATAAAGCCAGGTGTTGAATGCAAAACCTTATAAACGTGTTGCCTTAGTTCAAATCCCAGCCAAGTCAGTCAATAACTTAAATGAAACAGAAAAAAACACATAATCAAAAATATTAAATTTCTGTACTAAATGTATTACTTAAAGTCCGTTTTGTTGTCGCTCAAAAAGTCACTATCATATTGTTAACGACAATCGGTATAATGTTGAAAATTGTCGCTTGTGTGGTCTTGCATAATTTCGTGACCATTTAATTGAAAATTTTGTCAACGATTTATTTGAGCTGTCACCTATATGTCTTCCACTGTTTTCTATTGTCTTGTGTACATCATTTAGTACATCTGAAAGAAACAAGCGACTGACATCAGTCTTATATAAAAATTTTTAAAACGAAATAGAATACGCGAATTGTTTTATTTCGCCGTGTCATAACTCAGTGAATATTGTTATTAACATAGTTGTAATTTATCATAACTAATAACTGGTGTTCAAGCCAAGCTTCTTTTTTTTGGCAGATTATTAAGCCGAAGTTTCGCAAAATTCGGCCGAACTAAAGTCGAAGCCAAACTTTACTTTCCAAACTCACAATGAGGGCAATCATGCATTAAATTCCGCGAGAAATTTTTCCTGAGAAACAATTTTAAACAATAGCAAGTAATAAGCAAGAAATGTCTAGCGTCATTTTATTTATGATTGCCCTAAATATGAATTGATTTTAATTGCGCCTAAGTGATTTGTTAAACAAATGGAAATTTATTAATAAAAAATTTCATTTTTAAAATACAAGAAATCTTCACTTAAAGTCAGGCATAAGTGTCTGCTTGAATTGCAGGTATTAATTTTTGCACTTTATTATTTATGAACGAAATATAAATGTGATAAATGTTTTTTTTAGAATTAAATTACTAAAATTTCATGTAGCTTCTGTTTCCAGTCGGTACAAGCAAAAAAAAAAAAAAAAAAGATTTGAAAAATTTACCAATTTGTATTTTTTTATAAAAAATTCTGATTGCACAGAAAAAAATGATTTTGATATTTGAATACGAAAATCGTTGATTCAATAAAAAAATCATTCGAATTTTCTGTGATGACGATTTTTGCATAATTGATAAATAAAATTGTATGCACGTTTATTGAATATATTTTTTTTCAGCCAATAAAGAAATTTAATGAATCAAAGAAAAAAGTTGTTGACTGAAATTTTATTTTCAGTGATAATTTTTATTGTGTTGTTTATTGTGGATGAATGTCACATTTTTCAACCTCTTTTTGTTTGCTTTTGCTTGGCTGCTACTAAAACTAAATGTGTTTGGTATGAGTCGAACCGGCAATCTCTTGACTAATAAACTAACGTACTTAGCATTCAGCTAAAGAGCAAATCGTTTATGGATACGCAAACAATGAATACACGCAAAACATGATTTCTTTTGTTTCTTCTAATCTAAAAATAGCATTGCTGAGTAAAAAAAAAAGCAAGCCACGACGTTTTTCGGCTTCTTCTCCGAATGCATACGAATACAACAACACAATCAAGATAAACAACAACATCAGCACATGACCGGGTTTAGTCAATCAACAAGCAATGAAAACACCAACACAAATAAATGACATTAAATGATATTTAAAAATGTGCGGAATTGATAAATACAATATTCAAGTTAATGACAAATATTATTGAAATTAAAAATTTTATTCAATAACATGGTTTTATTGAAAATAATTCTTGTCTATTTTTTTCTGTGTGGATCATAATATTCTGACAGAAGTTGATAAAATGGAAATGGAAATTTCGAGATATGCTAATCATGATTTTCTTGAGCTTTGAGCGTTTCCACAAAAAAAAAAATAGATTTTTCAACATATGCAATTTAACCCAGGGCAATATTTTTAGATGCGAAAATGGTTGTTTGTGACCTCACGAGGCTGTAAAACTATGAAGATGACGCTGATGCTGAACATTCACCCTTATTCCAGTTGTCAACATCGACTTCACGTCCAAACAAATTGTGGCTTACTACCCGTTGTCGAAAACAACTGACTCCTGTTGATAGAGTCTCAGTAGCACAAAACGACATGCTAGGTATATTGAAGCGAAAATCATTATTCAATTTTATATTCAAGTAACAGCGACGATCAGCCACATTCTAGCGTTTTCAAAAAATATCAAGGTATCTTGAGAGATCCAAAGAATGCTCATATTTTCCCAGATTATAATGCAACGTTTAATGCAAATGATTCAGTTCCAAACATTATTTGTAAATTACAACCTGGGTGTAGGTGAAATGGATCAATCCGCTACCCTTTACAGAGTATTCATTTGAAAAAAATTTTGTGGTGGTGTATTTTTACTTCTCTTGTAGATCTAATAACACTAATCTTATGGATCCATTGTCGTTCAGAAGAAATATTACTCGGTCATATTTGCATCCCTCAATTTTTAGAAAACGTTCAACTTCTTCCACATTAGCTGATGGATCGTAAAAATAAAGGTCATAATTCGGAAATGATAGGAAATCAGTTGTGATGTATTGTTTGTCATTGTACGTGCTGATGGAGATATGAATTATGCACAAAAACAGTTTGTGTATAACGAAATTTTTATGATCGATTTCATAGCTAAAACGCCAATTGTACCCATATGAGGACACCCATTTTTCTAAAAATCCATAAAAAAAATTTTAATATTTTTCAATGAATTCCATTTATTTTATACATAATAAAGAAATAAATAACAATAAAAGAAAATTCTTACAAGCAGTTTTCTCTTGGATGTTAATGGGTTAAGCATTTTTTGTCTTAAAATTAGTTGATTGAAATTTTTTTTGTTAGTAGGAGGCCTGGAGGAGCAATTTATGTATGTAATTATATCAAAAAAGTTCTTAAAAATGCATCAGAAATTCATTCTACGTCCTGGTTTGTGTAACATTATCCTTTATAGCACTGCAATTAGCAAATAGAAAAAGGTTCGTGCAACAAAATTCATGAAATTTAATTAAAAAAAATTCTTAATGTAAATTTGGTATTACTGTATTTTATAAACATAATGTACGGTTTTGTTAACGAATATGTGGCATTTGTTATCTGTAAAGCAACATTTTAAGCAACATGCTTAGAACGATAGGCAGGGCCTTTCTGAGAAACAACTAGCCCAACAATTTATTGATATTTAAGGCTGTTATCCTCCCTAAGGAGGGCTTTAAATATGAGGGGCAGTTGATTTTAAAAATAAAAAAATAAATTTTTCATGGGGTGTGATTCAAATATCGCATATTTATTCCATATTCTCATTAATGTACTATATTGTTATTTATTTTTAAAACCTACAGAATTATTTTATGTATTCGGATATATACATATTTAACTGAAAGGATTAATTAACCTACTCACATTTACGCATGTACATATGTACATCCTTTTGTGATTATTATAATTAGATATTGAATTGTAATTAGTTTCTAATGACAGATGTGTGTTTGTATGTGTGATTTCCACATTAAAAATTAAAAAAGAAAGAAAACAAAAGGCAATCGATTTTATTATATAAAAAATTACAAATGTTAAATAAGCAAACTTATTTACCAACTCGTTTAATAATATATTTAAAAATATCTATAGATTTTCATTAAATACAAATAACGAATTAAATACATTTGAAAGTATTTTTATAGGTGGCTTTGTAATTACACTATTCGACGTACTTTCTATCAAACAGAGTTCTGCTTTCAAAGCTGTATTTGAATGAGAAAAGTTATAAATAATCTTCATTGTTAAAATGTACCAAATCAAGGTTAATTAAACATTTTTCGTTAGTGCTTTTGCTTTACATGTGCTTCATGTTAATTTACCATTTTTTCTTTTAAAATAACTTTATTTAATTTTCATTTATTATTTCCGTACTGTTATATAAAGAAGAAGAACCATGTTGAATCATCATGTTATACATGAATTTGATACTAAAATAATACCACACCACCAAATAAGCAGAAATGTCACTGTGTATTCTTTAATTCTTCTTTCGTAGATATGTTGATTTATACCTGATTTACATTAAGCATTTTTTCGTGAAATTTCATGAATTTTGTTGCATGCAACTTTTTCTATTTGCTAAATTGCAGCTCTATAAAAGAGAATTTTATATAAAAAAGGGCTTAGAATGAATCTCTGATGCATTTTTGACAACTTTTTTGATATAAGTTGCTTCTCCAGGCATCGTATTGACAAATAAAAAATTTTCATGCAACTAATTGCATGAAAAAAATGCTTAATGTAAATTAGGTATTAAAGTATTTTAATTTTGTATTTCGTGGTTTAAGTCATTGTGTGATTGTTTTTAAGTAAAAGGTTAATATTAATTTGGATAAATTAGTTTAATTTAGCTAGTACGGCTAACTGAGATTAATGTTATTAAAAATGAAATTATTTTAATAAATATTAATATTTTTGCTTAAAGTTAAATCAGGAATCATTTGAAAGCAAATCTCAATCACTTTTTTAATACTGATAATATTTTTTTTTCACATTCTACTTCCTAGTTCAACACAACAAATTTTTTCATTTAATTTTGTAAACATGTCTGCTCTCTCGTTTGTTTGAAATATATTTTTTAAATTAATTTATAACAAATATACTACAAGGGCCTAATTCTCGCATTCGATTGCGAGCGAGTTTTTACTCAAATGTTCGAGTTTTTTAACTTTTGGGGCTTTCGCATTCGGTTTCGAATAACACATATCGAAATTTCTAATGACAGCATTCGATAACGTGCATACATTCGAATGCAACCGTTCGTGTTTTTACTCGCAAGCAAAAAGGCATTTGAAATCATGTTTAGCATAGAAAAAGCGAAGAAAATGATGTATGTTCAATATTTGACTTATTTATTTATAAATGAATGAATGCACAAATGTACGTATAAAAATACAAATTAAAAAATTTCTAGTTGACTTCAAATATAACAAAACAAACTGACTTGGCAAATAATAAAATAAAATATAAAAAAAATCAACCAACTCTGGGAGCATCTAAATAACAAATTAACTGCTTCTGGTCAACCAATAAAAGAATCGAAAATGTAGCTAGTGCTCTATTATCTAACTTTACACTAATTTATTATTAAAGGGTGTTTTTTATTGAGGTATAGAACTTTAAGTTGGCATCACTTTTTTAACTGGCGGCCATTTTGTCGGCCGTTAAGTGATTAATATTTAGTTTGGTTTGCCATTTTATCATAAACAGGTTGACAAAGGAACAACGCTTGCAAATCGTGCAAATTTATTTCGAAAATAATGGTTCAGTTCGCGAAGTTTACCGCAAGCTCCGTCCATTTTATGGTCGACATAATCGTCCATCAGAGCAATTAATTCGGTTAACCATGGATCGTTTTCGCACTACGTTTACTCTATGTGATGATACGCATCCGCAGAGACGTCGAACAGTGCGCACCGAAGAAACAATTGCCGCTGTAGAGCAAAGTGTTGAAGAGGACCCGAATGAATCGATTCGCCACCGTGCACAGCAATTGGAGCCGACTAACCGACTATTTTGTTCCCGAATTGGATGGCATGAATGTGGATGAGTTGTGGTTCCAACAAGAAACACACAGCGCGCGTCAAAATCGATTTATTGAAGGAAACATTCGATGAGCGCATAATTTCGCGGAATGGACCTGTCAATTGGCCACAAGATCGTGTGATTTGACACCATTGGATTATTTTCTTTGGGGATATGTGAAGTCGCTCGTCTACGCCAACAAACCAGAAACGTTAGGGGACTTGGAAGCCAACATTCGTGGCGTTATTGCCAACATACGGCCCCATATGCTCGAAAAAGTGGTTGAAAATTGGACCTGTAGAATTGGCTTTATTCGAGCCAGCCGCGGCGGCCACGTGCCCAAAATCATATTTAAACATTAATGGCATAAAATTATCCTTCCAATAAAGCCAAATTGATGGACATTAAGACGATTTTCTTGTATTTTATTTCAATTCAAGGTTCTATACCTCTTAAAAAACACCCTATATTAAGTTATTAATTAAATCAAAATGAAAATAACATTTATGTATATTCGTTTCTTTTTTCTGCATAAGTACGTTCTGTGTATGTACGTACATACATATGTTTTTGCACACATACATATATACAAACATATGCTTTTGCTTACAATCAAAAACTCGATTCGCTTGATAACGAGTGACATCATCCGAAAATTTCTAGCCATCGAAATTAATTTCTATTCGAATGCAATTCTGATCACGAGTGCAGGAATTAGGCCCCAGTTGTCCGTTTTTCGCAGAACTCTTGTTGCAGATGATTTTAGCTCTTTTCAGCACTCATTTTCTTCAACTCTGTGTACTTTGTAATAACACGACTAACCATGTGGAATCAAAGTTATTTCAAGTGTTAACATCATGAATTTTAAAAGTCATTTTATTTTATTAATAAGTTAACTTATGTGATTGTGTCTATAGGAAATTTCATCAGTAAAATTTGTGTGAGTGTGTGTTGTTCTCCGACTAAGATTTGAACTCCAACTTTCTCGAAAAAGCTGATATATGCTACAAAAAGCATCAAGAAATAAATTTTTATTCAACACGATTTAAATGTGAGTTAAACCTAAAATTTATTCGGAATTAAAGTAGAAGTAAAAAATAAGAGAAACTGAGAAGCAAGCTGAAGGGCTTGGTTCTCCAGAAACACCCATAGTCGCCAGCAGGAGTCGAAGCTGCGACTCTCCAACTACAAGACTAGTACACTACTAGCCAACAACAGGAAGTTTTAGCTGGTTGTGCGTTTGTTTTTTATTTGTAGCGATCAAAAGAAAAATTATAAACTATTTATTTACTTGCCAACGTATTTTTGTATAGTATTGTAATATTTAACCGATTTCAGAATAGCAGGAGTTTTTCAATTCGGTTGTATTTTTTACGATCTCAGCTGATACAATATTTTGAACACTCACAGTGAGTGAAATTCACAAAAGCGACGTTCTGCGTCGAATGCGTCAGATATCAAATGAGAATCCAAAGGACAGTAATTTCGACTACAGCTGAAGATCCAAAGATTATCACAATAAAGTCATAAAATATTAGACTTAAACCAATCTTATCTTATTAGAAATTTATTAGAAACAATTCGTACGCTGAAATATTTTCTCTCACGCAACTATGACTATAGCCGATTCTAACATACAAGAGCATCTCTACTTGGTTTATGTAAAAACTAAAATATGCTACAACTAAAAATAAATATATATGTGTATCAAGCGTACTGACTCTTTGTCATACTTATAGTTGGAGTATGCTTATACTCACAGTATGAATATTTAGTCGGACAAAAAGAAATATATGCATGATACTCGGGATATTTATCCATAAGTCGTCACCGTATACATAAGTTTGTGTAAATAAAAATGAATGTAAAATGTATTTTGAAAGATGCTGTATATCTGTTTTAATAAAATAGCCCTGTATATACCAATGTACAGCCGATTAATAGTCCGATTATTGTTATACTCATTCCTTTGAATGAAGCTCACAAAGTCTATAAATTTAAGCTATAGTCGTTTGTACTGCGTTATTTAAAAATGTGTATAAAAACAGTTGTTGGATTTGTGTTGTTATACTTATTCGGTTTAAAATTCATGAGTGTGTTTGTGTGTGAGGATTGTTTTTAAATTTTAAGCTGTATGCATTCAACATTGTTTGATGGCCGATATTCAAAAATTACTTAAAATGATACTTTTGTAATTTTCTGGTGGGAATCCCTCTTAATAAAAAAATATTAGAGTGTGAAATATTTTGACAAGGCCTGATATAAACAAGTAAGAGATCTTAATAATAGTTATACATAGAACTTAAAATTAGCAGCTCTTAGAGAAACTTTTTCTGGTCATCTTTGAATTTCAGTGTATGTAATTAGAAGTATTTTACTTACAGTCGTAACTACTCCTTCTCTGTCGATTAGTGTTGTTATAAAATTATTTAAAAACATGCAATATTAGTATGGTTTTTAATGAATAATACTTTGGCATTTAGTTTCATTTAAAATATTTATTATAATTGCTAATTATTACAACTATAATTAAGAGAAAACAAGGCAGAAAAAACGAAATTATTTTTAATACACAGAAATATTTGTAAATAAATTTTGCTGCATGTGTGTATTAAAGTCGTGCACAGTTCCAACTGAATGCATAATATTCAAAATTTTGATGTATTGATAAATTGGCCAGTATTTCAGTTGCAAGTTAGTATTGATACTTTCTGCGATAAAGATAAAATGAGAATTAGAGTAGCATATTCCTCAAATCATTTTGCACTAGTAGTATTTATGACGCAGTTTCAGATTTTCTTTAACATATATACACGCACTCACTCACATACAAGTAAAAAGTAAAATACCCTGTCGGAAACTAAGTTAACTTTAAACTAACTTTAAAGTAACTATTTCGTAACTAGTACTGACTGACACTAGAATTACTTTGCAATTGAAACACGTAACTACTCTAACATTGCAATGTCCCAGGTGGTAGTCAATTGTCCTTTTTGTACTATTTTTCAACTAATTTAAAGTTGACTTTATTTCAGTCAGGTGGTAGGCAGCAAATTTACAAACAGATGTTGCTGGGCCTTGAACAAAATATCATCACACGTTTTGTAGTCAACGCTATACCACTCAGATAAAGTTCCACTTAAATAAACCGCAAAATATTAATATAAAATTAAAAATAGTTTTAAGGTAGTTGGGAGTAAATTTGTTGGCTCTCATTAAATCCGATTACGTACTCAACTAAAAATTGATTTTGGTTAAGTTCCGGACCATATTGCAGTTAACTTTTAGTTAGTCTACGAAAAGTTAACTATAAGTTAATTATTTTTTTAATCGACTAGTGATTTTCTGATAGGGTATTTCTTCCCGAATCACTATAATTTTTTTTATAATTTATTGCACCATTGATATTTCGTAGTTTCTATGGGACAAAAGATATGTGAGAGGAAAAAATTGGCAATTTTACGATTTGACTGGAATTAAATATTTCCAGCAAAACACACGATATCGAAAGTACTCGTCCGCAATAACTCTTAAGGACTAACAGCTGATTTAGGATACAGTAATTTTTTTCAGCATGGCAAATCGAAATGTCGGCAGCATTTTCATATAAATTTGCAACCCACTCTGAAATCTCATGCGACGAAAAATATGGAAATCAATCACTTGTGTTGGGGTTGTCGGCAGAGGTATAAGACACATACACAAGTATGCTCATTATAATTTTGAAATTGAGATTTTTGCATTCTTGAAAACTTTAAATGTTCTTCTATCGAAATATACAAAAAACTCGATTAAAGCAAAAATAATGAGTTAAGGTTTTTTTTATATTAAGGTAACGATATGTATTTAACATTACTGCTTTGATGGCATATCCTTTATAATTTCATCCATATCTATTTTGGCTCTAGTTTACTGTGCACTCTTGCACATGTTTACTGTATATATCTGTGCATGTGTAAACACGTGCATATGTCTGCATACACATACATATGTGTGCGTATACATACATACATAGATACATTTAAATATACAAAAAAAACATAGATTATTAATTGCCATTGATGTGTGCATTTTGTTTTTGTTTATCTTTCTTTGTAGCCAGAACGCATACGCTTACGTGACAGTCGTTACAAGAACGCCTTACATTATTGTGCAGTACATTCGGGTGACCTCGTGGCTGCTGCCAGCATTGCCGTCGCAGCTCCAGAGTTGCTGGAGTCTGCTGACGAGGATGGCTTTACACCGCTACACTTGGCTGTTATTCAGGGCAACTTGGCAATGGTCAATTTGCTGCTAGCGAACAAAGCCGACGTGAATGCGGTGGATAAAGAAGGTCATTCGGTAGTGCACTGGGCAACAGGTAAATAAAATATGTATACGCAATGATTGATTACTTTTTAATTATTTTGACTTCAGTTTGCGGTGAAGTGAGCGCATTAAGATCAGTATTGGCAGCAGGAGCAAATGTCACCACTCCTGATGTTAATGGTGGTTCGCCTTTGCACTATGCTGCCCAAATGTGTGGTGCCAGCTACGAGGGTAAATTAAATCAAACAAATTCTTCGAAATTGGCCTTGGAGATATTGGATATTTTGTTGCTTCATCCGCAGTGTAGCGTAGATGTACAGGATAAAGATGGGCGCCAGCCTTTATTGTGGGCAGCTTCGGCCGGTTCTGCCAAGGCCATTATAGCTTTGGTGAAAGCAGGTGCCAGAGTTGAAAGTGCAGACAAGTAAGTCCGTATTGTTTTAAAAGATAATAAAATATTAAAATGTTATTTTTATATCCATAGGGATGGTTTGACTGCGTTGCATTGTGCTGCCTCTCGTGGTCATACCGAATGCATCGATACTTTAATAAGTTTATGTGGTGCTCCCACTGATTTAATTGATTCAAATGGTTGTACAGCTCTTCATTATGCTGTGACTTTGGGTCACGCAGATGCCACTTCACGCTTGTTGGATTTTGAGGCAGATCCAAATCGCCAAGACCGCAAAGGTCGCACTCCAGCGCATTGTGGTTGTGCAAAGGGACAATTTGAAACGGTTAAATTACTAAAAGAACGCAGTGCTAACTTATGGTTGCGCAATGCCAAAGGAGATCTTCCGTTGCATGAAGCTGCAGCTTCTGGTCGACGTGATTTGGTGGAGTGGCTGCTAGAACAGCGACCTAAGCAAGTCAATACCACCAGCAATGATGGCCGTTCAATACTGCATATAGCAGCTCATCATGATTACACAGACATGTGCAAAATGCTTTTGGACTACGGTGCTGATGTTAATGCAGTTTATCGCAATTCGAAAGGAGTTGTTTTCACTCCTTTGGACTGTGCCCTACAGAAAGGACATCGTTCCACAGCAAAGTTCATACAATCTCACGGGGGCTTGCCAGCTGGCAAGCTGCGCTTAGCAGCAAGACGCTCGAATCCTTTCAAAAGCACTTCCATGGAAGTAATCAAGCCCTTGAAGTATGTCGAGAAGGAGGAAATTCACGACTTAAGTAACTCCAAAAAGTATGTGGTATATCTTAAGCGTTCCGACTCCGAGGCTGGTGAAGAAACCAATTGCAGTTGCTCCGAACAGACGTATAAAAGGGAACAACGTTATGCCCACATTTGTAGTCGACACCAACGACATCCACGTCACCATTTAAGAAGACGCACTAGCAGTTGCGGCGATCCCTTGGAGTGCAATGATGCATGCAATACCATCTGCCGTTCTAAGAGCAACATTGAAATAAGACGTCGTAAGTCAAAGGACAGATACTCAAGTTCCAGCGAATGGGAGGGTGAAGAGAATGAAGAGGATTCCTGTGAAAACTGCTGTTATCACAAGCGCAGAAAGCAAAGAGTAATACAACGACGAAAGTCTACCCCTTCAAAGAAACCTAGAAACTTGCGAGATCCAGCAGATGAAGATAAAACAGATGAAAAAGAACCTGGCAAAAGCTACTCCAAGTCAAGTTTAAATGAACCAGAGGACAAGAAATTAGATGACAAGGATAAGAGTGTATTAAATGTACCTGACACAGCTAATGAAAATAAATCAATGCCAAATGCTAACGAAAAGAGCGATGAGGGTCTACCGCTTAAAGATTCAGCAAATTCTACGTCCCAGACTGCTAAAGAAGGCACCTTTATAAAATCTCCTCCAGCAACTCCACACAGCAGTAAAGAAAGCGCCAGTTTGGAGATGCCAGGAGCAACTGCTGCAGTTGAGTTGACTGATGATGAAGAACAAGCTAAAGCTATTGTGGAAAGTATACAAGCTGAAGTACAAGTACATCATGCTGTAGATGCTATGGATTCAAAGGAAGAAAACGAAAATAAACTTCAAGATGCAGAACCAAATCGAGAAAAAGAGAAAACACATAGTGATTCTAAGGAAAAAATAACCAAGGAACAAGCTGTCATTCTAGAAGCTACTGGCTCTCATTTTGAAGCAACCTCAGATCTGCAGCATAAAAGTGAAGCTGAAAGTGAAAAACAAAAAAACTTGCAAGAAACCGAAGATGCTAAACTAGACGATGAAGATTATATGGACATGAAAGACAGCTTAGAGACAGTAGTAGAAGTAAAGCGTAAAGCTGACGAGACAACGAAAACGGCTACAGAAAGTGATAAACTAAACCAGAAGCAAGACGAAACTAAATCAGAAGCTTCCAAAAATGCAGAAATACTTCCAAAAACTTCCGAAGTAGAAACAGAAACAAAAACTTTAGCTGATGAAATAGGCGAGCATAAAATAAACGAAACAGCTTCCAAAGCAACCACTACTCCACCGCCAGGAGCACAAGCTACCTCAACAAATACTAAGGAAGAAGAAAAAGATAAAAGAAAGCAACCTGGAGATTGCACTCAGAGTGTGGAACCAACTTCAGACACTAAAATGTCCAAAGATGAAGCATCAAGTGCCGAAAGGGAGCAAGAGTCTAGGCGTTCTTTTACACTATTACCTTCCGATTCGGCCGAAGATGAAATTGAATTGGAATCTGAAGAGCCAGAGCGCAAATCAAGCTTTCAAGTGCTTAAAAGTGATGATTCCATCTTAGAAGTAGAGGAGTCCGCCTCTACACGCGAAGATAACGAACTAAGTGATACGGCAGTTTTCAAAATCTTAACAGAACCTTTAAGAAAGCAATTTTTTGAAATGGACCCCACCACATCAAATGATCTAACAGGAAGGGCAGCTATAGCTGAGTCCGAGCTAGTAGATATTGAGAAAGCACGACGTTTTAGAATTGAGGAGGCCGTTGCAAGTCCTTATGACTACAGCAGCGGTCGTAAGAGACGTTTAAAGAAACGTATTAAAAGTGGCACAAAGACACGCAGCAGCTGCAACAATTGGAAGCGTACTGATGGAGATGATGGTGATATGCAGCAGAATACACGAGATCAAGATTCTGGATTTGAGCCAAGTCCTCGCACTATGAAAAGTAAAATACCAACTCCGCGTAATATTTACACTGCCCATATACCCCGCCGTTCTTTATACACAACCCTTGATGGCCGTTCATGTAGCAGCCGTTTGGAAAATCGCAAGTTGGGTGATAAGGGCGCCTGTGATATGTCGGCGGTTACGAGATCGATACAGCGTAATATAAGAAGGTTAGTCAGACTTTTATTTTATATATGTATTCTAAGAATATTTAAATCATAACATACAAAAGTAGTTCAAAATATTTACGGTCTAATTCATAAATGATTATTAACAGTTCAATAACACATTAATAGTCAAAAATCGCTAAATGTGTATTCATAAATGATTAATAGCCTATTAGACGTTTAATAAACGTTTCATAACTCAAAGATTTTTAATGTAGCCTCCATGCTACTTTAAGCGTTTCATAAACAATTATAAATAATATTTTCTTGATTTTTTTATCCCTTATGTGATATTTTCTGTGGTTTCTCATTTTTATGTTTATTGTTTATTCTTATGCATGTCTCCTGAATAATGTTCTTGGGCAAATGAATTAATTTATGTAAGTTGGTACATGTATGTATGTATGCATAATTGTACAAAAAGAAAAACACATACATATAAACATCGTTGAAAATTAAAGAAATCGCATTCATTGGCAAAAAGAAAAATAGAATTATAAACATAAGGGCATATGTAAGTACAAGCATACGTATGTTTGTATGGTACTGCATGCTTACATATGTATGTATGTATGTATGTACAATAACATTTAAAATTAAAACAAAATAGTGATGCATAATCGACCGCTATAAAATGGGTATTTGCCTACCTCTGTACACACCAGAGAACGACAAAATCTGATTGAAAAAATATTCATACGTAATCAATATCCCAAAAGCATGCCTTTGTGTTCATACAATCAAACTGGTTCCAACATACATAATCGTTACTGCTTTTTAATCATTCCAATCATACGGTTGTTGTTGGCTCTACGACTTTAAACATGTGTCGCATCATACCAATCAATTCGGGTGTTTGCTCCTTTTTCCCATTCATGATTATTTTGATGAAAAATAAAATAAGTAGGCAAAAGCGTTCGTTCTGATTATCAACAAATATTTGTATGATGAATAAAATCAAAAAAGCAAAAATGAGCGCGTATGAGCGCGTATGCATCAAGTGATGATGATTTTTTTTAGAAACAAGGGAATATTATGTACTTATGTATTTAGCAATTTATATACCGATGGTATCAAGTAAAAAAGCCATATTTCGTATTTTTTACGAAATTAAGTTTTTCAGTGATTCCAACACATTTCACACAAATACACCTCGTCACAAAAATTTAATGCAATAGTGTAAAAAATAACGCTTTTACAAGCAATTGGACAAAAAAAGTTACATTGTGAATATTACAGTTTGTACAGTTACAGGGTGTTTTTTTTAGAGGTATAGAACTTCAAATTGAAATAAAACAGAAGAAAATCGTTTTAATATCCATCAATTTGGCTTTATTGGAAGGATAATTTTATGCCATTAATGTTTAAAAATGTGGCCGCCGCGGCTGGCTCGAATAAAGCCAATTCTACAGGTCCAATTTTCAACCACTTTTTCGAGCATATGGGGCCGTATGTTGGCAATAACGCCACGAATGTTGGCTTCCAAGTCCCCTAACGTTTCTGGTTTGTTGGCGTAGACGAGCGACTTCACATATCCCCAAAGAAAATAATTCAATGGTGTCAAATCACACGATCTTGGTGGCCAATTGACAGGTCCATTCCGCGAAATTATGCGCTCATCGAATGTTTCCTTCAATAAATCGATTGTGACGTGCGCTGTGTGGCATGTAGCGCCGTCTTGTTGGAACCACAACTCATCCACATTCATGCCATCCAATTCGGGAACAAAATAGTCGGTTATCATAGCTCTATACCGGTCTCCATTAACGGTAACTGACTCTCCAGCATTATTTCGGAAGAAGTATGGTCCAATGACTCCACCAGCCCATAGAGCACACCAAACAGTCAGTTTTTGTGGATGTAATGGCGTCTCAAGGGTTTCATGTGGATTCTCTTCACTCCAAATGCGGCAATTTTGCTTGTTGACGTAGCCATTCAACCAAAAATGAGCCTCATCACTGAACAAAATTTTGCGATGAAAATCAGCATCAAGATCAATCTCATTTTCGGCCCATACACCAAAATCACGACGCATTGCATGGTCCCGCGGCTTTAATTCTTGCACAAGCTGGATCTTGTAAGGTCGCAAGCCAAGATCTTTGCGCAAAATCTTCCATAAAGTTGATGGACAAAGCTCCAATTGCTGTGCACGGTGGCGAGTCGATTCATTCGGGTCCTCTTCAACACTTTGCTCTACAGCGGCAATTGTTTCTTCGGTGCGCACTGTTCGACGTCTCTGCGGATGCGTATTATCACATAGAGTAAACGTAGTGCGAAAACGATCCATGGTTAACCGAATTAATTGCTCTGATGGACGATTATGTCGACCATAAAATGGACGGAGCTTGCGGTAAACTTCGCGAACTGAACCATTATTTTCGAAATAAATTTGCACGATTTGCAAGCGTTGTTCTTTTGTCAACCTGTTCATGATGAAATGGCAAACCAAACTAAATATTAATCATTTGACAGCTGACAAAATGGCCGCCAGTTAAAAAAGTGATGCCAACTTAAAGTTCTATACCTCAATAAAAAACACCCATTATTATACCTTCTCCTGTAAAGTTGCAATTACTTGTTATGGCCCTTCTAATTATATATTTATATATATATATATATATATATATATACAGGCAAATCCCGGTATAACGAACGATATAATGTCAGACCCATTCGTTATACCGAAAAATTCGTTATATTGCAAAGTTTTTTCAAGTGTTATTTTAATTATTATTATTGTAGACAAGACACAATACAATAAAAATAATAAGGGTAATTTGTTTTCAAATAATCTACCAAATGCAAAGTAACGGTATCACATTTTTTTGCATTTTCATTTTGAAAGAAAAAATATAAAAAAAATTAATAAACAAAAAAGTTATTAAACTTTTACACCCCTTGGTTTCTTTTGGCCCACCCTGTATTAAAACAATAATATTTTTCATAACTCCTCTGTTTTGATTTTATTCAACATGAAAACCTGATTATATAAAAATTTGAATAAAACATGTATGAAATTACTTGCAACTAACCAAACGATACGTTCGTAAGTATGATTCTGATTTTATTCAACATTAAGTTTTGTTGCATGATTAAATGTGAACAAAAGTTTAATGTATGATGAATGATGTGAATAAAACATGTTCGATCGCTGGACTCACATTTACTTAAATGAAGCGTTCACCATTACGATGATGATTATACTCAATGTTGATTTATTTTGCATGATTAAAAGTCAATAACAAATTTATAGTATGATTAAATCATAAAATACGTGATTTTTGTCGTTCTCTGGTACACACGCGAATATAAAGGTGTTTAAATACAATTTTTTGTAACATATAATTTTTTTTTGGTTTATTTATTAATAAAAAGTGAAACGCCTATTTTTTAAGTTATTTTTTAATAACATTATGCGTAATGATTTACTTTTTTTTCGACTCAAACAGACTACCTAGATAATCGATTCTTCGTTGTATGCATCACTAAACATAAAATGAGAGCGAAAGTTGCATGATGTTGCCAACATAAAATTACAAAAGATGCAAAATCGTTTAATAGTTAATTCACTGATATTAATCAGTTATGAATACAAATTTTTATTAGAGCTTAATAAAGCAAAATCTGTTTCATAAGTAATGTACAGATTAAAGCTGAAATAAGGAATTTTTGTGAATTAGACCGTTAAAATATTTGCATGTGCCTGTAAGGCTATAATATACTCGTAGCATTTCGTTTACTATTAAAAAAAAATTTTCCCATAAAAAACTTCAACCCTTTAGGTTTCAATCGGCTTTTAATATAAAATTTTGCTTATTAACTGCCTGGCTCACGATGTCGACAAGAAATTTTCATTCGCTTATTCATATTGAAAACAAAAACAAAATAAGAAAATTTGTTTTTGTTTTCAATATACATAAATAAGCGAAAGAAAATTTTTGTCGACATCCTGAGCCAGGTAGTAAGTTTTTATAAGGCCTGAATAATTTTTACAAATGATGCTGTTAATAATTTGCAATTATTTTTAATTTTTATTAATTCACTTTTTTTTAAATTGGTAGTAATCTTTTAAAAAATTAAAGGCAGAATCATTCATTTTTTAATTATTTATGACATTTTAGTCTCTCACAACTTAAAACTAAAAAATTCTTCAACGCTGTAAACAAAATTATACCACCTTTCATCAGGCAACAACACTCAGGTTCAGATTGTGCGGATAATTCTTCTTGGTGGTCTGCTGATTTTCTGACGTTTTCAATATTATATTCCATTAAGTAAAACTTTAATGACAGCCTGTAAGGCATAATCAGTGCTTCAGTCTCGTCTGTAAGGTTATTTAACTGATGTTTAAGTGGCCATAGTAAGATTTAATTTATATGCATTAAAATGTGGTGGCCAATATTTTACGGACGTTGAGAAAACTCCTTAACCAACTTGTATAGAAAATTATAGAAGAACTGCATATCATTACTTTAATAAAAAAGGGTTCTAATTCATTATTTTTTTTAAATCCAGGTTTTTGTATATTTCGATAAAAGAACATCTAAGGTATTGAAAACAAATAGTGCGGTATTATTTTAATAATTTTTGCAAGGTAAAAAATTAAAATAGATTTACTCTCTACGTTAAATAGCTTGAAAGATAAATGATGTACGAAGGAGTATCAAAATTCAGGGGGTCTACTGTGTAATTCTAAACAAAAGAAAAAGCTTTCGAATTTGTATGTTTATAACATGTAAATTCGAAAGCATTTTCTTTCGAATCAAATTACAGAGTAGGCCTCCAGTTTTTAGCCGTTTTAATCAAAAAAGTATCAATTATTTTTTCTCATATTTTTTATAAAATATACGCGCATGAAATTTTCGGATTAGCTCTCGAGATATTGTTTTGTTTGTCCTTTTCTTTGCCCGTAACATTAAGAGAATCCTCGAAAATATACACATAAACTGGAGTTTCATAAGAAAAGTCCCATAAAAGGGTGAACTTTTTACTCACTAATATTAGTTCGAGTTGTCAAAAAGTGCTAAAACATGTTCGAGATTTTTTAATGAGAGGAGAAAATACATTTACTGCCAGTTCATAGAAGCCATGTGAAAATTTTCGTTTGCCTATTTATATTGAAAACAAAAAAAAGCACTTAAACTTTGATTTTGTTTTCATTATAAATAGACAGCCGAGAATTTTTACATGGCAGTTTAGCACTAATTCTGTTCGACAATTGTATCGTCTTGTCTATGAACGAAGGTTCGTGTATATACTTTATGATTTTATTTCAAACATTATGTCCAAAACAAATTTTTTCATATATTTTTCAAACTATTGTGTCAAGCTGTATCTAACTAGGTGGCAGCGCTACTTCAGCTAATAATTTTTTACTCTATGTGCTTTGTAGCTGAAGAATGTTATGGGGCATTTACATTACCTCGAAATCTAGTACTTATGAGATTTATTTTTTACCACCCTGTAAAACATATTTATAAAAAAGATGAGTGAATAAGCTACGGTCTGCTTCAAAAGGGGTGTGACTTAGCTACATTGCAGTTATTTGGTTGTAGTTTTGGAAATTTTTTAGTTACTGGGGTTTGTTTTGGATAAACAACCTTGTTAAATGTCAAAAAAAGGAGGTCTAAACGGTATAGATTTTTTTTAAAGATTTTAATTAAAATCTTCTAAATTCTGTGCTGATGTAAATGGCATATTAAAAATTTCAATTTTGTTTTGTTTTTAGTACAATTATTTTTGTGCTTTTGACATTCTTCGGTTCTTTGCACAACTATGGTTGCCGTATTTTTGTATAACAAATCCTTACGCAATCACCTGTATAATTACACCATGTATTGTGTGATACTTTAATTTTATTTTTATGTTTTAAAAACATGGTAATAATGTTTGTATTTTTCATTATCAAATACAGCAACCATTGTTGAAGAAAATATTTTATAAGAAATCTACTACTTACGACATTTCGAGCCAAATCTTGCTTCTTTTTGGTAGACTTAACATGCAAAGTGAAATCTGTTTTTTCAATAGATTTGTAGGAAATCTTATCAAAATATAATATTTTTATTTATTTTTTACTACCCTGTACATCATGTTTATATAAAAGATGAGTGAACTAGCTACAGTCTGCTTAAGAAGGTGTCTAAATCGTTTACATTGCAGTTGTTTGGTTGCAGTTTTGTAAATTTTTTAGTTAATGGGTTTTGTTTAGGATCAAAAAAATCTTGATAAAATTAAAAAAAAATTGCTTTAAACGGTATAGATTTTTATAAAGATTTTATAAAAAAACTGCTAGATTTTGTGCAGGTAAATGTCCTATTAGAGACTTAAAATATAAGCACTCAAAAACACTTTCAAACAAAAACATTCTTAATATTCCTACTAAATTAGGGCATTAGTTTATTTTCTATGCTCAATATTTAATAAGATAAATTGAGTATAACGAAGGTACAGAAATCTATTGTTTACTCATTTTACGACTCCTCCTTTCCACCCCCTCCTCTAGTAAAAAAGGAAATAGTGAGCAAAAATACCAGACATCCATGCAAAAGTATTTCAGTTTTAAGCCCAAGGATTATTTAATCATAATAACGACACATGTATTTTATAATACATTTTTTTTTTTTTGGAAAATGCTGAAAACAATTTTTAAAAATTAACACTGCATTTTCATTTGTTAGACCACGTCCTGTGTTATCTTTTGTAGTTTGCTTATTTCTACCATCATAGGCTTTTATTTTTTTATATAAAAACAAGAGTAACAAAAAGGAAAAAATAAATCCTATAAAAATTTATACAACGCTTATATAAATCTCCGCTAAATGTGTTTTTATATTTATTTTCACTTTTTTTTTTCTCATATTATCCTTAAGATTTATTTACTGTTGATGAATTTTAAATGGCCAGCAGCCAAATCTTAAAGAAAATAGCGAAAAAAAAATGTAGATAACGAATGAAATCACTTTGCTAAATGCTTATTGTCATATTAAGGCACACACATGCACAGACACAGACTCGCACACACACACACACACACACACACACACACACACACACACACACACACACACACACACACACACACACACACACACACACTCACTCTCATTCATGCACACAAAAATGTATAGTCAGACCGCAGAAGTCACACACACACACACACACACACACACACACTCACTCACTCTCATTCATACACACAAAAATGTATAGTCAGACCGCAGAAGTCTCTGTAACGGAAGTCTGAAGAAGCGGTTCACACAAGACAATTTTAGTTGATGAACTTTTTAGTTCAAAAAAGAAAGAAGAATATTTTGTTTTTATATGTATATTTATTTCTAAAATGTTACAAATACAATTACAATTTATATAGAAACTCATTAATATTAATTGAAGCGTCCTAAATATAAATTTGGAATTTATTAGATCGAAAGCCAAGTTAGGTTTTTATACCTTAGGAAAACGCATATTGAAATAAAATAAGCAATAAGTACTTTTGCTCTAACTTTCTCAAAATTCACATAGATAAATAAATAATGAAAGCTTTTAGGGCTAAAAAATAAGTTACGGACGATTTAGTATTAGTATTAATGTGTTAATGGAAAGCGCAAAGGCCACTCAAAATTACACTCCCAGACCTGCTTCAGGTGAAATAGGAGTTGTTGCTGGGAAAACACGTGCATTATCTTCGTGCATCTCTTCCTCAAATTATATCGAGTCAAAGCCTCCATAAAAGCTTAAGCGAGATATTTTTTAACTCTGTTTTATAGCGAACACAGAAAAAACTAAATTTTATTTTCAGTAACCAAATTCGTAGAATCAGTAAATATTTTATTTGAATGCGGTCCTACAAATAATTTTTTAAATTCTGATAAAAATTTTGTAAAAATTTAAATTAATCAGAGTTGTTTATTTTGATTGATCGTGTTGTTTACATGTAAATGCCGAAAAGTAGCCGACAAACGTCCTGGCCTGTTTCTTTTCTACACAGTTTTTTGGTACAAATTAATTTAGTGGAACAGTACAGAATATTTACTGAAACTAAGTTTGATTTCAAACAAATATTTGTTTAAAAATTTTTTGGGAATAATTTTTTCTGTGAAAATCGATTATTTATGATTATACATTATAGATTTTCGTAAAAAAATTAAGTTGGAAAATTATGCCGCTTAAGTTTTTTTTAGCGATTATGTAACGATTTGTATCTAAATACGACAAGCCGCTTGAAAATAATTAATAAATGATTTATGTTATAATATATTTATATGCACATGAACTATGAGTTTCTTTTGCTCCACTGTAAAGTGTAGAAAGATAACGGTCTGCATCAAAATTAATTCACTTAAAATTCAACGGCAGGACCATCATTTTTAAACTTGTGACGGTAACTTTTGTATACAGATTGACATCAAATGAGAAAGAGAGAGAACGAAAGGAGGAGAGAAACTTTATGCTAAAGTGCAGAATTTAACAAAATTAAAAAGAAACCACAAAGTATCACAAAGAGGATGCTGCTTATGAACTTAAATTAGTCAACCTCACTTCATACATACTTTGCTCAGCAGCAGTGGAATAGACAGATAATTTATTAGAATTCACTGCTGCACATATCATATGAGACTTGTGTGTCCTTTAGCATGGATTTGAAAGCTTTTGATGTTAGTAGTAAAAGTGGTTTTAGTTGGACTTTCTATATGTTTATGTGATGACGTTCATTTTAAAGACATTCTAATGTGATTAACAGCAATGGAAATGACATTTATGAGATTTTGTTTGGCTTTCCTTTTCACTTTATGTGTATCATGAAAGTGCTGAGGAAAATTTTTTAAAAACTATTTTTTGTTAGTATTTGTGTCGTGTACTTAATTAAATATTTATTACCATCTAAAATAGCGAGACATTTTGGGAAGACAATATATTTAGACGAATAGTACTTACCAAATTTTTGATAAGTTTTGGAAATTAGTGATTTTTATAAATTTCGGTGTCATGTTAAAAAAATTGTTGTTATGTATACATTTTTGAACCTTTACCTCAATTTTCAAAATAGAGTCTTCATTACGTATATTTCGACGTTTTGAGGATCTGGGAGTCGATTCCCACTATTTTCACGATGATATCCGTATGGATGATGTATCTATGTGGACATGTGTGAATTAGTGCACTGCATAAAGCCATTTGAAAGAACTTTGCAGACATGAGGGATTTTTCAAATGCTTTACTGTAGTGAAGTCTTGAAAAACAAACATTGACAGATACTGTTTTCAAAACACTTGCTTTAGTTTTTGTTTTTTCTGTGCCGAACTAAAGAAGCAAATAGTTCGTGACTAAAGAAATTTTTGTGTTTGCTTTGTCCTACGAATAGTACCATAAACAAACTGCACACACATTCAAGCGTACACATATCAGTTACGTGCATACCATCTACATCTTGCACACACACATAAACGTACAACACGTACGTACACTATTCCTTCTTGTGGTACTTGGAGTGTTTAAATATTTTTTTTTTAATTCTCCAAAGTTTGTTTCAAACATCACTTGTAAACACTCGTATAAACAAGCGTCACTACATCACTCAGCAATGCCAACTATTTAAAATCCAAACACGCTACTACCCTTCTTAAAACGCGCTAGAACGCGCTAAGTTACAGCATTGTCAAATATTTATAGCAAAAGCGCGCTATTTTCTACGCGCTAAATTAAATTTCAATAAAAGTCGATGTATGTTATATTAGTACTCGTATCACAATTAATTTTTCAGATTTTGCAATATTACTTTCTCGGCATTATGTTTTAATAAACTAAAATCATTTAATACAGAATCAGAATCGCCTTCCAAATAATCGAAATCCTTCGTTTTTACTTTTAATTTATTTGTAAAACTTTGTAACAACATATAAATTGTGGAATAGTTTTGCGATTCAAATGATTTTTGTTCTTCAGCTATAGTAGATGCTTTGTAATTTGTGTTAATTTCTGGGGTCATTGTATGTAGTACATATTTTTAGTTGTAAAATTCCAAATTATTTGCTATTACAGTATGAAAATGCGTTTTTAATTCTAACCAGGGTCAAGCGAATTTTGTTTGCGACAGCTGAATCATTAACTAATTTAAAATATTTTATCAAAGTTTTTGATATTAGAAAATTGTTAAATTTATACAAAAAAAGTTAAAAAAATATTGAACTAAAATGGTATTACTGACTTTATTCAAAATGCGCTAATTTAGCGCTTTTTTATTAAACGCGCTAAGACGGAAAAAAGCGCGCTTGGCACAGTTAAAACGCGCTAAATCTAGCGCGAAACGCGCTAAATTGGCTTTGCTGACATCACTCGTGTGTATGTATTCATGTGTATAAAAAGCCGATTGAAGTTTGGCACTCTGGTGCAACATTGGCCAGCTATGCACTACATCCATTGTGCTTCGCTTATTATACAGTCGACAGGAATTAATTCTGGTGTAGTATAATACATACCAGGGCAATACATTTAAAAAGCAAGACGCATTTAAATTTAAAATATGTTTGTGCAGGGTTATAGTTTGAATGTGTATGTGTACGTGTGTGTGTGTGGGTGGGTGTGATTGTGTGTGCGTGCATTTATATTAACATCTCATAACTTAAGAACGGGTCAATGACTATTCTAACATTGCTATGTCCTAGGCGGTAGTCAATACTGCATTACTTTCGGCTAACTTAAAGTTGATTATTTCAAGTCACCTGGTAGTCAGTAAATAAAAAAAATTTCTGTGGTTCGAAAACGTATATCATCACACGTTGTGTACTCAACACGCGACCACTCAGCTAAGGTACCATCTAAAATAACAACCGAAAAATCTTAATATAAAACTAAGATGAGTTTCAAAGTAGCTGAGAATAAATTTGTTGGCTCTTTCAAATTCGATTACGTACTCAACTTAAAGGCCCAATTATAATATGAATAAGCTAGCTTAAGCAACTGTGCGGTTACATATAAAACGTATGTGGCAAACTATAATGTACTTAACAAACTTTTCGTCAAGTTTCGTCAAATGTCATTTGCTTAAGTAAAGTGCCAAACTGAACGCACATTCCGTAAGGAAACAACTGTTTGTGCATTTTTTTAAACTCAAACAAGCAGCAGCAGGAAATATTCATTGATTTTAAATACTTTTTTATTGTTTCTTATTTTAAACTCGGAAAATAAAGCAAAACTTTTATTTTCAATGTTTGTTTTACAATACACATATACACACATACACATGTATTTACTTATGTATATTCACTGTTGTACTTTTTAGTAGGCAAAACAAATAAAACAAGTAATAAGGTGATGGATATATTTATATGTGAATTTTTAATAGGTTAGGACATTCTTTCAAGTTAGTTTGATTGAATTGCATTCATTTAGGAGTTATGAGAAGAAACAAAATTATTGGCAATACCTAGATGTGCAGCTGTGGCTAAAGAATACTTAATTGCATTTAAGTACATTATGGCCACCTAAAAGTCACATCTGAATTGTTTAAGCATTTGACAGACTTATCATTCAATTCTGACATTAGCTTAAGCCAGCTTATTCATATTATAGTTGGGCCTTAAGAATTAATTTTGGGTTTATTCAGTCTTAGAAAAGTTAACTATAAGTTAACTACTTTTGTAGTCAACCACACATTCCCCGACAGGGATGGCAGAGAAAATCACAAAGCAAATATAAGTACAGTTTGTTTCTATAAATAGCAAATAATTAACAATCACGTGACTCTTTAAGTCATTGCATTCAAACAAAAATTTATATGGGATGCGTTTTGTGTTCTTTGTAGTTACAATACCTGACACAAGTTATAAATAAAAGAGCGATAGCTAAATAAAGTTATATATGCAAAGAAATATTGATAGTAAGTGCCAAATAAATAAATAATCATTTTTTAAAATAAAATATATAGTTAATTAATAAAAAATTTAAAAAAAATTCATGTTTTTTTTACAGCTTTGGATAAGTTAAAAAAAATTAAAATTTCTTAAAGCTTTATTAATTTTTGAATTTACATATTAAATTTTTCAAGGCAACCTCTACTTCTACTATAGTGAAATTGCTAAAGTTTGGTTTGAACTATATGCTTAAAAAAATTGGAGATGATGAAACATTAAATGAATGAAATGAAACACCCGTTCGTTTATGAGATATTTAAGTCTTTAACTTTTTTTAACCCCCGACTAAAAAAGGGGTGTTATAAGTTTGTAGTGTGTGTCTGTGTGTCTGTGTATCTGTGTGTCTGTCCGTGTTCATGTACAGGCTAAACGACTGGACCGATTTTCATTTAGTTTTTTCTGTTTGAAAGATGACTTGATCGAGAGGGTTCTTAGCTATGCTTGAAGAAAATCGGTCTAGCCGTTTAGAAGATATAACATATTTTGTGAAAAAAGTCGGGGGGTTTTAAAATTTTTAATTTTTGTTATTCAAATGGTAGTAATCCTAAAAATGTCTACTGTTATAAAAATCAAAAAATAAAGCTGTACATGCTCACGAACAGTCTCACATTCCAAATTTCAGCCATATCGGTGCAAAACTTTGGCTGAAATTAATTTTGGCCTAAAAAGTGGGTTGTGAAACGTTGTAAGATAAGCGAATTGATTCGGCTCAGTTTCGGTTTGAATTTCAATAAAAATCTTATCAACTCCTAACCTGAAAAAGAAACTTCAATTGGTGTCAAATTGACTAAAATCGAGCGATTTATACGAGAGACATCGTTGAAAAAAAAAATCAAAAAAATCGGTTTGTTCAAAAATATTTATTGTGCATTAGTGTATTAAAAAAATTTGTTTTCTTTATAGCTTTGCTATTTATTTGGTGATATAGGAGCTGGGACTTGATTTTTTTAACAAAAATAATCGATACTATTACAGTTATAAATATATTTTTGTTTTGATTTCATTGTACTTAAAAACATGGTACGAAAATAAACGAAACAAATTGTTTGATTTTGTTTTGTTTCGTTGTTAGAAGTGAGTGAATAAAAAGCAACCCAAAAACAATGCAAATGATTGCTCAATTTATTTTTGTTTTGATTTTGCACATGAGCACAAACCAGAGACACAGCCGATCGGCTGTAAGCCAGCTAACAGCCCCCAGCAGCCACAAACAATACATTAATTTAATCGTATGCCGCCAGAAAAGAAATTAATGGGAAATAAATGGAAACGTTTTGAAATATTTGCAGAGATTTTGATATCATAATATAATATATGAAATTTGTTTTATATAAATAAGCAGCAAAGCTATAATCAGTCTTAAACTCAGTCTTGCATTAAAATGTTGCTTTATAGCACAATTTCAAACAAACAATAACAAAATATTTTATTTAAATTTTCTAAATTTTTTTTTCTCTAGATATAAAAAAGTCTGAGTTAAAACCCCTTTTAATAGTAAGAATTCATGCTACTTCTTTACCAGAAATCCGCATCTTATACACTTTCTTGGAAATTAGGTATTCACAGAATATGAGCATTTGAATTTTGAAACACTCAATGCCTTTTTATTCAATTCTCTTACATTTTTACTTTAATAACTTGTCACTTGTCACTTTATTTTCTATTTTAAGGGATTTCTTTTCCTTTTAAGGTTCTATACCACTATCTCTCTAGCATGATTTATTTCCTTTTTATTTTCTTAATACTTTTCTATGTATTTTGACAGCATAATATAATATGCATAAATATGACATATTACGCGTGTTTTTACTTATGTTTCTGTATATTTCGTCGTTTCCCTTTAACATTAATAACACTTTCATCCATGAAAATCCTTTTTCTAAAAAACGGAACATTCCCTGTTTTTCATTGGCCCCTTATACAAAATAATTTGCTTAACATTTTGTTTAAGGCACGTACGACTTTGGTGTTGGAAAAAAAGGTTCTTGTTTCACGTAATACTCGTACTCATCATCAGGGCTCGGATTTTGATGAACAGGAAAGTTTGCATGTGTTAAAAAAATACCATAATTACAAAGCAACATAAAAAACATTAACATATAATATATAAATATAATATATTATATATATATATATATATATATATATATATATATATATATATATATATATATATACGAGGGTGGATCATTAACTTAGTGTGTTTTTGAATTTCCCGCCTCTTGATTGAAATGGCAACACTGCTCCTGTCAAGAGGCAACTGTCAGTTGACTCCTTTCTAAATTTGTACAAGCTGTGTCATTTACTTTTTGTTTGGCAGCCGTTGATTATAGTCTTCCTCGACTTTTGAGAAGAACATGGGGAAAAAGTAAATTTCATGTGCCCATTAAATATTATTTTTTGCGAAAAAAAAACCATCAATCAAGCCAAGTAAAAGCTCGATAAATACTATGGATACTCCGCACCATCGATTTCAATGGCAAAAACGTGGTTTACTAATTTTCGATATGATGACTATATTGACTCTAAGTTAACTCAGATGAAACTTAAGTTAACTCAAATATATTGGTTGATTGGGGGAAACTCAACGCTTACCCTAGACTGCAAACTTTTATTATACAAGTCGCTTTTGAAGCCAATATGGTGCTACGGAATTCAGTTATGGGGCACTGCTTCAGCTTCCAATGTCGAGAGAATTCAACGAAGGCAAAACAAAATTTTACTGTTAATAACATCGGCTCCATGGTACATCTAAAATTCTATTATACATCGTGATTTAAATATGCCATTAGTCACTGAGGAAATTGCAAAATACGCAGGCAAATACTTAACAAAACTCGAACCACATCCTAATCCGCTTGCTCGTAATATTCTGAACTTTGCTGGACACATCCGCCTAAAAAAGAGGGACACACGGGCTCTTATACCTTACACTCCAGATGGGACTACTTGAAAATACTTTTTTCCCCCTTTTTTGATTATCACTACTAATGTATTATTTATAACTATTACTAAGCTTATGTTCGACACTGGTCGGGCCTAATAATTTTTTTTTTATAGATTTAAGATTTGAATACTTATTGTTAGTTCATATATGAAGATACAATAAATAAATACATGTGACGCGCAAAATAGAAAGGGACCTAGGGTAAAATCCGGTTTTGTTCAGGAGAGCCGTTTTAAAGATTTAAATATGTGTATCTTTGGTGTACCATCATATCATAAAACGCGCATATCTCTGGGAGGGAACACTTTTGGGGCATGGGATCGGTCCATTCAAAAAAAAAAAATTAAAATTGATTTTTTTTACACTTAGGTCCCTTTCTCTATGCGCTGTCACACATGTAAAAAAAATAATAATTTTCGATGTGGTCGCACAAGTACAAATGACTCTGAACATTCTGAACGGGCAATTGAGGTTAGTACATCCGAAAATGTCGAAAAAATCCACGACATAGTGTTGGCCAATCGAAGAGTAAAAGTAATTAAGATTGTTGATGCCATAGAGATTTCATATGACCCTGTGGTTTCGATTTTAAATGATCAGCTGGGTTTAAGAAAGTTGTCTGCAAGATGGGTGCCGCGTTTGCTCTCAATTGACCATAAACGTAAACATGTGACAACTTCAAAGGATTTTTTGGAATTGTTTAATCGCAATCCGAATCCAGATCCATTACTGTCCTCCGGAGACCAAGCAGCAGTCTAAACCTGCTTCGAAGAAGGCCAAGGTGAGTTTTTCGGCCAATAAGGTGATGGCAACAGTTTTTTGGGATGCACGCGGGTTAATCTACATCGACAACCTTCAAAAGGGAAAACAATAAACGGCGAATATTAGCCAACTTATTAGACCAATTTAATGAGGATTTAAAAAGAAAACGACCCCATATGGCCAAGAAAAAAATTCTTTTTTTTCAAGATTATGCACGAGTGCATACGTGTGCAGTCTCAATGACAAAACTCTATGAATTGGGCTACGAATTGGTAACCCATCCGCCACATTCTCCGCATTCAGCCTCTAGTGACTACTATTTATTTCCAAACCTAAAGACATGGAAAGAGATTTAGCTCCAACGATGAAACAAATGCCTATTTTAAGCACCTCGAAAAATCTTATTTTTTTTCTAAGGGATACAAAAACTGGAGAAACGTTGGACTAAGTGTATTGAGTTAAAAGGAGATTATGTTGAAAAATAAATTTTTGTTCTACAAAAAAAAAATGTGTTTCATTCAAAAAGTCATGGACTTATTGATTCGCCCTCGTATAATGATAACTTTCCATGGCCAAAACTATTTTAAGGCAAAGTTCTTTATCGATTTTGATTAAACTTTGTGGAAGCATGCGCTACCTATTTCAGCTCAATATAATAATTAAAAATGTGGGTAGTATTGCACTCATTCTAAATAAATAATATATTTTTTTTTAAACTAATTTCACTTAACCGAATTTTATGAAAACTGGAACAAATTTAGCTTGGCTATAAATGCAAGGCTATGATTAGAAAAGTTGAGAACTCTACGACCATTCAAAGAATTTATTCGTTTTAAACTTCGTAAATATATTAAGCTCCGGTGAAAATGCAATATACTGATTAGAAAAGTAGACAGTGTCACGCGCGGCCAAAAGAATCCTTTCTACTATATAATAAATCTAAAAGTAGAGTTTTATGTATCGGTTGTGCATGAGATGAGAAACTTTGCAATAGATGTATATAAAAGATTTATAGATTTTTTCGTTTGGTGGGCGGATCATAGTATTTTTTCCGGAAATTTTTACAAAAAGTTTCTAGGATTATTTAGTTGCTAAAACTACACAAAAAATATAGAATTTTCCTACGGCATTTTCGTTGCAAAAAAAAAAAAAATAAATTATGCATTGTCATTGAAATCCGAGCCCTGCTTATCATTGAAATTTTTGTTTAATTTATTTTTATATTTTTCTTGTTAAAAGTTTTTCATGTTCGTCATCATTGGCAGCGTCATTTACATTTTTATAATAAACATTTGTACATATTTGAAAAGTGGTTGATTCCTTATTTTGTAGTCTTCTTATTGTTGTTCTTCTAATCTTTGTTAACAATGTAAATTTTTAAACTTTCTTTACATTTATATTTTTTGTTGTCCTTCTATACTTATTTTATATTCTGTTTCGATGTAAAAACTTCCTGGATTTTTTTTTATTATTATATTTTCAGTTATAATGGTACGAGTATTTGCATTACATTGCTGTTGCTTTTGTTTGCTTGCACAATGGGTGGTGACGAGTGAAATATATATAAAAAAATATAATTTTGGAATAAAATGACCGCAAACCTTCAAAAATAATTTCATAGCGAATTTCCCTTAGATCTTAACTAAACGTCTGATTTAATACGATCTTCTGCCTTCTTCTGTTATTCTAGCACTAAGGTGCTGAACAAATAAAAGAATTTAATTTTTTTCCGAAGACATAAAACGCTAAAATATCGGCGGATTAATTTTTTAGGCCATTGCCTGATTTTTCTTATGCGACATTTATGAAAAATTTCTATTTCATTCGATATCCAATGAAAAGTATTGCAATTTTAGATCATAGCTTTCGACAGCTAATAAGCAAAGACATACATCTATTCGATAGGTAATAGCCGATCGTATTTGTTTTGCAGAAAAAAACTTGAAAACCGAATTATGTTGTTCAAATCGATTTCAGTGGCTGCACTGGTTGAAAAAAAAACTCAAAATATTTCCTTAATTTAATACAAATTGTCTAGTCGATTCAACAAAAAATCTTAAAGAACTTGGTTCTTAAAATTTCAGTAGCATAGCTATGGAACGCAGTAATCTACCCATTCGATACTTGTTGAAACTTTTTTTTTGATATGAAATTCTACTCGTTATCGAATGCCGCGATTAGCCTTCAGCTTTATAACTAACTTTAAATTAAACATTCTCATATAAACAAGTCTATTCTAATTTTGCCATATTTTAGTCGATAGCTTGCTATGTTGAATGTGTTTAGTGTTTTAAAATAAGATAATCGCACAAACTTTTCAAAATATTAAATAAAAATTTTAATAAAAAACAACTTTGCGGAACACTGTGCAGCTATTGCTGCTTATTGTTATTAGTTGCCGGGTAGCTGCAAGGTGAGATAAGATTAAAAGAGGAATAAAGTTTTTACAAGTTTAACTAAACTTTTTCCCTGTCTTAAGTTTTCTTATTCTTGTTATTTGGTAAATAAGTTTATTATTTTTTTCTTTCTTTCGTTTGAGTACATTGCGTGTTCCTCATCTTTCATTTTATGAATAGAATTGAACTTTTTTTATTTCACCTAAATATTTGTTGTTAATACTATCTTAAACCATTTATTCGTGTAGCTTCTCAGGTATTTCTTTGCTTTTTGTATTGTCGGAAGTCAAGTCATGTTGAATTATTTGCTTGAAAGTATGCACCCAAATCTTATAAAGAATTCAAGAATGATATTGAAGAAAAGTTAATAATGTGGTATGTTCTACTACATCGCAGAAGATGATAATGCGCAAGTTGTAATAAATAAATTATCACAGCGAAATAAATTTATTATATCGAAGCATTGTATTACTTAGACATATTCTTCATAATTCTTTCTTGTTGATTCCTTTAGGTACATTTCACAGGAATTGTTTCCATATTTCTTTGGTTTTTTATTAAATCATATTAGAATTGCAAATTTAATTTAAAAAATTTATTTATACCATCTGTATATATGTATAGAGGATCTTGGTTATAGCGAACTGTGTGGTAGTGTTTAGTTTTCAGATTTTATTATAAGTAATCTTACTGCCTGTTCAACGATATAACAAGATAATTAAATCGATCGAAAGCCAGTCACTTGACATCGAGTCATTTTGGATTCAGTTAAATCGATAATATTCGTGCACTTGAACTTACGTTTGTCAGTTGATGTTTCTTACGTGATAACAAGAAATTTCGTTAAATTTAGTACTTACGTTTTCTTGCGACTTGCCGTTCAAAAAACTGTTCATTGTAGATGAAACCAAATCAATTTTCATTCCCTTAGAACATGAAAGAACTCATGGTTCCGATATCATTGAAAATGCTGTTAAAAGTGTGTTTTTATATTTTTAAATATTTGATATATAAACTAAAAATGAAATTTTAAAGTACTAGTAATTGTACTAGTAGTAGTTTTCCATATTTCATATTTGGAATAAATTAAAAAAAAAACACTTGCCACTCCTTATGAGGGTGGCGTTGGCTGAAGTAGTTAGCACGAAGGTTCTGTACCCAACAGTCATTAAATAACAACACCACAAATTTTTCTGATATGCCTTAGTGTCCCTTTGTGTCAGTTGTTGTAGGAAAGTTCAGTTGATGAAGGCCACTGAACTATACCGTTTTCAGGAGATACTAATCCTAATGTAACGCCCTCCTTCTTCGGTATTGTGTAGCAGAATCATAGGTGAAGCTTTTAAAATTTAATGCGCCTTCTTCGCACCAGAGGCGCTGCAACAATGCATTATTAAAAAACGTGCAGAAAGCAGAAGTGTAAAAGAATGTAGATTTCTTCAATCTCTTCTTTCACCACCTGTCTTCTATCACTATCACTATCCCTTTAAATAGTTAGTTATTATGCTATAAGCTTAGTAATTTCTATGATATATGCGCTAGAACTTCTACTCAACGGTGTTCGTTATAACCAAATTTCTCTGTTATTTTATTTGTTTTGTAATAACATAAAACTGAATTGTTTTACACATTGCCAGCTTTTAACTTAAATTATGGGCTAGTGAGGCCCCGAGGTAAGATTTGAAATGCTTATAAAGAAAAAAATCCTTCCAACCCAAAAAAAAGGTCAGCTATTTGGATAATTGTTGCAAATAAAAATTTTACCAGTAATAATTTGTAAGAATTTTTTGTTTTTCAATTGTTTTCTCCATTTTGACGCTTTTTGCAAGAACTTTTTTGAGTAAATGAACTGTTACACACTCGTAAAAATTTTTAGTAGTTGAACCCACGTAATATCTCACAGTCATTTCATATTATTTAGCAGAAAGATCAACCCAAAATTCATGTAAAAGAATTAATTGATTAATTTTTATGCTTTTTAAATTATATAAGTACATTTGAAGGTGGCATAACTGAAATAGGTTTTTAAAATTGAATACGAGTATCAGCTGCTTATTATGCTGTCGTTTCCAAAATAATTAAGTAGCCGTTTATCAGGTAACAAATCCAGCTAGCGGCTGGAAATCGTATGCTCGTGTAGCCTGTTGTGGTGAATTTTTTGTAAATCATAAAAGCGAATGTATTAAAGCGATATCAGCATATCAGTTTTAAACTGAAAATAAAAGACAACTTGTTTATTACATTAAACCTATTTTTAACTTCCCGCTGTGCAAAATAGAAAGCACTGATTGTAATGGGAAATATTTTTACGATGATGTCCGTGGTGATGAATGAATGCGGTGTGCATGTGTGTGTATGTGTGTGCATGTAAAGCTTTGATAACCCAGTTGACCTAGACTTTCGTTATTGATATCGATTTCGAATATATGTCGAAAATTTATCGCTTAAAACTATCAAGAGTGACACTCAAAAATGAATCGTAAAAATTTCACCTGTCGGTCAGTTTTGTCCTAAAAAAACATTCGATTTCGAGGTTTGGCTAGCAATATCAAAAGTGAGAGAATATCGAACTAGTTTCGATATCGCAAAAAGGCAGCAGAAAAGGGAAAAAAGTAATTTGTATGTTTTATTTATTTATTTTAACTTCTTTTTATTTTTTAATACTTTAGCTTACCCTGCTGGATTTGAACAAGATACTTCAATTCAAACAGACTAGCACACATCCACTACGCTATCAAGGTAAATTTTTGCTGTTCGATTTTTGAACATATCGCACATCCAGTTCAAAAGTGTCATAACTCAAAAAAACTAGTTTTGCAGAAAACACGTTTAAAGTTTTCAATTTACATACAACTCAATGAAGGCACAAACAAATATTCTTCTCTCAGGAGGTGATAGTAAAAGCTATTTATATGTAATTTGTATGCAAGATAAAATACGAAATGCATTATTATTCTGCATTATTAACTCAAAAAACGAATTTTTTGAGTTATGCCACTATTGAACTGAATGTGCGATATGTAGGTTTGTGTTCTTATTTTATTTTTTAACTTCCAGTGCTGTCATGCCTCGAACTTGGTACCTCTATACTCACAGGCTAGCACACATTCACTCGGATACTATTGAGAGAAGTTCAAATTTCTTCGATTTAGCAAAAATTAGTTTTTTTTTTAGATTTGCGAACAAATATCGAAAAATTTTGTTTCGAAGTTTCTTCGCTTTAGTGAGCATTTGTTTTTATCAAATCTCAGATCAAGTGGGAACTTGAGAATTGTTTAACTGATCAGAGTTAAACCTACGATATTCTAAATATACTGATGTCACTTTGTATAATGAACCTATTCAATTTTGTTGTTTTTGAGAATTTTCGAAGGTAATAATCTCAAATAAAAGTTTTATTTTTTAGATAAATTTTGATAGAATCCAAGAAAGTATTCCTTTACTTTTCTGGACTTGAGAAACAGCAAATTTTATATAATTTGTTAAAAGTCGGGAGATATCGCGAATATTTTTTTCATAACATAATATTTTATTTAATGCATTATCCTGAATTATTTACTCCAAATACGCATTTTTGAAGATAAGACTATGTTGCAGTAAAAAAAATATATATTCAAGAGTACATTTGTTCTACACGCTCAGCTCGTTAATACAAACTTTCGTTAGTAAACTATTGAAATATGTATGTATGTATGCATATATGGCTGCGTAATGTATTCTAATTAACCCACACATGCATACATTGATTCTGTGTAAAACTACCATCATTAGCAAACCAATACTAATAACATTACCAGCACCACTACCACCACCACCATCACATCCCAACAACTACAAAATAAAATAATAATCATAATCATAAATTGTGCTGTTTAAGTATTTTCGGAACAGTTGCGTTTTGCTTGCATTAAACCTTTTTCAAAAAAAAAAAAAAAAAAAAAAAAAAAAAAAAAAAAATCATAAATCCAACTAAAAGGAAACAACAACACGCAACAACTTGATGCAACATTTATTGTAGAAAAATGTTTGTTGCAAAGTTTTTGCTGTAGCTGCGCTTAACGTTGCCCACACACATACAAACAAATTATTTTCACGCACATAAATAACTAGAAATAAGCAGAAAATATTTTATATTTTACAACATCAGCAAATGATAAATTAACATCTACTTTCGCTTCCGTCAACGCTGCTGCTGCTTCCCACCAGCAACCGTCGGCTGCCCTTACAATGTAAATAGTTTGAAGTATTTATTTTTTAAGCTCAGTTTTATATGAAAATATTTTTCCCGCTTTTTTTATAACCAGCAAGAGTTCAAAATTTATTATAGTTTTTCTTTATGCGGGTGCATTGGAGCTTCTATTTTGTTTCGTTTAATGGAAAAATCCTTCATGTTCCGTGGGTGTTTGTAAAGAGAAAATAAATAAGTTTGGAATATCCTTTAATGCTTTTGTTTCAATTTGCTTTAAAGTTCAGTGACGTCAGTAGCTCTACACGTATGTATATGAATAAAAATAAATAAAATAATTTCATAAAATTTTCTACTATTATTTAGTCCTCGTCCAGACTTGCGATTTATGTTGCTGCAATTTTGTAAAACTCTGCTTTGAAATTGCATAAGTGTTCACATTAGGAAATTCTAGTTTCTAGTTTCTAGTTAAGTATTAAAAAATTCTTTTTCACAACAAATTTGTCTGAAAAATTAACAATTATTTTTACTTATTCTTACATTTTGTGTTTTTCATACAACTGAACAAATAAAATAAAATAAAACGTCAAATACACCTACAAACTTTAAATTAACAACAGCGAATTTCAAAACAAAAGGGAATTGCCGAGCACATGAAACTATGTACTCCTGCCCAATCTTCTCACCCCTCTCACCTATAAACTCAACAATTGTTGAAACAAAAATTGCAAGTCTGGATGAGCACTTAATAAGATTAGTGCATTTATTTGGAGCAAGCATAGAATTTTGTTGTTCTGAAGAGGATACAAGTGTGACACTATATACGCTCACAATCAGCTTATGACAATAATGGAAAATGGATTTAAGGACCTGCTCGCTACATTCCATACACATATTTTTCTTACACGCTTTGTCGTTGAGGTGTGGGCCCTCCTTTCTAGTTTCTTTCTTTCGATTCCTAAGTGGCCTTCAAATTAATCTATTTTGCTTTTGCTTTGATAAAGCAAAATAAAAATTTTAGTCCTTTTCATATCTTTTTTCATAGCAGGAAATGTATAATGTGTATCACATCTTTTATGCAAAAGAGTGGAGGTCTTCCATAAAGCATTATTTAGCAGTTAGATAGGCACGGTGTCAGAAAACTGCAGTCGAAATAGCAAAAGTCGTAAAATTGTGCTATTTCTTCGACCTTTTTATATTTGAACTGCTAATCACAACTTTACGCTCATACTTCTGCTACTGAAATTGAAAGAGTCGTAGTTGAAGTTAACACAATAAACGAATAGATACATATACACAACGAAGAGCTTCAGCTGTCGTCATGCTCCTATAGTTTTCGATTTGACTGACTGCTACTTTAAATAAATACAAAGTTAACCAAGCAGAAATGTTTGTGTGCTAACTTGTCAAGATTTTTACCGATGTAAAGAAATGAACAAATAAGAATGATTCTCTCCTTTTTTAGAAAGGTAAAAATATTGCCAAGTTAGCAGATTATCTAGAAATTATATGACTCCCTTACGATTACAAATTTATATAATGCATAACATATTTCTGTGTTAGGTATGGTGGCAAACAAGAACTTGGTCAAAATTTTATATCTCACTACTTTTAATGGCCGAAATTTTGGATAGGAACTTGGCCTTTTTTCACATTTATCTTTTTGTGAGGATCTGATTACTTTTTGAAAATTTTTCTATAATAACAATTTTTAAACTTAAAATTTCTAGTGTGTTGTATTAATATTCATGACCACTGTGCCAGTTGATAATAGCATAGTTACATAAAATAATGGGTTAGAGCGTGATGGGTGTTGAATTGTAGACCGTTTAAATGCACTATTGTGTCAGAGTCGTCTGGAAAGAAACATGTAAAATACAGCATAATTTTTACTGGGCGTGACCCCGCCTATTTTCTCAATATATTTACACATTAAAGTCTGCTTAGCCGAAGTACATAAATGAAAAGGATATCCCCAATGTGAATGCAAAGTTTAAATAAGGTAGCTGCTTTAATTTTTGGATATTCCGATTGAGTAAATCAATTGAGACTATTTGTCTACAAAATTTCAGCTCTCTACAGTATATTTTACGTAAAATTTTTATGGGACTCTTATATCTCCCAGTGCTTATGGTTCATTTAAAATTTCGTAGCAAAAAGCTATTGAGAAATACATGAGTAATAGACTAAAACTGCTAAGCTGAAGTACATGAAAGAAAAAGCTAAGATTTATGGGTGTAGTCACAGCGACTTTTCAAAACAGGAAAATTTTACTTTGAATAAGTGGAATATGTATGAAAAGTTTCAATAAAATTTATCTTAATTTTGAGTTTAAAGTGTTTTTCCCTCCCCATGATTTCAACTACTGGTTTTTAGATCTAGATTTATTTGTGCATCAAATTTCAGCTGTCTTGTACGATTTGGAGTTTTAACGGCGTGGCCCCGCATACCGGATAAAACTTTGGCCTTATTCATCTGAGTGTAGATGTGTATAAAATTTCTAGCGCGAATTATACTTTTAGATGTTATAAGCATTACCCCTCCCAATATTTTAAGCTCACAATATTGTTGTGAGCAGCGCTTATAATTCATGCTAATTTTTTCTAAAATATGCTAGACCGAGGTAGATTAAACACAAGGCTAACATTTTATGGGAGTGATCATGCCCTCTTTTTAAGGTAATAGTTTGAAGTCTTGTATGCGTGCAACGTGTATGCAAGGTTTCACTAAAATGGCTTGAGTTAAAAACTGTATATTAAGTTTTTAGTTCCAAACAATATTAGCGTGGCCACGCCCATTCTGGTAAATTTTTTGGTGTTTCAGATTTTTCTAGTTGGTTTCGCACCTAGACCTACTTGTGTATCAAATTTTAGCTCGTAAGCGCAACTTTTAATTTTTAATTTATATGGGCGTGGTCCCGCCTCTTTGACTAAAATGTCCGGGTTTTCAGGTTTTTGTTAGTTGGTTTCTCACCTAGACCAACTTGTATATCCAATTTCAGTTCCTTAGAGCAACTTTTAATTTTTAATTATTATAGGCGTAACCCTGCCCACTTTTCCAAACTCAAGATTTTTTTCGGCCAGTGCTTATTATTCGTGTCAAGTTTCGTTGCAAAGGGAAAATAATACCTACATATAAAGTATATCTAATTATGCTGAACCGTAGTACATGAAAATTGAAGTTTAAGTTGTATGGGCGTGTCAAAGCCCACTTTTTTAACAAAACAATTATAGCCTTGCATTGTTGCAGTACATATGCGAAATATCAATCAAATAGCTTCCATTAAGCGCCTTAGAGTAGTTTTTTTATTTCTGACCTTTATGGTCAGATTATTTTATTTTATTGCTCACCTAGACCTAGCTATGTATCGAATTTCAGCTTAATAGCACAAATTTTAATTTTTATGGGCGTAGCCCCGCCCCCCTGGTTTAAATTTTCCAGTTTTCAGATTTTTCTGGCTCGAATGGCTTCCTGTAAATATACACACTGCGTGCATTGGCTGAAACTTGGCCTGGCGCACTGCCGTGCGCCTAGATATTCTTTCGCTTCACTAATTTGTTAGAAACACCATAATTAATGATCAAAATGTAATAAAATAAATAAAATATGCGGTAGTGTATGTGTACTGTTTTTCGGTTTATTCTCAGTGTATAATTATTTTTGGAGTTTCCTAACTTTTATTGCACTTTAAAAGCATTTTTTTGCAATTTAAAAAAACAAAAAATTAAAATTTTAAAAGCTTTAAAAGAAACAAAGAAATAGCAGATCATTGCATACTTTAGGGAGGAAACTGCAAAACAAACCAAATGCACAGCAAAACATAAACACACACACACTTCAGGAGCTTTCAAATATGTATGTTAAGAGAAGAAAAAGAAAAAGAAAAGAAAACAAAAAATAAAATAAGAGCAAAAAGGCAACTGTTGCCAATGTGGCTGATATTTTATTCTGCTTCTTTTGCTACAAACGCTGCTTAAACTTTAAAGTGTTTGTTATAGTTTGATTTGTTTTGATTTTCCTCCGCTTCTCTATTGCAAACTTCTGTATCTTTAAATGTATCTGTATCTGTATTTTTTCTTCAAATATTTTTTTTTAATGTTACTGGCTCTGAACTAAAAAAACATAGAGTAAAAAAAAATCTGGAAAAAAACAACAGATAGCAGCATAACCACAAAATTCGTCTAAGAAATCTTTTAACTAAATAAAACTACAGTAACAAAAACTTTTTAAAACGCTGTAAAATTTTTAAAATTTTATACTTATACTTACTTTTTCTCTTCCACTCTTCGTGTACGTTTTTCGTTCTTTCTATTTCTTTTGAAATTCTTGCTTGAAAATCCAATGGGAAATAAAAAAAGATCTATTTTTGAATTTTAATTTTTTACGGCAGCTTGGCTAATTGCAAATTATGAATATATTAAATTATTTTTGCAATTTTTAGCTGTTGAGAAGTTTTTTTTCTCCGCTGTTGCTGCTTATAGTTTAAAAATGTAGAAATATAATTTTAATTGAATACAAGTTTTAACTTTAACGTCCCTTTTCACAATGTATGGTTAAGAGTTAACGTGCAGTTTAACTGCAAGTTCTTCATACAAAACTTGCCGTTAAAGTCCCTGTTATCTTTTAACCATACATTGTGAAAAGGTACGTAAGTTGCATAAGCAAAGGAGCACCAAATGGAAATTTAATTAAAAATAAAATAAAAGTTTAAATATTTAAGTTATATAAAAAATAATATTTTTATAAATCACTAATACTAATATTACTAAAGAAAACTTTAAAATAATAAAAAAAAAACAATATTTTGTTTAAGACAGTGCTAAATCATTGTTTTATTGCTTTTTTCCAAAGCTAAAAGTAAACTTTCCAGGAAAAAAAAATTTATGAAAACAAAACGAAATTACGTACAGATTTATAGCCCGACTATTTTGTGTTATAAGGATATTCAGTTGTACACAACATCCTATTAGGAGTATCAGGGATTATTTCTAGAGGAAAAATGAGTGATACATAAATAAAAGGCACAATAGTAAGCTAAAACTATAATATCTTGCTTTTTTAAAGGAAAAAATTAACGGAAAAACACAAAATGAATAGTGATACTTACAAATATATTTAGCAAAAGTTAATCAATAACTGTATACAAAAATATTATCATTTCTCATATTCCATTTCATTGAAAATTTGCGTTAAAAAGCTGATGTTAACAATAACCTCTACCCCAGCAGATAGACATGGGTGCTGATGATGTGCGTGGGTGCACAGAAAAATATCGATATTTTCCCCAGCTAATAAAAAGTCTAGTTTAATTTTAGGTGGTTTACGTGTCTGCCTAATACACGCAGGCATTCAAGTAGAATCTAGATGATTCCTTTTTGAATGGACCACTACACGCACCGGTGTATGTAGAACCATATCTAGGTTTTCTGATGCGGTGATCGTTACCAGATCCAAACCGTCGCGTTAAGATATATGGTAAGGTCACTCAAGCCAATCTCATATAAATCTGAAAGATCGTCTAGTACATGACTTGCTAAAAATTTGTGTTCCGAGAGATCCAAAGCTGAACATTCGCAAAGAAAGTGGAAGGTTGTTTCTTCTTTGCTTTCTTCTTGACAACTTCGGCAGAACTCATTATAGGACATACCTATCCTACTAGCATGTCTGCCGTTTGTCCAGTGCCCCGTCATGACTGCAAAGAGCCTCGAGATGTCCCTACGGTTCCGATTTGTTAATTGTACTGAGCGCCTATCATTGTAGCAAGGCAACATCTTATTAGCAACCTTGCACGTGACTATATTATTTACCGCTTCTAATGGTACCAAACGGTATGGCTACCAATTCGGCATTGGAGGAGTTCATAGCAGAGCAAGCTCTAGCCAGCTCGTCCGCCTATTCGTTACTTAAAAAATTGCTGTGTCTTGGAACTCAGATAATCTCCAGCTCAGCTTGAACACCCAGTTTAGATAGAAAACTCCTACACTGCCCGACTAGAATAGATAGATAGATAAATTAAAGCGCTGCTGGAATTGAAAATACTGACATTAATTCTGGAAAAAAATAACTTTATTTTATTTATATATATCCATGGTATGATAATGATTAATCGTTATCTTTGTACACTAATATCCGAGGCAGGAAAAGATCAATACCTTAGTGCATATTAGAAATAATTGTAATATATTTATTTGAATGTGAAAGCTACGCAAAGAAAAATTTCAACTTAAAATCTACATAAACAGTGTTAATTTAACCTTTTTTGTTTCAGGTTATTTAAATATGATTTACATCATTCTTTAAAGACAATTTTTCCTTTTGAAATAACTTTATTTCATATTGATTTAAAATGCCCATGCTGTAAAGTCAAAATGAAGAATCTTTATTTTTAATCGAAGTTATTTCAAGTTCTAACAACGTAAATTTAATGCTTAAATAGCACAAAGAAATATGTTGAATCAAAGTTATCTCAAGTTGAAACAACATGAATTTAATTTAAAGCAGTCATTGTATTTTATTACTTATTTAACTTACGTGTGTATATTGGAAGAAATATTTTCATATCTATATAGCTGGCCAAGATTTGCATTCAGAACTCATCGCGTGGTAGTCAACGCGCTTCTATAGATACACAATAAAAATATAAATTTTTATTTTATTGATCATTTAACATAAAATTTATTTGAAAAGTTATAGTTAAAAAAATACAATACAATGCCTTCTCCGACTGCAATGCCTACCTGCCAATAGCAAGAAGTTTTCGCTGGAAATGGGTTATTTGCCGGCTTTTTCCCAGTATTAAAATAAATAATAACAAAACAAGTATAAATCATACAGCTAAGCAGAATAGTGTATTGCAGTTAGGACCAAATAAACACCAACCCACTTAAGAAATATATTATTTCTTGTAAATTTATTAGATTTGAAATAAACATTTTTGCCTGGTGATTTTAAGTTGGTATTTTTTTCCGTATGTATAGATCACCCATCAACCCTTGAATTAAAAAAGCCCGCCAGAAATATATTTTACTGAAATATGAATAGTTTTAAAAAATCCCTTAAATTTTAAAAGTGCTCTCCTGATAAATTAGACTTAAGCAGAGATATATTCTAGGTACACATTTGCGTGTGTAATTGTATTGTGTTGTGTGTACTTGTTTGCAAGTGCCTTTTTTTGCTTGATCTCAACACACTTTTCGCTTGTCTCATTTGTGTCGCAAACAGGAAGAGCCCCAACAGCAACACATTTTTAACGACGACCAACAACAGGCACACGGACAAAATTCATCCTTATCGAAACAAGAAAGAGCTTGAAGAAAAAAATAAATAAATAATAAATAAGTAAATAAGAAGCATAACAAAAAAACATGACAAAACACTACAGCAGAGACTTCAACTATGACGACTAAAAAACATCTAAATAGAAAATTGCTCAAAACGGAAGCGGAAATCAGTAACAAAATGTGCCAAGGACAGTTGCATAAATATTTATAAAAAAGAAAGATTTTTTTCCTCCCAATGTTTGTTCAGTGCTTGCTTGTGTGTTTGGCAAGCAATTTCTAATTTTTTTAGTTTAACGAAAAATAAAACATAAACTTTTACAAAACATACAAAAAAAATGCAAGATTAAGTGAAATAAAGCTACAGTTTCGGCAACAAAAAAGAACAATCGAAAAGTATTCTTTTGATGAATTTTCAACTTGGGAAAAATAATATCTTGCACAACGTCAGCCATAAAAGCAAAACTATGAAATGGCAATTTTTTAAACTTAAATTGAAGAAAACAAAAATTCGCGTTACTTCAATAGTCAAAACATAAAGGGTATTTTTATGAAAGTATAAAACTTTAAGTTACCAAAACTTTTGTAACTGGCGGCCATTTTGTCAGCTTTCAAGTGATTTATGTTTGGCATTTCAACATGAACAGACTGACAGCTGGACAGCGCTTCCAATTTGTCCAAATTTATTTTGAAAATCTTGGTTTGGTTCGGAATACGTATCGCCCATGAAGTCAATTTTACGGTCAACATAATCGTCCATCAGAGCAATCAATTCGATTAACTATGGAAAATTTTTGCACCACGTTTACTCTACATGATAATACGCATCCACAGATAGGTCGTACTATGCGTAGAAAATAAGTCATTGCTGCTGTTGATTGTAGCGTATAGGAAGACCCGAATCAGTTGAACAACAATGACGTGCAAAAGCTGTGGTTGAAACAAGACAATTCAAAATTGATTTACTTGTATTGAAGGAAACGTTTGGTAACCGGAAAGTTTCACTTTTTGCACCCCTAAATTGGCCTCCAAGTTCATGCGATTTAACGCCCCTATACTATTTTCTGTGGGCATATGTAGTCTACGCCCATAAGTCTGAAACGATTGAGGAGGACAACATTCGCCCCGTTATTGCCAATATACGGCTATAAATGTTGGAAAAAATCATCGAAAATTGGACCTCCAGATTAGACTACGTCCAAGCCATCCGTGACGGTCATATGACAGAAGTCATATTTAAATTATAATGTCAGAAGATTATCTTTCGAATAAAGTAAATTCCATGTCAATTTAAAAAATTAATCTTTGTTTTTATCCATTTCAAAGTTTTATACGTCTGTAAAAATATTCTATATAAAAACATTATTGAAATCGAATTTTTTTATTCCTGTTAATGATAATTTTCCTCATTTGTAATGACCCTGCAGGAAATGGAACTGACCAAAGACTAGTCACATGATCGGTCCGCAAGTGGTAGTTACCAGTCCGGGTTCTAACACTTCCTATGAAGCGGACCAGTCACTTTTACATGGGGATGTCGTAGGTTGATCTAAATTGATACTTTGTATGCAGCTTGACACTAGTCACTGAACTATCTCAAAGGTACCTAATCGGTGTAGAATAATATGAATTATTTCAAAATGTCTTTCCGACACTTAACTGTAACAATAAAAATTTATAATTTTTTTTATTGTTCCAAATGCAGTTATTATTTTTAAGCAGATATTTTTTGGGACTCAAACTGACAACCTCCGGCATGACAGGCTTGTACACTACCCACTCGACCACAAAGGCACTCATATTTCAAAAGTATAAACACCAGCTAAGCTGAGGTTAATATCTAAGTATAGTTACGGGACTGGTTCCAGAGTGGCTTGGCGGTACCATTACAGGGAACAATGAACATTATGTTTAGATCCTGGATGCAACCACATCGAACTTGTTCAGTACCGTTTAGTAATGGGTGTTTTTTATTGAGGTATAAAACTTTAAGTTGGCATCACTTTTTTAACTGGCGGCCATTTTGTCAGCTGTCAAGTGATTAATATTTAGTTTGGTTTGCCATTTCATCATGAACAGGTTGACAAAAGAACAACGCTTGCAAATCGTGCAAATTTATTTCGAAAATAATGGTTCAGTTCGCGAAGTTTACCGCAAGCTCCGTCCATTTTATGGTCGACATAATCGTCCATCAGAGCAATTAATTCGGTTAACCATGGATCGTTTTCGCACTACGTTTACTCTATGTGATAATACGCATCCGCAGAGACGTCGAACAGTGCGCACCGAAGAAACAATTGCCGCTGTAGAGCAAAGTGTTGAAGAGGACCCGAATGAATCGATTCGCCACCGTGCACAGCAATTGGAGCTTTGTCCATCAACTTTATGGAAGATTTTGCGCAAAGATCTTGGCTTGCGACCTTACAAGATCCAGCTTGTGCAAGAATTAAAGCCGCGAGACCATGCAATGTGTCGTGATTTTGGTGTATGGGCCGAAAATGAGATTGATCTCGATGCTGATTTTCATCGCAAAATTTTGTTCAGTGATGAGGCTCATTTTTGGTTGAATGGCTACGTCAACAAGCAAAATTGCCGCATTTGGAGTGAAGAGAATCCACATGAGACCCTTGAGACGCCATTACATCCACAAAAACTGACTGTTTGGTGTGCTCTATGGGCTGGTGGAGTCATTGGGCCATACTTCTTCCGAAATAATGCTGGAGAGTCAGTTACCGTTAATGGAGACCGGTATAGAGCCATGATAACCGACTATTTTGTTCCCGAATTGGATGGCATGAATGTGGATGAGTTGTGGTTCCAACAAGACGGCGCTACATGCCACACAGCGCACGTCACAATCGATTTATTGAAGGAAACATTCGATGAGCGCATAATTTCGCGGAATGGACCTGTCAATTGGCCACCAAGATCGTGTGATTTGACACCATTGGATTATTTTCTTTGGGGATATGTGAAGTCGCTCGTCTACGCCTACAAACCAGAAACGTTAGGGGACTTGGAAGCCAACATTCGTGGCGTTATTGCCAACATACGGCCCCATATGCTCGAAAAAGTGGTTGAAAATTGGACCTGTAGAATTGGCTTTATTCGAGCCAGCCGCGGCGGCCACATGCCCGAAATCATATTTAAACATTAATGGCATAAAATTATCCTTCCAATAAAGCCAAATTGATGGACATTAAAACGATTTTCTTCTGTTTTATTTCAATTTGAAGTTCTATACCTCTAAAAAAACACCCAGTACAATACTTATACTAGACTAATTCCCAACTTAATTGACAAAAGATCAAAATGATATATCCCGACAAAAGGACAGTCAGTGTATGTCCTTTTTACCCGACTGCGCAAGGCAAGGAAGGGTATTGTGCTTATCAGACTTTGTATTTTTGTATTATATGTATGTATGTGTGTTTCTTCGCTGCACTATATAAACCGAACGCGTGAAACCTATTGTGCTGATTTTCACGTCAATCGATTTGTCTTAACCCCGGGAATGTCACTAAAGATATGTCAGTTGTCAAAATTCAATATGGCTTCCAAAAGGCTGCATTTTGTAAATACGAAAAAATAAAAAGCCGACAAACTATATTAAAATGGGTATCATTAGACAGGTATTTTCATACCATTTTTAGGTTTCTCTTATTGTTTTTCATTTCGGATGACCATTTAGGATATTTAACGGTTCAAAGTTGGTCGAAGTAGAGGTTATTGATTTTTTTTTTCACCATAAACTACTCCCTATTATTGGTAACACCTTCTAATTTTTCAAGACATAAAACGAGCACGTTTGGATCAATTTTCACCCACATTTTCTGTAGGGGTTTTTAACATTGAATTACCCTTTTAAGAACTTTCCATATTTGATTCCCAATTTTTTTTATCGTATTGATGGCATACATATCTGTGTGTGTGTGTGTGTGTGTTATTTAATACTAGTGAATAAGTCATCATAACGCTAATGTAATTTGTCATCAAGCCTATGACAAAGGTCTTCGTTTTTTTTATCTTCACAAGATTTTTCCTCATAACGAAGGCAGGACTTGCATCAAATAGTCATCAAGGAAAACGTTGGCAATGAAGTGGCTAATCAACATCATTAAATTGTCCAATATTAATCAATTTAAAGACAAACAGTCATCAATATCATTAAAAACCTGGCAACTTGGCATCAACGTAATAATAAAAATTTTGTTATCCAATTGAAGAAAGATTATCATAACCCATTATCATTGATTTTATAAAAAAAATTAAATTAATACTCTGCAGTTTTTTTTTTTTTAATTGAAATATAAAAATAAAATATTATTTTACTTTTACTTCCGTGTTATTAAGGGCAATATGTTGGCAAATAGGTAACTTGTACCTCCTAGAGTTTAGAAATAATTCCATTCTGTAGGGATAAACCAGCAAATCCTCTCTTACAACGAGTTTTAACCCACGCAATTTTAGATATAAAAGCGTGGAAATCACTCACTCATTTTAAAGTATTACCACTCACTGACGTAACAACTATAGTCACCTGCAGTGGCCGCAGTATATACATAAATGCTTCATTTCAGCTGGTTTATAGTGGTATTTATTTTTTAAAGAAATATAACCAAAAAGCTTTAATTTATATATTAAAAAAAAATATTTTATTTTTTAGTCATAGTACTGCACACACAAAACTTTAATCCTTCGCTTTAGTTAAAATGTTTTTTGTTTGCTTTTGAGTTTTATATCACTTCAACAAAAAAAAAAAAAAAAAAAAAAAAAAAAAAATACAGAACCAGAAAAACCAAATGGATTTTTGTTAAACAAAAACCCCTCTTTCTCTCTCTCGTGCACTCAAACATAAATAAAGTAAAAGTTACAAAAGAAAAATTACAAAGCAACATGGCTGCAATCAAAACGAGCGGAAGTGAGATCGTAAAGTTGTTGGTTAAGTTGTCAGTTCATTGCTTGGGAAAAACTTTGTGGTCTCGCATAGTCAAGCATTAAATATTGAAAATGCAGATAAAGATAGAAGGTTGAAAAGGAATTCGCAGCAATCGAACAATTGGGACGCAAAAAAAAAAGAGTAAGACAAAAAAAGCTCAATGCTTTATTTATAATGCAGACAATGCAACGTGAGTCTTTATAAATTTTACAATTATGGCGTGGAACTGAGGAAACAAAACTGACAAAATAAGCTTAAAGCAAAATTAGCGCTGTGAAATTGTGGGTAAATACTTAGCATACAAATTAAGAAAATATATTTTTGTCAAATGAAAGTTTTATATATAGCATACATACATATCTATACATATATTTGATAAACTTTGAATTTTTGCTAAAATTCAGTTAATATCGATATTTTTAATTTTTAAAACATTTAATGTATGGGGAATTGTCTCCAAACTATGGAAACATAACAGTATTCTAACTAAAAACGTGTATTTTATATTTTTTTTACCATATCATCGCCTAATATTTTTGTCATTCGTTACCTTACTTAAGGACGCTCTAATTTCACATTTTTGTTATTGCTTAAAACTGCTTTAAATCAAAGCCAAAAAATAAATAAAAAAAATAAATTGTTTTAGGAGTAATCCCCTTAACATTTCCCTTGTCTGTTGCTTATTTTCTTATATATATAACGTTCTTATATAACGTTGTTGGATTTCTGGTCGGCGGGGGGGGGGGCGAGGGGTTATTATATAATTCGATTCGAAAACAAGACTGTTCGAATTTGTATGTTATTAACGTTACAATTCGAAAACATTTCTGTTCGATTCGGATTACATAATAACCTCCACGGTTTCTTTAAATTTGTTATTCTTTAAAGCCCTAAAAAATAATAAAAATACAGCAATCAATTATAAAAAACTACCACAACAAAATTCCTACAATTAGACAAGTCACGAAATACAATTATGTTGCATATTTGTTTTTCAATAAAATCTTTAATTTAAATTTTTGGTTTAATATAATTGAATTATTTACGGCTGAAATTATTAGAATTGAAAGATAAGATTTTTGGAAATATTTAAAAACATAATATGTTGTCTTAAAGTGGCATAATACATTTTTTAGTTACAGCTTTGGAGTTTGACAAAAAAAGGCATTGAATTTGATATTTATAACAAAAATAAGCCTAATTCGAAACGATATGGTTTCTTCAATAACGAAAATTTTGAAAAAAAAATTCTTTGTAATATTTCTTATACGGGGTTTACACTATGACTTTTTACAGTGACTTTTCTAGAGTTTATTGACAAAAGGGGTACAAAGGTGATCAAAGGGGTAGCAACATAAAAGAGAATTCAAGAAAAACGCAGAGAAAAAGTCATCATGCAAATCCCGTATTAGGGTTCTTAAATGCAAAGGGATTATTTACCCTTGCCTACTTATGAGTTTGTAAAAATATATTGTTTCATATTTAATAAAAGTATTTTTTTAATGTTAAACAAACCCATTAGTTTTTAAAATTTAAAATCTGAAATTTCCCAAAAATACTTAATGGTGTTTTTTAACCCCCGACTAAAAAAAGGGGTGTTATGAGTTTGTAGTGTGTGTCTGTGTGTCTGTGTATCTGTGTGTCTGTCCGTATCCACGTACACTTACGTAAACGGCTGGACCGCTTTTCATTTAGTTTTTTCTGTTTGAAAGATGACTTGATCGAGAGGGTTCTTAGCTATGTTTGAAGAAAATCGGTCCAGCCGTTTAGAAGATATAACATCTTTTCTGAAAAAAGTCGGGGGTTTTTAAAATTTTCAATTTTTGTTATTTTCGTAACGTTGCAGCCGCACGTTCAATACATGACTTTCAATTTCATTACACATATTGTGTGTAAAAATTCCTTGAAATTGATAGCTGTGACACAAATTGATAATCAATTTCATTTTTTAAATGCCACCGACGAAGAAACAACTCAAATTTGTTGCTTCAATCAATGTGTGCTGTGACCAGCCGTTCAAATTGAAAACTAAATTGCCATTTAAATGGATAGGTGAATGTGAAATCAATCTAGTTTTCAATTTAAAAAGTTTGATTGTGTTTGTGAAAAAAGTGTGAGTGTATTGAAAATTGCATGGAATTGAAAGTCAAAAATTGAACGTGTGGCCGGCCCCCAAGTAAATGTATAGAAAGACACATTCGTTTTAAGCCATTAAAAATATATACATACATATGTATATTTTTTTGTTATTTACAAAAGAAGAAAATAAAAATGAAATAAAGAGAATATTTCTCCATTCGTTCCATAACCAATCGTTGTATAAATTTACAGACAATGATTCAATAATTCGTTTGCTTTTGTCTCCAAATGTCAACAGCAATTCAAAAATGGAATAATAAAATATTTGCATTGCTGTGTGTAACTCGCTGTTATTGTATTATTAAATACAAATACACATACTCACATACACACCCTCAAACCCATAGAAAAACTGAGTGTGCAAAAAAAAAGAGAATGAACGATATGAACTGTGCTGAGAACACAATTGGGACGAACAACGAATTTCATACACGTCGACGAATTCGTCGATAAGAATTGGCTGCGTTCGTCGTTGTGTGAAGCACATCGTTACCGTTGTGCGACTAAAGTCGCATTTTCCCTTTTTCAACTGCCCCCTTTTAGTATCATTTGCATTATATTGTGCCCCTTTTGCCCCTTTTTGTTCAAAGTCAACTTTCGTTTTTGTTTTGAAAATAAATGTACGCAGATTCGTACAGATTCTACCATATTCAACGAGATTTTATTTCCTATGTGTCAAACTTCATATAAAAACATACTACTTGGTATAAATCTTTTCATTTGTGTAAGATTTTTAAATATGAGAGTACAATTGCACACTCAACTTGATAATTCTATATGTATTTTCGACAGTTATTGTGAAAGCCAAATTTAATTAAAGTACATGTTTTTAAAAGGCTATTCTGTAAACCGAGCTAGTTGAAATCACACGATTTTAGAAAATTACAACAGCCAAACACGTGGCCAATTTTCAAAAGCAAATGATCTAAAAATATCCAAGTTTTTACCACAAAAAAATACTTATTTTCGGAGAAAAGTGACTAGTGCTGCAACTACTCAATTTAAGTCAATGAACAAATTGACTAAATTAAACGCAAAAATATACCCAGATCCAGTAGATGCAAAGTCGTTGAGTTACACCTTATTTCGTCTTTATAAAAAAATTTACAAAAAAAAAAAAAAAAATAAAGCGTAATTATAAGTTGGCATTGCTAAAAAATGTTCAAATAGACTGAAAGTAGACACTTGTCTGTCCATGCTTTCTGCTTTAAATTTATTTCAAAACGATTTGAAAGAATGGATTGCAAGTGAAGAACTTATTAATAAATACAGATATACAATTTCAAAAGAATTGATATTTAAGGTATTCTTTTTATGAATTATGCATAAAAAGAATACCACAAACCTCTTCAGAATGTAAAAAAATAAAAAAAAAATAATAAGAGATATGCCCCAAAAGATGCCAAAAAATTTATTTATGTATTTTAAATTTTTTGTAAAGCTTAAGAACTGGGGCAAATTACGGCATTCAATATCGAACGAAATTTCCATTTATTTTCTATTGGAATTTCGATCAATATCAAATGCCAAATTTTGATCAGTGTTTCATTATTATCATATATTTAATGATTTTTTTTTATATCTAGTAGGTATCTATTAGTGTTTTCACATTGAAAGTTAAAAATTGGTTTTAACGTTAAAACCATAAATAGCTGATTTTGCTTTCACACTGCAAGTTTGTTAAATTTAGGTTTTAACTCAGAGGCTGTCTAATAACTTTGCTCAAAATAAAATAAATCTCCTGCCGAAATACGTGTATTTGTTGTTGCATTTTTCTGATTTTTAATAACACTTGTTGGACATACTGTTCAACTGTTTTTGTTTGTATGGAAAACTGAGATATTTCACAATGCACTCTAAAATGGAAATTATTTTATATTTTGTAAATAAAATTTTTTTAAATTATGGAACTTCTTATACAGAATGAATAAGTGCTTGGAAATATTGTTCATAATATAAAGATGCACAAATATATACATTATAAGATGAATGTCAGTCATATTGTCTATTTTCACTTTCCACAGTTAAATTTAAAATTTTTTCGTTGTTTTCCTTCCAAAAAAATCTTTTTTCCCATAATTTTTTGATTATTGTTGCTGCTGCATCCATTTTTAAGTTGAAAATTTTTCAAGCGCCATCTATTGTTATTCACTGGTATAACATTATCAGGTGCTGTCGGTCTTTTCAACTTGGCAGCATTTCATAAAACCAACTTAAAACCAATTCAAAAATGGTTTTAATTTGGTTTTAACAAAAACAATTTGTATGGTAAAACCAGGTTTTAAAACTTGGTTTTAACGTTGAAACCAACTTTTATTAAAACCATGTCAGTGTGAAAACACTATATACCACGTTTATACTCGTCTTATTTGTAAATAAAAATTGTATTTGCAAATACTCAACTAGCCGGTATTATAGAAATTTATTCAGTCGTCAAATAAACAATTATAAAATATAAAATTTTTTTTTCTGAGACATTTTTAGATTTAGTTGAACTGTAGTGAATTTTAATCAAAAATAATTTCTTATTCGGGCTTCAGTTCAGTAATTTCAATTCTTATTGAATGAAATATTTTTATTAATTAATGTGAGTTTCTAAAGAGAAGAAAAATTAAACTAGACTTTTTAACTGGGGAAATACCGATATTTTTCTGTGCAGCCACGCACTTTATCAGCACCCTATGAAAACGGAATATGAGAAATGATTGTTGTGTACAATTATTGATTTACCTTTGGTAAATACATATGTAAGTACTACTATTAATTTTCAATTTCTTTTTCTGTATAATGCATATTATCCGCAGTAATCAGTAATTGTTCATGTGAGTTAGTAAAGGCTTCATTATTCTTTACTTTCTGTTGATGTTCTGTGCTGTGCCGTTCTATTTCTAAATTTTAATAGTTGCTTTTCATGTTACAACTTATCACCTGTTTCTGATCAGAACGGCCACAGTTTTCCATTAAAGTGATGAGTTTTGCATCGTCCATTTTTATGTTTTTCTGATATAAAATTACATTTTTAAAATTTTAAAAGCACAAGCACAATTTTAATTTTTTTATGCTTCACTTAGAATTACTCAAATTTTTTTTTAATTTTCACAGGTTGAACCGTAACAGAATAGAACGAAATACAAAACCTAACGACTTGTGTAATATTTAAAAAAATAGTCAGCTGATTCGTAACAGAACAGACAGTAAAACCTAATTCTGCCACAACTTAGAATTCTTACTTGCACATAAAACGTGCGAATAAACGTAGTATAGTTCTCATAAAATGAATATTTTGAACTTTTTATACATGAGAAATTTGTTTTTATTGTTTGTTTTTAATAAAAATCGATTAATAAATATGTTTGTTTCTTAAATTTTTCGTGATTTTAAAGTTGCCTCTTGTTTTCTTAGAAATCCCCTTTTGTGCCCTTTTTTTTTTTGAAAATCCCCTTTTTGTACCCCTTTTTGAAATTTTTCAACGGTAACGCTGGTGAAGCACAATAATGACGAATTTACTCAGCGAAATCTGCTCTTATAATTGATAAAGTTGGTTATTGCCAGTGTGACCATATTAGCTAATTTTGGGTTAAATTTAGCTTATTTCTTCTGGATTTAGCTTTAAAATTTTCATTAAGCTCTTAGCTTATTTTTTCAGCATTTTTTTAAATCAAATTGCGTATTCTCTAAAAATATATTAAAGACATACGTGATTTAGCTTAATTTTATTTTAAATTCTGGTCACACTGGTTATTGTGTATGTAAAGAGATTGGGAGAGAATATTGTTTTTTCGTCGCTCGTCGGCGTACAAAATAGAAATAAATCTATCTCAGAGTTCGTTACGCATGACAAATTACGCTCTACGGCGGTTTTGTGTTCATTTTCATATGAAAAAATGTGTTTTATTTTTATGACGAAAGCTCGCACCGAAAAATTCGTCATTCGTCGCAGTTGTGTTCCTAGCACTACTCAAACATACACACATACGAAATATGATTTCCCAGCATGTCATAACTTATAATAAGCGATTACTTGCTGGCTGCCAAGCTCATGTGTGAAGTTTATTTTTTAGCAAAATACATTCACACACTTAAAATCTTTTCTTTCCATCTTCTTGTGTTTTTTTTTTTGTATTTCCTTTTTGGTATTGGTGTCAATTTTGTCTGTAAATTTTACTTTTTCCTTTTTCCCACACAAGGCCCCGCAGGAATATGATAAAAATTATTATTGAAAAGATGTCATTATCAGTGTGTCAGTGAATGTGTGTGTGCGCGTGTAAAATGAAATGCCGGAAAATAGGGTTAAGGCAGATCCCTTTTTATTATATTACTTTAGAAATTATGTGTGTGTGTGTGTGCTGTCTTATTTCTATAAAGGAAACGTCACAAAACATACGTTTCCTTAACTCTAGTCTTATAAATTATAGAACTTAGAGGAAATGTAGTAGGTGCCTGATATATATTTATTCACTTCATTCAACAACAAACCCGCGGGGTTGAAACTATTTATACTTGTATATCAAGCTTATCGTAATAAATAAACCATCAGTTTTGGTGGCGCTGAAAAGATAATTTCCCATAAAGTTTGGGAACATAAAAAAATGTTTGCCTTAACCTTTAAAATATTATTAAAAAAAGGGATGTGTGTGTGTATTGCATATACTTCTATCGACGTTTCGACAGTTTATATCTGAAAGTTAAAGGCGTGCAAGAGTATGCAATTAAGTTACATAATAAAATTTGTAAAAATTTTAATTTCAATAAAGTCGGTTGGAAGAAAAATTATGTGTGCTACTTCATTAAAATAATAAAAAAGCTATTAGTTTCTTGACATAAAAACCCTTCTTAAGTCTACAAATCGTTTTTTGTTTAATCCGATAGAACTTATAATAGTAAAAAGTATTAGAAAAATTATTTTCTAATAAAAAACTTTTTTTATGACTAACATTTAAGTGAAGTGTATTCATTGCATTCGGCTACGAATGCAATTTTAAGACGTGTATTGATAAATCAGGCAATAGCTTAAAAATTTTATTCGCTGAGAGTTTAGTGTCTTATGTCATCGCCAAATATTTTTAATTTTCTTATTGTTTAGGGCTTTAGCGATCGAATTTAGCTTTAGCTTTAGTGATTTACGAAATACAGAGCCGAAACATCCGATTTCGAGCCACATTATCGATAATGTTACGAATAATACGAACAATAAAGTCTTCTTTAAGCCGTTTTAATTTTAAGTCAAACCGCAAGAAAGGCTTAATAAGTTCTCAGCAAAAAATTTCAAAAAAGGTAATCGGGTTTGGAATTAAGCATTTTTGGCGGAAGTTATTCCTTACTAGATCACCAACTTGATGATTTTAATAAGGGTGGCACTAAAATAATTGATTCTTGCGAAGTACTTACTTTTTTTATTTGGCAACTTGTTCACGTAATCGATTTAATCCAAAAAAATCATTCTTCCCATTTAGCAACTTGAACATATTTTTTTTTTAAATCTTATGTAATGCAATTTATAAACGAATAATGAAATTTGGTAATCGGAAAAGTAAGTCATTATATGGCAAGTAGTTTTGATGGTAATGTGTAATTTTTTGCTGGGTTTTTATTACATACATATTATATAGTAAAGAGCCCTGCATAAAGCCATTTGAAAGAACTTTCACGACATGGGGGATATATCAAATGATTTACTGTAGTCTTGAAAAACAAACACTAACAGATACTGTTTGTAAGAAATTTGTATAAGTTGTTGTAATTATCGAAGCCAAGAAGCCAAAACTTTGTGGCGAAAAATTTTGTGGTGTTTGCTTGTTCCTACCCATGAGCGCGTATGCAAATGCCATGTATGTACATGCACACATACACACGCACATACAAATGTACACATGCATTTACAATAGTTGTATGCATTACCGTACCATCTACATCTACACAATACGCAAAGTAACAACCACACAAACACCAAAGGCTAATACACTATTCCTTCTTGTGGTATTTGTAGTGTTTGCATTTTTTTTCAAATTCTCCAAAGTTTGTCAAGAACAAGAAGTATTCGTGACATGATTTGTAAACACGCATATACACGAACATCACTGCATCCATCGAACATCACTTTTGCGTACTCAAAATTACATATTAGACTATTTTTAAATTATTATTATAAGAATATAATCCAAACATTTGTGGAGTAGACTACATTCGCTTATTATACGACAGAATTTACTTTTGTGTGGTATAATAAAGGGTCCGCCAGATAAATTTTTTTTTTTTTTGAAAATGCTATAAAAAAAACTACTGAAGCTTCGGCTGTGTGGCACGTAGCGCCGTCCTGTTGAAACCGAATGTTGCCAATATCCTCCTCTTAAATTTTTGTGAACAAAAATTCGTTCAACATGGCCCGATAACGATCGCCATTGACTGTAACGGCCACTCCTTGCTCATTTTCGAAATTATGCTTCTGGACCAGAATCCGCACCAAACAGTGAGTCGTTTTGGGTGCGTTGGCTTTTCAATGTATGTGTGCGAGTTTTCTGTGCCCCAAATGTGACAATTTTGCTTGTTTACATACCCGCCAAGATCAAAATGAGCTTCATCTGAAAAGATGATTTTTTTTTTGGCAAAATCGGCATCTTCTGTCGATCGCAGGCCCACTTAGCGAAGCGAAAACGCATTGGATGGTCAGTTGGTTCGTTCAGCGGAAGGATAAAACTAATTATCTGTCAAATCAGACATGAGCTAAGTGTTACCATTCACGAAATAAGCACTAGTTGAAAAAAAAACGTCAGATGGCGGACCCTTTACATGCCAGCGCAATACTTTTAAGAACCAAGACATATTTGTATTTCAAATATGTTTATGCAGGGCTCTAATATAATATTATAAAGCTGAGAAGTTTGTTTGTTTGTGTGTTTATATGTTTGAATGTTTGTAAGAGGTAATCTGTGGAACTACTAGTCCGATTTAAAACTTTTTTCACCGAAATAAATAATAAAACCTCCTAACGGAAAAGGTTACGTATGGTTTCACTAAAGTTGCACTTAAGTTTTACGTAAGTGCTTATGGAAGATTTCAGGGGCTGTAAGCCCTTTGTACTCGGAAAAATAATTAATTCTTCCTTTATAGAAAAAAATGTTCCTTCAATAAACATGTTTATTTGAAAAACAAAATCAAAAATCAATCAAAAATTTAATTGATTTTATTAAACTTTTGTTTATAAATTTAATTAAGTTACAATTTAATTGACTCAGTAATATTTTAAATTTATCTTTTTTTTTCAATTAAAAGTGTTTATGCAGGAAAATTTTTCTTGTGTGTTCATTTCGCCCTCAGCACCAAGGATGTATTCCTGCCTAGTCGAAAATATCTTACCAATTTTATAAGATTTTAATTATAGATAGACCAGAGTAAATAAAACACACAGGGTAATAAACAAGTAAATAAATTGATGGTAACACAACGTTTGTCGGGCTCACCTAGTTATATTATAAATATGAAAATTTGTACACAGAAGTAAAATTATTCACCAATTAATGTTTTCAGTTAAGACTTTAATTGAACCAATTAAATATTTAATTGTATTAATTAATTCGAGTGAAAAAACTTACTTTATATTATCCAATTGTTTATAGGTTAAAATTTAATTAATTTTTTAATTTATATTATTACTGAATGGATTCTATTAAAATTTAGTGCACGAACTGGTTATATGCTGGATGGAGACAGAAGATAGGTTAGATAGGTTCAACCCATTAAGGGCCTGTATTCCTCCGAAAGGGAATGAAAAAGATTCTTATGAAAAAGTTTGATGATTTTTGAGATGAATTAACTAACACATTACTATAAATGCAAAATGTTGTACGTTTGTGATATTGGATGTTTCTTTCACTTTAACAGAATTTAGATAAAATTCGGTAGACAGATGGCATATGCGGTATGATCTGTAAAAATATTTGAAGGGTAAAACGGGTAAAAATATGTACGTTTTGTACTTTCTCTGATTTTGCTAAACTTGGTAGACATACAACATTATTTTTTTATGAAATAAAATATTTTGTATTTTATAATAAAAAAATAAATCCTCTTGCTTCTGCAGCAAATATCTTTAAATGTTTTCCAAATTTATAAACATATGTTAAATCGTAGTATGTGTTTTTCAAAATGCACGATCTCGTGAAGTATAAGAGCTGTGGAGTTTAAATTTTCAACCCAGATTCGGGCCAATACCCGGTAGGTGAACACAGTGTGGAGTTATTTGTAGTTAAAACAAATTATTGAGAGTAATCTGGCATTTCTGGTGTGTCATTTGTACCAAAAAGCGTAACCAACTAATTACTAATGAAAAACTGTTTGATTCAGACATATATTTATTGATTTAAACAGTTTCCAATCATGTTGGATTCTATAAAATTGTCTATTAGTTATGTATGGAACTATTTAACTTAATAAATACATGTCTGAATCAATCAGTATTTCATTAGTAATTAGTGGTTACGCTTTTTTTACGCTTGTGTGGCACATGGCACACAGATGTTAACCCGGCCTAAGTCAACGTTTGCTGGGTTCAGCTTTTATTATATCTGTAATAGCAATAGATGCTATTTTAATAGGAATGTAAAATTGATATCATTGAGTTTAGAATTATTTCCTAATTTAAACATTGAAAGTATTTAACGACCGGTCTCATGGTGACGACAAAAAACTTTCTATTGCTTAATTTATTTAACAAAGCAAATACATTTTCTTATTTTGTTGTTATTTTTAATGCGAAAGTTTCTCATCGATATCGTGGACCTGGCTGTAAATTTTAAATTAGATAATTGCTTACGATCACCAAACATAATTTAAAAGAGAAGTCACCGTAGAGCAATAGTAGTGTACTTTTAGAATCTAAAAAATTTTTCAGTACATTTTTTTGCCTAAAAAAATCTAATTTCCCCAAAACGTATTCACTTACATAGTTATTACATATTATGAGTTGTGAGCTAACAAACGTTGAATCTAAATATTTGCTCAACTTAAATGTGTGTGCAGTTGTGTGTAAATATTTATTTTTGTATATCTGGTTTGATTATTTCATTTTATAACTGGAGGCAAAATGAAGCAACAGATAATATTATATATGTATGTATATGCTTACAATGATTTAAAACTGATTTGAAAACACATCCCCATACTTTTAAACTCATCATACATTTATTCAAATGCCTGTATATTCACAGAAAATTGCTTGCATATGGTTGACTTTATACAATTTTCTTTCACTTATTTTTCATATTTGCAAATAAATTCGTTTTTGTCTCTTGGCTTTTATTATCTTGATATGTATACATACGAGTATTTGTATATTCCTTTGCTTTGCATACCTTGCAGGTATTATATGGAACGCAAAATCTTTCAACATTTGCTGGAATTAAAGTCTTTGCAAATACGCTCAAACAAACTGAATGAAGCGGTGTTGGTTAAACGCGCCGTAGACGATTATCATAAGTCCTGTGCTGCTCTGGGCGGCGAAACGGGCACACGTTTGCGTCGCTATAATTTTAGTGAATATACTTTTAAAAATTTTGAACTGTTTCTTTATGAGACGCTCAAGGCTCTGCAAAAGCCCGGCACTTATAACTTTCAGAATATCAATGAAGTCTACGAAGAGGTAAGTGCAAGTGTTTAAGCAAAGTGACATCTCGTATTTGATATTGTAAATGGTAGAAACATATAAATGATTTCTCAATGTGTTAAACTGTGAACACGTGTGTGTTTGATTTTAAGCACATGAGTGTGAGTTTGTCTTTCTTTTTATTTATATAAAATAATTTTTATGTTTCGTTTTTGTTCCCTTTAGGCTGAGCGACGTTTAAGTCCTGACTATAATACATATGAAAAGGCGTTACAATGTACAACGAGAACTCATCGTTGCCTACATGCAGCTCATGCTTACACGGGTATTCCATGTGCCGCTTACAGTAAGTATAATTATATAATTAAATTATAATAAGCGACTATCGTTAACGTAAAGAAAAAATCATTTTCTTAAATGTCGCAAGAGCAAAAATAAACTTTATAAAAATGTTAATGTGATAGTATGTATTAGGGTGGTTTGCTTTAAGTTTGCTAGTGTCACAGTTCTGTAAAAGCGAATTTCAATATTATTGGTGTAGTCAAAACGTTAGTCTTAAGCGTCACATTTACATAATGTTTTAAAATCTTTATTGGAATGAAAAACCTAAGCAAAAACAATTACATTAATTAAATTTAAGGACATTATAATTATCATTATAACACTATGATACTTAAGATTACCATTAGATTTACACAAGTATGTTTGATATAAAATACTAATGTATGTGTGTATGGTTTTTTAACCTAAGCTTACACCATTTGCTAACATCATGACTAAGGGCACACTGGATGAGATAGTTTCAGGCATACTCATAAAGTCTCCTTCCACAACACTGAACTTCCGGGCAATAATGTAATTTTTCAAAAGATTTAGAATGTTTACTGGTAGGTATGTCTTCAACTTTAAAATTAGGCCTTCATGTCACACTTTATTAAAGTCCTAAGAAACGTCAATAAACACCGCAGAACAATTCTTTTTTCTCCAAAAGTTTTTCTTATAAATTGAACCAATCTGTGAGTTTGTTCAATGGTGCTATGCTGACTTCTAAAACCAAATTGATGGTCCGGTATGCACCCACTACTAATTAGAATTGGGGACAATTTTGTAACAATTATGAATAACAGGATTCTTATTGCATTACGAGGCAACTTCATCAGCATTTTTTTCATCTTTGATCTCAAATTTAGTAAATTTTTCAAAGTTTTAATTCTCGTACTTATTTTTATTTTTAATTAAATTCTATACAACATGGTATGTTTTTTTATTATTCTTCATATTATATTTTTAATTAAGTCACCATACACACATATTAATTCCTTGAGAGGAGATAAGTATTGAACCAGCAATTTTCTGACTGATAGGCAAGCACTCTAACCAATTACCTAACAGGGGAGCCTGAATAAGCATTGAAATTTTTGAGTTTTAAAATTGTATGTTATTTAAAAAAAAAATATATATTTCAAGTTCAAATATTCGTCGAAAATATGAAAAACTTACTCAGATTTTTTGCTTAATGCAAATAAAAGATATATTCTATAATTTAAAGAAAAAATACTTAAAAGTGGTAAATATTTTTCTAAAATTTAGAATACCTTTTTATATCCTTCAAGTGAGTTAAATATGATCAACTAATCAGGAGTAAGTCATTTCCTAAATTAATTTTTTTTTGATTTAAAGCGATATTGACTAGTTGTTAGGATAAATTTTCCCTAAACTCTTAAACCATTTTAAAATTTTTGGTAAATATTTCCTTTAAGTCAGTAAACGTGTCGTTGAATGTGGGAATTTTTGTGTGTATTTTTATGAACTATTTTTAGGGATGTGAACTTTTTATTTTTTTTTACTTATATTATTTGTAAAAATTTACTTAAACTTAGAAAAAATAACTTAAACTTAGAAATTTTTTTACTTAAATTTATAAACTTTTTTTCTTAATAATAGTATATGTCTTTTTTTTTGAGTGCAGAGCTTCCTTCGGGTTGAGTTCGGCAATTAGTTTTTGTTTATTCCGCGTCTTAAACTTTATGAGTTTAGGGGGTAGAGGTACTACACTCGGCAAATCAACAACACCAGTACATGTGTTTGGGATAAATACGGATTTTAAATGCTCAGCAAATAACAGAATTTCCATAGAAAAACCAACCGGTTTTAATGTACACTTCAAGCACACGTTATTTTTTGTGTAAGGGGGTTAGTGTTTGCAGAAAATGTTTGCCAAATGTTTTGTTTGTTTTCGTACAATGAAGAAAATACCCTGCTTTTTTTGCTTGAAATAGAACGTAAGCGGTGCGTGTGAGTAATATACAATTAAGTTGTATAATACTCATACGCACCACATACATACATCAACAAGTGAAGGTTACATAGAAAATAAAAACAAAACTGAATAAATGTAAAATGTTTGTTTTTGTTTATTTATTCAAAATTTATCGTTTTTTAGAAGAGAGAAAGTGAGAGAGAGATAGGTGCAATGAAATTCTCACCTTTATTTGATTTTAGAAATGCAAGGCAAACAAAAACAATTTTTGAAAATTTGTTTTTGTTTCAATGGAAATTTCCACTTCTTCGACACGTTTTTGAGAATAGTCATCATAATGTTATTTTAAATAAGCTGTACATATATGTACATATGTATATATGAAGAGAAATTGTTTATCATTAATACGAGTATGTAATTCATTGGTTTTTTGTTTGTTTTTTTATACAAATATTTATTTATATATTTAAGACATTTATTATTCGACATATAATCAGAAGTTTATTTTAATTTGAAATTTATTTGCTGGTGCTTCAGCGTCAGCGTTATCGATATGAATTTCATTTTTGCTGTAACAAATCATCAGCAGACATAAACCACACATTTTGATTTGTTACAGCAACAATGAAATTCATATAGACAACGCTGAACCACCAGCAAATAAATTTCAAATTAAATAATATTTATTTATTGTTTCTTCAAAAATGAACTAACAATAAGTAATCAAATCTTAAGTATTGAGCCCGACCACTGTCGGACGTAAACTTAGTGATAGTAATTAATAATTCATAAATGCCGTATTAAGCACAAAAATTATTTTCAAGAAGTATCATTTGGAGTGTTGAGTATTAGAGCCCTTCTGTCCCTCTTTTTTTAAGTGAATGAGTCCAGTAAAATTCAAGATGTTACGAGAAAGCGGATTAGGATGTGACTCGAGCTTTGTTAAATATTTGCTTGCGTAGTTTGCAATTTCTTCAGTCACTAATAGAATATTTAAATGACGATGTATATTCAGTGCGTTATAAGTTTTTTTTTTAATTTAGATGAAAAAAAAAATGATAAAATAAAACTAGTTAATAAATAAAACTTATAAATAAATCTCTCTCTACTCAAAATGTTCTTCCTCAAGTCCGAAATTGTAAAACATTATTTGTGACATTAAAACTTATAAAACTGTGCAGAAAAATGACATTTGACAATTACAAAGCTTGATAAATAACATGTTTTAGTTTAAGTCTACTGTTCGGAAATAAGTTTTTTAAGGGCGACAGCACGAAACATTTTGAAGAATTCTATTTAATTGTCCTAAAATTGTACTGCATGAATAAATGAAGAAAGAGGGAAGCAAAATAGCTTAAAGGGCTTCTAATTTAAAACATTAAGAAAAAACTCAAAAATGTTCGGAAATGTTTTATATTTATTTTTAAAAGTTCAAATTCGATTTTTCGGTTCATTTACTTTTTTTGAACCCTAAAACTATCTAGCATACCGCAATTAAGATATTAGTTGATAAATAATCTTCTAAAAACTTCGAAAATAGTTTTTTTTTTCAAAAATAATTTCTTTCGTTCTATAAATAATAGAATTAAAAATACTGAACTGGAGCCAGATTTAAAAATTATTTCTGTGTAAAATTCATTTTAGTTTAATTAAATAATAAATAATTTATTAATTTGTTTTTTAGCCTTTTTGTAATTAAATATAATAAAAAAATACCAGTGCCTGTTTTTGACATTTTCGTGCGCACAAATGATTTAAAAATCATTAGTGAGCACAAATTTGTACAAAAATACTTACGTTATCTAAGTTTAAAATTTTTTAAACGCACTAATAATCCCAAATTTATATTTTACTTATTAAGTGAAATATTTTTTTTAAATTAAAAATACATTGAAATTGATTATTGAGGGGTTTAGCTGGATCCTATGCGCATTTCACTGTTGCTAATGCAGATCATCAGGGAACCTTTACCCAAAATTTCTTAGAACAACTAGAGTTATTATGTTATAAACTTTCATTTAAACAAATGAGAAGCTTAAAACAAATAACAAAGTTGAAACAAGAACTCAATAATCAACATGTTTTTTATTTTCTTTACTTACGTTATCGTTTGCACTCATTTTGTTTCGACTAGTCGTGCTAAAAGCTTTTTGGGGCTCTGTGGCATTTAAAATGCTTGTGAAAGAAAAGGAGTGACACCCCGGCACAGTGAATTAAGTATTTATAATTTAAGATTTCCTAACGGAGCTAACCAAACAAAGGCTAGCGAAATATCGATAATAGAAAAAATTTTAATTGAACGACCTTAAGCTTGATAAAAAATATTTTAAAATAAATAATAATAAATAATAAATAATAAATAGTATTATTTCTTAAACTACAAAAGCCCACATCAAATCAATCTGTTTTAGGTTCTTAAACAGACCAAGAGATAAATTTTTCAGAAAATTTCGAGTACAATGTTTTTCATAATAACTCCCAAGGTTTTTGTCAAACCGATTTTCCATTTGTTATATTTAAAATTTTTTAATTATTATTTTCACATACATGTGTATGTAAAAGTGAATTTTAAATGCTTAATCTTGCAATGTCATTTATGGGAAAATAAATTTTATGTCACCATTTACTGCAGAAATTAATTAAACACTCAAACTGTCAACTTTTCTGTCCTTTTTTTTTTTTTTTTGTTATACTTTAGAGATTTTAGCTCTCAATTTCGTATTCTGGATGCTTCATTACTTTTGTGGGTTTAAAATATTAAGTTGTATTTAAAACTTGTTTAATTTTTTTCTTCTTTTCTCTTGCTACTTTAAGATAAATTATACTTTTTCCAAAGAAAAAAAAGAAAAAAAAATTGTGAAAAAGAAAAGTAGAATTTAATTTGTGACATTTATTTGAAATTTTTGGTTAATGTTTATTGTTCTTTTTGCTTTTGCTTTCATTTTGTTTTGCAGCTGATAGAATATTGTCATTATTCTTTAGATGACAGCAAATGTGCGTATGCCCAACAAACAAAAATTCGAATGATTTTAAAAGCAACATGTTCTATAATTTGCTTGGAAATTTAACTTAACAAGAATTTCAGCCTCAAGCAACTGTTTCAGCAAATATTGAGAGTCATATATAATAGCAATCATCAAAAATTTAAGATTTTGTTTGTTGGGTATTTGCCCATAAGTATTTTATATAAATTTAATAGTATGTGTGCGCTGTTGCATTTTTAGTAGCAACGCCACATGCTTGACGTTGATGCAAATGATCCCTTGATGTCAAAACCATGTGACGTTGTTGTTTAAGCTCATTGTTCTTTTTTTGCTGTTGCATTGTTGTTGCAGCCGCATTTGGTTCTTATTGGGTTTCCATATTTTTATATTTTTAGAACATTTTAGTGAAAATGTTAAAATATTACTGTTTGTTCTTATGATTTCATTTTTTTTTGTTGAGTAAAAGTGCTTTTGTTATGGTATTAATACATTTTATAGTTACAACTTCAGCTTTTATTTAAAGCTGTTGCCGCTTTGTTGGCTTGTTATTCATTGCTGTTAGCCTGCATGATGTAAGTTTACAATGCATCGCTTGAGGGAACCCATTAAACAATGTGCCAAAGATTAAAAAAAAAAGAAGTAAAAGCTACAGAAAAATGATGGTTTGCGAGTGCATACTTATGTACTTATGTATATTGTTTTTATGTTCTTAATTTTTATTTTTAGTCTAATTTTTCTGTTATCTTTTAAAACACATGTAATTTTGAAATCTTAGTACATACTAAAAAGCTACTATACGCATTAATTTGGGTACAGTATTTTGGAAAATTTGTGTACACTTGTTAAAACATTTAAACTGAATACAATATGCTTTAAAGAAGCTGAGACATTTCTATGCGCTGCTCTATAGGAAATTTTCCCCTTTTTTTGACCGAAATTAATTACAGCCAAACGGGTGGACTGATTTGAACGTTTTTTTTTTTTGGATTTGACTTTTAATGAACACTTAAAAGAGAGCGAGTGACCGAAAAAGTTTTTCATACACTAAGAAAAAAAGATAAGTAAATTTAACTAAAAAAATTAACAAATAATTAGTTTTAAGAAGGCGTTGCGGGTTATAGGTTCCTGCATCCAAGATTTTTTTAGATCTTTGATAGATAATCTGGTTTTTTAAACTGCTTTTTTTCTAAAATTTTTTTTAGAGTGTACACTAACTTTTCGAATATAACAGTAGAAATTAATTTTACCAATTTAATGAAGTAACAAAGCCAAGTTTCAAAATGATTTTATTTAATAATTTGATATTCCAAACCGTCAACTAAATGTAATATATATGGTTTGAAAATGCCACTACTCTCTATTTCTTCATCTTTATCAACTCGTCGTTTTGTTCTCTCATATTTTTGAAAAAAAAGGTATTTCCGGTCGTCTTGGTTTCGATTTAATGTTAATATGTTAATAATGTTTTTCAAAAACTTTCAAATTTCTCGAACTATTACGCCATTTTATATTCATATTTGAACAAAATAATCGTGAATGGTCTTTAAAATACTGTCTAAAGTTTTCGGAACAATCACTCTCAGATATGTATGACAAGAAATGGGCGTAAATAGCTGCTCTTTTGTCGATTTCGTCGTGTTTCTCTAGCCATATATTGAATAATTCTGAATTTGGCACGCAGTTAAAAAAGTTTATTTTTTTTTAAACTCGCGAAAAATTCGCAGACGAAATATATTAAATTTGAAAGATAACACTGCACAACACTGATTTGGATGTTTAAATAAAAATAGCCGATCCTATTGTATTTTTGTCTCCTGATTACGATGTTGTCATTAGTTTTTCTCTATCAGCTCTAGTTTTGAAGAAAATTTCAAGATTTTTTTTTATGTAACACAAAATCTTTCTAAAACCAGAGGTGCAAGAAAATAAATAAACCTATTTTTGTAATCAGCGAACAAAAATACATAAAAATTAGTTATATTTGGTCAAAAAAATTATAATAAAAACATTTTAAAAGGACTAAACTAAAAACACACGATTTTTAACATCCTTACAATAATATTCAGATACCCCGATATACTCATCAATGTGAATCTATTTACATGAAAGCGATTTTTGTGTAGATAAATAATACAGAAAGTATTTTTAAGTTTGGAGAACCACTCGTAATATATTAACGGTATAATACAAAAAGAGATGCAAATTATGCAAATCCTAAATGACACTATATCTTCAAAACTAGAGCTGATAGAGAAAAATTAATAACGCCATCGTAATGAAAAGACAAAAATACATAAGGATCAGTCATTTTTATTTAAACATCATAAAAAACCTCTATTTTGTTGTGCAGTGTAATTGATTGTTCTAGAGAACTATTATGATATTATGTCTAACATGTGTTATCATTTTTTTGTAAGTCTATATAAAATTCTAATTCATAATTCCATTAGTTAATTTTAATCTCACTTTAATTTTTCCAATTAATTCGATTTTATAGATGAGTTTAGCAAGATTTTGCTATGGAATGTAAAAGTACTTACTTTCATCATTACTTCCCATTTTTTAATATTTCAAAAACATAAATTTTTGTTACGAAAAGTTTTATTAGAAGAAGTCACAAAATTTACTGTACTTCAAGGTTTTCTGATAACTGGTTTAAAAATCGTAATCAAAACAACTGTTTAAGTAACAAAAATTAATGTTATTTGAAAAATTTAAAAAGCTATATATATTTTGTTATATTATATATTATTATATTAAAGCAAAAATTCAAATTTTTTACTTTTGGCCAAAAAAAATGGGTGAAATTTCCTATAGTGCATAAATCACAAGGCGAACTCATTTGAATTTAAATCAACACTTTTAATACTTTTTAAATTTGCAACATTTTATAAGAAAAATTAAAATAATTTATAGGAATTGTTCTCATATGATGCATTCTTTTCTGGCGTTACGTGACACTCGTACGACACAATGTTGGAAAAAAAATTTAAAAATATGTTTGAAAAATTTTTTTTCTTGCATTTGAAAAGTGATTAAATAGCTCTATATTCAGTTAAAAAATGCTAACAATCAAACCCACAGATTTCAAGATATGATCAAAATATATCCGGGCGTTGCGTTACAGAAAACAGAAGTGGAGTTTGACTTGAATAACAGAATTGCTTAATTCTGCGAATTTTCAGTTAATAATTTTTTGGTTAAAAAATAACAAAAAGATATAAATATACGAAAACTATATTTGTTATCTATCTATATACTCACTAGCTTTCACCTGCGACTAACCTCGCTTTGTATTTTGGAAACTATACTTTTAAATTTATGCATATCGTATTTTATTTGCCACACACTGATAACGGTGATAAAAAATGCAAAAAACAGAATAAAAACCGGTTTTAAGACTAGTTCCAACCCGAATCGAAAATTAACTTATCTAGCCCAAAAATGTATTTTTCGGAAAAATCCCTATCAGATATAAAAATCGGTTCTGAACCGGATACAAAAAATAGGTTATGGTTGACGCTGGTAATGCAGCTTTCGATTGATGGAAGAATTTTTAGAATCACTTGAGTATTGTTGCAGCAATACTTTTGCAATAGAGAAAATGCTCCTGAAATTAAGCAAAACTTACCAAAATGAGAAGTCTAAATTTGTAGCCTATTATTTCGCCATCTAGGCTAAGGAAAGCTTCGAACTCTTAAACTTAATTAATAATTAAATAATTTTCATTTATAATACAAGAAAACAAATGATAGACTTTTCTCTGAAAGACCCCTCATGATGTTTCAAGCTCTAAAAAATATAACACTATAAAAAAGTCTGAAAAAGATGTGGATTTAATTTTTCTAAATCTAGGGTTTTTAAATCGACTTGAATTACAGAACAGGCAGGATTTATATATATTTTGAATTATTTACTTGTTGTTGTTGTGGTTGTGGTTTACTCAATCAACACAGTCGCTTGTTTTATTTTTTTTTTGTTGCAATGAGCTTCTAAAGCACACGATAAAAATTTGAAAATAGCATCATACCACACTGTGTATTTAAGATTTAAGAAAACGTATGCTTGCAAATTAATTAGTTTCTCTTTGCTGTAGTTTCCACATTAATACCTAAATTACATTATGCATTTTTTTCATGAAATTAGTTGCAGGAATTATTTTTTAATTTGTCACTAGGAGGCCTGTAGAATCAATCTGATCAAAGAAGTTGCAAACATTTTTCAGAGATTTAAGGTACGTCATTTTTTAGGAATCCCTCTTTTCTGCTGCTGCAATTAAAAAAAGATTTGAGCAATAAATTTCATAAAAAATTTACAGTTGATATAAATTAGGTATTAAGCTACGGTCACACTTGTCAAACATTTGCCCAAAAAAGCGTAACCACTAAATGCTAATGAAAAATTTTTCAATTCAGACAAAAGTTTGTCAAGTCAAATAGTAGCCAATAATGTAGGATTCTATAATATTGTCTATTACTTGTGTTCGATCAAAAATTTTTTCATTAGTGTTTGTTGGTTACGTTTTTTTGGGCAAATGTTTGACAAGTGTGACCTGACCGTATCTTTAGTATGTGTGTCACTTAAATTTTAATTTTTATATTGTAATTCTTCCTATGTAAACTGTATGTAGTGTTAAGTAAAGTTTCAAGAAGTCAACTTGCCCCGAAAACATAAAAAAATTAATGCAAGCATCTACTGCTTTTCTTTTCTCTTAATTTTTTTAGAAACTATGTGCAAAATACATCTTAAGCCTGGATCACACGATTGGCGCAATGTACTAATTTTCGTCGGCTCACTGCAATAAAGTCATAAGTAATAAGCCAAAATTACATTATTACTTAATTAATTCTTGAATAAGTCTATATGGCTTTATTACCAATGCAGTGTGGTGCAATTATGTAATTATATTTCAATTAGTTGAGAAATAAGTCAAATTTACCTTGTTACTTATGAATTTACTTTAGTGAGCCGACGAAAATCGGTAAATTGTGCCATTCGTGTGACCCAAGCTTTAGTCTTGATGTAAGAGTGAAATTCTCAGGAATGGATCCATTTACTACTATTTTATGCGTGCTGATTATTTAATTTAACAAAAATTAATAGACTTATTCAATTATATTCAGCCTTATTTTCGATTTAATCGCAAGCAACAAAAATTAAATTTTCTTTAGAAGGTTTTTTTAAATATTCAAATATTTTTTGTTAGGAAATTGTTAAATGCTTATGATAAAACTTTGCAGCCTGTGTTTTAAAATTTACTATAAAATTTTAATTTCACTAAGAAAATATATTTTCGATTATATGTCACTTATGATAAAATCGTAAAAAGGATCGATATGAACTAAAAAAAAATCTAATTTTAACAAGTGTGTTATCGATAACCTTAAATTTTCCTATTGTAGGATAATTAGGTTTTAATTTCTGCAAAATTAAAACCCACAGAAAATTATAAATATCTGCTCTAGAATATCTTTTTGTCCTAAATATTATTCAGTTGCATTTAAATCTAATTTTCTTAATCACGTGGCCAAAGTGCTTTTTAACCCCCCACTAAAAAAGGGGAGTGTTCTAAGTTTGTAGTGTGTGTCTGTGTATCTGTGTGTCTGTACAAGTACACATACAGACCAAACGGCTGGACCGATTTTGATTTAGTTTTTTCTGTTTGAAAGGTGACTTATCGATCGAGAAGGTTCTTAGCTATGTTTTAATAAAATCGCTTCAGCCGCTTAGAAGATATCATATCTTTTCTAGAAATATTCGGGGGTTTTTAAAATTTTTAATTTTTGTTGTTACATGGAAAAAAATATAAAACTTTAAAAACTTTGAATTCAAAAATCTTATTTCAGGTTTTCACAAAAATTCTAAGAGAAAAATTGAAAAATTCTATCTACACCTTTTCAACTTGTAATTGAGAAAATTTAAATTTATAATGAGAATTCCAAATTGATATTGAGAGAATACAAATTGATATCGAGAAATCTAAATTGATATTGAGAAAATACTAATTTATATCGAGAAATCCAAATTGCTGTTGAGAAACAACAATTTGGTAATGAGAAATCCAAATTGATATTGAGAGAATTCAAATTGATAACGAAAAATTCAAACTGATATTGAGAGAATACAAATTGATAATGAGAATTTCAAATTAATATTGAGAAATCCAAACTGATATTGAGAAAATACGAATTAATAGTGCGAAATCCAAATTCATATTGAGAAATGCAAATTGATATTGAGAGAATTCAAATTGATAATGAGATATCCAAATTGATATTGGGAAAAATCAAATTGATATTGAGAAATGAAATTTGATATTGAGAGAATTGAAATTGATAACGAGAAATCCCAATTGATATTAAGAAAATATAAATTGATATTGAGAATTCCAAATTGGTATTGAGAGAGCACAAATTGATATCGAGGGATACAAATTGATATTGAGGAAACCAAAATGAAATTGAGAAAATCCAAATTTATATTGAGAAACCCAAATTTTAAAATAAGATATTCATTAATACATAGTTTTATTGCGGAACATAATAACTTTTTACAGTCAGGAAGCATTAAAAGCCGAACCTTCAAATCTTGTAAAAGTCACTATGTCCTGCGCTATTGAACTTATTTTTTTTCCTTTTCAGCTGTTTTTGTGAGTCATGTTTTTTTATTTTTTTTATTTATTTGTTACTTCAAGCTTTTTAGTATCCCGGCAACTCTTGTTTGATACCTCACTCGATAGGTTTGGTAAAAAAAATGTTTACGTAATATTTCACGCGGGAAATCCGCCATTTTGTTTTTATTTTTTGAACACCTGTCTGAGAACACTTGAGTGCTTAAGACAAATATAACGATGCCTAATTCTTGAAATCCATGCAGCCGTTTGGGAGAAAAGTGGTAATAAAAAAAATGTGCAAACCACTGGATAGGTTTGGTAAAAAAGTTTTTTTTGACGTGTTGCTATTTCTCAGGAAAAATCCGCCATTTTGTTTTTTTTTTTGGACACCTGTCTAAAAAATACAACCCTTCATGGGAGTCGGGTAAAAAAGAAGCTGATGTAGGGCACGTAGTATGCAGTACTGCAAAAAAAAAAAAACTATGTCTCACATACATAATAGTAAAGAATCGAAAAAATAGCAAATTTTACATAATTCAAAATTTTTCGTTTTAAGTTACGTACATTCTCCCAAAAACATTGAACAAACAATTGTGAATATGAATTTGGATTTTCTCAATTTCATTTTGGTTTTTCTCAATATTAATTTGGATCTCTCGATATCAATTTGTGTTCTCTCAATATCAATTTAGATTTCTCAATATCAATTTGTATGTTCTCAATACCAATTTGGAATTCTGAATATTAATTTGTATTTTCTCAATATCAATTTGAATTTCTCATTATCAACTTCAATTCTCTCAATATCAATTTGGAGTTCGCAACATCAATTTGAATTCTCTCAATATCAATTTTTATTTCTCAATATCAATTTGATTTTTCCGAATATCAATTATAATATCTCATTATCAACTTGAATTCTCTGAATATCAATTTGGATTTGTCAATATTAATTTGGATTTCGCACTATCAATTAGTATTTTCTCAATATCAATTTGGATTTCTCAATATTAATTTGAAATTCTCATTATCAATTTGTATTCTCTCAAAATCAGTTTGGATTTCTCGTTGTGAATTTGAATTCTCGCAATATAAATTTGAATTTCTCATTATCGAATTGTTGTTTCTCAATAGCAATTTGGATTTCTCGATATAAATTTGTATTCTCTCATTATAAATTTGTATTTTCCCAATTTCAACTTAAAAAGGTGTAGATAATAAATTCATGTTTTGAAGTTGTTTTACATATTTTTTATTTTATTATCTCAATGAAAAATAACTTTTAAATATGAATTGATATTTAAATTAGGAATGTAACGATGCACCGTTTTGTCGATTCAGTACCGATAGCGATACTTTAAAAAGAAATATTATCGATACCGATTCCGATACCAATACGCATATTGAAATTGAACTCAAGCTAAAATTAACAAAATTCGAGTAGAGTAATTCTTTTATTATACAAAACTACAGTGTAAAAGATTATTAATATTTAAACTTGCTATTTGAATTCATTCTGAAATTAAAAAAAAATCATTCTTTTAACAAAACACATATGTACATGATTTAGCATTGAGAGAACATTTCACTTCAACGCTAGAAAGCTTTTAATATGTTATTTCTCTTAGTTGTTTTGCAAAAACAAAAAGCGTTGAAAATTGACTTGTTTGTTTAAAAGAGCTCTAAAAAATCTAAGAAGTATCGTCGTATCGACAGTAAAATATTGCCGATATAGATATATCGGCAAATCAGAAGTATCGCCATTATATCGGTATCGGTTACATCCCTAATTTAAATAGAATAGAATGCGTAAAGAACATAAACAACATTTTTAACATTTTTAAAATTTTTGGTTTTATTTCCATGTACTTCATAGCAACAATACAAAAGTACAACAACCTAAATAAAAATGAAAATTCTTAATAATCCCTTTTTACTTTGGCTTTATAAATGAGTTTGCATTGTTAAAAATCTTAAACATAAAAGTTGGTTATACATATTTTTATTTTCTCATTTCATTCATTTTTATTAATGACAAATTTTTTCTTGCTTTAATTCATTAATTTCTTTTCCTTTGTTTCATATTTCTTTACTTTTTCAATTCTTTTAATTCCTTTCTATTATTTTTTTTGTACTCTTGCAGTTCCCATGTTGAATCATCATACAATGCCAAAATTTGGTTTTGGACCATACAAAAAAACTGGAGTGGGTAGTTTCTATCTACCTAAAATTCTTACAACTGGCACCGGTTGCAGCGGAAAAGTTGCACTCGAATTATCACATGGAAAGAGCAAACAATTAATATCACTGCCGTCAGAGAAGCTGGACAGTAATAAACGATACTTTGTCACATTTACCGTTAAGGAAACGGAAAAGGACAAACAACAGGCAAACAACAACTGTGACAACAACAAGACATGTAGTCAAAGTGCAGCAAGTAATTGTGCAACAGCTTCACAGATTTAAAACACATACATATGTATGTTAGCAGTAAGCGAAATTTGCTTATGCTATCTTGTTATTAGATAAAGTTAGGAGAGGTAAAAATAAAATTCTTTAGATTTTTTTTGTAGATATATTTTAATTTAATGTTAAACTTCTAACCAATGTTTGCTTGGTTATTCTGGTCTATTAATTGATATACATTCATTAGTTTTTATGTGTATGATTGTATGCATATATAAATTTTATTTTAATATTTTACATTGTTATTTTTTTTCAATTAAATTTTCACAACTCATAATAAAATATATGTAAATGTTTTTCTTTAAATTTTGTTATTATTTATAAACTGTCATATGCTGCAGCAAGGAATTTATGTATTTCTTTAGCTAAATATAGAAAAGCCCAAACTCTTTACTTTTTTTTTAAATAGAGATTTTTGAATTTTTTCGATTTATTATGTTTTCTACTATCGAAATATAAAAAAAAAACTCGATTTCAAAAAACTAATGAGTTAGGTCTTTTCTATATTAAGGTAACGATTTATTTATGTGTTTAAAAAAAAAATCTTATGTTATTGGTATATGAAGACCACAATAACATGTTAGTTTACATATCATTTGTTTCTTAAAAGTTTGTTAGTTTTTTCAAACAAAGTTGTAATTGTATTAAAACAATGTATTTCTTTTAACTAGCTTTAAAGTTTTTGCAAAATGAGTTTATTTGTTACAGTCATTTGTATATGTATTTGAAGTTCGAACAAATTTTGGAATATATGAAAATATTAAAAGGGAAAAAGGAAATAATTCACAAACTTTATTTTATCTAATACAATTCATGAATATTTGTAAGTTCGTTTTGCTAATTGTTTTCTTATTTAGTTTTTATTAATTTCTTGTTTGTTTTTTTTTTTTTTTTTTTTTTTTTTTTGTAAGTACCTTCTAGAAAAATGCCCTTGAAAATCATCTTATCAAGAAAAAGCAAAAGTACTTTTTTAAAAAAGCTTTTTGAAAGTACATTAGAGGAAAAATCTTTTAAAAGTTGGTTTGGTTAACGTGGCTGCTTTCTACACGTACAATCAAGTACAATCAAGATGATTCCTTTTTCGAAAGAGTACTTTAAAAAGAAGGGCGTCATATAACAAAAGTGCCTTCTTAAAAAACTCGCCTTACAAATGGACCTTTCAAAAAAAGTTACTTCGAAAAAAGTATCTATAAAAAAGTAAGTTTAAAAGCCCACTACGCTTATTATTCTTTTGCGATTTCCAAAACTATTGTTTTTTTTTGTGAATTCTCAAGTAGTTCTTGAAAGTATGTGCGTAAGATAAGAGTTTTGCGACTATTCAAAATATGTGTTTGAGGTCTAGTGACGAATTGTTATAGCAACAATGAATTGCATACAGACAAAACTGAACCATCAGAAATTAAATGCTAAATTATAAATATATATTGTTATGATAAAAAATGATATTTTTTAAGTTTTTCGCAAGTCTTACTTACTTTCAGTAAAATAATTCTTGAAAAAATAATCAATTTGGTCAGTACCACTTTGACATAACGTCAATACAAAATTGTGTATTCCCTTACAGTCTTATGACGACGTTGACTAATATAGTCGATAAATTTTTATAAACGTGCAACAAACATATTTAATATTTGAGTCAGCTCATTTAGTTTGTTCGATATTTTTAGCTAAAAATATTTTTGAATAAATACTCTGCTCACTTGACAACATTTTTACCGATATAAAGAAATGAACACCATTCTCTCTTTTTTTAGAAGGGTAAAAATATTGCCAGGTTAGCAGATTATCAAGAAATTATATGACACCCTTACGATTACAAATGTATATAATGCATAGCATATGTCAGTGATAGGTGTTGTGCCAAACAAGAACTTTGTCAAAATTTATATCTCACTGCTTTTGATGGCCGAAATTTTTGATAGGAACTTGGCCTTTTTTGACATTGATGTTTTTCTAAGGATCTGACTACTTTTTGAAAAATTTTCTATGATAAAACTTTTTAAACTTAACAGTTAAAAATTGCATAGTTACATAAAATAATGGGTTAGAGCATGATGAGTGTTGGATTGTACACCTTAAAAATTAATTGTTGTGCTATTACAACGGGTAGCCAGTGTGTACGCTATTTGTTAAGAGTCGTCTGGAAAGAAACATGTAAACTACTGCGTCAATTCTAGTGGGAGTGGTCCCGCCTCTTTTTCAATATATTTACATATTCACCCTTATTCTATTTGGCGTCGGCAACATAACACGGCGTCGTTTTTAATGTTTTTTATCAAATCGGTATTCCGTAGTTAGTATTGCCATCTATCGATGACTGTCAGCATATGTTTGGTATTCTGAAAGAAACACTGATGTTGATGTTGCCGTTCATTTTGTCGTCAGTGTTTTTGATGTCGTGTTCTGTTGTGTGCATGCCTCAACGAATTTGAAAAATAATTTAAATGGTAAAAAAGTGAAATATAAGTAAATATAAAAATGTACATATTTATTTGAAAAAAGTTCTTAAAAAAAGTGAAAAATATAATATGGACAAAATTAAAATTACCAACCCCAACCAATTTGAAAAGCTTGTGGAAGATTTGGAAAAGTCCTTCTTTTGCTAGAGGATTCCTCACGGGTAGTTTCCTAATAATTTGAAGGTGCAGTGAGAAAGTGAGACTGCACTAAATTCCCTCGGTCCACCAATTAGAACTAGTGGTGGATGGCAAAATGTAAGGTAAATAGTGTGTTGGGAAAGTATACTGAGGTTTAAATTAAAAAAAAGGTTGCAAACAACAACAGCAAAGCAACTGAAGGCGGGGTATATAAACAATTAGCACTGAGTACCTTTGGAGGAAGCTCCAAGCTCCAATAAACGTTGATATGATCCCTTTTGTTTCAAAAGTTATGCTCTATTGTATCCAATACATTCCTAAATGATGTTTTGTTCAGCCGAAAATATTTGTAAAATATTAAAAGGATGAACATTACCCATTATTTTCCAAAAACATGAGAGAACTTATCACTTACTTTTCCTTGGGTAACTGGCAAATGCATCACTTGTCTGAGAAATCTTATTTTCACTATTATTTTTTTTCATCGTCTCAATAGGAAAGAAAAACATTTTATTTTAATTTATTTACAAAGCTTTTACTTATTCAAAAATACTTTTACCAATAATAGTAAACAAAATGAACCAGCTGACTCAAATATTGGATATGTGTATTCTATTTATTGATAAACAGGCAACGTCGTCATAACACTGTTAGGGAATACAAAGTTAGCATTGATGTTGTGTTATATTGATGTTGTTTCAAAATTGATGACGATGTTGCCGACGCCAAATAGAATAAGGGTGATTAAAGTCTGCTTAGCTGAAGAACATAAATCAAAAGGATATGTTCAATGCGTATGTAAAGTTTCAATAGGGTAGCTGGTGCATTAATTTTTGGATTTTCCGATTGAGTAAATCAATTTAGACTACAATTTGTCTACAAAAATTTAGCTCTCTGCAGTATAAAATTACGTAAAATTATTATGGGTATGGCCCCGCCCACTTTTATATCTGTTAGTGCTTATGGTTCATGTAAAGTTTTGTAGGAAAAATCTCATGAGAAATACATGACTAAAAACTGCTAAGCCGAAGTACATGAAAGAAAAAGCTACGATTTATGGGTGTAGTCACGTCCACTTTTCAAAACAGGAAAATTTTACTTTCGAAAAGTGCAATGTGGATGAAAAGTTTCAATAAACTTTAACTTAATTTTGAGTGCTTGTTCCAAACCCCTGATTGAAACTTCTGGTTTCTTAGATTTTTCTAAGTGCTCTCTGATCTAGATTAATTTGTGTACCAAATTTCAGCACTCTACTGCGAATTGGAGTCTTAGCGGATACAACATCTTAGTTTTAAGATTTCCCCATTGGCTTACTCATCTACACTTGCTTGTGTATAAAATTTAAGCTCTTTAGCGTGAACTTTACCTTATAATTTTATGAGCATTACCCCTCCCACTATTTTAAACTCACAATATTGTTGTGAGCCGCGCTTATAATTCATGCTTATTTTCTTCTAAAATATGCTAGAACGAAGTAGATAGTAGACATGCCCACTTTTTTAGGTGATAGTTTAAAGTATTGTATACGTGCAACGTATATGCAAGGTTTCACTAAAATGGCTTAAGTTAAAAGCTGTATATTAACAGACTTATTTATATAACTTATTAAGGCTTTATAAAGGGGTTTTAAGACAAATTTTCATAAAAAAAATTTCGGGTTTTCAGATTTTTCTATTTAATGACTCACTTAGATCTACACGTGTACCAAATCTTAACTCTCTAGCTATAGCGGAAGTGCTTCATTAATTTGATGAGTGATCAGTGAGTCAGTGAGTATGTCTTAAAATATGCACTTTTGGCACCTCTATATCTCCGGAGCCTTTCATTGTAAAACTTTCAAACTTCGCATATAAGGTTATATGAATTTATTCTAATTATGATTTCAAAATTTTACGGTCGCGAGGAACAAAGTTATGAGGGGGGAAAAACAGCTCGAATGGCTTCCTGTAAATATACACACTGCGTGCATTGGCCGGAACTTGGCCTGGCGCACTGCCATGCGCCTAGATAATAAATTCAGTATTTTTAAGTAATGCCAATTGTTACTATTTCAAAGTTTTGAAAATTATTTTCCACTGAATAAAATATCATTTAATTCAATAATTCAATTCAATTCAATTCAAGAATATTTGGGAGGCAATAAATAGAGCATTATAAAAAAAATTTATATCAACGTTCATTCCAAACATCATAAAACGATTTTTGGATCGTACCATCATAGCGAAAGCGATCTTAAGCTGTAACTGTCAGAACCTGTAATGTCAAAGCTTTTGTTTGAGTCTTTTAATGCCATTGCCATGATTGTGAGTTAGTGCATTTACTTCCAATTCAGTAGCTTGAGACAACAATTTTTTCGTAGAATTAAAATATGTGGTTATCGTGTCTGTCACGACTTTCGAACGTTTTCAATAAGAATGAAAATTTCCGAATCGCAAAAAAAAGATTTGGTGCCTGCATACTTCCGAATATTTTTGCAAAATTGGTTGCTAATGTGGGCATGTTTTTCATGTCCCCTTTTCTATGTATTAAAACCAAATATATATTGGTTTAAATTTCTGAATTAGGTAGATGAGATATCAAGCCTAATTTCAAAAAAGATTTCGTTTAAATTAAATTAATTTTAATGTGGAAAAAAGGCGATTCTATTTACTTTCACATTGCTTGGTGAAGTCGAAAGTAAAACGAAAAAATTATTCGGAAATGAATGTCAGGACACCAAAATATGCGGAAAAGACACACTTTCACACGGATGTGAAAGTCATGACAGACACGTATATTTAAGTTTAGTATGAACCATATGGGAAGTCTATCGTATATTATTTATTATACAATATTTGACTTATTTAAAAGTTAAAAATATGCAGTTATGCATACTTTGAAATGATGAAGATGTTATAACTTACTTTTTTTTATTAGCTTTATACTCTTTAACAAAAATCTATTAGTAATGCATACGTTAAATACAATTTATTCTTAAATTTCTTCAAACATTTTCTCCTTGCAAAAAGTTGGTAGTTGACGGTTTTGTTACCTAGCGATATTAGCTCTCATTTTATAATTATAACAACCTGCTTAATATTTTCCATTAAATGTCTTGTTGAATTTGGTAGATGTCATTGTTATTGCTGTGAATTTTTTTGCCAACAGATAAGCTTTATAACTAACGCCTTGCCTTTTTTACTCTCTTATTACAAAAACATTCGCTCATTCATCTTGTGCATATTAAGGTATACTTTTGCCTTAAAAACGGAAAAGTGAAAAATGGAATTAAATTTCTTTGAATTCTTTAAAGCACTTTGTACTTGAAAGTTATTATATGCACTTATGTATTTATGTATGCAAGTACATACAAGAATTATACTTATTATATGCATATGGAAGTTCAAATACAGTCCTGAAACAAGTGCGCTATAGCAGTTATGCTGAAAATAGCATTAAAGCAAAATATTTTTTCATAATGATTTGAATTTACCTTCTTCTTGTATAATTATATAGAAAAAATAGATTTATAATACAAAATATTAGAATTTTATTCCTGCATGCTGTAGTGTATGATGTATGTAGTATATAAATAGATGTGTGACGTTATGCCTGCCGTAGGGTATGGTATATGTATGTGTGACGAACATCTTTATGTGATTGCCAAAGTGTTGTTAACAGCAGACAATTACTTTATTATGAATTGAGCACTCGAGTTCTTTTTACAGTTTTCCATGTGCATTGAATTTCTGCGTTTTTTTTTTGTTGCGCATTCTCTGTTATGTGAACATATAATTCATAATTCCTCTTAAGTTCAAGTTAGCGCTCTAGCAAGGCACTTATGCATGCATACACTGCTCAACATATATAAAGCTACACCTTTAAATAAGCTTATAGTATGAAAGTTATCTTATTCAATTTAACAACCTCGCATTTGAAATAGTGAAAAAATTAACTGGCAATTCCCTTTCCCAACATCTGCTATATATTCCACTAAGCTCGTAGTAAAAATTGATTTTAAATCAAATAAAATTTAATTAAATTATATATTCGACTATAGCTATTATGCGTAGTATGCTTGCTGCTATATGTGTATTTTTTTGCTTACGTTCCCTTTATGATTAATAACTGCACAACTTAAGTAAAGAAGAAATAAAAAATTATTTAGAATTCAAGAAAAGAAATTGAACGCGTACACAAGTACTTATTCTTTTCTTTTTTCCTTTAAACATCAAAGTGATGTTGACAGAGTATAGGAGCAGAGGAAAGGAAATCTACATTCTGCTCCCCCCCCCCCCAAAATTGAAATGCTTACTAATGTGGTGGTTGGTGGTAGCTGCTGGAAGTATGCTTGCATTCAAAATAATACAATTTGCATAAGCGCAGCTACATACATGTACATGATTGTATTTATTTGCTGTGAAACTTGCTTTTGGCGTTAATATTATTTTTCCTAAAAGTATGCAAGAATATTGTATAAAGTAGAGTAAAACTACAAACTTATTTACTCGCATAAAAGTTCGATTAACTGTTTACTATTGTAAGGTGTCTTGTGAACGCTTTAAGATGTTTTATTATTTAATCTATTTATTTCATTCTTTCGTTATTTATTCCTGTTATTTATAATAACGAGTTAAAATTAAATCAAAGGCATTATTCAATAAAATAAAAATGTGTCGTTCGTTATCTCATAAAATGTTAATATAAAGAACTAAAATTATATTTAATGTAATATACTTATAAAAATAAAAGTGATGTTATGAAATATTTATTTAATTGTGGATTAAAGTACGTATGTAAGTATATATGTATGTATGTGTGCCAAAGATATCTTTTAAGTATAGGTGGGTGAAAGGCACAAGGTACAATTCGATTAAGTTGTACAACAAATTGTTACGTTAGAGGTATGATTAACCAACGGTTGGTCTTTGGTTGAATGAAAAATCAAAATATTTTGATTTTCATTCAACCGACGAACAACCTAGCTATCAAATTGGTGCGTGTGATGGCGATTTCTTCTTTCGTTTGACATTTTCATTCAGACGTTTTGTTAGCAACATCGTGTGCAGTAAACAATAAGTGTGAACAAAGAAGAAAAATGCGAATGCGCAATTTTATTGAAGAATATAGAAGCATGTTTTTTATTTTCTTTTTATTATCTTTTTCCTTCATCAAAATTTTATTTATGGACAATAGAGCAATTTTATGTGTAAACGATCGCATTTCAGTTAAATCCAGTAAAAATTTGCTCAAAATTGCACAAATTTTAGGGTAAATAAACCGACCTATAATGTGCAAGTGCTATGTTGTGAAAGCAAAATGTCATAACGAATGGTAAATAATACGATCAAAACTTCTTAAGCCATAATATTTTTCATCTGACAGGAATTGTATTATTAAAAAAATTAGGTAATAAACAAACTCACAAGTCATCTGTTTCGACGCCGATGCCGTGCCATCGTTTGTGGTATGTGTGATAAAAGTCTATATATGTAAATATAATAGTCTGGAATATTCTGAAACTCATATTTTTTTTAAAGAGAAGTAACCCTACAAGAAATGAAAGACTGAAACTAAGACAAACGTAATTTTTTCACTAAGACATTTACAACAATTTTATATTGAAATCAATAGTGACAGTCAATTGCTCTAGTTGCTCTACTCTATATATAATAGAGGAACATTTAATGTACATATGCCAAAAATTTTAAAATATCGCATTTTATTGTAAAACACACAATTCATTCGGTCAGTGAAACTAAAATTAATATAAAAGTGAAAAAAGTTAAGTAAAAATCAATAGCGTATAATATATATATATATATATTAGTTCCCGTAGTTCCTATCAGTAGCATAGGGCCATAGGTATAAAATAAATGTCAAAAGTTTAATTATTTCTTTTTAAAATTTTAGATACGTATTTATAAAAACGGTGGTTGAAAGATGCGGGAAGATGCTAGACCACCTACATTATTTTGTGCTTTTGCTTTTCTTTGTTTTTAAATATTTTAATTATACATATCCTTATTTTTCTATAATAAAAAACAATTAAAACAATATGAAAATCATGATTATTAATGTAATTATTCAGGTTTGACTATTTTGCTATGATTATTATATACATAAATTGTGATCCGTCAGACGTGATTACCACATGCATCATCAATAACAAGTAAAAATGCGGCAGAGTAAGCAGGGCGGCTATATATGTTCCAAAGAAGATATTCTTAATTAGTTAGACAGAGATGCAAAATAACACGTACACAAAAGTTTACATCACTTTTTCCACATTGCCCTTGATAGAAAATCCATCACCACTGTCGGTGAAATGACCGGTCATTTAACTTGTAGTGTTTTTGCAGGGAACACTCAGAAAATGAATGCCTACTACTAGAGTGTGTTTTTTGTAGAGTAACAAATGTTTAAATCAAAATAAAACAAGTAAATATATATTTTTAATATCAATGAAACGGGCTTTATTGGAAAGAGAACTTTATGAAATTATTGATTAAATATTATTTCTGCCCTTTAGCCGCCACGGCTGATGTGGAACTGGAACTTTAATTTTCAACAACTTTTCGCATTCTGACCATCATCGTTTTTGAAGACATATATGACAATGACTATGACTAGCCCATAAGGCGAACCAAACAGTAATTTTCTGTAGATGTGATGGTGTTCCGACAAAAACTTGTAGATTCTCCTCACACCAAATACGACAATTCCGCTTATTTACTTACCCATTCTAACAAAAAATAGGCTTAATCGATTATGTACGCCATAGCATGGAAAGAGTGCATGATGAGTTTGACAAATAGAACAATTATTTTTATTAAAAATTTCAACAATTTGCAGGCGTTGCTCTGGCGTAAGTCGATTTATAATAAAATTTCAAAGCAAACTAAACAAAAATTAACTATTAGCTGTAAAATGAGTGCTCAAGTACATAAAGCAACTATCAGCTGTTAAATGGGCTGATAGTTGCAGTGATGACACTTCAAAGTATTGACACTCTAAAAAAACATGCTTTGTTACTATGTGTTACCTTCTTTAGGAAAGAGAAGGCAGGTTGTGAAGGTATAGGTAGACGAAAGCTTCGTTCTATTACAACTCTGTTTTTTTTGCTCTTTTTTTTAATAATACAGAGTTGCAGTGCCTCTGGTATCAATAAGGAGTATTAAGTTTTTTGAAACTGTCTTTAGTAAGAGCTGCATTAAATTTAAGCGCAACAGGGCTGTTGAGGAAGATAAATTGTCATCTTCTGCGATAGCCACGCTGCCGTTAAAGCACTTGGTTCATATGAATTTAGCTCTCAGTTAACTCGGGAATGCCTTATAAAGCAAGCAGCACATATGAGGTCATAATCTTCATATTGGAGTTGCAGGATAAAAATACAGACCACCTGGCCAGGATAAATGTTAGAACAATCATGGTTGGACCAGAACCGTATTGTAAACTTTATAGAATAGAATCCGTGAAGGTGGCTTGCAAAGCTAATAATTTGAATGTATAACCAAATTATCCTATATCTCCAATGTTCATAAGTAAACACAATCTAAGATTGCTCATCTTCTTCCTCATTGCTCTTTCCAGGTTCAAGAAACATCTTAGCTGAATAGGCATTGAAAGCAGCGTACAGTGCTATGATTATGACGATGAAATTCTGGAGCATAATCCAAAAAAAAACTGTGAAGCTTTACGCCACAGAACATATAGGCTAGGCCTAGGAGCCAATATCAATTTTAGGATTCCTCAGGAGATCAGTTTTAGTACCTAGCAATAACTACTATATGTTTTTGGTCGCAGTGATCTGTGTTTTCCCTAAAAATTTATAAATCCATTCATGCATTCATTGCTACCAACTGGTTTAAAAGATTTAAATTGGCCTTTGTAAACCCCGGAAAGGTTAAACTGCTGAAAAACAGATTTTCTGAGGATAGAATTTGACCTTTTAAACAATATTTAAAACATGTTATGAAACATGCCTGCCTGATATATGTATGCTCGAAACCTGTTCAGATACCGGCATTAATAAGTTATGCATACTTTAAACTACAAATTTACTTGTATATTATATTATAATGAGTATTTTAATTGTTGTCTTTAATTTCTACTTAAAGTAGTAACATTTCGTGACTGAGAGCATCATAAACAACTTATGTATAATTGTGTTTTTTTAAATAATTATGAGGGCTTAATTGCAATGTCAACAAGAAACCAAAAATACATTTATTAACACTCACTCAAAGAGACTCACAGTCACTCACATGCACACAAAGAATACTGGTATAATACTACAAACACACACACACACATATAAATAAAAACATTTTCGGCATTTTAAGTGTTGAAACCGATGACATATTATTTCAAAGTAGGTAATAAACTTCGCACAACAATAAAACACTTCTCGCACTCTCGCATTTTTATCCGCAATCAATATGTGGTTTTGGCAACGTTATGTGTGTGTGTATGTGGGTGTGGGTGTGGGTTTGTTTCTGTTTGTATTTTGCGTGAGCAAATGTATGTATGTATGTGCCAAGATGCTTACAAAAATGTTTGTATGTGTGGTGTTGTAAGTAGTATGTAAATACGTGAGTATAAATATGTGTTTATGAAGGAGTGGACATATGTATTATTAATGTATTAATTGTTGCTTGCTTTTGATTGTGTCGTGTTGTTCTTAATTGTTAACATGTTTGGCCTTGTTATCAATAAACATACGAACAAACCGAAATAACGTGTGTGATACATAAATATGTATTTATGTTTACTTGAGCACGTATATGTATGCTTATGTATCAGATTGTTTGTATGTATATATGTGAATATAGTAGACGTTAGTGTTAAGTGGCAGAATGCGAAATGCATTTCACCTAAATACAACAACCCCCATCAGCGACACACCAATATTATTTGCACACGTATGGCATGAAAGCTTACAAGAACATGTGTGTCACAATTATAAGTTCATAACATACTCACAAACCACATATACATACATAAATACATGCAGACGTACACCACTCCACATTTATTGCATGACTGCTATATTTTCCTCTATTTATAGTAGGTGTTGTGCATGGGTGTCTGTGTGTTTGTGAAATGTGTTCATACTCAAGTGTAAATGTCATTTACTTGTTGGATTTAGTGACAAGTAGTGAGAATACACTTCTACACACTCATACACACACACACACACACACACACACACACACACACACACACATACACACACACACACACACACACACACACACACACACACACACACACACACACACACACACACACACACACACACACACACACGTTTGTTTACACAGTATTATTTGTTTGTGGCTTTTGCATGTGGATACTTTACTAACAACACCAAGGAAGAACTAAAATTCATTTACAAATATATGACGAATAACAAATCTTCATATCAATTAATACATCAATTAATGTATACCTATGTACTACTGGGAGGTCTAATGGGAAACTCAAGCCCAAAGCAAATTCTTAAATTTTCTAAATTTCATAGACACACACCCCTTTCTTAACGTCAACCTTAGCCACTGTGTAAAAGAGTTGGTGTCCTTTATTACGCTAATGAAGCTTTGACGACAGAAATACATACCTCAGCATGACTGGTGGTGATATTGGCAGTCCCAACACCAAAATCGAATGCTAAAGTGAGTGTGGGTAATGTGGTATACCTAGTTTTTTTTTTTTTTTTTTTTTTTTTTTTTTTTTATTGCCAAACTTGTAAACTTGTGAAGACCACACAGATCTTAACTAAGTATATGTGTTGCCAACTAGAGCATTGAAATGAATAAATCCAATCCGTATTTATTTTCTCTCTATTTATTATAATGTCATCACTGATAACTGGATAGATTGTTTTCATATGAACTATTAGGCATTTCGATTTTTTTGGATTAAGAAAAAGTCCGTTTTCTGTGGCCCAATGATAAATGTTATCTAAATCAGCTTTTAATTTTTATTATTTTCAGCAACAGATATTTCAGGACTGCTTAACTATAGTTGTACATCATCTGCATACTTATGAGTTTTGCAGTGAGTAAGTCGACTTGAGAAATCGTTAATGTATAATAAAAAAGGGAGTGGTCCATGAATAGATCATTGGGAAATGCTAAGGGGAAAGACCGGGGGACGTTGTTGTATACAGATTGCCAGCGATCCGTGACTTAGGATGATAAAAGACGTGCAGAAGTGTGTGAAAATGTAACAAAGTGTTTAAGCTTCATGATGAGTATACAATGATCAACCGTGTCAAAAGCTTTTGAGTGGTCAAGAATAACTAGAAAACTTACTTTACTATCATCAAGTTCACGTCGCATATTTTCAGATACATCGAGCAATGCTGAAACGCAGTTATGGTTTCAACGAAACTCTACGATAAATGATGACATTTGTGAATAAAAAAATTTTTCTTGGACTTTAGATAGGTAACACAAAGTAGCTATTGACCGGAATTCTGCGTCAGTTTTTGGCAAATTGCAAATTGCATGTCGATCGATATTTATTTTGTTTGAATTTTCATTTCGTGCAGAATCAATAATACACACTAAAAAATACTTTTCAGTTTCAATAACAAAAATGCAGGTATTCAACGACTTCTTTTTTAAATTTCCTGTGAAAAAAAATGATTACAGAACTGATAAGTATGTACAATTGCAAGTAATTTATCAGATATTTAGTTAAAAAAATGAGTTATTGAAACAAAGAGAATTTTCTTCAAAAAGCAAAGAATTTTCAAATCGAGTTTTGTAAAATTTTATAAGATTTAATGTTGTTGTTGTACATGTTGTTATCAAATCCGTATTTATTTTTTTGAATGTATGAATATCTTTGATAATTTATTTATCAAATAGTTTTTTTTTGGAGTTGTACAGTGAAAACCCGCTGAATTGATAAATATTATTATTGAATTAAACGATTAAGTTGTCCAAATTTATTTTCGTAGCCAACGACACAGTTATCGAATCAAAATTTTGACTATTTTTTTCTGTGTACCATCCATTAATTCTTAACAAAATTTGTTACATAAAATGTTTCCGCAAAACACTACATTTAAAAGTTATGGTGTCAAAAGTGTTTATGACTTTTTTTGGCCAGTTTATCGGAAACTGCCGGTGAAGTGAATAATATAAATACTTTTTGCAATTTGGGTGCTCTAATATATATGTATATATGTATATTTATTTATTATATTATATATTTATTTATTATATATATATATATATATATATATATATATATATATATATATATATAAATGTGCTTCTGCTTAATGTTGTTACGGTTTTAAGCCTGGTACGGAGTTCATAAGGAATTTCAGTTTCTCATACAAACTGTGTGTAAAAAAAAATTACGGAAATTCAGGTAGGTAAATTTCATAAAGAAATTTCCATTTGCTAGTACGGACTTTCAATGGAAAATACACGGAATTTTTGAAATCTATTGCCTGTCTTAGGGATGTTGTAAATAGTTATAATTGGAGATTTTTTTATTTTGTTCAGGCAACTGAAACAAAAATTAATGGTCATACAATTATTTGTTCACGGAATTTTTGGCATTTCTAATTTTCATAAAATTTTAATTCATTTTTAGTATTTTTGTGTGTTGTAAATTCAAAAATAAACGATTTTGTGTGTATGAAAACATAATTCTACACAAAAGGCTAAACGATTATTTTTCCGTGTAGAAATAAATGTAAATTTACAAACGTGAAATTCCGTAAGAACTCCATACCGGGCTTTACCTATTAAAATTTATTTTTGTTGGTTACTCAAAATTGATATTAAGAAAGTTATGACTGTTATTTCTACAAACATGTAATTTACACAAGGTTTTTACCTACGAGTTTGCCTTATAAAATTTAACTTACACGATAGATATCTGTACTCTAATAGATATCTATAGCTAGAAATAACGGGCATTACACACAATGTCAAATTATTCCCTGCTGGAATACAACGATGTTAAGTTTGCCGATACAATTTTTAATTTGACGAATGTCAAGTCGATTTATCCCATTTTAGTTGTGTCGTAAAATTCTTAAATCCTTTCAAATTTGGTTCACGCTGCAATCAGTTAAAGCCACTTAAATTCATAATTATTGATTAAAACAAATTACCAAAGTAAGGTTATTCACAAAACTTCTAAAAAAAAAATACAAAAGACCAAGGAAGACCTGAATTTGCTTGCTATCTTTCTTTGAAGAAATTGTAAGTCGTGATTTAGGCAATTATTGTTTATATGTTCATAAATAAGACAATGCAACGTCTGTTCTTAATTTTTATGTAGTTGGCTGAAATTAAAGTGGAAGCATTTTAAATTTCGTTAACTCCTTGCAATTAACATCTCGTCAGGGATTATTGCATAAGTCAAATATTTCATTATCCTTTTTTGTTATCAAATCTTACCTGTTTGATATTAAAAGAAAACACTTTGTATTAATAATATTTTGTAGTTTAAATTGTTTTTATTTATAATCCTTGTGTATCTTTTTATTTTCTTATTGAATTATTTTTTCATAATTTATATTTCTTGAATTTAGTTTCGTAGAGTCTTGCTCAAACTAATTTAATAGTCTTGGATTATTTAACAATTTATGTTAAATTATTTAAATTATCCTTAGAAGAAGATTTAAGAATAAGGAATATATTACTCGCTTAAACTATATTCAACTTATAGATTTGCAAGTGTAGAAATATAGGAAAAATCTTCTAAAATGTAAATTCTTTTATGCCATTTATTACAAATAAAATTTTTTATATAGATTTTTTAAATTATTTTTATTTTTATGTTAATACTTAAAACAATCAGTTTAGTTCTTAAAGAGTTTTCTTTTTTTGATAATACTTTAACCTTAACTATTTTTTTTTTTACTTTTGGTTTGCTTGTAAAATTAAAAGTTTATTTAAATGTTATTATAAGTATTATTATTATTTATGATTTCAAGCACTTACAGGGTGTTTATACATATTAGCGAAAACCGGCTATGTGTATGTAATAAATGTTAAGTATTTCCTGTCAAACTTTTTTTGGGATAATTCGACTTCGCTTTTATGTATAAATAATCTGTGGCCTTAAAATTATTTTCTTCCATATAATACATTTAAACTTAAGGTGTTTTTCATATTCTTTTTTTTTTAACAAGAAACACTTAATGCTTACATTTATTTATTTTATATGTATGTATATTTATATATTATATATTGAACTTAGAACAATTATTTTGTTAAACTTTTTTATTTAATTTAATATTTTTAACTGACTTTCTGGTTGTTTGATTTTGATGTTTTCTCTTCTTTTATTGTATTTTACTTCATATTTCTTAATTTTTTATTTCCTTATTTATATTTTCTATAAAAAAAACTATGTAAACCTAGAGATAGATTTTTATGCAATAGTTTTTCACACACAATTTCTAATACATTTTAAACTATTTTTTTTACTATTGTTGTACCGTTTATGTCTATTATACAAGTATATATGCATATTTTAAATATAAATTCGATATTTACAAAAATATAAAAAAATAAACTTTATATTATTTGTACATGGTATATGCATATAAAGAAAATACGCATCAAAATGATAAAATTACTTTTTCATAATTTGTTTATTAGATACAGGGTCATCTCATTTGAAAGCGAACGATAGATTCGATCGAATATTTAAATTGAAAACAAAAACAAATTTGAGTTTTTAGTTTTTGTTTCTCATATAAATTTTCGATCGAATCTATCGTTCGCATTTAGATGAACAGGCTCACAGTTAAAGGACTTTCATTCGAAAAAAGCAAACGAAATATTGTTTTTAATGAATAACTTATCCATATACAATTACTATCTAACATAACGATGTTGTGAGTATACATTTGTTTTCAAAATGTAGAAACAACAGTTTTTCTTGAAACAAGTTCTTCAATTCTTTCTTAAAACTACTCGTTTGCTTACACACAGACAGTCTGTTTGTTTAATTTTCGTATTGTTTTAATGCAGCGAATGAAATAACAAAAGACAATTGAAGTAATACTATTTTCACACTTATGGTCTTAAACGTGTTTAAGACAAGTGTTTTAAAAAACTAAACACAACAGTTCACATTACATTTTAGATGTTTAGGTCGACGTTTTGTCAATAAATTATTGCATCTGTAAAAAATTACGAATAATTATGCTTTTTTATTGGTTTACTATTTTCAAACAATAAATGTTTTTGTAAATAATTGAGTATGTTTTAGCTAATTACTTGTTTACCAAATAATTTTTCACGTGACGCAATTTAATAACAACACAAAGTTGCCAGAGTTATCAAAAGACGTACTGAACATACTCCATTTACGTTTTTAAGGAAGTGTTTAAATCTTAAGCATATCATTTAAAATGTTTAACAAAACAAGTCAATGTAAGTTAAAACAAAAAAATTAACGTGTTTAAGCTTTTAAACACAAATGAGGCGTTAAACACGTTTAAACACATAAGTGTGAACATAGTATAACATTTCGGTACACGCAAGTCTGTACTCCTATTCTTACATCTCTCGTCTCTCTCTCTCTCTTCTATAGAGTCAGACTTGCTCCAAGAAAACTGCCATGCCTAAAACATGACCTAGACAAGAAATTCTTGTCAACAATCTTATAGAAGCCTTTATATTTCGTTAGCACAATAACATTGTTACCTTATCATTTTGACGCGGACGATATTCCTTTTTTTATTAACTTATTTATCTTAATTGTATTCTTATTTATTTTCATATTTAGTTTAGTAAAGTTTGATAAATGTAAATTCAATGCATTATTTATTCATTTTGATTATATTATATTATTTCTTATTTATTTATTTTTTTCTATTTACAATTGTCTGTCTGTAGTAGTTGCAGGTTTAATATTTAAAAAGAAAAACATTTGATGATATTATTCTATTACTAATTATAATTGCTATGAAGTCTTTCGGACTTTCAAATTGTAACAAAGTTTATAATTTATATTGAATATTGATCTCTTTTAATTAAAAGAGTTGTGCATGAAACACATTCACCACAGTAGGCTACCGAGTACAAAATGCCAAGGATAGAATGCTCATGTTTATATGAGAATGATTCCTTTGAAGAAAGCAAGGCAACAGGGCGACATGTTGTTGTCTTTGCTGATTTTGCCGTTGTATTCCAATTAAACTAATTTCTATTTATTTGGCTACAATGAGAAAATTCAGTGTTACCAGTATAATACCAAATGTTGAGTGAATGATATTGTGCAATTATTTCATATAATTTAAAAGAAACCATATCCAAAAATTTATGTAAAGCATAAATTGATTCATTTTTATACTTTTACGTCATATAAGTACATTTCGAAAGAGCAATTAATTTTTATAAATGCGAAATATTTGAAGGTGGCATTACTAAACCATGTATTTATACTTAAGTATGAGGTGCATATGGTGCTGCTGCTGTCTTCAAAATAAATGCTGCTAGCGGCATTTGACGTCGTGTGTTCGTTTAGACTGCTGTGGTGAATGTGTTTAATGCATTACATTGCAATCTCATTTGTTTTCTTATTGATTTGGTTATTATAGCTAGAAAGTTATTAAAAACTTTTCTGTATAATAAAAAAATTTTAAATAAATCTTGTACTTAATAGTACATTTGAAATTTAATTAAAAAACAGAATTTGTTACTTATTGCTTTTAATTTATATTTCGGTATTAGCCCAAAAGTATTTTTCGAGTAGGAATGTTTGAGGATATACATACACATTTCAAGTTTTGCCATGTTGTACAAGTGGAGCGAAATGGTTTGCATTAGATTTAAGCTTTAGTAGGAATTCAAAATTTTGGGAGAAATTGAACGGAATGCATATAGACGACGAGACTTAATTTTGAACTTTTTTTTAAATGAAATTAAGAAAAATATTTTGAGTATTCATACAATTGGCTTAATTTTTATCACGCAACCTCAAAATAGCTCACAAGGAAAAAGCTTTGAATAGTACGAACATTTTAAATCTTTTGTATAATTCGTATTCCATAGTAGAAAAAAGAAAGAATCTTCCTTTATAACTAATACCGACCTAGCTGAAATAAACATGGAGAGATTAAAAAGAAGTTTGGAGATCAGGCTGACAGCAAAGGGCACACAATACACAAGCTTAATTTAAACTCTTATTTTGAGGATATTGCGTATAAGGGTACGCATAAATAAACACGTTAATAACCATTTTTAATGTTTATCAGAAAAAAGTACACATATCTAAATAGTCCTTATTTAAGAAATTGCGTTTAATCACAATTGTAGCACAAACTCTTCGTACGCTCAATTATTTTCTCTCAAGCAACTATAACTATAGCCGTTTCCAATATACAAGATAATCTTCAATTACAAATTAAAAGCCACGTGACTCTCTCTCATACTTACAGCCTGAGTATGTTTATACTCAGGCTATGGATGTTTATTCAGCAAAAAATATAATACTCGGGATATTTATTCATAATTCATTATCGTATGCAACCATTTGTGTATATAAAACGGAAAGGAAAATGTCTGGGTATGTTTGTGGCTGTTTCAAAACATACTTTATGTGTATGTGTAAATACAGTACACCCTATGTATGTGTAGCCGATTAATAGTCAGAGTATTTTTATACTTAGCCTATAAAATTTAGATAAAGTTACTTGTGCTAAGTAATTTAAAAAATATGTATAAACATAGTTGTTGGATGTAGCCTTAAAAAAAACTGCTTGCATACAACTATGTGATTGATGAGTTTATTTAATATTGTTCTGGTTAGTTTAGAGAAAATGTTTAACTCGAAGTGAAATTAATTTGCTGTTGTCCAAACCTACGGTCACACTTGTCAAAAATTTGCCCAAAAAATCGTAACCACTAAATGCTAATGAAAAATCTTTCAATTCAGGCAAAAGTTTGTCAAGTTAAAGAGTGGCTAATATTGTTGGATACTATGACATTGTCCATTAGTTGTGTTCGAAACTGTTTAATATGATAAACAAGTATCTGGATAAAAACTATTTTTATTAGTGTTTTTCGGTTACGTTTCTTTGGGCAAATGTTTGACAAGTGTGACCGTACCTTAAGACACACAGACTTTAAAAAACTATTTGAGAATTTGCAAATAATAATATTTTTGAAAATTAAAAAAAGAATAAAATAGGCATAGTAGGCCTTCTTTTGTGATTTTCAAAAATATTATTATATTTGAATTCTCAAATGGTTTTTGAAAGTCTGTGCATAAAATATGAGGCTTGGGATTGTTCCAAATACCTGGTTGAAGTCTCCTGATGATACATACATACTTAGTAACCATCATATAAATTTTACTTAAAATCAAAATATCAATTTCTTAACGAAAATTTTTCACACTGACGCTCTATCTGTTAGTGGTCATTGTTATGATAATTGAATTCAACCAGTGCTGATTTGAATGCTTACAAGCCAGAGAAAGGCTTTACCAAAGAAAAAAAAATCTGCCTCACTAAATTTTTGCTTTACCTTTTTTTTTATCTCTTTTACTATATTAAAGAAAAAAATTGTCATCCATAATTAAGCCATAAAACAACTTTTAAGCTGCTTTTTAAGTTTTCTGCTTTGAACAATAAATTTGCCCTGAAAAATGTTTTTAAAAAAGGAGAGATAGAGAGAGAAAATTTATAATTGCTTTGCTTGTGAGTAATTATTTGTAGGCCCGTCAACTTAATTGCAAAATATTATTTCTTTAATCCTTGACCTCTGCTAATAAGCATGCAACTAATTTAAAATCAATTAATTTCAATTGTTATAATTATGGTGATGTTCACGCATTAAGGTATTACCATCGAATGTTTTTCGTAATTAAAATTTATACAAAACAAATGAATTTTTTTTCTAAAAGGAAAATCACAAAAAGTTGTTTGGAAAGATATGCGTGTGTAAAATAACTTTACAGGGAGTCTACTCTGTAATTCGAAACGGTAGAAAAGGCTTTAGAATTTACATGTTATTATTATTAAGATGCAAGTTCGAAAGTATTTTCTTTCGTTTCGAAATATAGAGTAGATCCCCAGATATTAAAACATCCAAAATATGTATAATTATTTTTTTTTAAGATTTAAAAACAAATCTTTGTGAATACCCTTAATAATTTGATAGTTTTTTTATACGACTAAACAGCTCACACAGACACATTCATTAACTATGTATGTATTTATGTAATTACAAAATAGAAAAGCATTTATATATGATTTAATTTTCTATTATTTCATTTACTTAATTAGCCTTTAGTTTTTACTTAATTATTATTATTTTTTTTGTTTAATTTATACAATATTTACTAACGCATTCGCAAAAAAATTTTAAATTCACAAAAGATTTACAAAACAAATTTTTTTTGGTAAATTTTAAATAAACTTTTTGTAAATCTGAAATGTTTCTTATGCAAATGAGCTTAAATTTTTTTATTTCCTTTTTTATTACATTACATTTTTTCTATAGAAACTAAAAATCAATATAATCATACAAAAGAAATTTTTTTTCAGTTACAAACTTTTTATTAGTTATCTCTGTCATTTTATTTGTTTCGCTCTTTCAATATAATATATTTTTAAGTCCCAATAGTGTTTGGTTTGTATTATTTGAGCGTGGGATCCAGTGTTGTAAACTCCAATTCACCACGTGGTAAAATAAGATCAGGGTCTGCAATATATACTACGTTGTTATATAAATCGTTCAAACGCATACATATATTTTTAAAATTAATGGAAAAGGTGATCAGAAGTTTAAAAAATTTAAAATAATAAGTGCAGACAAAATTGGCATATAGGAAAAATTAACAAAGAGAAAAAAGAGAACAACAAAAAGAGATTAGAAAGTGTTGTTGTATTGTTGTATTTTAAATAATTAGTTAGTTTTTTTAATGCATACACATGATTTAAAACTATATTTCAGATAAAAACAAAGCATAGAAGCATAACATACATACATACTTTTTACCAGGTAGCATCAGCTATCATAGTTCAAAAAACAAAGCCAAGCAGCATTAAATAATAAGACAACTAAATTAAACATTTTAATAGCTAAAATTAAGCAAATTGCAATAAACATTATTTAATACGAAATCCTCAATATGGGTTTTTAACACAACTTTCAAATATATCGTTATTTTGAAGTCAGGGGAATCTATCTATTTTTATGATAATGCCCGCCCGTATGGATTCATGTGTGTGTATGTGTGTGTGAATGATGAATGAATTGTAAACAAATTTGCGGCATCCTTGAAACATTAGCACCACTTATTTTTTGACATTTTCAAAAGTAACATTTAAAATATCTTTTCATTTTCAAATAAGTTTTAATTTGTTAAACACTTAGGTTAAGCAATTTACTTCTACGGATGTATTGTGGTGTGTGTGTGTGTGTGTGCGTGTATGTGCTTCGATTTTGAGCGAACAAACATTAGCGGAAATAACTCTCCATGGTAAACTGCTGATGAAAATATTGCGGATGTAGCAAGTCTAGGATATATGCTATATTTTGCAATACCACAATGTTCGGTAAGTTTTTTGTTTACTTGACAATTATTTTTTTTTTTCAATTGTACACAGAGACAAATTATGATAATTTTTTTAAACACATTTTTGAAACTGATTTTGGATTTTATTATTTTATTTCTTTATTTTCTTGTATATGTATATACCCAGCAAAAAATGAACATATAAATTATAAGTTACAGCATTGATGAAATCAGCTGCAAGTAGTTATATTTCTGGTGAAACATCAATGAATTTAACGAATGGTTGTCAAAGGACAGAGTGAACCAAATAACTGAACAATTTTTGATATAAACAACTGCCTTAGAATATTAAATTCAATACTTGGCATGATTGGTATGCAATAAAAGTGGTAAGCCTTTGGAACAAGTTCTGACTTTTTTGCTGTATGGTATATTATTTTAAAAAGAAAAAAATGTGTTTTACATTTCATTTACATTTTGTGAATTTTGTTATATAGTTTTACGAATTTTGTGGTAGGTTCTGTTTCATTAAAAATATTATTTGATTTTGTGAATTTAGTAATTGAATACCAAAATAAAGATTTTTCTGTATATAACGAGTAGAGAATTGTTTGTTAAATTAGCATTTAAAAATATTTTACTTTTAATAGATATTTGTATTATGTTGTTGAGTGAGACCTTATAATTTAAAAAATATTTGTGTTTATGTATTTGGTTTTCTTAAAAAACCAATCCTTAATTACATGCTCTTTTGCAATACGCTTTCTAATTAAAAAAAAACCGTAATCGATGGACTTTTTTAAAGAACTAAAAGAAAAACAACCAAGGTGTCTAATGCTTACTTGAAATAGAAAAGGAATTTATATGAAAACCATGTAGGAAAATATGAAGTGATCACACACAACAAAATAAAGATTTGGGGACATATCTTCATAAACAAATAAAATTAACAAACATAAAACTTTCAGTGATATATCAACAAATATTTGAACTCTCACAGGGACGAATACTTTGTATTAATAGTCACCTTAAATTTATAGAAAGCAATCGAGGTAATCTTAAATATGTAAAACTTCATTTAGTCATAATAAAAGGCTCTACTGGGCAATTGAATATACTTCAATAGTCGGCGATCTTAAAATAAAAAAATAAAATAAGAAAAAATAAAATATAAATAATATAAAAATTGCAAAAAAAAAATAGTTTTTCGCACTGTATTGAAGATGTTAGTAAAAAAAACTCTCGTAGTTACAAACACAAATATGGAATTGGGAAAGGTAAAAACTTCTGTGTTCCGTTTTTGAGACACCCGTTTCTAATGAAATTTCAGGATTTCCTCTTCCCAAGGCTGTAAATGAAGATTAGTCGACTAAGCTATTGTGGTCACTTTTAATATAAGTATTTAGAGCAGGGCCCGATAATCTATGCTATTACATGAGTCCATTAAAAAACGGCCTTTATGTCTTAAATATACTAATAACAAGAGTCTATCATTAATAACTTTTTATTTTCACATTTAAATACAACAAAGCGTGTGAGATGGCTCCAAAAAAAAAAATCGCCCAAAACTAAATCGCAGAAAAACAAAAATGAAAAATTGCCTAAAATTTCAAAATGCAAAATCACCCAAAAATAAATGAAAAATCTCCCAAAATTTTCAATATGAAAAATCACCCAAAAAAATGAAATATCGCTCAAAATAAAAAAACACCAAAAAATTATTCAAAATTATAGTCATTTCATTTTTATATTAAAAAAAAAAAACAAACGTTATAGAGAAGCGTAAATAATATTCGTTCGTTCCCGAATTTTCTACACCATGGTGTTTTCCGAAACGACGCAGCCTAATAAAGATTTTCTGCCTTGCAAAGTTTTCCTGTTTAATGTGCAGGAAATTGCCGGCCTTTCTACGGCCTTAAGGATTTTCTCTACCATGGTATTTGGGTGTATTTTTCCCTTTAATTTTTAAATGTTTGAAAAATTTTGGGCAATTTTTCACATGAACAATTACTTAAAATTTGTATAAAAAAATTTTTGGGCAATTTTTAATTTTTATTTTTGGGCGCTTTGGTTTTTGATGATTTTTCATGGAAACATTTTTCATATGAAAAATCGCCCAAAATTTCAAAATGAATTACTACAAAAAATTTTTTTTTGTATGGAAAATTATTGGGCGATTTTTCAGTTTTATTTTTGGGCGATTTGATTTTGGACGATTTTTCATGGAGCCGTATTTGTCGCAGCTTCGCTGATTAGCAGCACGCACCCAAAATTTACCGATGGCATAAGTTATGCTTGATTTCATGGCCGCTGTAGTTTGTGGCTCATTTACAATGACCTGTGACTTAAAAATACCCCACCCTCGATCTTCGTGATATATTCATAACACTTTCGCGTGAGATGACCATGCCTTAAAATCCCTCAAGAAAAATGTCCAATGTGGCACAAGCTGTTTGGCAGATAGTGTTGTCCTTTTAAAACCACATGTCCTTGGTATTTATTTCATCTAATTGAGCTAAAAAAAAAGTTTTTAATCATCGACCTATATCTCTTGGTATTGACGTCGTTTTCAAAAAAAAAAGAAAAAAAAAACAAAAACAAAAAAAACATATGGACTTATGACGCCGCCAATTTAAAATTGCCCCAAGTTTGAAAATTTTTTTGTTGACGTACTCATTCAACCAACATGAGCCTCATCACTGAAGATGATTTTTCGAAGACTTTCGTACTAATCGAAAGCCTAATCAGCAAACATGCATCGTTATCTGTGATCGTGTTTACCTTCAGCTCTTGTACGACCGAAAATTCAGCGATTTGTGATCTGCTAAATGCTAAATTCTTGTTTCCAATACAAAATCTACTGCTTTGGATGCAGAAATCTCCTCGGCAGATCTATCTAGCGCTTGGTAGACACACGATTATGAATAGAGGAGGATTATTGCGAGCGTAAGATGGGTGAGGCGCATGGAACATTTCCCCAACAGAGCTTCTATTTTTATAAAATAATTTTACCATTTGCAAGTGTTCTTAAACGCTTTATCTGTTAATATTAATGAATAAATGACAGCCATTTCAACAGATATAACTTCAACAATATGACGGCTATCAACTGCCAAAGTTCGGAAGTCCCTGTTGTCCATTAAACATTTATTGTAGAGCATTTAAAGCAAACATCATGGGCATATATATGGCTGACTGGATTGTTGTCTCTTTAATCAATGAGTATGAAAGTATGAAAGATAAAAAAGCTGGCGAGCCCTGTTTTTCGGGTCACTGGCTTCAATTTATACCATAATTTAAAACTTTTGAAAATTTTCCAGTGAATAGCCATATAAATATGTATATAACAATTAGCTAATTATTTATTAGAGAGGAGAAGGGGCAATTAGTCATATTTATAAATTACAAGTATATAAATTATGAAAATCATTCATTCATTATGAAATTCTTAACAGAATTATCAAACCCATAATAATAAATATTAATGTAAATTATAATAAAAAAAAACACTTTTCTTTTTGATGAATTAAAATAATTTTATTTTAGAATTGAATGCTTAAGATAAGCTTTGAATTCGCAAATTAATTTTAATTTTATATAAGCTTAAAATTTTTTCTAAAAAATTTTTTGTGAAATTATAACCAGCGAAATATAGAAAAAAAGCAAAGCAGTTCTCTGGGCTGTATTTACATATTTTATTTCAATGTTCTTATTTACAACTTGATCAAGTGTTTTATTTTTTAATGACCTAATTTATTGTTCTGACCCTTATTTTTGCTGTTTTAAATCTTAAAAGTTCTTAGCATATCTTCCCTTCCCTATTTTTCTCAAAACCAGTGTTGCCGTTTATAGATATGCATCATATATTTAATTTTATATATATTCTTCAAAAAACCTAGCGCCCTTATTACCTCAATCCCGTCACAGAAGTAATAATTATACGATAACAAAAGCAAACATTGAAAAAAATTTTTTTTTCGTAGAAAAGCGATGTTGGTGTAATTTTTACTACTAATCTTCCCAGCAAAAAAATTCTGATTTGGAAGCACTAAGAACTGAGCAATGCAATGTATTGCTTACTTGATAACAAACCCTTTGAAAAATGCTTCTGAAAAGCACTAACGTAAGGCGGGCTCTCACAAAATTATTAGTAATTACTTCTGTGAAGCCCTCTAACAACGCAAAAAATTCATTGCTTTTGGAAATTAAGGGCCTATCCCACGATGTCACTAACGTTAGACTTGTCGCACACTTATATTCAAAACAAAAACAAATTTTAAAATTTTGTTGTTGTTTCCAATGTAAGTGTGCGACAAGTCGAAAGTTAGTGACATCGTGGGATAGGCCATAAATGTATTGCTTATAGCTGGCTCATGTCGAATAAAAACAATGCCTTATTCATGCGCAATAGCAAGTGATTCTGTAACATTGTCTCCCTTACAAAAACGTTCCTGGAAAGCAGTAATTTTTATTGGGTTTCTACGGCAATTATTGCAGTGAACGCCGTTGCTAGTCGTATAGTTTTATTTAGTGAGTCCCTGTAATGTATAATTTTTTTACAGGCATTAAAATAAATAGATTATTTTGAAACTACGAAAATTTACACGGATTTTTTGTTAAAATAGTTTATAATTAAACTAGCGAACCCCTGCACACTTCATAGTGCGAAAAAGAAAATAAAAATAGCGATATCATCCATGTGGCCGCATTAAATCGTCTGACATGTTGCCCAGGAGGCGTTTTATCAGCTCGAATCACAATTGCATATTCATCAGATGGCATTTGATCGAGAGCAGTTTGAAAAAGTCGCACTAATTCATTTTCAGCACGCAACATATTCTGCAAACGCTCAATAATATCCCTCCGCAAATTTGATGAAATTCACAACGACAATCAATTTCCACATTTGAGTTACCCACAAAGTATAGTTGCAAAAATTGACAGCTTTGATCAGGAATGGGAACAAAGAACCAAGTCGATGGGTAAACTTGGCCCTGAATCTATTGAAGATTGAAATATAGTATATATAAAAAATTTTACTTTTCGCGATTATCTAAATAAACATCAAAACAAACAAAAATAGCTTTAACGTTGGCAAAAAGTTTCCGAATAATATTTGCAGCTCCAAATAAAGTCATTTGAAATGCGGAGTTATACGCTGGTATGTTTGCCAGAAAATGCTTTGAAATTGCTGTGCCACCAGTTATCAAATTATGCAAGGGCTACGGTGGTGGATTCAATTCTGGTTATTCAATTTGTCCGTTCGAACAACACAATCCAGATACCTCATGTTTAAACTTAAATGCCTTGCAATGACTGCAAACAGTAGTCATTGGTCCAATTGAAACCTTGCCATGAGAAAAGTAATCAAAGTTTGCATCATAATTGAATACAGAACGCTCCAAAGTACGTCACACTTAAAGACGTGGAGCTGGATTTCGCAGAGCCCTACCATGTTCCATGGCATTTCGAGCAGCCAAAGTATTATTTACACGCTGTTCGCCACTTTGAGATGCTCTATATGCCGCAATATTTCTAGCATTACGTGATTGACGCCCCAAACTACTGTGCGTGCGTACCATATTGTATTAAAAATTGTGGCTACACCAATTAAATATGATATGATACGTCTACACCTGATATATTTTTATTATGATAAATGTCAAATTCCATATAGAAAAAAGAGCTAACATAAAACAACTTATTTTTCAATATAAAGTTTGACTTTTGTTATGATAAAAATATATCAAGTGTATATATATTAGCTGTTTGATTTAATGTTTCGAATATCCGTTAAGTTAACATATAAGAAAGCTCATTGCTGTGCATAATGCATTTAAATATTTAAGTTTTTAGTGGTGTGTTTATATGTAATTTATTTCATAGATCCCCGAAGTTGTGATTTACAATAGCTAAGTATATAAATGGTTTGACTAAAATTGAATTGTAATGAATTTAAAAACGAATTGTATTTCAGTTTTTCAAAATATTTACTCAAATATTTCGAAATGAATGCAGTGTTCACTAAAATATAACTCATGAACCAATACACATATAGAGACTGTTTGTACATAAAAACCTTGGTATTGACGTCACCTTTCATATAAACTTTGCAGAAACAAAATCGGTGCACGCATTAGAGAGAACATCAATTACTAACACAATGCAACTTATTTTTATATATAGAGGTTCTTATGAAACTTAGTTTACCTAAGAAATTTTTATTTATATTTTAGCGGTCTTGAAGTGGCAGACAGGTGTTGTTTACTCGTTTTTAAACTTTTTTGTCTTTGTTGTTGTAATTTTGACGGAAGGAAGTTGTTTTATTTTTTTTTAAATCTTCAAAAAAAAAAAATATGGCAACACTGCCCACACCACAGACTTCATTTGGAGTGTGAGATGAAGTCGTTAAATTAATAATCGTCTGTATTTTATCATTCTCACATTATTTTTGAATTTTTATTGTTATGGCACTTTTATGCATTTAAAAATAAAAAAGCATTTATACTTTTTTTATATGCCGTCTCAAAGCCATTAAATATATTTTTTTCGACTTTATATTTTTCTTCCTTATTTTCTATTTCATTTTATTATTGGCAATAAAGTGGCTTGTAGAAGTGGCAAAATACTGCTCGTTAACAAAAAAAAAAAAATTTAAATAAATAAATAAAATATATATAGTCTTAAGTAACAAACATTAGATTTTTAAAGGAAATGAAATAAAATGGTTTTTATGAATACAAATGGGACTTAAAAGATATGAACTTGATTTCTTTGGTCTATTGTTAATTAATACTACTTTTCATTTCTTTTTATTATATACACTAAATTATGATTGAAACAAATAAAAGTATTTAAGTCTATTTCAGCTAATTATTTTAAAATGCCGGAACAAATAACACATTAACGCTTGTTGTTTAGGTTATACTTTTTTTCTTCGACTTTCCTTTGTTATGAAGAGGGATTGTATGTGGAATAGTTGAAGTAAGTTAATCCGTCATATATACAGATTATATTTTGGGGCCAATTAGCATCCGAAAGTTACAGAAATATTTTGATATTAACGTTATTATATATCTTTGTTTATAAATTTTATTTAAATGAGATGTGTCCTTTTCGAAATTCACGGTATTAAGTATTAAAGTCCTGCACAAGACCATTTATAAGACCTTTCAAGATATGAGAGATTTTTCAATTGCTTTACTATAGCGAAATATTCTAAAATAAACGCTAAACAACACTGTTGGCAAGACATTTGTTTCAGTTCTTTGTCTCGCCAACAGTGTTGTTTCTCGAAAGGTCTTATAAATGATATTATGCAGGACACTATTAGGTATACACAACTTAAAGAAAAAAACCTTTTATTTTGCTGAAATTTTTAGCTATTTTCAGTATAAAAAAAAAATTAATACTTCTATTAAAGCTATTAATAAATCTTCTTCAAGACTATCTCTTTCGTTTGTAGTTGGCCATTGCAGTATTTCACCATAAAATTCTGAGAATCCTGCCGGTATATATTGCTTCACTTTAGCAATATCTGCATTTCTCAGATAATTAGTAGTAGTAGGTGCTTTGGTACTATAAACTCGTTCAGCTTGGGTTGGTAAAATACTGCAACTACATTTTACTCTGGAAAAAACAAAGATTTCCCTAGATATATCATTATCTATCTCAACTTCACCCGTTTTTTATTAAAAAAAACTAATAATACTTGAAAATTAAATTTTTGGTGAGCCGATAGCCTTGGAAGCTAGCGCTCCTTAAACTTTTAGTTTTAGAATTAATTCGTAAGACTCAGGGCCTGTTCATCTAAATGCGAACGATAGGTTCGATCGAATATTTGTATTGAAAGCAAAAACAAATTTCAGTTTTTTGTTTTTGTTTCTAATATAAATTTTCAATCAAATCTATTGTTTGCATTTAGATGAATAGGCCCTAAGTCATATAAATAAAATAAATTTTTGGTTTTTAGTTAAATTTTTTTCGTAACTTCTTACTGACTAAAATTAAGTTGAGCTAATTTCTTCAAATCAATAATGTCCTCTCTATTTACTTTTACAACACTTAGTTTCTTAGTATTACTGGACCGTGCTATAATATCAATATATTGTGAACAAAAAAAAGTGATGTTATGCACTGCGTTTTTACGTACTATCGGCCAAGTTCTGAAAACTATTTCGTTTTGAAATCAAAAACGAAAAACAGTGTTATCTTCATCAGATAATTTAGAGCATTTGAGATTAAGTACGCATATGAAAACTTAAAACCAACTAAAAAGCTGCAATAAGTGAGCTTTCTTGTTGTTGATTTTTTTCCTGAAATTTGTCGGTTTCAAGACGAAATGGTTTTCAGAACTTGGCCGTATGTGTTTAAACAATAATTTTGAAATTGATTCTGCATATGCTATGACTTTGGCAGAAGAAATAATGCCAGGAATGTTTCCTTTTCAAGCATAGTAGTTATAGGGAAGCATTTGGATTTCATTGATAAAAAAAATATTTGTCAAAGCATGCGAGATGTGCCCATTTCGAAATTTCACATTCAATATCGATCAATATCGAATGCCGTAAGTTGTCCTCAGGTCTCTTATTAGGCAGGGGCTGAAAAATCTATCTCTTTGCCACTTAATATATGTTTTTCAAGTTTTGAACTTCTCTTGAATAGTTTTAGAGTAAACAGATTAGTAATAATAAAACTTACTATAAAGATGATTTTCAGATAGTTTAATATAAGAGTCTTCTAATAAGAGTTTTCATTTTGATGTAAAATACAAGTATATTTGAAAAAATAAAAAAAAGCATATCCTTACTTAATAAAAAAACAATATCAGCCAAATGATTAAGCTTGGAGGAGGAAGAAATTTTTCATTTCTAATTCGCACATTTGCAGCTGTGGGTACATATGCCCTCCATTACTTCACGAATTCCATCTTTCAGGTCTTGAATCGATTGTGGAATATTGGCCACAAAAAAAAAAAGTATAAAGGTATTAAGTAACGAAATTTTGGTGGGCAACTGCGATCGCCTTTTCCCGAAATCACTTGATCAGGAAGCATTTCACGCAAAAACTAAAATGTAATGTTGATTTTGTAATGGTAGCGTCGCCTTGTTGAAAATGAACATCATCCATATAAATATCCTCCAATTTCAAAAACGTTTTTCGAATACTTGGGTTTTTCTCAACGCTATGATTTAAAATATTCCAAGTTGTTCTTGGTCAACGTGTACGACTTCAAAAATTTTTCCACCAGCTTCACAATTGCTAACCAAAAATTGGTTTCATTGTGTGAACTAGGACCGCGAATTTTTTTTTTGCCATTTTAAAAGTAAATTCTATTAATTTAAATGCGTTGCTGAAGCATACATACATATCGTTAAATTAACGTAGAAAAGCCCTAACTCGTTGTTTTTTTAAACTCGGGATTTTTGCGTTTTTCGATATATTAGATGTTCCTCTATCGAAAAATACAAAAAACAGTATTAAAAAAAAAATAATGATTTAGGGCCTTTTTATATTAAGGTAGCGATATATTCATATACACATACATATACCGTTCCATTTTTATTAATAATAATAAAATTTCATTTGTCATCTCGTCAATTATTTATATCTGGAATCACGTAAACTGTTAACACGGCGGGCTAATCAAAACGAAATATTTTATTAGAACATCTGCTATAAAAATTTACACTTTTCAGTTACGTACGATACAAATATTAAAAAAAAAATATTAATTATGTAATATTAAATTTTTTCACTTAAGAATTAAGCATTAAACACATTCACCACAGCAAGCTACCGACTACCAAATGTCAAGGCTAGAATACACATGTTTATATGAGAATAATTCTTTTGAAGACAGCAAGGCAAAATGGCGGCAGGTTGTTGTCTATGCTGGTTTTGTCGTTGTAGTCCAATTAAACTAAAGCATTAAGCATTAAACACATTCATCACAGCAGGCTACACGAACACACGACTTCAAATGCCACTAGCAGCATTTGTCGCCTCATAGCCGGCTACTTAATTATTTTGGAGACGGCAGCAGCACCATCTGCAGTTGATATTCAAGTACAAATACATAGTTCAGTATTGCCACTTTTATATGTTTTGCATTTATAAAAATTAATTATTCTTTTAAAATGTACTTATTTCACGTAAAAGTACAAAAATTAATCAATTTATTCTTAACACAAATTTTTGGATATTATTTCTGTTATATAATATGAAATAATTGTACGATATCATTTATTCAACATTTTGTATTATGCTGGCAATACTGAAATTTGTCATTTTAGCCAAAGAAATAGAAATTATCTTAATTGGACTACAACGACAAAATCAGCATAGACAACAACCTGTCGTCCTGTTGCCTTGCTGTCTTTAAAAGAACTATTCTCTTATAAACATGTGTATTCTATCCTTGACATTTGCTAGTCGGTAGCTTACTGTGGTGAATGTGTTTAATGCATAATTTCTGTTTTGTTGGCCACAATGAGAAAATTCAGTATTGCCAGTATAATACAAAATGTTGAATGAATGATTTTGTACAATTATTTCATATTATCTAACAGAAACAATATCCAAATATTGATGTAAAGAATAAATTGATTAATTTTTGTACTTTTACGTGAAATAAGTCCATTTTAAAAGAGCAATTGATTTTTATAAATGCAAAATATATAAAAGTGGCAATACTGAACAATGTATTTGTACTTGAATATCAGCTGCAGATGGTGCTGCTACCGTCTCCAAAATAATTAAGTAGCCGGCTACGAGGTAACAAATGCTGCTAGCGGCAGTCGTGTGTTCATGTAGCCTGCTGTGGTGAATGTGTTTAATGAATGACATCAAAACGTTCTCCAGGTGTCTCATTTTTTCAAAAATGAAGAGGCGCTTTCACGATATTAGAGCGATATCATCCCTTATGTTTTCAACATATTGTCATTACGTTTGAGAACATAGTTCTAAATAAAATTTTCGCATGAATGGTGATAGAGAAGACACTTAGTTTTTATCTTTCAGAACTTGACTTTTGCATTGAAATTGTCAACAATTTAAGTCTACATATGTCGTAATAGAAGAATTAACTTTTCTTTTTTTCAATTATTCCCTCCTACTCAACTGACTATTGCCGTTGTAGTTGCTCAGGTTTTTTGCATTTTCCTAAAATATTTATGTATGAATTTCATGTTGTTGGTGAAGCTTTTATAGTTGTTATTGTCAATAATGCCGAGACGTTAAACAATAGTGTAAAGAAAACTAAAAAACATATACATATACATATATATATATATATATATATATATTGCTTTAATGCCCAGTTGGCCATGTCTTTCAAAAATCTTAAACGTTGGGTACAAGACTATAAGAAATCATGGAAGATATATTCAGGACACCTCAAATAAATAGTTAATAAAATTTTCAAACAAATGGTCACGAAATCATACAAGACACCGCAAGCGATTTTTTCCACTACCATATGGATCGTCTTTCTAAAATCCTAGTTCAAGTTCTTGAGCAACTGAACAGAGCAGACTTTTATTAATATTCTTAACATAAAAAATGCATTTTTTTGCTTACTTGTTTTTTCCGTTTAACTTAAATAATTGACTGACCTAGCTGGGATTTGAAGTGAGGCTGCTTATTTATAAGTTTTCACACTAACTACCTGGCTACAGCACCACCGACAACTTTGTCAAAAAAGGCCGACATATTTATTCATATGTTTGATTGAAGACAAACCACACGACTTATCGTCATCACAAAAACTAAAAGTTTTTAAGTGTTGAGGACAACATGCTAGACATTGTCACTCAGCTTGTCATGGATGACGATTTCCCTTAAACTATCGATAGTTAGATGACAATGTCATGCAAGACAATCTGGCCAACTGGGTGTGTTTGTGTGCAGGAGTATGCATGCCTTTGTTTGTGTGTATGATTGCTTAAGTGTGTTGGCACACTTGAGTTTAGTACACTTCGTTTTGAAACATACAACATCCGCAGGGGGACATTTCACTCACTTGACAGATAATTGACAATGTTGTTTTTTTCCTGCCTTTGTTTTGCTCACAGTTTACAAAGTTTTCAATGTGCATGTGTGTGCGTAAATGTGTTTGTTGGCATGTTGACTTTCAACAATTGTTGAATATTTGACAGTTTGCGTAAAACTTGTTATAATTTTTTTTTTGCAGTATGCAATATATTGTTGAACCTAAAATTAGAAACATTTTTTTCGTTTTGAAATTTGTATGGAAAATTTATTTTTTGAAACGAATTTTCGTTATTTTTCATACAAATTTGAAACGTTTAGAAAGGAAATTTTTTACAAAATTTGCCTGTAAAAAAAAAGATTTAGATGTAAACAAATTTCTACTTATGTAGAATACTCATGAATTTACCTTTAATAAATAGGTTTAAAATCTTAAAAATTAAACTTGGAAACTTTCGGTAGTTGAAAGTACTAAGATCAGTAAAGATGACCAGTTTCTGCTCGGATCGTATAGTACGTATCACACTATTTTCCTCTAAACTCTTTTTTGTTAGAACTATAATTTCTTCAAAAAGGTATCTGAGTGAGATTACGGGTGTGACCAGTGTTGATAATTTTTTCCGATCTATTTCGGACAATTTATTTAAAAAATCGCCAAAAGTCGCCAAAATTAATTTTATGTGGTTGTTCTTAATACATACTTGATAATAAATTTGTTTTTATATAATGCTTTTTTTTGATATAATTTTTTATAAAATAATAGTATAAAAATTTAGCAGATAATAGCCAAAAGAAGAAATAAAATCTTGTAAATTTTTCTCATTCAAGTTCAAAAACGCATTAATTACTATAATTTGTATAAGAAAAGTCATCAAAATCAATTTTTTTTAATTTCCTGCAGACGAATTTTGGTAGGATTAATTTTTGAAACTAATTTTCCTGCATTACAAAAAGTTAGATTTTGTTAAAAAATAGCCAGAAAAATTGTCATTTCAACAAATCAAAAATTTATACGCCAAATTTGTTGCAAACTCACCACATCTGGCAAGAAATCACTGCGTCTGGCGAGAAATCGCCATATCTGACAACCCTAATGTGACTCGCCTTTTACAGGCTAGCCGGCTACCAATATTGCCAATTTAGCATTTTCTCTGCCAGTTTTAGCATATTCTTTCTAAAAATACATTCAAATTTTCTTAAAAAAAAAAAAAAAAAAACAACTCCTAAAAGATCCTATGCCAAGTCCAGAAAAAAACACCTGGTAAGTGCAGAGGAAAACAATATGCATGTAGTGAACTTAGACAGTTTTTGTCCCTCCTTGAAAATTAAAGAAAGGACTTGCATGTTAGCCGAGTGAGCCAACGATATGTACATATGTATTTTTGTATATACATTTTAATTTTAGCATTTAAGTTTTCTTTTGAAGGCCGACATTTTTTTTTTTTTTGACCAATTTAGCATTATTTAGTCATCCTTTTCTGGCAAAACTGCCGGTTACCCAAAGAAATTATGTGTTAGTGTCCAGTCTCTGAAATAACAGAGTAACGTATGTACAAATATTTAATAAAAGAAGTAGCTTTGCTGCATACCTGGTAAGGGGGAATTTCGATATCTTGCCAGTGGCCAGATGGCAGCAGCTGTCCAACAGCTGATCTGCCCCTGCGAACTAAACAATTATGACGGTACCATTTATAGCGAAAGCTGGCCGATAGCACAAGTTGTTCTTACTCCACGAGAATGAAAAGATGGCACTTGCCATCGGAAATTAAATCTTAGGCTTCTCTTGTCTGAACCTGCTTCTGGGAATTGGGAGCATAAGCGAGGCTCTTAACAAACATAGTTGCTACATATAATTCCTGAGGATCACAGGCAACGACTGTGCTTGATACCAAAATCGCTGATAGACGGGTGTTGTACTGATGTCAGTGGTTGGTCTTATGCAGTACGTCATACGTCTTTCAGAGAGGCTGTTTCGAATGATTATGAATGGCCTCGACATAGGCGACCCGTTCCAAAATTTTTACCATATGGCAGAACTTTTCTTGTCTACATCTGTCACTGCAAAGTAGAGAATTGTATTTGGATACAAATATTCTCAAATTTGCATTTGAATGAAAGAACTTTGAAAGCTTTACAATTTGTTTATGTTTCTTGGCAAAATTAGCAGCTAGCATTGTTGTTGCCAATATCTAATTGGCTGTTGTGCTCTCGTCGGTGTGAAAGCACAAAGGTTTTTTGTAAAAGTTTTGGACTTAGCTGATATAAACCGGATGCGTGGATCAATTTTGATGATTCATACTTCAACCGATTTTTCTTGATTCAATATGGCGGCCATTACATTTTGCATTTTGCGAATATAAAATAATATAAAGTTATATCAAACTATATCAAAGTGGATATCATTCGACAGGCATTAGGAAATCATGCTTATATATTTCTTAGAATTTTTCATTTAAAATGGCCATTTAGCATCTTTCACAGTTTAAAGTTGGTCAAAGTTGGGTTTTTATTTATTTTTTATTTTTTTACTTATTTACGTATCTTTACAACAGGTAAAATAATTTTGGGTATTCCAGCCTTTTAAGTTCGAACAAATATAGTAGAAATTAAAACTTATCTTTAAAAACATTCTATTGTGGAAATTAAAAATTTTATTTTAAAATTTAAATTTTGTAAAAATTAATGTATACTTGCATGTACGAGTAACACAATAATGAAATGCTTTTGACAAAATGTTAAATAATTAATTTTCGCAAAAGGACAATTCTCATACTCAAACTTGCAGATACTGTTAACTTAACAAAAATGAGATTAAGTATTCTTTAAATATTTGTGTGCAAAGGGTTTTCCCATAGGAACTGGAAAACCTTAACAGTTCATAGCGGACATATAGTTGAAGATAGCTGTCAAATTATATTTCATTTCGAAAATTATAAAATTGTTTTATGTAAATGGATGTTCTGTTCGAGCAACGTTCCACACGTTTTTCGCGAGCGCTATGAGTCGATTATTGCCAACTACTTTGGCCCGAATTTCATGATATGGACCCCGCCCACATATGGTTTGTACAGCCACACAGCGAAGTCGATGCAAATATTTGTACAACGTTACATTTTGTATATAATGACATCAATAAATCTTTCAAACGAATAAAAAATTCCGATAATACCTCACACACACTTTGTAAAATAAAATAAAAGTAGGAAGCACTCAAAGAAAAACCCTCTTATGCATTTATACATGTACAATAATTGTGTACAGACGTGTAAAGAATTACACTTTTTTTCTTTTTCTTTATTTTAAGGCAAAATTGTTTTCTATGTTTGTGCCTAAACTACCAGAGAGTATGAGTGAGTGAGTGTTTGCATGTATGATTGAACATATTGTATGAAGAGACAACTAAATGAACAAGAGACAAGGTAAAACATGAGGCAAGGGAATTCATATAAGTTAAAAGCATTTTCCAATTATGGCCAATTAAAGCCACAAGAGTGCTTTTTTGTGTGCCAAAAATAACAACATGAGCAACAAAAGACATCGTACACACACACACAGAAACATCTAAAGTATTTTGCTAACATATACACACATACACACACACACTTTAAAACTTTTTAAATAATCATCTATATAAATTTAGGTAGAAATTAAAAGAAAAAAGTCAACAAGTAGACATTTGTGGTTTTTTGACTCGTATTAGATAACAGAGAGAAGTTTAATGAAAACAAGTAAGAGTGCTATATTCGGCTGTGCCGAATCTTATATACCCTTTACCAAAGTGCGTTTATGTAGTATAGAGATACATACATAAGCACATACATAAGGTAATTTGACCTAGTTACTTTTATGTACAAAAAAAAATTAATTTTCAAACCCTTGAATAATCAAATTAGATTTTTCTCATTCCTTATATCAATATAGAAGTTCTATAAAAAAAAGTGTGTTAAGTGAAAAAAGAAAAAAGGAAATTCAAAAAAAAAGTTTTATTTAGTTACTTTAATATCTAGAAAAAAAGTTAAAAGTTTTCAGCTCTGGAGATGTGATTTTTATTTTTATAATTTTCCAAACCAAACTTTTCATTCCAAAACGTTAAATATGTATAATTAATAAAGGAAAAGATAAAAATTAATTAGACTTAGTTACTTTAATATATCGCAAAAAGTGTAAGTTTCTCAACCCTGAAATCATCCTTTTTGATTTTTCTGATTTCTTATGCCAATCTCTTTCTTTTAAGAATATAAGATATCTTTAATTTATAGAGAAAACGAAAAATTTGCTTTTGTATTAGAAAAAAGTTAAGGTTTTCCAACCCTGGAAACATCTTTTTAATTTTTTTAAACTTTTTTTTATTTGAAATTTTAATTTTATTCGTACTCAAGCATAAAATAAGTTTATTTAATAAAAATAAGCAAAAATTAATTTTCGGTAGTTAATTTTTTATATCACAAAGAGTGTAGGTTTCCCAACCCTGGAATCCTCCTTTTTAATTTTTTTGGTTTCCGAATACCAATCTTTTTTTAAGAATATAAGATTTGTTAAATTTATAGTAAAAAAGGAAAAATTTGTTTAAGTATGTTACTTTTGTATAAAAAATAAGGTTTTCCAACCCTGAAAACGTCGTTTTATTTTTTTTTAACTTTTTTTATTTTGAAATACCAAATTCATTCGTATTGAAGTGTAAAATAAATTTATTTTATAAAAAAAAAATAAATATTAGTTTTCGGTAGCTAATTTTTTATATCACTAAAAGTGTGGGCTTACCAACCCTGAAATCATGGTTTTTGATTTTTCTGATTTCTTATACCAATCTCTTTTTTTTAAGAATATAAGATATCTTTAATTTATAGAGAAAACGAAAAATTTGCTTTAGTAACTTACTTTTGTGAAAAAAGGTAAAGTTTTCCAACCCTGGAAACGTGTTTGAAACTTTTTTAAATTAAAATACCAATTTTATTCATAATATAGCATAAAATAAGTTTATTTATTTTAAAAAAATTAAAATTAGTTTTCGGTAGTTAATATTTTATACCACAAAAAGTTCCAGTTTCCCAACCCTGGAATCATCCTTTTTGATTTTTCTGATTTCTTACACCAATCTTTTTCTTTTAAGAATGTAAGATATGTTTAATTTATAAAGAAAAGGAAAAATTTGTTTTAATAACTTACTTTTGTATAAGAAAAAAAAATTAGGTTTTCCAACCCTGGAAACGTTTTTTTTTAAATTTTTAATTTATTTTTTTATTTGAAATACTACTTTTATTCGTGGTGAAGTATAAAATAAGTTTATTCAATAAAAATAAATAAAAAATTAGTTTACGGTAGTTAATTTTATATATCACAAAAATTTTAGGTTTTCCAACCCTGGAATCATCCTTTTTGTTTTTCTGATTTCTCACATCAATCTCCTTCTTTTAAGAACATTACATATGTTAAGTTTATAGAAAAAAAAGGAAAAATTTGTTTTAGTAAGTTACTTTTGCATAACAAAAAAAGTTAAGGTTTTCCAACCCAGGAAACGTCTTTTTAATTTTTTTAATTTTTTTTAAATTTTTTTTAGTTAGAAATACCAATTTTGTTCATACTGAAGTATAAAATAAGTTTATTTAATAAAAAATTATAAAAAACTAGTTTTCGGTAGTTATTTTGTATGGCAAAATGAAGCGTAAGAGTCCCAGCTCTTAAACCGTCTGCTGGATTTTGCTGATTTTCAATACCAATCTTATTTCGACCATTTCTGACCCACCAGTCTAAGCACGAAGTCTCTAGCTCTCCTGGGAGCTTCGGAAACCGATTTCATGTACAGACGGACAGACGGACAGACGGACAGACGGACAGACGGACATCGCTTATTCGTCTTCCCTATGCATAAGCATCCAGAATATAAATATATACTTTATGACTCGCTTATTAATATTCTAGAAATTACAAACGTAATGACAAACCTATATATACCCTTTTACCATTTTTTGGTAAAGGGTATAACAACATCTACACCAATGTTTAATTCTTAATAGAAACCCAATAAATGAGATATTTCTTTCTTTTTGACTTGTTTTGTATACTTATACGTAAATGTATGTTTGTATTAAACAGAGATAGAAAAATATATATGTATATGTACATATGAAAACAAAATTTTTGGGTTACTTTTCTTTAAATCTAAATAATTTTTACTGAAGTAAGTATTTAAGTATCTGGTTGGTTAAACTTTTAAAAGCTATTTGCTCATATACATATGTATGTATGCATGTTCAAATATTTTTTGAGATAAACTATTTAAATAGCAAATTCCTCGGTCGTGACAATCACAGTGTGTTTTATTTAAATAGTTTATTCATAGGTAAATGGATTTTCAGGGTAAAAAATATTTAAGAACTACTTTTATTGACTTGATACAAGGCTGATAAAATGCGCTAAAAAAATGATATAAATTTTTAAGTAGTCGTTAGTTAATATTTTTTTTTATTATTTAAGATTCTCATCCAAATTTAGTTAAAATGCAAAATAAAGATGATAAGACACGTATTTAGATTGTGAGGCGATATAACGTACCGAATCAATAATTTCCGTCTTGACAAAGTACTTTTGGAGTCACGACTCTCATTAGGCGAACAGCAATGATGTGGACAAAGTCCAGCGTGTCACAGTTGATCAAAGGATTTACAACACAGATCCTACAGTTGGGATGCATGAAAAAAATTTAGCTGCCGTATAGGCCACCCCAATATACGAAAGGAGCTTTGTACGCCAAAATTTACCAGCGGAAAGCTTTCAAATATTTAATGAGAGACCAAATATGTTATTTGGCCTATAGGCTTTGTACTACTTCTATGAATTAATAAAAATAAACCAAAAAAAATAATAGAAATAAAAATAAATTTAAACGTCATCTTTTCGCTGTGCTATCTAACACCTTGACTTGAGCAGAAAATTTATATAATAAGGGGCATTTTCACAACTTACCTTTAGCTAAAGGTAAGATTTTGTCTGCCCGATAAATGGCTTTGCATTATAGTACCTTCATTTATTATTTTTTTATCCATTAAATATTATTATTATTGATAATAATACCAATAAAAAAATAATGTTTTAATAATTCAAAAATATTTATCGGGTAGATTAAATCCTACCTTTACCTAAAGGTAAGTTGTGAAAATGGCCCTAAATAATTATTTCTGCCACAAAAACCCGACTTCAATACAAAGATCTGATAGAAGAAGATAAGAAGTACAAAACAGTAAAATAAAATTTTAATGGGCGAGCCTCCGCTCTTTTTTTAAATGCAAGATTATGTGTTTTTCCGAGATCAGGGTGCGTGTTAAGTCTTATAAAAATCGATAAAGCAGAACCACTTAAAATTAAATATAAAATTTTACTGGGTCTGACTACGCCCATTATTTTAAATGGAGGATTGTGTCTATTTTAGAGCTAAAGGTGTGTGGTCAGTTTAGTAAAAATCTGTTAAGTAGAACCGCGTGAAATATTATAATAAATTTTAATGGACGTAAACCCGCCCATTTTTTCAACTTTCGAATTGTGTAATTACAAGAACCAAAGGTATTTTATAGGCATCGTAGCAATCAAAAAAGTAGAATATTATAAAATTAATTTAAAAAAATGTGGGCTTGTACCAGCCCACTTTTTTACAATGGAGCCAATGAGGGGCTATACCCTTTGAGGAAAAAAAAAGAGTTTTTATAATCGGTTTAAAATGTACCGAGTTATGAAATAACAACAACAACAAAAAAATAAGACCAATTGTTAACCTCCTCCTTTTTTCGGTTAAAAAGTACTAAATTTTTTTAGTGGTTTTCATACAAATTTTCTAGACGAGTTGATTATTCGTGTTGTGGAAACGGGAATACTCTAAGCATTTAAGTGAACGATTTTGTACAATTTAACATTAAGTTTTTTTCATTTGAATGAAGGGCGTTATATCCCACGTACAATGCACAATAAAATTCATACCAGACTAATACAACTAAATACACACACACACACGTATATATATATATAAACAAAGAAATACCACACAAATATATTTAGCATTTATTGCAAGAAATGCATAAAGTAAAAAACTGTTTTACAGAAAACAACTTAAAAATTTTGAATTTGAATGAAACTTGTACACAATATCAATGATGATATGACAATTGCTCAATGCACAACCCATGTTGTACTCGTATCGTTTAAAGCTGCATTTGAAAAGACAATTCACAGCAAAATCTCTCAAAATAAAAATATGTTCAATATAATAATAATATTTTTTTGGGTTATGTTAGAGACGTTGGGATTGAAATTGTTTTTTCAAGACAACTTTAAACACTACAACCAGTCTTATGAATTGAGCCAATTAAATATACGATATTAACTAAAAATTATATTTTCTTTAGTTATGGCTCTCTTGCAGCAAAGGATCGATATGTAATAGAATATCTGTGGCAAAAAAGGAAAAAGTGCGTACGTAGAGATAAGCTGATTTTAGTTAATGTACCTCCGGAATCTGCATACATACTTGAAAGTACCTTATCTTATCTTTTGGAATAATAGTTTAATTTGGGTAATACTTTGGTATATTTCAACTTAAATGTATTGTTTAAAGTGTGTAGAACGATGTTTGCTTGAAAAAATAAAACTTTAACAGCGAATATCTCAATTTAACTATAAAAGAAATAAATTTCTGCAAATTGACTTTAACACTTAAAAGTTCTCTGCTGCAAAACAGTTGAATATGACTTAAGCGCTTTCTCCTTATTGCCCAAGATATATAAAAGTATTCAGATATTTTACAAAGTTCTAAAAAAAAATTAGTATAAAAAATTAAATAATTTTTATTACTTTCCGTTATAAAAAAATACATAAATAACTGGCAGGCGTTGTGGCTTATTTTTTTAGGATATTTAACTACTTTTGTTGTTATTTTTATTTATGCTCTTACAGAGAAAAAGTTCTACTTAAGTCTAAATTAAACGTGTCATAATCATAACCATATAAAACAGCTGTTAGAATCAAACTGACTTATGACCAACAATATATTTGATTATTGAAGGCACATCGTAACATCGTAGTCATAACCAAAGAACGACTATGAGTACTCAAATAAATATACATACATACATATACAAGCGAGTTTGACAAAAGCCGATTCCAACATACAAGGGCATCCCTACGTATCAAACGCTTCGACTCTATCTCATACTTTCCTTCTGAGTATGTTTATACTCTGGGTATGGATATTTAATCGGCAAAAAAGTAAGCTGATTGAAAACATGCTTTATTTGAGAGTGTAAATAAAATATTCCTGTATATATGCATGTATAGTCGATTTATATTCAGAGTATTTTTATATTCATGCGTGTTATTGCAGCTCACACAGTATATTAATTTTAGTTATAGTTGTTTGAACTGCGTAATTTAAAAAATTTATGTATACATAATTTTAGGATATTTATATTTATACGTATTTGGTTTAAAATAAATGCATTTTGCGTATTTTTTATTTCTTGCTACAAGTATTCATAGTTTTTTGACGGCCAATACTCAGAGTCTTAAAACGATGCTTTAGGGGCTGTCCATATATTACGTAACGCTGTTTTCCCAGATTTTTGACCCCCCTCCCCCCTAGTAACAGATCGTAACAAAACTGTGAACCCGCCCTCCCCCCAGGAATAACGTAGCAATGAGATAAAAAATAAATTAAACAGTTTAAAGCTTTTAATTATTAAAAAAAATTAAATTTAATTCATTGTTTTAAATTCATTTGTTAGACTAGCACAGTGCGTTGACAAAAATTAAATAAGCTTACGTATGAACGTACTCCATATATTGGCGAAATTATTTTTTAAATTTCTTCCCAAGTGTCCAAAAACTCCAAAAATTATGGTTTTATAGAGAGCTTATTCCTAAACTGTATGCATGTATTAGTGATGTGTATTGGAATTCCTAAACATTCGGCCGTTTGTAGATATTCGTATTCGTTAAAAAATATATATAAAGAAATTTATAAATCCAAAACGAAATTTAAATGAATGGCACATAAACATTAGTTTGTATTAATTTAAAAAAAAACTATTTTTTATTTTTTTGCTATGCGTTTTTTGCCAAATAATCTGCTATAGTTTTCCGTATGGATGACTGAGCAGTATTTCAAACATAAAGTCGAAAGAGAGCTTAAAGATGACTCCGTTGGGCCATCTTCAAATCAATCTAAAATGTGGGTGAAACAAAAAAAAAGTTATATCTTGGATAAATAAAATTTGGCGTGGTGAATTATATTTCATTTTCTAAAAGAGAACATTTTTTAACCCGCTTTAAACATAAAGATTGTTGGGATATCAAATGAGTCAAAATGATGTCAATTACGAAAGATATGCAATTTTCCTTTTCTGCATTTTTGTCCCTTCTACAACATTACATTTTTAATAGATATTTGCCTTAGACGGGCACACAATCTAGTTCCTAAACACATTTCACTGTTGTTTTCATAACATTTTTTTTAAGTTCTGTTGCATAAGAAATTAAAATAACAATTAAAATAAAATTATGAAAATACGTCTATTTATGCAAGTTTCCATTAATACTAGAGCTGCTCGATGTTAATCGATGCATCGTAAACATCGATGTTTTGGTTTTGATACATCGAATAAATGCCGATGTATCGTATTATACGATGTTAATCGATACATCGATGTTTTTATTCGATGTATCGAAAAGACGACTTTTTGTATATATTGATGCTTGCAACTCATTTAATGTAGTGATAAAAAAACCCCTCCTAGAATGACTTTTAAAACATTTTTTCTTGTGAAAAATTTGTCAAAATTTTCTTGGTATTGGTAGTAATCAGCAATGTAAGTTCTTTTTCCACATTTGATGCAAAAATCAATAATATATATGGCTTAAAATTACTGTTACAGAAGGTTTTAGACACCCAGTGAAAGTTATATCACCACATTGTAAAGTTCCAAGTAAAGCTACTGTGCCACGTTGGGTTGATAAAAAATATGAAGTTTTGTCAGGAACATTGAAAACTAAATTACACACAATGGAAAATATTACTTTCAAAACTGACATTTGGTCCGATTTGCAAAGCAATAGAACTGGTCTTTGAAAAAAGAAGTACATACCGTGCTTTGCACACATGCTTTTCTTAATTCTTATGAAATTTTAAAATAGACTTTTATTTATTTAATAAATTTAAAACTTAATAATTTAATATTGTCATGTACATACATATATAGAAGAATATATTTTTTGAAAGGACACTTCCCAGCAAAAAAATTTTATGATTTTGTAATGGGTAGTACTCTTTTAATGGCTTACAAAGTAATCAGTGGTACTTATTTATTTAATTATTTTATGTATATAACAATGACTGTCTTGTAATGAATAAAATAACAACTTATTTATATCATTACATGAAGGTACTTATTGTAGTACTTCCTAGTTAATCCTGAAATATATCTAAAAAATATTTATTGATCGTGAAAGTGAGCTTCGAAAACAATAAAATAATTTTGGTTTACTACAATATTTATTACAAAATTATGATTTTTAACAATCCCAAAAAAGGTTCAAATTTTATAATTATGTTACAAAATTCTATTTGTTTATAATTTTTGGCTATTTTATTAGTCAAATTGTAAGTACTCACGATTGGAGAGTAGATACACTTTTTTGCATTCTAGTAGGCAAACTTTTTTGCTGGGTTTTTTGTCTATGAGAATTGCAAGAAACCTTTTCCTAAACTTCTGCAAATACCATTTCCTTCTATGTATTTGGTGGATTTAATGTTAATATATTCTGCAGTTTAATATCAAAAGAAGTTTTTATGTACATACTTATATTAAGAATATTTAAAAATGTAAATGGATAAAGATGAGGAATTCAGAACCATGTATGTTCAGTTTGACTACAATTTATTTAATTTATTATAAAAACTTTATATAATTTTCAAATGTTATTTAAATTTTTGGATAGTTTTCATAAACTTTAATGTACGCGGACAGAATTATGAAGTTCTTTTCCATACACATTTTTTTATTTAATTTTGCAGAATAAAATAGACCTGCAATTAAATGTCCGTAAATTTCACATACAATAGATATTCGTATTCACGAATATCGTTTTATATATTCGTATTCGCGGGTATCGTTTTAAAAATTCGAATTCAAATTCTCGAATATCAAAAGTTGACATTCGGCAGATGTATGTAGTATACATACTCACTCGTACATAATATATGTAGGCAACACGTATGATCAATTAAATAAAGAAATGAGAAAAACATACGTATTTTTGTACAAAATTAGTAATTTTTTCTGTTACGTAATTATTTTCAAAGACCCCCTCCCCCCCACCATAACAAATCGTAACAAAACTCGAACCCCCCCGCTCCCCCCTAGAGCGTTACGTAATATATGGACAGCCCCTTAGTCATTCTCTGGTCATAACCACAAACAACAGTGATCAATAATTTTGAATTGAAGAAATAATTCATTTTGCATTGTTCTACTTGAAAATTCTTAACTTTTAAATTTGTTAAATAAACTTATTGTGTGTATGTGGACCATGAAATCAATTAATTTAATCATAATGTAAATTTTGCCTGCTCATAATTCTGATACTGCTAATCGATCTAAAAAAATATGTTTATGTTTATGGTTATGGTTATGTGTATGATATTATGCTATGGCACGTTTAAACGTACAAGTGATTGAGAATACTTCTTTGTTTAAAAGTAAATACTAAGTTATGTAAAATAAGCAAAAAGATAAATAAAAATATTATCAAATAAGTTTAATTTAAACTTAAACATCACTGCTATTAATCCAGAGGTTCAGACCTCCGGTTGTTGTAGACGTTTTGATGGGCACATATTTTTTCGACCAGGCGGCATTCAAAAGGGCTGCATTAGATATGGCAGTCACCAGTTTGGACGTGTTGTTATTATATGGACTGGTTGAAGCTGCATTAGCAGTTATATTGCTGTTAGTAATTGCATTATGAGCGACTGTTAAGGGATATAAAGCATAACAATTCACAGCGGAAGAAGCATGACATTCAAACAATGGCAATAGAACATCGCCTGCAGGGGAAGGGAAAATATTAGCAAAAAAAAAAAACATGTAAGAATTTTTTTTGATAAATTTTCATGAGAATTAAGAAAATAGAGTACTTATGTAGAGGCAAGAAAAGGTATTTAGTATTAGTTAGTTCGCTGAGGAAATAGAAGGGTTGGAGAACTACTGGAAGGTTTCAATGTTAGCAGTATGCCCATGCCATTTTTTCATTGATTAGATATTAATATTTTCAAGCTAATAATTATAATTTTAAGCTAACTACTACTGCAAATATTGCCAGGTTTCTTTAAGATTTATCGTGCTTAATAATTAAATTTTTACGTATATACAAGGAGAGGTATTTTGAAGTAGTTTACAATCTACTTGAGATTATCAATCTTTGAAAAGATTTTTAAGTGGAGGTTATAGAGAGGGATAGTTGTCACTATATTTTACACTATTCACAAAGGGAAGCTGCATATTTAGCAATTTGATAAAAATAATATAAAACCATCCTTTAGTTCAGGTACATGAATAGTACTCGTTTTCGTATTGGAATAATTTCCTTTAAGTTCTTTTTAACCCCCGACTAAAAAAAAGGGGGCGTTATAAGTGTGTAGTGTGTGTCTGTGTGTCTGTGTATCTGTGTGTCTGTCCGTGTTCACGTACAGACCAAACGGTTGAACCGATTTTGATTTAGTTTTTTCTGTTTGAAAGGTGACTTGATCGAGAGTATATTTAGCCATGCCTTAAGAAAATCGGTCCATTCGTTTAGAATATATCACATCTTCTCTAGATATATTCGGGGGTTTTTAAAATTTTTAATTTTTGTTATTATAAAATATAACCCTCATATTCATAAAAAATAAAATGCATGTGAAATTCATTTTAGGAAAACTTTATATGGAAAATTTGAATTAAAATACATTTCAAATTTGTTTAAGATTTTATGAATATGGAGGTAAATATGTACATACATATAAATAAACAAATATAAATTTCTATTTCAATAATTTGTTTTTATATAATGCTTGTAAAAATTAATAGGAATTTAAGATATATATTTTTTGTAGGTTTAATAAGTCTAGATGCATTTTGTTGCTACTAAGCAACACATCAATAAATTTCAACCACAATTTAATAAAGAATCCTAAGCCCCAACGCACCTCAAAGCAAATTTATACCAGATGGTCTCGATTCAGGAAATACTCATCGAGTGTTATTTTCTCTCATGTCAAATCAAGCAAAACTATCGGAAATTTTCTGTTGGTAAGAAATTTTACATTAACAAATATAAATGCATTTGATGCATACCCTGCAAAAAGTTTGGTGACAATTCATCCAAACATACTCGTCCTATGCCTTGAGAAAATGGAACTGTTGCCAAAAGTACGGACCAGCGTATTGTGAAAAAAGAACATATCCTCTAAATGGTTACATATTCAACATTATCGTGATGTATCGTCTTGATGTTTTGTCAATTTAATTGGGACTTGGTCTAGTATTATAGTAAAGGAGACTGGTCAAGTTTGATGTGATTGGATCCAGCACCTATTAAACAGTATTAATATAAAGTTCATTACTCTCACCAATGGTACCACTCTAGAACCAGTTCCGTAACTATACTTAGATATTAACCTTAGTTTAACTGGTGTTTATACTTTTTAAATATGAGTGGGTAGTATGCAAGCTTGTGATGCCGGAGGTTGAAAGTTTGAATCCTAAAAACTACCTGCTTAAAAATAAATTAAAATTACATTTGTAACAACAATAAAAACAAAAATTATAATTTTGCATTGTTACAATTAGTGTCGAAATAACATTTTTAAATAATTTAAATTATTCTACACCGATTAGGTCCTTATGAGATAGTTCAGTGACAAGTCACAAGGTGCATAACAAGTATCTATTAACCCCATCCTAGGCCATCCCCATGTAAAAGTGACTGATCCGCTTAATAGTAAATGTTAGAACTCATTTGGGAACCCATAACGTGACTAGTCTTGTGTTTGTTCCATTTCTTGCAGGGTAGTTACAAATCGAGACCAACTGGTATGAATTTGCCTTGAATGACACACATAATATTATTTTTTATTTTTTGAAAAAGTTTCTTAGCCTACTTATTTAATAAAAGGGATTAATACTTAGGTTATTTATTAGTATGCTTACTAACTTACATATGAATGCTTTACGAAAGCAATAATGCAGAGAGAACAGATGCTAATTTTAATTAAGCTTAACTCGTTTTACAACTCTACTATTAAGTACTTTGCTAACTTCTATAGTATTGTTGCACTGCCTCTGGTGTTAAATAGACGCATTATTAATCAGAAATAATTTTTAGTCAGGATTAAGTTCAGTAATTTCAATTCTTTATTGATTGAAATATTTTATTAATTAATTGTGAGTTTCTAAAGAAGACAAGAAAAATTAAACTTAGACTTCTTATTAGCCTGGGGGAAAAACCGATATTTTTCTGTGCAGCCATGCACTTCATCAGCACCCACGTCTATCTACTGGGGTAGAGTTTTGTTATTAACATCAGCTATTTAACGCAAATTTAGTATGAAATGGAATATGAGAAATGATTATTGTGTATACAATTATTGATTTACCATTGGTGAATACATTTATAAGTATCACTATTCATTATCTGTTTTTCCATTTTTTTACTTTCTATTTGGTTAGCACGAAGTTATATCACTCTACCTAAGTATGTTGAACTATCGTTGCTTATCTTTTACGATCATCACATTACATACAGTTCAATTAAAATCTAAAAATGTCTCACATAGACGTATTATTTTAAGCAGTTCTGTCCTTTTATTTGTTATTTTAATTCGTCACCGATTCATTACTACAAATATCGTAGAAAGAGGTCACTGTGATATGCATTGGTAAAGATACTAATGCTAAGGCTAGGCATTAAATTTGGGCTGTCGAAGACCGCCTTACAAAAAACAAAACTGTGGAAAAAATTTTCAATTCCTTTTGTGATTATGTTACGTAAAGAATATGTAAATATAATGCATATTTTGCGATAAGTGAAAAATTACTTTTTAAGACCAAATATCACCGTTGTGAATGGCCTATTGTATTGCCTTATAAAATTTGTCATAAAAGTTTAAATTCAAATGACAGAAAAATATAGAAATAATGGGTGCATTCATAAGATGTAGTTGTTGTGTAACCGTTGAGAGTTTGTGTTACAAACGCATAGTTGAGTAGCTCCGCTCCACTCAACATTTGAGTAATTTTCCATTATAAAATTTTTTCGCTAACTATAGTCAACATGTTGTGCTCAGCCTGAACATCTGATCGAATAGAGCTATAACTTTTATATGATTTGTTACTTGGCAGGATCAAATATTTGTTAAATTTTACATTAGAAATGCGATGAAGTAACAAAATATAAGATATAAAATTAAATTATATCCATACAGCCGTTTCTAAGACGTAACTGTTGGAGCCATTATTTGCCAACAGTTTCACAACTGTTGAGCTCAACAGCTACGTCTTATGAATGCTCCCAATGACCGTCTGTTTCTACAACTCGGATGGTCAACGTGAGTAGAAAAATTATATGAAAAGCACTTATTTACTTAAGTGATTTTTTTTAGACGAGTTGCTTGACTGAATCGTAGACACAGAGTATAATATACGTTATTTTAAAAGGTAGAAAAGAAATATTTAAAATGAATAGCAGACTGCAAAAATAAAGCTAACAAAGTTTTATTGTCATATAATAATTTAATACGAAAAATATTAGCAAGATTTTACATACAGTCATAAAAGTTTATGACTTACAACATATTATGTACATGTATATATATATATATATATATATATATATATATATATATATATATATATATATATAAAGGTTGTCCCAACAAGAACGCAAGATTTAAATTTGGCGCCATTCGAAGTGTCATTGTTTGAAATTTGAACAATTGTTATTGTTTGCTAGTAGAAGTCACGAGGTTAGTAAACATGGAGCGCTACACGAACGAACAACGCATTCTCATTGTGAAATTGTTTTACAAAAATGGTGAAAGTTTTGCGGCTACAGTTGGCAAATTTGCGTTCAATTTGGGGTCACAATAATAATTTTCAATTTCGAAAGCTCATATCATTGACTATAATCGCTCCATACATAAAGCTTCTAATCGATTAACAGTTTAAAATTTATACATAAATTACCTATTCTCCAAAAGAGTCAACTGTAAAGACATTAATGGATAAATTTGCCGAAACTGGGTCTGTTAGTGATGTAAAGACAACAACGCGCCTTCGACCAGGTCGATCGACCGAAAATTTCGCAGCTGTACGTGATAATGTCACTCAAACGCAGGTCAAGCGCGACGGCCATCTGCCGGATTTGTTGCTTCATACATAACCTCATTTTGTCTACTTTACGATATAATACACACAAAAAATTAATATGAATGATTTTGTATTAATAATTAAAATATTTGTAATATTAATTAAAAAATTAATTAAATATTCACCTATAAACAATTTGATAATATCAATAAAGTTTCTCCAATCAAATTAATTAATACAAGTAAACTTTTAATTGAATGAATTAAATTTTTAATTAAAAATATTAATTGGTGAATACTATTTTATGTGTAAAGTTTCACGATTTTTTTAAATATCTGTGTTTTATTTAAAATTCAAATCTTGCGTTCTTGTTGGGACACCCTTTATATATATATATATATATATATATATATATATATATATATATATATACATATATATATATATAATATATACATACATACATATTATATATTTAAATATTTTTACTGCTTTGATTTCTTTGCACATAAAATGTTCTGAAAATTTTTGTTTCTAAATCATACAAATTTCTGTACCCAAAACTTCTTAAATATTTATAAAAATCGCAAATGAATTGCATTTATTATAAGGAATAAGTTGGTAGAATTTTTGAAAACTACGGTAAATCTACTTAGATATGTGAAAAAATATAAACAGATATTCAATTGATTACGCACATATATCATATATCAGGACATCAATCTTACGGTAGAGCTACATGTGCATGTAGCTTTAGCGTCTCATAACTCATAAAAAAAGCTCAGAAAATAATAATAAATATTGTTTGTGTTCAATTCCCCAGAAGTGAAACTTCTGTCTGGTATAAACAAGTATCATAAACTCATCTTATTTCGTTAATTGCTTAACTTGGAATGCCACATTATGACTATATCCAGCATTTAAAAAGCAAATTCACCAACATCTTTAAGTATGATTATGAAAAAAAAAAATTAATCATACGCTCCATTATTCTTAATACGAATACAATAATGAAAATTTCTTTGGAAATATGTAAATCAGCAAATAGATTTCACCGCAACAAAAAATATATTTATATAATATAAATTCAGGTTTTAATAATTTAATTAAGTACGACAGATTTCATAAAACTTTTTGAATGGAAATAAAGGTGTCATGGTAAGCTTATCTAATCTGATAAAGTAAAGTTATTTAATTATTTACACACACATACACAGATTTGTTTAATTAATGGAATATTTATATACAACTAAAGTGAAATTATGTCAACTCATCCATACACATACCCACACACACATGCAAACTTACACATACACACACACACACCCGTAATTTTTTAGTTAAACACAATTCATTCTAATTAGGATTCTTCAATCATCATTATTTGGCACAAAGCTTTATTTTAATTTAATAGAGTACTTCAGATATAAATAATTAAAAAAAAAATCTTTAAAAAATACACAAACTCACACACATGTATTGCATTGTTACTAAATAAGGTTCCTGAGAAATAATTTTGAAAAGTATTGCTTTTAAAATTATACTTGAAATTTGTTTTTTTGTACTTAAAATTTAATAAAAAGGTAATTACAAACTAAAACACTTAAAACTTAATACTGTAATGAAGTGGTTGTTAAAACAAATTGATACTACAGAAACAAAGAGATATTACCATTAATGATAGAAGAAATTTATCTAATAAAAAATAAACCAAACTATTTTTTATATACATTTATGCAAAATTAAGACCACAAATGAGAACTAGTTAAGTAAGCTAAAATATATGCAGCAATTTACAGACAAACTACACTTCAATTTTTATTGAAAATAAAAACAAAAACTACTTCAAAAATGCTTTTTTACTATAATTTCTTTAGTATGGATCTGGGTATAGTACCGTTTAGACTGGGCTGGGCATATTGCATAAATCCTTCCGATATATAGTGATGCTGGGAACTCGATGTACTCGTACTGCAGCGAGGGCCCATACTATGCGGTGCCACACGCACTCGTATTTCAGCGGCTCGCGCGCCACCCATGGCGGTTTCTTCATCGTTCAGTTCGTCCTCTTCAATATACATTGAAGGTACGTCGTTGCGGGCGGGTCTGAAAGATAACAAAGTATTTAATTTATTTTGCCATAAACATAATTAATTTTAGTTTTGCTAAGATAAAAAAAAGTACTCATCAAAAATTTTAAAACTGTGAATGATCTTTAACTCAATAAGTTTTAGGAAGTAGTTTGCAATATTTTCCATTTTACCTATGGTGGAAGGATATTTATGACTTAACCAGCAGGAAATTGAACTGACGCAAGACTAATCACGTGAATGGTCTCCAACTGATAGCGACTAGTCCAAGTTCTAACACTTCGTATGAAGTGGACCAGTCACTTTTACATATGGATGGCCTAGGATGGGATTAATTGTGACTTGTCACTGAACTATCCCATAGGGACCTATTCCGTGTAGAATAATATAAATTATATATAAATGTCATTCCGATATTTAACTGTAACCATGGTGTAACTATACAGCTGACTACGTAAGGATTTTTTATACAAAAATACGGCAACCATAGCTGCGTAAAGAACCGAAGAACGTCAAAAGCACAATAATAATTGTACTAAAACCAAAACAAAACGAAGTTTTTGACACTCGTTAGCTACAAAACATGTAGAGCAAAAAATTATCAGCTGAATTAGTGCTGCCACCTGTTTATATACACCTTGACTGTAACAATGAAAACTTATATTTTTTTTTTTATTGTTAAAAATGAAATTATAATTTATTTTTAAGCAGAACATTTTTTGACATTCGAACCGACAACCTCCTGCATGACAGGTTTGTTCACTACCCACTCTACTACAGGACCAATCATATTTCAAAAGTTTAAATACCAGTTAGGCTCAAGTTAATATGTAGGTGTAGTTACGGGACTGTTTGCAGACTCACATTAGAGGGAGCAATTAAAATTATATTTACACTATTTTATAGGTCCATGTATTCAACCACATCGAATATGTTCAGTGCCGTTACTCGTATTTTCTCCAGTCAAAGAACGAGTACGTACGTTTGGATCAATTGTCACCAAATTTTCTGCAGGGCAAATACTGGCTATAAGAAAAACAGGTAGAATGAAGTGAAAGAAAATAATGTTAAAATCTAAATTAAAGTTTGATATATCATGGAAAAAAATGTTCGCGATAGGAGTTTATATTACACATTTGACAGAACTGCAACTCCTTTACAATAACTTGGAAGGTAGTAAAGCAAAAAATCAAAATGGTTCTACTTTTGTCTTCAATATATGTAAAAATATATGGATTTTTTCAGCCTTATGAATTAATAGAATGTACAAGAAAAATACAATATATTATTCTCAGTGAAAGATTCTAGAGAAAAAGTATACATAAACTTTTGTTAATTTAACTCACAGGATGGGCACATGCTGAAAGACATAAATTTATATGCATATTACCTGTACGTATGTATAATATTTAAGTCAAAGTCCACCATAACAATGGCTGCTAAATTTAGAGAAATATCTTGTTAGTTTTCCCTCTGTTGTTATTTATTTCTTTATTTCCTTTGTGCCATTGCTAATTGGATTCACTTATCAGTTTCGTTCAATCTCAATTTCTCATAAAATGAGCTTTGTTGCAAAGAAAGAGGCAAATACAAATGTCTTTTATGGTTATTGTATACATTTCTTTTATTGCTATCCCCCAACCATTTTATTTACTATGTTTGTCATTATCTGTGTAATTTTATTTTGTCAACTATAACAAATGGCGTGCACACTTGCTTGCGTATCAAAAGAGCAGAAACAACAAACATCTTTCAGCTAAACTGGATAGTTCATTCAAGTTTAAATAGAATAAGTAAGTAATAAAATTTGTACGTTTTTAAAATATCAAATGTTGGGCACTGATCGACTTAACGAGGGAGTTGGGCACTGTTGTGACAAATTGTTAAATTATACGTTAAGATAACAAATGGAAAGCACAACTCTAGATTTTTCATATATTGTCAACGCATGATGTATTGATTTCAATGAAGAATGACTGCGTACGAGCGCTGTTAATGCAATTATCTAAAAGTAGTGAAGTGCAATAAAAAGTTAATTATGCAGAAATTATTATTTTGTAATTAGCAATGCTCACTTTTTATGTATAAATGCCCTTCAAAATATTAAATTATTTAAAAAGAAAACTTTAACAAATAATAAGTAAATATTAAATAAATCTATATTAATCCAGACTAGTACAACTCTTAATTAAAATGTTGCGAAATATTAAAATATTTTCTCACTTGTTCAAATATAATCTACTAAATATTTTGGGACAATAAGTACATGACTTGGGACAAATAAATCAGTTAAAGGTTAAACGCTGGTTAAGTTAAACTAAACTCAACTTTATATGTCGTTTAAACTCAACAGGAGTAAATCAGTCAACTATACCTTATGTGTAGTTTAAAAAATAAGATTGTGGCAGCACTACAATGAATATAAAAAAACAGCTGTTTTGCTGTAGGCTATTAGTTCTTTGCACAATCAAAGAGGCAAACAATTTAATATAATTTCAGCAGCTCTGGGTTGAATAACATCTCTCGCGTCATCGTAATTATTTATTAAGTGCGGTTAGCCTTGTGTGTGTTGTTTGGCTTTCGAGAGTTTTTCGTCTCGCTCGTACTGATTGACCGATCTGTCACGGATCTGTCTGGAATTTCTATAACAACCACCTTGTTTCTTCCTATGTGAAGGCATAAGTCATGTACAGTCAGTCACAAAAACAATAAAAATTAATTACAAATTAATGAAAATGAGAAATGTCAAAAATTCCGTTACCAAACAATTGTTTGAACATTAATTTTTGTTTCAGTTGACTGAAAAATGTCTCCTCATATATTTATAACATCCATAAATTTAAAAAATTCCTTTTGAAAGTCCGTACTAGCAAATGAAAATTTCTTTATGAAATTTACCGACCTGAATTTCCGTAATTTTTTTTACATACAGTTTGTATGAGAACCTGAAATTCCGTATGAACTCCGTACCAGGTTTTAAAACAAAATTAAAAAAAAGAAAATTATACATACATATATATATATAATTAAAATATGGAAAAGTTATATATATAAGCCATTACAAGAAATTTCTTGCTTGCCATCTTTCCCTGGACTTTACTTAAATTTTTCATAAATAAAGTAAAAATTTTTCTAACAAACCATATATGCACATGTCCTATTTTTTCTCTCAAAAACTACAGTAATCGATTTTTCTAATTTAGTGGTCGAAAAATATGTGTTTGGACACCAAAATCCCACTGTGTGTATTTCTGCTAATTACAAGTTAATTAATAATCACATATAATTCCTAATATCCTCCTACTGTTATTTAGCGTTTCATATAAACATAACTGCTGGCAATAAATCAAATCAAAATGTATTAGCATTGGGAATAAAATTAGCAGTGATTCTTTTGAAAATCTAAGTTTCAATTTTAGTTTTATTTTCATGTGTTCTTTCTTCTTGCTCTGCTATACATAAACAACATAAAGATGGAAATTAAACAGAAAGCTAAATCAAAACCGAAAATATATATGGCAGGAATATTGCCAACAAATGAATATGATACACAATATGCACATTGGCTCATAAAGATATATATATATATATATATATATATATATATATATATATATATATATATATATATATATATATATATATATATACCAACAAACATTGAGTAGAGCTTAAATTCATTAACACTTCACAACTAAAATTCGTCTAATACACACACACTCGTATTGTGTTTAATACTTAAATACATACATAAGTACTTGCCTAACCATGACAACATATTATACATTATACATATACTTATATGAATATAATCTACCCGCATTTGTGAGCATATTTGTTATGATGCTGGTTTCTCATGTCCCATATTAAAATTATGAAAAATAAAAATCTAACAGAGAATTATGTCATTTCCACATCCGTTCATTGGCTTGTGCACTGACAGTTATTTTTTGCATGTGTCTGTAATAAGTGTGCTTGATGCGTACAAGTGTCTCCATATGTGTGTAAATTTGTTGCCACAATATAAAATACATATCTCTGAACAAACAAATAACAATAATAAAAAAAACATACATAGATAATATTTATTGTGCTTTTGCGAGTAATTTTTGCTGGAAATTTTGAAATTATTTGCACCGTAATGTATGCATTAATTTTAATGATTTGTTACTCAGACTTTTGTGGCTGTTTAGATGCGACTGTTTGTATCTGTATGTTAGTGACAGCTTGATTTATAACTGTTCAAGAGGATCCATATGCAAACATGCGTATGTCTCTATATTTGTAACTTAAAATCTTCCGACTGTTATGTAATTTTTAAGGAAGAAGGTGATTTAGATCTGCATGACAACTGATGGGGAAGGTTGGCTTAAATAAGTTTTTTTAGATTTAATTTTAAACAAGTCCTGCCCCACGATATCAACAACATACAATTCTATATTATTTAGAATTTTTGCTTAACCAAAAAAAGCAAAGATTTCAAAAATTACGGTTTAACAACAGATTTTCTTCATTAACTTAAGACCAATGTTTTTTTTCTATTCTCCCTAAATATTTTCTTTAAACGCCTGAGGTGTCTATCCCCTTGCGCAATTTTCTAACCGCATAAATTTTATGCTAAAGGTATAAAAAAAATAAAACTTAAATAAGGAAAACATGTACGATATCATGTTGTAAACCAACATTTATTTAAAATAAGATATTTATTTTCAACATTTAATTAAAATACGTGCTTTCACAGATGTGATAATTATTGAAAACTTGTCATTGCCATGTATAATTTTTTAAAATGAAACCATTTTTCAAAAACATTATAAAATAAGTTAGATAGAAGCATGAAAATTATATACCACAATTATTTATATAGCCATAAAAATTCTTTAGCTTGTGACATATTAATTTAATTCTCTACAGCAAGAATTTAATTTGAAAATAAATTAAAAATTTGCTTAACACTGTGAATAACTTAAATTTCGGAATTTCTTTCTATAATGTTTTAAATTGGAGAGAAAATATTTGTCATTCCGGATGTTAGTTACACGATATTCAATACGCGACCACATAGAGTATAATGAGAGCCTATATTCAAAATAAGTCAAGTCCAAAATACCAACTAACTTTTCAGTAGAGTGAAAGAACTAGTCAATACGACCATTATTGTAAAAATAAATGATGTGCCTTTCATAAGATGGTTTAAATATGTCGAATAATTTATAGGCTTGAAAAAAAATATTTTGCTCTTTATTTTCTTGAGATAGCATATTTTAGTCGATCAAAAACAAATATTTTTTAGGACTTAGCATATTTTGTAGGAAAAAAAGATATTTTTTTAATATGTATACTTTAATCGATTTGTGAAATCTTTTACTTAAAGCCTGGTACTCTGTTCAAAGTTGTGAAAAATTTTCAGCATCATTGATTATTTCGCGTGAAAAGTTTGACATGTACTAAATGTAGCCCAACTCGCGGTTTTTTATAAATTTGTCGCTTTTATTGCTTGAAGGTATGCAACATTGTTAAAATTCCGTGCGAAAAAAGCACTGCTCATGTTGTTTCGCAGCTAAATTAAAATGATGCCAGACTAATTTTGCATGGAAAGACATGATTTTACGTGTTTTTCACAACAAGAACAGAGTACTACTTTTGCGAATTTAATTCGCAAATATTTCATACCAAATACTTTTATATGTAGTTTGACAGCATTTCGTACGAAATTGTGAACATAGTACCAGGCTTAACATTATAAAGGATGTCCCAACAAGAACGCAAGATTTAAGGTCAAACCCACGATGTCGACAACGTTCGACTTGTCGCACACTTACATTTGAAACAACAACAAAATCTTAAAATTTGTTTTTGTTTTGAATGTAAGTATGCGCCAAGTCGAACGTTGTCGATATCGTGGGTCAGGCCATTAAATTTTAAATAAAACACCGATATTAAAAAAAAAAAGTGAAACTTTATTATATCGTAAAGTAGACAGAATGAGGTTATGTGTGGAACAATATATCGGGCAGACGGCCGCCGCGGCTTTGCTGGCACACATGCGATCTTTTAATGAAATTTTCAATTGCCGTTTTGCATAAATGCTGCGGTATTTCATTAATGCAGCGTCCGATTTCCTTTTTTAAGGCTTGAGTCGTCGTCGGTTTATTCACGTAAACCATCGACTTCAAAAAACCCCAAAGAAAAAAGTTTAATGGTGTTAAATCGCACGATCTAGGCGGCCAATTCTGGTCTCCAAAACGCGAAATAACATGACCGGGAAATGACTGATGTAGCAATTGAATTGTTTTTCTGGCTGTATGACATGTGGCGCCATCTTGTTGAAACCACATGCCCTCCACATTCATTTCTTCAATTCTAGGCACGAAAAAACTGGTTATCATTTCACGATACCGAACACCATTGACTGTTTGCGCTTGACCTGCGTTTGAGCGACATCATCACGTACAGCTGCGACATTTTCGGTCGATCGACCTGGTCGAAGGCGCGTTGTTGTCTTTACATCACTAACAGACCCAGTTTCGGCAAATTTATCCATTAATGTCTTTACAGTTGACTCTTTTGGAGAATAGGTAATTTATGTATAAATTTTAAACTGTTAATCGATTAGAAACATTATGTATGGAGCGATTATAGTCAATGATATGAGCTTTCGAGATTGAAAATTATTGTTGTGACCCCAAATTGAACGCAAATTTGCCAACTGTAGCCGCAAAACTTTCACCATTTTTGTAAAACAATTTCACAATGAGAATGCGTTGTTCATTCGTGTAGCGCCCCATTTTTACTAACCTCGTAACTTCTACTAGCAAACAATAATAACTGTTCAAATTTCAAACAATGACACTTCGAATGGGGCCAAATTTAAATCTTGCGTTCTTGTTGGGACACCCTTTATATAAGAATTGACTTAAATCCTCTTGCACCTCGAGGAGTTTAGCTTTAGCACTCTCTAACTCAATCTCAATTGTAACAGAATCACTCCAAATTTTCAATTTCGAAAGCTCATATCATTGACTTTAATCGCTCCATACATAATGTTTCTATTCGATTAACAGTTTAAAATTTATACAAAAATTACCTATTTACTAATAAGCTAAAAGTGACCATATCTCAAAAACCAGCTATATGATATCAAAATCCTTACAGCCGTATTCATAAAAAAAGTTGATTGAGGTTTAAGATGCATATTAGTTAAAAACATTTTAAGGCTAAAAAAGGTTTTTTTAAATATTGGTATTCATAATCAGTATTTTAACTAAAAATCATTTAAGTTGATTTTTAAAAAATATCGTGGCAACACTGTATTCTTTATTTGTCACTTTCATATTAGTTCTGCAAAACAACTATTGTTAATTCATAAAGTACTCATGTCTTTATTTGCTGGTTTGTCCCTTTTTAGAGAAATATTGTTTCTATGAAATAAAAACTGTGTTTCAACTTTTATTTAATTAAAAAAAAAAAGAGTTCACAAGGAATCTTTGTTAAAAGTGCTTTTTTTATGATGTTTTTTTTATTGCAGGTTAAGGAGCACTAGAATAACGAGCTTTATTTTACTTTATTTTGAGTGTTTATATATCACTAGCTAATCTTCTACAATTATATTATTTTTGTTAACACATAAAGTGAGAAAATAATGATTGGGAATGGAAACTGGATCGCTCCTTTTCATTAAAATATTATTTTGGAATCTTTTGCATATTTCCGCAATAGTTTCTATAAAAAAGATTACATTGTTTTCTTCTAAGTAACACTGGCATATGTGTACATACTAGTGTCCTGCACAAGAGTATTTATAAGACTTTTCAAGACATGAGCGATTTTTTCCAATGCTTTACTACAGCGAAATATTCTAAAAGAATCGCTAAACAACACTTTTGGCAAGACAAACCACCGAAAAAAATTACTTGCCAACAGTGTTACTTAGCGATTCTTTTAGAATATTTCGCTGTAGTAAAGCATTTGAAAAAATCTCTCATGTCTTGAAAGGTCTTATAAATAGTCTTGTGCGGGACACTAATACATACATACATACATAAGTACATACATGCATACATACAGGCAAAGTTAAAAATGTAAACAAACACGAAGCAAAATTACAACAACGTCATCTTAAAATTGGTTTAAACATCGGTGTAGTCACTTTTAAAATTTGCTGATATACGCAAGGCTTAAAATAAACATTTTTTAAGCTAAAATTCTATTATGAATACAATCTTAGAAAATTTTGCTTAAACAACATTTAAAATGCTATTTAAAATTTTTATGAATATGTGTTCAGCGTTCCAAATGCAATTAGATATGAGTTAGATTTAATAAAAATTAATAATTTTTTAAAAGTATTGGAAATTAATAAAGGAGTTAGCATTTATTTTCACCAAAAAAAAAATTAGAGAATTTATATAAAACGAGAAAAAATTAAATTTTTTGATTCGAAAATTATATTGCAGATGAATATTGCATGGGAGAGCTATTTGCCACCGGAAATTCATTTTACCAAATTTGAGTTGACGTATTTTGAATATAGGTTCTCAATAAGTATGTTAATATGTGTCCATATTTATAAAAGTGGTTTTAGTCATATGCATTTTTGCTTCGAAATATTCAATCAATCTTAAATTCGAGACTAATTTCCATTAGTGCAAGGACTTGTAAGTACTCGCATTTCATCTATTATGATTGCTATATTTATTTATTTATTTAAAACTAAACATGTTTCTTAAAAAAAAAAAATTATGGAATGAATTTTAAATGTAAAATTTGCCAAGCGTAAATTAAAATAGAACTGCGCAATAGATTTCACACTAAACAAATAAAAAGAATTTTATTTTTTTTATTTTTCAACTACATAATCCTAAAAAGATGTATGACGGTAATTTAACACATTAAATAATTTCTTTATAAAACTCACTATAATAATCCAATTTAAGTTTCGTAGCTCAACAATAAAGGAACTCCCTACAGACTTACAATTCTAAGTTAAGCTATTGTATAATATTACATAAAACTTACACATGCAGAGTTAATTATATTTAAGTATGTGTATTAATACAACACATTAAATGGTATTAAGATACGACCAATTAAATATATTTAGCTCACGTACGGTAAATACAAATCAACTGGCTGTATGTGCGTATATCAATCAAATGCAATTATCGTATTTCATTTTCGCTTGCACCCCCACAAAGCCACCAACCAGTATACAGATTCGCATACAAATAAACGCAATCGGCCAAATTTATTCTATGGAATTAAATTTTATTGCTTTCAAAATACAAGTATCAATAAATCTGTTGTATTTGCTACTTCTTAAGAAAATTAATTAGCAATACACGTATGATTAAGTAAAATTTATAATAATAAATATAATGCAAGTATGAATTTTAAAATTTGTAAACACATATATAGAGGGTGTTTTTTAATAGAGTGACATAAGTTTAAATCATAACAAAACAAGGAAATATTTTTTTTATTTATTTATTGATACATATTATACAAAGTAAGTTTGCATAATATGGTGTTGCACAAATATGAGTGGAGTAACCAGACCATATGCCCATGATGTTATTAACACATAGAAAGTAGCAAAGTGGTTGTTAAAGAAATTCCACAAAAAAACCGCAAGATTATACGGTTATCCGTGGCAGATCGGTCAACCAGTGCAAGCGAGACGAAAAACTCTCGAGGGCCAAACAACACACACAAGCCTAACCGCACTTAAGAAATAATTATGATGATGCGAGAGCTGTTCTTCAACACAAAGCTACTTAACGACTGAACTAGGAAATATGTTTTTAATATCAATGAAACTGGTTTCATTGGAAAGAAAGTTTTATGAAATTATTGTTTAAATATTATTTCCTTCATTTGGACACCACGGCTGGCGCGTATAAAGTACAATCTGGGACACCAATTTTCAACACAATTTTACGCAGCATTTGCGGCCGTATTTCGCCGATAACTGCCACACATTCAATATATACATATTGTGGCATTTGGATCGTGATCCATTTTAATGGATTAAAGGATCACGAGCGTATGCTACATGTTCAATATTTATCGCGTCAGTATTTACGTTATTTTTGTGCTGTGCGGATCGTTTATTAAAAATTTCTTTTTATTTTGTCGGAATAAGCTTTAGCCGACGAGTCCCACAACTCCGGCAATGCCTCCAAATTAAAAATAAAGTCTTTCAAAATAACTTTTTCGGTCGTTATTTCCGATTCCACCGGTAGAACACACTCGCTTTCACTATCTTCTGTCATTACCCTTTATTACTTTTTACTTATTATTTGTTAAATTTTTTGCACTGCACCTTTTATTTCATTTGGGTTGTTTTACTTATTCTTAACATATCGCGATCTAATATCATGAAAATGCTGCACGTTCAATATTTATCACGCGATCTGTGATAAATTTTAATAATTTAGTCCATTTTGCGATATGGATCGTGATCCATTAATACTGAATGCTACACGTTCTTCCCTTCGAATATTGATTTCCAGGTGTTAAATTGTTTAAGGTTTATCGACGTAGACAAGTGGCTTAACATAACCCCAAAGAAAATAATTCAATAGGGTTAAACCACACGATCTAGTTCGCCAATTAGTTGGGCTATTATGCGAAATTATTTGTTCATCAAAATCAATTGTAGGGCCAACTGTGTGGAATGTGGCTCCGTTGCTGTGGCTCAGCAAGATTAATGCCACATAATTGAGATACGACAAAATCATCGAATCATGTTCCTATACCGTTCACCATTGACAGTAACATTCTGACCATCATCGTTTTTGAAGACATATGGGATAATGACTCTGCCAAATTTCTGTGGATGTAATGGTGTAAATGGATGTAAATAGTGTAAATGTGGTCCAAAAACGATATATTATTCTTCGAATTATACCCTCTGAAGGATGATTATGTACGCCATAAAATGGAAGAAGTACATGATGAGTTTGACGAATAGAACTATTCTTTTTTAGATTAAAAGTTTTAACAATTTGAATGCGTTGCTCTGTTGTAAATCGATTTAAAATAAAATTTTAAAGTAACTTAAAGAAAAAGCAACTATCAGCTATTAAATGGGTGCTTAAATAAAGTCAACTCAAAGTTTTGACACTCTAAAAAAAACACGCATTATATTTCGTTGCTTTTATTTATTGTATTGAAAAATTTATACGGTGAGCTGAAACTTTTCCCAAGTTTCATAAACAAAATCAAACCTTAATTATAAAAGCATTGTCTAAGTTTGTGATTAAAAGTTTAAAATTTGTTTAAACAATTTCATCAGCTGTTGCCTAAAAACGTGTGACCTTCAAAGCAAAGTTTTTTTTTCTAATCGTATACCGTAAATGTAAAAGTTAAAGCTATTTTCATTTCACCCGTCATTAGTTTTCACATGCCAAATGTAAATTTAACTCTCAACTGTTAATATTTTCCCCCATATTTATAAAAAATAAAATGAATTTCAAATCCATTTTAGGAAAATTTTGTATGAAAAATTTGAAATAAAATATATTTCAAATTCCTTTTAAATTTTATGAATATGGTGGTTTGTGTTTGATAGTAAAAGATTTTTAGATCCCTTTTTTGATTTTATACTGATTAAATTTTTAACACTAATCTCTTGATTTTCATTAATTTCTCACAAAAAATATCATAAGTGAATAGAAATGTTTTCAATGATTTCATATACTTTGTTTAGGTTAAGGAGGGTAGTGCCAAAAACGCACTTCCACTCGAAGACCCAATTGTGCCCATTGTGATCATACTTTGTATAAGATTTACTTATTTATATATTTTTTATATAAATTTCATTACTATAATGAAATATTTTACTGCTTTTACTTGGCATACATAAGAAACTTTTTTTATTTTTAAACAAGTGTCTAATTAACTATCTTGTTATTGAAAAATAAACTAAATTTGTTTGAAGATGTCTTCACAGAAGCACAAGCACAAATTAAAATATTAACTATTTAGTCGATTATTTAATTTCACTATCTTCGTTAAAAACAAACAAACAAAAAAATCAACAAACATTTTACTTTACTTAAAATAAAACACTTCAACTAGCAGTAAAATTTCGCCCTTATGAGTAAAAGCAAGAGGTTAAACTTTAAAAAACTTTGTTAACCCAAACGATGACAATACTTATGCAAATGTTGGCTTGCCAACAAAATCACAATTACACAGAGCTTCCTCCATAATGCTCTCTCCTTCACGCAAGTCTCATAACTTTCAATCATCATAAAATCTAGTTGCCAAGTCCAGTTTGAATTTAAATTAAAAGTATCTTTTATGGGGTGTTACAAACAAACATTTGCAGAGATTAAAACTAGTACTGGTTCATATTGTTTTACGTAGTATTTGGCTACAGTAATACCTCATTAATGGAAATAAAACATTATTTTATATATATAACATAAAAGAAAATTAAAAATAAAGTTTAAACAACATATTCTGACAAAGTGGACAAAACTAAAACATAAGTATCTATTTTTTATGATTTGAACAGGCTAAAGTTCGTATCGCTTTGTAAGCCAAAATAATAACATAAGTAATAATTTCCATTCAAGTAATTAAAAACTTAAAAACATGTTTTTATTTAGAATTCACACAAAAAATTGTTTTAAATTGATTAGGTGACATAAAAGAATATATAAGTATCAAACTACAATTGTAATTAATTTATAGTTATTTAAATTATAGTTTTGTTGCAACTTTAATGAAATATTTTCGTAACTAAAATGAAAAAAAGTTCCTGCTGCTGGCTATTAAGTAGTATGCTACCCTTGTAGTAACTAACTACTAGTTTGAACTAACGAGATGTTATTGTTTAATAAAACACTTCAAGACTACCATAAAACTTTTCACGGAGTCGTTTTTAATATCACAGTTGGTGTTGGCTGAGTGGAGGATGGCTTGTAGAATGTTGAATGTTACTATGAGAGCTTGTTTCACTATAACCCGTAAATTAAAAAATTATCATAATTATCATGAGTATGAATGACCCTAGTATTTTTGTTATGATTATTTTTGCTGCTCAAAATAAAACTCTTTCACAATAGCACATACAGTTTTGCATACAAAGTTCTAAAACTATTGTAGTGTATTTATTGTTTGGCCAAACAAGACTAATCTGTCTTCGCTATAAGGACATACAATGTTTTTTATATAAACACGCAAACACTTAAACTCACAACACCCGACAAGTTTTTAGTTTTTACTTATTTAAGCAAAGTTTTCATGCAAAAATTTGAATTTTGTAGCGTTGTTGTATTTAAACACTTAAGTATATTTATATTTGGCACTGACATAACCGCTTTTATCACCATCATCACCATCATAATCATCATCATCATCATTACTATTACCAGTCAGCCTGCCAGACAGCCATGCCCAAATTAAAAAGGAAGTTTATTAAAGTTGGTGTTTTAAATTCCATGGTTGAAAAAGGAAATTAATTAAAATTACGGAAATTATATCACAAAATTTCTTTTACTTTTCGTTTTATTTTACTTTATTTTTTCTTCATTAAGAAAAATGACAAATATTTAAATTTATTTTAGCATTTCTGGTTATTTGGGACACTAACAGTCATTTAATTTTTGTATTTTATTTTGCTCTTATTACAAAAAAAAAAGAAAAATAATTATGTTGTAAATAGGCAAGGAAAACAAAAATATCTAAGCGAAGTTTATCAACTAATACACACACAAAGCAATTTTTAATTTTCACATTAAATTTTAATTCATTATATCAGCAAATTTATATTCTTAAAAATTATATTATAAAGAGAGATTTTTCGCTTATGTGGGGGTCTTAAAACAATCCAGCAAAAAGGATTTGACGAATTCGAATGGAGAACTCTGAAGAATATGCTTAGCCCAGATTCGAGCGGTTGACTAGAGATCACATTTCTTTATCTGGAGAAATTCATTCAATTTTTATGTTATGCCTGAGACATTTCTTCATGAATTCTGAATGAGTTTTCTGCAATTATTCAAAGCAAATTTTCGATATGTTTGCACAATTTCAGAAAAATATCTTTCAAGACATCAGAAAATTTAAAGAAAAGTGTCACTGATTTTTTTTTTAACAAAAACTTGCACTGAAAGGATTTCCCTTAGAAACACCCATAGTCGCCATTAAGGATCGATCATGCAAGTCCCCGATTAAAAGGCGAATACTCAATATGCTACCCACTTCTTTATGTTAAACATGAAACAAAACGAAAAGGCAAAGAACTAAAGCAATATAAAATGTTAAAACAACAACTCCAACAAAATTTTATATTATTTGTTATTAATTTGTTGATACGAGGGTGGATCATTAACTCAGTTTCTTTTTGAATTTCCCGACTCTTGATTGAAATGGCAGCACTACTCCTGTCAAGAGGCAACTATCAGTTGACTCCTGTCTAAATTTGAACAAGTTGAATCATTTAGTTTGTGTTTGGCAGCCGTTGATAACAGACTACCTCGAATTTTGAGAACAAAATCGAAAAAAGTTAATTTCGTGCGCTCATTAAACATTATTTTTTTGCAAACCGTCAATCAGATCAAGGAAAAGCACGATAAATGCTTTAAGGACTCTACACCATCAATTAAAACGAATAAAAAAGAAAATCGAATCATTATTTTTGAACTTTAATATCAAATTGTGGGCTCTCACACTTAAAAAAGTTAATATTTTTTTTATTGGAGAGCACAACACAGCATATTTTAACTATTAGAAGTGAATACAAAAGAAATAACATATTATGCTTTTAAGATGATTATTCCTAACACACATTTCCTAAAAGAATCTTCTGATGATGATCTCATGAGTAACAATAACAAAAACATCTACTTGTTGTTATAATTATAACTTTGTTTTTAATTTCCTGTTAGGCTTGTCTTTTGATCTTGGCATGTTGAATATGCAAGTACAAAAAAATCCTCCAAGAATTATTTGAATAGTACACAAAGAGCAACGTTGTGCCTTGTTTATCTTCCTTCGAGTTTTTTTTAGAAGCACTCGCCTTTTAGTCTTCAAATGATTAATGGACGACGGATAAAATATTTGTTAGTGCTCTTGTTAAAAGGTAAAAAATAAATGAAAAAAAAAATAAAAAAACTTGGTTTACAAAATTTTATAAAACATTTGTTCAATGGAAATTTGTTTGTAATCAAAAATAACCTTTTATGAATAATTAAAATATTGCAGGAGGGTTGAAATATTGTCAGCACATTATTGGTTTGGAGCATATGCCAAAAAGTCGGATTGGAGAAAAACAACAAAGAAGGTTTACATGAAGTTTTCTAAAATATCCCATATAATTTTCTTGTATTTTCACCATTGCTTCCGACACATGTGTAAATTTTAGTGAACTTTCATGAATAAAATTGTAAGTTAATATTACTTTGGGCGTGTGTCAAACGGTAGAAAAGTGCTATAGTAAAAAAATATTTGCCTGTGGGGAAAAAATTTCATTTTTCTGCTGTGCCAAATGATATCTTTTTTTGACAATGTAAAATTTTGACAAATTCTCGTGAGCATAGGAAGAAGCTGATGAAACAATTGCTGCTGCAGCGGTTTTGCTTTTAAGAGGACATTTTTATATAAAACAATAAGGGTTTTCATGAGAACTCTTTAAAATTGCCATTTGTGCAGTTGGGCACACTTGCGAGACTTGTTTCATTAAGCCCCTTTTGAACTTTTGCGCAAACAGTGTATGTAAATTTGAAACAAACGTCAGAAATTTGATTTAATTTTTTTTTCAATTTTTAATTTAAAAATATATTTATTTATTTCTATAAAAATAAAAAAGTGTGTGTCCGTATCTAAAAATGCCTAAAGAAATCCAAAAAAGCAAGAAATTGTTGACTACAAAATGCGCAATTGCACAGATTAAGTTTACGATTAAAAATTTTTGTGCAAATTTAACAGGTTTGTGTAAATAAATTTCTATACAATTTTTTACATTTTATTTACGAGAGTGTAAAAATGCACAATTGCACAGTTTGCGAGACTTTTGAACACTCTCATGAAAACCCTTAATATTCTTGTAGCAATAAATTATATAATATTATATAAAGGGTGTTTTTTTGAGGGGTATAGAACTTCAAATTGAAATAAAACACAAGAAAATCGTTTTAATGTCCATCAATTTGGCTTTATTGGAAGGATAATTTTATGCCATTAATGTTTAAATATGATTTCGGGCATGTGGCCGCCGCGGCTGGCTCGAATAAAGCTAATTCTACAGGTCCAATTTTCAACCACTTTTTCGAGCATATGGGGCCGTATGTTGGCAATAACGCCACGAATGTTGGCTTCCAAGTCCCCTAACGTTTCTGGTTTGTTGGCGTAGACGAGCGACTTCACATATCCCCAAAGAAAATAATCCAATGGTGTCAAATCACACGATCTTGGTGGCCAATTGACAGGTCCATTCCGCGAAATTATGCGCTCATCGAATGTTTCCTTCAATAAATCGATTGTGACGTGCGCTGTGTGGCATGTAGCGCCGTCTTGTTGGAACCACAACTCATCCACATTCATGCCATCCAATTCGGGAACAAAATAGTCGGTTAGTCGGCTCCAATTGCTGTGCACGGTGGCGAATCGATTCATTCGGGTCCTCTTCAACACTTTGCTCTACAGCGGCAATTGTTTCTTCGGTGCGCACTGTTCGACGTCTCTGCGGATGCGTATTATCACATAGAGTAAACGTAGTGCGAAAACGATCCATGGTTAACCGAATTAATTGCTCTGATGGACGATTATGTCGACCATAAAATGGACGGAGCTTGCGGTAAACTTCGCGAACTGAACCATTATTTTCGAAATAAATTTGCACGATTTGCAAGCGTTGTTCTTTTGTCAACCTGTTCATGATGAAATGGCAAACCAAACTAAATATTAATCACTTGACAGCTGACAAAATGGCCGCCAATTAAAAAAGTGATGCCAACTTAAAGTTCTATACCTCAATAAAAAACACCCTTTATATGTGATGTAACATTTTTCGCAAACTAAAATAAACAATGATTTTTTCACAGTCTAATTAAACTTAAAAGATGAAAAAATCTTTGTAGTGGCCGACGGCTTGAAGCGACGGCGGTGGATTTAAATTGATGATATTTTTGCTTAACAGTCACCGTTGAATTTTTCTTACGGCACTTTCTTTTTTATTATTGATTTCAAAAGATTTAACTTTACTTTGTATGTTTTTGTATGAAGAATTTGATGCAAAACGCCAAACTGCGGCATGTACAGCAAAACAATACTTATTAAACCTTCATATGTTCGTTTAAATTTCTTCAATCTTTTGGTTTTAAATTTGTTTTAATATTTATTAAGCTTCAGATCTTGTTTTTATTTCGTTGCCACAACGAAATATTGGAATAAAAATAAAAGTGTGGAAATACGGAAAACGGGGAAAATAACAAAAACGGTACATCTGGTAACACCAAAAAATACTACTGCGTCTCTTATATACCAAAGCTCACGGAAACTAAAAACTTACAAGACATAATTAATAACAAACAAATAATTTTGGCACATAAAGTAAACAAAAGACAGAATAGAAAAGCATCAACAAAGTAATGTTGTCTATGAAATAACATGCAAAGGTAACACTAACAACAATTGTGGGAAAATATACGTAGGCACAATAAAAAGAAGTCTGAGTAAGAGGATGGCCGAACATGAAAATGACATACGAAAAGGAAAACACACATCTGCACTCGCTCAACATTGTGTAGAAATGAGACACAACGCAGATCTTGACAATGTTAGAATACTAGACAAGGAGATAAAAGAGAACAAACGATATACTTTGGAGAGTTTAAGAATTCAGCAAAGACTAAAAAGTGCAATAAACAGAAAGGAAGACAAGGACAACATAAATGCCAATTATTTGTTAGCAATAACATGACAATTTTGCTCCAACTGTGATATTAGGCTTACTTTTCTACTCTGATATTTTTTAATTTTTTTATTTCAATTGTTTTTGCATTTATTTAAATATTTTGTGTTGTGATTTTTTAAAAGATTTGACGATATTTTGGAAAAATTTAATGTAGAAAGTGATTGTAAGCTATATGTAAGTAAAATAAGTAAACCTTTATGAATGTATGAATGTTTGTTTGTTTATTTATTTATTATATCTATTATATTTACATATCGTTGCCAGATTAATAAAAAATTATTCCTGAAGAAGCTGGAAAGTACCAGCGAAACGTTGGATAAAATAATGTAATAATAGTTTGTTATTTATATTAAAATACAATAAAGACCTTGAAAGCCCACCATTACATTACTCTGTAATATCAAGAAGAAATAAGGAAAAAAGGTCGTTTAAGTATCATAAAAAATAAAAGTAGTTAGTTCTTTTCATGAAAAAAAGATCTGAAGCTTAATAAATATAAAAACAAATTTAAAACCTTAAAATAGTTGAAATGCAGCAAAATGAATGTTGAATATCTAAGAAACCATACCTTATTTCGCAAAAAATGTTTTGGATTCAGAAATGAGATATTCGAAATATATATGCCCCAAACCTATCTCATTGGATCAAACCAATAATGGGCTGACAATATATTAATTAAAAAAAAATTATTTTCAAACCATCATTCAATGAGATTTTTGCGACCTTCTGTATTTATCATATACAAATTACAATGCTGAGTATTTTACATGAGTCTTGTGCGGTTTTTGATGTGCTTTATAAAAAAGTCGGTGGGTAATTTCCACACAGATCTGAAATGATTCTCTCTGCGGTTAGTAAAAGCATCTTTCGCTATGCTGTGAAAGAATATCACAGAAAAATTATTTCTTGTAACGGTTTCTCTTGAATATGTATTACGGGGATAGTGAGATTGTTTCAATTAAAACTAAACTAAACTTTTTTTTACTATTTTAAAGTAAATTTTTCAAATCCGTTACAATTTATTAAAAAAAACTTTTTATGCGATATATATCTGATTTAGATTGGGCATGTTTTGCTGAAATTAGATGCATGAAAATTTTTTATTTGCCAATAGGAGGCCTGGATAAGCAACTATATCAAAAAAGTTGCCAAAAATGTATCAGGGATTCATTCTACGCCTTTTCTATATAATAATCTCTTTTATAGCGCTGCAATTAACAAATCGAAAAAGTTTCGTGCAACAAAATTATGAAATTTCATGAACAAATGCACAGAGAAAACAGATTGAGACAATCGAATTTGTTGCCAATTGAATTTTGGCGGTTGCAGCAAATATCATAGATTTCTGGTATAATGACTGCAATTTTCTTGTAGTACGACTATATTTTTAATTATTACCACTAACCCAATAGTTGCAACAGCACACAGAGAAAACAGATTTGTTGTGATAACCGAATTTGAAGCCAATCGAGTTTTGTCGGTTGAAACATCTAACACACAATTCTGTTGTAATGAACGAATATAGCTTTTGCATGCAGCAATTTTTCATTAGCGATATTTGAATTTTAGGAATGAAATGGTTATGTCAACAGAAAATGTTAATTGTGACTATAGAAATAATTAATTGATACAACCAATAAATTGATATTTCTAAAGGAATCATTGGTAGACATGGCTCATATACATATGTACATACATAAAAACAATTTGTGCAGAATAAAAAGGTAAGTACATTATTATATTCATCGCAAATTATTCTAAATTTGTTGTATTCTGAAGTGAAATAAGCAAATTTTTCCACGCGGTGCATTTTAACATCCCTTGCCGGTGTTCGGCTTTAATACACAGATTTTTTTCCTATCAAGAAACTACAAACTATTTGCATAAATAATTTCTTTTCAGCATAATAGCAATAAAACTTCGAATATTTTGCGATATATGTATTTATATATAATGTTATTCTGCAAAATATATTTTTTATATGACATTTGTATTTAATTTTTATTTTTTGTTTCTTGTATTCAAAATTGTTCCACAAATGAAGAATAAGCAAACGATTATGTTTTTTCTTTTGTATTCAGAATAAAAAATTTTTTGATTTAATTCTTTATTCGGTTAGGGTTATTTCAGGGTTAGGGTGTAGCAACACGTTCAATATATATTGAACGCGATCGAATATCGCGATATTAATTGAAATTATAGAATCCAGTCGCGTATCGTGGATCGCGTGAAAAATATTTAACGTGTAGCATTTTCATGATATTATATCGCGATACGTTAATAAGAAGTGAAATAAAATAAATAAAACAAAAGACGCAGTGCAAAACATTTAACAAATGAAACGTAAAAAATTTTATTACATTTGTATAAAATTTGTTTTAATAAAGAGTAAGAAGATAGTGAAAGCGAGTTGGTTCTGCCGGTGAATCGGAATTAACGACCGAAAAAATTATTTTGAAAGACTTTATTTTTAATTTGGAGGCATTGCCGGAGTTGTGGGACGTTTTTGTGCAACATTTTTGTGCGATATTTTTTTAATAAACGATCCGCACAGCACAAAAATAACGTAAATACTGACGCGATAAATATTGAACATGTAGCATACGCTCGTGATCCATGAATCCATTAAACTGGATCGCGATCCAAATATCACAATATATATTGAACGTGTAGCAGTGCCCTTAGGAATATCAATAAAGTATTTTATTTTCTTTTCGTTTATTGTATATAATTTCAGTATAGTGGCAAATGATTAATTAGTTCCAATAACCGAATTTATTTCTTCAAATTAAAAATTGTTTACAAGAATAGTTTTTTTTAATTTCAAAAGCCAATATTCACTCACATTACTTCCTAACATATATTTAATTTAGTTGTGTCTACCAATACTCTTAAATGGTTATTTGTTATTACTAATAAAACTATTGTAAGAATTCTATTTCCATTGTAATAATGGTTTTATTGTTTATAAATATGAAAATATCATACATTCGATTGATAATTGGTAGCAAATATCGAACATTGGAATACATAATTAAATATTTGTTGCTCCAACAGATTTTTAACCAACCTATTTTCTCTGCGCAGATAAAATTAGTTAACAGAAAAAACAAATTGGTTAAGAAGCCCGAACTAGTTGCCAATCGAATTAATAGAATTCTGGTATAATGACTGCAATTTTCTTGTGGTACAACTATATTTATAATTTAATTTAATTTCTTCATTTAATATTTTATTCGGTTGTGCTAATCAATCAGTTAGTAAGTCATGAGAAAAGCATACGCTCGGTTGATGCAATCAATTTAAGTATTGTCACAATCATATCTTTGTTACAATTATGTCCTTATGGCAGTGAACATGGATAGTTTTTTGGATTAACAGAAAATTGATAGCGTGAACTGAAATAAAGTGAATGCAAATGATATTTTATTGGACTAACCGTTTTCCAACCAATCTTTTTTCTGGGTGTATTATTCAGCAATTTTTTTTTTATAATTTACAAAAACATTCACTTAAATTTTTCGTATTATCAGAAAATAAATTAACTGAATCAATAACAATTCTTACCAATTTTTCTAAAAAAAAAATAGTAAAAGTTTTATTAAAAAAAACAAAAATAACTGAATCAAATAAAAGGATCAACTTTTTTTTTACTTTCAAAAATTGGCTTGTTTTTATGGTTAAGCATTTCGTTCCCGCTTTTGGAACTCGTCAGTAGACTTCAACCCAAAAAAGTTTTGAATTTAGCTAACAAACTCCGTATGTTTATAGTAAGATTCTTAATGCTATATTGAGAATCACAATATACAAACATAATAAGTTTGAAAACAGCAAACAAAAATCTTTAAAAAAATAGAATGTCTTTTATATCTGTAAAATAATTTGTAGAAAAAATTAAAAAAAAAAATCAGACAAATTATTTTACAGTATATAAAAATAAGTTTAACTGAAAATAACAAATTTAAATATAAAAAAAATAAATCTAAAAATTTTTTTTACAAATTTTACTTTATATAGATAATTTTCATTCATTCATTACATAAAATAAAATTGGAACAAATAATTTACTGGAACAGTAAAAAATACTTACTGAAACTAAATTATATTTCAAAACACACGTTTGTTTGAAATTTTTTTGGGAATAATTTTTTACCTCCCTGGTGATTTAATACCCACATCTGATATATGTCACTATATTAAGATAATAATTGTTGTTATTGCCAATTTAATGGAAAAATATTAAGTTTCACAAAATTTTTGCCATTTATCTTAAAATGAAGATTATGCACCTTTAGGTATTTATAAGATAATGCAAAGAAATATCTTACATTTTTTAATTGTTTAAAGTTTTTTTTCATTACACATACATATAAAATCATAAATACCAAAAATTTTGCCAAAGTATTTTCATGTAAATTTTCTCGTACCTAAAAAGAGATTTGCATATAAGCACTTTAATTATATTTTATCTCAGCAAAAAATACCGACAATTTACTTAATTGAAGCAAGTAATTTGAGAAAGATTTGGCATATTTTATGATATGAGCAATTTAACACATTCTTGCAAAAAAAGTAACTTGGTGACGATGTGCATACATGTGTATGTACGATTATGTATAATATGATTGTTTTCTGAACACTTGCTTATAACTCATTAATTCACTTAATACATTTAGTTTGGCCTTATCTTGAATAACAACAAATAACAACTTTAGACTTTAAGGCAGACAAATGGAGCCTTTCAAAAAAAAAAGTAAACTACTTCCATCTTTTCATGCATGTTATAGACATTTTCTGCTAATAATGGTTACAAATTATTTTTGCAAAAAATACATTTTTGTATTTGTGTACGAAAGCGTTGATTTTAGATACACCCAGAAAAAAGATTGGTTGGAAAACGGTTAGTCCAATAAAATATCATTTTAATCCAAAAAAGAATCCATGTTCTTTGCCATAAGGGCATAATTGTAACAAAATATGATTGTGCCAATACTTAAATTGATTGCATCAACCGAGCGTATGCTTTTGTCATGACTAATTAACTGATTGGTTAACCCAACCGAATAAAATACTACGAATTAGATTTTACTACCAACTTTTGGTATTAGCAACTAAAAAATTGTCGTTCTATATTAAAATTAAAATAAAAACTTTCAATCAGTTGCTGCAACTAACTAGAAGTTGTGTTTACTATCATAGTTCATAGCAGCAAATTAAAAAATTAACTTTTGTGACTTTCAAAGGTATTATGATTTGTGAATTCTCAAATGGTTTTTGAAAGTCTGTGCATAAATAAGATAACAGGTTTGTGGCTTTTCAAAATGTGCGGTTGAAGAAATGTATATAGACATGCTTCACCATTAGGAAATAAATTTCAATTAAAATAAACTTATGACAATATGTCAAATAATAAATTTCCTAAATTGTGTATTTTTATTTGCGTTTATTGTTTATTTTTATTTCAGCAAGGAAGCCAATTTTTCTTTTACAGGTACCAATTATGATATTGTTTTAATTATATTAACCAACTTTTCGGTAGCAAGAATAACATTTATTTCAAATTCTATACTGTCAACCAATGTATTCTGTTGCTGCAACTATTGGGTTGAGGGTTATAATTAAAATATAGTGGTACCACAAGAAAATTTCAGTCGCTATAGCACAATTCTATGATAGTTGCTGCAACCGCCAAAATTCAATTGGCAACAAATTCGGTTGTCACAAAGAATCTGTTTTCTCTGTGTACAAAACATTAGTGCTTCACAATTTTAGTATGTTATATCAGCGTTTTCTTTTATTCTATCTAAAGGAAAAAATATGTAAATTTACAGCAAACAATTTGAATTGCAAATGTTGTCGTTTCTGAAATGAGACATCAAATCTATTTACAAAATTATTAGCTTCTCCATTCACCAACCATCAGATATATTTATTTTTATATGTAAGAAAACACCATTAACTACAATCAACCCCATCTTGAGTAGAAACAAGAAGCAACAAAATTCTCTAGTCAACTGGAAATGTCTGCCAGTTTAAGTGGCAATTATAAAAAGGGTCATAAACAGCCAAAAGAACATTCAGGCATGTTCTAAAGATAAAAACATTCTTAAGGTACCCTTAGACTATGCAAGATTATTGAAGACCTTGCTGCTATTATTCGTTTAGTAATTTTGCTTCACACTATTCAATAAATTGCACAATATAAAAAATATATATGGAGCAAGTTTCTTAAAATGTGTGTAAAGTACACATTTAACATTTTAACAATTTTAAAACTGATTTTTCGTGATACTTACAATATCCGTAACAATTTAAATAATTTTTAAATTAGTAATTTAAAATGTAGAAAAAAAATAATTTTTTGTTATGTACCGGTAAATATTTATTGTACAATATTGTCAATGCAATATTTATTTTTGATTTTATGCAATGTATTGTACCATATGCCAATATAATATACATTTGGGCAGTTTTATTGTGAAATATCAATTATTGCATAATAATATTTCAAACATGTGAGTAGCTGTAGTTGTATAAATTAAAATAGTAGGAAAAATTAGTAAGTATTGAGAGCCTATAAGAAGGATCAAGCTTAGGATAGGATATGACAAGATAGCGTTATGCTACTTTTAAAGAGCATGAAGAATAGCAACATTTTAACTCAATTATCTAACGGAATACAGGTCTAATGGGGAAAATCTAATATTATCCGCCACTATCAAAAACATAATATATTGACTACCTTGAATGATATCCTAGATATTCACCCTTATTCCAGTTGTCGTCATGGACGTCACTTTAACACAATACCAAAAAAATTGATGCTTGTTTAGTCGGTCTTGACAAAAATTTTGTGCTACTGACAATGTATTTCCGTTCCCTATGATCTAGAAAATATTGTAAAACTTTCAACAGGAGTCAGTTGTTTTCTACTGCGGGTATACAGCACCAATTTTTTGGTATTGCGTTAAAGTGACGTCGATGTCGACAACTGGAATAAGGGTGATTACCTTGAATAATATCTCGGTGAATGCTGCAACATCATTCTGCATGAAAAAATTCTTTGATTACATTTTGAATTTCTACCAAACAACATATTATATGGCGTTATCACACTCTTCTATAAAAATTTTTAAATTATTAATAATAAAAAGTTATCACTCTAATTGTTAATCTAATTTAAGACATATTTTTTAAGCCATGTTGAAACTGTTGAGACATTGAGAAGATTAAGAAAATTATTAAAATACAATCCGGGTTTCCTTTCTAAAAAGCAAGCTTTATATGCTCAGAGCAGTGACTTACAGACTAAATTTATTTAACATCAGTCCGGATTTTGAATAAGCGAATCTGAATAAAATTTATTCATAAAAATCCTAAAATATAGAGAAATACATAGTGAAATATATTTTAGTATAAGCAACATTATATTTTACAAACATTCAATACTCACTAATAATTTGAATATATGCACCAAAAACTTAAAAATATGCTCTTAAAAATAATAATAATAATAATTCATTTATTTCAAAATAATTAAATAAGCCCAAGCCCAAGAAAAGTGACGAATTGGCTCACATTGATGGCCTTTAAGACTACCATATCTGTGTAGTACTCTTCAATATTTGACAAAAATGTCTACTAATCTTCTTAAGGAATTTATATTTTATTCAGTTCAACTTATTGGCACTAGCAGACATATTTCCGGAATCTTGCTTTTATAATTTTATTAAGTACTTTTTACAGGATTTTAAATCCTAGTCCATATTAATACATATCGAAACTTCAAATAATACGTGCAAGTGCGATATTGTGAATGCAAAATGTCATAACGAATGGTAAATAATATGATAAAAGTTTGACATCCCACAACACTTCACCATTTTTTGAAATTATTCTAAACGATATTACTTTTAATCTGATCAGAGTTGCATTATTATAAAGTCAAGCAATAAACATATCTAAAAAGTCGTCTGTTTTGACGCCGATGCCGTGCCGTCGTTTATGGTATAAATCTTTGTCTTAACCCGGCTAAAAATATTGAATATGCTTGTCGTATTGCATAATTTTTCGAGTAAGCCATGTCTGAAAATTAACGAAATTATCATATTTTCTGATGGTGTGAACACAAAATTTCACTTTACGTTAAATTTTTTAACAGTCGAAACAAATGTCCTTAGACTTCTTTGTCGTAAAGTGCAAATACATGTATAATAGTCTGAGTGGCCCTTTAGTAACTACTGTTAACTAACTAAAGAGAGCTCTGTTATGTGCTTAAAATGCTACGTTAGAAATTTTGGTTTCTGTCTCTGCTAGTTAAATTAAAATTTATCTTAGCACATCAAATCTATAGACTATACACTATAGACAAAATACATAAAACACATCGCTCATTGACTGAAACAAGCTGATAACTCAAACAACTGAATATTTTAGTTAATAACGCAGAATTAATACTTTGTCTGCCACCTTCAAACCTGATCGCAAGTTTTGCATATATATTATCAATTTCTTTAGCCATCTCTAAACTTTTTGCTAATACTAATTTAGATTTTTTTTTTAAAGAGAAGTAATACTCAGGTAATTAATGCCTACTATTATTACTAGGTGTTACCTTCTTTTAGGAAAGGGATAGTGATAGAAGACAGGTGGTGAAGGAAGATATAGAAGAAAGCTTCATTCTTTTTACAACTCTGCTTTTCCACACTTTTTAATAATGCAGTGTTGCAGCGCCTTCTGATGTTAAATGAGGCGTATTAAATTTTTTGAAGCTGTGTTTGGTAGCCATTTTATTAGTTAGTTTACTTCGCCGATGATTTTGCTACACAATACCGACGAAGGAGGGCGCTCTGATGTTTCATTAGGATTAGTATCTGCTGAAGTCGGTATAGTTCAGTAACCAGTAACTATGCCTTCATAACTTGAACTTTCCTACAACAACTGATGCAAAGGGACTCTAATGCACAGGATACAGGGATTGAATCCAGGATCTTCAGTTTTGTACTCAACGTGCTAACTACTTCAGCCAACGCCACCCACGCTAAAAGTTTCTTTTAAATATCGCATTTGTTCCTCAAAGGCGTAACAACTCAAAATGTTCAAATTTTCACTTTTTGCTAAAAACCAAACAACAGAGGTCATATCTATCCACTGTAAAAATTTCCCTTTGATTTGACTTCTCTTCCGTGAAAAAAAACCGTTATGCCTCTCTTTGGGTTTTTAGAATAACTACTTTAGTGTCAATTAAAGGAAGACATTTTTAGTTGTTTGCAAGTGCTTGAGCAAAACTGATCAAATAACGACATTTCGAGTTGTTGTTGTTTTAGACTGTTAATTAATATGTAATCCAGATTGAATTTTCAGTTAAACTGGGTCAACTCGAAATAACACCACTAGTTAAACAAAAAAATTTCAGAAAAAGAATAACAACTCAATAAGTATTTTTTTTTTTTTTTTTTGAAATCACTTAAGCAATAAAAAACAAAACGTTATGTTCTTTTTTAATGGTATTTTCTTACAATGACATAATTTTTTGCTGTAATATATCGTTAGAAACAACAGAAACAGTTTTTGGCCTCTACTGAAAATTCATGAATCTTAAATTGTTACGCTTTTGAGGACCAAGTGCTATATGTATAAAAAAACTTTTCAATACTTGCAAATCTGCAAAATTAGAAAAAAAAATTGTCAATCCGTCAAAATGCTATTTTTGAGGTTCAAATAAGCAAAAGTACGATGAATCATGGCAACTCTCTTTATATTTAAAAGTAAATAAAAATTATTGCATACTTTTTGGTTCTCTTAATAAGTTTCTGGTGACTCACGCAATATTTAAATAAAAAAATTACTATACCCACCAGTGTTGCCAGTGTAATTTCGAGAAAAATACATTTTAGTTCCCAAAAAGATAAATTTTTTCTCAAAAATATACACTTTGAGTAAACAATACAGAATTGGGTATCGGATCGTTATTAACATTATGCAAAAATTTAATATAAATATATTGGATATATTGTATTTTTAAGAGAAAAATTAATATATAAGCTTTAAATTCGTTTTCTGTAAAATATTTTTTTTGAGTTATGATGATCGTTCATATGTATGTATTAAAAGTCCAGGATACCAGGACTATTTTCAACATAAATCTAATGCATACATATTATAAAACAAATGGGCTACAGAAAGAAAGCAAAGGAAAATATTTTCCATATAATCAATCCATGTGTGTTTGGGTATCTGTGTCTGCTGGTGTATGTACATAAACGTTTTGTAATTTATTTCCTGTTCAATAAATTAGCTACACATATTCATTTTTGTATGAAGCGAAAAAATCCTTATCACTTTAAGAAATAAAATCATTTCACCTGCATTGAATCAAACTTTTGTTTTAAAAATATTTTTTTTACCCCAAATTTCAGTTATAAATTTATTCATACCTGAAAAATAGCTTCCTTGTATTACTGCTACTTTTATTTAATTTATTTTTTGTAATATAAATTAAATAACCAAAAAAGAGTTACATTACTGCACTTACCTCATACTTTTTCGCACCTCCTGCGGTTCAGGTGGTCGAGGTCGATGTTTGCATACAACAACTATGCCGGCTACAATAATTGATGTTATTATAACAGCTCCAATAGCCACGACAGCAGCTAACAGCAGCAACGTTGATTGCTTTTCAGGACCTCCACCAATGCTGGCACCTGTACCACTGGCTGCCACACCAACGTTACTACTGACATGATGGGTGGTTTCTGCAGGCGTGGGATCTTCTGACAAAATGGTTTCATCTAAAGCAAATAAGAAATAACAAAATTTGTTGTTATGAATTAGTTAAGGAGGCATGAACATAACAATTTGTACCACAAAAAAAGGTTAATTTATGTTGTATATATGGTCTTCCCATTTCCGTTGGTCTTTTTTTTATATATGGAGGGCTAACATATTTGTTGATTTAATTTATGTAAAGGTGCTACACCCTTTTTATTTTTAAATGCTAATTAGTTTTAAGCTTTAAGGCAGTTAATTTAGTTTTTTTAATTTTTTCTTTTTTAGAAAATACATTTTAGATATTAGTGGTCTGGCCCATAAAAAAAAGAAAATTTGCTTAAGTTTTTAACTTAAGTAATTCATCAAATATTTTCTGTCATTATTGTGGGATAGGCATTATTTTTTTCTTTTTTTTAGAAATTATCTTAGCCTGAAATGTTTCAATTGTTCATAATCTTAAAAGTAGAATAAATTAAATACATTATTTAAAAGTAAGCGCTACTGCCAAAAGATTTTAACAATTACTAATTATAATAAAAGTTTTACAACCGTATATTATGGTCAAAATTAGTAGCTGAGTTGGAGCTTAGATGTCAACAAAACGGCATTTAGAGGTTGTAATTTTACCAGCTGATCGCAACAAAAGTTGTTCTACACTCACATACATTATTTTTGTTTTTATTACAATTCTACTCCACAAAGTTATCATTTGTTGCGTCAGAAATAAAACTAAAACCTACCAGATATTTATCCGGACTTGTATTGAAAATTTCAGCTCCATAGCTCTTATAGTTCCAGGGATCATGCGTTACGAAAAAACACACACTACGAACTTTTATATATAGATATTAGAAGTACTGAAGAAAATTTATTTGACATAAGCCTCCTTATTCATTAAATTTAAAATAAATTTGAAATGTATTTTATTTAAAATTTTTCATACATAAAAAAAATTAAAAATTGTAAAAACCCCCAAACATATCTCGAAAAGATACGATATCTTCTAAACGGCTAGACCGATTTTCTTCATATATAGCTAGGAACCATCTCCATCAAGTCCTCTTTCAAAAAAAAATCAATCAATCGGACAGACACACAGATACACATATACACATATACAAAGAAACACACTACAAACTTATAACACCGCCTTTTTTTTTTGGTCAGGGTTACAAATTTTTTAAAACGGAATTTAAACAAAATTTATGTTTTTAAAAATACGGGGGAAAGTATTTATTTTATTTAAAAATTTTGCTTGTTTTTTGATAAAGCAACGTCTTGTGGAATTCATCAATAGACTTTGTATCTTTTTTTACCTTATTCCAAAATCTTTTGGGTTAGAGTCTACTGATGAGTTTCAAAAGCGGAAACAAAATGCATATGAACAAGCAAACATTTGTTTACGCCTTTTTATAATAAACTATACAATACAAATTTTTTCCGCAAATAGTCACCGAATGTTACTTGGTTTCAAAAATTAGTTTTTTTTAGCTATTTCGCTCTCATGTGGCAATATATTTTTTTGGGAAAAAAGCTCGCAATGGTGTAAGTGTATCAGTACCTCATTTCTGCAACGAATGTGTGAACTTTTCGAGTTGCAATAATTGTTATCATCTTGTTCAACAGGTAAGAAAAAAAAACTATACGAGTATTTGTTAAAACATTTTGCAGGTTTATTTAACGTGTTTTTATATTTATTAAGCTTGAGATCTTATTTTTATTATTATTTTTTTATAAAAGAATTAACAAATTTTATTTATTTTCCAATATTTCATTGCCACAATGGGCAACTTCTTCAGGAAATATGTTTGTATATATATTATATTTAATTTGAATAAACATATGAGTAAAACAAAATATATGCGCAGTTAGAAAATAACATAAATAAGGCGCAATAAAGGCAAGAATGTAAAAAATAATAATTTTCCCTGGTTATAATTTATATGAATTTCTTTTGTTTTTCGCTTCCGCCACACATATATATGAGTAATAACTAGTATACTTTTGCCGGCGAGGAAAATGCGTGTGTGCAAGAATTTATCTTCTTTACTATTCAGTTCTTATTCAATATAATATAATTGAGGCTTAACATATTTTGCTTATCATATTTTATTTTTATTATATCTCATACATTAATGCAAACAATTCACCTTTATAATCAAAGTAAGCAGGCATTGAAATCAAAAACGATTGAATCTATTTTTACTACACCATTATTCCATTAAAATTCATATAGTAATAAGAGAGGTATTTTGACTAAAGTAGTAAGTCATAGAAAACTTAAAATCTTCCAAGAATTTTCAAGCCAATTATAAGGTTTATAAGGTTTAATATATACCTATTTTAAAAAAGCAGAAAACGACATCTAGTTATTTCCCATTGTATATCATATGCCTTGCAATTCAATAGTCTTCGCGTAAGTTTGTTTTCTAATGCTTGAAAATAAAATTTTTGATTTTTCCCCTCTTTTTTCACATTATTTCAACAACTAACACCCTGCTTAGTTTTCTTTTTGTAGAAATTCAATATATATACATATATTTATATATGTATATGTATATATTATTGTATGCTTTCTCAGTATGAAATGTTCCAGATACAAACTTTTTATTATTATTAATGGGGATCAATTCCTGTTGTTGTCAACACAATATTTTTGGAATGTTAAGTTCAAAGAGATTATTTCTGGCAACATGATTGTCAATAAATAAATGTAAGTGTTATTCATGTTTCTGTTTTGTATAATTGAAAGAGGAAAAATATTAAGGTCTTCTGTGAACAAAATTTTAATATATATTATGAAAGAATCTTGTTTTAAGTTTTGGCAGCTGCTAGCAGAAATATTAAATTGTAGACATTTTAAAGATTATTGAGACAACATTATTATATTATATAAATTTGTATTTATTTGTTGTGTATTGAAAATATCTCAATATACATCAGTCTTTCTCTGCATTGGGGTCTTCTAAAGACCAAATATACAATAGTAATTCATCAGTATCTGTAATCGATTGTTGACATAAACTCTGATACACTGAAGGAAAACTTTATAGTCAACTAATGATATTTAAGATGTGATGTATGTAATTTTTCATTAAAAATGATCTAATAAAGTCGTGTAGTGAACTACTTACAAAAGTTTCGTCTCAATAATACACTTAATCAGGTTCTTGTATGATAGCCTAAGATGAAATCGATTTATTAGTGGAAACTTTTGATTTGATATAACTTTCCATGAATAAATTAGTTTTCTTTCAGTGAAGAAACATAAATTAAATTTTAGGCGTTAAAACCAACTTGCTTTGTCTCCCACCTTCATACCTGATCGTAAGTTTCGTATATATAATCAATTTCTTAAGCGATCTCTAAACTTCTTGCTAATACTAATTTAGATTTGCAAACTAAAAGTTTCTTTTAAATATGTATAAAAAACTTTTCAATACTTGAAAATCTGCAAATTTGAAAAAAAATTGTCAATCCATCGAAATGGTATTTCTGAGGTTCAAATAAGCAAAATTACGATGAATCATGGCAACTCTCTTTATACATAAAAGTACATAAAAATTATTGCATACTTTTTGGTTCTCTTAATATGTTTCTGGTGACTCATTGCGTATACGCAATATTTAAATACCAGAAAAAAAACTAAATTACTTATACGGGATTTACACTATCCCCAATATTCATAAAAAAATAAAATGAATTTGAAATTCGTTTTAGGAAAATTTTGTATGGAAAATTTGAAATAAAATACATTTCAAATTCATTTAAAATTTTATGAATATGGGGGTATGACTTTTTCCCCTGCATTTTTCTTGAATTCTCTTTTATATTGCTACCCCTTTGATCACCTTTGTACCCCTTTTGTCAATAAACTCTAGGAAAGTCACGATAAAAAGTCATAGTGTAAATCCCGTATTATGCCCTACAAAGTAAATGTGTATCGATTTAGATAAATCAATTAACTGCAAACTAATATATTTCAAATATGAAATTTCAAATATGCGAACACTTTGTATATTATAATATCATAACTGGGAATAAAATATTCACGTCTATAAATACATATATTTTGTCATTTGTCGTAGTTCATCGCATAGATATAGCATCGATTTGTGAGTACATATTTTTCCATATATTAAAATAAATACATATTTTTGCATATTTCATTATAAATGTACATTTTGAATATGTTTTTTTTTTGTTTTTTCATGCTATAAAACAAATTCTGATGTTAGTTGATTAGTTGCAGAGTATTTAAAAGCTGTAGTTCTTACGACTAAAAGAGTGGAAAACGAAAAGAATTTCAGCAAGGATGTAATATTTACGATCAATATTTTTGTGATAGTATTCCTTCATTCAGTATTTATTTGAAAAATTCAATAAAGTGGCTTAAGTAAAGATTACCAACACCGTTGCAAAAATAAACAATATCATGAGATAATAATCCTTTTAACCCCAAAAAATCTTTTTTAACTTTTTTGGCACTCTACTGCTTCTGTAATAATTTAATTGGATAGAAAGTGTTTTTGAAATATCCTTTGGGTGTTGCAGCCTCTAAGAAATATACTAGGATATGACTACCAGTCTAGAGTAACTAAATGGAGAACGTGGTTGAAGGCTGTCGGATACTATATATCTATTAAAAAAAGTTAAAGAAGTATTAAAGTCGAAAAATTTCAGCACTAAATTGATATTTATGTATACAGAGTATGACATTTTCGGTGACACTATAGCCTAATTAGAGGGTTTTGATTCTTTAGAACCATAATCGCTAAGAAAAATTTAAGGAAATAATTTTTTTTTTTAAATTTAAATTATAAAAAAAATTATGGACTTAAAACCTGCAAGAAATTACATCAATATTTTATAGTTTTAAGAGCGATATTAAGAAACTGCAGCATTTATACATGCACCAATAACTTCTGCTGACGTAGAACATTCATTTTTATTGTTTCAGCCTAATATGGAGTTCTGACGGAATTTCACGTTTGTAAATTTACATTTATTTTTACACGGAAAAATAATATTGTAGCATTTCATTTAGAATTATGTTTGTATACACACAAATTCATTTATATTTCAATTTAAAGCACACAAAAACACTAAAAGTTAATCACAAAAATTCCCAATTCATTTTTTTCTTGTTTTGATATACAACACACAAAAAAAATAATAATTAAATATAAATTGATGAAAAATACAAATGTCAAAAATTCCGTGACCAAACAATTGTATGAATATTAATTTTTGTTTCAGTTGACTGAAAAGGTCTCCATTTATATATTTAACATCCCTAAAATAGGCAATAGATTTTACAAATTCCGCGTGCTTTTGTTTAGAAAGTCCGTACTAGCAAAAGGAAATTTCTTTATGAATTTTATCAACCGTAATTTTTTTTACATACATAGTTTGTATGAGAACCTGAAATTCCATGTGAACTCTGTACTAGGCTTTAAAAGTTTTTTTCAAAAAATGGTCTAAGTAAACCTTGCTTAGGTAATTAAAAATGAGAAATTGTTTATTACGAAAGCAATAAACATGGTGTAACTATACAGAAGCCTGCGTAAGGATTTTTTATACAAAAATACGGCAACCATAGCTGTGTAAATAACCGAAGAATGTCAAAAGCACAAAAAAATTGTACTAAAACCAAAACAAAATCGAAGTTTTTGACATTCTTCAGCTACAAAGCACATAGAGCAAAAAATTATCAGCTGAAGTAGCGCTGCCACCTAGTTAGATACACCCTGGCTATAAAGCTATTTTTTTTAATTCTTTATTATTGTTAAAAGTTAAAAAAATGTTTATAAATATTTTAAAGCAGTAAAAAAAGTTTACTTTGTCATAAATAGGAATATTGAAGGACATAATAATCCCATCATAAACAGAAAGACAATGAATAAATAAACATACACAAATATTTTAGTTTATAAGCCAAACAAGTGACCAGGAAAGGATTAAATAAAATCATCAATCACATAAGTATGTGCGTGCAGACCGGCTACACATACACCTTTTCAGCAGTGATTGATGAAAAACAAAAAGTTTTGACTTTTATCGTACGGGTTATTATGTGATCGTCTCCATCTCCTTTTGACGAAAAATTTCATTTGCTTTGTTATGTCATGTAGTACGTTACGAAGAAACAAAATTAATTTTGCACTTCATCGAAAATTATTGTTACTTGCCAGCTTTACAAAATGTAAAATTGGAGACGTATATTAATCGAGCTAATAAGAGGAAACAAATAAAGATATTATTCAATGATTACAAACGAAAATATCCCTTAGAATATAAAATAAGGAATGGCATTGGCATGTCTGTATACCCTCAATTGCAAAATATAAATTTGAATATTTTAGCATTAGAGTTTCTGCTTCAATATCGCTTTTAATTCTCTTTGTAGAAGACGGGGGGTGTACGATGTCTAATGAAGGGCCAACTACAAGGATGAATTTAATTATAATTACTCAGAAAGAGTAATTATAATTATGGTTCGTGGGATAAAATAAAGAGTTTGATTAATTAGAAATTTGCACACAAGTATGCATTTGCATGTAATCTCATAGGGCGTAGTTCAATTTAGTGCTCACCTTTGTTTTCAGGATACCAATTGGAGTAAATGAAGATAAGTATATAGTTGTCGAATTCGGATAGGTAATTAATTCAGTTTATTGAACACAAGTTCCACTTAGATTTAAGTTTACGTTAGTTAACTTCAAATAGGTTTAAGTTTATTTTAGGTATTAATTTAGCGGTAAGTATATTTCGTTAACAGCAAACAGGTATGTTGGGGTTCCACTTTTGTAGGTAAGTAAAATGTTGACTGTTTTAGAGCTCGCACGTAAGTATAAGTTTTTAGTTTTAAAGTAAGTAAAAATTTACAATTTCTTTGTTTGCGATATACGATATAAGTATGTGACGGTCGGTACTAAATTTACAATGATGCCAGACCTATCTATATTTACTTGACGATTATTCTTATTAATAGCTTATATTAATTGAATATATTAATATAAAAATTATGTTAAATTACATTTCATTTATTAACATAATTTAAGTGTCCAAAGTGAATTTGGACAAAATTTTTTTATATTTTTAAACTTAAAGTGAATATAAAAGACAAATTATCACATTTATAATTAAATATTTTATTTTTGTTAAATTAATTAACTTATCATTCGACATTTATGTAATTTATAACCTTAAGCTTAAGTCTTTCCCGAATTGGAAACCTCTCATCTTTCGATGTTTTTTGTGGCCTTCCCATCTTTTGCTCAAATAAGCCAAATAAATATCTGTTAATAATATGGCATGAAATGGCATTAATGAGTTGACCAAAGTTAATTGTAACCTCATTTTAATGCCGAAAGCTTAATATTAAAAATATATGTATACATACATTTTGGTTTATTTATCTGCTTTACATTTAAATTTATATTCTTCTTTTTTATTTTTTTATAACATGAACAAACGAAACTTTTAACAGAATAAAATTGTTATTAATAAATTTATTGTTTTAAAAAGTTAAACTTTTATACACATTTTGCACATAACTGACTGTTAATTCATCAACAAATCAAATATTGATATAACAGCTTGGATAAAAAAAAAATATTGTAATTGAATAAAAATGTCCGTCTGGTTGTACAAGTGTATGTAATCGAGATATAAATTAACGAACGAATTGGGGTAGTATTCAATAATACCCAGCAAACAAAATAAGTTTTTAAGCTTTTTTAAGCGTATATTTTGATGAAAAAAATTTATTTTTTTATGTTAAAGTTTAACGAATTTGGCATTTAGTTTCACAAATTCGGTGGTAGGTCCTATTTCATTAAAAATATTATCTGAAGAGAGAGTTTTTTTCTGATTTATTTTAATCGCATTTGTTTAATACAGCACGGTATGCACCTTATTCAGGAGAACAGTTTCCACACAAAATAATTCAAAATATTGATGATAATTCGTGTAAATTTTATTAGATATTTTCTTATACTAGGATTTCGTATAACGTTGTCGCCTTTGAGATTAATGTTAAGAACACAAGTGGGATCGACGATGAATTTTATCAACGTCAACGGGTTCGTAGATAAAAATTCGTAGAGTGAATTTTTCGTGTGAAGTACAACAACGACGAATAAATAACAGCTCTTATAAATGTTAAAGTTAGTTATTATTTGTGCAAGAAGAAAGAAAATTGTTTCTTCGTCATACGTTGGCATGTAAAATAGGACAAAAAATTCATTACACACGAAGCTGGTGTTGTGTTATATTTTTTATGACAAAAGTTTGCGTCCAAAAATGCGTCGTTCATCCCAGTTGTGTTCCCAGCATAACTTTTTAGAATATGTTCTGCAATTTGTAGTCGCAAAAAAGTTGGGAAAGTATATTTAAGTTAAATTATGCATTCTTAAAAAAAACTTTGATTTCTCATCTTTTAGCAGCAATTGAAATGCATCTAGAAGTGCTTAGACAGGAACAATCAATCTTTTTTTAAGGTAATAACACGATAAAATTCTTCTGTTTCTTGATCAATAGCAGGCAAAAGAAAGTAAATCAGACCCATAACAAGTTGCAAAAAATGCGTAAAAAACCTCATGGTACTCACATTATTGCATATCATAATATTTGCTATGGACTAAAATTTTATTATGTTAATTCCCTAAAATAAAAAAATTTCATTCTCTTAATTTCAGATGTTCAGAAGTTTTTGTTTTTAGTGAAAATTCTGCTAGGAGTTAATAATTTTGTAATGTTCTCTTTGCACTTTACTTTGCATTCACGTAATAACGGAACATGGAGATCTAAGGATCAAAGGATCCACCTAGAGTGCAAAAGATCTGTTGATGATATAAAGTGTTGAACTTGCCAGGAGGATGATAAAACATTATATGCAACTTCTGTCCAGCGTTTAGTCAGATTAAAGGGAATATATTCTACATGTGCATAGAATATCGATCATTTTCTCAAAGAACATCATAACCTCAAAATATTTAATTAATACTTATATCGTTCTTTATATTGTATAAAAATTGTATAAAAATTTCTTGTTTACTTAACTTTTGAAAGTAAAATAAAATTTTCTTTTTCCATTAAGTTGTGTGTAAATTGAAAACCTTTAACTCATTTTCTGCCAAACTAGTTTTTTTTGTTTTTGACTTATGGCATTGTTTGAGTAAACGAGTGATATATAGAATATTTTAAATTAATTAATATTTTAAATTAAATTTGAAATTGCATAAACTTAAAAAACTTAATATAAGTAAACTAGACAGATTTCGTTTTCTTTACTGTAAACTAACACCATATTTTAAATGGCATAATTTTAATTTTTTTTCTCTTTTTAGAACTTCTACAACATAATCTATTGTTCAAAATTTTGAAACTGGTTTATAGATGTACACGATTATTAAATTAAAAAAATGTAAACACATATTTTGTTTTCCTCCAACGACTAAACACTAAGCATTTCTGCAAGAAGGCTTTCACTGTGTAAGCACAAAGTATACAGAGTTGAAGAAAGTGAGTGATGAAAAAAGCTAAAATCAGCTACGACATGGGTTCGGCGAGAAAGGGACAACTGTAGTACATTTGTTATTAAGTTGTTAACAAAATAATCAAAACAAACAAGAGAAAATGTGTACTTTGTGAAATGAACAAAAGAACATTTTTACAAATTTAAATGAAAGATTTTGAAGTGTTGAACTAAAAAACACAATGTGTAAAGGTTATTAGTGGTAAAAAATTGATTAAAATTAGTTTCCAAATAATTACAGACTTCATTTTTAACATTTTCATTAAAAAATATTAATTTTTACCATTTACTTCCAAAAAGTGCATACCGAATTAGACCACAAAGAATAAAATGAAAATACATTTGAACAATTGAACATTTGTACAAAATTAAATCAAAGAATTTGTTGTGTTGAATTAAAACACAAAGTGTGAAAATAATTAGTAGTATTAAAAAATTAATGACTTAGATTTGTTTTCATATAATTCCTGATTTAACTTTAAGCTTTTCCATTCATAAATATTAATTTTAACCTTTTAATTGCATAAATCTCATACCGAATGAGGACACAAAGTATAAAATACAAAAACATTAAATCAACACAACTACAAAAGAAGCATTAAAGAAGATACAGGTACTGTGTGAGCGAGACGTCCAGAGTTCGCAATTATCTTCCGTCTCGTGACATCTCTGTGTACTTTGTGGTGTAAGCACAGAGCTAACATTTTCATTATGAAAAAAAGGGAATGGTACAAAACTTTTCACAGTTACATAACTCTGTCGATTCTCGTTTAGTGTAACTGTGAAAAAAAACTTAAAAAACTTTTCATATGAACAATTATTTTACACAAAAAATATTTACGTGAAAAACAGTAAAGAAGTTAGAAATAACACTCGCAACAGCGAAAATCAAACTTTTTCTGATTGTAAATTATTTAGAGGATGTCGGAATTAATACCTTATGAATTATTTAGGGGCGGATGACGAAATTGCAAGCGACAATTTCGAAATACAGAAATGCGTCTGCAGACAGTGAGTGCCAAGTTCAGAGAAGAAAAGTGAAGAGGGGTACATATAGGTCATGCCTATATGTCATGCTAAAATTTAAGATGATAGAATGTGGAAAACAAATGGGAGCGGTTTGAGATGTGTGCGGTAGCATTTAAAAAAAGAAATAATAACGTCAATGATGTCACGATGGGCATCATTTGCCTTTTGCAAAAACATAACATTTTACGAGCATATCAAACAGTAGCTTCATAAGTTTTCATTCTTCAAAGGTATCGGCCGGACTAAAGGGGTTTCTCTCCTAAGTATGTCGAATAACGACTTTGCTGAGTAAATATTTTTGCGCATCCAGCCTTCTGCACAACTTAATGGCTGACAAAGGTTTTCTTCATTAAAGGCTACAGGCAAGATAAAGAGACAACCTTAACTCAGCACATCAACTGTTCGATATTTAAGCTGGACAGGAGATGTGCACGGCATAACACATTTCCCTATTCCCACAGAAGAAACGAATAATAATTCCCAAGGGTTGAAGTAAATTTTGTCCTAAATTCTGCTATATATAACGATGAACAAACAACGGACCTTGCAATTGGAAGCATAAATTTTACCCAATCTATAATAAACAAGAGGAAAATATTAAGTTTAGTTATGTAGCGGTAAACTTTTAAACACTTGTACCTATGATCATACCGAATTCCTTGCAATATGTACATAAAAAATAATTAATATTATTTATTTACATGACATATTTCAGTAGCATAAAAAAAACAAAAGTTTCATAGGCACAACGGAATAAATGTTTTCATAATAGCAACGAGAATCGCATTTTATGTAATTGTGAAAAGTATTATGAAAAATGGTTGTAAAAATGAAAATGAAAAGTTTTTTTTTTTTCATTTCACATTAGCACAAAACCAGAATCGACCCTCTGTACTTTAAATAATTTACCAATTTTATCAGGTTCTGTTTTGTATTTAGAAAAAAATTTAATAAATATAATGATTTTACTGCAAATACATTGGATATATCGGGGAAAGTGAAATTAATATTTATTAAATTTAATGTTGAATTAAAACCAATCAATTTGTTTTATATTTTTTTATGCTCGTATTTTAATTTCATTATGTCTATAAATACAGGCAAACATGCATACAACACGTAGAGTTAAAATCTCACATACGCACACACACACACACACACACACACACATTAAAAAACTTTCCTGCATTTGCTTGTTTTATAAATAAAAATCATAGTTAAATTAAAATACACAGCTGCGTGTGTATAAATGTATGAGTGTGTATGAGTTAAAATGAAACCACACTTGAATATATTTATCGTACATTTTTCAGACACACTACCCGACCCGCAGCATCAGAAATTATTTGTACGAACAATAGCATAAATTAAAATGAAAATAAAAAGGAAAATATATGCATATACACTTAAAATTAAAGTAGAAATATTTGATTTCTGTTTGATGTGTTTTTAATGTTTGTGTTTATTTTAATTTCAATGAAAAATGATTAAAGTATGATTTAGCAAAAAAAAAATATATTAAAAAAATAAAAATTTGTCACAAGCTAAGGTTAAGCAGATTCAAACCAATGTGATACTAGCATTATGGAAATAACATCGAAATATGAAAACAACAATTGTAATTTTTGACTTTGAACGTACCATTAACTCACTCATGAGCAGTCGTCAATGATATACAACTTGTACAAAGGAGAAATAGAACACATATTTTTTACTTTTTTTTTACGGATAACAAAGCGAATACAAAATATTTTTACTACCATATTTTCAAGCAAAAAGTGCAGTGCAATATGTTTACGAAATGTTTCATAGAATTCAAAATATAATGCTGGTGTGAAAAACAAAAACTCGAATTTGAATATGAATTAAAATTACATCAAATTTAAAGATAACGCAATATATTTAGGAATTAATTTTAACAAGCTTTGGAGTTTAATAATAATTAAGCACAAGGTGAGCTTAAGATCAATTTTTCTTTACAAATTTCTAATCTAATTAACATCACTAGGAATAAAAATAACTTTCGTTCAGAAAAAAAATTGAATAAAACTATTTATTTGTCGTGTGGTGATCTCATGCTCATTGTTTAAATATATTCTTTTTTATGGAGTTTATAGGTTTTGCTACTGAAGGGTTTTAATGGAGACTTTTGAAAAAAAAAAACACATCAACTGTACATGTTTGATAGTACTAATAAAGCCCAGCAAAAATATTGTAAATATGTAATGTTTGTTGAAACTATTATACTTGCAAGCATTAAAATAAAAGAGACTTATGCCGCAAAATGGCACGAACACTTATTAGGTTTTAACGATAATTTTAATATATAACAAAGTACTTAAGATTTAACTTTTCACACTGACGTTAGTGCTTCCAAGAAGCACTAAGGTAAGCGAGACCATTAAAATATGTATGTTCTAAGATCGTACACGAACAGCACACAATTATATATATATGGAAGTACACGTACACTTTTGGTGGATGATTTATTCAATTAAAATACTCAAACCAGTGCGTAATTTATCTCCAAACAGTACGGGAGCTTGTTCGGTGAAAATTTTTGTTTTACGTTTATACATAAGTATAAAATTAAAAAAAAGAACAAAAAAAAAACGCTATTAGTAAGAGTTTGTATACATATTTATTTTATATGTACATAAGTATTTTATTGTATCTTAGATTTCGAAAAAGTCGTGATACGCCTATTCCAATCACTTCAGTTATTTTTTGTAGTAATTATTTTGTTTGTTCCTTTTATTTTTTATTTTTTAGCTAAGTACGAATATCTAGACGACTTTCCTGAATATGATTGGCAAAAGACAGAATTTGCTGCTAAAAGTCTAATATGTATTTATTTTTACTTTGTATGATAAGACGGGGTTCACAGAATTCAACTTTTGTTGATCAACTCGTAAAGCAACTGTTAGAAAGACTGAGAGGGAAATACAAACATATCTCTTTTCTATACAGCTGAATTATGAGTTGATCAAAAAAAGTTCAACTGTGTAAGCCCGGACTAACTATTATTTGATAAAAATATATTTTCTTGCCTTTACGTAGACAATAGTAAATAAATTATTTATTTTTGTCTTAAAAAATGTGTTGTTTATTACAAAATCTGTTATTTTGGAAGGTTTAGCTTTGACTAAAAAAATCTTTTTCCATTAAGAATGCATAATATAATGCATTTTTGTGGCGCATAATATAATGCATATATTTATTTTAATATATTGAGCATTCAAAATGGGATAATGTAAGACATTTCTATAATGCATTATATAAGACAAATTAGGATTTATAGATATTGCAATAATTAAATGCATTATATCACGGTATTTTCAAACGCATTAAATAATCATTTTGTGGATACAGAAACTATTGCTTCTAAGTGGCTCATCGCGAACAAAAATCATGCATTATAAAAGCGCAATTGCAAGTGATTCCGTTTCGTTGTCTCCCTTACAAAAATGCTTCCAACAAGCAAAAATTTTTGCTGGGAGGGTATTAAAATCCTATACTCAGCTTGGCGATTTTATAGACCAATTTTTTATGGGCCTTCAAAGATTTCAAAAACCAGTGCGCCATCAAAAAATGGTGTCCTCAGTTTTGGCCAAAAGCTCATTGAGACTTGTTGATAGCTCTATACCATTTATATGGCAATAATGTAGCTAAATTTATGCCAAAAAAATAATTTCTTCGTGCAATTTTTTTGCAAAAATTAAGAAAAAAAATTCAATTTTTTCAGAATAACTTGAAGAAGTTCTTAGTTTTTGTTAACTATATTTAGCAAAGTTTTAGGTTCGATAAAGCTAAACAACTTTTGTGAATATATAAATATAATCTGAACGTGTCTTCGCTTGGTGATGCGTATGTTTATATCATCCCTACTTGATATTGAACGTCCCATCTGTGTACAGTAATTTGGTAAAATAGAATAAACAAATGACAGCTAATTTGACAGATAAATTTCAACAATGTGTTCACTATGTGCGATCAGGAGTCTCTGTTGGAAGACGCTTTACTTTTTCATTTAATTTGAAGATATAAGGTTTGTATTTTTGCAATCCTTATGAAATTCTTTAAAATTGGAAATACGAATACTCACATATATTAAAATCAGTGTGTTATTAAACAAAAGTAAACTAATGTAATACTAATTTCAAAAATATTATATTTCGTTTTTTTATGGGAAAATAAAAAACATGTTGATTATTGAGTTCTTGTTTCAAATTTGTTATTTGTTATTGAGCTTATCATTTGTTGAAATGAAAGTTTATAATATAATAAGTCTAGTTGTTTTAAGAAGCTTTGGGTAAAGGTTCCCTGATGATCTGCATTAGCAACAGTGAAATGAGCATAGGATCCAGCTAAGCCCCTTAATAATCAATTTCAATGCATTTTGAAAAAAAAATATTTTACTTAATAAGTAAAATATTAATTTGGGATTATTAATGCGTTTAAAAAATTTTAACTTAAATATTATATTTCATTTAACAAAAACAATGTTTATAAACAAATTTAGGTTTGCTTCCAGTTCCACGATTTTCACTTGAAGTCTGAAGGGCCGCATACTGCTGCATGTAAATCAAAAAAAATAATATTCCCTTCATCGTTTTGTTTGCTGTTAGTACAAATAAATTTATCACATTTCAATATTTTTTCCATGTCCTGCAGCAATAGAAAACCTATAAAAAACGTCTTTTTCTAAGCAATATAGTGTAAAGTAACAAGTTAAATGTTCCAACATTTTTTCTTGCTCCTCGTTGAAACTACTTCCACAGAAATCATTATGCCAGAGACTCAATGTGTCAGTAGCCTGTTGGTACCGCCACTAGTGTACAAAGCTGATCCCTCGAGAAACCTTTCAGCATGTCTGACGAGCTAGGATTGAATCGTTTAACCATCTATTCTTGAATTTGAATTGAATTGAATTCTGAAGAGCTTCTGCCATATTTATGATTTGCAACAATTCAATTGAATTCCGTTTATTTGCTCAGTATGACCGTTTAAAAGTTCCGACTCATCTTGAGCTATACAGTAATTTTTTTTAACAAAAAAAACATAATATATTTTCTTAAAGCAATCGTTTTTAAAGTTATTCAATTGTTAAAAAAATCTGATCTGCATGCAAATTATTTTTAATCTGTAATTTGTTTTTTTAACGCCCTCATTTAGAAAGAAGATTTAGTGCCAATTTCACCAACTCTATTTAAATATCAATTCATATTTAAATGTCGATTTTGATTAATTTTTGTATGGAAAAATTATTTTTAAATATGAATTGATATTTAAATAAGTTGGTGAAATTAGCCCTTAGCACGTTTTTATTTGAAAATACTTTTGAGTTCTTGTGTTGTTGTCTTTGATAATGAAAAATATTATTGTCATGTTTTTAAAACATAAAAATTAAATTAAAGTATTATACAATAGTTTGAAAAATATATGATAAATTATGGATATACCCCCTTATTTGAAACAATATTTTACTTGAGCTTTAAAGTTCGTAGTAGTTACCAAGCACTTTAAGGCTAACATTGCTTTGTTAAGAAATTGTATTCAAAAGACAACTTTAATTATTTTGTGATTTAATAATAAATTTTGGTAAAACATCGAATACAATTTGATTCGAGTATTCAAATAATTTTTTGTTTTATTAAATACATTTTTATTATCTTGAAGTTAAGCAATCTAATGTAAAAAATATAAGCTTCTGACATGGAAGCAAAACAGATAAACATTTTTATGAAGTAAAAGTAAAAAAATATGATGAAAATAGAAAAATTATCTCAGTTATTTTATTCGAACGAAATGAGTATTTGAATATCCAGCTTTTTCGATTTGTTTTGTTTGAATGTACATCACTAAAACATTTTTGTATAATTGTATTTATTTTAATATTTTTTTATGGATTTTGCTATGTATTTCGAATCAGTTGAATAATTTAGTGATGTTTTCCATCACATGATAAAAATAATAAATTTAAAATAAGAGCTAGCTCTTCTAGTTTCATTTTCAGATGTAACATGAATCAATATGTGCTATATTAACAGAAATATTTGAGGTACAAAATACACATTTTGGAAATATCAACTTAAAGTAGCCTTAACAAACGTAGGTGCCTACTTTAGAATTTTGATATAATATTTTTTTTTAATACAATTTTACTTAACATTGCTTTTTAAAGCTTTGTTAAGTGTTTTTGAGAACGACCCATAATGTTTTAAACAAAATCATAAAGCAAATACACGAACCTCTTAGCATAGACAATAAATAAAAATTGTTTTAAAGAATCATAACTGCGGCTTTTTTTCTTCCATAGACAAGACGATACAATCGCCGAACAGAATTTGGGCATTAAGCCTGGTACGGAAAATATATGAAAATATTTTAAGAATATTTACATAAATATTTTAGGAATATTTAAATTTTTGGCTACTTCAAATGAATTTTAAAACTAATAAATTTTTATCTATTTTTTTTTAAATATTGTTGTATGTGTTTGTTAATCTTAATAAAACTATTACTATTCATACATTATTATCACTAGTAACAGTTTTGCATCAAAGATTTGTTTTTGAGAGTTTGATTCTGTTTTCTTGTTTATAAACTTAAATCCTTCTATCCACACAAAGGTTTTAAAATATTAGGTTTGTTCATTTACAAAAAAATTTTAACGAATTTCTAACAATTGTAACTGGAAAGTGTACATTAACTCAAAAAGTTTGCAAGAAGAGAGTGTTAAAGGAGAGAAAAAAATTGAAGGACGAAAAAATTCCTACAAATTATAACTAGTAAAAATTTTCCTTGCAAGAATTATACAAACAGATGTTCTGTGTTTTGTTTCTAATTATATATTTGAAAAATATCTGAAAAACGAAAACTCGAAAATGTTTCTTTTTTTATTACAAAAACTGTATATACGTTTAACAAAGAAAGCATATTTTCTTAATTTGTTGTTTTTCTTTGATTAAGCCATATAAACACAAGAATTTTGTTTGTTTGTCATACATGATCAGGGATGGAAAGTGGTATAAATAATAAAAAATTCATAAAAATAATAAATAATACATGAAACTGTGTAAAGTATTTCAGTTCAAATGCCAATTTTAAATAATCTCGTAATTTAAAGTATTTTAAAACAAAAATACATAAACAAAGTACAATTCTGTCATGATTCCTATCCATGGTTCTGATATAAAAAAAAATTTCTTGCAAGTTTTTACAAGTAAGGTGTTCATTTTTTTTTCGTACCCTTGAGAGTAATTTTGTACATTTCTGCCTTACTCTCTCGTTGCAAAGTTTCTGGTAGGAAAGCAAATGAACACACTTATTGACTGTTTTTGTTAAGAATATTTAAATATTCAAATATGACCTTATTTATTTTAAATTTTCAATGGATTAAAGTACGAGTATTTTACTAATCACAAAATCTTTTGGTTAAACGTCTGTGCATGTAATTTCATTAATTATTTTTTAAATAATAATGTGCTCAAAGCACATGAAAAATCTTTTCAGCATTTACAACATTTAATCTAACTTTATGAATTTGCAATTCTTTTAAATCAGTAATATTTGGGAGTTTTAATTTTTAATATTCTCCAATTAGTTTTTCTTTATCATGCTTCCTTAGTTTTTGTTGTATTACTTGTAAATCAAGAATCTTTTATAAAAAGCCATTATATTTTTTTGTTTGTTTTTTAGGCAATTGCAAAAAAAATGAACAGAATTCTATTTACTTTGACCTGTTATTTAAAAAAGAAACAGGATAAAATGTATTGTTATGTTTTAGCTTTGAAAATACAGGCGTATTTATATTGGAATCAAGGACTTTTGGTACGATAGAAATTTTATGTATTTGTTCTGAATGTAGTCGCAGCAAGATAAATTTATAATTAAAGTATGGGCTTACGTTTAAGAGTACAGTAGTTTGAAAGAGCAGAATTTAAGCATAAATATTTATTAGAATGTTTGATACAACATGCTATGTAAAACACAAAGAAAGGAATAGAGTTATTTTAACATAACAAGAGAGCTTTTATTCAAAAATAAGGGCAAATATTCCTACCCTTTGAAATAGAGGAAATAAATTTTATATTCGTTAATATATATAAATTTATTACAATATCTTAAGGATCTAGATTTTCAGGCCAATTAATTTTTTATAAGATGAAACCTATTAAGTTTTTCAACTTAAAAAATATTAAAAAAAAATTTTTTTTTTTTGCTGACTTCTTTAGGTTTAAGGCAGGGGGCGAATCGCGGCACTCATTATCGAACGAAATTACAAAATATTTCCATATACATAAACTCTATTGAAATATTTCGTAATTTCTTTCGAAGGCGAGTGCCGCGATTTGCCCCCTGCCTTAAGCCCGAAGAAGTCAGCCAAAAAAAAAAAATTTTCGATTTTTTTCAAAGAATGGATGCAGCCATTTTGGTATAATGTCATTGTGAATCTAAACAGGAGCGATTTATATCTTGCTACTGGCTTTCTTTCTGGTCACTTTGAACTGAACTATTCCCTGTTGAAAAGTAACCTTTGTATGGTTTATACACACTCTTTTCGAGTGTATCGTCTTGTGTAAGAGTAGCAGGCATATTTTTATTTTCAGTTCCTGTTTGAGATGATATTAAGCGCCCTTCACTAATCTCTGTGCTGACTTTCATAAGGAAAGTCATACAGAGCTTTATTTAATTTAAAGCTCCATGGGACAAAATATCTATAAGTTGTCGCAGTGACGGTCTTTGGAATAGATGTTCCCCTATTCTTGTATAATCTAATAGAATTTCTTTTCGTTTTGAATACACCTTGTCGTCGGCACTGCATTACACTAAAAATGTGGGAGTAAATATCTGAGAAAATTTACTACTCACCACCTGATATCTAGTCGGTTTTTACTTACTTTTTAATTTTTTGGAACTTTCCAGAGGTACTCATGGAAGTCGAGTTCAGTGATTATGCCGGGCGGTGCAAGACAAGAAATTGAATTTGTTATTGTTTTTTGTGGGTAGTGCGACCCAAGCGTTGCCACTATTTTTGACAAAGTTTAGTCTATGTCGAAACAAAAGAGGTATAAAATAATACGAATAGGGCTAAAAGTCTTAAATTATATATTTTATCCACATTCAAATTATGGTATGCGAAATTGCTTAAAATTTCAAAAGACTTCGACGGAGTTTATATGGAAATATTTTTAAATTTCAATTGGTATGGAAAACCGTAATTTGCTCCTGATTTTCATGAAATTATTTAGCTATTTATTGAATTTGTTTGTCCCGCAAATAATAATACTATCGTTCAATGGGTTAAATATATATATATACAATACCTGTTGCAACACAAAAAATGCATTACGAGTATCTTTAAAATTCTTTTGAGCAACAAAAAATCCAAATTATTATGTTTAACTATTGATTTGGACACTTTAAAGGCAAATTATTGAAATTGTAAATGTAAATGTAATTAGGCAGGCACTAATTTTTCAAGATACAATTCTGAAGCAAATTTAAGATTTTAAATATATATAAAAGAAAAATTCTGTTAATAAAGTTAACATCTATGTATTATGGTCTCATCCAAAATTACTTTTACGGATTAGTTTTTTTTACTTAACTAATATTCATTGTTGATGTTGTCTTCTAGAGAAGTTAAGTCAGTTATTGAGAAGCTTCAATTATATATCATTGACTTTTGAAGAACTTGTTTCTTACTCAGGAAAGAAAATATAAGATATGCTCATCTTTAAGATCTGTTCCAAAACTATTAAGAACTATTTTTAGGCGCTTGCAATACCCATAGTCTTGTCATAAAATATCTGTTTAAAGAAAATTTAATAAAAAAAATATCTGATCAAGCTTGAGATCTTGTTTTTTATAAAACGAATTAATTAATTTTATTTTTATTCCAATATTTCCTTGCCATAATGGATTACTTCTTGTGGCAATGAAATATTGGAATAAAAATAAAATTAATTAATTCTTTTTATAAAAACAAGATTTCAAGCTTAATAAATATAGTAACACAAATTAAAAATTTTAAAAACCCTCAACTTTTTTCAGAAAAGATGTTATATCTTCTAAACGGCTGGACCGATTTTTTTCAAACATAGCTAAGAACCCTCTCGATCAAGTCTTCTCTCAAAAAAAAAAAAAAGAAAAAAAAATTAAATGAAAATCGGTCCAGCCGTTTGGCCTGTACCTGGACATGGACAGACACACAGATACACAGATACACAGACACACAGACACACACTAAAAACTTAAAACACCCCTTTTTTTAGTCAGGGGTCAAAAACAAAATTAAAAACCAAAAAGATCCCAATAAGCACACAAAAAATTAAAATTCAAGCACTTGAAATTGAACTGGAAACAAAGTTGAATTCAAGCATTTTTTCAAGTAATTTTCAAGTTTGAAAATATTTTTAAATAAAAAATCAAACAACATACATATATGCTCAAACCTTGTCAAATACGTAATTTATTTATAATTAAAACTGAAAATGTGGTGAAAATATCAAAAACAAATAAATAAAAGTGAATTTAGAAAACAAAGGTGAGTACAACGTGAAAACAATAGCGAAGACATATGTGCAGAAAATAATTATTAGAAAACAAAGGAATTGCATTTTGCTTTCCATTTTAAAGGCCTAGTTTTTGCAGCTTGAAATACACTTGAATTCAATTGTAACACAAGGTTGAATTACAGTATAATTCAAGGCTTGAATTGAACTGTAATACAATTGAAATGTACGAATTGAATTCAAGTTCCCATTTCACTGGAGAATGCTATTGAATTAAAGTGTGCATCAAGCATAATTCAACCCTTGACAATTGATTGTGTGGCTTGAATAACACTTGTTTTACACTTGATTTCAAGCAAAATTGCTTATTGGGATAGAATAAATTTAAACAAAAAATATCTGATCAAAAATTTCTATTATAGCAACCACTGTTTCATAAGTAAAACCAATGGTCTACCCTTTTGTTACAGAGCATTTGTATGTTATTCTCAACATCTCAACTGAAATACAATAAAATTTAAACAGAATACTAAATACAGATGTAAATATGTGCGTGTGTGTGTGCATGTACATTTATGTATGTATGTGTGTTTTCATTTGCTTAATACTCATACACTGGTTAAGTTTTATGGCGGCACAAAACACGTTTCTACAACATAAATTTACACAACATTTTGACCTCGGGCCTCAAACAATAGCTGAGATTGCTAACAAAAATAGCAGCAACAACACAACCAACAGCAAATACTAAACCAACATTATGATTACAGCAAAATATACTGATAACCCAAGGAAAACAAACAGTTTAAAAAAGCAACCTAAAACAATGAATATAAACATATAATACTCCAACCCTGCCTCTCCCTGGATCTACTAAAATACAAAAAGAAGAAATTGCATGCTAAAATATTTTGATGTGTTTTTTTTTTGTTTGTGTTTTCTTCTTCTAAGGCTTTAGGTAAAATAGTTGTAGGGCAGGCTGTTAAGATACTAAATAAGCTCATGTTTGTTGAGAATATTCCAAGTTTCTGCTGGTCTAAATAAATGAGATATTTTACATAACATGTTGTATGTATTTTTTGAAGGCATTTAAGACAAAAAGCTTTTTATGTTTAAGTTTACTTTGGCATATGAATATGTTCGACGTGTGAGTATTTGCTGTAATGGCAAAAAATAATTGTGCAATAAAAACCGCCTTATGATCAAAATAGCACAAGGATTTTGCTTATATTTTTGCCATTTTTTTTTTTGTTGCTTTATTTCACTTAACAAAATACTAGACATACGTACTAGACTATGAACATAGTATATATTTTGCCTTGTACATAAATTTGTATTATACATCGTTAAAGGAAATGTAAGCCATAAAAAGAGCTTGTTTAACAAATAAGGAAAATTTTTTATTTTTGTTCCAATTATCAAAGCGGTATTCTAAATTTTTAATATTTTATTACTTGTAGATATGACAGTTTGAATTATCGAGTTTCGCTTTTTTTTTTAAATAGAAATGAGATTATACGAAACTCTTAAAATAAATTTTAACGAATTAAATAACAGTTTTGGAATAAAGTCCGATAGAAACATCGTCGCTGTTTTAATTAACCGACCTAACTGACATTTTTTTGAAAATGAGTTAAGTCCTTTACTAGGTTTTATGAGTCACAATACACATTGGGTACAATTTTCATGACAGTAAGCATTACTTTTGTGTCTATATAATTAAAAAGCTTTCTAAAGCAACAATAAGAATGAATGTATAAAACAACCATAAAATGATGTTAGTTAGGTCAGTTAGTTCTAACAGCGACGATATATGGCAGGAAAAGTTAAAAGGAGCCTATGGATCGAAAACAAATCGCCTTTTACCTCTCTATTCATTCGTATAGTAGACAAAATGTTCTTTCTAATAAAATAACCCTCAACTTGAAGATACACTTTTGATAAAAAAAAAGTAAAAAAGAATATACGATGTGACAAGCTTTTCAGCAATTGATGTAATTGGCTCGATTTCAAATCTGGTATTAGTCGGTGAATATGCATTTAAAGTCGAATTTTCAAAATTTAATACTCAGTTTGGCATATTAGGTTCTTAAAAATTTATACTAGATTTTGAAAATTTAAAATGAATGATTATAGAAGACATATATATATATATATATATATATATATATATATATGTATATATATATATATATATATATATATATATATATATATATATTATATATATATATATATATATATATATATATCCGATACTTTTAATGAAACAAACAGTTAATTTACAACTGAACTATTTAGATTAATTTCGCAAAAGAACTGATAAATAGTACTAAAAACACTAAATTGCAATACCAGATTAAAGAAAAAAATTCCGGCATTTGGAGTTTTGAAAACTTGAGTTTAGATTTCATAATTATGATTTTAATAACAAAACTTAAAAATTTTAAAAACCCCTGACTTTTTTCAGTAAAGATGTTATATCTTCTAAACGGCTGGAACGATTTTCTTCAAACATAGCTAAGAACCTTCTCGATCAAGTCATTTTTCAAAAAAAAAAAAAAAAAAAAAAAAAACTAAATGAAAATCAGTCCAGCCGTTTGGCCTGAAGGTGGACACGGACAGACACACAGATACACAGACACACAATACAAACTTCTAACACCCTCTTTTTAGTCGGGGGTTAATAAAAAAATATGATTAATAATATAATAATAATAATGTGATTATATCTAATCAGCGACCGCAATATACAGAAAAAACTTAAAATCAACTTTAATTAATATTTTAGTTAGAAATTTGTACTATTAATTAAATCCTGTACTGATTTTCGTCCTGCAAACAAATTGATAATATCAATTAATGAATTTGTAAAAATGAGGTTTTCTTGCTCTTTGAGATCAATTAATAGAGTTAATTGAAACGCGTTTATTTTAAACAAATGATTAATTGGCCCAATTAAATTAATAATTGAATTTAGAGTTTTTTAACAATTAAATTGTTCGTTGAATGAATTAATAAAAGTAATTGAATTGTGTAAAATTTTAAAAAGTAAAAGTAAAAAAAAAATTAAATAAAAAGTCATTTTCTTAATTTATTTTAACTTACTTATTTTATTTATTTATTTAATTCCGTAACTTACGCTGCAGGCTTTGAACATGGTACCTCCATTCTAACAGGCTAACACACATCCACGAGGCTATCATGGCAAATTATTTTTCATTCAATTATTGCACATATGTAGGTATGTGTTTTTATTTTATTTTTTAACTTACAGTGCTGTCATGCTTCGAACTTGGTATTTCTAGAATAACAGGCTGATACACTTCCATGAAAACATGAACAAGCACAAACACAAACTAAAATGTTTTTTTTCATTAAACAAAGTTAATTCAAATAATCAAAAAATTGGTTGAATTTTTAATAATTCGTAAAAAAGTTTAATATTCGTCTGTATGTTTGCATATTTGCTAACATCCATACAAACATTAAACTTTTTTGTTTTCAATCACAAAATTTACTTGGAACAATTATAATATTGTTTGAAACAGCATTAATTGATTTAATTGGAATCATTTTGGCTAAAATTTTTTCTGTGTAAGCTTGCCTTACGAGTTTTAAGCAAATTCAGCAATAAAATATTCCGCCATATTGGATGCGACATTTTGAATTTTCAAAATCTGATACCAGCGTTCCTATGCATCAATATTGCCTATTTAACTTCATTTTTAATTTTTCTCCAAAACTTATTTTCTGAGCATGTATGCTTTTTAACTTTCCGTTCATCTAATAGTAACCAAAAAAAAAAAAAAAAAAAAAAAAACAAAATTTAAAACGACTATAGAAAACATATCACACCTTTTATCGTTTTCAAATTGTTTTTGTATCTAAATCGTTTTTCATCACATACCTGGTTAATGTTCAAACAGATGATGAAAATATTAAAAAAATATGCCACAAAACTGGCAACGCAGTAAAAAAAGAAGCAAAATTTTCTTTAGTTCACACGATGGCATTGCTGGTTCCAGATATCTCGGAATAATATGTAAGCGACTAGCTGGCTAAGGAGTTAATTATTCGGTCTGTCTTTGGTATAAAGCGTGCCTAACTTAGAGTAATATGGATACAAGTGAGTATATAAGAATGCAGAGCGATAGGCAACGTTCTAAAGTAAGCAGACCTTTGATGTACCTGGATCTTAATGATACATTTTCCTTTCTCACGTAAAACTTGGTTTATAAGCATATCGGTTTCGACACCTTATCATTTTCAGTATTCACTTGAATACTCAATACTGAGCTTACATTAGCTGGAACTGAAAACTGTATTATAAGTTTTATTAAGGGCCATTACTACAACTTAAAAATAGTTAAAAGTAGGATTTTATCGGACGCATAAAAATTTTATCATTTGCAAAATTTTACTTTAACCTAAAGTGAGCGATAAATTACAGACAAGTATATCCTACCTGGTAAGTTAAATCCAATTTGCAATAATGGAAATTTTTTTATACGTACGATAAAATCATACTTTTAACTATTTTAAGTTGTAATAATGGCCCTAAGAACATTTCATATACACACAGAAAAAATTATTCCCAAAAAATTTTCAAACAAACGTGTGTTTTGAAATATAATTTAGTTTCAGTAAATATTTTTTACTGTTTCAGTAAATTATTTGTTCCAATTTTATATTTTATTAAGAAAAAAAAACTGTATAGAATGAAAATTATCTATATAAAGTAAAATTTGTAAAAAAAAAATTTTTGATTTATTATAAGTGTTATAAGTTTGTAGTGTGTGTCTGTGTGTGTGTGTATCTGTGTACCTGTGTGTCTGTCCGTGTCCACTCACAGGCCAAACGGCTGGACCGACTTTCATTTAGTTTTTTCTGTTTGAAAGATGACTTGATCGAAAGGGTTCTTAGCCATGTTTTAAGAAAATCGGTCCATTCGTTTAGAAGATATCGCATCTTCTCTAGATATATTCGGGTGTTTTTAAAATTTTTAATTTTTGTTATTAACCCCCGACTAAAAAAGGGGTGTTATAAGTTTGTAGTGTGTGTCTGTGTGTCTGTATATCTGTGTATCTGTGTGTCTGTCCGTGTCCACGTACAGCCCAAACGGCTGTACCGAGAGGGTTCTTAGCTATGTTTGAAAAAAATCGGTCCAGCCGTTTAGAAGATATAACATCTTTTCTGAAAAAAGTCGGGGGTTTTTAAAATTTTTAATTTTTGTTCCTTTATATTTAAATTTGTTATTTTCAGTTAAATTTATTTTTATATACTGTGGAAAAATTTGCTGATTTTTTTTTAATTTTTTCTACAAATTATTTTATATATATAAAAAACATTTTATTTTTTTAAAGATTTTTGTTTGCGGTTTTCAAACTTATTATGTTTTTATATTGTGATTCTCAATATAGTATTAAGAGTCTTACTATAAACATACGGAGTTTGTTAGATAAATTAAAAAAATGTTTGGTTTGAAGTCTCCTGACGAGTTCCAAAAGCGGGAACGAAATGCTTAACCATAAAAACAAAGCCAATTTTTGAAAGTAAAAAAAATAGTTGAACCTTTTATTTGATTCAGTTTTTATTTTTCAAATAAAACTTTTACTTTTTTTACTTTTATTGATTCAGTTAATTTATTTTCTGATAATACGAAAAATTTTAGTGAATGTTTTTGTAAATTATAAAAAAAAATTTGCTGAATAATACAAAAAAAAAAAAAAAACTGCAAAAATGTTTTTCTGTTCCTATTAATACATTTGACTGAAAATATTTTGAGTTTCAGTTAATTTTTTTCGCTAATGCCATAATAAGTTAACTAAAAATAAAATTTTTTTTCCAGTTAAATTTTTACAAAATTGTTATCAGAATCTACAAATTTCTTTGTAGGTCCGCATTCATACAAAATTTTTACTGATTCTATGAATTTGGTTACTGAAAACGAAATTTAGTTTTTAGTTTCTCACTAACAAAATTAAATTTTTTCAGTTTTTTTGGTGACTCAGGCCACTTTTACCCTCATATGCCTCAAACAAAGGATCAATATTTTAAGATTTTGTGAATATATATTTTCTAAAAGCTGCCAAAAATTATATAATTTATTAGTTTACTAATTGTACAAATTATTCAACCGTTCAAAAACATATACAAATGCAATCAAAAATTTTACTGAATTATACCTAATTTACATTAAGCATTTTTTTCATGCAATTAGTTGCATGAAATTTTTTTTTTTGCCAATACGAGGCCTGGAGCAGCAACTTATATCAAAAAAGTTGTCAAAAATGCATCAGAGATGCATTTTAAGCCCTTTTTTCTATAAAATTCTTTTTTATAGCGCTGCAATTAGCAAATAGAAAAAGTTGCATGCAACAAAATTCATGAAATTTCATGAAAAAATGCTTAATGTAAATCAGGTATTACTTTAAGGAGGCATTTAATACACAATCTTTCCTTCATCACGTTTGTTTTATTATTATTATTATTATTGCAATATTATTTTTCTGCCTCTGAGTACAACAAAAGCATAATTGTTACAATACGTTGTGGTAGTGGCAGTTGATTCTTTTCTTTTCTTCTCTTTTTTTTCTCATTTTGATAACAATAATGGAGCTTAATATTTTTCCGTTTCCTGTACAAGGCATGGCTTGTTTGTGTGTGTGTGTGTTTATGTTTGAATTTGTTTGAATTTCTGTGCTTTGAAGTGTTTGTTGTTAAAGAGCAATTTAAAAGAAATAAATTATTTAACGTCTCAAAATGTTATTTCTTTTTTTATTTTTTCTGCAAACTCTTGCTTACTTTATTTTCTTTACTACTTAGGTCGACGCTTCTTTCATTCATTTCTTTGCTTTGCTTTTATGTTTCTATTATGTGTGTGTGTGTCGGTATGTGTGTGAGTTCGTGTGTGAGCTTGTGTGTGTACTTTTTTAAGCACTGGCAATTGGTTTTGATGGGTTATTTTGTTGTTAAGAAATATTTCACTTTGTAAATATTTTGGCAAATTGTATGAATTAAAGAGTATGTATAGAAATTTAGCTTTAATGGAAACATTTATAAATACGTTGGCTAGAAGTATAAAGTTTTATATTTGATTAAAAACACTATTTGAGTTGATTAAGACTTTTTTTTAAGGTTTTTAATATTTAGTTAATATGGTTAGATGTGGATAAGTAAATTAAAATTTTAATTTGCTGCTCTCAGTAAAATAAAATAATCTTAAGAGCCATAAATATAAATTAAACGTTTGTAGAAAACATAAGTGTCTATTTATAAATAAATTTATTAAAGTTTTCCCGCATTTATTCCGAAAACATTCTTTGATGTAATTACTCATGATTATAATTTATTATAACACAAATTTATTAATTTAATATTTTCAAAGTGTTGCATATAGAACAATAAGGTTGCTTATTTTACATTCAAATAAAGAGGCCATCGCCCGTCCTTGAACTTCTTTTGTTTCATAAGCAGTGCAAACAAATTTTCTCAGCATTATTAAATTTAAAGGATTTAAGCAACTTTGGTTTTATCTTATATTTATTTATGCTTGCCATAACTTGTCTTTATTAAATATTTTCGTGGCAAAAAGCAAAAATTGATTTAGTCGACTCAAGCTGAAATTACGATAATGACGCCATATGAATTTCCCAATTAATAACTATAGCAATCCAAAATTTCAAGTTTATTTATTGCAAGTTGCAATATTTATTTGATTAAAATTTAAAGATATTTTTTTTAATAAAAACCCAAAATTTAAGCTATTAACTATTAGCTTTTAAACTATTTAAACAATTAATATGATACCGCAATAAAGTAAAATCTCTTATAGACATAGGAGTAGTTTAAAAAAATAATTCGATTCAAGCTTTTTCCTTGTTGCCGCAAATTTATAGTCACTTAAAAATTATTTTAATTTAGGGCCCTAATTTTGTAAAACACAATTTAAGAAATTTATTATTCGACATATTGTCAGATGTAAAACGCAATGCTTAGCGTTGACAAATTTTGTATGTATTTTGTTTTTTTAATTTAAATTTTTTTTTATATAGAATTTATCATTGCTTGGCGTTGCGTTTTACAATATTAGACCCTTAATTAATTTATATAATAAATCAAACGGCCGGGTTTATTTTGAAAATAACCATAATTTTTTCTCTGTATCTGCATATCCTGGCGTTCTTAAACGTGCGTTTTATTATTGGTGCTGTCATGGTTAAATCATCATATCGAGCCATTTCGTTTTTTTTTTGACGAAAATCGACCATTTACGAACGCAAGTAATCGATTTTGGGCAAGAATTGAAATTCGAAAATTATGTCGCTTAAGCTATTTTGGCGGTTATGGCACGATATGAGTTTTTCCTCATTACTCTACAGTGCATTTTATTGTTTATAGAGAGTGTGACCAATCTAAAATAATTTCTATTGAATTGGCTCTTAAATTATTCTAAAAGAAGAAAAATAACTGATAAAATTATAATGCTTAAATAATCAATTTATTTGATTAATATTTATTTTTAATGTCCTTCCATCACCTGTTATTATTTCATTTCATTTGAATAAAATTAAATTTAATAAAAAAAACAATAATTTAAAGTTTTTGTCTTTATATTAATATTGCAAAAAAAAACAGCTTTGAGTGTTTTGTTTTCGCTTTCAATACAAGTCACGAGACAATATTTTTTATTGCATTCGGTAAAAAGTCACTTATTAATCATTTAAAGCATTATTCAGAAAATAATAATTGTGGTTTACAAAACATTTAGCAAGCACATTTCCATGTAAAGTTTGTTTTGTAAATGTTGGTATAACAAAATTATTTTTATGAATATTGTAATAAATGCCGTTTAACTTAAATTAAATTGACCCAAAAGTTAAAATTTCTTTTAATGTAATGTATAAAAATATAACATTATTATATTAACATAAGTAATAATTTATAATTAAAAAAATATTTTATTAAAATATTAATTGATTCAATCTCTCAACGCATCCCCAAATTCTTTGGAAAAAATATTTATATATTTCGTTAGATATTTATTTATTCGTACACTAAGTAAAACGAGCTATAAAAAATTACTTAATTTCAACTTGATTTAGCTTAAGACGCGTGGTATCAAAAATGCACCATCACTTGAAGACCCAATTGGGTTTATTGTGATGCTCAACTTGATTTAATTACGAAATCATTTAATTTCAATGCAGCTTAAATGGATTTCTACACTCTATATGGCTGAAATCTTATTTGAAATATTAATTTATTGCTTTGTTTTCTTACGTTACTTACCATATGGCCCCAATTGGGCAGCCACACGTACACGCTCTATAACAACTGGTGGATCACTGCGCCCCTTCGCATTCACAGCGTACACAACAAATTGATATTCTCGTCCCGGCTCCAAATTATTTAAACGAAATTGTGGATTTGGTTCTTGCATACGAAGTATTGGTGCTGAGGTAGCCTGCGAATAAAGTTAAATCAAACAAATTAAATATTTATAAAAAATATTTATATGTATGTAGATATTAGCTAATTTGCTGGTCATAATTTTCTATGAGCATATTATAACATCAAAAATGCTTTAAATTACATAAATGTTTGCCATATTTAAGGTTAATATTATTACTAATAAGCAACCTAAAAAAGGGTGGAAAATAATACTAAGTAAAAAAATATATATAATATATGTGAAAATTTATGAGGCGCTCTTTTAAATTATTCAGCTTCCTGCAACTAGATTGATGAAACTCAGTCAGGAAAAACAGAAATATCCCAAAAACTTATACATTTTAAACCAAAAAATTAAACAAAATCTAAATACTCCTATAAACGTCATCTATTTATTCAGTAGAGTAGCTCAAATTGTACAAAATTATGAAAATGCCTTTAAATTGTGTAAGAACGTGAGTTGTACGATTAAATAACATTAAAAATAAAATGAAGCACCGTAATTTTTTGATAGAATGAAAAGTTGTGTAGAGTACTAATGAAGTCCAGTTTGCTCTGCTTGAAAAATATTTTACGATGCGGTCAATGAAATAGATATTGAAAAACAGAATTTCATATACAAATACCTGATTTACATTAAGCATTTTTTCATGAAATTTCATGAATTTTATTGCACGAATCTTTTTCTATTTTCTAATTGCAACGCTTTATAACATAATGTTATATAAAAAACGATGTAGAATGAATCTCTGATGTAGCTTTGACAACTTTTTTGATACATTGACAAATAAAAAATTTGCATGCAACTAATTTCATGAAAAAAATGCTCAGTGTAAATCAGGTAAAAGTTGAAAATAAAGTTCCTTAACACTAAGTCAATATCTTTAAAAACTATCCAATAGAATTACGAACATTGACACTTATTATGAGTAGCTATCTATCTGTAAAAAAAATATAAAATTATAAAATATGCAGATATATATATTAAAAAAGTGTAATTGGGAACATTAAAAAAATTATTTAATGGAACTGTGTGGCCAGAAGTATTAAACGCATCTTTCCAGCAGGAAACTCTTTACACTACATAATTGAATTCTTTCGAGAAGAAAGTATGTATGTCTAGAATTTAAAGAATTGCAGACTCATAAGACACTTTCAGCTTAACAACCGAGAGGAGTTTGTGGAATTGTTCTTCTCTATAGATAAGATACTGCAACTTATGCCCTTGAGGTAAAAGGATTTCAAATGCCTTTAAATAAGAATTAAGAATTTTCCTCCAGAGAGTAAGAAAAATTGTATTCCCTAGAAAATTTGCTGCCCAAAGATAATAAAATTTTACATATCGAAGTATATTTTCGATTAATGCTAGGTAGGGAGTTTTTACACACGGATATTATTGGTAAATTTCATAAAGAAATTTTCATTTGCTAGTACTCACTTTCAAAAGTACACGTAATTTTTAATATTTATTGCCTATCTTAGGGATGTTGTAAATATAATTGGAAAGTTTTTTCAAACAACTGAAACACAAATTTATGTTCATACAATTGTTTGGTCACGGAATTTTTGACATTTCTAATTTTCATTAAATTGTTATTAATTTTTAGTGGCTTTGTCTTTTGTTAATTTAAAAATAAATGAATTTATGTGTATGCAAACATAATTATACCTAAAAGTCTACACGATTTTTTTTTCGTGTGGATATAAATGTAAATTTACAAATGTGAAATTCCGTTAGAACTCCTAATCAGTTTTTTAGTCCAGTACGGAGTTTTATAGAACTAAAAAAAGTCAAAAAATTAAAATCTGAGCGCCTTAAAAATTAGTATTTTGATATGTGGTGGTGAAACTTTTTTTCCTCATGCCAAAAGCTATCGAAAAGTCGATGGCACAATATCGATTGCAAAATTGACCAATCCTAATGAATATGGTACTTGATTTTTGATCATCAGTCAAGATAAAAAATCGAATGCAATTAATATTTCGTCAGCTCATTATTGGTTTGGAGCATATGCCAAAAAGTTGGAATGGAGAAAAACGACAAAGAAGGTTTACATGAAGTTTTCTCAAGGTATAATATTATTATTAATATTACTTTATTGAAAGAGAAAAATACTGTTCTGTGCCACATACGCCAGTTTTCATAATCTATTTTTAAAAAGTAACTTTTTGTGCTGCATATATATACAACTTTACTGCTGTATATTGAGAAACTTGTTGTTGAGAAGAAAATTTATGCTTCAAATTTATTTTTTATTGTTTAACGATGACCTTAAAATTAAAAAAAGTTTTCAAAGTGTTTGGGTTTCCTTATTTGTTTTGATTTATTTAGGGACTTAAAATTTAAAAATTTTGCAAGCTTATTTTGAATCTTCATAATGTTATTGACTCAATTTTAGTTTTAGACTTGTTTTCAACATTGCTAATTTTTAAGATTTTCGCTATAAGTGTGATTTATTCCAAATTTCCTCCTTTTTACAGTTTAAGAGACTTTTATTTATTTCAAGACTTGATATCGAATTTTTGTATTAATTTTTATTTCAAGTACACAATCAAATGTTTTTCCATACTTTGCAAGTAATTTTTGCCGCAGTTAAGATTTGCACAACTTGGTATCCATACACTACAAATATATCCATAGCAAAGCAGAGATTTGGAGTAGATCTAATTCTTGAAGGCAAGTTCATCGAACTATGCGAAGGTCGTTGGTCGTCCCAATTGTTTTATAATATTACGGAAATGAAGCAAAACACGAGTTAAATTTATTTCGTACGTTTTTGTGTGAATAATTTGACGCAATAGCCAAACAGTGGCGTTTTCAGCCAAACAATACTTATTAAACCTAAAAATAGTAAGTTGAAATAGAGCAAAATAAATGCTAAATATCTCAGAAGCCATAATTAATTTCGCGAAACATTTTTTAGATTCGGAAAGTGTATATTCGAAATACAAATATATACCCCATAACTAACTCATTTTTTTTAAATGGTCGGTAGGTCAAACCAATAATGGGATGATGATTGGCTATTTTTTTTCTATACTTATAATAAAAGCGAATGTAGATCTTCGTAATTTTTGTTTATATAAACACGATGCACTCGTAATACTTTTTTTTTGTTTTGGAAGTTTTTAAACAGTTTAGCCTGTAATTTAACTGAATATCAAATAATTTTAAATTTATTATCCTAATCAGACTTACTCCAGGAGTTTATTATTAGAATTTGGATTTTAAAATTTTTTTCATTAGGACCTTGAAGAATGTGAGAGGAAATCTTTATGTTGATATATAAGACACAGACTTAAGTTTAAAGATTTTTTTTTAGTAAAACTGACACACCCTAATATATTTATTAGAACTTTCGGTTGCATACACAATCCTATAAAATATATTAGAAGTATACTACTCGTAGTATACTTATGAATAATGTTATAATAAATTTAAGCCAAAATTTTAAATAAAAATAGCAACGTTGATGATGGGATACTATTGCAACTGATGGATGTCTGTAAAAATAATATTTCGAATTTTTTTTACAGATAGAGATTTTTGTATTAAAATGCTTATATTAAAATATAAGAAAAAAAGATGTTAGTATTTACGAAATTGTTCTTTTATTTTTTTAAATAATATTTTCTGGAACAAGGCTACCAGAATATTTTCCAGAGAGAAAATATAAAACAATGCTATTGCTACAGATAAAACAAATAAGGTGACTTAGAATATTTATTAAGTAATTTATTTGCATATAGAAAATTAGGTTTGCCATTTTTGCTATGACATCACTTAATGACGAGTTATAAAATCAGCTTAATTTTCGCTAAATATCCAAGTGCGAACATATTCTCTAGCACAATTAATTCTATTGTACATTTAAAACTTGCCACCTTCGTAAAACATCACCCGCTCACATTATATTTAGTCTTCCGTTTCAAATACTCTTAAATGCTGCATAATTAAATTATTTTTAATTTTGCTCTCACTTTTTAATTATATTTTGCTTGAAAAATTATTCAAGTTGCAAATTCTATTAAATATTTTTTTTTATATTTTTTCTAATTTATTCTTATAAAACCTTTGCTAAGTTCTCTAATGTTTGTTTTATGGTTTGGTTTAATGACTAAGACAGAAATATAAAAGGCATCAGTTAAAATTAAAGGAAATTGTATCTTTATATACATATGTACATACATATAAACATAAATATATACATTCTTGTATATCTTTGCTTTAAAACTTATAAAACTTAACTAAATGTTAAACATATACTAAATAAATTTTTATATTGCTTTTATTTTTATTTAGTATATTAAAATTTAATCAATTAAATATCTCGAAACCAAACTTATATGACTTCAAGTACGGTCCCACTTAGCAAAATGTGGCCCAAATAAGCGCAACCCATAAATAGCAATGAAAAACCGTTTCAGTTGGAGACGGGCTTATTAAATTAAAAAGTTTTATACGTAACAAATGGATATTGATATAGAATTGAATCTTATTGGAATTTGTGCCACTTAATAAAAACGTGTCTGAATCAAAATGTTTTTCATTTCGGCAAATGCTTGCTTAAGTGTGACTGTAGCTTTACTTCTATAGATAACAAATTATAATTATTTTATTATTTAAAGGCACACATAGACCTATACATAACTACGTTATTTTTATCCTCTATTTAGCCTAGAATCATATGTCTCAATAGCAACACTATGGCGATAATTGCACTAGTTAAAATGTCGACAACTTTCCTTTGATGCGCGAGTACAGATACGTTAGAGGCAACAGTTGACATCGTCAACGAATGCATTAATAGTTTTTTTTTATATATATTATGCTGTGCAGTCAATAGAAGAGTTGCAAGCCAATCGCTAGCTATCCACTGCTGCTTCTGTTTGACCATTCCAACCTTAAACAAATGTTTTTAGTAGAATAATTAAAATTTTTTGTAGACGAGGGTCGCCATAAGGTCGTAAAAGAACTACCTCGTTAATAGTGGTAAGAAATACTGGTAGATTTTCAATGGCAACCCTATCTTATATAGGGTGTTTTTTAAGAGGTATAGAACTTTGAATTGAAATAAAACACAAAAAAATCGTTTTAATGTCCATCAATTTGGCTTTATTGGAAGGATAATTTTATGCCATTAATGTTTAAATATGATTTCGGGCATGTGGCCGCCTCGGCTGGCTCGAATAAAGCCAATTCTACAGGTCCAATTTTCAACCACTTTTTCGAGCATATGGGGCCGTATGTTGGCAATAACGCCACGAATGTTGGCTTCCAAGTCCCCTAACGTTTCTGGTTTGTTGGCGTAGACGAGCGACTTCACATATCCCCAAAGAAAATAATCCAATGGTGTCAAATCACACGATCTTGGTGGCCAATTGACAGGTCCATTCCGCGAAATTATGCGCTCATCGAATGTTTCCTTCAATAAATCGATTGTGACGTGCGCTGTGTGGCATGTAGCGCCGTCTTGTTGGAACCACAACTCATCCACATTCATGCCATCCAATTCGGGAACAAAATAGTCGGTTAGTCGGCTCGAATTGCTGTGCACGGTGGCGAATCGATTCATTCGGGTCCTCTTCAACACTTTGCTCTACAGCGGCAATTGTTTCTTCGGTGCGCACTGTTCGACGTCTCTGCGGATGCGTATCATCACATAGAGTAAACGTAGTGCGAAAACTATCCATGGTTAACCGAATTAATTGCTCTGATGGACGATTATGTCGACCATAAAATGGACGGAGCTTGCGGTAAACTTCGCGAGCTGAACCATTATTTTCGAAATAAATTTGCACGATTTGCAAGCGTTGTTCTTTTGTCAACCTGTTCATGATAAAATGGCAAACCAAACTAAATATTAATCACTTGACAGCTGACAAAATGGCCGCCAGTTAAAAAAGTGATGCCAACTTAAAGTTCTATACCTCAATAAAAAACACCCTTTATGTCAATAGGCAATTACATAGGCTGGGGTACACCTGTACCTGGATTCAGTAACTTTTGTAACGATAACCGTATCGTTATAATAAATATAACGAAAATTTATCGACACATGTTTTAACGATATTCGGTGACGGTTGGAGAAAAAAAATTAAGTCACAAGATCTAATCTGTTGAGTTTTTCTTAATAATTCTTTATGCTTTACGCTTGTTTTCACATTTTCTATACACAGATGCCATATAATATTGAATTAAATGGTGAATAAGATAAAGCTGGAGACTATCGTAAAAAAGAAATTACAGAATCATATTATCGTTATCGCAAGCGAATAAATATGTCGATAAATATTACGATTTTCGGTTTGCAAAAAGTTACAGAATCCAGGTGCTGGCCAGTAGTATTTACTACTGAAAATGACACTAATAAATCTCTACAAATCTCTGCATACATACTTATGTGTAAACACCACCAAAGACCGTCAAACTTATTTACAACCAAAAAAAAATATGTAACTTAAGATACAGATGTTCTTTTTCAAAAAACATAATTTCTTATGATACACATTAGCAGCTTTATTCCTTCCGCTTTGGGCCCGGCATGAAGTCCTTACGGAATTCCGCGTTTGTAAATTTACATTTATTTCTACACGCAAAAATAATCGTGCAGCCTTTTGTGTAGTATTAAGTTTATATACACACAAATTCATTTATTTTTCAATTAACAACACACATAAACATAAAAATTAATTACAGTTTGCTTAAAAATTAGAAATGTCGAAAATTCCGTGACCAAACAATCCCAGCAAAAAATTTCAAAAAAGGTAATCGAGTTTGGAATTAAGCATTTTTGGTGGAAGCACTTTCCTACTGGATTACCAACTTAATGATTTTAACAAGGCGTGAGACTAAAATAATCGGTTCTTGAGAAGCACTTATATTTTTTTTTATTTGTCAACATTTCACGTAATCTATTTCGTCTAAAAAAATCATTCTCTTCATTTAGCAACCTGCACGTCATTTTTCGTAATTTTAGGTAATGTGATTTGTAAGCGAGTAATTAAAATTGGCAATCAGAAAAGTAAGTCATTATATGGCAAGTAGTTCTAATGGTAATGTGTAATTTTTTGCTGGGATTGTTTGAACATTAATTTTGGTTTCAGTTGACTGAAAAATGTCTCCACATATATTTATAACATCCCTAAGATAGGCAATATATTTAAAAAATTCCGTTTATTTTTGTTTTGAAAGTTCGTACTAGCAAATGGAAATTTCTTTATGAAATTTATCAACTTGAATTACCGTAATTTGTTTTACATACAATTTGTAAGAGAACCTAAAGTTCCGTATGAACTTCGTACCAGGGTTTAAATCGTAAGAAATTTCACTTCATTTACCTTAAAATTTTACTCCAAATAGTTTGAGGATTTGTGCAAAATATAACGTGTAAAATATTGTAATTCAACTTATGTGAAAGTGATCGGACACAGTCCTCGATGAAAAACTAATTGAATGAATTATACTTTACATATTTGTTGCCAAAATTTTTACTTTAACCCTAGACACATAACCTTCGTCGAAACGACGAACACCGGACGAAAAATTAGCTATTTCTTTTTAACACGTGCACCGATCGCCGCTAAATTTCTTGCCAACTTAGTTTTCGCTGAGCTTTTGCAGGAGACAACCAAATTCGGCGCGTGAGCACGTAATTATTGAGATATGATAAACTTGTTCGTCGCTTTCACGAGTGTTGGCGAGCATAAAGTTGATTTCTGCACACAATGCGCTTCAAAAAATTAATTTTATATATTTTTTTAAATGACAATAGTGTTATAGTTAAGTTTTGCCAAAGAGAAAAAGGCTTTTTTGTTTTGTTCGTTTATATAAATTTTATAACAATGTGATCTCAAAAAAAAATGCTTTTTGGAAAAATGGATTATAATAAATATCCTTGTAACAGAATAGAAATATATAGTTGTATTTACTAAAAAAGTACTTGCTAAAGGTATGTATGTGTTGCAAGTACAAAAATATATATGTTTAGAACCGATATTATACGCCCCAAAAAGTGCTCGTCGAAACGACGAATGGTTAGGTTTAGAGGGATACGTTCGAAGGTTATGTGTGCAGGGTTAAGGGTTTTTATTTTTTTTAAAATAAAATGTGTCAGCTGAATGAACATCATCAAGTTTTGTAGCTGTTAGTAATTTGACTACCTTCTGCAACAACTTTATTCACATCAATGAAGTTTGTATAGAAAAAATCAATAAGAGAATCAAAAAAAAAAAAAAAAATGCCTAAAAACATTTAAGAACTCTATGGTTTCTGTTTAGTTCGTTTTTGTTTTATTTGTTTGTATTTGAGAGAATATTATATGTATGTTTTGCAAATTTTGCCCTGGGAAATTTTGACGACAGTTTTTCTCCTATTAAATTCCCTAGTTTTTAATACTCGTAGAACAATGTTACCAAATTGGTCGTTCTTCCACTATCATTATTCAATAGAATGAAAAACATATGTCTTTTTTAACAATAAAAATTTACTATAAATTTATCAAACGAAATGAAAAAAAAATATAATAAAGGTATTCACATCAGTTTTTTTCTTGTTGGAAAAATGGAAAAATGTAATTGTTTTACAACAAAGACAGGGAAAAAAATTCTCCAAAAGTTGAATTTAAATACTTAACTTTAGGTGGATTTTTTTCCCTATGTTTGTTGTAAAAAATTTACATTTTTCCATTTTTTCAACAAGAAAAAAAAACTGATGTGAATACTTTTAATACATAATGCTGACAAAAAAATATTTTGCTTTTTTTATAATAAAATTTTTTATACCTCTAATAAAACAACTTAAGCTCACCTGATCATTCATTGTTGAAATTTCATTATCACCCAGACTGGCATCACTAAAAGTCCTGGTTGAGTCGCTCGTATACAAAGGATCACCTCCCACAACTTCTAAAATGAAGTACTGAGAGAGACCACCATCGTTGCCAGCCACACACACGACCTCTAAAACAGTATCGTTACGTATTTCGCAAGATCTAGGAGCTTCTGGTGGATCTGTTAAAGATATAAGTTTAACAAATACAAAATGCATTAAAATTTAATAAAAGCTTTACTTACTTGCTGGCAGTATGTGCACTAAGCAGGGTACAGTTTGACGGCCTACGGCATTGCTGGCCCAACAGGCCAGTGTTATTAGTTCCGAATCGGTTTGTGGCAGGTAGGTAACAGTGCTTACTAAGCCATTCGATTGTATTCTCGAATTAAGTACCTAAAAATAAGAAGAGAGATAAAATAATATGATAAGTAAATTAAAACAATTCATTTCCTAGAAGCTGTGTATAAAAGAAAAGTTTTCAACCATAAACTGTACTTGCTTATATAAAGTTTTTTTATGAATGTACATGTATGTACATTCACATAGTTACTTGTATATACATAATTTGTTGTATGTTTATGGCAAAGTTTTTGGGGGAAGTAATAACCAGTAGTGCTGCCCGCCAGTCACACAGCCCATAATAATTCACACTTTTACATGTTCAATTACCATGAGACATAAAAATTTTGAAAAGACTACAAGCAGCACTTGCCAAGGACAGCAGTAATAAATAAAAAACTCTCAACACTCAAAATATCTATGTATGTATATAAAAATTGTGTACAAATATTTCCGGGGTATTAATCCTTGAAGCGAGCAAAATAGTAAGTGAAATAATCTCGTTTTTATTTAATGAAAAAATTTTTACATCAGGTTCAAATTAGTGTTTCAGTGCCTTATTGTTACACATGTTGCCAGCTTTGTATTACAAAATCTTAAATGTAACTGTAAAATTGAAATTTTTAGCAAAATTTTTTTCCGAAGCATGTTATGCTAGGAACACAATTGGGACGAACTACGAAATTCGTCGTAAATTCGTCGTGTGAAGCACAATAACGACGAATTTACTCAGCGAATTCAGCTCTTATAATTGATAAAGTTGGTTATTGTCAGTGTGACCATATTAGCTAATTTTGGGCAAAATTTAGCTTTAAAATTTTTATTTAGCTCTTACCTTATTTTTTAGCTTTTTTGAAAACTGATTTAGCTTTTGTAAACGTTTTTAATCTAAATTGCGTATTCTCTAAAAATGTATTAAAGACATACGTGATTTAGCTTAATTTTATTTTAAAATCTGATCACACTGGTTATTGTGTATGTAAAGATAGAGAGAGAGAGAAAATTGTTTTTTTCGTCGTTCGTCGGCGTACAAAATAGAAATAAATCTATCTCAGAGTTCGTCACGCACGAAGAATTTCGTTCTACGGCGCTGTTGTGTTCATTTTCATATGAACAAATGTGTTTTAATTTTTATGCCGAAAGTTCGCACCGAAAAATTGGTCGTTCGTCCCAATTGTGTTCCTAGTATTAAGCATATCCTGCACCTAAAATGCAAGAGTTTGATGTATTCCATGTAAATTTACCACTAAACTAGGTGAATACTTTCAAGCCCCATTCAGACTTAAATTCTTAAGACGCCGATATACCTACATTTTATTATGATCCCTGATTCTGCTAAAATCAGGCAAAAGAATGCTGAATGCTGTCAACTAGGGCTGCCACTAAATCCGAGATTTTTTTTAACGAAACACAGATTTTTGATGCAAAAAAATAACTTATTTTTTTTTTAACGAAGTATCCTTTGAGCACAACACAATTTTTTGTACCTTCCAAAAAGTAAGACTTTTTGAGGTCACCAAAATAGATATTTGCTTGTGAGATGATATTTGCGCTGAAGTCAAGTCTCTTTTCATCAAGCAATTTATGCAGATTTGGGAACAAGATATAGTAACTCGGGCTTGGTGTGCACAATAAGGATGACAAGGCAGTAAGATGTAGCCAAAATCATGGAGTTTTATCAAAAGAACTGTACATGTTTGAACACTTTTATTATCCTAGAGTAAAAATACTCTTTTCTCTATCAAATATAGCCACTTTTTCTTTAAATCCTTCTCAGCAAAAAATGGTGCTTCGCTGCAGCACCTATATAAGTGCTCTTTTGCTATGCAAACGCTTACCCGATGCATGAAATTTTGCATAATTTTTATATGGGATTCCTCGCGTAGAAGATCTGTCACGTCGATCTAAAATGTGATTCTTTCATGCCTGCCCCGGAGTGTCAAAAATATTCGTCTACCTGGGAGCATGTCTTTTTCATATGCATATAATTAAAAAATTTGCTCTTTATTTTTTACTTTTTTTTTACTTTTTGTTCGCGTGTTGAATCAGGAGTCGAACACTACACACTGAACTACATATTTATTTTTGTACACAATTCAATTAAAAAATAAAAACTCGAAGTAAAAATTTCATTCGCATCCAAATTTCTATACAGGTAAGCGAGAGGATGATCTATAAAAAACTTTGAGAGTGTGAATATAAACAGCCGACTGACTTCGTAGTGTTTGTGTTAAATTTCGTCATTCGCTTACGTTATTGCATCCTCGTAAAGCAGAAGGGATTTACTGTGTGCTTTTCCGCGCTTCGAAGTGCTTATTTTTGTGTTATATTAAACTACACCTTCCGAGATGTTTTATGGAAGGGATGTAAGAAACTAAAATAGAAACACATAAAAAACAGAAGAAGAAGATATAAAAATGCAAAAGAGACTTTTATTAATAAGCAATTGCTTCTAAAACTCGATTAGTTTTTGCTGGATTATTAAAAATAGCCAATTAGTTGGCATAGTTTCTAATATTGCTTGGTTATCATTAAATGTAGTCAATGTGCATCCCGAAAGAGACGTCGACTATATCGGCTAAAAAGCTCTCTTGGCTTCCTTTGGAACCGATTTACATCGTGATAGCGACTGTTTTTACTGATTTTGGGTTCTGCTGTATTGTGATTGATTAACTTTTAGTCAGCGGTTTAAAAATAGCACGAAAACTATTCCGCATTTGCTTTATTGTGAGCAAATGTGACAGTCATCTTGTGGAAAGCTTTCTGATATCCAAGTGATCATGTTAAATTGATATCACTTACTCGTTTGCGATGCCTTTTCCATCCACAATCTCTATCACTTTCAGTTTGTGGTTGTTCAAAACCATATTGATAATTTCATTTACAATTTCTTAAGGTGTAGAGGCCTCAGCTGGGCATCCAGAATGTTTTGGCTTTCCTTCTTCCTTGTTCCTTCTTTGTGCGGTCACAAGGAAATTCAGTAAACCATTTTTTTTAATTTAAACTGATGGTGAAAAGTCTTATAGTATTTATCAAGCTGAGCATTGGTTTTAGCAATAGCTTTATTCCGAAATTCAATTTTATTCATTTTATTTACAAATCTCGAGGTAGTCTGTTATCAAGGACTGTCAAACACAAACTAAATGACGCATCTAATTCAAATTTTACCAACAGCCAAGTGATAGTTTCATGTTAAGACCAGTATATTTTTATTCTTTCAGTGGGGTGGGAAATTCAAAAATTCATAGACTTATTGACTTTCCTCGTATACTGTACCATGTTATTTGCAACATCTATTCTATACAAATATTTTCTTCTATTGTAGTTTACCAGTAAAACAAATAGAAATTCTTGTTTTTCTATTTAATTTTTGTTTCTTAAACATTAATTAATAAAAGCGCAATACTATCATGTATCTTTCAAGGGGTTAACACTGTCATTCTTCTGCTAATGTCCTTGTTGCATGTACATATGTAGTCATTTCAATGTCCCATGTATTGGTATTATATATATTTATTGAAATGAAATTTATCCATATCCACTGGCAAGTCCTTAAAGTAACAAAGGAAAATTGCATACAATCGTGCCACGACAAATGACTCTAACAACCGTTTGAATGTCTTTGAATGTCCTTAAACCCGCAAGTGTACATGCAGAAGTCATTGTGTTACCATCACTGAATGTAAAAATAAATAGAATAAAATTCTAACAGCTTCGAAAGATGATGACTTTTCGATACATTATAAATAATTTATTAAATTCGATTAGATGTTGTAAGTCAGGTCACGTTTTTGAAATTTTGTACTTGGTGACTTAAAAAGGTCACCAAATACACTGGAGATATTGAAAAATATTTATAAAAGTAATTTCTATACCTGCTAAAATTGTTGCATTTGCAGTGACTCAACCTTAAAAAAAGCCTAGTTGACTTGGAGCAAGAGAGTATTGTAGAAAAGCCTTATGATGTTTAATTGATGATTTTTTCCTAATTTTTTATTTATTACAGTTTTACAGTTAATTGAGTATACGGTAATTAGCAAAATTCAATAAAAACTTAGTAAAAATACTGGATTATTGTAATGATGCTATCTATCATGCCCATTAAAATTTAATATTACATTTCCTGACTAAGTAGAAGGCTTAACCGTTTCTAACGAAACTTTACACACTCTGAGCTCTGAAAAGTGACATGATATTTTATTTAAAAGCGGGCGGAGAAAATTTCCACTAGAGTCTTGTATTATATTTAAAAAACTTCTAGTTAAGGAAAAAGTTCGTAAGTCCAATTCAGTAGTTTTTCTGTAGAGCACGTTTGAACTTTGAGCAAATTTGTTTAAAACTATTCTGATTTCTATAAAATATGTTACCTTATTGTGGAACTGTAGTAATTGAATGGACTTAAATTTAAAATATATTCGATCAAATGTCAAGCTTTGTGTTTATGCAAAAAAAAAATCGAATATGGAGCAAAAACCATTCAACCCCTTTTCTGTAAAATTTTATGTTACAGCATTTCAATTACAATTTTAATTTTCCCTTTACAAAGCCTAGACAAGACAAATGCGACCGCTGGATATAATTTGCAATAAAAATAATCTAACGAAGGATGAAATTGGAGAATTCGATATTAACAGAAATTAAACGAATGACCTTAAAGTGAAATGTGACGTAGATCGCCAAAAACAATATCCTTTTTTCGTTATTGTACGTTTTAATTTGCAAAGCGTTTTCAATATTCCTAAAGGTCATGCATCGCAATTTTATTGTAAGGACATCCAACTGTTCAAGATATAAATAAAAATTTAATGATGTCCACAACAATTTTTAAATTTTTGTCGGACTATATATGCTTAAGTCGGCGTATAGAACAGAATTTTTATTACCGTTAGAAAAGATTACGTTACAGATGCGATCGAGAGATAACATTTTTTCCTCAGAATCATCTTTTATATATATATATATATATATATATATATATATATATATATATATATATATGTATAAAAATTAATGTTTGTTTGTATGTCCTTTATACGTGAACAAACCGCTGATTTGATCGCGATGAAATTTAGTGCAATTCGTCTGCGCAACTCCGAAAAGGTTATGGAGTATTTATTACCTTTGTAGCTTGAAATTTTTTTTAAGGATAGGGCAATATGACTGGTGATTTTAATGAGTTATATAAAAATATATAACTGCATGCAATTTGTAAATAATTCTAGGCAAGGGGCAACAATAATGTTTTAGGGGGCAATGCAGCCCCCAGAATGTCCTTTCTATGTCTATGTTTGTTCACCTCCGAAGCGTTCAAACCGATTTTAATGAAACTAAGAACATACATAAATCTTCACCTAAAAGGTCACAAGGATATGTAAGTTCTTAAAACTAGGACCAGTAGGTCACACATACATTTTTAAAATATGGACCAGGAGGGCGGGGGGACGGGGTAATTTCTGCCAAGAAGAAAAACGGATTTTAATGAAACTTAGAACATAGATAGACCTGCATATAAAACTTCAAATAGGCCAATTACATTTTCATAACAAGGATCCGGAAGGCGATAGGGAATTTTCTGCCCCTCCGAAACTTTTTTAATGAAATTAACAACATAAATAGATTGCGTCTAAAAAGTCATAAAATGACCAGGAGGAATTAAGGAGGACAATTTCTGAGTATCAGACGACGGCAAGAAAAGAGCTTATTTTAATGACGATGGGCGTAGCGAAGCACAAAGGTATAAAAATCAATCAGTCAAATCCCATCAAGTAGTTTTTTTTAGAAAAAATATGTTAAAATTCTACATCGATCTACACAAAACGCATTTTTTGGCACATAAAGCACTTAAATCTCTAGGCAATGGCTTGGTGGCATCATGCTAGAAATTATATGGCTTCTAATTTTTGAATCCTTTCCCTTGCTAACGAATATGAAATTTGCTTAATTTTTTCTGGAGTGGCAAAAATGTTGTTCTTGTTTTAAAAAAGAAAACACCATAAGTTGTGTTGGTTTATACACGATGCAAAACTCAATAAGGCAAAGTGGCTGGTGGAGAATAAAATGTGTTCAGATATTTGAAATAAAAAACTCAAGTGAGATATGCTAAGGGCTGCCTTAATGTAACCTTAAATCAAAATCAAATAGTTTAAATATTTCTAAAAGAAATAAAAAATGCTTATATAGAAGATTATTCAACTCTCGTTGACATTTGTTTTCAAGAACTAAAATTTTTAGTGCCCAGATTTTGAAGAAAATCAATGTTAAATGCCCTATTCAGAATAAAAAAATTTTTGTTTTTTGTATAGAAATTTGTTTGTTAAACATTTTGTAAACCAAAATTGCAGTTAAATAAGTGAGATTAAATTTTCCTGACAGTTGTCATAATTATTTTGTTTGCCTTACACTGTTAATTACTAAGCAGCATTTTATTAATATTGCATAAACTTAATTTAAAAACTAAAATCTCTCAGTGTACAAAGCGTTTACTACATATACACACAAACATTTAGACAGTATTCTAAGAAAAGTAAAATTATCTACAATTCTAGTGAAAGGCCCACAAGAGCAAAACAAAACTTGCACAAGAGACATGTTATAGTTCATTTTACATTTATCATATATGTCTTTCTAACGAATCTTTTTGAGATGGAAAATAATCTCTAGTTTCTCAAATATATTACTCAAACTTACATACATATGACACATGTATGTGTGTTGAAATTTTGTCATTTATTCTAATGATAAGTAATCAAAGCATTGGAAAAGTGACATGAGTGTTTCTAAGCCACATATTATGCCTTTTTTATTAATATAATTTTTTTTTTGACATTTTGTAGCCTTTTGAACTTTACACTTTGATGGTACTACAATCTTTTTAGAAACCTGTATTTGATTTGTTCCTTATTGATTTGCAATTGTTTACAATTTCAAAGTCATTGTTGGAAAGTAGAGGGCTTGGTTGGTTGTAAAGTATATCTTTTTTAGGAAGAAGAAAAAAATAGTTTTTATAATAGCTTACACTAAACTTTAATGTTGAGTACACGTTTTTTTCTTGTTTAAAATCTTAAACATGTTGTCAAGGCAGAGAAAAGAATTTATATAATTTTTGCCCTTTCTTTTATTCATATAAAATGCATGAAAATAATAGTTGGAATTTGAAAAGAGCCGCTAGTTAATATCCATTCTGTGCCAAGGGTCATACACATCTTCCTTTTTAAAACAACAAAAAAAAACTCCTCTCCTAGAACATTTTATAATAAAAGCTGTGTGGCTCAGCAAAAGAAACTGAAGAGGTCAATTATATAAATTTTATATCAATTATTTCTATAGAAATGAATTCCTTTTTCTTGCTTTAGCAAGTGAAGTACATTATAGTCCAATTCACAATCTTGTGCAAATGGTCTTGCATCGTAGCATGTGCAAAATCGTATGGTATATTGATACTCACCACTACGAATTGTTAAGTGGTGAGTATCAATGCATCATACCAGTTTGCACATGCAACGATGCAAGACCATTTGCACAATATTGTGAATAGGGCTTATGTGAATTTCAGTTTTCTTCGTGAAAATACAAGAAGCAATCTCTTTACAATTTTATGTTTTTATTTAAAAAAATCATCAAAGGACACATTTCATATTTTTTGTTAGTGCTTGAATAGTATATACTTACGGGTGACACATTTCTCGTATTATTGTATGTCCAGCTGAATTTTACTGAATCCGGTGGATCGGCATCAATTTCACATTTAACTGGTATCGAGTGCATATTTATAGCGCCAATGGATGTTTGCTCAGTGCCGGGCTTGCAACGTGGGGAATCTGCAATGAAAAAAATTTACACTTACGTTAAAAAAATATTAAAAGAACGTAAAAACTCAAAAGGCTTTGTATTTTTGAATGAGTATGAGTGCCAGGAAACAAATGAAAAATGAGAGTACATTAAATATTACTAGGACTCATATTCTTTGCTGCAAAAGTAAAAGAACCACATTTCTTTTGTTTTTCTTTTCTGTTTCCTTTTCTACTGAACCTATGGTTTTGTATAAAACACACGGACTTTTTTTCTTTTACTGATTTTCTGTAAATTCCATCTAGACATTATTTCAATTTTGTTTCCTCAGATGCTTTTTTTATGTAAAGAGTTGAAAGAAAACAATTCAAATAGCCTTCAGCGTAGCAATTAATTTGATCTACTTGAAGTGTAAGAAAATGAATAATGTTTGTTTTATGCTGTTTTACATGCATAAAAATGTATTAAGGTCGGTATTATTATTAGTGATCCCAAAGTTGAAGTCTTGTAACTTGAAATTTCACAATAATTTTTGCAATAAATCAAGTTTGTATCAATCCAACCTATGCATTATAATTCAATAATTTTTTTTTTGCTTTTTATTAGAAGGAAATTATAAAAGTTTTTGTTACAATTCTACAAACTCTTCTTCTTCAAAGCTTACCAATAATCAGCAATATCAACAATATATTCTTGAGTCACCTAATCTCTTCTAAATCCCACTTTCTGATCAATAACAAGGTTGAGTTACCTTAAACTGGATGGTCAAAGACCTTGCATAGACCGCGGTTAATCCTTAACGATACCAGCATATCGAATGACTTCCACATAGAATTAATAGACCGAAGCACTCTACACTGTTTCGGTACCAATAAAAGTTCAAGACTTTAACAAATAAATCTAAAACTAGCAGAAATTAATAGCTATGAGGTTGTAGTCAAATTAAATAAATTCTTATGGATAGAAAATAAGACCTTCAAAGGGCACATCATATATTATTATATTTTTTTTATCAAAAATTAAAATAAAGTGAATTTACACTACAAAATATTAAACAGTGTAACCACCCATATATTTTTTTCAAAACAAGGACAGCTGAAAAAAAGTTACATATGCATAATTAAAAAAATTCAAAATTTTATTTGATATATATTTAAAATGCTCTAGACCAGCTATGCCCAGGCCATATGCACAATGTGCAAATTTTTATAAAGAGCTTTTTGTGCTTTCACACCGACGAGAGTACAACATTCACAACAACAACCAAACATACAGCAATGCTTGCTCTTACTTTGCAAAGAAACAAGAACAAATTTAAGAGCTTTCAAAGCTGTTTACCTCAAATGCAAATATCAGCGTATGCGTGTTTGGACGTAGCTGCTCTAGACTAACCCCTTGTTTGTGTAAGACATTTGAGTTAGAAATCTTGGCGTTTCTGTAATATATTAAACAAAAGTTGTACAAGTTTCCTTTAATCTGTTACAGAAACGCCAAGATTTCTAACTCAAACGTCTTACACAAACAGGGGGTAAAATTTATAGCTTTTGAAGAGAGCATAGCACTATACGTCGATGACTAACAACTTTTTTTATCCACATCCCACTTTGGGCATTATATACTAGCGATTTTAGTGCATGATCATCTTTCGTAGAGGTGACGTCAACCAAACATTTTGCATTGCGCCATCTAGTGGTTAAGAGGTATACATTTGCATGATTTTCTATTTCATACATAATGAAATCGATAAGCTTTTGAAACTTGACCACAAATTTTGTTAATAAGAGAAAATACATAAATACGTTATGCCTTGAAGTTTCAAGATAACTAATAATTTTCTGGTTTTATTTCTCAGAAAGTAAACATTACTAATATCAGTTAAAGGTTATACATTTCATGTGAATGTCTACTTTTGGTTTTTGCCAACCAATGTGACAGCTCAAAATAAGCATGCATGCATACATCATTATTAACATTAATATATTTTGTAGAATTTCATATTGAAAGCAAAGTGGATGTAGAATTCTCGGTAAATGAAAGATTTTAATAGTACGGTCGCATGTAATATTTGTTGTGCAATAAATTATTGATAAAATAGCAATTTGATATAAAACAAGTAAACGTATATGATTTATGAACACTTTCTTCAACTTTTCTGAACATTTTTGTTATTAAAATAATTCCAGGAAATTTTATTGAAACGTATCTGAAAACAAACATATTTTTTTCAAAATTTATATTATGTATTATTGTTTTACATTAAATGTTATTGCTGCAAATAATATATTTGTATATTTCTGCAACATGAAAATGTACTTAAAAACAATAAACAAGCTGTTATATTTCTTTGTAATTCTTATTTGCAACAAAAAGTACTTACAGTAGTTTTTGAAATATAAACTTGTTGCTATGAAATCTTTTTGAGATAAATTTGTTTTTAACTGCAAAAATATTATTCTGGCGGTGATTGCCAACAAAAGTTTTATTTTATTTTAGTACACAAAAAAAAATAAAAATTTTGTTAAAAAAAATATGAACAAACTTTTCCTGCTCTTAGTTGTTTTCTAAGAAAATATATTAAAGTGCCATTATAACTGAAATATTCAAAAAAAAGGAAAGGTAAAACAGAAGTCTTAAAAAGCATTAAACTGATATAAGAGTTTTTTCTTACAATTTAATAACAATATGTGCTTTTAGCTCATATTGTATTTTAATCAAGTTGAAAAAATTAAATACTTATTTGTTAGAAAATATTATAATAAACCATCAAGATTAAAGTCCAGCTGCTTAAATGTATACCTTCAGTTTGCTTTATTTTATGATTTTCCAAGAAAATAAATTAATTAAATTAATAATGGTTACGAAAAAACAATTCAATAATGTTCCATATACCAAGTAATGAAGCTACGAGTGCACTTGCTCCCTAAGGTATGCTGTAATAATTTTAATATTTCATGGTTCCAAGCAATATTTACAGCGTATGATGAATTTGTGTTAATTGAAAATATTAATCATACGTCAACAATCACTAGCGCTTTCTTTACAGTTCAAGGTCGTTTATACTAAAAACATTAAAAAATTTATTACTTTCCTTTTTAAAGATACATATGTATTATAGAATTGATGATAATTTTTTTTTTTAAATTTATAAAATAAAATAATTGAAATTTATTTGCTGGTAGTTTAGCATGTCTATATACGTATTTCATTGGCGCTTGAACCAAATCATCAGTAGACTTTAACCACAAATTTTAAACAGTCACAAACCTCTTACTTTATGCATAGACTTTCAAAAACTATATGAGAATTCATAAAATAATAATACTTTTGAAAATCACAAAAGAAAAAATAAGCTTAGTAGGCTTTGAAAATAAATAAAATAAATAAATAAATTTCAATTATTTTATGTACACTTCTGACAATATGTCAAATAATAAATTTTCTTTAAAGTTCAATTAATGTTTTATTTTTCATTTAGCCTTGTAAATACTTTTATTGTTATCCAATGGATTTCTAATTGTATAAGGATGTAGAAAAATAAAATGAGTTCACCTGGATATAAATTATTTGCTGGGTTTTGTATCAGTTTCAAAGCCTACTAAGCTTATTTTTTCTTTTGTGATTTTCAAAAGTATTATTATTTTATGAATTCTCATATAGTTTTTGAAAGTCTATGCATAAAGTAAGAGGTTTGTGACTGTTTAAAATTTGTGGTTAAAGTCTACTGATGATTTGGTTCAAGCGCCAATAAAATAGACATGCTAAACTACCAGCAAATAAATTTCAATTATTTTATGTACACTTCTGACAATATGTCAAATAATAAATTTTCTTTAAATTTATAAAATATTTTTAAATCCGATTTCTATGGGAAATTTTTTAAAACACACTTATGCATATGCAAGTAAATGTATAATTTTCACCTGTTAAAATTAAAAATAGGTGGTCCGGTGGTGTAAATTCGACCACTTGGCTCTCACATATGTGTACATGTATGTACATATTTACAACTACAAGACAATAAGAGAGTAAAAAGTTCTTTTTTAAAGCTTTTTTAACACTTTTTTTATAGGAATTTTGAAAAAAAAATCAACACAAAAATACCTTTAATAATAAAATATTTAAAAAACTACGAAAATTTTTTTTGCCGTATTTATATACATAGATTATATAAACTAACTCCATACTAACCGGTTTTGTAATAATTTTAAGAAAAAGTCTTCAGTGAATTGATTAAACAAATTTCAGATATAATATATTAAAATCTTTAGATCCAAAGTTAATACAGAACTCTATAACCCATTCCATGTATTTTTTAATGACATTGATTTCGTTTCAAAAAAGCGAGATCAAATCTCCAAAAATTTTTGTTTCGTCGCTGTTCACATAACAATACTATATTAATAATAAGCCTTTAAATCAAATATTGCATGATTTTTTACTTGCCAGTTACAATAAATAAAGCAATTTTAAAAAGGTAGTTTTAAAAGGAAGGGAATATATTTCTGATAACATTAAAGTCTTTTTCTGAGATAGAATTGAATTTTTATAGCACAAGCTATGATTTTTAGTCGATACTAATTGGACGGTTGGCGAGATATAATATAAAAAAATTTAAATTATTTTTTTATTATTATTGTTCGAACTTCATTTATTTATATATTAATGTTTTTGATTAGACTAAAGTTCATATCATAAAGTAAATATCACCAGAGTTAAATTAGAATATTTAATTCTGAGATTAAGATTAGTTTATTTCTCTAATTAGCTAATCCGAAAATTAACTTAACGTCACATTAATTGAGTTTGATATTTTTGAGTCGTAGTTTAAACTTCTTATTATGTGTATTATTACCATACTGAGAAATAAAATAGTGGCAACATTTTCTGTGCAAAAGTCATATGTGTTATCAATACACTTTGATTTTTGTAGTAAAAAGAAGAAATTTTACAAGTAAAATATTGCGCGTGTTAAAGGAAAAAGATAAATAATATAAAATGTATATATCTATTTATGTGTCTTCAAATTATTTTATCAAATAATTTTTCCAGAAACTTGTATATTTCACAAGAGTTTATTGTCAATACTAATATAATATTAAACCATCACGATTGGCCGCTTAAAATATCAAATAAAACCATATAATCAACTACATAAAAATCACAAATGAAGCTTAAGGTTAATTTAATATCTTAGCTTGAACTGAAAATGTCTCCCTTAGTAGAACGGAACAACTAGCTGTTTTCGAAGATCATTTCACCTTTATCATCGATTATCTCAAAGACTGCTATATTTTTTTTAATGAATTATAAAATTAAATAATCCAAACAGCACAGGAATATCTTAAGTAACGATAAAATTTGATATTGGTTCCATCCACTATTTTTAAAATACTTTTACTTCACTTTTGCACTAGATTTTAAAAAGCAAACTGGTTTTTTCTCATAATACGAATGAAATTTTTTTTTCCTATTATCTTTCTTGGAAAACAACCTTTGACTACAGTTTAATGTAAATATTATATTATTATTGTTTTTACCAGTATATCTTAAGAAAATTCCATTTTCGATGGAAGTAAAATTTTAGCTGCCATCAAAAAGTTTAAAAATAAAAAAAAAAATTCAAAAAAGATAATCGAGTTTGAAAATAAGCATTTTTGGTGAAATTTGTTCCTTACTGGATTACCAATTTAATGATTTCAACAAAGCGTGAGACTAAAATAATCGATTCTGGAGAAGTAGTTATATTGTTTATTGTAGGAAATAATTATTGCTTTTCGTTGAGGGAAATAGTTAATATTTTCTTGATGGAACTACTTTTTTTAGTCGAAAAAATTTTTTTTTTCAAATATGCCGTTGTTTGAGTAAATGGAAGATTTTGATTAAAACATAGTTTGCCTTTAAATAAATAATAACTTTTTTAAGAAATATATAAATAAATTTAAAAAACTTATTGTTTTACTACGAAATATACAATTTTGTAAAATTTATTTTATAAACTTAATTATATTAATTAATTATTAATTAATTATATTTTAATCGTATTCATGCCTGTATTGTTTTTTTATAAATACCATATTTAGAAAACTTTCAATTGTTTTGATTGATGAAATTTTATTAAAACTAAAAATGAAAAAAATATTTGGAAACACGAGTATATTTAAATAATCTGGGTTTTCATCAAAACTCTTAATATTGCCATTTGTGCAACTGGCCAAATTTGAGAGACTTCTTTTTTGAAGCTCCTTTTGAGCTTTTTCTAGCACTTTATGCTAATTTCAAACAAACTTCAAAAAGTTCATTTAACAGTAAGGGTTTTCATGACAATGTTCAAAAGTCTCGCAAACTGTGCAATTGTGCACTTTTACACTCTCGTAAATAATGTGTCAAAAATTGTACGGAAATTTATTTACTCAAACCTTTTAACTTTGCCCAACAATATTCACTAGTAAACTTAAGCTGTGCAATTGTGCATTTAATCAACAAAAACTTTTTGGTTTTTTTGCTTCATTGAGGGATTTTAAGATATACACACACACTCTTAATTTTAATAGAAATATATAAATATGCATTTAATCTAAAAACTGATTGAAATTAAATTTTTTATTTTTATTAAATTAATTTTTTTGACATTTCATTAAAATTTACTAAGCTGTTTGTGCAAAAGTTGTAAAGGGGCTTCATGAAACAAGTCTGGCACATTTGCGCAATTGCACAAATGGGAATTTTAAGAGTTCTCATGAAAACCCTTAATATAAAAAAATTTCAAGCAATTTTTAATTTAAAAAGGTGTGTGTGTGTGTCTAAAAATGCAAAATGAAAGCCAAAAAAGCAAGAAATGTTTGCACAATTGCACAGCTTAAGCTTACAAATCAAAATTATTGGGCAAACTTAAGACAATTTAGATATATGTACATATAATTTATTTAAAATAACCACATATTTTGTCAATATTTTCATATCATCTTTTAAATCCCAAAAAAATATGTTCAACTATTCCTAAAATTTTTCGTAATGTGATTTGTAAGCAAGTACTTCAATTTGGCAACCAGAAAAAGTAAGCCATTATATAGCAAGTAGTTCAGATGGCAATATTTAATTTTTCACTGGGTGGCTCTAGTCTAACCAGGAGTGTAGATATAATATTTTTAAAAATTTTTAAGTTAACATTTTTAAATTCCTATAATTGATCTTATACTTCCTATTTAATATGCAAATATCGTTCTAGAACTGTTTGGGAGTACAATTTGTATTTTTATTTTAATAAAATTAAATTTATGATATAAAAAGATGTCGGCATACTGGTATTTAGCTCTAACAAATGATTGCAGAATTCTTACAGAAACAAAAAATAAAATAAAAAATAAATTAAAACAAACAATAAAAAATAATAAAATAATAAATAAAATATCATCAATGAATAAATAGTATGTAAGCAAATAAAATCTTTTAGCAAACAAAATCACTTATTTATATAATTTTGCTACGTATCAAAAACAAAAAAATCGTAAAAAATAAAGTGCTGCTAAAATAAGCAAATAAAAATAATCAATGAATTCAAATTTGTATTATTTTATGTCTTCTTTTTTTGTCACAATGGCACAGCAGCCATAAAATTTACGTATACATATATAAACGTACATATGAATAAAAACTACGTGTAATTGTGCAAAGCAAAATATAGAAGGGAGCCACAAAATTCACCGAGAAGAGAGAGCTTTTTTAAATAAAAAAAATGAAAAATGTATGTTTACTTTTGGTTAATTTTTAGTTTTGTTTTTATTTCATTTTATTTCAAGTCCATTCCAGATATCCTTGTTATTTGTTCATTGTATGAAAGGGAAAGCAGGACTTTTGAGGGTCTTTTTTAGTTGGTTGCTATTTGATATGAATGAATGGGCTTTGTACTTGTTTACTGTTTTCAAAGCAAATACAAATAAGGAATTTATTTGGGTTTCTTTTCTTTTAAGGAGTTCTTACAATGGCAGTAATTTAATGTGGAGTATCTTTTGCAGCAAATTATATTGCACTTTTAATCAAACGATGAAATTATTAATGATTGGCAAGTCCAGACCAAAATAATGTTTAAAAATTTAAAAGTTTAAAACAACATTTTCAAGTAAAATATGTAGTTGCGAAAAATTATTATTTTCATATACATATATAATTTGGAGACTCCAACGAAAGTTTGAAGCGCCTTAATATATTTTAACAACTATTTTTTTTTTGGGATAACAAGACTTGTAAATTTTGCCAAGCATCATCCACATGTATGTTGCTTTGAATTTGTTTGTTTGTTGTTGGTGTGACTGCAGGATTTATAAGCAGATATAGAATTTTAAAATTAGTTCCGGATATTAAAAATGGTTATTAATATAACTTCCAAAAAAAAAACCTTAGTTGTCTTAAATCGAGTTTTTGCGAAAAAAAAACCATCGCTGAAACTAAGGCTAAGCTGAGCATTTATACCACGTATACTTACTTATACAACGTATGCTTACTGAGTTTCTCCTGCCCAGCTGAGGTCTCTACATCCGAAACATTTAAAGAAATTTACGATGTGGTGTTGGCTAATCGAAGATTAAAAGTGAAAGGAATTGTAGGAGCCATAAACATATCCCTTGATTAAAATTTCGAATCATAACTTGGTCATGAAACATTTTTCGCAATATAAGTATAGTGTTTCCTTACAAGTAATCGCAAGTATGCAACTGCATAAAAACTTTACTGGAATAGTTGGCTGTGTTCAACCGAATTACAGACGAGCTGATCTAAGAGGAAGCGTTATTTCACCACAACACACCAAACAATAAATAGCAGTTGAAACAATGGGTTTCTCGAGGTGTGTCAGCCCAAAGGAGGACAAGGTGGTTTCGTAAGCCACGTCAGTCAAGCCACGGCTACCATTAATTAGGATTCACGTGGAATAATCCAAATTTTCTGTTTTTAAGATAAAATAATAATGGGCACATAATTTTTAAATGGTTAGGTTGATTTAATCAGAATATTAGAAAAAAAAAACTAACGCATTTGGTAAAAAAACATACATTTTCGCTCAGGACACTGAAAGCATCTGCACATGTGCCTTATCCACTTCTTTCTCTGGACTTAGAACACCAAATGACTATTTGTTTTTCCCAAACATTAAAAAATGGCTCTTGTAAGGCACAGTAAGTACGTACAAACAAGACGTATATATCATAAGTGTATAGGCAACTTAACCAAGACACTTCTCTACCATAAAAAAAAAATTCGAATATAATAATATAAGCGACTTTTATTGTTTTCTTTATTCTTTTGAAAAAAAAGAAAAAATAAAAATGTTAAACTTATTGAACAATTGCAAAAGAAGTGAAGTGCACTTGATATGAAACAATCCCTACAGTTTATATGCAGCAACTTCCCTTATCTTCATGATTGTTTTCTTTTTCTGCACTATTTTCTGTTTGTTCAAGTCTTAAGTTGAAGAGCAAAAAAAATCACTGATATGTATTTGTTTGAATAAGTATAGCGCTTTTTTTTATCGCACTTCAAATATTTATGTTTGTATGAATTTTGCTACTTATTGTTGTATTTGTTCCTTTATTCGTGGGATTTTTTTTTGTGCTCTACTGGTTTTGGTGTCGCCCATTTAATATTCATGAAAACTCATGGATATCAAAGATATCATACACAAGTGCCTTGAATTCTGTTTTATATTTATTTTGCTGCTGTTCTTGTTTTTCTCTCAAATAAAAAAATAAAATAAAAATAAATTGTTTATTTCTTGGAATAAATACATGCTAGTATTGGAGAAATTGAGTGTATCAGCATCAATAATTTGTACTATGTATGAGTAGTGAGAGTATCAATAAATTTACAAATAAATGAAATTTCAAAAATACATTTACGTTCACACAATAAATATTTTATTTTTGTAATTGGTAGAGACAAATCTATGAAATATAAGGCAACGATATGTGTGCGTGTTAAACAATAAAAGCAAAATAATATGCTGTGGTCTTAAGGCATAACCGTCTAAGTAGACTTGACAAAGAATTGAGTTATGCATACTACAATAGTCAACTAATACGGAGTGTGATATGAAGCATGTCCACATTTTTCTATAGCACCGTTTGCTAAAGTTATATCAGTGAAATAAGATTAGTTTAACCTACAAAATCGAGCATGAGTGCCATAGAAAGCTAAAAAGGTAATATTACAGAATACGGCCCTACACATGGAAAATAATCAGGTACTGTATGCTCTGTTCTCCCTATTTGTACGTCTATTATTATTATATTACATTTTGTTTTATTTCCTTTCTAATCTTTAACAAAAACTGTTATCTCTGTACAGGATCTAATCCTGATTACTTTTTTGTTGAAATTTTTATTTTGTATAAATAATAATGCAAGTTTTTTGAATAAATTGGTACAAACAGTTTTTTGGTTCACATTCATCACAACCAAAAATTTCAAAAATTTAATTAAATTATTACAGCACATAATATATATTCGATACTTTCCAGCAATAAGAAAGTGATCGCAATTAATAACGTAAGAATATTTGAATATTTAAGTAATTAATCAAACAAAATCTTTGGTCACACCCGTCACTGCTAAAGTTCTTTATAAGGATAATAAAGAAAAATATGAACTTCCTTTTCACTTAAGTAGATAATGAGGCACACAGAGAAGAAATGCTTAAAACATTATGATGGATAAGAATCTATGGGAAGAAAAATTAAAATATTATCGATAAAAAGCTAACAACGGCAAAATATAAAACGTCAAATTGTATAAATTTTTAAAACACATCTTACAATGGTAGTTTAGAAAAACAAGTCAATAAAAGTAAAAGTAACGTTTCATGTAGACCATTAAAAAGACTAGTAACTCTTCTAACTCTTCCTTTGTAAACTCTGCTTCTTCGAAAGAGCACAATTATCAAAATTACGGAACCACAATAGATATTCTTTACCGGAAAGATGGGGAGACATCAAAGTGATAACAAAATTAAAAAAAAAATAAATTCAGTAAAGTGCGACTCTGACTCGCGCACGAAGGGTTCCGTACGAACACTAGATATGTAATTTAATGCAAACTTCATCCTATATAATATATAGTTTTGGCATTTTTTTCGTTTTTGCGGTCTTTTCGGGTTTTTTTTTGTTTTGGCGTTTTTTGCGTTTTTCGGTTTTGGCGATTTTTTTAACTTTTGGCTCTTTTTAGTTTTGACACTTTATTTTCTTGTTTTGGAGATTTGTTTCGGTTTTTGGCGTTTTTTCATTTTGGCGATTTTTTTTATTTCTGGTGATTTTTTTCGTTTTTGCGATTTTTTTTTATTTAAAATTTTTTTTTAGTTTTGGGGACATTTTAGCGATTTGGCGATTTTTTTAGATTTTTGGCGTTTTTTTCATTTTGGCGTTTTTTTTTCATTTTGGCGATTTTTTCGAATTTGGCGATTTTTTCGAATTTGGCGATTTATTTTAGTGTCGGAATTTTTTTTTAATTTTGGGGATTTTTTTCGTTTTGACGATTTTTTTTTAATTTTTGACGATTTTTTTTTTGGTTTGGCGATTTTATAATTTTTGGTTTTTTTAGTTTTACCGTTTTTGAAAATTTCAAGTGATTGCCTCTTACGGTTTCCAAGATATAGCAAATGTCAAAATTACATAGTCAAATATGCTTTAACTGATGGACCACCCTTTAATTTTAATTTTATTAAATTTTAGTGTTAATTGTTGTAGTCGGTATAAAAATACACTAATTTTACAAATTTCAAGTTTCAATATGTATGTATATTACATGGAATTTTAACATTTTTCGTTGCTCGTTTTGGAACACCCTTTAATTTTTAATTCTCATGTATTTGTTGTTGTAGCGGCCAAGGTTCTATATACTCTGTCCCAATTTCAGGTCCGTAGCTCTTACGGTTCCTGAGAAAATACCGTGTGACGGACAGACGGACAGCGTAGCGAAAACAATAGGGTTCCTTTTCACCTTTGGTGTACGGAACCCTAAAAATCGTAAGTTTAAGAGATCCCAGCTAAAAAAAATATGTATGGAGCATATATGATATCCCATATATGATTCGGATCCGAAAAATGATAGTATATGGGCATATATGATTAAATATATTCCACATTTTCATACATGTATGTTGTAAATATTCCCCCTACAATATGCAAAGTTTATATTCATACTCTCTTGATGCACAAAAGCGCACTGCTGTGCAATAAATTATATTACTAAAATTACTTTTTTTTAGATTTTGAACAGGGAGGTTGTATTTAATGAAAAATTTCTTTGGAAAAATATAATTCGAAACGAACGAACTTTGTTTCTTATCTAGAGAATTCTGTTATTTTCGATAAAATTAATGACCGGATTATCCTTTTGATTATTTGATCTACAATGTATAAAATCATACAAGATTGATTTTTTTTTTTTTTTTTGGAGTAAAAGTTTTTCTGTTTTAAAAGTTGAGGGTACGCATATAAACCTTGCATACCGTATCTATTTTCTAATGGATTTATAATTCACCAGTGATAAAATCCAAACTTTTTTGATTGCAAAAACAATCTTATATGGCTCCATATATTAAATATTATTTTTATATATGGATCAACATATGAAGAGCTTCATAATTAAATTTCTATATATGAGCTCATATATTATAATATATTTTATATATTAGTCCATATATTAGTTCGTACATAAAAGTTTTGCCATGTATAATCCCATACATTTCCATACATGAATTCATACATACTCATATATAGTTACATACATTCATATATTAAAAATATATTGACCATATATAATTTTTTAGCTGGGATAATATTTTTTTCTGTATGTGTCTGCTGTACATATTCGTAATTAAAAAAAATATTTTAAAACACACACACTGTCTATGATAAGTTAATCGTAAGTTAAGCATAAGTTAATTACTTATTATATTCTTACTGGTTTATATTTTCCTTGATTATAATCGAGCCTTATTTTCGATTTAATCGTAAGCGACAAAAATTAAATTTTTCATGAGAAGGTTTTTCATAATATTCAAATTTGTTTTACATACGTAAATTGTCGCTTAAGATAAAATTTTACAGCCCGTATCTTAAAATTTATCAACAATTTTGGTATTTTGATAATTGTTGACGATATGGCTAGGCCCACAAAATTTGTATTTCAATAAAAAAAGTCTATTTTCGATAACGATAAAACGATATAAAGCTCAATATGAATAAAGTTAATAAAAGGTTTTATTTCTTCAAAATTTTTGAGTTTCATACTAATTCACAGCTGCTACATTAAAAAAAATTAAAGAAAAATTGATTTTTTAGTTAAGTAGTTAAGCTAATAAAAAAATTTTTAAAATTTACTATGCCAAAGCTATGTGCTTTCAACGAAAGATTTTGCAATACATATATAAAATATAAAAGAACATATTGTATTAAAACACATACCTGCACAGCCTTCTAAATGTCATTTCAAGCATAAATCATGTTCTTTCAGTATCTACAGATATTTAAAAGTTTCTAGGATTCAAATTGTTGGGATTTTTTTTAATATATACATTTTATATTCTTGAATCATATATAAAAAACATTGAGTACAATCGAATTACCAGTAAAATATTTATTTTTATAAAGCTTTATTTTTGTGCATATTTATTAATTAAAAATTATTTTCTTAATGCCATTTCTTAAAAACATCGTTATCTTATCAAAAATAAGATCTTACTTACAAGACTATTATTTTCGACTTAAGCTGTTATGCTTGCTATTACAGATTTTAAAGAAGTAAAAAATAAATATGTATGTATGATAAAAAAATTTTTTTTATATATTTTTTCTTAGAAAATCACTTTCTTTTTAGATAAACGCATAATTTAGTCCTTAACCTCAAGTTGTAAACAAGAGTTTTCTAAACTTTGGTTCGACCATTTTCAATACTGTACAATTTAAAATAATCTGCGCTCTATTTTTAAAACAAATAAAATTTTTCCATAATACAGAACTCAATGATTTGTTGATGTGATAGAATTTTAAATGTATTCATACATTTATCATTCAATTAGTTGAAGATATGCGTATTGAAGTCTGTCATCAATTTGTTAAAAGCGTCATGTTGAAATGAATTTTTCTGCAACACCACAGCGTATGGGTGATATCGTTTCGATTTTATTAAATATCTGTCACAAGCATACGAAAAATGTACTTGATAATTATTTTATGAATGACTTTACAATAGGAATCTCCAACAATTTTTTTTATTCTGTTAAGGTTTGTGAAAAATTTTAATAAATTTTACAAAAATTAATTCAAGTAATTTAACAATTCTGTGGCAATTGCTGAGCAAGAGGATCTTTTATAATCAATTTAATTTCCAAACATGTTTAGTTTGAAAATTATTAATAGCTACTACTGTTTGTTGTGAATTAAATTCGTATTAAATTTGAGGCCCTATGCTACTGGCAGAAGTGAAAGAAATAAATACAATACATTAATGTGATATACATTAAATAAATATAAGAAGAATTATTTCTACTCTACATTTTTATTTATTTACATAAAATATTCTGGTTCAGTGAGTGAAATTGGATGAGAATGTTAAAATTATTCCTCGTAAATTTTCAACACTCCACAAACAAAATATGAAAGATACTGATTTTCATGTCAAATCAATTTTAAATATTAAGAAATTTTTCCACAATAGCCGTGTGATGGTATGAAAACCAAAAGGTAGAAAGAAGTGTTTCGGTTAAATTTTACCAAAGTAAAAACTTTGGTTATTAAAGTGCACACTAAGGTTTGATTTTATGTAGACCTAGATGTATTTTTAATAAACGTATGATATGAATAACTGCACGCATTAAATCTAATCCTCACAAAAACATAAATGTGAAAAAAGCCCAAGTTCCTATCCAAAATTTCGGCCATTAAAAGTAGTGAGATATAAAATTTTTACCAAGTTCTTGTTTGCCACAATACCTAACACAGAAATATGCTATGCACTATATAAATTTGTAATCGTAAGGGTGTCATATAATTTCTAGATAATCTGCTAACTTGACAAGATTTTTACCGATGTAAAGAAATGAACAAATAAGAATGATTTCTCCTTTTTTAGAAAGGTAAAAACATTGCCAAGTTAGCAGATTATCTAGAAATTATATGACCCTTACGATTACAAATTTATATAATGCATAGGCTATTTCTGTGTTAGGTATTGTGGCAAACAAGAACTTGGTCAAAATTTTATATCTCACTACTTTTAATGGCCGAAATTTTGGATAGGAACTTGGCCTTTTTTCATATTTATGTTTTTGTGAGGATCTGATTACTTTTTGAAAATTTTTCTATAATAACAATTTTTAAACTTAAAATTTCTAGTGTGTTGTATTAATATTCATGACCACTGTGCCAGTTGATAATAGCATAGTTACATAAAATAATGGGTTAGAGCGTGATGGGTGTTGAATTGTAGACCGTTTAAATGCACTATTGTGTCAGAGTCGTCTGGAAAGAAACATGTAAAATACAGCATAAATTTTACTGGGCGTGACCCCGCCTATTTTCTCAATATATTTACACATTAAAATCTGCTTATCCGAAGTACATAAATCAAAAGGATATGCCCAATGTGAATGCAAAGTTTCAATAAGGTAGCTGCTGCTTTAATTTTTGTATTTTCCGATTGAGTAAATCAATTGAGACTATTTGTCTACAAAATTTCAGCTCTCTACAGTATATTTTACGTAAAATTTTTATGGGACTCTTGTATCTCCCAGTGTTAATGATTCATTTAAAATTTCGAAGGAAAATGCTATTGAGAAATACATGAGTAATAGAGTAAAAACCGCTAAGCCGAAGTATATGAAAGAAAAAGCTAAGATTTATAGGTGTAGTCGCAGCGACTTTTCAAAACAGGAAATTTTTACTTTCAATAAGTAGAATGTGTATGAAAAGTTTCAATAAAAGTTTTCTTAATTTTGAGTTTAAAGTGCTTGTTCCCGCCCGCTGATTGAAACTACTGTTTTTTAGATCTAGATTTATTTGTGCATCAAATTTCAGCTCTCTTGTACGATTTCAAGTTTTAACGGCGTGGCTCCGCATACCGGATAAAACTTTGGCCTTATTCATCTGAGTGTAGATGTGTATAAAATTTCAGCTCTCTAGCGCGAATTATATTTTAGATGTTATGAGCATTACTCCTCTTAATATTTTAAGCTCACAATATTGTTGTGAGCAGCGCTTATAATTCATGCTAATATTTTCTAAAATATGCTAGATCGAGGTAGATCACATTATGGAAGTGATCACGCCCACTTTTTAAGGTGATAGTTTAAAGTCTTGTATACGTGCAACGTGTATGCAAGGTTTCACTAAAATGGCTTGAGTTAAAAACGGTATATTAAGTTTTTAGTTCCAAACAATATTAGCGTGGCCCCGCCCATTCTGGTAAATTTTTTGGGGTTTCAGATTTTTCTAGTTGGTTTCTCACCTAAACCTACTTGTGCATCAAATTTGAGCTCATAAGCGCAACTTTTAAATTTAAATTTTTATGGGCCTGGTCCCGCCTCTCTGACTAAAATGTCCGGTTTTTCAGGTTTTTTTAGTTGGTTTCTCACCTAGACCAACTTGTATATCCAATTTCAGTTCCTTAGAGCAACTTTTAATTTTTAATTTTTATGGGCGTAACCCTGCCCACTTTTCCAAACTCAAGATTTTTTCAGCCAGTGCTTATTATTCATGTCAAGTTTCGTTGCAAACGGAAAATAATACCTACATATAAAGTATATCTAAATATGCTGAACCGTAGTACATGAAAATTGAGGTTTAAGTTGTATGGGCGTGTCAAAGCCCACTTTTTTAACAAAAAATTTATAGCCTTGCATTGTTGCAGTACATATGCGAAATTTCAATCAAATAGCTTCCATTAAGCGCCTTAGAGTAGCCTTTTTTATTTCTGACCTTTATGGGCGTAGCCCCACCCTCCTGGCTAAAATTTCCGGGTTTTCAGATTATTTTATTTTATTGCTCAGCTAGGCCTAGCTATGTATCAAATTTGAGCGTATTAGCACAAATTTTAATTTTTGTGGGCGTAGCCCCGAATGGGTCCTGTAAATATACACACTGCGTGCATTGGCCGAAACTTGGCCTGGCGCACTACCGTGCGCCTAGATACATATACTCGCTTTTAGAGCTTAACTAAACTTTATAAATGAAATCTAACATTCTTAGTCGCTTTCATATTTAATTAAAATACCTATAAGCACAATAAATTAACTTCATTTATTGCATAAATGCTCAATTCAGTTATTCATTTCAAATTGACATTGAAGTGCTATTGTAATTGACATTGGTTTTTTCTAGTAGAAAACAAAAAACCGCATTGCATTGCAATGCTTTTTTTAATTTTTTTTATTATTCTGTATAATTCATTACAATATAATTCAGTTTAAACTTTAAACAATTACATAATATCAAGAAATTTTCATTAAATATTTATGTGATAAGATAGAAACAATTTAAAAAAATATATAATTTAAAACAAATTTCTTGGAAGTATCACAAGAAAAAAATTTACTTGAAAATATTAACAAAATAACGAATAAATGAACATATACATACATATTGGCATAATCAATTGCATTTTTGTTGAGAAAAGTAAGAGAGAAAATTGTAAAACAGTCAAATTCAGGAAATTGAATATTTAGAAGTGCTTAAAGCATACTTTTAGGAGCTTCCTTGTGGTAAGTATTTTATGCATGTGGCGTATTTGCGTAAAATTTGTTACATTTTTGAGAAAAAAGTGGTAAACAGATTTCGTAAATAACAAACATCCTTATAAAATTGTTTACAATTCTTACAGGCTGTGCACTCATAAATCACAAATATTTTAATGCTTGCAAATAGTTGTGCTTTGTGTGATATACTGATGGTCTTTTCCATGAACATTTAATATTTTTTTTTTAATATGAAACGTCAAAGTGGATATATAACAGCCATATTTATTTATTTACTTAATTATTTATTTATTCATTTTTTAATTATTTGTTTATTAATTTTTTTATTTATTTATTTATTTCTATGTTTCTTAATTTATTTGTTTATTTATTTATTTATTTATTAATTAACTAATTAATTAATTTATTTAATTATTTATTTCTTTATTTATTTATTTATTTATTTAATTATTTATTTATTTATTTATTTATTTATTTATTTATTTAATTATTTATTTATTTATTTATTTATTTATTTATTTATTTTATTATATATTGATTTATTTATTAATTAATTTTTTTGTTTTTCACTTACTTATTTATTTATTTACTTACTACGTTAAATATTTTTTAATTATTATATATGATATTTAATTGCTTATAGACAATTTAAAACAAACATTAATTTATTATAAAAAGTATCAAACAAAACAAGAGTTTAGTAAATTTACAATAGCATTCTTTACTACTGAATCGAACTTTTGTTGTGAGTGTTGCTAATATTTGAAATAATTCGATTTTATATGAATTTCGTAATTTAAGGTAAGGAGGCAAGATAATTAGGTTTAAAAAGTAATGCCAGTATAATAAATAGCGCAGTCTGGTTTATACCATGTTCACACTTATGGTCTTAAACGTGTTTAAGGCAAGTGTTTTAAAAAACTAAACACAACCGTTCACATTACACTTGAGATGTTTAAGTTTGACGTTTTGTCAATAATATTATTGTAAAAAATTGTTGTAAAAAATTACGAACAATTATGCTTTTTTATTGGTTTATTATTTGCAAACAACAAATGTTCTTGTAAATATTTGAGTATTTTGTAACTAATTACTTGTTTACCAAATAATTTTTGACGTGACGCCATTTAATAATAACACAAAGTTGCCAGAGATATCAAAAAACTGAACATACTCCATTAGCGTGTTTATGGAAGTGTTTTAATCTTAAACACTTCATTTGAGATGTTTAACGAAACAAGTCAATGTATGGTAAAACATCTCAAAATCGTCGTGTTTAAGCTCTTAAACACGAATGAGGCGTTAAACACATTTAAAATCATAAGTGTGAACATAGTATTAAATTGTTAAGGTATGGGCATACATGCTACAATAACTTTTTGTGTAAAAAAGGTAATGCCGGACAAAAAAAAAAAAAAGCATAAATGCAACAACAACAAAATTACTGGACAGAAAATTATATGAAAATATTACATTAGTTGACTGAAACTACAAAAAATAAAAAATAGCGCCAAATCTTTATCACCAGCGTTAATATGTTTGGTGTGCTGTGTGTTGGTGTCTGTTGATATAAGTTTTATTCCTTTAAACAAAATTTCATTACATATATTATTACATATATGTGTATAGCTGAAAAGAGTTCTAAAATAATTTCTGATATATCACAAATATATCAACAAATTGTCAATGATTTAATTAATTTTTTGATCAAGATGTAAAAGAATCCTCAATAGATTGTTTACCGTATTTTTTTATAAAAAAATCGCATAAGGTTTTTAGTTGAAACCTTTACTGAAGTCTTAGAAATTTATGTAATGAAAGGTAGGACGTTTGAGTTTTAGCACATAGGCAACGAAAAATTAAACCAGGTTTTAACTGTGCAAATCAACAATAAATCAACAATTGCCAGGATATTGATAAGTAGCTTGTACATAAACTTAAGCAGTTTGTTTACATTTGTTTTCTCATTCCTTGAACAGCTTGTTTGGAATTTCATTTCTAGCTTTTCTTCTTTTAATTGTTATGCACTGCATTGCAAGAAAAAAAAGCGAAAGAGTCCTAAAAGGAATGTAAGAGAATGAATGCCAATAAATGCAAATAAGGCTGCATGTATTTTACACGGTGTAGTTGGTCCCGCTTCTCTTTTTGCTTTCTTACTCTTTTTGCTTTTCTGATTGTAAGCTTTTTTCTTGGATTTAAAGGAATTTATTACTTTCTTAAATCAGTCATCGAAAGTTTAGGATTACTAGTATCTAAAAAAATAGCAGTATTTCTTGAAAAATTTTGCAAAAACATGCAGTATAAAAATATAAGTTTTAAAGCGTTTTAGCTTAAACATTGCAGAAGCGTTGGCGCTACTTAAAGAATTATTCTTTTTTACAGATATTACTTTACTATTTCCTATCCAGCCTTAAGTCATGTATTTTTAAATTAGCTTTATAGAAATGAAATATTTTTTCTAATTAATGTGATTTTCTAAGGGAAAATATAAGTACTGATGCTACTCGTATGAGAGGAGGCTGAGATAATGAGGCTTGTATTCACCTTCTATAAAAAAATCACATAAATTAATACAAATATTTTATTTTTATAAAAAGAATTGAATAGTACTGAACTATAGCCTGATTGAGAAACTGGTCTTTCCTTACACAGAAAAAACTAAAATTCATTTTCAGTAACCAAATTCGTTGAATCAGTAAATATTTTATTTGAATGCGGTCCTACAAATAATTTTGTAAATTCTGATAAAAATTTTGTAAAAATTTTGTAAAAAAAAAAGTTCGGCTGAGAGAAAATGTTACTTCAGTGTGTTGGTGTTTATCTTGCTTGGTGATAGGAACAACGTGCTGATGTGCGGTTGTTGTTGTTTAGTTGTTGTTTATTATATTATAAATGCCGAAAAGTAGCCGACAAACGTCGTGGCCTGTTTCTTCTCTATACAGTGTTTTGGTACAAATTAATTTAGTGGAACAGTACAGAATATTTACTGAAACTAAGTTTGATTTCAAATATTTGTTTAAAAATTTTTTGGGAATAATTTTTTCTGTGTATAGTTAATTGATATTCAATTAAAATAATAAGTATCATATTAATTTCAATTGCTTTTTATTACGTATGAGCAACAATGATAAAGAATAATGTGTTACTCATACGTACTTTTAATGTACAGTGTAAATATTGAATAAATTACACCAGTGGTTTTTAACCGGTGGGTCGCGTCCTCCTGGTGGGTCGCGAGCTGATTTAAATTTTAATATTTAATTTTTTAATTTAAAAACATAAAAAATTTTGATCTAAAATGCTGAAAGCTGGACTTGCTTATTTTTAATTAAATGCAAAAAAGGTGATTGCAATTGTGATAACGGAACAATCAAATTATTTTATAAATTTAAATCACTTCCCTTTTTTGTTTTAATGTTCACTATTTAACAAAAAAATATCATTTCGAGCACACTTCGAAAACACTTTTTTCTTCTTGTTGCTTATCACTACTTATGTACTATTAATAACTATCACTAAGCTTATGTCCGACATTGGTCGGGCCTAATAATTTTTTTATAGATTTAAGATTTGAATACTTATTGTTAGTTCCTATTTGAAGATACAATAAATAAAAAACATGCATTAAAAAAAAGAATTTCGAGCAGATAAGATGTTGAAACTCAAGGAAAATTCAGACAAAGTTTGATTGAGCTAAAAGTCTTAAGTGATGATGCTGGCGGACTGTTCCTGCAATTGCCAGTTGACTTTCAAAAATCTTTTTAATCTTAAACATCGCCTACAATAAGAAACGTCTAAAAAATCAACAAAGTGAAAATATCTAAAAAATGATGATGATGATGATGATGATGAAGCGTTACAAATCAAAAAAGAAAAAAATGCTAAAATGGATAAAAAGTAGTCAAATTTTAGAAACTCAAGAAAAGTAAAAAAAGACACAATAGCTGAAAAAAGGCACTAAGGCGGAGAGAGGAAACTTTTTATGCACGACAAAATTGTTGTTGATAAACAGAAAAAAAGCAAAAAATTATTAACAGATATTTAAAAACTCCCTTTGGGTTTTACGTATATACATACATGTAGATATCAAAATGTCAGCCAGTATAATAAAAGTGTACTTCCCTATTCACAATAATTTAAATATAAAATAAATTTAACTTTTCTACAATATGCCCTAATAAACAGAAAAAACATTTCAAGACATCCATAAGCTAAAGAATATACATATTTGCAACATTTGGGAATACAATTTATTATCCACGCTGTTTATTTTTGTTTCCAGCTATTATAGATAAAGCATACATATGTACATATGTTTGTATATACATAATACAAAGGATATGATTATTATGTAAATATGTGTAATGCAACGAACTGCAGATGATTAGATTTCCCTTTATATTCTTTTAAATTTATTTTTATTTTTCACTTTTGTTTTGATATGGAAAACCTAAGCTATAATTGATTCGCATTGAGTTTCAAATCAGTTTGAAGTTAAACCCAAGTTAACTCATAGATATGCATAGATAAGCATCACCAAAAAGAAAAAGGAAAATAAATAATCAAAAACAACAAAAATATAAGGACATAAGAAAACAAAGCACGATGACAGCATATCTCTAAGAGTTTATGCATGAATGTGTGCGAATATTCCCTTCAATATGCAATACGCAAGGGAATATATATTATATGCAAAATATCTCCGCATACATATGTTAGTTGAGGGGAAAAAATACACATCTCTTTGGAAAAATTTATATTTACAATGAATATAATATATTATATGACATAGACTTACATTTATAGCTATCTATTCATTTCGTTCGCATATATTCTGTTACGCAAAAAGAAATTAAATGCGATAAAAAATTAAATTAAAATATAAAACGCTTTAAGGAGTATAAAACTAGAGACTAACTGGCAAAAGAATGAGAAAAAATTGCATACACAAGAAACTCATTTTATTGTATTCAAATATTATAGCATAAAGTAAGGAGTTGCAGTTATAGAATTTATTGTGCATGCATGTGAGTGGATGTGTGCATGCACGCACGCACGACTGATTTTCTGTTGCATTGTAAAGTTTTATTAACAAAGTTCTTAAAGGAAAATAACAAAAACAACAACAACAACAATAGCCAGATATACTTAATAACGTTCATTTTTTATAAATTGTGCTACAAACTTCTTGTTTCCTTTTCCTCTATTTGATTCTCTCAATTAGAGATGGGACATATATTTTCAATAAGAAAATTCATTTTATATGAGAATACCGAGGTAAAGTTATTTGACGATATTTATATGCATTCCAGTTCTACTTAAGAAACTCATCAGTAGTCTTCTACCAGAAATTTTTTGGAATTTGAATTCTTTTAATTTACTTCTAAAATTTCTTGGTTGAAGTCTAATGATGAGATTTCACAATATACCAGTTAACTTCAAACAGTTTGTTATGTGGACACTTTTTTATAGTTTCCCTCTATTCAAAAAAAGCCAAAATATATTTATTTATTTGAATTTAAGTCTGTACTGTATTAATGCGAAATATTATTGTATATTATTGCTTGAAAAATTCATCAGTATACTTTAAGCAACGAATTTTGAATCTTACTCAGATCTATACAATCATACGGCTCTGTGTTGTAAATCAAGGCGATTTTTATATGCAACATTTAAGAAAACTAACTCACATAATAGAAAAATTTGTTCAGAAATTTTTGAATTTTTCTAGGATATAGAGCTTCACCTATCATGTCAGATAGCAAATTATATCTTATATGATTTTAAAGACGTCTGAAGGATTATTATTAATTCTTAAAATCTTACAATCTTAAATCTGTCTGATTTAAAGATCAGGACCGATAAATATAATTAGTTAAAAAGCCACAGACAAAAATATTTATGAATCCATTTTGCAATTTACACAGTCTGGCAACAAATTGAGAAAATTTAAAAAGTGATTTAGAATTGAATAAAAATATCTGCTATAAAATGTTTTCATTTAAAGCTTAATAACTACTTATATTTTTGGACGTCATTCCCAATAGCATATTGAGATATTTTTTTTATAAATCTGTGAGAATAAGGAAAAAGTGCTTAAGTAATATTTTACTGTTTTGCAGGAGAGCAGTTTTATGTGTTCAAGTAAATTTTAAGAAATCTATCTCTTTTATAGTTAAATTTGGGAATTCTCTGTTAAGTTTCATATTTTTAAGCAAACATCACTCTACACAACATAAGCAATACATTTAAGATGAAATATACCAAAGTATAACCTAAATTAAGCTATTATACCAATCTCATTTGGTTAGAAGTTAAAAAAAAAAATAATAACTTGCAAGTTATAGTGCAATAACTTCCTGAAAAGTCATACAAATTAATTGAGATTTTGATTAGGGTTACTTACAAATATACAGATAACGGAGATATCATTTACTCAAATTCAGCTTATCTTGACTTAAGCACTTTTTTTGAATGGAAATATACTGAGTTTTTCAGCTTTCCTGAGATATACCGATGAGTTTGGTAAGAAAAAAAGGAATGCATATTTGCATTGCTTAAACAAAAACGAACAAAATTTATTGATAATTTAGATCTACTATTTCACTTTCTTCTTAAGAGAAACATTAAGCAATGTACAAATAATAAAAAATTCGTCTGACTAGGCCAACCATGGCTTTTTCGACTTCATTTAATGCTAAATCGATTGAAAGTTACAAAAATTTACGAATATAAAAAAGTAAACCAACCGAAAAATTCGAAATATTTAGAACACATTGGACTTACTTTTTAAAATTGAAGAAAGTGATTGAACTTTAAAAGTACATATGACTAGCACTTTTGGAGTTGGAAAAACAAAACGCTTTCTTTTAGAGAATTCTCCACAACGATTTCATTCGAATGAAGCGGTTAATTTTAAGCAAATATGTATGTGATAATCAATGCTGTTTTTTTTAATTTAAAATCTGATAACACCTAGACTAGAAAAATAAACACACAACGGGAATGATGACGCTGCAGCTGGTAGAGGATATTGAAAAGCAAAAATATATTACAAAGAGATCAGGGCAAATGTATGGCACCCAATTGAGTGACAATGCAATGGAAAGATGGCGACAAAAGAATAACGGATCAATAGTCTCATTCCGCGAATAACGGTTTGGTCAGACAGGAAACGCGGACAGGATAACTTGCACCCTTTCAGAGCATACCTTCTTAAGTATGGAGACGATAAAGGCGAAATGGAGCATGTTTTCATTCAGAGTAGTTCCTTAGAAAAACGCATCCATTCTTGACTACGTCCGACTACAGTTATCCCGACTGCTGTCATTATGCTAGGAGTTCTGTGTGTATCTTAGCAAAATATATTTTAGTGCTGTAGAGAATAACAGAAAAAGAAAAACTCAAGTGGCTAAGAAGCAGCATATGCTGAATCACCATTCCGCCCAGGTGTTAAAACCTATCCTTGTTCTTTCATTCTTGGGCACATGACAAGCCTCGTCTGGGCTGCCAATATATTTTGGATATTTCCTAGACTTAAGCTTGTATAGCTTAAGATAGCACACACGCATGCATGCACGCACACATGCATATATTTATCCATATTGAAATCATCATATCGAGCCATAATCGCCAAAAACGCTTAACCGACACATTTTTTGGAGAATCGATTACTTACAATTTTTTTTGATTGATTTTGGTAAAAAAAATTAAAATCTAAAATTATGTCGCTTAAGCTATTTTGGCGATTATGGCACGATATAGAAATAGTTAAAATCGATTTCCTTGATGTCAAAAATCGGAGAAATATCAAAATTCTCCTATTTAAAAGCTGGATGTTGAAAATTGTCTCCGAAACAAAAGGACTTCTTTCACTGACAGAACTGAATATGAAAGACAAATCACTCAAATTAAAAATTTTAGTTTTAATATTTTTATTGTGCCTTTTCCCAAAAATTAATATTAAAACTTTTTTTTATTATTATTAATTGCTTCATTACATTGATTATACAGATTATACTGTATTTTATTACGAGCAAAGTCCAGTAGCGTTGAACGTTGACTATCTTCTGTATAACAAACTAATGGAGAGAAAAATTCAAATATATTAGCTACTTTTCATGTTTCATTTTAGTAAATGCACAATTTTCCAAACTTTTTGGTACTTTTTACCTTGCATTGTTAACTAGTGCCTCTAGGTTTTCTTCCTGCTGTCAATGTCAGTGATATATTTATGTTGGTATATATTTATCCATTATATTTTCAATATAAAGACATTGTAACTCATTTCATTCACTTTTCTTCGTCTATATTTATGCATGAGCACAGCCATACACAACACAACTACCACGCCCTTTAACAATGATGAGAAGGCAAAAGGAAAAAAAGTTTGTGCATATGTATGATTGCACAATGCATGAAGCATTAATAATATATGAATATCTAATGTTATTGTATATTCTAATGTATGTTTAGATATGTACGTATGCATGTATTCTTTGAAGCCTACAATGTCACAAAAATAACATTCACTTGCACAAACAGGACAACAAAATTCATAATTTCTAAACAATTTCATCATTTAACAATTCAAAATTCGTATTAAGGAATTGTATAACAAACTTTAAAATTACAAGCTTTTTATTGTACTGTTTCCATCACAAAGGACTAAAATAATAATATTATTTTAAAAAATTAATAAAACGTATTAAATAATTTATGTTTGTTATAATTCTAAAAACACATGTAATCATTATTATCATAGGCAGGACATTTTAACATGACAACTCAGCCACAATGTAATTTCATTGCTAAAAGAATTACCAATTTGAAACAAAACAAAAGAAATATTTCGCCAAGAAGTCAGTAGAAATATTAAATTTTCTATAATATTTAAGAGATAAAATAATATTTTAAATTAATCAAATAGTCTGAATTATGTATCCTGGAGAAAATAAATTTACATCCGAAAACTTTTTTAAATTAATATCTATCATATAATATTCGATTACACAGAGTAAATTAGATAATAAACCAAAGGATACCGAGACCTAGTTCTGGTAGAAGATTAAAAAAATAAATAAATATATATGACGCGCAAAATAGAAAGGGACCTAAGGGTAAAAACCGGTTTTGTTCAGGAGAGCCATTTTAAAGATTTAAAAATTGATATTTTTACCCTTAGGTCCTTTTTTCTATGCGGTGTCACATATATAGATATGTATATGCATATAAAGGGTCCGCCATATAACTTTTTTTTTTTTTTGAAAATGCTATAAAAAAAACTACTGAAGCTTCGGCTGTGTGGCACGTAGCGCCGTCCTGTTGAAACCAAATGTTGCCAATATCCTCTTCTTCAATTTTTGTGAAAAAAAATTCGTTCAACATGGCCAGATAACGATCGCCATTGACTGTAACGGCCACTCCTTGCTCAATGGCCCAATTATGCCTCTGGACCAAAATCCGCACCAAACAGTGACTCGTTTTGGGTGCGACAATTTTGCTTGTTTACATACCCGCCAAGATCAAAATGAGCTTCATCTGAAAAGATGATTTTTTTTTGGCAAAATCGGCATCTTCTGTAAGTCGATCGCAGACCCACTTAGCGAAGCGAAAACGCATTGAATGATCAGTTGGCTCGTTCAGCGGAAGGATAAAACTAATTATCTGTCCAATCAGATATGAGCTAAGAGTTACCATTCACGAAATAAGCACTAGTTGAAAAAAAACGTTAGATGGCGGACCCTTTATATATATTATTGTTATCTAGCTCATATTAATATGGGTGAGTCTGGGCGAATCCCAACTCCCTGCTAACAAATCTCATGGCTTATAATTTTAATATAGTTCAGATGTCAACTCACCTTTTTCAGTACATTGTTTTTTTAACATCCCAAATAAAAGTTTTCCAAGTCAAATTGAGGTAAGTGTACTTTAATTGAACATGCGTTGGCCTTGGTATTATGCATTAAACACATTCTCCACAGCATGCTACCGACGACCAAATGTCAAGGATAGAATACACATGTTTATATGGGAATGGTTCTTTTGAAGACAGCAAGAAAACAGGGCGACAGGTTGTTGTCTATGCTGATTTTTATCATTGTAGTCCAATTAAAATAATTTCTATTTCTTTGGCTATAATGAGAAAATTCAGTGTTGCCAGTACAATACAAAATGTTGAATGAATGATTTTGTACAATTATTTCATATTATTTAGAAGAAAAAATATCCAAAAATTGATGTAAGGAATAAATTGATTCATTTTTGTACTTTTACGTGAAATAAGTACATTTTAAAAGAGTAAGTAGTTTTTATAAATGCAAAATATATAAAAGTGGCAATACTGAACTATGTGTTTGTACTTGAATATCAGCTGCAGGTGGTCCTGCTGCCGTCTCCATAATAATTAAGTAGCCGTCTACGAGGCGACGAATGCTGCTTGCGGCATTTGAAGTCGTGTGTTCGTGTAGCCTGCTGTGGTGAATGTCTTAATGCATTAATTTTCAAAAAAAAAAAAACCTTCGTTGTTACTTCTTACTTGTTAGTTTTATTATTTTTGTTCGAACTTCATTTGTTTCTTTAGTTATGATTTAATTGGGGTAAAATTCGTATCGCTTTTTAAGCCAAATTATATGTGATAATTATTAATGAACAAATAAAACCAAAGTTAATTACAAATATTCTGACGAACACGTTGCAGAACGAAACAACGAGCTGTTTTCGAAGGCCACTACATCTTCATCATCAGCGTTGTTTGTGTTTACTCGACTGTGTGTAGTTCAGGTGATGTAGATTTCTGCTTTATATTCTCAGCCATTATTATATAAAACAAGTCAGAGTGCTATATTCACCTGTGCGGAATCTTATATACCCTTTACCAAAGTGCGTTTATGTAGTGTAGAGATACATACATAAGCACATACATAAATTAATTAAACCTAGTTACTTTTATGTGCAAAAAAAAAATTCATTTTCAAACCCTAGAATCATCAAATTAGATATTTCTCATTCCTTTTATCAATATAGTAGTTCTTAAAAAAATATAGAAAGTGTGTTAAGTGATAAAAAAAACGAATTCCAAAAAAATGTTTTATTTAGTTACTTTAATATCTAGAAAAAAAGTTCAAAGTTTCCAACTCTGGAGATGTGATTTTTATTTTTATAATTTTTGAAACCAAACTTTTCATTCCAAAATGTAAAATATGTATAATTTATAAAGGAAAAGATAAAAATTAATTAGACTTAGTTCCTTTAATATATCACAAAAAGTTTAAGTTTCCCAACCCTGAAAGCATCCTTTTTGATTTTTCTGATTTCTTACACCAATCTCTTTCTTTTCCTGGAAACGTCGTTTTAATTTTTTAATTTTTTTTATTTTGAAATACTGAAGTATAAAATAAATTTATTTTATAAAAAAAAAATATTAGTTTTCGGTAGCTAATTTTTTATATCACTAAAAGTGTGGGTTTACCAACCCTGAAATCATGGTTTTTGATTTTTCTGATTTCTTATACCAATCTCTTTCTTTTAAGAATATAAGATATCTTTAATTTATAGAGAAAACGAAAAATTTGCTTTAGTAACTTACTTTTGTATAAATAAAGGTAAAGGTTTCCAACCCTGGAATCGTGTTTTAAACTTTTTTAAGTTGAAATACCAATTTTATTCGTACTATAGTATAAAATAAGTTTATTTATTTAAAAAAATTAAAATTAGTTTTCGGTAGTTAATTTTTTATATCACAAAAAGTTCCAGTTTCCCAACCCTGGAATCATCCTTTTTGATTTTTCTGATTTCTTACACCAATCTTTTTCTTTTAAGAATGTAAGATATGTTTAATTTATAAAGAAAAGGAAAAATTTGTTTTAATAAGTTACTTTTATATAAGAAAAAAAAATAAAGTTTTCCAGCCCTGGAAACGTCTTTTTAAATTTTTAAATTTTTTTTTTATTTGAAATACCAATTTTATTCGCGGTGAAATATAAAATAAGTTTATTTAATAAAAATAAATAAAAAATTAGTTTACGGTAGTTAATTTTATATATCACAAAAATTGTAGGTTTTCCAACCTTGGAATCATCTTTTTTGATTTTCTGATTTCATACGTCAATCTCTGCACCTTAAGAACATAATATATGTATAATTTGTAGAAAAGAGGAAAAATTTGTTTTAGTAAGTTACTTTTGTATAAGATTTTTTTTTTATTTTTTTAAAGTGAAATACCAATTTTATTCATTTTGAAGTATAAAATAAGTTTATTCAATAAAAAATAATAAAAACTACTTTTCAGTAGTTATTTTGTATGGCAAAATGAAGTTTAAGATTCCCAGCTCTGAAACCGTGTGCTCGATTTTGCTGATTTTCAATACCAATCTTATTTCGACCATTTCTGACCCACCAGTCCAAGAACGAAGTCTCTAGCTTTTCTGGGAGCTTCGGAAAACCGATTTCACGTACAGACAGACGGGCAGACGGACAGACGGACAGACGGACATCGCTTATTCGTCTTCCCTATGCATAAGGATCCAGAATATATATACTTTAGGGCTCGCTTATTAATATTCTGGAAATTACAAACGGAATGACAAACCCATATATACCCTTTTACCATTTTTTGGTAAAGGGTATAAAAAAGTTAACTAAATTTAAGTAAATTTACTTTAACTTAAAGAAATTCGGGAATGATTTGGCTGGAAAATTTAACTTAATTCAAGTATACAATTTTCATAAAAATTAGTAAAATAATATTCGTTCATAATCTAGAAACGAATAAACTTTTGCTAGAAATAAGTTAAAGTAGAATATTTGCTGATCAGAAATTCCTGCACATAAGTAAATTTGTTACTGCAGTTAATTATATCTGTGTTGTCGCAATGAAATATGATACGCAAAATCAACTTACTTCGATATAAATACTCCGTTTTCACAATTTAGTTTTTGATACAGGAACTTATTTTGAAATATGTTGTTTTGTGAAAATAATTAAAAAAAAAAAAAAAATGAGGAGTGCTAAGATGAAATAGGACGTTTTGTCAAAAGTTCGTTAAACCTTATTTTTCGAATTCTTACTAATTTTTCATCATATTTACATTAAGTTGTTTTGTCAAAAGCAAACCAGTAAAATCTAGAGATATGTTGATTTTTGGTATATAGTATTTCTAAAACTAAGAAGAGTAGAATCGTGTCGATAAGACCAAAAGATGCGCCTTGAAAAAATAGTCGTATAATACAAAATCCAGCAAATTTTCATAACTCGAGTTAAGTTCTTTTATCAATAAATTATGATTTTATACTTATATATATATATATATATATATATATATATATATATATATATATATATATATCATGATATGATATCATGATATTATAATATATTTATACTTTTATTTAATTCATTTATTCCTAAGAGGTTAATAGGGCCGTGATAGAGTTCGAATGTTCCAGGTCCAAAATCATTTCCGCGTTTTCATGCCAATAGTCGTCATCGTAGATTTCGGATGAATATTATTTCTTTAATTTTCATGAATCATTGAGTAAAATTCGGAAGCACGGGTGATTAGCCAATATCATCCCAGACTAGTAATGGGGCTGCCAGTTGTAGCCACCAGTATGGCTTTCAGAAATATAATTCTGAGATCGGCGGACTTCTAAGCGAAGATTGTTGAAGCTGCTTTCTCGTCTATATCTCGGAACGTCTAGTTGGTAGGAGACCAGCCCGACAAGCCGCCTAATGTTTTGGATTGCTGTTAGCTTCAGATGCTCTCCATTTACCTTACTGGCAAGGGAGGTCCTGCCAGTAGCAAAGCTATCGCTCTTTAGGTCATTGCACCTACTAAGCCCTGAAGGTTGCAATCTCCCGAGAGGGCAGCAGTCATTGCAAATAGAATATGTGATTTGTTTCGATTCAGCGTATTACAATTTTCTGAAAGCTGTTTTTGTAACGAAAGCTCAATTTTAGCATCTATAAGTTTACAACAGTCTTGCCATTGTCGTTTTTTCTTTACTAATTGTGCATATGTTAGTTAATTTGCTTATTTGTGATCCACTTAAGACAATTTTTTTTTTGGTTTATTACTATTAAGTATATTCTAAGTTTAATTTTTATCACAAGCCCATGAGCTAGTTTTATTATTTATCATATTTGTTTCCATTATTATAATCGAAATATTTTTATCACTTATACATTTTAAAGATAAACAAACCTTATTTTTCTGGCAAACTCCTTCAATATTCTTCATTATAAGAAAAATAATATTTAATAAAAAATACATTAAAATAATCTCTCATAATACTTACATTGTACTTTTAATGTTATACTGGAACTTCTAGTTTCCCCTTCGGTATTTGTTGCACCACAAGCATACGCACCAGCACTTTCACGTTCCAATTGAGTCAGATGCATTATTTCCGAACTCTCGCCAGACATACGCATACCCTGTAAATAATACAAATACAAACATACAAACAATTCTAAATTTCGTCAAGACAAATAATGTAAGAAAATAAAATTAAATTTAGGATGTTTGAATAATCCGTATATCTCTTGTGATTACACAGGCATTCTCATATATTCATATACATACATATGTATGTATGCACACATATATATTCATTCATATATACTCATGTGTATTCAGTTTCCCTAATCCATTGCTACGAAATTATCATGAAGACACCATGTCACGGTATTTGTGTGTTGGAGCTTTTATCTGCATACGTAATGCCAGTACTTTAATTAACATTATTTCTTGTCTTTATTTTTTTTTCGTAGATGATAAAATAAAGAGAACAACATCAACGTAATCTTATATTTAAAAAAAAAACAATGTCTCTTGTTGCGCAGTCTTTGGGAATTTGTTCGAGTGTGTGTGTGTATGTAAATGTGCTTTTTCAAAGGTCAAATTGTATTACAAGTATTATCTCACATTGCTAGCAAGCGCATAGCTTTGATATTAGAATTAAACTAATTTAAGGTAATTTTTTTTTCAAAGTTCGAACGACTGCCAAAGATTTTATGTTAATAATCTGGCTTTAAATGAGATGAAACTATATCTCAAATAACATTAAAAAATCATTGAAAAACGAAGTTTGTTATTGTTCCTCTCAAAATTAAAGATATTGATAATCCATTTAAAATTTTGCTCCCTTAGTTTTTCATATGACTGACGTGTAAACCTAGACTGTAGACAGTGGTGTAAAAGACGTATATATGTATTAGTGTCCTGCACAAGAGTATTTATAAGACTTTTCAAGACATGAGAGATTTTTTCCAATGCTTTACTACAGCGAAATATTCTAAAAGAATCGCTAAACAACACTGATGGCAAGACAAACCACCGAAAAAAATTACTTGCCAATAGTGTTGCTTAGCGATTCTTTTAGAATATTTCGCTGTAGTAAAGCATTTGAAAAAATCTCTCATGTATTGAAAGGTCTTATAAATAGTCTTGTGTAGGACACTAATATGTATATATCAACGCTCAAAATATGGTTTCCTGTTGCTTGTTTTATATGTATGTTTCTACCTCTGTATTGCTATGTCTACTTTTAAAATTTAACCATTAGCACAATTTTTTTACCTTATAAATATTTTTTAAAATATTTTTAACTAAAAAAGTTTTTTATGTAAACAATACCTAAATAGACTTAATAATTTTTGAATTGTGGTTGAGTTCTATTAAGGCGTGGCTTAGCCGCAACGAAACCATTCATCAAAATATTAATTTTTTAAATATTTTTAAGCAAATTCGTATATTTTCCCAATATTTCTTTAAATTATGGTTTAACTTCATCAGGGATATTTTTTTTTTAATTTGCAAATAAATATAATCGGGCCTATTTTTTCTTTTGAGTATCGAAACGACAGATAAGAACAACAAATTAACATTGAAAATGTACCGTGTTATCGAAGTACCGTATTACCATTTCAATATTTAATTATACTGTTTATATGTGTGTGGTTAATAAAAACGACATTCAAATGAGATTAGAGCTAACCGAATGTAATTTGTATTTTAAATTAATAAATTGCTTTACAACATGCTAATTACAATGGTAGGTGAGTAACTATATTTTCAAGAGTCCTCTGAATCCCAACCTTGTGGGAATATGAGGGGGGGGGGGGGTAATAATTATTTATTAAACCAAATACACGCTTCTCTTAACATCTTAAAATGATTCATTCTTGAATTCATTTTTTTCTTTTAAGAACATTTTAGTCAAAAAAAATTTAAATTAATTTTTATGATAAACTTCCATTAATATTGTGCATTCTATATTTACCTAAATGCAGTTTTCATGTTAAATTTTATTTTTAAAATTTTGAGATAATACAGAAAGTTTAATCAGTATTGTATCTGCAGTTAATTAAGGTATAGAAACTCAACAAACGCTTTTGATTTTCTCACACTTGTTCTCGGTTTAGGGAGTTATTTAACTAATATTATCTAATCGATTTCAGAAAATTATTTTTCTATATATTTAACATATTTAACTCCACTTCTGTTTTTTGTAACATAACACCAGGCCATATTTTGCATATATCTTGAAATCCTTAAGTTTGATTGTGATGATTTTTCACTGAATATAGAGCTAAAGGGTGTTTTTTACTGAGGTATAGAACTTTAAGTTGGCATCAGTTTTTTAACTGGCGGCCATTTTGTCAGCTGTCAAGTGATTAATATTTAGTTTGGTTTGCCATTTCATCATGAACAGGTTGACAAAAGAACAACGCTTGCAAATCGTGCAAATTTATTTCGAAAATAATGGTTCAGTTCGCGAAGTTTACCGCAAGCTCCGTCCATTTTATGGTCGACATAATCGTCCATCAGAACAATTAATTCGGTTAACCATGGATCGTTTTCGCACTACGTTTACTCTATGTGATAATACGCATCCGCAGAGACGTCGAACAGTGCGCACCGAAGAAACAATTGCCGTAGAGCAAAGTGTTGAAGAGGACCCGAATGAATCGATTCGCCACCGTGCACAGCAATTGGAGCGGACTAACCGACTATTTTGTTCCCGAATTGGATGGCATGAATGTGGATGAGTTGTGGTTCCAACAAGACGGCGCTACATGCCACACAGCGCACGTCACAATCGATTTATTGAAGGAAACATTCGCTGAGCGCATAATTTCGCGGAATGGACCTGTCAATTGGCCACCAAGATCGTGTGATTTGACACCATTGGATTATTTTCTTTGGGGATATGTGAAGTCGCTCGTCTACGCCAACAAACCAGAAACGTTAGGGGACTTGGAAGCCAACATTCGTGGCGTTATTGCCAACATACGGCCCCATATGCTCGAAAAAGTGGTTGAAAATTGGACCTGTAGAATTGGCTTTATTCGAGCCAGCCGCGGCGGCCACATGCCCGAAATCATTTTTAAACATTAATGGCATAAAATTATCCTTCCAATAAAGCCAAATTGATGGACATTAAAACGATTTTCTTGTGTTTTATTTCAATTCAAAGTTCTATACCTCTAAAAAAACACCCGATATTTAATCTCAATTGTAAGAAAAAAACTTTTTTCAAATATGATTTAAAAACTTTTTTTCAACAGAAAAGAATGTACCATATTTAAATTTTTTTTTCTTAAATTCTTATATTTAGTTGAACTGTAGTGAATTTTAATTATAAATAATTTCTAATTCGGGCTTAAGTTCAGTAATTTCATTTCTTATTGAATGAAATATTTTTATCAATTAATGTGAGTTTCTAAAGAAAAGAAGAAAAGTTAAATTAGACTTTTAAGCTGGGGGAAATACCCTAATCTATCTACTTGGGTAGAGATTGTTATTAACATCAGCTATTTAACGTAAATTCTAATGAAACGGAATGTAAGAAATGATTGTTGTGTACAATTATTGATTAACCTTTGGTAAATACATATGTATGTAAGTATCACTATTCATTTCACCTGTTTTTTCATTTTTTTCATTTTTATATTTAGGTTAGCACGAAGTTATATTACTCTACCTACGTATGTTTAACTATTCTTGCTAGTCTCATTTAATTTTTCTTCCCTCTTTAGAAACTCACATTAATTAATAAAAATATTTCATTCAATAAGAAATGAAATTACTGAACTTAAGCCCGAATAAGAAATTATTTCTGATTAAAAATATTTTATTCTATAAGATTAGAAAATCCTGAAATTGAGACTGATACGACGCAAAGGTTTTTTAAATTGACTAAAAAACCTCGCATGTTTATTGTAAGACTTTCAGTATATTATTGAGAATCACAGTATACAAACATAACAAATTTAAAAGTCTCAAACAAAAATCTTTGCAAAATAATCTACTTTATTCGATTTCACTTCTTTTTTTAATTCACCACATTTTTAAAATTAGCTGCCGCACTGGGCATCTTAAATTTTATCACATTTTTGAGAAAAGAGCTAAAATTCCTTTTTATAATACATCAAAATATAAAAAATTTAAATAACGCTTATATTACTTTTGAGTAGATTAATAAAACAAATCCCTGCACAACACATTCTTAAAAACACATAAAAATTTTACTTAATAAAATTTAAAATACTAAATGTAAGCTTCATTTTCGTTTCTTCATTCATTATGTACCTGAACACGCAGGTGTTTATATATGTGGGTGCGCTTAAGCCACAAAGTTTTTATTTTGTCACGTTGAAACAGCACGTTGAGTTGTTTTTACATAATTATCCCTCGAGTGAAAGAAAAAAAAATATCAAAGAAATAAAAACAACTTAATTTTTATACGACTGTCTATGTATGGTTTGCTCTTGAAATTTATTCATTCGTAAACAAACATTGACAAAGAAATATATTATGCTTAAAAACACATACACATACACACATATAAACGCGTACATTGTAAAAAGCAACAACAAAGTCTCTTTAATAACATTTTAATTGCTTGTTTGGCATTTATTTGGGTTTATTTTTCCAACATAATATCAGACGGAAGACTATTAATTTTATTTTTATTTTTTGCTCTTCTCCAACTCGTCTTCCGTTTCTGTATGTGTATCTGTTGTTTATTTCTTTTAAAAACCTTATGAAAGAGACGCAGCATGACAAAACAAGCATTTAAAGAATTAGACAATTACAACTGCCAAAAAATAATTGAAAAAAATATATACGCATGACAAAATTTACCTGATACAAATTAAGGGAAATTTAAATAAAATCTTATTTCTTTCAGATGTGTACATACACACATATATGTAACTGGTTTGGTGTATGACTATATTTTGAAGTCACCATGTTGGCAAAGTTTCATTTGGCATGAACAGTATGTTGTACCCTTTAAACTGAAGCAAGAAGAATAATAAGTCACACATTAAAATAATTCTATTGTCATAATAAACATCACCACAAATTTATGCCGCATTTGCCACACATACAAAAAGTATGTTAATGTTATTTTTATTTTCTTCAGAAAATTTTCATTGGATCCCTACAAACAGAAGATCATAAGTTTAATATATGGTGAACTATTGGCAATAATATTTTAATTTTTCATTATCAAGAACAACAAAAACTGTTGAAGAAAACGATTTAGAGAATTCAGAAATGAAGACTCAAAATATTGAAAAAAAAATATAGTAGTCGTTTAAGCAATTTCTCGAAGTATCGAGAAAAGTTATAAGACTGAAGCTTATGCCCTAATTCCGTTCGACGATAGTGCTTTCTTTTCTATGGTCGGAAAAAAGTCGAAGTTGTGATTTATTAAAACAATTATTATTTATTGCTTATGCTAAAAGTTTCGTGTGTCTGCCTTACTCGTTTGTTCCAAACTATTATATCCAACATTTATTTTTTAATATCAAAGACAACAAACAATTTTGACGAAAATAATTTAGATGATTCAACTACAAGCATTCATAAATAATTTCAAACAAAAAACGTACTAATTCTTCCTACTGAATTGTAGACCTTTAACGAATCTGCTTACTGGGTTTAAATACACAAACATTTGCTTAAAGATCCTAAATAATTAAATTATATAAATAAATAATAAAGAACGAAAATAACTTGTGTGCGAATTTCCTATTTTGTTTTTTTAATTTTTTCAACACATATTGATATTTAAGCATTTTAAAAAATTTTCAATCTACAATAAGAATTTTATGTTACTTCAATTGCTACTCAAAATTAAATGTTGATATCGACATTTAATTAATTAAATATTATTATATATTCACTGATATATTTTTAATATAACGCCACACTAAGCTTTCAAATGAATATAAATTAAAAGAAAATCTTAATATTTGACTATTACGATAAAAGATGCAGCAACTTTGCTTGCATGTTTATTGGCGAATAATAAATCAAATTTTAATGCGTCATATTAACTCAATAATTGTTAATATAATATTAAAATTATATTGAAATACATTAAATTACTAATCTTCAGCTTTAAATTAATTCAGTTACTGAAACAAATTATTTTAAGATTTATATTTCATTAATTTCCTAATTAAGCTGAAATTTAAATTGCAAACTATTGAATTAATTAAAAGCAAATTAAAATATACATATATGGTACCGCTTTAAGTGAATACGTTAACCATATTGTATCAATTAGATGACAAATTTGTTTTATGAGAATTTAATATTAATTCAATGCCGAAACAAATTATTTTCATATTGAAGTTATCAAGAGAGGGCAACTTTAAATTTATATGGTTCCATAATGAAATAAAAAATTTCACCATTACTCGACTTTCGTAAATGTTTCTTTTTAATTTAATATGATTTTATGTATGTAAAGTTTTCAGAGCTGGCACTAAGCTTCTCCGAAATTCTACATTCTCACAAGTATTTTTTGTAGAAACATGAGGAAATTCGAATTAAACACTTTCTTAAGCAACTTTCTTTAAATTTAAGACTTATGTTTATAAACCAAAATCGATTATTAATTTATTTTACTACAATGTCATAAATATATAATCTTACTTAAAGGAACAAATGCTTAAATGTCCCAGATGTCAATAAATACCAAAGTTAATTTTTTCCTACATAAATCATGTGATTAAAGCACGTACAAAAATTTGCGTCAATACCAATACTCGTCCAGAAAAACATAAATTTTTAATAAAAAAAAAAACTTACATAAATTTGCATAAGAAGCAATTTTAAGCTGACTTTGAATAAAAGGAGTAAACAAAAGTGATAAAATTTCAACTGAGATTTGAAACGAAAAAAATAAGACTATTTTAAAACCAAATAGTACTGTTTTGTATACGTGCAGCAGTAAACATAGCACAGGTGTAAACACAATAATGTACATCTACACAAAAATATGAGTTTATTCATTCAAGACAAATTTTTCTTTTCTGTAAAAAAATTTACTGCTGAAAAAGGAATGAACAATAGAGCCCATCTGATACAGTGAATAGTAAAACAGAGCATGTAAACTAGTTTGTATAACCTCAGTTGATGTATATTAGAAGACACAAGCTGCTGAAATTAACAAGAAAGCAACATAGCACTTTGGGTTAACTTATACCCTAATTCAGTAAGAAGATTTAGGACGATTTTGTTGGAATTCTCTAAATTATTTTCTTCAAAAGTGGTTGTTGTCTTGGATAATGAAAAATAAAAATATTATTGCCATATTTTTAAAACGTAAATTAAAGTATTATATAGGCCATTTACACCAGCACAAAATCAAGCAGATTTTAATTAAAATCTTTATGAAAATCTATACCGTTTAGACCAACTTTTGTTGACATTTATCAAGATTTTTTATCCAAAACAAAACCCATTAACTAAAAAATTTCCAAAACTAAAACCAAATAACTACAATATAGCTAAGTCACACACCTTTTTAAGCAGACCATAGCTAATTCACTCATCTTATTTATAAATATGTTGTAAGGGATAGTAAAAAATAAATAAAAATATTAGATTTTTGTTAGATTTCCTAATGACAAAATACATTTTGTTTCGTATGGGAAATCTAGTAAAAAGCAGCAAGATTTAGCTCGAAATGTCGTGACTACTAGATTTCGAGGTAATGTAAATGTCCTAATACAATAGTTTGAAAATTATGTGTTAGATATAATGTTTAATAACTGTTTTAAAGAATCACAAGTGCGGCTTTTTTTTGTCCATAGATAAGACGATACAATCGTCGAGCAGAATTGGGGTATTAAGTACAAATTCATATATTTTTTAAAAATTTTATTGCCCCAACTTTTATTATTTTTAATCAATAACATGAGTTGTGTTCATTTACTTTCCCAGTAGAAACTTGCGACGGGGAAGTCGAAAAATTAAATAACTGTTTTACTTGTAGAAAATTTTATTCATATCAGAACTGAACTTTTTCTGATTAAAATATTAGGTCTGTTCAATTCTTTTGCCAGCAGAAACTAGCAACGAGAGAGTAGGGCTGAAATTTACAAAACTACTCTCCCAAATATGAAGAAGTAAATGAACACCTTACTTGTAAAAACTTGCAAGAAAATTTTGTTCATATCAGAACCATCGATGGAAATCATGCTAGAATTGTACTTTTTCTGATGTATTTTGTTTGATAATATTTTAAGTTGCAATTTTTTCAGAAATTGACATTTAATATGAAACTCTTTACACAGTTTCATGCACTTTTACTATTTTTATGCAGTTTTCGTAATTTTTTAATTTTATTCCATCAACAAATACAAAAATGCGACTTTCCATCTCTGATCAAATATGAGAAACAAACAAAATTATTTGCCATTAAAATTGAATTTATGTGGCTTAATGAAAGAAAAACAATAAATTAAGAAAACATGCCTTCTTTTTTCATACGTGTACATGTTTTTAACAGAGAAATGCACGTTTTTCAGTTTTCCTTTTTCAGATATTTTTGAAATAATTAATTTGACAACAACATACACAACAGGTGGTTGGATAATTCTTACAAGTAAACATTTAACTAGTAATAATTTGTAGGCATTTTTTTGTCTCTCAATTTTTTTCTCCTTTTCTTTTCTTTGACGCTCTCTCCTTGCAAACTTTTTGAGTTAATGAACACTTTATAGTAATAATTGTTACACATTCGTACCAATTTTTAGTAAATGAACAAACTTATTTTGAATAATATTTTTTGATAATATTTTAAATAACAAAATTTTTTAAAATTTACATTTAGGGCCTGTGCCAAACGGTAGCAAAGTACCAGTGTAAGTAAATTTTTGACACTTGTGAGGTGAATAAAATTTCACTAGCCCTGGGGGCTAGTAGAAATTTTGACACAACAGGTAAATTTTTGACAAGCTGCAATAAAAAGCATGGTATCATAAAATTTAAATCCACCGCCTTCGCTTCGAGCTGTCGCTCAATACAAAGATTTTAAAATCTTTTAAGTTTAATTAGACTGTAAAAAAATCATTGTTTAATTTAGTTTGCGAAAAATTTTGCATCATATATATAATATTATATAGTTTATTGCTACAAGAATATTGTTTTATATAAAAATTTGTTGGTAGCCGGCGGCTTGTAGTCAGGTGAAGCAAAACCGCCGCCGCAGCAATTGTTTCATTAGCTTCTTTCTATGCTCAAGCGAATTTGTCAAAATTTTACATTGTCAAAAAAGACAAAAAAGACAGACAAATATTTTGTTACCATAGTACTTTTCTACCGTTTGACACACGCCCTTAATATTAAATACTTTATATAGTTTCGTGTATTATTTGCTTTTTTTTTATAAAATGTTTAATAATTTTTAATTCTATTCTATTAAAAAATACAAAAATTTCACTTTCTATATCTGATCACATATGATAAACAAACAAAATTCTTTGACCATAAAATTGCATTTATGTAGCTCAATCAAAGATATTTTTCAAATGGTTAATTTCAAAAGAAAACACAAACCCACTTTTTTGGATAATTCTTGTTAGTAAAAATTTTACTAGCAACAATATGTAAGAATAATTTTGTCTCTTAATTTTCACGTCTCTTTTTGATGCACTCTCATTGCAAACTTTTCGAGTTAATCAACACTTCCCAGTAACAATTATTACAAATTCGTAAAAACTTTTAAGTAAATGAACAAACTTATTATTAACACTGAATGTAAAATTATTTGATTAATTTTCTGTCGACTAATCAAATATTGGAAAACATTTCCAAAACAATTTGCATATTTTTATAAGTTTCGTATATATGTGTGGTAAAAAGGGAAAACTGCTCGAGATAAGTGGATTTTGAAGTAAGGGTACTTCCATAACCTGCATATTCGAAAGTACCTCTGTTCAAAATTTCATATAATTTGTATAATTTTTCAGCAAGTTATAACATTATGGCTTGTGACTTATATTTTTTAGACTTCTAATATCAATTGGAATAATAGCTTAATTTAGGTTAAACTTTGGTGTGTATAAAGATGTTTGCTTAAATAAAATAAAGGTTAAGAGAGAATTTTCCAATTAAAGTGTAAAAGAAATAAATTTCTGAAAATCGACTTGAATGTTTAAAAACGGCTCTCCTGCAAAACAGTAAAATATGATTTAAACACTTTTTCCTTATTGCCACAGATATGTATACACTTGTACTCATAATATCATGACTTGATGAATGTAGCATGTGCCACACTTTCATCCATTAGTGTCGATATGTTGAAAATAAACACAACAATTTTCAATTATTCTAAAGCGCTTTAAAATATTGTCATTTTTTTCTAACTTTAATTCAATTATATTAGCAAGTGATTTTGTTGGTGATTTGAGGCTGTGTAAGTAAATACATAGAACAAAATACCTAAATATATTTGTGGCTTTATTTATATCATATGCATTAGAGTATTAATTTTATGGGTGTGAGTGTGCCTGAGAAGAGCTTTTACAAATCAATTTATTTATTTATTTATTTATTTATTGACATATTTAGTGTTTGTCTTTTATTTTGTAGAAAAACCCACCAAATTCAATGAATTTTAATATTTCTCGCTATATTTTTTATTAATTTTTAACTTATATTTTTGCATCAGTTTTCTGATGTTTAGATAAATAAAACAAGGTATGATAAAAATGTAGAGAAACTTTCGGAAAAAATCTAAAACAAATCAATTTACAAGTCATGATGAGTGAACACATAAAACAAACACAAACATAAACACTTCATAAAATTTAATTATTTATTGATTTTGATGATAATTCAAATCTATCAAAAAATAAAAATATAATTTAATAGGAAAGTGAAACAATTAAAGAGCCACTATAAAAAATTTTTAACACCTTAAATTACCAGAGCCATTAAATAGTTATTTTATTAAAGTGTAAAGAACGTATTATTTTAATTGCGGTGTCAAAATGCATTACAGCTGTAAATTTTGTATGTTCACATTTGTTTTTCTTTGAAGAGAACAACAAAATTTGCTTAATTCTAAGTTAAAGACCGTTAAAATTAAGTACAGCTATATTTTATCACTAAGTATACATAAAACAGGAAACAACTTATGTCAGTATATAAAAATTCAACAATTACTAGGGCACACTTCGTAATAAATAAAATAGCCTTCTAAAAATATATTATTATTGCAAAACTTCATATCATGTCATATTATTTTGAAGTATGTCACTACAGGACATACATATATTTTAATATGTTTAAGAACTTTTTCCTATTAATACAAATGCATGTTTGGTATCACATTAAGCACGTCTTACCAAACAAACAATTCATATTTACAAAAAAGCCGATAATAAAGCGACATGTTTCAACATTCAATTTTCAAAAAGCAAAAGAATTACTCTATGTCTTTAAACTAATACATACACAAATCCATACTTAAATATGTACATACATACATACATATTTTTGATAATGGTTTAGTATCCTTTAAAGTTAACGTTCTTAGAAGTTCTAGTCATTATGTTAACATACGACAAAGGCACAAACACGCATGAGACAAGTGGAGTCAATAAATCAAAGATAATAACAGCAGCTCTAACAGCCAGCAATATAAACAAAATGACAGTATTAGAAAATGAAAAAAATAACACAAAATTTAGCACAGATTTGGGTCGACATACTAACACACAGTCAGATATACTCAAACCTACATACATATGTAAGTATGAATATACATGCGAGTACATCCATACAGCCACAGAAGTATCTTAGACTTAATATTTGTTGCCAGCAACAAAAAAAAAAGGACATAGGAACAACATTTTGAAATATCTACCGTTTTAATGTCACATTTATCAAAACGAATTTCTGGTTCATAATCGCCAGGGATTTGTGTCATCCATTATTATTTTTCTTTTATTTTATTTTATGTTTTTTTTTTATATTTATGTTAACCCTAGAATATCATACTTATGTTTATATCGCAAACGTCATACTTCGTCGAATCGACTACGACCTATTTTAAAAGCCAATAAAAAACGTCTTGAGCAAAAATAAGTACGAAAATAGATTTATTATTGATATTTAGCTAGTTTTTAATTATCATATAACGAAATTCATATATTTCTTTTAATCGTTTAACGTAAAATTAACATTTCACAGACTTCTATCAATTGGCATTTTTCTTAAAACATAGCATTTATAGCATCAATTGTATGAAATATTACACATTCTTTCCATTAAGTCTTGTAGTTTCTTATAATAAATTTATTAAACTAAAAAAGCAACATTAGTTTCGAGTAACTGATATTAGCGGCTAACGCTATACGAAAAACGAAACAAAAACAATCACAAAAAATATGTTTTAAATCGAAAATAAAATCGCGCGGCGTCATTTCGACGAAGTATGATAGTGCAGGGTTAAACAGTCAAAATGCGAATATGTGGCATAGAAAAATGAATTTTTCGAATGATTTTATTTAAATTTTTTAGTGATATCAGATATATGTATTGTAATTAATTTAAAATTGAAAAAAAAAATAAAAATTTATGTGTGTCAATTAACTTTTAATTAATTTTAATTGATAAAATTTTTAAACACATATTTAACTGACTCAATTGAACTTTTAATTAAATGATTAATTAAATTCAACCCACTCACTTAAATGTTTTGTTCAATTTTAAAATTTTAAAACAGAAATTTAGCCGACCCAATTACATTTTATTTGATTCTTTGAATTTTTTTTAGAAAACATTTTTCTGTGTATCTGTATGCATTTTTCTCCCTTGAGATGTCCAAGAAAAAAATTCTAGTTTATTTTAAAAGCGATAATAAATATGAATAGCTAAACAACTAATAAAGTATTAGGCGTTAGCTGCAGTTTTAGTAAATTTCGTTTCCAAAATGATGGAAAAAGGCGAATAATCTGTTAAAATATTGCACTTGCAACTACGCTGAATTTTTTTTATTTATCAGACATTATTCAACAAAAAGTTGATCATAATTAATATTCACATATAGAAATGTTTTATTTAGCTGCCCCCCAAACCAAATGTTTCGAATTTTTTGAAGTCAGACTGGTCGTACCGAATTCGTTAAGATATTTCGGTAGTTTGTCTGAATTCAGACTTTTCGTAACGAATTCGTTAAGAAATTTCATAAATAAAATACATAAATAAAAGTCTGAGAATTTTTTTAATAAATGTGTATACATATGTATGTAGGTATGTTGATAAAAAAAAGGATTGTAACAAATATTAAAAAATGTGAGTATGTGCAAATTATTTCGAAAATAGCAACATAACAATGAAGCGGTCGGTACTCTGATATAAAAGCAAAAAGAAATCGTACCTACATTTCGTTACGAATTCGTACCGACATATCGTATAGATTTCGTACCGACGTATCGTTGCGAAGTCGTGTCAACCATTTCATACAAAAATTGTTACGATTTCGGCAATAATTCGGTTCCGAAATTGGAAGATTTTATCGACCAGTCGTTACGAATTCTTTACGAATCCGGAGCATTTTGTTTGGTGAGTGAATATAAATTATTTTTAACCTTTTAGTTCTTATCTTGGAGGTAGGTTGAATTTTGTTCAAAGTTTTATTTTTAATTTTTATATTACAACTTTAGTTATTCAAGTTATTCAGGGGCATGGTAACGCCATGGTCTCTATTATTTTTTATAAATTCAAGATCGTTACACTTTCAGAGCACAAGGTGTGTACCAAGTTTCAAGAGAACTAGTCAAGTTAAAGCAGGTAAAACACAATCGGGTATGGGCCCGCCCAATTTTTTAATGCAATATTATGTCATTCATGAGACCCCAAGCTATTTAATAAGTTTCGTGGGAATTTGAGATATGGAAGTACATATGATTTAACATAAAAGTTAAATGGGCGTGGCCATTTTTTTAATGCAAGAAAGTGCTTTAAGTTACGTATTTCTTTGGTCGAGATATTTAACAGATTCAATTTTATTAAGAAAATAAAATATTTTTATATTATACAACTAGTACTAGTCTTCAATAATATAAAATTACTTAATATTTATCAAATATTTGTTCAAATTTTTTAAGATTCATTAAATATTTCGAAGTTAAAACGTACATAACTTAAAGTACTTTAATATTTAAGGGCACATAAGTAATACTAAATTTTAATGGGCCCGCTAATTTTTAAGATCAAGATTTTGTCATTAAAAGAGCTAACTTTGTTTAAGCAATCGAGTAAATAAAAGTATATAAAATGAAAGTGATATATTAAATGGGCATGTTCCCGATCACGTTTGTGGCAATGGGACCAATATGGACTATTGACAACACATGATTGAACCAAAAGGTTTCTCATTAATATTTGGTGGTTACTGTTCTTAGAGCAAATTTTTGCCAAGTGTTACCGTACCCTTAGTCTTTCAATATTCAACTAATATGTATTTTGTTGGTGGAAAATGAAATATCATAAGCCATAGATTTAAGCATACAAATTCAGTTTGGAGATATGTATATACAGCGAAATATATCTTAACTTGAGAGCTTCAGTAAAATTTGGATAGGCATACTCCTGCACAAATATTAAAGCTTACTTTGATCTTATATAAGCAATTCCTAAAATAAACTAGTTTACGAAGAATACTTTAAAAAAATATAATTTTAATTCTAAGGTTTTCACTTGAAAAGAATCCTAGTTACAACTTATTTGATCTTACTACTTATGATTAATAACCACGCAGTAACACATATAAAATATTGACAACCAATTTAATGCCAGAATATAAATGATGTTTGTTTTCTTTATTGATTTTGGGTTTCTTTACTTTGTTTTTGTTTCCTGTCTTTTTCTCTTTGTTCTTTGTCATTTTAGTAAATCAATACACGCACAGACATGCATGCCAACGCTTTTACACAACTGTAAATAAATCATTGAATAAAATTTGTGAAAATTAACTAGCAAAGAAATGGTCCAATGCAGGGGTGCCCAGCAAATTTCCTTTCACGGATTCATTGTGAATTATTTGTTTTGCTCCCTCGAATTTAATAAGAAGTATTTGGTTATATATTATACACTGTGGTAAATCTTTGTCGTGTTGTGTAAATATATACATAAGTCCAAACTTTTTAGGGTTTGCTTCATAAGATATATAATAACTTCCAAAATTTTTAAAAAATTTAGCTGAAAACATGCTGAATTAGTCTAAATAATTCAGCACTGTAATCATAACGAATGTGTATGAGCAAAATTAATGATTTTATATGGATGTAAGCTTTCATGTTTTACAAGCAATATTACCATATCCATATGTATAAACGTATGTTTGTATTTGTGAGGCATCGAATGGTGTTTAGTGTTTGTTTTATTATTTTCTTGCTGTCAATCATTCCTGGTAGTTTTCAATGTCGCTGATTGATGATGTTCTAAGGACAACAGCAATTTTTGCTTTATATATTTAACTTAAATAAAATATTCATACTGAAGCAGTTCATAACTAATATAAATTATAGAAAAATTTTTTATAATAAAATATTTATAGAGTATTTTACTCAACTTAAAAGCAGAATTGACAGGTATGAAATATGTTTTGTTTTGACTTCAGCTTTTCCCGATTTGCCTATATTATTCTTTTGCTCTCTCTCTATTTCTCTCTCTCTCTCTCTGTCCATTATATAAAAGTTATGAAACAATTGAAAAGTAACTAATACAAATGATATAATTCCAACATTTTATTTTTATTTAACGCATTAAAGTTGAGTTTTTTTGAATTGTAGTTGAAATTTACCGGGCGTCTAATCTGTAATTCGAAATGAAAGCAAATGCTTTCGAATTGTCATACTAATAACATGCAAATGCGAAAGCATTTTTTTTTCTTTTCGAAATACATTCATATTTGAGCTGTTGGTAATATATCTTCAACGATTTTCTATTATTTTGTACTCTTAGTTCAAGATGTCTGAAAGACATGGCCAACTGGGATGTTAGTTTATATATACTAGTGATGTAACGAATGTCAATTTTTGATATTCGCGAATACAAATACGAATAAGAATATTTGAAACGATATTCGCGAATACGAATATGAATACGAATATTATATGCAATATGAAATATTAGAAAATTGTTATGAAAAAGGACTTCACACTCTTGTTGGAGTACTATAAAGTTAATAAAAAGTACCCAAAATTTTAATGATCGTCATTAAATAATATTTGAAAATGATACAAAGCACAAATTTCTATAAAAAATTAATAAGGGTTTTCATGAGAACTCTTAAAATTGCCATTTGTGCAATTGGGCAAACTTGCGAGACTTGTTTCATGAAGCCTCTTTTGAACTTTTGCGCAAACAGTGTACGTAAATTTGAAATAAACGTCAGAAATTTCATTTAATAAAAATAAAATAAGAAATTTTCAAGCAATTTTTAATTTAAAAACGCATTTATTTATTTCTATAAATATAAAAAACTGTGTGTGGGTGACTAAAAATGCCTAAAGGAATCGAAAAAGGCAAGAAATTGTTGATTACAAAATGCACAATTGCACAGATTAAGTTTACGAGTCAAAATTATTGGGCAAATTTATAAGGTTTGTGTAAATAAATTTCTATACAATTTTTGACATTTTATTTACGAGAGTGTAAAAATGCTCAATTGCACAGTTTGCGAGACTTTTGAACATTCTCATGAAAACCCTTAATGTATTTGTACAAACTAAAATTTTTAGTCATTTATTTAAATTTCATTTAGGATTTATGCATTTATTTATTTAAGTTCTTTGGAAAAATATTCGTATCCGTATTCACCTGAAAATGGCCGAATATTCGACAATTCGAATACGAATGCGAATATTCGTGCATCACTAATATACACATTTACATATTAAGAAAAACTTTAATTTTTGTTAAATTCATAATGAAATGAAAAAAAGAAAGTGTGTCAATGTTGCATCTTTCATTTGCGCCTTTTTTTGGCATTAATTAAATAAAAAATAAACTCATACACTTGGAACATTGACAAAAGTACTTTTAAATGTACAAAAATACATACACACATAAATATATATACAAAAAGTTGCATTCTCCTGCACATCCACACTCACAAAAACACACACAGACATACATTTTTCATTATTCAAATAATATTATAAAATGTTTCTGAAATAAATACTTGTATAAAAAGGCAAGAGAAATTGCGAAAAAAAAAATAAATGAAGTTGCAATTTTGTTGAGTTTATCGCCGTCATCGACATGAATACGTTTTTATCATCTCTATAATAAATACAAGTGCATGCAATTATATTCTTTTAAGCAACACTGTCCTGGTTACTGAAAAAAAAGATTTTTAAATAAATAAACTTAATTTGACTTTTGTAATCAAATTAAATTACGTTAAAAGTAAATTGAAAATTTAAGCTCACTTTAAGGAAAATTATTTTGTCATTGAAATAAGAGATATGGCAGGGAAAGGCAAACTGAGAAATAGAAAATAGGCTTATTAAGATTGGGTGGCATTGCCAACTCAGCGGTATTAGCAATGTTTTGAGCACATTTTGAAATTGTATGAAATTCAAAAATTAGGATAATTTTAACTTCATAATATCAACGAAAACATTATCATAAATGCATTGAATGATAATAAAGAAGAAAAAAATGCAGAAAGAGAGCAGTTTAATTGAGCAAATGAAAATTGTCATTCTATTAATACAACATTTGATCATTGAAGCCGCCTTGCGCTGTACTTTGTATTTCAAAACGAAAGAAAATGCTTTCGAGTTTGTATATTGTTGTTATAACAATTCCTTTAAAATTACAGAGTAAATACAGTAAATAATACAGCACAATAAAACAGACGTTTTTTGTTGTTTAAATATATAAATTGATCCTTTAGCATTCTTATCTCTTGATTTCGTTGGCATCATTAGTTTTTCCCTATCAACTCTAGTTTTTAAGATACAGCAACATTTAACACTTGTATAATTTACAACATTTTTTGTTTTATTGGATTAATATTTCACGAATGGATCTTCAAACATTAATATACTTTCTGTATTATTAACTCAAATAAAATTGTCCTGCATTTAAGTAGAATCACATTGATGAGTATTTCAGGATATCTTGCTTTTATTGTATGGTTTTAGTTAAGTCCTGATAACTTTTTCTATTATTATTATTTTTTAAATAAAACAACTAGCCTGTATGTATTTTTGTAAACTGATTACGAAAATCGCCTTGTTATTTTTCTAGCCCCTGCAGTTTCAGAGATATTGTGCATTATATTAAATAAATATTTTAAATTTTTCTTTTATCATGCCATTCATCTTCCTCAGAAAAACACATTAACTTAGTATTTCATTTTATAAAAATAATATATAAAAAAACTGAGCTTGAGCTCGATTAAGAAATTATTTTTTGAATACAAAATTTATTATAATTCAATTAAAATAATGTATATATAACACAAACTATTTATTAAATTTAAAAGTTAATTTCCTACAAATTCTTGTCTGAAAATAATTTTTTTTTCTGTGTTTGACTTATTTTGAACAAAGAATCTTTTATTTTAAATAAACTGCTTAAAAAATAATATCAACACATTTACACTTGGCTTACTTAAAAATTTTCATAAAATTAAACATTTCCCTGGATATTGGCAAAGAGATAATCCAACTTATTTTAAAAGTTTTTAAGTCGAAAATCTCATGTTATTCTGTCCGTTAATGTTTGTAATTATTCATCATTATAAGGAAGGAAAATCAAGTACAGAAAACAAAACAAATTTAATATATTAAACAAACAGGAAACGGAAAACAAGAGAAAATAAAAACAAAAAGCACTTAAAGTTCATACACACAAAAATCCACAAAAGTGAAAATGAAATGAGAAAATTTTAAGTGAATAAATATTACATTAAGAGATGAAAACAATACAGAAAAGTAACACATACCTTAATACGCTCCTTTACTGTAACAACGTCATAACTACACAAATACTAGTTTGAAGGAAAAAGTGTTCAAAATGGTGAAGTAAGTCGAAAAAGAAAATTTACAACAGTTTAGTGTTTAGTGTAGAAGATATTTATATGAATATAAATATCGATATAGGGATAAATTCTGCATTTTTAACTCAAAAATCTAAATTTGTTTAGTTATGACATTGTTATTGTAAGTGAGTGCTATGTATAAAACATACACACATTTGATTAAAACAACATTAAGATACGTAAAAATTCTGCTCTGTCTATTACATTGAAAACAAAAACTAATTTTAACGCTTTGTTTTTTCTTTCAATATAAATAGATAGACGAGAATTTTTACTTATCTTTTAAAAACTGACAGTTTAAGTTAAGAAAAAGTATTTAATATGAATAATATATCATTACCTGAATTAAAATTAAATGTTTGTTTAATTACGATGCATAACAGGGAATTAGAAAATCAAATAAGTTTCTTAACTGATAAATAGATTTTATTGAAATTTGACAAGCTCAAGTTTTCAGAGATATAATAGGTTAAGAGAAGGCACTTCATATAAATACAATTTTTGGTATGATATAACTTTTTTATTATTGAGTTATATATTTAAGTTACATTGCTCTATTTTTTGATTATCTCTTATGTATTTGAATTTTAGAGCTAAAGTTTCATATATAATTCCTTCCTCCATATAGATTTATGTATATGTATGTTAGTATATATAAAGGTTTATCTAATTTCCAAAATATATCCATGATATATACGCACATAAAATGTATATCTGCCATATTCAGAAGAAACTATTTTGTTTTGCAATACCCTTACAAAACCTATTTTGTTTAGAAATTTATTTCTTAAACGTTTTGTTAATCAAAATAATTTTTTTTAGGCATAAGGCTTTACATATGTGAGAGGTCTAGTTCATATAAATTTTTGCTTCGAAATATTAAAGAAATCTAAAAAAAGCATTAATAAATATTTAACGAATATTAAATTAATTTATATTGATCGAAACTAGTAAATTGAACAAACAGTATGCAACGTATAGAAAAATATTTTTTGATTTATTCAAATGTTAACTACTAAATATCTTGAACAATAAATATATGATAATTATGGGCACGTATATATGAATTCTTTATGAATGAAGTAGTCGAATACATTATGTCCGTCTGTCCATCTGTCTGTACTTGTAATCGTTTTTTTGCAGACCTCTGAAAAGCTAGAGATTCAGCCATGTACTAATGTATCAGCATTTGTGATTAATAGCTTAGGCTAAGCTTACATCTGGCATTTCATGTGTGGCATGTGCAAAAAAAAAAGCGTAACCACTAATTTCTAATAAAAAACTGTTTGATACAACACGTACTTATTAAGTTAAATAGTTTCATACATAACTAATAGACAATTTTATATAATCCATCGTGATTGGAAACTATTTAAATTAATAAATACATGTCTGGATCAAACAGTTTTTCATTAGTAATTAGTAGTTACGTTTTCTTTTTACCCTAAAGCAGAGTACTCTGTTCAAATTTGTGAAAAATATTTATCAACATTAATTAATTCCTACGAAAAATTTGACATGTAAACAATACTAATTGGCGCCTGAAACTATGCTACAATTTCTTATGTTTATAGAAACATCCCTTGTGTTGAACGAAACAAGTGGCACTAAACTTATTTCTTATGAAAACTTAAAATGTTGAAGATACATTTCAAATGTTCTTCCCAATATAAACAGAGTACTATTCCTGCAACATTTTTTCATGAACAATTCGTGTCAATTTTTTTTATATGTACTTTAACAGCATTTCGCGTGAAATGTTGAACAGAGTATCAGGCTTTAGAATTAAAAAGGAGCAAGACCAAAATGACTGTTCCAGGGCTGGAAGATTAAATTTGTTTGGCTTATAAAACTAACTAATTAAAAATATTTTTACATTAATTAATTTGAACTTATTTTATGTTTAGGTGAGATCTTTACTCAAGAATTATTTTCTATTTGTTTGATTTTTACATAAGAATCTAGGTTAAACATACAAATATGCGTTTCTGTTGCTTCTTCGTAAAATATGGACATTCACTAGTTACACAAAACATTGTGATATATTGCTAACTATACTCTTACTAAAATTAAAAAAATTCAAAGGACAATATCAGTTTTATATCATACGTTGGCAAGATATAATAAAATTTTACTGCCAGTTTATAGAAGACAAGTAAAAATTCTGGTCTGTATATTTGCTTACATTGAAAACAAAAGCAAATTTGAGTTCTTGGTTTTTGCTTTCAATATAAATAGGCTGACGAGAATTTTTACTTGTTTTCTATAAATTGGCAGTTAATTTGTTTTTTTAATTTTTTTCCAGAAACTGTTCCTTTCTGCTCAATAAAATCTAAAAATTTTGTTGGAATAAAATGTTTACCTAATATTGCAATACTGACAATGGGACTCGCATGGCCAAAATTTCTAATTTTTTCATTTATTTATTAAAAGTAAAAATTGCTATGCAATTACAAAATATTCATTAAAAAATATAAACTAATATACAAAATTAGAAAATTTAGATTTATTTAAATCTCGTTTTACAATGCCCCCATTGTGTGATGTAATTGGATAAAATACACATGAGCATGCAATGCTGTTTAATTCTAATTTACAGTATGCAAGTCTTACTGCTAAGCTGATTAGTTCGATAGGAGAGAGAGGTGAGGGGAAAATAAACGTTTCTATCTCTTTTATCAATAAGGCTTGCAGATTGTAAACTAGGATTTATAAAGGTCCAAAAATGCAATGAGAACTATGTCTTCAAATACCAATAATTGCAAACTTAATTTACTATGAACTAAAAATAAGTGAAGTTAACTTTCTTAAAATTTACATTTTTTAAATATTTTTGTTTCAACATTGCTGAAACATAGAAAAAACTTACCCCCTGTTTGTGTAAGACGTTTGAGTTAGAAATCTTGGCGTTTTTGTAATTTTGTAATTTGTACAAATTACAAAAGTTTGTGTTTTGTAACTTGTACAACTTTTCCTTAATATATTACAGAAACGCCAAGATTTATAACTCAAACGTCTTACACAAACAGGGGGCTAATTTTTTATACAATTCATGTTTTCAAAAAATCAAATAGAATTTTTGCTCATATAAGACCGTTCAGAAAGTGCAAAAAACAAAATTCCAAAAAAAAAAAATAATAATAAAAGTCTAATAGAATATAAAAACATTTTCTCTTAATTAAAATAAGTTACTCCACATTCATCAAACCAAATAAAGAAAATAATTGCTCAATTCACAACCTATTGTAGGAGTCGTAGTTCGTACACAAATTGTTGGTATTTTCTATGTAAACATTTGTTTATAAACAATGTTTTTATTGAAATTACCAACAACTCATGTACGAACCAGGACTCGCACAATAAGTTGTGAATTGAGCAAATAATATTTAAAATCAGCTTAAAAAATATGGATTTTAAATTCAAAATTTATCATAATTTTTTTCTATGAATATAAAGGAAAAGCATGCATGTTTGCCTACTTAAAGCCGCACCCAAGTGTGGAGCAGAAAATCTATTAAATTAGCATTCTTCGCAAGTCTTTTAGTCTCTGGAGGGCTGTCTAAGTTCGAGTTTCTTTTTTAAGTGATAATTATTAATACATGAAATAATGAAGTATATTTATTTGACATAAAATCTTCATTTCAGTTTTGAAACTTGTATAAATTTTAAAACATCATTCCATTTTTTTATCTACCACCACAAATGACTTTTAATAAAATTACAAATAATATATTTTATAACTTAAAAATTTTCACACCTTGCAAAAACTCGGAAAACTTAAAATTGCTGAAAATGAATATAAAAATAATTGGCTCGCATATATTGAATTAATATAAATAATTAATAAATAATATTAATAAATAAATTTACAATATTAATGGGTCGATTATGGATGGCAAACGAACTTCAGTTGCCGAGTTAACTAGCAACGCAACTGAACTTAAAATTTGTATTATGTATGGAAACTTCCTCCAGTTGCCAAAAAGTTATCGAAAATACGATTATAACAGATTGAAAATTGAAAATATAAACAAATATTTGCTGCCTTATTTATAAAACTTAAAAAGTCTTTATAAAGATTTTTTAAAACAAATTTTCAAACAAAATTTTTCTTAAAAAGTCTTTATAAAGCCTTAATAAATTTTATAAATAAGGCTGTTAAAACATAAGAAATACAACTGCTAAAAAGAATATTATTGAGTAAAAGTGCTTAAAAACATTAGTGACCATAAAAATTATTAGTTAATTGGAATTAATTATTGGTGAAGAGCAGGAAGCACAAAAGTTTAATCTATTAGATGACTCTTTAGAATTACCGCCTCTACTGTGAGTAAATGTTGTTGCCTAAAATAAGATTGAACAATCTCTGTTTTAGCTGTAAAGCATATTTTCCTTAAATATGCATAGAAGAAATTCAAAAATAAAAATAATATTGCAATTGCTGTTTAATTTTTCATTTTTTTTTTTGCTTTTAAACTATGCAGCAACTACACATTTGTGGTTGCCAATATGGGAACTGAAATTACCAGCTGTTAGTTGCCAGTTGCCATCCGTAATACCATTTCGGCAACTAGCAACGCAACCAAAGTTCGGTTGCCATCCATAATCGAGCCATAAATAAAATCTCTTTGTAAAAAAAACAAAACATGAACGATGGAAAAACCTTCAAAAAAGAACAACTAAGGTCGAAATGGTTAAAGCTTTAGTTGGTTTTTTTCACTTTCAATGTATAACATACATAAAATACTTCATGATAACAACAATGTTTTATTTGTTCGAAAAAAAAAACAAATTCTGTGTAATATTGCGTTTTATTGTACCATTCTGGGATAAATTGTTAGTTTTGTATTTTTTTCGTTTTCGATATTTTATTCTATGCTAATCCAAACATGTTCCGGCAATAAAAAGGCAAAAGTGTTTGCAATACTTTCACTTAACCCTAGACGCTCTTTCTTATTTTTATACCTATAAGCACTTTCTTCGTCGAATCGACGAAGTGCATTTTTTATCTGGCCCCAAACGCTCGTAATTAAAAAAATATATACAATTTTGGTTTTATTGGAAAAACAATTTAGTTTTTATTTGTATTAAACATAAAGTTTGCTTATTTCAATGCAACTTAAAACTAATAAACAAAAAAAAATTTAACTTTAAGTTTTTTTTTACTTTTTTTTAAAATAGTAAAAAAATCATAAATGGCAGTATTTTAAATAAAAAATTATTTCAGGAATTTATTAAAATCTTAAAACTGACACTTAAAACTAAAAAATAAACTTTATTTGGTTGGAATTTTCAGTCATTTAGTGCAAGAAGCACAGAGATCAATCGTCGATTTGACGAACACAAACTTAAAAAAAACATACTTACACACATCTAACGAGACTGCACATGTGCGCACCAGGGATGGGAATTGGAAATCTTGATTTCGTGCCGAATCTGTTTATAAATAGTGCCAAAATCACTTGAATAGTGCCAAACCACTTTTTAGATAATTTAAATGATGACACTTGATATTAGTTTAGTATACTATGGCCCTTGAATGATACATTTTTGTGTATAGTTAAAAAAAAATCCATGAATATCAGAGAAAACACGCTCAAAAATTAATTGTTTACACATTAGATTTTACGTCTCCGATATCTTTCCAAAACTTACCTACACTCGACAAAAGGAATTTTTTAATTCTTCAGGGTATGATACAGATCTGTATTCAATTTTAATTTTTCATCGTGTTTTCTTTCGTTCGGAAACATAAAACGAAATTAAAAATATGCCACTTAAGCTTTTTGGTGGTTATGGCTCGAATAGACAAAAAGTGCCAGAAAAGGAGCAAGAGTGCCACAGTGCCAGTTAACATCCTATAGTGCCAAAAAAATGGCACAATTGTGCCACATTTCCCATCACTGGTGCACACTTCAGCAACTTGGCAATGACTAGAGCTATAACAAAAATGTGCACACAGCAATGAGTAATAAAGAAAATAAATGTGAAAGAGTAAACGATGTTCGTCGATTCAACGAAGAAAGAGCGTCTAGGGTTAATCACACATACAAAAAGACACACTTATATTTATGTATGTATGTACATACAAATATAAACAGTCAAAGGATAAGAAAAATTTTACGCAACACAGCTCACTAATAACTATAACAAAAGTAAAAACATCCGCAAGCAAAAATGTGAATTTGTAACGCATCATTGTGGAAATACTGTTAAAAATATAGGCAACAACAAAATGTGACCCTGTCGTAGCTGAACCTTAATTTTGTTTTTTTTTTACTTTAGAATGATTGACGTTGGAGAAAAGTGATTGCTTTCGCACAAGTGCAATGACTGTTCGGTTGAATGTTTATTTTAAAACCATTTTAAATCATGATATGAGTGACTTATAGCTCAAATATGTGTGTGTATGTACGAAATTTGGGTTCGTTTTTATGATAGAGAAGCCAAAAAAAGGTTATAATAATCTTTAACTTAAATACATAAAGCCCAAATTATAATAAATAAAATACGACAAATTTTTGCTATTGATTTTATGCTTTTTTATCAAGAGATATAAATAAAACCTTTTTACAGTGATGTACAAAAGAAGTACAGGCAAATTTTGTTAAATTTAACAATATGTAAGGCCCGTTTAATATAATGAATAAATAATTTTTTGTGAATATTTTTAAAGAATTTTTATTAGTTTATACATTCGATTCAATCGATTTTTAACATCCTTGCAATAACAATGAGATGTCCTTACTTTATCCCAATGAAATAAATTGTAATGTAGATTAATACTTTAGAAAGTATTTTTAAGTTTGGATTGTCATTCGTAAAATATTAAGCATATTATAGAAAAAATTTTATCAAAAGAACACTGGTGATGAAGGCTTAGTTGCCATCGAAAACAGCTACATGTTCCGTTGAACTATGTGTTGTCAAAGGCATCGCCTAAAAATTGTTGTAAAAAAAATTGGGTGATTGTTCATCGACTTTGGGCGACTCAACATTTTTAGATATTTGGTTATTAGTTCATAATGAATAAGTGCCAAATTACCGCAAAATGTTAAAAAGCCCAAAAAAACTTTTTGGACGAATATTCATTCCAAATTCGGGTGATTTTACGTAATGAACAAACACCCAAAAACGGGTGATTATTCATTTTACACTTTTGGATTATTCTTCATTTTTTTTTGGGCGATCGGTCACTGTTTTTTTGGGTATTTCTTCACAACGCCTAATCACCCAAAAATTTTGGGCGTTCCTTCATTTAGCTCTTTCGGGCGATAGTAACTTGGGCGATAATTCGTACAGCCGTTGTCAGAATCTTTACAACTAACTTTGGTCTTATTTGTTCATTAATAATTATCACATGTAATTTCGCTTACAAAGGGATACGAAATTTAGCCTGTTCAAATCATAAATATAAAAAAACTCCATTTTATTGTGTTGTATCATTAAGGCGCTACTGACATCATCCCTGTAGGAAGTCATGACGAACTTTTTGGTAAGATGCCATATCCCAGAGTAAATCTCGTCTAAAATCAATAATTTTTGTGAAGCACTTAAAATATGATCAACTGAAAGTAAAATTAATCCTTATGTATATAAATTATAAAAAAGTTATTTGAGTTTCTTTATGTAACGAAATTCATCCGCCACCATGTATTTATTTTTTAGACACACATCATTAAATTTTTATTCATCTACCATTAATTTTTCAACATATTCAAATTTCAGTTAATCTAAAATGCTATTCCAAATTTACAACTGTGAAAAATGAAACTGGAAAACAGATTTGTGTTTGTTGAATTTCTGCTGGAGATAGAATTACTAACTGCTATAAAAAAAATAAAAAATAAAAATATTCAGGAAAGAAGCATAAGTTAATTTTTCCTATTTTGCTTTGAAAATTTTTTTATTATTATTTAGTGTAAGTACATATATAAAACGTTCTCATCTACAAGTATTTTCAACGACCAATATCAACTTACATTTCTGTTAGTTCATAAGTGTTTGTAATTTCGGATTTAAGTAGTTTTATTTGATACTGCTGTCATTTAACAAAATGTATCATTCGTTTGAGTGCAGTGTTTAATTAAACTGTTGTAATAGAAGCAAGAAAATCTAAAATTACTTAAAAGCTAGCAAGCATCTTTTGGGTGTATGTGTGTTATGCTAGTCTAGTAAACGAATGTTTATGTAAGTATGTATATGTTAAATAAATCCCTCCTTGAGTATAAAATTCCTGATATTAAAATTAAATGTTGTTCGTTAGTTAGAGTTTATAATAGAATATGCAATGAACATTAGATCCGTTCAGTATATAAGAACATTAAATCTGGGCAGTCGAAACAGCTCATGCATTGTAGGGAGCACAAATGAGTATAAAAGTATGTTTTTAATATTTGCTATTGGTATTGCATAAGAAAAGAAATAATAAAGCTTTTAAAAAATATATGTTTATGTTGCCCTTTATTTCATATTTCTTAGAAAACGTATAATAATTAAAAATATATTCATAGTTCTAGTGTTTTAGTTAAATATATTTAGATGTATGGGCGAGTTCTAAAATTGTATTTAAAAAAAGTAAAAATAAAATAATTCCTCTTGGTGTGGTTATATGCATTTATGTATGTGTATCAGAGATCTGCATGATTACCAATCAAATGGCATAAATTTGTATTTTCTAAAATGAATATTGAGTTAGCACGTAACATTTAAAAAAATTAAATATGCTATTGCATGATACATATCAATGAAAGTATTGTTAATAAATGCATGCCACTGCTAGCAATTTGTATTCAGTCATATGATTCACTAAAGCAATGCATCAGTATAATTGTTTTTAAAACTTCTTAAAAGCCCTTCTGAAAAATATAGTTTAATGTAATATTATAAAAAAAAAAGCTAGGCTCATTTTATTTTATAAATTATTTTTATACGAGAAAAAATACAAGTAAAAATTAATACGCAATGTTTTAATAACTTCATCTAGTCAACGTGCTTTTGAGAGTTATTTGATTACTATACAAAACAATCAAATAACAGTACGAATTTTTTATTTATTTTTACTAACAGCACTCAAAAAAAGAGAGTGAGAGTCAAATGTTATACGAAATGTTATATGAAACTCTTCTAGTAGTATCATTAGTACATATTGATGTTAAAGAATAAAACAAAAGCATTGTAAAAGTGCGTGGAGAGCGAAAGTGCATCAACTCATACAGTTCTCTGATGTGTATATGCTGAAAACGTTTCTTTCAATTATGATAAACCCAAATAAAGCTCTCTGCATCACTTTTATATTGTTGTTGCTGCCATGGTAGCAGTTTTATTCTTATACTATGTTGTAGTAAATTTCCATAAACTACCACTAGCTTGTTTATAAAAAACTTAATAGAATATAAAAGAATGTAATCTCTTGATTTTTTTTTATTTTAAAATATATATTGTAATAATGAAACATATTACGTTGACAGACATTTTAAAAATGGTATATTAAAATTTTTTTTTGCTTTTTCTTTTAGCATAACGCCTTAAAGTAAAAGATAATTTCTGAACTGCTCGAGGGCAAAAATAATTCATCTGTAACTGTGAAGTATCCAACTATATTGAGTCATTGGAGCATCGATACAGCACAAAGTAAATTTCTTTATTTTATCTCTACTACAATGGAACGTATTTCAATCAAATCAAGCAGTTTTTTACCGGAACCGAGAGAACATAACCATTAGTGTTCGGTTTTATGTGGATTATTTGCTTAGACCTGCAAGAAAGCCTAACAAGAAAAAGTTTATTGGGCTCAAATCGCATAACCTCGGTGGCCACTTCATATTACTTCCAGCTCAGATATCCAGACCTTCAAATACACATTAATCCAATGAAAACATTCATTAAAAATCAACCAACGTCACGCTTCGTTGGATTAATGAATCCAGTTTTGTTAAAATTATTTTAATGAAAACTACGTCAAATGTATTAAACAGTGCCTTCGATGCAGTTAAATAACTTCATTGAAACATCGAAATAATTTAATTTAAACCATGAAATAGTTTCATTAAAACCACCAATTAATTTCATTAAAATAACGAATTAATTTCATAAAAACAATGACATTTTGCATATGTATGTATAAAAAAACAATATGTTAAATTTTATTTGTAAATAAGCACACAAAGAGTAGTATAGCAATCATACAGAACTAGTTTTGATGCAAGCTTTTGGTTGACGAATGTTGAAATACGTTTAATTTATTAGACTTTCTAGACTACAATGAAATTTTCATTGGGACAACGAATACATTTCATAGCTTTAATGAAATTCTAAGTTGCGTATACTTTATTTATTTATTTTTTTTAAGTTTTAAAGAATTTAATCTATAACTTAATTGCTTTAAGGTATGTACTTATACATGTTTATTTCAAGCAACAACTATAAATGTTTCTTAAATATAAAATAAGAAAATATTGTTGTCATAAATCCAATGAAATATTGTTACGAAACTAGAATACCAACTAAGCAATTCCAATGAAATTCTTTCACAATATTCGTGAAATTTTCATTTGTTTTGTGAAATTATCATTAGACTTTTGAAAAAAATCTAATGAAATTAGCTCGTGCAGAATATTCAAATTGATATGATCTGAATGGCATATAGCACTGTTCAGCTGCAATCACATCCAATTATAATTAAAATTAGTTCAGAATCAGCGGCCTATAGATTTAAAGGGCAACCAGCTCGAAATCAATAATAAATCGTGAATTTTGCGGAATCTTTAGGGTCGAAGAAAAATCGACCATTTTATCTATGAGATGCAAGATACTTTCCTCTTCTTCTTCATCATTACAACTGGAGAACTAGTCATGTAAGGGAGACCTATACGTTTTGCATCGGTTTCGAAAGTGCATTGGCCGGTCAGTGTAGCCATGCGATTCCTCAAGTGCTTCATATTGAAGTGCATGAGGTTTTTAGTTCTGTGGTAGTTTAGGCGAGACCAAAGGGTTATTGCTGTCCGCCATCTGTCTTGAGCTAATTTGAGAAAGGCAATATCGAAGCGTCTCCAGCAGGATGAGAGCGGAGGCCCACAGAGATTGTCGACGTCGACTGCTCTGAGTAGGGTTTCCCACTTTGCCAGCTCATCCGCATTTAGTCCCATGTCCAAGTACCCAATTTAATATGACACATGACCGCTGCGCATGCTTAAAGAGGGCTTTGCGAAATTTTTGGACAAAGAAAGATGTGAAGTACACACCTGTGAGGGACTTAATTGCTTGAACTGCTGTCAGTTATGATATGGATATCTCTGTTTGACATCCTATAAAATCCAGTGCGTTGCTTTTTTATTGGCTGATATTTCTACCTGTAATATGCCGCATTTGTCTGAGTGATTGTTGCACACACAAGAAAAACTTAAAAATTATTTTCAAATACCTACCGATTGATTTCCATTTAGATAAACAAAGTTTGCTGACTTTTTATTTTTTTAGAATTCACGAAATGGCTACTGTTGGCTGCCGTATTGAATTGTGACTACTACTATATCCTTAGTTTAGGAGTTTAAGGCAAATCGATTGACGTAAGAATCATCAAAATTGGCACACATATTTATTTTGGCAGAGGAACACTCATTCAAACATACAAACACACATATGCTGATAACCACAATACCTTTCTTTGTGTCTTGCAATCAGGTAAAAATGAGCCTAATCGCTCAAGTTGGTTTTTCGATTAAAATAAAGGTAAATTTGCAGCATGTTCCAGGGCCCATTCAGCGAACACATGTCGTTGTTTTTGGTTTTTACCTTCAACTCTTGGGTCAGTTGAAGTTTGTACGAGTGCAGGCCAAAGTCATGCCGTAAAATTAGTCAAGCTGTAGCTTGCAAAAGGCCGATATTCCTGTACACTATAAAAAAGACTACTTTACCTGGATGCACTAACTTTTTGCGAATCGAAAATTGTAGTATTTATCTATAAATTCATTTGTTTGCGGCAATGATAATGTAATGCTATCATTTATTTTTTTAGGTGTGTTTTAATCAGCATTTAGTTGTGACATTTCTGCATGCAAAATATCAAAATTAGCGAAAAGTACAAAGATTAATTAAAGAAAAACTAAATGAATTTTAAATTGTGATTTTATTTTTTTATTTCAACCGCTAAAATCGTTAAAATATATTACTGATAAAATGATAATAAAGGTTAATAAAGGTTCCTGAATCCAGTTACTGGGAATGGATGGCAGTCAGTAGATAACGTCCAATCTTTTAAAAATAAATAAGATAGCGAATAAAAATACTAATGCAAATAATTTTAGTACATTAAGGCTTTTGTTCCATTGAACTCAATACAAAATGTCATAAATTTCAGTAATAATAGCTTCGTTTATTATTTTAAAGAAAAAAATGTTGCTGACAGAGCACACACAAGGATAAGTGCACGAAATTATAAATCACGCTGTTGCGCCTTAAGAAGAAAAAATGAGCTGATTTAACAGCATGCAATTACTATGTATGTGCACATACAAAGCCATTCACTACGAACTAAACATTTATTTCTACAAAAATAAATTCTTTGCAACAACTGCCCTTTTGTATTGCTGATGTGATGTGGTAGATGATGCATTGCTCTATGAAATCTGCTGCCAGTGAATGTGTAGCGTAATTTAATTCAACAAAAAACAAAAAAAGTATTAAAAAAAATTCATACAGTATGTATATGGGAACGTATATGAACATTTTAGTAAAATATAAATTTACTTGTGTTACATACTGATGCGCATACTAAACTACACTTTGGATTGTATATATATTGAAATGGTTTATTGAAGGTTTATCCTCTTTCAGTTTTATAGTTCCTCTTTATATTTTATATTTTTTCCCAACTCTAGTGCAACAAACTCGAACTTACTACTTGTAAATACTAAGGCTAAGGATGCAAATGCATCATACTCATCGTTCTAGTGTGATAGTGCAAAAGTCTCTGGCAATAAATATATAGAACATTTCAGGCGGAAGTTGAGAGTACAGTACAGAAAATGAACTACCAGGAAGCACAGAAAAAGCAAAAACAAACAAAAAATATAATAATAATAAATAAAGCCAAAAAGAAAAACAATAAAAAAGTAAACCACCTACTGGGGAAAGCAGCATGCATTTAATCTTATATGGAATACAATCGTGCAAGTATGTATTGTTTCGTATTACCACATACAAGCATTTTGGTGCACACATACACATGCATAAACATGCATTTTATGTATGTAAAGCACGCATTGGTATGTTGTCCTACTTATTTACGTTACTATACCCTTCATTTCTGAGAAAAGTAATGGCAATGTATGAGTTAGTCATTAATTTTTTTAATATCAAATACAGAAAACCCAGAGTTTCAGGCAGGAATTGAACCTGCATCCCTTCGATGACCAGAGTAGTAGAATGCACACTGACCATGACGTGCACCGCTAAAAATTTCAAAATCAGGTTTTTGTAATTTAAAGGATTAGCCAAGAAATAAAATAATTGTCCTTGAAAAAAAATGCATTTTTTCTCTGAAATAATGTTTTATATTCTAATATAAAAAAAAAACCATAATACTTTTTTTTTTAAATTTATTTCTTTATTTTGGGACGATTAGGCTAAAGGTTGTAGTAAGCCAAATTACATGTGAATAATTTTAAGGACCTCATTGCACCAAAAAATTTTTAATTATTCTGATAAAAACTTGCACAACAAAACAAAAAAATTTTATCAAAATTTTAATTTTTCTCGAAATTTAAGGTGCACAACATTTTTTTTAGTACAAAAAAATTCGAAAAAAATTTTACTTGACTAATTCACAACTTTAAGAAAAGGATTTTTAAATTACTCATCAGAAGAATTAAAATTTGTAGGGTGATTTAATAAGTGCGTGACTTTTGGAATGAAACACAGATTTTTGGATAAAAAATAATTATATTCTTCAACGTAGTTTACTTTGAGCTCTATATATACTTTTTCCAATGTTTCTCCTATTTTTGGTTGCCTTTCAAAAACAAGGTTTGTAGAAGTCCTCAAAATATTTGTAGGTTTTATCGTTGGAGTCAAATCTTTTTCCACCGAGCCATTTCTTCAGGTTTGAAAGCAAGGCGTTGTCACTCGGGGCTAAGTCCAGATAATAAGGCAGACAAGGGAAGCTCTCGCAGCCCAGATTTTTGCCAAGAAAACTGCATATGCATTGCTTTGTTATGGTGGAAAAAAATAGATTATTGGAAAAGTGAATGCAGTCAATTTTTTTACGTAGACGAGTCAAACTATAAAACTTTTAATGCAAATTTATACCCTAACGGAGAATTTTCAATTTAAAGAAAGTAAATTTTCTTCTCCCAGAAATTGAAGCTTTATAAATTACTAAACACAAATAAACAAACTCCACAGACATGTTCAGAAAGCAATTTTATATTTGAAGGGTATTTTTAAATGCAATACAGCTGAATAAATAGTTTTGTTTCTCTATTTTGCACTGTTTTACTTTCATGCAGTCATGTGTTGAATTGCGTACAGCATAAAAAAAACAAAAAATTCATAACAATAAACAATAAGAAGAAATTTGCTTTACACTTACTCAACACAGATACACTTATAGCAAAACGGAAGTCTGTGCTCCCATATCCGCTTTTGATTCTATACGTTCAATTATTGGAAGAAAAATAAAGCTTTAAAAAAACATTTTCCTATATATTGAGGAAAAGAGTTCAAATATAACTCACATGCTTGTGCTTTACCACAACCAAAAAAAAAACTATTTTTTAAATAAATAACAATAAATCAAACAAGAAAGATGGGTCAATTCATGGCCTGGACACACAAAACATTTTTATCATAAAAATACCAATATATAAGATATAACAACATGAGAAGTTCTTTACAGTTTAATGCATAATAATGTTGAAATTAAAAATTTTTTAACGTTGTGTTTACAACCTTGACAAGTGTTTTCAAAATAAAAAGAAACAAATTCGTAAAATATTTTTTATACAATTTTAAGGATTTTTCTTCAAAAGAGCAAAATTAAACTTTCTATGATAAAATCGTCATTTGGCACCAATTGATTTTTTGTTCATATTTTAACTCTATAAAGATTTCTTACTTATTAGTTTACAAAAAATTCGATACAGTATAAATATACTGATGTAATGACTCATTCTTAATAGTAAAGAAAACTTTATTAGATTTATGTGAAAACATCTTTGGCGCCTTAATTTTTCTATATTTTGGTTCATTAATTTTTTTATATTAAATTTATAAAGTGAGTACAAACATACATACATATGTGTATGAACTTGCTTCGATGAACTTTGTTTAAATTTAGTTAAAAAAAAAATAAGAAAATCTTTCGTCACTCAAAACTAGGCCAACTGCCAAATAACTCTGAAACTTTTTGAAATAATGGTGCCTTTTTTATAACCTTGTTGGGGCCAACAGCACGTACATTTGTTACTCTCAAATGTTAATGTCATTGACCATAATACTATGCAACAGTAAACAGTTTCAAGAGATAAATGAAGCAGCATCAAAAGCAATAAAATAACATAAACGAAACAGGCAGGCAGGCAGGCAGTCAGGCCGGCATTAAAAATGAGAAAATCAAGTCAAGGATAACGTTGCTGATGATAGAGCACAGCTGGCATAGAAATCATGACTTTTACATACTAATTGAAAGGAAAGGAGGCATATTATATTGAATGTAAGGCAATAAAAAAGTAGAAAAAGAAAAAAAAAAGGAAATAACATTAAACTATAAAAAAGCAAATAAATATTAAAATGTGTTTAGAGTAATAAACAGTTGCTAGCCAGGAGGACCATAGCCCTTAAATCATTATTGGTTGCATGCTTCATTCTACAGTATTAAAATAAAAGTCAAGCAAACAAAAAAAAAAAAATTTTTTTCTTTTAAAGGCATCTTGTGTGACCACAAAACAACATTTAAAAGCATGTCTGTTGAGAAGGCGTTTTGCTAAGAAACAGCACAGCCTTGAAGAAGCATAAAAATAAGGAATAACTTTTCTAGCAGTGTTAATGTGGCGGCAACATATTGCGACTTTATGCGATAAATGTCAGTTATTTTTATTTCTCTCCTTTCGTTCTTCTCCTTCTTTTTTTTCATAGACTAGAAGGTAAAAAGTTTGTCTTGAAGCAGACAACACATTGAAACTACACACATATGTACATATATATGTATATATCTATATATACATATACGTACATATCGACGCACATAAATACATAGAAGTTATTTTATTTGTTGCTTACAGCTTTTCATATTTAAAGTTTCACACACTACAAATGTATGAAAAATTATTATTTATTTGAACTTAAATTTCAAGAAATAAGATTGAAATTCATTTTGCTATTTGAAATACTGAAACATTTTTATTACACTATTATTTCCTAATTATATTGAATACGTGTTGAAACAAACAGAAATTACAAAAAAAAGTGTTTTCTATTGGAGAAGCACATCTAGATGTACTTCGTTGCTGCTTAGGCAAAAAACGGTGATGGTAAGCAGCAACGAAATGCTTACGCATAAAAAATTAATATGAATAATTTTGTAATATCAATTTATTTGTAATATCAATTAAAAAAATTAATTAAATTTTCACCAATTAAAAACAAATTGATAATATCAATTTTTTCTACTTAAATTAATTAATACAACTAAAAATTTAATTGAACCAATTAAATTCTTAAATATTTAATTGAACGAATTAAATTATTAATTGAAAATATTAATTGCTGAATGCTTTGTCTGTGTACCCAACACGAAAAAAAATTAAATTCATATGCAAGGTGTATATAACCAGGTGGCAGGCAGCGCTGGTTCAGCTGATAATTTTTTGCTCTTTGTGTTTTGTAGCTGACGAATGTCAAAACCTTTGTTTTGTTTTGGTTTTGGTACAATTGTTTTTACACACCTATGGTTGCAGTATTTTTGTATAAAAAATCTTTACGCAGTCACCTGTATAATTACAATATGTTCATATTCTTAACGTTTCAAACCAAACAAAAATAAAATGAAAGGAATAAAGAGCTACCACCTTAAATCTACACTGAACAAAAGCCAATACAATTTTAATATGAAACCTTTCGCATATTTTACATATAATAAGCTGTTATTTTTTAAACTGGTATAAGTCCATTTTTTCATGTTTTAAGATATTTAAGGATTAGCGGTTGAGTTAATTTCAAAATGAAGGCGAAGAGTAGAAAGACTAATGTTATACCACTATGCACCCAATAAATTTTATTATGAAAAATGAAAATATTAGATTTTTTTTTAGCTTCAAATAGACTTATGCCACTTTCAAAAATAAAATATTTAAGAAATAAGAACAAGAGAACGTTTTAATCCATAGTTCAATAGATACAAGTATTTGCTTTACTCAAATGTATTTTTAAGATAAAAAAAACTATAATGAAGACATTTAAATAAACGACAAATCAAGTTTATTAAGGATTAATTTTATTTACATATACTATAAAAAAACATGGGCGGTATGACATCAGCTAAGCTAATTACTTCGCTAAACTAGAATTTCTATACGGGAAGAAAACCCCGGGAATTCCCGAGAATTATTTTTTTTACAAATCCCGGTAAATTTGCAACGGGAATTTTCGGGAATTTTAATATTTTCGTTTTTGGAATTTGCTTCTTTTACATTGCTGTTCGTTGTTTTATTATTTAAAAATTCAATTTTGTAACGATGCATAATATAAGCATGGAAACAGATGTAATAGAAATTTCCGAGGTGACTCCAACAGCTTCAAGAGTCACGAAATATTTTCAACCTAAAAAATCTTTATGGGAAATAGTATCTACGATTAGATTGGCAGATTTAGATGGAATTTCCATCCATGCTATAACTAACAGCATATGAATTTATTTGTTTTTGTTTTGTTTTTGAAATATTGTTGTTTTTATAATAACAAATGAAGTTGTTTTATTTTTAATTTAAATGTTGTATTTCAATTGAAATTTATTTGCTGGTGGTCAACTATTGTATATACATATGTATATATTTCGTTGGTGCTTAGCCAAATCATCAGTAGACTTCAACCACGTATTTTGAGCAGTCACAAACCTCTTTATGTTATGCAAAGACTTTTAAGAACTATTAGAGAATTCACAAATAGTAATATTTTTGAAAATCAAAGACAATGCTTAACCACCAGCAAATAAGTTTTAATTAAAATAAACTTATGACAATATGTCAAATAATAAATTTTTTAATTTAATTTAATTGATATGCTTTCGAAATTCCCGGGAATAGAAAATTTCTTTTCTCGATTCCCGGGAATTGGAAAAGTCCGGTAAATTAGAAATAAGTTTTAATTAAAATAAACTTATGACAATATGTCAAATAATAAATTTCTTAAATGTTAATGTTGTATGTTTTTTTCATAAAATTATATTTTTTATTGAGGCCATTTAATTTAATTGATATGCTTTCAAAATTCCCGGGAATAGAAAATTTCTTTTCTCGATTCCCGGGAATTGGAAAAGTCCGGTAAATTAGAAACCCTACACAAAACGCATGTCAGGATGCACAGCCAGCGGCTCTGCCACCACGACAAGATTAACGAAACCGAAACATTATCAATGCGGCCCTATTGTCCGCTTAGGAATTACGGGGAAATATATGTATAAAAAACTTTTATGGTAATATAAAGCAATATAAAATAAAATGACTTGAATCTTTCACTTATTTCGCCGTTACACTTTGCATTGTGAAGTCTTCATGATAAAAAGGTAGAATTTAATGCAGTAAAATCATAATATTATTAATTAGTATTGTTATAAATTACTTATTCCACTTAAAAAAAATATAGTAACATATCAAATCGTACTCAATTGAATAGAGGATAATATTTAAATATGGGTAGAAATTATATATACCTAATAAAAGCTAACCTTAGATTATTTGTTTAAGAAGTGGACTTATATCCTTTTTGAAAAATTATAGCTCATATGACACACTACGAAAGTCTTGGCTAAAAAAAAAGTAAAACAAAAAATTTGTCCCACGTTGGGTACGAACTGAAATTACTCGTATATGCACTTACAAACAAGCTCTGCACCGTTTCGTGTTCTTGCATTTTCACAACGTAAAACATATTTTTTTATACCCTTCACCAAAAATGGTAAGAGTTGATAAATGTTCATAGGTTTGTCATTTTTGGTGTAATTTCCAAAATACTACACAGGGTTGTTCATATAAAACTTAAATAAAGTTACAAAAAATATCAACAGATGTTGTTTTATTTTCTTAATCATCCTGCGTTTCACAAAGTTTTTCGCATTTCTTACAAAAATCAAGCACTGATTTTGTTCTGTATTTTCCATAAAGGAAATTACCTCTTGTTTTTGTTTTAATATAAAACACAGTTTGCAAAGAAATTGTTATTTAATAGTTATTCTTACAGCCACAACAATAAAGTTTAATTGCAGGTATGATGAATAGCTTCCTCATAAATCTTTATACCAGCTAACTTTATTATTAATACACACACCGTCACCTAAATTACAAAAGGCCGTGAGTACGCTTTTCACCTTTTTACAGGAGAAACAAAAAACCTTATAAATTTAAGGTACCAAATTAAATAATGAATAAAATTGGCATTTTTTAATCTATGTAAGTAAAATTTTAATTAAAGATAGATCTTGGTTAATCACATCATAATCAAACAAAAAGTTTATTTTGAATTTTTTGGTTGTAACGGCATTTTGAATTTTAGCTGACGATATGAATGTAAGTAAATAAAATCTTAACTTTTAAAGTAAAATTTAAATAAGGAATCAGTCATAAAATCAGCAGTAGTAAACTACACAAGACACTTACATTTTTAAACCAGGAGTACGAGGTGACAGGTGGCCTGGCATCTGCACGACATTTGAAGGTAACATTTTGTGTCTCCGCTCTGGTTACAATGCGACTGGAATCGTCATTTGCTAAATGCACTGACACAGTAGGAGGATCTGTAATGAAAAAGAAAATAATAATAATAATTTTCTTAAACATTTTAATACACTTATGCTTACGAATAAATATATTAAAAGGAAAATAAATGTAAGCGAATGAATAAGTTAAGTAATTGAAAGTTAAACTTAATGAGCGTACAGAAATTGAATCATAAAAAAGCTAAATAATAAATTGAAATGAATTTAATAAGAAGGTGCCGGCTTACAATATTACGAGATGTTAAATAAACCAAATTAAAAAAAGCCCCCAATAATTTCAACAGAAATTCAAACATTTTTATTGATTATTATTAAACAAGCAAAAGAAAAAGAAAAACGCATCAAATCATATCCTTAAAATTGTTGTTGTATTATGGTAATGAAAATGAATGTTTTGTCAGTATGAGTTGAATAAGCACTTGTATTTTCTAAATTTGATTACTCTTAGTTATTTGTTTTTTTTTTTTTTAACTCAAAAGAACTTTTGTATGTATGTCGGAGTAGGCGGGCAGAGTGAGTATTCATCCATTCTAAGCCATTAGTTACGGTTGTATACTCATTCATCCGTTTCATTTTCATTTTGTTAAATATTTTTTCTTCTCGGCTTTTATATGGGTCTTCCAATAAGAGGTTTCATTTTGATGTGTAAAAAAAATAGTATTTTTACATATAAATAATCCCGCAAAAGATTATTTATATGTAAAGAAGAGGGTTTTCTATTAATAAAGGCAAATAGTATCAGTCAAATGAATGCCGCAGCTATGCTTCATGGCCACATTCTTTTTAAGACAATAGTAAACAATGACAAAGATACCATTGCACTTTTCTATGAAAAGTTTTATATGATTTCTCTAAGAGGCGATAGAAATAGGCCATCCAGATCTTTTGATTTAACACTTTCAGAGTCTATTATTTGAGCTAGATGATATATAAGGTAAATGCCAGAGGCCCACAATTCGTTCAGGACCTCAAGGATGTAATTGGTGAAGTACTCGAGGACATGAAGACGTAATTATATAAACAGGTGATGATAGAAAATTTCACAAAAAAAAGAAGCTGTGGCGGCTATTGAGTGGGTATTGTTTTTAATTGTTAACAGAATATTCCACTTCTTTTAACAATAACATAACCCTCGATTTTTCCTTTTGCATAACAAAATTAATTTTCTTTTTTTTATAAAACGAAATTAAACCTCTTTTTGGAAGACCCTATACTATGCAAAGTAAACTGATATTTTACGTACACATATAATGCCGGAAGTTGTACTTCTTGCAACTGATAAACTTTAAGGGAAATTCAAACTAAATTACACAGTAAGAAATATAATTTATTTAACAAACGATTGCGTAAAATTAATTTAGTTTTTTGTTGATATTTTATAGCAAAATTTACTTGAACTTCTTATTTTTATTAATAACGATAAGTGATTAGATTTCTTTGATTCTAATAATTTTGCAACAGGTCGTAATTTCATAAGAAATTATTTTTGATTTAAAACATTTCTTATTAACAAAAATCAATATGCCAAAAACCATTTTTCAGAACAAAGCATACTTGTATATACACACATTAGAACTCTGCAAAAGATCACTTAAAACAATTTTGTAGACATGAGGGATTTTTGAAATGCAAGGTCTTCAAAAAAAAAAAACGCTAAACAGCAGTGTTTGCAAGAAATTTGTTTCAGTTATTGCAGGTATAGGAGTAAAGAAGAAAATACTTCGCGACTGAAGAATTTGTGATGCTGGCTTCTTCATACGCATGGGCGCGTATACAAACGGCAGGCATGCACATACACATACATGTTGTGTGTATACTCTTTTATTTTCTTTTTCATATACAAACGCACACATGCATTGACATTAATTGTGTGCACTTGCTTTAAAAAAACCTCCCTTAAACACAAACATAATAGCTAACCATTTACATCTGAAGACACTATTTCTTTACATTGCTTGTAAACACTCATATACACCAAAATGTTCAAAAAATCGATTTTTTGAAAGAAATTTCTGAACTAATTTTGGCCTAAAATTTAGAAGTTATTTGATTTACATTTAAATTTACATGAAAACACTGTTTCGCGTTTCAATTCGTATAAAAAGAAACGAATTGTTAAAATATGTAACTTTTGAAAGTTTTTCCTAGATGAAAATATTACCATAGAACACGAAAAAGGAAATTTTTCTTAAAATCGCTTCTAATTCGGTGACTAGGCATCAAAAAAGAGAACTTCTTGCAATGACAACCCTATGTAAAAATCATTAGATCGGATCGAAATTTGAACTACTTCCAGACTGCAAACTCTACATTTTCATGACTTCTTTGGAGTGTCTTTTTTTACTGGGTTATTATACGACAGCATTTGTTAATGGTTTAGTATAATAAATGTCACAAGAATACATTTAAAAAACAAGACGTATGTACATTTCAAGACTGTTTACGCTGGCCTCTAACATACATATGTATCTATCTTGTATTTTCTCAATTCTTTTGTGTTGTTTCTACAATGCAACCAAGCGACTTGTGTAGAAAATTTGTAAAGGAATCAATTAAAAATATGAGGGTTTTTCATACATATAATTTTTCTAGACAAGTCGATTTCAGGCATTGTGGAAACTACACCTTAAATTATTTTTTTTGAATCTTACTTTTACCAATTATCAAAATCAAGTTTTTGTCAAAACAATACCAAAAAAACTGGAGCTTGTCTACCGTTTGTCGAAAACAACTAACGGCTATTGATGGGCTCGTGTTATTTTCAAGATCTTAGGGAACAGAAATAGACTTTCAATATCTCAAAATTATTCTCGAGAGCTAGCTCCGATTTGATGATATTGTGTTGACATGTCATCGATGTTGACAACTGGAATAAGGGTGAATAAAAAAATTTTTAATAGTTACCATCAATGTATATTGCGCACTTTTTTGCCCATAATTATTTTTGTTTGTTTTGAAATGTTTGTTGAATAAAACAATAAAAAATTTTTTATTACAAAACATTTTAATTTTAAATTGCATTACTCCTTGTTTCAACATCACGGACGTTCGACTTTAGTAGTAATTTTCTTGAGTGATTTTCATACAAATTTTCTAGACGAATCAACTGCTTGAGTTGTGGGAACGAGGGGTAACAACATGTTCAACTATATCGAAACTTGGTGTCGATTCGTGTTCTAAGCGAATGCAATTTGATGCGGATTCATCAATAATGAACATTTATTCGAACGGAAAGCGAAAAAACGTAAGTGTTTTCATATAAAATACAGTTCAGATACGTCAACAAGACTATCAGCAATACAAACCCAAGTGTCAAAAGTACTCACTTGCTGTTTTGCTTTCTACTGGTAAAATATATCTTCCAAGAAGCCTATAAGATTGGCAAAAATATTCAGTTATGACTTTATAATTTTATTTATTCTTAATACACATAAAATATGCATTATAATATTGTTAAAAGACTTTTTTTTGATTATTGCTTTATTTTTATTTATTTGTGGCCGTATATTAGCAATAACACGGCGAATATTGTTCCCCAATTGATCAATCGTTTCGTGCTTATTGGTGTAGATCAGCGACTTCACATATTCCCACCAAAAATAGTGTAGGCGCATTAAATCGCATGATCTGGGAGGTTTATTCACGAGTACGCAACGTGAAACTACGTTTCACGTTTCCTTCAATAAATCAATTGTAGCACAAGCTGTGTGACATGTTGCGCCGTCTTGTTAAAACCACAGCATCCTGCACATTAATAAAAGAAGAACTTAGTAGCCATGGCTTTATAGCCTGTATATAGACTCTATAGCCTGATTCGGGTCTTTCTTTACGCTACTCTTTACAGCAGCAATGACTTCTTCTATACACACAGTACGCGGTCTCTGTGGATGCTTTTTGTCATTTAGAGCAAACGTGGTAAAAAAACGTTCCATAGTTAATCGAATTAATTGCTCTGATGGTGTTGACAATGTACGTATTTCGAACAGAATAATGATTTCAAAATAAATTTGCACAATTTGGAAGCGTTACTCAGGCGCCAGACTGTTCATGTTTAAATGCCAAACCAAACTAAATATAAATCATATGACAGCTGACAAAATGGCCGCCAGTTAAAAAAGTGTTATCAACTTAAAATGTTATATTTTTATTAAAAAACCCTATATTTATTCTAATGAAAATGTGTAGTATTATTTTTAAATTTTAAAGAAAGCAACAGCAAATTTTGTAATGTTATTGTTGTTTGCAATACAAGTTGTCGATCGAACGATTTCTGGTGACATCGACAATTAAAATTCTCAACTGACAATCTTTTGATTTATGAAAACGCAAGCAACATCAACGTAGATGTATGCCACGAGCACTAATGACTTGATATCGAGTGGCTGGCTTTAACTCGCTTAGATTTTCTTGTGATATCATTAAACAGACTGCTAAAGTTTTTATCTTGACAGAAAACGTTTGCTTTCTAACGTTTTATTTATGTTCAAACGCCGACTTGATATGTTCTTGAATGTATAAAAACACTTTATATTTTTCCTGTGTACATTTATGTGAAAACAAAATATTATGCAACAAAATTGCTGATGCTTGCTATGAATTATTGAAATTATTTTTTTCTTTTACTGTCGCTGCTATTATCCTGATGTGGCAATTTTTCTTAACTAAAACTAGCAAAATATGTAATTTTGAGCTTTAATAAATGGTCAACTAAAACCACAGCAAATGTTTATTTTTACGACGTTTGTCCAAAGTAGTTTTTATACATTCCTACAAAAATTTTTTCATTCAAATTATGTATTTCTAAACACAGCTCATTTAAGTAAGTATAGATGTGGAGTTAAATAAAGTTCTGACTATTTATAGCTTGGAAACTTTTTTTCTTTATAAAGCATTGGCACAAATTTTTCATATTCACTTTTTTGTATCACTTTTAAAACTATCTTTTCTTTCAAATCTGGGTTCCACTACAACCGCTGGAAACTTTTCAACCAACGAAAAGCAGAGATTCAATCAATTCGTGCAAGATATTTCAAAAATTTTACCAATTTCAAAAGTGAGTACTAAAATTTTTTATATAAATAACATTAGTTAAAATTTTAAAAATTGATATTAATAATAAAATTACAAATATATTTATTTTTAGAGCAGGCTTCAAGAGCAAACTGGATACTTTTTCCTTAATTTTTAGTTTTAAAAAATATTGAGAGCGCTGTCTTAAAATAAGCGAAGAAAAAAGTCCCACGAAATCTTATTCTCACTGAAACAAATAATAAATCCATGCAACAAAATGAGACTTTTGGAAAAACAAACGGTCCTGACAGCATAGGTTCGATAGTACTATTAAAGGGTAGTAAAACCCTATACCCAGTTTGACGATTTTGGTGATCAATTTTTTTTATGAGTCTCCAAAAAATATTTTGGCCCACAGCTAATTCAAAATGAGTGATAGAGCTTAGCTATATATGCCAATATTGTAGCTTAGAGTCTATTTAGTCTATTAGCAAAAATTAAGGAAATAATTTTTTTCAGTTTTTTTTTTTGCAGAATAACTCCTCCTAAATTTTTACTGACAATATTTGGCAAAGTTGTGCCCACGGTAAAGTTAAACATTTTTTGTGAACATATGAAATTATTTCTAAAATTTATGATCTTAGAGGATCACCAACTGCAGGGCGTATGTCCGTAAGGAGAAAAAAAATGAGATAACTGCCAATGATTTTTTCATTCAAAATTTAGAATAATTAAATTTTTTCCTATTGGGAGTTATTTCATTTTATTTTGTCATTACAAATTATTTACTGCTAGTTTATAGAAACCATGTAAAAATTCTCGCCTGCCTATTTATATTGAAAACAAAAACAAAGCACTCAAAATTTGTTTTTGTTTTCAATATATGTAAATAGACAGCCGAGAATTTTTACATGGCTTCTATAAACTGGCAGTTAATTTCTGGATTGGGAGCTTTTTAATTTTATTGAGTTTTTAAAAATTATTGCCATTTATAACTTGTCTGCTTCCGTGATAAAGAAATATTTCATTTCGTTGTTTCGAATACAGGTAAAGATTTTCTTCTCTAGGGAATTTCTCACAACGGCGCTGTCTACTAAGTATTTTCTGCATAGCTGGCCTTTGGCGAGGCTCAAATATTTTTTTCTACATTGTTTTTCCCATAACGGTAATGCCTACTAAACTTTTATTGCATTCGGCAATTTACTCCTATATGATATTTCCCACAGTGGCTCTGTCTATTAAATACTTCAAGCATAGTCGATCTTCGCCCGTGCTCAAGGATTTTCTTCACGATAGTATTTCCCGACACAGCGCCGCATACTACATATCTTTTATGTCGTTATGGATAATTCCTTGAAATTATAAAGCCGCTGATGCAAAAGGACCTTTGATGGAGAAGCAAATTATGGGCAAAACTCAGTGACAGTGACTATCTTGCTAATAATGAGTTTTTTTTTCTTTTTATTTGTATTTACTTCCTTGTAGACTATTTTATTTGTCTTGGCAGTAATTTAATTTTTCTTCGGACTGATTTTATTAAAGCTAATTTAATTTTTATAGCAACTCATTTAATTGAGACTTATTGAATTTTTTGCATATATACATTTTTTTGGACTTATTACGTTGGGAGTTATTTCGTTTTTAATGAAATGAGTCCCAATTATTGGGAGTTATTTCATTTTAACAATTGGACATTTTTGATTTTTTCTTATTGGGGCTTACCTAATTTTTGTTGGGAGTTATTTTATACGGAGTTATTTGATTTGGGACTTATTTCATGGTATCTAACTATTAACCATGTTGAAATATAAAATTTAAGACTTATATCCCAGCAAAAAAGTTTGCCTACTAGAATGCAAAAAAATGAATGTACTCTCCAGTCGTGAGTACTTACAATTTGACTGAATAAGCCATTATTTTTGTATGAGAAGTTCAAAAAGAATGCGGTACCCTATACTTTTTGCCTACAAATATTCAAAAATTAATAGATTACTGATTGCCTAAAAGTATTCAAAATATAATGGGTTATTTTATGCTCACAAAAATGCAAAATTTAATAAAATAGCCAAAAATTATAAACAAATAGAATTTTGTAACATAATTATAAAATTTGAACCTTTTTTGGGATTGTTAAAAATCATAATTTTACAAAGCAAATATATGAATACGTATATTGAAGAATATGCGAAAATACTTATATTTTGTAACAAATATTGTAGTAAACTAAAGTTATTTAAATGTTTTCGAAGCTGACTTTCACGATCAATAAATATTTTTTTAATATATTTCAGCATTAAGTAGGAAGTACTACAATAAGTACCTTCATGTAATGATATAAATAAGTTGTTATTTTACTCATTACAAGACAATCATTATTATACACATAAAATAATTAAATAAATAAGTACCACTCATTACTTTGTAAGCTATTAAAAGAGTACTACCCATTACAAAATCTTAAAATTTTTTTGCTGGGATGTAACATTTTATATTTAGTTATTTATTGTTTAGTTAAATTTAAAAATTTTTAGTTCAGAAGTTATTACGTCTCAACAAATCTAAATAATGCACAGTTTTCTTCTATGCAGTTGCTTTAAATTGGGTAAAATACATATAAAATATCATTTTTCAAACTAAAAGTTGAAACCAAAAAAGTACAAAAAAGTCAAGCTAAAAATGTAAAATTTTAATTTCGGTGTAAAATAACTCTAAAACTATAAATGCCATTGTTACAACTTAAAGTTAGTTAAAAGTAGGATTTTTTCGGACGTATAAAAAGCTTTCCATTATTGCAAATTAGATTTAACTTACCAGGTAGGATAAACTTGCCTGTAATTTATCGCTTACCTTAGGTTAAAATAAAATTTTGCAAATGATAAAGTTTTTATACGTCCGATAAAATCCTACTTTTAACTATTTTTAAGTTGTAATAACGGCCCTGAACGGTACAAGGTCATATATGCATACATACATACACATACACACCTACATACATACATTTTCAAAACCCTTCTTGAGTTTAAGATGGGCCAGTATTTAAGAAAGGTTTTTCACATCTCAGGTAAATAACACTTACTCCCTGTAGCTCCGCATTTAACTCAGTTACAGATTCAACAAGATTTTCTGTTAACTAGGCTCCTCTTCCACAAGCAGTAAAGTTTTCAGCCAAATCTATTCAAAACTTTAGAAATTCCTTACTTGTTTTTAATTTTTCGCTAAGCGAAGTTACTGCTTTCACCGAAATCGAGTTTTGATCACATTGAGGTCCTGGCAAGGCGATTCTAACTATTTTGGTGATGACTTTCGTATGGATGTGTGTATTTTTATCCATGTGTATGTGTGTGTGCTTAGGTGTTGATGTAAGCATCTCATAACTTCCCTGCAGAAAGTGCGAATAGTGGAATTGTAATGATTTAATAGTGACATTGTCAGTAGTACTAGTGACCAGGTGTACCCCAGACAATGGTATCATCTATTGACATTTAACATTAGCTTGTCATTGAAAATCCACCACTGGACTGTATCACTACTGACTAAGTAGTTATTTTGGGTCAACATGGAGACATTGACACCAACGATTCACTAGTAACTTTTAGGGGCTCTAGTATACAATATCGATAGAAACATATGGTTCTAGGCTGACTACAGGGTTAAGAACATATTTACAGATCGTAAGATTGTGAATCTATTCAAGTGTTCAGATTTCTAAAATGTTCGTTAATAAGATTTCCTTCGAGAAATGTCCTTGACGAAAATTTGAAAAAAAATATTTTTTCTAATAACTGAAAAAAAAATTTAATCAAATTGATCAAAATTAGATCAGAAGCCGCAAATTTGACCAAAATCTTTACCTTAACGGGAAGTTTCAGGGATGGACTGAAAGGCCGACAGATTCTCATTTTTATATTTTACACCATTCTTTGGCGTCGAAAGAATATGTTTATTGCAAAATTTCTTTTCACCAATTTATTGTTTAGCTTAAAGCTTGGATCACACGATTGGCACAATGTACCAATTTTCGTCGGCTCACTGTAATAAAGTCATAAGTAATAAGCCAAAATGACATTATTACTTAATTCTTGAATAAGTCTTTATGGCTTTATTGTTAATGCAGTGTGGTGCAGTTATGTAATTATATATCAATTATTTGAGAAATTGATCAAATTTACCTCGTTACTTATGAATTTATTTCAATGAGCCGACAAAAATTGGTACATTGTGCCAATCGTGTGTACGAAGCTTAATTTAAAAAATAATATGTCAACACTATCAACAATGCAGTGTGACTTAAATTGGAATATATAGTAAAATAACAGAATGCAATAAAAGTTACATTCTATTCTGAAAAACAAAAATGATTCAATTATCAAGACAATAGTTCAAGCTTAAAAAGATATTTTGACTGCCACAAAAAAAGTCATGTGCACACACATAACCACAAAAATTTTACCAACTTTTTAATAAAATAAATAAACAAATAGTCTACGTGTCTGGTACTTAAAGAAAAGAAAAAAAAAACATAAATTGAAACACCACTCAAATACATATCTAATAGAGTAAAATAAATAAAATGTCAACAAGAATGACGACTGTGAGCTTTATACCAACTCAGCATCTTCATCATTATCCTTGAGCGCCAATAACGTCAGCATAGTCATCGCACTCATTGTCTCGCACGTTGAGTAAATAAAGCTCTCAATGAAAATGAAGTCATTTGTAAGGTCGCTGAAACACACACAATTTTCCTTTGAATAACAAAGACATCGAAGAGAAGAAACGAGGGAATCATAATCGTGATGATGATTATGGTAAAAGCAAATAGGAAATTTTTGTATTTTCCATAAATTATACTGTAATTACTAAAGTATCTAAGTTCAGAATATATTTCACTGCAAATGAAAATGTATTTATTTGTTTGTTTGTTAGAGACTCGTAGATGTTATTTGTATTTGCTTTCCAGAGAATTATGGCAGAGCCTTTAAAACTTTTGAGCTGCTAAGAGTAAGATGTTAACGAGGAAGTTTAAGGTATAAAATATAAGTTGTAAATAATTTATGAATTTATTTTGTTCCATTTTTTTGTAAAATGTTTCTGCCGAAAAAGACAAGTCTCCTGGTAATAAGTTTTATATCAAATTTTCAAATTAAAATAACCATTGACTATTAACTTAAATGATGTGAAATTTAAATAAAATATACTGGCGTAAATAAGTATATAAGTATATATGGTCTAAGTCAAGTGAATGTTTGCTATAAAATATTAAATAAATCTTAAAAAAACTTAAATAAATATTAAACATAAGACGAGACCAGTACAACTATAAGTTAAACTGTTGCGTAATATATGTATAACATATTTTTTGATTTGTTTAAATTTAAGCTACTAAATACGAATATCTCGATACAAGCAATATATGAATTAGACCACTTTCATATTTAAGGGCACATACTTATGTATGTGCAAGACAGACTTTTACAGTGAAAAAAGTAAAAGCCTTTTTTTTAAATTAATAAACTTGTTTGTTATTAGTTAAAATATTCCAACGAAAGTAACTTTAAGTTTTTGAGATGGTATCATTTTCATATAATTGGCAGTAAGAAAGCTTTAAATATATCCTATATCGTATTAGTTCTTATAAAACGATACAAAAAGTTAAATTTTAATGTAGAAACTACAAACATCGATCGAGTCTACTATATACATACTGTGTTTGACTTACAAAGTAATGTTCAACATTTTATGAATTACAAGAACTATTTATGTGCAGTTTTAGAAATGAACTGGATACCTGAATCTGATTTCTGTGAAGGTTGACACTGTATAAGAGTTCATAGCACAGAACTCAACAGCATTAGGTCCAGCAGTTTAATTATGGTGTATATAAACATGGGTTTGTCAGTCCGTGTGAAGTGTCCATAGTGTTCACATATGATCGATTATACTCAGGCTTATACTCCGGCTATGAATATTTAATCTGACAAAAAAAAAAAAAAAAATGCATGATACTCGGAATATTTACTCATCATTTGCCACCGTATCCATACATTTGTGTAGGTGTGTGTGGCTGTTTGATAACCCGCTTTATGTGTGTGTGTGTGTGTGTGTGTGTTAATAAAATAGACCTGTATAAACGCATTTGTAGCCGGTTAATACACAGAAAAAAATTTAATATCAACTTTAATTAATATTTTAGTTAGAAATTTTTACTATTAATTAAATCCTGTACTGATTTGCATCCTGCAAACAAATTGATAATATCAATTAATGAATTTGTAAAAATGAGGTTTTCTTGCTGTTTGAGATCAATTAATAGAGTTAATTGAAAGTGCGCGTTTATTTTAAACAAATGATTAATTGGCCCAATTAAAATAATAATTGAATTTAGAGATTTTAAACAATTAAATTGTTCGTTGAATGAATTAATTAAAGTAATTGAATTGTATAAAATTTTAAAAAGTAAAAGTAAAAAAAATTTAAAAAGTAATTTTTTTACTTATAATTATATTTTAACGTACTTATTTTATTTATTTGTTTGAACATGGTACCACCATTCTAACAGGCTAACACACATCCACTAGGCTATCGTGGCAAATTATTTTTCATTAAATTATTGCACATATGTAGGTATGTGTTTTTATTTTATTTTTTAACTTACAGTGCTCTCATGCTTCGAACTTGAAACTTCTAGAATAACAGGCTGACACACTTCCATGAAAACATGAACAAACACAAACTAAAACATGTTTTTTCATTAAACAAACTTAATTCAAACAATCAAAAAATTGGTTGAATTTTTAATAATTCGTCCATACAAACATTAAACTTTTTTGTTTTCAATCAACAAAATTTAATTGGGACAATTATAAAATTGTTTGAAACAGCACTAATTGATTGATTGAAAGCATTTTGGCTAAAATTTTTTCTGAGTAGTCAGAGTATTTTCATACTCATACGTATGATTGTAGCTGACACAGTCTTTAAATGTTAGTTATAGTTGTTTGTGCTGTATAATTTACAAAATGTAAATAAAATAGTTGTGGGATGTTTAAAGTCACACGTATTCGGTTTAGAAAGAATGTATGTATTTTTACACGAGTGTGTTTTTTATTTTTGTTTATATATGCTTAACAACCATCACTCGTACAGTACTTAAAACTATAATTTTGTCATTCTCTGGTGTATACTTCATTATATTATGCCGCTTTATATGGTGGTACCGGAGTAGACAGGGTACCTGCCAATATGTCTACTACAAAATCTTTCACATACAAGTGTATTTTTAAGTATCTTAGCATTCATTGTAAAAAGCAGGATCTCATTTAAAAATTGAGCGTCATACCCGTTGTCCTAAACTCAACTTGTATTTACTTGTTATGACAAAGACGTGTACATAAAAGGAATTCTTTATAAATGTTTTTAATACTGCTACATTAGAGATTATATTAGATATGTATATAATAAATATTATACTATCTCCCACAGAGAATAAAAGTACTATAATCGAAAATCATATTTAATTACTTTTGTTGCACAGTAAAAAAAAAATGTTTATCTCAAAATGTTCACTAAAAATAGTTGTCACATATATAATTTTTTTTTCAGTGAGACATTTTTAGATTTTAATTGAACTATAGTGAATTTTTAATCAGAATTAATTTTTAGTCAGGCTTAAGTTCAGTAATTTCAATTCTTTTATTGAATGAAATATTTTTTATTAATTAATGTGAGTGAGAAGAAAAATTAAATTAGACTTTTAAGCTGGCGGAAATACCGATACTTTTCTGTACAGCAACGCACTTCATCAGCACCGTAGTCTATCTACTTGGGTAGAGATTGTTATTAACATCAGCTATTTAACATAAATTCTAATGAAACGGAATGTGAGAAATGATTGTTGTGTACAATTATTGATTTACCTTTGGTAAATACATATGTAATATCACTATTTATTTCCCCTGTTTTTCCATATTTTCATTTTTCTATTTAGGTTAGCACGAAGTTATATTATAATTTCTCACATTCATTTCTCACATTCCATTTCATTAGAATTTACGTTAACTAGCTGATGTTAATAACAATCTCTACCCAAGTAGATAGACTAGGATGCGTTGCTGCACAGAAAAATATCGGTATTTCCCCCCAGCTTAAAAGTCTAATTTAATTTTTTTTTCAATTAATTAAATTTTCATATCAATTACTCGTGTGATCAAAACTTAAATTTATAAATTTTGAATAATTGAAAATGTGTATTTTCCTAAGTGCATATACAAATTAAGTTCAAAGCCGATTTTGTACTGAAATAAATACATGTTTTTTCAACTAATATTTTTTTCTGTGTGTACAAGTATTGCTTGTCATTGAATATACAACACATAAAAATAACCACTGTTTATAGTTCTATGAAAGCTTGAAATATTATAAGCCTAAAAATAGAGAGAATAATATAAGTTTCCTAGTAAAAGTGATTAGTATATACGAGAACTGAAGCATGCCAAGTTGAGTTTATATTAATGAAAGAAGAATAACCAGTGCGCAGCAAAAAGCCAATTCCATGGAAAAATACGTCGACCTCACAACGCACACTTTTTTTAAGAGCACTTTGAAGTAGCACATCTAAAATAATAAAAAAAAGTATGCTTTAAAAGTATTTTATTTATCATTTACGCTTTTAAAAGACTCAAGATAATATTCGATTAGTTTTTAGAAAAATTACACTGTGCAACAGTGAAAAACCCACACGGTATTTACAGTATAGATTCGATAAAACTTTCAAAGGGCAGTTAAAACTTATACTCAGTTTGGCGATTTTGGTGAACAATTTTATTTTATGGGCCTCCAAAGAGTTGGAAAATCAGTGCACCCTTGAAAAAGAGTGTCATCAGCTTTTGGCCAACTGCTACTCGTAATTCAGACTTAGTGATAGCGCTTAACTACCTGCAGGAAATGGAACTGACACAATACTTTTAACATAGGATGAGGTTAAGGGCCTAATTTTGTAAAACGCAACGCCAAGCGTTGACAAAATTTATATGGAAAAAATTTAAATTACAAAAATAAAATTCATACAAAATTTGTCAACGCTAAGCGTTGCGTTTTACAAAATTAGGACCTAAGTGCCATTACGACACTTGACTGTAACAATGAAAACCTATAATTTTTTTTTTGCTACAAATTCAATTATATTTTATTTTTAAGAAGATAGTTTTTTTGATTCGAACTGACAACCTCCGGCATGACAAGCCTGTACACTATCCACTTGACCACAGACGCACTCATATTTCAAAAGTATAAGCACCAGTTAAGCTTAGGTTAATACTTAACTTTAGTTACGGGACTAGTTCCAGAGTGGTTTGGAAGTATTATTGGACGAAACAAATTACATTACAATTATACTATTTGATATGTTTTGGATACAACAAAATCAAACTTATTCAGTGTCGTTTACTATAATACTAGATTGATTTCCAATTAAATTGACAAAAGATGAAGACGATACATCACGAGAGTGGTGAATATGTAACCATTTACAGGATATGTCTTTTTCTCAACATACACTAATTCCTATTTTTGGTAACACCGCCATTTTCAAAAGTCATAGGACGAGTGCGTTCGGATCAATTGTCACCAAATTTTCTGCAGGGTATATATTACTAGAGTGTAGCTAAGAGTACACTAAATAAATTTTGTTAAAATTTTACAGCAAAAAAAAATAATTTCTTCGTGCACTTCTTTTGCAAAAGTAAAGGAAAAAATTGTTTCACTTTTTTCTAAAAATTGCTTTATCGCAATTTTTTATTTTATATTACATATGAGTACATATCGCTCATTTACTCAAAGAACGTCATAACTAAAAAAAAACTAGTTTGTCAGAAACGAGAGTTTGAAGTTTTTAATTTACACTCAATTTAATGGAATGAGAAAATTTATTTTGCTTTCAAGAGTTGAGTAAGTAAGATGTTTGCATGAAATTTTTACACATTATGAAGAACAATGTGAGGATAAATCCATTTTTTGAGTAATGACGTTCTTTGAGTAAATGAGCGATATATAAAATTTGTCGTCTCACTGTGTTTGTAATTGAAGTCCCCCGAAACGGCTTGAATGTTATTTATGAAACTTTTTATTTATATTTGATAGGTCTGAGGAGGGTATTTTTCATACCCCTAAGTGGGCTATGCCACGCCCATGCGAACGAAAAATCTTATATCTTGAAAGCTATAATAGCAAGAGTCTTCAAATTTGATATGAACTCTTTTGAGAGCGAGGTGCGAAGTAATTCAAAATCTTGGTAGAATAGAACTGGGACAAGAGGCACCCTCCACACAATGTAATCAACAATAATCTTGTATCTGAAAAGCTACAATAGCAAGAGTCTTCAAATTTGAAATGAATTAATTCGTTTATATAAATTTTCGACCCTTCTATATGTTCAATGAAACTATTTTATTAAGCTTTAGTTCAATTTATATATTTCTAGTTTTATCTATTTTTTTTTTATTTCTTCAGGATATTTTCTGTTTTTTGAATATCAAAAAATAAAAATAAAAATATATAAATTGACCTAAAGCTTAATAAAAAAGTTTCATTGGTATGAGTTAATTTGAAAACAATTAATATAAGTATAAATTATAACAAATTTAAAACAATAATGGGCTGTTTCATGATATCGAAAGAAAACTTACGACTGAAAATTTATGTTAAAAGTAAAAATAAATTTTCATATTTAATTGTTGTTTTCAATATAGGTTTTTAGTCAAAAGTTATCTTTCGATATCGCAAAACAGGCCGTAAAAATGTTTCGTGATCGTTCACAGCCCTTCCTGCCTCTATCACTTATAAACCACTTTCTTTTACATTGAGTAAGTTATTGTTTTCTATCTTAGAAATTCCCTAGAAATAATAAATGTGGCAAAACAATGTTTACCGGGTCAGCTAGTATTATATAATATATTTAATGTTAAAAGAAATGTGAAATTTTTATTTTGACTGTTCTGAAAAACTAGATTTTGTGACTTATGTTTTTTATATGAGAGAACAGACAGCATGCCACAATATGAGTCAAGTTGGCCATGTAACAAAAAAAGAAAACTACAATATATTTTGCAATATAAACAAAAAATTAAAAAAAACAAGAAGAAACTACAATTTCAATGTTGCAAACTTACATGCCACACGTATGATACGTTTATCTTCAATGGCGCCACCAGAAAACCATGGATTAGATGCACGACATGTGAGCTCAGCATTATCATTTTCCGAAGTTACCTTTAAGGTTAAAATACTGGTTGTTGTATTTGAGTCCTGCAAATAAGAAAGCAAAAAAAAAATTATACTAAAATAGTCAGAGATATTTATGTGTGTATATCATGAAAGATGTTGCAACAAATCGAAAAAAAAAGAAATTAAGATTTATGTTTATGTGTTGCAAAAATAATTTGACTTTTCACCATAAACACGTAGATAAAATGAACAAATAAAAAAACATACAACGACAACTGATAGTTTTTGCCAAAAACAAAACAATTGTTGCTGTGTTGAAAACATGTTAGGAAATATTGTTTGACACAATCATAAAACAACATCATAAAGTTGCTGTTAACTATAGAAAAATTAAAATATCACTGTTTGCTGTATTTGAGTAAAACTTTTATATGAGTATGAACAAAATTTCTACAGTTGCAGGATGTGGAAGTCAGCACGTGTCAACGCGTTAATTAATTACAACATCTAAATTTTTATTTAGTTTTACTTCCCTTGCTTTGTTAGTGTTAATACAATGAGAATCTTATTAATAATATTTTTAATTTATAGCAAATTGCGAGAGAGATGAGAGGAACATAAACTCACCTCAGGGAAGGAAAATGATTTCTTGGATTTTGTACCAACTATGAAAATAAAATGTACTTTTTATACCATGACGGTACCAATTTTTAATATTTATTAATAAAAACAGAAACGTAAAAAACTTTATACAAACATACAGAAGTTTACAATAAAGAACAGAAACTTAACACAAAAAAACATTAAATATTACATTCATAAGGGTACATTCGTAGAATCGACTATTATATTAGAGACTAGCTGACCCGGTACGCGTTGCTGGCCCTAAGCAAACATTAGTGTTATAAAGGGTGTTTTTTATTGAGGTATAGAACTTTAAGTTGGCATCACTTTTTTAACTGGCGGCCATTTTGTCAGCTGTCAAGTGATTAATATTTAGTTTGGTTTGCCATTTCATCATGAACAGGTTGACAAAAGAACAACGCTTGCAAATCGTGCAAATTTATTTCGAAAATAATGGTTCAGTTCGCGAAGTATACCGCAAGCTCCGTCCATTTTATGGTCGACATAATCGTCCATCAGAGCAATTAATTCGGTTAACCATGGATCGTTTTCGCACTACGTTTACTCTATGTGATAATACGCACCCGCAGAGACGTCGAACAGTGCGCACCGAAGAAACAATTGCCGCTGTAGAGCAAAGTGTTGAAGAGGACCCGAATGAATCGATTCGCCACCGTGCACAGCAATTGGAGCCGACTAACCGACTATTTTGTTCCCGAATTGGATGGCATGAATGTGGATGAGTTGTGGTTCCAACAAGACGGCGCTACATGCCACACAGCGCACGTCACAATCGATTTATTGAAGGAAACATTCGATGAGCGCATAATTTCGCGGAATGGACCTGTCAATTGGCCACCAAGATCGTGTGATTTAACACCATTGGATTATTTTCTTTGGGGATATGTGAAGTCGCTCGTCTACGCCAACAAACCAGAAACGTTAGGGGACTTGGAAGCCAACAATCGTGGCGTTATTGCCAACATACGGCCCCATATGCTCGAAAAAGTGGTTGAAAATTGGACCTATAGAATTGGCTTTATTCGAGCCAACCGCGCCGGCCACATGCCCGAAATCATACTTAAACATTAATGGCATAAAATTATCCTTCCAATAAAGCCAAATTGATGGACATTAAAACGATTTTCTTGTGTTTTATTTCAATTCAAGGTTCTATACGTCTAAAAAAAACACCCTTTATTATCACTCGATTTAAATTGAGCTTTTAACGAAATTTGCGGCCTTTAAATAAAAATTCATGGAATACCTATCATAAAGATTTTTCACAGAATAACTTACATATGGTGTAGATATGGGCTCAATCAAAAAAGAAACACATGTATTTAGCTGACCCGGCTTTCAAAAAATAAAAAAAAAATAAAAAAAAGCAAAAAAAAAAAATTAAATATATATATATATATATATATATATATATATATATATATATATATATATATATATATATGGCATTGGTGGTGCAATATGAAAGTTGGATTTTACCACGCCCCTCAGCCCGCAGACCAAAAATAAAAAATCAGACTTCACAGTATCACCCGCCTGAATATTCTGAAGATTCCCTGAAAATTTCATCAAAATCGGCCCAGCCGTTTTGGAGTCCATACGTTACATACATACACACATCCTGTTTTATTTATATTAGATATTAAAATAAAACACACACAAAAAAATTAAAGAGAACATAGGCAAAATTAATGTTACTTTATAGTAAAACATTGAAATTTTTAAATTGTACCAAGTAACTCGCGGTAGTATCACGGTACCAACAAGGTCAAAAATGTTCCATAAAAAGTAATTACAATTGTACCATGATTTCCATCCGCGACTCACCTTTATAAACTCTTAAATGTAATGTTAAAAATGCGCACATGCATACGCACGACTATTCATGTTATGAACAATAACAATTGTATTGTGTGAACGCCGAAAATATTTCAAGGAAGAATAAGTAAGAATATTAGCAATAAAATTCGAAAATAAGTGGACACAGACTAAAAACTTTAATTCTGGAAACTTTAATTGTATTCCAAAAAATTTAAGCATAACAGCTGTAATATTATATCATACTAAAAGAGCTGGAAAATGCCCCTCATCAAATATAAAATCGTAACTGTAATCAAACAGTTTTCATACAACAACATACATTTGTGCATATGATTTAAATATAAAAAATTTCTCTACTTTTTGCCATTATAATATTCTAAACCAGGGATTGACTGCCTCTGCTGATATGCATACACCACATAAACAAAGTCTTCCACTGCAAAATCATATTATCTTTTTGACAAATTCTTGTTCTATTAGGAGCAAAGTTTTTTTATTTTAACAACGTACTCAACACGTCATATCCCATGTGGCGTTTAACATCAAAGACAGCATACCAATGAAGAAGTTTAGTAAAAATCGTGAAAAGAATATGACCGCTGTATGGAAAATCCTTGAATAAATAATTTTCTTGGTTAAGATAAACCCCAAAAATATTTATTTTTAGTTCTTTTACTTTTACGCAATTTTGATTGCTATTATATTAAAGGAAAATGTGGGTTCCTTTGCATTTCTTCTTATAATGTCTTTTTATTAAAGATATTTTTTATTTTAAAGATCACAAGGGAATAAGTTGATTATTCTGACAACACGTGTGGCGCTTTGTATGCCGCTACACTTTTAAACAGCATTAATATAGTGTGTATTAAAGGGCTGCATATTGAGAGTCTTGTGTCAAATAGAACTACATACATATAATAGGTCGTTTCATTAACTTTCCCAGCAGAAACTAGCAACGAGACAGTAAAGCAGAAATTTAAAAAATTACTCTCCCAGGTACGAAGAAGTAAATAAACGCTGTAATGTTGCAAAGGAAGGATCGCCATGTAATGTTACAAAGGAAGGATCGCCATGTAATGTTTGAACGTATAGGCTTTAAAGGTTGGCCCTAACGTATAGTAGTCAGTATATGTGTGTGGCCCTATAGTCCCTTGTGTAGTTTTTACAGCTGTTAGGGAGTCCAGCTTATCATTAGGCGCTCAAAAGAGGTGCCAAAAGATTTCGAGAATTTAATAAAAAAACAAGGCAAGTTATTGCCAGTTTACGTTTAGAAATTAAAGTCTGATTTTATTTAACATTTTGACTGCTTATACTCGTATACTATTTTACATTCTTCAATTTTTGTGTTTCTGTACGTCTTTAGTTTTGCTATAACAACATAATTTATTAATAAAAATAAAAGAGTGTCATTTAAATATTATAAAGTAAGCGTTCTGTTAATTATTACAATGAACTGTGTTGCAATGCAATCAAACTATGATACAGTGTATTATAGTGAGTGAGGTACACTACAACACTTTACTTGCAAACAAATTTTATTCATGTCAGAATCATGGATGGAAACCATGATTTAATTGTACTTTTTCTAACGTATTTTGCATAATATTTTAAATTACAAAATTTTTAAAAATCACTGTTTCATGTATTATTTACCATCTGTATACATTTTTCATTATTTTTTAATTCTATTCTGTAACAAATGCAAATAACCCATTTTTCATATCTGATCAGATATCATCAACAACCAAATTTCCTTGACAATAAAATTTAATTTATATGGGTTAATGAAAGAAAAATAATAAATTAAGAAAACATGCTTTCTTTTTTTTCATACGTATGCATGCTTTTTAAAAAAGAAATGCACATTTTTCAGTTCTCCTTTTTCAGATATTTTTTAAATAATTAATTTTACAACAAAGGACCCAACAAAAAAAATTTTACTACCAATAACTTGTAAGGATTTTTTTGTCTCGCAATTTTTTTCCCTCTCTCTCTGTTGACGCTCTCTCCTTGTAAATTTTTTGAGCTAATGAACATTTTCCAGTAACAATTATTACAAATTCGAAACAACATTTAGTAAATGAACAAACCTAATATTTCATTAAACTTCATGCTAACTTCGTGTCAATTTTTCGTTAAACATGTTCAATGAGAGTTAAAAAAAAGTTAATAATTTTAAAGGTAATACTGAATAAAATGCGTATGACAATTAAGGGAACCCTATATTCAGCTTAATATCAGATGGTATTAACTGCCGAAGTGACTATTTTCGCCACTTGTAATTTAATTGACATATCAAGTATGAATTTTGTAAAGCACATTGAGATTAGTCTAGCTTACATGAATATGCCTTGTTCAAAAAATCGGATCAGCCTCGATAAAAAAGTTTTCACTGTGACCCCGCAAAATTAAATATATGTATGACAATGAAGAAAAAAAAATGCCTACTTGTTTTTTATTTATATCTTCAGTCCGGTCTCAAAATATCGTATGTGATTGCTACACCCAGAAAAAAGATTGGTTGGAAAACGGTTAGTCCAATAAATTATCATTTGCTTTAACTATATTTCAGTTCACGCTATCAATTTTCTGTTAATCCAAAAAAACAATCCATGTTCATTGCCATAAGGGCATAATTGTAACAAAGATATGATTGTGACAATACTTTAATTGATTGCATCAACCGATCGTATGCTTTTGTCATGACTAATTAACTGATTGGTTAACCCAACCGAATAAAATATTACGAATTGGATTTTACTACCAACTTTTGGTATTAGCAACTAAAAAATTGTCGTTCTATATTAAAATTAAAATAAAAACTTTCAATCAGTTGCTGCAACTAACTAGAGGTTGTGTTTACTATCATAGTTTATAGCAGCAAATTAAAAAATTAACTTTTTTGACTTTCAAAGATATTATGATTTTTGAATTCTCAAATGGTTTTTGAAAGTCTGTGCATAAGATAACAGGTTTGTGGCTTTTCAAAATGTGTGGTTGAAGAAATGTATATAGACATGTTTCACCATTAGGAAATAAATTTCAATTAAAATAAACTTATGACAATATGTCAAATAATAAATTTCTTAAATTGTGTATTTTTATTTGCGTTTATTGTTTATTTTTATTTCAGCAAGGAAGGCCAATTTTTCTTTTACAGATACCAATTATGATATTGTTTTAATTATATTAACCAAATTTTCGGTAGCAAGAACAACATTTATTTCAAATTGCATACTGTCAACCAATTTTTTCTGTTGCTGCAACTATTGGGTTTAGGGTTATAATTAAAATATAGTGGTACCACAAGAAAATTTCAGTCGCTATAGCAGAATTCTATAATAGTTGCTGCAACCGCCAAAATTCAATTGGCAACAAATTCGGTTGTCACAACGAATCTGTTTTCTCTGTGTAGTGACTAGAATATGGGTTCTAAGCAAGTACGATATCTCTTATACTTCCCTTCTATTGTTCGATTTTTTATAAATGGAAAATAAGCCGCACTTTAACTTTACAAGTCAAGCTTTTTATAAGCTCATCTATTTATGACTCCAACCATGGGAACGAGTGTAAGGTTAGATAAAATCGACCTGACATTTGAATGCAATATTGTTAACTTAGTTTATATGGCAAGCTGGGACTGCATAATTGGTTCTTTGTTTTTGATAGCATGACAATATATTTTGCATAATCAAGATACATAAGATGTTCCATGGGTAACGTATTCCAACTTATTCCTCTCTTAGGGTTGCTATCTTTGACCGAACTTAGAACTTCGTCTATAGCTACTAAAAATAACAGCAATTCTTCTTTCATCGTTATTTTGCTTCAATTCGTTGTTTTCCCACTTCTGTTCCGAGAGCCAAAAAGAAAAGAATGATAATGCTGATAATTTTGTGTGGAGAACATAAACAAATATATTACATCTACTATCTGCTTTCCACTTATTCATTGCAGACCTTTGGAATGTTTATTTATTCGACGTGTTAGGTGATTGTATGTTTTAGTTTTTGATTTTTAATATTATCTTATTTTTTTTTTATAAACACATACTTCTATACTATTTTTCTTTCCTTGTCAGCTTCTCCAGTGACATTTTTCGGACAATAACTGTTTATATACATGAAACTTTAATGAAAAAATTGTTACAAGTCCTACAACTACTATCGAACATAAGTTCTTTGCTGAATTTTTTTTTATTTTTCTCAATTGTAGTGATTGCTATAGCTAAGGAAATTTTTAAACCATGTTCTTAGAACAAAAATTCCTATCTCCAACAACAACAACAATAACATTAATAATCGTTTGTGAATATCAGCGTAAATATTCCGTAGTTTGATTTTATTAATACAAGCAACCAAATTATTGTTACTACAAATTATACATATGTATGCATATAAAAAGGTAGATTTGCTAAGAATGTACGGTATGACGATCAAATTTTCAGTTTTGCTTAACTTTAAGCACTAAATGTATCATTCTAATTCGGTAACGTTTACAAAAATGATTGTTAGATTCATGTAAACAGTCAGTAAAAGCTTAATATATGAGGGTGAACATTTATGTTATTTACCTCACGATCACTGTGGGTGGTAATTTCTGCATTTCGTATGGGCTCACCATCTAAGAGCCACGTTATTTTGGCTGCTGGATATGAACCCCAGGATTCACAGCGTAAAGGCACAGGATGACCGGCTGTTAGCAGGTCATTTGGTGTAACTATTTTCACTCGTATTGGTTTTACTAAAAGGAAAAATTAAAAATGTAAATAAACTAACATTTATTTTAAATTTAATTATATTATAATTGAAGAGTTAACACAAACCCACTATGGTTTTCCCCTTAAGAAATTATTACGCTACTCGAATAACTTCAAATAAAATATTAAAAAAATTTCTTCACATCAGAATTTTTAATGATCCTATATAATATCTTCACCAGTTATACCATTATAAGTCATCACAACTGAGAGGCAGTATGTTCGACCTTGACCAACGACTGTCTAACTAACAAAATTTGCAACAAATCATCTAAATACAGTAAGCTAAAAAAAATTAAAAGCTGCCAAGTTATTTGTAAGATAAAATTGAAAAAATAAATTAGTTTTTTAAAAATTTAAAAATTTTTTACTTCTAAAAGCTAATAAAAATTCATAGGTTCAGGTTTGCTATTTTTCTCGCTCTGAACAAACTTAACGTTTCTCAATCAGTTTATTTTTACCCAATTATTCGGCATGTGATGGAAAATGATTGTTTTCAAACCGATCATTTTGAAAAGGTGTGATGAATTCCGACTGATTATATGCACCATTTTTAAGACAATCTTTAAAAAAAGCACAGTAAAAGATAAAATATAAACAATATAGTAGGAAAGTGAAAAAAATCAAAAATTATTGCAATTACTTTTAAAAACAAGTTTTAAAATGATTGACAAAACGACTACAGAAAACATATCACATCTTTTATCGTTTTCAAATTGGTTTTGTGTCTAAATCGTTTTTCATCACATACCTGATTAATAAAGTTTATAATTTTTGCCTTTACAGATAACGGTGAAAAGTTCAATATTTTGTATTTTTGAATTTTTCATAATTTAAATTTTTATAAAAAAAGAATTATTTTTCAATTTTATTTTACTAATAACTTAAAAACCATTGATTTTTTTAGATTAGTATATTAACATGATTTGAAGCTACCCAGGCAGAAAAAGACAACCAGCATGACGTTGCTATGATTGTCTCCGGGTACAACTAAAGGTAGAATTAGCCGAACGTCCACGTAAGCTAACGAAACAGCTGATCGTTTTTGTTGATTGAAAACAATGCAAACGCTTACCGAAGTTTGCTGTAACGTTGACGGCACGTCTCAACCTGTATAAAATAGAATTTCCTAACGTTGTTAAGTGACGTTTGTAAGCCATTGATGGTGTCATTGTAAGTTAAATGGAATAGGGGTATTTTGGCTCTGTTTTTTGGTACTTTTAATAATAATATCTGTGTGGAAAAACATAAGTATATAAATAAATATTTGGGAATGTACATATATACATACTTATGTACACAAATATATTCATGCATGTGTATGTATATGTACTTATATATAATAAAGAAATGCATAAATATGTATGAGCAAAATATAAATGTGATATGTATTAAAGGATTTAAATGGTATCAAAACTTCTTATTGTGTATGCACACATGTAAAAATTATTTCATGTTGCATACATATCGTTGGTCACAACTAGAAAGGCCCTAACTCAAATAATTGTGATTTTACAGGGGAAGATAAAAACATAATATTAAACAGCACAACTGCTTTGTTAAACTGCTTTTAAAAGTGTTATTTTTACGATATTGCAATAAATTTTTGTGACGAGGTGTACTTGTGTCCATCGATATGTATGTATGTATGAACATATTTATTTGTTATAAATGTATAATAGACAGTATACAGTTTTAGTAGCGTTTACATATTTTAGGTACTTTTTCTTCGCTACATTCACCATTTGAACTTTTTTTTCCATCACTGTTTTGCTGTTCCTTTTTAATATTAAGACAACTAAATGAAGTAAAGCATACGCACGTTTTTAAATGTTCTATAAGTGCACCAACGTGCTAAAAGTACAGTACGGTACGGTACAGCAACAGCAACGTTCGGCTGACCCAGCCTTAACATTAATACAACATTCGTTTACCAAGATTTTAATGTCCGACTCTTGTTTTCAATGTTCTCACAATACTCTAAATACATATTTATAAGGTCGTCACAATGTAAATTTCCCAACTTAAGTCAAATTTTTGTATTTTCGGTGTTGCAGTGGTAAAGAATTATTGTAAACGGGATACTTGGGGAACTAAAGTCAAATTTTTTAAATTTACGGTGTTGTAGCGGTATAGAATTATTGTAAACTGGGTATTGGGAAACTAACGTCGAATTTTTGTATATAGAGTGTTGTTGTGGTATAGCATTACTAAGAACGCGGTATTTGTAAACGTTAAGTCATATTTTTGTGTTCAGAGTACTCTGTTGGTACAACAATTTTGGAAGAGTCGTAATTTTGTATTTACAGTGTTGTGGAGGTACATATTTTTTGGGCAGTCACAATTTCTGCCTGGGTAATTTTATTAGTTACCCGATGGTTACGGTTATACTGGCATACCGTGTAAAAAGAAAAGGTAGGCTCATAAAAAAAAATATTTTTTTGTTTCAATATATTTCGATAAGTGAAAAAATGGAAAAAATGTTTTAACCTTTATGTCAACAGCAGAAATGCTTTACGCACGTCCACAGCAGCATACCTGGGTATGTACATACGTTTTGTATGGAGAATGGTACGTCGTTAGGATAAAAATGCTAATTACGTATCTACCTGGTTTGTTGGAATTTCCGAATTATTTTTTTAGTTTGTTAGAAATGGACAAAAGGCTAAAAAATTTTATGATAACCAATTTCATCCTCACAGTCATTGTTTGTTGAAAAAAGTGGTTGTATAGTTAGACGACATACGTATATAATAAATATAGAAACATTTATTGTTGCGGAAATTTCATTCTTTGTAGTATCGTCAGAAAATTTAATTTACATTTGTGATTCGAAGTGAAAAGACGTTTCTGTTTATTTTGTGGAAATAAAAAAATATTAAAAGTAAAATGGCTGATGGTGAATGGCAAGAAGAAACAAGTGACCACGATTCAATAGTTGGTGACGAGGTTTTAGGTGATATTGGTGGAGATGACTCAGACGTTGAACAACCCATGTTACCAGAATATGACCCAGAGGGCGACAGTGATTCTGATGAAGATCTTGAAGATGCACCAATTGAAACTGGCGAAGTTTTTACTGCCAGAGATGGTAATGTTTGGTCCTCGATACAACCACAACCTGTAAGATTCCGTACGCACAACATTCTAAGAAGTGCAGAATCTGGACCAGTACGGGCAACGCAGGGTTTGACCATTGCAGAAACGTTCCAATTGATAATGTCAAACGAAATATGCGACATAATTATTCGTGAATCAAATCGAAAGGCAAGGCAATTTTATGATATTGACAACGCAAAACATCCAACAAGAGAACCAGAATATCCAGAGTTTTTTCAACGCGCAACGCCATCGAAGCCATGAAAGGTGGGCCCATCGGAGTTGTGGATGCTGAGGCACATGCATCGGAGGAACGTGATAGTACGGGCCGGCTAAAAGTAAAGGGGAATTGCTACATCTGCTCGAAACGACGCCCTAGTCGTAAAGCATGCACATTATGCAACAAACCAGTGTGCGTAGAGACTTACCTCAATGCGATAGATGTATTTGAATTTCAATAATTTTAAGCAAAAATAATTAAAACTGACATTATATAATAATAATAAAAAAATAATTACAAAATTTAGCTCAAAATAAACTATACTTTTATATTATATTATCATATTTGCATGCGTTTTACTATACATACCCAGGTATGTATTCTGTTGACTTAAGGGTGCAACTTTGTAAATGGGCATTATCTTCCGAACGGATGATTTAATCCTAACCAAACTTGGAACTATTGCGTAAAACAATTTTGACTAGGATATCAAGAAATTTCAAGTCGATCCCATTATCAAGTTTAGAGCTACAGCGTTTTCAAAACTAAAAACATACCCAGGTATGTTGCCGTTGACATAAAGGTTAAGGGGAAACAAAAATTGTACTCGTATTTCGTGGAGTTGTATAATTTTCATATGAATAAGTTTTGAATGTTGTTAGTTAAGCGCTGTTTATATGCATTTCGTTTTTCTTTAAGAAACTTGTCACTATACTTGCCAGAAAACCAGTTTAAAGTTTTCAACTTACTCACAACTTAATGCAAAAAAAAAATTTTAGTTTGCTTTTAAGAGCTGATTAAACATGATACTTGTATGAAATTTTTACACAAGAAAAGAAAAAGAACTATATGAGGATAGTTGGAACTTTTGAGTTATGACATTTTTTGAATAAATGAGCTGAGTATAACTTTATTTTTTCTTTTTTCTCTCTTGCAAATAAAGTTGAAATGTCTTACAGACAGGCTCTCATTTTGTGAACATAGACTTAGGGCTAATAAATCAGTCAATGATTATATGCATTTTATTCTTAAATCATATTTAAACAAAAAATTTTGTTTCTCACCGCACAATTAAATAAAACTTAAACAGCCAACATTTTGCATTTAAGTGTGGTTTAAGTTTTCCAAACACCATATGTTTTGTGCATGTGTGTGTTTTCTGAAAGCATGTACATGAACATAATGTGGTCATATTAAATAGAATTTTGTTTAATTCTCACAAATATACAACAAATGTAACATAAAATTTTATATCATGAAATATGTAAATAGAAAAATGCATTCTGATGTTCTTTTTGTATCATAAAATGTGTTTTTTTGCTATCTCATTTTTTTGCAAATTGAAAAATCAACTTTCTTATTTATATTGAACAGCTGTTCTTTGAACAGCTTTCCATATTATTTGGAAATATTGTAGCGCTACCATACTTTCAACGTAATTTGATAATAACTTTAATTAGCCACTGAAAAAATGAAAGTGTATTTAAATATATTTTAATTTTGTATGAAATTTAACTTAAAATATGTTTAAATATTCACTGATTTATTAGCTTTTACTGTTATATTTTCGCTTAAGTACCTACTAGACCCCTGCACAAGATCACTTGCAAGAACTTTTAAGACATGAGAGATTTTTCAAATGCTTTACTACTGGGTGCCCCTGTGGCTGAGTGGTAGCGATGCTAGCCTCTCAGTCCAGAGGTCGTGTATTCGATTCCCGCCATAGACTCTAGGTAATTTCTACAGACAAGCTAATCGCTTCGTGGGTTGTGTTTGTTATTATTTAAAAAAAAACGGCGAAATCTTGTAATTCAAACGCTAAACAACACTGTTTGCAAGAAATTTGCTTCAGTTATTGTATTTGTAGAAGTAAAGAAGAAAATACTTCATGACGGAAGAATTTGTGATGCTTGCTTCTTTCTACGCATGGTAGCGTATACAAACGTCATGCATGTACGTACACACACACGTTGTGTGGAAGGTCTTTCATTTTTCAAAAGCAGATACGCATTGATATAAGTTGTATGCGCTTGCTCTAACAAAAAACACCCTTAAACACATAATAGCTTATCATCTACATCTTACTCACACACACTGAAACGTACAATATGCAAAATAACAAGCATACACGCATCAACACTACTTTCTTTGATTGTTTGTTACGAACAAGAAGTTTTCGCGACATCGCTTAAAAACACTCATACACACGTACATCAATACATCCATAGTGCTTCGCTTATTAAACGATATCATTTATTATTGGCTTAGTCCAATACATGCTTCGACAATACATTTAAAAAACAAGACTTATTAACATTTCAAGACTATTTACGCAGCCCTCTAATACCTACTCTAGTGTGGTAAAATTATTATTTTTTGTTTTTCATAAGTCTTTCTAAAACTATAACTACAACTTAAGATTTTTAGATCTTCTAAAAATAAGAAAAAAAATAATAATAATAATTTTTTTTATTTTTTTCACAGAGTTAAATTTTGTTATGAATTTTAAAACCAAACAAACCTAAATTAAAATTTTTGAAAAAATTATTCATTCATGACTTAATTATATTCAAATAACGAACATAACAGCAAAAAAAATATATTTACAAATTATTTCAAACCACAAGAAAATAGAAAATATATATTTTTCGTCAAATTAATAAAAAATATTTATATTTGCTAAAGTTTCTTCCCATGTGAAGGCATAGGTCGTGCATAGTCAGTCACAAAAAGTTTTTAAAATTCTGTTAACAACATCTTGGGCATATGGTCTAGTCTAAATTTACTTTGTAGAATATGTAATAAATAAATATATTTTTCGTCTCTTCCTTCTCTATCACTAACACCTAGTAATAGTAGTAGGCATTCATTGCCAGAGTGTTACTTATATTTAAAAATAAAAAATAAAAAATAAAAAGCATTATTGAGCCTTTATTCGTTTGCATAAGATGACGCAAGCTTGTTGCAATATTCAAGTTTTATAATTCTCATATGGTTTAATATCGAATAGGTAGTCAAGAATATTTATTAGAATAATTATTATTATTTTATTTAGTCTTAGATGCCACTGTGTGCAAAATATATTTTTTTATTTTTCGTCTTCACAAAAATGCATTTCTCTTTTCTTTCATACTCACATTGTACTTGCACCGGCACTTCCTTTATAACTGGCTCTATCAGCTTTGTGCCTTGGGCACGACACTGTATTTTGGCTCCATTGAAATCTCGCGTTGTTGTACCTATCAAAAGTTGATTAACTATGAGTGTAGTACCTTCCTCCACGGATGTATGACTAGTGCCAATTAGTTCGGTATCACCCATCCACCAGGTAACTTTTGGTGGTGGTCGTCCTAAAAAATTTTTATATATATATAAAAATTATGTAAAATATTATAATAAATAAAAGTATGACTATGCAAATGAATGAACTGATAAAAAACATAAGAATTTACATTATTTTCATAGCTTCATATAAATCATTTTTATTGTAGTAGACTTTGCATGCATGTAATTTAAATATCTACCCTGTCGGAGAATGTGTGCTTGACTACAAAAATATCTAATTTATATTTAGTTTACTTTTCTTAGACTGACTTTAAGCTAACTGCAATGTTATCCATAACAAACCCAAAATTAATTCTCAAGTTGAGTACGTAATCGAATTTGATGAGAGCCAACAAATTTATTGTCAGCTAATTTGAAACTCATTTCAGTTTTATATTAAAATTTTTCTGTTGTTATTTTACATGGTACCTTAGCTGAGTGATAGCGTGTTGAGTACACAACGTGTGATGATACATGTTCGAACCCCAGAAATTTGTTTTTAATTTACTGACTACCAGGTGATTTAAAATAATCAACTGAAAGTAATACAGAGTGAGACTATTGACTACCGCCTAGGATATCACAATGTTAAAATAGTCAGTTGATTACATTAAAAGTAATCCAAGTGCCAGTCAGTACTAGTTGCAAAATAGTTAGCTTAAAGTTAGTTTAAAGTTAACGTAATTTCCGACAGGGTATGTACTCAAGTTAACATTTAATATACTTATTTATGTATTCACACAAAAATCCATGAATGCACATGTATGTGTGTATGCACATGGATCCTTGTAAAAATTTTCACACTATGAATATACATAGGATTATATACTTGAGTGAGTTCAGTACATTTTAAATCGGAAATTTGGTATATAACTCATCTCTCTTGCGCACAGAGATCCACCACTGTAAATGTATTAATATTATTTTACTTTAATTTAACTCCACAGTGAGTATACACGTATTTTGTTTATTTGGTTTTAATTAAATAATATTTCTAACATGAAATTTAATGCTTGTGTCTTTTCAGTTTACATCAACGTTTGTAAGGCATTCTGTTAAGAGTAACAATATTATTGAATATCTAATGTCGTAAATTATAAAAATATTACAATAATTTAAGTAGATTGAATGACATGAATAATATATTGTATTCAGGTTTCTATTTTGAGAAAATATCATCAATCTTAATCAATAGATTAAACTTTATTCTATTGTAGAAAATTTTAACATATTTGTAAATGGGAGCTACCAAAAATATTTTTCCAAAACAGATATACTAAAAATAGTATTAACATCCCTGTAGGAAGTGTCAAATTTTACTTCAAACAATTCTTTTTTTGTTATATATATTTAATATGTGCGTGTCATTGAAAACCTGCAACTGATTGACTAGTTCTATTAGGGACTATATGCATACATTGGAAACGGAAAGTCACTAGTACATTTTACTAAATCTAGTCAACAATACTGACATTGCTACTATTGACTAAGTAGTTCTTTTTGGACCATATGTATACATTCCAAAGAGATATTGAAAAGTTTATGTCTTCGATACATTATCACTCAGCTGCCGCTAATAAGAGAGTGTGCCCGTGAAAATATTTTCTAGTCCTCCAAAAAAAAAAAAAAAATAACATTCAAACGTTCCGCTGACCATGTCACCTAAAAGTCTTCACAATATTCAACAAATGTTGTGACTTGTAGTCACTTAAGCCCAAGCTTCCCACAGGGATTTCCTGCTCAAATTGTGTTTTATTGTACAAATGTGTGGCTATGTGTGTTTGTGTGTGTGAGAGAGAGTGTGTGTGTGTGTGTGTGTGTGTGTGTGTGTGCGTATGTGTGTGTGTGTATAAACAATAAATACCAAACAAGCTTAAGCTCGTGTCATCTATTTTTTGTGATATCATGTTCCATAATTCTTTTTGTTATTTGACAAAACTTTTATTTAGACATGACCATGGCAATAATTTTTTATCTTCCGTAATGTTGTAGATATATTTGATAAGAGCATGGTAATAATTTTTAATGTTGTAGAAATGCATACAGTAGAACTTCAATTATGGAAAATCTTTTGACTGTTGATACTCGTAATGCTGCGTGTTTCTGCCTCTTCTAACCGTGCTTTCTTTTATATATGTAACTCTAACTCTAACAAACTCTACTAATCTTACAGTATAATGATATAAGTTTTTTTGTCTCAGGCAAATATCATGTACAAAAATATCTAAAATTTTGGCGATTCTGCCACTTTCTGCTACGTACTCATGTCCTTTTGTCAGAGTTTGCTTTTTCAATTGAACAAATAAATGTGTTCTTACAAAATTTATTTTATCTAAGTCAGCGTTTAGTCATGAAAACATTTTGGAGGGTAACATCGGACTAATTAAAAAAATAATTCATATAAGAATAAAAGAAGAGTTATTGTGTAAACAAATTTCTGCATTTATGTATATGTCTACATTAAAAATTAATATTTTTATCAAAATAATGTGTAGTTTTTTTATATTTTTTTTTTATAACCTCTAACAATACTAACTCTCTATTTTTCGACCAAGGCTTAGTAAAGGCCAAATAATTGAGATTCAACTGTACTTACATTGCACTGTCATATTATCTTATGGGAGTCAGAAGCTTTGGCGTGAGAAGCGATACTAGGTTTGATTAAATAATAAACTACGTCTTATCATGACATCGAGTGTTTGCATATATATATATATATAAAAAATTCTATAAGGATAATAAAATTAATGTTCCCAATTTACTTATTGTTAAAGTACTGTATAATCAATCTGGTAATAATTTCGGCCATTTCGTTATTTCAGGAGTTAAAAATTAACCAGCTGATGCAAAAAAAATTTTAGTCTGAAACGTACTTCAAAATAAAATTCCAATACGAAGTTTGACCAAAAAACACACTTGCAGTACAAATTAATTTTTTTTTGCATAAGTGGGTAAAAGTTTAAATTTAAAATAGGATTTTCTTTTTGACAAATTTTCTTTAAAATTTTGTTTAAATAATTTTTTTTAGAGCTGTTTGTAACACAATTAATAACGTTTTACCTATAAAAATCTAAATTATTTTTTGCTTTTGTGTTGTAGGCTGAACTCAATAGTATTTCGACTAAAAAGCAAACGAAGGTCTTAGAGATCCTTACTTCAAACCCTGGACAAACCCAGTCACTTTAGCATCACAGATTTTTCTGAAATGCAGTACGTCAAATAGCAGTGCTCTCCTTCGTGTATATTTGAGCAATTAATCGTAGGCGAAGTAGAATAACTAATAAAATTGGAGCGTTATTTAAAATAATGCGACAGCTTAACACCAGAGGCGCTGCAACAATGCTAAATTTATTTTAAACAAATAAAATAATAATTCAGCGCTTCTTCTCTCTAACCATCTTTCACTTCCTGCTCTCAGGTAACACAGAGGGATCTGTTATTTTCATCCATGTTAGCTGTTAGCTTATTTCCTGTTATCAGCAACCTTTGAAACCATAACCTAACTTCTAGGTGCCCAGTTTTTTTTACAAATAATAGTTAAAAATAGATCATATCATATAAGCAAAAAGTTTTCGAACAAATATAGGATCGTTTAGTAAGCACTTTTTATAATTAAATTTAAATTAAATAAAGTTTGCGTGAGATATCATTGACATTTTTTATCAGTTAAAATGCCATGCTGTTTCGCTGGGTGGCGCTCATCCGAAATGTCCAGTTCCCACCACCCGTCCACGTGAGACAAACATACGTATAGACCGATTTCACAGCCAGGCCAAAATCTATAAAAATCAGTGACTTTTTCAGTATTTATTGGGCTTATGTGATTTGAAATGACAGACTGAATAAATGACAGCCAATTAAGAAGATACAGCAATATGGTCGCTACAACATTCAAATTTAGAAAATTCCTTCTGGAAGAGAAAGCCATTCCTTTTTAAGAAACACTTGCACATATTTCTATGAATTATTTATCCATTTATGAGGATATGCATCGCCCATCAGTATAGAAAGGCTTAACATAAACTCAGCGTGAAATAACTAATATTTCATAATATATATTTAAGACCGTTTGAACATATTTTTATTATAAACATCTTTTCGTAATAAACTTTCTTAATAAAAGTAACAATGTGAAATAATCATTAAAATTTTACAGATAAACTTCTAATTGCATATTTCGAATAAATTAATAATGAAAACACAGCATGACGTAATGCCAGGCTGTTTAGAAAATAAAAATGAACAATTAATTGCAGAGCAAATTTTATAGTTCATTATTTATCTTTATCATTTAGTTATTTAACATAATAATAATAAAACCTTAGCAATAAAAATAGTTAATAAAATAAAGCATATATAAATTAACTACTTACCGCCTTTCACTTGACAGCATAAAAACAATTCATATCCTTCTCGAAATGGACCGGCAGTCTGTGTCAGATTAATTTCTTTGCCTTGAGCATCAAATATTCGAGGCTCTTCGGGAGGAACTATAAAATAAAAATAAAAAAAGTTAATTACTTTCATTAAAAATAATAATAAGAGAGTTGGTACAGTTTAAAAACTTTCAAATCCCAAGCAATTTCCTTGCGTATATATTTATATTTTCTACTACTCTAGTTCAAAATAATGTGGAAAAGTTATGTAAAAAAATTTCTTATAATATTTGAATATTTGAAAAGATTGAACTAAAAATCAAAATTATTATCACCCACTGATAACCTGCCAAGAAAATGTTTATCAAAAACACTCAAACAAAGTGGTGATTTTCATATAAAATTTCCACTCAAGTTGACAGCTTGGCTTATCAAAGCAATTCAAATCAAAGAGGTAAATTAAAACACAATTAAAAAAAATATTAAAATAAACTTTAAGTGTACATACACAGAAAAAATTATTCCCAAAAAATTTTCAAACAAACGTGTGTTTTGAAATATAATTTAGTTTCAGTAAATATTTTTTACTGTTCCAGTAAATTATTTGTTCCAATTTTATTTTATGTAAAAAAAAACTGTATAGAATGAAAATTATCTATATAAAGTAAAATTTGTAAAAAAAAATTTTAAGATTTATTTTTTTTTTATTTAAATTTGTTATTTTCAGTTAAATTTATTTTTATATACTGTAAAAGAATTTGTCTGATTTTTTTTAATTTTTTCAGTTAAATTTATTTTTATATACTGTAAAAAAATTTGTCTGATTTATTTTAACATTTTATTTTTTTTTAAGATTTTTGTTTGCGGTTTTCAAACTTATTATGTTTTTATATTGTGATTCTCAATATAGTATTAAGAGTCTTACTATAAACATACGGAGTTTGTTAGCTAAATTCAAAAAAATTTTGGGTTGAATACTACTGACGAGTTCCAAAAGCGGGAACGAAATGTTTAACCATAAAAACAAGCCAATTTTTGAAAGTAAAAAAAAATAGTTGAACCTTGCATTTGATTCAGTTATTTATTTCAGATAAAACTTTTACTAATTTAAAAAAAATATTAAGAATTGTTATTGATTCAGTTAATTTATTTTCTGATAATACGAAAAATTTTAGTGGATGTGTTTGTAAATTAAAAAAAAAAGAAATTTGCTGAATAATACAAAAAAAATCTGCAAAAATGTTTTTCTGTTCCTATTAATAAATTTGACTGAAAATATTTTGAGTTTCAGTTAACTTCTTTTCTCTAATGCCATAATAAGTTAACTAAATATAAATTTTTTTTCAGTTAAATTTTTACAAAATTGTTATCAGAATCTACAAATTTCTTTGTAGGTCCGCATTCACACAAAAAATTTATTGATTCAATGAATTTGGTTACTGAAAACGAAATTTAGTTTTTTCTGTGTTAATATCGACAATACCGCCAAGGTGTTATCCTTATACTGTTTGTTATTCCTTAGTCACGACAAAATATTTCGCTAAGTTCATTTTATTTCTAGGCTACCTCTGAAAGTGTGTGCCCTGTACAAGGATACTCGTACATTTCGTTGATGTTGTTTGTTTATTATGTCTCGTACATGTATTAGGACATTTTTGTCCACATAAAAATTTGAGGTTGCGTTCACAGCTTATTTGTCTTTTATTTGTACACATTTTGTCATGGGCGTAATCACAATTTTTCTACTTTCACGTACTTTTAAACACGCCAACCTTTATCTTTGTAAACTGGCAACACAAACTTTTCAAAATATAATAAGAAAAAGTTTGATTTGTCCATGCAGGGAAAAAGTGTAAAGAAGGTAGAACTAAACTTGTTTGTTTTCATTTGTGCTAATTTTCTTGTTGGATAAGTTCAAGTTCGTTGGATTTGTGTTGGAAACTTAACAAAACGTGATAAAAGTAAATTTTGTGTTATTTTCCTAGGTTTATGATTAAAGTTGTAACAAAAACTAAAGGGATATTTGGTGGTATTTAGTTATAACTTGAAGTGAAGGTGGTGTTGTAATGAATCATTCATTTTAATGTACTTAAAATGTAATAACTTTAATCTTATCGAATTTTCTTCGTTATCATAAATATGTGCTTTGATATAAAAAGTTATCTTCGGGTTATAATGCTCTTAGTGAATCAAAACTGTTTTGATAGAAATAATATATCCAAAATTCTTAAAATATATGAAACCGGATCTTGCGAAATCTAAAATATATTAATGTCTTTAGAAGGTCTTCAATTTGGTTGCAATCGGTTAAACTATTGTTAAGTTATGTGCAGTCTTACACACACATACATTTATAGCCACATACAAAAAAAGCAATAAAAGATTATCCTGCCCTGAAAGCGTCAGTTAAGGCGAGCAGTTAAAAAAGCTAGAACTCTAGCTTTCTAGAATTTGAAATTTAAATGAAAAAAGAGTACATTTAGCTATAAAAACTAAAAATTGGCAGTACTGGTTAAAGTTTTAGCTAAGTTCAGAACCTTTTTTAAACTTCTCAGGTAGAAGATGGTGTTCGTAAAAAAATATTTATACGAAAAGCACAAATGTTTTGGAATGATTTTGTTAAATAAATTTAATGATATTTGCATGCATATAGCCGATAGACTATATTAGGGTAGTGCAGTCTTTCCAGACGGATCAAACAGAGACTGTTGTCAATATATTGGGAATTAACATTGGTAGTTCTTTCAGGCTACCGAATTACTGCAGCGTTTTCCAGGCTGAGATCTCGGCGATCCTCAAGGCTACGGAGCTAGTGGCCAGAAATGTAGCTGAACGTGAGAAGTTAACCTTCTACGTCGACAACTAGGCAGCGCTAACAGTTTTGAAAGAACACAATGTTAAATCGAAACTTCTAAGTGAATGTGGGAAAGCCTTCAACTTGCTTATGGATAAATATAGCGAGAGACTATGTTAGGTTCCTGGCCACAACAGGGTTGAGAGAAATGAAACTGCCGATAAGCTGGAAAGAATAGGATTGGCATTAGGTAAGGGAATGTCAGACAGATCGGTGAAATTACCGATAGGTTCTTACTATAGGGAACTCAGTAATTGGATAGAAAGCAGTACTAACAGTTCATGGCGAATTAGGCAGGATTGTAGAGTCTTGAGGGGTTTCTGACCAAAACTTAACTCATTAAGCGAATTATGATAGGCGCGTTTACAAGTCACGGCTCAGTCAGAGCAAGAACCAGCATTTGGGAAACTACCACTCCAGATTTTTGTAGGATGTGCAGGGTTGAAAAGGAACCAGAAACCATTAAACATATTATCGGTCACTGCCCGAAGCGGCAACGTCATAGGCTTAGATGGCTGACCAGACGTTTCTATGAAAACATTACTGATATCGGGAAGTCTCAACTATATGACATCAGGGCTTCATCATGGGAATTCAGTGGCTCAATGACGGTTAATAGGGTCACTTCTGGCTACTTTACTTTTTTAATGGGAAATAGAAGGGAAGCACAATGGACCCAATTGGGTCTCGGAGTGGAGGTGCGGTAAAGCAAAACCCTTCCTAATCTAACCTTACCTAGCCTTTCTACACTTAAAAACATATTTTTTTTAGAGCTAAGCTCTTTATGCTACGACACAGGAGCTAGGACGTGATTTTCATAACAAAAGTAATAGATACCATTACAGTTATAAATTTATTTTTTGTTTTGATTTCTTTGTACTTAAACCTCAGTACGAAAATTAACTAAACTAAGGGCCAATTTCACCAACTCTATTTAAATATCAATTCATATTTAAATGTTGATTTTCATTAATTTTTGTATGGAAAAATTGCTTTTAAATATAAATTGATATTTAAATAAGTTGGTGAAATTGGCCCTAAATGACATTCTTTGATGTGAATGAAACAAAAAGAAAACAAAAACAATGAGAACGATTGCTCAATTTATATATTTTTTTTTTTTTTTTAATATGAGCAGATATTATTCATTAATTTAATCGTAACCAGCTAGGAAAGAAAACAGAGGGGAATGAATGGAAACTTTTTGAATTATTTTCATCGAATTTAACATCATTTATTGCATTGATATTTGTTTTATATAGCTAAAGATATGGTAACACTTGGGCAAAGGTTTGCCGGAAAAAAGCATAACCACTACATACCAATGAAAAATGATTTATTAAGTTAAACAGTTTCCAAAAATATTAGATTTTAAGACATTGTCTATTAGTTATGTATGAAACTTTTTAATTTTATAAGCATGCATATGGAACAAAAGAGTTTTCAACAGTAACCACTATACGCTTTTTTGTGACTATACCTTAAGCAGCGTAGCTCTAACCGTGTATCCGAAGACATATCTCTTCTAGCATGTGCAACTTTAACATTTACTTAATATCAATGGCGCATATTCAGAAATCGTAACCAAAGTCGAAACTAATAAAACAGAAACTTAAATATAGTTCATAGATAGTTATAGCTCTTATTCACAATTCATAACTAGTGCAGCAACTGCTTTCAGCTGGTAAACGAAATGCAACCTTGCATATTATGTAGAGAGCATAAAATGTCGATAATATTTTGAACGATAAATTCTGCAATTAATTAAAAAGCTTATGAAGCTATCAAAAAACAGTTTTATTTACTTAAACAAATTTACAAATTCTAAAAATGGAATTTTTTAGTCATAGTCTGTATATAAATCAATTAAAATAAGGGCCTGTAAAAATAAAGTTATTCAATAAAATTTTTTTGACCAAAAACAAATCTTTAATTTATTTTATTACTTTATATGGATATTTTTTTGGACGCAATAGGAATAAATGCAAGAAGTAAGGTAATCTTATTATATAGTAAATTGTTAGAAAATAAAGAGTATTTGTTGTTTAGTGCATTTTAAAAAGCCACAAATTGATTTTACTTTTCAAATAAATTGTAAATGAAATCAACCAGCTGTTCTTTGAATGTATTAGTTAGTTGGTATTTAGTAACAGCTTTACCCTTAATTAAGTGTAAACTTTTACTGCTGAAAGTAATCAACTATGAATAACTTAAATAGGTACTTAAAAAAGTTAACACTTAGTGATAATTTCTGAATATGCGCCAATGCTTTTAACATATCTTAGTCAAGTATTTCGCAATTTTGCTCAGCAGAGGCAAATTATATGCCACAAAGAGAAGGGATACAAGTTTTATTTTTGATGAAAAAGGCATACGATTTTTACAGTGGGATATATAACAAAAAATAAAACCCAAACTTATGAGTTGGTCCCCAAACTTTTAAGAAAATATATGGCTGAGCATAACTTTCACAGAAAAAAGTATTCACCAATTAATATTTTCAATTAAGAATTTAATTGATTCAATTAAATTTTTAATTGTATTCATTAATTTGAGTAGAAAAACTTAATTGATTTTATCAAATTGTTTATAGGTGAAAATTAAATTAATTTTTTAATTGATATTACAAATATTTTAATTAATATTATAAAATCATTCATATTACTTTTTTGTGTGTTATTTTAAAAATAATTTAGCTTTTATGAGAACTTACCAACTAAAGTTAAATTTATCCTATAATTACGAGTTGGAAAATTAAAAAAATCTACTCTACAACGATAAACACCACCATCCGTTGGCTTAACATCCCGTATTTGTAGACGTGAATCTTTGGGATTATCACCAATCGAAAAGAACAGACGCTGTCCCAAATCGCTAGCTATGGCAGAGTGTGGCGCTAATTTGACATTTCCTCCTCGAGAATCCAAACTAAAAGAAAAAAATAAAGAATTTATTATTTTGCAAATACATAGTAAAAGAAATAATTAAAAAAATAATTATGAAAATAAATCTATGCTAAAATGGGAAAAAGTGATTTTTGCTTTTGTACACAAACGTTTTTAATACAAATTTTAAGTAGTCCACATATTATACATACATATGTTTTCATATATTTATATGAGTGTGTGTATCAGTACATGTTTATCATGTATTTAGCTTTTCATGTGTACTTAAGAACGAACGTTTGAGTGCTCTTGTGTGCATTTTCCTGTGCGTGTATACAATGAATTACTGCAATTTGTTTTGGTTGTGTGTGTGTGTATGTTTTGATACTGTTATAGTTTGCCTGAATTTGTTGTTGCAACTATTTGATGGACGATTTTAATTTTAATTTGTTTCTTTGTTTACAATTCATTTTTTTTTATTTTGCAAATTAATGTTTATGTCGTGCTTTTTGGTAGCTTGTTATTACCGCTTCTACAGGCGAGTTAAATTTTCTCTTAGAGCTAAAAAATAAAAAATAAAAAAATTAATACGAGAATATGACCTACCACTTCAGTAGAATACATTTTAGAAACATGCAAAATATATTTCAAGCAAATGCCAAATACAGCCGTGGGCTTGATTATAGAATAAAACGTTAGAGAAGGAATTATTAAGTAACAAGTTAAGTTATAACGAAATCATTAACTCGTTCATAAGCTATTCCAATCCATTATTTCACAGCTTAAACTTTTCCCTCAATTTTTATTTTAGCATGAAGAAATTTAGTTTATGATTAGGTTAGGCTAAATTTCGTATCGCTCTGTAAGCCAAGTAACTTGCAACCATTTTTAAGAAAAAAATAATGCAAAAGTTAATTGGAACTGTTCTAACAGAGCTGGCAGAAGGGAACAACATGCTGTTTTCGCAGACCGCCACACTTTCATCATCATTCTTGTAATTGGTCCACCGTATGTGGTTTTAATTGTAAATACATATTTTTCAATGCAATGTTTGTCACAAGTAGAATTAAAATAAACAAATTAAAATGATTAGTAAAAAACAAACAGCATAACAGCAAGACTGCTGGATATTAGTGATATTAAAATTTGAGCTTTGATTAAATAAAAAGCTGTCAATAAATTGGAGTACAATGAATCAAAACTATTTTCACATTCCATTTGAACTTAAAAATATATAATAGAGGTGACGTTTACACCAATTGATACCACACACAATAGACCAAGCACACGAACGTTGATGATGAAGGTGTGCCGGAACAGCATAGTGTTCCGTTCTGCTAGTGGTTGTTATTAGGGATGTAATGAATACCAGTTTAGCGAATGCGAATGAGAAAGCTGATGCAAATATTACAATACGTTAAAAAATCTCATGAAAATAAATTTATATAAGAACATGAAGTTGTATTATAAACATAGATGTACAAAGCATTTTATTTAAATTGAGTCTTGAGTTGAACTAATAATTATTAATTTATTAAAAATACAAATTCATAAAACAGAAAGATATATGAAATTAATGAGTGGTTTGATTTTGTTTGTGGAACAAAATACAATTGGAAACATTTTCTTGTTTTATGTACGAGCAGGGTTGTCAGATTTTTTCTGACCTATTTCGCCAAATTGATTTTAAAAATCGCCAAAAGTCGCCAAAAATCAGTTTTATTTAGTTTTTCTTAGTAATAATAAATTTGGTTTTATATAACATTTTTTAATATAAATTTTTATAAAATGATCGTACCAAAATTTATCAGAAAATCGCCAAAATTAGAAATAAAATCGCCAAAAACTATTTCTTGTAAATTTTTCTCATTCAAATTAAATGACTAAAATTAATATAAGAAAAATCATCAAAATCTAATTGTTTTAACTTCTTGCAGACGGGTTTTGGTAGGATTTATTTTTGAAACTACTCCTACTAAACTAATTTTCCTGAATTAGACAAACTTAGAAGTTCAATTTTGTTTAAAAAATAGCCATAATAATCGCCAACAAAGTTATTTATCGCCAGAAAAATCGCTATGTCGCCAAACCAACAATTTGGACGCCAAACAAGTTTAAAAATCGCCACATTTGGCGAGAAATCGCCATATCTAATGGACCTGTGTACGATTACATATGTTTTTTTTTTTGCTTCAAATATATTAAGTTGTTGGCTATATTCTAATTCATTTGTGCTACATTTTTCACCACTGATGTTTGCTATAACAAGCTGTTTACCAAAACGGTCACTTTTATAATGTACGTTTTTACTTCACGTAAATAGCAGTAATTGTTGCAGTGAACATTAAAAAAAAATTAGAGCATTTTAGATGGGTGTTGTACAAATTTTTTGTTTGAAAAAAAGCTTCAATTACGTTCTCACTAAATGCCGCTATTAGCATTTTTTACTTCAATGTTTGTGAATATGGCAATTTTTGAATTTTAAAGTAATATGAGGTTATTACTAAAGTGAATAACAATTATTAAGAATTTTCAACAAGAAAATATATAAAAAAGGTTCAGCCAACTGCTTAAATAGGCACTTAAAACTTTAAAAAAAAATTCAATTATATATTAATGATAAAAATTTAAGCTGAATTAGATCAAACGCAGTTCTCGCATTCTTCTTCCTTTGAAGATGCTGCATAGCTGAACCAATATACATAATTATATTACTGAATTCTCTCTTTTGTGTTTGTTTGTATATGGTATATTTCGTGTCACAAAGTCTTTCTATTTTTTTGGGGAACACACTAATCTGCCAACTGCTAAAAGCAGTGCGTTTAGCATTTGCACAACTTGCGTTCTATTCTAATTTTACTTTTTTATTTGGTAGGGGTTTTTTTGAAGAAGACGACGATGAAGAAGAAGAAGAGAAAACATCATTAACCTTTTCAAGTTGGTATTAGCATTATCAATATGCAATATATAGATTTTCTAAGCTAATTAACTTTCTTACTTTAATTCAATATAAATCTCATTTTATTCTACTCAACATATCAATTATTGGGTAGTATGAATAAAAAACAAGCATTTGCTTTAAATGTGTTTTAAAACTCCAAACATGTATGTGTCCTTTTTTTTCAAAAAAAATTTTTAAGTGAAAATCAAACACTTTTTTTATTCACACTACCTATTGAATTTCATGTAGTTCAGTCACTAGTTGATTTGGAATTTTTTTTTTCAATTAAACCTATTATTCATTCCATTTAACATGTTAACTGAGAGCACACACACATATTTTCAATCATAAAAAATACCATTAATTGGAGGAAACCTCCATTTTTTTTTAATTATTATAGTTCGCATGATTGGTATCGTTTTACGATATAAAAAAATTTCCTGACTGATTTCGACAAATTGATGATTAAAATTTTTTTTCTGTGCATTGAGCCGAATCTGTCATTGAATTATTTCCTCAAAAAAATGCCATATTTTTTTATGAATACGATTTTTATTATTACATGATTATGTTTCCTTTGAAATTTTTATTTTTTCCTACACGCTATTTTAAGCTCATTTACATTTATTTTTTAAATCTAGCTTGTCTTCACTTCAAATCATGTAAGTATAATAATAACGGCTCAAGGTTGTAATAGCTGGTAATTAAATATTTTAAATTTTTAATGATTTTCGCAGCAGTATGAACATGCAAAGTAAATTGAATGCAACACTAAACTCGAGTTGGCACTTTAGAGTAAACACGAGAATAAATTATAAAATATTGAGGAAAAAATTTTATTTTTATTTTGTTTTTATTGTTTACAGTTTAAAATAAAATCAAATAAAGTATAGCATAAATTTTCACTGGCCTAGGGGCTGTTGGTAAAAGCTACACAGAAAAAAATAATATCGAAATGCAACCAACAAAACAAATAGTTAATTTTCAATTTAAAAATTAACAATCACCATTGTTGATATAACAAATTTAAATGATTGTAGTCAATTAAATTACTCAACAAACTTATTTATTAAATTACATCATAATGGAATGCGCACATGTAGAAGAAACATGAAATAATATTTTGTGTGTATTCATCATTTGCGTATTTAATAAAGTGTTGCTCTTTAGCTGAGAGGTAAGTGAGTCAGTTTATTAGTCCTGATATTGCGGGTTCAACACCGCCTAAGACATTTAGTGTTTTTTGCAGACAAGCAAAAATCGTTTCGAGGATTGGGATTGTGTATAAAAAAGCATTGTTAATATAACAATTATGATACGGAAATTCAACAATTTACATTATTAATATAGCAATAACTTTAATTGAAATAACTTTGAAGTATAACAAAAATAAATGCTTGAAAATATAAATAAATTTCAACAATCTATTTGTTGATATATTTAATTGAAAATATTTTTCAGATTTTCCTTTAACTTACAATTTCGTTAATTGTATTTACAAAAACCATTGTAGGTTCAAAATCAATTAACTATTTAATTGATATAACAAAAAAATTAATTGTATTTACAAATAAGTTTTTCTGTGTACACGCTCTAGAAAAGTTTTATGAAATAAAATTTAACATTTTGCAGAGAAAACCTGTTAGAAGCAATTAAGATTTATTATATGAATATATATCTTTGTAAAAAATTAAAAATTTTCCTTTATTTGTGAAAATAACTGACAAATTACTTTGTTGTTCTAGGCTGAACATTATTTGATAAGCAAAAACTGGGTTTTTTGTATTAGTTTCTAAGCCTACTACGCTTATTTTTCTTTTGTGAATTTCAAAATTATTATTATTTGTGAATTCTCAAATAGTTCTTGAAAGTCTGTGCATAAGATAAGAGGTTTGTGACTATTCAAAATGTGTGGTTGAAGTCTACTGATGATTTGTTACAGCAACAATGAAATATATAGACAACGCTGAACCACCAGCAAATAAATTTCAAATTAGCAAAAACTAAAGTGCAAAAATAGTCGTTATAAATAATTTGAATATCCGGCCCATTTTACTACAAGCAATTATATCAATGAAAAATTAAGTAAAAGTTTTTCTTCTTGAGTTTGAGTGTTTAAAGCCACTTAAATAGTAAAAATATTCACAATATAAAATATAAAATCTAGAGATTTATTTGCAACAAACAAACGAAGAAACAAGAATCTCATCATAGTTAATCCTTAAGCGTTTTCAAATTGTTTTTTCCCTGTATACTTGTTACAACTATCCCGTTCTATGTAGCTTTGTCTTATATTTTATTCTGTTGTATAATTGACATTTTCTGATTTAGATAACAATCTCCTACTTTTCTAGTCTTAAATAGGTCATCACAGATAATATAAAGTAAAAAGTAAAAAAAGTAATAAAAATAATAGCATGTGAAAAGGAAAACACCATAAAAATCATAACAAACTACAAAAAAAAGAAGAACAGAACGAAGAAAAAAAATTAAAACTAAACAGTAAACCTGAGATTTTATTCTACGAAACAATTGAGGATTTACAGTCAAGTGGTAATTTGCAACAGTTTATACCATACAGTTGTGAGTAAAGCAATTTATATAGAAAAAAGGAAATGAAAAATAACGCCAGTCAACTCATCATAGCAAGAGTTTCTAAAACGGAAGGAAACTCCCAACATCTAGGTTTAGAATGTATGAGTAGACATTTTAACCGTAAACCAACATATTTACCACACAAAGTGAATTATAATGATGACACTCCCATTTCGCTCATTCTTGCAAGCATCGGGAGACAGACACAGAATATAAACAACACTGTTATTAAAATTAAAAGTGTAAAATATAACAACGAAACAAATAAAGCAAATTACAATAAATATAATCACAATAATAGAAAATTATAAGTAAAGGAAAACAAAATAATTAAAACTTTTAAAGCCATGGTAAAAAACCGCCTATGCCCATTTTAATTTAAAAAAAAAATTTAATTTGTGACAAGCACTGTGAATGTTAACAAAAATGACAATTTAACTTTGAAGGCCATTTGACAACTTATATTTATTATTTGTTGCATTACTAATGCAGCGTTTTTGAAACAAAACTAGAGACTTACTTCTCTCTTCAATAAATAAAAATAACTACGTGAGACATTTTTAGATTTAATTGAACTTCTTTAAAAACTCACATTAATTAATAAAAATATCTCATTCAATAAGAATTGAAATTACTAAATTTGAGGCCGATTAAAAAAGTATTTCGGATTAAAAATAACTACGGAATAAGCTAACAACTTTTGATATTATAGATTAGGCGTTGGTGAAGCACATCTAGATGCACTTCGTTTCTGCTTAAAAGAACTCATCAGTATACTTAAACCAACATATGTATGCTTGAAAAAAAGCTTTATAAAGCTTTATTACATCTCAACTGCTGGCTGCATATAATTCGAATATTTGTTAGATGTCCTCAACACACATTTTGCAGTAATTTTTTTTTAACTCAAAAGCAAAGAAAATTATAATATAATATTTTAATATAATTTGCTTTCTTTTAATGTCAAAAAATTTATTGAAAAATGTGTATATACATACATCCGAAGAATATTCAAGTCATGATATAAATATAGAAGGTACTTCCATTCTCTCATTTTTTCTTCACGTTCACCATCTGACAAGTATAAGGATACTGAAGTTTCTGGTAAAATCGTGCTACCATATTAATTTAATATTCCCGCTCAGTTTCCTTTTTTTTAATTTTATTCAAAAATTATTTCAAAATTGGTTTTATAATATACCGAATTTATAAATAAAACAATTAATGCCAAAATTCTGTTGGACGATTGTATCGTCTTGTCTATAGGCGAGAAAAAAGCCCCATATGTTTTAAGACAATTATTATTTAGCACCATTGAACAAACTCATAGATTGGTTCAATTTATAAGAAGAACTTTTGAAGAAAAAAAGTATTGTTCTGCGCTGTTTATTGACATTTCTCAGGCATTTGATAAAGTGTGGCATGAAGGCCTAATTTTAAAATTGAAGACTTACTTACCAATAAACATTTTAAATCTCTCGGAAAGTTACATTATTTCCCGTAAGTTTACCGTTCTGGAAGGAGACTTTACGAGTATGCCTGAAACTATCTCATTCGGTGTGCCACAGGGGAGTATACTGGGGCCAGTTTTATATTTGATTTATACTTGTGATATGCCTGTGAGCAGTAGTATCTATACTTCCACATTTACCGACGATACAGCCTGCCTTAGTATGCACGAAAGCCCTGATGAGACATCCCGCAAACTCCAGGAACACATTAGCCAGATGGAGCTATGGTTAAACTTATGGAGAATTAAGGTAAATGAACAAAAGTGTGTTCAAGTAACATTTACCTTACGAAGAGACACTTGTTCCCCCATTCGGATTAACAATCAAGTTATTCCTCAACATTCACATGTGAAATATCTTGGTATACACCTTGATCGACGACTTACATGGAAATACCATATTGATTCTAAGCTATCACAAATGAAACTTAAATTAACTCAGGTACATTTGCTTAATTGTCGAAATTCATTACTCAGCCTAGACTGCAAACTTTTAATATACAAGTCGCGTTTAAAGCCAATATGGTGCTACGGAATTCAGCTTTAGGGCACTGCTTCAGCTTAAAATGTTGAGAAAATCCAACGAAGGCAAAACAAAGTTCTACGCTTGATAACATCCGCTCCATGGTACATAAAAAATTCAAATATACATCGTGATTTAAATAAGCCACTAGTGACTGAAGAAATTGCAAAATACGCAGGCAAATACCTAACAAAACTCGAGTCAAATCCTAATCCGCTTGCTTGTAATATATTGAACTTTACTGGACACATACGCTTAAAAAAGAGAGATTCAAGGGCTCTAATAAACAACACTCCAGATGCAGCTGCTTAAAAATATTTTTTTTTGTGCTTATCACTACTTATGTATTATTAATAACTATCACTTACTTTATGTCCGACATTGGTTGGGCCTAATAATTATACTTTCGATTAAGATTTGAATACTTATTGTTAGTTCACATTTTAAGATACAATAAATAAAAAAACATGTCTTAAAAAAATAAAAAATAAAAATTATTATTTATTATATATCCTAGAAGGTTCGTGTATTTGCTTTATGTAGATTAAAAAGAAAATGCAATATCAATTAATGAAAATTCATTGTCAACTAATCAAAAACTTCAATAAATTTGATTTCTCAATGCTAAACTTAGATGAAAACATAATTAAAAGATTTGTATTAAACAGTAAACTTAAAAATATGATAAAAGTTATGACATAATCACTTTTCATACTTCACACATAAGTATGTAGTTATGTATATCACTTTATTTATTATCAAAAAACTTTATTTTTCAAATTGAAAGTGGTAGAATTAGTCACCTGATCGATTGTGGTCGCAACCTAGCATTGATTCGTTCAAAGCAAATTGAGTCAAGTATACACATACCTTACTTGAATTTGCCTTGACATGCACTGTTGCGAAATTTTGCTTATGTAGTTTTTATCCAAAATAATGACATAGTACGATTTATAAATTTTTTGGTGGCAAAATGACAATTTTCTTAATCGCCAATGCTTACATCACTGTTAAAATCGTGCAGTAACATCATTTAGCTTGACTTAGATTACAAATTACCAAAAATAATCTTTACAAGATAAATAAAGGCATACGTAAGGAAAAGGAAAATTTAAAATAATTCATTGACTTTTATTAAACCCGCGAATGGTGATCTATTGGTTTGTGAGACCGGGTGTGTTAAAAAATTCTAGTAACATTATTCCCTCTTATTATTTTTTTGTTGCACTTCCCCTAATATTAGTTGACAACGAAATTGCTTAGTGAGCACACGTGTGTATTTTTCTACCAAGACCGTGCGTCATCGTGTATGCGAATAAAATTTTTCATTATTCGCATACTTTACCATTTTTTTTTCATTTTATAAAAGTATCTAATATCGAAAGACTAAAAAACGTTATCCTTTACAAATATGTGATTTTTATATTTTTCTTAATTTTTAAAAATGTATTACTTAAAACCCTGTTATTTTTAATGCTTTAATAAAACAATTTTTTTTTAATTTTAATATTCAAATAAAAAAGCTTAAATTGATTAAAAATATTTGTTTAATTCTCAAGAAGCATATGTTAAAAAAAAAACATGAAATATTAATAACACATTTCGAAAAATCTTCACTTGAAAATCCTAGTGCGTGAGACCGGCGTCACCATTGATCAAAGTCAAATTTGCATCACCATTGGCGGGTTAAAGATGTCATTTGATTATTTTACAAATAATACGAGAAGATCCAAAGATAAAATTTGTGCAACGAAAAATTTTCTTCAGAGGTGAAGCAATAATCTTAACTGCTATTTTAAGTACACGTTAAGTTTCATAAAGCAAAAACTTATCATAAGACATATGTTATTTTTCATGAAGACCGCTAGACAAAATTTCTATTATACAAAAAAAAACACCTCAAAGTATTTTCTTTAGGCTTGAGCTTATGCAAGGGATTTTAATGGAACTTGTGAAAGAATTTATATTTTTATTTGCATAACTGTATTGAAAGAATTAAACGAGTAAGTCGCAAAGCTTACAGCTATTACAACTAAAACTGGTTGTAGGTAAACGACAACTTCCTTCTATTATTTTTGAACAATTTACAATATAAAGTATACAATTTGCTATGACGAAGAAGTGATCCTTTAAAATTTCACAAACTAATTGTATAAATTGTAATGTATTATGCAGCATTCCTACAAAGCAAAACGATTATTATTTTTCTGTTGAAAAACTTTGATTAAGATAAAATTTTAATCGACAAAGTACAATTGCTGAAAAAAACTAGAAATAAAAACTAATAGTAAATAGATTATTTAAAAAAATATACAGCTTTAAAAACCGACTTCAAAAATAAAACTAAAGGCCATTTTTTGTAAATATTATTATTATTTATAAAAAATCATTTTACAAACCTTTTATAAAGAATTAATATTTTTTATAAATAATGATGTTAAAATTAAAAATGATTAAGGTTCAGTTCAATAAAAAAGTAAAATAAATAAAATTAAGTGTGGCGTTGGCTGAAGTATTTGGCATGTTGAATACAAAACAGAAGGTTCTGGGTTTGAGCCCGGTTTTGACAGTCGTTTTATAAAAACACCACCATTTTTCTGATGTGCATTAGTTTTTCTTTGCATCAGTTCTTGCAGGAAAGTTCAAGTGATGAAGGGACTCGAACTACACCGGCTTCAGCAAATACTAATCCTAATGTAAGATCAGAGCGCCCTCCTTCGTTGTGTATCAGAGTCATATGCGAAGTAAAATAACCAATAAAATGGCTACTAAGCGCAGCTTTGAAAATTTAATACACTTCATTGACACCAGAGGCGCTGCAATATTGCATTATTTAGAAGAACGTGCAAAAAGCAGATTTGTACAAGAATTAAGCTTTCTTTTATACCCTTCACCATCTGTCTTTTTTATCACTATCCCATTCCTAAAGAAAGTAACACCTAATTAGTAATAGCAGTAGGCATTCACTGCCTGAGAGTTATTTCTTTTTAAAAAATAAAAAATTACAACCACTTTTCTAAATGCAAGATATCATCATATATATCAAGTTTCGTAAGAATTGGTCAAGTACAAGCAGGTGAAATATAATCACCCTTATTCCAGTTGTCGTCATCGTCGACGTCGCTTTAACACAATACTAAAAAATTGGGGCTTGTTTACTCGCTCTCGAGAACAATTTTGCACAACTGAACATCTATTTCCATTCGCGAAGATCTAGAAAATAGCATACACACGCCAATATGAGTCAGTTGTTTACGACAACGGATATGCGAGCACCAATTTTTTGGTATTGTGTTAAATTGACGTCGATGGCGACAACTGGAATAAGGGTGAATATTAAGTATTAATGGGCATTGCCCCACGCACTTATTAAAACAAAAAATTAGCCCATTCCAAGATTCCAAACTGTTTGCCAAATTTCATGGGAACAGATTAAGTATGAGTTAATAATATTTAAAAGTAAACTTTAGTGGGCGTTTCCCCTCCTATTTTGTTAAATGCAATTCGTGCCATTTTCAGAGCTCAAAGTGTACTAATTGTGGTAAGAACTGGCTAAGTAGAAGCATATAATGAAAGAAAAAATTTATTGGTAGTGTTCCCTCCCATTTTTTTTTGTAATGTAACTTAATAGAAGCTGCACATTTTTATACAAATAAATAATTTTTAAAATTAGTCTAAAATAACGGAGCTATGACGTATCATAAATAAAAAAATACAAACTAATTAATATCCTACTTCTACTTTTTTTAAGACTGTTAAAAATGTTTTCCAATTATCAATTCCTTCTTCCGAAAATCAATTAAATTTGCAGTCGACATAAAGCATTTTTTTGTCCTGGAATTGAATAATTTAAATATTAGCCTAACAGAAAAAAAATTTCATTTTAAATATCAGTTTTTGGTGGAAAAATCAGTTTCATTTAACTAAAACGAATTCTCTTTAAAATTATATTAGTTTGCACTGCTCTAGGTCATTTTCTTAACATGCTACAGAGTTTTGAGCTTTGTTATTAAAAGCCAGCAACTGTTTAACAATTTTTTTCCTAAAGCAAGCAATCCCTTTTTTTTGCCATTGAATTCTGTTGTAAGTGAAAATTTTCTAAAGCCGAACGAATTTTTGTATGGTTTCTCGCATTGTTTTCTATGTCCTGCGGCCTAATCCTTTCCATTACTGCAAAGCCCTTTTTAATTATTATGGCCAAAGTGATTGCTTAAAGTTACAAAAAGTAATATGTTAAAAAAAAAAATTAAAGAAAAGCAAAGAAATATATAGAAGCAAAAGAAACTAGTGCTAAATACAAGGGCAGAACAACTAATATTTTATACGCTTACAAAAGCAAGAAAAATTACCAACAACATCACATTAATACTAAAGTAGGAAACAAATTAAATGAACCATAAAGTAAATTTCGAAACAAGAACCCACAAAACAAATTGTCAACATGAACGAAAATTTGATGTTGCCAAGCAAGTCATAAAATATACACACACACCCATGCATATTTACTACCTCTCTTTGGGTAAAAAAAGGAAAAAAAAATAACAAACACTCCAGTTGCAAGCAACAACATGGGGTAAATGTTCACATAAACCAACACAAGCCAAAGAAAAGCCATACAACACAATGGAAAAGCAGTTAGTAAAAGTTTAACTTTATTTATGTGCTGGTGGCACACATATTGCATTGCTTTTCAATTCTAAGGCTCTTTCACTCCACTGCTACATGCATTTAGTTTTAAAGAACAGATGAAAAGGGATTCCTTAGTGGACGTTAAATAAAACCACGTAAATATAGTTTTAACCAACACTGCAAAACCCAACACAGGCATGAGTAACAACCAAGACCGTTTACATGCACGCTGCCACATACACTCACATATACACACAGGCATACACAATGCTTTTGCAACTACCCAGTCGGATTTTTATTAGCTAGCTCAAAATATGGGTGACTTTTTGATAACTCATTTACGACTAGCCTCTGAACTAATTCATAAATGATACAGATGTGAGTCAGTTGTTTTTGCACAACTGTCTTCTTCCCGATAAGTATTGAACTAACTTTAAGCTAACTCAAAACTGATGCAGAGATTAGTGAGTTGTTTTTGTACAACTAACTTCTTCGATAGGTTTTGAGCTAACTTTTAGCTAATTCAAAGCTCATACAGTCAAAGTTCAGAGAGAAGATGTCAGCATAAAATTCATGTTTATTATAACTCTGTGTTCTTTATCTTATATGGCGCGATGGCAAAGTGTTAAGTATGATGGCTGACAAACAAATTGATCACGGTTCGATGCACGTTCTCGTTTCTAAAAAAAAAAATTTTAAATTGTTTAAACTTTAAGCTGACTAAAAAATGTTAATAAATAATGAGCTAAATCATAATTAACGAAATATGTATAACACTTTCTTTTTTATTTTTTTTTTATTTGGTACAAGCTAACTCATGGTTAGTTCAAAACTGATTCAAAACTGATGCACTCGTCCTGCGGCCACTCAATGTTAAATCTGATCACTTTTAACATGCAAAATGAGTGCTGCTTTTAACCACCTCTGATTAATTTTTGGCTGATAATTCAATAACTCTGAGTTAACTCAAATTCCCACTGGGTAGTAGAAACTGCAATACATTTGAAAAGCTGTTAGTAAAAAAACCTGCTAAACAAAAATTGTTGCTGTGTTTTTGACTGCATAAAAGAGTTTAACTAAAGGACACTCATAGAAAGTACATTTTACAACGTTTAATATTTTAACGTGGAATTTGCTGGTTCTTGGTTATGACGATAGACATTGTTTGTTGCTTTTGTTGTTGTTTTGTTGTTAAGCCATACCCACATATTTTGTATTTAGTAACTGGTTTAAATTGTTTTTTAAATTTCGTAAAATATTTATGAAATTTTTTCAACCACTTGAGCAGATTCTTGCCGAGCAAGTGAAAAATCAATTTCCTTTTAAAATTGATATCCTTTATTGCAGTGAATGTATGCATTAACAGTAATCACTGGTGCACAAAAGAGACATTAACTGAAGAAACAAAAATGATTTAAAGTATATTCGAGTACATACATATGTATATAGACGCTGAGACAGCAAATGGGAAATAAAAATTTAATTTAATTTTTTTGAACTTTACTTAACTCATTTTTCACTAAATTAATATAAAAGCAGTTTATTAAAAATGTCGCAGGAAATAAAACTGAGAAAAATTCTGTAGATTTGCTTTAGCGCCACAGCGTCAGCATTTGCTTTGTACATATATAACTGTGGCAGTAAGATTAAAAATTAAAATTTCTTTAAGTTTTGCCAGTTGCCTAACTTAGTACTAATCGCAAATGCGTTTACGAGTACAGAAAAAATTATTCCCAAAAAATGTTTAAACAAATGTAAAGAGTAGTTTCACTACTGTCTCTTTTCCAGTAAATTGTTTGTTCCAAAAAAATTTAGGTAACAAAAAAGCCTATGTGACTTACAACAGCAAGAGCACAATAGCAAGCATCAATACCCTAGAAACTAGTGAGTATCCTGAAGGAAATTTCGATGCTGAAAATGTACTGACTCGTTGTTGACTTTATAACCAGCGGTCTTAGCGTCGATTTCGATAACGAGCTGATTTTATGACGTTTGTATCGAAAGCGACGATTAGACCCCCGTATTACTCTCTAACTATTCCCCATACAATATTTTGTTCTATGGACATGTAACATGTGCTTGTCATTGAAAACCTTCCAGTAACACTAAAACAATTGGCTAGGTAGTGAATACGTAGTTCTTATGGGAATATGGAGACATACCAACCAGACATTTAATCGTACATTTCTATACTTTAGGTACATACAAATTTGTGTATATTGACAAGTTGTTGACAAATTTACCACAAATACACCACCACATATGTTTTCCCTCTTTTTTATAATGACAGATGTTTGAAAAATTGTGAACGACTTAACTACTATATATGTATGTCAGCAGAATTTGAGTGGTGACATAAAGACAATTGGTCCCAGTCTAACTGCAGCGTAAATAATAGAGCCATGCGTAAACAGTGTTGAAATGTAAATACGTCTTGTCTGTAACAAACACTCAGAAGAGGCAGTGCTGATGCATGTATGCTTGTTATTTTGCATAGGTTTAGGTTTAAGTGTGTGTGTGCAAGATTTAGATGGTAAGTTATTATGTCTTAAAGGGAGTTTTTTTAAGGCAAGTGCACACAACTAATCAGCGATGCCAACTTGGTGTTTTTGGCACTATTTTTAGTGCTTTTTAAAGACTCAAAATGTCAAATTTTGAGCGTTAGTGCCACAATAAGAAAAAGCACTAAGTAGTGCTTTTAAGAAATTTGTGTATTTCTTAAAATTACTTTAATAAAAACTAAGTGTATTTATTTGTTTAGTGTAAAGCATACCTTTTTCGTCTGATATATTTCATTAAAAATATTGATAATATTGCCGAAATAGAGAATAGCCTAGAAAACATTATTAAATTTCACTCGTTTTTCACGTAAGTGCTTTTTGCGCTTTCTAAATTTAAAAATTACGCTTTTTAGTGCTTTTTTAAAACTCTGATGTGCTTCTAGAGCCAAAAAAGTTGGCATCACTGCAACTAATGTCAATGCATGTGCGCAGAAAAATCAAATACCATACACACAACTTATGTGTGTATATATGTATGTACATGCATAACGTTTGTATACGCGCCCATGCGTATGAAAAAGCAAGCATTACTAATTCATGCGTAACGAAGTATTTTCTTCTTTACTCCTATACCTACAATACTGAAACAAATTTCTTGCAAACAGTATTGTTTAGCATTTGTTTAAGAAGATTTCGCTGTAGTAAAGCCTTTGAAAAATACCTCATGTCTTAAAAGTTCTTGTAAGGGGTCTTGTACAGGACTTTAGTAGATAAAAACCAAACACTCAAATAATAAATTCTCTCAGCTAATCTCTATTAAATTTTAATTTTTACGAAATTATTATCAGAATTTCCACAATTATTTGAAGGTCCGCATTCATGTAAAACATTTACTGATTTAATGAATTTGGTTATAAATATAATGACCAATATTTGTGTCTTATACTTGAATCTGATGCAAGCCACACACTTAGGGAACATTGCACAGTGGGTAATTCTGGCAAAAAAAAAAAAAAAAAATTATATAATTATGCAGTTTCTAAATTTCGTACATCATTTGAGGAAGTGCTACAGAACTTCACTTATTACAGCTACCTTCAATAATACAACAAATAACTATTGATATTTTTGAATTACCTGCATCTTCTTACAGTATAAGACGAATTTCCTCTTAACATGAATTTGGAGTTTGCTAAAAACCGATGGGATGAAAAACCGCGATTTTGGTTTAAAATTCACTTAAAGCGACCGATTTTGGTTTCAATTTTTTAATCTTGGCGGTGGGGTTTATTGTGTAATTCGATTTGAAAGCAAAACTGTTTGAATTTGTATGCTTCTAACATAGAAATTCGAAAGCGTTTTCTCTGTCTAATGAATACTATTCTCACAAACCACATCCATGACTTCAAGATTAATTTTGTGAGCCAAACATAACAACAGCTTTGTTCAGTCTTCTAATCCAAATTTGATATTTATTGCTGCTGCACTAATACTACAAGCCACAATATCCGAACCCAATGAAATGAAAATCAATTAATCTTTTCCGTACAAGATCTTTGTTTTTTTTTTGGATTAATATTTTCAAAAATTCCAAACTATAACAGTTACCATTCGAAATACGCATATTGATATTTATATATCGCTTACCTCTAGTACTAGTTTACTCATCTACTGTTAAACTATTTTTTGATTATTCGATTTCTTATAACTCAGACGTTGTGCTATAATTTGTATTTTTCTTTCAAACTTCAATTTAATCTTAATTAGTTTTTAGACAAGAGCTAACCTATAAAAAAAGATTAGCACCACTGAATTCAGCCTACTCAAATCAGGTTTACCCACCGGGTTCCCAATTTGTAATATTTTTGAACTAGCACCGTGCATTGTCCAGCTTGTAAAGAGCTTTGAAAAATTTCTTCATAAGCTTTGCATATTTTAAGCGCCAATATAATTATTACTTATTGATAAAATAAAAATTAAAAAATGTTAAAATAATAGGAAGAAAAAATCAAAAATTTACGGTTTTCTTGTCGGTTTTTGATTTAAAAAACTTGGCCTATAAAACGCGGTTTCGATTTTGGTTAAAACCGAATAGAAAACAATGACATGAATTTATACTAAGAAGACATTAGAGGTCTTGGAAAAAACGATGATATAAAAATTTTCTTTACCAATATTTTTGGCTTAAAATTCTAATTTGCGAGTGAAATTTTATAATTAGCAAAATATAAAAGGATTTGCTTCTAAATTCCAGGCAATTCCAAAAAAATTTTGCAAAATCCCAAAAATGGAATTTTTCATTACTTTTATTGTATTTTTTTTTTTGTTTTTTGCCGGGCGCAGATTATATTTTTGAAAATATTTAAAAACATATCGTGTTAAGACATTTAAGAAGTGGCATGATAAATTTTCTACTTTCAGCTTCAGAATTTGAGAAAACAAGGCCTTTAACTCAATATTTATAAAAAAAAAGGTCTGTTTTGAAACGATCTGGTTGCTTCAGTAACCAAAATTTTCAACATAAAATGTCGGTGTTATTTTTATTATGGAATTATGTTTTAATAAATAAATATAAATATGGGGTTGATTTGTTTTCATTTTTTTTTAATTAACATTTTTTTCTGAAAAAAAACGGCGAAACCCCATTTTCTTCAAAGTTTTAATTTAAATTGCGTATAACTTTTGAATTAATACTGATACCAACTTTATCTGAAATTTAAAAATTTTGCTTTATATTCAAAAAAATTTTACTCCTGCTATTCCGACAAGATTGGACTTCCCCATTAGCAGAACAGTGAACCAAAGTTGGTAAAAAGTTACAATTTGATTTTTTTCGGGAATATTGTCTAAACTGTATGCGGATACCGTTTACAAACTGAAGAATTATTTCCATTCTTTGCCGAAATCTCCCACTGTGCATTGGCATAAAACGTTGGTTCAGCAAGTTGGCATTTTTTCTCACAAATTATTCAACACTCTATACAAGAGATGTATAACTTGCCAAACAATCAAATCGGTTTTAATTCTTCGTACTACCGGGACACAATTTCTACGGTGTTAAAGTGATGTTTTGTTTTTCAAAAGTTTGTATTTTAAATTAAAATGAGTTCAAAAAAATCTAGCTAAAATGAAATCTCGATTATTTTAACATTTTCTCTTGAATTTCAAATTATCCAGAGTCCACTGTATGGAGAAAATAAACTGTAACTTTAACTGGGAATTTAATTACTAAAAAGCTTTTAATATTAACACAGCAAATTAAAGTGTTTCATGAAAAATAAATTTCATTCCTTAACAAAAAAAAATTATTAAATTCCAAACAACACTGCTTGTTATACTTTTATTGCATTCTATAGAACTGAAACTGGACGTAAAGAATTGTAATGTGTTTTACTTGTACATGTTTTTAATACATGTTTTAATTCATTATTACATTTCCAGTAAAAACTATTTAAATGCATGCGCGTACTTTTTATATATAACTTAAAGTATGTGATGTAAGAAAAATAATAATAATAAAGAAAACATGTACGTATTTATTTATTTACCTGTAGAGTGGAATTCCCGTTGTATCTTTGAACCACAGCAACAGCTTTACAGAGTCCTGAGGAGAAGGTGGCGTCAGATCGCAAGGTAAATCTACGCTTTTGCCCACTGCTGCCCAGACCAGACGTGCAGGAACTATAAAAGCAAATAAAAGAAGCAAAAAGTACATATAAAATAAATGCCACAACAAAATATTAATAAATGCTGACAAGCACTTGAAAAGTGTACGAGCACAAAAAGTGTGAACAGAAAGGATAATATATATATATATATATATATAAAATCAAGGATATTAGTTTGATTTCATTATTGATTTATTGATTCAAAATACGGACGCACATAAACACGCACATTCTCACAGAGCGAGAGACTGACTCATATTTCACAAGAAGAACAGCCCAACGTAACACAGCATCTGATAATGGACAGTTATAAAATGAAATCATGTTGCCATCCTTCCGCCATTTAAAACTGAAGCTGCATTTCCTATAAATTCTTCATCCAGAGTCACGTTAAAGCTCTTACATGCAATTCAATTTAAAACAAACAAAAAAAGTCCCTCAAGGAAACTTCGCTTTTATTTTTAACATTTATGATGTATTTTCTATGGTTTCCTTTTTAATTTCTTGCCATTTCTTTACTTGTTAATTTAACAAAAAAAAAAAAAAAAAAAACAGTAACACTCAGTAACAAGAAAATACATTATGGCTTCAATGGTTATAGTTGTTTGGTACTCGTATTTTATTGTTTATAACGTTTTAGAGATCGTGATTATGAACAGAAGAAGGATGTTGCCAAGTGCTGTTAACGGAAGTAGGTGGAGTATGATTGTATTCTTATGATTGTAAATATGTTTTCATATTTATTTGTTTGATTTGAAAGCAACACAATTTATTTTATTTATTTATTATTTATTGTTATTTTTTTTTTCTTTTAATTTATATTCTTTTTTTCCCAATACAAAATATTTTTATAAGTTTTTCCTCACAAACACATACAACTGACTGTTGCTTTCTTTTCATGACTTCCGTTGCCGGTTGTTATAAAAACTCGAATAGACAGACAGCCACTTCCAGCAAAAGCTACCAAATGATGAAAGAGAAAATATTTATGGATTTTCAACATGTTGAGTTCATTTAATATTTCGCATTATCTTAATATTTAAGTTTGTATATTCCCAGCAAAAAAAAAAAAATTAAATAAAAATTAAGTTGTGAAGTGATGCACTGATTCAAACTGGCATGAAAAGTACTTGATTTAAATGTTAGCTTGTTATTGCAAGACATCCATTCAAATTTAAATACAACTTTCTGGATGATTCTTTAACCCATGTTCTTCTGGGACTTAAAGTCAAGCTCTCTACACTTACTTGTGTAAGTGGTGAGATTTTTTTTGTGCATATTGCGCATTTACAAAAATAACGTTATAACTCAAAAAATGGGATTTTCGATTTAATGATGCAGAGTTATCCTCATATTGTTATTCATATTGTGTAAAAATTATATACCATTTATCTCACGTACCTAAATTTTGAAAACTTTAAAGTAGTTTTTCGCAAAATATTTTTTTTTAGTTTTGACGTTATACAAATAAGTGTCAATGTATTTAATAACAATGCACCAAAAATGGTAAAGGTTTGTCATTCCGTGTGTAATTTCCACAATATTAATAAGCGACCCATATAAAGTAAAGGGTCCGCCATCTAACGTTTTTTTCAACTAGTGCTTATTTCGTGAATGGTAACACTTAGCTCATGTCTGATTTGACAGATAATTAGTTTTATCCTTCCGCTGAACGAGCCAACTAACCATCCAATGCGTTTTCGCTTCGCTAAGTGGGCCTGCGATCGACTTACAGAAGATGCCGATTTTGCCAAAAAAATCATCTTATCAGATGAAGCTCATTTTGATCTTGGCGGATATGTAAACAAGCACAATTGTCGCATTTGGGGCACGCATACATTGAAAAGCCGACGCACCCAAAACGAGTCACTGTTTGGTGCGGATTTTGGTCCAGAGGCATAATTGGGCCATTTTTTTCAAAAATGAGCACGGAGTGGCCGTTACAGTCAATGGCGATCGTTATCGGGCCATGTTGAACGAATTTTTGTTCACAAAAATTGAAGAGGAGGATATTGGCAACATTTGGTTTCAACAGGACGGCGCTACGTGCCACACAGCCGAAGCTTCAGCAGTTTTTTTATAGCATTTTCAAAAAAAAAGTTATCTGGCGGACCCTTATATTCTGAATCCTTGTGCATAGGGAAGACGAATAAGCGACGTCTGTGTTTCTGTACGTGAAATCGGTTTTCCGAAGCTCCCAGAAAAGCAAGAGACTTCGGTCTTGAACTGGTGTGTCAGAAATGGTCCGAAATGGCGCAGACGGTTTCAGAGCTGAAAAGCTTAAACTTTCAACTAATTGTTTGTTTTTTTTTTGTTAAACAAACGTATTTTATATTTCAGTACGAATAAAATTGGTATTAAAAATTAAAAAAAATAAAAAATAAAAATACCTTTTCATATGTGAAGATGATTAATGGAATCAACTGGCTGGTATTCAAAAAATATCTTAGTAGTCACTGCGTAGAAAACATTCAGCTTAGATCATGCGATGATATTGAATTTAATATTGCCAATCTTAACGAAAATATTAAACAGGCTGCTGAACACGCCACTACCTCCTATCCGCAGACCGGCTTTAACAGAATTTATTCTACGGAAATTGAACGTCTTGTATGTGAAAAAAGGAGAGCTAGAAGAGAATGGCAACAACACAGATCACCCCTAAATAAAATCAGACTTAAAGAATGTACTAAACGACTCAAAGAGCTGCTATCATCGGAAAAAACTGCACTACTGGAAAAGTATTTAGAAGGTCTTGATGTAACGTCCACATCTAATTACTCTTTATGGCGCGCTACTAGAAATCTTAAACGACCCGTTGATCTTAAATCACCATTGCGTACTGCGACCGGAGGCTGGGCAAGAAGTGATAGTGAGAAAGGTAACTTATTTTCTGAGCATTTAAAATCTGTATTCACTCCCAATTCATGTACGGGTGTTGCTGATTTACCGAGTGTAGTTTCTCTACCCCCTCGTCCCTTAAGGTTTAAGATGCGTGAAGTACAAAAAGTAATTGCTGAACTCAACCCGAAGAAAGCTCCAGGTATTGATGCCATTAGTAACAAAATGCTCATGAACTTGCCTCATATTGCAATAAGAATCCTGCTATTTACTTTTAATGCTATTTTAAGAATGCAGTATTTTCCACATAACTGGAAACTGGCCAAGATCAAAATGATTCCAAAGGCGGGCAAAGATCTTACCAAGACTGAGTCATATAGGCCTATAAGCTTACTATCTACAATCTCAAAGCTTTTCGAAAAGCTGCTCATGACTAAATTGTCCAAAATTTTAACTGATAATGGGTGCATCCCGGACCATCAATTTGGCTTTAGAAGTCAGCACAGCACGATTGAACAAACGCATAGACTGGTCCAAGTTGTAAGAAGAACATTTGAAGAAAAGAAGTATTGTTCTGCTCTCTTTATTGATGTTTCTCAGGCATTTGATAAAGTATGGCACGAAGGCCTAGTTTTAAAATTGAAGACATATCTGCCAATAAACATTCAAAAGCTTTTGGAAAGTTATATTATTGATAGGAAGTTCACTGTTGTGGAAGGAGAGTTCACGAGTGTGCCCGAAACTATATCTTCTGGTGTGCCCCAGGGTAGTATTCTGGGTCCTGTCTTGTATTTAATATATACTTGTGATATGCCTGTGAGCAATAATATCCATATTTCTACTTTTGCCGATGATATAGCCTGTATGAGTGTGCACGAAAACCCTTATGAGGCATCCCGCAATCTCCAGGAACATATCACTCAGCTGGAAATATGGTTAAACTTATGGAGAATTAAAGTCAATGAACAAAAGTGTGTCCATATAACGTTCACCCTAAGAAGAGATACTTGCTCCCCCATTCGAATCAACAATCAAAATATTCCTCAACATTCCCAAGTGAAATACCTTGGTATACACCTTGATCGAAGACTTACATGGAAACATCATATTGACTCTAAGTTAACTCAGATGAAATTTAAGTTAACTCAAATATATTGGTTGATTGGCAGAAACTCAACACTCAGCTTAGACTGCAAACTTTTACTGTACAAGTCGCTTTTGAAGCCAATATGGTGCTACGGAATTCAGTTATGGGGCACTGCTTCAGCTTCCAATGTGGAGAGAATCCAACGAAGGCAAAACAAAATTTTACGGTTAATAGCATCGGCTCCATGGTACATCCAAAATTCTATTATACATCGTGATTTAAATATGCCACTAGTGACTGAAGAAATTGCAAAATACTCAGGCAAATATTTAACAAAACTCGAATCACATCCTAATCCGCTTGCTCGTAATATTTTGAACTTTACTGGACACATCCGCTTAAAAAAGAGGGACACACGGGCTCTTATACCTAACACTCCAGATGGGACTACTTGAAAATACTTTCCCCCCCGCCCCCTTTTTTGATTATCACTACTAATGTATTATTTATAACTACCACTAAGTTTATGTCCGACACTGGTCGGGCCTAATAATTTTTTTTTTTATAGATTTAAGATTTGAATACTTATTGTTAGTTCACATATGAAGATACAATAAATAAATACATGCATTAAAAAAAAAACCTTTTCAGGGTTGGAAAACTTTAACTTTTTCTTATATAAAAGTAACCTACTAGTCATTAAACATATCTTATGTTCTTAAAAGAAACATATTGGTGAATGAAATTAGAAAAAACTAAAAGATGATTCCGTGGTTGGAAAACTTACACTTTTTGTGATACATAAAAGCAACTAGGTGTAATTAATTTATTTATTATTTTTTTTTTGTTCTAATTTCTTTAGAAACTAAATATGTTTATGCTTTGGAAGGAAAAGTTTGATGTAAAAATTAGAAAAGTAAAAACCACAGTACCAGAGCTGGAAACTTTGAATTTTTTTGATACTAAATAACTAAATAAAACAAATTTTTTTCTTATTTCTTTTTGTTCTTATTTCACTTAACATACTTTATGTATTTTTTTTAAGAACTACTAAATTGGTACAAAGAATTATAATAATCTTAAAGGATGATTCCAGGGTTGGAAACTTAAATTTTTTTTATATAAAAGCAACTAGGTCAAACTAATTTTTTCTTTTCTACAAATTATATATACTTTTTGTTGCTTATTATGTTCTCAGCACAGTTATGTTTCAAACCGATGGTCTTTCGTTGACAACTTGTAACGAGTTCTTATTAATTTTTAGTGAATGCAGATAGAAACAAAATTTATCGCTAAAGAATAATCATAACTATAAAATAAATTAAAGGAAATTTTCCATTTCATTTTCCTTTCTTCTGAACAAATTTAAAAAAAAAATTGTAGGAATGAACCATTTAAATATTACCGCGACATATACCACTAGCAAAGGGATGTTTCAATTGTTAGTTTACTTAGTATGGACGTACAATACAAGACTATTTAAGAGTTATAAAATAGTAGCACGGTTTCTAAACATCTGAAAAGCGAGTAAACAAACCCCAATTTCTTAGTATTATATTGACGTGACATCGAAGTTGACAACTGAAATAAGGGCGAAAGTAAAATATATCTTTAATACAGAGTGTAGAATAAAATGTTCAACTATCGCTAATATTGAAAGAACAAAATATTTAAATAAAATTCTTTAATGGAAAACTACCGAGAGGTCACTTACTAAAAATTGCACTAGGGCAAAAAAAAATAAATTTTTTCACAAAACAATTAAATACGTATTTATCTGTATACTACATATACGTATATCGGTGAAGGGTATATAAAATTCGGCACAGTCAAATACATGTAGCACTCTTACTTGTTTTTACATGTCTTTTTAATATAAGTTTAAAAATTACAAAAATCGCTAAAACACAATTTTAATTTCGAGTCACTAATGTTTTGCTGGGTTATTATTATAACTTCTTGAATTTCATTTTATTTCCGGCTGCTTTATGTGACGCACAAAATTTCATTAGCGTATTTAATATTCGTAGTGGCTTTAATTTAATTTTTTCCTTTAATCGTATTCGTTTGCTAATTCGTTGATACGTGTTCATTTGTGTTTTCCCCTCGTCACTGCTTTGCTGAAATTATGGAACTTTATATACCAGGAATTCGGATGTTTAATTTGTTATCCGTTTCAAGTTTGCTATAAAATTATAGTGAACTTTTTATTGCAATTCATTTTTTTATTATTTAAATTTACAGCAAGATAGACCTACAATATCGAACCATTCTTTCGGCAATTTGTTTTTAAGGCAACAATAAAATATGAAAGCTTGTTTATGTTTTCAATGAAACAATTGTATTGTATGCGAAGTTTCTTAAAAGGAAAACAACGCTTCTTTATGAGAGCTGTAGTCTTCATGTTCATGGGAATCGATTGAACTTGCAAGCCATCCCTAAAAAATCTCTCCAATTTTTATGTACAAAAATTTTTATCGAAAATCGATTTAACATAAAATTACGGAGAAATAAAATGCACACACGTCTTTTGTAAATTTTCCACCACGAGGCATTTTACAGATTCATGTTAAATTGGCTTTATCTTATTCATTTGTTGATTTCATAAAACTATATTAATAGTTGTGTTCATTTACTTTCCTAGCAGAAACTTGCAACGCGAGGGTATGGCAGATATTTACAAAATTACTGCATCAGATATGACAAAGTAAATGAATGCCTTCCTTGCAGAAACTTGCAAGAAAATTGTATTCATGTCAGAACCGTGGATGGAAAGCATGATTCAATTATAATTTTTCTGATATATTCTAGATATTTTTGTTTCATAAAAAAAATTTAAAAATCGATATTTAGTAGAAAATACTTTACAGTTTCATCTATTATTTACTATTTTTATGCGTTTTTGATTGTTTTTCAATTCTATTTTATTAACAAATACAAAAAAAAACATTTTCCATCTCTGATCAGATATGATAAACAAACAAAATTCCTTGACAATAAAATTTAATTTATGTGGCTTATTGAAAAAAAAAACATTTACAACCTATTGGTGTAAGACGTTGAATTGATTGAAGGAAACTTGAACAACTTTACTTTAAGCTATTACAGAAACGTCAAGATTTCCATCGTCAACGTCTTCTACAAACAGACTGTAAATTAAGAAAATATGATTTCTTTTTATGTACGTACGTATACATATTTTTATAATAAGGAACTACACATTTTTCAAGCTTTTTTTCAGATATTTTTCAAATTATTAATTTGTTAACAAAACACAGAACGGCTGTTTGGATAATTCTTGCAACTAAAAATTTCAACATCAATAATTTGTAAGAATTTTCTTGTCTCCCAATTTTTTACTTTATTTAAAGCTCTCTCCTTGCAAACTTTTTGAGTTAATGAACACTTTCCAGTAATAATTGTTACAAATTCTTTTTAGTAAATGAACACGCCTAATATCTTAAAACTGTTTTTCGAATGCTTTTGAAGTTATTGAAAAAAAAAAACGAAAATTTGTATCATTAATATCTCTCAAACAAATCACCCGAACTAAATTAAAATGGCATCATTTTTTTCTATTTGAGGGTAAGAGCTGGTTAATGCATCTTCCGCAATGTCGAAAAAAACCCCTGCGAAGGAAAACTAGTCGCTCACGCACAAGAAAAGTAATATGACTTCTTGCTAACCTAAATAGAAAAATTAAAAAAATGGAAAAACAAAAAATGAATAGTCATACTTACAAATGTATTTACCAAATATAAATCAATAATTGTATACACAATCATTTCTCATATTCCGTTTCTTAAAATATACGTTAAATAGCTGATGTTAATAATAATCTCTACCCAAGTAAATAGACTAGGGTGCTGATGAAGTGTGTGGCTGCACAGAAAAATATCGGTATTTCCCCCAGCTTAAAAGTCTAATTTAATTTTTCTGCTCTTCTTTAGAAACTCACATTAATTAATAAAAATATTTCATTCAATAAGAACTGAAATTACTGAACTTAAGCCCGAATAAGAAATTATTTCTGATTAAAATTCACTACAGTTCAACTAAATCTAAAAATGTCTCATTTAATTCAACAATATAGTCGCACAGCAACAGAATGTTATTACTGTTTTGCTTTGCAACTACATTCCTTATGTTGAAATGCGAGAGTACTTTGTTTAATGAATAAAAAACAATAATCAAAACAACAATGTCCAATAATATTTTGACGAATATTTTATGACGTTTGCCTACAAATAAAAAATAAATTCAAGTTGGTTGCAAATAAATTTTACTAGTCGAAAGTAAAATAACAAGTGCTCGATTTTGACATTGCGTTCGTTTTTTGATAACTGATTTTAATTAGTGGTATCAAAATTTGTATGAAAAGAATTTAGTCTTCTTGCGAGCAGTCGTTCGAGTCAAAGTTCAGTTTACTTTCGCTTAGAATGCGCATAAAGACCTTCTTTCGACATATTGGAAGAGGCAGCTAATCAACAAAACAAAAAAAAATTATCAATGGTGTCTATTCTGGAATACGCGTCGACTTGGTGAAATTTACATGTAAAACAAAAACAAAACTTCATAAATGTTAAAAATTTGTTTTTGCTTATCATATAAAATTCACAGTTTTTAAAAAAAAGAGCAACGCGCTGAAATTCTCACGTTTATTTCATTGTAGAATTGTATGGAAAACAAAAACAATTTTTGAAACTTTGTTTTTGCTTTAATGTAAAGTTTCACTTATTCGACGCGTTTTCTCGAATAGCCACCAATATATTAAAGTCTGTACGTTAAAAAATTATACTTCACTATGTCTAATATATATTTTGTATCTCTTTTAGCATTTGCTAGAATTATTTTAAATGCGATTTAGCTGTAAAATTTTTATTACAACATATTTTAGGTGCCAGTCATACTAAGGACATTTGTCTTCAATAACAGTATGCTAGCAGCAAGGGGCCTGGAAAACCTAAAGCCTAGTACTCTGTTCGAAGTTGCGAGAAATTTTCAGCAACATTGAAAAATTTTGCATATAATGGGTGTTTTGTATTGAGGTATAGAACTTTAAGTTGGCATAACTTTTTTAACTGGCGGCCATTTTGTCAGCTGTCAAGTGATTAATATTTAGTTTGGTTTGCCATTTCATTATAAACAGGTTGACAAAAGAACAACGCTTGCAAATCGTGCAAATTTATTTCGAAAATAATGGTTCAGTTCGCGAAGTTTACCGCAAGCTCCGTCCATTTTATGGTCGACATAATCGTCCATCAGAGCAATTAATTCGGTTAACCATGGATCGTTTTCGCACTACGTTTACTCCATGTGATAATACGCATCCGCAGAGACGTCGAACAGTGCGCACCGAAGAAACAATTGCCGCTGTAGAGCAAAGTGTTGAAGAGGACCCGAATGAATCGATTCGCCACCGTGCACAGCAATTGGAGCTTTGTCCATCAACTTTATGGAAGATTTTGCGCAAAGATCTTGGCTTGCGACCTTACAAGATCCAGCTTGTGCAAGAATTAAAGCAGCGAGACCATGCAATGCGTCGTGATTTTGGTGTATGGGCCGAAAATGAGGTTGATCTCGATGCTGATTTTCATCGCAAAATTTTGTTCAGTGATGAGGCTCATTTTTGGTTGAATGGCTACGTCAACAAGCAAAATTGCCGCATTTGGAGTGAAGAGAATCCACATGAGACCCTTGAGACGCCATTACATCCACAAAAACTGACTGTTTGGTGTGCTCTATGGGCTGGTGGAGTCATTGGGCCATACTTCTTCCGAAATAATGCTGGAGAGTCAGTTACCGTTAATGGAGACCGGTATAGAGCCATGATAACCGACTATTTTGTTCCCGAATTGGATGGCATGAATGTGGATGAGTTGTGGTTCCAACAAGACAGCACTACATGCCACACAGCGCACGTCACAATCGATTTATTGAAGGAAACATTCGATGAGCGCATAATTTCGAGGAATGGACCTGTCAATTGGCCACCAAGATCGTGTGATTTGACACCATTGGATTATTTCCTTTGGGGATATGTGAAGTCGCTCGTCTACGCCAACAAACCAGAAACGTTAGGGGACTTGGAAGCCAACATTCGTGGCGTTATTGCCAACATACGGCCCCATATGCTCGAAAAAGTGGTTGAAAATTGGACCTGTAGAATTGGCTTTATTCGAGCCAGCCGCGGCGGCCACATGCCCGAAATCATATTTAAACATTAGTGGCATAAAATTATCCTTCCAATAAAGCCAAATTGATTGACATTAAAACGATTTTCTTGTGTTTTATTTCAATTCGAAGTTCTATACCTCTAAAAAAACAGCCGTTACTAAAAGTAACCCAACTCGCGTTTTTTTTTATAAATTTATCGCTTTTATTGCTTAAAACTATGCAACATTCTTAAAATTCCGCGAGAGAAAAAGTACTGTTCATGTTGTTTCGCTGCTGAAACTAAAATGATGCCAGATTCATATTGCATGGAAAAAACGTGGTTCCAGAGAGCTTTTACGTGTTTTTCCCAATAAGAACAGAGTAGTTCTTTTACGAATTTATTTCGCAGATAATTCACACCAAATACTTTTACATTTTGTTTGACAGCATTTCCCACGAAATTGTGAACAGAGTACCAGGCTTAACATGGTAAATTTACCAGGACCTCATTCAAAAGACCATTAGCAAGCTCTTATAGGCAATAAGTATTTGTCACACTGTACTTTTAAATACTCTTTGTTCTTTAAATAAGTTTAAAACAACAATTAAGACAATTTTGATAAAAAAAAAATTTATCGCAAATAATTGTCTAGTTATATTTAAAAATCTCAAATAAAGATTATCTTAAGCTTTGTAATTAAAGAAATCTCAGCAATCTCAACAACTATCTGTTGCAATAGAAATAAATTCAGTAAAGTGCGACTCTGACTCGCGCACGAAGGGTTCCGTACGAACACTAGATAATGTAATTTAATACAAACTTCATCCTATATAACATATAGTTTTGTCATTTTTTTAGTTTTTGGGATCTTTTCGGTTTTTTTGTTTTGGCGGTTTTTGCGTTTTTTCGGTTTTGGCGATTTTTTTCAGTTTTGGCTCTTTTTTTAGTTTTAACACTTTATTTTCTTGTTTAGGCGATTTTTTTCGGTTTTTGGCGTTCTTTTCATTTTGGCGATTTTTTTTTATTTTTGGAGATTTTTTTCATTTTTGCGATTTTTTTTATTTAAATTTTTTTTTAGTTTTGGCGACATTTTCGCGTTTTGGCGATTTTTTACGATTTTTGGCGTTTTTTTCATTTTGGCGATTTTTTCGAATTTGGCGATTTATTTTAGTGTTAGAATTTTTTTTTTTTTAATTTTGGCGATTTTTTTCGTTTTGGCGATTTTTTTCGGTTTTTGGCGTTTTTTCATTTTGGCGATTTTTTTTTATTTTTGACGATTTTTTTTCATTTTTGCGATTTTTTTTATTTAAATTTTTTTTAGTTTTGGCGACATTTTCGCGTTTTGGTGATTTTTTTAGATTTTTGGCGTTTTTTAGAATTTGGCGATTTTTTAGAATTTGGCGATTTATTTTAGTGTTAGAATTTTTTTTAATTTTTGGCGATTTTTTTTTTTTGTTTTGGCGATTTTATAATTTGCGTTTTTTTTAGTTTTACCGTTTTTGAAAATTTCAAGTGTTTGCCTCTTACGGTTTCCAAAATATAGCAAATTGTCAAAATTACATATTCAAAATTGCATTAACTGATGGACCACCCTTTAATTTTAATTTTTTTAAATTTTAGTGTTAATTGTTGAAGTCTGTATAAAAATACACTAATTTCACAAATTTCAACTTTCAATATACAATTGTATGTATATTACATGGGATTTTAACATTATTCGTTGCTCGTTTTGGAGCACCCTTTAATTTTTAATTCTCATGTATTTTTTGTTGTAGCTTCCAAGGTTCTACATACTGTGTCGAAATTTCAGGTCCGTAGCTCTTACGGTTCCTGAGAAAATACCGTGTGACGGACAGACGGACAGACGGACAGCGTAGCGAAAACAATAGGGTTCCTTTTCATCTTTGGTGTACGGAACCCTAAAAAGGGAAAAAGAAATAAATTTTACTAAACGTTTGCATTTGTAAGAGTTGATAGTGTTAACCAAAGCTTTATTTAATTTGCTAATTGAGTTTGTGTTTAAATACATTTGCTCACTCTGTGAAAAAGGCAGTAACAACACAGAACAAGTGATACCTTTTCTAAATCTTGCATTCACAGTTTTTTATGTCGACACGTCCTTGCTAAAGTTCCACTTGAATGTTGTGTTCATTATTAAATTTTAAAACACAGAAATTCTATAAACTTTCAGTTCTCTCAAATATCAAATTGTGTTTTTTTTTTGCTCAGCTGTTGGCTCTTAATGCTTCATTACACTAACGAAGCAGCATTCAGTGGCATTCTACTGCTGCTGTTATCCTTGATTTTTAAGACAACATGAATCATCTCACATTTTTGCAAATAATATACAGTAAGCATACATTTTTCAGAAATATAAATATGTGTATGTCACAAAGAATTGAATATTTTAAAAAGGTAGATATTAAAAAAAAAAAAAACGTTTTTAAAATTTCCTTCTTTCAATGATATAATTATTTCAGTTATTAAAGAATTAAAAAAATTTTGTATTAGGAAGTTTTTAAAGAACATGTTTTCTTTTGAAAAATTTATTTTTCCTTTACTTTTAAGATGTGATTTTTGCAAAGAACTTTCATTTATTTATCCTTTTTTTTTTTTTTTTTTTTTTTTTTGTAAAAATTGTGATAATGTTTGAGGAATAACTAACACCAAAGTAAATTGAAGATAATCTTAGAAGAACTAGCAGAACGGGACATCATACTGTTTTAGAAGGTTGCCACACCGTAATCATCGGTATTCTTATGTTTGGTCCAATGTGTGTGGTGTCAGTTGACGAAAATTTCTTATAACTTTTCATTGGTTAGTCGGCAAATATGCTAAATCCACTTTTAATGCAAAGTGAATTTTTAATGTATAATGCTAGATGAACTCAAAACACATCATTTCCAAAAATTAAAATGTTGTTATGTTGTTGTTTCTTGCTGTTATGCAGTGTTAAGCAAATGTGCTAAGTTTAGAAAATAATAAAAAAGCATCTGTTAAATCCAGCGTACAACCATCTGCATCTATTGTACTTTCATTTACATAACAAATAACTTTTTGTGTTAACGTAAAATAAAAAAAATTACTACGAGTAGTTTCGTTGTCCTCACACAAATTTAGTTTCAATAAATATAGACTTTTTTGTCCCTCCTGAAAATTTAAGAAAAGGACTTAGCATATTTGCTGACTAAGCCAACAATATGTAAGTTGTTTTAATGAAACGCATTACAACTTATTGTAAGCTTTTTTATAATCAAAGCTCAATTTTACCATCTCTAATTCACAACAGTCTTGTCATTATTGTTTGTTCTTTTAATAATTATGCTTATAACTATTAATTTGCTTATTTTTGCTGTTTTTTAAACAAATTTGTTTTGTCTGTTGCTTTGAATTATATTTGTTTTTAATTTTTGCCACAATCTGATAGCTTATAATTTTAGTTAGTTTTATTATTAAATGAAGTTAATTTATTTTCTATATTTATGAGAATATTCTTATAAATATTGTTTCCGAATACTAGGTTTGCATTTATCATATGAATTAAAAGTAACATCATACATTTATGTGTTTATTGACCAAATAAATTCTGTAAAGTTTGCGAAGGTTTTTTTTTATTATTTTTTAATGAATTTAACGTTTTTGTGCAGAAACAACTTTTTTATACATCTTTTTGATTTGATTTGATTGGCTAAAATTTGCTGTGTATGCCAAATTACACGTGATAATTATACATGAACATATAACACCAAAGTTAGTATTCTGGCAAACTCGTAGTAGAACGCAACAACTAGCTGTTTTCGAAGGCAACTACACCTTCATCATCAGTGTTCTTTGTGTTTGGTTCACTGTGTGTGGTGTCAGTTGGTGTAGACTTCTGTTTTATAGACGTAACTTTTTTTTGCAAATTGAATATGTGAATTGTTTTGATTCACCGTATTATAATTTGCTGGAAGCGTTTTGGTAATGAAAGCTAAATTTTACCATCTCTAAATTTGCAACAGTATTGCCATTGTCCTTTGTTCTTTACTAATTCTTATTTTGTTCTAATTAACACAATTTTTTTTGGTTTTTTACTATTAACGGCCTTTTTCACAATGTACAAAAAAAGCTAACAGGCACTTTAACGGCAAGTTTTGTATTAGGAACTGTCAGTTAAAGTTCACGTTAACTCTTAATCAGACGTTGTGAAAAATGGACGCAGGTATATTTTTATTTTTTTTTTAATTTTTGTAAGTTTTATTATTGTTGTTCGAACTTCATTTTTTTATAACTTTTGCTGCAAAAAACACAATAAATAAATACGAATGCATGTTGTATGACTTTATTTAAAATTTTTTTATTTATGCAGTAAAAATTTAGTTTCATAATCTTATGAAGAAAATATTAAACGAAGTTATGGCATTATAAAACACATTTTACGATATACTTAATCACATTTCATATTCTGGCCTGCTTTAGTGCAACGATTTTTTCACTAACTTTAAGTCAACTTTAATGCACGTAATGCTTCCTCTCCATCTCCTTCTGCAGTTGGCTTAGTTTTTATTTTGTTATGCCAAACGTGTTTCTGGCCATTAGTTAATAAATTAAGAGACTTTAGTGCTACAAATAAAATTACAGTTTTTAAAACAACCATCAACTGAAATAAATACATACACACACAGGCACCCACACGCACACATATACCTACGTACACGGACGTCAGCAGTATAGCCAGATGAATAGCCAGATGAAGGGATTATCACAATAAATTGGTGATTTTTAGTTCTGTTAGTAAAAATCTGAAAATAAGTTTTTTTTTCATATTAAGAAATTGTTTCGATAGCTGCAACTGCTATCATCTGTCAAATAATTATAAATATGCTATGCGCTGTGGCTTGGTCATTCATCATTTTCGCAGCAACTCAACAGCTGACGAAATTAAATAAGACTAATTTCTGAAAGCTAAAACCATATGAAAAGCAGTCCATGGATTTATTGTTTAAAAAATTTTGTAGATATTTCCTGACTTTAAGCCACGAGCAATTTTTTTTAATTCCTTAAGCTTCCCAGCACAAGTGAATGTTGACAGCATAAAGTTCTTATCGCTTGCCATTATATATTTAGGTAGCTTATCGTTAATGAAAACTAACGGCCTGTCCCACGATGTCACCAGAAATCGTTCGATCGACAACTTCTATTGTAAACAACAATAACATTAGAAAATTAATTGTTGTTTTTAATATTAGTATTCAATCGAACGCTTTCTGGTGACATCGTAGGACAGGCTGTAAATTAAGGATTTGGCTAAAAATGTTCAGCCATTTTCTGCTACTTAACAGTTATGACTAAAATATGGTTTTTATTTGAAACAAGATGACAGTATAAAAAATATTTTTGATTTTAGCATTTTTCGGGCAACTTTTGTTTTCTGGTAACACTAAGCAAATCTAAAAATCCTTTTTGGCAAATGATAAATATACAAATAATTTGTCTACTAGAGCACAGAGTATTTAAGTTTAACTGTTGGAGAGTAAAAACAAAATATGTATGTGTATAAAACAACTTAATAAAAAGTGTATAAAATCCAAGTCATAAAAGTTATTCACACCTAATCCTTACAAATGTGTTGCAATTGTCGTTTACTTTCATCGCTTGTCTCCCTGTCTGTCTCTCTGCTAGTCATTCAAATGGTGCTGGGCTGCTACTCCCAGGCTTTCTTATTCACTTGTTTAAAGCTAAACGTATGGCAGTTACTTAAACTGTTGTTATGGGGGTGTAGATGTAGATGAAGGTGTATTTGTAGGTGTATGTAGTGAGTTTTTGTTTCTATTTGCCATTTTATCTTCTTTGTAAATAACTTGTTAGAGTGTTGGTGTGTCTTTTGCTGTTTGGTCGGTTAGCTGGCATGTTTTCTTGCTTGCACCTAAAAGTATGCAATTTGTTTTTATTTTTGTTGAAGATTTATCTAGGATTTTTGTTGTTTGCACTTTTTGTGATATAATTTCTCGCTGTAAGTACATGTGATTATAAGCAATTTTTCTTAAACATTGTTGGGCATTAGAGTGTTGGCATAAATAATTTTATACATATGTAAATAATACCAAGTTATTTTTATTGTTTCTGTGAAAATATTCAAGATAAGTATGTACATATGTATGTTAATTTTTATACATATGTATGTAAACTCTTTAATATCGAAAATGGAATTGATTTGTTAGTCAACTGTGACTAATGTCTTGGAGTTAACTCCCTTTCGGACCGAGTTTATTTTACAATTTATGTTAGTCTACTGCCCGTTATTTCTACCCATAGACATCGATTAGTGTACAGATATAAGGCAAAAATGTAGGTAAAAATCTTGGGTAAATTATTTGTTCGTAGAAATTACGGGCATGAGGAAAATATATGTATTTTATTCAGTCACTGAATATAATTATTTTATGATCATTTGTCAAATGGAAATCGTAAGTTTGACACATATTTCTCAGCAATTTTATCTGTTGATGTAAATTTATGGTTTCGGTGATAGTATACGATTTGATATGTGTCCGTAAAATATGATTTTAATCTTAAATAAGCTATGATTAATTTATCTCTTATATCTTCTTAACTTAAACGTTATATATTCAATTCACGTAAATATTTTTTGGAACATTTTCTCGCAAACTCCTGCATATCAATTTGTTTATTAATTCTGCAAGCACACAGAGAAAATATAACAAAGAACTAATACCTGATTTTTTCATAAAGGAACAAAAAAATTGTGTAGAGTCATTGTGAAGATTTGCATTTGCAAAGTTGATGCTAAAAGGTTCCTTAATTACAGATTAAAAAAAATAATGCATCCTCGTAAGGCAGATGGAATGTGTGCTTTTTTCGAATCTCCGAACGCTTCTTTTTGTCTTGTACAACCTTTAAAAAATGAAATAGCATGAACCGGGTCAGATATTATTATTTTTTTTTTAGTAGTGTTATACTTAAGGTGATCGACTCGGTTTTTCAACCGGTTTTGAAACCCGGTTTTTTTTTCAAAATACGGTTGTCGGTTTTTTCAAAGTGTTGATTTTTCGAATGTCGAATAGACCGGTTTTTTGCAATTTAAAAACCGGCTGAGTCGAATACTTTTCGATTTGTACATTTTGCATGTTTTGTTGATTTTCGTAAGTATTTTTGTACTGAAAGATGAAATTAAGAGAAATTATTTTATGAGGTAACAGCAGAGGCGAATTTAATTGGCCTTATGGTGTGCAATGGATGTCAAAATACAGTTGCAAAGAGTGTTTTTTAGTTTTGTTGCCATTTTGCTTCATATTTTATATAGAGGTAGATATCCACCTTGTCCATACGTACATACATATGTACATACCATTAAGGAATACCATTAAGGAATAAACTCTACATACAACCATAATTTTTGGGGCTTGAGGAAACTTGGGAAGAAATTCAAAAAATTAAATATACCAATATTTAGGTTGCTAATATATATGTTTATACAAAAAATAAAAAATAATTATAATAACAACAACATAATAGACCATATTTGGATGCCATTTGTTGACGGCTTGGTACCGGGAATCCAGAATTTTCAAACAAGTTGACGACATCAAACATTTTGCACCTATTCTTTCATGTATTTTATGCTTGTATGTAGACTTTTGTCCTATATATTTTTAATATTTTTACTACTGTACGTGCTATAATTATTTTTTTATTTTCTGTATAAACATGTTTATTAGCAACCTAAATATTGGTATATTTAATTTTTTGAATTTCTTACCAAGTTTCCACAAACCCAAAAACTTATGGTTGTATGTAGAGTTTATTCCTCAACTGTATATCATATATAAATATTTATGTACTATACATAAGTATATGAAGTAATTTTTTATGTTTTACCTTTAATTTTTGTATTGTTGTATAGTATTTACATGAACTGTTAACCCTTTTTTTATAAAGCAATTTAAAATCAAAACTTTTGTATAATTTTCTTACTTAAAAAAACCGGTTGGCCGGTTGTTCCTGAATTGTAAAAACCGAAACCGGGTTTTTCATAATTTCAAATATTCTAACTATTCGAAAACCGGTTTCTGGAAAAAGTCGAATAATCGATGACCCTAGTTATACTGCTGTCGTGCTAATACCTGCACTATAATAATAGTTCATTGGGTCAATGAAGGCTTGCAAAACGGTTTTTCTTAAAACAATTAAATCTTTTCTTGTCACACAGCAAAAAGTAGTCATCAACTAAAATTTTCAATTAAGAATTTAATTGATTTAATTAAATTTTTAATTGTATTAATTAATTTTAGCGGAAAAACATAATTGATGTTATCAAATTGTTTATAGGTGAAAATTTAACTAATTTATTAATTGATATTACAAATATTTCAATTATTACTACAAAATTAATAAGGGTTGTCATGAGAATGTTCAAAAATCTCATAAACTGTGCAATTGTGCATTTTTACACTATCGCAAATAAAATGTCAAAAATTTTATGAAAATTTATTTACACAAACCTGTTAAGTTTGCCCAACAATTTTGACTCGTAAGCTTACATAAGCTGTGCAATTGTGCATTTTTTTAACAAGAGCTTCTTGGTTTTTTGGCTTTATTTAGATACACACACTCACGTTTTCATTTTTATAGAAATATGTATGTATAAATGCATATGTACATGTTTTTGAATTAAAAATTGCTTGAAATTTAACTTTTTTATTTTTATTAAATTAATTTGTTTGATATTTCATTCAAATTGACTTAACTGTTGCAAAGGGTCTTCATGAAACAAGTCTCGCATATTTGCCCAATTGCACAAATGGAAATTTTAAGAGTTCTCATGAAAACCCTTAAATATTACTTTTTTGTGTGCAGCAAAGAATAAACAAAAAGGTATGCAAAACATTTCTGTTTATTTTTTTTTTGCATTCTGTGCCCCGTTTTTGTAACTTGTGAGAAGTTCTCGCATCGAGAAAAATTAAATAATTATGTTAGTCGTCCTACTTTAAACAGGGTAACTCACATAAAAACTTGTATAAACTTACAAAAAACATAGACAAATTCAGTTTTTTTCTTACTCACCCTGTGTTTCACGGTATGATAATAATTTTTTCGACTCACATTCCTTACAGAAACGAGACACTGAGTTAGCAAAGCTAAGGAAGTTGTTTTGGGATAAGTTGAGGTCCTCGGCAAGGTGAAGGAGTAAATTATTTGACTTTGTTTTCAATTTTATATAAGGTCTATAAATTACGATTAAAAAACTTCAAAATAAGCTTTTAGTTACCTATTTCTCTGAAGTGAATTACTAACTTTCTACTATTTTGATAAACAACATTTGCAACAACATCATTTAGTAAAAGGAGATATATGATTACCTAAATTTTTCAGCACCCAAGCCCAAAGCACATAAGATCTACCAGCAAGTACATAGTGTGATATTTAAAGTTTTCTATAACACATTAAATTAATCTGCTGGGTATTGCTGCTTAAATGACTGTGCAACCAACCTCCTGGAAATTATGTACTTCCTGACCGCATTACTGCAAATTATTTAAACGAAAGGCTTGTTGCTTAATTTACAAAAAAAAAGTTATCCTTCTTATTTAAACACTTCTTTCTATTTTCTAGGTAAAACTTAATTCAAAATTAATAAACACAAGTAAATTAAATCAGCTCGTTAACTTCTTATTTAAAAGTTTTCCAAATAGTTTCGAAGAACTTTCATAAAATAAAACTTCATCATTACAAAAATAAAAATAAAAATATATAAAAAATAATAAAAAAAAAGTAATTACCACAATGCTTGTAATAGGAAAATTTGTAATAGGGACAAATGTCAGGAACGAGTTAGTTTCTAAAAAAAAAAAATTTTATATTCAATGTGGATTTTTTTTTGCAACGGAAAATAGTTTGAGTACCGATAGAATGGCTAGAGGATCAACGGTAGTGTTCAGCATATAAATATCTACAAATTTGTGGCAATAAGGAAAACATGCTTAAGTCATCTTTTACTCTTTTGCAGGAGAACAGTTAAAATTTCAAGTTAGACTTTCAAGTCTATTTTCAAAAATTTACTTCTTTTGCAGTTAAATTTGGAAATTCTTTATTCACTTGAGTTTTTTTAAGAAACCATTGTTGTACACACTTTAACTAATAAATTAAATTTTAAATAATATCAAAGTATAACCTTAATTAATTAAGCTATTGTTCGGTATGAGATTATAATTCGTAATAAGGTAAGCAGCAATTTATTACGCTATAACTTCCTGAAACAACAAAAAATAATAGAAATTTTTGTCGCAGGTACTTTTGAGTATGGAGATTACGGAGGCGCTACTAACTCAAAATGTGCTTATCTCAACTTAAGCACCCTTTTCTTTTTGCCAAATAAATATTAAAGTTAGAAAATGTTTGCCAATATGTGCATGCTTAGTTTCTAAACTAATGGTTATGCATTTCGTTTCTTCTTAAGAGATCCATTAGTAGACTTCAACAAAATTTTTCTAGAGTTAGCTAAAAATAAATAAATTACGATATTCTATAAGAACCCAAATAATTTTTTAACCATTCTTCTTTTTCTTTTTACTTTATTTTTGCTTGCACCTCAAAACCAAAAATATGTTTTCCTACGACATTCTATTTAACACTCACCACCACAATCGCAAAAGTTTAATTTGTTTGCATTTATTATGGTCCTTTAGCAAAATTTTACTTTTTAAAATCTCTTCAATTCTAGCTGGTTTGGTTTTGTGGTTGGTAAATACATTTTATCAACATTTTTTTTCTATCTTCAAAAAAAAAAGTAAATAAAAAATAAAAAATTAACATGATTGAAGAAAGTTAAATTAAATAAGTTTTGGTTAAAAACAAAACGAGTAATCAGAAAGTATTGATGAAACAAGAACACTTTTTTAACGGCTGGCTGAACAAATACTTATTAAATACATTCTTAGCAAATTTTGTAGTTTTCTCTTTCAGATAAAAAAAAGTAAATCAGAAGCAAGCACTTTCTGATTAGTGTTTAATTAAAATTTAAAGTTTCATGTTTATAGTTTTATTTTATTTTTTCAGTTGTAGTTAAATTTTTTTAGTTTATTATTCACACTTTGTGAAGATTAGCAAATAGTGAAATGTTTTCGCATTATATGGATATGGAAAAGAAAAAGTTGTTAGGTTATTTTTCGAAATTAAATTAGAGAAAGTGTATTTAGTGCTTTGTGACCGTCGCCACTTAGTTCTGGAAGTGCAACCTAGAAAATTTCAAGATTTGACGTATTTTTTAGCGTCAAAGTAAAGCCAGAGAGTTTAGACTACGCAGTGTATTCGCTCACTGTAACTTCTTCAGCATCAAGAGAGTGGAAGACCGCAGAGATTGTCAAAATCAATATTCCCAAGCAGACTTTTCCTCTTAACCAGATCAACATTGAATTAGGCTATTTTTCGCGCACCCATATTGTTACAAAAACTGCCGTTGACAAAGTTAATGCAGCATTACACAAAAAAAAAAATATATTCCAACGAGGTTAATGTAAGTGTAACACAAAAATATTCCTGCAGAGTCAATGGAGTGGAATGGAATTATCTCGAATAGTAGCTAAAGAAGTAAACGTACACACGTATTCACGTACAAGCACACAAAAGAACTATGGCAACAACAATTGGTGTCAGAAGTGGTATTTGCAAATAAAAGCAAAACGTTAAAAAAAAAGTTAAACGTAAAGAAAGAGTGATACGAAAAGGAGAACCTCACACGTTTGAAACGTCAAACGTGAATAAACCACATACGTTTGAAAAGGATAAACGTAGCAAATTGGTTTTTGAGGAAAAATGAAATTTCAAGATCTTAAGGAGGAGCAACTCAAGGATCAACACTGTCGATAACTGGTGACAAGGTACAACAAGGTACAGGAGAGATTACTACAAGAGTCCCAGCGACGTAATATTGAAATCGAGATATATGAGTTCGAAGAGAAAGTAGTATATTCTCGAGCGGCGACAAACAGTACAGACATCACCGCAATGTTGGCCGCAATGATGGAGAAAATGAAAAGTTGGTTTGATAGAATGGATGCGATAATTCGGAAGACATCTAGAGCAAGAGAACAGAAACTTCAAGAAATTTCTGAAGCTGTAAGCAAACAGGCAGAAGGTGCAAAAATGCAAGTAAGTAAATCTGACGAAAAGAATACTGGCTTCGAGCAGGGTGATGATTACATTTGTGGCACAGAAGAAAACGTTGACGAAAAGCTGAAGGCAGTAAAAGATGGAATTAATAGTGGTCAGTGTCAACAAGCTGGACGTGAGCGACGTTAGCCAGAAGTTTCCAGCAACGCAAAGAACGTTGGTAACCTCACTGATAGCCAAGCAGCTTAAAAATACTCCACGAATTAAATAAATTGCTTAAAAAAACTTACTCCTTATTTTTAAAAGAATATTTTTTGTAACTCTAGTCAAAAAAATTTTTTTTAAATAATGGTGATCACTTTGTTAAGTAAATCCACAGAGCATTAGCATTTTTAATGCATAAAGTTTTACTTTATTTAACGCCATTTTCAATTAATCTATAACACATTATTTTTAGTAAAAAAATGCTCGACTATTTTGTAGTCAAAATTGACACAAATGAGAATAATTTTTTTGTCAATCCTCAGGCATTTAATAAAAAGCACAACATAATCTTCTTCGTGAATTATCTTGAGAGCAGCAAGATAAAATTTATTGCTAAAATAATGCACCTATTCATGTGAAGCGTAGTGTATGTATTTTAAAATAAATTCAGAAAGGAGCGACTTTGACTCACACGAGAAGGGTTCAATACCATACGAACCGGTGGTGCGGAGGGGGTTATTATATAATCCGAATCGAACGGGAATGTATTCGAATTGTAATATTAACAACATACCAATTCGAACAGTTTTCTTTTCGAATCGAATTACATAATAACCCCCTCCCCATGTAGAAATTAAAATAACAAAAATTAAAAATTTTAAAAACCCCCGACTTTTTTCAGAAAAGATGTTATATCTTCTAAACGGCTGGACCGATTTTCTTCAAACATAGCTAAGAACCCTTTCGATCAAGTCATCTTTCAAACAGAAGAAACTAAATCCTCGCAAAAACATAAATGTGAAAAAAGGCCAAGTTCATATAAAAAAAGTTCGGCCATTAAAAGTAGTGAGATATAAATTTTTACCAAGTTCTTGTTTGGTACAGTACCTATCACTGAAATATGCTATGCATTATATAAATTTGTAATCGTAAGTTTGTCATATAATTTCTAGATAATCTGCTAACTTGACAACATTTTTACCGATATAAAGAAATGAACAAATATGCATTATTCTCTCCTTTTCTAGAAAGTTAAAAATATTGCCAAGTTAGCAGATTATCTAGAAATTATATGATAGCCTTACGATTACAAATTTATATAATGCATAGCATATTTCAGTGAAAGGTATTGTACCAAACTATAACTTGGCCAAAATTTATATCTCACTACTTTTAATGGCCGAACTTTTTTATAGGAACTTGGCCTTTTTTCACATTTATGTTTTTATGAGGATCTGACTACTTTTTGAAAAATTTGCTATGATAATATTTTTTACACTTAAAATTTCTAGTGTGTTTTATTTCTACTCGTGATCACTTTGTAAGTTAAAAATGGATAATTTACATAAAATAATGCGTTAGAGCATGAGTAAAAATGAATTATTGTGTTATTACAACGGGTCGCCAGTGTGTACGCAATTTATTAAGAGTCGTCTGGAAAGAAACATGTAAAATACAGCGTCAATTTTAGTGGGAGTGATCCCGGCTATTATCTTAATATATTTTCATATTAAAGTCTGCTTAGCCGAAGTACATAAATCAAAAGGATATGCCCAATGTGCATGCAAAGTTTCAATAGGGTAGGTGGTGCATTAATTTTTGGATTTTCCGATTGAATAAATCAATTAGGACTATTTGTCTACAAAATGTCAACTTTCTACAGTATAATGTTACGTAAAATTTTTATGGGCCTGGTCCCGCCGACTTTTATTTATACTAGTGCTTATGGTTCATGTAAAGTTTCGTAGGAAAAACCTAATGAGAAATAAAACCTAATGAGAAATACATGAGTAATAAAGTAAAAACTGATAAGCCGAAGTACGTGAAAATAAAAGCTAAGATTTATGGGTGAAGTCACGGCCACTTTTCAAAACAGGAAATTTTTACTTTGGATAAGTGAAATCTGTATGAAAAGTTCCAATAAAATTGAACTTAATTTTGAGTTTGCAGTGCTTCTTTGTGTACCAAATTACAGCTCTCTAGTGCGAATTAGAGTTTTAGCGGATAAAACTTCTTGGTTTTAAAATTTTCCCATTGGCTTACTCATCTACACTTGCTTGTTTATAAAATTTCAGCTCTCTAGCGTGAACTGTACCTTATAATTTTATGAGGATTAGCCCTCCCACTATTTTAAACTCACAATATTTCTGTGAGCAGAGCTTGTAATTCATGCTAATTTTCTTCTAAAATATACTAGACCGAAGTAGATTAAACACAATGCCAACATTTTATGGGAGTGATCACGCCCACTTTTTTAGGTGATAGTTTGAAGTTTTGTATACGTGTAACGTATATGCAAGTTTTCACTAAAATGGCTTAAGTTAGAAGCTGTATATTAACAGCCTTATTTATAAAACTTTTTAAGGATTTATAAAGGGAGTTTGAGACAAATTTTCATAAGAAATTTATCTTAAAAAGCCTTAATATGATTTATAAATAAGGCTGTAAGTTTTCAGGTTCAAACAATAGTAGCGTAGCCCCGCCCATTCTGGTAATATATTTTGGTTTTTCAGATTTTTCTAGTTGGTTTCTCACCTATACCTACTCGTGTATCCAATTTCAGCTCCTTAGCGCAACTTTTAATTTTTAATATTTATGGGCGTAACCATGCCCACTTTTCCAAACTTAAGATTTTTTTCGGCCAGTGTTTATTATTCCTGTCAAGCTTCGTTGCAAACGGATAATAATACATACAGAAATAGTATATCTAAATATGCTGAGCCGTAGAACACGAAAATCAGGTTGAAATTGTATGGGCGTGTCAACGCCCACTTGTTTAATGGAAAATTTTTAGGCTTGTATAGTATGTATGCCGAATTTCAATAAAATAGCTTCCATTAAGCGCCTTAGATTTGCTTTTTTAATTCTAGCCTTTGTGGGCGTAGCCCCGCCCTCCTAGCCAAAATTTTCGGATTTTAAAATTTTTTAGTTTATTGTCCACCTAGACCTAGTTCTGTAGCAAATTTCAGCTCACTAGCACACATTTTAATTTTTATGGGCGTAGCCCCGCCCCCTTGATTAAAATTTTCGGGTTTTCAGATTTTTCTAGTTCATTGCTTACCAAGATCTACTTGAATACCAAATTTCAGATCTCTAGCTAAGCGGAAGTGCTTCATAATATTGATGAGCGAGTCAGTGAGTATGTCTTAAAATATGCACTTTTTGTACCTCCATATTTCTGGATCCTTTCATTGTAAAACTTTCAAACTTTGTGTGAGGTTACATGAATTTATTCTAATTATGATTTAAATTTCATAATTTTACGCTGGCGGTGAACAAAGTTATAAGGGGGTAAAAACAGCTCGAATGGCTTCCTGTAAATATACACACTGCGTGCATTGGCCAGAATTTGGCCTGGCGCACTGCCGTGCACCTAGATGAAAATCGGTCCAGCCGTTTGGCCTGTGCGTGGACACGGACAGACACATGGATACACAGATATACAGATAAACAGACACACACTACAAACTTATAACACCCCTTTTTTAGTCGGGGGTTAAAAAATATGTGTTGGTGTTTTCTAGCTTTAGGCCTTTATTAGGATTTTTTTTAAAAATATTTGTGCAAATTTTTTAATTTTGACGCTTCATTTATTTTAAGCTGTTTTTCACTTTAAGAGATTTTTTATTTTTTCGATTTTTGGTAAAATTTTTTTTGCCAATTATTTTACCTTTGGTAGTTTTTTTTTTTGTATGTTGGCGATTTATTTTATTTTTGGTAATTTTTTTCATCTAAGCGCTTTTTTCATTCTTTTAGCGTTTTTAAAAATTTCCTGATTTTGCCGACTCCAATTTACGAGTTGGCAAAATTACACAGTCAAAATTACATTTACTGAAAGAATACCCTTTAATTCTGATATTTTTCAATTTCTGTATTAATTGGTGTGATCTGCCTAAAAATACACTAACTTTGAAAATTGCAAGTGTCTCTGTGTATTACATTAGGATTTCAATATATTTCGTTGCTCGTTTTAGAACACTTTTCATTTTTAATTGTCATATATTTTTGGTGTTTTACTGCCCAAAGTTGCACATATTTTGTGAAAAATTCTATAGCTCTTACGTTTCTCGAGAAAACAGCCTGAGACAGACAGACGGACAAACAGACAGGCAGACGGAGATCGTAGCGAAAGCAATAGGGTACTTTTCACTTTTGATAAACGGAACCCTAAAAGTTCACTACTGAGATATAATAAAATATTAAGGGGATTCAAACGGAAGTATTCAGTGTTATAGTGTCATAATGTCTTGAATGTTTTGGAATATAATTGCTTTTGCTTTAATAAACAAACAAAAATTTAACAAATATTTTTAAACTTTATGGCACTATGAAACTCGAGACTATAGTTTGAATCATCCAATTATATTTAAAACCATTTCAGAATGAAAATTCCAATTTTTTGGCGACTAAAAAGAAGAAAAAAATATTACATAACAATTTAATTCGAAATTTAACACTTGCAGAGTTTCTTAATTAAATACTTCGTTCATTTCGTTTCGTTTGTTGATTATGGTCCTTTGAAATTTTATTTTTCCTGTATTTTTTTGACACGAAATTTCAAAACAAAGAAACACGTTTCTTTTTTCTATTTGAAAACGTTGAATGCAACATAATTTTCCGTAGAAAAAGGCAACAGTACGAAATGCAAATTCATACATATTGTTATACAAGTCTCTCAATAACTTCTGAATAAAAAAAACCTTAAATAAAAAAATAATAACAAACAGTACAAACTACGAATGCTATAAAAATCACAGTTTACGAGGAATGAACTAAGAAAATTGCGAAAACTTTTAGAAAACATATAGATTTTCCTTAAAAAAAAATATTATAATAATTTTGCTTTTTATGGATCTCTGAAAGTCAAAATACTTCACCACGCCAAATTTAAAGCCCGTTATATAACAATTTTACTAGCTTCTTTTGTAAAAATTTTTAACTTAATTGATTTTTCTGTACAAAATAAATATTATGAATATTTCCATTGAGCACGCTCCCACAGTAAAAATTATTTGAATGCATTGTCATTCTCCAATGTCCAATTTTCTAAATTTTCTACGTATTGGTTGCATTTAATTCGAAGTCCACATAGTGGTGTAATTTATTCGCATATATCATCGTCTTAAGAAAACTTCCCAGGGAAAGGATCTAAAGGATTCAAATCACACCCATTTTGATAAAAACAATTTTATCATTTCCACGTTTTGTTGAACGCAAAACATACTGAATAAATGATAATTCGACGGATGGCTTCAATAATCTGTCAAGGTAATGAAGTCCCTGTTGAAAGACTTTTATTTATAAAAACTGAAGTTTAAAAAATATTCAGTACTTATTTTTACTCACTTTTACCTGATTTTCATCAAGCATTTTTTCATGAAAAAATTGCAAAAAATTTTTTTCATTTGTCAATAGCAGGCCCGGAGAAGCAAATCATATCTAGAAAAGTGACAGAAATGACATCAATTCTTATATATAATTCTCTTCTTTAGTCCTGATATTAGCAAATAAAATAAAATTGCGTGCAACAAATTTCATGAAATTTTATGAAAAAATGCCTGATGTAATCCAGGTATTTTTCCTATTTTTAGTTAAAGTATGCTTTTAAATCAGCTTTTAAGGACAGCGAACTTTTTCCGCATTCGCACATAAGCTGTGACCGGAAGTTTATTATTTGTTGAACAGCAAGAGTCTTAGTTTAATAATAAAATAAAATAGTATATACACTGTAAGGAAAAGTTTGGAAACGAATGATGATATATTCTTCATAAAGAACCACCCTCATTTTGGTTCACTACAACAAGAATTGCAAAAAGACTTCTAAAAATTCATATGCAAATGCGTTTAGTTTAGAAAAAAAAATCTCTCTGAATAGTCATTCATTTATCCTTTCATTGCAACCAGCAGGTATTCGGCATTGCCAACTGCCAACAGCCAACATGGCGCGCTCGTACGTGTATGCGCGTGTGTTAGTATGTGTGTTTCTATTGAAATAGAAATTTTGCTTTAATACCATTTCCAGGAAATGTGTGTGCTCGTGTGTGTTGGTGAGTGGATCGCTGTTGCTTTCATTTTATCAAATATGTACATATGTACGTATGTATGCATGTATTTTTTTTTAATACATTTTATATACCTATTGGTGTGTTGTTTTTTTAATTGCAATTTGTTTTAGTGGATGGAAGTTTGGTGGTCAATATTGTGTTCAATTTTATTATAACATCGAATATTTAAAAATAAAAAAAAACAAAAGTACTAAAATTGAATTAGATCAACTTCTAAATCACTTTCATATACGTTAAATGCATTTTTAATTGAAATCAATATCCATTATGTACATAAATACTTACGGATGTAGTAAATATAAAACATTTCATTTCGTGTCATATTTTCATCAGGTATAGAATTTATTAGTAGTGCAACATGATATTAGTAAAAACGCTTTTGTTGAAATAATTTTAATAAAGCCGCAAAATTTAAAATATTTCATGGCAATAAAAGCAATATTACTCGTATGTACATGCGGCTTTCAGTTTACTGAGAATTTTCAAGAATCAATTCGCACAGCACTTTGAATCATGCCTTACTCTGACGAATCATAATTCGATTTGATTCGACTGCACAACAGCAATATGATTTAAAATAACGAATGAAAGAATTATATTTATATTTATGTTGAAATTAGTAAATAAAAGGGAACAACAAATTTTCTCTCAATTCAGAAACATTTGCTTAAATAAAACACAATGCAATGCTAATTTATTTATTTTGAAATGTGTTAATAAAACACAAAGAAAAATTATTTAAAAAAACGTTTTCTGGTAATTGTGAACTTGAAACGTTTCTTACTACATTTTATGTATTTTTATACACACATAAATATATATTTACGCTTTAGCAGTTATCCCAAAGTAAAAGTGATTGCACAGCTTCATAGAAAGTGTTAGAACTCGGACTGGTTCTATCACTTGGTCTTGTGTCAGTTCATTTTCCTGCAGTGTATTATAACTTATTTTCAATACAGCTTCTGACTTGATATAAGTAGCATTCTAATTTGAAATCAGACATAGTTTTAATTCTTATATTCAGGTATGTGATGAAAAATGATTTAGGCACAAAACCAACTCGAAAACGATAAAATGTGTAATGTGTTTTCTATAGTCGTTTTGTGAATAATTTTAAAATTTGGTTTAAAAGGTTTTTGCAAAAAATTTTAATAAATTTCTTTTCATAGCCTTATTATATGGTTTACAATTTATCTTTTCAAAATAATTGCTTTGAAATCGTTTTAAAAAGGATGGCTTTCCATCACAGACCTGATTGTTTCCGATAAATTAATTACACAGCTAAAAAATATGTACGGAGCTTATATGATATCACATATATGGTTCGGATCCGAAAAATGAGGGTATATGGGCATATATGATTATAAAGGGTGTCCCAGCAAGAACGCAAGATTTAAATTTTAAATAAAACACAGATATTTGAAAAAAAAAATCGTGAAACTTTTTTTATATCGTAAAGTAGACAAAAAAAGGTTATGTGTGGAACAACAAATCGGGCAGATGGCCGCCGAGGCTTTGCTCGCACACACGCGATCTTTTAATGAAATTTTCAATGGCCGTTTTGCATAAATGCTGCGGTATTTTATTAATGCAGCGTCCAATTTCCTCTTTTAAGATTTGTGTCATCGTCGGCTTATTCACGTAAACCATCGACTTCAAAAAACCCCAAAGAAAAAAGGTCTAATGGTGCTAAATCGCACGATCTAGGCGGCCAATTCTGGTCTCCAAAACGCGAAATAACACGACCGGGAAAAGACTGATGCAGCAATTGAATTGTTTCTCTGGCTGTATGACATGTGGAGCCGTCTTGTTGAAACCACATGCCCTCCACATTCATTTCTTCAATTCTAGGCACGAAAAAACTGGTTATCATTTCACGATACTGAACACCGTTGACTGTTTGCGCTTGTCCTGCCTCATTTTCATAAAAAAAAGGTCCAATGATTCCTCCAGCCCAAAATCCACGCCACACAGTGACACGTTGAGGATGCATTTGCTTCTCGTGAATCACTCGAGGATTTTCCTCACCCCAAATGTGACAATTCTGCCTATTGACGAAGCCATCAAGATGGAAATGGGCCTCGTCACTGAAGATGATTTTATCGGCAAAATCAGCATTTTCATGTTGTCTCTCCAATACCCAATTAATGAACTCCCTGCGCTGTCCATGGTCAGCTGGCTTCAGTTCCTGAGTCAATTGAAATTTGTATGCATGAAGATGCAAATCTTTCGTCAAAATTCGCTGCATAGTGGATTTGTAGACACCAATTTGCTGAGCTCGGTGTCAAATTGAGGTGGATGAAGTTTGAGCGACATCATCACGTACAGCTGCGACATTTTCGGCCGATCGACCTGGTCGAAAGCGCGTTGTTGTCTTTACATCACTAACAGACCCAGTTTCGGCAAATTTATCCATTAATGTCTTTACAGTTGACTCTTTTGGAGCATTATTGTGACCCCAAATTGATCGCAAATTTGCGAACATTGTTACTAACCTCGTACCTTCTACTAGCAAACAATAGCAATTGTTCAAATGTCAAACAATGACACTTCGAATGGCGCCAAATTTAAATCTTGCGTTCTTGTTGGGACACCCTTTATATATTCATACATTTTCATACATGTATGTGTAAATATTTCCTCTACAGTATGCAAAGTTCATATTCATACTCTCTTGATTACAAAAGCGCACTGCTGTGCAATAAATTAAATTACTAAAATTACTTGTTTTTTCGATTTTGAACAGGGAGGTTGTATTTAATGAAACATTTGTTTGAACAAATGATGAAAAGCGAACTAAAAGTCATTTCATTCCTCATTCCTCAGTCAAAAGTCGATTATTTAAAAAACATAAAACTCATATTCGTACATAAAATTTAATTTAAGAAATCAGATTAAAAATTAATGCAATTAATTATAAAAAAAAGTAATCCGTCTAAATTTCGATATAATTTTTTGCAGTAATATGAACTTTGTTTCTTATCTAGAGAATTTTGTTATTTTCTATAAAATTAATAACTGGATTATACTTTTGATTATTTGATATATTGAATGAGGCCATAATGTATAAAATCATACAAGAATGGTTTTTTTTGTAACAAAAGCTTTCCTGCAAAAACGATCTTATGTGAGATATCATGTATGCATACATTCTTATATGGCTCCATATATTAAATCTTATTTCTATATATGGATCCACATATGAAGAGCTTCATAATTAAAGTTCCATAATGAGCTCATATGTTACAATACATTAAATATATTAGTCCATATATTAGTTCATATAATTATAATAGTTTTGCAATGTATAATCCCATATATTTCCATACATGAATTCATACACACTCATATATAGTTCTATACATTCATATATTCATTTAGCTGGGTTCCCAGATAAAAAAATTATATATGATCCATATATTTTTAATATATGAATGTATATAACTATATATGAGTATGTATGAATTCATGTATGGACACATATGGGATTATACATGGCAAAACTTTTATATATGAACTAATATATGGACTAATATATGAAATGTATTAAAACATATGAGCTCATATATGGAAGGGCTTGTTCGTAAATGCATCCCTGCGCTGCAAGTTGAGATTTAAATGTTCTAAACTGGTTCACTGAAGTAGATAACGCGAACTTGTATTACATTTTAAATAAAAGTTTGCATGTATGATGCAGAGCGGTGATGCATTTACGAACGTACCCGAAATTTAATTATGAAGCTCTTCATATGTGGATCCATACATAGAAATGAGATTTAATATATGGAGCCATATAAGAATGTATGCACACATTATATCTCACATAAGATCGTTTTTGCAATCAAAAAAGCATGAATTTTATCACTGATGAATTGGAAATCCATTAGAAAATATATACGGTACGCAAAGTTTATATGCGTACCCTCAACGTTTAAAAAAGAAAAACTTTTATTTGAAAAAAACCATTCTTGTATGATTTTACACATCGTCAGTCATTAATTTTATAGAAAATAACATAATAATCTTGATAAAGAACAAAAGTTCATATTACTGCAAAAAATTATATTGAAAACTACGGATTACGACGGATTAGTTTTTCTTTTATATTTACTTGCATTAGTTTTTAATCTGAAATTATTTAAATTTTATGTAAGAATATGAGTTTTGTGTTTTTTAAATAATTGATTCACCTTTTTAGAGCAACAAAATGTGTCATTAAGTCCAACCTCCCTGTTCAAAATCTAAAAAAAGTAATTTTAGTAATTTAATTTATTGCACAACAGTGCTATTTTGTGAATCAAGAGAGTATGAATATGAACTGTAGAGGGAATATTTACACGTACATGTATGAAAATGTATGAATATATATAATCATATATGCCCATATACCCTCATTTTTCGGATACGAACCATATATGGGATATCATATATGCTCCATACATATTTTTTTTAGCTGGGTAGTTAAAAAAAATACATTTTTATAATTCTGCTGGCGGACTGATAGTTAAAGCTGAAAAATTAATAAATATTTTTATTGATTTAAGCAATTTGATTTTCCCCACCTATTTCTTATTAATTTTCTGTGGTCATTTATAAATTTAATAAACAGTTTTTTTTCGTTTTCAAATCTTATTAACAGTGATACAAGTACACAAACAAATATACAATAAAACTTTTTATATTTTATATTTTGCAGTATTAATTAAAAAATTAATAAAATTTGCATTTAATAAACCAATTAATAATATCAATTAAATTTTTAGACTTTTATTAATTCAAGCAATTAAAAATTTAATAAATTAATAAACTAAACTTTTAACTAATAGTTTTATTTAGTGAATGATTTGTTCAGTATAGGTTTTATACAATTCTTTTGCAAGACCGCATTCAGTAAACATTTTTTCTGTGTTAATTTACAAAACAAGTTGCTAATTTTTTAGTTATTATTTTAACCAATTCTGCAATTGTATTTCTTTTTTTTATTAAGTTATTTTTTATAAAGGAATAAAAATTTTTTTTCGTAATATTTATTAGAAAAAATTAAGTTTAGTGAAATGTTTTGTCTAAATTAAAATAAATTTTATTGTACCGCGTTCATCACAATAAAGTTTATCTGTGTCTGTTTGCAGATGCATATCGTTACCTTAATATACAAAGGCCTCAACTCATTATTTTTGTTTTTTTTTTTAATCGAGATTTTTGAGTTTTTCAATACATTAGATCTTCTTCTACCAAAATATACAAAAAACTCGATTACAAAAAAATAATTAGTTAGGGCCTTTCTGTATTAAGGTAACGATATATTTTTATTTGTTTTTTTATTATTTATTTTTTATTTATTTTTTTACTGAGACACATTTTATGTGGGAAATGATATTTACATTCATGCCATAAATTTTTTAAGCTAACAAAAATAGTGAATAGACAAATATGTAAAATAAGAGCGGAAAAGTTAAATATTTTTTTTTTTTGCAAATAGGAAAGAGAAAATGTTAATGCACTTAAGGTTAATGCAGCTAAATAGAAAGGATTTTAAGTACTTAAATATAATATGCTAAATAAAGTGACAATATTAAACACACGTTTTTGTTGAATATGCATTTGCATATGCATATGTGTAAAATTAAAATACATTCAGCGGTGCATAAATACAAACTTATTTTATATACATACATACTCAGTAGAGACAAGAATATAATTTTATAAAAAAGAAACAGTTAAAAAAACACTTAAAAACAATTTTCACACCAATGCCAACTTAAGTACAAAATCAGGTAGAAGAGAGTAACAAGACCGACTTGACCTGAGATCGGCGTTACCGTTGTGCGACTAAAGTCGCATTTTGCCCCTTTTTCAACTGCCTTGCCACTTTTTATGCCCCTTACTTTTAAATCCCCTTTTAGTATCATTTGCGTTATTTTGTGCCTCTTTTTGCCCCTTTTCGTTCAAAGTCAACTTTCGTTTTTATTTTGACAATAAATGTATGCAGATTCTTACAGATTCTCCCACATGAAACAAGATGTTATTCAAACTTAATATAAAAACATACACCTTGGTATACGAGTACAATTGCACACTCATACTTGATAATTCTAACTGTATTTTCGATATCTGTTGTGAAACCCGAATTAAACTAAAGTACATATTTTTAAAAGGCTGTTCTCTAAACCGATCGAGTTGAACTCGCATGATTTTAGAAAACTAAAATAGCCAAACACGTGGCCAATTCCCAAAAGCAAATGATCGAAAAATATCCGAGTTTTTACCAAAAAAAAGAAAAACTTATTTTCGGAGGAAAGTGACTATTGCTGATGATAATTTGCAACTAGTCATTTAAGTCAATGGACAAACTGACCAAATTAAACGCAAAAATATACCCAGATTCAGCAATTGCAAGTTCATTTCATCTTTATAAAAAAACTTACAAAAAAACATAAAGCGTAAACTTAAATTAGTATTGCTACAAAAAATTTTCAAATAGACTGAAAGAAGACACTTGTCTGTCCATGCTGTCTGCCTTAAATTTATTTCGAAACGATTTGAAAGAATGGATTGCAAGTGAAGAAATTATTAATAAATACAGATGTACAATTTCAAAAAAAATTTATATTTAAAGTATTTAATAAATATGCATTATGAATAATAATAATACCATAAATATATAATCCTCTTCAGAATCGAATTTTAAAATTATTTATCAAAACTTTAAATGATTAAGTAAATTTTTTGAATTATACTGCTTTTTAAGTAAATAAAAGAATTGAAATTACTGAATTTAAGCCTGACTAAAAATTATTTCTGATTAAAAATTCACTATAGTTCAATTAAAATCTAAAAATGTCTCACGGAAATTAAAAATTTTAAAAAACCTCCGACTTTTTTCAGAAAATATGTTATATCTTCTATACGGCTAGACCGATTTTCTTCAAACATAGCTAAAAACCCTCTCGATCAAATCATCTTTCAAACAAAAGAAATTAAATGAAAATCGGTCCAGCCGTTTGGCCTGTACGTGGACACGGACAGACACACAGATACACAGATACACAGACACACAGACACACACTACAAACTTATAACACCCCTTTTTTTAGTCGTGGGTTAAAAAGTGATATGCCCCAAAAGGTGCCAAAAATTTATTAATGTATTTTTTAATTTTTTGTAAATCTTAAGAACAAAATTTCTATTTATTTTCTATTGGTATTCCGATCAATATCAAATGCCACATTTTGAATAGTGTTTCATTATTATCATAGATTTTATTATTTTTTTTGCTATCTATACTACTTTTATACTCGTCTTATTTGTAAGTAAAAACTGTATTTGCAAATACTCAACTAGCCGGTATTATAGAAATATATTCACAGTCGTCAAATAAACAATTGTAAAATTAAAAATTTCTTTTGCTGTATACATACATCTCATCCCTAGTAATCAGTAATTAATCACGTGAGTTAGTAAAGGATTCGTTAGTCTTAACTTTCTGTACTGTGCCGTTCTGTTTCTAAATTTTAATAGTTACATTTTATGTTATAGCTTATCACCGGTTTCTGAGCAGAACGGCCACAATTTTCCGCTGAAGTGATGAGTTCGTCTATTTTTATGTTTCAAAACAATTTCATGTTTTTCTGATAAAAATTAAATTTCTTAAATTTTAAAAGCATAATCACAATTATTATTTTATTTATGCTGTCACTTAGAATTATTTAAATTTGTTTGGATTTTCACACGTTAAACCGTAACATAACAGAAAGAAACAGAAAAACTAACGACTTGTGTGAGATTTCTAAGAGCAAAAAAGAGTCAGCTGATTCGTAACAGAACAGAAAGTAAAACCTAATTCTGCCACAAGTTAGAATTTTTACTTGCAAATAAGACGTAAGAATAAACTCATATGAGATCTGATAAAATTAATGTACTTTTTATACATGAGAAACTTGTTTTTATTGTTTGTTTTTAATAAAAATAGGTTGATAAATATGTTTGTTTCTTTAATTTTCTTTGATTTTAAAGTTGCCCCTTTTTTTCTTAGAAATTCCCTTTTTGTGCCACTTTTTGTTTGAAAATCCCCTTTTTGTGCCCCTTTTTGAAATTTTTCAACGGTAACGCTGAGATTCGATAAAAACAAATGCTCACTAAAGAGAAAAAATTTCGAAACAAAATTGTTCGATATTTTTTCACAAATTTAAAATAAACTTGAATGTTCGCTAAAGCTTCGAACTTCAAACTTATCTGGTTAGTTTTTCGAATGTGTGACGGTAGCCGAGTGAATGTGTGTGTACTAACCTGTTAGTCTAGAGGTGCCAATTTCGAGTCATGACAGCACTGTAAGTTAACAAATAAAGCAAAAACACATACTTACATACATATGTGTAATAATGGAACAAAAAAAATTTTAAACGATAGCCTAGTGGATGTATGCTGGTCTGCTAGACTATTGGTACCATGTGCTCCTGCAGCGTAAGTTAAGGTATTAAAAAAAGTAAATAAAATAAGTAATTTGAAATAAATATATTAAAAAATAAAATTACTTTTTTACTTTTACTGCTGCCTTTTTCGGATATCGAAATTATTTCGATATTCTCTCACTTTTGATATTGCTAACAAAACTTCGATAAGGAATGCTTTTTGGGACCAAACTGAACGACAGGTGAACTCCTTCCGATTCGTTTTTGAGTGTCACTCTCGAAAATTTTACTCGATAAAGAGTCTAAACACAATGATTGCGATGCGGTGCGGTACGATTACTCATTGCGGGAGAAAAAAAAATAAACATAATGAAACGGAAGACGGAAACGGCAATACTTGTCATTTTTTGTTTACATTTTTATTAATTTTCTTGTGCACACATTTTTATAAAAAATTTACTCTTTGTGCTAAATATTTTGTAATGGCAGTAACTAAAGCGAAAAATGATTAACATTTCATACATTCGCAGATATATCTGATATATTTTTTAAAGTTTTATATTTTATGACAAACATTTTTGAACTTCAAAATAATGTTTGTTGTTAACAATAATGTTGTGAACACCGCCAATTATTCAAAAACTATGGCAACATCAGCAAGAGAAAGAGTGTCAAAAGTTGAGAGAATAAGAAAGTCCGCAATCAAAATAAAATTGATTTTAATTTTATGAATATCCGCACTGCGGTTTTTTACTTCAAAATCGTACTAAAACCGCACCGCAATAAATTATCGTTCTAGTGTTTTCACACTGACATGGTTTTAATAAAAGTTTGTTTTAACGTTAAAACCAACTGTTAAAAACTGGTTTTACCATACAAATTGTTTTTGTTAAAACCAAATTAAAACCATTTTTGAATTGGTTTTAAGTTGGTTTTAAGAAATGCAACCTTGTTTTCGCTGTGATAAATTCAGTGCCGCCAAGTTGAAATGACCGATATTAGCTGTTAATGTTTATACCAGTGAATAACAATAGATGGCGCTTGAAAGATTTTCAAATTAAAAATGGATGCAGCAGCAACAATAATCAAATAATTATGGGAAAAAGAGTTTTTTTGGAAGCAAAACAAAGAAAATATTTGCGTTCAACTCTGGAAAGTGAAAATAGACAATATTACCGACATTCATCTGCCTATATAAAAGGTTTATCTTATAATGTATTTGTGCATTTTTATATATAATAACTTTATTTCCAAGCACTTCTTCATTCTGTATAAGAAGTTACATATGTAATTTAAAAAAATTTTATATACAAATTATAAAATAATTTCCATTTTAGAGCGCATTTTGAAATATCTCAGTTTTTCATACAAACAAAAATAGTTGAACAGTATGTCCAACAAGTGTTATTAAAAAGCAGAAAAAATGCAACAACAAATACACGCATTTCTGCAGAAGATCTATTTTATTTTGAGCAAAGTTATTAGACATCCTGTGAGTTAAAACCTGAATTTAACAAACTTGCAGTGTGAATGCAAAATCAGCTGTTTATGGTTTTAACGTTAAAACCAGGTTTTAACTTTCAGTGTGAAAACACTATTACATTGTGTTCAGATTCAAATTTTCAAGATATATTCGAAATCGATATTAAGAAGTCTTGGTCAACTGGCGACCATAAAAATGTGTGTATGTGTATGACTGGTGGGGATTCTTTCTATACGTCGTATTAGTAAATTTATTCTGTGTAAAGAATTAAAATAAAAGTTCTAAAAACCCTTTGAAGAAGTTAAAAGGCCTTAAGACGTTTATATAAAAATGATTATTTTGTCATCATCACAGGGCTACATGACCATTTTTTCCGCTGTCGCTAACTTGAGCGTATTTGAATTAGTGCAAACAACCAATGTAATACAAAATTTAAAGCAAATGATAGCTTTAAATTTCTGAATATGGTTTTTATAGAAATAAACTGATTCGTTTTTATATTTTAATGTGATATAAATAAGTATATTAATAACAAAAATTAAAAATTTTAAAAACCCCCGACTTTTTTCAGAAAAGATGTTATATCTTCTAAACGGCTGGACCGATTTTCTTCAAACATAGCTAAGAACCCTTTCGATAAAGTCATCTTTCAAACAGAAGAAACTAAATCCTCACAAAAACATAAATGTGAAAAAAGGCCAAGTTCCTATAAAAAAAGTTCGGCCATTAAAAGTAGTGAGACACAGACAGACACACAGATACACAGATACACAGACACACAGATACACAGATACACAGATACACAGATACACAGATACACAGACACACAGACACACAGAAACACACTACAAACTTATAACACCCCTTTTTTTAGTCGGAGGTTAAAAATAAGCAATTTTATTTTTAAAATTATGAAATATTTGAAAGTGGTACCACCGAAAGATGTTTTATTACCAAAATATCAGCTGTTAATGGTGTTGCCAACGTTGAGAATATAATCAAATAGCTCTGACTACACAGCGATGATAGTAATCAACAATATATATTTCAAGTCATGTTATTGTGTAGCGTGCTGCGAGATATGTATTTAACGTATAATGCCTATTCCTTAATGCACTGTGGTCCGATCAGTGTAATATACATATTTCATATTAATTATAAGAAGAAAAAAGTCTAGACAACAGTTTGAAGTTTGTAACAGTTAAATCAGCCGTTCTTAAAATTTTCAGTAATAGCTAAGTTACTGCAAAAATATTATCAAAGGCCAATTGCGTTTTTGAGTTAACCACATTTGCGTTTAGCAAATTCCAGATTAACTTGCAATATAACATTTCTTTTAAGGTAACTTTTGTTTATCTACACCAGTATTACAACCAGGTAGAAAATAATACGACTTTAGTATGGCTCTTGAAAATTTTATTTGCTTTAAGGGCTTAAGGTGTAGTGCTGAAGCACTTCAAATATAATGCCAAGTCTTTGTGGGTGTGGCGCTATTCACTTCGCTGGCTCTACAAGATATCTATGTCTCAGCAATAATTTAAATCGGCTAAGACGCTGTTACATATAGGGTTGTGTAAGAAACATACAAATACACAAGAGTAAAAGAAATATTTTGGTAAGTTTATTAGATTATAAAATAATATCAGAGACTGTAAATAATAAAATTTTTCTTATTCTACTTACACAAGTTTATTTTCTTTTGTTATAAACATATATTACTTCAATGCAAAGCAAGAACTTTATTTAGGTGTTTATAGAGCCTCTTAAAAGTATTTTTCTCAGTGTATATTTCTTTATTTAAATAATGAAAGGATATGCTAAATATGTAAGTTGCAGCAAATATTACACATTTTATAACCTTTTATAACATTAAATGGGATACATACCGAGAAACGTTATTATTATTTTTTTTCTTACTTCTTTGAGAAAATATAAATACACAATACTAAAGAATTACACTAGTTTTGTAAAGACACACTACTTTACAACAAACTCATATCAATGTATTTGTATCTAAGTGCTTACACATTAGAAGGCTGCATAAACAGTCTTGAAATGTAAATACCTCTTTTCATGATACAATTATACAGGTAACCGCGAAGAGCCAGCTGTTTTGTTTGTTTCGTGATTTGATCTGCCAAATGGTGTTTATGTTTTACCAACACACGCGCACAGTGCCTATTAAAACTGAACTAATACAAACAAGCTTTGCAAAGCCAAGAGAAAACGCAAATACATGTATATTGTTTTCTCTTGGTTGTCTCTCTTGTCAATCATAAAACAGCAATAAAAATCACTATTGTTTTATTTGTTGTACATTTGTTGTAGATTCGCGGCTACCTGTATTATTGTATCATGCTTCTTTTTTTAATTGTATTGTCGTCGCATTGTATTATACTAAATCAATAATAAATGATATTGTTTAATAAGCAAAGCACGATGGATGCATTGGTGTTCGTGTATATTGAATTTTTTATAACTTTTTTAATTCTTATTGCTTATTTGTTTTTTTTCAGCATTTTGTGAAGAAGACTTGGAGAATTAATTATGTAATATTACACGATCGAACAACGTAAAAAATAATTGAATTTTATTTTTCAAACCAACAGTCTATTGTGTTGAAATATCATGCATAATGTCATCATTTTATTGTGCGCATCGCACCCACAGCTCCTGACAGTTTTTTTAAGGGATGTTTGAAAGGAAGAGTGTACATTAGCAAACCAAGAAAAATACTCCAACTAAAAAACGAAATTCGAATTCATGGCCATTACAACCGAAATTTTGCGAAAAGTTATGAAAAATTTGATATGTATACTCTCTCTCGCTAAAACGACCACGTATGTGCGAAGCCGAAAATGGACATCACTTACAGGATATCATTTTTCAAAGCTAATTGCAAAAACCTTCCCAATAATATACTGTATTTAAAAAAATAGTATAATAATCGCACAGAAGAATAAAACATCATACGGACAACGTGTGCATACACGTGTATACATGCATACATTCATGCAGTTTGTATAGCCGCCCATACGTAGCAAAAAACAAGCATCACAAATTCTTTCGTCACGAAGTATTTTCTTCTTTATTTCTATACCTGCAATAACTAAAACAAATTCCTTGCAAACAGTATTGTATTGTTAAAAAATCCCTTTTGTCTTAAAAGTTCTTGTAAGTGGTCGTTTGCAGGGGTCGATTACACATACTGGCATGCAAAAGCATTAACAAATGCTGTAAGTGTAATAATGCTTAGAGGGAAAATGGAGTAGTACAGGTTCCTCTGCATTCCGTAGGTAGGCCTTCCACTTTCGCTCCTTTCGAAAGATATTCTGAAATACTTGGAAATTCAAATTAATGATTTTTGCTTTGGCATAAAATCAAAACAAAATACTTGGATGTCACTGCTTCTCTTCACACTTTTTATAAAGGGTGCCCCAACAAGAACGCAAGATTTAAATTTGGTGCCATTCGAAGTGTCATTGTTTGACATTTGAACAATTGTTATTGTTTGCTAGTAGAAGGTACGAGGTTAGTAAAAATGGAGCACTACACGAACGAACAACGCATTCTCATTGTGAAATTGTTTTACCAAAATGGTGAAAGCTTTGCGGCTACAGTTCGCAAATTGCGATCAATTTGGGGTCACAATAATGCTCCAAAAGAGTCAACTGTAAATACATTAATGGATAAATTTGCCGAAACTGGGTCTGTTAGTGATGTAAAGACAACAACGCACCTTCGACCAGGTCGATCGACCGAAAATGTCGCAGCTGTACGTGATGATGTCTCCAAATCCACTATGCAGCGAATTTTGACGAAAGATTTGCATCTTCATGCATACAAATTTCAATTGACTCAGGAACTGAAGCCAGCTGACCATGGACAGCGTAGGGAATTCATTAATTGGGTATTGGAGAGACAACATGAAAATGCTGATTTTGCCGATAAAATCATCTTCAGTGACGAGGCCCATTTCCATCTTGATGGCTTCGTCAATAGGCAGAATTGTTACATTTGGGGTGAGGAAAATCCTCGAGTGATTCACGAGAAGCAAATGCATCCTCAACGTGTCACTGTGTGGTGTGGATTTTGGGCTGGAGGAATCATTGGACCTTTTTTTTATGAAAATGAGGCAGGACAAGCGCAAACAGTCAATGGTGTTCAGTATCGTGAAATGATAACCAGTTTTTTCGTACTTAGAATTGAAGAAATGAATGTGGAATGCATGTGGTTTCAACAAGACGGCGCCACATGTCATACAGCCGGAAAAACAATTCAATTGCTGCATCAGTCATTTCCCGGTCGTTATTTCGCGTTTTGGAGACCAGAATTGGCCGCCTAGATCATGCGATTTAACACCATTAGACGTTTTTTCTTTGGGGTTTTTTGAAGTCGATGGTTTACGCGAATAAGCCGACGACAACTCAAGCATTAAAAGAGGAAATTGGACGCTGCATTAATGAAATACCGCAGCATTTATGGAAAATGGTCATTTAGAATTACATTAAAAGATCGCATGTGTGCCAGCAAAGCCGCGGCGGATATCTGCCCGATATGTTGTTCCACACCTAACGTCATTCTGTCTACTTTACGATATAATAAAGTTTCACGATTTTTTTTAATATCTGTGGTTTATTTAAAATTTAAATCTTGCGTTCTTGTTGGGACACCCTTTATAAGGAAATGTGGAAGAGTCGAGGTCTTCTAAAGCAATTCTTAGCAGTTAGTTAAAAAGAGTAATGTCTAGGAAGTCCTTTAATTGTTCTTGACATTAGAAGGTCTTCTGAATTTGCCCGCTGGGTGTAGTAGAGACATGTCTATGTGTCTACACCCAGCTGGCATTTTGGTGATAATTTTTTTGCAGAAATATCTTATATGGTTCTCTTCAGATCACTTTTGATGATTAAGAACTTATTTATCACCTGGGTGATTGAAAAAGGATTCACTTATGATTCATGTATGTGATGAAATATTGGTTTCTTGAAAATAGAGAAACAAAATGCAAAGAAACTGCAAAAAGATGATTTAGTAATTTAATACTACCAGAAAATTGCTCAAACATGAATCAGGAAATCGTATCATAAATGATTCATTGGTATGATTCATCGGCAGGGTACTATTTTCTCACAACGGGAGTAGCATTTGTAATCGAAAAGTTAGCTCATATGTGGCTATTTTTTTCATCAAGCTAATTCGAAAAAGATTAGATTATGATACAAAATGCTAGCTGGGCAATGGTGCATAGAAACCCTGCGGTCTTAATGTTAGTCTACACATATTTCTATTTCATATATGCTTAACTCACAACAAATTGTATCGTTTGTCTTGTATCATATACATTTTCTTTTTTTTTTTTTTTTGCTGCAGAGTGAATGTGTAGTGTATTAATGTATTTAAATACAACGTTTAAAAAACATATAAAATAAAAATGTTAAATTGCATTTCACTTTTTTATGAACATTTCCAGCAAAAAGTTTGCACTACTACATTTTAATCCATCGATCGATACAATGATACAACTAGCTTGTGAATTAAACAAATAAACTTTTTTATTTTTGATGCTCTAACTTTAAATTTGCCTTCTCCCTTATTTGTTCCCTTTATTTTTTCTTTTCATTTCTGTACTTGTAGCAAAAGGATATTTGCTTTTATAAATGTTGTATGTAATGAAAGTTAAAACGTGCGAAAATATATTTGTACATTAAGGCCAGCTAACTTTTATTCTTTATATGTATGTGTTAATATATGTGTGTGGTTTTATGAACACGTGCACACATGTATGTACGAACATAAATACATTCACATAAAACAAACAATTATCTTTTTTCCTATACAATTGCATTATAGTGCTCTCAGAATGTTATAAAAAAAAAGTCAACACATAAAGTAGCAAAAATTATCTTTATTTAGGCAGCCCATTTAACAGTTGGTAGCACAGCGAGATCCAAAAAAGTAGAGTAATTGAAAAAATGTTTAAACTAAATATGAAATACGAGGAATAGCAAAATAAAAAAGCAGCAAAATGTAAAAGAAATAATACACATTATCAAAAAGAGGCAAACATTAATGAGGTTACAACCAGAACTGTGTCAATGAGCAAAAAGAGCTAAAGCTGCAAAAGAAATGATAACCCTATTGATTTCCAGCTATATATAAAAAAAATTCCTTGAAGAATTTTCCAGATAGTGTAATCCTCACAAAAACATAAATGTGAAAAACGGCCAAGTTTCTATCCAAAATTTCGGCCATTAAAAGTTGTGAGATATAAATTTTGACAAAGTTCTTCTTTGTCACAATACCTACCACAGAAATATATTATGTATGATATAAATTTGTAATCGTAAAGGGTGTCATATTATTTCTAGATAATCTCGTGCTTCATCAATTTGATGAATGTGTCAGTGGTCAGTGGTCAATGAGTATTTCTTAAAATATGCACTTTTTGCACCTCTATATCTCCGGAAGCTTTCATTGTAAAACTTTCGCACATGAGGTTATATGCATTTATTCTAATTATGGTTTAAATATCATAATTTTACGATTGCGGGGAAAAAAGTTATAAGGGGGTAAAAACAGCTCGAATGGATTCGTGTAAATATACACACTGCGTGCATTGGTCAGAACTTGGCCTGGCGCACTGCCGTGCGCCTAGATACTAAACAAAACACATACTTAGTTTGCGCAAAAATAATTTTTTTCTACTTTTCCTTTTTTGTTGTGCAACACACTTTATTATACTCACATGCAGAATTATTTAAATATTCTAAAAAAAATTTTATTGCACACATAAATTGGTAACAGAATAAAAATAATTTTATATTCAAATTTTCAATATTTATTAACGCAATTTTTCGTTATTTTCTATAAAAAGATTTAAAAATTTACTCAAATTGGATAATGAGTTAAAGTCGTTTTTTTCCCTGAACAATAATAATAATAAACATGCACGTTGCTTGTGTAAGTGAGAGCATCTGTGCATGTATGTGTACCCAGAGGCTCCTAAAAGTATGCAGGGATGTGTTTAATTTATGTGTGCGCAAATAAATGTCTACAGATAATTTTCTTTGTGTGCTTAGCAAACAAAAGTTAAATAAATTTGAAATAATAAAGTTGAAATTAATAGACAGACACTTACAGAACATTGCAAGTAAAAAGAGTGCAAAAGCCTCAAGCTAACCTCATAAATTAACAAATTTTGCATAAAACATCAAGGCAAACAAGCAAGAGGCACAACTATTTTTATTGTATGCATGTGTTATTTTTCATTTTAGTTGGGGTTTTTAGTGCAATAAAGTTTTAAGACATAGACTGATACTAAGGAAACTTTTTATATTATTTATTTAGCAAGGCTTGGTTCAGTTAGGTGTACCATATAAACTTCTCCTAAATCAGCTAACCATATTTTGAAGAAAAAAATTGCTTTAGAAATAGCTGTTTCTTTTTAAAATAAACAACCCAGGAACAAATTACACATTACCATCAGAATAATGACTTACTTTTCTGATTACCAAATTTCATTACTCGCTTACAAATCACATTACATAAAACTTAAAAAATTCTTTACAAGTTGCTAAATAAGGACAATGATTCTTTTATATTTAATGTATTACGTGAACATGTTGCCAAAAAAAAAGAAAGTAAGGAATTCTCAAGAATTGATTATTTTAGTCTCACGCGCGTGTTAAAATCATTAAGTTGGTAATCCAGTAGGAAAGAGCTCTCACCAAAACTGATTAATTCCTAAACCGATTACCTTTTTTTGAAATTTGTTGCTGGGTATATTAATAAGGTTGAGTTGACAGCCGCTTCCAGCTATCTTGCAGCTCCCATTGCATATACAATTTCAATGTCTCCTAAAATTTCTGCAAACAAACAAACTTACTACACAGAAAAAGTTGTGGTTTACTTTTTATTTTTTTATCCTCAGTGGTATTAATTATAGACCATTTCGGTATTAAATTTTTAGATTAATTCCGAAATAGTTAGTTTACATTTAAGAACAAAATTTATTTACATTCGTGCTTTTCTGGAATAAATTTAATAATTTTTTGGGTTTGTTATATATATACACCGGCTTGATATAAAAATTAATCCAAAATTTTTTACTTTGTTAATAATATGACTGAGGCAGGTTTCGTGTGCGATTATTCCTCACTTAGGGCAGTGGAAGAGAATATGTTCAGTGGGTTATTCGCCTTTTTATTCTAACAAATTGGGCAAGTAACCGTAAGTTACCGCTATGGAGCTTCTTAGTCAGAAGGTTGTTTGCAAGCCCTGTTCCCTTTCGATTTCTCTCGATCCAGATTATAACGGCCTCGTTTTAGATAAGGGTTATTTCTCACAAAATTTTTGAGATCCTTCAAATTGAATTTGATTCTCAAGTCATGAAAAGCTTAAATGAAATGCGTCTCACAATCTTATGGGGACAACATCACAAAATGAACCTCAAAAGGCAGATATTTGGTGATACATCAGTTTCAGAAAATCCTACATAAGTTATAATTAAAAAAATTCTGTATTGTGCGACTTGGACTAGTACACGAAGGGTTCCGTAAGGACAAAATTAAATAAATACACTAAATAGTAAAAATAAAGTAAAGTTTGTCTTAAGTAGAATAAAAATAAGCAAATTAACTAACATATGCATAAAAAGAAAAGAACAAACGAAAGTGACAAGACTGTTTTAAATTTAAAGATGGTAAAATTGTGCTGTCATTTCAAAAAATCTTTCAGCAAATTGAAAAACGATGAATCAAAACAATTCACATATTCCGTTTGCAAAAAAGTGGCATATATAAAGCAGAAATCTACATCAACTTGCACCACACACAGTGGAACGCTGATGATGAAGGTGTAGTGGCCTTCGAAAACAGCTAGCTGTTCCGTTTAACTATTCAGAATATTTACAACTAACTTTTATGTTACTTGTTCAATAGTAATTGTCACATGTAATTTTGCTAACAAAGCGATACGAACTTTAGCCTGATCAAATCATATATATAGTTACAATTTTTTTTTTTTTTTTTGTTTTGACGGTTTTTTTATTTAAGCGTTTTTCCGTTTTGCCGAGTTTTCTTTGGTTTGCGATTTTGGCGATTTGTTTTTAGTTTAAGTTATTTGTTTTTTAATCCGGCGCTTTTTTTCGATTTGGTTTTTTCGGTTTTTTGCGATATTTTTTATCAATTGTTTCGTATATTAAGCGATATTTTTACTTTTTCGATTTGTTCGTTTTGGCGATTTTTTTGTTTTTTTGCGAATTTTTTGTGATTTTGTGCATTTTAGCTATTTATTTTATTTTCAGTGATATTTTTCCTTTAAGCGATTTCTTAATTTATGCAATCTTTCGAATTTTTTAATTTGTTTTTTTTTTATTTTTATCAATTTTAAGATTTCTAAGAGATTGGCACCAAAGATTTCCCAGATACAGCATGTTATCAAAATTGCATACTCTAAATTACATAAACTCATAAATGTGTTTTACATTTGTTTGAAAACTTTGCTAACTTTAACTGTCTATATATAATTGTCTGTATGTAGTTAAAATTTCAACTTGTTTCATTGTTCGCCTTAGAACGCATTTTAAATTTTAACTATTATACCTTTTCTGTTGTAGCGGCCAAAGTTTTGCATATTCTGTGAAAATTTCATCTCAAGTGCTCTAAAAAGCCAAAGTGCTACTATGAACACATTAATACAGTAGAATTAGTTTAAATAAGATAAAAAACTACAATATATTTTTTTACATGTATGTAAAAATGTTCCATAAGAAAAACCTCAGGCTATACAATAGGGTTATAACTTTTTGCGAATATCAAATTCTTCATGTCATAGCCGTATAGACCATGAAAAAATATTAAGAAATGATGTATTACTTTTTCGCGATCGTTAAAAAAGTTTCCGCACCAAACGCGATGAAGTTTTGAATTAAAATTTTTCTCCTAAGAATACAAAATTAAAATTTAATATCAAAATTTTAAGTATTTTCTAATAATATCATGAATATAACAAGATGTTACCATTTGTACGGAAAAAGGGCTAAAAATAATTGCGATATTATGATTCTATTTCGCGTTTTTTTTTAATAAATTAAATTTTAATGTCATATGATAGATGTTGTGATAGATGAGTTGTTTGGCGGATATTATATGAAACAGTGATAATTTGCAATTTTACCTTTGCAGGTAAAAGATTTATTTAATTTTATTTTGGACTTTTCGGACTAACTAACGGGTGTTTTTTTAGAGGTATAGAACTTTATGCCATTAATGTTTAAATATGATTTCGGGAATGTGGCCGCCGCGGCTGGCTCGAATAAAGCCAATTCTACAAGTCCAATTTTCAACCACTTTTTCGAGCATATGGGGTCGTATGTTGGCAATAACGCCACGAATGTTGGCTTCCAATTCCCCTAACGTTTCTGGTTTGTTGGCGTAGACGAGCGACTTCACATATCCCCAAAGAAAATAATCCAATGGTGTCAAATCACACGATCTTGGTGGCCAATTGACAGGTCCATTCCGCGAAATTATGCGCTCATCGAATGTTTCCTTATATAAATCGATTGTGACGTGCGCTGTGTGGCATGTAGCGCCGTCTTGTTAGAACCACAACTCATCCACATTCATGCCATCCAATTCGGGAACAAAATAGTCGGTTATCATGGCTCTATACCGGTCTCCATTAACGGTAACTGACTCTCCAGCATTATTTCGGAAGAAGTATGGCCCAATGACTCCACCAGCCCATAGAGCACACCAAACAGTCAGTTTTTGTGGATGTAATGGCGTCTCAAGGGTCTCATGTGGATTCTCTTCACTCCAAATGCGGCAATTTTGCTTGTTGACGTAGCCATTCAACCAAAAATGAGCCTCATCACTGAACAAAATTTTGCGATGAAAATCAGCATCGAGATCAATCTCATTTTCGGCCCATACACCAAAATCACGACGCATTGCATGATCTCGCGGCTTTAATTCTTGCACAAGCTGGATCTTGTAAGGTCGCAAGCCAAGATCTTTGCGCAAAATCTTCCATAAAGTTGATGGACAAAGCTCCAATTGCTGTGCACGGTGGCGAATCGATTCATTCGGGTCCTCTTCAACACTTTGCTCTACAGCGGCAATTGTTTCTTCGGTGCGCACTGTTCGACGTCTCTGCGGATGCGTATTATCACATGGAGTAAACGTAGTGCGAAAACGATCCATGGTTAACCGTTTAATTGCTCTGATGGACGATTATGTCGACCATAAAATGGACGGAGCTTGCGGTAAACTTCGCGAACTGAACCATTATTTTCGAAATAAATTTGCACGATTTACAAGCGTTGTTCTTTTGTCAACCTGTTTATGATAAAATGGCAAACCAAACTAAATATTAATCACTTAACAGCTGACAAAATGGCCCCCAGTTAAAAAAGTGATGCTAACTTAAAGTTCTATACCGCAATAAAAAACACCCATTATATTTTTTACTTTTGGGACGCACCAATGTACTAAAAAAATCTACTTAATTTTTATTAAATATGAGTTGAATCCAGGGAAGTGTCAAAATTTTTATTACAAGTGTTTTAATTATATATTGTTTTTTGTATTATATCAGGATTTTTTCTGTTATTCGTCGCGACTCGCGTTATTTAAAATAAAATTTGACAAAAGTTCAACACCTATTAAAAAAAATACCACTGGGTGGAAAAAAAACTTTTCCAGATTTACAAAGACCAAAAAAAAATGTTGTGATATAAAAAAATGGATTTATCGCTATCTGAGCTAAGCAGAATATATAACATAGTTATATAAAAAATAAATGTAACATATATAATGTGTATAGAAACTTAAAAAAAAAAAAATTATTTTTGGAGGGCTTTAGAAATTGCATTTGTTGCGGAAATTTTTTTGACCAAAATGGCATAGAAAAATTATTTTTATTATCAATACTAAATTGCCCATCGCGTGGTGGGATGAAGAAATTGTTTCCAAAAAAAGTTATTTCCCTACTATACAAGTTTTCAAATCAATTATTTTTTTTTCTACAAATAAAACTCTCTAACACTTTTCACTAATAAACAGCAACAATTTATCTACACCAGTTTGTGTCATTTCATTCCTTAATACTCATACAATAACTGCCAAGCTTAACAATATTCTTAGACATTTATTATTATACGTGAGTTACATAAGTTCAGATCTATACACGTATCCCATATTCAGTTTAAAAGCTAAATTAAAATTCATTAAATCATAGACAATGCAGTGCAGTAGAATTTCATGATTCAATTTCAAAACAGAAAAATTGTTGATGATTTAGTTTTGCTTCTTTTATGTTCTTTGGAAAAAATACATGAAATTTGTAATTTATTTTGATGATTGGATATACTCGTACTGTAAATATATAAATATTTAATAGCGCTTTACAAAATAATTTTACCTTTGGGAACGCAAAGTCGTGCTGCTGTAATATCGAGTTTCGTTTAGTATAATTTGATGGCAAATATATGGAAATTTATGCAAGGAGGGAAATATATTTAAAATAAATATAAACAAATTGATAGTTGTCATGGGCGACAAACTTTTAAATTTGGAAACTGGAAAGTGATTTCGAATGCGAAGACATTGTATTATTATTGTAAGGGCATAAAGTTATGCTGCCATGGATGCTTATTTCAAGGCACTATGAAATAAGGCCCAAGGAATTAACTGCCAAATAAGAAATGAAGTAGGCCCCAATAAAAAAACAAATAAAAAAAAAATTAAATAAAGTCCAAGAGAAAATTTATGAAACACCCAATATAACTGAAATAAAGCCAAATTGAAAAAACCAATGAAATCTAACTCTAGATGAAATAAAGCCCAAAACAAACATAAACATCCACCAATCTCAAGATGAAATAAAGCCGAAAATAAATTAAATAAAGCCTAATTAAAAATTCCTTAATTTTATTAGGAATTAATACATTTTTTTATTTAGAGGTTATTTCCTTGGGCCTTATTTTATAGCGCCTTATTTCAATGTATAACTGTCAAATAAACTCCATTATTATTTGCCAAATTAATTTGACTCAGTAAGAGATTTCAATTTTCCGCTTCAATGTAAGGAAACCTGAATGTAAATAGCATCGTTTAGCCTATGAAAATAAAATACTGCACAAAGAAAATATTCGAAGAGACAGATTTCAAAGATTTTTTTTTGTAAATAACGAGCAAAATTAGTTATTTTTGAAAAATAAAAGAAACTTCAAAGGAAATAATTCCCAATGACATGAGCCCTTAAAATAATTAAGTACCAACAAAATTTATTTTAATAATAATGGGCTAAATAACGATTGTCGTATTTCGACTTCTACTACGACAATTTTGTACTAGACTGAAGAAAATTGCAAAAAAAATTTTTTATTACAAAATTTTCATAGTTGAAGTTAAAATATTATACTCGTAATTAGGACTAATATAAAAATATATCCATTCTAAAATTTAAAATTAACTAAATAATAATTTTTAGAACTTATTTTACAATGAAAAATGCTATTGAGTCTTAAAAAATTTCAATTGTTCCAAACTGCTTTTGCCACGAAAATATCAAACAAAATTAATTTATTTCTATACCTGAAATAAAACCTTCAATCATGCCGTATTTGTAGGTGTCGTATGTTTGTTGCTTTTGCGAAGACGTACAAGCAAAAATGTCAATCACCATTTGTAACTACTTTGACTTCGTATCACACACAGTAGACCAAACACAAAGAACGCTGATTAGGAAGGTGTACACGCAAAAAAAAGATATGATTGTAGAATGGTTGAGAAAATAATATTATCTTCTCTGAAACAAAAGTGTGGTCGTCGAAAACTAGTTATTGTTATTTTAAACATTTATTTCGTTACGATAAACAGAGTAATGTTTGAATTTAATAATTACATTATCACATCCATATAAAAGAATGATATGGTTAGAGTTTAACAATATAGCTTTGTTAAAAATTTATAACTACAACATAATTTGTATTATTATTTAAAAATAATACGATGTTAATAACAATATCATGTTTTCCAAAACCATACTATGTTAAGTTAAAAAAAAAAATCTTTTTCAGAAACATCTGTCAGTTTAGTATTTCGTTTGTAAGCTATCGGTAGTGTTAAATAAATGAATAAAGTATAAACAAAAAGGTAGATCAATAAAAATATATAAACATTTGTGTATCTTTTTATACCGACATGGCTGTATGTCGTGTAAGTATACATTTCTATATATACAATTTATTTCAACAATATTAATTTATTTTTATTTCGAATTTAACGCACAACTGTTTCTACAGTAAATATATGATTAAAAAACAAAATACTATGATTATATTAAATAATACTGTGGTCGTATTTAACAATACTAATATAATATTAGAACATGGTATGATGAGTTTCAATTATATTTTAGTCACATCTAACAATAGTATTGTCATATTTACAATACTAAGATTATAATATAATTAACTCAGATAATTTTATAATTAACTCAGATAATAATATTGTTAAAGTTTTTTTTCTATTAACAATAATATGATTTGACTGCAACCATATAATTAAATCATAGTATGTTGCTGTTTGATTATGGTTACCTCAACCATATTTTTTCTTTGCGTATAGTGGCCTTCGAAAACAGCTAGCTGTTCCGCTCTACTAGTGTTTGTCAGAATATTTAAAATTAAGTTTGGTGTTATTTGTTCATTAATAATTATCATATGTAATTTGGCTTACGAAACGATACGAAATTTAGCCTGCTCAAAAATCATAAACGTATCATTCGTTTCAAGTCATGTCGTCATCTGATAATAATTTTTTATTTTTAGCCTCAAACAAACAAACAACGCAGCACTAGCTTTGTTAACAAAAATACAAAGCAAATTGTATTTTTTTGTCAATCAGAGTTGCAGACGATCAAATAATCAGACGTCAAATAAAAAGATAACTTTTTGATTTTCATCAATCACTGCCGACAAGAATGCGTGCGTGTAACCGGAAAAAATACGACTGCATGCACTCAGCTATGAGATTGATGATGTCATTTAATCGTCTCCTTGGCACTTTACCTTAGCAAACGAGGAACAAATCACTACGTGTGATGACCACATTTGGTTTAAGTTTTCAAGTGTTTTAGAATATACACAAAATTCTATATATCAAATATTATTTTGCTCAATTCAGGTCTTGCAAAGAAATTTGTAAGTTCAAATAAAAAAATGTTTTAAAAATTTGTTTGAAAAACAAACTATAATTCGACAAGATGTCTGACAAAATAATTTTTTTTACTGAAATTAAAACAAATAGCTGTTCTGTACAGTAAACAATTTCTATAAAAAAATTTTTAGAAATGTTAGTTTATATTAATTGTATGAATTTGAATTTTTCGCAATATAAAGTTAATTTTTTTTTGCTTAAAATAAAATAAGATTAACATGGGGCAACACTTTCAGTTTTTGCCTTTCAATTCCTTTCAATTTGTAATACTCTCACACTTTGTTTACTAATAGAATTAAACTTTTTAAATTGAAAACAAGATTGCTTTCAAATTCACCTATCTATATATAGGGCAATTTAATTTTCAATTTGAACAGCATGTGACAGCACGCATTGTTGAAGCTAGAAGCTTTGAGTTGTTTCTTCAGGCTTCATTAGTATTTACTTTCTGTTGCTGTTCTGTGCCGTTCCTTTCTGTATAAAATATTTTGCAATTACTTTGCCTGTGAAAAAAAATCAGCTGGCAACCTATAAAATTGATTACACTTGTACACAAAATATCAAAACACACTAATACATACACACTTTTGGCTGTCACTTAACGTTGAATTCTATTTTCTACAGATTTGTCCGCAAAAGAACAGAGCGAAAAAGTAAAAACTAACCACACATACAGATTGTCAACTAAACAGAAACAAAACAGCTGATTCAGAACAGAACAGCACGTAAAAACTAATTCTGCCTTTCGTCGGTGGCATTTAAAAAATTAAATTGATTATCAATTTATGTCGCAGCTATCAATTTCAAGCAATTTTGACACACAGTATGTGTGGAAACATTGATAGCAATTTATTGAATGTGTGGCTGCAGTGTAAACTATTTACTGGAACAGTAAAAAATTTACTTAAACCAATTTTTATTTAAAACAAACTTAGGTTTGAAAATTTTTCCTGGGAAGTTACTTTGTACTATGATAAAATTAATTATTTAATCAGAAATACAATGTAACATAATATGCACTACTATAATACTTACATGTATGTACCGACGGTACATCGAATAATTAAAAGATAATTAATGTGATGATCGTAAAAGATAAGCAAGAATAGTTAAACATATGTAGGTAAAGTAATATAACTTCGTGCTAACCTAAATAGAAAAATGAAAATATGGAAAAACAGGGGAAATAAATAGTGATACTTACATATGTATATACCAAAGGTAAATCAATAATTGTACACAACAATGATTTCTCACATTCCGTTTCATTAGTATTTACGTTAAATAGCTGATGTTAATAACAATCTCTACCCAAGTAGATAGACTAGGGTGCTGCTGAAGTACGTTGCTGCACAGAAAAATATCGGTATTTCCCCCAGCTTAAAAGTCTAATTTAATTTTTCTTCTCTTCTTTAGAAACTCACATTAATTAATAAAAATATTTCATTCAATAAAAGAATTGAAATTACTGAACTTAAGCCCGAATAAGAAATTATTTCTGATTAAAATTCACTACAGTTCAACTAATTCTAAAAATGTCTCTTTATTAATTATTTAGTTGAATTAAAATGAAAGTCTACTTTAGCGTTTTTGGTGTTCTTTAGAAAATCACAATAATCAATCCATAAGAATAATTTTCTCAACAGATTTCAATATAAAATTTGTTTCGTAACACAATTCGCAAAGCGATTAGCTTGTCTGCGAAAAACACCCAGGGTCTATGGTGGGAATTGAATCGACGACCACTGGACTGAAAGGCTAGCATCGCTACCACTCAGCGAGCTACCGCTCGATTAACTTACTTTTTCCTGGTATAATTTTTTTTTATTTTTATTTCTTATCATTTAAAATACATGTAAAAAAATATTCAATTATAAAGTAGTTATAGTTTGTACTGGCCATATTTAGGTGTAAATTTAAAACTTAAAAAAATTGCATAATGAGATTGTTGAAGTGAACGAGCGATATATGAAAGAAAGAAAGAAAGGAATTCCTTTTATATATTGCTTATTTACTTCATTAATCTTTATTTTTTAATATAAAACAATCTTTTGGGTTAAGGTTTTCTGATGAGTTCCATAAGCAGGTGCGAAATGCATACATACATTGCTTAACCAAAAAAAAAAAAAATCCTAATACACTAAAGGCTCTATGCCAAATGAATATGCTTCTTTTTTCATAAATTTTTTATAAATTGCAAATGTATTGCTACACAAAATCAATGAAAAAAGAAATTTTAAATTTGACCAAACGATTTTGTTTGACACAACTATAATATTAAATAAAAGTTGCTGTATGACCTACAAAAACAAAAAAAAATTAAAGCAAAACACAATCGCTGACATTTGGATTGCAGCAAGAAAAATATATACATACATTTGTATCTGTTTGAAAAGCAAAAATACTCACAAAAAATAAATAAAACTAATCTAGAGCGATAATCTAACTGATGATGTTAACAATTATTAAAGCAAAAATATAACATGAATAATAACTACCACAATAGACACAAAAATAACACAACCACAATTAAAGATAAATTTAGTATAAAGTCCTCAAAAAAAAAAAAAAAAAAAAAAAAATATACAGTAGAGTTCGTGAACTTCCAGAAATTTGAAAAATTTTTTAGTTATAACTAGAGTAAATGTTGTTTAAAGACAATCACCCGTACTGCGTATATTGGGTAAAATATTTGCTTATAACAATTTTGTGCTAGATTAAAGGAAACGCTTTAAAATTTTCTTTAATCGAGGAAAAACTCTCATTAACGAATATTTGACGTGACATTCTGGGAGGCAATGTCACTCCACAAATACTCTTTACCCCTGGATTTATTAAAAATTTGCATGTAATTATCTATTTTATTATTATTCATATAATTATTTATTTTATTATTATTCATAACAATCATGAGTGATAATGCCTCCCAGAAAATTAATTTAGCTCCACCAATGTAAATTATTTCAGATATACACTTACATTCCAAACAAAGATCAAATCTTTAAAAATTGATTTTGTTTTTAGAATGTATGTGTGCGACAAGTCAAACCTTGTCGACAAGCAAACAATTTACAAATAAAAAGTGTTTGTAACTAGCTGAAAGTCTACAGAAGACAAGTAAAAACTCTCGTCTGTCTATATATATTGAAAATAAAAACCAATTTTTAATATAAATAGGCAGCATTGTATTTGATAAACAGCTGTTTAAAGGCAATCACTCACGTTTTTTTATTTCAATCATAAAAAATTCCATTACAGGATTTAAAAATTCTTTAAAAGTAGTAATTTTTTAAAAGTAGAATTTTATATTAACCGCTGTTCGCTATAATCGTACTTATTTGTCCATTGACATGCTAAAATTTTTCTTGCCGAAAGTCATAACTAATTTTCTGGATGGCAAAGAGGAACATCCTTTAAAGCTCTCATTCATTATTTCAAGACGAAAAAGATCATGTCCGTACTTACATACAAACAAAAAGGAAAAAATTGTCTCCAATTAAATTATTCAATTGAAAGAAATACATATAATCAAATAAAATTGTAAATCAGTCATTATCAATTCAAATTAAAACATCGTTTTCAATTGAAAAAATTATATAAAATAAAAAAAAAACATTAAAAATAAGTTTCAAACATGAGTTGATATATACATAAATAGAATTGGTAAATTTTGCCCTAAAGGTTTAACTAAGAATTGCGTCAACTAAGGATTCGTTTAAAAATAAAAATAACTAAAAAATACAATTGTCGACGAGAAACTTCCGATCGAAAACTTGCATTGAAAACAACAATTAAGTAAGAAAATTTGTTTTTGTTTTCCAGATAAGTGAGCAAAAGAAAGTTTTTTGTCGACATCATTAATTAATTTATCATTATTAATTAACTTTTAGTTTTTCTTTTTAATTAAAGGTTTTGATTGTTTGAAGAAATATTCGTTTTTGTGCATCTGTTCATATGCAAGACAATTTCTGGAAGATAAATATCTTCGTGTGCACGCCAATGCAAGCTTAAAGAGAAAATTGGAAAATTACAAAAAAAATGTTCATCATTTTGAGTTAATGCAACATTGTGGCTAACGGAAATATTATTCGTTTTATTATTATTATTTTATTTCTCTATTACCGTTGTTCGTTATAATCTAACTCTACTGCTGGTGCCTATATAAAACAGTGCGAATTAAAATGTTTTTATATACAATCCCATGTATAAACAATAAATATAAGTATTAAAATGAATTGTAAAAAATGAACTTCCGCATCCGTTCATTTATATAAATGTCAGTAAAATGACAGAGAAAAAATATATGAACAGCAAAACTGGTCGCAAATACATGCACTAAAAACATACACCACTAACGTATGCAAATTATACGAGGGTTGGTTTACAATTCTATATTTTTCTTCATTTAATTTTCCCACACTCAATGATGTGCTATTTTGACTAGCAAGGGGTGTACTAGTGCAGTAGTCGGAGAGTTTCAGGTTCAACTACTGCTGCAGAGACCTGCAGACAAGCCAAGTACATATCTTCGTATTTTGCTTTTTTTTATAAAAAATTTAATTATATAGCAGAAGTCACACTTTTATGTGTGGCTTGAACTATAAGTCCATAGTTATCATTTCATTATATTATTTTGAAAGTTTTCGCACATGAATATGCAAAAATGGATGAAACATAAACCAGAAACACTTGAGCACTGATGACTTTACATTAAAAATACTGTCTGGTATGGTACGAAGATTCTATGGAAACTTGCCCTCATGCTGTTGATTAACAAAAGATAAGTCAATCTAGTTGAATATCTCTTATTTTTAGAGATGGGCTGAAAATTCTTGGCTATCACTCACTTGGGAGTGAACAGGAATGATGCTTTTTTGTTATACTGCCAATGCAGCATTCCCTCCAGCTTATGTTAAGTATTTCCCGAGATATTGAGTTCTTAACTTGCGTTCACGCCTAGCTAAAGTGAGAAGCCAGCTAATCAACCAGAAGTAAGTAGATAGCTCTCTGAAAACTAGCCCACAGAAGAGAAGTACCTCGAATGAATTGAGCTGAGTCAGTCAATATTACGAAAGACCATTCCTCGCATGTTAACACAAATACACAACCGGCCATAATGTCCGTAAAAATTTGAAATATTTTTTCCTGCAATTTAGTTTTTATGCTCCCGTGCACGTTGTTGTCACTATGATGTTTTTAAATATTGAAAAAAAATAAAAAATAATATATGTACATATATTGCATTTGGTGCATTGTGTGAGTGGGTGTATGCGTGTGTGCACGTAGTTTTCACAAAATATATAAACTATTTGAAGAATATTTATCCATTATATAAAAAAAATAATAATAATAATAATAAATAAATAAAATAAAAATAAAAAATATGAAATGATGATGAACAACGAACGCATGTTGCCAGTTTTGTATCTCTGTATAGATTTATGCTCATTCAGGCATTTTATATTAAAGCAAACATACACACAATGATCCTGTAGCTTATACAATAGTTTGTGTGTGCGTGTGTGTATATGTATGTCTGTACAAGTATTGGTTTGCATGAGCAAATTTTCGTTTATACTAAAGTATGTATGGTTTTTTGTTTGTTGTTGATAATAAATTTAACAAATTTTTCATATTTGCACAATTTGTGAAAAAGTAACAAAATCATGCATAGTTTTCAATGCAACCGTCCATTAAAAATATGAAAAATACACTCAAGAAAATTTAATGTTGAAAATTTAAATTTAGTCTAGGTAATTTTTAGGGTTCCGTACACCAAAGGTGAAAAGGAACCCTATTGTTTTCGCTACGCTGTCCGTCTGTCGGTCACACGATATTTTCTCAGGAACAGTAAGAGCTACGGACCTGAAATTGGGACAGAGTGTGTAAAACCTTGGCCGCTACAACAAAAAAGCAAAAAAACATGAGAATTAAAAATTAAAGGGTGTTCCAAAACGAGCAACGAAAAATGTTAAAATCCCATGTAATATACATACAATTGTATATTGAAAGTTGAAATTTGTAAAATTAGTGTATTTTTATACAGACTACAACAATTAACACTACAATTTAAAAAAAATTTAAATTAAAGGGTGGTCCATCAGTTAATGCAATTTTGACTATGTAATTTTGACAATTTGCTATATCTTGGAAACGGTTAGAGGCAAACACTTGAAATTTTCAAAAACGGTAAAACTAAAAAATCCGAAAATTACAAAATCGCCAAACCAAAAAAAAAGAAAAATCGCCAAAAATTAAAAAAAAATCGCCAAAACGAAAAAAATCGCCAAAATTAAAAAAAAAAATCTAACACTAAAATAAGTCGCCAAATTCGAAAAAAATCGCCAAAATGAAAAAAACGACAAAATGAAAAAAAACCCCAAAAATCGAAAAAAATTCCCAAAACGCGAAAATGTCGCCAAAACTAAAAAAAATTTTAAATAAAAAAAATCGCAAAAATGAAAAAAATCGCCAAAAATAAAAAAAAAATCGCCAAAATGAAAAAACGCCAAAAACCGAAAAAATCGCCAAAACAAGAAAATAAAGTGTCAAAACTAAAAAAAGAGCCAAAACTTAAAAAAATCGCCAAAACCGAAAACACGCAAAAAAAACGGCAAAACAAAAAACCGAAAAGACCTCAAAAACGAAAAATATGCCAAAACTATATATTATATAGGATGAAGTTTGTATTAAATTACATATCTAGTGTTGGTACGGAGCCCTTCGTGCGCGAGTCAGAGTCGCACTTTATTGAATTTTTTATTTTTTTTTTCTAAGCCTAATAAGACTTATGAAAGAATTAATTGCAAAAATAATTATCATACTGCGCTCAATTTTTGATATTTTTGATAAGTATACTCTGGAATGACGCTACCAAATTTTCCAGGTTTTATTTCAAAATGAGTCATCAATTCGCGCAAATTATAGATGACCTCACGACTCTTGTCCATTTCAGTAAGCCATCCGTAGAAATATATCTAAATCATGCAAAAATCCCAAAACTTCGAAGGAATATGAGCACCAGAAAATAACAATGAGTACTGCAAATAAAATATGCATAAGCTTATGCTCTAATTGTATCCTCTTGCCTTGGGACGGAAAAAAGTCGCATTACAAATTCCACTTCGACGATTTTGTAGAAGACTAACAGACATTGCAACACTTTTTCCTTAAACTAGTACGAAATTGTCGTAGTCCTAGTCGAAATATGACACTCGTAATTAGGCCAATTATTTATTGCCTATGCAAGAAGATTCGTGTATATGCTTATGCTTTTTTTTCCAAACCATTATTTCCAGCATACACTAAAAATAAGGCACGTACTATTATTAAGAAAAAAAAAGTTTCTAGATTTAAGAAAAAAAAATTTCTAAGTTTAACTAATTTTTTCTAAGTTTAAGTAAATTTTTACAAAAATCTAGTAAAAATTACTAAATATAAGTAAAAAATAAAAAGTTTATATCATTAAAAATAGTTCACAAAAATAGTTCACAAAAATATATACAAAAATTCTCACATTCAAGGACAATTTTACTGGCTTAGAGGAATTATTTACCAAAAATTGGAAAATGGTTTAAAATTTCAGGGGAATTGTATCCTAAGAACTAGTCAATCTCGTTTTAAATCAAAAAATAAATTTTAAGAAATGACTTACTCCTGATTAGCTCAGTAAATTTGACTTATTTGAAAGATATAAGAAGGTATTCTAAATTCTAAATTTTTAAAAAAATATTTACTAGTTTTAAGTTTTTTTTCTTGAAATTATATAATATATTTTTTATTTGCATTAAGAAAAAAATCTAAGTAAAGTTTTCATTATTGCGAGGAATATTTGAACTTGAAATATATTTTTTTGTAAATAAAATAAAATTTTAAAACTAAAAATTTTTAATGTTTATTCAGGCTACCTTGTTAAACAATTGGTTAGACTACTTGCCTATCAGTCCGAAGGTTGTTGGTTCAATACTTGCCCCCTCTCAAGGAATTAATATAATATGTACGTATGGTGAATGAATTAAGAATACAATATGAAGATATAATAAAAAACAATACCATGAGGTATAGAATTTAACTAAAAATAAACATAAGTACCAGAAATAAAGACATAAAAAAAACTTTGAAATTTTTACTAACTTTTGAGATGAAAGATGAAAAATTTTTTTTGCAAAGCTCCGAATTTTATGGGAATATTTTACTTAATTTTAGAAAAATTTTACTTAAATATGAAAATATAATTACTATAAACTAGTTCATTAATGAACTAGAAATTTAGTAAATATTTTACTGGTTTCAAATAAAAAAAACAGCTTTGGCGTCATACGACAACTTTTTTCAACTCAAATTTAGAAAATTTTCCAAGTTTTAGTTAGTTTTTTTTTGGCTCCATGAAAAATCGTCCAAAACCAAATCGCTCAAAAATAAAAATGAAATATCGCCCAAAATTTTTCAATACAAAATTTGGGTGATTTTTCATATGAAAAAACACCCAAAAAATTTTGTGCAATTTTTAATTTTTTTGGGTGATTTTTCATTTTGAAATTTTGGGCGATTTTTCATATGAAAAATGTTTCCATGAAAAATCACCCAAAACCAAAGCGCCCAAAAACAAAAATTAAAAATCGCACAAAAATTTTTTCATACAAATTTTAGGTAATTTTTCATATGAAAAATCGCCCAAAATTGTTCAAACATTTAAAAATTAAAGGGAAAAATACACCCAAATACCATGGTGGAGAAAATTCTTAAGGCCGGCAATGCAGGAAAATGTTATTAAATAAAAAATCTTGGCAAAGCATTAAATCTTTGTTAATCAGCGCCGTGTGGGGAATTACTATGGTGGAGCAAATCCTTAAACCCGGCCGAAGGCCGGCAGTGCAAGAAAACATTCTATTAGGCAGCGCCCTGTCGGGAAACACCATGGTAGAGAAAATCTTTGAGCTCGGCAAAAGGCCGGCACTGCAAGAAAACGTTCTTAAGCCGGAAAACTTTGCAAGGCAGAAAATATTTAGTAGGCAAAGACGTGTCGGGAAACACAATGGTGGAGAAAATCTTTGAGCCCGCCAAAGGCCCTGCACTGCAAGAAAAATTTCTTAAGCAGGAAAACTTTGCAAGGCACAAAATTTTTATTAGTCGCGCCGTGTCGAGGAACGCTATGGTGTAGAAAATTCGGGAACGAACGAATATTATTTACGCTTCTCTATAACTTTTCTTTTTTCATTTTGATATAAAAATGAAATTACTATAATTTTAATTTTTTTCTGGTGTTTTTTTAATTTTGGGCGATATTTAATTTTTTTTTTTGTGATTTTTCATTTTGAAATTTTTGGCAATTTTTCATTTTAATTTTTGGGCGATTTGGTTTTGGTCGATTTTTCATGGAGCCGTTTCTTTAGTGTATATTTTTCATATATTTCTTAAACTATGCTATTAGAACTTATTATAGTTTTTTTAACATGGCAATAATATTTTTATTTTTCATTATCAAAGACAACAACCATTTCTGAAGAAATTGGGCCTAAATAAGAAAGTCATGTTTCGACTACGATGATTTCGTACTAGATTAAAGAAAAAGTGTTGCCATGTTCTTTATTCTTCTACAAAAGGGCCGCAGGACTATAGACGATTCCAACATACAAAAGCATCTCTACTTCGTTTATGCGACAAACTTAAATACGCTACAACTATAAATCAAAGACACATGTATGTCAAACATATTGACTCCCTCTTATACTTTTATACTTACAGTCTTAGATGTTTATAGTCGGACTGTGGATATTTAATCGGACAAAAAGAAGTATACACATGATACTCGGGATATTTATTCATCATTCGACAGCGTAAACATACATTTGTGTCTATAAAATGTAATGTAAAATATGTTGGTGTTTGTGAAGCTATTTGCAAACATTTTTTATGTGTGTGTGTAGTTAAATACCCCTGTATATACGCTTATATATTCGATTAAAAGTCAGACTATTTTTATAATCATTTGTATGAATGCAGCTCATATAGTCTATAAATTTTAGTTATTGTTGTTTGAGCTGCGTAATTTAAAAAATTTGTAAAAAATAATGTAGTTGGATGTTTATAGTTATAAGTATTCGATTTAAAATAAATGCATGTGTATTTGCATATGAGCGTGTTTTTATTTTTAGCTGTACGCATTCATAGTTGTGTGACGGCCAATACTCAAAGAGTACTTAAAACGATCATTCTCGGCCGCTGTAAAAAAATTGTGCCAGAAGAGTCAAATTTATCGATTTTTTGTCGTCCGTCTCATGAATTGTTGCAGCGTCCATCCACTGTGCGGAAAACTTTACCCAAATATCATGACCTACACCCTTTTCAAATTCAGCTGCTGCAGGGATTATAGCCACGAGCTCATCATACGCGTCATACTTTCGCCTACTAATTTCTAGAGTAGATGGTAACTTATCAGATGTTCAGCGATGAGACAAATTTTTGGCTTAATGGATTTATTAACAAAAGAATTTGTTTTTTATAGAGCAAAACTAATTATTAAAAGACCCTACAGACTGCATTACATATGCTTGGCGCGATTTACACGCTAGTTTCATGTGTGAAACTTAATTCTTCAAAAATGAAGCCGAATCTTTTGTTACGTTCAATGGAGATAGTTAGTAAATCATTACCAAAGATTTTGCTTTCTTCAAAATATTAATGACATTGATTTGAGCGAGATGTGGTTTCAGCGATATGACTACAAATGCTGTACAACAATCGCATTAAATCGACTTAATGATGTAAAAATTTGGCGATGCGCTTATTCAGAGAAATTGATTAGTCAATCGGTCTCCAAAGTATTGCAAGTTCCCACCTCGCGATTATTTACTGTGGGATCACGTCAAGTCACTGATTTATGCTAACAAGTCCGCAGCAATTGACGCCTTGAAGGCCAACATTGTTTTTATTATTTAAGGCATATATATATATATATATAATGCTCGAAAAAATGGAATACACTTGGACATCTAGAACGTACTTTGTCGCGATCAGCCTCAGTGGCCATATGTCAGTGGCAATGGGGTATACAACTACGGCTACAAATCAAACTATAGTGACTCGGCCAAACATCAAAGTATATTTTATAATTGTGTTATCTGTATACTTTTAATTTGTATCACTTTATTCAGTTTAAACTGATGCTATTAAATGAACCAAAAATTTATTAATTTCCCAGTTCCCAGTTTATTCGTAATGCGAACAAAATTATATTAAAAAAATCAGTATCAGTTTTCAATATGCCTACAGAGATAGAACTTACTTTACTTTTAGGAAATATTTTCCTATGTTTTCTTTTCAAAAATTTCATTGCTACAAGAAAAGCTATTACATGAAGTTGTAAGTAGTATGTATCTTAATAAAATTTTATTGTTTGCCATAAAAAAATACTAAAAGCAATACAAAGAAAAACACAACAATTGAAAATAACTAATGGGCATATTTGTCATTAAAGCAAATATTTTCATTATAATTCTCTACACAAGGTTATTGGGCCATGTCACAGACGTTCCCAAAGAACATTAAAGCTCTTAAGAAAATTAGTATTTTTGTGCCTGTTTCTTAATTAAAGCATTAGCCCATCATTAGCTAAATGAATTTTAAAACAAATAAATTGTTTTTTAAACAAAACAATTTTTTTTTTTAACTTATAAAGCCGATTGACCGACTTTGTCTTGCAATTATGTGCTTACAGATTAAAGTCTGCTTTTTTTATTATTAAGTCAACACAAGTGTTTAATAAAATGCTGAAGAATTTAAGCGCCAAGACAATTAAAATATATTCTTTTGAGTGTACTGGCCGCAACACAATGAATAGTTGTCAATACTACTAATAGCAATTATATAAAAAGAGACAAAATAAACAAACGTTTTAATAAATCTAAAGATGTGTATGAAAATGTATGAAAAAAAAATTGGAAGATATAAATAAAATACGACAGCCAACAATTAAAAAAACCAACAACTTTTCTGTCGGCAATATACTATGAGAATTAAAATAAATATGAAAAAATTTAAATGAAAAATAGTACGAGCATAAAAAATGAATATACTTGCATAAATGAAAAAGAAACAACAATAAATACAATAAACATAAATATAACTAACATACATACACATGCCACCAAAAGTATACATACGAGGATTGCTCAGAAATTATTTAACATTTACTCGAATACTACCCAAAGTGGGATGGCTTTATACAAAAGTGGCCCCGCCCCAATGACTGATGACTGTTAAATATTAAAATAAATTACATGCAATTTTTAATAATTATATGGTAGGGGGGGGGAGGCGGGTGGCTTGGCGCTGGCAAATGATTATATATGTATATAACCACACGGGTACTTTTGGCTATAAGTGGAACAGGAGCAGAAATTAAGAAATTTTGTGACTAGTAATTTCCCATATTTTTGAATTAGTTTTATTTCACTTTAAAACGTTAAAGCATTTACAAAAGAAAAGAGTGCAATTTATTTCTTAAGATATTTGAACTTAAATTTCTCGAGAAGAGAAAATAGGATCCGAGAGAAGCTTATATTGTATACACCGTTGCCAAATGTGCAGTTTTCCCTGATTTTAGCAGTTTTTTTAAGCATTGAGCAGTTTTGTAGTTTTTTGCTTAGAAAATAAGTTTTTCTATAAATTGTATAGTTTTTAATTTTTACTTTATCTCAATTTTGTTATTTTAATTCCGATATCTGAAGCCATAGTTTTACCAATTTTGCTAAATATAACAGTGAAGATTTATTTTCACTTTTTCAAACAGCAAATGGGAATCACACGAAAGTTGTGTCTTTTTTTATGGAATTTGGTCTTATTCACCCTTATTCTAGTTGACGACATCGACGTCGCTTTAACAAAACACCAAAAAAAAAAAAAAAAAAAATTGGTGCTTGCGTACCTGCTGTCGAAAACAACTGACTCCTGTTTACAGTTTTGTAATATATTCTAGACCATAGGGAACGGAAATAGATTGTAAGTAGCATACAATTTTTCTCGAGAGGGAGCAAACAAGCACCAATTTTTTGGTATTGTGTTAAAGTGACGTCGATGACGACAACTGGAATAAGTTCATACGGACGTAGCACTTCATGTGTTATTATTAATTCGACTTGCCTCATTGAAAAAGAAAAATAAGTTTCACACTTTCTTCATTTAAGTAATTCGATCTCTTATAGAATGAGATAAAACACGACAAAAAACATATGTATAACTATACTAAAAAAAAGATAGACCCACACCAAATAGAATTTGAAGCCATACAAATTTTTTCAGCGTTCTCTTAGCGAAATTTTTGTAATTCAGAAAACCAAAAAAAATTTTTTTTTTTTTTTTTGCTAAGCAAGTTCATTAAATAAATAAATCATTGAGCAATTCAAATAAAAAAAAATATATTAAAAAACAGAAGCAAAAATGTTATTTACCTTATTAATTGAATTTTTGGTCCACTTCTTTAGGTTGATTCGGAAAAAAAGAATTTCCTTGTGTAATTTAATACAAAATATCCCATATTGCAACTCAAACTCTTCCCTCTCAATTAATTATAAAATTTATAAATTTACAGAGCCATATTTTCTTAACCAATGAGGTTTTGTAGATGGTAAAACGTAACAACGTATAAAAAATGCTAAAAATTTTTTAATACGTTTGTTTTTCACCTGAAAATCAGTTTTTTCTTCTAAATTTTCAGTTTTTCAAAAAATTATTATGGCAATGCTGATTTTATATAAGTTTAAAATAAATATTATAAATAGACATTTCTTAAATTACATTTTCCACTCTTTGGTATTTTTCCCTCGTTGTGTGGGCACTTTGTAACTATAAAATACTCGTATTCTCAGTATGAATGGAAAAGACTTTTTTAAGGGATGTAAAAAGAAATCCTAAAGATTCTAGCAGTCAAAGAAGCCTAAGTGCAAATAATATCTGTAATTCCGAGACTTGTTACACTATTCGACTATTCGTACTAATTTTGTCACTAACTGTGTGAAAGCCAAAGTGACTACATGTGAGACAAACACAGGTTCCACACACAGAGAAAAAAAAAACTTTTTAAATTATTGAAAATATGGGTCAGTTTAAAGGCAAAAATAAAAGTTATACATAAAATAACTCTTAAATATACATACAAAATGCAAACGCATGTTCATACGAATGTACAAAAAAATGCTTTTATGTAACACATATATATACATATGAACATATCGTCACCTAAAATGCAAAACAACGTGTCATCACTTTTCATAAGTTTACAAAAGAACAAAAAACTACACAAAATGGAAACTATTAGAGATATTAAGTCAAAATTTTTAAATCATGGTTCAAATAAAACAAGAAATTAATTTTGGATAAAAACTATCAGTTTATCAAAGCAAGCTTAGTGTCTTACGTTATTTTGAATTGTGGTTTTCTAAAAAAAATAGCGTATCATTAACTTTCTAAATTATATGAAAAAAAACTAAAGCTAAAATAAGATTATAGTTTTTATTAATAATACAAAAAAATTTGTTAGTGTTTTACAACTTTGCATATTATGTTGACACGATTATTTAAAAGAGAAAAATTCTTCAACATTTATAAGGTTAACCAGAATAAAAGTATTTTTATTTATTAAGAGAGAATAAGTTGATAGCAAAAATAAGATAATTAGCTATTTATTTACTATTAACTCAAAAGTATACTTTACTCAAAAGGTATACAATGACAGTCTCCTGGAAGCTAACATTTACAATCTTTCAAATGTTACAATTTCTTTTTTTTTTTTTTGGTAATCCTTTGCAAATGCAATTGCTTAGGCTGCTGACTTTCAGAATTTCTGGTAGTCTTTAATATTGGTTTTAAAATATATGACTCATGTAGGATCGTTCGCCAAAGCGTACACATTTTATTGATTTCTCAAGACTGTTTTGCTTTTCTTTCCACTTTTGAAAAATTTTCAGAATGACTAAAGTTTGTGCTAATGCTAAGATGAAATTAATTTGAGTATACATAACTAAAAAGACAATGCTTAGTTAAATTAAAAACAGGAAAATTAATTTTCTGTAGTTTTAAATTCGCATGAGTGATGGATGGATGATTGATGCATTATTTAAGAAAATTATGCACTTGAAGATACGTTATTTTGAATTTTACTTATAACTTTGATATTTTTTTATATAAGACCAGCAAAATGTTTTACACATATATAATATAATATAGTGAATCGTATTCAATAAAAAAAATTATTTTTGAATCGTTTTGATGTTACATTATTTTTCATTTTAGGTGACGATATGTATGTATGTGATTAGTACTTTTTACATAAAATAAAAATACAAACTAAATGTTTGTATGTTTTAACCATGTTTTTGTTTCGACACTTAATTGTAAATTGTTGCAGTGCAGACCTGATTCATAAACAATTGGCCGTTTATATTAAAATCGGCTTACAGTAGTTATTTTAATTTAAAACAGAAAACGACTAAAATGTGCAAAAAAAAAGGGAATAAACTTACAAAAAACACATGTATTTGTATAAATATTGTATTCATTTGTTAACACAAAAGGATCAGGGAAAATGAAAAATTTTTCCGTTTTACTTTTTAAAGCAATTTTTATTTTGTAACGCTTAAAAGCGGAAGTAGAGTGTTTGTGCATATATGTGTGTGTGTATTTTGCCATGATTATGGATTTTTCTACTTTTGCTCACATGCCGCCATAACAAAAACTGCAGGATTTTGTGCAAAATAAGTGTGTTTGTGTATAATTTTTATAAAATAGTCATTGTCATTGGTCATTCATTAATATTTTTCATAATAATTAAAATGAAAGATATTAACAATAATATTTTTTGTTTTATAATGTTATGTAACTGTGAGTATTTTATTATAAATTCAGCAGAATCCACTCGGACTTCTTGTAAAGTTTATCAGCATCAACCACAAACAAACAAAATAATGTTCACCGGAATTAGTATAATCAGGTAATGTAATATTCTCTGGAAACATGGCTGATTCTTTGATAAACAGCACTACACTTTATTGCGAGTTTTAAACCATAAAAAAAGTGTTGGCACATGTATTGTTATTATTTTTTAATTAAGTTTGCAAAGCGAAAAGTATTAAAAAACGCCTGAAGAAGAAAGTTTATATAACAACTTACATTGCTACGTAGGAATATCTGCAGGAGTTTTTAATTTAGCTGTGAAAGTTTGATATTACAGTGTGAACAAAATTAATTTTCATTTATGGAAATTAATATTTGCAAAACAAAGTGCATTAAAATATGTTCTTCACACATGCACTTCCTCAATTTTACAATTGATAATGGCTAAACTCTTTGATCTGAATCTACCGAATTTACTGCCATTTATGCAGTGTGTTTTGTCAAATCACCAAGGATTGGTGATGGGTGCTGAAGACGTTTCGATGTTACCTTTCTGGAATTAGCTCAAAAGAGAGTCCACCTGTGTAATATCGAGAACCCTTTGGCCTAGCCTGGACTCTCGTAGAATGAAAAATCTCATGAACTTCAATAGGAAACACCTGAGAAACATCGTGGACACATTGACCGGTCACTGGCCCTTAGGAACGCATGCTAAACGTATGGGTCTACCGTATAATGACTACTGCTACAGTTGAAATAACGAGGAAGAGGAAGAAAGTATCCTGCATTTCCTGTGTCTTTGTTCCATTCTGGAGGATTTCCATCTGCAACTCATTGGCAGAATACCCTTCAGAAGCTTATCCGAGTTATGGAAATTGTGCTCAAAAATCTAGCTTCTATATTAGGAATAGTGGTTGGTATAATCGCTGACCCCCTTAGCCAAATTTCTTAACCCACTCTCACCTCTCATCTCTTCTATCTTTTTTTTTCTGCTTCGACCCTTCTCACCCTCCTCTTGTTCTCTCTCCTTCTTCTTTCAACTTACAGGCAGCACAAAGGGATCGTCATATTGGACCCAAGTGAGCTGGATTCTGACTTTCTACCTTTCCTTGCCAGCAGCCTGCTAACCTATCCTAACCTAACCCAGGGATGGGTGTAGCGTGCAACCACACGTACAGATAATAAAAATATTTTATCACTATGGGGGCTTGGTTCCAGTAATATTCTTTCCCTGTAGGAAACTAAGTTTATTTTAAACTAACTGACTGACACTTGGATTACTTTCCAATGGAAACAACTAACTATTTTATATAGTCATGAATGAAACAATAAGCCACAGGACCTTCAAAATCAATTTATCACATATAATTGGTCTAATTTGTTTAAGTTTAAAGTTTGTTTCTCAGCCAAATTTTGGCTTTTTTAGGCGGAATTTTATTTTATTTATGTAAAGCCAAGTAAATGAATGTTTTGTGCAGTCTTTTCAAATGTAATCACATACAGAATTGTACTTTAAAGCAATGCAAAATTGCCAATATATCCTTTTGTTTCATCAGGCGTTTCATATATAAGTATTTGAATGCTTCTCCTTAAATAGCTGCTGTAGTTACTCTATCATCGTCTCTATTACTCTGAGTGAAATATTGTATGCAAACTGTAAAAAAAACCTTAACAAAAATATAACTTTATGTAAGGCACAAAAAACAATAAAAAATACTTACATACATATATATAAATATAACAAGTCAGTACTTATTCATGCTATTTTATGTAAAATATTCCATACATTTTTCTATTGTCTTTGGCTGTCAACGCTTTAAACTGCTGTACTGCATGCTCATACTGGCGCATACATATATTAGGGGGTTTCAAGGAAACGTTTTCTGCATGTCTCATATTTAAATATTTAACTTTACTTTACTTTACATTGAATTTACCGTAGTTTTGTAATGGCAAAAGTTTTTAACAAAACTGCATATAAGGGCTTCTTATTCCGGAATAATTTGTGGTATGCTAAACTTTTACTATTTTTTCTGCCACGTTCACGCATGACATTGAATGTAAGCGAATGAGCACATTTTAAAATGTAATATTTTCACATTTAGGGCATTTATGTATGTATGTGGTTATATACATACATATCGCACATCCAGTTCAAAAGTGTTCTAACTCAAAAAAACTAGTTTTGCAGAAAACAGGTTTAAAGTTTTCAATTTACATACAACTCAATGAAGGCATGAACAAATATTCTTCTCTCAGGAGGTGATAGTAAAAGCTATTTATATGAAATTTGCATACAAGATAAAATACGAAATGCATTATTATTCTGCATTATTAACTCCAAAAACGAACTGAATGTCCGATATGTATCTGCATGTGTGTATAAGTGTATGTGTATATAGTAGTTGCAGCACGCATGCAATACTTTGTGCTCATAAATTTTTGCATTTCATACTATAGAATCTTCTTTAACGGAAAGATTGTTTTTCTCCAGATGCACAGTGGGTATATAAATTACAAAAACTTATATACATTTTTAACCTGATGTAAGCTAATGATAACCTTCATGAACTTACATCAATTAGATGTCGATGGCTTAATACAAAAGATATATTTTGATTTTGTTTGACATTAAAATTTTAAATGTTTCTGGTAGTTCACCTCACAAAAAAATACCAATACCTGCACTTGGATTCAGTAACTTTTATTACGATAATCGTATCGCTATAATAAATATAAAGAAAATGTATCGACTTTGCTATTCAGTAACATATTTTAATGATATTCGATGTCGGTTGGAGAAGAAAAATTAAAGCACAAGATCAAATTCATTTAGTTTTTTTCTTTATTATCCTTTTCGCTTATTTTCACATTATCTGTATAGAAACTACGATGAAGCTGGAGACTATCGTAAAAAATAAATCACATGGAATGGAATCACATTATCGTTACCGCAAGCGAATAAATGTGTCGATAAATATTACGATTTTCGATTCGCAAAAAGTGACAGAATCCAGGTAAAGTATCTAGATTCAATAATTTTTTGCGAACCGAAAATCATAATTTTTGTGGTAACGATAATGCGATTTTGTAATTTCTTTTTTACGATAATTTACATCTGTGTTTTACTTTATATTTCGTTTTATAACATGTGATATCCCTACATGCAAAATAATCAAAAAATAAGCGAAAGACACAAAAAACTGTTACAGAAAAACTAAATAAATTGAGTTTATTATTTAACTTTTTTTACTTCAACCTGCAACGAATATCCTTAAAATATGCTACTGAATAGCAAAGTCGATAAATTTTCGGTATATTATTATAACGATATGACTACGACATTAGCAGCCCATGGTAGAAAATAATACTTGAAGAAATCCCAAATTTTTAGTGTATTTTTTTTTAATTTTAATTTCTTATTTTTATAAGTTTGTGTAGTGTGTCTGTGTATCTACTACAAATAAATTTTCTTTGCATTTTTCTATTACACTGTAAAGTATCAAAAAAAATTAAACTGGCACAGCGCTTTCTTTTCTGAAAAAAATTAAAATATTTTTCCAGTTTATTTTTCTTTAAAACTATAATTTTAAATTAATTAACTAATTAATTTAATAAATTAGTACAGAGAAAAAACTATTCACCAATTAATATTTTCAATTAAGAATTTAATTGATCAATTAAATTTTTAGTTGTATTAATTAATTTGAGTGGAAAAAATTAAATGGTATTACCAAATTGTTTATAGGTGAAAATTAAATTAATTTTTAATTGATATTACAAATATTTTAATTAATATTACAAGGTCATTTATATTACTTTTTGTGTGTATTTTGAAAGTTTTACTTAACAAATAAAATCAATGGATTCATTTTTACTCAACTATTTTTTATAACTTTCCCACTGTGGGTAATTGAATATAAAAAAAATATTTGCTTTGCATATGCTCTCTCTGCAATTTGCCATATTTTACAAGGATTTTTCTTTTGTAATCTTATTTTTTTTATTGGCAGTCAAACCCTTTCATGAAATAAAAGATTTAATGGCAATTGAATTCAAGGAAATTAGTTTAATTACGCAGCACAATAAACTTATAAATGTAAAACTTAATGTTGTTAAACTAAAATCTGTAATTTTTTTCTTTTAGTTGAAATAAAAGAAGAACAAAATCTCTTTTACTTTACAAATTTTCTGGGCAATTTTGCTTAGAAAAAGTAATAAAAAATATATTCATGTATATATGTACCTGGATTCAGTAACTTTTATTACAATAATCGTATCGTTATAATAAATATAACGAAAATTTATTTACTTTGCTATTCAGAAACATATTTTAACGATATTCGGTGTCGCTTGGAGAAAAAAAAAATTAAGTCATATGATCTAATTTGTTGCGTTTTTCTTAATTATTCTTTGTGCTTTTCGCTTGTTTTCACATTTTCTATGCAGAGATACCATATCATATTGAATTAAATTCTGAATAAGATAAAGCGGGAGACTATCGTTAAAAGAAATTACAGAATCATATTATCGTTATCGCAAGCGAATAAATATGTCGATAAATATTACGATTTTCGGTTCGCAAAAAGTTACAGAATCCAGGTACTGGAATGGATTTGACATTTATAGTAGTTGTACCTTAACTACGCTAATTTATTTAAGCAAGTTTAAAACCTGTTCTTGACACCAGTGGTCTATCTGTTTTCTTTCCTTTGGGGATATTTTGAAATTTTTCTGTTTAATATTTAAATGAAGTTATAAGTCGTTGTGAATGTAGAATAAAAAGTATATTTAAAAAGACCTCACTTGGACATTTTTTAGGAAAGTTGGCCTGGGAATAAAAGTTCACATGAAATATGTTTCATTTCCCAATTTTTGCGTTACTGTTGTATCAGTGTACTATTTTTTTATTTTTTCCATAAATTTTTGTTCAAGGGATACATTTCGCGTTGATGAAATGTTCTCCTTTTTTCTGAAAAGGATGCTCAATTCATTCAATAATTTACGATATGAAATTATGCCAGATTAAGGAAATGTAATTATTATTATTTCTATATCTGTGTTTTAAAAATATGTTAGTATAAAAAAATAATTAGTTAAAAAATATTAAAATAGAAGCACATTCAAAACTGTGTAGCAAATATTATTTACTTTCACAGAAAAAAGTATCTAACAAGTAATGTTTTCAATTAAATTTTTAATAGTATTAATTAATTTGATTGAAAAAAGTTAATTGATATTATGAAATTGTTTGAAGGTGAAAATTTAATTAATTTTTTAATTGATATTAAAAAATTATTCATTATTAATTGATATTAAAAAATTATTCATATTACTTTTTATGTGTTGATTTAAATATAAGAAATTTTTTAAATGATTTCGATATCCATATTAAGTTTATTGAATTCAAAAGCAGCCATGTATTCTACTCGTTTGTAAGTAGTTTCTAAACTACATCTCACTGCCCATAGATTTATATGACTTATTGTATTTTACACTCTTTGATTTCTTTAAATTGATATCGTATTACAAGCAATACTGTGGAGTGATTCAAAAATGTAAGGAAGTAAATTTACTTCAATATTTTCTTAAAAGGTTTGTAGTTTTAAAATTCTCAATAAATTATTGATAGTTTGCTTATTAAAATTAGAGTTTTTATTATAGTTAAAGTCTACTGAAGTGTTGCTTAACTGCAACGAAAGTTCAAGAGGTGAACGCATAGCAATCGTCACTGCACTACACCGGTTACTAATCAAAATGTAACATTAGAGCGTCCACCGTCATAGGTATTGTCTAGCAGAATTATCGGTGAAATAAAATAACCAATTAAACGGCTAATAAACAAAGCTTTAAAAACTTTAATACGCCTCACCAGACACCATAGGTGTTGCGTTTAAAAAAACGTGCAAAAAACAGAGTTATAAAATAATGAAGCTTTATTCTATCTCTTCCTTCCGCACCAGTCTTTTCTCTCACTATCTCTTTCCTAAAGAAAGGTTACATCTATTAATAGTAGTAGACATTCGGGACTGAGTTTTACTTGTCTTAAAAAAGTGCTGAGCCATCAAAATAGAAGTAACTTTACTTTAAAATTCTTGTATGTGAATCTAAAGAAACAACTTATTTTATTGACTTTTTTTTAATGTTTTTACCGTATTACGTATGTCGAGCCAAATAGTAGTCTGCGAGAATTTCGTACTAGGTTAGAGGAAACGAATACGTATTGTGTTTTAAAGGGAGCGTAAACGCAAAGAAAAGATATGGTTGTAGAATGGTTGAGAAAACAATATTATGTTCTCTGAAACAAATGTGTGGTCGTCGACAACTAGTTATTGTTATTTTAAACATTTATTTCATTACGATAAACAGAGTAATGTTTGAATTTAGTAATTACATTGTCACATCCATAAAAAAGTGTGATATGGTTAGAATTTAACAAAACAGTTTTGTTAAAAACTTATGACTACAACATAATTTGTATTATTATTTAAAAATAATATGATGTAAATATCAATATAATGTTATCCAAAACCATACTATATTAAGCTTTTAAAAAATCTTTTTCAGAAACATCTGACAGTTCAGTATTTCGTTTTTAAGCTATTGGTAGTGCACGGGTCGTGTTAAATAAATTAATAGATAAATAAAGTATAAACAAAAGCGTTGGCCAATAAAAATATATAAACATTTATGTATCTCTTTATACAGACATGTCTGTATGTCGTGTAAGTATACATTTCTATATATACATTTTATGTCAATAATATTAATTTATTTTTATTTCGAATTTAACGCACAGCTGTTTCTACAATAAATATATGATTAAAAAACAAAATAGTATTATTACATTAAATAATACTGTGGTCGTATTTAATAATATTAATATAATATTAGATCATGGTATGGTGAGTGTCAATTATATTTTAGTCACATCTTACAATAGTGTTGTCATATTAACAATAATAAGATTAGGTACAACAAAGTCCATTGTTCTTGTAGATAATATTATTATTAACCCAGATAATAATATAATTAAAGTTTGCTCTTCTATTAACAATAATATGGTTTGACTGCAACCACATAATTCAATCATAGTATGTTGCTGTTTAATTATGGTTGCTTCAACCATATTTTTTTTTGCGTGTATACAAGCACAAAATTCTCTTAGACGAATCTTCGATTCGACATACGCAATACGGGTGATTGTTACTTTAATTTCATAATTTTAAGTATTGTCTACTTAAATTTTTATTTAATTCAAATATATATTACATAATAGACCTTAAACCTTAAACATGATCCCTCTTAACGGTCTTTCAAATATTCTTAAAGTATTCTATATTTGTTTTCCAAACTATTTATTTAAAACTAAATTCTATATTTCTGTATTATACAAAATTTTTAATATTACCGAATGTTGCAATATATTTTCAACCAGCAAATTTGTTTACTTACCAAAAGCTCATAAGATTTTATTGCTTTGTAAATATTTTCTTAATTCTTTAGTTTTGCAATGTAAATTTTTAAGCCAATTAAAAACTGAATTACTAAAAACATTCGAATTTAACACACATGCATACATATGCCAACTTCCTTAATAGTAAAAGTTTAAAAATGCCGGAAAATTGCTACTCTCCGGATTTAAGGCAATTTGTGTATTGCTCTTTTTAATTTTATTTTCTATTATTTTACATATCCTTTACGGTCTAGCATAATGAGTATTACATACAAGAAAATATGCCTTTTGCAATATATGTACATTTGTACATTTACAAAAAACATATTGTTGCAGACATATAAATACTTGAAGACATTCAAGCCATTGTTTTAAAGGATTCATTTGAAACATATTTTTGCAATATCTTTTAAAAATTTTAAACTTATTTCATTATTTATTTCAACATGTATAAACAAAAAAGAGTTTAGAATCCTCGTCTATTTGTACATGATTGTTCTACAGGGACTGTTATTTTAGAGGGTATTTCAAAACAAATAAATGTTTACTAATGTCATATATGTTGAACTATGACAATAAGATTAGTTTATGATTAGATGATAGAGATAGATATTTCTCTCAGCAATGTTTTAGTTTATTCTTTAAAATTTCATTTCCGTTCATATGAAGAAATGTATCACAAAAAAAAATTCACACTAAAAAAACAAGTTTAAGTAATTGTTTATAAAATCAAGTAAATTTTTACAAAAATTTATTAAAGATGACTTAATATGTGTAAAAAATAAATACTTTATACACTTAAAAATACTTCATAAAAATATTTAAAAAAAATTCCCACATTTAAGAAAATGTGTACTGACTTAAAGGAAATATTTACTCAAAATAATAAAATGGTTTATAAACTTAGGGAAATTGTGTCCTGAAAACTTGATAGTTTCGCTATAAATCAAAAAATAAATTTTAGGAAATGACTTACTCCTGATTACGGAAATGAAAAACGTTGCCACTAGTACACACCCTTGCGATGGCGCAAAATGCCATAATGTGTATTCAGCATTAAGGTGGAAGTACATACCACGCGTTACGCGGCAACGCTTTTCTGGCTTGTTAAACGTTCAACGCTACACAAATGGAAGGTTACACACCATGCTTTTGAAGCTTTTTTAGTTGTAAAATTGAAATCCTTTGCCGGCTATTTTTTTTTTTTGCATTTACGTTGCATTTTTCTTTAAACATTTAATTCATTTTTGTATCCATTGTTTAATAAAAAAATTAATTTCTAATCATGTTTGTGGTGTTAGTTTATGAATCTGGCAACACTAGCTGTCATTTTGTATACAACGCGTGAAAGTTGAAGAATGTTCAACTTTTGGCGAGGTTCGCGCGTCGCGAACTTCTCTATGTAACTTGCCTTATGAAAACACATTATTTCAACTTTTTTGACAGACGCGTGTATCGCATTAGCGCATTGAACGCGTGTTATGTACTTCCACCTTTAGAATGTGAGTTTTTATTTCTCAGTGTTGCACGACGTATACTTAATATAAAAATTCCATACGTCTTTATAACGTATACGTATAGGTCGATATCAATTAAACATTGATGTCGACTCATAACCGCCATTTTTTTTTTTTTTTGGCATAAAACGATTATTTGTTTTTTATGGGAATTGTAACAATTTAAGTTTAAAAATTTTTAAAACGCACCAACAAACCCAAATTAATATTTTACTTATTAAGTAAAATATTTTTTTTTAATTAAAAATACATTGAAATTTATTATTGAGGGGTTTAGCCGGATCCTATGCGCATTTCACTGTTGCCAATGCAGACCGTCAGGGAACCCCCACCCAAAGCTTATTAGAACAACTAGAGTTATTATATTATAATGAAGATCTAAAAAATTATCTAAAGAATTTTGATTAGAAATAATATTATATATATATATATATATATATATATATATATATATATATATATGTATATATATATATTTTTTTGATGTGTAAACATCTATACGCTAGGGGGTAAAAATCTTTTTCACAATACAATCACAAATTTTGACTGAGATTTCTTTGCTGAGATGCACACAGCGTTGTCAAATCGGTGTGAGCTACATAAGTGTATTAGTGTTTTAAAGAAGCAATACAATCTTCTTTAAAATATTGTGAATGCATAGGAATTTGCTGGTTTTTGTTTGTTAGGGTCGTTAGGTTTTTTTCTTTATTAGGGTTCCGTACACCAAAGGTGAAAATGAACCCTATTGTTTTCGCTAAGCTGTCCGTTCCTCTGTTACAGGGTATTTCCTCGAGAACCGTAAGAGCTACGGACCTGAAATTCGAACACAGTGTGTAGACATTTGGCCGCTTTAATAACAAATATATGAGAGTTAAAAATTAAAGGGTGTTCCAAAACGAGCAACGAAAAATATTAAAATCCCATGTAATATACATACACTTGAATTTTGTAAAGTTAGTGTATTTTTATACAGACTACAACAATTAACAGTAAATTGAAAAAATTTTAATTAAAGGGTGTTCCATCAGTTAATGCAATTTTGACTTTGTAACTTTGACAACTTGCTGCATCTTGGAAACCGTTAGAGCAAAACTCTTAAAATTTTCAAAAACGGTAAAACTTAAAAATCAAAAAATTATAAAATCGCCAAATCTAAAAAAAATCGCCAAAAAAAATCACCAAAACTGAAAAAAGCACCAAATTAAAAAAAAAATTCTAGGACTAAAATAAATCGCGAAAAACCGGAAAAATCGTCAAAATTAAAAAAGTGAAAAAAAAAATCCAAAAACAGAAAAATTATCGCCAAAATGAAAAAAAATCGCCAAAATAAAAAAATCGCAAAAATTAAAAAACCCTTAAACAAAAAAATCGCCAAAATGAAAAAATCGCCTAAATAAAAAACCCCATAAACAAAAAAATAAAGCAATGTGAGTCCGATCACATTGGAGTTGTGTAAGCATCTAGTAATGAAAAATTTGTTTTAAGTTGGAAGTACTTTTTCTTTTAGTATATTTTTATTAACTAATCAATTAAAAGTATCAAAGCTTATAATATTGGAAATACATAGGAATTTGCTTGTTTTTTTTTTTTTTGTTTTATTTAACTTATTTGGTTAGTATACATGCAGTATATATGTATGTACTGCATTAAAAATTGCAGTAAATTTACTGATTACTGAAAAAATTCAGTAAATTTTTACTGATAATGAAATTTAATTTGCATTATCAGTAAAATCCTAGGGCCGTATTCATAATAATTTAAAAAAAATATACTAAAAGCATAAGTATTTACTTCCAACTTAAAAAATAATTTTCATTACTAGATTTTTACACATATCCTCTGTGATCGGACTCACATTGCTTTTTTTTTAATATAAGAGACAACATATTTAAATCAATCAAATAAGCTATTGGTATAAAAATATTATAAAGTGCAACAAAATATGCCCAGACATATATTTTTTATCCCTAAAATATCACTTGCTGAATTAAATAAGAAATAAATAACAAAATCAAAATGTATTCAAAAAATGTTTACGGTTAATTTATAAATCAATAATATTAGGCAGCTTTAATCTATAGTGATATATTGTTGGAAAATAATGAGAAAATATTTTTAAGGAAGTGATAGTGTGCTGGTCTGCTTTTCGAAATCAATAAGTTAATTAGACTTGAATACATTATCAAATTTCGACAGTAATTAGAAAAAAGTTTTTATAATTTTTTCTTTGCCAAAACAAGCTAAAAAGTGATTAAAAAATATATTTATTAATTTAAAAAAAAGTCAATTTATTGTATTTATATTTTTTATCATATTATTTTGCTTTTTTTTTAAAGGTTGCAGCTGAAAAGCTTATTTATTGTATTAAAGAGCTTCATGAACTTTTATGTACAACACTTGAAATCAGAAACAGCTAGTGGCATATTTGAATTACCCTCTTTGTTACTGTCATATAAAAAATCTCTTTCTTTTCTTTACAATAATAATAATAATTTTTTGTTTCGTTCGTTGGGCCAACACCTTTTTTTATTTTAAGCACACATGTTAGTATTAAATTTTAAATAAAATATGACAACTAAAATTTTTTAATACCCCCGGGATAAACATAGTGGGAGTTTGAGATAAAAGAAAAGTTTATTTTAGATGTGCGCAACAGTTACAAGAGCATAATACAATGAAAGGCATACAAAAAAAAAGAAAACATTACACTTTCAAATGTCAAGTGTATTAAAGAAGTGAACATGACAGTTGTATTTTTTTGTGCTGGCTGTGTTTCTTGGAAGCTCGGGGACCCTCTACAAAAGAAAACACTTACTGTGCTGTGGTTGTTTTGAAATATATAATAAGCGCGTATCTTTTTTCTTTTTCTTCCTTAAAAACTATATATGATTTATGAACTTCCATCAGTAGTAAAAGAAAAAGAAACATGAAATACGTACACATAAGTATATAGCACACATTCTTGTTAATAAAAGGAATGAATCGCTTTTCTTTTGCTTTTTTTAAGATTTCAAGTTAAAATGTGTCTGAGATATTTTGGTTTTTATCTGCTGCATACAACAGCTCCACCAGCACTCATGTTAAATAGTTTTTCTTTCAAACATCAATGCTTTTTTGAGATTTCTGTATGAAAAAAAAAATATTTCCTTATATATTTTAGTTTTTATTTCAGATGTCGAAGATTTTTTTTAGAAATGTTTATTACGAAAGGTATAATCAGCAAACTCAAATGAATAGCATACAACTTGTATTTCTAAAGTTCTCCCTTTTAATCAGAAATAATTTCTAATTAGAATTTACGTTAAATACCTGATGTTAATAACAATCTCTACCCAAATAGATAGACTAGGGTGCTGATGAAGTGCGTTGCTGCACAGAAAAATGTCGGTATATCAACAGCTAAAAAGTCTAGTTTAATTTTTCTTCTATTCTTTAGAAACTCAAATTAATTAATAAGAATTGAAATTACTGAACTTAAGCCCAAATAAGAAGTTATTTCTGATCAAAAGTTCACTACAGTTCAACTAAATCTAAAAAATATCTCGTTTTCCCTTTTATTTAATTTTCCATTTTAATTTTAATTGAATTTTTGTTGTAGTATATCGTTACATAAACACATAACTCATATTTTTTTTTAATCGTGTCTTACGTATATTTTGATATATTAGAGCCTCATCTATCGAAGCATGCAAAAAGCATGGATTGGGAAAATATAATGAGTTAAGGCATTTCTGTACGGTATACACATGTTTTTCATTCCTTGTTTAATTTTCACAATATTCATTTGCGAAACTACTGATTTTGATTAAGAATAGGATTCCAGAATGAAATAAATGGGTAATTCGCAAAATCTGTGCGTAAGATCGATTCTCCCAAAGTCTCAGAAAAGTTGCCCAATAAACCAAAGAAAGATATTATAACAAAAATGTTATCACATTAGCCCAATTCACAGTCTTGTGCAAATAGTTTTGCATCGTAGCAAGTGCAAAATGGTATAATATAGTGATACTCACCACTAAGAAATGTTAAGAGGTGAGTATGAATATACTGTATCATTTTGTACATGTTACGACACAAGACCATTCGCACAAGACTGTGGATTAGGCCATTATGCACTTTTTATAATATTAAGTTATTATATGTGTAATATATTAAATCGTTTTCCTTCTTTTCCCACAAACATTAAAAAAAAAACGTAAAACTTTTTTTATTATTCGGTATAATTTAACAAAACGATAAAAATATATTAGCGAAAATTTATCATATTTATTTTTAGAAGCGATATGTTAAGGATATCTAAGCCAACTTCGCTTATGATAATTTGTATCACCTAGGTGATTTTGATTCGGTAACATCATAATATAGTTTGGTTTGTATAGAGACTTCAGTCTAGGACTGATGTAAAATAGTGTTTTCACACTGACATGGATTTAATAAAAGTTGATTTTCAAGGTTAAAACCAACTGTTAAAACATGGTTTTACCATTTAAGGTCAGTATAAACAGAAAAATAGCCAAAATTGAATTAAACGTTTTTTTTTTGATAATATAAATATGAGAATACACTTACATATGTATATACATGTACTCCATATAATTATATGTCTGTGAAGGGTATATAAGATTCGGCACTGCCGAACATAGCACTCTCTTTTTTAATGGAATTGTCTCGTATTCGTATATTTCTTATTCAATATTATCATATTCATTATTATGAGTAAAAAAATCTTGAGCTGTCCTCAGGGGTTGAGTTTAAAAATAAAACCTATGGCAGCGAATGCTGACTTTTGATTTTTTTTTTTTTAATTTTTTTAATTGATATTATCTATTATTAATAAGAAATAAAAAAATTAAACAATTGTTTTTTTATTCAAGAGATTTGATATTTAAAAAAATTTAATTTTTTTTCCAAATTTGAATTGTTTTTGAGGATTAACTCAATTACTCATAGTTGTTTGCATTTTTGGTGTAAATAGTGTTCGATAATTTTATATCAAACCCTACAACGAGCAAGTTTGCATAACATTGCAACACTATAGCAGTTTACTAAAGGATATTATCTGTTCACACTTTTCTGTGCTTCTTAAACTAAGGTTTCAAAAAGTATACTTAAATGGGGAAATAACGGGTTCAAATGTTAAATAAATTATAAAGGTGTGGAATTTTTGACATTTCAAATGCCTTCCTTTTATTATAAATTATTACACATTGCGTATCATAAATCACAAATATAAGTGAATTTTTGTATCATCAACAAAGTTGCTTACAACTATCATGCATTATTTAGCCAGAAGTTAGTACCAGATCTTGAGGTAGAATGAAGTGAATTATATTCATCCTTGTTATTTTATGGAATTAAATGTACTGGCGAATATCAAATTTTTCCAGAATTTGGTTTTCATCAATATTTGCTTACTTTTAAAATTTTACTCTTGACTTGAATTTTGTAATTTTTTTTTTTTTTTTTTTTTTTTTTTTTTTTTTTTTTGATATTACGATTATATTTCTTAATTCAACAACTTCCATTGTCACTGCTCTCCTTGGTATCCACACAAGAAAGCACAAATCATTTTAAAAGTAGAAAAATGTATACAATTTCAATTTCATTTTTATTTCTAATAACAATTTACACACAACAGACGACATTGTCCCAAAGTCCATTATAATGGCAGCAAGATTTTTTTTTTGCTCCTTGACTTGCCAAACTGTACATTTTAACAGTTTACTGACATAGAGTCACGTTGGCTACAATTGGTATGTATGTTAGTATTTATGTATGTATTTGGAGTGCGAGTAAGAGTATCTGAACTTATAGTTGTTTTCATTTATTGTATGGATTTTTATTATATTTTTAGCATTTGTACATGTCATGAAGTATAATTTAAGACAAACAATAAAATAAAAAACCACAAAATAACGAAAAAAAATTTTGTTACAAAATCATAATTGAGACGTTTTCATCCAGTTTGCTAAGACTTTAAATGATTATTAAACAATTTTCTTAAGATGCTGCATGATGAATGGTTTTTCTGTGTGATAGTAAAATGTAATTGGATTTCTCTTATACATTTTAAGTTTTAAAGAAAAGTGTGTTAGCTTTTTGTAAGCAATTTATAATATTTATGATAAGTTATATTGAGATCATTATGGAATTTTAATTAACTAATGGAAAGTAAGTTTTATTAAGCGGATGATATAGATAAATATAGGGTGTGTAAAAATAATATTATTAAGAGTATTGCGTGAAAGTCACAAATTTAAGGAGAGTGCGTGGTATCTTAAGCCGGGTTTCCATCTGTGTGCCATGTGCCACACAAGCGCAAAAAAGCGTAACCACTAATTACTAATGAAAAACTTTTAGATTCAGACATGTATTTATTAAGTTAAATAGTTTCATACATAACTAATAGACAATTTTATAGAATCCAGCATTATTGCAAACAGTTTAAATCAATAAATACATGTCTAAATCAAACAGTTTTTCATTAGTAATTAGTTGGTTACGCTTTTTTGGGCAAATGACACACAAGAAATGCCAGATGTAAACTCAGCCTTAGTCGGCAGTGTGACTCTTCTGAACTGGGTAGCAATTGAGATCTTGTCGAGGTATATAGACACATTGAGCGTACACTGAAAGAAAAACAGTTCGTAAGGGAAAAAAACATTACATCGAACCACTTTCATTAATACGACGAAAAATTTCATTAATAAAATGACACAGACACCCCTATCGTGAATCAAATGTAAAATTTTTGTTCCCATGAAATTTTCATTGCCCATGAAGGGACATTTGCAATCGTGAATTTTATGGGAACATTTGTTCCCGCTATCAATGCGTAATGAATGTGAAAAACGGGAAAAAGACTTGTTAAGCTTCAAAGTTAATTGAAAATCAAACAAATTAAGTTTAGTAATAAGAAATACACATATTTTGGGTTTCAAATGAAATGTTATAGAGTGCAAAGTTGTGTTTTTAATTTTTTTAGGCGCCGTGCAAAAAAATGTTTAGTGTACCACAGCCATAAAATTTACGGCATGTGAACCAAAGAAATTCATGTTGAATGAAAAAATGTATTTCAAGGAATTACTGTTATTAATCGTAGACATTATTTGTTGATCTTGTCCTAAAAATAATTATTTGTAAGTTTTAATATATAACTGCAAGTATAATATTGAAATTACGCAGTATATTAATTCAAATCGCTTGCAACAAAAAAAAGTGAACAAAACGAAGGGAAAAGTGCACAAATCCATGTGAAAAATACTATTCACGATAAGGGGAATCAAGAAAGGGAACACATTTCAGGGAAAAGATTATTCACGATTGCAATTTGGGGAAAACTGAAAATATTTCGAGGGAAAAACTGTTCACAATAGGGGTGATTATATAATATTGATGCAAATTTCATTAATGGAATGAAATCTTTCTAGTGCTTCATATTTTACATTTCGTAGTATCATTAATGTTCCGAAATAGTTTTTATTTAGGTAATGAGAAACTTAAATACATACACACTTTTATGAAAAATTCATACAAAAGATATTTTAAATTGATTAGGTGACATCAAAGAAGATAAAAGTATCAACCCACGATTGCAATTAATAAATAGTTATGGAAATTATAGTTTTGGTGCAACTTTAATTAAATATTTTCGCAACTATAATGACGAAAATTTTCTGCTGCTGGCTATTGGGCGGTGTGATAGCCTTTGTAGTCGCAGGTTCAAATTCTAGAGACAAATCAAATTATTTTTTTAATATATATATTTATATACATTTATTTATAAGTTATATTTTTTCAAATAAATTAAATAGTGTTGAATTAAAATTTCATTAATAATGGTATATACTTATTTAGTGCATCTTAATAATATTGTAGGTTTTGTCGAGAAAAAAATTTTCTATTTCCGGGAACTTTCGGATATTCAAAATAAAAAAAATAAAAAATTAAATATTTATGATTTTAACAGGCTAAAGTTCGTATCGCTTTTTAAGCCAAATTACATGTGATAATTATTAATGAACAAATAACACCAAAGTTAGTTGTAAATATTCTGACAACACATAGTTGAACGGAAAAGCCAGCCGTTTTCGAAGGCCACTAAATCTTCATCATCAGCGTTCTTTTGTGTTTGGTCCACTGTGTGTGGTGTCAGTTGATGTAGATTTCTGCTTTATATAATTAGCATTATTGCAAATGGAATATGTGAATTGTTCGATTCATCGTATTTCAATTTGCTGAAAGCTTTTTGTATTGTAAGCTCAATTTTACCATCTCTATATTTACAACAGTCTTACCATTGTCGTTTTGTTCTTTTACTAATTATACACATGTTAGTTAATTTGGTTATTTTTTGTTCTACTTAAGACAAACTTTTTTGGTTTGTTACTATTAAGTATATTTTTATTTACTTTTTGCCACAGGCCCATGGCTATTAATTTAAGTTAATTTTAATTATTATTCGAACTCCATTTGTTTTTATATTTATGATTTTAACAGGCTAAAGTTCGTATCGCTTTTTAAGCCAAATTACATGTGATAATTATTAATGAACAAATAACACCAAGCTTAGTATATAAAGCAGAAATCTACATCAATTGACACCACACACAGTGGACCAAACACAAAAGAACGCTGATGATGAAGGTTTAGTGGCCTTCGAAAACGGCTGGCTGTTCCGTTCAACTAACTATGTGTTGTCAGAATATTTACAACTAACTTTGGTGTTATTTGTTCATTAATAATTAACACATGTAATTTGGCTTAAAAAGCGATACGAACTTTAGCCTGTTAAAATCATAAATATAGAAACAAATGGAGTTCGAATAATAATTAAAATTAACTAAAAAAAAAAAAATAATTGAAATTTATTTGCTGGTAGTTTAGCATGTATATATATATATACGTATTTTATTGGCGCTTGAACCAAATCATCAGTAGACTTTAACCACAAATTTTAAACAGTCACAAACCTCTTACTTTATGCATAGACTTTCAAAAACTATATGAGAATCCATAAAATAATAATACTTTTGAAAATCACAAAAGAAAAAAATAAGCTTAGTAGGCTTTGAAACTGATACAAAAACCCAGCAAATAATTTATATCCCGGTGAACCCATTTTATTTTTCTACATCCTTATACAATTAGAAATCCATTGGATAACAATAAAAGTATTTACAAGGCTAAATGAAAAATAAAACATTAATTGAACTTTAAAGAAAATTTATTATTTGACATATTGTCAGAAGTGTACATAAAGTGTACTAATTATTAAATAAACTATTTTACTTTTTGAAATAAGTTTTGAAAAAAGTAACTAAATTTATATTCATAATGATGAACAATAATAAATAAACTAACTAAAATGTAAATTAATTTATTTTTAAAGCCGAAGGCCATGCAATTTAGTTTTAATACTATTTTCTTACTTTTAGTCCCAAAATGCTATTGAATTGGCATTGCACACTTTGTGAATAAAATCAAGCAAATGAATGTGTGCCCCCATTGTTTGTTTTTATATATAAGTATAGCACTAGAGCAGCTATAATTTATCATAGATGTGATTAATTCTGTTAAAGTTCATTTATATGTTTATTTAGGATTTGCCAAGATATTTTCGAAATATTCAGATACATAAATAAGATATTAAGAACATTCCGTTAAAGTAATATTATATGATATATTTTTCTAAAGCTAAAGTTTAACAGCCTCATATCTGTGGTAAAAAGGAAAAAGTGCTTAAATCGAGATAAGCTGATTTTGAGGTAATTGTATATCCGTAATCTGCATATTTGAAAGTACCTCTGGTCAAAATCTCAATAAATTTGTGTGATTTTTCAGGAAGTTATAGCACTATGACTTGCGACTTATCTTTTTTAGACTTCCTATCTCATTTGGAATCATAGGTTAATTTAGGTTACACTTTGATAAATTTCAACTTAAATGTATTAATTTCAGACGGTTGCTTAAAAAAATAAAGTTAAACAGAGAATTTCGTAATTTAATTGTAAAAGGAACAAAATTCTAAAAACCTACTTGAACGCTTAAAAGTGCTCTCCTGAAAAAACAGTAAAATATGACTTAAGCTCTTTTTGCTTATTGCCACAGATATATAAAAATTATTTAAGCTTTATAGATGCTTATAAAGGAAAAGAAAATCATTTATAAAGCCTTAATAATTTTTATTAATAAGGCTGAAAGTCTTAGGGTTATTGGACTTAAAATCAGACTTAACTTTTTTTCATTGGTTTCACTCATAACGTTCGTTAAATTGAATTGTGAATTTTTTCTCGTAAATTTCTTGAAATGTCACACCTATTTTACCATAAAAGACAATAAATTATATTTTTCTATTGCTTATTTGTCCCAATTTTTAAGTAACTTTTCCTAAAAATTCCCATAAAATATTTAATCATTTCGTAATACACTTCTATGTCGAAATAATTTTATCCAACAACTTAATTTTCTTAATTCCCCCTCCAAAAAAAAAGTTGAATAATCATCATCATCATTTTAGTTTCGCTACTTAAATAACAAATTAATGCTTTTAACTATAATTAGCTTATTTATGAGTTTCAATTTAATTTTTAATATTAATTTTTAAAATACCAAATCAAATTAAGTTTATTTTCACTTTTAATATTGTTACATCAATCTGCAGGGCTTCTTTGCTGTTTCTTGGTACATGTTTTTCTAATTAGTAAAAGTTGTTTTTCTTCTTGAAAAACATTCACATATATTTCTTTAGAAAGAAAAATAATAAGTTTAACAAAAAAAAAAAAAAAAAATATTCCCTATAAAATTTTCTTTATTTTTTTCTTCTTTCCTACGATGTAAAATCTATTTTTATTTTTGTACAAATAATTTTTTACAACAAACTTTTGGGTTGATTTTCCCATATGTTGCCTGCATTTATTGGGGTGAATAACATTCACGCTGTCACACTCAAACAAAATATAAAAAAACAAACACACTTTCACACACACACACACACACACACACACATACAGTGACGTCAAAATCCAACAACATGTAAAAATATTTATATCTAGTAGTTCTTTTACCCTACACTCAAAAGTTTTAGTCCAATATTTAAATATGATTTTAGTGCCAATTTTTAAATTTTAAAATATAATTAATTATAATATAATATATTAAAATTAATTAAATTTTCAATATTTTCGCTGGAAGTCATAAGAAAAAATATCACTCCAGAAAACTTGATATGAACTTGGAAGTACTTCTTAAGTATTAGTCCGTAAGATTAATGGGTCTATTACAGATCACAAACAAACTTCAGTTTGATTACCCGAAAGAAACAATTGTTAATTAAAAATAACATGATGATTAATTAATAAATAATAATAATAATTTGTTATTCAGATTGTGGGTCTCATCTTGTTAATAATTAAATGATCAAAACTAATCCAAAAATTGCTGACGCCTTGAAGGACAATATTCGCCTTTTTAACCGACTTAAAAAAAATAAAATATTTCTTTCTGCAAAAAAAAACCGACTTAAATGCAAAGATCTGATAGAAGAAGATAAGAAGAAGTACGTGAAATATAAAATTAAATTTTAATGAGAGTGCCTCCGCCCATTTTTGAATTGCAATATTGTGTGTTTTTCAGAGGTCACGATGCATGTTTAGTCTTGCAAAAATCGGTATAGCAGAAAAACTTAAAATAAAATATTAATTTTTAATGGGCGCAAATCCACACATTTTTAACATGGAGGATTGTGTCCATTTTAGAGCTCCAGGCGTGTCATAAGTTTTGTAAAAATCAGTTAAGTAGAACAGCGTGAAAAATTATAATAAATTTTAATGGGCGTAACCTCGCCTATTTTTTAAATTTTTAAATAAATACAAGAACCAAAGTTGTTTTATAGGTTTCGCAGCAATCAAAAGTAATTAGTTTTTCTGTTTCTCTCTGTTCTCTTTCGGTTAAACCTGAGAAAACCAAAAAAAATTTAAGTAATTGTAAGTGACAGCATAAATTAAATAAAAATATTTTTAAATAAATTGTGATTGTGCTTCTAGAATTAGAAAAAAGTTATTTTTAAAAGAAGATCAAAACCAGTTTTAAACTTAACAATGGACGATGCAAAACTCATCGCTTTAGTATTAGAAAACTGCGACCCTTCTGATCAGAAACAGCTGATAAGTTGCTACAGAAAAAGTAAGTACTGAAATTTAGAAGCACAGCACAGAACAGCAACAGAAAGTAAAGACTACACGCAAAGAAAAAATATGGTTGAGGCAACCATAATCAAACAGCAACATATCGGGTGTTTTTTTGTAGAGGTATAGAACTTTGAATTGAAATTAAACACAAGAAAATCGTTTTAATGTCCATCAATTTGGCTTTATTGGAAGGATAATTTTATGCCATTAATGTTTAAATATGATTTCGGGCATGTGGCCGCCGCAGCTGGCTCGAATAAAGCCAATTCTACAGGTCCAATTTTCAACCACTTTTTCGAGCATATGGGGCCGTATGTTGGCAATAACGCCACGAATGTTGGCTTCCAAGTCCCCTAACGTTTCTGGTTTGTTGGCGTAGATGAGCGACTTCACATATCCCCAAAGAAAATAATCCAATGGTGTCAAATCACACGATCTTGGTGGCCAATTGACAGGTCCATTCCGCGAAATTATGCGCTCATCGAATGTTTCCTTCAATAAATCGATTGTGACGTGCGCTGTGTGGCATGTAGCGCCGTCTTGTTGGAACCACAACTCATCCACATTCATGCCATCCAATTCGGGAACAAAATAGTCGGTTATCATGGTTCTATACCGGTCTCCATTAACGGTAACTGACTCTCCAGCATTATTTCGGAAGAAGTATGGCCCAATGACTCCACCAGCCCATAGAGCACACCAAACAGTCAGTTTTTGTGGATGTAATGGCGTCTCAAGGGTCTCATGTGGATTCTCTTCACTCCAAATGCGGCAATTTTGCATGTTGACGTAGCCATTCAACCAAAAATGAGCCTCATCAATGAACAAAATTTTGCGATGAAAATCAGCATCGAGATCAATCTCATTTTCGGCCCATACACCAAAATCACGACGCATTACATGGTCTCGCGGCTTTAATTCTTGCACAAGCTGGATCTTGTAAGGTCGCAAGCCAAGATCTTTGCGCAAAATCTTGCATAAAGTTGATGGACAAAGCTCCAATTGCTGTGCACGGTGGCGAATCGATTCATTCGGGTCCTCTTCAACACTTTGCTCTACAGCGGCAATTGTTTCTTCGGTGAGCACTGTTCGACGTCTCTGCGGATGCGTATTATCACATAGAGTAAACGTAGTGCGAAAACGATCCATGGTTAACCGAATTAATTGCTCTGATGGACGATTATGTCGACCATAAAATGGACGGAGCTTGCGGTAAACTTCGCGAACTGAACCATTATTTTCGAAATAAATTTGCACGATTTGCAAGCGTTGTTCTTTTGTCAACCTGTTCATGATGAAATGGCAAACCAAACTAAATATTAATCACTTGACAGCTGACAAAATAGCCGCCAGTTAAAAAAGTGATGCCAACTTAAAGTTCTATACCTCAATAAAAAACACCCATTACTATGATTGAATTATATGGTTGCAGTCAAATCATATTATTGTTAATAGAAAAGCAGACTTTAATTATATTATTATCTGGGTTAATAATAATATTATCTACAAGAACAATGGACTTTGTTGTACCTAGTCTTATTATTGTTAATATGACAACACTATTGTAAGATGTGACTAAAATATAATTGAGACTCACCATACCATGATCTAATATTATATTAATATTATTAAATACGACCACAGTATCATTTAATGTAATAATACTATTTTGTTTTTTAATCATATTTTTATTGTAGAAACAGCTGTGCGTTAAATTCGAAATAAAAATAAATTAATATTATTGACATATATAGAAATGTATACTTACACGACATACAGACATGTCTGTATAAAGAGATACACAAATGCTTGCATATTTTTATTAGCCAACCCTTTTGTTTATACTTTATTTATCTATTAATTTTATTAACACCACCCGTGCACTGCCGATAGCTTACAAACGAAATACCGAACTGACAGATGTTTCTGAAAAAGATTTTTTTTAAAACTTAAAATAAATAAATAAAATATAGTATGGTTTTAAATAACATTATATTGTTATTTACAACATATTATTTTTAAATAATAACACAAATTATGTTGTAGTCATAAATTTTTAACAAGACTGTATTGTTAAACTCTAACCATATCACACTTTTTTATGGATCTGATAATGTAATTATTAAATTCAAATATTACTCTGTTTATTGTAACGAAATAAATGTTTAAAATAACAATAACTAGTTTTCAACGACCACACATTTGTTTCAGAGAACATAATATTGTTTTCTCAACCATTCTACAACCATATCTTTTCTTTGCGTGTAATGAAGCCTTTAGACTTTCGTACCGACACAATCTCGAAGTTGAAAAATAGGCAGATTCACGCCCATTAAAACTTAATATTATATTTCAAGTGCTTCCACTTGACCAATTTGTACCAAATTCGGCACACACCCTAAACTAGAAAAAATTCAATCTTGCATTAAAAAAGGGTGTGGCATGCCTATTAAATTTTAGTATTATGTTTCACTTCCTTGTATTTAATAAATTTTTAAAAAACTTGGCACACATCTTGAATTCTTAAAAAGCCACAATCTTGCATTAAAAAAGTAGGCGGGGCCACGCGCTTTAAAATTTACTATTATATTTCACGTCCTTACGAAACTTCGCACACATCTTTAGGTCTAAAAAACACTTAATATTTTCTTCAAAAAAGTGCTCGGGTCTTTGTCTGGCACTCCTGATTTTTGTAGGATGTACGGAGATGAAGAGGAACCAGAAACGATTAAACATATTAACCGTCACTGCCCGAAGCTGCAACGTCATAGGCTTAGATGGCTGAGCAGACGTTTCCATGCAAGCATTACTGATATCGGGAAGTGTAAAGTAGAAGAAATCAGGGGCTTCATCATGGGAATTCGGTGGCAGATGGATAATAGGGTCACTTCTGGCTACAAAAGGGGGTAAATATTATTATTATTTTGGGCAACCGAAGAGAATCATAATGGACCCAATTATGCCTCCGACTGGAGGTGCGATATAGCACCACTCTTCCTAACGTAACCTACGCCTATGAAAAGTTAGTTTTAAATTATATGTACTACTAATTGTGCGAATGCCATGAAATTTGTTAAAGAGTTTCGACTTCTAAAATAAAACAATTTATATAATATTTTACGTGCTTCTACCTTACGCATTTTTACTAAGATTGGCACACACCTTGAGCTCTGAAGCTGATGTGATATTTAATTTAGAAAAAAGGCGGCCACTAGCATTTGCCAAATTTGTCGTGACCAAAAAAAGGAATTTTGTATGGAAATTTATTTTGTAAACCCAAATGACTTTTTATGAATTCGGAAGATAATTTATTATCTTGTAATTCATATTGTATAAAAATTGCTAATAAATACCATCCCTACTTAACTCTTGAGAGGAAAATACAATATTATTTTTAAATTATGTGAAGTACAAATTGAAAACTTTAAACAAATTTGCTGTCAAACCAGACTCTTTTTAGTTGTGGCATTCCAGAAGTCAATGAACAATATGGCCACCATACTGCCGTAAGAGATTAAAAGTTGGATTCCTCAATTGACCCGGGAAGTGCACATAGAGTCAATTGCTAAAAATCATATTCAAATGAAAATGATATATAATTATCGATATATAAATTTTATTAAAGCTATAGGTCTTTTTTAAGAAATAAAATTATTATTCTTCAAGAAATAAAATTATTCAGAATAATTTTATTTCCTGAAGAAGCTACAAGAGACCTATAGCTTTAGAAAAAATTGATATATAATTAACATAAAAGGTCGAATAAATTATTATAACATGCAAATAATTATCGTTCAAATGAAGCAAACTTCATAGCAATGGGTTTTTTTTAAAGAAAAGTAGCACTCAGGCAATGAATGTTTACTACTTTTACTAGGTGTTACCTTTTTTAAGAAAATAATAATGATACAGAAGGCAGGTGGTGAAGGAAGAGATAGAAGAAAGCTTCACTGCTTTACTCTGATTTTTCAGTTTTTTAACTCAGTCTTGCAGCGCCTCTGGTGCCAATCAGACATATTAAAGTCTTCAAAGCTGTGTTTAGTAGCCATTTTATTGGCAAAAGAGGGCGCTTTGATGTTACATTAGCATTAATATGCGGTGAAGCCTATGTAGTTCAGTGACCAGTGTCTATGCCTTCATCACTAGAACTTTTCCAACAGCAAGTAATATAAACTGACACTAATGCACATCAGAAAAATGCGTGGTGTTGTTATTTAATAACTGTCGGAGATCAGACTCAACCACAGGGCCTTGGATATTGTAGTCAACGTCTACTTTAGCCCACGCCACCATTTATCAGTATATTCTTGCAATTTAAATTTATATTTTTTTTTTAACAAATACAACCACAACTCGCAAAGCGGTTAGCTTGTCTGCAAAAAACACCCAGGGTCTATGGTGGGAATCGAACCTACGACCTCTGGACTGAGAGGCTAGCATCGCTACCACTCAGCCACAGGGGCACCCAACACTCTTTAAAATGGTTTTATAATAAAAAAAAGCAATGTGAGTCCGATCACAGAGGAGATGTGTAAACATCTAGTAATAAAATTTTTTTTTTAAGTTGGAAGTACTTATCCTTTTAGTATCTTTTTTTAAATTAATTAACTAAAAGTATCAAAACTTTCAATATTGTAAATACATATGAATTTGTTGGTTTTTGTTTGTTTTATTAAACTTATTTGGTTAGTAAATGGGCGCACTGCAGTATATGTATATGTACTGCATTCAAAATTGCAGTAAGCAGTAAATTTACTGATTACTAAAAAGAATTCAGTAAATTTTTACTGCTAATGAAATTTAATTTGCATTACCAGTAAAATCGTAGGGCCGTAATCATAATAAAATTGTAGCAAATGGCAAAGTTTTTTCATTCAAATTTTGAAACTTTTGTATGAAAAACATTTAGCCACTTGGGCGAATTTCATTATGAATACGGGCATTACTGATTACTGAAAATTCAATGCACCTCATCATATAACAAATCATTTAGGCAATTTATAAGAATTATAGAAAAAAATATAGTAATCAGTAAAAACTTACTTGTTAAAATTTTTTTATTATTTTTACGGAAACTTTAGTGGTACTGCAGTGCTCATCTATGGTAAATGCCTTTACTTTTACTTTTTAATTTTTAATTCCTGTTGTTCATCGTTTAGTTGTTGCTGTTCTTGTTGTTGTGTATGTATTGCAATTAAAAGAAATTCAGTAAAGTGCGACTTTGACTCGCGCACATTCGGTTTTGATTTTTTATTTTTTTTATTTAGCTTTCTTCCTTTTTTAAGTTTTTTCAGTTTAAACGATTTTTTTCAGTTTTATCGCTTTTTTCTCGTTTTGGCGTTTTTTTTCTCTTTTTGGGTTTTTTTAGTTTTCGCAATTTTTTTTTTTTTAATTTTGGCGATTTTGTCATTTTGGCGATTTTTTTCTGTTTGTTGGGGTTTTTTTACTTTTGGCGATTTTTTCTGTTTTTGGGGCTTTGTTATTTATGCGATTTTTTCATTTCGGCGATTTTTTGATATTGGCGATTTTTTTTGTTGAAGGATTTTTTTCATTTTGGCGATTTTTCCGGTTTTTCGCGATTTATTTTAGCCCTAGAGATTTTTTTAATTTTGCGCTTTTTTTCGACTTGGCGATTTTTTTTTTTTTGTTTTTGTCGATTTTTTTATATTTGGCGATTTTATATTTTTTTGATTTTTTAGTTGTACCGTTTATAAAAATTTCAAGAGTTTTGCTCTTACGGTCTCCAAGATACAGCAAGTTGTCAAAATTACAAAGTAATAATTGCATTAACTAATGGAACACCCTTTAATTTAAACTTTTTAAATTTAGCGTTAATTGTTGTAGTCTGTATAAAAATACACTAACTTTTAAAATTTCAAGTGTATATATGTACATACAATTGTATGTATATTACATGGGATTTTAAAATTTTTCGTTACTCGTTTTGGAACACCCTTTAGTTTTTAACTCTCATGTATTTGTTGTTGTAGTGGCCAAATGTCTACATATTGTGTCCAAATTTCAAGTCCGTAGCTCTTACGGTTCATTTTCGACTTGTTTCTCTGCTTGGTATTGCTTCTTTCAAACACTAATACACTCATACATAGCTCACACCGATTTGACAATGCAAAGCAAAAGCAAAAAGCAAAGAAATCTCAGCAAAGAAATCTCAGCAAAGAAATCTCAGCAAAGAATCAAAGCCAAACAATTTTTACCCCCTAGCGTATAGATGTTTACACATCAAAATACCTATGTTCAACAAACATTAAACTTAATATTCTTTTATGAATACTGGTGTATACCACTACAGAAACTATTTTTCAATAGGTGCTACTAGTTCTTAAAAGCAGTCATATAAACAAAAAAAAAACTATATATTTATTATGAATAAAGTACTCGTGCTTCATTTCATTATAAAAATGTTAATTGTCAATACTTGAAATTTGCATAGGGCAAATTGTGTTATGCCTCGTTCGACCAAGCTTGCTCATTTGTATTTAAACATTAAAAATAAATAAAAATAATAATAATGATAATAATATACGAAAGAAAAAACAGCCAAATACTATGAACTAAATTTAAACTTACGAAAGGAAATTTTAAATTAACAAAAATATTGCGTAAAATTTATTTCTATTTCATTTTAAATTGACAAGATGCCAAGTAAGTTTATTTTTCTTTTTCTATTTATATTAGAAACTAAATGTGAAAAAAAAGAAAAAATCTTTTTCAAGAGGCTTTTGAAATATAAAAGTACAAATATGTGTGTTTGTACATATATACTTTCACATTATTTTTGGGCCACACTTTTGTTAAACATTTATATAAAGCATAAGAAAGTATACGAGTAGCACACACATACAAACAAACGCGCATATTTATTTCTTTTAATAATACGAGTAAATAAGAAAAACCACATTTCTTGGAATTTCAACAGCAGTGTTGTAACACATTCCTTGAACATTATTAAAAGAATGACACATGAGAAAAGCCCGTGATAAAATGAAAAAAAGTTTAATAAAATAAAAAATAAAAAAAATACTCTGAAGCATTTGTTTTATGCTGTTCTTTAATATTTTCAATAATAAATTGACTAAAAGAAAAAGTAATTTATTTTTCTAAAACCATTTGCTTGGAATAAATTCGAAACATTTTTAATGAGAAAAGTGATTTTTAAAAATTTTCAAATCCACCGTGTTATGATTATTTAAAAATAAATGAATCTTATTTATGAGCAATTTTTGGGGTGAGAGATAATATAATTTAACGGGATTTTAAAGTAAAAAATGGAATTACTTTTTCGTTAATTAATAAAAACTTTACAATACATTTGTTCTACCGAAATAACAATAAAATGTTTGGATTAATTTCCTCCGCCACTAAAGGAGTTTATTTTATTTTTTGTTAGGAGCTAAAGTTTTTAACCTTTTCACGCACATAGTGTTATGAGAAATGTAACAAAGCTGTTTACTAGTTTCATGTACTAAATGTAATGTAAGTAAATAGAATTCAATAATAAAATAAAAATTTTTTATTTTTTTCTGCGTTTTCTAACACGGGACATATGTGTCCCAGTATAATCAAAGGTTGTTCAAAAATCCAAATTTAAGAAATTTTTTGGTTTATATAGGGTGGGCCAAAAGAAACCAAGTGGTGTAAAAGTTTAATAACTTTTTTGTTTATTAATTTTTTTTTTATTTTTTCTTTCAGATTATATAGACAACACTTGGAGATTTATAATGGAGAGGTTCACAACTGAACAGAGAACCAGAACAATAAAATTTTATTGTTTAAACCAGGGATGAAAATTTGGTTATGAGTGATGAAGCTCATTTTCATTTGAATGGCTTTGTTAATAAGCAGAACTGTAGGTTCTGAGGTTCTCAAAATCCAAGAGCCATTCATCAACGCCAATTGCACCCCATCAGGTGTACAGTATGGTGTGGGATCACATCTGAAAATGTCATTGGGCCCTACTTCTTCGAGAATGAAGATGGAAGTGCTGTAACCGTAAATGGAGAGCGGTATCGGTTTATGATAGAAAATTTTTTACGTCCTGCGCTTGAAAACAGACCTGGTATGTGGTTTCAGCAGGACGGAGCCACTGCCCATACTGCCCGAGACACAATGGCACTTTTAAGTCAAATTTTTGGAGCGAATAATTTCTCGAAATTCGGAAATTATTTGGCCAGCGCGATCGCCAGATTTGACAGCATCCGACTATTTTCTTTGGGGTTTTTTGAAGGAGCGAGTGTATGTGAACAAGCCAGAGACAATCCTTGAACTCAAGGCAAACATTGTTGCAGAAATTCGAACGCTACAGCCACAAGTTTTGAAAGATGTTATGGAAAATGCTCTAAAAAGAGCCCATCAGTGCGAAGCTGAAAACGGTGGTCATTTAAGAGACATCATTTTTCATACTTAGTGTAAAAAAAATTTCCATTTTGTATATTATATAATCTGGAAGAAAAAATAAAAAAAAGTTAATAAACAAAAAAGTTATTAAACTTTTACACCCCTCGGTTTCTTTTGGCCCACCCTGTATTTGACGTAAAATACTTTAATATTAATGAGAAAAACATTTAATATAATATTTAATGACAATCAGCGAAACAACTTCTTTTCGGTTGTAAAACATAGATGAACTTTGTGTGTTGAGCAGGTGTTATTTTTTCGATTTCCAGTGCACTATTTTGCACCTAGTACACATCTCTTCTTAAGTTTAGCCTTTTGCAACATATGATCAGGTGTTCCGTGTTTTTGAGCATAACCCTTTCACTTTTTAGAGTTACGTACACCAAAGGTGAAAAGGAACCCTATTGTTATCGCTACGCTGTCCGTCTGTCCGTCACACGGCATTTTCTCAGGAACCGTAAGAGCTACGGACCTGAAATTCGGACACAGTGTGTAGAACCTTGGCCGCTACAACAACAAATACATGAGAATTAAAAATTAAAGGGTGTTCCAAAACGAGCAACGAAAAATTTTAAAGTCCCATATAATATACATACAATTGTATGAACATATGTATATTGATACTTGAAATTTGTAAAATTAGTGTATTTTTATACAGACTACAACAATTAACACTAAAATTTAAAAAAATTAAAATTAAAGGGTGGTCCATCAGTTAATGCAATTTTGACTATGTAATTTTGACATTTGCTATATCTTGGAAACAGTAAGAGGCAAACACTTGAAATTTTCAAAAACGGTAAAACTAAAAAACCCGAATATTATAAAATCGCCAAACCAAAAAAAAAAATCGCCAAAAATTAAAAAAAAAATCCCCGAAACAAAAAAATCGCCAAAATTAAAAAAAATTCTAACACTAAAATAAATCACCAAATTCGAAAAAAACGCCAAAACGAAAAAAACGCCAAAGATTTAAAAAATCGCCAAAACGTGAAAATGTCGCCAAAACTGAAAAAAAATTTAAATAAAAAAAATCGCAGAAATGAAAAAAATTGCCAAAAATAAAAAAAAATCGCCAAAATGAAAAAACGCCAATAACCAAAAAAAAAATCGCCAAAACAAGAAAATAAAGTGTCAAAACTAAAAAAAGAGCCAAAACTTAAAAAAAATCGCCAAAACCGAAAAAACGCAAAAACCGCCGAAAAAAACGCAAAAACCGAAAAGACCCCAAAAAGGAAAAAAAATGCCAAAACTATATATTATATAGGATGAAGTTTGTATTAAATTACATATCTAGTGTTCGTACGGAACCCTTCGTGCGCGAGTCAGAGTCGCATTTTACTGAATTTTTTGTCATTATTTTCGTTGGAGAGGTTCTCTGTCTCGACGAGAAGTCGCTTATGAACGACCGAGAATGTAGTTTTTTCGTATCTCCTCAAGCCGGTTAAGTGGCATCACGTTTGCAATCAAAGGAACTCCCATGTCAGGATCAGAAGACCAGTAGCTGCGAAATGTTGGCAGAACATGATAAACCACTACGTAATTCATCCCTATATAAGCTTTCGCCTCTTTTTTTTTTAAGAGCAAAGGGTCTTTAATTTTGAGGTGCGTACCTTTCTGATTCAGGTAAATTATAAATAAAAAAAATAAATATATCGTTGATTAATTGATCAAAATTCGTCACTAAATTAAAATCGTAATTGGTGCTAATTCTGTGAATGCCAAGCTATTTAATATATTAATTTCACCATAGTTGTATAGTTCTTGATCGGAAAAATGATGAGGTACATAAGAATTATTTTTCAATTTAAGTTGTATCTTCTTGTATACTCATATCTTGTGAATATGCACCTTTTTCTGGATTTCCTACATTCTCACTTACTATCGGTGTAATGTTGTTTTCAATTCGAACGATGAAGAGATCTGCATCAATGTCTTGCGCACACAAACTATTGATCTTCATTATTTATTAGTAAACCGTATTCGTCATCACTATTGTCAGCCATTAAAACTTCGAATATCTCATTTTATTTCAATAAAAATTTGCTTCGCCTTCCTTTAAACATATTTTAAAATAAATTATTGTAATTGTAATGGATTATGTGTAGATAATTATTAATACTAACAAAAAGAACTAACTAACGATTGTTTATTTATCACAGTTGGCCAAACTCCGTTTATGCACACTGGGTCACCCGTGTCCCATTACAATTTTTAGGAAAAAATTTAATTTTTTCTTAGTAATAAATTAAAAAAAAATAATACAGTTCACAGAAAACTTACCAAAGGAACAAATTTAATGCATAAATTCCCAAAACACACACGATTTTATTTAAAATTAAATAATCGAACACACATCCAGTCGACTGAAAATTTGGCAAGTTGGCGTCGAAGTTTTCTTCCCATACACAAACTTTTTCAGTGCAACCAAACTTAACATAGTAGAACTGACTATTAAGTTTTAAAATATAAGCTTTTGAAGTGAATTACTAGAATAAATTTAGCATGAAGCCGTAAAAGGTGACTGGGACACATGTGTCCCATATGCGTGAAAGGGTTAATATTAAAAGGCTGAACATTTTTTTTATTTATAAAATCTCTTGATCTGTTTATTTTAAAATATCGAAAACTAATTCTTAACTAATTTTTTTTAAAGAAAATTACGATTTCAAGGTGTAAGATTAGAAGTGTGTTTTGGTTCCCTTAAATAATTTTCATGTTATGCTTTTTTTCCGCTGCACATAAGCGATCATGTATATAGGATATGTTCTCCATTCCACGTGAAATTAAAACGAGTAGAATTGCTATAGCATTTTTGTTATAATTACATATTTCCAACAACAATTGTATGACAATTCCACTCGTTTTAATTTCACGTGGAATGCAGAACACACCCGATAATTTCATTTTAATCTCACAAATGTTTATTTATTTTTGCAGAACTGATTCAAGCAAGCGGGAATGTTTATTTTTATATCAGTTTTTGATAGCATTCAAATCAAAGTGATTGAAGTTTTTCATGTACAAAGTGTTTGAAATTTGTTGTTGGCTTCCTCAGTTCATGATGTTTAAGGAGGAATATTATTTTATTTCAATTTTGTTTTTTAGTTAATATTTTCAATTTACTTCCTCCCAATTTATGTTATGTTTTGGTAATTATTTTTAATTTTTTTTAAACAATTAGCTTGGTAAATAATGTTGCAAAATGAATTAAAATGTTATAAAAATTTTTTGCAATTAACTTGGTGTTATTTGTTCATTAACAATTACCACATGTAATTTGGCTTACAAAATTATACGAACTTTAGCTAATCATACATAAAGAAACAAATAAATTTTGAACAAAAATAATTAAAACTAATTTAAAATTAATAGCTTTGGGGTTGTAACAAAAATTAAATAAATATACTTAATAGTAACAAATTAAAAATTTGTCTTCATTACAAAAAAAAAGCTTTCGGCAAATTGTAATATGATAAATCAAAACAATTCCCACATTAAATTTGCTCTGAAAACTGGGTATTTAAAGCAGGAATCTACATCAACTCACACCATACACAGTGTACCAAAACAAAGAAGAAATATCCCTAAAATTTTGTATTACTTGCCATTAGACACTTGATATTTTACAAACTTGTTATTTTACAAAAAATTGTATATGAAAAACCTCAAATAAAATATTTATAATTACTTATGTCGTTTTCTTTTCTAGAAAAAGTGCAACATTTTTTTTAACTTTTCAATAAGAAAAACTAAATTTAGCATTTATTTAAAGTAAACTTTATTACTCTTAAGTGGTGATAGTAAAACTTCTAATAAAATCTATATTTCAAAAAAAGATTTTATTTAGATTTTTTATTAAAAAAAGTAATAAATGTTAAATTTTTTCCTAGAAAAAAATATGCCATTAGTATGTCAAAAAAATAAATGGTAAGCATTTTACCAAACTTCTTGTCTAACTAAAAATAAAGATTTATTAATTATTATAATATAATATTAATTAATTAATTAATTGTTTATTCTTGACATCCTCAATTAATTTTAATCTTACAAGTAATTGCGTTTTATTAAATGTCCTTTAATTATTTGCTTTGAACATAAAGAAAAGAAATGTTTATTACCTGTCAATAAGAAAATTAAAATTTCCAGTGAAAAACGAGTGAAATAAAGAACTTAATTTAATTATTATATTTCGGACTTCATTTGTTTCTATATTTATGATTTTAATAGGCTAAAGTTCGTATCGCTTTTTAAGCAAAATTACATGTGATAATTATTAACGAACAAATAACACCAAAGTTAGTTGTAAATATTCTGGCAAAAGCGTAGTAGAATGGAACAACTAGCTGTTTTCGAAGGCAACTACACCTTCATCATCATCGTTCTTTGTGTTTGGTTCACTGTGTGTGGTGTCAGTTGTTGTAGATTTCTGCTTTATATACGAAACTTTTTTGCAAATGGAATATGTGAATTGTTTTGATTCATCGTATTTCAATTTGCTGAAAGATGTTTTGTAATGAAAGCTAACATTACCATCTCTAAATTTACAAATAAATTTACTTTGGTGTTATTTGTTCATTAATAATTATCACATGTAATTTGGCTTAAAAAGCGATACGAACTTTAGCCTATTAAAATCATAAATATAGAAATAAAGAATATTTTGTTGCTTAATTGTTTTTTTTTTCTTTTTTCTTTTTGAAATAACACGTTTAGCTTGCACAAAGTATTAATTAATTTTCCAAACTGTGTTGAGGTCGGTAACCATCAAATGTCAAACGCAATATTTTTGGAACAAGAAGTCATTAAGACATATTAATCAGTTTAAAGAAAAAATAAATCAATACATTAAAGCAATATTAAAAAAAAATAATAATAAATATAAGAAATTCATAAAAACAAGGGCTTTTTTTCGTTATGAAAAATTTCTTTTATATATTTTATTGATGTTATTGAAACAACAACTCAATCTTTCAGAAACATAACATGTATAATTATGCTCACTCTTAATTAAAAATAAATGTACACACTTCAAACACTTAATAATCAGAAATGAAAATAGCCTAAATACATTCCTTAATGTACGTATTAAAATTAAGAGATTTGCCAGAAAATTCCTCTTAATACTTGGAATAGCGAAAAGCCTTAAATAGACCAAGAGACCTATTGAAGCTCAAGAATAAGTGCGTTGCCAAATTTATTTATTTACAAGTGCTTATTCATTTTAAGTTGATATTTGATTGATGTTAAATAGCAACAGATAATATAATAAAAGAAAATAATTATATAAAAAGAAATACCAGCAGAGAAAAAACATATATGTACATTAAAGCGAATATAAAAATGGAAGCAAACACGTTAATTTACTCGTATTTTGTAAAGGGTCCGCCAGATAACTTTTTTTTTTTGAAAATGCTATAAAAAACTACTGTATATTTTCTCAAATTTCTTTTTTTATTTAAAAGTACAATCCTTCCGGTTAATAATGAAAAATAATTTCATTCAAATGGCTGCATCGGCTGGCCATGCAGTAGTAGCCTACACGATCGGTCAAATTTTTAAGCACATTATCGATTGTGTTCAGCTGTATTTCCCCAATGGCTTCACGAATATTGTCCTTTAAAGCGTCAATTATCTCTGGCTTATCGGCGTAACACTTATCTTTGACGGCACCCCACAAATAATAGTCCAACGGTGTCGAATCGCAGCTCCGAGGTGGCCAAACGACATCAGCTTTGCGGCTGATAATGCAATCTTCAAAAACAGGGCGCAAAACATCGAGTGTAGCTTCGGCTGTGTAGCACGTAGCGCCATCCTGTTGAAACCAAATGTTGCCAATATCCTCCTCTTCAATTTTTGTGAACAAAAATTCGTTCAACATGGCCCGATAACGATCGCCATTGACTGTAACGGCCACTTCTTGCTCACTTTCTAAAAAAATGACTGAATTATGCTTCTGCACCAAAATTCGCACCGAACAGTGACTCGTTTTGAGTGCGTCGGCTTTTCAATGTATGCGTGCGGGTTTTCTGTGCCCCAAATGCGACAATTTTGCTTGTTTACATACCCGCCAAGATCAAAATGAGCTTCATCTGAAAAGATGATTTTTTTTTACCAAAATCGGCATCTTCTGTAATAATAATATTTCCCAGCGTTGTTCAAGCGTATACACAACCATATTCGTTCAGCGGAAGGATAAAACTAATTACCTGTCACATCAGACATGAGCTAAGTGTTACCATTCACGAAATAAGCACTAGTTGAAAAAAAAACGTTAGATGGCGGACCCTTTAAAAGGCGCCACATTTTCATGAAACGCACTTACACGCAACATCTTTACAAGCGGCAGCAGAGGCAACAATACCGTCAACATCATTGAAAATCAATTTTAATTGAAGCTGACAATTAAATTTAAATATATTTTTATTTATGGAGGACCTCTTAAATTTTTTCTTTTCTCTTTACAAAATAAATGTTATTTTTGCCAACTGCTATAATCAACAGCAAACATAAGAACATTACAAACAGCAAACAGCTCCAATTGCAAATGGCAGCCCATTACTGACTCTGGCACTGCTGCCTGGTCTTCAGTTAGCACCACCCATACCGTGATGGAGCGAAAACCTGCTGTTTATTCAGCGTCAAGTTAAGTAGGAGGTCTGCAGTGAAATGGGGAAAAATATGAGACTTCCAAACAGCATTAATGAATCTGCATGGCTATTGAATAGTATAGTTGATTGTGCTATATTTTTTTCTTCTTACAATTACACGGCACCAAGTTGTGTGGCAGCTGGACAGCAGTGATGACAAATCAAAATAAATTTTAATAAAAATTAAAAGTTTCAGATTTATATTTATTTATAACTGGCATTTAAAAAACGATTGTAATGATTAAAGCATTCTTTACATATAAAGCTCATTAAACCAATATTTACTTCAAAAATCTTTCATCAATACTGATATTAACTAACAATAGGGATATTATTTGTTCTACAATAATTGCTAAGGAGACTTTTATTAAGATTTGCAGGTACACTTTTCATGGAGTATAACATTATAATGTTAAGACCATATAAACGTGCAACAACTATCTTTAAACACATTTCTTAAATAACGCAGCACAAATATCAATAATTACCCAGCAAAAAATTTCAAAAAATGTAATCGAGTTTAGAATTAAGCATTTTTTGCATTTGGAAGCACTTCCCTACTGAATTACCAACTTAATGATTTTAACAAGGCAAGACTAAATAACCGATTCTTAAGAAGTACTTAAATTTTTTTTATTTGTCAATATTTCACATAATCTATTTCGTCTAAAAAAATCATTCTCTTCATTTAGCAACTTGCACGTCATTTTTTAGGGTTCCGTACACCAAAGGTGAAAGGGACCCCTACTGTTTTCGCTACGCTGTCCGTCTGTCCGTCACACAGTATTTTCTCAGGAACCGTAAGAGCTACGGACCTGAAATTTGGACATAGTATGTAGAACATTGGCCGCTACAACAACAAATACATGAGAATTAAAAATTAAAGGGTGTTCCAAAACGAGCAAAGAAAAATTTTAAAATCCCATGTAATATACATACAATTGTATGAACATATGTACATATATTGAAACTTGAAATTTGTAAAATTAGTGTATTTTTATACAGACTACAACAATTAACACTAAAATTTAAAAAAATTAAAATTAAAGGGTGGTCCATCAGTTAATGCAATTTTGAGTATGTAATTTTGACAATTTGCTATATCTTGGAAACCGTAAGAGGCAAACACTTGAAATTTTCAAAAACGGTAAAACTAAAAAAACCGAAAAAAATCGCCAAAATTAAAAAAAAAAATTTAACACTAAAATAGATCGCCAAATTCGAAAAAATCGCCAAAATGAAAAAACACGCCAAAATGAAAAAAACGCCAAAAATAAAAAAAAATCGCCAAAATGAAAAAACGCCAAAAACCGAACAAAATCGCCAAAACAAGAAAAAGTGTCAAAACTACAAAAGGAGCCAAAACTTAAAAAAATTGCTAAAAGCTTGAAATTTTCAAAAACGGTAAAACTAAAAAAACCGAAAATTATAAAATCGCCAAACCAAAAAAAAAAATCGCCAAAAATTAAAAAAAATCGCCAAAACGAAAAAAATCGCCAAAATTAAAATAAACGCCATAATGAAAAAAACGCCAAAAATCGAAAAAAATCGCCAAAATGCGAATATGTCACCAAAACAAAAAAAAAATTTAAATAAAAAAAAATGGCAAAAATGAAAACAAACCCCAAAAATAAAAAAATCGCCAAAATGAAAAAACGCCAAAAACCAAAAATATACCCAAAACAAGAAAATAAAGTGTCAAAACTAAAAAAAGAGCCAAAACCGAAAAAACGCAAAAACCGCGAAAACAAAAAAACCGAAAAGATCCCAAAAACTTAAAAAATGCCAAAACTATATATTATATAGGATGAAGTTTGTATTAAATTACATATCTAGTGTTCGTACGAAATCCTTCGTGCGCGAGTCAGAGTCGCACTTTACTGAATTAATTTAAATTTTAGGTAATGTGATTTGTAAGCGAGTAATGAAAATTGGCAATCAGAAAAGTAAGTCATTATATGGCATGTAGTTCTAATGGTAATGTGTAATGATTTTCTAGTGACATTGTCACTAGTACTACTGACCAGGTGTACCCCAGCCAATGTAATTATCTATTGACATTTAATATTAGCTTGTTATTGAAAATCCACCACTAGACTGTAGCACTACTGAGTAAGTAGTTCCTTTGGGACCACATACAGACATTAACACCAAAGATTCACTAGTAACTTTTAGGGGCTCTAGTCTACAATATCGATTTTTCCTCTCTCGTTGTCAATAGTAAAATTATAGTGATTTTCTAGTGACATTGCCAGTTCTACTGAATAGGTGTACCCCAGCCAATGTAATCGCCTATTGACATATATTATATGGTTGTCATTGGAAATCTCCATATGGTCTTTTACGAGAGATATTTGAACCAAAGATTCACTAGTAAATTTTAGTCACCCTCGTCTACATACATATATTTATTTAATATCATTGCATAGCATAATAAAAAAGAAAAACAATCTATTCACGCGTTCATTGACAATATCACCATAAATACACTAGAACTGTTGTCTCTAATGTATCTTTACTCGGGCATAAGAGGAAAGTTGTCGACATTTTAACTAGTGTAATTATCGCTGGAGAAAGAGTATTGACATAGAGACATATTGTTTTAGGCTGGATATATGGATTCAATCAGCCACACGCACACATACGAACCCACACATTTTCCATTCCATTTTATATGCATAAATTTATGTACACGGTGGCAGATGATGAATATATATCCCGACTATTAGGATATTTTATTTTGTCCGATTAAATATCCATAGCCTGAATATAAACGTCTCAGACTGTATGTATGAGAGAGAGTCAATGCATGTGATACGCATCTTCCCTTTTGTTTTTAGCTGCACTCTATATTAATTTTGTTACATACACGTAGTAGAAGTGTTCTTGTCTGTTGTAGCAGGCTATAGCTATTAGAGATGAGCGATATTTACATACATTTTTTAGAAATATAGTTTTTTCATACAAACTGTGAATTTTCTTGTATGCTTACTTTACAGTAAATAAAGCTAACACATTAATTTTTTTTATATATATTAAGATTTCGTCGAGAAAAAATCATTGGTGTCAAATCGTCTTTTCTGGCTCTCTCTTTTACAGCCAGTGTTGTCAGATTTATTTTAATATCGCCAATATAATAAAACATTAAATCATAGCTACAAAAATATATTATATTTTGTAATTACATTACAAATCTTATTAAGTTTTAAATTCCATAGGTAACGTCTATTGTAAAACATAAAAATTATAGTATTTAAGAAAACTTAAGAAAAGTGTTTACATTCACATATAAATACTGGCATACAAAAAGTACTTAAAAATAATTTATTCCAAAGATCAATCCAAATAGGATAAATTTAACTTGACCACCGAGATAAAAATTATTATTTAATTCAACTGAACTAACATTTACTTAAATGTGTATTTAAGTACACTTATCATATCCTTGAAGGTGTAAGTACCAGCAGCATCGTCGTATTCATAACCTCTAGGCGAGAACTCGTATGGGATTTTTGGTGCTTCATTATCAAAATGTTGGCTCTGGCTTGTAAAAGAAAGTTGTCCTCACTATGTTTCATAGACACCAGAGATTTTGTGGTCCATATTCTTGGTTTAAACTTCTTGAATTTCAGAAAATTTTGTTTGAGATAAAGAGTCACAACATTTAGAATTTTTTCACGAAATATTTTATGTTGTAGAAAAAATTCCTTAAAAAATATTTCATATTCTTAACATTCTGCCTTATCGTGGTTGGCGTATTTCAAATACGACTACGTCTGTTTGGTAATAGATTAAAGAAGACTTCAAAACTTTTTCTTTTGAAATACGCCAACCACGATAAGGCAGATTATTCTATTTTATTGAAACAGTAAAATTATAGCCAAATGTATCGCCAAGGAGTTCAAATATCGCCAAGTAAATCGCTAATCGCCATTTCAAAATTGTTATCGCCAAAAACAAATTTTCGTCGCCACGTTTAACGAGATATCGCCGTATCTGACAACACTGTTTACAGCTCTCACATTTTTGTCTTTGCAATTTTATTGTCTCTCTGCCTTTTATACGACAATTCTCAGTATTTAGAAGGGCTTGATTGATAATTATTTATTCTTGTCGCTTTTCTTATTACGATTTTTAAATTCTTATACACACTTTTAAAGCAAAAAATTTGAAATGTGTTAAAATCACAGTCACTGTTTAATTTCACTGTTACTTTTCTTATGAGCTTTTTTCACAATAAAAGAACTGTTACGAACAAAAATACTGCTTAACTGTGATCACAGTCATAGTTTATAAAAACAGTAATTTAGAAATCCCGTTCACAAAGAGCAACATTATTAAAAATCACGGAATGCAAGGGCAGAATCTTAGAAATTTAAAATCTAAACATCATATGAGTTAGATTTTTAACGTAAGAAATATATAATGAATAAGTTTTTACGGGCATTTTATTTTTATTAAATGCAATCTTTACCATTATATGGAATTATATTTGCAACTCGCAAAGCTATTTAATTTTATACAATTAAATTTTTAAAACTTCTTGGGAAGTTATTCAAAAAATAATCGCCCATGTGTTAAAGCGCGAAGTCTTTGAATTACTTGTGCCGAGTGAAAACAATTTTAAGTAATTATTCAGAATTTACTTTTTTCTACTTCCAAAGTATCAGGCATAGATTATAATATATAATAATTATTAATAACATGCAGATAATTAATTAAAGAAGTTATTTTATTCATGTCAAACAAAAGATCATTTGTTGTTTTTGCAAATGCTTAGGATATGTCTTAATATTTTTAGGACAATGAAATCCATGCCATGAAGAATTATATTTTTAGATCAGATTTACTCATTATTATGAACATTGCTTATGAATCACTGAATATTTAAAAAAAAGGCAACTTTTTGTATTGATAACCTTATGTGAAAATCATTCGAAATAATTAAAATTTCTGCTACTTCCAGATCGAAGGTACGGAATCTTATTGACTTCTTGGAAGCTCTTTTTTTAGTGGGTGAGTTCAAAATCACTAATATAAGTAATATTTATATTATCACAATATATTACTTAGTCTAGTTATAGTTCTTTTTCGTGTGAAAATAAAAACAGCTGTGCAGAAGCAAAACTAAGAGCCCGTTTAGACGAAGGGTGACATAGAGGTAATATAACGCCTGTGACTCGTGTTTATAGGCGGGAAGTGAAGAAAAGCTTTCAGGGTAGTAAAAGTCACATTAGTGCAAATTGAAGCGACAATTTTAACTCTTCTCTTTTACATATTTCTTTCTCTTGTATTTTTGTTATACTATGTATATGAGAGAAGTGTTGCTAGCTTGAGCTATTTTATATAATATTGGAAAATTTGTGATTAGTAAATTTATAGTATAAAAATAAAGAACAAATAAAATAATAAGATAAAACGAATAATTATATTTTGGTGGTAAATTAATTTGGTGGCCTTATTAGTTCTACATTTTTTAAATAAGTTAGTTAGTTATAGTAACACTGCTAAGAATGAACGAATAAGGTGCATTGACCAAATAAATATAAAAAACCCTGATTGTTGCGTCAAAAAGAGTCTTTATATAAATTCGTATGGATTTAAGAAAAGACACTAAAAGAGAACGTAAGGGTTGTCACCACACTTGTTGTTGTTGTGCACACTTAATTTTTTTTAAATTCGGTAGAATCGACAAAAAAAAATCGGTAGATTTGAATGAAATTCGGTAGAAAATTTTTTTATTAAGAGAAACATAAAAAATAACTATTCAAAGAAACATAAAAAATAAAAAAATATATGTACTTATAACTATATAAAGGGTAAGTGCAAGGAGTATCAAACTAAACAGGTTCCAAAAGCGCATTTAAAACTTCACATGTGATTGGACTGTCATAAACAATGAAGCATTTCCAATAAAAAAAGTGTCATCCCCAGTTATTTGCCATTACGCTTTATATAGATATGCTATGCATATATAAAATAATATACATAAAATAACTTTTATATGACAAACATTTGTAACTACAAAAATTATATGTTTTATGAGTTTAAGCTTTTGTGCAAAAAATATTAAATCATTGGTAGGAATAAATATTTCATTCCCAAGGCACAATTATTTGGCATATACTAGGTTACTTATAGTTTCAGTTTTTAACCGATTTCTTTGTTCTGTTTTAATTATTTTCATGACAGGAAATGACCGCTATGCGACCTCTCTGCTATGTGGCAAAATAGGCAATTTATACATATATCGACTTAAGTTACTAAATAACAATATTCGGTAAATTTCAGGGCTTGTTCGGTAGAATTGGTAGATTGTTAAATTCACCAACATATTCGGTAGAAGTGTGCACACTGGTTGTCACTTTTCACCAGCAACATTTTTTTTTTATTTATCAAAATATTGGGGGTATTCAAATGGTGGCCTTAAGTATCATAATGTTTTATTATTTTAGCATGGTTTAAAACAATTGTTTGCCTCAAAAAAAAAGTCATAATAAACATAATAAGACTTTTTGAGCTATGTTTATTGTTTTGTCATAACTACACATACAAATATGAGAGAGGCTAGAAAAAGAATTGGGAGACATATTTAGCAATGCACAAAGGTGCTAAAGCAAAAATGCAAATAAATACAATATTTATAATTTGTATGTTATGAGGATTTGTTCGCAGCAGTCATATTTTTTCGTGCTATATTTTTAAATCATGTTCTTTTAAGACTACCTCTTGAATAGCCCAATTTTATGTATTTTGTAAAGTTTTTAAATAAAGACACATAAAAGTGGGTGGTGCGAAAATAAATTCAAGTCGAACACGTGTTGTTATGAATTCACTTATAAACTAAGAAAATTAAAGGGTTGTTGTTCATTAAAAACAAACAATTAAATATGAAAAATTAAAAATTGTTTGTAAACAAGCATTGCCTACACTCAAAATATTCCATGCTTGAAAATACGAAATACTTTTTCGTAAAATAATTTTTGTGCAATAAACGAAAATTTTATACATTTTACGAAAATATTTGTGGCTTGTGCAGGAAAACAGATTTTGTAATTTTACGAATTTCGCTAAGCTACAAAAACTATTTCGTACAATTATTTTCGTATATAGTACCATATTTTTCGTTTATTTAATTGAATTTAGTATAAAAGAAAACATTTTTATAAAGTTGGAAATGTTTTGTTAACATTTTGTTAACAGTACAAAATTATTCTTCAATTTAAATAAGTTTCGTGAATTTTACACAAAAAAAAAAAAAAAATTAAATATAAAGTAAAAACTGTTGTTTTGTTTTAGTTTTTAATATTGTCCCCATTTATTTTCATGATATAAAAATAGAAGGTACTTCCATTCTCTCTTTGTTTTTAAAAATAAGTATTTTTGAAGTTTGTTTTTTGAGAAAAATAAAGCAAAATGTTCCCATATAGGAAAAAATGTAAGTCTTCCCCTAGAATTTTTTACAAAAATGTGTATAGTTATATACATAACTATATATCTGTGAAGTTTGAAAAGTGATTATGTAATAACTTATCTCATATTTTTTTCTGCTTAATAAAAATCTTTTAACTATATTTTCATCTAAGTTTGGCGTTGAGTTCTTGTGTTTGAATTCTCTAAATTATTTTCTTCAAAAAAGGTTGTTGTCTTTGATAATGAAAATAAAAATATTATTACCATGTTTTTAAAACATAAAAAATTTAATTAAATTATTATACAAAAGTTTAAAAATTAATGAAAAAATATGTGTTGGATATAATGTTTGAAACAAAATCATAAAGCAAATACACGAACCTCCTAGCATGGACAATAAATAATAATAGTTTTAAAGAATCTGCTGATTTTTTTCATCCATAGACAAGACGATACAATTGTCCAACAGAATTTGGGCATTTATTGTTTAATTTATAAATCCTGTATTTTATAAAAACAATTTTGAAATAATTTTTGAATCAAATTTTTAAACAAACAGGAAACAGAGGGGAAATATTAAATTAATACGGTAGCACGATTTTAATGGAAACTCCAAAATCCTTATAACGGGTGTCCCAACAAGAACGCAAGATTTAAATTTTAAATAAAACACAGATATTAAAAAAAAAATCGTGAAACTTTATTATATCGTAAAGTAGACAAAATGAGGTTATGTGTGGAACAACAAATCGGTCAGATGGCCGCACGGCTTTGCTGGCACACACGCGATCTTTTAATAAAATTTTCAATGGCCGTTTTGCATAAATGCTGCGGTATTTTATTAATGCAGCATCCAATTTCCTCTTTTAAGGCTTGAGTTTTCAAAAACCCCAAAGAAAAAAGTCTAATGGTGTTAAATCGCACGATCTAGGCGGCCAATTCTGGTCTCCAAGACGCGAAATAATACGATTGTTTCTCTGGCTGTATGACATATCGCGCCATCCTGTTGAAACCACATGCCCTCCACATTAATTTCTTCAATTCTAGGCACGAAAAAACTGGTTATCATTTCACGATACCGAACACCATTGACTGTTTGCGCTTGACCTGCGTTTGATCGATATCATCACGTACAGCTGCAACATTTTCGGTCGATCGAGCTGGTCGAAGGCGCGTTGTTGTCTTTACATCACTAACAGACCCAGTTTTGGCAAATTTATCCATTAATGTCTTTACAGTTGACTCTTTTGGAGCATTATTGTGACCCCAAATTGCTCGCAAATTTGCGAACTGTAGCCGCGAAACTTTCACCATTTTGGTAAAACAATTTCACAATGAGAATGCGTTGTTCATTCGTGTAGCGCTCCATTTTTACTAACCTCGTACCTTCTACTAGCAAACAATAACAATTGTTGAAATGTCAAACAATGAAACATCGAATGGCGCCAAATGTAAATCTTGCGTTCTTGTTGGGACACCCTTAACTTGTCAGATGTTGAATGTCAAGAAAAATTGAGAGAATGGAAGTACCTTCTATATTTATATCATGTTTATTTTCCTGTCATTGTATATATTCCATACAAAATTACTCAACAAATTTCAATTGAAATACAAAATTATAATAAAACAAATAGTTTTCGGATTATGCTAGGAAGATAACTGGAACGAACGACAAATTTGGTCCACGGCACACCAACGACGAATAAGTAGCTGATCTTATAATTGATAATTGGATAATTGGTTGTTGTTTGTGCAAAGAGAGATATAAAATTGTTTTTGTCGTTCATAGGCGTAAGAAATACTCGTAGAAATAAATATATCGCAGATTTCGTCTTGCACGGCGGATTTCGTTCGACGGTGGTGTTGTGTTAATTTTCATATAAACAAATCCGTTTTATTTTCTATGACGAAAGCTCGCACAAAAAATTCGTTGCTCGTCCCAGTTGTGTTCCCAGTTAAATTCGTGAGTTTCAGTGCAAAATATGTATGTATGTATGTGTATGTGATGTATGAGAAATACAGATGCTGTAACAAATCCCCTTAAATTACCTTTTTCTTTTTTTAATTATTACAACCTCCAATTACAGGAATTACAGATTGTACTACAAAATTATTTCCCAAATGTTAGAAAATATCATTTTTTGCAGATTTCATTTTTTGTACAGATTTTAATTTTACAAAAAATTTCGTATATTACACAAAATGTATTTTCATGATTCACGAATTTCTTTTGTAATATACATAAACATTGTTTTTCGTAAATTTACGAAAAAAAATTTGTAAAAATACAAAATTTTGTTATTTGCAGACAAAAAGTATTTCGTAAAATAAAACAATATCATTTCTACTATTTACGAAGCATTTCGTACCATAAAAACAACGAATATTTTCGTAAAATGAAGCACATTTTTCGTTTATTTTACCTATGAAATATTTTGAGTGTATACTAACTAGATTTAGAGCGTTGATTGTTATTTCTTATTCTACGCAGTGACCAACAACATGATTCAAGTAATACGACACAGCACTATGGTTCATACCTGTGAGTATGGAATTGGGTAAACCACCTTCGCCTGCATAATGCTTCATATACATCTGTCGGCCCTCAAATAAGTTCCTCATACACTCTGCTAGAAGATTGCTTGATTTTCAAGAGAGAGATTTGATGTGATAGTACTATGGCGGTGAGATCGTCATCTTCTTTTGCCGTCACCAAGTCTGTAACTTTTTATGTCACCTTCCAAAACTTACGGCTGGCGTACGATAAATGCTCAAGATATCATGTGCCATAATATGTGTGGGCATATGAGTTATGAAAGAACAATCACTTATCAGTTCTGGATCAATAGGTACAATACCTATATAGCAATTGAGACTATGGTATCACCTCCCTCGCTAACCCTCAATAATTTGCCACCTAGCTAAATGACTCTCTTGTTTACTCAACTCTTGATAGAATATTCTAATTTTTGTGTACATTCAGCTGTGTGTAAATTGAAAACTTTAAACTCGTTTTTCGAAAAACTAGTTTTTTCTTTTGTGTTACGACATTTTTATAGTAAATCAGCGATACGTAAAAAATATGTCGTGTGAAACCAGTTCAAGTGATATCAGTCATATTATATAATATATATCGGTTGATTGAACTAATATCCCCTTGTACTAGACATACATATATATGTACATGCATTTTTATTATTAAACATTCACATTGATAAATAATAAAATTGCTGGTGTTTCCTTGTATAATATATTTTGCATAAAATGAATATTTGCTTGTGTCGTAATACTTATATGTACACAACACATCTTTTTATTTTCCCCAAAAATATGTTGCAATTTCAAATGAATCATATTTGGCAAAACGAATCTCGGGAATAATTTAATAGCACATATCTGCTGTTTTAATTTAATTGACTTTTGTCCCAAATGCAAATGAATAAAATTACGTTAATTAACAGTGAACATTATTTATGCGCCTCACATGGAAAAAAGGGCCAGCAAATAAATTTCTGGCATAAATTCCAATAATATGAAAGCAAATGTTAATAATAAAAAAATAAATAAAACCTTTTTTGTATCTTCGTTGAAATAAAAGTTCAAATGCTTATGAGCTCGTATACATTGTTATATTTGCCACTTAATTACATGCGCTTCATTAAGAGGCGCCTCAATTTCATTTGCAGTGCAGATTGCAAACTTTTAGCTTATTATTTTTTCTCTTTTGGCTTTTTGTAATAGTTTTTTGCATAAAGTTTCTTTGCATTTAACGTTGCTGTTACACAATTTTTTAGTATATATTTTTTTTTTCTTTTTTTGTAAACATTTTAATGAAAATATTTTCCCTTACATTTGCACTCATGAACATGTGCTGCTCTTTCACATAAATATATGAAATGTAAATTTGCCAAAAAAAAAAAAAAAAAAAAAAAAATACTTTCTTTTGCCAACCCTGAGTCCTTGTATCTGTTGAGTGCAGCTCTAAAGTTCTTGTTATTTTTTTTTAGTTTTTATAATACTCAGAATTTCGAAATCTTTTTCCACAACTACAAAATAATGAAATGATTAAGCATTCTGCTTGAGTTTAATTTACGTTTTATTGCTGTGCATGTACGAAGCTAACTGCTGAAAGGCCAGCATACAAAAAAAAAATTCAATGCAAAAATTAAATTATACTTATACGCACGTTGATATATAAAGACGGGTGGACATTATGAGCTTAAAAGGGACTAGATACTATCAAAATATTCATAAATCATTATGGTAGTTTTTGGTAAAATTAGTTTGAAAGTCTTGTTGATGTTGGTGAAAAGTAAAAAAAAAGAAAACAATTATTTTTTTTCATGCTTGATGTCAAATTTTGATGTATTTCTTGTGTTTGTTTATCAAGCACGAACACATTTTAAAGGAGATTTTCTACTGCGCGTTTTTTTTTATATAAAGAGAAGTAACACTCAGGCAATGAATGCCTACTACTATTACTAGGTGTTCCCTTCTTTAGGAAAGGTGTTGAAGAAAGAGATAGAGGAAAGCTTCATTCTTTTACAATTACATTCGTCAAAATGAGTTACCGATGGCAAATAGCTCCCCTGTGCAATATTCATCTGTGGTATAAATTTCAAATCCAAAAAAATGATTTTTCGCCGTTTTATATCAATTTTTCTTATTCTGCTATCTCAAAGTATAATTTTTTTAGTGTTTTTTTTATGGGAATTGTTACAATTTAAGTTTAAAATTTTTTAAACGCACTAATAAACCCAAGTTAATATTTTACTTATTAAGTAAAATATTACTTATTAAGTAAAATATAAAAATACATTGAAATTGATTATTGAGGGGCTTAGCTGGATCCTATGCGCATTTGACTGTTGCTAATGCAGATCATCAGGGAACCTTTACCCAAAGCTTCTTAGAACAACTAGAGTTATTATATTATAAACTTTCATTTAAGCAAATGAGAAGCTCATAACAAATAACAAAGTTGAAACAAGAACTCAATTATCAACATGTTTTTTATTTTCTTACTTTACATTGGCTGACTTTTTTCAGCTTCAAATTGTAGTCGTAAGAGTATGTAGAAGAAAATAAATGTAAATAACAACAACAGCTATTTAACAATAGAGTGTTGCCACACAAGTATTTTTTCCTGATGATCTGCATTACCAACAGTGAAATGCGCATAGGATCCAGCTAAGCCCCTCAATAATCAATTTCAATGTATTTTTAATAAAAAAATATTTTACTTACATGCCGACCACACAAGCAATAATCTTGGCAATTATTGCCACGGCAATTGTCAAATTCGATTGCCGACACAAGATATTAGCGTGTGGACCGTATGAATATGTGTTCAAATTTATATTCAGCAACAAATGTTAAAATACATTGCTGAGCAACAATCTCTTAACACATGCTGTCAAATACAAATAATATTAAATATTTTTCAACGTCAAAATAGAAAACAAAAGTTTTAACTGCATAAAACCAATAAAAGTTCAATTTAAAATTAGAAAGTGATAAAATTATTGACAATTTAAGTATTTATGTGAATAAAAAGCAAATATATTTGAATATACGTGTTCGCCACCAATAAATACATTGTTGAACACAAGCAATTTGACGTCATAATTCTGCCGACGTTATTTATTGCTTGTGTTAAGACACATCAAATTGTTCGTGTGGTCGTAGTGTTAATAAGTAAAATATTAATTTGGGTATAATTTTTTTTGGTGAAAATAAACGCTAACTCCCATGTAAATTTCCAATATTTTTAAAAAATAAGTAATTTATTATAAATCTACCTCACATCTTATTGAATTTGGCTTGCTGAACACAAATCTGGTAAGGATTTTGATATCATATGGCTAGTTTTTGAGATATGGTCACTTTTAATATATTAAAATGGATGTGGTTCCGATAAAAAAAATTGGTAATACATGTATAACTTTTAAGCTGTTGTTAATCGAATAGAAACATTCAGGTCTATTCGGGAAGTCACTTTCACCACAAATACGCGCATCTTTCACTTTTTGCTATTCTAAAATACTACGTTGGAGATGACTGCTAGAAAACATATGTTTTCTTTCACATTGGAGGTATTCTAAAATACTTCGTCACCATGATTCAATGTCATATTCGTTCGACGCTAATCTTAGCACGTTAAGTTTAAATAAATAAAGAAAAAAGAAATACGCATTGTTTATATGGTGTCTACCAGTGTCAATTAAGCTTTAATGGCGTTCGGACAGGCTCTACAACACAATTAAGTTTTTTTAGGTTCTTCAAGTATTTAAACACGTTTTTAAAACAAATAAAACAACTAAATAATTTCGCTTTCATTGTTTATTGTCTCTTTTTAACTTATTTAGCACTTATACTGTTAAGTTTTTTATTAATTATTTCCTTTTTACTGAAAACGATATTTCTTCGCACGTATTTTAGAATATGTCGACGTCGAACTGTCGAAAGTGAACGTTTGACGACGAAGAAGTGAAGCGCGTATTCTCGAATAGCCCTGATTATCTATATATCGATTATAGCCCATGACATAAGCTTTCGAAATTGATAATTTTTAGTAACCCTGTTACACTAGAGAGTGAGTTAGTGAGTGCTAAAGCTGGACACCTCAAGATTGAAGAGGCTTTCAGTCAGGTTTAAGTTATTTTTTTATGATATTTTATGTTTTTTTATGTTTTTTCAATACTTATAACTAGTATTGAGTAAAAGATTTCACAAATTGACTAAAAAATAAATATATTAAAAAAAATTAAATTTTTTTCCGACAAAATATGCTAACTTTAAGAAAATATTTGTTTTTTGATCGACTCAAATATGCTATCTCATAAAACTACGCAAACCAGTGCAAAATAAAATAATTTTTGTAAAGCTATAAATTAGAAAGCATATTTGAACCATATTATGGAAGACACATTATTTATTTTTGCAATAATGAGAGTAGTTTTTTCGATCTACTGAAAAGTTAGCTTTTTTGAGTTGACGTATTTTGAATACAGGCTTTCGATATGTTCACTTGACATCCACAGTTTAATATACTGAAATTAAAACCAACTTTTGGAATCAACAATACTACAAAAATAATTTCATGTACATATGTATGTATCAGAAAATGAAGAAAATATCGTTTTAAGTACTCTTTGAGTATTGGCCGTCAAATGACTATGAATGCTTAAAATAAAAAAACAAGCTCATATTCTATAAATAACTAACAACTATGTTTGCACATATTTTTAAAATTACGCGTTAAAATGTATAGACTGCATAAGCTACAATCGTATGCATAAGTATAAAAACACTCTGACTATTAATCGGATACACATGCATATTTACAGGACTTTTTTCTTTACACACACACACACACACACACACACAAATACAAATAAAACATGTTCTTAAGCAGCCACACACTCACTTTCAATACCATTTTATATACACATATGTATATATTTGGTGGCGAATGAATAAATATCCCAAGTAGCATTCGTATATTTTTTTCTTTTGTTAAATATCCAAAGCCTGAGTATAAGCATATTAATTATTTACACAATATAATTAATTTTCAAATTCCATTTCGTTAAGAATTTATGATAACTAGCAGAAGTTAACAAATAATCTCTCCATAGGTACATATACATCGTCGCTGTTTTGACTAAGTGATCTAAGTAACATTTAAAAAATTTAACAGGAGAGCAGTTTTTATGTTTGTTTTATACATTCATTCTTATGTCTGCGTTAGAAATCTTTTTACTTATGTAGGCACAAAAGTAATGCTCACAGTAATGAAAATTGTAGACAATGTGTATTATGACTTATAAAGTCTAGTGGAGGACTTAACTCATTTTTCAAAAAAATTTCAGTTAGATGAGTTAGTTAAAACAGCGATGACATCTGTGCTGATGAAGTCCAGAAAAATTTCGGCATTTTTTCCATGTAAAGTCTAGTTTAGTTCATCTTGTCTTCATATCTCATACTCTAAGAATTGAAAGTACTTTGGCTCCCGATTAAGAAATTATTTCTGATTAATAAAAGATATATCACATTTGTTGTTTCTTCTTCTTAATCCATCTTTTATGCCTAAACGTTTGTCTTTTCCCTCATTTTGTTTAAATTAGTGCCATTTTTGGTGCTAAATTTGTTTTTGATATTGATAGTTTTACGATATTGCCAACACAAAATCTATTTCATGTTTACATCGAAACATTCAGCACAAGTTCATTAATTTCACATCAAGCATTTTGATCGTATGTAGGCTGCTCAATAATGAATGCACTTAAGTCCGAATTTACATATCGGGTAAGTAAAAAGTATACTCGACCTTAAACGACACAATATTTTCCATTGTCAATATCTCAAACGTATTTTTTCACATTAAAGTATACGTGTCTGTCACGACTTTCGAACGTTTTCAATTAGAATGAAAATTTCCGAATCGCAAAAAAAAGATTTGGTGTCTGCATACTTCCGAATATTTTTACAAAATTGGTTGCTAATGTGGGCATGTTTTTCATGTCCGCTTTTCTATGTATTAAAACGAAATATATATTGGTTTAAATTTCCGAATTAGGTAGATGAGATATCAATCCTAATTTTAAAAAAGATTTCGTTTAAATTAAATTAATTTTAACGTGGAAAAAGGGAGATTCTATTTACTTTCACATTGCTTGGTGCAGTCGAAAGTAAAGCGAAAAAACTATTCGGAAGTGAATGTCAGGACACCAAAATATGCGGAAAAGATTCACTTTCACACGGATATGAAAGTCATGACAGACACCATAAATCTAAATATGAGACACTGGCTTTCCACAAGCATGCTTAGAACAATTTTGACGTGGGAAAAGTTTGTGTATTGAAATTTTAAAGAAGGAGGTTAAAAAAATATCTTCAAAGTATAAGACAGGTGCTGCGTTGGCAACTTTAGCAGTATCAGAACTACAAAAACAAAGGAGATAGAGAATATTTTATCCGTGTTGCTGATCGATGTAAGACGAGACAGTTTCGGCTTCTGCCAGACTAATTGTGATGGGAGAATGACTGGAAGCAGAATATATAACTCGACGTCAAAAAATAGTAGACGTCTTACTAGATGTGACAGAATCCCAACTTGCTACAAACATACTCGGGCTAATACCACATGGAATTGGATCAACGTAGTTGCCAACCTTTTAAACCTAACCTAAGCTAACATAACTTCTACTAGTATGTAGTTGATAAGAGCATAAGATATTTATTGCTGATCATCGGAAACCCGAGTGCTACCACTTTAACTTGGGCTGACCGCTAGTACTATGGTGATGATAGCAGTAAGAAACTAACACTGAATCTTATAACGGGTGTTTTTTTAGAGGTATAGAACTTTGAATTGAAATTAAACACAAGAAAATCGTTTTAATGTCCATCAATTTGACTTTATTGGAAGGATAATTTTATGCCATTAATGTTTAAATATGATTTCGGGCATGTGGCCGCCGCGGCTGGCTCGAATAAAGCCAATTCTACAGGTCCAATTTTCAACCACTTTTTCGAGCATATGGGGCCGTATGTTGGCAATAACGCCACGAATGTTGGCTTCCAAGTCCCCTAACGTTTCTGGTTTGTTGGCGTAGACGAGCGACTTCACATATCCCTAAAGAAAATAATCCAATGGTGTCAAATCACACGATCTTGGTGGCCAATTGACAGGTCCACTACGCGAAATTATGCTCTCATCGAATGTTTCCTTCAATAAATCGATTGTGACGTGCGCTGTGTGGCATGTAGCGCCGTCTTGTTGGAACCACAACTCATCCACATTCATGCCATCCAATTCGGGAACAAAATAGTCGGTTATCATGGCTCTATACCGGTCTCCATTAACGGTAACTGACTCTCCAGCATTATTTCGGAAGAAGTATGGCCCAATGACTCCACCAGCCCATAGAGCACACCAAACAGTCAGTTTTTGTGGATGTAATGGCGTCTCAAGGGTCTCATGTGGATTCTCTTCACTCCAAATGCGGCAATTTTGCTTGTTGACGTAGCCATTCAACCAAAAATGAGCCTCATCACTGAACAAAATTTTGCGATGAAAATCAGCATCGAGATCAATCTCATTTTCGGCCCATACACCAAAATCACGACGCATTGCATGGCCTCGCGGCTTCAATTCTTGCACAAGCTGGATCTTGTAAGGTCGCAAGCCAAGATCTTTGCGCAAAATCTTCCATAAAGTTGATGGACAAAGCTCCAATTGCTGTGCACGGTGGCGAATCGATTCATTCGGGTCCTCTTCAACACTTTGCTCTACAGCGGCAATTGTTTCTTCGGTGCGCACTGTTCGACGTCTCTGCGGATGCGTATTATCACATAGAGTAAACGTAGTGCGGAAACGATCCATGGTTAACCGAATTAATTGCTCTGATGGACGATTATGTCGACCATAAAATGGACGGAGCTTGCGGTAAACTTCGCGAACTGAACCATTATTTTCGAAATAAATTTGCACGATTTGCAAGCGTTGTTCTTTTGTCAACCTGTTCATGATAAAATGGCAAACCAAACTAAATATTAATCACTTGACAGCTGACAAAATGGCCGCCAGTTAAAAAAGTGATGCCAACTTAAAGTTTTATACCTCAATAAAAAACACCCATTATCATTGTAGCTTGCGTTCAATAAGCCGATATTATATGTTCTTAATAGAATTTTTGATTAAATACAAAATATATTTTAGTTCCCTGAAAGGACAAAAAAACTACGTTTAAAATTTTTATAATAAAAAAACATATATGGCTAATTCAAGCCATACTTCAATTAAAGTATAGAAAAAATTCAAAGCATTAACCCATTAACTTTTCTTTCAGTGCACTAACTATATTCCCTTGTAATTTTATCCCCTCAACAGCTGCTTTGTGAATTTAATCATGCAGTACTTTCTTGTTCACTTAACTTTACAATATTGATTTGAAACATGAAAGTTTCGAGGAATGAATGTTCTTTATGTATTTATGCACTCTTTGTATTTAATTTGGGGGTCATGACATGAGTCATGGTATCTTTTTCATTCTTAATGGCATGACAAATGATGATGTTTAATGTGATGTTTTTTAATTATTATTTTTTATGTTCCCAAAAATAAAAAAGAAATTCATACATGCATGAAGAATTCACTTTTCAAAAAAAAAAAAAAAAAAAAAAAAAAAAATCAAGCCTTAAGAGTCCATTTGTCGTTGGCATTTCCCAAAAAAAAATTAAAAAAATATATACAAACAAAAAAAATGTATTCTTTGATGTTTGATATTAATTATTATGTTGTATCAACATAAACAGTTTGAGCTTGTTGCCTTAGTATTTTTAAAGAGCAGCAAGAGTTTGTTTCAGTGAAAATACTTATTTAACATTAATTAAAAAAAAAAAAAGAAAAACAGAATGTATAGTATAAACATGATTATCGTTTTTTATGGAAATTCACTTGAATCATAAATGTTGTTTGTAAATAATGAACGCATGCTGCATGAAAGCTTAAATATGAGCAGTGGGTTGGTTGTTAACGCTGCACTTACAGCAATATTTTCAGGTTCCTGAAAAATAAATGTGTTCGCCATGTGTTTGAAAACCAAAGAGTGATCATCAAAGTTTATTATTATTTTTCTTTCTTTATTACATTTTCCATCTCATTTTCGTTTTTAATTTATTTTTTTTATTATTTGTTTACTTAAATGAAACAAAACAATGCATCAATTTTAATATACAGTCATGCTAAATACTTACTTCTACGTGTAAAGTGCAGCTGCTCTGTTCGGCTGTCGCAATGGGTGGGAAGTGTTCAATGTCATATTTAAGTAAAGAGTTGCAAACATTATTTTAACTTGTTGGCCTGGCTGGCGAAAGGGACAATATAGGGTTAACTTTTGACGAGTACTTAACTAGGTTGCAGTATAGTATATTCTTAATTTAAAATAGACTACTTCTTTATATAAATTAAGGCTGATGGAAGACCTGGGGGCAAATTACGGCACTCGTTATCGAACGAAACTACGAAATATTTCAATAGAGTTTATATGGAAACATTTTAAATTTTCGAACCGTAATTTGCCTCTGTAATTATTTAGTGATTGAATGTCCTCGTTAACATAGAGGTTAACATAGAGGTTTTAACCACATGTTATACCTAAATGCAAGGATTTAATTGTTACTATGATAATTAATCATTACAATAAGTGATGAGCGATAGCGTGATTTTTTAATAATGTTGCTCCTTGTGAATGTGATTTCTAAATCGCTGTTCTTTTAAGCTGTGACTGTGATCACAGTTTAGTAGTATTTTGTTTGTAGCAGTTCTGTTATTTTGAGAAAATCTAATAAGAAGAGCAGCAGTGAAATTAAACAGTGACTGTGATCACGATTTAACGCATTTCAGCTCTTCTGCTTTAAAAGTATTTATTAGTATTGGTGTTTTGATAAATACTAATAAGAAGAGCAGCAAGAACAAGCAATTAGCAAGCAACCCCGTTCAAATATTGAGAATAAATAAAAAAAATATATAAGAGGCAGAGAGACAATAAAATTGCAAATATAAAAATGTGAGTTATATATACATAGTTGCCAGAAAAGATGATTTGACGCGATTTGACGATCTTTTTCTTGACAAAAGCTGAAGGTATAAAAAAATTAATGCGGTAGCTTTATTTATTGTAAAATAAGCATGCAAGAGCAATCACAGTTTGTATGAAAGAACTATATTTTCAAAACCCGTTACTTGACAAATTCAGTCACAGTTGTGATTTGTGATTTTTCAATCGCTGTGAAAAAGTAACAGGTTTCTAAATATCGCTCAACTCTAATAAATACTAATAAGAAGAGCGACAAGAATAAACAATTAGCAATCAACCCCATCCATCAGCGATGCCAATTTAGCGCGTTTCGCGCTAGGTTTAGCGCGTTTTAACTATATCAAACGCGCTTTTTTCGCGCGTTTTGAATAAAGTCAATAATATCATATCACAACAATATTTTTTTAACTTTTTTTGTATAAATTTAAAAAATTTTCTAACATCCAAAACTCTGATAAAAATTTTTAAATTAGTTAATGATTTAGCTGTCGCAAACAAAATAAGCTTGATTGTGGTTAAAATTAAAAACGCATTTTAATACTTAATGGCAAATATTTTTAAATTTCACAACTAAAATTATGTACTAGATGACCCAAAATATATACATAACTTATTAAGCATCTATTATAGCTGAATTACAAAAAGCATTTGAATCGCAAAACTATTTGACAATTTATATGTTGTTACAAAGTTTTACAAATATATTAAAAGTAAAAACTAAGGATTTCGATTATTTGGAAGGCGATTCCGATTCTGTATTAAATGATTTTAGTTTATTAAAACATAATGTCGAGGAAGCAATATTGCAAAATCTGAAAAATTAATTGTGATACGAGTACTAATACATACATTGACTTTTATTGGAATTTAATTTAGCGCGTAGAAAATAGCGCGTTTTTTGCTATAAATATTCGACAACTACCTATAACGCACTAAGTCGTTCTAGCGCGTATTGAAAAGGGTAGTAGCGCGTTTGGGTTATAAATAGTCGGCATCGCTGCCATCCATACATTGAGAATTGTCGTATAACAGGCAGAGAGACAATAAAATTGCAAATATAAAATTTGTGAGCTGCACATAGTTGCCAGAAAAGACGATTTGACACGATTTGACGATTTTTTTCTTGACAAAAGCTGAATGTATAAAAAAAATTAATGTGGTAGCTTTATTTATTGTAAAGTAAGCGTGCAAGAACAATCACAGTTTGTATGCAAGAACTATATTTTCAAAACCCGTTACTTGATAAATTCAGTCACAGTTGTGATTTGTGATTTTTCAATCGCTGTGAAAAAGTAACAGGTTTCCAAATATCGCTCAATTCTAATTACAATGTTTCCACATGGATCTTTTAGATGCCGATACTAGAAACAGGTGTTAAAACTATATGATCAAACAGAATTGCAGCATAAATACATTTTCCATACAAATTAACACAAAAAAGCAGCCCCAGAAAGTAGTCGAGCGATAGAATCAATTTTATTTTGACAGCGTTTATTCTTATGCTTTCACATATAAATAAATATTCTCTCAGCAAAATTATCGTAATTCCAGTAAATGTCATACATTTTGTATTCAAAACTAGAAAGAAAAATGGACAAACCAAAAAACAAAAATTAGAGAGCATTTGAAGTTACTGCCTTATTATTAGTATAGGCTTTGTTAATTTGAAAGCGATTTTTATTGAAGTTACGGACTTACTTTGTTTGATCATTATATTTTCCCCTTTTTCTGCACTCTTATAAACTGCTACTATACACTTAACATTGCAACAAAGTAACTTAAGTATTTCATTTACTCTTCAATTGTTGTTGGTTTTTTGTCATACTGACACTCTGCTCATATTAAAACAAACACATGTTTTTTTATTTATTTTTCTTTATTATATACTGACCAATTTCATACACCCTTTTTCTCTCAAGATGCTGCATGATCTTGTCATAAAACGCCATCACATGCATTTAAAGATTGTGACAGCTAAATGGACTGCAACAGCGGCAGTTGTGCATTGCATTATTAAAATATTTAATTGATTTATTTATTAGAGCATTACGCATTGCTTCATCTGTTGGCAAGCAGTGAGGTTAATGTAGTGCTTTTGGCTTCTTTATTTAGATTTTAAAAAAATTTGAAAAATAATTTGGTTGAGTAACTCTTTTAAATGATGTAGTTTTCTTTATGCCTGTCTATCAAGCAAAACCAGCTCCGCAATAATAAGTTCAGCCTTACTTTTGGTCTTTTGAAATTTTGACACCGCTACGTGATAAAATACAAAAAAAAAACAAAAAAATAGACCCATGCCTCCCAGTTTTGCCTCAAGTTATGCATTTTTTTTATGTGCTCCAAAAATTTGGGGCCTCGATGTCATATTTACATTTTCTCCGGCTCATATTTTGCAAACCGTTCGAAATTTTGATTTACTCTCTGAGGCAAAGTTAAGTTATAAAGTCTATAACTATTTGATTATTATGCAGTTTTTTTTTACAGTCAATCTTCTATTGCAGCGAAATCTGTAAGGGTGTCCAAGCTCTAGCAACAGTAATGCCAACTTTTGAGATTCAAAACGTGTAAAAATTTTTGAAAAAAGGGCTAGAAAGGGCTAAATTGCAAAAATATTCAAAAATAAAAAAAATAGTAAAATTTTTCGAAAAAACTCAAAAAGGGGCTAGTATTAAAATGTTTCTGTTGAAAATAAAAACATTAAATCAATTTTTGTAAAGTAATTTATTAGAATATAAATAACTATCATGAGATCAACACATACATAGCTTGAGAGCTTCAATATTGTACATATATCATTTACATTTCATATTACATTTCAATAAGGTATGTACTAGAGTTGAGCGATATTTAGAAACCTGTTACTTTTTCACAGCGACTGAAAAATCACAAATCACAACTGTGACTGAATTTATCAAGTAACGGCTTTTGAAAATATAGTTCTTTCATACAAACTGTGATTGTTCTTGCATGCTTACTTTACAATAAATAAAGCTACCACATTAATTTTTTTATACCTTCAGCTTTTGTCAAGAAAAAAATCGTCAAATCGCGTCAAATCATCTTTTCTGGCAACTATGTACAACTCAAATTTTTATATTTGCAATTTTATTGTCTCTCTGCCTCTTATATATTTTTTTTATTTATTCTCAAGCAACGGGGTTGCTTGCTAATTACTTGTTCTTGCTGCTCTTGTTATTAGTATTTATCAAGACACCAATACTAATAAATACTTTTAAAGCAGAAGAGCTGAAATGCGTTAAATCGTGATCACAGTCACTGTTTTTTAATTTCACTGCTGTTCTTCTTATTAGATTTTCTCAAAATAACAGTACTGCTACAAACAAAATATTGCTAAACTGTGATCACAGTCACAGTTTAAAAGAACAGCGTTTTAGAAATCACGTTCACAAGGAGCAACATTATTAAAAAATCATGCTATCGCTCATCACTAGTATGTACTAGTGATGTAACGAATGTCAACTTTTGATATTCGCGAATACGAATGCGAATACGAATATTTGAAACGATATTCGCCTATACAAATAGGAATATTTCATGTGAAATTTATCGACATTAAATTAGGGCTCTATTTACGCCTGCAATATGAAATATTAAAAAAATTTTATGAAAAAGAACTTCATACTCCTGTTGGCTTACTTTAGAGTTAATAAAAACTACCCAAAAAAAGTAAATAATATTTAAACATTATACAAAGCACAAATTTCAATTAAAAATTTAATGGATTGGTACAAACTAATATTTTTATCCATTTATTTAAATTTAGTTTAGGATTTATGCATTTATTTATTTAATTTTTTTTTTATATTCGTATTCGCCTGAATTTGACGAATACGAATGCTTCGTATTCGCATTAAAAATGGCCGAATATTCGGCAATTCTAATACGAATATTCGTGCATCACTAGTATGTACATACGTAAATTAAATAGTTAGCATATACATATATATAGAATAGAAATATATATACATATGTATGTTTACATAAGTAGATACATTTGAAATTGGCCGTTATTAAATAAAATTTCGATTTCTCGCCCTTTCAAAAACATACATTATCTCTTTTAGGCTGTACTGAATAACTTTTAAGGCATAAAAAATTTGGAAGAAATAAAAGATTACTCTATATTATTCTTCTTTTTTAAATTGGTAAAGCAATGTCGGCTTTTTATTTTTTTTTATTTTATTTTGCTAGATTAAAGGAAAAATTTAAATTTAGCCATATCGAGCAAAACCTAAAAAGGGGCTAAAAGGGCTGAAAGATTATTAGCTAGCAATCTCATCAGCCCTGGGATTTGCTGTCTAGCCTTCTCGCTTAGATATTATGGGTTATTAGGGTTTTTGGAAGTGAAGGCTATTAGAGCATAATAATGGCTCACAAGTATCCCTAGGACTTGTTGGTTACAATGTTTTAAGGTGACATTCACTTTCAACCAAGCCACAACTTTCTGATACCAAAGACCTCTATTGGGTTAGCACTTCAGTGATCTGGAAGTTTTATTACATTACGAAGACTTAATGTAAATTAGTAAAATCCATAATCGATATCTACTCTAGTCTTGGAGGCACCGGGAATACTGCTCATTCACCTTTCTCTGGATGATACCCTTGCTTTAAAAATAATGGTAGCAATGACGTCATACACAAGAATTGAATGTACTATGTTAAGAAGGTTGGTGCTACACCGCACATCTACTCGGAAGTCCAATTGGGTCCATTGTGGTCGTATAAGCTTAGTGAACTTTTTGTAGGGTGAGATTTTCAATTTTCCTAAAAGATCTCGTGTAGAGAAAAAGTGTGATTGCTGTTTTTTTTTTTACCTCTCTAGAATATTTACCTTAAAATTCAATTAATACTGATACCGAGATATTTTGCAGTATGGGAGACGTTCATCTTTAACTTGCTGAAGGTAATAGTTTGGAAAAAAAATCTATACTTTCTATAGAAGGCAACCAATTCCGTTTTGTTGGAGTTAAGGGTAGGCTGTAGCTTCTCAACCCATCGGAATAGGTGAGAAATACCATCTCTAAGAATTGTCCTAGGAGAAGAAAGGAATTTGGCTCTAACAACTATTGCCACATTATTAGCATAAGCAGCAATTTTGCATCTTAGCGCACTATTTTTACTGCTTTTTGAAGAATGAAAACGCCTAATTTTGAGGGTAATGCCAAACTAAAGAAAAGCAGTGCTGTTTTTTAAGAAATTTGTGTATTTCTTTAAATTTCTTTAACAAATAGATGCTGTATCTATTTTTCATTGTAAATCGTACTTTAAGCATACAAAAGTTGTAAGTCTGGACGGGTACTTTCATTAAAGATATTATTGCTACTGACGATATAGAAAATAGGTTAGGATATATTGAACATTATTAAACATTATTAAACTTCATTAGTTTGGTTTTTCACGTTAGAGCTTTTTCCGCTTTTTAGACCTCAAAATTACGCTTATTAGTATTTTTTTTTTAATTTTGATGTGCCTTTAGAGCCAAAAAGAAGAAGAAAAAAGCTCTGGATTTAGAACAGTGTAAAAAAAATAAAAAAGTTGTCTCATATATCTCTGATGCACACAGAAAAAATCAATATTTGGAACAAATGCAGTTTAGTGCTGCAGCTCAAAAAAAAAATAATAAAAATGAGCCTATATGATAGAATTAAAAAATATGAAAAACAAATTTAATAAAAAGTTGGTGGCGACCCATATTTTCCGAGTTATGGGTCTCATAACTTTGCATAGAAAACTGTAAAGAATCTCCAAAAAAAAAGCTTATCTGATAGAAAATTTAAATATCAAAATCTCCAAAAAAAAATATCAAAATATCCTTTTAATATAGGGTGTTTTTTTCAGAGGTATAGAACTTTGAATTGAAATAAAACACAAGAAAATCGTTTTAATGTCCATCAATTTGGCTTTATTGGAAGGATAATTTTATGCCATTAATGTTTAAATATGATTTCAGGCATGTGGCCGCCGCGGCTGGCTCGAATAAAGCCAATTCTACAGGTCCAATTTTCAACCACTTTTTCGAGCATATGGGGCCGTATGTTGGCAATAACGCCACGAATGTTGGCTTCCAAGTCCCCTAACGTTTCTGGTTTGTTGGCGTAGACGAGCGACTTCACATATCCCCAAAGAAAATAATCCAATGGTGTCAAATCACACGATCTTGGTGGCCAATTGACAGGTCCATTCCGCGAAATTATGCGCTCATCGAATGTTTCCTTCAATAAATCGATTGTGACGTGCGCTGTGTGGCATGTAGCGCCGTCTTGTTGGAACCACAACTCATCCACATTCATGCCATCCAATTCGGGAACAAAATAGTCGTTTAGTCGGCTCCAATTGCTGTGCACGGTAGCGAATCGATTCATTCGGGTCCTCTTTAACACTTTGCTCTACAGCGGCAATTGTTTCTTCGGTGCGCACTGTTTTCGACGTCTCTGCGGATGCGTATTATCACATAGAGTAAACGTAGTGCGAAAACGATTCATGGTTAACCGAATTAATTGCTCTGATGGACGATTATGTCGACCATAAAATGGACGGAGCTTGCGGTAAACTTCGCGAACTGAACCATTATTTTCGAAATAAATTTGCACGATTTGCAAGCGTTGTTCTTTTGTCAACATGTTCATGATGAAATGGTAAACCAAACTAAATATTAATCACTTGACAGCTGAAAAAATGGCCGCCAGTTAAAAAAGTGATGCCAACTTAATGTTCTATACCTCAATAAAAAACACCCTTTACATATTAATTTTTTCGCTTAAAAGTTTTCTAACATAAAATATAGTGAATGTCACGAAAAGCAGTGGTGATCAAAGAATAGTTTGTTCACATCTTTTCCTTGTTTTCAGAGCAGCTATAAAAAAATTAGTATACCCTCTAGGTATGTGTTAAAAAAAGCATGTGTGTGATTTTAGTGCTATAAGCAATGACTCAGAACAAATTCCAAAAAAAAAGAGGGAAAAGAATTCATTTCTCAATGGTGTACCTACTCTCAAATCGGGTCAGCCAAGATATTCAGTATATATTCCCCTGAATCGGAAACTTTTTCAAGCCACAAGAAAGTTCACTTAATAAAACTGTGTGCTTCTTTCTTGTTACATATACATTTTTTCCTTTTCTCTTAAAAAATAGAATATGACATTTAACACTTTAAACATAGAGTCAGCCGTTAAGTTTCAGTTGTTAAGTTATTGGTAAATCACTTGATATACTTGTACTAATTTTACTACAAACCAAATGGGAATTCTATTATATCTCATTTATGTATATCTCACTGAGTGCAGCGATGTGGTTTCTTGTTTAAACATTTAAGAGTTACTAATTCGATGTTTTAAGGCTTCGAAAATAAGGTTTTTAAGAGAGTAATAAACATTAAATTTAAGAGAAATTTTAAGGTTTTTGTTGTTATCTTTTTTTTGGCTTTTCAGCATATAGGTTTAGGTTGCAGTAGTTTTTAGTGATTTTCTCCAAGTTTAAGTGATTTTTTCCCCCTAAAGGATAGTCACCACTGTATGTAAATACTTCCAAGACATTATTGAATTGCCAACATGAAAATAAGCCGGCATCTAGAAGACACACAAATTTCAAAGTGGGACTATTTCAGATATCTTGCTAGCATTTTATTTGTTTGTAAAACATATATTTAAAGTCATAATATAGAATGCTTATGCCCATTGTACCCTCTCGACACTTGCTGGCATTATTTCAAGCTTTTCAATTTAATGTTGGGAATGTCAATTATTAGGGGTCACGTCGCGAGTGTTAAGCACTATAAGATTTGTGAGATGCATTAAAATTAACTACAGAAGGGAAAATTGTACATTAAAATTGTTATCAGAGTTGTTATTGTAGAAGTGTGAGAAATTATTTCATTGTACTCACATAAAAAAGGAAATTTATAGGTTAACTTCATATTTTGTATTTATTTTTTCTCTCACTTCGAAGCTTAAGCAATTGTTGATTTCTTATAGTTATTATATACTCTAGATTTATGTTTATATTTATTTTTGTTTAACAGTTCACTTGATTTAGTTGATTTTGCTTTAAAGTTATAGCTTTTTTGTCTCTGTTATTTTGTATGCCGTCCATGAGTGGATTTGTTGCCAGTCAATGAAAAAAATTTTGGTGTTAAAGAATTCCTGTTTATTTTCTAGTGAGTGTGAAATATATTATTTGGCTTACACATAGTTGAAGCTGCAGATAGCCCTAGAAGTTGCAATATAATTTTTTTTTTCAAATCCTGAATGCATAAAATATTTAACGATGCACTGTGAACCTATTGGTGTATTTTTTTTCTGTACAAGAACGTGCTGTTTTCAAAAATTTGCAAATATTTCTGGGAAAAGTAGAAATTATTATCAGAGAGTTGAAAATAGAACACAGCATTAGAAAAATAGTAATTCGAAGAAACGAATTGTGTGGTGCAGCAAAATTGAAAAGCTTTTTAAGAGCAAAACAATGTAATAAAAAATTTATAAGGGAACGTAATGTTGCCTCTGACAAGAATATCGTAAACAAGTAAACAAGCCATCATAGTGGTTTGTCTTTTACTTGTTTTTTTTTAAATTTTTTTTTCTTCAAAATGCTTTAAATAAAGCGAAATTCAGAAGCTTATATTAATTTTATTTTTTTTTTTAATAAAAAGACTTAAAAGAAACGTCACAAAACTCGCTTTAGGCAATCATCAATCACAAAAACATTTAATACTCTTTTAAAACGAAATGACTTTGCAAATTATACATATCGTGCCATAACCGCCAAAAAGGTTTAAGCGACATAATTTTGAAAATTGATTTTTTTTACCAAAATCAATCAGTTCCGATCGTAAATAATACATTTTCGTCAAAAAAAACGAGGTCCAAAAAATGTGTCGGTTAAGCCTTTTTGTCGGTTATGGCTCGATATATTTGAAAGCACGTAGCATTTAAATTAATATAAATTAACGTAATAAAAAAAGATATGAATAAATAATAAAAATGTGTGCAAAATATATAAAACAATTTGTCAATTTTAAATTTATATTAATGATATTTTGTGATACACTTTTTTAAATTAATATAAAATAAAACTAAAAAATATATAAAATTCAAGCAGTTGTGATAATATTATTAAATGTTACGAGTGTACAAATACTTAAAAAGTATATAAAATTTAATATTATTATATGTTACGACTGTAAAAAATGAGAAAAAAAATAGTATTTTTCATCACGACCTCAATATTAAAAAAAATTATTTTCGGCAAATGTCACTTAAAACTGGAAAAAAATTGTTTCATAGACAGGTGTCATATTAAGAGGATTTTTTCAGAAGACCAAACTCCAACAGAATCACATGTCCCTATTTAACTATATTTAAACGCTTCAAAATGACTAGCCTAAGTAAAAGGGCGGGCAAATTTGAGGTTAGAAAGTAAAATTTGTAAGCAATAATTCTGCAAAAAAACCGACTTCAATGCAATGATCTGAAACAAATTCCAAAAAAAAAAAATTACTAGAGACAAACTGGAAGTAAACCCCTTGAAACAAAAAAAAAATTTAAAGTCTGTTGGTTAAGAAGAATTACATAAAATATAAAGTTATGTTTTAGTGGGCGTGCCTCCGCCTATATTTGGAAATGCAAGATTGTGTGTTTTTCAAAGCTCAGGCTGTTTGTTAAATTTTATAAAAATCGGTGTAGTAAAAAATAAATTGTAATGGGCGTAGCTCCACCTATTTTTGTTTTATTTTTGTGTTTGCTTAGTTTTGTAAAAATCGGTTAAATAGAACCACTTATATTAATAAAATAATAAATTTTAATGGGTTTAGCCCCGCCCATTTTTTCATCTTTAAAATTGTGTAACTATAAAAACCAAAGGTGTTTGCTAGATTTTGCAGCAATCAAATAAGCAGAATATCATAAAATCAAATAAGACATATTGTGGGCATATCTCCGCCCACTTTTTTTAGAATGGACAAATTGGACAAAAAAAAATGAATTTTTACAATCGGTCTTAAATGTAAAGTAACAATATCAAAACAAAAATAAAAATACACAGACAAATTGATGATCTGCTTTTTTTGAAGTCGGTTAATTTGAAGTCGAATAAAAAGAATACACTTTTTTTATTCTTTTACACTTTTATACAGCATCTGTTTTTCTACTAACTTTTATTTAAAAGAAACACCTGCGTAATAATTTTATAAATATCTATACGTATATCTTACTAATATACTCATTATTTTATTGGGCAAGTCCTTCAGCGAATCCTTTTTTTCTCCAAAAAAAATTTATTTCTTTCTCACTATTTTATTTTGCAGCAGCAAAGTTTTAAAACAAACAACAACCTATGCTCACAAACAGAAAAAATACAAAATTATATGGCGCTAGGGTTCTTTTTATTTTATTATATTCTTCTTTTGTTAAAAATATAAATAAATAAAAAACTAATGCAAACGTTTTTTTTTTATTTATTTAACCATTCTGATTTTTAAATAAATTACTAGTGGATTTTTTTCATACTTTCATATAATCTTTACGATTCTCCAGTTAAATTGAGTGTTTATTAGCAGAAGTATAATGTATACTAAACCCCTGCAAAAGACCACTTACAAGAACTTTTAGGACATGAGGGATTTTTGAAATGCTTTGCTACAGCTAAATCTTCTAAAGCAAATGTTAAGCAACACTCTTGGCAAGTAATTTTTTTCAGTTATTGCAAATATAGAACTAAAGAAGAAAATTTTTCGTGAAGGAAAAATTTGTGATTCTTGCTTTTTCATACGCACAAGCGCGAATACAAACGTCATGCATGTAGATACCAGGGCCGTCAGATATGGCGATTTCTCACCAAACGTGAGAAATGGCGTCCAAATTGTTGGTTTGGCGACATGGCGATTTTTCTGGCGATAAATAACTTTGTTGGCGATTATTAGGGCTATTTTTTAAACAAAATTGAACTTCTAAATTTGTCTAATTCAGGAAAATTAGTTTCAAAAATAAATCCTACCAAAAACCCGTCTGCAAGAAGTTAAAACAATTAGATTTTGATGATTTTTCTTATATTAATTTTAGTCATTTAATCTAAATGAGAAAAATTTACAAGAAATAGTTTTTGGCGATTTTATTTCTAATTTTGGCGATTTTCTGATAAATTTTGGTACGATCATTTTATAAAAATTTATATTAAAAAAATGTTATATAAAACCAAATTTATTATTACTAAGAAAAACTACATAAAACTGATTTTTGGCGACTTTTGGCGATTTTTAAAATCAATTTGGCGAAATAGGTCAGAAAATATCTGACAACCCTGGTAGATACGCGCACATTTTGTGGGTATGATCTTTTATTTTTCTGCGCACATACAAACGCACACATGCATTGACATTAGTTGTATGCGTTTGGTTTAAAAAACCACCCTTAAACACATAATAGCTTACCAAATATATCAGGGAAGATCAAAAATTTTTTGCATCTGTATTGGTGAGAGAATTTGAAGTACAGTGATACGAAAAAGCAAGCACATGCAGTTTAATTAAAATTTAATCACAAGATATCGTTTTGATCATAAAAAGGTAATAGAGTGCAGTTTTCAATGAATTTTCAGTCTTGACTTGGAAATAAGAGAAAGTTGTCAATACCTTTTCTGTTTGTATTGAAGTAAACAAATAGCAAATTCCCTAATAAAAACTAGATCGGTTGGTTCACAGTCTTACTTAACAATATAGACATAAGTTCACAATGCTTTAAATTTATTTTTTTAAATAAAATCGAATTTTCTTTCATTATTTTCTTCGCTTCTAACTTCTCCTCATAATTATACCTAATAATATTGATATAAAAAAATAATAATGCCTCTAAATTACATTTTATAATGCCTCCTATATGTTTGTTAACGTTAAAGACATTGGACATTACTTAAGGCATTGTATACCGACAAGTATTTTCTTAATTCAATCATTTTTTTACGCACTGTATTCTATAAAATATCAAAACAGCCGCTATGCATGTTCACTCGTTGCTGTCTCATGTACGACTTAATTAGAGAGCATAAAATAAAATGAGGTGTGGCTTCTCAACAATTGTTTACTGAAATTGGTAGAAATGATTTACACACATATCTTACACATACACTCAAACGTACAATATGCAAAATAACAAGCATACACGCATCAACACTACTCCTTTTGATTGTTTGTTATGAAGAAGAAGTCTGCGCTTGTAAACACTCATATACACGAACATCAATACATCCTTCGTACTTCGCTTATCAAACGACAGCATTTATTATTGGTCTAGTATAATACAGGCCACAAGAATACCCTTTAAAAATAAGACGTATTTACCTTTCAAGACTATTTACGCAGACCTCTAATGTATGTTGTACAGATTATCCAAGAGCTATCGGGTATTACTGCTAGTGCAATTGCACTACGAATTTGAGAGAATGCAAGTGTTACGGTGTAATTGTGTGGTCGAGTACATATGAGTTAAATACGTTTTCACTTGTTATTGTAGAATTGTTATGGCTATTGTTTTTATCGTGTTATTTTTATTTAATGTTTACCATATAAACGCTCATATTACAACATAAAATTTTAAAACTTGATTTTTTTTTTTTGCCTTTATGTGCAAATATTTAAACTGCAATGGCATCAAGTATGCAACTTCGCATCTAGTGACCGCATAAAATGCGTTTATTTGCAAAATAAACTTAATATTGTGTTAAAATTATGAATTTCATAAAAACCTTTGTTTGATTATGCACGTTTATTGCAGTCGTGCTAAGCAATTATAATTCACCAATAGATAAAAGTGCTTTTTGCAGAATAAATTTTGTAAAATTTTTCAATTGTGCAAAAATTTAAATGAAAATTTAAAATTTGTCGAACTAAATGTTAAAATTTGTACACATTAAAAAAAATCTAGTTTTAGCTCATTTATGAAACTGAAAAATAAATATTATCCCTGCGTTTAACTTTAAACTGAAAAACAGACATAATTTTAACATAAACAAAACCTGCAATAAAATGAACACTTTATTAGTGTACAACAGAACATAATATTTTCACGCTTTATTACAATGTTTAGTTTTATAAAAAAAAAATATATGCACTAAATTTAAAAAGGTAAAATGAACTAAAACTTCCATTATCAAAATTCCAAAGCAATATTTTAGTTAATAAAATATACATACTTACACACATGCTTTTTGTAAAAATATTTAATTTCAAGCAAAAACTAATAATAAACGTACAAATAAAGTTTTATTGAAAATGATACATTTTACACATGTGCTAAATTTTGACTAAATTCCATTGCTGCACATACATAGATATTTGCCACTAAAGAATGATAACAATGACAACAAATTTTAACTTTGACCCTTGTACTCATGTGTGTGTATGTATGTGTTCGTGTTTGCTTACACTTGTTATATTTACATACCCAAGTATGTTAAAGTATTGGTTCAAGCGAATTTATACAAATCTGGCAGGTGTGAGGTTGTGTTAGAGTTCATGTGGTTGGTTTGTAAAAAGGTTGTACATTGTATTTGGCTAACAAATACAATAACATTTTATGGGCCTGACATGTTTGTTGTAATGCGGTTTGTACTTCGATAGCTCATACGCTTGTGATAAATCTTGTATGTATAAGATTTTATATATTTATTTGTATTTATACTGCTACACAGAAAGTTTTTATTTTTGAGTTTCGTTCTTATAAGCAAAAAAGAACAGTAATAGTCAGGGATATGCTCAAAAATATAAAATATGCATTGCAAAATGGCTAAAGCTGCAAATATATGAATTTATTTCCAAAATATGCAATTACAAATTTATGCCACATTACTCAAAATTTCATGATTCGGGTACAACAAAATTATATTACATAAAAATATGTGTTATATACAGTGATGCCAATTTAGACATTTTCTGGCTAAATTTAGCAATTTTTCATCCCATTTAGCCAGAAGAAAATTGAGTTTAGCTATTAGCTATTTTTTCATCCATTTTTATTTTAATCTAGCTATTTTTTAGCTATTTTTCCAAACATGAAATTTGTTTGTGATTTTTCTCAAAAAATTTTAACTCGGAACATGGGAACATTAATTATGTACCAAAAAACACAACAGAGTAATATGTTATTGGTTTACATTAATATCTATAAATCCCGGTTCAAACTTGCCATTTTTTTTGCAGCAGTCTAAAAGCGCTTATATGAAAGAGATGGCTCAATTGGTGACAATAATATTTGCTACTGCATTCTTATAATTTTTTGGTCGATTTTGTTTGGTCATTGGAATATCTTTTTTTGTTCAACGATAAATTTAAACACAAGTTTTATATTTTTTCATGATTCATAAGTTGTTGTGTTTTAATTGTCGTTGCCCTTTTTTTCAATAAAATTATATGAATAAATTTTTTGTATATTTTGCTTTGTAGAAATACAACAGAACGGAAGGGGAATCAAATTTCAGAAACAATTGAAAGAAACTAAATTTAACTGAACGAAAGTCAGCATTTTCGAACTTGTGTCAAAGACGCTTTTATATGTACATATCAGAAAGTGTCATTCACTCAGTTTAAGTTTTGTTTGTTATATTTGGCTATAATTGAATTAATGTCTACGAGGGGTGTTTCTGGAAGTATATACGTAACTCGTGCGACTTTTGCTACCCCGCAAGCTTCTCCTCACTTCTTGCCTAAAAACAAAACTCGCAGGCCGCGTGTCGCAGCAAGGCCACCCTTCATTTAAACGGCCTCTAAGTATTTTTAACAATCAATATCCACAATATCAACAGAAATTTTGCCATCACACAAAAATTGTATTATTTATTTTATCGGACAGTTGTAACAATGGAAAAATTTTAGTTCAATTTTGCTAAGGTTAGAAGAAACTATCCGCAACTTAATCGTCAAGTCATAATAATGACCTTAAGGGCCATTATTACAACTTAAAGTTAGTTAAAAGTAGGATTTTATCGGACGTACAAAAAACCTTTCCATTAATGCAAATTGGATTTAACTTGCCAGGAGAATAAACTTGCCTCTAATTTATCGCTCACTGTAGGTTAAAGTAAAATTTTGCAAACGATAAAGTTTTAATACGTCTGATAAAATCCTACTTTTAACTAACTTTAAGTTGTAATAATTGCCCTAAGAGTATTTGTCGTAGATACATTAAATTATAATTTCTTAAAATTCAATACTTTTAAAACGTTCAACTCATTCACTCTTGCATTCTCATCCTAATACTATGTTTAGACGACGAGTTGAATCACACGCTTCGCTCTCTGAATCCTGTTCATGAATCTTGTTGTTTACACGACGCTTTGGTGCTTCATGCGCAGTGTGCCAATTTAGTGCTTTTCGCAATAGATTCGAACTAGATTTAGTGCTTTTTAATTCATAACAGTCCGGAATTTTTCAGATTGGTGCTTTTTTTAAAAAGGCTTTAAATTGGTGCTTTTTACCTTCGATTTTAGTACCTTTAGTGCGTTTTACAAATCCACTAAATATTGATTTGTGATAGTCTGGTGACTTTTTTACCTCTTTTAGATACGCAAAGTTTCATTTGCAGAATGTTAATTTAGCTGGGTGAAATACAGAGGAGGAACAACTTTCTCTTTTAAAGTGAAAAAAGAATTGCTATTATAAAAAAAAACTATTGATTGTACAAGGAACGTTATAAACATATGAAATTAGAGCCAAATTGCCAAATAATTTTAAAACTAAAAGAAACTTTGCTTATTATAACGAAAGCTTCGAAAAATGCTTCTAAAAAGCACTAACGTAAGGCGGGCTTGTTAAAAAAGTAACAAAAAAAATTGTTAACCAGTAAATTTTACATCTGAGTAAACAAAACCTACACATTATTACTTCTGTGAAGCGATTTAGTAAGGCAAAAAAATGCATGGCTTTTTGGAAGCTGAATGCAATTGCTTCTAGCTGGCTTTCAAGCACTGTTCTGGAAGTCTGTAATTTTTGCTGGGATGGTGATATTGAAGAAATTGAAAGAAGTATCAGAATTTAAGGTTACACAAATGGGAAAATTTACTCAGAACTGATCAATTTTGGATTGAAGTTTATAATTATAGAAATTCTAATCCATTTCTAAAATTGTCAATATATGGTCTAGGACTATTAACATTGCCATGTTCAAATGCTGAGTTGGAAAGAACTTTAAGCGCTAATAAGTATTTTAAAAGTAAGTTAAAAATAGAATATAAATTTTTAATACATCAAATTATTTAATTCATATAAAATACGGCCAAAAAGAAAAGACTTATGTCATTCGGAATGTAACATATGTACATCATATAAAAATTAATTCAGATGAAACGCTTAAAATATCAAATTGTTTTATTAAAACAGTTTTATGGCCAGAAAAAAAGATGCAATGACTTTTTCCTTAAACGAGGAGTATAATTATATATTAATATAAATATGTACATATGACTTTCTTTTAAAGTATTTATATATGCACATCCATACATAAATAGTTTTTGTTAATTAATTGACATATACATACATACATATTTATACGTATGTATCTACATGTACATAAATACATGTACATATATAATTAACTGCAATTTGAAACAAAAGAAAATTATTTCGCCTTGTATGCTAATTACACGCATAATTCATTGTATTTCGATTCGAGTTACAATGTAATCCCAATAACGAATTGAGGGACTCCATATCGACCAAAATCCTAAAACATTTCCACATAGATTTTAATCAAGTGTTTTGGTATTTAATTTAGTCAGTTATATAAAAGAGTACAAATAAATTTTGAATTGAAATCATTATCCTGTAAATAAAATTACTTTGTTTCTGAAAGTAAGTTTTAAGGATTATGAAAGTTTACGAGTTCTACTTTATTTTCCCAAAATTATTAAATCAAATAGCGTATTACAATTGTTTAATTCGTTGTTGTCTTGAACTAAAATTGCTTTCCTACTCATATTCTACTTCTAACTAAGCAAAATCGAAATATGGCTTTGTTGCATTTAGTGCTTTTTTATGAAGGCACAATGCTTTTTTCTCTGAAAAGGTTGGCATCACTGTTCGTGTGACATATTTTTATGTATATTCACACATACACACATATCATACGCACGCATATACATACCCAGTGGGAAAAGGTAATGAATAGTAAATTATTAGGTAATGCACATCATGTATAATTTTTCATTTCTAAATTGATTACTGTTAACACAGAACATATCCTAGAAAAATAATGAATTATTTTAATTGTGTTTGATCAAATTACCCTCTCGTTTCTAAGGGATGTATTGTTTTGCCTTGGAAAATAATACTTCATGTAATTAATGCCTACTTTTCCAGCTGGGTACATACGTATCATACGCACTGATAGACATACATACACATAAGCATACATACTTACATACATACTTTCGACTCATTCAAAATCTTGTTTTTGAAGGCATCCCTATATTTTCTTCTTATTTTTCCTTTCTTTACTATTCATAACTTAATTAAATTTATTTATATAACTCACATCTATGCTTTTTGGTTTGTTTTTATTTGTTCGAAAGCACACACACATAAACATATACATATTTTGTTTTGATAGCTGGTTCAGCTAAACTGGCAATAAACTGCGATAAAAGTTAGAGAAGATACCAATTTTACGTGCTTCGCAAGGAGATTCATATTGAATCTACTTGATTCGCTCTCATAATTTTGTATGGCGAAGCAAGTTGATTCGGTCATGATTGGGGTGTGAAGCATAAATAGAGAGCAAAGCACGTATCGTGTAAACATACTATAATTCAGTGATGGTATTTTGGTACGTTCCGGGTATTTTTTAGGTGCTTTTTGCCTCTTCATAAACGCGAAATTTTGGCTAATACGCTTTTTTAAAAAGCGGGTATTTTACAGTGCTTTTAACAATTTCTTACATTGCTTTTGGTGCTATTTTGTTAAATAAAAATATTTTTAATTTAAAAAACTAAAATATTTTTAAGCGCTAATAGCAGCATCTTTTAACTGAGGCTTCTTAAATTTTTTTCAATGACAATAACGAAATTATTTTAAAAACAATGTAGAAAACTTTTCATTATTGGGATTAAAAAATTTAATTTTTTTTTGCAAAATAAAAAATGGAAGTAACTGGAAAGTACCACATAATTCTCTGCATAATAATTGATTGAAAGTAGTATGCAATAAGCATTTGTTAAAGCTTACACAAATATTTAATCATACTATAGGGTGGTTAAATTTTAAGGGCCGATTTCGGAATTTTCATAAGGCTGTTAATTTGTAAGTGCAAAGTAAATCAAAATGTTCACATCTACAACAAAATGTAGGTAAATTTGTATTCAACGCACAAGAGTGGTTAAATTTTAAAGGCCGATTTCGATTGAAAGCATGAGGTTACCAATAGCAGTCAGTTGTTTTAGACAACGAGTAGCCAACCTCCAATTTTATCATATCGTATTGACGAGCTGTCAATGTTGACAACTGGAATAAAGGTGAATATCGCAAAAACAAAAACTTTTAAGTTAAGAGTACTTAAGAAAAGAGTGACGCTTTTAATGCATTCTTTATGTGTGAATGATTTTTCAGTAACATACATATCTTAATCTAAGCCTAAGCTCCACCTGCTATTGTATGTATGTACATATGTATGGGTGTATATGTTACTATATTATTTGACTCCTGGTTTTTTTTTTATTATTTGTTTTTACATACTTATTTTTATTAAATTAATCAAGATTTTGTTTTAATTAATATGTTAATAAATTCAGTTATTACATCTCAAATAATTTGTTTATTTTGAAGCAAAAATTTTAAATTATATTTTGAGCTTTTACACTCTAAACTCTCCTTTTTAAATGACTTAATGTATTAAAATTAAAAAAAAAATATACTCGTGCTTTTTCACCCTCTCTGTCGTATTTTATTGCGCTTTTTACCCTTTTTGCAACAGCTTAATGTGCCTTTGCTCTTCGTAGAGATACCAACACTGCTATAATTCAAATTTTATATTCAAGTTATACATAAAGTGCGGTATTATGGAGAGCCTAAAATATAAACATAAATTAGTGTTATGTGCTCTATAGACGATCACGATCCACGTAGATGTGAGCGTGTAATCGTTTTTTCGGCTACACGCACGCGTTGCCAGCAATGATTGATGAAAATCAAAAACTTTTGAGCTCAAAGTGTAAAACTGCTCACTCACTTTAATCAAATTGTATAGAAAAACGTTTTTTCTAAATAGCATAAAAAAGTTTTTTCGACAAGTAGAGTTTCAAATAAAAAATATTTTGGCGTCTCATTCGAATATTTTAAAACAAGTGGACTTAGCAGGTTAAATTCTAAGAAATCTTACAAATCTATGAAAATATTGAATAATAGCTTAAATCAACTTAAAAAATTTAGATTATTTAGATTTATATAGCACTTCAAAATTTCAGTGATTAGATTGCTGCATATGCAAATAAATCATAACACGAAAATAGAACATTTTAATCTTATCAGCAGTTAAATTGAACAAACATTTAACTATTTTTCCCAGTGTCATGAATAAAGCGACTATGATGCCAAGGTACGCTTTCATGCATAATTTAAATATTTAAATTTCACTTTTTGTTACAACGCCTACACAGTCCCTGCAACACTTCAGTGTATAAAATGAATGCTTAAACTGTATACATATTCGTGGGTGTACGCGTAGCTATGCCCCATGTATGTCCATGTCGCACTCGCACCTTACGCCAAACGACACCCGTTTCACCATGAACTCTATGTGCAGCATGAGATTTGCATGTGTGGCATATGATTGCAACAGTAAATGTATGCAATTTATGACTAGCCAACAGAAGTAAAAAAAAAATAAAATAAAAACACACACACACACGAAATACGAAATGAATATTCAAATTAAAATAAAATGTAATGGAAAAATTCGCAAGTCGTATATTTTTTTTTTTGTAAATTGTCAGGGATGTCACGTGTGTGTATTTTCCGCCAAATGAGCAAATAAATCACGAGCTAGGACTGCCGTTACTACTCGTATCACAACTGCAAAATTAACACAACCCGAATGAGCGCATAATATTGACGTGATGGCAGCCTCAACCCAAAAGCAACTTTATTTATCATTATTAAAGGGAATATTTAAATGAATGAATGCATTGAAAGTTGAAACATTCACTCGTCCTTTTTTTATTTATATTTATATTTGTATTTATATTTACAATAGCAGCCCATATACTTTTGTTTTTTTTCAGCTGCAGTGGCACGTTCTATAACAATAAATTGTTAAATAAAACATAACAAACTCACACAACGTTACGGGCAAGCAGTTGCATTAATGCTGAAATAGTTTTTTTCACCAAGTGGGAACGAACATTAACACATCATATTGCAGTGTTGTTATTTGCAATAAGCAACAAAAACAATAAAATAACAAGAACAATAACAACAATGACAGCAATAGCAATGCACTTAAACCACAGCCACAATGTGGTAGCAGGATTTTACAATTTTATTTCTTGCAGCAATGTGTAAAATCTGCTGGACATATAAAAAAAAATATATATATTGGAGACAACTAACACCACTGTGGGCAGGTTAAGTTATAATTACCTAAAATTAAACATATGTATGTCGTAGTAAATGAGGTTCGTTGCTTTTTTGTCAAAGTAAAGAAACACCTAACAAATTTTACTGCCCTTGTAATCATACTTTGCCATTTCTAAGGAAATTAACAATTAATTTGCATGGAAGGTACTTCTGAATATCCGCTTCCCTATTTCATGACTTTTTTTTTTGAGCTTATGTATTAATCTCAGCAATAACTCTGTATGTCCTTCTTGGCTACAAATTAATTACTTGTAACATATTAGTGGCTATTTTAGAAGCTCGTTAAGTGTGTATCTTAGAAAAGTTTTATTTGCTAAATCTTGAAGTTTTAGTTTTTAGTTTCGTTTTTCAAATTGAAACGAATTTCGGTAATAACATGAAGTTACAGACAGTATGAAAATAAGTGGAAATAAACGTTTGCTTATGTTTTGTTTTGATAAAAATAATAAGGGTGTTCATGAGAACCCTTTAAACTGCCATTTGTGGAATTGGACACACTTGTGATACTTGGTTCGTGAAGAAGTTTTATAACTTTTGCCCTCTATAAATTTGAAACAAACGTCAAAAACTTAATTTAATAAAAATAAAATAAAATGTTTAAAATTGCCTTAGATTATTCGAAGATATTATTTCTTATAAAATGTAAAATTGAACAGCTTAAGTTTACGAGACAAAATTTTTAAGCCAACTCACTTGGTTTGTTTAAATAAGTTATTATAAAATTTCTGACGAGAGTGCAAAAATGCACAATTGCACAGTTTGTGAGAATTTTGAAAACCCTTAATACAAAAAAATATCAGAGCATCTACACTTCTAAGTTTATTTTTTGCCTATTAGCACAAATTTTACTTTATTTTAAGCCTGTTCAGCTAAGGAATAAAAACGTTTGGACAAAACGTTTAATTGTTACAAAACAAAACATTTGGCAAATGTTTTCTCCTTAAATTCCTTATTTTAATAGTAAATTAAATAGCACGACATAATTGCATATGTATATTTTTTTATTATGTAAACATTTTTTTTCCTTTTTCCCCCCTTTTTCATCCCTTTTTCCCCTTTTGACCCTTTTTTGTTTATCACTACTAATGTATTATTTATAACTATAATTAAGTTTATGTCCGACACTGGTCGGGCCTAATAATTTTTTAAAAGATTTAAGATTTGAATACTTATTGTTAGTTCAATATGAAGATACAATAAATAAATACATTTAAGAAATTTATTATTCGACATATTGTCAGAAGTTTATTTTAATTTGAAATTTATTTGCTGGTGGTTCAGCGTTGTCTATATAAATTTCTTAAATGTTAAATTTAGATTTTATTTTTCATTTTGCCTTATAATTACTTTTATTGTTATCCAATGGATTTCTAATTGTATAAAGGTGTAGAAAAATAAAATAGATTCAAGTCGAATATAAATTATTTGCTGGGTTTTTTGTATTAGTTTCAAAGACTACTACGCTTATTTTTCTTTTGTGATTTTCAAAAACATTATTATTTGTGAATTCTCAAATAGTTCTTGAAAGTCTGTGCATAAGATAAGAGGTTTGCGACTATTCAAAATGTGTAGTTGAAGTCTACTCATGATTTGTTACAGCAACAATGAAATATATAGACAACGCTGAACCACCAGCAAATAAATTTCAAATTATTAATAAATACATGTAAAAAAAATAATGTACAACATACATACGTATTTTTACGGAAATGGCCGTCGACAAGGTTAAGGCAGTGTTGCGCAAAAATATTCCAACAGGGTTAATGTAAGTGTTACACGAAAATATTCCTACAGGGTCAATGCAAGGAACTATCTAGAAGTATTTAACTAAAGAACTAAACGTACACACGTATTCACCTGTAAGCACTATAGCAACAACAATAATTGTATACATACCCTGCAGAAAATTTGGTGACAATTGATCCAAACGTACTCATCCTATGACTTGAGAAAATGCGAGTGTTATGAAAAGTACGGAGAAGTGAATAGTGAAAAATGACCTATCGTGTAAATGGTTACATATTCACTACTTTCATGATGCATCATCTTCATCTTGAGCCAATTTAATTTAGACTCGGCCTAGTATTGAACATGTTCGATGTGGTTAAATCCAAGACCTATCAAATAGTGCAAATATAATGTTAATTGTTACCTCCAATGTGACTCTGGAACCAGTCCCGTAACTATACTGAGATATTAACCTAAGCTTAACTGGCATTTATACTTTTGAAATATGAGTGGCTCTGTGGTTGAGTGGGTAGTGTGCACGACTGTCATGCAAGAGGTTGTCGGTTTGAATCTGAAAAAATTGTCTGCTTAAAAATAAATTATAATTTCATTTGTAACAATAAAAGAAATAATTATAAGTTTTCATTGTTACAGTTAAATGTCGAAATGACATTTATATATAATTTATATTATTCTACACGGAATAAGATCTTATGGGATAGTTTAGTGACAAGTCACAAGGTGCATAAAAAGTATCAATTAACCCCATCCTAGGCCATTCCCATGTAAAAGTGACTGGTCCGCTTCATAAGAAGTGTTAGAACTCGGACTAGTCCCTATCACTTGGGGACCTGTCACGTGACTAAAATTGTGTCAGTTCAATTTACTGTAGGATAGCTACACACGTAACACACATACACATAAAAGTATGTTTGGTGACAACCCAGTATTACCAGTAACACACGGTATTACCAACATAAAAGTCGTTTCAAAGTTACTCTGATATTCAAGATAACGGCCAATCGAATTACCTACAAACATCTAGAAACAGTGACATGAATTTTCCAGATGGTGTTAGAAGAATGTTTGATCACCTGGCTGCCAACAACACAGATGTGTAATTCCAGAAAACGTCCAACGAAAAAAAAATCTTTTTGCCCAAAAATTTTTGTTTTGTATTAAATAATAAAGCATGAGCGTCTATACTTTATAAATGTAAAAACATTTTTAGTTTTTTAAATTCTTTGACCAAAATATGGTACTTTTAAAAAAATATTTTCTTTGCTGAGCCTTTTTTTTAGCGATTACTTAAAGTGATTTTTATTATTTTTCTTTTTGTATAATTTGCAAATTTTCTGCCTACATCAACCTACGCATTAGCATAAAAGAAGAAGAATGGAGTTCTAATATGGGAAGCTTTTTGCGCTTGCTTCCACTTATACCTTAATATTGCATACATCGCATAAAATCAATATTTATTAATTTTTTTCAGCAGTAAATAAGCATTTGTTATTGTTTAATTACTTTTCATTTAAAGTTCAATCAATATCAGTAAATTTACTGCGTTTAGTTCTCTTTTGAAAAGAATGTCGCGTCCACCTTGTCGCGCCCGTATTTGTACTTTAACCATTTGAAAAAAATTTAAAACAAAATTTTCATATTTCATAAATCTTCATTTCCACATTCATAAACAAAAATTTAGTTGAATTATGTACAAAAATAACTTCTTTTTTTTGTCGCGTCCGTTTCTCGACATTTGACATTTGCTCATATCTTTTTACTATATTATTGATATCGCAATTGTTTTAAAAAACTTAAGAAATACATATATTGCATATTTCCATTCCTGTCTTGTTTTTTGCTAAAAAAAAAAGTGTACGAATATTGGGTCCGTCGCCTGGGAATTATCCAGATGGTAATTTGCGCCTAGAAGCAACATCGTTATGCAGTAATAAAATTCCTTTCATTTGGCTTTACTATGACACACATATCATTACGCTATCTATGAATAGATGGCGAAGATTTTAGATTCCTGTAGTATAAACAGAGGCACCCAGTGTGAGAAGCAGTCAGTGCTTATCAGAATATAGTCGGGTCAACATCGTTGAAAGTAAAGACCTCGTGCGGTGGATAATAACGATAAGAAGTAATTAAGTAAAGGTAGTGAGTCTATAGTGTTGTATGAACAGCAGAATAACTCTTGTGTGTGACAAATAGCCGAGAGGAAGTTTTGCTACAAAACCAATGTAGTCAGTTGTGTGAGACCTGTGTATACAACAGCGGAAAAACGCAGTGGTATATTTAAGTAATATATGTGTATATTTAAGGTATTGATTTTTATTAGAATAAGTGTAATTGGTAAATAAAGGATAAGTCTTGACCCCTATTAGCACACTGGCGACTTTTATTCACATGCAAATCCTTGCGTCAACGGAAAACCGTATTTAGGGGAATAAAAACGTAACAGTATTTTATTAACTGACTTCAAAATAAGCAGGAGCTTATCAATACGTCTCTATCTTTCGGGGGTGTTACTATATAACTCGGTACATTTTAGACTGATTATAAAAATTATTTTTTTTCTGATACGGTATAGCTCCCAATAGTCCCATTGTAAAAAAAAGTGGGCTGGGCTGCGATGCCTAGCCAACACCTCCCAGTAAAAAAAATGGAATTTATTCTGAAGGAACCACATTTTCATTGCTTCCAAAAAATCGATATTTTTAATTTTTCGATAGTTAGCAGAAAACCAAGTAAAAGTTTATTTTAATCACACAAAACCTTGTAGTTTTTCCATAGTTTTAGTAAATACTCACCAAAATATTCAAAAAATAGGTTTTTTGAAAGAAATTTATGAACTAATTTTGGCCTAAAATTTACAAGTTATTTGCTTAAATTTACATGAAAACACTGTTTCGCTAGTAAATTCGTATAAAAAGAAACGAATTGTTAAAATATGTAACTTTTTAAAGTTTTTCCTAGATGAAAATATTACCATAGAACACAAAAAAGGAAATTTTTTCTTAAAATCGCTTCTAATTCGGTGACTAGGCATTGAAAAAGAGAACTTCTTGCAATGACAACCCTATGTAAAAATCATTAGATCGGATCGAAATTTTGAACTACTTCCAGACTGCAAACTATACATTTTCACGACTTCTTTGGAGTGTCTTTTTTTACTGGGCCTTTTTTAATTTTAAAGTTGATTTAATGGGCGGGTCTACGCCCATTAAAATCATTTATTATATATCACGTGGTTCTACTCTACTGATTGTTACAAAACTTACCACACATTTTGAGCTCAAAAATAGACACAATATTTAATTGAAAAAATGGGCGGAATGACGCCCATTAAAATTTTATATTTCATTTAAAGTGGTTCTACTGTATCGATTTTTAAAAATCTTAACACACATCCTGAGCTCTGAAAAATACAAAATTTTGCATTTAAAAAATGGGCTAAGGCAGGCCCATTAAAATTTAATTTTATAGCCCATAAGTTTACATTGAAGTCGGGGTTTTTTGTCAAAATTATTATTATATGATTACTTGTATTTGACATTTCTTTTGTTGTCATTTTGAAAAAAGCTTTGCACTGCCGATTATGACCAGAAAATCTCAAAACATTCAACCACCTCTCAACAATTTAATTGTAAGAAATTGATAACTAAAGTTTATGTATTTTTAAATTTAAAATTCTTATGATTTTTCTACTTCTCCCATACACATTCATTGTCTCTTGCTTTAATAAATAAAAATTTCTTTGCCACTATAATTATTTTTCTACTTCTCTATTTATTCCATTACTATCATCGAACACAGTAGGCGAGTTATGTAGTCAATTATGTCTGTGTGTATGTATGTCTTAAAGTAGTTAAATATAAATCTGCATATACATATATGAGTTGTTATTGTGCAGTTAATATAAAATTTAACAAAAGACCTGCTGCATTGTTTTGCGGTTAACATCCACATACAGCTCTTGTACGCATTTTGGGCCGCCTATTTGTATGAATGCCTGGCAGGAGCAGTACAAGAGCAAAATGAAGAACAAAAACGAATGCGTGCCAAATAACTGGGCTTTATTAAACTATGCAATTACTACTGCCAGTACTAACTGCTATTACCACTACTCTGTGTGAGAGCTTACAAGTTATATGCATGTGCAAAATTTACTGAATAATAACTATAAATACAATTGCAATAATTTAATATTAACATAAATGAATGTATGCATGTGCAAGAATACCTTTTATAGAAACAAGGCCTAAAGTTTAAGTACGAAAAATTTAGCGCAAAATATATATGTATACCAAATATTTATCTAACGGATAAAATTAAGCAAAGAAAATATGATGTTTTCTGTGAGATATGCTCTATGTCACACATTTTTGCTTAACTGCAGTCAATGGGCTTCTAGGTGAATTTCATAGTTCTCAAAATGTACAAAAGAGTTGCTGAAGTAAGAATCAGATGTGTTTAACATATTGGAAAAATATATTAACAAAATTATTGCACAACCGGGCTGCGTACCAAATGGCAAAGTGTCCAGGTAACAAAAATGTTTCTTAAGTAGACTTAAAACAATTTAATTTTTATCGAAAAGAAATTCTATATAAAATTGTGTTGAAAAAATGTCATAAATCATCCAAAGATAATGTTAATTATAATGATGTAGTTGTAAAAGAACTTCAAAAAAAAATAAATTAAACTTTTCTTAAGTAAGAAACTTTAACTTTAGGAACTTATTCTATGCTTTTGAAAGGATATATTTTTTACACGTTGTTTTTAACAGAATGTGGCTCATGGTTCTTAATCCGAGGTCGCCAGCCTATACCATAAGATTTTACAATTGTGTGAGTTACACTCTCCCCACGAGCCGGTGTTGCCAGTGAAATTTTTGTCTCATTTCTATTATTTGAAATTTTTAATCTCCAAAACCAAACTTTATTTCAGAAGAAACACTTAAGTTTCGTTTATAAAGAAAGACATTTTTTGTTTTTCCTACGTCAATGTATTGGTGAGTAACGCGATAGTTTTGTAGAAAATTTTCTTAACATAATTTAGATATATGCTTGAAAATGCCTTTTGCATATCATATTTTTTCATGCATGACAACGTGCGCTGACAAACCAACCCTTCTGGTTTGCCGTAATAGTTTTCTGAAAATGAACAATTTTATAAATTCTCATCACACATATTTTCTTATTGTTGGGGAAAAATGTTTTCTCTGGCAACTCTGATTCTAAGGACTATGAGATACACTCAACTTGTTCTCAACAATGCGTGTGTATACATACGAAATAGAAGAGTATATTAAAAGGCGCGGCGCCCTTATTTTGCCGACCACGGTTCTAAATCTATCTCCCTCTCTTCTGACCAAAATTTCCCCTCCCCCCCCCCTCCCCACCAAACCTTTTTATCACTCTCTCTCCACCATTCTCCCTCTATCCCCCACTCCCTCTCCCTCTCTCTATCCTTTCCTCTATCTATCTTTCTTCCTCTCATAGTTGAACTCATTAGAGTAGGGCCTCTTCAAGGGCCATATTTAAGCCTCCGTTTGTCCAAAACTACACTTCTGCGTATTGAAGCTTTTATTGTGGTAGTAGCAGTTATAACAATTGTCAGCATGCTTGAAATATCTGTTATAGTTGTTGATGTTATTGTTGTTGTTGTAGCTTTTATTATTAAAATTCCTTTTTGTATTTGCATGTATTTAACATTTGCAATTGCTATTTGCTTCACCAGCTGAGTTAATTACAATTTAAATAATTGCCTGAATATTGTTCATATTATATACGCTCAACACAATGCTGCTGTTTAAGCAGATATTTTGTTTGTTTTTATTCCTATTTAAAACATCAATTATATGTAAATGACAAATAATTTGCTTTAATTTATCATAATTATCTTTTATAACATATATTTTTTTTCACAATTCAATTTTATTTTAAAACTATACCATTTTTCTTGCGCGGTAGAATTTATAAAATATCGATTGTGAATTGGAAGGGGGGGGGGGGAGGGGAGGGGAATAAAATTAAATTAATATTGAATTACATGTGAAATAAACTATCATTGATTTAAATGACAAGTAGTCGCAGATTGAAAAATATAAATACAGGCTAATCTCGGTATAACGAATATCCAATTTAACGGTCGTTCTTATTTTTACATTAACAATCTTATATAGCGAATAATATCTTAATTTTATTTTGCATATAACGAATGATAAAAAACCTGGCTAGCAATACATTTCTAACACACAGTACTACCTTATATGACGAATGTTCTGATAAAAGTGTGCTCTGTGTAACGAAAGCCAAAAAAATATATACTCAGCAATGTAAATGCAAAAACGTTAGCCTTTATATTTGCTAGCTTATTTAAAAATTGATTGTTGACATTCCTTTTATTGTATTGTGGCATATCTGCAATAATAATAATTAAAATAACACTTAATGATCAAACAGCACAAGTATGTAACTTCAGGAAAAATCTCTGTAAAATTAACAAATCCCAAAATAAAATCTACGGCAGTTACTTCAAATGCTTTCTAATTTTTGTTCATATTTTGTTTTGTTTATAAAATGTATGAATTTTATTTGAAGGTATGGTAGCATTGCTGAGAGAATGTTTATTTATATGTGAGAACAGAAAAGAAAAAATGCTGTCAAAATAAAATAGATTATATCTCTCGACTGCTTTCAGGGGCTGCTTTTTTTTTGTCAATTTCATTTAAAAAAAAAAAACTTTGCGATATAATGAATTTTTCGGTATACCGAATGGGCCTAATATTCAATCATTCATTATATAGGGATTTGCCTGTATATATTAACAATTATGAAGCTTAAATTACATATCGTTACCTTAAGTCGTGAAGTTGTTAAAACCATATTTTTTGGAAATTCAGCTTTTGATGCATCGTTTGCAGAGAAAAAGTTAATAATATCTGTTTTCTGGTAGTTGTTATGCAATGATAGGTAAAAGTGCTAAGTTGAATAATATAACATTTAACATATAAAGTGCTAAAAGTCATTTGAAATATGTAAATAATTTTTGCTTACAATTTCAAAGTGAGCAAAATTAAGATTAGTTTAGTAATTTACAAACAAAATTTTAACCTTTTTTAATTTCTGTTTGCATCTTTAAACAAAAACAAAGCAATTTTTAAATTTTTTTGCAAGAATTTTTTTTAATTAAATTTATTAAACTTTGTATTTAACTCTTTTATGGCTGAAAAGCTAACGATATGTTGTTATTAGAGATGCTAAACGGGAAATCCCGAGCCCGGAAATCCCGAGATTTTCGGGACTGCGCAAATCCCGGAGCCCGGGATTTTTTAATTTTAAAACCCGAGATTTTCGGGACTTTCTGAATCCCGTTTTTGCCTTAAAAATGTAAAAATTATTACAAACTCCTTGTTATAAAAAGTTAAAATAAAAAATTTGCGTTGAATAAATATTTTAGTAGATAATATTATATTGTGTATACGAGTACATAATATATATCTGTGGCAAAAAGGAAAAAGTGTTTAAGTCATATTTTACTGTTTTGCAGGAGAGCACTTTTGAACTTTTACGTTGACTTTCAGAAATTTGTTTCTTTTACAGTTAAATCGGGAAATTCTCTGTTAATCGTTAGTTTTTAAGCAAATATCGTTCTACATATTATAACTAATACATTTAAGTTGAAATATACTAAATTGTTCCAAATGAGATTAAAAATCTAAAAGAGATAAGTCGCAAGATATAGCGCTATAAATTCCTGAAAAATCACACAAATTTATTAAGATTTCAACCACGGATACTTTCGAATATGCAGATTACGGAGGTACCATTGACTCAAAATCAGCTTATCTCGACTTAAGCATTTTTACTTTTTGCCACAGAAAAGAAAACGCCATCTTTGCTAGGAAAAAATATTACACGAAATGAAAATTTGCAATCAAATGGTTTTTTGAACTAGAGAGTTTATTAGAAATTATTGTATCACACGAACGCCAAATTTTGTAGCAAAAGATAAAAAATGTGAATTTTTTTTTAGAAACGAAAACAACATTTAGTGTTTAATATTTTAATTAAAAATCTGAGTTATATAAGTATATACATACACATATACATACGTACATATTTTTGTCTGTATGCACCTTTTAAATATGCAAAAAAAAGCAATGTGAGTCCGATCACAGAGGAGATGTGTAAACATCTAGTAATGAAAATTTTTTTTTTTAAGTTGGAAGTAGTATCTTTTTTTTAAATTAATTAATTAAAAGTATCAAAACTTTCAATATTGTAAATACATAGGAATTTGTTGGTTTTTGTTTGTTTTATTAAACTTATTTGGTTAGTAAATGGGCGCACTGCAGTATATGTATATGTACTGCATTCAAAATTGCAGTAAGCAGTAAATTTACTGATTACTAAAAAAATTCAGTCAATTTTTACTGCTTATGAAATTTAATTTGCATTACCAGTAAAATCGTAAGGCCGTAATCATAATAAAATTGTAGCAAGTGGCAAAGTTTTTTCATTCAAATTTTGAAACTTTTATATGAAAAACATTTAGCCACTTGGTAGAATTTCATTATGAATACGGGCATTACTGATTACTGAAAATTCAATGCACCTCATCATATAACAAATCATTTAGGCAATTTATAAAAATTGTAGAAAAAAATTTTAGTAATCAGTAAAAATTTACTTGTTAAAAATTTTTTTTTGTATTTACTGAAACTTTAATGGTACTGCAGTGCTCGTCTATGGTAAATGCCTTTACTTTTACTTTTTAATTTTTAATTCCTGTTGTTCATCGTTTAGTTGCTGCTGCTCTTGTTGGTGTGTACTAATTGCAATTAAAATAAATTCAGTAAAGTGCGACTTTGTCTCGCGCACATTCGGTTTTGATCAATTTTTTGAGTTAGCTTTCTTCTTTTTTAATGTTATTCAGTTTAGTTTCGGCGTATTTTTTCTCATTTTTGGTTTTTTTTAATTTTCGCAATTTTTTTCATTTTGGCGATTTTTTCATATTGGCGATTTTTTTGTTTAAGGTTTTTTTTCATTTTGGCGATTTTTCCGGTTTTTCGCGATTTATTTTAGTCCTAGAAGTTTTTTTTAACCCTAGAATATCATACTTATTTTTATATTGCAAACGTCATACTTCGTCGAATCGACTACGACCTATTTCAAGAGCCAATAAAAACGTCTTGAGCAAAAATAAGTACGAAAATAGATTTATTATTGATATTTTGCTAGTTTTTAATTATCATATAATGAAATTCATATATTTCTTTTAATCGTTTAACGTAAAATTAACATTTCACAGACTTCTATCAATTGGCATTTTTTCTTAAAACATAGCATTTATAGCATCAATTGTATGAAATATTAAACATTTTTTCCATTAAGTCTTGTAGTTTCTTATAATAAATTTATTAAACTAAAAAAGCAACATTAGTTTCGAGTAACTGATATTAGCAGCTAACGCTATACGAAAAACGAAACAAAAACAATCACAAAAAATATGTTTTAAATCGAAAATAAAATCGCGCGTCGTCATTTCGATGAAGTATGATAGTGCAGGGTTAATTTGGTGCTTTTTTTGTTATGGCGATTTTTTTTTGTTTTTGGCGATTTTTTTAGATTTGGCGATTTTATATTTTTTGGATTTTTTAGTTTTACCGTTTTTGAAAATTTCAAGAGTTTTGCTCTTACGGTTTCCAAGATACACCAAGTTGTCCAAATTACAAAGTCAAAATTGCATTAACTGATGGAACACCCAACCCCCTTTGGTGTACGGAAATATAACCGGCGGCGGCGCACCGTCGGCTTCGAGCCGGTCGACTTGTTTCTCTGCTTGGTATTGCTTCTTTCAAACACTAATACACTCATACATAGTTCACACCGATTTGACAATGCAAAGAAATCTCAGCAAAGAAATCAAAGTCAAAAATTTTAACACCCTAGCGTATAGATGTTTACACATCAAAAATAAATTGTTAAATAAAAATATTATTTTTAATATAAAGACGCACATTTGTTCACAATTTTTCCGGGATTTTGTTGGTCCCGACAATCCCGGGATCCCGGTTCGGGATTTCGAGACTCTATCACTAAATACCGAAGCCCGGAATTTCTAAAAACCAGTCCCTAGTAGCATCTCTACTTGTTATATTTGATACGCACTGCGTATACATATTGAACAAATCAAATTAATTACATATCACTCATACGTCAAGCATGACACTTATTGGTTATTCAAGTATTTATTTGGTTGTGTAAGTGAATAAGCTTATATTGTTATATTACTTGTTGTTTTCAGTTTATTTTTTATTAAATTTTTTTAAAGCTTTGTTAATTAATCTATAATAATCAAATTGTGTATATTAATGGCTAAAAATAAATATATTAAATAAAATCATTAAAATCAGTTAATTAATATTATTTCATTGTTTTGAGTAAATAATGAATTTGTTGCAAAAAAAAAAAAGATTAAATAAACAAAGCAATCTGCTGATAAAAAAAACCAGAAAATGCAAAGCTCATTAAAGGGTATTAATTTCTTTTAACCAATAATGTATCTAATTATAATTTACATAATCATGATTGATTTTATTTAAACGGTGCCGATACTTTTATAACAAATAACATATGATTTAAAATAAAAATAAAAAATTTAAATACTAATGAGAAATACGAATATTTGAGCATATAAAATAAATAACTTTAAAGCATAAGTTATTAATTACAAAAACAAACAAAAAAATAGCATATGCATTTGGCATATTCCAACTCAATAGCAGATGTTTGAGGTCTGTTATTTTCCAACTGCACGACAAAAAATATTTCTAAATTGAAGGCTAAAAACAAAATTATTAATTTTCACATTCACATTAAATTTTTATTGAGTTCGATTCTTATTTTGGTTAATTTTTGTTTGCTTTTAATCTGCCTAGTGTGTTCTTATTATTATGCTGTAAAAGTTAGGAGAAGGAACGATAATTAGTTTGACAGTTAAAAAAATTATTTTACAAGCGTAACGCCTTTCAAAATCGGTAATAAACATTTCGAATGTAAAAATACTATAGTTAATAATAATTTTGCCAATTATTAAGGTTGGTATACGCCAAAAATGTGGTTCTCAGAAAAAAAAAAGTTTGGCGACCACTTTTGTATCAATTTTTTACTCTGTGTTCATATACGTCTACAAAATTGTACTTTCATCAACCTGAAAGCTTAAATAGACAGAAAGCGTATAAATAGAACGCGAAATAAGTCATACAGGTAGTTTTTTAACAAAAACTCTTCTAATAAAATGTTTAATAACTCAGTAAGTTTCTAGGGATTTTTTTTTTAAATGAGCCTGTGAAGTACTCCTATTTTATTATATTTTATAAATAAAGTTATAAATAAGAACGAGTCCAAAGTAGAAAAATGTCGAAAAAAAGAAAAAATTATGTTTGGTAAAAAAAAATACAGACATATATCTGAAATTTACTGAAACGAGATATATATAATTCAAAAGGAGAAACTCCTTTCTATATCCTTTTCTAAATTTAAAATCGGTTGATATTTAACTTAATAAGAGGTTGATAAGTGCCTACGGGTATGAAAAACCGGGTTTCTACCCGTAACTCAAGACTTTGAGGGTGTTTGGCAAGTTTCAAATACAGATTATTATTATGCTTGTCAATACACAGAAAAAACTAAATTTCGTTTTCAGTAACCAAATTCATTGAATCAGTAAATTTTTTGTGTGAATGCGGTGGACCTACAAAGAAATTTGTAGATTCTGATAACAATTTTGTAAAAATTTGACTGAAAAAAAAATATTTTTAGTTAACTTATTATGGCATTAGAGAAAAAAGTTAACTGAAACTCAAAATATGTTCAGTCAAATTTATTAATAGGAACAGAAAAACATTTTTGCAGATTTTTTTTTTGTATTATTCAGCAAATTTTTTTTTTATAATTTAAAAACACATTCACTAAAATTTTTCGTATTATCAGAAAATAAATTAACTGAATCAATAACAATTCTTATTTTTTTTTTAAATTAGTAAAAGTTTTATCTGAAATAAATAACTGAATCAAATGAAAGGTTCAACTATTTTTTTTTTTTACTTTCAAAAATTTGCTTGTTTTTATGGTTAAGCATTTCGTTCCCGCTTTTGGAACTCGTCAGTAGACTTCAACCCAAAACTTTTTTTGAAATTAGCTAACAAACTCCGTATGTTTATAGTAAGACTCTTAATACTATATTGAGAATCCCAATATACAAATATAATAAGTTTGAAAACCGCAAACAAAAACCTTAAAAAAAATAAAATGTTAAAATAAATCAGACAAATTTTTTTACAGTATATAAAAATAAATTTAACTGAAAAAATTAAAAAAAATCAGACAAATTTTTTTACAGTATATAAAAATATATTTAACTGAAAATAACAAATTTAAATAAAAAAAAATATATATAAAAATTTTTTTAAACAAATTTTACTTTATATAGATAATTTTCATTCTATACAGTTTTTTTTACATAAAATAAAATTGGAACAAATAATTTACTGGAAAAGTAAAAAATATTTACTGAAACTAAATTATATTTCAAAACACACGTTTGTTTGAAAATTTTTTGGGAATAATTTTTTCTGTGTACCTACCAGAAAAATAGTAACAGGTACAAGGTATGTTGAATTTATCAAATTTTGTCACAGAGTATAATAAATAAAATTATATTACTACATTAAATTAAAGTCATGTTGATTCAACTTAAAACAACTTTGATTCAATACGTGTCTTCATTTTGATTTAACAGTACTAGAATAATAAGACAACACGTAATAAGTTTAATTCCAAAGGACACATTTTCCTTACAGATTACTGTAAATCATGTAAAATGAAACACTTATTAAAAAAGTTAAATTAACCTTGTTTTAAATGATTATAACATGCAATTTTTATTTGTGTTTATATCTACTAAGAGTATACTTTTGTCAAATATCAAGGAATATCGGAAAAAACTTTTCTTGAGTTGTCCGCCCAATGTGAGTGTAGTTTTATATCTGTTCCTGCACCATGGGAAATTTCAAGAAAATATTGCTTTATTATCGTTGTTAATTTATATGAGCAAAATTTTCGGCTTCATGGAAAACTCTAAACTGCGGTGGATCAACAATGTAATATTTTTTATTAATTAAATTTTACAAATACAATTGCAAATTTTAGAATAACTTATTTCAACGAGGATCGTGGAAGGGACCTTAATACATTGTAGTGAAGCAGACCAGAATTTTTTATGAAAAACTAACCACAAACCCTGGCATCCAAGTGTATATATAAATTAAGTATATATATATATATATATATATATCGTAACATTAATGTAGAAAGGCCCTAACTCATTATTTTTTTATAATCAAGTTTTTTGTATACTTCGATAGAAAAACATCTAATGTATTGAAAAATGCAAAATTTTCGATTTCAAATAAATGATCAGTTAGGCCCTTTCTATATTACGGTAACGATATGTGTTTTTGTATACAGAAAAGATAGAGAAAACATTTTTCCTTATATTTTTATTTAATAATTAGTAACCGTTTAAAATGTTGGTTTTTGCTTAATATATCATAATTCAACTACTGTCCGTTAGTTGCTAGTTTTTTTTCTTAAGACCTGAAATTTGCTGTACAAAACGGCAGGACAAAAGTGCACAGACAACGTGTTGTCCTTGGCCAGACTATAAGGCGCGTTGCTGGCTTTTTTATACAAAAATAAAATATTAAAAATAAACAAAAGAGAAAAGTAAGATATTGCAAAATAATTTTTTGGTAACTGATGCGCACAAAAATATATATTCCTTGTAAGGGAAATTATATGTGCAAGCAAAAGGAATTTCATAAAGTATAAAAAAGCAAAACTAAAAGCAAATTCATTTATCATCACATTTATGAACTGTAATGCAGCAGTAGTAGTGGCATTGTTGCTTGTTGCCTCACACTGAGGCAATAGTACAGTTGTGCTGGTAATAAATATAATTTACATTTGAAACAAGGTCCCTTGGTCTCCGAGTAAGATGAAGAAAATTTATTGAACTTTTGACTTATATTCTCCTTAAATATATTTCTCTTTATTGTAAGCCCTGCAGCCTCATTGGTACTTAATCATGTTAGCATAATATAAAACATTATTTTTTCGACTTGATTAAATCTCCTTAAATAAAAAAATTATAACAATTTTGCTTGCTTTAACTCTTAAAGTCAATTGAAGTGCTTTTTGGTTAGGGTAAAAGGTGAGTTGGAGTGTATAAAATATTGAAAATAGAAAATTAAATATGGGAAAAGGAAATTCAAAAACTTATCAGAAAAAATACACTTCAGAGACCAAGAAACTTGTTTAAAGGTTACAATACAAAGGATACAAGAAGAAGAAAATTACAAAAAGTTTAACCTTAATAAATTTAATAAATTTGCATGATATTTTAATATCGGTTTAAACAAAAAGAGAAAATGTAATAAGCAAGCACTGGGAGCCTTATGTTACTCCATTATTCTCAAGAATATTAATATGATAAGCAAACAAAATTATTTTTTTTTAATATTTTTGGATTATTCATTTAAATATTTCATGATTACCTTACGGTACATTTACACATGAAAGTACTTTCTGGAAATTTCTGTATACATATTATGAATAAAAAATTTTATGAAATAAATGACTTTCATGAAAATTTCTTGTTAATTTTCATAGGAAAGTGAAAGTTCATTTAAAAAATGTCTTCGGAAAGTAAAGTTGAAAAAAATTGTTTTATTCACTTTTTAATTAGAGTTACCAATAATATCAACTACACAAATTTATAAGACAATAAATTGGGAATAAATATTATTGTTAATATTGTAAAAATATTATTGTTTTCAAAAGGCATGGAGTGTCTTCTCCATGTATATTTGAACATGAGATATCGTCCTTACCACGTCAAACTATCCAATATGCAAAATTAGTATTTTAGATTCGTTATCTTGGTACCCTAATTTTTACGATATGCCTCGTTTCAAAATGCTGAAACTCTCACGGACGACAAGTAACTCAATAGGAAATTTTTTAAGCCTTTTTGGGAACACGCTGACTTTAAATTTATAATTGATGGGTCTTCGCACTCTTCTTAAAAGTTCAAATTTGCATATTAGATAGTTTGACGTGGTAGGGACGATATTATAATTCTTTAAATATTTATACAAAATAAGCATAATTTATAATACCTATTTACCACAATCCTGTATATATGTAGAAATATTTAAAGCGGGTAACACTGTTAACCTTTTTTTCATTTTACTTTCTAAAAACATCAAAAATTTACCTTGTTGAAAAAATCGTTGAAAGCTGACTGGAAATTAAAAACAATGTGAGTGTTGTAGTGAAAAAATTTGATTGTATTGCTACTTTTTTGCAATTAGTTTCTGGTAGGTTAACTACTAAATTGAAGTAATTATTTTAGACAGTAAAAAGTTACTTTCAAAAAGGACTTAATGTAGTTAGAAAACCGATTTCATCCTCAAAACCGGCAGATGGTACTCGTATAAAATTTCAATGATCAAAGCATTTTTAGCTACTTAACTATTTAACTTTTATTTTTGCATATCAAAGGATGTGTAATAAAAGTGCGACACCATTTCCACTGCAACAAATTTTCAAAAATGTGTGATTAAAAAAATAAGTTTCGTAATTTTTTTTATATTTCTTATATTTAATATATTTTTTTAGGGTTCGAAACACCAGAGGTGAAAAGGAATCCCATTTTTATATCCGTCAGTCAGAAACTAATTTCTCACGAACCGTAAGAGCAACCGACCTAAAAATTTTACAGAACATGTAAGACCTTATACGCTACAACAACGAGCAAGGAAACATAGTGCTAATATACAGAAAATTATATATAGACAATTAAAATTTTCAAAGTAATTGTATTTTTATGCAGACTACACTAATTAACAAAGTAATTCAAGAAATCAAAATTAAAAGGTATTCTATCAGTTCATGTATTTTTCAATATACAATTTTGACAATTTGCTGTATCTTGGATGCCGTATGAAAAAACTTTAAAATTTTCAACAACGCTAAAACTAAAAAATCTAATAATTAAAAAAATCGCCAAAATGAAAAAACACCAGAACTATAAAAAGTCCTTAAAACTAAAATAAATCACCAAAAACGAAAAAATCGCCAAGGGCAAAAAATACGCCAAAACTAAATAAATTGCAAAAAAAATAAAACGAAAAAAAATATAATAAAAAGAAAGAAGCACAAAACCAAGAAAAATTGGCAAAACGAAAAAAAAAGTTCAGCGGTTATTAAAAAATGTCTACATCAGGTAAGATATTCGATGAAATATGCTAAAGTTCGTATAGTATTAGATGTAGTTTCCGTAAGAATTCCTTTTTGTACGAGCCAAGTTGCACTTTACTGAATTTATATTTTTACTTTGTGTGTATGTTTTTCATTCAGTTATTAACTCTAGATTGATATAAATTCGTCGAAATGAAAAACACTGTTCTTATTTTTATATTGTCTTTTGTCTCCTTACATATATATTTCTATAGCTCTTGTCAATAGTCTGATTCTTAAAAGATAGTTTTTTCATTAAACTCTTCACAACAAACTGATTGAAATAGGTATTTAGAGAATTTTTTTTACACATTTGGGTTATTTTTTTAGGGTTCCGTACCCCAAAGGTAAAAAGGAACCCTATTGTTTTCGCTACGCTGTCCGCCTGTCCGTGTGTCCGTCTGTCCGTCTATCCGTTACACGGTATTTTCTCAGGAACCGTAAGAGCTACGGACCTGAAGTTTGGACACAGTATGTAGAACCTTGGCCGCTACAACAACAAATACATGAGAATTAAAATTTAAATTAAAGGGTGGTCCATCAGTTAATGCAGTTTTGACTATGTAATTTTGACAACTTGCTATATCTTGGGAACCGTAAGAGAAAAACACTTGAAATTTTCAAAAACGGTAAAACTGAAAAAACCGAAAATTATAAAATCGCCAAACCAAAAGAAAATCGCCAAAAATTAAAAAAAATCGCCAAAATGAAAAAAATCGCCAAAATTAAAAAAAAATTCTAACACTAAAATAAATCGCCAAATTCGAAAAAATCGCCAAAATGAAAAAAAACGCCAAAATGAAAAAAACGCAAAAAATTGAAAAAAATCGCCAAAACGCGAAAATGTCGCCAAAACTAAAAAAAATTAAATAAACAAAAAATCGCAAAAATTAAAAAAAAATCGCCAAAAATAAAAAAAAAACGCCAAAATGAAAAAAACGCCATAAACCGAAAAAATCGCCAAAACAAGAAAATAAAGTGTCTAAACTAAAAAAAAGCCAAAACTTAAAAAAAATCGCCAAAACCGAAAAAAACGCAAAAAACGACAAAACAAAAAAACCGAAAAGACCCCAAAAACGAAAAAAATGCCAAAACTATATATTATATAGGATGAAGTTTGTATTAAATTACATATCTAGTGTTCGTACGGAACCCTATGTGCGCGAGTCATAGTCGCACTTTACTGAATTTATTTTTGTTATATTGCTTTTGAGGTAATTTTGTCGTTTTTGGGGGGTATTTTTGGTCATTTAAATCCAATCTTTGGTTATAACTCATAAAGTCCTTACATAAACGTCAAGCCATAACCGTAAAAAAAATTAAATCGACAAATTTTTGAACTTGGTTTTTTGACGAAAATTGATTATTTCCCATGCTAAATAATCGATTTTCGTAAAAAAAATTATCTCGAAAATTATGTGGCTTAAGCTTCTTAAGCCTTTGCTATAACACTAAAGTTGCAATTTTTCAGTTGTTATTACAATTAAATATTCCGTACAATCAGCTCTTGAGAGGAAAATAGTGTTTACTAAAGGTCTGCGTAAATCGTTCTAAAAGTTTTGTATTCTATTTCACACTAATGCCAAGCAGTCTGTTTTAGTGCAAACATAAATAACAAAACAGAACTAACAAAACATGACTATCACCAAAAACAGTCAAGCATCATTCGAATAGTTTTTCTCTGCAGTTTTGTTAGTGCTTGTGTTTTCAAAACAAGTAGAACATCAAAACGCAAAGCGAGAATGAAACAAAACAACACTAAATCATAGCAGAAACATCGAGTGCACTAGAACACGAGCACACACATGCAAACTATGTATGTTTATGTATGTATATATGTATACATACATATATTGAAAACAAAAAATAACAAATTATTATATAAAAACGTACATGTTTCATAGTAAATAAAACCTATTTTCAGCTTTCATATTCCTAACCATGATACAATAATATAAAGGTAAAACCGTTCTCTCTTTTCGTCGCCATATTAACCTTCTCACGTTTGTCCCGATTATTTTTTACTCTCAAAATTAATGCTACCTTATTAATTTATGAAATCCGAGTTTTTTTATTAATTTTTTGACGTTCTTGTTTATTAAATTAAAAATAATGGAAAATATTTTAATTATTTCATAAATTTATAAAAAATAATCAGCAAAAAAGTTACAGCATCATCACCAACAACGGCAGCAAGCAAGATACAACAGGAATCAAGTCGGAACTTTGTCTTTATACTCTCTGGTGTATTGCCTTACATCAACTGCGTCCAAGGTATACGCAGTATGTGCAAAGTTTTACAAAAGGCCTTTTGTGTTTTTACACTGACGAGATCACAACATCCAAGCAGGGCGCAAATCGCGGCAAACCTTATCGAACGTAATTACGAAATATTTCAATAGAATTTATGTGGAAATATTTCGTAATTCGGTAACGAGTGCCGCGATTTGCCCCAGATCTCGGCGACATCTTTGGTCTTTGCAAAGAAATAATAGCAAATCTGTTTATCTGAAATACATATATTAGAGTATGTGTGTTTGGACGTTGCTGCCTTACATTATTCGGATGAAATTGTTAACGGGTTGTATCATTCTTAAGGATATTAATTAACCATGTGGTCCATTCTAAGGAGAAATGTGATAATTAGATGTTCCTAGTCCAATCATAGGTCATGTCCTTAGCAAACAAAAAAGGAGAACAGTGTTTGTTGCATATATCAACAAAGCATTAACTCTTATTCAGCTGCGTCCAAGCCGTATGCACCATGTGCAAAGTTTTATAAAGAGCTTTTTGTACTTTCACACCGACGAGAGCACAACACCCAACCAGATCTCGGCGACAACAATTCTTGCTGTTACTTTGCAAAGAAACAGGAACAAATTTAAGAGCTTTGAAAGGTATTTTCCTCAAATGCAAATGTCGCAGTATGTGTGTTGTGCTTGATGTAAACCAGCAATAAATTTTCGCACGAAGTATATGCGAATGTGTATTATATGTATGAAACAACCGTGAATTCCGCTAATAAAACATCGATGTATCGCTTCTATTTACAGCGTTTCTTTATATCGATTTTTTAAGAACGAAGTTGCATCCCAAGCCGTGAGGCTTTTTTCTTATCTATTGAATTAAATAATTAATCAAATATTTGCTTTTGTAGGTCTTATTACACACAGATTTCGTTATTCTCGTGTTCAATTAACATTAAAAAAATATGTGTTTAACTACAATTTCTAAACTCAAATTACACATTTCAAAAAGCATTCCTAAATAAAAGTTGCCATTATACGTTTGTGGCAACGCTTTCCTCTCTGTTTACAAAAAAACAGTAATCAAATAATCGGGGAAAAAGTCATAATTAATTTTGTACGTCAAATGTGGTTTTACCTTTATATTATTGTATCATGTTCCTAACGAAGCGCAATGTTTCTTTTAAATGGAAAATTATCTTTGCTATCAAAACATTCAAACATGTTTTGAATGTCCTTTGTGAATTTTGATGTTCTATTTCATTTTTGTTTTGAAAGGCTTGGTTTTACTTCAACATTGTTCTATTCTATTCTTACCGTAAATTAAGAAAGTTTTGTTTTAAAATAACGAAGCAATATACACACACATTTTGAAATTAATGAGAGTGCTTGTAAGCCTTTTTTTAGGGCTTGTGCCACGCTCTAGTGTTTACCCAGCTAAAAAAAAAATATGTATAGAGCATATGTGATATCACATATATGGTTCGGATCCAAAAAATTAGGGTATATGGATATATATAATTATATATACATTTTCATACATGTATGTGTATATATTCCCTCTACAGTATGCAAAGTTCATATTCATACACTCTTGGTTCACAAAAGCAATAAATTTAATTACTAAAATTACTTTTATTTTAATGAAACATTCGTTTGGACAATTAATGAAAAACGAATTAGAAATCATTTAATTCATCATTTTAAGTCAAAATGTGAATCAATTGCATATATTAAAAAACACAAAACTCATATTCGTACATAAAATTTAATTTAAGAAATCAGATTAAAAACTAATGCAATTAATTATAAAAGAAAAAATAATCCGTCTAACAATAGTTTTCAATATAATTTTTTGCAGTAATATGAATAAAGAATTCTTTTATTTTCTTTGAAATTAATGACTGGATTATCTTTTTGATTATTTGATATATTGAATGGGGCTACAGTGTATAAAATCATACAAGAATGATTTTTTTTTTTTTTGTAACAAAGGTTTTTTTTAAACATCGAGGGTACGCATATAAACATTTCATTTCATTTTCTAATGGATTTCCAATTAACCAGTGATAAAATCCAAGCTTTTTTGATTACAAAAACGATCTTATATGAGATATCATGTATGCATACATTCTTATATGGCTCCATATATTAAATTTTATTTCTATATATGGATCCACATATGAAGAGCTTCATAATTAAAGTTCCATATATGAGCTCATATATTATAATACATTTAATATATTAGTCCATATATTAGTTCATATATAACAGTTTTGCCATGTATAGTCCCATACATTTCCATACATGAATTCATACATATTCATATATAGTTACATACATTCATATATTAAAACTATATGGACCATATATAATTTTTTAAGCTGGGTAGTTATAACGTAAAGGATCAGTGTATGAGGAAAGGGAAAAGATAATGGAAATCAGTACATACTTTCATTTACTCGCAAAAAAGTTTCGCTCTCCGCAGATTTCTTTTGTTTCTCAGTTCATTGTATATTTTTACTTTGCGCTTTAATGAAAATTTATCAAAATAGGTTTTGTGTGTACAGAAGCGAATTAAAGTTGAAAAGAACATTTAAAAGACTTTGCTTAGTTTTGTTCGAATTATTTAGGCTTTTTGTAAATTCCGACTAATTTATTTAGACGGGACAAATAATTTTATTACTTTTAAATTTTCTTTGTTTTTTTTATGGCAAATCTAAAGAATTTTAACAAATTCTGATTGGCCTAATTTTAATTTAAAAGTTATGTTAACATTAAGTTAAATTTCCCATAACTTTTGTGCAGAGGAACAGTTTCTATGTATAATTTTTGTAATTTATGTTAAAAGTCTGCAGACTTTATAAAGCTAAAAAATAGAATTTATTGAAAAAGTTTTAAACATGTATTCATGAATTTTTATGTTGTATTTTTGTATATATATATATATATATATATATATATATATATATATATGTTTACACATATTTTTCTAGCAAATGGAAAAGTTAAAACTTTTTGTTCATTTTGCTGGAACTACTGTTGTTGTTGGTTGTCCTTATTTACGACAATATTGATATTATCATTTGTTTTTATTTTAGTATATTTTTTTCTTGTTTGTTTAATATATATACAATTAACCTAGTTTCAGTTTTCAATCTCTCCGTTTAAACAAAAAAAAAAAACAAAAAAAAAAAAAAAAATAAAAATACAAGGCACACAAATCGTTGAAGTATGAAGGCCAAATTTTACTAGAAAAAAGGTTCAAAACAATTTAAAAAAAAGTGCCTACAGCCCATAAACGTAAGTTCAAGTGTAACAATAGATGACAAAAAAATTCAAGGGAAAATAGAACTATTTCTGTAGTCAAATGAAACAAGAAGGAACATAGTGAGTCCGTTTGTGAGGCAAACTCTAAATATATCCAACATTAAATCAATATGGTTTGTACAATGAGAAATTTAGAGGTTTTCTTCCGTTATGCTAGATATATGATGAAAATCTCTTTTTATTATTATTTTTTTGGGTTCGATAAGATATGGAGTAAACTCTAACGTTAACTGAAAATTATTTTTCTCAAAAGAAAACGCATATACAGAGAAATACACAGAGAAAACAGATTTGTTGTGATAACCGAATTTGTAGCCAATCGAATTTTATAGCTAACAGACAATTCTGTTGCATTAAACGATTATAGCTTTTTTAAGCAGCAATTTTTCATTAGCGATATGTAAATTGTTAAAATGAAATGGTTATTGCAACAGAAAATGTTAATTGTGACTAAAGAAATAATTAATTAATACAAACAATATAATTGATATATCATTGGTTGGCATGGCTCATATACATATGTATATATATACATACATACATATGTATGCACCCTGCAGAAAATTTGATGACAATTGATCCAAACGTATTCGTCCTATCACTTGATAAAATGGTAGTGCTACCAATAGTAGGGAGTAGTGTATGGTGACAAAAAGATACATATATCCATGATATTTTGGAAAAATTTATATTATTCTAGACCTACTAGGTTCATATGAAATAGTTCAGTGACAATTCACCAGCAGCATACAAAGTACCAATTAACCCTATCCAAGGCCATCCCCAGGTTAAGGTGCCTGGTTCGCTTTATACGGAGTGTTAGAACTTAGACTGGTATCTTTTACTGGGGCACCAATCACGTAACTAGTCTTATTTATGCAAAATAAAAAGGCAAGAAAATTATTATATTTATCGCAAATAATTCTTAATATTTTGCTTATATTCTGAAATGAAATGTGAAAATTTTTTATTCACGTGGTGCAATGTAACATCCCTTGCCGGCATTCCGCTTTATTACACAGAGATATTTTGCTATAAAAAAAAAACTACAAATTACATGCACAACAAATTTCACTTCAAAATAATAATAATTACACTGCTTAAGATATTTTTTATATGACGTTTCTATTTAATTTTTGATTCTTACATCAGGTTTGTTCACTTCCTAAAAATTGTTACAAACTTGTAACAATTGTTAGTGGGAAGCAGGGCTGCCAGATAAAATGATCGAAAAATCGTCGAAATCCCGATAAACTATAAAATATTCGTCATTTTATACTCGAAAAATCGTCAGAAATATCGGACAAATCAAAATGAATTTTTTAACGTGTACACCAGGCCGGGTCGATTAGTATGGATAAAAAAATTAAAAAATCGTATAGTAAAAACGAAATCTATATATCGCTACTTTATATAGAAATGCCCTAACTAATTATTTTTTTGAAATCGTGATTTTTACATTTTTCGATACATTAGATTTCTTTTATCGAAAAATACATAAAACTCGATTTCAAGAAAATAATTCTAAGAAAATTTTGAAAGAAGCCATGGGTGTAAAATCAAACCCTATACCGCGCATCTATAGATAAAAATTTATTTTTTCTTCCTGAGCTTCTTGTTTGGCTACTGTCTGCCTTATTTGAAGACATTGGCTTTAAAGATGAAAATGGGAAACCAAATATTATGGATAATTCTGAGGTAGCTTGCGAAAAAATTAAAACAGGAAGTACGTGGAGAATTATTCAAATTTAGTAGCATTTATTTCAGTACATAAATTTTTTTATTTGAAACAATTGTAATTTAAAAAAATTATTTTAAGAGTATAAGCACAACGTTTGCGGTGCGGTGTGGTGCGATTTCTCGTTGCGGGAGAGAAAAATAAACATAATACAATGGAAGACGGCGACGGCAGTATTTGTCATTGTTTGTTTAAATTTTTATTAATTTTTTTGTTCATACATTTTTATAAAAAATTTACTCTTTCTGTTAAATATTTTATAATGGCAGTAACTAAAACAAAAAATTATTCAAATTTTATACATTCCGAGATATATTTGATAAATTTTTTAAGCTTTTATATTTTATGACAAACATTTTTGAACTTCAAAATCATGTTTTTTGTTGTGAACACCGCCAATTATTCAAAAGCTCTGGCAACATCAGAAAGAGAAAGAGAGTCAAAAATTGTGAGAATAAGAAAGTCCGCAATGAAAATAAAATAGATTTTAAATTTATGCCGTTCTGCACTGCGGGTTTTTACTTCAAAATCGTATGAAAAACCGCACCGCAATGAATTCTCGTTACATTGTGTTCAGACAAGAGGAAAAAAACTATAAGGGGTTAAAAAAGGACAATTGCTTCAATTTCCCAATAAACATGTAAATAAAACATATGTATACACTAGGGCATGTCCATTTTATTTTGCAAAAATCGTATAGCAAAAACGTAATTTACACGAAATTTCGAGAAAATTCTCCATTAAACCATGTGTCTAAAATCAATCCCTATATTGAGCCTCTTAACATGAAAATGTATTTCCTCTTCTTTAGATTCTGATATGGGCAAAATTAAACTAAAATTTTTTAGATGGTAAGTAATACATGAATTGAAATAGTGGATTTTTTTATAAAAGAACTGCAATATTTGCACTTCCAAAAATCGTAAATTTTAAGGCAAAAATCGTAAAAACGTCATTTTGCTATTTTCGGCACAAAAAATGGTCAAAATGTCGATAAAGCGTCAAATCTGGCAGCCGTGGTAGGAAGTGTTCATTAACTGAAAAAGTTTGCAAGGAGAGAGCGTCCAAAGAGAGAAAAAAATTGGGAGACAGAATAATTATTAAAATTTATTTCATACTAATGGGTGTTTTTTATTGAGGTATAGAACTTTAAGTTGGCATCACTTTTTTAACTGGCGGCCATTTTGTCAGCTGTCAAGTGATTAATATTTAGTTTGGTTTGCCATTTTATCATGAACAGGTTGACAAAAGAACAACGCTTGCAAATCGTGCAAATTTATTTCGAAAATAATGGTTCAGTTCGCGAAGTTCGCATCTTGGCTTGCGACCTTACAAGATCCAGCTTGTGCAAGAATTAAAGCCGCGAGACCATGCAATGCGTCGTGATTTTGGTGTATGGGCCGAAAATGAGATTGATCTCGATTCTGATTTTCATCGCAAAATTTTGTTCAGTTATGAGGCTCATTTTTGGTTGAATGGCTACGTCAACAAGCAAAATTGCCGCATTTGGAGTGAAGAGAATCCACATGTGACCCTTGAGACGCCATTACATCCACAAAAACTGACTGTTTGGTGTGCTCTATGGGCTGGTGGAGTCATTGGGCCATACTTCTTCCGAAATAATGCTGGAGAGTCAGTTACCGTTAATGGAGACCGGTATAGAGCCATGATAACCGACTATTTTGTTCCCGAATTGGATGGCATGAATGTGGATGAGTTGTGGTTCCAACAAGACGGCGCTACATGCCACACAGCGCACGTCACAATCGATTTATTGAAGGAACCATTCGATGAGCGCATAATTTCGCGGAATGGACCTGTCAATTGGCCACCAAGATCGTGTGATTTGACACCATTGGATTATTTTCTTTGGGGATATGTGAAGTCGCTCGTCTACGCCAACAAACCAGAAACGTTAGGGGACTTGGAAGCCAACATTCGTGGCGTTATTGCCAACATACGGCCCCATATGCTCGAAAAAGTGGTTGAAAATTGGACCTGTAGAATTGGCTTTATTCGAGCCAGCCGCGGCGGCCACATGCCCGAAATCATATTTAAGCATTAATGGCATAAAATTATCCTTCCAATAAAGCCAAATTAATGGACATCAAAACTGTTTTCTTGTGTTTTATTTCAATTCGAAGTTATATACCTCTAAAAAAACACCCATTAGTAAAATTTTTACTTGCAAAAATTATCCAGCCACCTGTTGTAGGTTTTGTTTTCAAATTAATTATTTAAAATATTTTTGAAAAAGGAAAATTCAAAATGATAATTTCTTTATTTAAAAAAATGTGTACACGTGTGTAAAAAGAAAGCACATTTTCTTAATTCATTGTTTCTTTTTCATTAAGCCACATAAATGCAATTTTATGGTCAAAGAATTTTGTTTGTTTATCATATCTTATCAGAGATGGAAAGTTGCATTTTTGTATTTGTTAATAGCATAGAATTAAAAATTAATGAAAAATTCATTAAAATAGTAAATAATACACGAAAATGTGTAAAGTATTTCATATTAAAGCACAGTACGGAGTTCTTACGGAATTTCACGTTTGTAAATTTACATTTATTTCTACACGGAAAAATACTTGTGTAGCCTTTCGTATAGAATTATTTTTGCATACACACAAATTTATTTATTGTTGAACCTACAATACACAAAAACACTAAAAATTAATTACAATTTGATGAAGATTTGAAATGTCGAAAATGCCGTGACCAAACAATTGCTTGAACATTAATTTTTGTTTCAGTTGACTGAAAAAAGTATCCACTTATGAGGGCGGAACAATAAGTCTGAGACTTTTTGAATGAAAAACATTTGTTTTTTTTTTTTATTTTGCAAAGCAAAAATTTATTTTTCAATATAATCGCCTTTTAACTCAATTCACTTATTCCAACGTTTCTCCAGTTTTTGTATCCCTTCCAAAAAATAGGATTTTTTGAATTACTTAAAATAGGCATTTGTTTGGTCGTTGGAGCTAATCTCTTTTCACCGAGCCACTTCTTTAGGTTTTGAAATAGGAAGGCGTCACTAGGGGCTAAATTCGTAGAATATGGCGGATGGGGTACCAATTCGTAGCCCAATTCACAGAGTTTTTCCATTGAGACTGCACACGTGTGCACTCGTACATTGTCTTGATGTAAAAGAAATTTTTTCTTGGTCATATGGGGTCGTTTTCTTTTTAAATCCTCATTAAATCGGTCTAATAAGTTGGCATAATATTCGCCGTTTATTGTTTTTCCCTTTTGAAGGCAATCGATGTGGATTATACCGCGTGCATTGCAAAACTGTTGCAATCACCTTATTGGCCAACAAACTCACTTTGGCCTATCAATGGCTGCCAAACACAAACTGAATGACACAGCTTTTCCAATGTAGACAGGAGTCAACTGACAAATGCCTCTAGACAGGAGCAGTGTTGTCATTTCAATCAAGAGGCAGGAAATTCAAAAAGACACCGATTTAATGTTCCACCCTCGTATATTTATAAAATTCCTAAGCTAGGCAATAAATTTAAAAATTCCGTGTAATTTTCCTTTGAAAGTCCCTAGTACGGAAATGGAAATTTATTTATGAAATTCACCAACTTGAATATGCGTAATTTTTTTGCATGCAGTTTTTATGGGAACCTGAAATTCCATATGAACTACGTACTAAACTTAAATGTCGATTTTTTAAAAATGTTGTAATTTAAAATATTATCAAACAAGATTATCCAAAAAAAGTTTAATTGTATCAGGACTTCCATTTATGGTTTTGATATGAATAAAATTTTCTTACAAGTTCTTACATTTACTTTTTCGTCTCTGGTGGAGTAATTTTGTAAATTTTTGCTTTACTCCTTTGTTGCTAGTTTTTGCTGGGAAAGTTTATGAACAGGCCTATTGTAGTTAAAATTCCAAAAGTTATAAAGTTTTAATTTCAAATTTAATGATAGAAATACATAAATAAATCAATTTCATTCAATCTATAACAGATTCTCTATTTATAACTGGCGCAGATAGCAAAAAAAAAAATAAATTTGCAAGCAAACAGCAAATTTAGAATTTGCAACTGTCGAAGAGAAAATATATGATTATCTAGGAAAAAAAGCAAGATTGATAAACTGATAAATGTGCACACACACACACACAGAAGAAATAACTTAATACATACGGCTGTAAAACCCACTATTGCTTACCAACAAAATATATATAAAATAATAAATTTAATGGTGCTGTATCTCTCCCCTTGCTTTTACATAAACAGATTTTCTTTTGATTTAGGTTGAGCTTTATATGCATGATGTTTAAAGAAAGGAATCAGATACAAAAATATACCAACTAAACTACCATTAATGTTTATTTATTTCTTATTTATAAACTGCTTCTTCAAGTTTTGCACATACTAAACAGCAAAATCAAGTTTCTGTTTTTCACTATAATTTTTTTTAGCTCTCGAAATATATTCAATATTTTGCTGTTGCATGCATATTGTGAGGCACCAACATTCAATTCAATGTCATATACAGAAATATATTTAAAAAAAAAAACTTAAAATCTCATGAAGCTAAAATGTTTAAAATCTTACATTCTTCTACACACTAACACACACACACACACACACACACACACAATCATGCATAGGAATACTTGCAGCATCTCTTAAGGAAATCGTTTGAAAAGTAGCGCAAAGGAAATAGACCACCGTAAATAAAATCAAATATAGAAGAAGAAAAAATTTTATGGATTTACGTATGCAGCACAATAAGTACAAATGCATTTCACACGACCGTAAAAACCAGTCAGAGGCTGTGTGTGAAATTCACTAAGCTCTCTGCCTGTACGTGCATTTTTATGATGCCACGGGCAGAGACGGGCGGTAATACAGCGCTTAGTTAATGGAACACTGCATAACATTTGCAGTTTATATACTAAGTCGTAAAATGAATTAAAAAGAAACAAAAATGAAACGTTGAGAAGTCATAAAAAAATTATTTCTATTTTATTTCCATTTACTACAATTCGCTGCACTTAGGGCAAATGTGCTGGTTGCATATTCTTCTATTTAAAAAGAAAAAAAGCTACCATGCACGCCACCCGCGCTTGACTGGTCTTATAGTTGGGCTTTTTATTGGACTGCTTTCTCTCCCTCTCTCTCTCTCTCTCTCTCTCTCTCTCTCTTAAAAGGCAAGAAAGTTGTAAAACTTCACATTTAATTATTTTTAGATATACATTTGTATATAGATAATATTTAATGTGTTGATATGATAACAGTGTTACAGTTCAGTGAAAAAAATATTGGAGTAGATAATTCAGTTTAACTTACGGTATATAAGGTTACATAAAGGTGTTATTGCAAGACATCAAAAACTTACCTGAAATGGGAAAAAAAAATACAAAAAACATTTAGATAATACATATTAGTTAATTAACATTTTATAATAAATTTTACTGTATTTAGTTTTAAAGTAAATATTTAAAATACTCTCTGCCTTAACGTGAAAAACATTAATTAATACAAACAAGAAATTTTACACATAAGACCAACATTTAGTAAACTATTTTTATCTTTTTTTCCAGTATTCTAATCCCTTTTGGTAAAATTTTAACTAAAGGTTGGTTAAATTTTAAGGGCCGCTGTTGATGTTGAATAAAACACAAATTATTCAGGAAATTATTGTCATTTCTTTTCGCTATGATAATATGGTATATTTCTACTATGTATGGAACAAAATATCGGCCATATGATCGCCGCGACCTCGGCTGCATACCTCTATCCGATGGTCAAAATTTTCGAATACGCTGAGCCATCATTAAGGTTCTATGCCGTTAATGTGCCAAATTATCTCATCTTTTAGCTCTTGAATTATTGCTGGCTGATCGACGTAGCACCTTTTTTTTCAAATAACTCAAAGAAAGAAGTCCAACGGTGTCAAATTACATTATCTTGGCGGACAATTGACATCGCCACCACGTGAGATAACACGGCCATTAAATTTGCCGCGCAAAAGAGCCATTGTTTCATTAGCTGTGTGGCAAGTGTCACCGTTCTGTTTAAACCACATATCGTCCACATCCATATCTTCCAATTCCGGCCATAAAAAGTTCGTTATCATCTCACGATAGCGAACACCATTCACAGTAACTGCCTGACCGCCCTCATTTTGGAAAAAAATACGGCCCGATGATGCCACCAGCCCATAAACTGTACCAAACAGTTACTCCTTATGAGTGCATTTGTTATTCGATAATCATTAGCCCAAATCTGGATTATCATTCGTCCAAATGCGGCAATTCTGCTTATTGAAGAATCCACTGAGATGAAAATGTGTCTTATCATCAAATCACGAAATGCACGATATGCATTTTGATTTGAACGCCCATTTTCAAAATAAGCCCGAATAACTTTAACGCGTTGCTCGATTGTGTATCTTTCCATGGTTCAAATTGAGTTAGTCTGTCAAATGAAATACAGAAAAAAACTTAACGTTTACGTGTTGTTCACATTCAACATTGACCTTTAAAATTTTACCACCCTTTATAACAAACTTTTAAAAAAACTCACTTTTACCTTATTGCAATTTTTTTATCAACAAACAAATTCAAAACTTAATTTAAGAAAATGTTAACATTCACAGCTGTTCCGATTTAAAAAGTGTTGCCAACTAGCACAAAATTTTTGGCATTTATGTCATCATAAATATAGAAACAAATGAAATTTGAACAATAATAATTGAAATTAACTAAAAGTAATAGGGTTGGGCCTGTGGCAAGAATAAAAATAAATATACTTAATTGTAACAAACCAAAAAAGTTTGTCTTAAGTAGAACAGAAATAACCAAATTTACCAACATGTGCATAATTAGTAAAAAAACAAACGACAATGGCAAGACTGTTCTAAACTTGGAGATGGTAAAGTGAGATTTCATTACAAAAAAAAAAGTTTTCAGCAAATTGTAATACAATGAATCAAAACAATTCTCATATTCCATTTCAAATAAATGTTGAGTATATAAAGCAGAAATCTATATGAACTGACACCGTTCACAGTGGACCAAAAATAAACAACGCTGATGATGAGGGTATAATGGCCTTCGAAAACAGCCACTTGTTCCATTCTACTACGCGTTTATGAAACTATTTTCAATTAACTTTGGTGTTGTTTGTTCACTAATAATTATCACATGTAATTTGGCTTGCAAAGAGATACGAACTTTAGCCTGATCAAATCATAAATATAACCAAAAAAATTTTTATTTTGATTTTGTTTTCCATATAAATTATGCCGAGTACACATCTGGCATTTTTTTTTTTTTTTTTTTTTTTTGTCATTTTGTGGTCTCATATTCAAAATGTGTACAACGCCGTTTAAATTATGTTTTTTATATGGAAAGCAATTCCACACAACGAAAAATATCGGAAATGACAAATTTTGCCACCAGTACACACCAAGCTGAGATCGTACAGATGCTCAGAGCCATGGAACGTATTAAATGAGGCGTATTAAATTTTCAAAGCTGTGATAAGTAGCCATTTTAATGGTTATTTTACATCGCCGATAATTTTGCTACACAATACTGACAAAAAAGGACGCTCTGATTTAACATTAGTATTAGTGTCCGCTAAAGCCGATGTAGTTCAGTGACCAGTGTCTATGCCTTCATCTCATGAGCTTTCCTACAACAACTGATACAAAGGAAAATTAATGTACATCAGAAAAATGCATGGTATTGTTGTTTTTTATGACTGCCCGGACCAGGATCGAACTCAAGACCTTCGGTTTCGTAGTCAACGTGCTAACTATTTAAGCCAACGCCACTCTCAAATTTGGAACTGGAAGATCACAAACGAATTTCAGTGGACAAGAAAATGTCCGAAGAATTGAAAACAATGTGCAGAGAGATCCAGAAATATTAACAAGGAGACTTGAAACCACGAATGAAAATTATGTTAGAATTATACTTTTTGGTATATTTTTGATCTTTGTTGCTACAGTGGTATTACAGTGACTTACACAGAAAATATTTTTCCCAAAAAATTTTCAAACAAATATTTGATTGAAATAAAATTTAGTTTCAGTAAATATTTTTCATAGTTCAATTAAATAATAAAGAAGAGGCAGGTTACGACGTTTGTCATCTAATTGTCGGCATGTACATGTACACAACAATATCAATCAAAACAAACAACAACAGGAACACAACAGTACGTTGTATCTATCAACAAACAAAATAAACACCAACACAATTAAATTACAAATTATCTCAGCCAAAGGCTGTTAAATTTAAATTTTATATTTATATTGTTATCAGAATTTATAAAATTATTAGTAGGTCCATATTAATATAAAATATTTACTGGTTCAATGAATTTGTTGAATGAAAATTTAATTTTGTTTTTTGTATGTTTTTAATATACACTGAACCAAAAAAACATTTTTAAGCCAAGAATTTTGCGTTTTAGTTTTAAAAATTCAGAATTTTTAAAAATAATTGTTAAATTAAACATTTTTCTTATAACTATAACATATAACATTCTTATTTTTATAACGAAACATTTTTAAAACAAAAATGTGCGTTTTCGTTTTAAAAATTCAACATTTTTAAAAATTATTTTTAAAATAAGAATGTTTCTTGTATAATATTAATATATAACATTCTTATTTTTATAACGAAGCAATTTTAAAACAAAAATAAGCGCTTTCATTTTAAAAATTTCAAAAACAATAATGTTTTCCTATTAAAATAAAAATTGTAATTTTTGAAGTCATAATGAAAAAGAAAATGTATTTTTTAAAAGTTTAAAAACAAAAATATTTTATTATTATATCAAGAATTTAGATTTTTAAAAATTAAGGAAATTATATTTTTCACCGAGTAAAATTTTATATTTGAGTCGTGTTAAAAAAAAGAGAATTAATTTATTATTATGACCAAGTGTATATTAATGTCCATTACCCTGTATGATCCTCGAGCACAAAAAAATTGTCATAACCCAAATGAAAATTTGTTCCATTAGCGGTTTGGACTACAGTCGAAGATCGAAAATTTTTCATAAAAAGGGCATTTTGATTCCAAAAAAAAAATTAATATTTTAAATTGTAAAACGAAAATTCTATATTATTATTTTAAAACGTTTCATTATTAATTTAAAAAGTCTACATTATTAATTTAAGACCTTTCATTCTTAACTTAATAATTCTATATTATTAATTCAAACGCTTCATTTTTGATATAAAAATAATAAGTTTTAAAATAAAAAATGCTTCATTATTACTTCAAGAACATTTCATTGTTAACTCAAAAACATAATCCTTTAATTTGAGTATGTTCAACTTTATATCAAGGTTGCTGTACTTTTCAAACAAAAAATATTCTGTTTTGATTTCAAAATATTTTTCATTTTTAAAACAAGGGTGAAAATTTTTAAAATAGCAGAAAACAAACTAGGTTCTATTTCATAAAGGTTACGTTTTTAAAATCAAATTATTTTTTCTTGATTTTAAAACTTTTTTTTTTGGGTGTACGAATATAGTCACAATTTCAATTGGAGCAAACAAGACGTGCAGTTGTTGCTCGCAGTTTTGATGGTCAATGTTATTATAGTTCTTTATCTACATATATATAATATATACTGGCAATTGACAGATCTCTGGGATCTGTCAAATAGAGTTGCACCGCTATTAGAATATTATGGGAAAGCAGTATGCAATCTATGATAATAATAATTAATTGAAGAGATGACTTCATTCCATATAAACCAATTTAATTTGTTATTCCATAACGAAGAAAAACAAATCAAACTATCTTAAAAAAAATTTTATTATAGACTATACAAACCTCTTTTTAGCCACCCTGCATAAATATTTCTTCAAGATCGTAAAGTAAACATTTAAATATTTCTTCCTATTAACGTTTACGGAGAGAGATAAACAAAATTTTTGCCAACTACCAGCAGACTTACTATTTTATATACATAGTATACGAGTATTTTGTAGTACACCCATACGTTTGTATATAAAAACACAAATTTAGTCTTTTTTTTTATGTGCAGTTAAATTACAAATTTATTGTGAAATTTTCATGCTTTCGTTTGTTTTTCAACGCAGCTCGGTGAAAAGCAACATATCAACGCATTAAGGATGTGTATTGCATACTCAACAGCAGAATGTAAGAAAAAATAAACAAGAAATAAAAAGGGATCTAAGGCGATTTCCGTTTCAAGAATCCAAAAAAAACACATTTCAAAGCTACATTCATTTCGTTCCATAGTTGTAATTTTGAAATTGTTAGTTTTATTATGTTCCTTCGAATTTTGTTTGTTGTGTTTTGTTTTTCACCTGCTGCTTTACAGTTTTTCTTAATTTTTTTCTTCATCTAGTTTTTTTACTTTAACAAATTACTCGATATAATACTAACCTATTCTTCATTGCTGCTGCATAAACTCCAGATTGTAGAGGTTGTCATTGACAATGTTTCTTTATAAGACTGCAGTTATTTCGAATTTTCATTTTTTTTTTCAAAGCTAACTAACTGGCAAGGATATGATTTAAGAAATGACTAAAGCAGAGAAAAGGTTAAGCAAAGGATTTTCTAGAATTGGTTTATCAAGAGCGTAATTACCGGTTTTTGTTTTTTTATTTGAGCTTTAATAAGCTGCAGTGTTATGCTATTATTATTTATTTGCAATCAGTTAAGAAATGCTTTTATTTTATAATATTTATATCGACATTTCTGCTGGATAACAGAGCTATTAATGAGCTTCTTGCAGTGGAAAGAATTTTATCAGACTCATCCGTATTAAATTAACAGCCATATTTATAAAAACTATTAGGGATTTATATAGGCTTAATAATAAAAATTTTTATGAAAACTTGTTTTAAAAAGACTTTATAAAGCCTTAATAATTTTTATAAATAAGGCCCTAACAAAACACTTTTTCTAAAACGTACTTCTTCAAGAAAATACGTTTTTCAAAAAGTACTTTTTCGAAAAAAAAAACTTTTTTCGACAAGTTTTTTTAAGTACCGTTTTTAATAATTACTTTTTCAAAAAATACCTTTTTTCAAAAAATATGTTTTTCAAAAAGTACTTTTTCCAAATAGTACCATATTCAAAAAATACGTTTCCAAAAAGTGCCTTCATCTTAAAGCAACTTTTTAAGTAAATACCTTAAAAGTATGATTTTTTGAAAGAGTACTCTTTTATTAAAATGCCATTCTCAAGAGGCACTTCTTTTTAAAAGTATTTTAACCAAAAGAAAATTTTCAAAAATCATATTTTCCAAAATTATATTTTCTAAATACTGTTTACTTGAAAGCCAACTTAAAGGGGCGGAGAGAATATAAAAATAAAAAAATCTAAATACCTAAATACAACTAACGGCCATTTTAATATACATACATACGTACATTAATATGTACATACCTACTGTTTCCTTAGCATAGAAAGGCCCTAACACGTTATTTTTATTTTTCGAAATGGGGTTTTTTGTGCATTTCAATAGAATTACATTGAATGTACCGAAATATGCAAAAAGTATAATGAGTTAGGGCCTTTCTAGAGGGTGGCGTTAGCTGAAGTAGTTAGCACGTTGACTACAAAACCGAAGGTCCTGGATTTGAGCCCGGTGTCCGACAGTCATTAAAAATAACTACACCACGCATTTTTCTGATGTGCATCAGTGTCATTTGTGTCAGTTGTTGTGGAAAAAAATTCAAGTGATGCAGGTATAAGGCACTGGTCACTAAACTATACCGACTTCAGCAGATCATCGGCGATGTAAAATAATCAATAAAATGGCCACTTAACTCACCTTCAAAATTTAATTCGTTTCATTTGACATCAGAATGCGCTTGCAACACTGCATTATTAAAGAAGCGTGCAGAAAGCAGAATTGTAAACGAATGAAGCTTTCTTCTAACTCTTCCTTCACCGCCTGTCTTTATTATCACTATCTCTTCACTATTACCCTCTCTCAATATCTTCTTCTCAACACACAGGTAGCAAAAAAGATAATTGTAATGGTCCCAAGTGAGCTGGACTCTAGATTTCATCCTTCCTTATTAGCAGCCTGCTAACCTAACCTAGGGGCTTTCTATATTAAGATAAAGATATGTATCTTATCATTAACAAAAACCTAACGGAGATTGGTACTAGTTTAACCCTTATAAGAGCGAATTTTCAAAGAAAAGCCAAAACTTATTCAGCATTATATCGAAAAGAAACGAATGCACTATAGCGAGTGGAAAAAAGATACCAAGTTTAGGTCTTTACCCCCTTTTAACCACTAAAAGTATACATATCGAAAAAGTACGAAAAACGTGTTGGCTTTTATTTTTAGCAGAATTCGCATGCTTTAAGAATTAGGAATCTATCTACTGTAGCTTCCAAGATATAGATATACCGATTTAACCCTTTTGCATTAAAATTTTTAAAAATTCCTTTTAAATGGATCTAAACATTAGAAGGGGAAACTACACACCGAATTTTAGCCATTAGCTTTAGTCGTTTAGGCTGTGCGATAATTAATCTGTCAGTAAGTCATTTACTTGAGGGCCACACGTTCAATTTTTGACTTTCAATTCCATTCAATTTGCAATACACTCACACTTTCTTCACTAACACAATCAAACTTTTTAAATTGAAAACTAGATTGATTTCAAATTCACCTATCCATTTAAATGGCAATTTAGTTTTCAATTTGAATGGCTGGTCACAGCACACATTGATTGAAGCTACAAATTTGAGTGGTTTCTTCGTCGGTGGCATTTAAAAAATTAAATTGATTATCAATTTGTGTCACAGCTATCAATTTCAAGCAATTTTGACACACAATATGTGTAATGAAATTGAAAGCCATTTATTGAACGTGAGGCTGCAGAGTTAGTCAGTCAGTCAGTCAATAACGTTACTCTTTACTCATTTTGTAATTTTATTTTTAAAAAAGTATACAGCTCTATTTTACTCAACATACACACACACACACGAGTTGTCAAAATAAGCGAAAATCACAAAACAAAAAAAAAATAACTGAATTTGAGTTTGTGATTTTACTATTTTTAATTCAACCGCTAAAATATTTTACTGGATAGCAAAGTCGAAATATTTTTGCTATACTCCTTGTAACGAGTTACAAAAGTTACTGAATCCTCCGATTCGTAATAAAAATTACTAAGTCTCTATACTACTTCATAATTATTAACATATGATCCATATGTGTAATTTGTAAGAAGAAAAAATTTTAGTTTAAATTAACGGAAAAATAATACATCCTTAGAATAGACTTGGTTAGCTTCTTATATTACAGCCAGGGACAAGGGTTTCATGCAAATGCATGTTTTTCCTCTTAACCTTGATAATGGCAAAAACGAATATATTTCTCGAAACAATCAATTTGCGTAAAGATTGCATCGATTTGTTGGTGCATATTTTTGCATATATTCCTGAAAATTCATATTTTTGCTTAATTTGGCCATAAGTACATATTTTTGTCTCATATTTTGGTGTATAATTGATATCATGTTTTTTTGTCACATCTTGTCAAAAATTCAAATATCAAATAATGTTATTGTTGGCAAATTAGCTGTTTTTGGCAAATATATTCGCTTGAATTGCTATAGAATTGTAGAACAATTGTACAAATATACACACCAAATTTAATGGAAATTGTCATTTGATGATTTCAAGAGGAAAATGTCTGCTATGTAAGCTGAAAAATGTGAAACAATTATGAGGAAACTTGATATTGTTTTCACAAATCTAATAGCTATTATTCAAATAATTCTAATGGTTGAATTAAATAAATATACAACATTATATAAAAAGAATTATTTAAATTTGAGCCGATTACGTCCACAGACGTTACACATAAAAAATTATACCCAAAAAATTTTTAAACAAATATTTGTTTGATATCAAACTTAGTTCCATTAAATTAATTTGTACCAAAAAACTGTGTAGAGAAGAAACAGGCCACGACGTTTGTCGGCTACTTTTCGGCATTTACATTTATACAGCACGATCAATCAAAATAAGCAACAACAACCGCACAACAAGCAAGATAAACACCAACACATTGAAATAACATTTTCTCTCAGCCGAACTCTGATTAATTTAAATTTTTACAAAATTTTTATTAGAATTTACAAAATTATTTGTAGGACCGCATTCAAATAAAATATTTACTGATTCAACGAATTTGGTTACTGAAAATGAAATTTAGTTTTTTCTGTTTACAACTCAAGAGGTGGTAAAATTAGTTCATTAAAAAAAGCTTTCAGCAAATTGAAATACGATGAATCAAAACAATTCACATATTCCATTTGCAATAAAATTTAGTATATAAAGCAGAATTCCACATCAACTACAACTACACACAGTTGACTAAACACAAAGGATGCTGATGATGATGATGTAGAGGCCTTCGAAAACAGCTAGTTGTTCCGTTCTACTGCGTGTTTGTCAGAATATTTAAATTAACTTTCGTGTTAATTGTTCATTAATAATTATCACATGTAACTTGGCTTTCAAAGTGAGACGAACTTTTTAGCCTGATCAAATCATAAATATAGAAAATATTTTCACATCTTTGTTTAATTGTATTTAAATTGAAAATTTTTCTCTTGAATAAAATTTTTTTTTTTTTAAATGTGCATATTTATTTATTTTAAGTGCATATTTAGCGTTTTTGTTGTCATGTTTTGGGGCGCCTAACATAACTTTTTTAAATGCAAAAAGTCCTTGTTTCCGCTTATAACATAACAGAATGTTGTTATCACTTATTCTTCCATTCATATAATAATAATAATTTAAAAATATGATTTGAGATATTTCAAGGCATCCCTATTCAAACATTTGCCAATGCAATTCGTTCCAAAAATGTATTTATGATAAATTCATGTTGCTTCTAAAGCTACACATGAAATGAAAAATGAACAAGAATGAAAAGCTTCGTCGAACGAATAGGTAAAAAATATTCATACAACTAAGTCCATTCTAAGCTTTAATCTCAATGCTTTTATTTTGCCTCTCATATGCTAAGGATAACAAGTAAAGGAATCATTTGAAATGTTAAACTCAAAGCCAGAATAACAAGTACACTTGGATCTTTAATAGAGTTTAAATGCTTGACCTGCATTCTATAGATCTCAGAAATATAAAAACTAATCCTACATTCAATGCAAAAGGGTAAATAAAATTGTAATTTTATGTTTTTCCAACACAAATATTAATTTTCATTTTAGATTTCAAGCGAAAAGCTCGCCTCATCCGTAGTTTTGAATTTATGTATGTATGTGTATTACATAAAAAATTTGATTTGAAGAAACATGTTTTTCGTATGAAACATATTTTTGAAATACATAACAAAAAATACTTTTACAAAGAGCATTAAGAGAAATATAGTGTTGCATGAACTATGTAGGAATACTTTGAAATAATATGATAGGGCTGCAGTTTACTTGCAGGTTTTCATTAAAATTTTAATATTTTGTTTTAGAAACTTTTTACACACTCGAGTCTGTCTGTTCATCTGTCCAAATATTCATAAAATTTTTATAATATGTATTGTATTAATTTTAGCTCCATAAATTTTTAATATTCCGTTTGGCTTTTTCCATCATATGGGCTTAATTTTTTACAATATTTTAGACAACAATTTTTATATTTGTTGATAAAGTGTATCATGAAATTTTTTTTTTTTTATTAGAGTTTTTAAAACTCATAAATTTTTCCCATTTCCTTAAACAAAATAATTTTTAGTTCAAAGGGTGTTTATATTTCATTATTATTACACTAGTTTACAAGTTTTTATTTAAGAAATGCTAAAATTTTGGGTTGCGTTTTAACACATAAAGAGTGAGAAAAATATTCGATTAGGCTAAAGCTCGTACATTTCAGTAAGCCAAATTGCACGGAAACAAATAAAACTAAAGTTAATTGTAAATATTTTGATAAACACATGCAGAACGGAACAAAATACTGCATTTTCGATAGTGTGGTGTAATTTGGTTCAGACTTCATCTCTTCATGCAAATTTTTCAATGCAAATTAAATAAGTGAAATTTTTTTTTCATCTTGCTTTCATTTCTGAAAAGCTTTTTAATAATTTTATATTTTTTTAAGTTTATTGCATTAAACACATTGACCACAGCAGATTACTTGAACATATAGCTTTAAATGGCTTTAGCTGCATCTATCACCTTGTAGTCACTTACTTAATTATTTTGGAGACTATATTCAAGGACTTATATAATTTTCAATGGTTTTCGTACCATTTTCAAATATTCCACATTTATTAAAATAAAATTACGTTTTGAAAACATACTTATATCAAGCAAAAATATAAAAATTAATTTATTTATATATTGACATAAATCTCGAGATGTTTTTAATGTTAAATAAATAAATAATTGTAAGCTATCATTCATTCCACACTTTGCATTATATTGGCAGCACTGTATTTACTCATTGTTGCCAACAATAGTAAAAATTAATTTAATTAGATTACAACGAAAAAAGCAACATGGTAAACAACCTGCCAACGTGTTGTCTTGTTATCGTCAAAATAGTCGCTCTCATACAGAGCCGGAGAAACATATTTACACAGCTCCCACCTTTGATTTTGACCTATTATATATTTTGAATAAAAACACAACGCCGGATGAGTTTTTAAGAAAAATATTTCTTTACATGTTTCTTAAGCTAAGTCTAGACGATATGTTGAATCAGCAAATGTATGCTTATGTTCATATGTTTTAAAATAACAACAAATTCTGCTATCAGCATATATATATATGCTACCCGTCTACACAGTATGCTGAAAGTACCACATTTTTTAAAGTCAACATATATCAGCAAATGATAATACAACATATGAGTTACCATAAAACTTTTGTGTCTACATGATATGTTGAATTTCGTATTCTAATATATATGTTGAGTCATGTGAGCATTCGCTTAGATATAAAATAAATTTTGACAATTCTTTTTCTTTATTATATATGTATGTATGTACACATATCAATTATCGCTTTCAGTGCAAAAAAAAATATATTTTTGGTTAAAAAAATTGGTGAAATTATACAATGTATATAAATAAAAAGAAATTCGCGAAATGACGGAAATTAGCAAAAAGCTACAACAGCAAGATGACAAAGTCTGATAATGTTTTAAACTCTTCAAAATTGTTAAAACTGCTATAAAAAAAACCGCGCGAAAAGCCGCCTTTATTGCGAATGTTGCAAAAAATCGCAAAAAAAAATGGCAAAATTTTAAGCAAGTCATAATATGGATTAAAAACCGCTAAAACTGTAAGGAATGCAAAACATTCGGCAAAAATCGCGAAAATTACATAAATTCACAAAAAGTTACTAACAGCGGGATGATGACAAATTCCATTATTTCTTAAAAATCGGCAAAATTTTTAAGAGGCTGAAGGCATCCAAAAATTCGCTTTTATTTCGAACGTTATAAAAACTCGCGAGAAGCTGCAAAATTTTAAAGAAACCATAATGTTGATTAAAAATCGCCAAAACTGTAAGGAATACATAAATACAAAAAGTTACTAACAGCGGGATGTTGACGAATTCCAATACTTTTTAAAAATCGGCAAAACTTTTAGGAGGCTGAAAGCATGCAAAAAGTCACTTCTATTGCGAAGTTTGCAAAAATTCGCGAGAAGTTGCAAAATTGAAAGGAAGCTGGAATAAGATTGATTGTCTTCTTCAGAATCGCCTGAAATTTTTTTTTTTTAAATTTTAATTTCCCTTATTTTTTACTCACCCGAATTTACCATGAACATTTCTGCTGTATATTTTTCGCGTAATATAGAATTTTTTTGTTTTTTTTTTTTTGCTTTTATTCTACTATTTTTGTTATTTTAATATTTACGTTATTTTTATTTAAAATATGGCAAATTAGGAAACACTGTTCATACATGAGCAGAGTTAAAATATCAATTCTATATGCTATCAAATTTGCCGTATGCTGAAAAGCTTACATAGGCTTTTCAACAAATAACATATCTGACAGCATACATAGGAAATTTATTACAAAGGAAAAATATGGTTTCTATATTTGTGATTTGAACGGGCTAAAGTTCGTATCGCTTCTTAAGCCAAATTACATGTGACAATTATGAATGAACAAATAACACCAAAGTCTGTTGTAAATATTCTGACTAACAACACATAGTTGAACGCAACAGCCAGCCGTTTTCGAAGGCCACTAAACCTTCATCATCAGCGTTCTTTTGTGTTTGGTCCACTGTGTGTGGTGTCAGTTGATGTAGGTTTCTGCTTTATATACTTAGCATTTTATTGCAAATGGAATATGTGAATTGTTTTGATTCATCGTATTTCAATTTGCTGAAAGCTTTTTTGTATTGTAAGCTCAATTTTACCATCACTATATTTACAACAGTCTTACCATTGTCGTTTTGTTCTTTTTACTAATTATACACATGTTACTTAATTTGCTTATTTTTTGTTCTACTTAAGACAAACTTTTTTGGTTTGTTACTATTAAGTATATTTTTATTTAATTTTTGCCACAGGCCCATGGCTATTAATTTTTAGAAAAATATGGTGGCTACACGATATGCTAACATCTTGAAAATACGTTTGTTGACAACGTTAACAAATGCCATTCATATGTGGTTAAGCATACGTATGTTGAAAAAATAGTGTCTAGACGATATGTTGGCACTGGTAACAAATTTTTTATCATAAATATGCTGATTCAACATATCGTCTAGACTTAGCTTTATATAAATAAGAAAAAGTTTAAATTTGAAATGCTGCTTAACCAAAATTTCTGTTCAATGCACGAATTCAGGTGGACATAAATATTAACATAGCCTGCTTTAGTGTCTTATGAAATCAAATTTAAAACAAATTAAAATTTTGTAGAGGCTCCTTTTCTTCTTTATAACATATTCTAACTTTTATGAAATGGAATGAAGTAGTTTTTGCTACACCAATTCCAATAACATTCAGAAATTCTTCTAGTTATGATTTACTGGGGATACGACGCTTTTCCACTCACCTATCGAAATGATCCGAAAAATTTTTAATCAGCTTCATCTGCGGTGAATGCGGTGGAGATAGTAGAATGTAGAAAACGTTGTGAATAATCGGCAATCGAACACAGTTAGCTGTGCTTTCGGGTCGTTCTCTTATTAAAAATGGAAGTTGTTCCTGAGTTTAAGTTTCTCAAAGTTGCCCAACATACTTTCTTGTTAGGATATTGAAATAAACCTTTTTTCCATTGCTCCGCCAATGAAAATTAAATTCTCCATACTCCCACATTATCATGGTGCTTGATGGTACTCACAATTTTGTTCTACCATAATTTGGTATTTGGCTTTCTTCAATCCCACATTTTTTCATCCCTTTGAAAAATATTAAATTTGCTTTCAACGATAATTAGTACTCTATCCCAGATGTCTTCAGGTGAATTTTGAAAACTTTTGCAAAACTTTAAGGTATTTTTCTATTGGTCTTATTAATGTCTGGATCTCTTTTTGTAACTCGAAACCTGAAACCGGCACTAAGCCAGGTTCTTCTTAAAGTTTTTTAGTGTATTACCTTATGTACCTTAGATATTCTGTAGTCAGTATAATCGACGTAATTTTTGAATATTTTATTTTTTGTTTTTCCTCTAATTAAAGGTTCTTTTTTTGATGTAACCTTTAGAAGTCTTTCAGTATGATGGAAACTTGAGGAGTTTGAAAAGTTTTTAAATGTTTTTACGACATAAAAATCATATTCTTTTTTCTGAATTCCACATATAATCTTTTGTGCTCAAGTAGCTCTAAATATCATAAAATATTTTATAATGACAACTTTCAATATTATATGATAAAAAAACATTGTCATACAGAAAAACAATTTGAATTTTTGCTTATTCAGCAGTAATATTATTAAATCTGTTAATACTTTTGTCCACACTTAAAATTGTAATTTTATTTATAAATTAAAAATTTTTTTTATAACGTAACATACGAATGACTAGTTTCTCTACATATATTTTAATAAGTAGAAAGTTCACAAGCAATTTATAGAATATCAGATTTCGCTAGGTCGCCTAAAAAATATTAAAATGAAGTGTTGTGTGAACATTTTTGTCCGGCTCTGTATAAAATTGTGTAATCTTCCTATGATGCATGTGTTAAATGCATATTTCATATTTATATTAATTGCCCTACAAAAAGTTAGCCAATCCATATAATTCTTTAATTTTTCGAGACGAAAACTAACAATAAGTTACTGAAACGAGCAACCGATCGATAAAAAATTACTTTCGCTTTTCGCTGCAGAAAAGCAAATCATTCGACATAAATAATATATCCCCTGAGCTCCTAAAGCGTGCTCCCATACAAGCACATAGATTCTATAACATCTTAAAAAAAAAAACTACTGGATTAATAACCAACTTAGTAATGATCTTAAGGAATAGTTAAAAAACAATAATTTTTTTTTTAAATTAACCGACTTCAAAAATAAACTCTAAAATGCTAAAACTTATTTAGATTCATTTAAATAATATATTTTTATATGTGTTATCTATAATTTTATTCGACGTCTGTATGATATAGCACCACGCTTCCAAACCTAACCTATATGTATGTATATGCATTTAGTTATTATTGTTATTGTCACCACAACGATATTTCTTTCGAATGGGTAAAAAATTTCATTGACAAAGGAAACGCTTAATGAAAAACCCTATTATAGTAATGTACATATTTCCTTAGAACTTAATGATGTCGATTTATAGAAATCCTGGAAGCTTGGCAAACATATTTATTTTAAAAATGTCTTATATTTTTTTTCTCTAGACTATAAACAAATTATTAAAACAAACTTTAAATACAACACGACCACAAGCGCTTAAAGCTGTAAAAGTAAAAGAAGAAAGATTGAAAAAATAAACTTCACTTACACAAATTGCATTGCACACTTGTTCAACCATGTACTATAGTGTAGCTCAATATGAATGAATGTATGAAGAATGTAAGAGACAAATGTCAAAACTTCATTACAAAACCATCAAAATATGTTTGCTGCATTTGTTCTCCTACTGACACAGAACTACATACTTCATTCCTCGTAACAAAGTGTGGCATAAACATACTCGTACATATAAAAATAAAAAATAAAAAATCACCATTCAAATGCATGGAGATTTTATAAAATTCATTCATTTAAATATATACAAACATATATATTTAGTATTGATGTGACGTTGTGGAACACATGTTGTTGGTAAACCATTTGAGAGATGAGATAAAAAGAAACTTTGGGGAAAAAATCACACGAAAATAAAACAAACAGATGTGGAAATAGTAACAGCGCCACGGCAAACGCACAAATACACAAACAAACACACACACTAACACACTCACGCACACACATTAAAACATACATATGCTTTAGACCCCTGCACAAGACTACTTACAAGAACTGTTAAGGCATGAGGGATTTTTCAAATGCCTTACTACAGCAAAATCTTAAAAAAAACGCTAAACAACAATGTTAACAAGAAATTTTTTTCACTTATTGCAGGTATAGGAGTAAAGAAGAAAATACTTCATGACGAAAGAATTTGTGATGCTTGCTTCTTCATACGCAGGGGCGCGTATATAAACGTCATGCAGATATGTACATACGTCCACACGTATCTTTCATTTTTCTGCGCACATACAAACGCACACATGCTTTGACATTAGTTGTGTGCGCTTGCTTTAAGAAAACACCCTTAAACACATAATAGCTTACCATCTACATTTTACACAAACACTCAATCGTATCGTATAATTTGAAAAATAACAAGCATACACGCATCAACAACGCAACGCTCCATTTGAGTCTTTATTACGAACAAGAAGCCTTCGCGACATCGCTAAAAAATATTCATATACACGTCCATCAATACATCTATAGTGTTTTGCTTATTAAACGACATCAATAATTATTGGTCTAGTATAATACATGCTACGACAATACATTTAAAAAACAAAACGTATTTACATTTCAAGACTCTTTATGCAGCACTCTAGTACGCACCCACATATACTCATATCTTCGTTGCAACAAATTTTCCATTTATTTGCTTGTTTTCGACTTTTTGTTTCATTCATGTTTTATTTATTTTATTTAAGGGAATGCAAAAATTTCATTTTAACAAGGCAAAAGCAATGGAATGAAAGGAAGCACATGTCAAAATATATTTTAACAGCATCACTGACAATGAGTGATAAATACAGAGCGCTCGCTCTTAAGTACAATATTCTATACTTACAAGCAAACATACAAACAGAAAGCATGCAACAACTTTTTAAATAAATGAAAAAAGGGGATAATACAAAAGCAAACACTGAACATACAAACACACACACACACCCAAGCACACATACATATCCCCACACATGACACAAAAATGCACGCAGTAAATACTCAATGATACATGACACAAATGACAGAAATGAAAATTGCTGCTTCAACATGAAATGGCTGTTGTTATGGGAAAAAGAAGACAAACTCCTACTCCAAAAGGGAGGTTAAATCGATTTTATCATTATTAACTTTTTAAAATTTATGTACGAATCAATGTACCATAGATCTCGTATTAGTTATTAAAAGGGAATACCAAAATATGCAAATGCAAGTTTCTTGGCTGTGTAAAATTTCCGGGGCAGCAGATGAGAAATTTCAGATAGTTCAAAACTTTTAGGGCATTTCAGCATCTGCTTTGTTGCATATGAACCAGAGAACAGCAATGAGTAGTGAAAAAGTGAGTACAGTTGAATGATGACTTACAATTTCTTGTACTTATGCAATATTGTCCATGAATCATATTCACTCGAAAGTTTGAAGTAAGCATCGAACTCATACTTAGCAACATTTATGACGTTGTTTATATTGACTCTTCTTAACTCAGTGCCTATGGACGATGCATAATAAGTATGATTTACAATGCAAACTTCGCAAACGAACATTAAAGTTCTCATTATGAGGTTGCTTATTTTATTTTTTTTTATTTTTTTGCAGGAATTGAAAAACAACCCTATTTACTACTATTATATACTACTTGAAAATTATTTAATGACTTAACTTTTAAATAAAGATACATGCATGAGTTGAGTAAGCTGAATCAATGTGAGTAGTATAAGTATTTTCTTGAAATTAGAAATCAAACTGAGGTCATTTATGAGTGTGAGTGTGGTATGAGTATGATGTCTACGTCGCATTCATATTTATTTCAACCTATACTTATAAAAATTAATGACATCGTGAGTATGTATAAATCAGAGTAGTTGAATTTAAATAATGTCTACTCGCTTATATTTAAAATTTCATGAATCAGTATGAATAGCGAAAAAAGCATTCATTGCCGATCACTGATACACTCAAAAAAATAACTAACTAAAACTTTGGAAACTTTTCTAAATTTGAGTAAAAAAAAGTTGTCGTATGGCGCCGAAGTTGTTTTTTACTTGTAACCAGTAAAATATTTACTAAATTTCTAGTTCATTAATGAACTACATAGTTTAAAGTAATTATATTTTTATATTTAAGTAAAATTTTTCTAAAATTAAGTAATATTTTCCCATAAAATTCGGAGAATTGCAAAAAATTGTTTCATATTGATATCAAATTTAGTAAATTTTTTAAATTTTTTTTTATGTTTTTAATTCTGGTACTTATTTTTAATTAAATTCTATACCACATGGTATGTTTTTTATTATATATTCATATTATATTCAGAATTCATTCACCATACGTACATATTATATCAATTGCTTGAGAGGAGACAAGTATTGAACCAAAAACCTTCTGACTGATAGGCAAGCACTCTAACCAATTGCCTAATAGGGCAGCCTGAATAAGCATTGAAATTTTTGAGTTTTAAAATTTTATTTCATTTACAAAAAAATATATTTCAAGTTCAAATATTACTCGGAAATATTAAAAATTTACTTAAATTTTCTGCTTAATGCAAATAAAAGATATATTCTATAATTTAAATAAAAAAATACTTAAAAGTGGTAAATATTTTTCTAAAGTTTAGAACACCTTTTTACATCTTTCAAGTAAGTCAAATTTGATGAACCAATCAGGAGTAAGTCATTTCCTGAAATAGATTTTTTGATTTAAAACGAGATTGACTAGTTCTAAGGATACCATTTCCCTATACTTTTAAACCACTTTCCAATTTTTGGTAAATATTTCCTTTAAGCCATTAAACTTGTCCTGGAATGTGAGAATTTTAGTGTTTATTTTTGTGAACTACTTTTAAGGATATGAACTTTTTATTTGTTACTCATATTAAGTAATTTTTACTAGATTTTTGTAAAAATTTACTCAAACCTAGAAAAAATTACTTAAATTTAGAAAATTTATTTACTTAAATTTAGAAACTTTTTTTCCTTAATAATAGTATATGTCTTTTTTTTTTTTTTGAGTGTAGAAACCCCATATCACATTCTATATTTCAATTTTAAGATTATATATTCAGCAAAATAAGATGAATATTTTGACTGCCTATCGCCATATACATATACAATGTAATTAATATTATTTTATTGCATTGTTATTTCTCACATAAAATTTGTTTTATATAGCTAAGCAGCAAAGCTATAACCGGGTGTCCTAAGACACCTCTCTTCTTTATTTACTTAATTCAGTCAATGAAACGCTCGGTGCCAACTTTCATCGATCTAGTATTACTTCTTATATAGGGTGTTTTTTTCAGAGGTATAGAACTTCGAATTGAAATAAAACACAAGAAAATCGTTTTAATGTCCATCAATTTGGCTTTATTGGAAGGATAATTTTATGCCATTAATGTTTAAATATGATTTCGGGGATGTGGCCACCGCGGCTGGCTCGAATAAAGCCAATTCTACAGGTCCAATTTTCAACCACTTTTTCGAGCATATGGGGCCGTATGTTGGCAATAACGCCACGAATGTTGGCTTCCAAGTCCCCTAACGTTTCTGGTTTGTTGGCGTAGACGAGCGACTTCACATATCCCCAAAGAAAATAATCCAATGGTGTCAAATCACACGATCTTGGTGGCCAATTGACAGGTCCATTCCGCGAAATTATGCGCTAATCGAATGTTTCCTTCAATAAATCGATTGTGACGTGCGCTGTGTGGCATGTAGCGCCGTCTTGTTGGAACCACAACTCATCCACATTCATGCCATCCAATTCGGGAACAAAATAGTCGGTTAGTCGGCTCCAATTGCTGTGCACGGTGGCGAATCGATTCATTCGGGTCCTCTTCAACACTTTGCTCTACAGCGGCAATTGTTTCTTCGGTGCGCACTGTTCGACGTCTCTGCGGATGCGTATTATCACATAGAGTAAACGTAGTGCGAAAACGATCCATGGTTAACCGAATTAATTGCTCTGATGGACGATTATGTCGACCATAAAATGGACGGAGCTTGCGGTAAACTTCGCCAACTGAACCATTATTTTCGAAATAAATTTGCACGATTTGCAAGCGTTGTTCTTTTGTCAACCTGTTCATGATGAAATGGCAAACCAAACTAAATATTAATCACTTGACAGCTGACAAAATGGCCGCCAGTTAAAAAAGTGATGCCAACTTAAAGTTCTATACCTCAATAAAAAACACCCTTTAGCTTGCGCACAAAAATTTATAAAGCCATCCAACCCACTGTGCGAGCCACTTCATTTGTTTTATTTGTCATAAATAAAAAACACATTTTTTTCATTTATTTTTTATACTGCCATATCATATTGAAAATTCTTATCAAACAATATTAATTGGTTAAATTTTTCACTTCATAACTGAAACTAACACTTTATATTCTTAAATTACTTGCCATAAAATTAATATCAATAAGTATATTTTTTAAAAGTCTTTGGCTTTCTTTCTTTCTTTAATTCATGAAATGAATCATTAAGTGTGTTTGCATGTCCGTCGTCACTTTGTTTTACAACTTCCTGCAGAACCAACCTCTGTCTAATGCAATTAAAAAAGTATTAAAAATTAATGCACTTTTCTTTTGTACAAATGAAGCACGAAATTAATTTTAAACAAAATAATTATATGAATCATAGATTTCCATTGCATGTTAGATGGCATTAAGAATTTTCAACTTTCTTGCAGGATTAAAAACATTTTTATGTGTTTCTTTTTTTTTGTTCTTATTAAATAAGGACGAAGGGTTTGTTAATAATTGTGTGCTTGTAACCAAACACTTTAGTTCCGTTTAAGTCAAATATTTCCTTATTTCTTTTTAAGTAAGTGTATTTGATTTTGACTCTGAATAAATTTTAGTTTATGGTAGAGCTGGCGGCGTGTCGAATTTTTCCAACACGACACGACACGAACACGAATACCACACACACACGCGAAAAATTTCGTCAACACGATACTGCACAACACGCACAAAGTATTATTGGTATATGGTGTTGAAGATCAGAAAATTTATTTGATCTTTATCAAGAGTCGCTTTTTAAAATATGGCACCGAGCTTGCACTCACTGCCCATACAATATCAATAAATATGATTGTGTTGTGTGTTTGACGGTACAAAATATTAAATTTTTTCTCTCCTGGAAATTCATTCATACATATTTTGCATCTAAAATAGTTTCGAGTTTTTCGCCTCAACACGAAACGAACCAAACACGCACGAAATTAGATTTTTTGTTACGAACACTTTGTCTTGAGTCGTGGTGTTGGTGAAACGGAAAAACCATTACACGCGCCCATCACTAGTTGGTTGTATTTTTGTTACAATTTGTTTGTTTGTCCTGAGTGCATAGACAAAAAAACTAACGTTTAACCCTTATGAAAGTTCAATTGTTCATTTAATTTAATTGTTTATTTGTTGATTTTAGAAAGCCTTCGTGCTCACCATCCTTCCACATTTTGCTCATGTTTGCTTTTCAATGGCACGCCTTCAACATTTTACAATATTTGCCCTGCAACAGCAACAAAATTTATATAAACTGGTTTTTTTTCTCTTTGCTATCAATCAATTTTATATATGTATGTATGTAATGTTTACTTGTACTTGTGGCAAATAGGTTGGTTAAACACGACACATGCTTCACACGTTTCATCAACACTCTTTATCATTGGCTGCAGCAACACCACTTACACGTGTATGTGTCGAACAAAAAAAAAAAAAAAAAGATACATACATATATAAAAAATAATCAAGAACTTTAGCATAAATGATTAAACAGAATACCGGCTTCAACACATTTTCCATACAAATTGACACAAAAAAACAGCCGCAGAAACCGGTCGTGAGATAGAATCTATTTTATTTTGAGAGCGTTTTTTCTTATACTCTCACATATCAATGTTCATTCTCACAAAAATGTTACCATACTTTCAATAAATTTCATACAACAAAACTACAAAGAAAAATAAGCACAAAAGAAAATAAAACCAAAATTAGAGAGCATTTGAAGTTACTGCCGTCGATGTTATTATGGGCTTGATTAATTTGTCAGCGATTTTCCTGAAGTTGCAGACTTTATTCTGTTTCTACATTAATGTTGAAAATCAGTTGCAGGTTGTTGCTGTTCATGTTAATGACAAATGTGCGTGCTGATTTAATATAAAATTGATTAAATTTTTTCATATTAAACATAGTTTTCTTATTTATTATGAGAAAATTAATTTTATGCTGTCATAAATGTCTGCTGGTTACAGTAGTTTACAAGTTAAAGTGGGTGTTAACCAATAAACTTATTGTCTAGTTGGATGATTAACACACACACACACACACAATTGCCTTTTTAGCAAAAGTGTTAAAGTTGCTGAATGTCTGTCTATTAACTGTCTGCTTTAATGCTCAGAGCATCTTCTGTTGCCTGCTGTGATGTCTGAAGACAAATGATAAAAGCAGTTATAATAATTTAATATAACATAAATTCATGTGTTGTTGCCTTGGGCGGACTATAATCTCGTATGAATTTTTAGCAACAACGGCTTTTGTCATTATTATTATTATTTTTTTTTTGCTAAACTTCTTATTATGTATTTTTTAAGCAAGTGAAGAGTCTTAAATTACCAATTTATACAATAATAAGTAAAAGTGCTATATTCATCTCTTCTTATCTTATATACACGTCACCAAAGTATGTAAAGAACATATACAAACATACTTAAGTACACATATACACACATCGTTCTGTTGTGAAAGATAATTTGTTCATTAAATTTTTCTTCTACTGAAAATTATAGTGACCGACGGGTACTTTTCGACTATAGAATTTCATTTAAAAATTTTATTTTCAATACTGAACTCTGCATTTAAGACCTACTTTACTTTATTATGCCCTAATTCTGTTCGACGCTTGTGTCGCCTCACCTTTAGATGGAAAGAAGTCACAATTGTGATTCTATTAGACAACTATTATTTATTGTCTATGCTAGAAGGTGTGTATTTATGCTTTACGCCATTATATCGCGCCATAACCGCTCAAGCGACATAATTTTCGGTGTAAATTTTTTAACGAAAATCGATTACACTATGCAACATATGAAGACTTTTGGAAAAACACACGAACTGGACAGCATAGGTTCGATAGTACTACCAAAGGGAAACAAGACCCTATACTCAGTATTCCGATTCTGGTGACCAATTTTTATGGGCCTCCAGTACGCCCTCAAAAAATTGTGTCTTCAGTTTTTGGCCAACAGCTCGTTTAGACTTGGTGATAGCTGTAAAGCATCTACGTCCAAACACACATAAGCTGGTATTTGTATTTGAAGTAAACAGCTTTGAAAGCTCTTAAAATTGTTCTTGTTTCTTTGCAAAATAATAGCAAGCATTGCTGTCTGTTGTGCTGTTGTTGTGGCAGCTGTACTTTCGTTGGTGTGAAAGCACAAAAGCTATTTTATAATAGTTTGCACATTGCACATATGTCGTGAACGTACCTGCTCTAAGCTATATATAGCGACAATGTAGCTAAGACTCTACTGCACAAATCTTGTAAACATCTTATGCCAAAAAAAATAATTTCTTCATGCACTTTTTTGTTGCAAAAGTTAAGAAAAAAAAATTTCGGTTTTTTCATAACATCTTCCAAGGACTCTTAATTTTTTACAAACAATGTTTGGCAAAGTTGTAGCTACGGTAAAGTTGAAAAACCTTTATGAACACATCAATGCAATCTAAACGTGTCTAGGCACCCTAATAGCTCATATAGACCACCATTTTTAACACAAAAACTGACGTTTTTTTTTAATTTTTCCACGCTAAAAAATATATTATTTTGAAAATCATAAAATGAAATGTACACTTCTTTGTTGAGTTGCAGTAACACTTTTTGCATTAAAAATAGATTTTTTCCCGCATTTTTTTTTTGTGGAAAAAATACACAAAAGAATATTTTTTTTATTTCATCACTTTAAACATCACTTAAAGGACTAATAATTTAGCAAAGCAACAACAAAATCTTACAATAGTAAATACTAAAATTTGCAACACATGAAATGCAATAATAGTAAAGAAAGTAAGAAAAAATTTCAAAAAATATAAGCTACAAAGCCTTATAAGGTTCTTAGGTTACCTAGGCACGTTCACATTATAGTGATGTGTTCCCAAAGATTTGTTTAACTTTATTTTGGCTACAACTTTTTGCTAAACACTTTTAGTAAAAAATCAGAAGTCCCTGGAAGTAATTATAAAAAAACTGAAAAAAATATATATATTTTTCTAAACTTCTGCAACAAAAAAGTGCACGAAGAAATTATTATTTTTTTGACATAAAATGCTAATAAGATAGACTCTTAGCTACATTATTGCTTTATATAGTTTCGAGCTATCACCAAGTTTAAACAAGCTGTTGGACCAAAACCGAAGACAGCATTTTTTGAGGGCGTACTGAATTTAGAAATCTTTGAGGGCCCATAAAAAACATTGGTCACACAAATTCGAAAAACTGAGTTTAGGGTTTTACTTTCATTTGGTAGTACTAAAGAACTTAGACTGTCAAGACCGTGTGGATTTTCCACTGTTGCACAGTGTTGCCATCATACATAATAAATATTCGTAAGAAAAACGAGGTTCAAAAAATGTGTCGCTTAAGCTTTTTGGTGGATATAGCTCGATATCCAACACATATTTTTTAATATATTTTTCAAGCTATCCTTTCATACTTTAGATGGCGCTTTAAAGAGAGATATACATAACTTGAAAGCAATACAAATGTGCCAAAATTAATTTTTTCCAAATTCATGACATGCTAATATCCTTAAAAACTGACATACAAATTTTTTTAATTTAAAATAAAAATTTCGTACAGCTGTATGTGTAAATATATTAACATACATGTGAAAACATTCACTAATAGTATCATTTAAAATAAATATATTTGCTATTTGTTTTTTTTTTCTTTAGGTTTAAAATTTAAATACAAGCAATTTACAATTTAAATGCAATAAATGTACCCCAGTGCTACGTATTTCCTTATTTATAACCCTTAATAAAATGTCATTGTTGTGTATGTATGTTTATTTCAGCATGTTTTTTTCTTCATTACAATACATTTATTATGTATCCTAGAGTTTATTTAACTTCATAAATTACATCCTAACTACTCGTTATAATTCATATAAATTGTTTGTAGTGAATACAAGAGCAATAAAAAGAATTATTATACATACATAATTGTTATTTTTCATTCGATGTCACGAATTATTTTGTATAGATAAAAAAGGGCTTTACTGTGTCAATGAACATAAATTATTGGTACATTAAAAATAATATGCAAAAATATTCTTAAATAAGCAAAATATATAACGAGTGTTACATGGTAAATAATGTTTACAGGACTTTCAAATAAATTGTTTTATTATGTAATGAATAGCCGAAGAAAAGCACAAGAAGTTTAGACAAGCCTAGAATTCTATAGGTTTTAGTCACACATACACACATACATACATACATATGTATATACACGTGTAAACCCATAATTTTTTGGGGTTTGAGGAAACATGAGAAGTTTCCTGTCCAGGACCTCTCCTTTGTAAATAATAACACAAAATATTTGGTGTTTTAAAACTTAGAGAACACACCCAGCAAAAAATTTCAAAAAATGTAATCGAATTTGGAATTAAGCATTTTCGGTGGAAGCAGTTCCCTATTGGATTGCCAACTTAATGATTTTAACAAGGCGTGAGACTAAAATAATCGATTCTTGAGAAGTACTTACATTTTTTTTATTTGTCAACATTTCACGTAATCTATTTCGTCTAAAAAAATCATTCTCCTCATTTAGCAACTTGTACATCATTTGTTAAATTTTAGGTAATGTGATTTGTAAGCGAGTAATGAAAATTGGCAATCAGAAAAGTAAGTCATTATATGGCAAGTAGTTCTATTGGTAATGTGTAATTTTTTGCTAGGCAGTATTCTTCATATGTGAAACTTAACTGACACTACTTTGGACTTAAAAGTGACTTAAAGCTTCAAGTCGCTCGGCCTCGCTGAATATGTCAAACTTCGGCGTTTGGTATAAAAATGATCATACGGATAGGCTGCCTCTTGTTTGTCGTGAAGCTCCACCGGTGAATAATTAAATCTATCGTGTGGTTTATTGTCTGTGTACTAAAGATGCCAAAAACCAGCGACTAAAAACTTCTTATTTGTGTAATTGCTTTTAATTCTGCTTACGCTTCTGCTTCTGAAAAGGCAAATAGTCGCAGTAAACGAAAAGTTATACACAACGAATAACTTCAGCAGTCAACATGTTATAACTAAATACACAAACTAACACAGAAATTTAAAAAAATCAAAACTAAAGGATATTCTATCAATTAATTAAGTCTTCAAAAACCAGAAAAAGTCGCTAAAACAAACAAAAATTGACAAAACTAAAAAAAATCGCTTAAACTAAAATTAATCTAACATTAATCGCCAAGAATCGACGAAATTACCATAAACGAGAAAAAATGGTAAGACTGAACATAAACGCCAAAAACCGAAAAAATAACAGCCAAAACGAAAACAGCGTCTAAACTTAAATAAATCACCACAAACTGACAAACTCACCATAAACAAAAAATAAATTCAGTGAAGTGCGACTTTGACCCGCGCACGAAGAGTTCCGTACGGACACTAGATATGTAATTCAATATTATATTAAATAAAGTTCTGGCATTTTTTTTTTCGTTTTTGGGTTTTTTTCGGTTTTGAGCTTTTTTTTAGTTATGGCGTTTTCTGGTTTTGGCGATTTTTTTAGTTTTGGCGCTTTTTTTAGTTTTGACACTTTTTTTCTCGTTTTTGGGATTTTTTTCGGTTTTTAGCGTTTTTCGATTTTGGCGATTTTTTTATTTTGGCGATTTTTTTCATATAAACCATTTTTTTGGTTTTGGCACCCTTTTCGCATTTTGGGGATTTTTATCGGCTTTTTTTCATTTTGGCGATTTTTTTCATTTGAGCGAGTTTTTCGAATTTGACGATTTATTTTAGTGTTAGAAATTTTTTTTATTTTTTGGCAATTTTTTTCGTTTTGGCGATTTTTTTTTAATTTTTGGCAATTTTTTTCGGTTTTGGCGATTTTATTATTATGGGATTTTTTAGTTTTACCGTTTTTGAAAAATTCAAGAGTTTGCCTCTTACGGCTGCCAAGATACAGCAAGTTGTCAAAAGTACCTAGTCAAAATTGCATTAACTGATAGAACACCCTTTAATTAAAATTTTTTTTTAATTTTAATTGTTCTAGTCTCTATAAAAATACACTAATTTTACAAATTTCAAGTGTCGATATATATATGTACATATAATTGTATGTATATTACATGGGATTTCAACATTTTTCGTTGCTCGTTTTAGAACACACTTTAATTTTAAACTCTCATGTATTTGCTAATGTAGCGGTCAAGGTTTTACATACTCTGTCCAAATTTCAGGTCCGTACCTCTTACGGTTCCTGAGAAAATAGCAGACAGACGACCAGACGGACAGCGTGGCGTAAACAATAGGGTTTCTTTTCACCCTTGGTGTATGGAACCGTAAAGACTCCAAAACTTAAAAATCACCAAACACTAAAAAAAAACTTTACCGAGTACTTGAAATTTTTAAAAAATGCCTATATCAGATAAGATATTAGATTATATAGGATAAAATTTGTATGGATTACATATCTATGGTCATAAGTAGAAAGGCCCTGACTCGTATATTCACAAAATTTAGTTTTTTAGTGATTCCAATACATTTCACACAAATACGAGTACACCTCGTCACAAAAATTTATTGCAATAGTGTAAGACAGTGAAGCAAAATGTGGTATAATTGGGCCATTTGTGACACTTTTGAATGTTTGATGGCCCTCTTGTACTTTCTAAGCTATTTTGGCCCTTCCAGTTCAAAACTCAACCAACAACTTCCAACCTTGAAATACATTTTTTGATGTAGTTTTCTCCCTTGTTTTTGAAAACTTCTTTTATTTTTATTTAACTAAACTGATGTTCAAAATTGACGCCAGGTCATGTTTTAATTTAACCAATGGTATTGTATCACTTGTAATGAAAACTTTTTCAAAAAAAAAAAAAAAAAAAAAAAAGTGCGTTGCTGCACGGAAAAATGTCGGTATTTCCCCCAGCTTAAAAGTCTAATTTAATTTTTCTTCTCTTCTTTAGAAACTCACATTAATTAATAAAATATTTCATTCAATAAAAAGAATTGAAATTACTGAACTTAAGCCTGACTAAAAATTATTTCTGAAAAAAAAACGAAATTGAACAAATACTTTTGGAATTTCCAGAATTTAAAAAGTTCAAAGATTAGAGTATAAGTACACAGAAAAACGTAATCATCAATTAACATTTTCAATCAAGAATTTAATTGATTCTATTTGATTCTATTAAATTTTTAATTGTATTAATTTATTTAAGTGGAAAAACTTAATTGATACTAGCAAATTGTTTATAGGTAAAAGTTTAATCAATTTTTTGAATATGTATTACAAATATTTTAATTGATATTACAAAATTATTCATATTACTTTTTTTAAGTGCAAATTTTGGAAAATGTATTTAACAATTTAAACTCGTTTTGATAAACCTTTGTGTACAAATCTAAACTGAATTGTTCAAAGAACTCTTTCTAATTCACAGTCCTTAGCATGTGGGAAAAGAACATTTTTATTTTCTTCCCCAAATATAATGAAAAGTATTATCAGAAATCGTATTCATATTAATACTGTGTCATCTTTAATTCAATCGAAAGATTTAATTAAATCTGATTCTAATAATTGTTATGATAAAGATATTTTAAAACTTATAACAAAAATAACAAATTGTAATATCACAGTTGAGGAACTGTTGCACTAAGAAGTTAGATATACATAACAAAATTAGAATTACATATGTATAGAATATGTTTTTTTAACTATAGTCTATAGTTAAAGTTTATAAAGGCCTTATTAAAAATATTTTTGATTTATAAAAGTTTTATAAAATAGTGCCTCGTTTCTGGAAGGAATATGAGGGCTTCTCGAATCGAAGAAATTGTTATCATCCTGTGAAATACAGGGTAAAGCATAGTACTCTGTTCAAATTTGTGAAAAGTGTTTATCAACATTGATTAATTCGTACGAAAAATTTGACATGCAAACCATATTAATTGGCGCCTGAAACTATGCTACAAGTTCTTATGTTTGTTGAAACACCCCATGTGTTTGTTGTAAATTCCGTACGAAACAAGTGGCACTCTACTTATTTCGCACGAACACTTAAAATGTGGAAGATACATTTCAAATGTTTTTCACAAGATAAACAGAGTACTATTTCTGCAAAATTTTTTCATGAACAATTCGTGTAAACTTTTTTTTTTATATGTACTTTGGCAGCATTTCGCGTGAAACGTTGAACATAGTACCAGGCTTAAGTAAGAAAAAAAAAACTGTATTTTTTAATATTTTTTGTAAGTTTGTACACCGAAAGAATTTTGCTTCATAAATCTAACGAAACAATTTCATTACATTTTTTCACAAATCTAATGAAAATTTCATGAATATTGTGAAAGAATTTCATTGGAATTGGTATTCTAGTTTCGTAACAATATTTCATTGGATTTACGACAAAAATATTTTCTAATTATTAAGAAACCCTTTCATATTTAAGAAACCTTTGCAGTTGTTTCTTCTTCTTCTTGATATTACATAGTAATCCAATATGAGCTTTCAAGGTCTTTATTGTATTTTTAACGATAAGTATATATAATAGATATAACAAATAAATAGTTAAGTTATTTCATTGTTTTAATTAAGTGATTTCATTGCTTTTATGAAGTTATTTGATTGGTTTAATGAAATTATTTCATTGTTTTAATATAGTTATTTCTTTCTTTATTTTCTATTTATTTATATTATTTCATTATTTTAATGAAATTATTTTGTTGTTTTAATGAAACTATTTCATCGTTTAATACATTTGACGAAGTTTCCATTAAAATCATTTTAATGAAGCTGGTTTCATTAATCCAACGAAGCGTAACGTTGGTTGAATTTTAGTGAATTTTTTCATTGGATTAAAGTCGAAATTCATAGAACTTATGAAAAAATGATTTCAGTGTATAATTTCCTAAATGTATATAATAACTTCATGTAAAATAGAACACTCAATATAATTATTTAATTATTCTCGCTGCGAGAACTGTTTTACAAGTTATAGAAACGAGGCATAGATTTCCGAAAAACTTTTTTAATAAAGCCTTTATGAAACAGAATTATTTTTTATGAAAAACAACATACGTAAGAAATTTATAAATAAAAATTTGTTAGCCCTAGCAAAAAGGTATGTTGATCTTTTGAAATCGTCAATTTGGCCCTAAACCAAAAAACTTAAAATGCATCACTGGCGTAAAAAGTAACGCTTTTAAAAATAATTGTATGTAAAAAGCAATTGTAAAAGCAGTTATAGTATTTATTATTATGTTTTTACCTTTTTTGAGTTAAGGTCTTTCTACCTGCGGCCAACCATAATCAATATCCCTATTGAACCCTTTGCGTGCAAGTCAAAGTCGCGCTTTACTTAATTTATTCAATATTTTGCTAAATAGTTTATATATTTGGGACGTTTCAAAACAAAAAGATACAGCAATTTACATGAATTTTAAAATTAATAATTTAAATGGGTTAGATTAACTTAAGCGTATTTTTTTAAAGTAAAAACTGTAATAAAACATTTACATCTGCAAGAAATCTAGCAGATTAAAACTTAAGTCTTCATCAATATCTATACCGTTTACACCAATTATTTAACTTTATTAACTTTTATCCCGATTACTCATCCAAGACAAAAACCATTTACTGAAATTTCTCTTAAACCACAACCAAACAACTGAAGTATTATTAATTAATTAATTAGTAAAAATTTAAAAAAAAAATCATAGCTCCATCACTTTCGACAAAATCTAATGAAGAAGTAGACTTTGTTTTGCATGGGAAATCTGCTTAAAATCTACTAAATTTTGCTCGAAATCTCGTAAGCACTTTAGGAAAATTTAACTAAGTTTTTTTTTTATTCTGGCAACATTTTTAACTCAGGAATTGTATTTTATTACTTCCGTTACTTATAACTCCTAATTAATTGAAAAGGAAAAAATCAATCAATGAAATTCAAGGATTTTATCTTATTACTTCCTCTAGTTATTAAATGATAGAAAAAAATCGCTTGCAGTTTCACTTGATTTAATGTTATTTATGCGAATCACTCTATTTTATGTATCAATAGAAATATATTCAAGGATTTGAGATATTTGCTTTACAACCAACTTCCGTTTAGCAATTAAAATAATTCATTACTCTAGGGTGTGCGAAAGAGAGCGGTGGGGGTGGGTGGGGGGGGGGGGGGGGTGGGGAATAAATAATCAAGAGTATCGTTTGGGGGTGTATATGTAATTAGCTTGCATATGTGTTGGTGCTAAATTTTGTTAATGGATGTTGCATATATTTAGGCTGACATTGTGCGTTGCTATTTTATTTGCTCTCTGCTCAAAGGTAATTAAGTTTGAGACAAAAATTGTACATACACACAACTAATGTGTATTTATATGTATATGTATGTATTTATGTATACTCGTATTATTATTATAACCACACAATGCGCTGCAAGTGGCACATGTTGTTTAGTGGTTAATAACAAGGTTTAATCTAAAACTAAATGTGTTTATTAAGTACATATATGCATATAAGTTTACAAAAAAAAGAACACCACAATTTTAAAATTTAAAATGAATGTATGGATGTGCTGAACTTTAAAGTTTATAAAAATGTGTCATTTGTGTGTATGTGTGTTAGTGGCTGTGTGTATTTAGCAGCTCTGCGGTATTGGTCATTATATAAAAACGTAGATACGCAGATAATAATACATGCAATATAAAACCCAAATACAAGCAATAACCAAATACCGACCTGTGCACTGTGGCACTGAAAGTGTTTTTTCTATACACAACAAGAGTACAAGGTTAAAGAGCTTATATCCAGATATCAGAAATAAGCAATGAAAGAATGTTTTTCCTCTTAAACACTTCATATAAAATTATGATATAATAAGAAAAATTCAAAATTTTAAAAACCCCTGAACATATCTAGAAAAGATGCGTTGTCTTCTAAACGACTGTACCTATTTTCTTTAAACATAGCTAAGAACCCTATCGGTCAAGCCCCCTTTCAAAAAAAAATAACTAAATAAAAATCCGTCCAGCTGTTTGGTCTGTACGTGGAAATGTACACAGATACGCAGATAAACATTCATACACCACAAACTTATGACACCCCTTTTTTGGTCGGGAGCTAAAAATTAAGTTAAAAATAATTATCAATAAAAAATATAAACAAAGCGTTTTTATTAAAGTAAAAATTCTTTAATCATTACAAAATTGTTTCAATTGTCTCATGTACTATAAAAATAAAAAAATGCAAAAATTAACAAAACAATTTTTTTCAATTAATTGAACTTTTATTTTTAATTCGAAAAATAATTGAAACTATTTATATATTCAATTAAAGTGTTTAATTTCATTAAACAAAAAAATAATAATTAAAAATAAGTTCAAAAATTAATTCATCTATCAGTTGAATTAAACAAGTCAATAATTAATTTATGAACCTGAATAAACTAAAAATTCTATTGAAAAATTGAAATTCGCACATATTAAGAGTTCTAATAATGACATTTTTTGAAGTAGATAAAAACTTCAGAAAGTTTAAAAAAATAACAATATATTTTTTTTGGCAAAATATCGAATAATCCGTTACCTAATTTGATTGAATATTATTTAAAAATCAATCAATAAATTTATTGAAAAAAATTACATAATTTTTAATTAAAAAAATTAATCAATCAGTTACGGCATTCGATATCAATAAAAATTTCCATACAAACACAATCAAAATTGTATGTAAATTTGATCGATATCGAATGCCGTAATTTGCTTCCTACTGCTTCAGCATCAAGTTGATCAAGACCTTATTTTAGGACTTTGGCAGTAGTCAATGTGACGTTGATTACTGATTACATAATTTTTTTCACTAGCTATATATAACTCTTACATCAGATCCATTATATCTGCTGTTGGTCACACACAAGAGCCCATCTGCTGACGCTCACTGTTTATACAATAATAATGACTCACTTCTGTACGACTATTAGCTGCGTTATTCACTTAACTCTTTACTCAAGAAAACAACACTTCACGATAGACTTCACAACAAACAAATTTATGATCGACTACAAAAAAGCTGAAGTCTAGAGTCCAAACTGACTTTTTGATAGGCTGGGTTTACATCTGTGTGCCATGTGCACACACAAGTGTAAAAAAGCGTAACCACTAATGAAAAACTGTTTGATTCAGACACGTATTTATTAAGTTAAATAGTTCCATACATAACTAATAGATAATTTTATAGAGTCCAACATGATTGGATATATATATATATACATATATATATATATATATCTCAATTAAACAGTTTTTCATTAGTAATTAGTTGGTTACTCTTTTTGGGCAAATGACAGGCAAAAAGAAATGCCAGATGTAAACTCAGCCATAGACTCAAGATAGACTGATCTGCCAGCAAATGCGTCGCCTTTTTTATACTTCAGACAAGGCTTCCAGACTATAACAGTAACGTCTAGACAGCCTCAGCAGCATTACAAATCTTGTTTACAATCGCGCAATGGGTTAACTATCTACACACATGTGTATATACTAGTGATGCACGAATATTCGCATTCGTGTTCGAATTGCCGATTATTCGGCCATTTTTCATGCGAATACGAAGCATTCGTATACGTCAAATTCAGACGAATACGAATACGAATATTTTTTCAAAAAAATTAAATAAATAAATGCATAAATCCTAAACTAAATTTAAATAAATGGATACAAATATTAGTTTGTACGAATCTATTAAATTTTTTATAGAAATTTGGGCTTTGTATCATTTTCAAATATTACTTACTGACGATCATTACAATTTTCGGTACTTTTTATTAACTTTAAAGTACGCCAACAGCAGTATGAAGTTTTTTTTCACAAAAATTTTTTAATAATTCATATTGCAGGTGTAAATAGAGCCCTAATTTAATGTCTATAAATTTCACATGAAATATTCTTATTCGTATTCGTATTCGTATTCGCGAATATCTTTTCAAATATTCGTATTCGTATTCGCGAATGTCAAAAACTGACATTCGTTACATCACTAGTATATACATAAAGGGTGTCCCAACAAAAACGTAAGACTTAAATTTTAAATAAAACACAGATATTTAAAAAAAAAATCGTGACACTTTATGATATCGTAAAGTAGACAAAATGAGGTTATGTGTGGAACAACAAATCGGGCAGATGGCCGCCGCGGCTTTGCTGGCACACACGCGATCTTTTAATGAAATTTTCAATGGCCGTTTTGCATAAATGCTGCGGTATTTCATTAATGCAGCGTCCAATTTCCTCTTTTAAGGCTTGAGTCGTCATCGACTTATTCGCGTAAACCATCGACTTCAAAAAACCCCAAAGAAAAAAGTCTAATGGTGTTAAATCGCACGATCTAGGCGGCCAAATCTGGTCCCCAAAACGCGAAATAACACGACCGGGAAATGACTGATGTAGCAATTGAATTGTTTCTCTGGCTGTATGACATGTGGCACCATTTTGTTGAAACCACATGCCCTCCACATTCATTTCTTCAATTCTAGGCACGAAAAAACTGGTTTTCATTTCACGATACCGAACACCATTGACTGTTTGCGCTTGACCTGCGTTTGAGCGACATCATCACGTACAGCTGCGACATTTTCGGTCGATCGACCTGGTCGAAGGCGCGTTGTTGTCTTTACATCATTAACAGACCCAGTTTCGGCAAATTTATCCATTCATGTCTTTACAGTTGATTCTTTTGGAGCATTATTGTGACCCCAAATTGATCGCAAATTTGCAAACTGTAGCCGCAAAACTTTCACCATTTTGGTAAAACAATTTCAAAATGAGAATGCGTTGCTCATTCGTGCAGCGCTCCATTTTTACTAACCTCGTACCTTCTACTAGCAAACAATAACAATTTTTCAAATGTCAAACAATGACACTTCGAATGGCGCCAAATTTAAATCTTGCGTTCTTGTTGGGACACCCTTTACATACAGCCATCATTAAAGAAGCAGTTTATGGTGGTTGTTTTCTTTTTTTTTTTTTGCACTACCATGTATGTATGTTTGTTTGTATTTCTTGATAAGCAGAAGTTTTTTCGTTATTGTTGTTGCTACAGTTTGTTAAGTTAATTTAATAATTTATTTATGTGCGTACACAAGTGTATTTAGTTCTTTATTTACAATTCTGGATAATTATTTCTGTTTACAAAATATTTTATTCATAAAAACATTTGCATTCACTCTGTTGGTGGCCATTTCGGTAACAATATTTTCAGCAGTGCGCACATTGCAATGAGGCCTGACCACATCTGCAACGTTTCCAGTCTCTTTTAAATTCCTGGTAATCTTGAGAATTTCTTGTACAGTAGGTCGATTTGGATGAACACAACCACCCTGTAATGCTTGATAGGTGGCCATCACTTTTGAACCACCACTCTTGTAGTTAGTTTTAACTATTATTATTATTATTCTTCGGTTAGTAAGCGATCCATATTCCTAAAAAACAATCCTTTCACTAAATATATGACAGTTAACATAACAGTTATTTAACAGTTGACAGCCTTGCTAGACCGACGGTTTTTAAACCAATTAATTTATAACCCTGTACTATTTTTTTTTTGCGCATCATAATATAGAGCAACACTCCGCCCCAGGCTGAGCATTTTACTTTGTTTGCCATACCACGTATAACAGACACATGTACTAAATAGTTTTGGCAAGCCAACAAAATATTAAAAAATATATATAAAAAAAATCTATTAAATGAATAAAAAACCAGCTCATTAGAAATTTACATCTAATGAAGGTTAATTGCAATAACAATTATAAAAAAAATTAATATATTAAGAATTATGTTTTTAATATTTATTTTTTACTAAACATTAGGTACACAGATTTATAGCTTATACAGTATGACATAAAGGTAACTACCAACCCACAATCATCCCCAGCAAAAAAAAATGGAAGTCATTCTGAAGGAACCACGGCTGGCTGTTCCGTTCAACTATGTGTTGTCAGAATATTTACAATTAACTTTGGTGTTATTTGTTCATTAATAATTATCACATGTAATTTGGCTTAAAAAGCGATACGAACTTTAGCCTGTTAAAATCATAAATATAGAAACAAATGGAGTTCGAATAATAATTAAAATTAACTAAAATTAATAGCCATGGGCCTGTGGCAAAAATTAAAATATAAATATACTTAATAGTAACAAACCAAAAAAGTTTGTCTTAAGTAGAACAAAAAATAAGCAAATTAACTAACATGTGTATAAGTAGTAAAAGAACAAAACGACAATGGTAAGACTGCTGTAAATATAGAGATGGTAAAATTGAGCTTACAATACAAAAAAGGCTTCAGCAAATTGAAATACGATGAATCAAACAATTCACATATTCCATTTGCAATAATAGCCTGTTAAAATCATAAATATAGAAACAAATGGAGTTCGAATAATAATTAAAATTAACTAGAACCACATTTTCATTGCTTCCAAAAAATCGATATTTTTAATTTGCCGATAGTTAGCAAAAACACAAGTAGAAGTTTATTTTAATCACACAAAACCTTGTAGTTCTTCCATAGTTTTAGTAAATACTCACCGAAATGTTCAAAAAATCCATTTTTTGAAAAAAATCTATGAACTAATTGTCGCTTTAAATTTAGAAGTTATTTGCTTCAATTTACATGAAAACACTGTTTCGCGTTTAAATTCGTATAAAAAGAAACGAATTGTTAAAATATGTAACTTTTTAAAATTTTTCCTAGATGAAAATATTACCATAGAAAACAAAAAAGGAAATTTTTCTTAAAATTACTTCTAATTCGGTGACTAGGCATCGAAAAAAAGAACTTCTTGCAATGACAACCCTATGTAAAAATCATTAGATCGGATCGAAATTTGAACTACTTCCAGACTGCAAACTCTACATTTTCATGACTTCTTTGGAGTGTCTTTTTTTACTGGGTCTTAATGACTTCACGTGATATAGAATATTAATACATGTTCATATTTATTTAAAAAATTACCCACAGTGCCATCATTTATTTGTCTTTTTTTCGGCCCACTAAGCGCTCGCCTCTCAATTTCATATGTGTATTATTATAATCCGTTTGATAGTGACGCTTATAAATGTTTTTAATATTTTGTGATCCTGTTGTTGTCCTGTTGGTTTTAATGGTTAGTTGGCTGGTTATTTTGGTCGATTTAAAACTAAGTTTTTATAAATATGTTAAATAACGATTTTTCTCGGCATGTGCTAAAATGACTGATACCAACAGTAAAAATTCACATGTGTTTAAAATAATTTTTTTTAAAGTTAAATACTGTGGTTATTTTTTCTACACATGTTCATATATTCCATTTTTAATAGAACATTAAGGGTTTTCATGAGAATGTTCAAAAGTCTCGCAAACTGTGCAATTGTGCATTTTTACACTCTCGTAAATAAAATGTCAAAAATTTTATGGAAATTTATTCACACAAACCTGATTACTTTGCCCAACAATTTTCACTCGTAAACTTAAGCTGTGCAATTGTGCATTTGTTAAACTACAACTTTTTGATTTTTTTGCTTCCTTGAGGCGTTTTAGATACACACACACACACTTTTTATTTTTATAGAAATATATAAATATGTATTTAATTTAAAAACTGCTTGAAATTTAATTTTTTATTTTTATTATTTTAATTTTTTTGACATTTCATTCAAAATTACTTAGCTGTTTGCGCAAAAGTTGAAAAGAGGCTTCGTGAAGCAAGTCTCGCAAATTCGCCCAATTGCACAAATGGGAACTTTAAGAGTTCTCATGAAGACCCTTATTATATTTAAAAGAATAAATAAAATATAATAAAAGTTGTGTCAGCCTCAAAAAAAAAAGAAACACATGCATACTTGTGTATAAAAATGCTTTGAGGCTTAAAACATTTAGGCCAACAGAAATAGCCAATACAATATTTGTTAATAAAACTAAATGATGTTGAATAACTTGATTTTTTTCTCTTTTATATGGGCTTACCAGCTGATTATATTTGAAGCAAAAAAAATATAATTATAAATTTTTAATATTATCGAAATAGCAAGAAATATTATGTAGTATTTATAAAAAAGCATGGACGCTAATGCTTTATTATTTAATTTAATATTTTATGCATTTTGAGTTTGTTTATGAATTTCACTACAAGCGAATAAATTCTTAAATGCCTTCAAGCCAGGGTTCGATAATAAATAGAAGGAATCATTTGTTTATATTTTGTTATAATTATACACATAGAACGAGGTAAAAAAATTAAATAAAAATTTATTAGGTTATGTTACTGAAAGTGTTCGGTTCACTTCGGTCCATTCAATTAGGTCCCTTTGTGTTATCTACGAGCGTTGGAATGACGAAGAGAGAAAGAAAGAGGGGGAGAGAGAAAGAGAGTGAGAAGGGGACGTACTATAGAAGATATGAATGAGAGTAAGGTGTGGAACGTCCGCTTATGGGCGTGTTAAAAATTCTTGCAGCTGCAATTAACGATTGAACCAACAACTGCTATTCATAAAGGAAGGCACATGTTTACTGAACACCCTTCTTTCTAGAGCGCAAAAGCGTTGGTTTTCAAGTGCGGTACAGATGCAAAGGAAGTTAGAGATTGACTCGTACTACTCTTCATGGAGGCATGCTGGACTTTTGTGAATATTTTTTATTTTTTTTTTATATGGATGACATTGTTCCGGCCGAGGTATGGTTTCAACAAGAATACCACCATCGACATATTGAAATCAAAATTTGGCGATAAGTTGATTTTGAGAAGTGGACCGATTTGACAATTTTTGACTTTTTTCAGTGATGGCACGTGAAGTCACTGGCTTATGCTTATGAAACCAAAGCAATTTACGCAGCGAATCCATTTTTGTTCATGTTATTTGTGGCATACGGACGTTCAAAAGCCGCAGTGTCCTTTTGCTCGAAATAATTTTAAAATGTAAATGTCAGGTACTGATCTTTCCAATAACATTTTTTCTGTTACGAGTATTTTTTATAATCTAAAAATCTTAAACTTATGGAGAATTAAAGTCAATGAACAAAAATGTGTCCATATAACGTTCACCCTAAGAAGAGATACTTGCTCCCCCATTCGAATCAACAATCAAAATATTCCTCAACATTCCCAAGTGAAATACCTTGATATACACCTTGATCGAAGACTTACATGGAAACATCATATTGACTCTAAGTTAACTCAAATATATTGGTTGATTGGCAGAAACTCAACACTCAGCCTAGACTGCAAACTTTTATTATATAAGTCGCTTTTGAAGCCAATATGGCGCTACGGAATTCAGCTATGGGGCACTGCTTCAGCTTCCAATGTCGAGAGAATCCAACGAAGGCAAAACAAAATTTTACGGTTAATAACATCGGCTCCATGGTACTTCCAAAATTCTATTATACATCGTGATTTAAATATGCCACTAGTGACTGAAGAAATTGCAAAATACGCAGGCAAATATTTAACAAAACTCGAATCACATCCTAATCCGCTTGCTCGTAATATTTTGAACTTTACTGGACACGTCCGCTTAAAAAAGAGGGACACACGGGCTCTTATACCTAACACTTCAGATGGGACTACTTGAAAATACTTTCCCCCCCCCTTTTTTTTTTGATTATCACTACTAATGTATTATTTATAACTACCACTAAGTTTATGTCCGACACTGGTCAGGCCTAATAATTTTTTTATAGATTTAAGACTTGAATACTTATTGTTAGTTCATATATGAAGATACAGTAAATAAATACATGCAAAAAAAGAAAAAAAAATAATCTAAAAATCTATCAGACTTAGAGAAACACCTTTTGCCTTATTTGCAACTTCATCAAACAATATCTTTAATCTTTATGATAAATCAATGCCTCCTGCGGAAGCAAACATTTAAACGGTGCTGTAGTCGAAACATTTTTGTTTATTCGGTTTAGGCAGCTTTTAGCAAACGTTATTTTTTTTTTTCTTAACATTTATTACCGTAATTGTAATTGTCCATATGATGCTGCTTTTTAACAAAAGGTTTTGTCAGTGTATTTATTTATGACATTTTTAATTGTCATTTGTGCATTAAATTGCAATATTTTGTGTAACTTTTCTCTGAGGACTCATTAAAATACACAAAAACTATACACATATATTTTACACGGTCGAATACTCGTGCATACTTTTAATTATTTACATGCTTACACACTCACACATATACACATATACAGCCACACAAACTAAGGCTTACACTCCAGGAAAAAAAATATAACCATAATCACTCTCTTAAGTGCACTAATACTTGCTTACTTGTCTATATATTTACATTTATACTTCTAAGCTTTTATGTGCTTTAAAGTACACATGTGTACATGTATTCTATTAACAAGCAAAAAAAGAAACAAAAAGTTTGTTAATTACAACTTTTGTAGTAAATTATTCCTCAACTGTATAATTAGTTGAGTATAGGGCAAATAAAGCAAACAACAATTACGAAAAGTTTTGCATACACATTTAAATTAGTTCTCTAACAATATCATAATTTAAGCTTAATTTTATGTTTGCTTAAAGTTAGTTTCTTAGATATTTTGTAGCTAACATAGAAAAGACTTTATTTATTATCAGGCTTAATTCCGGAAAGACATAAATAAAAAATGTAGGAAACGTTTTTCCCGTAACTGTAGTAGAAAATTCTCAGTTTTCGTAGCTTAGAAACGGCAATTTCAAGCTTGGCTTAAATATTTTAAAAAGGGAAAAACTACTGTTTAGATGAAAATGCACATATAAAGGACAGCAAAGCAGAAGCTGCTGTTTCGCACTTTTTTTGGCAAATTGATTTTTTTCTGTTTTTGGTATTTTTATAATACTTGGGTTTAAATCTTCTAGAAACAATCACATTTGTCAAAAATTTTAAATGAGCAATAAATAGCTTTTGTCCTGTAACTCCTCATATCGAGTCAGGATCTCCAAAAAAAAAAAGCTTAACAGGCACATGTTTTGGACATCGTATTTTTGACGAAAACCAATTGCTTTGATTACAAATAATCGATATTGGTAAAAAAAATTAAGATCGAAAATTGTGTCGCTTAAGGTTTTTTTTGGCGGTTATGGATATATAAGAAAGTATGTATGTGTATATATATATATATATATGCTAGTGTTAGTCAAAATAACTTAAAACGCTTTTGTTGTAATTTCTTCCTTAAAAATTATCACACGTGTAATGGCTTCCTCAAAATACGAACTGAAGAAGCTTGATTAAAAATAAAATATTGCCATAATAACGAACACTTGTTGTTTTCTTTAGATTTACCTTTATTTCAATGCTCGCTTCAGGCAATTTAAATAAAAATAATACAATACGTTGAAAATCTTTTGATGTCACCTTATTAACCTAAATACAATTTATATTACATTTGCATAAGAATAAAGTATAAGTTGTCAGCTTCAGCAAGAAATAAAATACACACTTTATAAATATTAGAGGCCTGCGTAAACAGTCTTGAAATGTAAATACGTCTTGTTTTTTAAATGTATTCTCGTGTCATGTATTATACTAAACCATTGATGTCAGTTCAATAGCACAATTGTGCAAAATAAAATCACACACATTCTTATTCTCTTTAATTTAGTCGTCAATGAGACGGTGATGATAACACATGCGTAGCGGGTCTATTAAATTCTTTATAGATACATTGAAAGAAAACAGTGGTATGCGAAAAACTATCTATAATCAGTAATGCTTTTCGCGACTTTCAATGTATTTTATGTTACGAAAACTTTAAGCAAAGAAATGAATATATATTAAAAAGACATTTTGATTTTTTTGGTGCAGTTTTTACTAAGCTTCATTTAATATCAAAACTTAAAAGACCAATTACTCGGGAAATATGTGTCGTAGCCAATTTTTTTGTTTAATTTTTTCTTCCTATTTTTCAAGTTTGTATCAGATAAGGTATTTAAAAATTTATTTTTGGAAATTCTTCACAGTTTCCTATGAAAAGTTCACAGACTCGTAACTCGGAAAGTATGGGTCGCCCCCAACTTTTTTATTTAATTTTTATTCCTATTTTTTAATTTTCTATCATATAGACTCCTTTTTATATATTTTGAGCTGCTTCGCTAAAATGCATTTGTTGCAAATATTTATTTTTTTCGATGTGCTTCAGAGACGAATAAGACAACTTTTCTCACACATACAACTATAGTTTTATTTCTGACACCACTGTACTAAACCAATAATAAATGATGTCGTTTAATTAGCGCAGCAAAATGGATGCATTGGTGTTCGTGCATATGAGTACTTAGAAGCAATGTAAAAAACTAATGTCTTCAGATGTAGATGGTAAGCTAATATGTTTGTGTTTAGGGGTGGTTTTTTTAAAGCAAGTGCACCCAACTAATGTCATTGCATGTGTACGTTTGTATGTGCACAGAAAAATAAAAGATCGTACACACAACGTGTGTGCGTATGTACATGAATAACGTTTGTATACGCGCCCATGCGTGTGAAGAAGCAAGCATCACAAATTCTTTCGTCACGAATTATTCTTTTCTTTACTTCTACACATACAATAATTGTAGCAAATGCCTTGCAAACAGTGTTGTTTAGAGTTTGTTTCAGAAAACTTCGCTGTGGTAAGGCGTTTAAAAAACCCTCATGTCTTGAAAGTTCTTTTAAATAGTCTTTTGCAGGGGTCTAATGGATATTATTGACACATAACATCCACACACACACACACACACACACAAATACTTATAAATATAAACATGTGTGCTTAAAACATTTCAATTTGCTTGTAAATAAGTAAAATTAAATAAATATTTGCAAGAGTGTCTGCAGTGGGCATATTAAAAAGAAAATATTAAGAACCATTTAAGCTTCTGAAGGAATGCAAGGCTAGGCCGGCAGATCCCCTTTATGGTTATTCAGAGGTACTTTATGTAAAGGGCATCTGCCAGCCCAGCTTTGCGTTGTAGCTCAACTCACACCACAATTGTTAATATGTAAAAATATTTATTTATTTTATTAAAAAAATGTGTACAAAAAAAACAATTTGTTATGATCAGGGCTAATTTTTTGCCAGAAAAAGCATTTTTTTGCATATTTTAATTTTTTTTTTGTAGAAAAATGCTTATTTTGGATCACCTTGCATAAAAAAGCTTATTTTTCACTCCGCCAAGGCGATTAATATATAACGACTCATATAACTCAAACTGGTGTAAAAGAAATTGACATGAAATATATTTCTTTTCTCTTCTTGCACATGTATGTCTGCATGTTATTAATTTTTTTCTTTACTTTTACATATATAACTTCTGCCACAAAGTCGAACCTAAACTGTTACCGCCAGAGGCTTATGATTGTTTGCTTGCAGATATTCGATTCAAAAATACCTTTCTTTACCCTACGTCTTCACGAGCCATCAACTTGGACATGACATGAACATGACGCCGGCAGAGCAACTGTGAAAAATTCATCAACTTCTTTGTTGTGGTGAACACGAGCGATGTCCATGTTCAGGCATATCAAAGTATTTTTCGGTAGCGCAACAGAGATAGAATATTTACCAATTTTGTTCTGTCTCTTTTCTTTCTATTGTAAATGGTTGCGGACGGCAAATCTCATGGCGAACGTCGTTGCTCAGACATATTATTCTGAAAATTTCAAAGAAATTTGTGCCGTTTTAGGTGAACTTGATGACGATTATATCATTATAATAAAGATCTCTTTGAATAAAAATACTTTGAAGTAACAAAATTGTTGATTTCATTCTTGCATATTTGGCATATTTGTGCATATAACCGTGCATATTTTGAAATTTTTTCGTGCTATTTCTCGCGCGTATTTTGATTTTTTTTTTGCATATTTTAATTAGCCCTAGTTATGATATTGATGTAAGTCTATTATCAAATTGATATCAAATTATTATTGAGATCGATCATTACATTGAAGACTTTTAATTATTAAATTAATTCCTATTGGTAATTTTTACTTAAAAGGTGGGTATGAGATTCAACGACGTTGGTGACCATTTGTTATAAAATATGTCATGGACTCAAAGATGAGGACACTTGCTATGATATTCATTGTATATAAAATTAGCTTTATTATGTTTTTTGTTATTAAAATATTTTTTTTTTTTATAGTAAAAATTTTTAGAAAATTGGATGGTCTCATCCGACCATCACGGCTCGTAATTTTTTGCAATATGCAATATTTTCATTTTCGCCAGTCACGTTTTTTTAAGCATTCGCAATTATGTTATTATCGAACTGAAATTTCTTTTGCGCCACTGTGTTTTAGCGTGTAAAGACAGTAAATCTTTCTGTGTGTAAGTGTGTGTGTGTGCGTAAGTGTATGTATTTTTATTAATTTTTTTTTTTTTACTTAAAGCAATCATATTTGTACTTACTGTTCTTTTGAAAATCCTGAGATTCGTCGCAAACAACCAGGCCACTTAATGCGATCAATAAAGAGCCAATCACAACCAAATGTTCCACAATTGATGAGATGCTTCGAGGACGAGGTAACCAATTGTTTAAGCCATCCACACTTAGTGTTAATGTTGTTTTGACTGCTGCTGCTGCTATGCTTGATGTTATTGTTGCTGTTGCTTCTGCATAATTTCTGTATGGTTGAGTTTGATTTCGCTGTTGCTGTAGATGTTTTTGCAGATACTGATAATGGGACAGTTGCTGAGCTGGCGTTGACTTTGAGGCTGAGGTTGCTTGTTCTTGTTCTGTACATTGGCATGTTGTTGCTTGTCTTAGGTTTTGCGTTGATATTGATTTGGTTTGTTGCTGAATTTTTTCTTTGTTCAAATGGTGGCCGCAGGCGGTTAAGCAGTTTTGATTTGCGCTTGTTATACAACTTTGATTTTGTAAATACTCTGGACGTTGTTTTTCGTGTTGCACCTGTTTCTGTTGTGGTGTATGGCCTTGATGATGATGATGATGATGGTGCTGTAGCTGCTGGGGATATTGATGATGCTGATGACGTTGATGATAGTATTGATGGTGATGGTGGTGTTGTATATGATATTGTTTTAGTATTATTCGCTGTTGTGGATATTGATTTTGTTCTGTCATCAATTTGAATTTCTTTGTATTCGCACTTGAATAAGTTTGCCAAGTTTCCATTTTTAAATGATTTTTGGGCAATTTTTAATACTTCTATTTCAACAGCAAATTTTATTTTTGTTGTTTCACTACTGCCCTTTACTCTTTTGTCAGTTGTAATAATTTTGATGAACAATACATTACCATGAATATACGTCATTTATACTTGCAAATATAATATAATAAATGTTATTACTCTTTGTTTCTTGCACTCTGAGTTGAAGATTTTGTTTAGTGCAACGAAATTTTTTGAGTTTTTGCTCGTGTTTCGTTTTATGTTTTTTTTTTTCTATATTTACTTCCGTTTTAGTGTTGATAATGAACAGTAAAGATGATGTTGCCAATAGTGGTCATAAGATGATATGTTGTCAAACAATCTGTAAGAAAGTTAATAAAAAGCAAAGCATTAATGTAGTGTCAAATATCTTGAAATAAGATTGAATTAAGAAATTTGTTTTTACAACAAAAGAAACCTTAAAAACCAGTGCGTCAAAATTAAATTAACCCTGAAGCAAATTACAACATCTGATATCTAGAGAAATTTTAAACTACATATTTCCATATAAAGTACATTGAATTATTTTGATATTCGCCGCTGATTAAATTAGTTTAGAATTGCAGAATGCTAAATACAGAAAGTAATTTCTGAGCTCAGTTGGATCCAAAGAACAGGTTCCTTAGTATTATTGAGAGCATGAAAGGAATAATGCCAGTAAGGTTGGTGAAGTGACGAAAGAGAAAAGATAAGCTCAATTAATTTTTTTATTTTACCCACTCTAGTATTGCGCGTTTCATTAATTTCGATAGCATCGTTGCAGCGCCGCTTTTGTTAATTAAGTATGCGTACTACTGCAAGCTATATAGTTATTTTGTTAGTTATTTTACTTCATCGACAATTTATTAGAGTTCTGTAAACCAAATGTGAAAAGAAATCCAATTGTTTTCGCTAGTATGTCCGTCAGTCTGCCTGTCACTCTGTCTAACTGTCTGTCCGTCACAGGCTGTTTTGTCGAGAACCGCGAAAGCTACGAATCTAATATTTTCACAACAACAAATATATGACGGCTAAAAATTAAAAGGCGTTCTAAAGCGAGCAACGAAAATCTTTTAAATCCTACTGTAATATACAGACAATTTCAAACAGTATAAACATTTGAAATTTTCAAAGTTAGTGTATTTTTATGCAGACTTTGACTATGTAATTTGGAAAAATTTTCAAAAACGCTAAAACTAAAAAAAAATCGCCAAAATGAGCCAAAACGAAAAAATCGCCATATTCCGAAAAAAAACTATTAAACCGAAAAGAAGCGCGAGAAAGAAAAACAAATAAGAGTGCTATATTCGGCTGTGCCGAATCTTATATACCCTTTACCAAAGTGCTTTTATGTAGTATAGAGATACATATTTAAGCACATAAATAAAGTATAAACAAAAAGAAAAAAATAATTTAATCTAGTTACTTTTATGTACAAAAAAAAAATTATTTTCAAACCCTAGAATCATCATTTTAGATTTTTCTAATTCCTTATACCAATCTAGTAGTTCTTAAAAAAATATAGATAGTGCGTTAAGTGAAAAAATAAAAAAGGAAATTAAATTAATTAAATTTTTTCAACGCTTGGCGTTGCGTTTTACAAAATTATATTATATTATTATATTATAGTAAGTTACTTTTGTATAAAAAGTTAAAGTTTTCCAACCCTGGAAATGCCTTTTTAATGCTCTTAATTTTTTTTATTTGAAATACCAATATTATTCGTGCTGAAGTATAAAATAAGTTTATTTAATAAAAAAAAATAAAAATTAGTTTTCGGTAGTTAATTATATATATCACAAAAAGTGTAAGTTTTCCAATCCTGGAACCGTTCCTTTTGATTTTTCAGATTTCGTACATCAATCTCTTTCTTTTAAGAATCTAACATATGTTTAATTTATAGAGAAAAAGAAAAAATTTGTTTTAGTTTTGTTTTTGTTAAAAAGTTAAAGTTTACCAACCCTGGAAACGTGTTTTTAATTTTTTTAACTTTCTTTTTTTATTTGAAATACCAATTTTATTGGTACTGAAGTATAAAATTAGTTAATTTAATAAAAAAAATATAAAAATTAGTTTACGGCAGTTAATTTTTTATATCACAAAAATTTTAAGTTTCCCAACCCTGGAATTATACTTTTTGATTTTTCTGATTTTTAACCCAATTTCTCTTTTTTAAAAATGTAAGATATATTTAATTTATAAAAAAAAGGAAAAATTTGTTTTAGTAAGTTAATTTTGTATAATTTTGTATAAAAAAGTTAAAGTTTTCAAACCCTGGAAACGTCTTTTTAATTTTTTTTAATTTTTTTTAATTAAAAATACCAATTTTACTCATACTGAAGTATAAAATAAGTTTATTTAATAAAAAAATAATAATAACTAGTTTTCGGTAGTTAATTTGTATGGCAAAATAAAGTTTAAGTTTTCCAGCTCTGAAAACATCTGCTCGATTTTTCTGATTTTTAAATATCAATCTTTTTTGGACCATTTCTGACACACCAGTCCAAGAACGAAATCTCTAGCTTTTCTGAGAGCTTCGGAAAACCGATTTCACGTACAGACAGACGGACAGACGGACATCGCTTATTCGTCTTCCCTATGCATAAGGATCCAGAATATATATACTTTATGGCTGGCTTATTAATATTCTTGAAATTACAAACGGAATGACAAACCTACATATATCCTTTTACCATTTTTTGGTAAAGGGTATAAAAATCGCTTAAACTGAAGTAAATCGCCAAAAACCGAAAAAAAGTAAAAAAAAATATTCCAAAAATCTAAAAATGTTTACGGAATATTTAGTTTTTTGTTTTAATGTTTACATCAGGTAAGATATTTGATTTTATAGGCTTAAGTTCATATGGTATTACATATCGTTACTTTACGTTAACGAGCCGTAGATTGGGAAAGCATTGTACATGTCACTGATACGTCCGATTCAGGAATATGGATCAATAATATGGGATGATGCTATTGAATCGGTGCAAAATTAATTCCTGTTATTTTGTCTTCAGGGATTGCGATTTAACCCAGTAAACTTGCCTTCTTACTCATCTCGGCTTGCCCTTATTAAGCTGCCTACTCTACAAAGCTGTAGAACTATGCTGAGCATATCATTTCTCTTCAATATTATTAACTGTTCTGGATTTTGATCAACGAAATTTCGTTAAATGTTCCTCAACGTACATCCCATAATTTAATTCCTCTATCGGTAAAAGTTTAGAGAGCCAATTATGCTTATGCCGATCCTCTTAGAAGAATGTGTTACGAATTTAATCAATTGTATATATTTAAAGACTTTTCATTAAAGGCTAATGTTGCCAAGAATGCGATTGTAAATTTTCTAAACTCATAAGAAACTGTTTTTGTAGAAGGCACTGCGACATAAATTAGCATAGACTTTAATGCACATCAGAAAAATGTATGATGTTGATATGACTGGTTCTGGGCAGGGTTTGAACTTGGGCTCTCATTTGCTTTGTAGTTGAAACACTTACTATTTCAGCCAACAGCACAGCTTTTTATACATATGCGTATCTTTCAATGCAAATGGAATATGTGAATTGTTTTGATTCATTGCGTATAACAATTTGCTGGAAGCTTTTTTTTTGTAACAAAAGCTCAGATTTACCATCTTTAATTATTATTTTATTATTGTTTTCAAATTATGCAGTACGAGTACATAAGTAAAGGATGAGCAAATTTAAGATTAGGAAGTAAGTTGGCTGAAAAACACATTTTTATTTTTGACATATTAAGCTTTTTTAATACCAGTGTAAAGTAAAAATATGGGCATTAATAATATAATATAATGTAGGGAAAATGTCCACCTCTAGCACGTTAACAGTCGTCCGCTTTTTTTTACAAAGTTTGAAAGCACATTTTGCAACACAGCTTTGCTTATCTCATCAATGCAGCGCCAAATTTCATCTTTCAGAGCGCCAGTTGTTTGTGGTTCGTCGTTGAAGTTGAAGTTCATAAATTTCACAACTAGAGTTCTTTGTTAAAGAGTGTAGCTTGCATGGTTAAAATTTCTTAAATTTTTACTAAATAAATGTCCAAGAATGACAGCTCAGTTCTTGACATTTCATCATTTGACAGCCAATTTACTTCCTAACCTTAAACTTGACCACTCTTTATATTTGTTTGTTTTGCTACATGCCAAAGGCTATTAATTTTAATTTTTTATATTTATTTCTGTTAATTAATTAATTAATTTAAATTGTTTTTTTATCCACAAAATTCAAACAAGTTATTATTAAATATTGGTTTTGATATTGTTATTGAATTTCTAGAGCCATAAGCTGTACTACAAGTTAATTTCTTATGCAAGCCACAGACCTTGCAACCGTTGGTACAACACGTTGGTTTATCAAGTTGTTTGCTTTGGACACAAACTATACAACAACGTGTGCAAAATTAGCGCACAACTTCATTTTGAGCAAACATGACATCGGGTACTACTGCTCATATTGTAGTCGATAATTTTTTTCGTGCAAAACAAAGGAGAAGAATGTAAAAAAGGGCAGAAAAAAATTTGGTAAAAAAAAAATTTGGTTTATATAAAAAAAAAATATACTAACAACAAACTTTTAAAAACACTAAAAGAAAGTGAGCCAAAAGACTACAAAAATTACATTTGCATGACATTTTAAACGCACATTTCAATTCGTGCGAGACGTTTTTAGACGAAAATAAAAACAAAATGAAATGAAGTTGTACAACATACTCCTAAATTATACAACCTTTTATACAACTTGCCAAAAAACCAAATCTTTTTAATCTTTCATACAACCGAGACACAACTTCATACAACGACCCCAAACACTTTACAATTTCATACACAGCCTGCTCATGTTGTACCAACGACACGATCGCAAGGTCTGTGGCTTGCTTTAGAAAGTTTCTAAAAAAATCATTTTTCAATACAGTATTATCTGTTATTATTCCTATGCAATAATAAAAAAAAAAATATATTAATGTTCCTCTCCAGCTACTTAAGTATTTATCTTACATATGTAATTATTTTTATATTTAGCTATAGTACACAGAAAAAAATTATTTGTAAATACAATTAATTTTTTTGTTATATCAATTAAACAATTAATTGATTTTGAACCTACAACGATTTTTGTAAATACAATTAACGAAATTGTAAATTGAAGGAAAATCTTAAAAATGTTTTCAATCAAATATATCAACAAATAATTTGTTGAAATTTATTTATTTTTTTCAACATTTATTTTTGTTAGATTTCAAAGTTATTTCAATTAAAGTTATTGTTATATCAACAATGTGAATTGTTGAGTTTATGTATCATAATTGTTTTATTAACAAGCTTTTTATACACAATCACAATCCTCTAAACAATTTTTCCTTGTCTGCGAAAAACACTCAATGTCTTTGGGCGGAGTTGAAACGGCAACATCAACACTAATAAACTGACTCACTTACCTCTCAGCTAAAGAGCAACACTTTATTTAATACGCAAATGATGAATACAAACAAAATATGATTTCTTGTTTCTTCTAAATGTGCGCATTCCATTATGCTATAATTTAGCAAATAATTTTGATGAGTAATTTGATTTTTTTGTTTTGATTGAAATTGACTACAAAAATTTAAATTTGTTATATCAACAATGATGATTGTTAATTTTTAAAGTAAATGTTAACAATTTGTTTTGTTGGTTGCATTTCGATGATATTTTTTTCTGTGTATTTATTGCGCGCTACAATAGTTAGGACGTGATTTTCGTAACAAAAATAATCCAGACTACAACCGTTATAAATTTATTTTTATTTTTATTTCTTTGTACTTAAAAGCAGAGTACGAAAATAAACGAAACAAAATGTTTGATTTTGTTTTGTTTCGTTTTTTTGAAGTGAGTGAAGCAAAAATAAAACAAAAACAATGAGATAGATTGCTCAATTTATTTTTGTATTGTTTTTGCACATGAACACAAACCAGAGAATACAGCCGATCGGCTGCAAGCCGGCCAACAGCCGCCACTGGCCAAAAACAATACACTAATTTAATCGTACTTCGCTAGAAAATAAAATAATGGGAAATGAATAGAAACGTCTTGAAATATTTTCGGAGAACTTGACATCATCATATAATATAATTTCATTGCATTAATATTTCACACATGAAATTTGTTTTATATAACTATGTAGCATAGCTATGACCGGGTGTCCTAAGACACCTCCTTACTTCTTCTTTTATTATTCTAATTTTTTACGCCTTATATTTTTGTAGTTCAAAGGTTTAAAAAGGATATATGTGTATGTATATTATGTGCTTAATACACATATTCATTTCAATTAAACCTTCAAAATCATAAACAACTTTCTCTTAAAATGCCCCCAAATTCAATTATTCAATTCAAAACTCAAGTATGAACATGAATTTAATGTCTCCTTAAACGAAGTGGGTTTTTGAACCAATTGAAATGTACATATGTGTGTTTACATGTGTGTAAATATTTAATGCTGCAGCAGACATTTCACTGTTACGCATTCTAAACAGGATTAAATTTATGGAGAAAAGAAAGTAATAAAATATATACACAATTCAAATTATTATTGAGACAACTTCAGGTCATAAATAACACAACATCAATCGTTAAAATCGTGTATTATCGCAGGTTATTTTCTCATCAGCCAAATATTATAACAAAAGCAGCAATATACATATTTCGTATGGTTTGCAATTTATCTCCACTTAATATTTTTTTGTTTTTTTTTATACAAAAAAGTATTTGTTATTGACAATGTTGTCGTTATTTACCATAAAAAATAAAACTCATTTTTTCAAGTCATAAAAATGTCAATATTTAATATTAAATCCCACACTCTAAACAAACAATGCCAGCAGCAGGATTAATTCTATTATTATGGCTAAACAACTTTGCACATGTTTTACGTTTGTCCCTTTTGTTTGTTATTTATTGGCAAAAGAAAATGAGCTAAAAGTTTCAAACAACAAATGGAAAAGAAGGACAAAACTTTTGTTGTTTCAACAGCCATGATTTATGTCTATTATTTTTGCGATTTGTTGCATGAAAAGCAGCCGTAATAATAAAATTATTAATTGTTTGTTTGTTTTTGAATAGCAACTTACATATCGTTAACTTAATACGAAAAGGCCCTAACTCATATTTTTCATAGTTTACAGCAGGAGGAAAAAACTAAATAAAAAAGATGCAATATTGATACAAAATTTTTTTTAAACGCAAAATTATGTGCTTATGTAAAGTGTTTTTAATAAAAATTGCGTTTAAAAAAAATTTGTATCAATATTGCATCTTTTTTTATTTAGTTGTTTCCTCCTCCTGTAAACTATGAAAAACATGACTTAATGACATGACATAATTCCATTAAGTATATGTATGTGCAAAAGAGAGAGAGAGAGAGAGAAAAATATTGGTCTTATAGTCCAGGTTCCAGGTCATCAATCAAAAATTTTCTTAAGCATTACTTCATATTGTGAATTACTTTCTAATTTTCTTAACTTCAAACTAATATTCTCGATTTCATTTGAATGTTTCTCAATTTTAAAATTCAAATTACCAACTGCATTCAAATAAAAAATGGTTTAGTTCTCAAGAAAAAAATTACGAAAACCAATCAAGAAGTTTAAATTGTAGTTATAAAATTTAAATATGTATCTCTATTTTAATTTGCTAAAAAGTTTTTAATCCAGTTTGGTATACATGCGCATATTTATTTAAGGTGAATTATTATTTGACTTAAATATCAAAAGAGCAAGCAAGAGCTACAGAAGGAAATACAGCAACGCCCAGTTCAAGAAATATTTTTGACACAGACCTGAAATTAAGCACAAAATTTATTTTTAGCCGCAATTTTTTTTTTTAATTTTTTTATATCACCCTCCGGTACGATTAAAACTTTCTGTGGCATTTGTGTCTGAATGTTTTATCGCAATAATTTGTTATTTCATTCTATTTTTGTTAGTATAAGTTTTAATGTTTAATAAATAAATAAATTAATAGAAGTTGTACCAACATTTCGCTTTGACAATATCAAATAAATAAAACTTTTTATGTTGAACACACAGACACATGTGTGTATTCAACTAGTGTTGCCACCAGGAAAAAAAATAAATAACATGTGTTATATAACTTAAGAAAAAGTATACCATTTCTTTTTTTTAAGACATAAATCAAAAGCAAATATTAAACGTACAAACGTACAACAGACCGTTCAAATCGTGCAAAAGGTGAAACGTGTCTTTTTGAATGACTCATTCAAGTTTTGTTACTACTGTAGTCAAAATAATATTTTAATAATAAAACAAATTTTTTTTTATATAAAAAATATACCAAAGTATATTTATTTGATATTCAGTATTTAATGCATTATTCTGGTTAAACAACGTCTATAATATAGACTCTATATGCATTTCTCCATTATTATGAGCAAATCAACCATCAAAAAAATACAAATACGTTCTCATCATTTTTTTAGCCAAGTACATTTAATATAAAATAAAATTTGTGCTTATGGGTAAAACGAAACTAACCGCCAGGTTATAGAGGCCGATCTGCCGAACAAAATGGGAACAAATTTCACGTGAACTTTTATTTTCGATAAGGGTGGTTAACAAAAATAACCAAATTTTTATTTAATAAAAAATTAATCACCCTTATTCCAGTTTTTGGCATCGACGTCACGTTGGTATCAAAAAATTAGGGCTTGTCAACTCGCTCTCGGAAACAGTTTTGTGCTTTTGACAGTCTATTTATTTATGTTGCCTAAGGTCCAGAAAATAACATGAGAGTGTCAATAGCAGTCGGTTGCTTTCGAGAGCTCCAAATTTTTGGGAATTTTATTGACGTAGCGACAATGTTGGCAACTGGAATAAGAGTGAATAAATAGCAAGAAAATATGTAAAATTGTAACCACTACAATAACATATATAAAAATTAAGAACTAAAGGATATTCTAAAGCGAGCAAGGAAAAATGTTGAAATCCATATGTAATACACAAACAATTTTAATCAGGAATAATTTCTTCTAATCTAATTTTTCATCTCTTCCTTAGAAATTTACACTTATTAGTAAAAATATTTCATTTAATAAAAATTTAAAATACTGAACTTAAGCCCGATCTAAAAATTATTACTGATTAAAATTCACTCTACGCCGAAAGCATTTTGCTTCATAAATCCAACGAAACAATTTCATTACATTTTTTCACAAACCTAATGATAATTTCACATATCTTATGAAAATTTCACGAATATTGTGAAAGAACTTTATTGGAAATGCTTCGTGGGTATTCTAGTTTCGTAAGAATATTTCATTGGGTTAATTGACAACAATATTGTCTAATTATTAAGAAACCCTTTCATATTTAAGAAACATTTACAGTTGTTTCTTCTTTTAGATATTACAGAATAATCTAATATGGGCTTTTCAATGTTTTTATTTTATCCAACGTTTCGCTAGTATTTTCCAGCTTCTTTAGGGATAAGTTTAGTTAATCTGGTAACGATACGTAATTATTAAATAGTTATAATAATATAATAATTGTTTTAATAAAGTTATTTCATTGTTTTAGTGAAGTTACTTCATTGTTTTAATCAAATAACTACATTGTTTTAATGAAATTATTTCATTGTTTTAATTATATTATTTCGTTATTTTAATGAAATTATTTTGTTGTTTTAATGAAACTATTTCGTGGTTTAATGAAATTATTTCGTCGTTTAATACACTTGACGAAGTTTTCTTTAAAATAATTTTAATGAAACTGGTTTCATTAATCCAACGAAGCGTGACGTTGGTTGAATTTTAATGAATTTTTTCATTGGATTAATGCCGAAATTCATAGAACTTATGAAAAAAATTCTTTCAGTGCAGTTCAATTAAATTTAATATGTATCACAGAAATTTTCAAAGTTAGTGTATTTTTACTTACTCAAAATTGTTTTTAAAAATATCTACATCAGATAAAATATTCGATTATTTCGGCTAAATTTCGTATAGTATTATATATACATCGATGGTCAAAAGTAGAAAGGCCCTAACTCGTATTTTCACGAAATTGAGTTTTTCAGTGATACCAATACATTTCACCCAATTACGCCTCGACACAAAAATTTATTGCTATAGTGTAAAAATTAATGCTTTTACAAGTAGTTTTACAAAGCAATTGTTCACGCACTTGTACTGTTTATTATTCAGGGCTATCATAAATAAAATTTCACGTGAAATTTCTCTCTTTTCCAATTATAATTTTTTTGTTTTCTCTATTACTTGCTATTAGTTGGAATTGTTCCCCGGGAAAAATTTCACGCGGAATTTTATTCATGATAGCCTTGATTATGTTTTAAACTTCTCCTGTAAAGTTAAAGTTATTTTAGTCAGGGCTTTTCTACTTTGGACTAGCACTATGTAGTGTTCGTACGGAATCTTTCGAGTGCGTGTCAAAGTCGCACTTTACTGAATTAATTTTTTCTTCAAATAACAACACAACTAAATTTTTAATACAAATAAATTTTTATACGATTATTTTGTACTCTAGTTTAGTCTGTTCTGTTCTAGTACAATAACAGAGTTGCCATATTTTTAAATCGAATATATAATTTTGTCTGAAAAATTATAAATAAAATATAGTTTTTAACATGTTGACTATATAAGGGTTTGGCACAAAGTTGATGTGTACCCGAAACAACGTAAGAATTCAACCTAAGTTAGAGCGTCAAGCGTTGCGCTAGCAGCAGGGTACGTATTTTCAGCACACTTAAACGTATAAAGTTATATTTGAATGTTTTGAAAATACGTACCCTACTGCTAGCGCAACGATTGACACTCTAATTTAGGTTATACTCTAAGTCGCATGACAAAATCTGGTCGTGTTCGCAGTCGTCTTAGCGTCGGATGCTTCAGTTACAGTTTTATTGTATTTTAAAAAGACGCGATTATTATAATTCATAATTTTTTTGGCCTTCCTCGTGCAAACAACATAATAAACCTTGAGTAAATAATTCCTTTTATTTACTTTCGTCCCCTAGTTGCAAGTTCTTCGCTTAAACTAGAAAAAACTGCGTAAGCAAAAAAAAAGCTTGTAACTGGTATTTTCATTATAAATTTATTTCGCAAACATTACATAAAGATGCACCGAAATCTTTAATTTTATTTTTTATATTTTTTTGTTGTTGTTAAAAAATAGACAGTTTTCCTTAAATTTATTATTGCTAAAATATTTACAATATATTATTTCCATCAACACTGTCTTATGAAAATTTTTTTAATGCAATTATTAGATTTAATTGTTGTAAGGGGCTGACCGTATATTACGTAACGCTCTAGGGGGAGGGGGGTTCGTGTTTTGTTACGATTTGTAATGGTGGGGAGAGGGGGTCTTTGAAAATGTTACGTAACAGAAAAAATTACTAATTTTGTACAAAAATCATTTATTTATTTAATTGATCATACGTGTTGCCTGCATATATTATGTAGGTCAACTTTTGATATTCACGAATTCAAATATTTAAAACCTATCTTAAAGTTTATGAAAACTATCCAAAAATTTAATAGTTGTTAAATAACATTTGGAAATTATACAAAGTTTTTATAATAAATTAAATAAATTGTAGTCAAACTGAATTGAAATGGTTCTGAATTCCTCATCTTTCTTTATCCATTTACATTCTTAAATATTCTTAATATATGTATGTCAATAAAAACTTCTTTTTATATTATACTGCAACATATATTGACATTAAATCCACCAAATACATAGAAGGAAATGGTATTTGCAGAAGTTTAGGAAAAGGTTTGTTGCAATTCTTATGGACAAAAAAGCGTCCTTTCAAAAAATATATTCTTCCATATATGTACATGACAATATCAAATTATTTAGTTTGAAAATTTTTGTTGGTCAACTTGAGGCTACAATGTTTAAGTTTTGAGAGATGTGTTAATGGAAACTTGCATACATAGACGTATTTTCATTATGATATTATTTTAATTTTTTATGCAACAGAACTTAAAAAAATATGAAAACAACAGTAAAATGCGTCTAGGAACTAGATTGTGTGGCCCTCTAATTTTAAGGTATTTTTAAGGTATATTTTTTTAATGGGCAAATATCTATTGAAAATGTAATGTTGTAGAATGTAATTTACCATGGCAACCTTTACTGATCCTAGATATAATTTTTTATTTTTTTTTTTTTTTTTTTTGTTTCACGCACATTTTAGATTGATTTGAAGATGGCCGAACAGAGTCATCTTTAAGCTCTCTGAAATACCCGACGACTTCACTTATAGAAACTAGTGAAAGCGACCGCAATGCTAATGCCAATTCTCGTCTTGATGTTTGAAATACTGCTCTGTCATCAACACGGAAAACTATAGCAGATTATTTGGCAAAAAATGAATAGCAAACAAATTAAAAAATTAATATTTTTTAATTATTATAAAAAAAATTCCGTTTTGGATTTATGAATTTCCTTATATATTTTTTTAAACCAATACGAATATCTAGAAACGTCCGAATGCTTTGAAATTCGAATACACAGTTTTGTTACGATCTGTTGCTAGGGGGGAGGGGTGGTCAAAAATCGGGGAAAACAGCGTTACGTAATATATGGACAGCCCCTAAGTAAAATCTCATAACAGTCAGTCAAATCTATCTATACTTTGTATTTTATAAAAATCGGATAGATAGTTTCAAAGAGGAAAAAATTTCCGCTAACATCTTCTCGTGGTTCTATTTTTAAACAAATTTATAGCCTATGTCTTCATTGGGACTTAGATCTATGTTCTAAGTTTTATAACCTTCATTTATTACTGCCACAAACCACTTATCCAACTCACAATCATTTTAGCAAAGACACACACAATATTACAGAATCGCAAAACCTAGGATAAAAACGACCCAAAACCTAGCACTGAAAATCTAAAACACCCGCAGTGGCAGCACCATTTTCCTATGTACATAGTTGCTAGCAGTATTTATAACCATTTTTTGCAGCAAGTATTTTTTTATTTTCAAAATAATTTTTTTACCCCTCAAGCATTGATTTTTGTTATTCATAGCATTTATGTGCATGGGACGCTATAAGGAATTTGCGAAAAAAAATATAAAAAATATAGTTTTCAACAGTTTGGATTTCATTTGTATGGATTAAATACGTGTAAAAATTCAATTACATGAAAAAAAATTTAAAAAGTGGCAACACTGTTGTCAATGTTGTCACATACACAAACTCAAGTTGTAGGCTTTTTAAAAACTTGAATATAACTTGAATGAGTGTATGGCAATAATTACGGCACTTTTGCATTAATATGAGTGACACAAATATTTCTCTTTTTACTTTCTTTACACAGCTTTCTATCTATCTATTTATAGTAGAGTGAGTCCTAGTGTCTGTGCGTGTGTGTGTGTGTCTCTCTGAAATTAAATAAAGTTGTGAACTAACAAATGTTTGTGTTTTATTGTTAATTTTTTTTCTGCCTTTTCATTATTCCTGCTGCTGCTACATTAATGAGTATGTGTCCCTTTTTCTTTGTTTGCCTAGAAGTTGTTAATATGAAGTTGTGATTTTATCTCGTCGAAAAGTTTTTTCTTTCTTTCATTTCCTTTTTTTTTTTTTGCTTTTTGTTAATAAGCGTTTCGTGCCACTGTACTGGTGACACGGATACATGTGCTGATAGAGTTAAGTCAAATGTTAAATAGTTAAACAGCCCAACAGACAAAAGTTTTAATATCATAGTTTTATTTTCGGTCTAATTAATTCATACTTGTAAAGACACACTGAACGAGCATGAGTTTGTTATTGAATTGCCACACATTTATATGTTATAAGAGCATTTGTGTGTGTAAGTTGAAAAGAATATTTTATGTGTTTGTTTTGCATGAATTTTTATTGAAAATAAAGTGGGTCATATATTTTTATAAAGGAGAGGATAATGCCAAGCAATTACATTTTATGTTGTATAATGAACATAAACTAATTAAATTGATTTGTAATTTATATAAGAAAGTTAAAGTTTTCTAAGTGGATTGTAAGTTATAAGTTTGCAGAGTGATTTGAAGATTCGTTCGTTATTGTATCTTAAAGTGAGGCACATTGAAATTTCTCTATATTTATTGGCAAATGAACAGTTTAGCTAGGAAAGTAGGCATTGGAGAATTTGTTTGATGAGTGACCAAATTATTAACTTCAATTTAGAAATTTAAATGTTTTTATTTTGCAAAAAAAAAAATGATAATCAGTGTCGTGTATAAAATTACACCAGAATGGGCATATCGTGCCATAACCGCCAAAATAGCTTAAGCGACATAATTTTCGAACTTCAATTTTTGGCCAAAAACGATTATTTGAGATCGAAAATAGTCGATTTCCGTCAAAAAAACGAAATCCAAAAAATGTGTCGCTTAAGCTATTTTAGCGGTTATGGCTCGATATATAGTCGCTGTTTTAACTAACTGACGTACATGCATATTAATGCATACATCTGCAACATTTTTACTTTTACAGTCACGAAAATTTTAGACAAGTTTTATTATGACTTCTAAGGTCTAGTGGCTGGCTGGCATTTTTGGCAAAAAAAATCGTGAATCAGAGTCTTAAAATTTGATATCATACATCTGCTTTAGTGAATTAATATACATATTGTGCGAGCTTTTACAAAAAAACTTTGTGTTTTTTTGTGCGGCCAATGAGACCTCTGCTACAATAATGCGTGCTGTTTACTTTACAAGCTAAAAAACAAATTGCAAGAGCTTTAAAAGCTCTTTGCCTCAACTACAAATGCAAGTGTATGTGTGTTTGGACGTAGCTGCTATAAATCTGTGGCAATAAGGAAAGAGTGCTTAATTACGTACTGTTTTGCAGGAGAGCACTTTTAAGCGCTCAAGTCGATTTTCAGAAATTTATTTCTTTTACAGTTAATTTTGGAAATTCTGAGTTAAACTTAATTTTTTATGCCAAAATATAACCTCAATTAAGCTATTATTCCAAATGAGATTAGAAGTCTAAAAAAGATAAATCCCAAGTTATAATGCTATAACTTATTGAAAGATCACACAAATTGATTAAGATATTTACCAGGGATACTTTCAAATATGCGGTGGTGTCGTTAACTCAAAATCAGCTTATCTCGACTTAAGCACTTTTTCCTTTTTGCCACAGCAGATTAATCAAGCGAAAACTACTGTACAATATTACTTTGAAATTTTAGTCAAAGTTCTTGCTCACATTTTCCTTTTCTTAAGTCACAAATTGAGAAAACAGACTCCTCGGTATAAAATTATGCTAAATCGTAAAAGAGTATTTTCTTATGATTCGATTAGGCTAAGGTTTGTATCGTAAACCACACTATATGTTATAATTTTTAAGGAAAAAATTGCTCTAAGGACAACTATAGATTATTAGGGCAAACACTAGCAAAACGGAACAACATGCTGTTTTTGAAGGTCATCGCCCGCTTTCTTATGTAAACTTGTGTAAGCTTCAGCTCTATATATATATATAGATACATATCTTTCAATGCAAATGGAATATGTGAATTGTTTTCATTCGTCTACTAATCTTACTTAAAACTTTTTATGTTATGAAATCTCAAATTTAATTAAATATGTATGCACTCGTGTGAGTTGTTTTTATTCATCATACTCCAATTTGTTTAAAGCTTTTTATGCAATGAAAGCTTCAATTTTAACATTACTTATTTACATACATTACATCAGACTCGCCGCGATGTTGTTTGCTTTTTACTAATCATGCATATGCATGTCAATTTGCTAACTTTCGTTGTAGGTAAGAAAAAATAAACTAGATTTTAGATCGGGGGTTGGGGGGGGGGGGGCGGGAAATGCAAATATTTTTCTGTGCCACCACGCATCGCATCACCACAAATACATATCTACTTGGGAAAATATTGGTTGCTAACATCATTTATTTAACATGTCTCTTTAGTGAAATGGAATATGAGAAATGACTTAATTTCATTTCATTCATTTAATTTCATTTTAATCATTGGTAAATGCATTTGTAAGTAAAGTTATAAGTTTTTGTTTTTGGGTTTTTTTAACTACATATGTATATATAAGTATATAAGTATATTCAACTATTCTTGTATATCTTTGTACGACAATTTAACTAATTAATTCGACTTGTCGATAACGTCGCCAATGGTGTCATAATAGTTATTAAAGGTCTGAGATAAAACTAATTTGAGGCTCTGCCCGTAACATTATTCTGTCGACGATTAAATTTGACGTTTTCATCTTAGATATTATGTTACGTGTACACCTCATGTAACATGTATACTCATTTAAACTATTTTAATTTAATTTGCTCTATTTCAACTGTATACGATTTGTACTACTTAAGCTACGGTCACACTTGTCAAATATTTGCCCAAAAAAGCGTAACCACTAAATGCTAATGAAAAATCTTTCAATTCAGACAAAAGTTTGTCAAGTTAAAGAGTATCTAATAATGTTGGATTCTATGAAATTGTCTATTAGTTGCGTTCGAAACTGTTTAATTTGATAAACAAGTGTCTGGATCAAGAATTTTTTCATTAGTGTTTGTTGGTTATGCTTTTTTGGGCAAATGTTTGACAAGTGGTCACACCTTTATAAACCTTAATTTTTAATATGATTAAATTCTAAAAAAAAATACTGCAAATATATAATTCTTAAAATATTTAGGGCCAATTTCACCAACTCTATTTAAATATGAATTCATATTTAAATGTCGATTTTCATTAATTTTTGTATGGAAAAACGACATTTAAATATGAATCGATATTTAAATAAGTTGGTGAAATTGGCCCTCAGACACACAAATCTATCCTATTAATAAATGCAAAAAGCTAATAATATTAATTGCGCAAAAAAGCAGAAAAGCATTCAATAAATTTAACTTCCTGAGTAGTGGGCACTGCTGTTTTAATGTTAATTAGACATTTATATTTTAATTGCTTGAATGGGTGAAGTGTACGAAATTAAATACAGTAGAGTATGGCTATAACAAATTTTATTTCATATAATCTGAAGGAATTATCATTTGCCGATAAAACACCGAAGTGTATTTATTTGAAGTAAAGTCTTTATTTTATTTGGAAGTCGGTATTTTTTTTATATCAAAATAAAATATTTATTTTTCTTTTTGCTTTTTAACACTTTTAGTGTTGGCCAGTGCGGCATTTGAAAAGGCGAAGGAACGCAGCGTTACCATATATATTTTTTACAAGACTTTTTATAAATGAAAAAAAAAATTTCTAAAGAAAACTTTTTTCTACAAAAGTTGCAAAATTTTATAAGAAAACATAAAAATTTTTATTAAAAATGTATCTGGAATTTATTTTGTTTACGAGTAAAAATATAAAAAAACGATTAGAATCAAAAACGTAACTAAGGGACTGAGAAAATAAAAGATCGTTTTATTGCATACAAATATCACTTATTATTTTCATTCAATATGCCGCAAAATTTAAATTATGTAGTTATTTATAAAAAACTTTACAAAACTTTATATTTTCAAAAAACTTTTTGGAATTTAAAAAAACTTTAAAAAAAGGGTAAACTTGACGCTGGAGGAAAGTAGAGTAGATACAAAATCAAATAAAGATGCTTGTTTTGTAAAGATTTTTGTTAGAGGCTCTTAAACTTATTATGTTTGTATGTTGTGATTCTCACTAGTTTCAAAACATTTTGACGAGTTCCATGAGTAGAAACAAAATGCTTAGAAGTAAATATTGCTTATGAAAAAAAAAACAGAAAAAAATCCAAATAAAATAAAGACTTTAGGTCAAATAAACATAGTTCGGTATTTTGTTTAAAAAAATTTTATCTTTATTAACACAAACAGGCAGTCGATTTTTTATTTGTTTCCACAGTACTGTTCATTGTAAGTGTCATTGTATAAGTCAATCCAAAAGCAGCTTTGGGTAGAAAAACACCTCTTGTGTCCTTGTAAGGATTTCCTGCGTGCGTTCAGGCTGCTATTTTATAATTCTGCCCGCGAAAGTTTTGCGTCCTACTCTCTACTTTGAATGTTAGAGCAGAGGTCTTTTATAATCAAACAAAAAAAAATGCGAACATTAAATTCATATTATTCTAGTCCCCGCCATATTTTTTTTTTCAAATTTGCTTTGTGCAATATATTTAAAATAAACAACTAATTGTGAAACTCTTGGCAAGGCAGATTTTGTTAATTATACACTTTAATTTATTACAACCATTGTTCGTTATTGCCGCACTACACTGTTCATGAATAATGAAAAATTATTCAAACCCATATGGTTGAAAATTTACTTTTATAAAGTTAAATAACATTTTAAAATTTTCCACTTTATTACACAGGATTGATAACCATAAATAGTTGCTGACTGACTGAAATCTTTTTCATTTCATAAACTTTTATGTTTGAATTTTATTTTTCATACTCTATATTTTCTTTCATCATTCGTTTGCGTAATTGTTTTTTCTTCTTTTTAGAACAAGTTCACATAAAAACCAACAACTGTCAGATACACTGCAAGAGAAATTGAAAAAAAAGAAAAAGTTGTGCTGTGGGAGAGGCCATCATATCACATCCTCTTCCAATATGCAACTCCCTTTATTGGGCTTCCTCTGCATTTGTCATTAAGCCAGCAATTAATATAATGGAATCCTGGTAGAGAGCAACAAAAAAAAAACGAACTAAAGCAGTGTACTGAAAAGTACTTGGCAAACTTAAAATTCACCGCAATTCAAAATGAGTTGAATGGGAAACGAGCTGAAAAGCTAAAGATGTGTTTTAGGGTTTTTTTTTAAAGAAAACTCTGCTTTTAATTTTAAATTTCTTTTTTTTTTTTTTTTTGCACTCTAGATATTTAAGTTTGTGTGTGTAAAAGAGTGTGCAGCTTATACACAAAATTGTTGAAACCTCACAAAAAACAAAGCAAACAGAAAGTTTTAATCGAAAAGAAATTTCGAACCATAAATGAGTACACAGAAAAAATTATTCCCAAAAAATTTTCAAACAAACGTGTGTTTTGAAATATAATTTAGTTTCAGTAAATATATTTTATGGTTCCAGTAAGTTATTTCCTCCAATTTTATTTTATGTAAAAAAAACTGTATAGAATGAAAATTATCTATTATCCCGCTTATACGCACTTCCTATTTGCAAACAAAACTGGAAAGCGTTGCCGTATAATTTTTTTATTGTAAGTTAATAACTCACGAAAACTATTTGCAAGTAGCGCACTATTTGCAAATAAAGTGTAAAATGTTGCCAATTATTTTTGTTTTGTAACAAATTTAATACAAATTTTACAATGTGTGGCAATATCATTCACAGATAGTAATATATTCTATCTACGTATAAACGGTGAGTTTAATATTTTCAAATAGTTTTATTTTCAAATAAAATTTGTGTATAAACGAGGCATATATAAAGTAAAATTTGTAATAAAAATTTTTAAATTTATTTTTTTTATATTTAAATTTGTTATTTTCAGTTAAATTTATTTTTATATACTGTAAAAAAAATTGACTGATTTTTTTTTAATTTTTTCTACAAATTATTTTATAGATATAAAAAACATTTTATTTTTTCACCCCCGACTAAAAAAGGGGTGTTATAAGTTTGTATTGTGTGTCTGTGTGTCTGTGTATCTGTGTATATGTGTATCTGTGTGTCTGTCTGTGTCCACGTACAGGCCAAACGGCTGGACCGATTTTCATTTAGTTTTTTCTGTTTGAAAGATGACTTGATCCAGAGGGTTCTTAGCTATGTTTGAAAAAAATCGGTCCAGCCGTTTAGAAGATATAACATTTTTTCTGAAAAAAGTCGGGGGTTTTTAAAATTTTTAATTTTTGTTATTTTAAAGATTTTTGTTTGCGGGTTTCAAACTTATTATGTTTGTATATTGTGATTCTAAATATAGTATTAAGAGTCTTACTATAAACATACGGAGTTTGTTAGCTAAATTCAAAAATTTTTTGGGTTGAAGTCTACTGACGAGTTCCAAAAGCGGGAACGAAATGCTTAACCATAAAAACAACCCAATTTTTGAAAGTGAAAAAGAAAGTTGAACCTTTTATTTGATTCAATTTTTTTTTTTTCAAATAGAACTTTTACTAATTTTTTTTAGAAAAATTGGTAAGAATTGTTATTGATTCAGTTTATTTATTTTCTGATAATACGAAAAATTTTATAGCATAGACAGACGACAGCGTTAATTTGCATTAACAGTCTTAATTCAAATGAACTTGTGAATTATCCCCATCCGAATGCGCAGTGATGCCAACTTTTTTAGCACATCAGAAATTAAAAAAAGCACTAAAAAGCGTAATTTTGAGATCTTAAAAGCGTAAAAAGTACTAACGTGAAAAACGAGTACAATTTAACAATGTTTTCTAAGCTATTCTCTATTTCGGCAATATTATCAACATCTTTAATGAAATATATCAGACGAAAAAGGTATGATTTACACAGAAAGAATAAATACACCAAGTTTTTTATTAAAGTAATTTTAAAAATACACAAATTTCTTAAAAGCACTACTTAGTGCTTTTTGTTAGTTTGGCACTAACGCTCAAAAATTGGCGTTTTTAGTCTTCAAAAAGCACTAAAAATAGTGCCAAAAGCACCAAGCTGGCATCGCTGCGAATGCGTATTAGATTTACCGTAAATGCACTAAATGAGAGTGAATTAATAATACTGACTTTAGCTATATGATAACACCGTCCTTATATGGTAACACCGTCAACAATTAATCAACTATTGGCAAATTGTTTTCGTTTCCAAAATTAAAATGCGATTCAGTCAGGAAATATACATAAGTTATTTTAATTGTTTTTAGAAAAACAACAAAGAAATATTAAAATCGAGACACATTTTCTCCATTTTAATATTTCCAAGGAAAATTATCGAAGTGTGTGGTACGAAAGGGATGCACAGATTTTTTTTTTACTTAATGCAAATACTGTCGTCTGTCAGGGTAAATCTTTAATTCACATTAGTGAGATTTTAATGCAAATTAACGCTGTCGTCTGTCTACGCTATTAGTGAATGTGTTTGTAAATTATAAAAAAAAATTTGCTGAATAATACAAAAAAAAATCTGCAAAAATTTTTATCTATTCCTATTAATACAGGGTGGGCCAAAAGAAACCAAGGGGTGTAAAAGTTTAATAACTTTTTTGTTTATTAACTTTTTTTTTTTCTTTCAGATTATATAATATACAAAATGGAAATTTTTTTACACTAAGTATGAAAAATGATGTCTCTTAAATGACCACCGTTTTCAGCTTCGCACTGATGGGCTCTTTTTAGAGCATTTTCCATAACATCTTTCAAAACTTATGGCTGTTGCGTTCGAATTTCTGCAACAATGTTTGCCTTGAGTTCAAGGATTGTCTCTGGCTTGTTCGCATACACTCGCTTCTTCAAAAAACCCCAAAGAAAATAGTCGGGTGCTGTCAAATCTGGCGATCGCGCTGGCCAAATAATTTCCGAATTTCGAGAAATTATTCGCTCTCCAAAAATTTGACTTAAAAGTGCCATTGTGTCTCGGGCAGTATGGGCAGTGGCTCCATCCTGCTGAAACCACATACCAGGTCTGTTTTCAAGAGCAGGACGTAAAAAATTTTCTATCATAAACCGATACCGCTCTCCATTTACGGTTACAGCACTTCCATCTTCATTCTCGAAGAAGTAGGGCCCAATGACATTTTCAGATGTGATCCCACACCATACTGTACACCTGATGGGGTGCAATTGGCGTGGATGAATGGCTCTTGGATTTTGAGAACCCCAGAACCTACAGTTCTGCTTATTAACAAAGCCATTCAAATGAAAATGAGCTTCATCACTCATAATCAAATTTTCAATAAAGTTGATTTCATTTCTGGCCAACTCTTGAAATTTAACTGCAAAATTTAGACGTTGCCGATGATCTGCGAGTTTTAATTCTTGGACCAATTGCACCTTATATGGGTATAACTGTAAATCTTTTTTTAAAATGCGCCGTAGTGACGTACGAGACATTTCTAGCTGAGCAGAACGCCTTCTGCCAGATGTTTCTGGTGCTTCGTTAACACTTTGCTGTACTCGTTCAATATTTTCCGCAGTGCGACTTAAACGTGGTCTACCGGTTCGAGGCAAATCTCTTACGCTGCCATGTTGGTGATGACGATTAACTAAGCAACGAATCATCGCTTCAGAGGGCGAAATTCTGACGTTAAAATGTCGACGATATGCTCTTTGCGTTAAAATAATTGATCTCTGGTTTAAAAAATAAAATTCTATTGTTCTGGTTCTCTGTTCAGTTGTGAACCTCTCCATTATAAATTCTCCAAGTGTTGTCTATATAATCTGAAAGAAAAAATAAAAAAAGATTAATAAACAAAAAAGTTATTAAACTTTTACACCCCTTGGTTTCTTTTGGCCCACCCTGTACATTTGACTGAAAATATTTTGAGTTTCAGTTAACTTTTTTCTGTAATGCTACAATAAGTTAACTAAAAATACAATTTTTTTTTCAGTTAAATTTTTACAAAATTATTATCAGAATCTACAAATTTCTTTGTAGGTCCGCGCACTCATACAAAATATTTACTGATTCAATGAATTTGGTTACTGAAAACGAAATTTAGTTTTTTCTGTGTAAGGAGTTATGCCATTGCATTACATTCAATATTTGTGCTTAATTTCTAGTGGTTGCTAGATGAGAACAATTAAGAGCTAATAATTTATTATGAGCTAAAATAAAAATAATAATAAAGTAAAATTGGTATGCAATGTTACTTAAAGATGTTTTTCTTCGAAGGTTTCTTTTTTCCTTTTTTTTTTTATTTTGTTTGTAATTTTAAAAATTCTTAAAGGAGTAAATCATTTATCATATCTGGGATGGAAAAGAAAAGAAAATAATACCAAATCAAATTGATTAAAGAAGTTATTTCTGAATAGAGCAGGCTTCAAATTGCTAGTCAGTCCTCATAAAGAGTAAAAAGTTCAACTAAGCCGAATTTTATCTGCACTACATTAACATTCGTTCTGTCAAAGCCTAAGAGTGATAGAGGTATATTTAAAATAATAAGTTCGTAATGCCAAGTTGTGGTCTCAGACAATTGCAACTATTTATTATTTTAAAATCATCTAAAATTCTTATGATATTGTATATGAGCCATTGTGCTGTTAAATTCCATCTACCAAGTAAAGAGCTGCACAAGACATTCGCTTGTTGGACTTGATCTAAAATAAAATAACAACACATTCCCTTAAATATTTAAAATTCAATAAGAGCTAAAGAGAGTTAAAACATTTAAAAAAGACAAACGAATAAACGCAAAATCGTAAAAGAATATTGTTACGAAAATGGCCGTCGACAAAAATATTCCAACAGGGTTAATGTAAGTGTTACGCAAAAATATTCCTACAGGGTCAATGCAAAGAATGATCTAGAATAGTAGCAAACACGTAAACACGCAAAAGCAACAACAAAAAGCGTCTGCTTATTAAGAAGATTCACATATTTACATACATACATACATACATACATGCTAATTCAAACGAAAAGCAAAAGATAAACAACCACCGTGTATTGCTTAGTTAATGTTGTACATACGCATGCATATACACATGTATGTACATAGTTACCACATGAACTTAATTAGGCACTTTGTAAACAGCATATAAGATGATAATGATCGTCTAGACATTGCTTGAAACTTCTAGTGGTATTTGTGTGGAATAGAGTTGAGCGATATTTAGAAACCTGTTACTTTTAAACAGCGATTGAAAAATCACAAATCACAACTGTGACTGAATTTATCAAGTAACGGGTTTTGAAAATATAGTTCTTTCATACAAACTGTGATTGTTCTTCCATGCTTACTTTACAATAAATAAAGCTACCACATTAATTTATTTTTATACCTTCAGCTTTTGTCAAGAACAAATCGTCAAATCGCGTCAAATCATCTTTTCTGGCAACTATGTACAACTCACATTTTTATATTTGCAATTTTATTGTCTCTCTGCCTCTTATATATTTTTTTTTATTTATTCTCAATATTTGAACGGGGTTGATTGCTAATTGCTTGTTCTTGCTGCTCTTCTTATTAGTATTTATCAAAACATACTTTTAAAGCAGAAGAGCTGAAATGTGTTAAACCGTGATCACAGTCACTGTTTAATTTCACTGCTGTTCTTCTTATTAGATTTTCTCAAAATAACAGAACTGCTACAAACAAAATATTGCTAAACTGTGATCACACTCACAGTTTAAAAGAACAGCGATTTAGAAATCACGTTCACAAGGAGCAACATTATTAAAAAATCACGCTATCGCTCATCACTAGTGTGGAATATAAAAAGAGGTGACGCAGCCAATGAGTTAGTTAGTTGCAGTTGTGAATCAGTTGCGAACAAGTCAGTTGATAACTAAGTTGCGAATTAATAATAGTCTGCGATACAGTGGTGTGTTGATAGTTAAGAGTAGTCTGTGCTTTACACGTGAGTTGGGAAAAGGAGAAACTATAGGACAGTCTATAGTGACAGCAAAGTCTGTCGTAGAATTTAGATTATTGTGGAGTCTATTATGTCGACTGGAGTAAAGGGAACAGTGCAGCGAATAGACGTGTGTAAGGGTGTAAGTAAAGCCAGTGAGTCTTTATTGGTGTATCAACTGTAAGTGTCGGCAGAGTGAGTGCCGTGTGTGACGAGCAGCAGACAAAGAGGTATTGGTGCATCAACTGTGAGTGACGGCAGAATGAGTCTCGTAAGTGACGAGTAGCAGACAGAGAGGTGTGTTACGTGAATACTTGCGTTGCCAGCTAAGAGACGTGCGTAAACTACAGTCAGGAAGGCGTAGTGGTAACCAGTTGTGAATATTTGTGTGTAATTTATTAGTTTAAGTTGTATTAGTGTATTTAAGCTCTTGAGTAATTTAGTTTAAGTGTATTTGTAAATAAAACTTATATCATTCTTAACCCTAATTACTACACTCGGATCTTGTATTCATTTGCAAGTCTTCGGGTCCACGGAAAAGCCTTTTTATAGAGAGAAAAACGAAACAATATCTTGAAATGCCTTTCAAGTAGCAGGATATTTTCTTTGCAAATTGCTCAGCTTTAATAAAAGTTGGTTAAATTTTAAGCGCCGATGTTGAATGTGAACCACACTTAAATGTCAAGTTTTTTTTTTTGCATTTCTTTTGTCATTTCTCAATTTTAGACCAACTCAATTTGAACCATAGAAAGATACACAATTACGCAACGCCTTAAAGTTATTCAGGCTTATTATGAAAATGGACGTTCAAATCAAAATGCAAATCGTGTACTTCATGATTTTTTCGGTTAGCACAATCGAGCATATGTGCGTACAATCGGAAAATCGTGCAAAAATATGAGGAAAGCGGGTTTGTAGGAGATGTGAAAACACCAGTGCATGCTCGTACAGCTCGTACTGCAGAAAATATTGCAGCTGTTCGCGATAGTGTGGCTGAAGAGCCGTCTACTTCAATACGTCGTTGTGCCCAACAATTGCACCTCTCACGCTCGTCGTTGATGAACATTATGCACAAAGACTTGCATTTACACGCTCACAAGGTGAAATTGACTCAAGAACTAAAGCCTCTTGACCATTCCAAACGTCGTCAATGGTCGGAATAGTGGCAAGAAATGGCAACAGTGGATGATCAATTTTCGAAGAAAATCATCTTCAGTGATGACGCACATTTTCACCTCAGTGTATTCATCAATAAGCAGAATTGCCGTATTCGGGCGAATGATATATAACTCAATAGTGATTGTCGAAAAACAAATGCACCCACAAAGAGTGACGGTTCTTGTATAAAATTAATGGTTTATGGGCTGGTGGCATCATCAAGCCGTATTTTTCCAAAATGAGGCCGGTCAGGCAGCTACTGTGAATGGTGTTCGCTATCGTGAGATGATAACGAACTTTTTATGGCCCGAATTGGAAGATATGGATGTGAACGATATGTGGTTTCAACAGGACGGTGCCACTTGCCACACAGCTAATGAAATCATGACTCTTATGCGCAACAAATTCAATGGCTGTGTTATCTCTCGTCAATCTTGGCGGCCCAAGATCATGTGATTTGATATCCTTGGTCTTCTTTCTTTGGGATTATTTGAAAGAAAAGGTGTACCTCGATAAGCCAGCAACAATTCAAGAGCTAAATGATAAGATAATTCGGCACATTAACGGCATAGAACCTCAATTATGCCTCAGCGTCATTGAACATTTGGACCATCGGATAGAGGTGTGCCGCCGAGGTCGATAATTTGTTCCACACATAATTGAACCTTACCATATTATCATAACAAAAAGATATAAATATAATTTCCTAAAAAATTTGTGTTTTATTAAAAATGAATAAAAAGTTACTTGAGAAGCTTTATTAACTTTTTACATTCTACAAGCTGTCACACAAGAAATATTTTATTTGTTTTTAGGGTTCCGTACACCAAAGGTGAAAAGGAACCCTATTGTTTTCGCTACGCTGTCCGTCTGTCCGTCACACGGTATTTTCTCAGGAAACGTAAGAGCTACGGACCCTTGGACAGAGTATGTAGAACCTTGGCCGCTACAGCAACAAATACATGACAATTAAAAATTAAAGGGTGTTCCAAAACGAGCAACGAAAAATGTTAAAATCCCATGTAATATACATACAATTGTATGAACATATGTATATTGAAACTTGAAATTTGTAAAATTAGTGTATTTTTATACAGACTCCAACAATTAACACTAAAATTACAAAAATTTTAAAATTAAAGGGTGGTCCATCTGTTAATGCAATTTTGACTATGTAATTTTGACATTTGCTATATCTTGGAAACCGTAAGAGGCAAACACTTGATATTTTCAAAAAACGGTAAAACTAAAAAAACCGAAAATTATAAAATCGCCAAACCAAAAAAAAAAAAAATCGCCAAAATTAAAAAAAAACTAACACTAAAATAAATCGCCAAATTCGAAAAAATCGCCAAAATGAAAAAAGCGCCAAAAATCGAAAAAAATCGCCAAAACGCGAAAATGTCGCCAAAACTAAAAACAAATTTTAAATAAAAAAAAATCGCAAAAATAAAAAAAATCGCCAAAATGAAAAAACGCCAAAAACTGAAAAAATCGCCAAAACAAGAAAATAAAGTGTCAAAACTAAAAAAAAAAAACCAAAACTTAAAAAAATCGCCAAAACCGAAAAAACGCAAAAAACCGCCAAAACAAAAAAACCGAAAATACCCCAAGAACGAAAAAAAAGCCAAAACTATATATTATATAGGATGAAGTTTAAATTAAATTACATATCTAGTGTTCGTACGGAACCCTTCGTGCGCGAGTCAGAGTCGCACTTTACTGAATTTATTAAGCTGCCTGCTAGAACAAAAGGAACAAGATCCTGCAATGTTAGAGGTTTGAGTGATTGTAATGCGGTGTTAAGCATACTTTTCATTCAAAAATGGATCAAAGAGTTTGAAGAAATCTTCACTATATTGGCAATACCAAAATCGAAGCGACCGAAATCATCCAGAATGATAAAAAAAACCGGAAATTTGTTAATCAGTCTGCTCGTGGTAATCCTAAAGTTTTTATTATTTGAAGCATGGAAGTACTTTCAAACCACCAGTAATGGATTTAAAATATCTGAAAAATATATAATTGACGCAGTCGAACGCACGCCCCAATGAAATCACGCATGTTCGTGGCATCTGTCCCACAGAGGAAAACCAAAACAAAATTTAAAATGTAAGTGTGGGACAAGTCAAACGTTGTCGACATCATGGGACAAGCCCTAAGATACCTTTTGAACAATAAATGGACAAGATTTTACTTTTGCAATCAATTTGGGGAATTTATTCGCCAAAATCCGAAAAAAAATCAACAAAAAACATAAAAGCACCAAAACTAAGAAAAAGCACCAAAATTAATAATAAATAAAATAAAATCCAAAACCCTCAAAAATGTTTACGGTCTTCTTTAGTTCTTTTTTTAGTGTCTTTATCAGGTAAGATATTCAATTATATTAGGCAAAATTTCGTATAACATTGCCTGCGTAGTGTCTGTACGGAACCCTTCATGCGAACTTTAATGAATTTATTTAAGAAATAAATTCTCAAATTATGTACTTAAATAAATAATAAACATAAATTCGATTAACACTTTTATGGCATTTTGAAAATCATTCTTTAAATAAACGATTCGCCAGTCGCCTTCATTGTGTTTTAACTTGTGCGCCTTAAGGTTTTCTTTCATGTGCTACTGCAAGGAAAAAAGGAAAAAAGGAAAAATTAACTCCAATTAATGAAGAGAAATTGTAAGATTTCCACAACTTTAGTTTAATTTTTTTTTTATATATTTTTTTCTTAAAGCTCCATCAGGTGTTGTATTTGAGAGCAGCTTCTGTACTTGCTAATAAAAATTAAATTTTTTCTGTAATAAGTAAACTCTTCCAAGTTTCCTTCATTTGTTGATTAACAATAACAACACAACGTTAGCAAAACTCTCAAAAAAAAAAAAAAAAATGCTGTAATAAAACAACTTTTTTGCTTTAAGTTGTGTTGTTGCTCTGGCAGCAGCACACAGAATTTGTAATGAAAATCAAATAGATGATAAAAACTTTACACACATTCTTATTTTCTTTTCTTTTTTTTTTTTTTTTTTTGCTAGGTAAGGAAAGAATTCGTGTTTACTTTGTATTTTTCCTAAATATTTGCTTGCCCACAAAAGTTATTTTGGTAAATTCGAAAGCGCTCATCGGTTTTCATTAGCACTGGCCTCAGCTCTAAACTTTTATATTGAATTAAGAAATTCTTGAAGTGTCCAAATAGAAATTAATCCATCTTCAGTATTTGCTTTAACTTTCGTCTAGTTAAGAGTTCTTCAAGCTAAATTTGCTAATGTTTTTATTTTATAACAACGCACTACCAACAAACAACTCTTAACATCATTATGCCAACCAAATAGATTTTATTTGCTTTCGCATTTGGTATTTTTGTTTGGTAATTTATTATCCTGGGATATAGTTGTATTTATGTTGAAAAGAGATTTTGGTTTTTATGGTTACAAACTAATGATTAAAGTTAAGATAATGGCCTAAAGTAAATTTATACGCCTCCTTTAGAAAGTTTTTCTCCCATATAGGATTACTTTTTTACACTCGTTGTTTTTGGCTAAACCTTTAAATTCCTGGTTGGGTTTTAACAAGGGACTTGTGCATCTGTAATCCAGCATTAACAGCTTTATTACAACTGGCGTGTTATTAAGTTCCGCAACAATTTGTATGGAAGACAATATTTAGCCAGATATTTTGAACTTACTGCTCAAAGAAAATAATCAATCCATCAACAATGCCACAAAGTTTACATCTCATATTAAAAAGGACTTTAATATTCATAAATTGCTTCAATGAACAATTAATTACATGCAATAATATCATTTGGATTTTATTTTCTTTTTGGACAAAATAATATTTTTTTTTGAATTTTTCTTTATTCGATTTTTTCTACTTTTGAGATTTGAAAACTTTTATCTAATTTTTCACTTTTGTTTAAATGTTCAATTAAACTTTTTTCAAGCTCTAGGTCTGTTTATTTTTTTAACCTTCGGTAAATTCTTCAGGATATTTGCTATTTTATTATATAATTTTTTCTTTTGTCTTTTTTGCTTTCAATCGAATTAAAATATAAAAAAATATAAACAGACCTAAAGCTTGAAGAAATAGTTTAGTTTGAGATTTAGAGCTTTTCTCCTTTTCGTATGTCGAATAGTGGGCTTGGCTGAGTAAAGAATATCAATTAGGGTGATCGACTCGGTTTTTCAACCTGTTTTAAGACCCGGTTTTTTTTCAAAATACGGTTGTCGGTTTTTTCAAAATGTTGATTTTTCCAATGTCGAATAGTCCGGTTTTTTGACAATTTAAAAACCGGCTGAGTCGTATACTTTTCGATTTGTACATTTTGCGCGTTTTGTTGATTTTCGTAAGTATTTTTTTAAGTGTAAAATCTCTAAGCTTTTCTGAGCATGGCAAAATTTACTGAAACATGAAATTTGAGAGAAATTATTTTATGAGGTAATAGCAGAGGCTTTATGGTGTGCAATGTATGTAAAAATACAGTTGCAAAGTGTTGTTTAGTTTTGTTGCCATTTTGCTTCATATTTTATATAGAGGTAGATATCCACCTAGTCCATAATACATTCATATGTATATACCATTAAGGATTAAACTCTACATACACCCATAATTTTTGGAATTTGAGGAAACTTGGGAAGAAATTCAATAAATTAATTATGCCAATATTTAGGGTGCTAATAAATGTGTTTATACAAAAAATAAAAAATTAAAAAATAATTATAATAACAACATATTTGGATGCCATTTGTTGACGGCTTGGTACCGAAAATCACAAAATTTTCAAACAAGTTGACGACATCAAACATTTTGCACGTATTTTTTCAGATATTTTATGGCTGTATGTAGACTTTTTTATTATGTATTTTGAATATTTTTGCTACTGTAGATGTTATTATAATTATTTTTTTTTTTTTTTTTTTTTTTTTTGTATAAACATATTGACTACCACCCTAAATATTGGCATATTTAATTTTTTAATTTCTTCCCTAGTTTCCACAAACCGTAAAAATTATGGTTGTATGTTGAGTTTATTCCTCAACTGTACATACATATATTATGTATAAATATTTATGTACTATACATAAGTATATGAAGTTAATTTTTATGTTTTACCTTTTTTTTTGTATTGTTATATAGTATTTACATAAACTTTTAACTCTTTTTTTTAATAAAGCAATTTAAAATCAAAACTTTTGTATAATAATTTTCTTACTTATAAAAACCGGTTGACCGATTTTTCCTGAATAGTAAAACCGAGACCGGGTTTTTCATAACTTCAAATCTTCGAACTATTCGAAACCCGGTTTCTGGAAAAAGTCGAATAATCGATCACCCTACTGAATAGTGGCTTCTGTCAATGTCAATGAACGTTATTTCTAATTTTTTATGGTCATTCATTATTTTCCTGAACATTATTGCATGCAAGCGAAAATCGCTATAATATTTTCCTATGGCAAGCTCACCTTAACAAATAAATAAATTCAGTAAAGTGCGACACTGACTAGCTCACGAAGGGTTCCGTACGAACACTAGATATGTAATTTAATACAAACTTCAGCTATATAATATATAGTTTTGGCATTTTTTTTTTGTTTTTGGCGTTTTTTTCAATATGGCGATTTTTTTCCTTTTTGGAGATTTTTTTTCATTTTGACGTTTTTTTTCATTTGGGTGTTTTTTTTAGTTTTGGTGCCTTTTTCGTGTTTTGGCGATTTTTTTCGGTTTTTGGCGTTTTTTCAATTTGGCGATTTTTTTTATTTTAGCGATTTTTTTTTTCATATACACAATTATTTTGGCGTTTTGGTGATTTTTGGGTTTTTTTTTTCATTTTGACGATTTTTTCATTTGGGCGATTTTTTCGAATTTGACGATTTATTTTAGTGTTAGAAATTTTTTTTGGCGATTTTTTTTCGTTTTGGCGATTTTTTTTAATTTTTGCCGATTTTTTTTTTGGTTTGACTATTTTATAACTTTCGGATTTTTTAGTTTTACCGTTTTTGAAAATTTCAAGTGTTTGCCTCTTACGGTTTCCAAGATATAGCAAGTTGTCAAAATTGCATAGTCAAAATTGCATTAACTGATGGACCACCCTTTAATTTAAATTTTTTAAATTTTAGTGTTAATTGTTGTAGTCTGTATAAAAATACACTAATTTTACAAATTTCAAGTTTCAATATACATATGTTCATACAATTGTATGTATATCACGTGGGATTTTAACATTTATCGTTGCTCGTTTTGGAACACCCTTTAATTTTTAATTCTCATGTATATGTTGTTGTAGCGGCCAAGATTCTACATACTGTGTTTAAATTTCAGGTCCGTAGCTCTTACGGTTCCTGAGAAAATACCGTGTGACGGACAGACGGACAGCATAGCGAAAACAATAGGGTTCCTTTTCACCTTTGGTGTACGGGAGCTAAAAAAAATTTCAAATAAAGCTACCTGCGTTATCAGGCCTTCAACTTCATGACTTTTGCATGTCTTTTAAGTTTTAAGACAACTTCTTTGGAGAAAAATAATCTTGTATATTATTAGCAAGAGGATTTGTGATATAAATCTTCTCCTCTCTCGCATTTTTGTTGTACAAATGAGTGTTTCTGATTTTATATAGAAAACTTAAGAGAAAAATCAAATGAGAGCAAGCTAATCAAGCACAATTTTAACTATAACCTTCGGAAATCTTTCAGTACAGCACTTATATATAAAATTCTTATTTTTGCAGCAGAAGAAGTAAAACCGTCCAGATATAATCAATGGCAGATGCTGATCCTCTCATATTTGTGACATTTACATGATGAAATATACTCATAGAAAACAGCTGTTCAAACCAAACTTATGAGCAACACTGTATTCGATTATAGGTGACTTGCCATAACGCCATAGCCATTACCATAGAAACCAATTAAATATGTCACATCTAATTTAGGCTTATATATCATGTATTAGGCTCAATTCAAAAACCAGTTCCTTTTCATTATTATTTAAAACATGGGTCACCAAAAACAGAAAATTCTTAAAAGTGAGAGTGTATTGGTGTTGTTCCACTGAAAAAAATCACTCCTGTAAATATTTAGTTGGGGCTTATATATAATATTTATATGTTCTATGTTATATGTAACACTCAGGCAATTAATGCCTACTTCTATTACTAGGTGCTATCTTCTTTAAGAAAGGGATAGTAAAAGAGAAAATAGGTGGTGCAGGAAGAGATAGAGGAAAGCCTCATTATTTTACAGCTCTGCTTTTTGTACGTTTTTTTAATAAGGCAGTTTCGCAGCGCCTTTTGGTGTCAAATGAGGCGTATTAAATTTTTGAAGCTGTCTTTAGTAGCCATTTTATTGTTTATTTTACTTCGCCGATTATTTTGCTACGCAATACCGACGAAGCAGGACGCTCTGATGTTACATTAGGATTAGCATCTGCTGAAGTCGGTATAGTTCATCATCAGTTGAACTTTCCTACAATAACTGATACAAAGGGACACTAATGCACATCAGAAAAATTTGTGGTGTTGTTATTTTAATGACTGCCAGATACAGGGACTGATCTTTGGTTTGTAGTCAACGTGCTACAACTACTTCAGCCAACGATTTTGATTTTATATCCAAGAACGTTTTTACGTTTGGTTACATTCATTCAGTATCTTTAAAGATATTTAAGACAAGGAAAATATTATTATCCTACTCTATATATCAAATAATTTTTTTCGACTTTCAATTAAAAGCAGTGCTATAAAAATATTTAAATCAGAGCAACAAAAAGTAAAATAATTTTTATGGTTGCTGCATATTGTCAATGTATTTATTTCATTAAAATAAATATGAAATAAACCTGTTTTTGTGTGTTTTGTTTTTTTGCTTTAGAGTTTTGCAAGTAGTTGTGTTATGAATGTATACAAAGCAGATTAGTATGAAGACCTCTGATTTAAAACCATCTAAGCTGCCTCTAAGAAGGTCCTTTTTTCAGATTATAAACCCCGTTTACCCTCACAAAATGTATTTCGGCGATGTTAAATCGTGGAGACCAATTTACAGCTTCATTGCAAGAAATCAGCTCTTGACAAAATGCTTCTCTCAAGAAATCAATTGCAACAATACACTGTGAGTCAGGTTGCACAGCTCTCCTGCATTAAGGATGAGCAGTTATAGTACAAAAAAATCACTTATGGTGTTTTCTTTTCTAAAAGAAAAGTGTAACATATATGCTACATGTGATTTGGCAACATTTTTAAACGCTCACCTGATTTTTAAGAAGTGTTGCATATTTTACGTTTACAAAAGAACAATTTTCCAACAAGTTTCGACATAAAACAATCACGAACTAGAAAATGATTTATTTTTTTCATGGACAATAACAAAAACAGCTGTTAATATCATGCTGCAGTCATGCCCCTTTAATGAAAATGAGTGTTGAACATGTAGCATTTTTCTTCTTTTTAAGGGTAACATCATGGGAAAAGAACGCGGTCAATTTTTAAGATAATGCATACTTTTCAGAAAAGAACACAAAGAAATGTAAAAGGCAACATAAATGCAGCATATTGCTCAGAAAAGAAAACGCCATTACTCTTGCTTGGTAGTACATAGAAAAAAATTTCCTACAATAAACACGTTTAATTAAAAAAAAAAATACCAAAAATCAATCAAAATTTTATTAAGTCAATTGTACTTTTAATGAAATTAAACTTTTAAGCAGAAGTTTAATTAAATCAATTACAGTTTGATTTTATTTTTGTGTTTTTTTTTTTTTGTTTCAATTAAACGTGTTTATCGAAGGAATATGTTTTTTACGCAATGTACGATTCCTCTGCGGATGTTTGTTGCTTTAATACATAATTAGGACCACTTTAAAATTGAAGTGATCAGTTTCAATATGATCCATATTTTTCGTAAAAAAACCCAAATTAAACATAAAACACATAACAGCTGTCAAAAGTTCGCACATGTGAAGCAGCATTACCAACATAAAGTTTTAAAATAACATACCATACATATATACATGCGATTATCCGCTTCATTTCAAAGCCAGTAAGAATTGAAAAAAAAAATGACAAACCACAGGAAAGACGTATAAACACTGCAGCCACTACGTGTGAGAGTTATACAAAAATGACAAAAGCAAATATTTGCTTGAAACGAAGGCATGCAGGTGTATTGTATACACATGTCAACACTTTAGTGTGCTGGCTGAATCAGAGTTGTTAAAACAACATTCTCTTGAGATTTTAATATGTTTAAGCACTTGTGCATACAATTAGCATTCACAACCACCCACTCGCTCACTCACCACATTTGCCATCTGTAAACTCACCTGCTTGTCAACACTTACCTGAAGTTCTTTTAGTTTTTGATGTTACTCGTAAAAAATGTATTGCCTATATTAAGGATGTTTCATGGTTGATGTCATACTGCCTTTCTATATTGGTTTTCTCTGTTTTTATTTTTATGCTTCCCTTCATTTCCTTTTTGCATTTAAGCTTTTTCTCTTTTTTGCTGTTAAGGGTTCACATGTTCTTTAATCAAAGAAGGTGTAGTAGGAAAAAAAAATATAATCTTACTTATTCAAAATATGCAAACACAAACCTTTGAGTAGGAAGACTTAAAAAATGCGGAAAAAACAATTTAAAGAAGGTTTCCAACAGTTACAGTAGCTTTACAAGCAGCAATATTAAAGTAAACATCAGTTTTAAGTGTAGTACTAGTACTCCGCTAAATAATTTATTTTGCTTTTTCTTAAAATAAGATGTCTTAGTAAAATGTCACTTTACACACTTTTGTGATAACATTTAGTGCAAAAGAAAAAATAAGAAGAATCTTAAAAACTACATTACACTCGTTTACTTTCAGAATGTCATAACTCCAAAAAATATGTATTTTGACGGAAATAAAGTTTTCAATTTAGACGCAAGTTACCCCCCGTTGTCACATGCCAGTAGTTACTTGCAAGTAGTGTATACGTATTACTGACGAAAATCAGGAGAAATATAAAAAACACAACAATATTTTCAGTGGCTACACAGCACAGTGCAAGTTAAAATGTCGTCAACAAGTAAAGTTCTAGATAACAGCTTTGCTTCAACTTTTAGTGCAGTGTTGCCAAGAAGTCAATATTGAACTTTAATTGCATTGTTAATATATTTCATTTAATAAAACATAAAATTTATGTTCAAACTTAGCTCTAAAATGAGTCTATGCCATTTCTCAATATCCTTTTTATATAAAAAAAAAATTAGCTATAATACTAACCAAATTAATGAAATAACTCTCTACTCGGCAACACTGTTTTTCGTTTTGTCAGTTTACTTGCGACAAGTGTGAAAATTTACTTGCTTCAAAATTTCATTGCAAGCTGACTCGCAAGTGGCAAAAGTGTGACTGTGTTAGTAAAAAAATGTGAGTGTATTGAGTTTTTTTCACTTGCACTTGCATGTGGCAACGTAGGGTTAATGAAAAAAGAAAAGGTAATGTTTTATGATTGTTATGATTCGATCCCACTGTAGTTCTAAATCCAATGATGTAATAAAAAACTTTTCTCTTTTTCCCTTTTCTCTTTGTTTTTTCTGAGCCTGCTTATCAGCCAAGATCGGCGGCATCCTTACCCGCGGCACTTAAAATGAGTTGCGGTTGGGTAGAAGCCACGCGTTACCACTGGTAATATACTCGAGTTACACCAACGACAGCGTATCCCCACGTCAACAATGATATATGTGCGTATATCGAGCTATAACCGGCAAAAAGGCTAAACCGATACATTTCTGAACCTCGTTTTTTTACTATTTTGGTCAAAAAAATGTAATTATTTATTTTAACTAAATCGAATTTTAATCTGGAAGGATTTTTCATCGTAAAAAGAGTTTAATATACAAAGTATCTGTATAGAACTTTTCCACAATGTGAATAACGATATGCAGATTAATGGCCTGATTTTGTAAAATAAAACGAATTTTCGTTTTCGTTTCTGGTTGGAGCGTAAACGAAAATATTTTAAAATTTGTTTAAACGCTACGTTGTTTTCGTTTCATGTCAAAATATTATAATTGAAAAATATGTTATTCCTCATAACAAAAATTAATAAAAAAAATGTTTTCAAAATAAAATTGTAGTACATTATGGAATATGCACCAACAAAAATACGAAATTTGGAATTAGCGGCGTTAGTTAGGGCCCATAATAACTTATTGGATCCTTCTGAAACTTTGAAACAGTCAATATTTCAGTGTTGGAGTAAAATGATATTGTGGATGGATATCTTTTTCATAACATACATGTATTTAGTTAAGGTAGCTTTTCAAGGTCAAATTCCTATCCAAAATCTCACAATTGCAATCATCAAGGTCTCATATCATTTCTAGGCAACCTGCTTAACTTCACAACATTTTTCCTTTCATAAAGATATAAAGAGATGTCTGATTTATCTTCTTCTTAAAGGCTAAAATTATTGCCAAATTATTCTATGCAGGTTGCATAGAAATAATATGACACTCTAACGATTACAAATTAATATAATATTGTGATAGGTATTGTGCCAAACAAGAACTTGATGGCCGGAATTTTGAATAGGAACTTGGCCTTTTTTCACATTTCACAAAATCTAACTACTTGTGTCTTATCGTTATTTCTATTAATGATCACTGCGCCAGTTTAAAAGGGCAGAATGTAATTATATAATGGGCAAGAGAGTGATACATAATAGTATGACATTATATTAAATGATTATAAGCACGGCCCCGCCTTCCTGGTTTAACAATCGATGCTTTCGAATTGTTCTTGCTCGTAACTCACCTAGGTCTACTTGGGTATCAAATTTGAGCTCTACAGCAGGAACTCAATTTGATGACTGTGTCAGTGGTGAGTGTGTCAGTCAGTACACGGAAAAAACTAAATTTCATTTTCAGTAACCAAATTCGTTGAATCAGTAAATATTTTATTTGAATGCGGTCCTACAAATAATTTTGTAAATTCTGATAAAAATTTTGTAAAAATTTAAATTAATCATAGTTCGGCTGAGAGTAAATGTTATTTCAGTGTGTTGGTGTTTATCTTGCTTGTTGATAGGAACAACGTGCTGTTGTGCGATTGTTGTTGTTTAGTTGTTGTTTATTTTGTTTGATCGGGTTGTATAGATGTAAATGCCGAAATGCAGCCGACAAACGTCGTGGCCTGTTTCTTCTCTATACAGTGTTTTGGTACAAATTAATTTAGTACAAATTATTTAGTACAGAATCTTTACTGAAACTAAGTTTGATTTCAAACAAATATTTGTTTAAAAATTTTTTGGCAATAATTTTTTCTGTGTATGTCTTAAAAATGCAATTTTCGCAGCTCCATTTATCAGGAAACTATCATTAGAAACTATCAAACTTCGCATATGACGATGAAATCTCCTGAAGTTTTTTCACTTTACAATTGGCGAGAACATAGTAGTTATGAGGGTGGTAAAGCGAATTTACATATATGTAAATATAGACACTACGTGCATAGATAGGCCTAGCTGGCCTGGAGCACTATAGTGCACTTAGATACTTATTTACTATTTATTGCAGCAAAACTAATGCAATAATGTTGTTAAAACTTTTAAAACGAATACAATTTTATGAATACGAATACAATCATATGACATTTAAGTTGTTTGAAAACGTTTGGTACTGTTTTATAAAATACATTTATTTAACGTAAAGTAGAATTTCGTTTTAAAATGTTTTACAAAATTCAAAATTAAAAATAAACCAAAATATTCTGTTTGAAACTTTTCGTTCTGTGTTACAAAATTAGGCCATAATTCTGCAATATTAACTCAAAAATCTAATTTATGAGTTATGACATTGTTGTAACATATTAGCGATATGTTGGCAGTTTTTCGTATATTTTTGGGAAAAATCTAAGTCAATCATTTAAGTTGTATAATATTTTATCAACCGGTGGTAAAAGGGACTTAGGAAGGTGAACCAACTTTTTTTATTTATTTCATTAGGAATTAAATTCTAATGTTAATTGAAATATTACAAATATTAACTAATATTAAAAAGTGCAATTTTCTCTTAAGAATTTTTAATGTATTAAAGTAGAACTTTAGTTTTTCTGTAAGAAAACTGTTTCTTTAATTAACACTTTTAATTGGAAAAAATTCAAAAATCAATGAAAAATTTTATTGCGTCAATTAAACTTTTAAATTAAATAAATTTTTAAACTGAAGTTAAGCCGACTTGATTAAATTTTTAATGAAACATTCAATCAATTAAATTTTTAAACAAAAGTGTAATTGACTCAAATGAATTTTTAATAGATCGTATCATCGGCTTAGAGTGAAAAACTGGCAAATCCACTTTTTATAACATTCGCCATTTTACTGCCGTTCGAAAGAGAACGAGATGTCTCATGGACCGGATAAAACACTTATTTAAATTTGAAACTCTACATGTCGGAAAAACTAAATGACCAACGCAAGTTTCTTGAGCTATGTATAGTAATTTTAATATATTATACTATATTATTTTGTCTCTCCTGTAAGATTGGTTTAAAGTGAGTTTTTTCAATTAAAGGTGTTAATTAGAAAAATATATTCTGTATATATTTTCTTTTATATCAATAGCAATTACATATTTTAATTAAATATTTATAAAAAAAAAGGTACACAGAATAAATTGTCCAGCAAGTTACAATTTCAATAACGAATTTAATGGATGCAACTAAATTTTTAGTTGCTTAAATTAATTCGAGTGGGAAAACTGAATTGATATCATTATTAAAGAATTTGCAGCTGAAAATTTAATTTGTTGTTTAAATGGATAACAAAATATGTTAAATTACTTGTAACAGAAAAAGTGTTCTTCAATGAACACATTTAATTGAAAAAATACAAATAAGAAATTAATAATTTAATCAATTATACTTTGGCTTCAAAACATAACAAATTTAATTTAAAATTTAATTGAATTAATAAAAGTCTTGTTCAACAATTTCATTTGCTAAAAAACTTTAATTGACACTATTAAAAGTTTGATTGACTCTTTTTTTTTTTTTTTTTTTTTTGTTCAACCAAAAGTGTTGATTGCTGAAATGTTTTTTTTTTTTTTTTTTTTTTTTTTTTTTTTGTAATAGAAAACCATTGAAAAAGAAACTATCTTTCCTCCAATAACTCAACACTTATACATATGTACATTCACAAATACATGCTTAACTACTGATAAATATATGCATACATGAATAAGTAAGTTTATCTTTGTATGTATATCATCGTTATGTATAAGTGTAAACAAATTTGAATGACGTCTAACATAATAACATTCAACCATCATACTGTAATACCTTGTTTTAAAAATATCTCACTCTACTTTCAACTATTTTAGAGATACAAATTCTTCTTATTTTTCAATTTAAAATGTTAAGACTTGAACATGATGAGGACATATTGAAGGAATACAACTAGTGCCATGTCATTTTAAAGGTACAGTCAGCTGAAATGTTTATAATTCTGCTATATACATATACTCTGTAAAATTAGAACAATAATTTGGAATATTTAAATCTTGAAGATGTAAATTTGCCACTTCAGAGAATCAACTGAGAAAAGGCCCATGGTGGTAACCATACAAAGCAAGGATACAAATATCTAAATTTTAGTCCTTAAATCTTTGTCACCAGCTTATATACTTTTTTTTTTAATTTCATTGGCTGAAGTAAAGGGTGTTTTTTTTTGAGGTATAGAACTTTAAAATGGCATCACTTTTCTAACTGGCGGCCATTTTGTCAGCTGTCAAGTGATTAATATTTAGTTTGGTTTGCCATTTCATCATGAACAGATTGACAAAAGAACAACGCTTGCAAATCGTGCAAATTTCTTTCGAAAATAATGGTTCAGTTCGCGAAGTTTACCGCAAGCTCTGTCCATTTTATGGTCGACATAATCGTCCATCAGAGCAATTAATTCGGTTAACCATGGATCGTTTTCGCACTACGTTTACTCTATGTGATAATACGCATCCGCAGAGACGTCGAACAGTGCGCACCGAAGAAACAATTGCCGCTGTAGAGCAAAGTGTTGAAGAGGACCCGAATGAATCGATTCGCCACCGTGCACAGCAATTGGAGCCGACTAACCGACTATTTTGTTCCCGAATTGGATGGCATGAATGTGGATGAGTTGGGGTTCCAACAAGACGGCGCTACATGCCACACAGCGCACGTCACAATCGATTTATTGAAGGAAACATTCGATGAGCGCATAATTTCGCGGAATGGACCTGTCAATTGGCCACCAAGATCGTGTGATTTGACACCATTGGATTATTTTCTTTGGGGATATGTGAAGTCGCTCGTCTACGCCAACAAACCAGAAACGTTAGGGGACTTGGAAGCCAACATTCGTGGCGTTATTGCCAACATACGGCCTCATATGCTCGAAAAAGTGGTTGAAAATTGGACCTGTAGAATTGGCTTTATTCGAGCCAGCCGCGGCGGCCACATGCCCGAAATCATATTTAAACATTAATGGCATAAAATTATCCTTCCAATAAAGCCAAATTGATGGACATTAAAACGATTTTCTTGTGTTTTATTTCAATTCGAAGTTCTATACCTCGTTCTGTAGCACGTTGATTACAAATTCGAAGATCCTGGTTTCCAGCCCTGTCTCCTACAGTCATTAAATAACAACACCAGGGATTTTTCTGATGTGCATAAGTGTACCTTTGTATCAGTTTTTGTAGGAAATTTAAAGTGATGAAGGTACCCAGCAAGAAAATTTGAAAATTTTGTAATGGGTAGTACTTTTTTAATGGCTTACAAAGTAATGAGTGGTACTTATTTATTTAATTATTTTATGTGTATAATAATGACTGTCTTGTAATGAATAAAATAACAACTTATTTATATCATTACATGAAGGTACTTATTGTAGTACTTCCTAGTTAATCCTGAAATCTATCTAAAAAATATTTATTGATCGTGAAAGTGAGCTTCGAAAACATTAAAATAACCTTGGTTTACTACAATATTTATTACAAAATCTAAGTATTTTCGCATATTATTCAATATACGTATTCATATATTTGCTTTGTAAAATTATGATTTTTAACAATCCTAAAAAGGTTCAAATTTTATAATTATGTTACAAAATTCTATTTGTTTATAATTTTTGGCTATTTTATTAAATTTTGCATTTTTGTGAGCATAAAATAACCCATTATATTTTGAATACTTTTAGGCAATCAGTAATGTATTAACTTTTGGATATTTGTAGGCAAAAAGTATAGAGTACCGCATACTTTTTGAACTTCTCATACAAAAATAATGGCTTATTCAGTCAAATTGTAAGCACTCACGACTGGAGAGTACATACACTTTATTGCATTCTAGTAGGCAAACTTTTTTGCTGGGTATAGACACTGGTCACTGAACTATACGGACTTCAGCAGATACTAATCTTAATGTAATATTAGAGCACCCACCTGTCTTCTCTATCACTATCTCTCAACACCTGACTGTTAGTTATCTTTTATAAAAAAAATATATATATAAAACTATTGCGCGGTCAAAACGAGACTAACATGGGTTTCAACCCATGGCCTCTGACGCTGTTGTCGTTCAATACAGGCAAAGATAGTAGACCTATCTGAGGGTTTACGTTGATTTATATGTATATCCCAACAAAAAATAAATTAACGCATTCAAAATGAAATAATGTTTCATGCTTTCTTGAGCATTTGTTTTTTCGAATGCATTCTGAATATCATCGCAAATCGTAGGATTGCTATAGTTTTTGAACTCATTAAAAACGCATGCGATATTACTGGGAAATATATTTTCATAAAACAAGTTTTATCTCCAACAAATAACAAGAGTACAGTAGCTCAATGGCAGAGAGTGTGCCGTGAGAGTGACAACAGCTCGGATCGTATCCTGCGACAAAAATTTTTATTATTTATTTGTTTGTTTTGTATTTACGTGAAAAAACATCTTCGAATCAGGGAACTTGCATGGGTTTAAATTCATTAATTTGAATTGATATCAAAGTATTTAATTTCTCGCCCAAACACATGATCTCCAATGACAAGCTAATGTAAAAATCATACATGTTTCACCTAAATCGAACCAATGCGTGCGTCATCACTTGAACTTGATTTGTCATGTATTTTTTTTTTGCTGGGATGTTCTGATCAACGTTCATGTTAAAATAGTGATTTTATTTAAAGAAATGTTTTGCACAAGCGTGTTAATTGCAAATGCGGTTTAATATCAACTGCCACAAATTGTCGCCATCAATTTATACTTATTTGAAATAACTTTATATAAATATTTGAAATATGTGTATAAAAGTATATGTACATCCATACATACATACTCGTATGTGCAAGTATATGCAAATATATGTGTATGTATGTGTGTATGTGCACGCACATCTGAACAAACATGATAGTGTTTGAATCAACTCATTCTTGATGTTCTAATTTATCTTTTTTATTTTTTTTTTAACCAAAAAATCCATTTTCTACATCTTGTGGTATGTTGCAAATATGCATGCATATTTCTCGTAACATCTTTCAGCAGTAAGTATGTAAGCATATCGAATAAATCACAAAATAACACACGTATGGTATATATATATATCTAATGAAAATTGTATCATAGAGAATAAATGTGAAATAAGAATTTCCACAAAATTGCATTAATTCAAATATTTACGTGAGAACAGTTTTGTCATGTGAACAGACATCTATTGAAATATTTGCAAGCACAGTGGGAAAAAGAAGGCAGTATGAGATGCGGAAATTTCTAACCGTAACATCAGCTGATGTAGAGATGAGCGCGTGTCGTGATACGAACACGCATGACGCAACAAAAATTCTGATTTCGTGCGAGATCATGTATTGAGCAAAACGATTTTAAGTGTAATTTTTATTTATGCATTAATTTCCAATTAAAAAAATTTAATATTTTGCATCGTCAAACACGTAACACTATCAAATTTCTAGATAGTGTATAGGTCTCTTAAGCTTAAGGTTCTGAAATTAAACAAAAATATGTATTTATTTTAATGTATAAAAAATCTGCTATTCAATTTTATTTCGTGCGTGTTGTGCAGTCTCGTGGTGCGACAATTTCGCGCTGAACATCTTAGTATTCGCATTCTGGCCGTGTCGTGTTGGAAAAATTTGACACGAGCCCAACTCTAATCTGATTTAATAGAGTGCAAAGCGCTGGAAAGTCATAAGAAAGCTTTATAATTTTTCCTTCGTTATACTTATTCAATTTTAGAGAAATTTAAATTTTATACTTTGAAGACAAGATTAATCGTTTACATTGTTTTCATTCCAGTACAGAGAAACAATCCGCCTTAAAAACTCAGCGGCGGCTTAGGAAAAAATAGTCGGAGGCGGCTCTTGACAACCACTTTCTATAATATTTTAACCCATTTCTTAAAAAAAAATGTCCACAAAATTTGTTAGATGTAGTACAAAGTTTCAACTACAAAAAGCAATTAGCCGCCTGCAATTTTGAGCCGAGGATGGCCACATGCATCGGCGGCAGCTTGAAGTTACATTGAAAGTCGGTGGCGGATCTTGAGCCGGCTATTAACCGTTCGGCTTGTTTCTCAGTACCAGTACCTACAACTTTGCCCGCTCATAATTAATTTTTGACAAATTACAAACCTATGTTAACTTTTAGCTACAGGTTTATATATTTTTAACGTTTCATAAAAATCGGTTGAACAGTTTAGCCGATAAAGCGCAGCAAACAAATAAAGATAGTTTTTTATTTGAACAGCAGATGGACGGGCGGACAGAAAGGCATACTCACGTTAATTGGGTTTTGTTTTTTTTTTAGCGCGAAATCGTAAAACTATAGCAATAATGAATTATTTCTAGGTGTGGGCAGAGGCCTTACCGCTCCACGACCTTATCCTACGCTCATAATTGGTCTGTTGGGAAGGTTCATGCTATTATTTTTTATTCTAGAAATCTTACCAGTGATTCAGGAGATTATATCTTAGACCGAATTCGCAAATGTCAAGTTTTCTTGTTGAAGTTTTTATTTTGTACTAAGAAAGAAAAATTGATTGGTATATAAAAGCTACACAGAAAAAAAATTTCAACTTAAATCCTAAGTAATTAAGATAAATATGACCGTGTTTGGCAATAATTTTGCTTCACATGTGTTTCATGTTAATCTAACATAAGCAACAGTAATCTTGAAGGAATATATTTCCTTTTGAAATAACTTTATTTCATGTTGATTTAATAGCCCCATACTGTTAATTCAAAATGATAAATCGTATTGAATCAAAGTTGTTTTCAGTTTGAATAACGCAAATTCGTTACTGAACTAATACGAAGAACCATTTTGAAACAAAGTTATTTCAAGTTAAAACATTTCATTTAATGTAGACATTGTATTTTAATCTACCTATTTATTTTAGGACAGGCATCAGAAAAATATTTGTATGTATATAACTGTCTTCCCCATATTCTTTAGATACAAAATATTCATACAAAATAGTTTGGTTTTATAAAAGCTTCATCGATCAAATTTTTTATGGAAATCTGTTTTATAAACCTTTAATAACCTTGTCTCCTTTATTCGAACCTGCGATCCTCCTCCGAGAAAACTAGTATATTTCCTGCTAGCCAGAAGCAGAAAGTTTATGCTGGTAACGCGAATTTTGCGGCTGCTTACGAACATTAAAATAAACAACAACAACAGAAAAACAAGTCACACAACAAAGCAAAACAATGTATTGCAACTGTGAAATAAATTCAGTAAAGTGCGACTCTGACTCGCGCAGAAGGGTTCCGTACGAACACTAGATATGTAATTTAATACAAACTTCATCCTTTATAATATATAGTTTTGGAATTTTTTTTTCGTTTTTAGTTTTTTTCGGTTTTTTTTTTTGTTTTGGCGTTTTTTGCGTTTTTTAGGTTTTGGCGATTTTTTTTTAAGTTTTGGCTCTTTTTTTAGTTTTGACACTTTATTTTCTCGTTTTGGCGATTTTTTTCGGTTTTTGGCGTTTTTTCGTTTTGGCGATTCTTTTATTCTTGGCGTTTTTTTTTCATTTTTGCGACTTTTTTATATAAAAAATTTTTTTATTTTTTGCAACATTTTCGCATTTTGGCGATTTTTTCCGATTTTTGGTGTTTTATTTCATTTTGGCAATTTATTTCATTTTGGCGATTTTCTCGAATTTGGCGATATATTATAGTGTTAGAATTTTTTCCTAATTTTGCCGATTTTTCTAGTTTTGGCGATTTTTTTAATTTCGGCGATTTTTTTTTGGTTTGGCAATTTTATAATTTTCGGCTTTTTAAGTTTTACCGTTTTTGAAAATTTCAAGGGTTTGCCTCTTACGGTTTCCAGGATATAGCAAGTTGTTAAAATTGCATTAACTGATGGACCACCCTTTAATTTAAATTTTTTTAAATTTTAGTGTTAATTGTTGTAGTCTGTATAAAAATACACTAATTTTACAAATTTCAAGTTTCAATATACATATGTTCATACAATTGTATGTATATTACATGGGATTTTAACATTTTTCGTTGCTCGTTTTGGAACTCCCTTTAATTTTTAATTGTCATGTATTTGTTGTTGGAGCGGCCAAGGTTCTACATACTGTGTCCCAATTTCAGGTCCGTAGCTCTTACAGTTCCTGAGAAAATACCGTGTGACGGACAGACGGACAGCGTAGCGAAAACAATAGGGTTCCTTTTCACCTTTTGTGTACGGAACCCTAAAAACAAATAAAATATTTCTTGTGTGACAGCTTGTAGAATGTAAAAAGTTAATAAAGCTTCTCAAGTAACTTTTTATTCATTTTTAATAAAACACAAATTTTTTAGGAAATTATTTTCATATCTTTTTGTTATGATAATATGGTAAGGTTCAATTATGTGTGGAACAAATTATCGACCTCGGCGGCACACCTCTATCCGATCGTCCAAATGTTCAATGACGCTGAGGCATAATTGAAGTTCCGTAGCTCTTGCGGTTCCTGAGAAAATACCGTGTGACGGACAGGCGGACACACGGACAGACTGACGGAAGGACAGACTGACAGACGGACAGCGTTGCGAAAACAATAGGGTTCCTTTTCACCTTTGGTGTACGGAACTCTAAAAAGGAAATACCTACGACACACTTAAACAGCATATTATTTAATATGATTTGAAATTAAAATTTTTGAGTGGTGATTTTGCATTGGTATTTTTTCTGTATGATTACTCGTAATTCCTCAAAATCAAAACTTGAGCAAGGGAACTTAGTAAACTTCAACCAGGTCTTACAAACCAACAATCATATAAACCTTACCCTCCTGATAATAAAGAAATAGATGGTGAGACATTTTAAATTTAATTTATTTAAATTTAAATAAATATTTCAGTTTTAGTCCTTGGCTACTTCGATTTATGCTGACTGAAAGAACTGAATGTATGCCAAAAAAATATTGGAACTTTACTTCGAAATATTTATTTAAATTTTTTTACAGAGAAATAATACTCAAGCATTTAATATGCCTGCCATCATACATACATATATTATTTAACTTTAGAAAAGGAATTTTTTAATAAAGGATTAAGCTTATTTCATGACTCTACTATTTTACATTTTGCTGGTTTTTATAGCGTCATTGCTGCGCCTCTAGTGTGAAATAGTCGCATTGTTTTGATCTATATAGCCATTTTATTAATTATTTTACTACGCCAACAATTTATTGCTACAAATATCGGCAAAGGAAATGCTAATGCATATCAGAAAAATGTATAATGTTGATATGACTGAGTGTGAGATCGTAGTCGGGCTCTCGAAAACCTTCATTTGCTTTTTGCTACTTCAGCCAACAGCACCATAAAGCTTTGATAGAGAATGTATAATATACATACAAATCTATATTTTAATAGAATCAAAAATAGCTAATGGAAACAAAAAAGAAAAACTTTTTTAGTCTACCACTGAAGTAATCACATAACAATCACATCTTTGAGTTTAATTAAAATCAAATTAAAAATCATAAAACCAAGAAAACCCCAAAAGCAGCGCTTAAAATATTTCTGTGGTAAGAGTGAGTATAAAATATTATTTAACAAAATAAAATATTCAAACATTTTACAATTTGTTGAGTGTAATTTAATTTCAAGTACATATTTTGGATTTCTTAACATCCAAGTAATACTCCTATTTATTTATTAGAACGTGAAGTTATGGAAAATTTTCACTTTGTGGCTTTTTGGTGCAGAATGTCAGGTTGATGTGAGCAGCAGGTATTGTACCTTTTGTTAGTTTGGTTTTTTCTTTTTGGCTTCCTAACATTATTTGCTTACTTCTAACAGCCGCAAAAGCAAATCATCAAAATATAAAAAAAAATCAAATAAAATAAACAGTTTGAAGCTAGTTGTTGTCTTGGTATATTTAGAAAAATAAGATTGATAGCATTTTATTTTACTTCATGCTCTTCATTTGTATTGTGTGATACACAGAAAGCCAGCAATTCTTTAGCAATTTAATAAGAAAGAACCAAAACGTGTGTGTCTGCACAAAAGAGGCAGGCAGGCTTCCACTTAATTTATTATGTTTAACGTTTTCTTAAACTTTTTCCAGTTTTATTTGTCGTTTTGCTTTCATATTAATTTTCTATTCCAGTAATATACTGTAATTAAGAGTAAAAATACCGCAATTTATAAAAAGTTCAAGGAAACAAAAAAAAAAGAGGAAAATTAACAAGATAAACAGGGTAAAGAAATATTTAAAACTTAGAAAATATTAAAAGTTTGAGGAACACTTGGACCTCAAGATTACTTTATTAAGTATATTCTCCTTTAAAAAGCAGGATTAAAAGCAAAAAACCACCTAAGACCTTAGCAACAGCACAATGGGAGAAATAAGAAATAAATATTAGAAAAGTACACTAATATAATTTTTAAAAATCACAATAGAAAAACTTCGAAACTTTAACAAACAGTTTTTGAAAGTCTGTGCATGAAAATAGTAGGAGGTTTGTCAAAAAAAAACTTCACAAAAGAAATAATTCTTTTTGACAAGTACAGGAATATATAGAATTTAGATTCTAGTTAAATGCCTATGTGTAGTAGGCAGCCAAGTAAACCAAACAACCAGGTTCATCAAAATAAATTGCAAAGGTACCATTCGAAAAAAATAACTTTTAAGAAAACATCTCTAAGAAAATTACTTTTTCAAAAAGACCCATGATACTTTTTAAAAATAAATACTTTTTAAAAATAAATGAAAACAACTTATTTTACAAATAACCTTTTAAGGCCGTGATACTACTTTTAAAAAAATTCATTTTACCTTACCTTAAGAAAAAGATACTTTTCGATAGCAGTACCTTTTGAAGAAAGTACATTTTAAGAAGTGCCTTTTAAAAAAAGTACGATTTGAAATATAAATAAATAGTTGCAAAGTCATCTTTTCAAAAAAAAAAATATTAAAAAAATTATTTTCTTGAGAAGAGTACATTTTGAAAAAATTGCTCTTTGAAAAAATTACAATTTGCTTTGGAAAAAAAGTACGTCTTAAAAAAACTATATTTTTTAAAATAGTTAATTTCTTAAGAATTACCCTGCAGAAAATTTGGTGACAATTGATCCAAAAGTACTCGTCCTATGACTTGAGAAAATGCGAGTGTTATCAAAAGTACGGAGAAGTGTATGGTGAAAAAAAAGACATATCGTTCACCATTTTCGTGGTGTATCGTCTTGATCTTGAGCCAATTTAATTTGGACTCTGTGCAATATTGCAGTAAACGGCACTGAACATGTTCAAATAGTGTAAATATAATGTTAATTGCTCCCTTCAATCTGACTCTGGAACCAGTCCCGTAACTATACTGAGATATTAACCTAAGCTTAACTGGCATTTATACTTTTGAAATATGAGTGGCTCTGTGGTTGAGTGGGTAGTGTGCAACCCTGTCATGCGCGAGGTTTTCGGTTCGAATCTAAAAAAATTTTCTGCTTAAAAATAAATTATAATTTCATTTGTAGCAATAAAAAAAAATATAAGTTTTCATTGTTACAGTTAAATGTCGGAATGACATTTATAAATAATTTATATTATTCTACACGGAATATGTCCCTATGGGATAGTTCAGTGACAAGTCACAAGGCGCATAAAAAGTATCAATTAACCCCATCCTAGGCCATTCAAATATAAAAGTCCACTTCATAGGAAGTGTTAGAACTCGGATTAGTCCCTATTACTTGGGGACCAGTCAAGTCACGTGGCTAGTATTGTATCAATTCAATTTCCTGCAGGGCAGTTTTTGAATACAGTTCACTTGAAAGCAAACAGTTTTTTTAAATTACATATAAAAAGAGTACTTTTTGAATAAAGTACCTTTTGAAAAAATTTTATTATAAAAAAATTCCTTTTAAAAATACCTTTTGAAAAATTTAGCTTTTTAAAAGGGTTCCTTTTAAAAAATGGAATTTTAAAAAAGTATTTTTTAAAAAGGTATGTATGTATATTTCATAAAAAATAATACTACCTTATTAAAAAGTGCCGATCGAAAAAGGTATGTTTAAAAAAAAGAACTCTTGAAAGAAGCACCTGTCGAATAAAGTGCTTTTTGGAAAAAAGTAACTTTTGCAAAAAGTGCCTTTGAAAAATAGTTTATTTAAAAAAAGTAAATTTCTTAACATAAGTACCTTATGAAAGAAGTATCTTTTGAAAAAAATATATTTTGAAAAAAAGTAATTTTTTAAAACAGTATCATTTGAAAAAATATCTTTAAAAAAGTACCCTTTGAAAAAGTACCTCTTGAAAAAAGTACTTTTTCGAAAAAGTACCTTTTGAAAGAAGTACCTTTTGAAAAAAGTACCCTTTTGAAAAATTACCTTTTGAAAAAGTAGATTTTGCAAAAAGTGCCCTTTGAAAAAAGTACCCTTTTAAAAGTACCTTTTGAAAAAAGTACCCTTTTAAAAGTTCCTTTTGAAAAAAGTACCCTTTGAAAAAGTACCTCTTGAAAAAAGTACTTTTTCGAAAAAGTACTTTTTGAAAGAAGAACCTCTTGCAAAAAGTACCCTTTTGAAAAAGTACCTTTTTGAAAAAGTACCTTTTGAAAAAAGTACCTTTTGAAAAAATAACCAGTTTAAGAAAGTATCTTTTTAAAATCGTAATTTTTTACGAAAATGTATCTTACAACACAGTCCCTTATAAAAAATGTTATTTTTGTTAATTTTTATGGGAAGCTGTGCTTTCGCATGTATTTAAATTTATCCTTCATTAGCATTTATTTATATCTTGGCCTATACTTTGTACTTTAACTTTTTGTTGGAGGAAAAAAATTTTGTGCATTATTTAAGAGCATAATCCCTTTCGACTTTATTTAATTTCCTTTGTTTTCTTAGTTAATACATTTCCACTTGTTGAGGTTGAAGAATTTTTTAATTAATAAATTGTGATTACAGATTCTCTTCTTTACTTAGTTGTAAATTTATTTTTTTCCTACTTTTTTAACTGTCGAGAAGTTTTTCGTACCCTTTTAGAAAAAAATGTTGAAATTAATCTCTCTCATAACAATTAAAATGATGTTTCAAGATAATATAAATGTTTATATATATATATATATATATATATATTTTTTTTTAGTAGGCTGGCTGGCCTTTTTTAATGACCATAATATAAAGTTTATTACCTTTTTCTGTTGATTAATTGTTGTATACATTAAAATGTAAAAACTCTTGGAGGCAGGAATAAAATACGACTGCCATTCTTTTTAGAGTCATTTTAAGCTTTCTTCATTAAAATGTAAATAAATAGATTTATTTTTAAATTAAGCTAAATATAAGTAGAGTAAAATATTATAAATTATTGAAAATTTTTGTTTTATCTTTAGAATTTCTTTGTTGTTGTTTAAGTCTTGCATCTGCATTGGCTTATGTGTTTGTGTATATGCATATTTTTGTGGCGTTTTTTTTTTACCAAAAGAAAATACCACCTTATGCATTCATAAACTATATTGATATCCCTATGAAAATATATTTTTAAGTATGATGAAAACAGAACACAGAATAAAAAAAAATTGGGTCACACTAACAGATTGGTTTAACAGACATGATTGAAGTTTACTGAAGAGTTCCTTTACCAGGAATGAAATGCATAAAGATGGTGCTCAATCAATAAAACAAACACAGCTTCTTAATTAAAAGTTATAATCATATTTTTCTATACTATTATATTACGATTATTTATATAGAAAATATAATTGACACCAGTGGTTAAAATATCTGCAAATTTTTTTCTAAAATAAAATTGAAAAGATGGCAGCTCATTTCTTCACAAACTCATTATTTCAAATCTTATTATTTTACAAGGTAAAATTTGTCCACCCCTGTGATTTTTTTTTTTTTTTTTTTTTTTTTTTGCTACTAGCGGATATATTAGGTTTGTTCATTTACTAAAAATTTTTACGATTTTGAAATAATTGTTACTGGAGAGTGTTCATTAACTCCAGTGTTGGCAGTTTTTTTTTCTAGAGCTTATCCCCAATTTTTGATTTGTCATCCCCGAAAATCCCCGAATTGAGTTTTTTTTATTAAAATTTTTTGGTTTGTGAAAAAGATAAAAATTTTTAATTTTATTAAAAAAATAATGACAAAATTAACATTTATATCGATAGCTATATTAACATTCATATTAATATAATTTGTACTTATAAAACTTAAAAATAACACATAGTTTAACATGCACAAGTATAAAAAAATTTTTAACCACAGTTTACCATTTCAAATATTTCAGAATCCAAATCTTCCGATTCATCAGGCTCAGAAGTTTTGTTGTACATGGTGTTTGTATTAAAAAGCTTTAGCATTTCAGCAGAAGGATTAATTTGTCACAACAAATGGACAGTTGTAAAAAAAAAACACACAAACAATCCCTTTCATTTTGGTTATCATCCCCAGATCCCCAACACGAAATTGTCATCCCCAATCCCGAAAAAAAATCCCCAACTCCCCTAAACTGACAACACTGATGTACTCAAAAATTTTGCAAGGAGAGAGCGTCAAAAGAGAGAGAAAAATTTAGCGAAAAAAAACCTTACATATTATTACTGGTAAAATTTTTACTTGCAACAATTATCCAAACAGCTGTTCTGTGTTTTGTTTTCAAATTAATTATTTTAAAAATATCAGAAAAAGGTAAACTCAGAGATTTGCATAATAGCATATTTTCTTAATTTATTGTTTTTCTGTCATTAAGCCACATAAATTTAATTTAATTGTCAAGGAATTTTGTTAGTTTATCATATCTGATCAGAGATGGAAAGTGGCATTTTTGTATTTGTTAATGAACAAAATTAAAAATTAATGAAAACTGCATAAAAATAGTACATATATATGAAAATGTGTACCTAAAGTATTTCATATTAAATGTCGATTTTTAAAAATTTTGTAATCTATAACATTTTCAAACAAGATTATCCAAAATACATCAAAAAAGTAAAATTCTGATATGAATAACATTTTTTGACTTGTTTTTACAAGTAAAACGTTCATTTACTTTTTCGTATCTGGGAGATTAATTTTGTAAATTTCTGCCTTGCCCTCTCGTTGCAAGTGTTTGCTGAGTAAGTAAATGAACACACCTATTATTGAAGCAGTTATGGTTTAGACAGTTTGGAAAATATATTAGCCCAATTCACAATCTTGTGCAAATGGTCTTGCATCGTTGCATGTGCAAAATTGTTTAGTATATTCTACACACCACTTAACAATTCTTAGTGGTGAGTATCAATATACAATACCATTTTGCACATGCAACGATGCAAGACCATTTGCACAAGATTGTGAATTGGGCTATTATTTTTCTTTGTTGTAATATACATTTATCTAATACAACGAATAAAATATGTATATATAATACAGATTAGAGAAATAAAACAAATAAGCAAATACTTTAGGCAAGTTTCAATTGAATGCTAACTTGGTGAATTTTTTTTTAAATTTTGTGAAATTATGTATTTCTTTTTTTGTTACTATAGTTTTTTTTAAGAATAAACAGCTCACTATGTATCATATTGAAATTTTTATATTTCATTTGTAAATATAACTTTATGTATGTATATTTTTTGGTTTTATATAAAAAGTACATTTGAAATATCACTAAAAACCTTAACACGCACTATCTTAAGCTTATCAATTCACTTTATTTTTATAAAAAATAAACAACCTTTTACATGTATTTATTAACAGAAACTGTATTTTTAGTAAAATTAATGATTCGCCCTAAAAAAAATTTTTTTGGAAAATACACACAAAATACATACATATCGTTACCTTAATATTGAAAGGCCCTAGCTCATTATTTTTTTGAAATAGAAATTTTAGCATATTTCAATATATTAGATGTTCTTCTATCGAAATATACAAAAAATCGATTTAAGATATAATGAGTTAGGACCTTTCTCTATTAAGGTAGCAAGTTTTTAAATTTTTTTGTTATCAAAATATGCAAAAAAATTAATGTCAGATTCAGGTTTTTATATTCTATTGCTGTGAGTTTTATTCTCTACACAAATATTGACCTGCATATAATAACACAGTGCTACAAAATTACACTTTTTTAAATTTCAATAGCCTGCCCTACAGATTGTAGGCAGTGCTTTTTGCACTACTTTAAGTGCTTTTTGAAGATTCAAAACTCTAAGTTTTGAGGGTTAGTGTAGAACTAAGAAGAAGCACTAAGTAGTGCTTTTAAGTAATTTGTGTATTTCTTAAAATTATTTTAATAAAAACTGGGTGTATTTATTTGTTGAGTGAAGAGCATACATTTTTCTTCTGAAATATTTCATTAAATAGAAAATATGTAGCTTAAAATGTGTTAAACATCAATAAACTTCACTCGTTTTTCACGTTAGTGCCTTTTATGCTTTTTAAGGCTGGTACTCTGTTCAAAGTTGTGAACAATCTTCGGTGCCATTGATTATTTCGCGTGAAAAATTTGACATGTACTAAATGTAGCCCAACTCGCAGTTTTTTTATAAATTTCTCGCTTTTATTGCTCGAAAGTATGCAACATTATCAAAAAGCCCTGCTCATATTGTTTCGCAGTTAAACTAATTTTGCATGGAAAGACATGATTTTACGTGTTTTTCACAACAAAAACAGAGTACTACTTTTGCGAATTTATTTCGCAAATATTTCATGCGAAATACTTTTATATGTAGTTTGACAGCATTTCGCACGAAATTGTGAATAGAGTACCAGGCTTTAGATCTCAAAATTAAGCTTTTTATAAATTTGGTGTGCTTTTGCAAGCAAAAAAGTTGGCATCACTGGTTGTACATAGGTAGGTCATCTTTAGTAGATAACTTTTAGATTTACCGTAAATGCACTAAATGAGACTGAATTAATACTGAATTTAGCTATATGATAACACCGTGCTAATATGGTAACACCGTCAACAATTAATCAACTATTGGCAAATTGTTTTCGTTTCCAAAATTAAAATGCGATTCAGTCAAGAAATATAAGTTATTTTAATTGTTTTTAGCAAAATTAAATATATATTAAAATCGAGATATCCAAGGAAAGTTATCGAAGTGTGTAGTACGAAAGGGATGCACAGATTTTGTTTACTTAATGCAAATACTGTCATCTGTCAGGGTAAATTTTTAATTCACATTAGTGAGATTTTAATGCAAATTAACGCTGTCGTCTGTCTACGCTATTTGCTTTAAAAAATTTTAAAATTAAGGTTACCTTTGCAATAAATTGTAAGTTTCAAATGCTTTTTTTTAAGTAGAATATAACCCTTTTAAGAATATCTAAATAATTTTGGATTGTTTACCCTTTTAAAATAAAAACGTGCCATAATCAAAAAAAAAACTCAAGCAATGAAATTTTCTTAAACAACGGGGGATTTTTTTTAGCAACTCTAGCTCGATATTATGATGAAAAAAATATAAAAAAAACTTTATATATTTTCAACGTTTGCTTCAAACACTATTTTAAAATGATACATATTAAAATTAAAATTATTCATGATTAAAACTATTTTAAAATATTAACAATTTTGTTTAAATAAAGTTAAAACATAAAAATAGTTGATTCAAAACTGTTCCGTATAGGTTTAAATCTCGCCATATTAAACAATTTGATTTTGATTTGTTGTTGTTGTTAAAGTAATTCAAAAATGAAGTGCTAAACTTATTTAAAGGGGATTTTGGTGTGAAGGTAAGTGAGTAGTGTTGTGTGTGCGTTTGGAATAGGGGTAACAAAAAAACTTTATACAGGAAATGGAAATGACCATGGTAGGGAAATGGCTGCTGGAAGCGTCATCGTACTTCCCTAACAACAATATGTGGTATTTTTCTTGTAGTAGTAGGTAGAGTCAATAACTTTAATTGCTAGTGGTCCTCGGATTAAGGTGAGCGTTGGGGAGACGCCATAATAGGGTCTGTGCGATAGAGTTGGCGGGTGGAGGTCGCCTAAATGCCAAAAGGGCCGCCTAAGAATATGTTTGCGATACGAAAGTTAAATAATATTGCCTAATTCGTTCGTAAACCATTCGTAGCTGTAGTGATGCCAAATTTTAGATGCATAAAGAAAACTTGGCATTACCGCAAATTTGAATAAAGCACAAACAACCTTTTTTCACTAACACATTTGCAACAATTTTGTATTGAATTCAACACCCTGCAAATAATATTGGAGTACGTGGTCCAATCTTGATGAAACAGACTAGTTACATCATGGTCCCATGTAATGCAGTCATGAATCATGTCGTTTTCATACAAGCATTCAATGCTGTACGATAACTATTCGTAATTTGAAATTTATTTGCTGGTGGTTCAGCGTTGTCTATATATTTCATTGTTGCTGTAACAAATCATCAGTAGACTTCAACCAAATTAAAATAAACTTCTGACAATATGTCGAATAATAAATTTCTTAAATGATAACTATTCGTGTTTAAACGAATATGATCGCTCTTCTTAGGCACTCACAACTTGTATGCGAGTCTATAACTAATCCATATGGAGTAGTTTTGGGGTTATTCCGATGTAGTGCAAAGTTGGACCATGTAGTCCAACCCTAGGATATCGCAATGTTAAATCGACCACCTTTTTTTCATATATTTGGAGTAGTTTTGTGGTACTCCTGCTCCTCTTTGGACTAGTCTTTACATACATGTATGGATTAGTCGCATTATTTTCAGGGCAATGACAGCCAATTGGTTAGTTGCTCCACTCTAACATATTTATGCACTTGTATATTAGAGTTGAAATATGTACTTGTCGAAAAAAAAAATTTTGAGCCATCAGAAATAAATATTCAAAAGTTGTGGTAAATAATTCAATTTGTACGAATTCTTAAATTTGATTTTTCAAATCTCATTACATAATAACCCGCTTGACTTCGTTTGTATTCACCACTGCTTGAAACTTTCAAATCAGTTCCAAAAAGCCAACTTGTCTGTAAAAATTCAAATATTCGTATTTGATTAATAACTTTCAAATGACCAAATGAGCTACTCAAGGAGATCTAAAATGGAAGTTTTTTTTTCTTTATTTGTTTTTGATCTATCTACTGTAAGACAATAAGCAAATATGGTGATAGTCTATTTAAAAATATTTTTTTTTGTGTAACACTGTGTAATTGTTTTTTTTTTTTTTTGCCTTTTAATTTTATATCTAGGACAAGTTTAATGTTTTACAAAATAAAAACTCATCAATTTGAGCAAGTTTTTTTTTTGTTTTAATTTTGCATCTATTGTATGCGTTTTTGCGCAATTTTTTTTTAACAAAATATTGGTTTATAAAGAGCAAAAACATATAACCTATTTTTTTTTCTTAAAGAGAAATTACACTCAGGCAATGAATGCCTATTACTATTACTAGGTGTTACCTTTTTAAGAAGGGGATAATGCTAGAGAAGACAGGCGTTGAAGGAAGAGACAAAGAAAAGTAAATTTTTTTACAACTCTGCTTTTTGCACATTTTTATAATGCAGTATTGCAGCGCCTCTGGTTTTTTTTTATTTTTTTATTTTTTTTTTGAAGCTGTGGTTAGTTGCCATTTTATCGGTTATTTTACTTCGCCGATGATTCTGCTACACAACGAAGGAGGTCGCTCTAATGTTACGAGTACATTAGGATTAGTATCTGCTGAAGTCGGTATAGTTCAGTGACCAGTGACTATGCCTTCATCACTTGAACTTTCCTACAACATAACTGGTGAAGTGCTATCAAGACATATATAAAGTTAAAAAATCCGTTTTATAGATTTGAAAGGTAAAAAATTAGTTGCTTAGCTTTCATTTTTTTTTCATTTAATATAATTTAATAGTTTCTTACAAAATAATAATAATAATAAATATTTATTAAATTTAAAACATATTTTAATTTAAATTTTATTTATACCTAAATTTGTAATGGCCCATGTTTGTACGTGTGTTCGTTTGCAAGAATCAGCATACATAAATTATAGGGTTGCATTTGTATACTCATTTGTATAGCCAAAACAAATATACCATGGTATGTACCATATAATTGTAGTGTGAGCGACAGAACTAGTATAAGAGTTATTGTGTGTGCATGCATTTCCAAATTAAAAAACAATTAAAACAAATAACAATTGCTTATTGTATTGCTGCTGAGCAACTGTTTGATCTGTTTTTGCCCAAAAATACATATTGTAATACAAATATATGAAAAAACCACTATTCAAACAAATACATGATGTGGAGATGTATGTGCGGACGTTCGTTATGTTATTTTGTGGCGCAGCCAAAGTATAGAGAGAGAAAGAGACAATTTTGCTCTGAGAGTAATTACAAATGCATGTGTTTCATGTACATCTATCATTTACTTACATGTGTATGTGAAATTTTACTTTCATTCATTCATTCATCAACCATGGATTTTTTTTTCAACACACCATGTGGTACTTATGTTAAAACCAGTTTTATGTATCTTATTTGTTATAGAAAAACAAATACATACAAACGTGTTTTTCTCATTTGGTCATTGCACAACCATACAATAACTAACTGCTTTAAAAATCGACATTTACAACTAGTAAAAGAAACGCTAAATAACATATTTTTTCATACAAGAACCAAAAAACACGCAAAACTGGTGTAAACAGATGCATCTGTGCAATGCTATAACATAAATATAAATGCTCACTTATTTATTTCAATTAAATTGTATTTGAAAATCTATTTAGTAAACAAAACTAATAGAAGGTTTATTTTTAACTAATATTTCATTTTTTACTAAACTCAAAATAAATAAAAAACTTTAGATTTTATACATGTATGTATAATTGTTTTTGTTTACAAAAATGAAAAGAGCAACGAATTTTAAAAAAAGTAAAATTAAATTGTAGGGAATTTTTAGAACTATGTATTAAAATTAATTGACTTCCATTTAACTCTGCGGCTGAGTGGTGAATTTGCTAGAAAAAAATTTGCCTTAAAATATTCTATGGTTTTTTGCACCCTTAAGTTCCACATCTGTATTTTCGTAAGGGGAAAGGGGCGTGTGTATTTTATAACAAGAGTATAGAATTAAAATCCAAATGACAGCACTCATGTTGATTGATTGATTGATTAATTGCGAATTAGTGTTCATTAATTAAACCAGTGTGTTGTGTTACATTCATTCATTTATTTACTTTTATGTTTATTTTGACATGCATATGTATAACTAAATAAATTATCTCTATCGCTCTCTTCCTTTACTGCTGTCACAGGGGATTAAGTAATTCCCAAAAAAAAGCTTGCTTTCGTTTTGCAAAACAAAACTAATCCTGTTTATCGAACTCTTGTCTTTTTAAGGAAAGTTAATGTAAGTATATTAAACTAGAAAAAAGTTATTTTGGCTAAGGAAATTGCATGTAAAGAAGAAACAAATTATGAAAGTGTCCATGTTACGAGTATTTGTCGCTAAAGTTAAGGTGTCACTGTACAGTGGGGAAATTGGAATATGAAATGGAAATATATGATTTTGAAACTTTATACAGCCAAAGAAGTGGTATAGTCGAGTTGAAATTTTAAATTTGGACTTTGTTTGCTTTGGGGAGGAGGCAGAGCTATAAAGAGTGAAAACGGTGCAACTCGGGTAAATGAAAAATTTAATGAAAATATTTTAATTTTTCTAATAATAGGGCATTTACATTACCTCGAACTCTAGTACTTACGAGATTTCGAGCTAAATCTTGCTGATTTTTACTAGATTTCCTATACAAAACAAAATCTAGTTTTCAGTAGATTTGTAGGAAATCTAATAAAAATCTAATATTTTTATTTATTTTTTATTTTCCTGTACGACACATTTATAAACAAGATGAGTGAATTAGCTACGGTCTGCTTAAAAAGGTATGTGACTTAGCTACAATGCAGTTATTTGGTTGTAGTTTTGAATATTTTTTAATTAATAGGGCATTTACACCTGCACAAAATCTAGCATATTTTAATTAAAATCTTTTCGAAAATCTATACCATTTACATCATGTTTTTTTTTGACATTTATCAAGATTTTTTTTATCCAAAACAAAACCCATTAACCGAAAATTTTCCAAAACTAAAACCAAACCAAACTGCAATGTAGCCAATTCACACACCTTTTTAAGCAGACCGTAGCTAATTCAATCATCTTTTATATAAATATTTTGTACAGGGTAATAAAAATAAATTAAAAATATTAGATTTTGAGTAGATTGCCTACAAATCTACTCACAAACTAGATTTTGTTTTGTATGGGAAATCACGTAAAAAGCAGTTAGATTTAGTTCGAAATCTCGTAAGTACTAGATTTCGGGATAATGTAAATGTCCTATAATGGTAATCTTGATAAATGTCAAAAAAAAACTTGGTCTAAACGGTATAGATTTTCATAAATATTTTAATTAAAATCTGCAAAATGGCAGATAAGTTTAAAAACTTTTAATTTAATAGTCCCAAAAAAATATTTTATTAAAAATATTAAAAATAATTTTTTTATTAAAACAAATATTGAAATGGATTATTGAGGGATCCTTTGCGAATTTTACTGTTACTAATGCAGATCATCGGGAAACTTTTTCATAAAAATTTCTTAAGACTACCAGAGATATTGAGCCTTATTATGAGTTTCATATTTCGACTACGACAACGACAATTTTGTATTTAGTTAAAGCGAAAATGTTGCAATGTTCTTTAGTCTACTACGACACTTGTAATAAGGCTCATTATGTCACAGTTTCATTTAAAAATTTTTTGGCAACCAAACTGTAGTTGCGTTGCCAACTGCCAAAATGTTACCACGCACGGCAAAATTTTAGTTGCTGCATAGTTTTTAAGATAAAAGGTTTAAAAAATTATTAAAATTAACTTTAGCAAAATTTGATTTAATAACTTTTCCTTCTTTGGAGCCAAAAAACAAAGATTCATACAAAATTGCCACAGTAAATGCGGTTATACTAAAGGACTCGAATTGTCTCTTAAGTGCCGTCTAACAGATTGCAAATTTTTTTACTTCCTGCTCTTCATCGAAACAGAATTCCACTGCACTAATAATATTTATTACAATTAATTATTTAAGAACTTTTGCTTAAATATTGCTTAGCGCGTTAGCAGTGCGCATAAAGCTATGTTTTTCCATAGTCAGGCAGCTTTAAAGTCCCTCCTTTCATGGGAATTCCGTTCCAGGCTAGTTTTAGACTCATTACAAGAACTATCCATACGGAACAAAGTTTCCATTTATTGGATACCTGGCCAAAACGGTCATCCAGGGAATGAGGAAGCAAATGACCTGGCAAGAGGGCCTCTGCTGCTCCTGTTATGGGCCCAGAGCCGTTCTGTGACGTAAGTCAGTCGACTTAACATCTCTAATCAAAGAAGATGACACTTCGACCGCTAAGAAAATGTGGCTGTCTTCTCTTGGTTTAAGGCAGGCCAAAGCCTCGATGCATCGATTTATATATAATGGCATCCTTATAGCATAAACAGACGACAGTGTTAATTTGCATTAACTGTCTTAATGCAAATTAACTTGTGAATTATCCTTATCCGTAAACGCACTAAATGACAGTGAATTAATACTGAATTTAGCTATATGATAGCACAGTCCTTATATGGTAACACCGTCAAAAATCAATCAAATGTTAGCAAATTGTTTTGGTTTTCCGCACACCAAAGGTGAAAAGGAACCCTATTGCTTTCGCTACGCTGTCCATCTGTCCGTTACACGGTATTTTCTCAGGAACTGTAAGAGCTACGGACCTGAAATTCGGACAGAGTATGTAAAACCTTGGCCGCAACAACAACAAATACATGAGAATAAAAAACTAAAGGGTGTTCCAAAACGAGCAACGAAAAATTTTAAAATCCAATGTAATATACATACAATTGTATGAACATATTTATATTGAAACTTGAAATTTGTAAAATTAGTGTATTTTTATACAGACTACAACAATTAACACTAAAATTTAAAAAAATTTTCATTAAAGGGTGGTCCATCAGTTAATGCAATTGACTATGTAATTTTGACAACGCGCTATGTCTTGGAAACCGTTAAAGGCAAACACTTGAAATTTTCAAAAACGGTAAAACTAAACATACCGAAAGTTATAAAATTGTCAAACCAAAAAAATCCACAAAACTTAAAAAAATCGCCAAAACGAAAAAAATAGCCAAAATTAAAAAAAAAAGTTCTAACACTAAAATAAATCGCCAAAATGAAATAAATCGCCAAAATTAAAAAAACGCCAAAAATCGAAAATCATCGCCAAAACGCGAAAATGTCGCCAAAACTAAAAAAAAAATTATATAAAAAAAAATCGCCAAAAATACAAAAAAAAATTGCCAAAAAGGAAAAACCCCAGAACCAAAAAAATCGGCAAAATGAGAAAATAAAGTGTCAAAACGAAAAAAAAGAGCCAAAACTTAAAAAATCGCCAAAACCGAAAAAACGCCAAAACATAAAAACCGAAAAAAACCCCAAAACGAAAACAAAATTTCAAAACTATATATTATATAGGATGAAGTTTGTATTAAATTACATATCTAGTGTTCGTACGGAACCCTTCGTGCGCAAGTCAGAGTCGCACTTTACTGAATTTATTTCGATTTTAATATTTCCAAGGAAAATTATCGAAGTGTGTGGCACAAAAGGGATGTACAGATTTTGTTTACTTAATGCAAATACTGTCGTCTGTCAGGGTAAATTTTTAATTCACATTAGTGAGATTTTAATGCAAGTTAACGCTGTCGTCTGTCGTCTACGCTATTAACCTCAGCAGGAATAATTTACGGCTTGTTACTGGTTTTCTTTTTGGTCACTTTAGACTGAACTATCCTCGGTAAAAAAAGTAACCAAGTTCGTTCACCCTTGTGTCGTTTATGCTTGGCTCACATTCTCTGTGAGTGTATCGCCTTATGTAACAGTAGAAGGCGTATTTTTCATTCTGAGTTTCTGTGTTCAAATGATATAAGGCGGGCTTTTCCAATAACTGTCCTGACTTTCATAAGGAGTATCATACAGAGATTGATTTAATTTGAATTACATATCTATGGTACAAAAGATCAATCAGTTTTCGCAATGCCGATCTTCAGACCAAATCTTCCCCCTTATTTTATTCTATTCTATTTAATTCTATATTTCTGATATTGAGAAGCTTTGTTAACATTATTTTAAGTTGTCAAACTGTCATAGGCGTATCTTCGATAACTTTTAAGCAACTGCAAAAAGTTTCCATACATAATTCTAACTTTAATTTCGGTTGGTCTGACAGTTGACAAGGCAACCTAAATCATATGAATGTATTCGAAAAAGTTAGTCAATCACCTCCAGATTTTTTGCTTGTACAAAAATTTTTCTCGTTAAACAAATTGTAGTAAATTTAGCTAAAATAGGCAACATTTAAAGCAAAACTTTTATGTTCTTTTTTTAATGTTCTACAAATGTAAATAAAATTTATTTCGTTGTTTTTTGTTTTTTAAAGCACTTAACATTATTAACAACACAACTTCTAAAAGCTTTAAGGCATAAATAATTGCTTTCAGAATTAATAATAAACACCAACATCTATAAACCAATTTGCCTTGACCCCCAATGAGCTAAATCCGCACAAAATGTAATAAATTGTTTTCAGCAAGTTCATAAGCTTAAATGATTAACACATGTTCCATTTAATAATCATTGTTTAAATAATACAAAAATATTAATTGTTTCTCCCAAAAAAAAAAATAATAATAATAATAATGAAAACATTTTAAGATCAATTTCATTGCATCAATCTTGAACATTATTTCACTCGCAATGGCTAAATGGGCTTAAAGAAACTGTTAAAAGTTTTGCTCTGAATTGAAAAAATAAAATTCAAATAAAAAGTGGAAAAAACCAGCACAAGAAAACACAACAAAATAAACAAACAGAGTACGTATGTATGTACATACAGCAACAACTGCTGCAACAAACATTTATTCAACATGGTTTACATTTTAGCTGCGAAAGCAATAACAAAAAAAAAACCAAGTTAAAAACTTCGACCAACTTAATCGGTGAGAAATAAAAATGTTAAGAAGTTTCTCTCACTTAAAACCAATACATGTGCAAGCACTTAGTAAAATATTTGTGTGTGCATGTATGTGTCAAGGAGTTTTCCTAACACATTAATATAATGCGAGGAAAAATGCGAGCGAAAAAGCTAAAAGGTGTTTAAAGTTTTGCTGTTCCAAAAAAAAAATTGTTTCAAAATTTTAGTTTCCAAGGAGATACTTGTTAATAAAATAAAAATGTTGAACATATTTTTTCCAAAGATAGTTCGTTCTTAAATAATATAAGAAATTTTGTTAATGCATTTTCTAAAAAGGTATTTTTCGAACGGACAAAAGGTTAGGAAGGTGTGGCAGCCAGAATTCCGGACTCTGAGCCATTGTAAAACGGCGCAGCTACTGCTTAGGCGGAGTCCGCACCGACGAACCAAACAGATGCTGCCCTATTCTGACATACTCTTGAGGAAAAATATTTCCTTAGAGGTATTTCTTATTAGTCTTTGTTAAAGAAAATGTTTTTTTATGATTTTTCAACTTTTTTCATATATTCTTTCATATAAATAATTTTTTTTTCAAAAAATAATAATTTTTCAATAAGTATAGTTTTAAGAAGCCACTTTCTTAAAAATGTACCTTTTGAAAGGATATTTTTTTTAAACAATTTTAAAAAATATCATTTTGTAAAAGGATCCTCTTTCTAAGAGATTATCTTTTATCAAAATTAGTTTAGTTAAATTTTTAATTTACTTTTTTTTAAATATTTTGGTTGCGTGGATACGTGCCACAGTAACGTGAGTTCATATAACGAGCGGCCAAAAATAGAAGGAATTATCGTAAAGAAATAAAACTTGGCATACAGGTTTTAATTGCTAAAATATAACCACACCTTAAATTTGGCAATATAAGCTTCAAGGATTCGTGTCCTTCCCAAATATATCCTGATACAAAAAATTACCATAACAGACATAAAAATAATTGTAACTGAATGAAATTTTGTACAGATATTAATTTTAACATATACAATGCCTCTGCAAAATTTTGTTCATTTAAGAGGAAGGATACGCATACCTCAAAAATGTCCTTTTTCAAATAAGTAATAAGGAGGAAAAAATTTGTCCATCACTTATAATGAGTTAAATGTACATTATATATAAAAAATATAATATACACCACACTTCACAGTTTAAACATTTAAATTTCAAGGACTAGTATCCTTCCCATATATCCTGGTACTAAATAATGTATTTAAAATATCCAAATTCTAACGTAAAATAATTTCGTGTAATAATTACAACTAAATGCCCTCACTTTATAACAAAATTTAAGCTGCCAAGCTCTAAGATGTCATTTTGATATCGTTCATTTGCTGCAAGAACTTCACAACTAAAAAAAACGGGATTTTTGAGATGATAAAGATGAACAAGCAGTCGTTGTCCCACAAAAAAATTTCTTTCGTTTTTTTATTATTGTTTTTAATATAAATATAGCATGAAATTTTTCTATCGACATTGTGGGACAGACAGTTAATCTCCACATTGTGCTTCATATTTTGTAAAAATTTCATAAAAATATCTTGTAAACATACCCAGCTCTTGAGAGAAGAATAACATTAGCTTTTTATAATAATGAGTGAGAAAAACTTTAAACTCCTTTTATGTAAAACTTTTGTTTTTGAGTTATGACGTTGTTCCAGCAAGTGAGAGAACATCGCTCATTTACTAATACATCATAACTCATAAAGCTAGTTAGACAGAAAACGAGTTGAACATTTTTAGTTTACACGCAATGCAAGTATTAAATTTTATTTTTCTCTCAATAGTTGAGTTAACAAGATATGAATACAATATGAATTACAATTTGTAGGATTATATTATATTAAGATTTTATATATTTATATTAACAAAACTTTTATTTACAAATTTATATAATTAACTCAAAAATTCCATTTCTTGAGTTATGACGTTGTTTTAGTAAATGAGCAATATGACCTTGAAAAAGAAATTTTTATTAAATCCAAAAATTTTGAGACAATATTCTGGTAAAATATTTTATTATATATTTTTTTTTATAAATAAAATAACATTTTAAAACTCAAAAATTTCAATGCTTATTCAGGCTGCCCTATTAGGCAATTGGTTAGAGTGCTTGCCTATCAGTCAGAATGTTTTTGGTTCAATACCTGTCTCCTCTCAAGAAATTAATATGTGTATATGGTGAATTAATTAAGAATATAATATGAAGATATAATAAAAAAACAATACCATAAGGTATAGAATTTAATTAAAAATAAAAATAAGTACCAGAATTAAAGACATAAAAAAACTTTGACAAATTTACTAAATTTGAGATCAAAGATGAAAAAAATTTTCTGCCAAGTTCCGAAGTTTATGGGAAATTTTACTTAATTTTAGAAAAATTTTACGTTTTAAAAAATCTGCGTTTTGCACGTTTTTTAATGCAGAGTTGCAGCGCCTCTGGTGTCAATGAGGTGTATTAAATTTTCAAAGCCATGCCTAACACCCATTTTATTGATTATTTTACTTTGCCGATGAATCTGCTACACAACGAAGGAGGACCAGTGATTATGCCTTCTTTACTTGAACTTTCCTATAATAACTGATGCAGAGGGACACTAATAAACATCAGAAAAATTCGTGCTGTTGTTATTTAATGACTGTTGGATACCGGTCTCGAGCCCAGGACCTTCGGTTTTATAGTCAACGTGCTATCAACTTCAGCCAACGCCACTCAGAAGAAGAATTTGGTCTTATACTAATTTTTATACGCTTTACCAAAAAATGGTAAAAGGGTTTGTAATTTCTAGAATATTAATAAGCGAGTCATAAAGTATATATATATTCTGGATCCTTATGCATAGGGAAGACGAATAAGCGATGTCCGTCTGTCCGTCTGTCTGTAAGTGAAATCGGTTTTCCGAAGCTCCCAGAAAAGCTAGAGACTTCGTTCTTAGACTGGTGTGTCAGAAATAGTCTGAAAAACATTGGTATTGAAAATCAGCAAAATCTAGCAGACGGTTTAAAAGCTGGGAAACTTGAACTTCATTTTGCCATACAAATAACTACCGAAAAGTAGTTATTATTATTTTTTTATTAAATAAACTTATTTTATACTTCAGTATGAATAAAATTGGCATTTCCTATTAAAAAAAATTAAAAAGACGTTCGCAGGGTTGGAAAACTTTAACTTTTTTATACAAAAGTAACTTACTATATCAATGTTTTCTTTTTCTCTATAAATTAAGCATATCTTATGTTCTTAAAAGAAAGAGATTGATGTAAGAAATCAGAAAAACAAAAAGGATGATTCCAGGGTTGGAAAAACTACAATTTTTGAGAAGTATAAAATTAACTAGCGTAAACTAATTTTTTATTTATTTTTATTAAATAAACTTATTTTATACTTCGCCACGAATAAAATTGGTATTTCAAATAAAAACAAATTAAAAAATTTAAAAACACGTTTCCAGGGTTGGAAAACTTTAACTTTTTTTCTTATACAAAAGCAACTTACTAAAACAAATTTTTCCTTTTTTTCTACTAACTAAACATATATTAAATTCTTAAAAGAGAGAGATTGGTGTAAGACATCAGAAAAATCAAAAAGGATGATTTCAGGGTTGGAAAACTTACACTTTTTGTGATATATAAAAGTAACTAAGTCTAATTGTTGTTTATCTTTTCCTTTATAAATTATATATATTTTACATTTTGGGAAGAACACTTTTGTGTAGAAAATTATAAAATTAAAAACGTCCGCTCCAGAGCTGGAAATCTTGAACTTTTTCTAGATATTAAAGTAAATAAATAAAATATTTTTTTAAGTTTTCTTTTTTCTTTCTATATATTTTAAAACCTACTAGATTGGTGTAAAGAATCAGAAAAATCTAAAATGATGATTTTAGGGTTTGAAAATTAATTTTTTTTTTTTTTTGTACATAAAAGTAACTAGGTCAAATTATTTTTATATTTTTGTTTATACCTTATGTATGTGCTTATGTATGTATCTCTATACTACATAAAAGCACTTTGGTAAAGGGTATATAAGATTCGGCACAGCCGAATATAGCACTCTCACTTGCTTATAAATTGCATTAATAATAATGTACGCAAGACATTTCGAAAGTTTCTGTGTTAAAAGACCATTGAGGGAAAAGGGTGTAAGCGGCTTTAAATGTTATTAAATAATTTTTGGAAATTTACCAACTATTATAATTGTTACGATCCAGGTAAACGCCTCAATAATCAATTTCAATGTATTTTTAATAAGACATATTTTGCTGAATAAGTAAAAAATAATAATTCGGATTATTAGTGCATTAATAAAAGTTAAACTTATATTATAATTGTTGTTGTCAACTTGCGACAATACTTTTACCTTTTTTACTTTTATTACTTTTATTTCGATAGTTATGCCTTTTTGGACTTTAAGACTCGTTAACGAGTCAGAAACAATTGCTTTGTAATTTTATTTATCTTATTCATTTATTTAACTTAAATATTATTGTAATTAAAATTATAATAATTTTTGTACAACAAAGCACTAAAGATAAAGGCCATTGGCTTCAAAGTAAAGAAATAGTAAGTTTAGATGCACTCAACAAGTTCATTTCCCTTTGACCCTTTACACAAACTAATTAGATAAAACTAATTAGATAAAAAAAAAAGACTAGACCAGATACATAAATAAATTTTAAATTAAATTAAAAATAATACACGACTGTAGAGATTTAAAATTTAAATTAAAGATATTTTGCAATAATTGCTTAAAAGTCTTGTTATGAATATGCATATACAGTGAAGTACGCTTAAGACGAACTTTTGCCTTTAATTATTGATTTAAAATAGCAGCAGAGTTAAAAATAATTTATTTTATTTAGAGCTAAGTGTAGTGTATGTTTGCTTCTTAAGTGTACAACATTTTCTATGAAAGTCCCCTTCTTTATGTTTCTTTAACTTTATTGTTGCAAATGCTGACAAATTGCCAACAGCTGGTGTTGCATGTATGTCTGTGTAAATGTCTATTTATGTTGTTGCATTTATGTGCTCCACATTCCCGTCATTGTGAAAAGTGTGTAAAATACTTTATTTATTTTCCCCCCTTTTTCTATCCCTTTAGGCTGGCTGTGCTGCACACGATTCACTTGCTCATCAATTGCGTTGATGCTGACGCAAACTCACACAGTCGCATCAATTTCGTAAATGGATTTAAAATATTTAACATATATGCTTGTTCTTTGCCGCTTTTATGTTAAAGCTAAATTTTCTTTAATTTAAAGACTGAGATGAGAGGCAGGTACAGACAGTCAGGCTGGCTGGCTCGTTTATTTCGTGAGGCTTTATGTAAATGGAAAAAAAGTAATTTTTAAAAATAAATTACAGCAGAATTTTTTTCGAATATATTTTTACACTTGCAACAAGTTTTTATTTTTTATTTTTCACATTTTAACTTGCCACCAGAAGTGGTATCAGTTGCTGCAAGCTTTTTTTTTTTTTTTTTTTGATATATTTTTATAAAAAAGAAAACAAAATTGCTGCAGACGCAATGCGATTTGAAGAAGCATGTCATGAACATGCAGCAGCAAAAACAACAAAAATTTTCTCATTCGTTCAAATGCTTAAAAGATTGGGCAGGAAATATTTTGTATTCCTTTCGCTAGATGACTCCTGTTGTTTCCTCTAGTGGAATTATATGTGAACTATTTTTTATTTCTTTATTTTTTTGCAAACTTTCAGCGCCGTAATATGCAAACTATTCTGGCAGAGGTTTTAGAATTTCTTTCTATTATGGTGTTGATATAAGCTGCCACACATTGTTGCTGGCTGGTGTTTTTATACAAGTGAGTGTAATAGTTGGGGTTGTTGTTCATTGAATGCAAATCGTTGGGGACAAGTGCCTGTTCATTTCACTTCCATTAAACAAATGAAACAAATACATTTGCAAAAGTCACTTTGATGCAGTAAATGATTCTTGGCATTTTTTAAAGCTTAAAAGTAAATTTTTGTCTTATTTTCAGTTAAAGAATAAATTACTTTAAAAGAGCCACAACAACAAACAAAAAAAGTACCAGGTCCATATTATTGCAAGAAAAAACAACTATTGTCAGATTTATTATATAAAAAATATAATTTATTTTAGTAAATGCCTGAGCAAGTTTTTCTATAATTATCTTTTCGATAAGCTAATAAAAGTATAAAGTCTTAGTAATTTTTCCCATAATAAATTGTTCGTAATTGTAAAACTTAAATTCGAATTTATGGACCTATTATTTCTTAGTTCACAAACCTCATTTAATTTGCCAAATAATGTTATTACTTTTTGAGTTTGATTTCTTAATAAGGCCTTAAAACATTTCCACACTCCTGAAATATTTTAATCCATATCCTTGTAAGCGGTTGCATGAACAATCGCCCATAGCACCAAAATGAACAATTGCCCAATGTTTTTGGGCTTTTATTCGTAATGAACAAAGACCCATAAAAAAACTGAAAATCGCCCAAAATTTTGTGAAAATAACCCAAATACAAAATGAACGATCGCCCATTAATTTGGGTTATTATTCATTATGCCAAATCACCCAAGTTTATGATGAACAAATTCCCAAAATGGCTGAATGAATAGTCGCCCATAAAAAAATCGCCCAAACGACATAAATATACAAACGCCCAAAGAAATTGAAACAAAATTTGGGCGATCGTTCATTAATTTGGGTTTTTCGACATTTTTGAAATATTTGGGTGATTCTTCATAATGAAGGATCACTTAAACTTCAAAAATGTCAAAAGAACCAAATTTTTTTTTTTGGCGATTGTTTATTTATCTTTTTTTTATAAAAACGTAAAATTTGTATTGCAAGCTAACTGATCATCTTATTTTTTTATTATGCTCCGCCGTTTCGGGAAATACCATGGTGGAGAAAATCCTTAAGCCCGGCCGAAGGCCGGCAGTGTAGAAAACTTTATTAGGCAGCAAAACTTTGCAGGGCAGAAATTCTTTATTATGCTCCGCCGTTTCGGGAAATACCATGGTGGAGATAATATATAAGCTCGGCCGAAGGCCAGCAGTCTGGAAAATGTTATCAGGCAGGGAAACTTTGCAAGACAGAAAATCTTTATTAGGTTGTTCAACAGCAGTTGCTTCGCTGAAGAGTGATGCTTCGAAAACAAAGCTATGTAACACTTTTCGTCTTATTTCTCCGAGTTCTGTAAGGAACCATAATCAGAATGCGGTGCCTTAGAATCCCCACAATTTAAAGATATGGGCGATTGTTCACTTTGTGATTTGGGGGGTTATTCAGAAAATTTTGGGCGATTTGTACTTTGTTTGGTTCTTTTTTCATTATGAACAATAGCCCAAAAATATTGGGCGATTGTTCATTTGGGTGATTTGACATTTTCCTCCACACAACTATTCAAAAAGCTTAATATTCACTAGTTTATGTAAATAATAAATGTACAATTGCCCAATTGAGGTCATTGTACATTTTTGTAAAATGGGTGATCGTTCATAATGAACAATCACCCAAAATTTAATAATGTCAAAACACCCAAAACCAATGAACAAACGCCCAAATTTACAAAAACAATTTTTTGGGCGATTGTTCATTGGGCGATTGCTCTTTGGGCGATTGTTCTTGCAACCCTTGTAAGCACTTAAAAAGCCAGAGGTTTTATTTTCCTTTTTTTATATATTCTCCGTACTGCTAAAGCATGATTGTAACTAGAAGCTTGTAACTTTTAAATTATTCTATATAAATTATTTTTTTTATTACTGATATGTTATGTCTCCAGGAAAACTTCATATGTTGAGCCTTTATAAAGTATATAGTAGTACAAGCATATCTAAACAGGCATAAGTTCACTCGTAAAGATACACAAATCTTGGAAAAAAGTTTCCAAAGTAAGATAGATAAATACCTTACATAGATGTCGTTACCTCAATATCAAAAGGTCCTAACTCATTATTTTTTTGAAATCGAGATATTGAAATTTTTCGATATATTACATGTTCTTCTATTGAAATATGCAAAAAACTCGATTTCACACAAATAATGAGTAAGGGCCTTTTTATATTAACATAACAATGTATATGTAAGTATACAAACAAAATCGTTGAGCAGCGTTATTTCTGTTAACTTTGTTATTTAAATAAATTAAAAGATAGCTGGGGAAAAGTTTAAAAGCAATTAGTTAAGTAAAGCAATCGACTATACCGGAAAAAATATTTCTGGTGGCATTATATTCGCAGAATAATATTGCCAGCCAACTGATATTTTATGAGGCCCAAGAGCCTCTTGTCGACTACAAAAACAATTTTCAATGTTAACCTTCATTTATTTATATATAGCATTACACACACAATAATTTCAACTTAAAATCTACGTAAAGAAGGTTAATCAAATCTTTTTTCGGCGATTATTTTGCTTCATATGTGTTTCATGTTAATCTAACATGATTTATAGTAATTTCCTAAAAAAAAATTTCCTTTTGAAATAACTTTATTTCACGTTGATTTAACATTTACGTACTGTTAAAATCAAAACGAAAAATCATGTTGAATCAAAGCCATTTCAAGTTGGAACAACATGAATTCAATTCAATGTTATTTTATTAATTATATAACTTACGTGTGCTTGACATAGGCATCAGAAAAATATTTTTTTTTGTATATAAATTGAATTTCCCGGCCAAGATTAGAGCGCGGAACTGATAGCGTGGTAGTCAACGTGCTTACCCTGCAGCCACAACAACTTTAAATATTCTTTAAATTTTAATTCAACATTATTACATTGATCGTTTAACATAAAATTTATTTGAAAGAGTAGTACACTGCCTACCAGCCAGCGGCAGTTTGTCGGCTGTTTACAAACATAAAAAACAGCAAAAATACAAAAACAACCTACACAACTAAGCACAAAAGTGTATTGTAGCTACCCTGCAGTCAGACTGGGGCCAAGTGTCTCTATGTCAACACTAAAATTCTAGTAGTAGTTACATTGTCTACAATTTCTCTTCTATTCGTCAGTATAAAAGAAATAGAGAAAACAGATGTGGTGTATTTCGGGTGGATTTTGCAACAACTTGTCAATATAAATAAATTTGTATGTACGTAAGGTATAGAAATGTACCAGTAAATGTCTGGTTGATATGTCTCCATGTTCCTATAAGAACTATGAATTCACTACCTAGTCAATTGTTTTAGTGTTACTAGTAGATTTTCAATGACAAGCACATGCTAAATGTCTATAGCATAAAGTATTGTATGGGGAATAATTGTAGAGTAGTACTGGTGACAAAGTGAAAAGCGACTCAGTACACTTTCACTATTCGCACTTTCTGCAGGGTATGAACAAATGAACACCAACACACTCAAACAACATATTATTTCTTGTAAAATTAATGTGCTTTGAATGAATTTGAATCAACCTTTTGGCATGATAATTTTACATTGGTATTTCTTTCTGTGTGTAAGAATTGGATTTCTTTTGGGCCAACAATCTATTAATATGTACATATGTATAAGCTCATATTGAGTCATTTTTCTTCTTCTTGATATTGAAGAGTAAGTTTTATTGCAAACAATAAATAAATAGATAAATTTTATTACTTAATATCAAATTGTTAATTAGTTCAAAATTTCTTTTCTGTAAAACAATTTTAATGAATTTTTACATTGTTGCAGCAAAGGTGCGATACATAAAACCTCTATGATTTGGACATTCACTAGTCCGGAGCCTGCACATGAAAATAATACTGATAATTTTCTGCTCTATATGCTTCCTAACTGACGAATGTCAAAAACTTCATTTTGTTTTGGTTTTGGTACAAATAGTTTTGTGCTTTTGACCCTCTTAGGTTCCTTACACAGCTATGGTTGCCGTATTTTTGAACAACAAATCCTTAAGCAGTCACCTGTATAATTACACCATGATAAATATTTGAATGTAAAAAAATACATTTTCAAAAACGGCAACACTCATACAAAAAAAAATATTTATGACAAATCCCTTTCATATTCACTAGAAGAGCCCTCCTTAATCAGTATTGTGTAGCAGAATCGCTGGCGAAGTAAAATAACCAATATCATGGCTATTTGAAAATTTAATACGACTCATTAACACGAGAGGCGCTGCAACACTGCATTATTAAAAACGTGAAAAAGGCAGATTTCTAAAAGACTGAAACTTTTCTCTATAACTTCCTTCACCACATATCTTCTCTATCACTATTCCTTTCCTAGAGAAGGCAGCATCTAGTAAGAGTAGTAGACATTCATTGTCTGAGTGTTACTTCTCTTTAAAAAAAAATATATATATCAAAGAATTTCGGTAAAGAAATAATTTTTGCGAATAATTCCTAATTTTCACCTTTTTTAAGGGTATTTTTCTAAAATGTAATTTTATAAAATGGAATTTTCTTAAAAAGTACTTTTTTTTAAAATGTAATTTTTGAAAAGTACTTTTTTCGATAGTACTTGCTTAAAACTACTTTAAAAGAATATTTTTCAAAGAAGTGTTTTTTAGAAACTACATTTTCAAAGGTCCCATTTTTTAAAGATTTTTTCATAGGTACTTTTTCAACAGTATTTTTCTAAAATGTACTTTTTTAAAAGGTACTTTTCTTAAAAGTACTTTTTTAAGGGTATTTTTTTAACAGTGTAACAACTGTACTAAAGTAAAGTACTGTTTTTAAAAGCCGCTTTTTTCAAGTAACTTTTTCCAAAGGTTTCTTTTTAAAAAGTACCTTTATTCAAAAGGTACTTTTTTCAAAAGTTACTGAATTGAAAAGTTAAGTATTTGCTAAGCTAAGGTGTTTGCTAAACAGTTTTTTTAAAGATACTAATTTATAAACTAGTTTTTTGAAATAGTTTTTTTAAAGGTTCCTTTTAGTAAATAAATTTTTTAATAAGACATTTCTTAAAAAGTAATATTGTTAAAATAGACTTTTTTTAATTTATTTTTTTAAAGGCTACCTAAAATAACTTCTTAAAAGGAATTTGTTTTAAAAGGATCTTTTAAAGAGAAATTTTGGAAAGAGTTATTACTTTCAAATGTACCTTTTTAAAATCTAAATACCCTTTTAAAAGAAAAATTTGTTTTTATAAAGTTTATTGATTTAACGGCTGTTTAAGCAAACTCTAAGATACTCTTTTTTAAAGGAAGTTTTGAGGATAAAAGCTCTTGGAAATGTAATTCCTAAACAATACTTTTTTAAATGAGATAATTTCTATTCAATGTACATTTCTCCAGAGGATGTGCAAAACAAACAATTCACTTAATTTAGAAAGCATTTTCCTGTAATCTTTCGGAAGCAAACTCTTTCCTATTGTTGAAAAGTTAGAAAAGGAAAATTCCCATAAGATTAAATTAAAGAACATGTGCGTATTTGAATTAAAATACATACTTGTTTTTTGTAATAGAACATTTACAAATAATTAAAATTACTACAGGGACCTGCTGCAAGCTATTGTCTAAACTTTTTTTCAAAGCAATATAGCTAAAATTGGAAAAAAAAAATTACTTTACTTTTGATTGATGGATATTTAACTTTCCAATAAACTATGGCAATCTCCATTTAAATTGCATCTTAAGTAGTTTCTTAATGTATTCTTTAAAAGTTTTAAAAAAATATTCATGAGTTAGCTTTGAAGTTATTAAATTTCGTTTTCTAGTTTGCCATAAAATATAATAGAACAAAATACTTTCAGCTCTATAGAATATATAACATTTATTTTTCTATTCTTTAAGTTATTTCACGCAAAGCAAAAAACCTTGGTTGCTAGTCCTTAATATGAAAAAGAGAAATTTAAATCTGAATAATTTACAAACACAAAATATTTGACTAAAGAAAACAAATAGGCAATTGTCGATTTGCCATGAATACATATTTGGATTCGTAAAAAAAAAAAATTAATACAAATATTTTCCTCCCGATTTTACTTTGACACTAATAATGAAATTCTAAAATTAAAAGTGTATGTATATATTTAGAAAACAAGAATAAAATTAGCATACTTGTACACATATCTTCGTATGTCCATAGACAGAAGAATGTATACATATGCATACATATGTATGTATAGGAATTTACTCGTATATGTATATGCACCCAGTGAACATTTTTTTAAAGCTTCAGTTAAAAATCGAGTGCGTTCTCTTGAATTCTCTCAGATATATCCCGAATCATTCGACACTTTTTCGGAAAACCGTTTCCGTACCTTCCTTAAAATATTAATTATCTGTTTCATAACATACTATGGTGCACTCTATCGGAAAGATATTGAAAAGCATTTAATAATAATATATTCAGGGAGATCTTAATAATAATGTAGTCCATAATATGAGTTAAACTCATATTGTTCGAACAAAAATTTTTGCCCGCACAAAATTTTTTTATATGTAGTTCTACAGATCTCTTCTTGAGAGAGAGAGAAAGTATTTTTTACGGCCAACTCTCAGCTTGAATTGGTTTAATTTTATTTTCGAATTGAGCTGCAGATAGGCTTAATTTTTTCGCACAATGTTGTATTATAAAAAATTTGCATAGTAATTTTTTGAAAAACAGTTAAAGAAAATAAATTAATGATTATTTTGATGGCAATAATGCATTAAACACATTCACCACAGCAGGCTACACGAATACACGACTTCAAATGCCGCTTGCAGCGTTTGTCGCCTCGTAGCCGGCTACTTAATTATTTTGGAGACGGCAGCAGCACCATCTGCAGTTGATATTCAAGTACAAATGCATTGTTCAGTATTGCCACTTTTATATATTTTGCATTTATAAAAATTAATTACTCTTTTAAAATGTACTTATTTCACGTGAAAGTAAAAAAATGAATCAATTTATTCTTTACATAAATTTTTGGATATTGTTTCTATTAAATAATATGAAATAATTGTACATTCAACATTTTGTATTATACTGTCAACACTGAATTTTCTCATTGTAGCCAAAGAAATAGAAATTAATTTACTTGGACTACAACGAGAAAATCAGCATAGACAACTACCTGCCGCCATGTTGCCTTGCTGTCTTCAAAATAATCATTCTCATATAAACATGTGTATTCTATGCTTGACATTTGGTAGTCGGTAGCTTGCTGTAGTGAATGTGTTTAATGCTTAAGGCAACCGGCGGCAGGTTGTTGTCCGTGCTACGTTTTTCGTTGCAGTCAAATTAAACTTATTTCTATCTTTGATGGCTACAAAACAAAAACAGTGTTGACAATATAGCAAAATATGCAAATCAAATTAGTGCTTAGAAATATTTTTTATTGCAAAATAAATAAGTAAGTTACAAAATTTTAATGTGAAATACAAAAGTAACTATATTTTTATAAAGCTAAAAAAAAAACAATATCTAAATCGCGAAAATTACAAAAATTCGCAAAAACTAACTAACAGCGGAATGATGATGAAGAAGGTCAAATATTATTTAAAAATTGACAAAACAGGCAAAACTAAAATCGCGAAAGCCATTGAAAATAAAAAAGTTTTGAAAAAACGCAAATGTTCTAAGGAAATTAATAAACCTGTAAATAGTAAAATTCGCCAAAAAAAATATATAAAAAATTAATTGATTCGTTTTTATATTTTTGTATGATGAAATTATAAATCAAATAAGCTTTTTTATTTTTATAAATATGAAATATTTGAAAAAATATTTATTCTTCAATATTAGATTCTTATGTTGCTGCTGCCGTTTTCCAAACAAAATTTAGAAGCTGGGTACCAGGCGACATTTGTAGCCAACGACACTTGTGGTCGTGTAGCCATGTAGCGTGCTGTGGTAAATGTGTTTAATGCTTAAGAAATAATATTGCAAAATGGAGCTAAATGAGTCGATTACCCAAAAACTTAGAGATGAAATGAAGCAAAGTATAAAATACTACCAACTTGTTTAACTAATTTATTTTGATCAGAAATAATTTTTAGTCAGGCTTAAGTTCAGTAATTTCAATTCTTTTAATGAATGAAATATTTTTATTATTATAAATTAATGTGAGTTTCTAAAGAAGAGCAGAAAAATTAAATTAGACTTTTAAGCTGGGGGAAATACCGATATTTTTCTGTGCAGCAACGCACTCCATCAGCACCCTAGTCTATCTACTATTTCCCCCAGCTTAAAAGTCTAATTTAATTTTTCTGCTCTTCTTTAGAAAGTCACATTTATAATAAAAATATTTCATTCAATAGAAGAATTGAAATTACTGAACTTAAGCCTGACTAAAAATTATTTCTGATTAAAAATTTACTATAATTCAATTAAAATTTAAGAATGTCTCACCTAATTTATTTTGTTTACATATAGCAGCTTTAATATTCCGAACAAATTTTTCGCAATGAGTGAGTCGTTCTGCGGAAGACTTTTAGCAAAAAATTTTGCCCAAGCAAAAATTTTATTCGGAAAACTTGTGAATCCCCCTTAACGTACTACATAATTCAGTCAACTTCCTAAAAATTGGTATAAGTGTGTTTTTATAAAAAAAAAAGCTGCGTTAAAGAGCAAGCACTAAAATGTTAAAAAAATATATATTTTAGTGATTTTTTATGGGAATTGTTAAAATTTAAGTTTAAAATTTTTTTTTAACAATTCCCATAAAAAATCACTATTTATTAAATTGACTGCACCAGGTCAAAAAATACTTGTGTGGCAACACTATATTCTTAAATAGCTCTTGCAGTGTGCACACTTATTTTTTTTTAATTCGGTAGAATCGACGAAATAAATCGGTAGATTTGAATGAAATTCGGTAGAATTTTTTTTTATTCAGAGAAACATAAAAAATAACAATTCAAAGAAACATAAAAAAATAACAAAATATATATACTTATATAAACAGGGTAAGTGCAAGGAGTATCAAACTAAACAGGTTCCAAAAGCGCATTTAAAACTTCACATGTGATTGGAAATTAAACTGCCATAAACAATGAAGCATTTCCAATAAAAAAAGTGTCATCCCCAGTTATTTGCCCTTGCCCTTTATATAGAAATGCTATGCATATATAAAATAATATATATAAATAACAGGAACGCAGAGAAAAAACTGCCTCATAGAATCAATAAGATTTTCTCTATGAAACGTTTTTAGGCTAAGGGGTATCCATCCCAGCAGAAAGAAGAGAAGATTTTTTTATAGATATTCCTTATTGTTTTTATGTGGTAAATCTTATTAATTTTATCAAGAAGAAAACCACATAAAATCAAGAAGAAATCTTATTATTCACAACTTTTTTTACTCAATTTCCGTTATTTTTGGCACCAAAAAAACAATCCATAGAGAAAAACTTCTTGATTCTATTAGGTTTTCTTATAAATTGTAAACTATAGGGATTTCTTATTGATTTTATTAGGTTGCCTTACTGATTTTTTTAAAAAGGTTTTCTTCTTGATTTTATTAGGTTCCTATATGATTATGTGTAAAGCATCTTATTGATTTTTTTAATAAGGAAATCTTCTTGATTTTATGAGGTGTCTTGTTATTTCATGTCTATAAATAGACACAAACAATTTTTTTTCATGATGTTTTTCGTTTTTGTATAAGCATGTTTGCAAAACTATTTGCAATTGATTAGAGTGTTTGTCTATCAGTCAGAAGTTTGCTGGTTCAATACTTGTCTCCTTTCAAGTAATAATATGTATGTATGGTGAGTTAATTAATTAAGAATACAATATAATATGTATGTATCTATATAAGTATGTATAGTATGTATGGTATAAATAAATAACATCTACATATAATTACTATATATATACATAAGTATATGGTATAGAATTTAAATGAAAATACCTAAGCAAAGCACAAGGAATAAAGAAAGACATATTATTTTTTATTTTATTAGGTCGCCTCATAAAATCAAGAAGAAAACCTTATTAAAAAAATCAATAAGATAACCTCATAAAAACTACAAGATTTCTTCTTGATTTTTTCAAAAAGGTTTTCTCTATGAAATTAATAAGATTTCCTTGTTGAAAAAAAAACATAGAGATTTCTTATTAATTTTGTTCTATTTTATGAGGTAATTATTAGGCACTGTTTTCTCTTTGAATTCAGTTTTTGTACATATGTAGGTTTTATAAAGCTACTAAAATAACTTTTATTTGACAAACATTTGTAACTACAAAGATTATATATAAGATCCATTTATGAATTTAAACTTTTGTGCAAAAATTATTAAATCATTGGTAGGAATAATTCTTTGGCAAATATTAGGTAACTTATGGTTTCAGTTTTTAACCGATTTCTTTGTTTTGTTTTAATGATTTTCATGACAAAATAGGCAATTTACAAATATATCGACTTAAATTACTTAATAACAATATTCGGTAGATTTCAGGCCTTGTTTGGTAGAATTGGTAGATTGTTAAATTCACAAACATATTTGGTAGAATCTACCGAATATCGGTAGAAGTGTGCACACTGAGCTGTTGTTGTTATTTACAATTATTTTCTTTTCACTTACTGTTACAACTACAATTTGAAGCTGAAAAAAGAGTCAGTCAGCCAATGTAGTAATGGTAAAGAAAATAAAAAACATGTTGATTATTGAGTTCTTGTTTCAACTTTGTTATTTGTTTTAAGCTTCTCATTTGTTTAAATGAAAGTTTATAACATAATAACTCTAGTTGTTCTAAGAAACTTTGGGTAAAGGTTCTCTCATGATCTGCATTAGCAACAGTGAAATCGCATAGGATGAAGCTAAACCCCTCAATAATCAATTGCAATGTATTTTTAATAAAAAAAATATTTTACTTAATAAGTAAAATATTAATTTGGGATTATTAGTGCGTTTAAAAAATTTTAAACTTAAAAAAATAGATTTTATTAAACAAGACATTACTTCAATAGAGGCATAATTAAAAAAATTGTTTTGCAGAATAAGGATTTGAAGTAGAGCTGCAAAACTATCGATGGTACTATCGATAGTATCGATAGTTTTATTTTAAGTGGACTATCGATATTTTTTTTCGATAGCGATATTATCGACAAAAACAAACTACTTAAAGAGAAAAAATCAAAGTCAATAAAAACGGAATGATGGCGACTGTGTATAAAAAATGCAACATTAAAATTTCGCCGCCTGTAAACTTTTATAATAATGGGTATCATTACATTTACATATAAATGTGAAAACAAATTAATTAGTCTTGATTTGTTTCAACTTAAGATGTCAGTTTTTATCTACTAGATAAAAATTACATAAAAACACAATTATTATGTCCCAACGGCTTTGATACTTGAAGAAACTTGACGGCGGCTAAATTTGACGACTGCTGGACTGTATTCGCTCTTTACTTTTAAATAAAAGGTGACGCTAAATAGTTTGCTTCTCCTTCTGTTAAACCAATACTTTTTAGCTAACTGCAATAGTTTAAGTAATGATGAAAGATTTTTTTTATTTTATTCCATTTTAATTTATTTTTTATTGATTCATCTATCTATATGTTTGCTTTTTCGTTTATTTTTTTTATACAAATTTGTATATATGTTTGTTGAATATGTGTATTAAAAATATTGGAACTAAAAGTTTTAAAAAAATCAACTTTCTTTTTACTTTATGGAATGATTAAAAAATTTAAGATTTTATATCACAAAACTACACAATTGATAAGTTTCTAAGAATCAAAAACTATCGATAGTATCGATGGCATCAAAAAATACTATTGAAACTATCGAATGGAGCCACTATCGATAGTTTTGCAGCTCTAATTTGAAGTCTTGCATTTACTAACAACTTAATGAAAAAAAAAAAATATTCACCTTCTAAGAGTTGAGTACACGATATTTGTTTAAAATTTTTAAACGCTGGGATGACTATTTCTGCATTACTAACTAAAAAAATCACGTTTTTTGAGTTACGAGTGTGACTATATTGCAGGAAAGGTTCCATGCTCTTCAAAGTCGATGCTTATGCATTTCGTTACCAATCTTTTCGGCACAGAGTTTGAATATTTTTAATATTTATACTCGTATTAGACTTTTTTGTGTAATATAACAAGTGATTAAAAATGTTAATTCGAGAAAATTCTCTGACATTGCACCTAGACAATTTCTCTACAATTTCATTCCGAAATCGTAAAGAATTCGCAACATTTGTGCGCAAGCTTTCTTAAACATCGTTCTCTCAAAAATTATGTCAAGTTTCCTAATCAACTTCGTATATGAATCCGAAGTACGGAGATGTACGGAGCTCCTTAACGACTTCGACAAAAAATGTTCGCTGTGTAGTAGATCCCAGCAAAAAATTTCAGGAAAGGTAATGGGGTTTTGAATTCATTTTAACAAGGCGTGAGACTAAAGTAGTCGATTCATGTAATCTATGAAGATTAAAAGAATCATTTTTCTCCTCAATCTACTTCTACATATTTCGTTTTAAATTTTATGTAATGTGATTTGTAAGCGAGTAATGAAATTTGGCAAATGGAAAAGTAAGTCATTATATGGAAAGTAATTTTTTGCTGGGATAGTATATATTTTATTTTTAGTTTCTCCTATTTCTTGTAAATCTGTTCGTTTGTTTATTTGTTTGCATATATATGTGTGTGTGTGTATGTGTGTAAGGTACACAACAACAAAACTTTAACAAAGAGAAATTTTAGGGTCATTTTGGGATCAATTTGAAAAATGAATGTGTTTTTTTCTTTGTTGTTACTTACACTCACACTCACATTAGAAACAAGAAAGAAATATAAACAAACCTATAACTTTTAGTAATTTAATGTCAAAATACTCATAAACAAGCTACTAAGAGGAATGCTTAGTTATTTCTTAAAGTACGCACATTTTTGTGTACGACTATGTACCATTTTATGTAAGTCATGTTTTAGACTTGGCAGTTTTTCTTGAAGCAATTATCTTCAATTCTCTTTTAAAACTGCTCGTTTGTTTACACTCAGACGGTTTTTTGTTCAATTTTCCTATTGTTTTAATGCTGCGAATGAAAGAACAAAAGAGAATTGAAGTAACTTTTCTGTACAAGCAAGTCAGTACCCCTCTTCTTTCTTCTTTCCTCTCTCTCCCATAAACTCAGACTTGCTTCAAGAAAAACTGCCGAGTCTAAAACATGAGTAAGTTTGAATACTTTTTATTTGTTTTTTTTTTTGGTCTGAGTAGCATACAGATTGGAAAAGGCAATAATAAATAAATAATTTTAGAAATAATAATCACTAAAGGAAAGAATATGTATGAAATCTAAGAAATGCTAAAATGCAGAGTACGAAAATAAATAAAACGAAATGGGTTGCTCGTTTCCAATAAATAAAATAAAAACCAATTAAGAACAATGAGGGCGATTGCGCGTATATTTTTCCAGGAGACGATCAAGTAAACTCATCAATCACATAGTTGTGTGTGGCTTTTCCGTTACACGCACGTCTTACCAGGAATGATTGATGAAAACCAAAAGGTTCTGATTTCTTATATTGACGGCTGATAATATTGCACTAAAAAGTCAATTAAAAAATGGCGAATGACTTATGTGATTGATATGCTCGAAATTTGCTCAATGAACACAAAACCGAGTTGTTTTGCAATAAAACGAATTAAAGCAGTAAATACAAATGCGTGTATAAGTGTGTTAAAGTAGCCAGCAAATCATTATTGTGGTAACAATGGTGAGCGTCGGCAGAGTGAGTCTCGTGTGTGAAGAGCAGCAGAGAGATAGGGGTATTACTTCAGCACTAGCGCAGCCAGTTGTGTGAGACGTGTGTATACTACAGTGGAGTAGATGTACCCAGCCGAATGTTTTAATAGCTAGCTCAAAATACAGGTGACTTTTTGCTAACTCATTTAAAACTATCTAACTCATAAATAGTACAGATGTGAGTCAGTTATTTTTTTGCATAACTTTCTTTTTCCCGATAAGTATTGAACTAACTTTAAGCTAACTCAAAACTAATCCAGGGATTAGTGAGTTGTTTTTGTACAACTAACTTCTTCTCGATAAGTTTTGAGCTAACTTTTAGCTAACTCAAAGTTGATACATAGATAAGTTAGAGTCAACGAGAAGATGACAACATAAAATTCATGTTTATGTTAACTCTGACGCGATAAAAAATTGTTAAGTATGATGGCTGACAAAGTGATCACTGTCCGATATCCGTTCCCATTTCTTAAATAATAATTACAAAATTGTTTAAGCTTTCAGCTGACTTAAAAATCAATAGTAAGCTAAATAATAATTAACAAAAAAAAAGACTTTTTGATTTGGCACAAGCTAATTCATAGTGAGCTAACTCATGGTGAGTTCAAAACTGATGCACTCGTCATGCGGCCACTCAATGTTAAAATTGATTTCTTTTAACATGCAGAATGAGTGCGAATTTCAACCACATCTGACTAATTTTTGACCGATAATTCAATAGTTTTGAGCTAACTTAAATTCCCACTGGGTAGTGGCATTCACAGTGCCTAACATCAACCGGTTTCTTATATATACAAATTAATACACATACGAGAGTACATTACTCTCGTGTTTCTCTCGGTAGGCAGCCCTGATTTAAGTATTTTAAGTTGTGTGCGTGTATTTAAGCTCTTGATTAGTATAAATGTATTTATTTGTGATAAATAAAAGAATAACATTCTTAACCCTAATTAGTATACTGTGGTCTTTTATTCTTTACGGAAAAGTGTTTTTAAAGGTAAGAAACAATAACAATAAATTTTATTGGGAGAGGCATCACCCATTTTTTGTAAGTGCAAGAATATTTCAGTTTCAAAGCTCAAGTTCCTTACATAGCAAAAAGGATACTTTTATTCATTTTCAATGCAGTTTTACGATTAGAATACTATCCTACTGAATGGAAAATGTCTTCGATCACTATGATACCTAAGCCGGGAAAAGACCATACTAAAGTGGAATCGTATAGACCTAAAGCTTATTGTCTAATAATTATATCTAAACTATTTGAGAAACTGCTTATGAATAAGTTGACCCCCATACTATTTGATAGTGGATGAATCCCAGATCATCAGTTTGGTTTTAGAAGACAACATAGCACTGTCGAACAAACGCATAGGCTTGTGAATGTAGTTAGAAAACCATTCGCAGAAAAGAAATATTGTTCTGCTCTTTTCATAGATGTTTTGCAGGCACACTCAAAAAAATTTTACATTAACTGAATGTACGTTATTTGAGAAGTTTTCCCTGTAGTAAAAATGAAAAGAAAAGTTAGTTATTTTACCAAGCCAAGGGTATTTTAACTTTTTGTGTATGTTGTTTAACAAGCAAACTATATAATAATGATTTTCTGTGCAGTCAATATAGTCAATTGTTCAGAATAGTTATGTACTCAGTAAAACTGAAACAATGTAGTTAATCTAAATGTTTTATTCATTTAAATTTTACTTAGATTATTTTTTTTTAACAAAAAAACTTTAAAAAAATATACATACATACTTATTCTGAAAATTTGTTTTTAATTTTTGCTTATGTACTTACATACATACATACGTAGCTTTTTTTAGAATAAACTTCAAAATTATTTTAAATTAAAAAAATTAATAAAAAATCAAAAAGTTTGATCAAAAATTATGTACATATCATGATACAATAATACATATAAAGGTAAAACCACATTTGACGTACAAAATTAATTATGACTTTTTCCCCGATTATTTGATTACTGTTTTTTTGTAAACAGAGAGGAAAGCGTTGCCACACACATATAATGGGAACTTTTATTTAGGAATGCTTTTTGAAATGTGTAATTTGAGTTTAGAAATTGTAGTTAAACACATATTTTTTTAATGTTAATTGAACATGAGAATAACGAAATCTGTGTGTAATAAGACCTACAAAAGCAAATATTTGATTAATTATTTAATTCAATAGATAACAAAAAAAAAAGCCTCACGGTTTGGGATAAAACTTGGTTCTTCAAAACATCGATATAAAGATACGGCCTTTCTTAGAAGCGATACATCGATGTTTTATTCGCGCTTGTTTCATACATATAATACACATTCGCATATACTTCGTGTGCAAATTTATTGCTGGTTTACATCAAGCACAACACACATACTGCGACATTTGTATTTAAGGTAAACACCTTTCAAAGCTCTTAAATTTGTTCTTGCTTCTTTGCAAAGTAACAGCAAGCATTGTTGTCGCCGAGATCTGGTTGGCTGTTCTGCTCTCGTTGGTGTGAAAGTACAAAAAGCTCTTTATAAAAGTTTGCACATTGTGCATATGGCTTGGATATAGTTGAATGAGAGATAATGCTTTGTTGATATATACAACAAACATTGTTTTTATTTTTTGTTTGCTAAGGACATGGCCTATGATTGGACTAGGAACATGTAATTATCATATTTTTCCTTAAAATAGACGACTTGATCTAATAATATCCGTAAGGATGCTACAACCCGTTAACAATTTCATCCGAATAATGTAAGGCAGCTACGTCTAAACACACATACTCTAATATATGTATTTTAGCTTTGTTATTGTTTCTTTGCAATGACCAAAGATGTCGCCGAGATCTGGGGGCAAATCGCGGCACTCGTTATCGAATTCCGAAATATTTCCATATAAATCCTATTGGAATATTAATCCTATTGGAAGATAACGATTGCCGCGATTTGCCCCCTGCTTGGATGTTGTGCTCTCGTCAGTGTGAAACCACAAAAGGTCTTTTGTAAAACTTTGCACAGGGTGCGTATAACTTGGACGCAGTTGATGTAAGACAATACATCAGAGAGTATAAAGACAAAGTTCCGCCTTGATTCAGTTGGAAATTTCCTTCCTGTTGTTTCTTGCTTGCTGCCGTTATTGGTGCTGCTGTAACTTTTTTGCTGTTTATTTTTTATAAATTTATGAAATTATTAAAATATTTTCAATTATTTTTAATTTAATAAACAAGAACGTCAAAAAAAAAATAAAAAAAACTCGGATTTCATAAACTAATAAGGTAGCATTAATTTTGAGAGTAAAAAATAATCGGGACAAGCGTCAGAAGGTTAATATGGCGACGAAAAGAGAGAACGGTTTTACCTTTACATTATTGTATCATGGTACATATGTATGTATTAGTTTCGCCAATAGATGCATATTATTGTCAAATATGAAAACAAAATTTAAATTGGTGAGTTGTCTTCATGCAATTGATGTCATTTTGTTACATGGTATGTACATACATATGTATGTAAATGTATAAATAATGGGTTTTTTTTGTTGAGGTATAGAACTTTAAGTTGGCATCACTTTTTTAACTGGCAGCCATTTTGTCAGCTGTCAAGTGATTAATATTTAATTTGGTTTGCCATTTCATCATGAACAGGTTGACAAAAGAACAACGCTTGCAAATCGTGCAAATTTATTTCGAAAATAATGGTTCAGTTCGCGAAGTTTACCGCAAGCTCCGTCCATTTTATGGTCGACATAATCGTCCATCAGAGCAATTAATTCGGTTAACCATGGATCGTTTTGGCACTACGTTTACTCTATGTGATAATACGCATCCGCAGAGACGTCGAACAGTGCGCACCGAAGAAACAATTGCCGCTGTAGAGCAAAGTGTTGAAGAGGACCCGAATGAATCGATTCGCCACCGTGCACAGCAATTCGAGCTTTGTCCATCAACTTTATGGAAGATTTTGCGCAAAGATCTTGGCTTGCGACCTTACAAGATCCAGCTTGTGCAAGAATTAAAGCCGCGAGACCATGCAATGCGTCGTGATTTTGGTCTATGGGCCGAAAATGAGATTGATCTCGATGCTGATTTTCATCGCAAAATTTTGTTCAGTGATGAGGCTCATTTTTGGTTGAATGGCTACGTCAACAAGCAAAATTGCCGCATTTGGAGTGAAGAAAATCCACATGAGACCCTTGAGACGCCATTACATCCACAAAAACTGACTGTTTGGGGTGCTCTATGGACTGGTGGAGTCATTGGGCCATACTTCTTCCGAAATAATGCTGGAGAGTCAGTTACCGTTAATGGAGACCGGTATAGAGCCATGATAACCGACTATTTTGTTCCCGAATTGGATGGCATGAATGTGGATGAGTTGTGGTTCCAACAAGACGGCGCTACATGCCACACAGCGCACGTCACAATCGATTTATTGAAGGAAACATTCGATGAGCGCATAATTTCGCGGAATGGACCTGTCAATTGGCCATCAAGATCGTGTGATTTGACACCATTGGATTATTTTCTTTAGGGATATGTGAAGTCGCTCATCTACGCCAACAAACCAGAAACGTTAGGGGACTTGGAAGCCAACATTCGTGGCGTTATTGCCAACATACGGCCCCATATGCTCGAAAAAGTGGTTGAAAATTGGACCTGTAGAATTGGCTTTATTCGAGCAAGCCGCTGTGGCCACATGCCCGAAATCATATTTAAACATTAATGGCATAAAATTATCCTTCCAATAAAGCTAAATTGATGGACATTAAAACGATTTTCTTGTGTTTTATTTCAATTCAAAGTTCTATACCTCTAAAAAAAACACATGTATGTGCATGTGTATAATTTTGTTTTCAGGTGGAATTCTTGAATTATGGACTAGGCGCAGCGAAGAATATGCTAATTTCTAATTTTTGAAACGAAAACGATTCTACTCATATGCAATGTCAGTTATAGAAGGTACAGTATACATTTTTAATCACCCTTATTCCAGCTGTTAACATCGGTGTCACTTTAACACAATCCCAAAACAGTGGTGCTTGTCTACCCGCTGACGAAAACAACTAACTCCTGTTGGCAAGTTGAGAGCAAGTAAACAAGCGCCAATTTTTTGCTACTGTGTTAAAGTGACGTCGATGTTCTTTAGAATATAGCATGAAACATGATGGCACTTCATGAAGAAGTTATTATTTGTGCAGTTGATCTGACAACTCTTATGTTTTAATTGGCGCCTTTACTGTATACTTGCAGCTTATTTAATTTGATATATGCATATCACATATTTAATGCTTTCTTGACAGTTCTAAGAATAAATATACTGTAGTCGTTACGGCAACAGGTGGGGTGGGGTTACTCTATAATTCGTATCAAAAAAAAAATCCTTTTAAATTAAGACTCCATGAATTTCTTCACCACACCGCCTCCCAAATGCTATTCATTTGGTCTATTGTCATATTTGAGCTTTGAGCTCGCGAATTGGCTAAAGCCGGCAACGACACTCAGAAGAAAAATCATAATATATGGGCCGGGTACGTACACACTTTGGAGATCCTGGAAAACTTATCGTTTTTCACTAAATCTGCATATAACAAAATTCATATAAAGGATTAAACAAATATCCAAGAGGTTATCGGACTTAACTAAAAATAAAGAAGTTATGGGTTATCATACCTACTTGCGGCCTTGCGCGCTTCTATTTCTAAAATCAATATAATATTTGCACATTCCAATATTAATATAAATTTCTGAAATCATATTTATTGTAAATTGTTAAAATTTTAATGCATTCTTCTTTTTATAGAAAACAATAACGTTCAACCAGCTTGGAAGAAGAGTAAATTTTATTGAGAAACAATGACCCAATTACTTCACGCAGCTGAAATTATGAATTTTGAAATGCATATAATTATTTTTATTATTATTACTAGTATTTATTACTGAGTGATTATACACCAAATCTTGGGCACATAGTGCCAATAAAAATGATTTATAAAGGACATCTAACAAAAGTTCTTGATATTTTTGGGGGTTAAACATAAATAAATGTAGTAAAAACTAATGAAAGAAATAGGAGTTTCAATTGATTTTGCAGGTTATTTTTTTTCAGTCAAAATAAGCGAAAAAACAGTAGTTTTTAATGTCTTGGGTAGTAAATTTATGTGATAAAAACACAGTCGTTTTTACTGTTTTTGTGAGTTATTTTCAGGCTGTTCAAAAAAAATGAAAAAACAGTCGTCTTAAATGATATGTAGGCTGTTTTTTGTAGTTTAAAATAAAAGAAAAAACATTAGTTTTTACTGAAATTGTATGTTAAAAAATTAACATTAAAAAATAACTGAAAAAATCGTTTGATTCAAATGAAATGTTAGTAATCCGGTTTTTAAATGAAAATACTATTGTTTTAAATGATTTTTCCTTTGAATTTAACTACATAATATTTTGAGTGCATTTGATAAAGTATGGCATGTATGGTTAATTAAGAAAATAAAGCAAAATTGACCCTTCAACATTCATAAGCTACTAGAAAGCTATCTAACTGGACGAAAATTCATCATCAGAGAAGGCAATTTTCTAAGTACACCTCATATGATCCATGCAGCGGTTCCTCAAGGTAGTATTTTGGGTTCTGTATTATTCCTGATATATACCTCCGACATCCCAATAGGCCATGATATTCATACATCAACTTTTGCTGACGATACAGCTTTTCTAAGCGTAAACGCAAGTCCTCTAGAAGCATCCAGGAAATTGCAGGAGCATGTATCGCATCTGGAAAAATGGCTAAAGCAGTGGAGAATAAAAATAAATGAACAGAAATGTGTACATGTTACGTTTACATTGCGCAGGGAAACATGTCCGCCTAATTACATCAATAATCATATCATACCGCAGCACTCTGAGGTTAAATACCTAGGAATTCACCTTGATCGTCGTCTAACATGGAAAACCCACATAAATTCAAAGCTGACCCAAATGAAACTTAAAGCTGTTAAACTTAATTGACTAATAGGAAGAAATTCCACACTTAGTCTGGATTGTAAACTTCTTCTATACAACACGGTACTAAAACCAACTTGGTGCTATGGTATTCAGCTATGGGGCACTGCCTCCGCATCAAATATAGAGAAAATTCAAAGGCAACAAAATAAAATTCTTCGTTTGATTACATCGGCACCTTGGTATGTCAGTAAATTCGGTATTTTCAAAACATGCTTCAATTTATATAAATAAACTCGTACCGCATCCTAATCTCCTAGGCTGCAATATATTAAACTTTAGAGGTCACACTCGGCTGAGAAGGAGAGACACTCTTGCTCTCAGACAATCACGAGTTACGTAATACACCTGTAGAAGAATTTACTGAACCTATTATTTTGTCTAGCAGTGGCTGGACTAAATACTACAATTTAGTTTTTAAGATTTGTAAACTTATTGTTAGTTCAATTTATAATTGAATATTCAGTAATTACATTTAAAGCTCAAAAAAAAGCTCAAATTGTCTTTTTACTATTTATTTACTCTTATAATGGGCGACACCACACCCACTTTTTTAAGTGTAACATTATGTCAATACAAAATCCCAAACTGTTTGCCTTTTCATTGTGGAAATTGGATTAGTAGAAGTACACATAATATTATACCAATGCCCTAATTCTATTCGACGATGGTGTCGTCTTGTCTCAGTTCTGATTCTTTAAGATAATTATTATTTATTGTCTATGCTAAAAGGTTCGTGTACTTACTTTATGCTATTGTTCCACATCATTATATCCAACATATATTTCATAAATATTTTTCAAATTACTACATAATACTTTAATTTAATTTTTATGTTTTAAAAAAATATGATATCGTATTTTTATTTTTCATGATCAAAGTCAAAACAATTTTTGAAGAAAATTATTTATAGGGGCACTTACACCTGCACAAAATCTAGCAGATGCTAATTAAAATTTTTATGAAAATCTATATCGTTTACAAGTTTTTTTTTTTACCTTCATTAATTGAAAATGTTCCAAAATGACAACTAAACAACTGCAATGTAGCCAATTCACACACCTTTTTAAACACACCGTAGCTAATTCAGACATTTTTTTTATAAATATGTTGTACGGGGTTGTAAAAGTAAATAAAAATATTAGATTTTGATTAGATTTAATACAAATCTACTGACAAAATAGATTTTGTTTTCTATCGGAAATTTAGTAAAAAGCAGCAAGATTTAGCTCGAAATCTCGTAAGTACTAGATTTCACGACAATGTTAATGCCCTTTTAGAAAATTCTAAAACAAGCACTCAAAAATATTTTCAAATAAAAACGTTGTAGAGAAATTATAAATTAGGGCATAAGTCTTAATGAGCGTGGTACCATTTACTTCTTTAATGCAAGCTCATGTCACTTTTAGAACTCAAAATAAATGATAAGTTTCATAAAAATCGTTTAAATGAAAGTACTTTACATAATTACGTTACATATTATAGACCAAACAGAAAGCAGATTTTGCAAAAAAAATTTCAAACGTTTCAAATTTGTATGAAAAATAACGAAAATTCATTTAAAAAAATATTTTTTCCATAAAAATTTCAAAATGAAAAAAATGTTTCTAGTTACAAAATTTGCCTTTTAGTTTTGTGCAAAATAGTTTCAAAAAGAATGAAAAACAAATAATTTTTCCAAGATTTTGCTTCATAAGCACCACAAAAATTTTCTAAATCAAGTTTTTTAAAAATTTTAATTGTTGCACAGGTCTCTAGCAATAATTTGGCCTTTACAGATTTAAAAAATATCAATTAGTCGACGAGTTATAGCCACAAAAAAAAAACCCATATAAGCAATATGCTGAAAATCGGCATTTGACTGCAAAGTGCGAAGGTCGATAAAAAAAATCGAACTAACATAAACAAACCCCGCGATACGGGTCTCCTAATTTAGCCTCTGTTTTCACCCCTCGCTCTCAGAATCGACCTAACTTTTGCTAACCTGAATTTGATACACAGTGTAATACTAAGTTTTAATGGTCATGTCCCGCCCACTTTTCTTAGCACAAACTTATGTCATTTCAAAAGACTAAACTGTGGGTTGGATAAATAGAACTATATATAATATAATACTAGTGGCAAGTTTTGCAAGAATCCTTTGAGTAGAAGCACGAGAAATGTAATATTAAATTTATGTGGGCTTAGTTACGCCCATTTTTTAAACGCACAATTTTTGTTACTAAGAGGGCCTAAGATGTGCGCTAAGTTTCTTAGCAATGGGATTAAATAAAGTACCCCAAATCAATAAAAGTAACATTCATGGGCGCAGTTTCGACCAAATTTAAACTATATTTTCTCATAATAAAAAATAATTTTCAAAATCTGTCTAAAAATTACGGATTTATAACGTAACATATCGAGCCGTAATTTCAACTTAATCGCGTCACTTACGATTATAGGCTTTTCACACTTGCCAACATTTTCGTTGAATGTGTGGAAGATGTTGAAAATGTGAAAAATACGTTCACATTACAACATCTAACATCAACCATCATATTTAGCTGTCAAAATAAATAAGGCCACGTTTTGTGTAAAAAAATAATAAAAATTAAAAAAAATGGATAATGAAGAGAAATTAATAATATGACTAGTTGTTAATTTGCAAGAGCAATCTCTACTATTAATGCAGTGTGTAGAATCCATAAAAAGCTTACTGGAGGAAGAAGATGATGAAGACATAGTTTTGGACAATCTCATCCAGCAACATAGCTTCCATTTCTTCCGTCCAACAAATTCGGAGACTGGTTTTCTTTTTTACTGCAAAAAAATAGATACATACATATGTAAGAATGTACATACAACAAAATGTTTGTATATACAAGTAATAATTATGTACAAATATTTAAAAATAAAAATACTTACATGTTGCGCTCATTTTTAATAACTTTGTAAATATTTTTTTATGTCATTAAATGTCGAAAATTCCAGTGATGCCACTACAATTTTTTGTCATTTATCAGTGATGGCACTAAAATAATCAAAAGATATTGAGTGGAACAAAATGAGTTAGGAACATTTTACAAAGATGTTGAAAGATGTTGTTTTTTAGTCCTGTACATTTCTTATGGGAAATTTTCAACATCATCGCAAACTGATGGTAGATGTTAGATGTTGATAAGTGTGAAAAGGCTATTATTACTGGTTAAAAATAATATTTTTTTATTAAAATTTTATGGGACTACTCATAGTTTAAAATTCTCAAAACGCGAAATTGTAAGCGAAAATATATGTACAAAAAAACCTTCTTTGATTTTGGTCCCTTACGATTAAATCGCTAATAGGGATCGATATGTAAAAAATTAATAAAATTCTTTCTACAAAAGAAAAAAAACTCGACTTCAATGCAAAGATCTCATAGAAGAAGATAAGAAGAAGTAAATGAAATATAAAATTAAATTTTAATGGGCGTATCCCCGGCCCATTTTTTTATATACAAGATTGTGTGTTTTTCAGAGCACATGATGCGTGTTAAGTCTTGTAACCATTTTTTAAATGGAGGATTGCGTCTATTTTAGAGCTCACGGAGTGCGGTAAATTTTATAAAATTCGGTAAGTGGAACTGAGTAAAATATAATAAATTTTAATAGGCGTAAGCCCGCCCATCTTTGCAACTTTCAAATTGTGTTTTATAGGTTTCGCAGTAATGAAATAAGTAGATATCATTTTAAAAAATTTACAAAATTATGGGCGAGTCGCCGCCCACTTTTTACAATGGGGCCAATGGGTAGCTATACCATCTCCGGCAAAAAACTAATTTTTACAACCGGTCTGAAAAAAACTGAGTTATGAAGTAACACCGCCCAAAAAAAAAATAGAGACGAATTGTTAACCTCCTCCTAGTTTTGAAGTCGGTTAAAAATAAAGTCGAATTGCTATGCTCCTTCTTCCTTGAAGGTGGTTAAAATAAATTTGATCATTAAGTAGTTTTAGTTACTTAGTAAACATTTATAAATCAAAATGAGAAACTGAATCGAAGAAATGAAAAAAATATAATGAAAAATCTAAACATTATAAAGTAAAATCTAAGCATTTCCAAATTCTCTATAGAATAAGCAAGCCTTATCGATATTAAAGCTTTTAAAGTTAAATATATGTAGACATGTCCTTGCTGCGAAGTAGTTATTTATAAAATAAATTTACAGTTTGAGCCTCTTACTGTATGTTGCTAAAAGCCGTTATATTAGGAATTAATTTGTTTTGAACTAAAATTCTTAAATAAATAAAACATTGTCTACAAACTTTGAAATGCCATTAAAAGCTTAATGTCGTAATATTGTAAAACTTTTTCGTCAAAGAATGTCGTTGAGCTTTTCGGAAGAAAGTATGAAAAATTTAACTTTAACGAAATTATTATTTTGAAAATGTTTAAATATAAGTCCCACAAACGAAAGATATACGTTTTAGAAATTTTCGAATCTTTGTACCGTCTTAACTATTGTAAAGCACTTCAAGTGTAATAAATTTTTAATTATGCAGCAACACACAATTAGCATAAAAAGAAAGTTTACATATTTTGTAACCATCAAATTGGTTTTACTTTAATATCTTATTAGAGATAAAATTGCATGCCTCATATAATTAGCAAAATTGTATGGTACTAATTTACCTACATTACATAATATAAGTTTAGTGGTCCGTTTTTCTCCAGAGGGTTTTTTAGAAAAATTACCAGTATTGTCCTGGGCATTGATGTCAATATAATTATAACAGATAATCATATTTGATAAAGAGAAATATTAAAACTAGTTATGCCAACTGTTTGTGGTCAGTTGCAAATAAATTAGTGTAAATAATCCACTTTTATAAGATATGAGATGTGCACTTTTGGCACAAATGCAAAATTCTGCGTAATCATTAAATAAAATGTAATTTTCATTAATAATACTTTCGTGTATTGTTTGCTATTTTTGTTCTATTTTTTTTATCATTCAATATAAATACATATAAAATATACCATTGCAATGCATTTATCATTCCTGTAAAGGATTTTAGTTCCAATAATCGCCTCAGGGTGAACTTTTAATAAAATGAAACCATATTTACCTGGAAAAAAGTAAGAGAGAAATTTAATTATATACTTCATGTACATACATATGTGAATTAAATTATAAATAATAATTAATTTTTAATTAAATTTTATCTAATTAAGCTCACTTTGTAAACATTTATACTCGCTAACAAAAGTGGCCATAATTAGTTTTTGCAATCATTTAATTTATTCACAGTTTATATATTAACTCATTTAGTGAAATGTTAAAAAAAATGTTCAATGGTTTTATTACAAAACTTTTTGGGCTTTTGAATCCTGCAAAGGAAATACATATATACATATACACATATGCATTAGAACAGGATCACCATGCATGAAAATTAATAAATTCAGTAAATTGCGACCTTGACTCTTACACTTCGGGCTAACAAATCAGTGCAAGTTAATCTCTATTTATCTCGTTTTAAAATGTTTTTAATCCACCAAACCTATAAATTAGTACAGTATTTAAACCATTTGTAAACGCATAGAATTGGGCGTTTAAACTACCAATACAGGCCATATGGTTTTATTACTTACATACCATATATTTTGCATTAAAAGAGCACTCAATTTTTTTCCGAGCCTCTGCTCTTTCTTCAGATCTTGTTCGCTCTGTTTTCTTACATTCTATTATTCTTTCATACTATTCTACTTCCTCAATCATAAATATAATTTCCTTCTCAGTATAATATGGCAACCTTTAATCAAAATTTTTAACTTAAATTTTAATTTTTGATAGCCTGCTGCAAAACATTTTTTTTATCAGATTTATTATAGTGCTGCTTAGTTTATTTAAACCACATATAAATTTGAGTTTAGTTCAACAAAACCAACGTTTAATACTTCACTAAATTTTATTACCCCTTAGGGTTCCTTACGGGACTGGTTTCTTTTTGGCGTTTTTTTTTTAGTTTTGGCGTTTATTTCGTTTTTGAGAGTTTTTTTATTTTTGACGGTGATTTTTTGCATTTTAGCAATTTTGTCGATTTTTTTTTGTTTTTTGAGTTTTTTTACGTTTGTCTATTTTTTTACATTTAAGCGATTTATTTTATTTTCGACGATATTTTATTTTATTTTACATTTAAGTGTTTTTTTTTTTTTTTTGTTTTGGCGAGTTTTTTATTTTTGTCGATTTCTTAGTTTTTTTTTGTTCTCTTTATTTTTGGTGATTTATTTTATTTTTAATGATATATTTCATTTAAGCGTTTTTCTCGATTTTGCGATTTTTTAATTAAGTTGATAATTTAGGTTTTTTATTTCTTTATTTTTTGTCGTTTTTTTAAAACTTTTTTTACTTTTGGTGATTTTTTTGCGTTTTAGCGATTTATTTTATTTTTAAAGATATTTTTCATTTAAGTGTTTTTTTCATTTTGCCGATTTTTTTTATTTTTGTCGATTTCTTAGTTTTTTTTTGTTCTCTTTATTTTTGGTGATTTTTTTGCATTTCAGCGATTTATTTTATTTCTGGTGATACACTTCATGTAAGCGTGTTTTTTTCGATTTTGCGATTTTTTAATTAAGTTGATTATTTAGGTTCGTTGTGGGCTTTTTACTTTCGGAGATTTTTTTGCATTTTAGCGATTTATTTTATATTTGACGATAGTTTCATTTAAGCGTTTTTTTCCGTGTTGTCGATATTTTTTTGGATTTTTTAGTTTTTTTGTGGCCGTTTTGGTGATTTTTTTTTTGACATTTTAGCGATTTATTTTTTTTGCGTTATTTTTCCTTTTGGCAAATTAATTTATTTATGTAGTTTTTTTTAGTTTTTTGGTGACCTTATTACTTTTGATGATTTTTTTTACGTTGTAGCGATTTATTTTATTTTTGACGATACTTTTTATTTAAGCGTTTTTTTTTTTGTTTGTCGATTTTTTATTTATGATTTAGTTTTTTGTGTCTTTTTTAGTTTTGAGATTTTTTTGCATTTTAGCGATTGATTTTACTTCTGGCGATATTATTCATTTAGGCGTTTTTTTTTATTCAGGCGATTTTTCTTTCGTTTCTGCATTTTTTTTTTTTAATTTACGGTGTTTACAAATTTCAAGAAATTGTTTCTTACAATTTAGAAGACAGTAAGTAAATGGTCTAAATTACATTAACTGATAGAATACCGTTTAATTTTGATTTTTTTAAATTTCGCTGCTAATTAGTGTAGTCTGCATAAAAATATACCAGCTTTAAAATTGTTTCAGTGTCTATATATAATTGTCTGTATACTATATTAGGATTTTAGAACACCCTTTAAAGTCGTATATATTCTGTGAAAATTTCAGCTCCGTAGCTCTTACGGTAGTCAAGAACCTGTGACAAATAGACAGACAGACCGACAAACCGACAGACCGAAAGATCGACAGACCGATAATAGGCTTCCCGAATTCAAGGGAAAATTATCTTATCCCTTGAAAGCGTGCATTACAGAATAAAATGTTACTGTAGTTGTCTTTAGCGTATAAGTATATAGGAGTGTAAAATAAATAAAATGATGGTTCATTAAAATATTAGATTGTATAATAAATTTGCTTAACAACATGATAATGTTAAGCACTTTCAAGGATACATAGACATACTTGCATATGTCAGGAACTCACATGTAGCTAGAGAAAAGAAAAAAATGGATGTATATTAATTTTTATACATATAAAATAAGCCGCGACTACACAGAAAAAAATTCCTGCAATAAAAATTAATTAATTAAAAAAAAACAATTATACTTGTAATTAAATTAAATTTTTAAACAAAATTTTAATAGACTGAATTACATTCTAAAATGATTTTTGTTTTTTTTGCAATCAAATGTGAAGTAGGAAAATTTTTTTCCGTGTACCACCTACATACATAAAAAAAATTTTATATTCTATATAAGTGAGTGAATTTAAATGTCTGAACTGGCTGAATTAATGTTTATCTCTAATTTGCATATGCGCCAAAGTCAAATGTCACTGCAGGTTATTTTTACCAGTATTAGTGGTTTTGGCCGTCAGGTGCTTTTTATCCTTATATCTCTGAGACGCCTTGTACAGGCAAAATTTGTGAGGTGTGTGTAAATTATTTATATACTTACAGTCTTCAAAAATTTATGCGGTGGGAATTGGTAGATAAATATGTAGGTAAATTGTATTTACAACAACCCTTTACAGTTCAAGTGTATTTCGTGTTTATGTGACTGCAATATCCTTGCAATAGTCTGAGGCCTTTCCAGACACAATTATTAGGGCTTTGTTTTTCTCATCTTTTGCTTTTGATTAATGATTTTATTTGATATATTTATAATGAAATTTTTTGCGATGGTCTATAATTGGGAGGCTTGGCGCCACCACTAGAGACAAATTCCTGGCGATACGTTGCTTGCATACAAAATTTGTGAAAAAAATTTTTTCGACAGTTTTAGTGATAATATTTCTTTATAGTCTGATAAATAAGCGAGGTCTTTAAGAAAATTTTTCTTTGTTTTAACATAAACACTTTTACATAACACCAAGATATCCATAAACAAAAGTCACAGTACATGGAATACCCAAAAGAAATTGGATTGTTTTTAACGCCCATAAAAGCCGTGTTTAAAAAAAACATACATACATATTAAAGAAAGATACCCAAGATTTCTTTATATACTCGCCAAAGGCCGAAAAAAACCACCAAAACGAAAAAAAATGCAGAAGCTAAAAAAATACTATAAAAAATCGCCAAAAAAAACCAAAAAAATTGCCAAAAACCGAGAAAATCTCCAAAAAGGAACAAATACTTTGCGGAACCCTTCGTTTGTGAGTTAAAGTCGCGATTTGCTGAATTTATTTTGGGTCGTATGCAAAAAAAAAACTTAAAAACGCCTTGCCAAGCAATGTTAAGTAAAGTTGTATTCTAAAAAAATTATTATATGCAAATTCTAAAGTAAGCACCCACGTTTGTTAAGACTACTTTAAATTGATATTTCCAAAATGATTATTTTGTACCTCAAATATTTTTGTTAATATAGCACATCTTGATTCATGTTACATCTGAAAATGAATCTAGAAGTGCTAGCTCTTATCTTAAAAAATAATAAATTCTGTCATGTGATGGAAAACATCACCAAATTATCCAACTGATTCGAAATACATAGTAAAATCCATAAAAAAAAATATTAAAATAAATACAATTACACAAAAATGATTAAGTGATGTATTTACATACAATCAAAAAGAATCGAAAAACATGGATATTCAAATACTCATTTCATTCGAATAAAACAAATTGGGATTATTTTTCATTTATTTATTTTTTTACTTTTACTTCAAAGAAATGTTTATCTGTTTTCCTACCATGTCAGAAGCTGATATATTTTTAAATTAGGTTACTTTACTTCAAGATAATAAAAATTTATTTAATAAAATAAAAAAATTATTTGAATACCCGAATGAAACTTTATTCGATTTTGTACATCATAAGCTGTGAAATGGTTGTTGAACCCGGTGGTGTTACCAGTATTTATTATTAAATCACAAAATAATTAAAGTTGTCGTTTTCATATGATTTCTTAACAAAGCTATGTTAGCCTTAAAGTGCTTGGCAACTACTATGAACTTTAAGGCTAAAGTAAAATATTTTTTTGCATAAACATAAAGTAAAATATTTTTTTGCATAAACCCCCTTTGTCTTTTCGCAGATGTCTTTCAATCAAAATTTTTCCAAATCTGCCGATACAGGGATGAATACAGCATTTGCACAATATTTTGTTAATGCTGGAGACGACAGAAAATCTGCGATGGAATCAAGAACATACAAGAAACGTTATTTAAAGTTAGATGGAATAAATTTTTTCAATATCCTGCATTTTTTTTTATTCCTGTAATCAACAATATAAAACACAAATAACAATAATGTTTATCTTGTAGTTCAGTTTAAAATATTTCAGAATCAATAGAAGCCGCTCTTGGCGTTTGCTGCAAGACTCTTTCGCGATTCTTTTTGGTGCAGTGCAGAAGACTTATTTAGAGATTAATTCAAGCTGCTTCGTGTACGATTCATATTAAAGAGTCGCTCTGATGACAAGTAACACTCAGGTAATGAATACTACTACAGGGTGGGCCAAAAGAAACCAAGGGGTGTAAAAGTTTAATAACTTTTTTGTTTATTAACTTTTTTTTATTTTTTCTTTCAGATTATATAACATACAAAATGGAAATTTTTTTACACTAAGTATGAAAACTGATATCTCTTAAATGACCACCGTTTTCGGCTTCGCACTGATGAGCTCTTTTTAGAGCATTTTCCATAACATCTTTCAAAACTTGTGGCTGTAGCGTTCGAATTTCTGCAACAATGTTTGCCTTGAGTTCAAGGATTGTCTCTGGCTTGTTCACATACACTCGCTCCTTCAAAAAACCCCAAAGAAAATAGTCGGGTGCTGTCAAATCTGGCGATCGCGCTGGCAAAATAATTTCCGAATTTCGAGAAATTATTCGCTCTCCAAAAATTTGATTTAAAAGTGCCATTGTGTCTCGGGCAGTATGGGCAGTAGCTCCGTCCTGCTGAAACCACATACCAGGTCTGTTTTCAAAAGCAGGACGTAAAAAATTTTCTATCATGAACCGATACCACTCTCCATTTACGGTTACAGCACTTCCATCTTCATTCTCGAAGAAGTAGGGCCCAATGACATTTTCAGATGTGATCCCACACCATACTGTACACCTGATGGGGTGCAATTGGCGTTGATGAATGGCTCTTGGCTTTGGCCCAGAACCTACAGTTCTGCTTATTAACAAAGCCATTCAAATGAAAATGAGCTTCATCACCCATAATCAAATTTTCAATAAAGTTGATTTCATTTCTGGCCAACTCTTGAAATTTAACTGCAAAATTTAGACGTTGCCGATGATCTGCGAGTTTTAATTCTTGGACCAATTGCACCTTATATAGGTATAACTGTAAATCTTTTTTTAAAATGTGCCGTAGTGACGTACGAGACATTTCTAGCTGAGCAGAACGCCTTCTGCCAGATGTTTCTGGTGCTTCGTTAACACTTTGCTGTACTCGTTCAATATTTTCCGCAGTGCGACTTAAACGTGGTCTACCGGTTCGAGGCAAATCTCTTACGCTGCCATGTTGGTGATGACGATTAACTAAGCAACGAATCATCGCTTCAGAGGGCGAAATTCTGACGTTAAAATGTCGACGATATGCTCTTTGCGTTAAAATAATTGATCTCTGGTTTAAATAATAAAATTCTATTGTTCTGGTTCTCTGTTCAGTTGTGAACCTCTCCATTATAAATTCTCCAAGTGTTGTCTATATAATCTGAAAGAAAAAATAAAAAAAAATTAATAAACAAAAAAGTTATTAAACTTTTACACCCCTTGGTTTCTTTTGGCCCACCCTGTACTACTACTTATAGGTGTTACCTTCTTTAGGAAAGGGATAGTGATATAGAAGACAAGTGGTGAAGAAAGAGATAGAGAAAAGCTTCATTATTTTATAACTCTACTTTTTGGACGTTGTTTTTTTTTTTAATAATGCAGAGTTGATGCGCCTCTGACCTAAATGAGGTGTATTAAATTTTTAAAGCTGTGTTTTTAGTAGTCTGGTTATTTTACTTCGCCGATCATTCTGTTACAGAAGCAAGGAGGGCGATATGATGTTACATTAGCATTAGTATCTGCTGAAGTCGGTATAGTTCAGAGACCATTGACTATGCCTTCATCACTTGAACTTTCCTACAACAACTGATACAAAGGGACACTAATGCACATCTCCCATTGTACTGAAATATTGTGATTGCAGGTAGGCCATACCGACCGATTGATTTAATCGCCCGCTCCGATTGCTGAAGATTCTTCTACACCGAAAGAATTTTGCTTCATAAGTCCAATGAAACAATTTCATTAAAAATTTTTCAGAAATCTAATGATAATTTCACAGATCCAATAAAAATTTCATGAATATTGTGAAAGAATTTCACTGGAATTGCTTCCTTGGTATTCTGATTTCGTAAGAATATTTTATTGGACTTATGACAATAATATTTTCTAATTATTCCCCCTTATTGTGAATGGCGTCGTCGACGTCACATCAAGACGACAGTAAATATTGTCACTTGTATACTATTTATCGGAAATAATTGGATCTTATTGACAATATCTTACTAATCTCCAAGGCTTTGTAAATAAATGGAGCATGTTAATAGTAGGCAATTGTTAAAGACGAAGAGTAGACAAGTGACATATTTTAGTGTCGTCTTAATGTGACGTCGACGACGCCATTCACAATAAGGGGTATTAAGAAACAACTTTATATTTAAGTTATTTCATTCTTTTCATGAAATTATTCTATTGTTTGGATTAACTTATAGCACTGCATTAATTACACTGTTAAATAAATTTGATGAAGTTTTCAATAAAATAATTTTAACGAAACTGATTTCATTAATCCAACGAAGCGTGACGTTGGTTGAATTTTAATGAATTTTTCATTAGATTAATGTCTAAATTCATAGAATTTCTGCCGAAAATTCTTTCAGTGTACTATTAAAAATGCTAGCTGGATGAAAGCATAATATTTATCTGATTATTTATTTTACATAATAAACACATCCTTGCATATAATTATTTCATTTTAAACAAGCTGATAATTTATTGGAGTTTCATAAGTAATAAAAAAAATTATATAAGAAATAGGCTATTTTAGTTTAAATGTGATAATATATGATCAGCTTTGGTCTATTAAAAATTAATAGAAAACTTAAGTGAAAAAAAATACGAAAAACGAAATAAAAATTTTAAATATTGTCCTTTTACAGAAATAATGGCGTATATTTATTTCTTTTCACTCACAAAATGTCTGCAAAACTATAAATGCTTTTTAGATATGTCTGGGAATTTATAGCCTTGATGTTTATTAAAAAATGTAAAGCTGGCTTTTATGAGTTGATGTGTATATCTGTGTATGTGTGCGTGTGTGTGTGTGTGGTTCTGCTTCTCTGGGAGTGTGTGTTTGAAACTTTGTATTCATGTGGTGTGCATTTGACAAGTCAATTTTACGAAAAGACATTTTCAAATGTTTTATTTATTTGAAAAGTGTCTGTATATTATTTTCGAGTAAAACACAATTTTTTTAATGGCTTTCAGTTTAGCTTTCAATAACTCAAGTTACGAATATTTTAGGAAGGACATTTTTCTACTCTTTTGTTTCCTTAGATTCATTTTATGAAGTATTTTTTCGTCTGCTGTTTGTGAAGGTTAAAATGCTGCTGCTTTCAATTTTAGAAGTAGTAAAAAACAAAAGCTAAAAAAAAACTTACGAGTTTTTATTTAAAATTTATGGACTTAAAAGTTATTTGTTTGCATATTTATTTTTTATTTTTTAATGCGGCGACAACTACACTGCAAACTTTAATAATCAGATAACAATAGAAAAATTATTCGCTTTGTCCATATGTTTTGAAGTGTAGTCAATTACTCATATTCAAAGTCGTTGAATTTAATAAGAAAAATAACTCAAGTTTTATTCGATGTCAGCAGTTTTTGCATTCAGTTGTCGTTGCTGGCTAGAGATTTTTGTTTGACATCTCTTGGAGGCAAACTGAATTAAATATTGTCTGTACTGCCCTCAATATACGCATTAATTTAGAAAAACAGGCAAGTGTCGTTATAACGAACAATATAATGTCAGCCCTATACGCTATGGTGGAAAAAATAGAATATCTTTCTGCCAGCCTAGCCATGGAATTTGGCTGATCTATTTTAGGGTTCCGTACACCAAAGTTGAAAAAGAACCCTTTTATTTTCGCTACGCTGTCCGTATGCCCATCTGTCTGTCCCTCACAGGCTATTTCACGAGAACCGCAATAAGAGCTATGAATCTGAAATTTTGACAGCGTCACAGAACTTTACCCGCTACAAAAACAAGGACATGAGAGTTAAAAATTAAAGGGTGTTTCAAAACGAGCAATAAAAAATTTTAAAATCCCATGTAATATACATACACACAATTGTATGTATATAGACATTTGAATTTGCAAAGTTATACCAAATAATACAACTAACACTAGAATTTAAGAAAATTTAAATTAAAGGGTGTTCTATCAGTTAATGTAATATTGACAACTTGCTGTATCTTCGAAATCGTAAGAGGCAAGCTCTTGAAATTTTCAAAAACGGTAAAACTAAAAAATCCAAAATTATAAAATCGCAAAACCAAAAAAAAAACTATAAAAAAGGGCAAAAACTAAAAAACAAAATCGCCAAAATAAAAAAACGCCATATTAAAAAAAAAACACTTAAAGCCGAAAAATTTCAAAAAAAAATCAAAGCTCCTCCTAAGGGAATTAAAATACAAAATAAAATTTAAATAATTTTTTATGTAAAACAAAGGATTAAATAAAATTAATTAAAATTTCTCTCAAATTGCGAAATTTCTATACAATATATTAAATTAATTTTTAATCCTTGAATAATCCTTGTTCAAAGAACACACAAAAAACTAAAACATATTTATAAAATCTCTGGGGATTCAAAGAAACCTTCTTTTAAGTCAAACAAATTAGAATTTAGTTAAGCCTTGGTGTAATGCAAATAACATACAAAATGAACCATTTGCTTATAAACTTATAGAAATTTGATATGTTTTGTGTGTTTATACAAACAAACACAAGCATATAATATTAAATACTATAAGGCTTAAGCCAAAAGGACGGCTAATATGTTACAAACTTTGCATAGTTAATCTTGTAGCTTTAATATATTAATTGTATTAAAACAAAAAACTTAACTAACAAGCAAAGAAACAATATAGCAATTATAATACTCGTATATGGATATTGTTTTAATGTTTTTTTAACTTTTAAATTGTTTTTGCTTATACCAATAAAACAAACATTAAGAATTACTTAAGAGACAAACACACGTTCAAAATGTCTTAAAAATTAATTACAAGACAAGTAATATAAATATAAAAATAAAAAACTGCAGACAACATTTCAATGGCTTCCACGATAGATGTAACTATCGTCGAAGCAGACAGGATAATTTGCATAAGGGAAAAAAAGAACGTTTCATTTTCGCTTATTTGAATTTTCTTATAGAAAACATTGTAGCCAAAAACTTGCAAAATATCACGTTCCTTCTAGTGAAAATGAAAAGTAAATAATTTATAAACTCTGCTTAAGGCAAAATTTCTCTAAATTTAGAAAAATATGTCCAAAAAGTTTAAAGAACTTTTCTTATAGGCAAATAAATACCGGGGCCACCCAAAACCAATTCATGCACCAAAAGAAACAGAAAAAAATATTTCATTGTAAAGTTCATTAATTGTATTGCTTCTCTTCCAAGATTGCAATTTTTATTAATTTGCGGCACAATGTATTACAATAGCAAAAAGAAAAGCAATAAACTCCTCAATATTGATTTTGTTTGACTGTCCTCAGAGGCACGTTTTAAAAACTCCTCATCTCATAATGAGAACCAACATGATGCTGTTATTAGAAACAAAATCTTGATAATAGCAACTGCATAGTGCTACACATATTCATTTAGGCAAAAAAAATAGTCAGAAAAGCAATTGCTATTAGTAGAAGTGTGCAGCAAACAAATATGCTTTTACTTACTCACACATACACACACACACACACAAACACACACACTTTTTAATATATAAACATATATGTAACTACACTTTCGTATGTTTATATAACCGACTGCAACAGAAGCCTTAATACAAACATTAACTCTAACATTTAATGGATTTGCATTTATGCGTAGGAGATTGTGTTCTAAATGTCCTTGCTTTTAGGACAATAAACAGGAATCAATGAATAGATGAACGACCTATAGAAGAAATATCCTAATGAATAAAGCCACAAAAAGTGCAAGCCTCGCATTTTTGTTTTTGTTAGTTAAAGTCTGTACACATATTAACATAAACGTATGACAAACATTGTATAATAGATGGGAGTATCCTTCAAATTTATACAACAAGTAGTACAAGTTTGGAGAAATCATACTCGTAGCATGCCTGATAAAATATTAGTTTTATAATTAGTGAAAATTTAATATTTAAATTCGATGTAAATATATATATTTCTGTTGCAATATAGAAGAATAATCGTTTAAGTCGACTTAAGAACATTTTGCATTATTATGATATACTAGATATACCAAACGGACGACACACGCGTCCGTATTCTAGAATCAATCAATCAATCATTAAAACACAGCCACACACAAACTTACATACATATGCAAGCATAATTAAATAATACATGAAATTAAAATAAATTCAGTAAAGTGCGACTCTGACTCGCGCACGAAGGGTTCCGTACGAACACTGGATATGTAATTTAATACAAACTTCATCCTATATAATATATAGTTTTGCCATTTTTATTCGTTTTTGGGGTCTTTTCGGTTTTTTTGTTTTGGCGGTTTTTGCGTTTTTTCGGCTTTGGCGATTTTTTTAAGTTTTGGCTCTTTTTTTAATTTTGACACTTTATTTTCTTGTTTTGGCGATTTTTTTCGGTTTTTGGCGTTTTTTCATTTTGGAGATTTTTTTTTAATTTTTGGCGATTTTTTTCATTTTTGCGTTTTTTTTATTTAAATTTTTTTTTTAAGTTTTGGCGAAATTTTCACGTTTTGGCGATTTTTTTCGATTTTTGGCGTTTTTTTTTTTCATTTTGGCGTTTTTTTTTCATTATGGCGATTTTTTCGAATTTGGCGATTTATTTTAGTGTTAGAAATTTTTTTTAATTTTGGCGATTTTTTTCGTTTTAACGATTTTTTTTTAATTTTTAGTGTTAATTTTTGTAGTCTGTATAAAAATACACTAATTTTACAAATTTCAAGTTTCAATATACATATGTTCATACAATTGTATGTATGGGATTTTAACATTTATCGTTGCTCGTTTTGAAACACCCTTTAATTTTTAATTCTCATGTATATGTTGTTGTAGCGGCCAAGGTTCTACATAATGTGTCCAAATTTCAGGTCCGTAGCTCTTACGGTTCCTGAGAAAATACCGTGTGACGGACAGACGGACAGACGGACAGCGTAGCGAAAACAATAGGGTTCCTTTTCACCTTTGGTGTACGGAACCCTAAAAACGTAAACAAAATCCCTTCAACCAATTTATTCAAATCTCTTCCTTTAAGTATTATGGCTTTCATACAACAACAAATAAGAGAGAAAAAAATTGTTAGATCAAGAGAAATACTACCCTGCATGAGAATAGGCGATAATTGTCTAAAAGCTACTAGTATAATTACTAGAATAGCAAGAACTAGTGCAAAATGGGTTAAAATGCTGATGAGTACTAGTATATGAAATAGTTCCAAGGCACCACATTGCAAAATAAATTTTAACTGTCTAACAGAGCTCTTGCACTGTATGAAAATTGGTATCATATAATTACTAAAATTTTAGCTTGATCTAAAATTAATTATAATTAAATAATTATGATTACCCTTTTGTATTTCTAATTTTGATAAATAATTGTAAATTTTAACTAGCGTTGTCACTGGGTAACAAAGGAATAAAACCACAAATTTTATAGAATTTTTATTTACAAGCGAACTGGTAATAAACTAGTCCGAAACTAGTATCAATGGTACTAGTAGTTTTCTAAACACACTCAATGCTAATTTGAGCATTAAGATAGTATAGGAAGGTTTACAATTGGGAACTAGTGGTGGTGATTTCTGTACTACTAAGATACTAGTTGGACTCTAGTTCGTTCTCCTGCAGGGTACATACCCACACACATACACACGCTCATGTTTTGTTTCTTTTTTTACTTGTAAGCTAATAAATGCGTGTATAATATGTGTGCATGTAGTAGTAGCAATTTTAAACGCTTATAGTTCCCAAAATACTGAACCGATTTCAATCAAATATAGATTCTGCACGTCTGTACGAAAAATACTTTAAAACCATATAAATCTTTTTAAAATCGGTGCAGTGGTACCGGTGTAAAAGGGATGTTCCCTTATTAATTAAATAGATAGATAGATTATGTCCCACTGTATTATCTAACTAATGTTCTAGTGCTACATTAAAAAAAATCACACAGAAGTATAGGCAGACATTAGAGTCTACTAATCTCTCAGCGGTAGCGTCAAAGTTTTCAAAAATTCAGTTTTACTTAAGTCAACTTAAGCGATTATTCTATATTGCCGCAGATTTCTTTTTTTGGGAAAAGGCATACAAATACATCATTTTTAAAATTAAAGGCCATATGAAGATTTTTCAAATAACATCCATTTTTGATACAGGTACTTTATCTAACAGATACTTTTTCAAAACAATACTTTTTCACAAAAAATTTGACTTAAAAAAGGATTTTGCTGAAGAAATTAATTTAAAATAAAAGGGCTTTTTGAAAAAATTAGTTTTAAACACATATTTTTTCTATACCTACTCTTTGAGAAAGGTACCTTTTTCAAAAATATACACTCCTGAAAAAAGTAATTCTTTAATAGGTACTTTTCAACAAAGACACTCTTTTTAAGTTCCACTTTTTGAAAGCTACCTTTCTTAAAGGATTGTTTCTAAAATATACTTTGTTACTACATATTTTATAAAATAAACTTAAAAAAATATTGAAATAAAAAGATACTAAAGCTACGGTCACACTTGTCAAACATTTGCCCAAAAAAGCGTAACCAACAAACACTAATGTAAAAAGTTTTGATCCAGACACTTGTTTATCATATTAAACAGTTTCGAACATAACTAATACACAATGTCATAGAATCCAACAATATTGGCTACTCTTTAACTTGACAAACTTTTGTCTAAATTGAAAGATTATTCATTAGCTTTTTTGGGCAAATGTTTGACAAGTGTGACCATAGCTTGATATTTTTTTCTTTATTTTCTTAAGAAGGTACATTTTTCAAAGGTGCTATTTGTACAGACCCTTCTTTCAAAAGTTACGATTTTCGAAAACTATTAATTTTAAAGTGTACGTTTCTATAAACATACTTTTTTAAAGAGGTACTTTTTTTAAAATTAACTTTTTTTTAAACGTACTTTTTTAAACAGATACTAATTTAAGAGACACTTTTTTGAAAATACACTTTTCTAAAAGGTACTTTTTTAAGGAAGTTATTTTTTACAAAGTTACTTTTTTAATGAATTACTTTTTTATATATATACTTTTCTAAGGAAGTACTTTTTATAAAGATATTTTTTTGAAGGAAGTACTTTTTTATCGAAGTACTTTTTTATAGAGTTAATTTCTTAAGGAAGTACTTTTTTATATAAGTACATTTTTAAGAAAGTACTTTCTTATATAAGTACTTTTTTAAGAAAGTACTTTTTTATAAAAGTACTTTTTATAAAAGTGCTTTTTTAGGGAAGTGTTTTTTATTAATGTACTTTCTTATGAAAGTGCTTTCTTACAAAGGTACTTTTCTTAGAAAGAACTTTTTTAGTTAATTTTTTTTATATTAAAAACTACTTTTTTAAGAGGTACTCTGAAAATATACCTTTTTAAAATATACTTTTTTGAAATTTAAGAGGTACTTTTTAAAAACATAGTTTAAAAAAATACTTTTTTAAGATAGGACACTTTTTGAAGAAAATATTATCTGAAAGAGGTACTAAAATTGATACTGTATTAAAAAGGTACTTTTGTAAAAAGATACTTTTTCAAAATAGGACATTTTTATTTTCCAAAATGTATTTTTTAAGCACTTTGAAAAACGTACATTTCTATAAGGATGTTTTTTAAAATGGATACTATATTAAAAAGATACTTATTCATAAAGGTACCTTATTAAAGCAATAACGTTTTAAAAAAGGAAATTTTTTAAGGAAGTGTTTTTTTATTTATATTTTTTTATTTTCAAAAACTACTGTTTTAAAGAGGTATTTTGAAATTATACTTTTTAAAATGTTACTTTGAATATAAACTTTTTAAAAGGAACTTTTTTGAAATTGAACTTTTTTGGAAGGATAACTTTTTGCATAAAAGTACTTAATTAAAATGATGGTTAAGAAAAAACTTTTTTAAAATATAATACTTTTAAAAATGAACTTTTCTAAAAAGGTACTTTTTTAAAAAGGTACTTTTTTAAAATGTATACTGTCTTAGGAGCTAATTTCTTAAAAAGATACTTTTGAGTTTTTCAAAAAGTTTTTTTAAGCGTCATGTAAAAACATACTCTTTAACAATGTATCTTCTTAAAAAGTACTTTTTGAAGAGTTGTTTTTGAAAAAGTTTTTAATAAAGTTCTTTCAAAATTTATTTTTAATTTTATTTTTAACTTGATCTTTATTGAAAAAGTACTTTTTTAAAATAGATAATTTTTTGAAAAGGTACTTTTATAAAAGGATATTTTTTTAAGAATTACTTTTCTAAACAGCTACATTTTAATTATCAGAAATGTATTTCTTTTAAAGTACTTTGAAAAGATGCTCTTTAAAAAGGTTAGTAAAGAATTTTTTATAATTTATTTGTTTATTAAAAAAGTTTGGTTGCTTCTGGGACGTGCTTAGGCAACAGCAAACAAACTTTTTTTTAATTCCTACCCATTTGGAGACGCGTTAAGTAGAAATAAGAATATACAAACTTTTTACTTAAGGTACAATTTGAATAGATGCCGTTTTAAAAGAAAATTGTTTAAAAGGTCCATTTTCATACTATTTTTGGAAAATACTTTGTTAGAGAGAACTTTGCTGTTAAATCATTAGTTCAAAGAAGTTTTTAGGCTCACAATAGCTTTTAATACAATTTTTTTTTTAAGTTGTACAAATCAACTTAAATCTATATCAGGAGTTCTTAACTGCCCTGATGACTATTTTCACTGCTTTTAATTTGGATATCCTTTAGAAGTCAACACATAGTTTTCATTAAATTTTTTTAAATCTCAAGAATGAATTTCTCAAAGTTAAATGAGTTGAGTTTCGCATTGGTAGATATATTTTTTCAAGAAATTCTTTCCAAAATTTCTGTGATTAAAGAATTTTTGAAAACTTCTAAAACATCCTTTTTGAAGTGATATTTTTGGAAAAAAAATTTTAAAGGATATCTGCGAGTATTTTATTGAAAGATAATATCCTAACAAAACACATGGAACGTACTGATGACTAAAAAGCTCTTACGGGCTCGAGTTCGATTTCTGGCCAAACCAGAAACTATGAAATTGTATCTGAAATTTGAAATCATATCTTAAGAATGTGCCAGTCCTTTTCTAAATTTGTTATTTATTTAGTTCCAATTATCAATTTCTTAAAATTATATTGTATAGCAGTACTGTTTGCACATGTACACCTACTGCATATTACTGGTTTAGTTTAATTAATTTATTGTTTTTCTTAATTCAAACACAATCTGCTCTATATATATAGAGTTAGAGTAATTTTTTCTTGTAAATTAATTTTTTATAACTTATGCGAGTAGTGAGCTAAAATTTCATGTTGCTTGAAATATTAATCATAATCAAAAGAACTTTTGACATTAATTTATTCAAAAGGACTTGAAGTACTAATACCTACCATATACAAACAATGTGTACTTTAACCTGCACAGCATCTCCATCTTTAACAACAAATATGTACAGACAAACTGGAAAAAATAACGACGCACTCATACATGTATTACAAGGACATAAACACACATACTCATGCATAAATTGATAAAAACCATACAACACATATATCAAACGTACATACATACGTACACGTAACGGTCACACACACACACACACACACAAAAGACAAAAGCCCAAAAGAATCTGTCCAAAAATTAAACAACCTTGTACCCATACATGCAAATGTAATGTACACGTTGTAGGAAAAGGGAGAGTTGAATAAAAATCATTGGTTTGATCAGACTTTTAGTGCTGTATTGTTTGGTAGGGAACAACAATAACAATGACAACAGCAAAAGCAATAATATCATCATGCTCCTGAGAAATTGTAAAAAACAAACAAAAACATCAGCAATAAAATTTCTCATGAAATTTGAATATTTCCCATTTGCATACAATTTAATGAGTTGAGTAGTAGTAAGCAAACATATTCATTTTCAGGCACTTTTATTCTTATGTAGGTACTATATCCCTGCACAAGCTCACTTACAAGAAATTTTAAGACATGAGGGATTTTTCAAATGCTTTAAAAATGAAAATGAAAAATAACAAGCATACACGCATCAACTACAACATTTACTAACAAGAAGTCCTCGCGACATCGCCTAAAAACACTCATATACACGTACATCAATACATCCATCGTGATTCGCTTATTAAACGACAATATTTATTATTGGTTTAGTTTAATACATGCTAACGACACTACAATTAAAAAACAAGAAGTATTTGCATATCAAGACTGTTTACGCAGCCCTCTAGTAGGCACACACGCACACATTCAATCGACCACAAACAAATTGGAGAACAGAAAACAATATTCTTTACTTTATTGCAAACGAAGAAAAAATCTGTGTCTTTATGTAACATATATTGAATCCTTTTTATATCAAAATCAACTTGTTTATTATTTCGTATATGTCTTTACATAAAAGACAAATAAAATAAATATGATTTTTATTACTTTAAGTTGGTATTGAAAGCAAATTACAGCATTAAACACATTCACCACAGCAAGCTACCGACTACCAAATGTCAAGGATAGAATACGCATGTTTATATGAGAATAATTCTTTTGAAGACAGCAAGGCAACATGGCGGCAGGTTGTTGTCTATGCTGATTTTGTCGTTGTAGTCCAATTAAACTAATTTCTATTTTGTTGGCTACAATGAGAAAATTCAGTATTGCCAGTATAATACAAAATGTTGAATGAATGATTTTGTACAATTATTTCATATTATTTAACAGAAATAATATACAAAAATTGATGTTAGGAATAAATTGATTCATTTTTGTACTTTTACGTGAAATATGTACATTTTAAAAGAGTAATTAATTTTTATAAATGATAAACATATAAAAGTGGCAATACTGAACAATGTATTTGTACTTGAATATCAACTAGAGATGGTGCTGCTGCCATCTGCAAAATAATTAAGTAGCCGGCTACGAGGCGGCAAATGCTGCTAGCGGCATTTGAAGTCGTGTGCTCGTGTAGCCTGCTGTGGTGAATGTGTTTTATGCTTAAGGCGACTTAAAAGTCTTTTTTTTAAAGAAAAGCTGCTTTTATATTAGTTTTATTTTTAATTTATATCTAATTTTTTAACATTATGTTGCTGATTTCAAACCCATTTTTTGAAAGGCAAGATTTCATCAGATATCGACGCTATGAGAATTTATTTTGACTAAATATAAAATTACTTTATTTCAGTACGGTGTGCCTTCAGGATAGGAAACGGTTTTCCTGGATGCATTGTCTGTCTTCATCACTTGACAGCAAGTACCGGAATTTTCTACGTAATAAACTAGCTCATGACTAGCGCATGACAAACTGATAGCCAACTGCCTGTTGTTTGGAAATTTTTCGCCTTTTATACTGTATTCATACACAAAGTAATGTGAAAATCCTAAATTTTGCAGTCGACTACGTGTCACAGGCAGTCGGCTTTACATAATAATAAACATTTAAATAACTGGACACTATCAAATAAACTCTTCAATCACCAGAGTGCCCATTTTAGATTTCTCGCAGCTAATCTTAACATTTCAATATGTTTATTTGCATGGCTCCTCTTAAGCAACAAGCATGCAACACTTACACATGTTCGCTTAGGGATCGCCATTCGGTTTTAACCGAAACCGAAACCGCGGTTTTTAACCCATAAAATCGGAACCGAAACCGACAAAATAAACCTCGGTTTTTAAGTTTTACTTTAACACTATTATCTTGTTTAAAAATACAGCAAATGTACTTTACATTGAAAACTTTTATACATTACTAAGCATTCTGTCTGTAACAATGAAAGGTAAGAAAATTTTAAAATTTTTAGAAAATTATAATAATTCTTTGCAGGAAGAATTGTAATTTGTTATCAAAAAAGCTCTAGCAGATGTAAAGCAAAAAAGACGAACATTTTAACGTTCTTCGGCAAGAATTTGTACTTTATAAAAAAACGAACAACAAAATAACCAACATATTATTGCTTCACAAGGCAATAACACAATAAAGCCCTCTTCAACTGAAAGCGAAAGAGTGTTTTCTGGCGCTGGTAACCAGCATGACCATTGTAGCATTTTTGCAGCTAAATTTAGCATTTTTTTTTTGTTGATTTAGCTGCAAAATTTTCGATTTAGCAGTTAGCATTTTCAATTTTTTATTTAGCATTTTCTAGCATTTTTTCATATTAATCTACATAACTTTTAAAAATATCTCTTATACGCAAAAGAGGCTGACTTCCAAAACGTTAACTGTCTTCCAACAAAGTGTAGTTAGTGTTTCATAGCACTGCAGAACAAAACATTGACAATGCATACCCTTTCAAAACGTCGTTGACAAGTATTTAGAACACCGCAAACAATCAATCAGCGCAGCGGTTGCAAAGTTGGTGCTCATGGTTACTATGTTTCGCAACTTTGGATAAATACCGTATCCTAAGACTGTACAAACTTTCTACTTTTTACGTAAAAATTGAATAGACGAAAGCTTTAGAATATTTTACAAAAACCAATTTTTAAACGTTGTTTATAAACGAAACGTAAGTGAGAAACGAATTCTTCTCGAAGAATCGTCCGTGAATTAATATTTTTGGTTTGCTTTAAATACCTTATGTATAGTGACAAACTAGTATTTACTTAGCATAATCCAGCAAAAATTATTGCTTTCCCGAAGCATATTTGTGAGGGATACAATGTTACAGAATCACTTGATGTTGCGCATGAATAAGGAATTTTTTTGTTCGAGATGAGCCAGCTAGAATCAACACATTTAGCTTACTAAAGTGCTTCAAAGAAGTAATACTCAGATGCAAAAATTACTGGCTTGCAAAATTTTTTGTGATAACTTTCTATTTTGCTAGAGAGTCCGCCTTACGTTAGTGCTTGTTGTTGTTATTGCTTCCAAAGCACTACTTTTTCTGGGAAGTGACGAAATTTAAATAAGTTAAATTTTCTAGCAGTCTAGAAAACGTTTTTAAGCAGGGAAACTTTGCAAAGACAGAAATCTTTATTATGCTCCGCAGTTTCAGGAAATACCTTAATGGAGAAAGTCCTTAACCCCGGCTAAAGGCCGGAAGTCTAAAAAACATTATTACTATACACGAGTTCCTCCATAAAACTTGTCACTAAAAGTCGGCGCATGATGTACTTTTTACCCACTATTAAATCCTAGCGTGATTTTTAATGTAAAAATATTATGGGCCAAAAATCATTAAGCGTATGTTTCATTTTACCATTTATGCTAACTTCATGCAAGTTTTTCATTATACATAATGCAGTTTAGGTTCAAGAAATAATTTGTAATTAAAAAAAAAATCTGTTTCATTCAAAGGAAATACATTTTATTTAATATTAGTAAGGCGATGTAAGCAGAAATTACAAAAATAACAACTTTAAAAGCAACAATTGGATTAAAAAAGGTAAATATTAAGTTTTAGCAGTATGTTTTAGCACTTTAATATCTTTTTAGCATATTTTAGCTTTATTTTGAAGTCAATTTAGCCGCAACAATTTTTAGTATATGGTCACACTGCTGGTAACTTCTGCACAAAAATAAGATTTCGTTTAAACGACTCTACATTGAACGCTTTAACGTTTCTGAAATTTTATCACTTGGATAATTAAATATAAATCTTTTATTCTTAAGCTTTTTATACACATACTCACTAATAAATGTTCCTTTTCTAATGTAAGTACCTGAATTGAATACAAACCAGAGAAACTTTATCTCCCACATCCCACATCTACATCTAGTTGATTAAGTGACTTTTTTCCTTGTCACCGACTCACTATTTTAACATAGGCATGTCATAGGCCGTAATCAATTGTCCGTCTCTGCGTGATTTTTAAATTGACTACTAACTACTTATATTTCAACCAAATTGAAGTCATTTGATATTATAGTTAAATAAATACGTATTAATATGTATATGTAAATATATGTACATATATCACATGTGACAGCGCATATAGAAAGGGACCTAAGGGTAAAAAAAAATAAATTTTCACTTTTTTTTTTTTTTTTTGATGTGGACAACATCTGAGCATCGAATGAGACCGATCCCATGCCCCAAAAGTGTTCCCTCCCAGAGATATGCGCGTTTTATGATGTGATGGTACACCAAAGATACACGTATTCAAATCTTTAAAATGGCTCTCTTGAACAAAACCGGTTTTTACCCCTAGGTCCCTTTCTATTTTGCGCGTCATATATATGTACACATACACTATACATTTATAATGTATATATATTTATATATAGAAATAATTAGTATTTTTATATTTAAAATATAAAAAATACATACATACATTCATACAAAAGTTTGTACTGCACATAGAAAATATTATACATATTACTATTGAAATTATTTAGACTTTTTTTTCATCACAAACATTTGTCATTTGGCATGCTTTATCTGCCCTATAGTAATAAGTTTTTCCCACGAAAAATGTTTTCCAGAAATATTTTCCCTTATCATGAATAATCTGCCTTTTCGGGCTTGGCGTATTTCAAATACGACTACGACTGTTTGGTAATATATAAAAGAAAAACTGTTGAAGTCTTCTTTAATCTATTACCAAACAGTCGTAGTAGTATTTAAAATACGCCAACTACGATAAGGCATCATATTTTTCACATGAATTTTATCACTTTTCCCTTGGTTTTGTTCACTTTATTTTTGCAGGCGAACTGAATTATTACATCGAATAGTTTCGATATTTTTCTTCGAATTATATATTAAAAGTTACAACTATTTATTTTTAGGAGAATAATTCCCTACAACACATTTTATCATAGAGTATGAATCTCTTTGGTTCACAGACAGTCAATTTCATGGTGGTGCACCACAGTGGTATATCACAGAAAAAACTAAATTTCATTTTCAGTAACCAAATTCGTTGAATCAGTAAATATTTTATTTGAATGCGGTCCTACAAATAATTTTGTAAATTCTAATAAAAATTTTGTAAAAATTTAAATTAGTCATAGTTTGGCTGAGAGGAAATGTTACTTCAGTGTGTTAGTGTTTATCTTGCTTGTTGATAGGAACAACGTGCTGTTGTGCGGTTGTTGTTGTTTACTTTGATTGATCGTGTTGTATACATGTAAATGCCGAAAAGTAGCCGACAAACATCGTGGGCTGTTTCTTCTCTACACAGTTTTTTGTTACAAATTAATTTAGTGGAATAGTACAGAATATTTACTGAAACTAAGTTTGATTTCAAACAAATATTTGTTTAAAAATTTTTTGGGAATAATATTTTCTGTGTACTTAATGAAAAAATAGCTAAATCAAGAGAAGCACTTCCATTAGTACAACTTTAAAGTTAAATAAGTTTCATTTACAACCTAAAATTTATGTGATTTTTTTATTAAAATTAAAATATATCACAGGATATTCAAGATAGATAGCATTTTTCTCTTCGAGGGGAATGAAAATTTCAAATGAAGAAAAATTCCATTTGTTTTCACGATAGGGGTGATTATTTTTAAATCATCATTTATCTTTCCAAGCACACATACCTATTTATATACATGTATATTTTTAAAACCAAAACCGAACCGAAACCGACCGGTTTTAGCAGCTTAAAACCGGAAACCGCGGTTTTCTAATTTTCGCGGTTTTTGGCAAACCCTATGTGCACTGATGGGTTTACTTGATAAATTTAAAAGTATCCTGTCTTTGTATATAAAAAAGTAAAATAATAATTTTTCATAAAAACTTAAAGCAAAATACTTCATTATTGTTGTGACAAATTGCTGTCGACTTTTGGCCTAATAATTTGTATGTGTGTGCGTCTGCTTGTGTATATATTTCATAATTTAAGTACGGCTTAACCGATCGGCACACAATTTAGATCATTCTAAGCCATAGCCACGCAAAATTTCATTTGCATTTGTACTAGAGATGTGCACGTGAGCGTGTTTTGACTCACGACACGCACGCTCAAGCAGAAAAATATTTTACTCACGCACTTTCACGCACGAATGATATTGAAAATGTTCACTATCACGCACGCTCACGAACAAAATATTCTTACTCACGCACTTTCACGCACGAATGATATTGAAAATTTTCACGATCACGCACGCTCACGAAAAAGTATGTTATCCAATTTGTATCTTTTTTTTGGGTTTAAGAATAGGTTTTTACACACACATGTGTATGTGTGTATCCACTTTTGTGTGCACGTGTATATGTAAAATTTACATTTTACAAAGTAAATGGCAATAAATCTGGAAGTTCTAAACTACTGATTAGATTTATATGAAACTCCAAAATCCGTAGAGGAGGACTTAGGCTTTATAACACATGTCATAACAGCCTTCTGGCTTGAGCTGGACATGAGTTACAGTGGGCCAAAGTTGACTACCTGGGACTCAAAAAAACTTCCGAGGCTTGTAACTTTTTTAAAAATTATCCGAATTTTACCGGATAAAACATTTTGATATAAACTTGAAGTTTTTAAGAAATAATTTCCCAAGATTTGTTTCCGTATCTCTCATAAGATATTTTACTTAAGACAAAAAAATTTTTTTTTGCCTTGACCTTTTTTTTAGTATTTCGCCTATTACTTTTTAATTCATTGTTGGATTTTAAGTTAAACTTTTGAAAAAAATTTATATAAAAAAAAAGGAAAAATACATTTATTAACAGTGTTGGTATCTCTACGAAGAGAAAAAGCACATTAAGCTGTTCCAAAAAGGGTAAAAAGCGCAATAAAATTCGAAAAATAGGGTAAAAAAAGAAGGAAAACATATTTTTAATTGTAATACAGCCATTTAAAATTAAAAGTTTAGAGTATAAAAGCTCAAAATATAATTTCAAATTTTTGCTTCAAAATAAACAAAGATGTAATAACAGAATTTATTAACATATTAATTAAAACAAAATCTTGATTAATTTAATAAATATAAGTATGTAAAAACAAAAATAAAAAAACCAGAAGTCAAATAATATAGTAACATATACACACATAAATATGTACATACATACAATAGTAGGTGAAGCTTAGGTTTAAGGGGTTTAGACACGGTCAAAATGCTTGCTGAGATTGGTTATAGTATGAGTGAAAATTTTTAAGTATGTTTGACACCAACGATGCTTGATGGAAAATCAAAAAATTTTGATTTTCGGCATGCTTGCTGTCACTTGTTAATGCGTGTATATTGTAACCCCATCAATCGCGTGCAAATTTTCATTATAATTATATTTCCATTGTGAACGGTTGCCCAAAATATCGGAATTAAAAAATGTAAATGTAAAATGTAAAAAAATGTGACTGCTTTGTTCTTTTTTTTGTAAGCAGTGCTGCCATTATTGTTATTGAATTTCTTTATTTATATTTTTTTATAAATTTTTTTCAACCAAAAGAACAGCACAAAGTACATGAACTTGACAGCAAGCATTTTGATCGTGTCCAAAGCCCTTTAGAGTAAGATATGTATGTTACTGAAAAATTATTTACACATAAAGAATGCATTAAAAGCGTCACTCTTTTCTTAAGTACTCTTAACTTAAAAGTTTTTGTTTTTGCGATATTCACCTTTTTTCCAGTTTTCAACATTGACAGCACATCAACAGGATATGAATAAATTGGGGGTTGGCTACTCGTTGTCTAAAACTACTGACTGCTATTGATAACCTCATGCTTTCAATCGAAATCAGCTCTTAAACTTTAACCACTCTTGTGCGTTGAATACAAATTTACCTACATTTTCTTGTAGACGTGAACATTTTGATTTACTTTGCACTTACAAATTAACAGCCTTATGAAAATTTCGAAATCGGCCCTTAAAATTTAACCACCCTATAGTATGATTGAATATTTGGTAAGCTTTAACAAATGCCTATTGCACACTACTTTCAATCAATTATTATGCAGAGAATTAGTGGTTTTCTATTTTGCAAAAAAATTTAATTTTTTAATCCCAATTATGAAAAGTTTTCTACATTGTTTTTAACATAGTTTCCGTTATTGTCATTAAAAATATTTTTATTTGACAAAAAACAGCACCAAAAGCACTGTAAGAAATTGTTTAAAGCACTGTAAATACCCGCTTTTTAAAAAAGGGTATAAGCCAAAATTTTGCGTTTATGAAGAGGGAAAAAGCACCAAAAAATACCCGAAACGCACCAAAATACCATCACTGTTTATTAACATATTCATTCGTGAAATCGGTAAAAGGCTAAAAATCTAAATGTTAAAATTTCCCTGAATAAGGCATGTGTTTTTTTAAGTATCTGCATTATTTTCAGTTTTGTAAAAAACTTTGTTTAATGCATTTTTAATTTTTTAATTACATAGCGCTAAAGACAATGCATTAAGAATGTGCGAGCCAATTATTATGTATTTTGGACATGTACCCTACATTCAGCAATGTCCTAAAAAAGTAAATTTTAAAAATATTTTTTTTTGTTTAAGCGGTTATAAAAAGTTGTGACGGTAGATTTTGAAAGTTTCAACTATAAGATTTTATTATGTAGATAGTTTTAAAAATTCTTAACTAAATTTTAAGAGTGTTTTTTCATAAATGCGGATTTACGCGTAGTTTTTCTGAAAAAAGTCGAAATTTAGGGAAAATATATTTAGTTGTGTACCATAAAAAAATATCTTAAAATAATTTCATTTTTCTATATTGGTTGGTATATTTGAATTTCATATGAGTCAGTTTACTACGCCTGAAAAAATTATAACAAAAGCCCAATACACAATCTTGTGCAAATGGTCTTGCATCGTAGCATGTACAAAACGGTATAGAATATTGATACTGACTTATTCAGGAATGATATCTCGTGAGAGCGTGAGAATTCGTGCGTGATTATTAAAAATAGCTCACGCACGATCACGCACGAGTAATTTATGTTTAAGTCACGCTCACGCACTCACGCGTGATTAGTTATAAATTTGAACACGATCATGCGTGAGTCACGCGTGACACGATAAAATCACGACATTTGCACACCTCTAATTTGTACTTCGTACAAAGTATGTGTGATGTTGTGTGTTTGGCTGTTTCGTTGCTGTTGCTATTGCCAAACAAAGCGAGTCATTTGATGTTCAGCATTGATCGAAGCAAGCAGAAAGAACATGCATATGCAAAAAAGCACTCAGTCACTTTTGGGGGGCTCTGTTCTAAGCAAACTGGCCTCACTAAGATTTCGCGATATAATAAACCCAACTGATTCAGTCTGAAGATTTTTGAAAATTTTGGAAAATAAAGATTTCGTAAATAAAAGTAAAATAACAAGCTCAAATTTATTTAGTTTTTATTTAAGTCTTCTTTGTGCTGTCCGCTTACTTTAGCATTCTGCATGCAGGGCGGCTACAGGGTAATGAATTAAATGATAGATGTACACTATTGTAAAAAAATAAATTATAGAATCACATCATCCTTATTGCAAACGAATTGCTAAATGTTGGTTTCGATTCGCAAAAAAAATACTGAATCCAGATACAGTTCTTCAACTTATAAAAGCAACGTAAATTCTAGAAGATTTGTGCCTAGTTTCTGTCACTTGAGAGAAGTTCTTGCATCGTAAAAAATTATATAATTATATTAGTTATCCTATTTCACGCAAGGTTTTTCATATAAGAACTTAAATAAACTTCAAAAAATATTACCTGGTGTTTCACAGGATGATGAAAATTTTTTCGACTCGAAAAGTTCTCACATTCTTTACAAAAACAAGGCACTGACTAAAATCGCTTGATTTGCTAGAGAGATAAGGATTAGGACAAACTTTGAAAAAAAGCAGGTTCATTTAATAGCTCCACTGCTCTTATCAAATCGATTTTTAAAATAAATGGTTTTTTTCTTACTTGAATGAATGAATGAATGAATGAATTAAGTCAAACCGGAAACGCAGAACCCTGCAACTGAAGTAGATCTATTATATCCCCTGCCAGCTGCTAGATTAATTCATCTAGACCTATTCTCCTGATGAATCTCAGGATTGCCATTGGTTCTAGAGTTGGTAATGGCCAATCCTCCAACAGTAGGCAAGCATCTATTGGCTATATCTTCTGTGGCATAACGTTTCACAGTCCTTCAGAATATCTTCTCCAGTTGCATCTTCGTAATCACAGAATCACAAAACAGGCTGTTACTCTCAATGTCAAGTCTGTTGAGGTGTTTTTTCAATCTGCAGTGGATTGTGAAGAAGCCTGTGAGCATTTTTAGATTGTTTTTACTCAGGGAAATTAAAGCTTTGAAACGATTTTGGTTATAAGTTCCAATCGTTAGCTTTGCAATCTTCAATCCAGGGAGATTAAGCCAGAGCTGTTCCCTATTACTCTTGATTTTTTAACAAAGTGCGTCAAGTGCTACAGAATTTGATCCAATCACCTTATTGATTCAAAAGAATATTGTTGTAGAAAAAATTAGGAAAAAATTTTTGATTTTCATAATTCGACTGCATTTTTCGAACTTTAAAATTTCGTTGCAGGCAATTTTCGGAAAACAAGTTTTGATGCCCATTTTTTATTATTAAATGTCAAATTATTGAGTTCGACGAGCTTTAAAACAAACGAGTTTTCAGCTTTCGAGTTCCAGTTCCACGAATGGCCTATATGATGAACTGTATCCCATACTTTTTAATAGATTTATGCAATATTTTTACATATTTAGTTAATCAGCTAAACATTAAAAAATTATTGTTTGTAGGAAAGAGATTAATTTTACAAAAAGGAATCATCTAGATTCTACTTGAATGCCTGCGTGTAGTAGGAAGCTACGTAAATTAGGAAAGAGATTCATATCGTGCCACAGGGTGCCCCTGTGGCTGAGTGGTAGAAATGCTATCCTCTCAGTCAAGATGTCGTGGGTTCGATTCCCGCCATAGACCCTGAGAGTTTTTTGAAGACAAGCTAATCGCTTTGCGGGTTGTGTTTGTTAAAAAAAAACACTAGGCGACACAATTTTTAGAAAAACAATCCCCCTTATTGTGAATGGCGTCGTCGACGTCACATCAAGACGGCAGTAAAAGTTGTTACTTGCTTACTCTTTGTCGACAACAATTGACTACTATTAACATGCTCCATTAATTTACAAAACCTTAGAGATTAGTAAGAGACTGTCAATAAGAGCCAGTTGCTGCCGATAAAGAGTAGACAAGTTACAGTATTTACTGTCGTCTTGATGTGACGTCGACGACGCCACTCACAATAAGGGTTAATATGTATTTATGACTCAATGAGCTTATAGAAAACCTCTCAAAATGTTATTGGGAATCATAGACGAAGCTAAAAAGCTTCAAACAAAAATTTAAATTTACAACAAAAATTTTTATTTAATTTTGTATCAATTTTTATGTTTACAATTATTTTTTACAATTAGTTGCCTATGCGATAAAACTTAAACGGCTGTAGAAAGATTTTATTTCGTTCTTTTTTTAACAATATAGAACTCAATTTAGCCAGTCTTTCTTATTGATTGTTTTAAATTTTTCAATTTAAATATCCATAAACAACACAACAACAATTTTCCATCAATCCTTTCTATACAATAATATATCCACAAAGCCAAAAAGTAGTTGATATTATTTGTGTATCTTCTTTATGCCAGAAAATGTATTGCAAGATTAGAGAAGAATAAGAAAAAAATAAAACCCTGAAAATCATCCTGCATTCTAATGTATCTCATATTTTTCAATTATTTTAGGATGATTTTTAATAGAAATGCTTAAATTGGTTTTTTGGGAAAACAATATTTCATCACTTATAACGAAAACTATATAAAAAAAATAATAGTAATAATAGCAACAACAAAATGACTGCAAAAATAAAACAAATGTATATAAAATTTGATTTTTCTGGGACTTAAGTTGAAAATATGAAACCCAAACGTGCATACAAAAATTCAAACATTCCATACATACGAGTACATTTGATACTTGACTGGTGGCCATATTGTACAATAATCCATTTAAACCCATAACAAAGATTTCTAATTCTATATTATATTGTGTGTTCTTGTTGGTGCGTGTGGGTGCACGAAAATGTTTGTTAGTTTGCTTTTCTCTTGGTTTACATTTTATACACTTAGTAGTGCTAAAAATACGTACATACAATGAGACATTAAAAATAAATAATAAGCAAATATAAGCTTGTATTATGGTATATTATACATTTATACTTACATAGATATTAAGAGCTTTAAATAAACTTTCAACAATTCAAACCTCAAACACAACTTATTCAATCTAATATATAAATACAACAGGAATCTCTAAAACACCTCACACTTGCTTACTAGTTCCCAAATTTACGTACAGAATACGAGTACTATATAAATTTGAAAACTATTATTAACAACAAATCCCTGAGAATATCAGATTCAAGTTCCCCAAAAATATAATGAATGATTGATTATCAGCGCTGAAAAAAGTTTTTTTTTTGGCTCTTGAAATTAAATTTACCAATATTTTAGATTGACACAAGAATGTATGAAATATATAAATCGAACTTCTCCCACCCATGCTCTATTGGTGTCAGAACCCAAATATTGTAACATTCTACCTTTTAGCAACAATTAATTTGAAACTCCGCTTATTTAGCACCAGAGCTGTAAATGAATGATTCATATTTGATTTATAATTCACAATGAGTATGATTGATTAAATAAATATAAATATTAAGTATACGCAACCGCTTATGTGTTTTTCTTAGAGGGTTGCGTAAACAGTCTGGAAATGTAAATACGTCTTGTTTTTAGGGTTCCGTACACCCAAGGTGAAAAGGAACCCTATTGTTTTCGCTACGCTGTCCGTCTGTCCGTCACACGGTATTTACTCAGGAACCGTAAGAGCTACGGACCTGAAATTTGGACGCAGTATGTAGAACCTTCGCCGCTACAACAACAAATACATGAGAATTAAAAATTAAAGGGTGTTCCAAAACGAGCAACGAAAAATATTAAAATCCCATGTAATATACATACAATTGTATATTGAAACTTGAAATTTGAAAAATTAGTGTATTTTTATACAGACTACAACAATTAACACTAAAATTTAAAAAAATTAAAATTAAAGGGTGGTTCATCAGTTAATGCAATTTTGACTATGTAATTTTGACAATTTGCTATATCTTGGAAACCGTAAGAGGCAAACACTTGAAATTTTCAAAAACGGTAAAACTAAAAAAACCGAAAATTATAAAATCGCCAAACCAAAAAAAAAAATGCCAAAAATTAAAAAAAAAATCGCCAAAACGCGAAAATGTCGCCAAAACTAAAAAAAAAATTATATATAAAAAATCGCAAAAATGAAAAAAAGCGCCAAAAATAACAAAAAATCGCCAAAATGAAAAAACGCCAAAAACCGAAAAAAATCGCCAAAACAAGAAAATAAAGTGTTAAAACTAAAAAAAGAGCCAAAACTTAAAAAAATCTCCAAAACCGAAAAAACGCAAGAACCGCCAAAACAAAAAAAAATATCCCAAAAACGAAAAAAATGCCAAAACTATATATTATATAGGATGAAGTTTGTATTAAATTACATATCTAGTGTTCGTACAGAACCCTTCGTGCGCGAGTCAGAGTCGCACTTTACTGAATTTATTTAAATTTACTGTCGTAGCATGTATTATACTTAACCAATAATAAATGATGTTGTTTAATTAGCGAAGCACGATGGATGTATTGATGTTCGTGTATATGAGTGTTTTCAAGCGATGTCGTGAGGACTTATAGTTCGTAACAAACACTCAAATGAAGTAGTGTTGATGAGTGTATGCTTGTTATTTTTCATATTGTACGTTTAAGTGTGTGTGTGTTAGATGTAAATGAAAAGCTATTATGTCTGTGTTTAAGGGAGGTTTTCTTAAAGCAAGCTCACACAATTTATGTCATTGCATGTGTACATTTGTATTTGTGCAGAAAAATAAAAGATCCTTATAGGCACTCAATCCCATTTGTAAGTGACCTCAAACTAGTTTTTTAGTAGCCACATCTAGTTGATTAAGTGACTTTTTTCCTTGTCACCGACTCACTATTTTAACATAGGCATGTCAAAAGCGGTAATCAATTGTCCGTCTCTGCATGACTTTTAAATTGACTACTGACTACTTATATTTCAACCAAATTGAAGTCATTTAATATTATAGTTAAATAAATACGTATAAATATGTATATGTAAATATATGTACATTACACCGTATCAGAAAAAAAAGTTCTCCATACACCAGCGAATATAAAGTTCCAATAATTGCTCCAAGGACATTTCAAGAAATTTGTTTTCTTTTTTTTGCCGAACTTGTTTTAATTCTTTTTATATAAGTTGAGATATTATGGGTTGATACTATAGACGTAGTATAGGACCTTTAATTTAAAAAAAATTGGTCTGCCACAGACAAACTCATCGATATATTATACTTTAATAACTGAATGTAAATACTGAAGCTATGACAAATTTAAAAAGGTGACCCCCACGGTCTGCAACAATGAATTAATAAAAGCATTTTTTAAATAGTTGTGCTGTAATTATCGAAATACTTTCTTAGCAAAAGTTTTATGATTTTTTGCGAGCTATAAATTTCTAACATTAGGGTGTCACATTAGGATGGTAGGAAATGAGATTTGGGTGTAAGTACTAGAACGGTACACTTGAGGTCAATGGATCTCAGAGCAAAAATATTGGCCTCCCTGAGACAAAAAAATTTGCTATATCAAACTTTAAGATCTGACTGTAAATATGGAAGATATAACGAAAAAACTAACCTTACGTTCGGCAAAAAAAAAAGAAAAAAAATTTTTTTTTGAAATGTCCTTGGAACAATAATTTATATTCGCTGGTGTACGGGGCACTTTGTTTTTGCCTGTTGTGCAAGACGCTCTAATGTACATATATCATATAAATACATATACTATACATTTATAATGTATATATATTTACATATAGAAATAATTAGTATTTTTATATTTACAATAAAAATATATACATACATTCATACAAAAGTTTGTACTACACATAGAAAATATTATACATATTACTATTGATATTATTTAGTTTTTTTTTTCAACACAAACATCTTTGAAATGAAATTGAAATACGATGAATCAAAACAATTCACATATTCCATTTGCAATAATGCTAAATATATAACGCAGAAATCTACATCAACTGATACCACACACAGTGGACCAAACACAAAAGAACGCTGATGATGAAGGTTTAGTGGCCTTCGAAAACGGCTGGCTGTTCCGTTCAACTATGTGTTGTCAGAATATTTACAACTAACTTTGGTGTTATTTGTTCATTAATAATTATCACATGTAATTTGGCTTAAAAAGCGATACGAACTTTAGCCTGTTAAAATCATAAATATACAAACATCTGTCATTTGATTGCAAGGCATGCTTCTTTTGTTTTTTAGGGTTCCGTATACCAAAGGTGAAAAGGAAGAACCCTATTCTTTTCGCTACGCTGTCCGTCTGTTCGCTAAGCTGTCCGGTATTTTCTCAGGAACCGTAAGAGCTGCGGAGCTGAAATTTGGACAGAGTATGTAGAACATTGGCTGCTACAACAACAAATACATGAGAATTAAAAATTAAAGGGTGTTCCAAAACTAGTAATGAAAAATTTTAAAATCCCGTGTAATATACATGCAATTGTGGCACAACTCAAAAAAACCAGTTTTGCAGAAAACGCGTTTTAAGTTTTTATTTTGCATACAACTCAATGGAGAAATGAAAAAAAATTTTTCTCTCAGGAGGCGATGGTACAAGCTATTTATATGAAATTTTTACACAAGATAAAATACAAAATGCCGCATCTTTCTGCATTATTAACTCAAAAAACTCATTTTTTGAGTTATGCCACTATTGAAGCAAATGAGCGATATGTATATTGAAACTTGAAATTTGAAAAATTAGTGTATACAGACTAAAACAAATAACACTAAAACTTAAAAAATTTAAATTAAAGTGTGGTCCATCAGTTAATGCAATTTTGACTATGTAATGTTGACAACTTGCTATATCTTGGAAACCGTGAGAGGCAAAAACTTGAAATTTTCAAAAACGGTAAAACTAAAAAATCCGAACATTATAAAATCGCCAAACCAAAAAATCGACAAAAATTTTAAAAAAATCGCCAAAACGAAAAAAACTGCCAAAATTAAAAAAAAATTCTAACACTAAAATAAATCGCCAAATTCGAAAAAATCGCCAAAATGAAAAAAACGCCAAAATTAAAAAAGCCCCAAAACTCGAAAAAAATCGCCAAAACGCGAATATGTCGCCAAAACTAAAAAAAAATTATATATAAAAAAATCGCAAAAATTAAAAAAGTCGCCAAAAATAACAAAAAATCGCCAAAATGAAAAACCGCCAAAAACCGAAAAAACTCGCCAAAACGAGAAAAAAAAGTGTTATAACTAAAAAAAGAGCCAAAACTTAAAAAAATCTCCAAAGCCGAAAAAAACCCCAAACGCGAAAAAAAAATTTCAAAACTATATATTATATAGGCTGAAGTTTGTATTAAATTACATATCTAGTGTTCGTACGGAAGGTCAGAGTCGCACTTTACTGAATTTATTTTTTATTTTCTTTCCATTTACTTATTTTACTTTTATTTATTTCTTATGAGTGCTTCTATGGAATATGTTTGGTTGATATCTGCACGAGATTTAAACCAATTTGTAGTCACTTGATAAATAACTAATTTATAGCTAGTGTTTTTTGTCAACTGATTATTTTATTTACTACAGGGGTCATAAAAACAAATTATGTGTACATGCATGACATTTGTATACGCGCCCATGCTTATGAAGAAGCAAGCATCACAAATTCTTCCGTCATGAAGTATTTTCTTCCTTACTCCTATGCCTGTAATAACCAAAACAAATGTCTTGCCAACAGTAATGTTTAGCATTTTTTAGAAGATTTCGCTGCAGTAAAGCATTTGAAAAATCCCTCATGTCGTAAAAGTTCTTGTAAGTGGTCTTGTGCAGTGGTCTATTTTGTGCTTGCAGGAAATTATTGGGAAATATTTTGATTATTTTCATACGATTTAGAAATTAATTAAGTTTTGTATGGCACAAAGTTTTTAAAAGTTTCAAAATTAATAGCTACAGCGTAAAGTTTGTCCAGTGTATTACAATTAAAACTAAAAAATTATATATATAAACAAAAAGAAAATTGAAATATTAATTTCAGAAATTAAAGTAGTTCATTCATACTAAATGATTTTTCTCTCAATACAACAGCAATAGAAAATGTTACCTGGGTTATGTTGCAAATTTCCAATGCATTTAAATAAATTTACCTTAATTAAATGTGGTTTAGATTTTGTGGTTTAGCAATAAATCTCTTTTGCTTTAAATCAGCAGGACGATAAGTTTAATTAAATATTTAGTGCAGTAATGAAAATTTATAATTAAATCCTTAACACAATTTTACAAGTTGTTTTACTGCAATTTTTTTTTTCATCATTAGTTCTTACAAAAATATGTATTTACTTATTTTCTTATGTATTGGTTACTGGGTCATTTGTGGTTGCTTTTATTTTGCAATTGCTAAGCATATTCTATTGTGCAAGTTGTTGTTATTGTTTGGTATTGTCAGGAGAATAAATAGAGACGACAACCCACAAAATGTGTGTTTACTTATTATAATTTGAACATAGAAAAGGAGGTTTAGAAATAATTTTTTTTTGCTGTTTCAAATAACAAATCTCATGTTTATTTAATCAGATGCCTTGAAGTTTTTCTCTCCGGAGTTTTCGCTGTAAACATGGCAGTTAAAGTAAATAGAGATATATCAAGTTGGCAGTGAAATTGTAGTGGTACAATAAATTCTGTTTGTTGAGGAGGAGAGAATTTTTATAGAGTTTTTAATATTTATAATATATTTTTGGCAGGTGCTTAATATATTTATAGAAATGTTTTTTACCTACCATTTATTTTAATTTGCTAATTGATCACCTATATCAAAGTGACAGTACCAGACTTTCTGACAGATGTGCGATAGCTTTCCGTGAGCACCTGCCATTACGGCCTTATCTCACGGGTGCCAAAGCACCGGATGTGGGTTAGACGCCAGACCAACGCCCCCATGCACCCTATTAGAATGAACCTATGGCCCACTCCATAAGGCACATAGGTTGCAATCTTTGAATATAGTTATCTCTGTACTATATTCAATTACCTTGCTGAGGTAATTTGAGCTATCTAAACTCTGCTGCTATGTCCGTGCCCATAGCAGCTTCTGTTGAATGGCAACAGCACCTAGAATATTGTCTGGCTGACCGCGTCAGACCAATCACTAGCATTGATTTCACACTGCGAAGCCAAGACTATTCTCCCAGCGATTTTGGTAGCAACCACAGCCACCACGATAATTCTCCGGCTTCCACGCTAAGGTGTTGTGTATACACCAATAGCGAGGTCCCTAAGAGAATTCCTCAACCATTGCCGGCACAGCTCAACCACTCATCCGAGATGAACCCATGCCTGTGTCGCCAAATAACCAATGCCTACTCCACACATACCAAAATCATCCCTTTAACCCCGTGGGGTATAACCCATTGGGGTAGGACGAACTCGGCATTTTAGCAAAGGAAACTGACGACCGCTACATGCACTCAAAACTTCAGAGCAGCGAGGACCACTCACGCGAGAAGAACGCAAGCTCGCCACCAAAATTTCTGCGCCTACTAAGACCCGACACTAAAAAGTGAGAGTGTCCTCGGGTCGTATTCAGGACGAAAAGCCATTTCACCACAGAATTTTTGACAACCGCAATGCATTTATCTCTAAGCAGCCCAGCTGTCGGGAAACCGGCACCCGTGGTACCAGAAGTAGCCTCTGGTTAGACCTCGAAGTTCCACCACAAGGGCTTCACCTCTATCATCTTTTGAACTCAGGGGCAGTCCTAGGTGACGCTGCACCTAGCTGACAACAACGGGCGTACAATATTTGTTTTCCTTTTATAAATATGTGCACATCCGTTACTCTGTTTATATTCAGAGATTGGGTAGTAACACATAAGTTTTACGGGTAATGAGCCAAAGGTCCGTCAGCGGAAAAAGCTACATTACCCTAGCTGGGGCCCCGGAATTGCCACACCCGTAGTCAAAAATAGACTTTCCTGGGGGAAGACTTTCTGACAGTAGCCATTTAAAATTTATATTTATGGAATAGTACACCGTAATCATTTTTGATTCCGCCAGTACAATAAAAGCTGTCTTATTTGAAGCTGAAATAAGTTCCTTTTATAATGTAGAGAGATACTTAAGGGTTTTCTTTTGAATTATTTTAAGAAAAAACCTAAATGTCAATGAAGTTATATGACGCTTTATAGACAAAAAAGACTTTTAAAATTGCTTTATGAATACGACTTACTTAAAGTGTAAAAACACTAAAAGAGCTTTCAGGCTCTAAAGGGCCTGAAATCCAAATAAAAGACGATATAGCTCCAAAGTAACTATTTTATACAACAGCTTCACTGTAAAGACTTTAATAAAGAAAAATATAGCAATTAAATTTAAAACTTTTTGAAACACAAGTATTTTATGGGGAATATTAAGCCAAGATTTAACCCCATTATTTCTAATTTCACTTATTTTGAAATATATTTTGGCACGTGTTGTTTTAAGCCTGATAAAACTTACGAAAGATAAATAAATTGCAGTTTAATTTTGACCAGAAATTAATATCAGTATCTAATTAATGGGATGCAATTTAGTTTGTCTTTGAAAATTCTATCAGAAGCAACTCTCAACATCAAGAAATTGAAAGAGGCCTTTTCTAAATGATATTTTTATTTAATTTCCAGCCATTCTCCCTGCAAAAATCTGATTTGGAAGCACTTACAACTGAGCGCAGTAATGCATTACTTACTTAATAACAAAAATGTCAAAAAATAGAAATTTATCATAGAAAATTTTGCAAACCAGTGACTTTTGCAGCTGAGTACACAAAATTCATATATTAGCCTTGCATCGCAGCATGTGCAAATGGTATAGTATATTGATACTCACCACTAAGAATTGCCAAGTGCTGAATATCAATATACTATACCATTTTGCACATGCTACGATGCAAAACCATTTGCACAAGACTGTGCATCGTGATATTGTTACTTCTGTCAAGCACTTCAGCAAGGCAAAAAATGCATAAGTTTTTGAAAGCTGAATGTATTACTTCTAGCTGACTCATCTCGAACAAAATAAAAATGATTCTGTAACATTGTCTCCCTTACAAAAACGCTTCTGGGAAGCAATAATTTTTGTAAATGGAAAGCTATTATGTTTGTAATTCAGGGTATTTTTTTAAGGCACGTGGACACAACTGATGTCAATGCATGTGTACGTTTGTATTTGTGTAGAAAAATAAAAGATCCCTTTAGGAACTCAAACCCATTTATAAGTAACTTCAAACTAGTTTTTTAATAACCATAACTAGTTGATTAAGTGACATTTTTCCTTGTCAACGACTCACTATTTTAGCTCTGCATGACTTTTAAATTGACTACTAACTGCTTACATTTCAACCAAATTGAAGTCAATTAATATTGCCCAAAGAGCACAAAATATTTCTGGAATTTTGTTGGAATGTTATTAAGTTGCAGGTAATCGGTAATATTGCAGGAATATTGTCGAAATAGTTCTTGGTAATATTACATTTGCAACATAGACCAATATTATTATAATATTGCAAAAACTTATTAGATGATATTATATCTAGCAAAGTTGTTTTTGTTAAATTAATACATATATCGCGTTACAGCGGCCATAAGTAGTTTTGTTTCTAAGTCCAAAAAAAATTTAACTTTGAGGAAATTTTTTTTTATTTTTCTTTACGTTTCCGATAAAAATACGTCGATTCCCAGAAAAAAAATTTTCTTCAAAAATTCAATTATTTCTTAAGTCTAAAAAAAGTTAAATTTTTGAGATTTTTTTTTTTTTTTGCAATTCTAGACGTTTCAGACGAAAGGATGTTAATTCCAAAACTAAAATTTTTTATAATATAATTTTTCCAATATTTTTTTTTTCAATCTTGCTGGCAAGACAAAAAAGCGGACATAGGAATATTGCCTGCCACATAACAACGTTACGAAAAAATATTCCTGCGAAATTCCAGCAATATTTTGTGCTCTATGGGTATAGTTAAATAAATACATACATATGTATATGTAAATATATGTATATATATCATATACGTACATACATATATATGTACACATATACTATACATTTATAATGTATATAAATTTATATATAGAAATAATTACTGCCTTATTCATAAAAAATATTTCAGGTTTATTAAGCGCTTATTTGATATATTTCTATGGGAAATTTGTCAAATAAACCTATAATAAACCGAAAATATTTCTTTATGAATTAGACCGTTGGTATTTTTATATTTAAAATAAAAATACATACATAAATTCCATTACATTACAAAACGCTTCTGGGAAGCAATAAATTTTGCTGGGCCTTCTTCACATGAGGCAAGTTTGGTCTTAAAATAATAAAAAAGTACAAAATTCCAATTTTATATTAATGACTTTGAAGTATATCTGTTTTTGCTCAGAAATATAAATTGAGCCCTAATTTCAATTTAATCTTAAACGACATGTTTGTTATAAAAATAAATTTTTTATTAAAATTTAAATTTTATGGGCCTAATTATTATTTAGAATTATCAAAATGCCAAAAATTTTTGATGATAAGTTTTAATATACAGGCTGTAAAATTTTACCGTAATAAGACATTTACACCTGCATAAAATCTAGCAGATTTTAATTAAAATCTTTATGAAAACCTTTACCGTTTATATTAATTCTTTTTTTTACATTTATCATGACTTTTTTTATCCAAAACGAAACCCATTAACTGAAAAATTTCCAAAACTACAACCAAACAACTGCAGTGTAGCCAATTCACACACCTTTCTAAGTAGACCGTAGCTAATTCAATCATCTTTTATATAAATATCTTGTACAGGGTAGTAAAAATAAAATACATATTAAATATTAGATTTTGAGTGGATTTCCTACATATATACTAAAATATTAGATTTCATGGATGGGAAATCTGGCAAAAAAAAAGCTAAAATTACCTCAAAATCTCTAGGTTCTAGGTTTTAAGATAATGTAAATGTGCTTTAAGCGACAATTTACATATGTAAGACAAATTTGAATATAATAAAAAAAAAACCCTCTCCTGAAAAATTTATTTTATTTTTTTTGCTTACGATATATATGTATGTAATAAATATAGAGCTGGCAAATAAAACCAGACTAGTCCCGTTAACTGTTTTTTACAGGAGAGGCAAATAACTGAACTACTTAGATAGAGACTAGCAAGGAAAAGTTAGTTTTCTTTATTTTTTTAAGGTAAGATCGAACTGGTTTTGAATGAAAATATTTAATGACATCATAGATGTGTACTTGGAAAACCCGAAAAAAATTTAAAAAAAATCATGTACATAGGACATGTCTAGTTTTGTTCGCCAGCTCCTCAAATATACTTCAGTATTCTTATATTAAAAAATTTCTCGTTTCAAAATACTTAAGCTTAAATTAGACGTGACATAGCCATAATGCCATAGCCATAACCAAACCAAAATTCAATTGATTTCTATGGTGAGAGTTATGGCGTTATGGCGAGTCACGTATAATCGAATACAGTGTTGCCCATTAGTTTGGTTCGAACGGCTGTTCCCTATGGCTATGGCTATGTCACGTCTGATTGAGCCTTTAAGGTATAAAAAATTTTATGCAATTTGATGATGAAATTAAAAAAAGATAAATTTAATTTTTGATAAATTTTTGCAAGTGAAATTTATATGCATATATATATATCTAGTTCCTTTTGATTTCATTTTCACTGCAATTTCAATTTAAAAATCAAATTACAATTGCCAGGCAAACGAAGGAGACACTAGAAAACTCTATGAAACCACAGCCAAGCTAAGGCTTATACCCACACAAACATATATCCACACACTCACACACACACACACACACACACACACACAAACATACATTTCAAAATATTCTTGCAGAACATTCAAGCGAAAAGTGAAATAATGCAACAGCATTATTTCACATTGAACGTAATATTAAGTGTGTGTGTTTTTTTTTTTTGCTCGTACTTGCAACAAACATTCTTTGCTAGTTTTCATTTTCCACAAAAAAAAACGCCGGAAACAAAATGCCAAAAAGAATGTAAAACTTGAGAGTCTTTTACATGAATTGTAATTGTAGAAGTAAGTACATATTAGTGTGTGTGTGTGTGTGTGTGTGTGTGTATGTAAGTTTGTGTTTGTGCTGCTTGCGTGCATGTAGATGTTTGCGGTATGGTTGCTATTTAATTTTTCTTCTCTGTTACAGTTCTTCAGTTCTTTTTAAAGGTTCTTGTAGTGTAATAATTTCTTTTCTTTCTCTTGGCTTGATGTTCATTAAATCCAAATAAAAATGAAATTGTATACCACAATTGTAGATGACAAAGTATAGTGTAGTGCCTGTTTGTGTATGTGTGTGTGTGATTCAGTATTTTAAGTGTATATGTATGTAGGTACGTAACTATATTGGTTTGGCGACAGGGTATGATCAGTAAATAGTACATGCAAATATATAAGATTTTGCCCTATATCTCGTTGGTACTAGATTTTGCTCAAATGTAAACGCTTTATTATTAAAATTTCAATAACAAAACTTCATTATGCTGGCTTTTACAGCACAAAGGACAAAAAGCACGTAATCTTTTAAAGTTTTTAATGAAAAAAGTAGTTAAAATTGAAACTTTTGTTACACAAAATTTATGGACTAAAATACAGACAAAAAACTATTCACCAACTAATATTTAAAATTCAATTAATTTTTTAATTTTATTAATGAATTTGAGTGGATATTATTTTAATTGATATTACAAAATCATTCATATTACTTTTTTGTGTGTACGTTCACATTTTTCAAATATTTGCCCAAAACCAGCGTAATCACAAAATATTAATACTAGTTTTTGGAGCGATATTTTCCTCGTTTTTGGAGATTTTTTCCAATTTTCGGCAGTTTTTTAATTTTTTTGCGTTTTTTTTTATTTTGGCGATTTTTTCGGATTTTGGCGATTTATTTTAATTTTAGAGTTTTTTTTTAATTTGACGACTTTTTTCAGTTTTGGTGAGTTTTTTTCGACTTGGCGATTTCATAATTTTGGGATTTTTTGGTTTCACCGTTTTGGAAAATTTCAAGAGTTTGCCTTTTACGGTTCCCAAGTTGTCAAATTTACATTAACTGATAGAACACCCTTAAGTATAAATTTTAAAATTTTAGTGTTAATTGATGTAGTCTGCATAAAAATACACTAACTTTGCAAATTTCAAGTGTCTATATAAAATTGTATGTATATTACATGGGATTCTAATATTATTCGTTGCTCTTTTTGGAACACCCTTTAATTTTTAACTCTTATGTATTTGTTGTTGTAGCGGTCAAAGTTCTACACACTATGTCTAAATTTCAGGTCCCTAGCTTTTAGCCTGAGACGGTCAGACGGCCAGGACGTTAAAACTTAAAGGGTGTTCCAAAACGAGCAACGAAAAATTTTAAAATCTCATGTTATACACATACAATTGTATGCCCATGTGTATATTGACACTTGAAAATTGTAAGATTAGTGGATTTTTATACAGACTACAACAATTAACACTAAAATTTTAAAAAATTTTAATTAAAGGGTGTTCTATCAGTTAATGCAATTTTGACTATATAATTTTGATAATTGCTGTATCTTGAAAACTGTACGAGGCAAACTCTTGAAATTTTTAAAAGCGGTAAAACTAGAAAATCCCAAAACTTTAAAACCGCTTATTCGAAAAAAATCGCCAAAACAAAAAAAAAATTACAAAAATTAAAAAAAAATTATATCTTAAAAAAAATCACCAAATCCGAAAAAATCGCCAAAATTAAAAAAAAATCGCCAAAATGAAAAAATTGCCAAAAACCGAAAAAAATCGCCGAAACGCGAAAAAGTTGCCAAAACTAAACAAAACGCATACATGAAAAAAATCGCCAAAATTAAAAAAAATCGCAAAAATTAAGAAAAAAAATTCGCCAAAATTAAAAAACGCCAAAAACCGAAAAAAGTACCAAAACTAAAAAAAGCGCCAAAACTTAAAAAAAATCGCCAAGACCTAAAAAACGCGAAAAACGCCAAAACTGAAAAAACGCTCTGAACCGAAAAAAAACCCAAAAACGAAAAAAAATACCAGAACTATATTTTATATAGGCTAAAGTTCGTATGGATTTACATATCTAGGTCCGTATGCAATCGCACTTCACTGAATTTATATAATTTTTCTGACCGAAGTCTCTAGCATTTGTGGGCTTCGAAAAATCTATTTCACGTACAGACAGGCGGACAGACGGACATCCCCTATTCATAAAGACCCGGAATCTATACAGTTTATGGGGTTGCATAAGAATATTATATAAACTAAAAATGGTATGAAAAACCTAAAAATATACGAGTATGCACTAACTTTTTTGTGCAGGGTATAAGAACCTCAGTTTAAATTTAAGGTTCTTTCCTAAGATCTTATTTTTCTCTTTGCTGATTCCTGTATTATTTAAACTTTAAGCAAAAAGGTTCAAATTTTTTTTAAGATCATATTAAAGTATGTAACAAATACAAATTATGTTAGCTCAAACAAATATACTCCATAAGTAAGTTTATCCTTGGGTAATCTTCAAAAGTAACCAAAAACCCCAAACAAAATTCAAGAGATTTTCCCTTAATATATTTTAAACAATTTAATATATGCTAAAATCTATAAGATATTTTGCCTTACACAATAAAATATTTTATAATAAGATTTGTGTGTTAAATTTATGACTTAATATTTATTTAGTTAGAAATAATTTTACAATGAAACAATTTTATTGTTCAGCATCATCAACCAGCAGAAATGTTACTAATTAAAAATACAAACGTGTTGTCTTATCTATGTTTATGTTTTATTGAGCTTTAAATTTATTTATTTCCCTCTTGGCTAATTTAGTCTAACAAGTTTTTTTTTTTTTTTTTTTTTTTTTTTTTTTTTTTTGTAATAACACATCAACATAATGAAGAAACTTTAATTTATTAAAACAAAGGATAGCCATGCAACCCATTTTAAATAATTTTAAACATTTTTGTTTAAGACAGTAATTCAGAAAACAGAAAAAAAAATTATCTTTAATTATAGAAATTTTGTATTTGTCCATATTATCTTAAACATTGAAAACATTGCCATAGGGATAGCTACTGATAACGAACAAAATAAGTAGAATACAAATAGCAGCAGAAAGATATAAATTATTTTACAACAAAAAAAAAATAGACAAACAGATTGCTAATAACATGGACAACTAATTGAAACAATTAGGCTTAAATAATAATCACTGTTTGTCATATTTTTTCATAAATGAAATGTAATTTTTGCTCTACTGCTATTTGTTGGTTCCTAAAACTGATGATGGTAGTTTTTGTTGCACACATGCTCTGCACACACACACACACACACACACATATTTTTCATTTGACAAGGCTACTAATGACCATCAATTAGTTACACAGATAAGTTAAACACACATAAAAACATATCGCTCATTTACTCAAACAACGTCATAACTCAAAAAAACTAGTTTTCCAGAAAACGATTTAAGGTTTTCAATTTACACACAACTTAATGGAGAAAGAAAATTTTATTTTTCCCTGAAGAAATGAGTAAACAAGATATTTATATCAAATTTTTACACAATATTCAAAACGATTTAAGGATTAATTTGGCATCACTAACCAAAAAAATCATATTTTGAGTTATCACATTCTTTGAGTAAATGAGCGATGTGTATGTAGTATATGCACACTCACATACCATACTCACTTAAGGCCGTGATACACTATCATACAAAGTCGTGCGATGATTGTTTATGAAAATTTTCAATAGACAGTAACAATTCATCACACCAGGGTTGTATATTTTCATAGATCGCACGACTTTGTATGATGGTGTATCAGGGCCTTTAGTAAACATGGAAAAAACATGAATTAGAAAATTATACTCTGATTAATTTGCATAAAATTTATGAAATGTATCATGTGTTTTTAAGATAAAACAACTTTAATATTAAAGTTGGACATATGCATGTATGAGCACATGTACATACAATATATATTTATTGACAGATTGACACATATAAGTTATATATCAGGGGAAAGATTCTTGTTATTATTATTGTTATATTAAAAATTTCCTTTTCAGTAAAACGTTAAATTTATGGGAAAAAATGCATATTTAATCAGTACTTTTTGTTAACAGTACTTTCCTTTGAAAAAAGTAGTTTTAATTTGAAAAAATCTACTTTTTATTTTTTTTTAATGCATGTTTTTTATTTATTGTATCTTCAAATATGAACTAACAATAAGTATTCAAATCTTAAATCTATAAAAAAATTATTAGGCCCGACCAATGTCGGACATAAGCTTAGTGATAGTTATTAATAATACATAAGTAGTGATAAGCAACAAAAAGAAAAAAGTGTTTTCAAGCAGCTTCATCATCTAGAGTGTTGAATATTAGAGCCCGTGTATCTCTCTTTTTTAAGGGGATGTGTCCAGTAAAGTTCAAAATATTACGAGCAAGCCGATTAGGATGTGACTGGAGTTTTGTTAGATATTTGCCTGCGTATTTTACAATTTCTTCAGTCACTAGTGGCATATTCAAATCGCGATGTATATTTGAATTTTTGATGTACCATGGAGCCGATGTTATCATGCGTAAAATTTTATTTTGCCTTCGTTGAATTTTCTCTACATTTGAAGCTGAAGCAGTGCCCCATAGTTGAATTCCGTAACACCATATTGGCTTTAAAAGCGACTTGTATATTAAAAGTTTGCAGTCTAGGCTAAGTGTTGAATTTCTACCAATCAGCCAATGTACCTGAGTTAATTTAAGTTTTATTTGAGTTAACTTAGAGTCAATGTGGTGTTTCCATGTAAGTCGTCGATCAAGGTGTATACCAAGATATTTCACATGTGAATGTTGAGGAACAACTTGATTGTTAATCCGAATGGGGGAGCAAGTATCTCTTCTTAGGGTGAACTTTATATGGACACACTTTTGTGTGTCCATCTGGCTAATGTGTTCCTGGAGTTTGCGGGATGCCTCATCAGGGTTTTCGTGCATACTAAGGCAGGCTGTATCGTCGGCAAATGTGGAAGTGTGGATACTACTGCTCACAGGCATATCACAAGTATAAATCAAATATAAAACTGGCCCCAGTATACTCCCCTGTGGCACACCGGATGAGATAGTTTCAGGCATACTCGTAAAGTCTCCTTCCACAACAGTGAACTTACGGGAAATAATGTAAATTTCCAAAATATTTAAAATGTTTATTGGTAAGTAAGTCTTCAATTTTAAAATTAGGCCTTCATGCCACACTTTATCAAATGCCTGGGAAACGTCAATAAACAGCGCAGAACAATACTTTTTTTCCTCAAAAGTTCTTCTTATAAATTGAACCAGTCTGTGAGTTTGTTCAATGGTGCTATGCTGACTTCTAAAACCAAATTGATGGTCTGGTATGCACCCACTACTAATTAGAATTGGGGACAATTTTGTTTTGAGCAGTTTTTCGAAAAGCTTTGACATAGTTGATAGTAGACTTATTGGCCTATATGACTCAGCCTTGGTTAGATCTTTGCCCGGCTTTGGAATAATTTTAACCTTGGCAAGCTTCCAGCTGTGTGGATAATACTCCAGTCGTAAAATGGCATTAAATATGAATAATAGGATTCTCATTGCAATACGAGGCAAGTTCATAAGCATCTGGTTACTAATTCCATCAATACCCGTAGCTTTCTTCGGGTTGATCTCGGCAATTAATTTTTGTAAATCACGCGTCTTAAACTTTATGTGTTGAGGGGGTAGAGTGACTACATTCGGCAAATCAGCAACACCAGTACATATGTTTGGCGTAAAAACGGATTTTAAGTGCTCAGCAAATATTTTACCTTTTTCAGTATCGCTTCTTGCCCAACTTCCGGTAGATGTGCGTAGAGGTGGCTTTTACTCAATGGGTGTTTTAAGCTTTCTAGCAGCGCGCCACAAAGAGTAATTAGACGCTGGTGTGACATCAAGACCTTCCAGATAATGTTTAAGACATGCAGTTTTTTCAGACGCAAGCAACTCTTGGAGTCGTTTAGTGCCCTCTTTAAATCTGATTTTATTTTGTGGTGATCTGTGCTGTTGCCATTCCCTTCTAGCTCTTCTTTTTTCACGTACGAGACGTTCAATGCCTGTAGAATAAATTTTATTAAACCCATTCTGCGGATGGGAGATAGTGGCATGTTCAGCAGCCTGCTTAATATTCTCGCTGAGATTGGCAGTGTTAGATTCAATATCATCGGATGTTCTAAGCGTAATGTTTTCCGTACAATGACTACTGAGATATTTTTTGAAGCCCAGCCAATTAACACGATTGATCATCTTCACATTTATTGAACGAGACACTTTTTATTAAAAAAAAAGGTACTTTTTATCGAAAAAGCTTATTTATATTGAAGAAAGTGCCTTCCTTCTTGAAAAAATTATTTTTTTAAAGGTAATTTTTATTGAAGTTTTTATTGGAAATGTAGTTTTTATTGAAAAAGTTACTTTTTATTGGCAAATATATTTTTTACAAAAAGGAGTACATTTTTTAAATTTAAAAAGGTACTTTTTATTGAAAAATGTACTTTTTATTGAAAAATTTACTTTTTGTTGGAAAAGGTAGTTTTTATTGAAAACGGTACTTTTGGTTAAAAAGTGATTTTTATTGAAAAAGGTTGTTTTTATTGAAAAATGTACATTTTGTAAAAAAAAAGGTACTCTTTATTGAAAAAGGTACTTTTTATTGCAAAAAGTACATTTTAACGATAAATTTACTTGTATTGAAAAATGTGCTTTTTATTGCAAAAGATACTTTTTATTGAAAAAGGTACTTTTTATTGTAATAGGCACTTTTTATTGAAAAAGGTACTTTTTATTTAACAAGGTATTTTTTTATTGAAAAATATGCTTTTTAATGAAAAACGTACTTTTTATTAAAATACGTACTTCTTATTTAAAAAGGTAATTTTTTGAAAGTTACTTTTTATTGAAAAATTTATTCGTTATTCAAAAAGGTACTTTTTACTTAAAAATTTACCTTTTATTCAAAAATGTACTTTTATTGAAAAATGTGCTTTTATAATAAAAAATTTACTATTTATTTAAAAATGTACTTTTTATCGAAATAAAGCAAGACATTTTTTTAAGGATACTTTTCATAAAAAAAGTTACTTTTTGTTTTTTTTTAAATCGCTTTTATACCAGAAGGTGTTTTTTTTTATTAAAAAAAGATAACTTTTGAAAAAAAAAATACTTTTCAACCCCGAAGATATCTAGAGAAGATGTAATCTCTTTTTAATAGCTGGACTGATTTTCTTAAAACACAGCTAAAACCCCTCTCGATAAAATCACTTTTCAAAAATAAAAAGCTAAATCAAAATAGGTACAGCCGTTTGGTCTGTACGTGGACACGGACAGACACACACTACAAACTTATAATACCCAGTTTGTTTGTCGGGTGTTAAAAAAAGGAACCAATTCATTTTGCATTCAGTGCAGGATTAGCTGTTACAAAAAAAAAAAAAAATATATTAAACTTGAGACTTACATTTTTTAATGTTTATATATGTATAAACAGTAGTGTGCAAGCTTAAATTTTTTAAATTTGCACTTCAGAGCTAAACATGATTTTCAAAAAATTATGTGGGTGTACAATTTAATCTGAGTTCTAGAAAAAAACAGGCAAAACAAATAGAATCATCTACAAAGACAAGATATAATGTCAAAAACAAGTGCATTGGATGTATGAATGCATAATTTGTGGGTTATGCTTTTCAGATGCAATGGCAATTGAACACTTAATTAATTTAATTGTTGCTCGCTTTGCCGATCTTACTAATATTTGTTGCACATGTAAAACTTATCTACAAATTACGTGTGTATGTATTAGTAATGTGCGAATGTCAAATTTTTGATATTCGCGAATACAAATACGAATAGTTGAAACACTTTCTAAAGTTATATTTAAGTCCGAAAAATTAAATATGAAGAAAATTTTGTAAAAAAAAGCGTGTGACGGCCTGGCGCCACATAATCGTTTATATGGGCCGTAAAAATAGTTTAAAGATTTTTTTAAGATTTAGCCCTTAAAGTTAAGATATAATAATGTAACGCTATTTATAATGTATGTACATAATTGCCATTAAATAGCTAAACTAAAAATCATACATATATCGATGTTGTTATATATTAGAGGGCTGCGTAAACACTCTTGAAATGTAGCATGTATTATACTAAACCAATAATATATGATGTCATTTAATAAGCGAAGCACTATGGATGTATTGATGTACGTATAATGAGTGTTTTTAAGCGATATCGCTAAGACAAACAAGAAAAAGAAGTAGTGTTGATGCGTGTATGCTTGTCATTTTGCATATTGTACGTTTGAGTGTGTGTGTGTGTGTAAGATTTAGATGGTGAGCTATTATGTGTTTAAGGGTGGGTTTTTTAAAGCAAGCGCACACAACTAATGTCAATGCATATGTGCGTTTGTATGTGCGCAAAATAAAAGATCATACACACAACTTGTTTGCGTGTGTACATGCAAGACGTTTGTATAGGCACTAGGGAGATCGACTCGGTTTTCCAACCGGTTTTACAACCCGGTTTTTTTACAATTCGGCTGTCGGTTTTTTCAAAATGTTGATTTTTCGAATGTCGAAAATTAATTATCCCAATATTTAGGGTGCTAATAAATATGTTTATACAAAAAATAAAAAATTAAAAAATAATTATAATAACAACATATTTGGATGCCATTTGTCGACGGCTTGGTACCGGAAATCACAGAATTTTCAAACAAGTTGACGAGTTATGTATTTAAAATATTTTTGCTACTGTAGGTGTTATTATAATTATTTTTTTATTTTTTGTATAAACATATTTATTAGCACCCTAAATATTGGCATAATTAATTTTTAGAGTTTCTTCCCAAGTTTCCACAAACCCTAAAAATGACGGTTGTATGTAGAATTTATTCCTCAACTGTATATTATATATAAATATTAATGTACTATACATAAGTCTATGAAGCTAATTTTTATGTTTTACCTTTAATTTTTGTATTGTTTTATAGTATTTACATGAACTGTTAACTCTTTTTTTTAATAAAGTAATTTAAATCAAAACTTTTGTATAATAATTTTCTTACTTAAAAAAAACCGGTCGACAGGTTTTTCCCTAATTCTTAAAACCGAAACCGGGTTTTTCATAATTTCAAATATTCGAAATATTCGAAAACCGGTTTCTGGAAAAAGTCGAATAATCGATCACCCTAATAGGCACCCATGCGTATGAGAAAGCAAACATCACAATTTCTTCCATTACAAAGTATTTTCTTCTTTACTCCTATTCTTGCAATAACTGAATTAAATTTCTTGCAAAGACTATTGTTTAGGGCCAATTTCACCAACTCTATTCAAATATCAATACATATTTAAATGTCGATATTTACTATTAAATATGAATTGGTATTTAAATAAGTTGGTGAAATTGGCTCTTAGTGTTCATTTGAGAACATTTCGCTGTAGTAAAGCATTTGAAAAATCCCTCATGTCTTAAAAGTTCTTGTAAATGATCTTGTACAGTTGTCTATTATATATCAACTTCAGAAAGTTAATGTTTTTGCCAATAGCAGACCATCTGGTGAATTCAGATATAATAGACCGTACTCTTATAGAAATTTTGTGAGATAAATTTGCCTCTGAATTTTGTTTTAAACATAACACACCAGTCGGAAGTTTTGCCATGACAGATGTAAAAAACATGTCGTGTATGACAAGATTAAATGGGAATGTAATGAGTGAAAATGTTCCACAAAAATTATTTCTTGTTTTAGGATAAAAGCTTAATAGTTTTGCATTAAGATACAATTAAATTTATTTTCTTTTTTGGCGTGCTTAGACAAATGCATGTTTTGCCTCAAAATCCGACTCCCTTTTTGTTGTTCATATTTAACTTTCAAAGCTTTCAAAGCTATTTAAACATTTTATACAAATACATACGCAACATATACAAAACTTAGTTCCATTATTTCTTTTTTCCTCTTTTGTAAAATTATTATACAAATGAATATAATCAAGGCAAGAAGACAGTGGCGTACAAAAAAAAAACCTTTTCAAGCTTTAAAATTTAAAGAGCTTTTTAATACTTTAGTACTTGAAAAATCTGATAATAAAAGAGCATTTACTAAAAGAAAAAAAAATGTTTTGAATCAAATAAATCAACGCCAGCAGGTTCATATGCTACTCAAAATGTTGTAAATTCCACTGAAATTACATAAATTAGCTCGTCTTGCTTTTATATTTTAACATACCTAGTTCGCTGAAAGAAAATTCGTTTTTAATTTTGTACCTTTCAAAATTTGGTTTATAAAGCTGTCTCGTAAAACCAGACACAAAAATAATGCTTGAGATAAAGGTTGTGCTTAAAATATTTTAGCATAAATTTAAACAAAAACCCCTTAATAAAAATAAACCAAAAAGAAAACACACAACTCAAAGTTTATTAGAATTGCAAATAGTAGAGAAAATTTACCATCACAACTCAATGGCTCACGTTTTTATTATTTTTTTTTTTTATTTAATTTTTAGCGCAGACACGAATTGAACATTCAAAATATTATATGGATATTCCTTGCAGCTAAAAAAAAACTAAAAAAAAACTACAAGCAGAATACTAAATAAAATTCCTAAAATCACAAAACAGAAAATATTGGAGAGCAATACCTATTTTGTATAAATTTAAAAAAATATGTATTTCCCTGCAAAGTACAGCAGAGTTCATTAAAAAATCATGTTGAATATGATTTGGGCATAAGTTCCCATTTGCTTTTGCTTTTTATATTTTATTCTGTTCCGCATTGTTAGAATTGTTTTTCATCCATGGCATAGAACTGAAAATGTAACCAAAACAAGCAGGGAATATAAAAAATAAAGATGGTGAAAAAAATCTGCATATTTGTACATATTTAAATTCTATGAGTACATGCAAAAAAAAAACAAAATCCTTCATCATTGGCCTGAAGATCGATGTGTTGTGTGATGGTGATGAGGATGATAATGATGATGATGATGATGAAGATTATTATTGAGAAGATTACCATGATGATGTTGGCAATATTCATTTACATAAAGTTTTTTTTTCAATGTTCCATTCTGCGCTATACGCACCCAGCATTATTTTTAGTTTAGGGGCTAAAGTTTATAGTAGGGTGGTATTTACTGCTGCAATTAAGCAAGATATTTTTTGAATAAATAATTAGTTACATTTTTAACGCCATATTTATACAAATTATTAAGGTTTTATAAAACAAATTTTCATAAACAATTTTTCTTATTAGGCCTTAATAATTTTTATAAATAAGGCCTTTAAAGATATGTGTCGTATCAAAATTGTATAACAGCAAAATAAGTTAAAATTTCTTCATGACTTGGAAAGTTCATTTTTTATCTCATATAAATGTTATGCAATGCACTAGGGTTGAAAACCCTTAAGTCATGGCGCAAAACTAATTTTCCGTTAATATACTTTCCATAAATTTAATTTGCAAACATCTAATGCCCAAACATGTGATATATCTGTGGCAAAAAGGAAACTAATTTTAAGTTTTTTGTGTGTTCGTAATCTGCATATTCGAAAGTACCCCTGGGCAAAATCTCAATTAGTTTGTGCGATTTTTGAGGAAGTTATGACTTGCGACTTATCTTTTTTAGACTTATAATCTTATTTGGAATAATAGCTAAACTAAGGTTATACTTTGGTATATTTCAACTTAAATGTATTACTTATAGCTTGTAGAACGATGCTTGCTTAAAAAAATAAAGGGTTAACAGAGAATTTCCCAATTTAACTGCAAAAGAAATTAATTTCTTGAAACTGACTTAAAGTAGATGTGAAAAAAATTTGCATAAGAAACCCTCAATATTCATAAAGTTTTTTGTAATAAATCTCATAAGTCATGGTATTCCAAAAAATAAAAAGCAAATGGTTTTAATAATCAAAATGCTTCTTCAATTTCGCAATAATCATAATTGAAAAACTGTCAAGAAAGAGATTTCTTTTTATTTTTCATATAACAATAACTTTATTATAATGTTTCGTTTTATATGTTACTTCACTGATAATGTTAAAATAAAACAAAAAAAAAACCGACAAAAATGCAATAAAAAAGTTTAAATACAGAACAAAAACCAGTTTTAAAACTGATTAAATAATCCAACCCGAAACGAAAATTGTCCCAGCCAGCCCAAAAACGTGTTTTTCGGAAAAAATTGGAACTAAATACAAAAAAACCGGTTCGGAACCGGATTTTTTTTTTATTTAGTTTAGCAAAATTACTTATATTTAAACTAAAAATAAACAAATATTTGAGCGCTCTAGTATAATTTACATTTATGGATCTTATATTTCTTTTTTGGAAAATAATATAATATTTATACTTCATTAGATATTTGACTTTGCAAACGATTCATTGTTAAAAATATCTTTCAAGAAGGGCGTGATGATATGCATTAACATATATACTAATGCACATTAACAAAATATATATGGTATTGCTTTTACTGGGTCTGGCCGTGGTGGAAACTCAAGCTCTCGACGACTGTCATTTGAATAACTCAATAACTTCTTCAGCCAACAGTAAATGCTTTATATATATATTTATTTATAAATACAAAAAAAAATAGATAATAAAAACAAGTTTTAAACAAATAAATTGTTGAAAAACATTTTTCTTTGTTGAAATTAAGTTGTCTGAAATAGATTTTTGTACTTTTACATCAGTGATCGGCAATGAATATCGATTTTTCATTATTCATACTGACTCATGAAATTTTAAATAAAGGGTGTTTTTTATTGAGGTATAGAACTTTAAGTTGGCATCACTTTTTTAACTGGCGGCCATTTTGTCAGCTGTCAAGTGATTAATATTTAGTTTGGTTTGCCATTTCATCATGAACAGGTTGACAAAAGAACAACGCTTGCAAATCGTGTAAATTTATTTCGGAAATAATGGTTCAGTTCGCGAAGTTTACCGCAAGCTCCGTCCATTTTATAGTCGACATAATCGTCCATCAGAGCAATTAATTCGGTTAACCATGGATCGTTTTCGCACTACGTTTACTCTATGTGATAATACGCATCCGCAGAGACGTCGAACAGTGCGCACCGAGGAAACAATTGCCGCTGTAGAGCAAACTGTTGAAGAGGACCCGAATGAATCGATTCGCCACCGTGCACAGCAATTGGAGCCGGCTAACCGACTATTTTGTTCCCGAATTGGATGGCATGAATGTGGATGAGTTGTGGTTCCAACAAGACGGCGCTACATGCCACAGAGCGCACGTCACAATCGATTTATTGAAGGAAACATTCGATGAGCGCATAATTTCGCGGAATGGACCTGTCAATTGGCCACCAAGATCGTGTGATTTGACACCATTGGATTATTTTCTTTGGGGATATGTGAAGTCGCTCGTCTACGCCAACAATCCAGAAATGTTAGGGGACTTGGAAGCCAACATTCGTGGCGTTATTGCCAACATACGGCCCCATATGCTCGAAAAAGTGGTTGAAAATTGGACCTGTAGAATTGGCTTTATTCGAGCCAGCTGCGGCGGCCACATGCCCAAAATTATATTTAAACATTAATGGCATAAAATTATCCTTCCAATAAAGCCAAATTGATGGACATTAAAACGATTTTCTTGTGTTTTATTTCAATTCGAAGTTATATAATTCTGAAAAAAACACCCTATATAAGTGAGTAGACGCCATTTAATTTCAATTACTCTGGTTTAAATAAATAAATATGAATACGACGTCGACATCATAGTCATACCGCACTCATACTCATAAATCACCTCACTTTGATTTCTAATTTCAGGAAAATAATTATACTACTCACATTGACTCAGCTCACTCAACTTATGCATATATGTTTATTTAAAAGTTTAAGGCCTTATTCAAAAAAAAAAAAAATAATAAAAATTAAGTTTAAAAAGCATTTAACAAATGAATTTCCATACAAAATTTGTTTTGTAAACCTTTTGTAAATTAAAATAATTTTTAAGGAGTACGGGAATTAGTCATTATACAGTTTGCAAGTGGTATACAATAGTAGTAAAGGCTGTGATACACTATAATACAAAGTCGTGCGATCTACGAAAATATACAACCCTGGTGTAATTAATTGTTATTGTCTTTTGAAAATTTTCATAAACTCCATCATACCAGCATTGTAATTTTTCGAAGATCGCACGAATTTGTATGATAGTGTATCACGGCCTTAAATAGAGTTGTTTATCAATTCCGACAAAAAATAAAAAAAGCAACAGAGAAACACATTACCACCTCATAATGAGAACTTTAATGTTCGTTTGCATCGTCCATAGTTAAGGAGAGTCGAAATCAACAACGTCATAAATATTGAGTTCCATGTGCACTTCAAACTTTCGAGTAAATATGATTCATAGACAACATTGCAATAAGTATGAGCGCGCATAAGTACAAGAAATTATAAGTCATGATTCAACTCTACTCATTTTTTCACTACTCATTGTTGTTCTCTGTTTCACATACAGAAAATGAAATTTAAAGTGATTTCATTTAGAGCAAAATCTTGTTTTTCGTTTTCTGAAAAAACTAATTAAAGATTTGAAATCATTTCGATGGAATTTAGTTTGTGTGGCAGACCTGATAATAATATATTTCTTTTTTAGGGTTCCGTACACCAAATGTGAAAAGGAACCCTTTGTTTTCGCTACGCTGTCCGTCTGTCCGTCTGTCCGTCACACGGTATTTTCTCAGGAACTGTAAGAGCTACGGACCTGAAATTTGGACAGAGTATGTAGAACCTTGGCCGCAACAACAACAAATACATGAGAATAAAAAACTAAAGGGTGTTCCAAAACGAGCAACGAAAAATTTTAAAATCCAATGTAATATATACATACAATTGTATGAACATATGTATATTGAAACTTGAAATTTGTAAAATTAGTGTATTTTTATACAGACTACAACAATTAACACTAAAATTTAAAAAAAATTTAATTAAAGGGTGGTCCATAAGTTAATGCAATTTTGACTATGTAATTTTGACAATTTGCTATATCTTGGAAACCGTAAGAGGCAAACACTTGAAATTTTCAAAAACGGTAAATCTAAAAAAACCGAAAATTATAAAATCGCCAAACCTAAAAAACGCCAAAAATTAAAAAAAAATCTCCATAACGAAAAAAAATCGCCAAAATTAAAAAAAAAATTCTAACACTAAAATAAATCGCCAAATTCGAAAAAATCGCCAAAATGAAAAAAAAGCCAAAATGAAAAAAAAAGCCAAAAATCGAGAAAACTCGCCAAAACGCGAAAATGTCACCAAAACTAAACAAAAAATTTTAATAAAAAAAATTGCAAAAATGAAAAAAATCGCCAAATATAAAAAAACGAAAAAAATGCCAAAACTATATATTATAAAGGATGAAGTTTGCATTAAATTACATATCTAGTGTTCGTACGGAACCCTTCGTGCGCGAGTCGGAGTCGCACTTTACTGAATTTATTAATAACTTTAACAGCTTTTTAGTAGTCAGTTTTACCAATTTCAGTGGTTGATTAAATTTAATTTACCAAAATGATTAAATTTTACCAAATAACTTTTCCTCTCTATGCAATATTTTTGTGCTGTCATTCCAAATTCTTACAAATTTCTCTACTCAAATCTTGAAGACTATGTTGTTCTGTAGAGAACAATGAAAAGTTTCAAAAACTTTCACTCATTTTTATTTAATTACATATTGTTCTCTTAGGAAAGTTATCATTAATAAAAAGCAAATTATTTAAGTATCTTTAAGTGTAACATTTTACATTTTGACATGCTACGTTGCATTATATTAAGTTTGCTTAGAGATATCTTAAATCATGAATTCAAATATTATTATTATCATAACAAACCTATTGCAAACTACACACATACACAAATAATCCTATAAAACACACACATACACACACATATGCAAGAATATGAGCATCTGATGGTGAATTGGTGTGTTTGCATATTAATGCATTAATAAATATAGCGAGAAGTGAATTGATGAGAAAGCATTACCGACCCACTAACATGGGCACATACACATACACACACACACACACACATGACAAATATCCTTATGCAGTAACTTTAATTTACAAATGTATACAAAATCTATATTAATGTTTTCATTGAGATATCTGAGTGAAAACTAACAAACTGCATTTTGCCACATAAGAGTGGCAAAATTTAATAGATAGTTGGCAAATAATCATTCAAAAATATTCACACAAACACACACACACACACACACACACACACACACACACACATACCCTTCCAGCATATGTGTGTAAATAGCAAACAGTTTCTATAGGCGTAGATGCAAATACGAGTACTTGTGCATAATGAAGGTATGTATGTATGTATGTATGTATGTATGTAGGGAAGGCACTGATTGTATGTATTTAATATGCTTCATATTGATACCATCTTTTCCACTAACGTGGCAAAAATAAAATTAAAAATATACACAGAATATAAAAGAAATGTGTATGCATGTTTGTTAGCATGACTATATAAGGATGTAGAACATCTTGCAATTCTTGCATTGCCAATATATGTTTATTCAATCTAAGTATGGCTGGTGTTGTTGGCTGGCTGTTTGGTATTAACACACCAGCACACACTCTTCACGTTCTGGCTAGATATTGTTAGGCAAACATAAGAAATGTTTAGAAAGTTTAGTTTTATTCTCAGTGGAACATGCTCTTGTATACCGATAAAGTTGCATATTCAGCAACTAATGGATGTTAAATTTATACCAGCCAAGCAGGGGAAAAAACTCTGCAACAATATTTTTATTTCCGTTTCCTAAAGCTTGCCAAGCCACAGCAGCGGCATTTATCCCTATACCACCCCAAGTCTGAATACACTTATACATATACATACATATTTAGTAGTTGGTACGTTAAATAAGTTAAGTTGATAGTTTGATATGCCTGATACGATATCTATACGTTTGTGTAGCTGCTGTTTCGTTGTTTTTTTTTTGCATTTCCTTCATCATACTACTTTGGTACCTAGAACATTCCATTTGTTAAATCATCCAACCATTCATTCATTTGGTTATTTGTTTAGGGGAGCGTTAAGAGTAATAGCGCTTATTATTAAATTGAAATTTGCATCAATAATTGGTAATTTGCAACAAACTTTATGCATACACATACACATTCATATATATACAACTTTGAGTAGCATGTGTATGTACGTGTTGTTAAGAAGAAAAAACCAAATTTTAAATATAGTTTCTTTAATATTGTTCGCTCTAATGGCAGAGATTTAAGTATGTATTTGCAGCTTTAAGAGAATTATTTTTCTAGCAGCGTTTTCAACACTGTATTAATGCTACAATTTGTTATGCATACAAATGTTGCAGGCAAATTGTATGTGGAATAAATAAATGAAAATTTTCTAACATTTTTATTGTTGCCATTTCTCAATTTGTTGTTAGATCATGCACAAGTTTTGCCGACTTTATAAACGTGTTGCCAGGAAGAAAAACAACGACACAATATATAATATATGTGCATATCATTACCTTAATATAGAAAGGCTCTAAGTCATAATTTTTTTTTTAATCCAGTTATTTGAGTATTTCGATAAAAGGACATCTAATGTATGGAAAAATATAAAAATCTCGATTTAGAAAAAATAACTATTTAGGGTCTTTCTATATTAAGGCAATGATCAGGGAGAAAGCAATTGCAATTATTTTTTCTTGTGTGACGTATTAATGCAGAGATATTTATTTGCTTCAGAACTTTTTATGAATTTTGGCATTGATTTATTAATGCATATTTTTGCATATTTTACACTTTAAAGCATGTTTCTGCATATTGCAGTCTTATTCACATATTTTTATTACATTATTTGTTTATCGATTTTATTTTATTTGAATATGCTTGATCAAATATTTTGGTGAAACATTTCCCATCTAAATCTCATTTCAAACTATATAAGTATTCAATTAACGCAGTTGCTTTCAATAAAAGCAATCACTCCACAATTATTCAACTTTTGACGTTTCAATAAAACAAAATCATGCCCAATTATTTGAATAAAAATTTGGTTTTTGCTATTTGTGATGAACGTTGCCCCCGATTACATCATAGAAGTCTCAAGAAAATTATCAATGTATGAAAGTTTATTTAGATAAGAAAAGCATGGATCAATTTTGAACTTGAAACTAAATTGTATTTCTTTTGTTACATTTTTGTTATTGTTTTTTTTTTAATTATTATATTTTTGTCTTATTTTGTCTAATTTATTTTATTCGTTTTAAGCCGCCGCTGCACTTGCGTTGATCTATTTGAAGAATATACAAAAACCGGTTTTAAAGCTGTTAAACAAAACCCGAAACGCAAATTACCCCAACCTGCCCAAATATGTGTTTTGTGGAAAAACTCCATACCATTTATATAAAAAAACCGGTTCCGAACCGGATAAAAAATTACTCTTTTTTATCTTTAATTTTTGAAAGAATTTTCAACATTCGTTAAGTGAGGATGTTATTGAAGTGTTTAATTAAATATATGTATATTTTTTTCCACAAAAATCAATTTATATTATTTTTAAGAGCACATTTTTCTGTTTATAAATAATATTTTCAAGTTCTTAGTGCATATTGAATGTGCATAAAGTAAATTGCATATTAGTGGTTTCCCTGGTAATGATATGTATATATATGTATACATATACATATATCGCCTATTTGCTGGGATGTTTTAGTTAGTAATTTGACTACAAAGCAAACGACGGCCTTGCGAGAGCCCATCTTCAAACCCTGGACAGACCAAAATTAATATATTATAGATCTTTCTGAATATGCATTAGTATCTATGCTAATGCACATCGCAGAGCCCTTCTTAAAAGACATATTCGTCGCTGAATCGGCGGCAAAGTAAATAACTAACAAGGTTGTTATAAAGCTTAAACTAATCCTGCTACTTAATAACATAGGCGCTGCAGTGATACTACACGGAAAGAATTTTTTTCATAAGTTCTAGTTCGACAGTAATCCTATGAAAAAATTCATTAAAATTCAACCAACGTCATGCTTTGTTGGATTAATGAAACCAGTTTCATCAAAATTTTTTTAATGAAAACTTCGTCAAATGTATTAAACAGTGTCATCAAAATCAATGCAATAACTTCACCGAAACAACGAATTTGATTAAAACCACGAAATTGTTTCATTAAAATAACATAATAATTTCATTAAAACAATGAAATAACTTTATTATTATTATTATTATTTATAACTTAAATATTTATTTACTATATCTATTATATTTACGTATCGTTTAAAAATTCTTTGGGTGTATAAAAATTAATAAAATTTTAATATATTCAGTAAGGTACGACTTTGTGCGAGACACGGCGCTTGTTAATTTTTTGGCATTTTTCGGTATTTTGGGATTTTTTTAGTATGACTTTTTTATTTTGGCTTTTTTTCGGCGATTTTTTCGGTTTTTGGTTTTTTTTTTTTTTGTTTTGATGATTTTATTGGCGAATTTTTATTTTTTATTTTTGCCGATCTTTTTGCTTATGGAAATTTTTTTCATTTAATGGCTTATTTTTGCAATTTTGGGATTTTCCAATTTTAGCGTTTTTGAAAATATCCAGAATTTGCCTCTTACTGTTTCCAAGATACAGTTGTTGTAAAAATTATAGTTATAGTCAACATTACATTAACTGATGGAATACCCTTTAATTTTGATTTTTCTTTTAATTTCAGTGTTATTTGGTGTAGTCTGCATTAAAAAAATATACCAAGTTTCAAAATGTCATCATCAAAAAATTTCCCCATTTTTTACAACCTAAGGCTAAAGCTGGCATTCCTCTTCTATTTAACGGCAAGTAAAAATAGAACGAATATAATTTTGCGCACATTTAATTAGTTTTCGTGAAACAATTAACAAGTTCTGGCACGATTTTCACACGGGACCCGTTTGTGCTGCAGTTTTATATGCAGTAAATATTACGATAAAATTTTTTTATTCCGTTTTTGATTCTTTAAGGTTTTAATTTTTATATTAATACGACAACTGTTTAAAAAGAGAAATTTAAGTTTAAAATGTATAAGAATTTAAAAAAATTGGGGATAATTATTGTTAGAAGAAAAAATTTTAAAAATGTAGAGAAAGAAAGAGGGAGATAAAAAAAACCAAAAAAAAGCATACAAATTTGGAAAAATTATTTAAAGAGTTTCTACATAAGCTTAAAATTAAATAAAATGATTGCCTCAGATGTATGTATCTATTAAATTTTTATAACATAAAAGTTATATTTACAATTTTCTTGTAACGTCATAACTTTCAAAATTCCTAAAAGCAGGCAATATTTATGAGATGTGGAACCACTTGCTGATAATCAAGGTACATATCGCTCGCTCATTTACTCAAACAACGTCATAACCAGCCTTGTCAACTCGGTGCTTTTCGCACCGTTTTTAGTGCTTTTTAAAAATTTCGAAGCGAAAAATTTTGAAGTAAGTCCTCGGTGTTTTTTAAAATAATTTTTGGTGCTTTTTTTATTGGCGGTGGCACTAAACCCAAAATTCAAAATGAAATTTAATTATATACATTTAAAAAACATAAGCGCTGAAGATAAATGGAACATTATAAAATATTCTAACAAGATTGTATAAGGCTTGGTAGAAGAAATATTTGCAGTTTACTCTCAAACTTTGACATTTTAAGCACTATTAATTGAAACAGTGTTTTGTCACACGGCAAAGAAGACATCATGCAAGTGCAGTCTAATAACGGAACATTTTCTAGTTTATACAGTGGATGGAGAATGATTCACTTAATGCAATGGAGAAACTTTGAGTCCACTATCGAGTTTTGGGCAAAAATAAAATCTTATATAAACTCGTTTGAGGCATTATCAAAATTGCATTCCAATCAAACTTCAATGTGTAAACGCAGAAGTTGATCACGATTTTACCTTTATGATTTAAATTATGCCTAAAATACGGAACAAAATGCCCTAACACTTGGCTTTATATAAAAGCTGTCTTAATCGTGAAAAATGTGGTGTGAAGAGAGGTGCAGTTAGATATTTATAGCCAAAATTGGTCATTTTTTTCTCAATGTTGAATATTTTTTGCACTAATAATTTTAGTTTATATAACTTGATTAACTTGCAAATTACTTTTTTTATAATTTTGTAACTTTGTTATTAATATTGCAAACCTATGAAAGAATGTTTTCAAAATCAAATTTTGAAAGACTTGATTTAAAAAAAATTAACTACTAATCCCATTGAGTTCAAAATCTGGGGGCAAATTACGGCACTCGTTACCGAACGAAATTACGAAATATTTCCGTATAAGCTCTATTGAAATATTTCGTAATTTCGTTCGATAACGAGTGCCGTAATTTGCCCCCTGATCAGCAAGTCAAAAAGAGTTGCCGATTGCTGCCAATTTGACTAAACTCAGGTGATTTGTTTCTTGACGAAAACAAATTTTAATTTTTTTTATAACTTAAAAAGGCTTCGTCAAATTGATTTTAGAATTCACTAATCCTCATAGAATTAAAATTAGTATCGGATGCTTGAAGCATCAAATTTTACGTTTTAGGGATGGAATGCAAGCTCAACCGATTCCTATATATATTTTTATAAAAAAAAATTTTTTAAATATAACAAAAAAAAATTTTAATTTAGTGCTTTTTTTCTTAAATTACGCGTTTTTCTGGTTTCAGTGCTTTTTGTAATTTAAAAGTTGACAACGCTGGTCATAACTAAAAAAGAACAGTTCGCCAAAAAAAAGGAGTTTAAAGTTTTTAATTAACACACAACTTCATGGAGAAAGAAAAATTAATTTTTTTTTTGAGTTATGACGTTGTTTATTAAATGAGCAATATGTATTTTAATATTTTATCTTTTATGTTTTTAAGTTAAAATAAAATATTTAAATATAAATAATGACTAATAAGAAATTTAAATCACCTTCTCAAAAAATTTCCGCAATTATAAAATTATTTTCAAGTGATCACATTAAATAGTTATTATTTTTTTTATATTTTATGCATGTTTTATAAATTTTCTATATCAGACGTGCATTTTATCTTACTTTGTGCAGTTTTTTTTTTTTTGTTTGTTAAATATTCCTCGCACAGATATCAACTTCAAGCGTTTGCCAGTTTAATGGATGAGAAAAAAGACAAACATTTAAACAACAATTTTTATTGTCTTCACACAAAACAACAACAACAAACCAACTATGTACGCTTAAAAATGTTGAAAATGTTTTGCGAGTTCATGTTCTTTATATGAGATTCTTATTTAGCTGTTCTGTTTTTTTTTCTTCTAATTTTTCATTTTGTTTTTGGTGCATTCAGCAACTTAAAGCCCCAGCAACAAGAACACTACCACCAGCAGCAGCAGCAACAGCAGGATTGCTGTAGTCAAAAGTTATGTATTGTGTACAAAAGTTGTTTCAAAATAGATAATGTGTTCGTGCAGATATAAAAATTGTATGTGTTGCATAGAATTATGCCTGCGGTTTTATTTATTTATTTTAATAAAGTTAGTCTCCGATGTGTTGCGTTTGCATTTGTGTTTATAGTTTATATGAGTATGTATAAATGTTATAGCCTTGCTTCTACACAAACACACACACACACACACATACATACATACATATGTACATACATGTTCGTAGATGTTATTTTTTATTTTTTATTTAATGTTCTTATGTTAGAAATTTAAATGTTTGTATGTATGTGTTGTGTTTTGGATGATTATACTACATACCCTGCAGTCAGACTGGGGCCAAGTGTCTCTATGTCAACACTAAAATTCTAGTAGTAGTTACATTGTCTACAATTTCTCTTCTATTCGTCAGTAGAAAAGAAATAGAGAAAATAGATGTGGTGTATTTCTGGTGGATTTTGCAACAACTTGTCAATATACATAAATTTGTATGTACGTAAGCTATAGAAATGTACCAGTAAATGTCTGGTTGGTATGTCTTCATGTTCCCATAAGAACTATGAATTTACTACCTAGTCAATTGTTTTAGTGTTACTAGTAGATTTTCAATGACAAGCACATGCTAAATGTCTATAGCATAAAGTATTGTATGGGGAATAATTGTAGAATAGTACTGGTTACAAAGTCAAAAGCGACTCAGTACGTTTTTACTATTCGTACTTTCTGCAGGGTACATACATTCGGCATTACTAATTTTTCTATAATACTCCAGTCATGTATCTCTAAATGTGTATTTTTATTCATTTTAATGGTTTAAGACTGTAGTAAAAATATTTATGTGAAGCATAGTGGGGAAATTCAAAAATGAAATAGAAACAATTTAGCAGTTTCTAAACCAGTAGTTTTTTGTGAAACTAAAGGTGGAAGTACATGCCACGCTTTACGCGGCAACGCTTTTCTGGCTTGTTAAACGTTTAACGCTATACAAATGGAAAGTTACACAACACTCTTTTGAGGTTTTTTTAGCTGTAAAATTTAAAGCCTTTGCCGGCTACTTGTTTGTCTTGCATTTACGTTTTATTTTTCTTTCAATATTTAATGCATTTTGTTATCCATTGTTCAATAAAAAAATGAATTTCTAATAATTTTTGTGTATGTTAGCTTATGAATCTGGCAACACCAGCTGTCATTTTGTATACAACGCGTGAAAGTTGAAGAATGTTCAACTTTTTGCGAGGTACGCGCGTCGCGAACTTCCGTATGTAACTTGCCTTATGAAAACACAATATTTCAACTTTTTTGACAGCCGCGCATATCGTTTTAGCGAATTGAACGCGTGTTATGTACTTCCAACTTCAGGTCGTACAAGTAAAATAGTTGCGCTTAAGTTTTTAATTTGCGCTTCTTATTTCTTAGCAGGCTAGAGCCACAATGGGTCCGTGTAAATGAAAATTTCAAAACGATGAACATTTTCACATTTTGAACATTTTATTCGTATGGGTTAGTTGTTATAGATTTGAAGTTATTTAAATTTAAAAGCTAAAATTTTTATTTTTTATCTTCCTTGACCTGGCTTTTCATTAATACTTATTAAGTAATTGGAACCATTTTTTAAGCCAAAATTAATTTCAGCCAAAGTTTTGGACCGCTATGGCTGAATCTTGGAATATAAGGGCTTTTCATGAGCATGCACAGATTTGCTTTTTTAATTTAATTAATTTAATTTTAATTTTTGTAATAGTGGGAATTTTTAGAAAAAAGTTAAAAAACTAGATATCTCGAAAACGAACGGACACATTTTTTTGAAATTCGGTACTATGAAAATACCCAAAAAAAAGCTAACAAAATGGCGTATAAGCCATTTTAACAAAATCTTGCTTGAAAAAGTCGTTAATTTTCGGAGGACCTTGTTCCATCTTAACGATAAATTTTTACAAAAAGTTTGTACATTTTCTTTCAATGAAGACCAGTCTAGTTTTGACATTATTTAAATCAATGTCGCCGATAGAAAAATTGCAAACAGCGAAATGATAAAGAGTATATCGTTACCTTAATATAGAAAGGGCCTAACTCATTTTTTTTCTTGAAATCGAGATTTTTGTATATTTCGATAAAACAACATCTAATGTATAGAAAAAAGAAAAAATTTCAACTTAAAGAAAATAATGATATATAACGATAACGATATGTAACGATATATATTCTGGGTTCTAATGAATAAGGAAGACGAATAAGCGATGTCCGTTTGTCCGTCTGTGTGTACGTGAAATCAGTTTTCCGAAGCTCCCAGAAAAGCTAAAGACTTCGGTCTTGGATTGGTGTATCAGAAATAGTCCGAAATAGAATGCTATTGACGCCTTTAGAGCTGGAAAGCTTAAAACTATTTCAAAGCTGAAAAACTAAAACTATGTTTTTATAAATCAACCTTTTTTACATTTCAGTAAAATTATAATACAACAAGTATTAAAAATCCAGAAAAAAATTAATGAGACGATTCCAGGGTTGGAAAATTTTAACTTTTTTTGTTACATTAAAGTAACCAACTAAAATTAATCAGCCTGATTACGGTTCTCGTATTCGATCTGCAAAATGCTCGATTTTACATTTTGGTACTACGTTTTTCGAGTACCAAAAAATACTGCTCTGCTTTAAAGTTCTATTACAAGTTTCTTACCACGACCCTCGAATTTAGCTGTCAAAAGTTAAAAAAATAGTCGATCGTTTTTTTACACACGACAGTAGTCGAAACATATTTTCGAGAACCGTAATCAAGCTGAATGTTTTATTTTTCTCTATAGAAAAATACTGGCATATAACATCAGAGAAATCTGATATAATGATGACAGGGTTGAAAATTTTGCGCTTTCTGTGGTATGTAGAAGTACCTAGATCCAATTAATATTTTTATTTTTCTTTATAAATTAAATATATTTTATGTTTTAGAGAGAAAAAATTTGGTATAAAAAATTTAAAAAAAACACAGCTCCAGAGCTGGAAATTTTAATTTTTTTTTTGGTATATATATATGTAAAAGTAACTTAATATAAGAAATGTTTTTTTCTTATATTCTTACTTTTTTTGTAAGTTAAACATATTTTATATTTAAAAAAGAAATAAATGTGTATTAAACGTCAGAAAAATCAAACATATGGTTCTGGGAATGGAAAATTTATTTATTTTATTTTTTTAAGTAAGTTAATATATAAGAAATTTATTATTCGACATTTTATCAGAAGTTAGTTTTAATTTGAAATTTATTTGCTGGTGGTGTAGCGTTGTTTATATGCATTTCGTTGTTGCTGTAACAAATCATCAGTAGATTTCAACCACACATTTTGAAAGGTCAAAAACCTCTTATTTTATACAAAGACTTTCAAAAACTATTTGAGAATTCAAATAAGAAAGGGGTTTATGGCTGTTCAAAATGTGTGGTTGAAATTTACTGATGATTATTTAGTTCTTATCAGGGAAACCAGAAATATGCTCTAAAAAAAGTGTTTTATGCGCATTCAATATGTACTAAAAACTTGAAAATATGCTCTAAAAACTTGAAAATATGCACTTAAAAATAACATGAATTGACTTATTTTTAAACGAAAATATATTTTTAACTCAACAAATCATTAGTATTTGCATATAAAATAAGACAAAAATAAAATAAACCAAAAAAAGCAAACAAAAAAATTAACGAAGAAAAACTTCCATATTAAAGAAATAATTTGGGTTTGAAGTGTACGTTAAAACAAAATTATCATACAAATTTTGACTAAAGCAAATAATACAAATAAATTTTTATTGTATACGACGACCGTAAAAATTTAACTTCAACTTCAAAAGAGATTACGATATTAGAATTAAAACTTTGGAACTATATTTTTGATAAATAAGACAAACTTTTTATTTGTAATTTTTATTGGAATAAGCAATAAAATATTGACCTATATTTTCAATTAAAAATGCTTGTCACATCTTAATAAACTTTTAAACACTGACAATATTCCTTCAACGTCTATTGATGTAATCGGGTCCGTATTAACGTAGCAAAAAAATTATAAAAATTAATAATTTATATGTATAGATCATTGAAAATGAGATTTAGTTGGTGAACAAAATAAATTGAACAACAGATTAATAAATGGCTTGTAGCATATTAAAATAGAAAAATTCTATACAGTATCAAAATATACTTTAAAAGCGTCAAATATGCTCTCAAGATTCGAAAAATGCTAAAAATATGCGTGCAAGACTGAAATATGCAAAAACATACTTTAAAGGGTAAAATATGCAAAAATATGCACTAACAAATCGATGTCAAAATTCATTTAAAGATCTGAAACGGATAAATATTTTATCTCCGCATTAATACGTCACACAAGAAAAAACATGCAATTGCATATTTGCGGTTTCCCTGGTTATTATATATTTATTTGTTTTTTTAAAATGGAAATAAAAATATCATTATTTGGAAATTAAATTACTAGTTAGAAATTTTTATTTCAATACAGATCAATTGCAAACTAAATTTTAATTATCTTGTGGCCGCTATCCAAATTCTCTTTGCAAATAAAAACAATAATTTGCAATTGACTAATAATCACTTTTTCCAAGGTGCAATATTGAAATTTTTTACTGATTCCTACATTTTGGCGATAAAAACTTTACTTAATTTTTTCTTGCTATGTAAAAACTTTTTAATCATTTAATCATTTTTAAAAACTATTTCTTTTTAATATGAAGTCCTTTTGTCTACACTCTCTTTGAAAAAAAACAACACCCTTTTAGACCGTTTTTTTAACAACTTAAATACTCGTATTAAACTCATGAGCATAAAATGTCAAGCTCCTTTTGTGCCGAAAAATAAAAACACACACATTACCAGTGTGTGTGGTGTTCAAATGTATCGAAATACTTTTTATTTTTTTAGTCTACTATAACTATAGATAAGAAATTATTTGATGTTAAATTTAGCTTAGAGTTACTACTGGCATTAGCATTACCAAAAAAAAAGAGCAAACGTCAAAAAGCAACATTAAGCGTTAAGTTGCATAAATGCAAACATTCTCAAATGTGCACATATTTATGCGCATACAACCAAGCATTCCGGCATTAAGGACATGCATACATGCATACATAAATACATACACATACGTATGTATGTAGTATATGTATGTTTGTAGTGTATTTGTTAGAAAAAAAGAGGATTGTAAATATTTATAAAAATTTCATTTTAAGTATAAAAGAAATTGTGTTTTTTTATACATTTTCTCACATTGCATTAAACTCGAAAGAGAAAACGATAAAGTTTGTCGTCAGCTTCAATATGGAATTTTGCTATTTTTATTTTTTCTTAATGTCTTTGAGTTAAGAAAATTTCTTTGACTATTAGTATCTGTCACTATGATATTTAAAGACACGAAGACAGGCACACTTTGTTTTTCAAATGGTTTTTTTTTTTTTTGTAGGTTGTATTTGTTTTGCTGGTATTATTTTTAAGCACCAAAAGTAGGTTAAATTTATTATTTTTCTATAAATTGGAATGCCTGGTGTCTTTTTTTTTTTTGGCACTTATGGGAGAGAACATGCTTTATAAAAGCAGTTTTATTGATTTTGAAAACATACATTTATCTAGTAGTAAACAAATTTGCACTCAAAAAACAAAAAAAACTATTTTGTTTTACGAATATACTCCTGAAAAAAATTATCTCTACTTGAAGTAAAATATAATGAAAATGGTTTATTATCAGCAGGGACAGGGGTTCCATGCAAATGCATGTTTTTCCCTTAACTCTGATAATGGCTAGAACGAAATATCTTTACGAAACAATGAATTTGCGTAAAAATAGCATCGATTTGTTAATGCATATTTTTGCATATTTTGCTGAAAATGCATATTTTTGCATATTTTAGTCATAAATGCATATTTTTGTCTCATATTTTGATATAAATGCTGATTTTGTGTCATAATTTCTCAAAAATTCAAATTTCAAAAAATATTGCAAAACTGTTTTTGGCAACTGTACCCGCTTGCATTGTTGTAGAATTGTGAAACGATTGTACAAGCACACAATGAAAATTGTAATTTTGATAATTTCAAATTGTCTGCTATTAAAGCCGAAAGTAGTGAAAAAATTATGCTGAAACTTGATATTGTTTTTAAAAGTTATAATGGATTCAAAAACCAAATCTAATAGCTAGTATTCAATTCATTGCAATGGTTGAGTTGAATAAATATACAGCATTATATAAAAACAATTATTTAAATTTGAGCCGATTACATCCATAAACGTTACAAGGCCTTTTTCAATGCACAAAGCTTTCTAAGAACAAATTCATTGGAATTCACATTCGATAATACATATGTGTGAACAATAAAAAAATTCTTAATGAAAATAAATAAATAACTACACTTTTCTTTTTCTATTTACGTATCGCTCCTTTTCTGTAATATAAACAAACACATCTCGAAAATGCGAGTTTGGAGTTAATAATGCAGAAAAAAGCATTATACCATATTTAATCTTGTGTAAAGACTTAATACAAAAGGCTTGTACACGCACCTCTTGAGCAAAGAAAATATTTTTATATCTTTATTTACTGATATGTAGATTGAAAACTTTACTTTTGAATTTTTTTTAAAGATATGTGCATATTTAATTGTTTTTAGTGCATATTTTGCGTTTTTGATGTCATATCTTAGGCGCCTAAAATACCTTTTTTAAATGCATGAAGTCCTTGTCCCTGATTATCAGCAAACTGACGTGACGTGACGTTGATATTGACAACTATAATAAGGGTGAATATTTACAGCCGTATTCATAAAAAAAAATTGATTGAGGTTTAAAATGCATATTAGTTAAAAAATATTTTAAGGCTAAATAAAGTTTTTTAAATATTAGTATTCATAATTAGAATTTTAACTAAAAATCAATTAACTCGATTTTTTTTAAAATATCGTGGCCACACTGTATTCTTTATTTGTCACTTGCCTATTAGTTCTGCAAAACAACGATTGTTAATTCACAAAGTACTTCTATATATATTTGTTTGTTTGTCGCTTTTTAAATAAATATTGTTTCTATAAAATAAGAAATGTGTTCCAACTTGTATTTAATAAAAAATTTAGAAGACTTCACACCAAATCTTTATTAAAAGTGCTTTTTATATGATTTTTGTTATTGCAGATTAAGAAGCACTAGAATAACGAGCTTTATTTTGTTTGTTCTGAGTGTTTAGACATCACTAGTTAATTTTCTACAATTAAATTATTTTTGTTAACACATAAAGTGATAAAGCAATGACTAAGTACGGAAAGCAGATTGATACTTTTCTTTTAAATATTCTTTTGGAGTCTATTTGATATTTCGGCAATAGTTTAAAAAAAAAATTAAATTTTTTTTCTTCTAAATAACACTGACAAATACATACATACATACAGGCAAAGTTAAAAATGTAAACAAAAACGTAGCAAAATTAAAACAATGTCATCTTAAAATTGGTTTAAACATGGGTGCAATCAATTTTAAAATTTGCTGATTTACACAAAGTTTAAAAAACGTTTTTTAAGCTAAAATTCTATTATGAATACAATTTTAGCAAATTTTTCTTAAACAATATTTGAAATGCTATTTAAAATTTTTATGAATACGTCTGTTAATGTTTATTGAACACGTGTCAAAAGGAATACGAACTCAAAAAAAAAATACTAATTACATGTATTTTTTCCTCGCATATTAATAACAAAACCAATTAAATGATTAATTGATTATTTTAATTGAAAATATTTTTTCAAGACAAGACGCACTTGATTTTTTTTTTTCATTAGAACATAAGCTATTTTATTTATATAATATGAGTTATACCCTGTTGATGATAAATTTTTAAAATAAACATAGATTTAATTAAAATATTATTTTTTCTAAGTACTCAAAAAGCTAAATTTCGTTTTCAGTAACCAAATTCATTGAATCAGTAAATATTTTGTATGAATGCGGACCTACAAAGAAATTTGTAGATTCTTATAACAATTTTGTAAAAATTTAACTGAAAACAAGTAAGAGTGCTATATTCGGCTGTGCCGAATCTTATATACCCTTTACCAAAGTGCGTTTATGTAGTATAGATATACATACTCAAGCACATACTTACTTTTATGTACAAAGAAAAAAATAATAACTTTCGAACCCTAGAATCATAATGTTAGATTTTTCTGATTACTTATACCAATCTAGTAGTTCTTAAACAAATAAAGAAAGTGTGTTAAGTGAAAAAAAGGAAATTAAAAAAAATGTTTTAATTAGTTACTTTAATGTCTAGAAAAAAAATTATAGTTTCCAGCTCTGGAGCTGTGGCTTTTATTTTTATAATTTTCTATACCAAACTTTTCTTTCCAAAACGTAAAATATATATAATTTATAAAGGAAAAGATAAAAATTAATTAGACTTAGTTACTTTTATATATCAAAAAAGTGTAAGTGTCCAACCCTGAACTCATCTTTTTTTGATTTTTCTGATTTCTTACACCAATCTCTTTCTTTTAAGAATTTAAGAAATGTTTAATTTATAAAAAAAAAGGAAAAATTTGTTCTAGTAACTTACTTTTGTAGAAAAAGTTAAAGTTTTCCAACCCTGGAATCGTCTTTTTAATTTTTTTAATTTTTTTTTATTTGAAATACCAATTTTATTCGTTATCAAGCATAAAATAATTTTATTTAATAAAAATAGATAAAAATTAGTTTTCGGTAGTTAATTTTTTATATCTCAAAGAATCCTCCTTTTTGGTTTTTTTTTTGATTTCTTACACCATCTTTTTTTTAAGAATATAAGATATGTTTAATTTATAGTAAAGAAGAAAAAATTTGTTTTAGTAAGTTACTTTTGTATAAAAAATAAGATTTTCCAACCCTGGAAACGTCGTTTTAATTTTTTTAATTTTTTTTATTTTGAAATACTGAAGTATAATATAAGTTTATTTTATAAAAAAAAATTTGTTTTCGGTAGCTAATTTTTTATATCACAAAAAGTGTGGATTTTCCAACCCTGAATTCAAACATTTTAATTTTTCTGATTTCTTATACTAATCTATTTCTTTTAAGAATATAAGATATCTTTAATTTATAGAGAAAAAGGAAGATTTTGCTTTAGTGAGTTACTTTTGTATAAAAAAAGTTAAAGTTTTCCAACCCTGGAAACATCTTTTTAATTCTAGAAGGTTAATCTTTAATTTGAAATACCAATTTTATTCGTGCTAAAGTATAAAATAAGTTCATTTAATAAAAATAAATAAAAATTAATTTTCGGTAGCTAATTTTTTATATCACAAAAAGTAATCAGTTTACCAACCCTGGAATCATCCTTTTTGATTTTTCTGATTTCTAACATCAATTTCTTTCTTTTAAAAGCATTAGATATGTTTAATTCATAGAAAAAAAAGGAAAAATTTGTTTTAGTGAGTTACTTTTGGATGAGAAAAAAAGTTGAAGTTTTCCAACCCTGGAAACGTGTTTTTAAATTTTTTAATTCTTTTTTTTATTTGAAATACCAATTTTATTCGTGGTGAAATATAAAATAAGTTTATTTAATAAAAATAAATAAAAAATTTGTTTACGGTAGTTAATTATATACTTCTCAAAAATTGTAGGTTTTCCAACCCTGGAATCATCCTTTTTGTTTTTCTGATTTCTTACATCAATCTATTTCTTTTAAGAACATAAGATATGCTTAATTTATAGAGAAAAAGAAAAAATTGATATAGTAAATTACTTTTGTATAAAAAAGTTAAAGTTTTCCAAACCTGGGAACGTCTTTTTAATTTTTTTAATAAGAAATGCCAATTTTATTCATACTGAAGTATAAAATAAGTTTATTTAATAAAAAATTATTAAAAACTAGTTTTCGGTAGTTATTTTGTATGGCAAAATGAAGTTTAAGTCTCCCAGCTCTGAAACCGTCTGCTCGATTTTGCTGATTTTCCATACCAATCTTATTTCGACAATTTTTGATCCACCAGTCCAAGAACGAAGTCTCTAGCTTTTCTGGGAGCTTCGGAAAACCGATTTCACCTACAGACAGGCGGACAGACGGACAGACGGACAGACGGACAGACGGATATGGCTTATTCGTATTCCCTATACATAAGGATCCAGAATATATATACTTTATAGCTCGCTTATTAATATTCTAGAAATTACAAACGGAATGACAAACCTATATATACCCTTTTACCATTTTTTGGTAAATGGTATAAAAAATTTACTATTAGTTAACTTATTATGGCATTAGAGAAAAAAGTTAACTGAAACTCAAAATATTTTCAGTCAAATGTATTAATAGGAACAGAAAAACATTTTTGCAAATTTGTTTTGTATTAAATTGTTTATCTAATTTTTCGACCTTAAAAAATAGTTTCATTTTTTTTGTATTATTCAGCAAATTTTTTTTTTATAATTTACAAACACATTCACTAAAATTTTTCGTATTATCAGAAAATAAATTAACTGAATCATTAACAATTCTAAACAATTTTTTTTTTAAATTAGTAGAAGTTTTATTTGGAAAAATAACTGAATCAAATAAAAGGTTCAACTATTTTTTTTTACTTTCAAAAATTGGCTTGTTTTTATGGTTAAGCATTTCGTTCCCGCTTTTGGAACTCGTCAGTAAACTTCAACCCAAAAAATTTTTGAATTTAGCTAACAAACTCCGTATGTTTATAGTAAGACTCTTAATGCTATATTGAGAATCACAATATACAAACATAATAAGTTTGGAAACCGAAAACAAAAATCTTTAAAATAAAATAAAATGTTTTTTATATCTATAAAATAATTTGTAGAAAAAATTTAAAAAATTCAGACAAATTTTTTTACAGTATATAAAAATAAATTAAACTGAAAATAACAAATTTAAATATAAAAAAATAAATCTAAAAAATGTTTTTTTTACAAATTTTACTTAATGTAGATAATTTTCATTCTATACAGTTTTTTTACATAAAATAAAATTGGAACAAATAATTTACTGGAACAGTAAAAAATATTTACTGAAACTAAATTATATTTCAAAACACACGTTTGTTTGAAAATTTTTTGGGAATAATTTTTTCTGTGTAATCACTTAATTAAAAAAAGATTCATCAATTGCATTTTTTTTTTGTGTATGTGTGTAACTTAAAAATGTAGCGGTACAACATTATTTCATTAGTTATATTTTATTTGTAATGTTTAATTTTTCTTCAATTTGTTTCGACTTATTGTTATTTTATTTTTTTTTTTTGTTACATGTACTAATTTCTGTTAATTTTATAAATTTATTTTGAACATGGAATCCATGACTTAAAAGTCAAAGTGATATTGAAATTCTACTCAAATTTATATAACTCAAATTTCATTAAATGTTATTTAAAATTTTGTTTAGCTATGTAAGAGTTTTTCATTAAAAATAAAAATCATTCTTTGCTAACCATTGAACGAACAAACATCGTCGCCTTTTAAATAAAAAATAATAAAAACAAAAAGAAGACATTTTAAGACTTTCATAGTCCGATTTGTCTCTAAATAAATAAAAAAATAAAAAGTATTATCCAACTAGGACGTACATCGTCTGGTCTGGGTTTACTCAATAAATTAAAAACACCATAGAAAGGATTAATTCCTCCTTCCTACAAAAATAAATTTGTTAGGAAGCTTTTTTCCCTCCTTTTTAAATTCCTTTTCTTTGATAAACATTTAATAAACCGTTTTTACCTATATTCCTTGTTAAATTTTTCTTTTCTTCCTAAAAAAATATGTACCAAAACTTTTAATTATGCTCAAATAAAATCAAAAAAATAAATTTTTGTTTGGATATTAACAGGAAACAATAATCACCCAGCAAAAAATTACACATTACCATCAGAACTACTTGCCATATAATGACTTACTTTTCTGATTGCCAAATTTCATTACTCGCTTACAAATCTCATTACCTAAATTGTAAAAAAATTATGTACAAGTTGCTAAATGAAGAGAATGATATTTTTAGATTAAATAGATTACGTGAACAAGTTTCCAAATAAAAAATGTAAGAACTTCTCAAGAATCGATTATTTTAGTCTCACGCCTTGTTAAAATCATTAAGTTGGTAATCCAGTAAGGAACAGCTTCCACCAAAAATGCTTAATTCCAAACTCGTTTACATTTTTTGAAATTTTTTGCTGGGCAGTATTTCATTGAATTGCGTTGCCATAGTGTTATTTCATTCAGTTGCTCATAGCAAATGTAAAATATTTTGCCCTTTTGGCTGACCGTCCGATGATTGTTTTCATTCAGCTGACTAATTCTGTGATATGACTGACGGCATTATTCAAAGGATATTTTGTTGCTAATGAAAAATATCTTCTACAATATTTAGAGCCTTTTATTCGTCAAATTTTCCCTTTTGGTAACGTCCAAACTTTGCCATTGTACTAAACTTTGTATTGTGCTGAATAATATTAGCTTGTAAATTTGTTTCCTAGTTCAACTTTAATTAAGCTTCTATTGTGTAATAAAATCTCATTAGCCCATGTTAAAACCAATAACAAAAATATGCAATAATGTAGTATTACAAGTCAATAGTTCAAAAAGTTCAATAAAGGCAACAAACAAAATAAATACACACACACACACAAAGCAAAACTAGGTTAATAGCAATTTCGTTGGCACACGAATTACAAAAAATGTATCCTTAATTATTGCCTTTGTTTTTAATATTTTTATATGAAAGCAAACAAAATGTCCTTGCTACCTTTTTTCCCAAAACAAAAACAATTTAAATTTCCAGCTTCCGCTTGTAAAAGCAAATAAAGGAAGTCGTTAATAGAAAATTAAAATAAAAATTGTCGTTATTAGAAAATATTGAAAAAAAAAATGCAGAAATATTAAAAACAGGGAGGAACTTTATGGATAAAAGGGATGAGTAAAGAGCGATGACAGCCTTTCACTAGCAGCTAACGCAAGCATTTTTAAATACTTTTTACAGGATGTTTAAGGACTTTTTTCTTTCTTTGAATTTAGAATACCTTCGTCTACAGATTTTATCTTATCTGCATAATTAAAAAACGTTAAAAGAAAATACATAATTATTTAAGCTCAAAGAACTTCTGTTAAAAAATACAAATAGTATGATGCGCCAGGCCTCAGATGGCTTAGTTCAATTTTGAAAAATAAAATCTTAAAGTTAAATTACCCAATTGCAATAAAACTACGATGATAACAAATATCGTTAAGTACTAAATTTTTATTTAAGAAAAACTAGCATGATTATACACAGAAATAATTGTTCACTCATTTATCTTTTTAATTAATAATTTAATTGATTCAATTAAATTTATAATTGCTTTAATTAATTCGAGATGAAAAACTTAATTGATATTATAAAAAATTTTACAGGTGAGAATTTATTTAAATTTTTTTAATTGATGTTATAATTTTTTTTTCAGTGTAACGAACTTCCAGAGATCTTAAAGTTTTTACTCGTCGAAGGCGAGGTGCTCAGATTTGAAGTAATTAAATAAATTGCCCGTCAAATTATGAAATGTAAGGAATGCAGCTGTCATGCATTGACATTCATTTAGTAAAACGTTCGGAAACTTTAACCATGGAAAGCTACACTCTTCAACAAAGAAATTTAATTGTGAAATTTGTGAAGTTCAATTTGAGAGATAAGGTTTACGTGAATAACCTAGAAACATCTGATGCTTTGAAAGATTAAATTCGCAGCTGCATTGACGAGTTAAGCGAAGCTGTCTGTGGTTCAAAATATTGTGAAAAGAAGAGACGTTTACCGACGTGCCAGAGGTGGACATTTATACTATATCATAAACCATTGTTAATTCCCACATTTCTACTTAACATTGATATCAAAAAAAGTGTGTTTTTAAGCCAATTTACTTCCTTTCCCTAAATTAGTCCACCCTTTATTTTTTACAATTCACAGAAAGCAACAAAACATAGGTAAGTAAAATCAATTATACAAATATTTATTTGACATAGACCTTATTTTATTTAACATATTTACTCGTTTTTAGTCCTCCGTACACCAAAAGTGAAAAAGAACACTATTGTTTTAGCTACGATGTCCGTCTGCCTATCTGTCCGTCACAGTCTATCTTCTCGAGAACCCTAAGAGCTACGGACCTGAAATTTGGACAGAGTGTGAAGAACTTTGGGCGCTACAACAGCAAATACATGAGAGTTCCAAAACGAGCAACGAAAAGTGTATAGTATACACATATATGTATATAGCCATTTGAAATTTGTAAAATTAGTGCATTTTTATACAGACTACAACAATGAACACTAAAATTAAAAAAAAAATTAAAATTAAAAGGTGTTCTATCAGTTAATGTAATTTTGAGTATGTAATTTTTACAACTTGTATTTTGGAAACCGTAAGAGGCAAACTCTTGAAATTTTTAAAGAAAATGTAAAACTTGAAAATCCAGAAATTATAAAATCGCCAAGGCAAAGAAATTTAAAAAAGCTCGCGAAAACGAAAAAAATCGCCACGTTAAAAAATAAAAAATTCAAAAATTAAATAAATCGCCAAAAACCGAAAAAATTGCCAAAAGGAAAAATTCGCCAAAATTAAAACAATTGTCAATATGAAAAAAATCGCCAAAAACCAAAAGAAATCGCTAAAACGAAAAAAATCACCACATTAAAAAAGTCTAAAACAGAAATAAATCGCCAAAAACCGAAAAAATTGCCAAAACGAAAAAAAATCGCCAAAATGAAGAAATCGACATAATGAAAAAAAATCACCAAAATGAAAAAAACGCCATATACCGAGAAAAAAAATCACCAAAAAGAGAAAAATCGACAAAACCGAAAAAAACTTCAAAATTAAAAAAAACCGAAAAAATCCCAAAAATCAAAAAAAAAATGCCAACACTATATATTATAAAGGGTCCGCCATCTACCGTTTTTTTTTTCAACTAGTGCTTATTTCGTGAATGGTAACACTTAGCTCATGTCTGATTTGACAGATAATTAGTTTCATCCTTCCGCTGAACGAGCCAACTGACCATCCAATGCGTTTTCGCTTCGCTAAGTGGGCCAGCCTGACTAACAGAAGATGCCGATTTTGCCAAAAAAAAAATTATCTTTTCAGATGAAGCTCATTTTGATCTTGGCGGGTATGTAAACAAGCAAAATTTTCGCATTTGGGGGACAGAAATCACACACGCATACATTGAAAAGCCGACGCACCCAAAACGAGTCACTATTTGGTGCGGATTTTGGTCCAGAGACATAATTGGGCCATTTTTTTTTTTTTTCGAAAATGAGCAAGGAGTGGCCGTTACAGTCAATGGCGATCGTTATCGGGCCATGTTGAACGAATTGAAGATTTAAAATTGAAGAGGATGATATTGGCAACATATGGTTTCAACAGGACGGCGCTACGTGCCACACAGCCGAAGCTTCAGTAGTTTTTTATAGCATTTTCAAAAAAAAAAATTATCTGGCGGACCCTTTATAAGCTAAAGTTCGTATAGTATTACAAATCTAGTGTCCGTACGGAACCGTTCGTGTGCGAATCAAAGTCGCACTTTATTGAATTTAGTTTTAGTTAAGCTACATATCAAGAGCCTATATACAAAATACGTCAACTCAAAAATGCTAAATTTTCAGTAGAGCAAAAATACTAGTTAATTCGCTCATTATTAAAAAAAAAATAAATGAGGTGCCTTCCATAATATGGTTTAAATATGCTTACTAGTTTATAAATCTACAAACAATATTTTATTTTGCACTGGCTTGCGTACTTTAATGAGATAGCATATTTTAGTCGATCAAAAAACAAATATTTTTTAGAGTTAGCATATTTTGTCTATGTTTTTTTTTTTTGAATATATATATTTTTTAACCAATTTGTGAAATCTTTTACTTAATACTAGATATAAGAATTAAAAAACTACCAAAAAAAAACTTAAAATACCATAAGATATATAACTAAATCCTGACTGAAAGCCTCTTCCATCTCGAGGTGGTCGGCTTTAGCACTATCTAACTCACTCTCTAGTGTAACAGGGTCACTCCAAATTATCAATTTCGAAAGCTTATGGCATTGACTATAATCGGTATATACATAATGTTTCTTCTCGATTAACAGTTTAAGGGCCATTATTACAACTTACAAATAGTTAATTTTAGAATGTTAGCTGACAGGTAAATATATTTTGATTATTACAAGTAAACATTAATGTAAAAGTGACTGATAAGCTAACAGCAGGTTTATCCTCAAGGTAACTTTTAAAGTGAACTTTAAGCATTTTAACAGTCAAAGTAGCCAGTGTTTCCACAATACATCATTTGTATTATTTATTTTATCGGACAGTTGTAATAATGAAAAAAATTAATGGTCACTTTATCGTTCACGTTAGCTAATGTTAAGGTTAACTATCAGGAACTTTATCTTTAGGTTGTAATAATGGCCCTAAATGTTTTTAAACGGAACCTCTCTGTACTTATATATTAAAAGTGACCATATTTCAAACACTAGTCATAGGATATCAAAATCTTTACCATATTCGTGTTCAGCATGCCAAATGCTTATTAGGTAGATTTATAAAAAATTACTTATGTTTTTACTGCCTTATTCATAAAAACTATTTCAGGTTTATTAAGCGCTTATTTGACATATTTCTATCGGAAATTTGTTAAATAAACCTGTAATAAACCTAAAATATTTTTTATGAATTAGACCTTTAAAATATTGGAAATTTATATGGGAGTTAGCATTTATTTTCACCAAAAAAAATTATACTTTGAGATAGCAGAATAAGAAAAATTGATATAAAACGGGGAAAAAATATTTTTTTTTGATTCGAAATGTATAGTACAGATGAATATTGCATAGGGGAGCTATTTGCCAAATTTGAGTTGACGTATTTTGAATATATGCTCTCGATATGAGTCGTTCACTGCACACATCGAGCAAATCCTTAAAACTTAAAAATTTATAATGAATAATAAATAATGATATGATAATGATAAATTAAAATAAGCATTATACAATGGAAAAATATCAATGTCAATCTCGTTTAACGGTGTATAAAATTAATTAAAAAAGAATGTAAAAAAAATAATCTTCAATATTGTTACAATATTCATATGACTGATGGCCAGTATTATATATATTATAGTATTGAAAAATCGTCAGATTCACTGCTTTCCCAACTCACATTGTCATTAATCTCACTCATCTTACTAATGGAGGCACACAATTTATTCTTTTAGAGCCTCTTATTTATTTTAAAATCACGTATAACACGAGTATAAAATAATAATTCTTATGTGACGTTAATTATTAAAGTGGCCTTTGCTTCGAAATATGAAATAGATCTTAAGAAACTTCATTAAATATTCAATAAATATTAAATATATTTATATTAATCGAGACTAGCACAACTCTAAATTAAAATATTGCATACTATAAAAATATTTTTTGATTTGTTTAAATGTAATCTACCAAATATCTCGACCAAAAAAATATATATGACTCAGACCACTTTTATAATTAAGGACACATTTGTAGTTAAAACAACATACGAGTTGGTAATGATGTCGAAAATTTAAAAAAAAATATATATATAAGAAACACACAAAAAATTTTAAGCAGCATTTTACATTTTTCGATTTGGGGTCATTCTTGGTTTTTGAACAATACAGGCAAATCCCGGTATAACGAACGATATACCAAAAAATTCACTATATCGCAAAGTTTTTTCAAGTGTTATTTTAATTATTTTTATTGTAGACAAGTTAAAATACAATAAAAAGAAGAGAGGTGTCTTAGGACACCCGGTTGTAGCTATGCTGCTTAGCTATATAAAACAAAAATAATGTGTTAAATATATGGGTTATGCATATATAAATTTTAGCAGTAAGTTATTGAAAAATCGTAAATTTTAAGAAAAAAATCGTCTAAATGACGATAAATCGTTACGTTTGGGAGCGTGGCTGTGTGTTTCACAGCCACATGCCATTTTGGCATTTTCACTGCCAGATTTGGCATTTTCATTCGTTGAAAAGCATTCAACTTTTAAAAAATTCTGCCAAATGCTTTTTGGCATCCATGGTTTCTGTTTCTCTCACTTCAAAGAATCAAACAAAACAAAGTCAAACAAATTTGTTTCGTTTATGGTCGTGCTCTGATTTAAGTATATACAAAGAAATCAAAACAAAAATAAATTTAAAAGTGTCGATTATTTTTGTTACGAAAATTATTTTCTAACCCCTGTATCGTCCCATAAGTAGCATAGCTACAAAAATAATAAGTTTAATTTGTTTTCAAATAATCTACCAAATGCAAGCTAACGGTATCACATTTTTTGCATTTACATTGCGGCTGTCGATTTTGTTTTTGTTCATTATATAGACCACATACCTATTTATTAAAACATTTTCTATATAAGATAGAACTAAATGTTAGATATATGTTCCTAGCAAGTTTTTGTTTTTTATTTTGCGATCTTTTCTTTATCATTCGTTAAATCCAGTATAAAATTAGGATAATATTCGTAATATAAGGTAGTTAATGTAAAAAATTTGGACGGTCGTTACATCGGATTTTCGTTAGAGCGAGATTCGTTATACCGAGATTTGCCTGTACTTCATTTTAATGAGACTTGGGCCACTTATAATTTTTGCACGCCAAAAAATAAAAATTTGCTCAAGGCTAATAAACAAAAAATTAATAATTCTTTTTGCAAAAAAAAACCGACTTCAATACAAAGATCTGATAGAAGAAGTAGGTGAAATATAAAATTAAATTTTTATGGGCGTGTCTCTGCCCATTTTGTGTATTTTTCAGATTTCAGGATGTGTGTTAAGTCAATAATAGTTAAAATTTTTCCTCTACAAAATTTACTGTTAACTAATTAAACATCGTATTTTGAAGTTCTTTTAAAATCCTGCAAATCCTTGTTTGTTGTTGTTGTTGTTAAATATATTACTTTAATATTAATATATTCCATTAAAACTTGAACAGATATATAATAATAATTTAAAAATTCACTCACCTTTTATGCACAAAAAATAACATCCAATCCAACAATAGATTTTAGTGAGAATTCATGCTTCGTAAATTTTGTAGTCAAGTTGTTAATTTTTTCCACTTGTTTAGTTTTGGTAAATAACACATTTTCCTTTTAAAACTTTTTGCCGTTTAAATTTATTTAATTTTTTTTTATATACATACATACAGACTTGTGTGCATATATATTTTTTTAGTTTATCTCATTTTTTTATAGTGATTTGCTTTATTGAATTTTTTGTTTAGATTTTCTTTCACACATATTTATTTTAAAGATAAATTGTTGCACTTAATTTTAATGAAAGATAATGTGTTTCCAGCTGTTAGTGGCACGCGTCAAAAGATGCACACTTAATCATGATGTTAATTTAGTTGTGTTGCTGATGTTATTAATAAAGATGTTTGTTGCAAGCAGCAGCTGTTGTTTAAAATGCATTAAAAATTAACCATACATAATATTTATTGCAATTCAATGCTATTGCAAAAATTTTATTTTAATCAAAACTTATGGCAATTTAATTTTTATATAAAAGATATTAATTTTTTTGTTTGCTACTTCGTATTTTAGATACATAAATATGCACATATGTTAGTAAAGGAGCTCATTTATTTTTTTTAAGGATTTTATGCTTGATGATTACAAAAACACATTACATGTACACATATTTATTTACAATTTTTTTTTCTGTTTTATTTGCTTTAGCACAATTAATTTACATACTGAGTTTTATTTATTTTAAGAAAAAACTTTTTTAATTTCTTCCGTTTTATTTGTGTGTGTCTCTTTGCTGCCTCCAGAAACAAAAACAAAAAACTTTTTGTTTAAAGAGTTTCTTTGCTTTTTCTATTTAAAAGTTCTTATTTTGTTGATGTTGATGTCGACAAGACAACTTTGTTCGTAATTTGGGCCAACATTTTTTTTCTCTAACTTTGAAGCTGTTTCGTACTCAAATAACTCAAATCTTTATGCCTTTTCTATTTTTTGTTGTTGTTTCTTTAGCTTTTCGAATGGAAAACACTTTACTTATATTGGGTGTATATGCATATACATACATACATACATACATATATTTTTATTTTTTCCTTTCTGTCCATAAAAGAAAACAAAACGATTTATAAACGAAACACAAATTTACACACTTTTTACACAATATATGAACAAATTACACACACCCTGGCATCATACATACATACATACATATGTATGTATTTTCAATAAAAAGTAGGCTTTTCGTGCACACATACGCACGTATAAACATTGTGACAAAATGCCATTTCTGTAACCATACACTCTCCCATACACGTGGCCTTAAGCAGGAGAACAAAAAGCGAGTCAACTATCAAACGACCAAACAACCGACCGACCAAACAACCGACCGACCGACTAACCGTCAAAGACACCGAAACACCGACGCACCGTTGTTCACCATTTACTGTTACTTGCAATGGACCATGTACGAGCACAACTTGAGCAGCAAGTACCATTCAAACCGCCAAAGGCTTTTCACAGCTAAACAGATTTCCTTGTTTTCTTTTATTTGTAAGTATTTTTTTTTTTCTTTTTTTATGTAAAAAAAAACTTTTCAGATGATTTCACTTTCGATTTTCCACTTAAATTTTACACTTTCAAAACAATTTTTCTTTCTCATTTTCTGTAATGTTTTTTGTTTTGTAAATTTTATTTCAATTTAGTAGCAACGACACCATTCCTTCTTATTGCTACTAAAATTGTACTAAATTTAGTTGTTGTTATTGCAACATTTCAATAATTTTTAAATCTATATACACACACTTACACTCACGTACACGCAATATTGTTTTTGGCTCGACGCGGCACGACGAAATATAATTTTTGTACGCACCGACAAAGATTCCGTTATAGGGTTTAAATTGGTCTGATGTTGCTGAAGCGACACACGAATATCAACTGAGATAGTGAAATCTTGCAGCAGATACTTTTTGACATCAGTCGCATGTGTTGTAGTTTGTGTTGATGGCTGATGGTTGCAAAGGCAACAGCAACAGCAACAGCAACAGCAGCAGCAGCAGCAGCGGTACCACCACACCAGCAGCAACATCATGCTGAAATATTCGTCATAAGTTTTGTGCTGACAATTGGTACACATCGTATGTATTTTGTATTCGTCATAACTTCGTGTTTCAATGTTTGTGCAGGGATGAAGATTATGTTTGTTGTGGTTTGTTGCCGGCAGCATGTTGTTAAGCATAAAAGTTCTTATTGCCATTACAAAGAGAATGCGCCGAAATTAGCTAAAAGTAAAGAGAAAATATATAAAGAGATTTTATATCATTTTTCTGAAACATTTTTATCAATAAACATTTAAGAACAAACATTATATATGTTCTAAGCACGCTACACGCAGAAAGAAATTTTAACACTTTCAGAGGTATGCTTGGTATTAAGAGAATAACTTCAGTGAAGTGCGACTTTGAAACGTGCACGAAGGGTTCCGTACGGACACGTAATTCAATACGAACTTTAGTCTATATAATAAATAGTTTTGGCTTTTTTTAGTTTTTGAGTTCTTTTGGTTTTGAGCGTTTTTTAATTTAGCGTTTTTTCGGTTTTTGGCGATTTTTGTTTAAGTTTTGGCGCTTTTTTCAATTTGGATTTTTTTTAAATTTTGCGATTTTTTTTCATTTAAGCCTGGTACTCTGTTCGAAATTTCACTCGAAACGTTGACATAATCCATACAAAAAAATTGTTCACGTGAAATTTACATGAAATAATGTTGCAAAAGTTCTACTCTGTTCAACTCGTGTAAAATTTATGAAAAGTATATGGAAACATTTTCTTGCTATCTGTAAAATAATTAGACTGGAATTTATTTCGTGCGAAATATTGACAGCTGATGTTTTTGTTAACAAAAGTCGATCAGTGTTGCCTACTTCAAACCAATAAATACGAAATTTTTTTCCGAAAAATTATAATGGGCATCACTTGTTACGTGTCAAATTTTTCACGCGAAATAATCAATTTTGCTGAAAATTTTTCACAACTTCGAACAGAGTACTAGGCTTTAGGCGATCTTTTTTCGGTTTTTTGGCGTTTTTTTCATTTTGGCGATTTTTTCATTTTGCCGATTTTTTTCATTTTGTCGATTTTTTCGGTTTTGCCGATTTATTTTAGTGCAAGATTGGCGATTTTTTTTTTTTTTGGTTTTGGCGATTTTTTTTGTTTGTTAAATTCAGGTTTTAAATCCCAGAGTTTCTAATAACTTTGCTCAAAAATAAAATAAATCTCAGGCAGAAATGCGTGTATTTGTTGTTGTATTTTTTTTGCTTTTTATAACACTTATTTGACAAACTTTACAACAACTGTTTTTGTTTATATAAAAAACTCGGAAATTTTACAATGCTCTGTAAAATGGAAATTATTTTATATTTTGTAAATAAATATTTTAAAATAATGAAACTAATAATAAAAAGTGAAGAAGTGCTTGGAAATCAAGTTATTGTATATTAAAAACGCACAAATACATCACAAATTAAAACTTTTTTATCGGCGGATCGATGTCAGTCATGTCGTCTATTTTCACTTACCAGAGGTCAATGAAAATAATTTCATTGTTTTCCTTCCAAAAAACTCTTTTTCCATAATTTTTTTATTATTAAGTTGAAAATCTTTCAAGAGACATACATATACTGTTAATCACTGGCATAAACGTTATCAGCTGCTTCCGGTCATTTTAACTTGGCAGAACTGAATTTAGCGCAGTGAAAAAAAGGTTGCATTTCATAAAACCAGCTTAAAACCAATTTAAAACTGGTTGGTTTTAACAACAACAATTTGTATGGTAAAACCAGGTTTTAACAGTTGGTTTTAAAGTTAAAACCAACTTTTATTAAAACCATATAAGTGTGAAAATACTAATAGGGAACGGATAGTGATAGAGACATAGAGAAAAGCTTCATTATTTGTTTACAATTGTGCCTTTTTGTACGTTTTTAATAATGCAGTGGTGCAGCGCTTCTGGTGTCAAGGAGGCGTATTAAATTTTCAAGCTGTGCTTGATAGCCATTTTATTACTTATTTTACTTCGCCGATGATTTTGCTACATAACGAAGGAGGGCGCTCTGATGTTACATTTGGATTAGCATCGCCTAAGGCCGGTGTAGTCTAGTGAACAGTTTCTATGTCTTCACCACTAGAACTTTTCCTACAACAATTGATACAAATGGACACTAATGCACATCAGAAAAAAAGCGTGTAAATGTTATTTTAATGACTGTTGGAGAATGCACTCGAAAACTTTCGGTTTTGTAGTCAACGATCTAACTACTTCTGATAACTATGCTGATAACTCAAATTAATTTAAATATTTTATGTGTCTCAAAATACTTAAAATACATAAATGAAGTTTATGGAAAATTTTCTAATATAGACATTTTCATATATAAAAACTTTTTAAGTTGTAGGGCAACGGTGGTTCCAATTTTTTTTTTTTTTTGATATATAAAAAAATATCTTCTTTTTCTATATATTTTAATTTCATACAAATTTGGTAAATTTAAACTTTTTATTTACAAAATTACTTTCAGAGCAGTAAAATAAAGTAAAAAGCTTAGAAATATTTTTTCTATTTTAATTATAAATGTGGGTTAATTAAAAACCAAACTCCTAAATATTTTTCCTATATAAATACTGTTCCTAAAGTTTTTTTTTGAAGAAACCCCAATACATTTTTTACAAGATATTTTTTACTATATATTAGTTGAGTTTAGAGCCCTGTTGCGATTATATAGAGAAGTAACCGAACAAATCGTTTAGTACTATATTCCGTAGACACTTAGCTTTAAAAAAAAATTGGCCAACAGTGCGTTGTCCCCAACTCATTTTGATAAATACCTCCTACCATAATGTAAATCAGAATATCGTGGGATAACCTCCAAAAATGCTTAAGCAATATAATTTTTGAAATTGATTTTTTGACCAAAATCGATCATTTCCGATCGTAAATAATACATTTTCCTCAAAAAAAAAAAAAAAAAAAAAAAAAAAAAGAAATACAAAAAAAGCTTTTTTCGCGGTAATGGCTCGATATATGATTATATGATATATTATCATATATCATAATATAAATCATTTCCATCTAAAAATTCCAGATATGGCATTAAAAAATGCCAATATACCCATACTGACAATCATATAAAGGGTCCACTATGTAACGTTTTTTTTTTCAACTAGTGCTTATTTCGTGAATGGTAGCACATAGCTCATGTCTGATTCGACAGATAATTAGTACTATCCTTCCGCTGAACGAATATGGTTGTGTATTCGCTCCGCTAAGTGGGCCTGCGATCGACTTACAGAAGATGCCGATTTTGCCACAAAAAAAATCATCTTTTCGGATGAAGCTCATTTTGATCTTGGCGGGTATGTAAACAAGCAAAATTGTCGCATTTCGGGCACAGAAAACCCGCACGCATACATTGAAAAGCCGACGCACCCAAAACGAGTCACTGTTTGGTGCGGATTTTGGTCCAGAGGCATAATTGGGCCATTTTTTTCGAAAATGAGCAAGGAGTGGCCGTTACAGTTGGCGATTCTTATCGGGCCATGTTGAACGAATTTTTGTTCACAAAAATTGAAGAGGAGGATATTGGCAACATTTGGTTTCAACAGGACGGCGCTACGTGTCACACAGCCGAGGCTTCAGTAGTTTTTTTTATAGCATTTTCAAAAAAAAAAATGTTATCTGGAGGACACTTTATATTATTACAATTGTAGAGCGCCTCTAATGCCATGTACGCCTAATATTAATGGGAAATGTTGCACAACATTGTTGCTGGCAGAATGCAATTTCAAGAATTTCTCCGAATGGCTATTTATGAGGGTGAAAAGTGAGTATGCAAAGAGATTTTTCCATGTCATTTCAAATTTATAAAATTATTGTGTATTTCAACTTGGCATAATTTTCAATTTTATTTTCGTTTAGTTTTCCATCAATGTTGATGGGAGTGAATGCTCCATCCAGCCTGAGTAAATGTGGTCATGAGAGTGTATGGAATTATTTGTTTCAGCATTTCTATGTTCTGCATGAATCTTTTATGATTTTGGCCTTTTGTTGTGTTTGTTTTCTTTTTTTTTTAAGAAATGTAAGAATGGTTCTTTTTATACTTTTGACATCTTTGTGGAGAAAAGTATTCTTCTTTTTTTACTTTTCTTGGTAAAGACTTTGTGCGTAAGTCTACTAAAACTATGTGTGTGTGTGTATGTATTTTAATGGATATGATGGCGCCATAACATCCGTTTGTGCCGGGTGTGGTAGGACAATAAATGAAGGCATAAATGTTACAGTAATGACGATGATGATAATGAGATTGTTGATGATAGTGATATTTTTTTGTTTTCTAAAGTTTAAAAAAACATAGCGAACAAGTTTAAATTTCTTATGAAATTTGTTTTCACGTATGTCTAATTAAAATTGTGTGCATCACTCTGTAAAGTGTAAAGCATACAAAAACAATAATATTATACTATATGTACAATAGGTTTTAATCAAAAGCTGATAAATTTTGATAATATTGCTTGAAAAATAGCTGGAAACAACATATCATATGTTTAATATTTACTTCTTATTGCTGCTAATTAAATTTAATGAAACATATGTATAAATAACATAAGATGCTTAAGATACGAATACATACATCATAAGGTCTGCGTGAGAAACACGAATCTGTTATCTGCACCCGCATGAAAATAAATGTGAGTGTGTGTATTTTGTATTTAGTATGATGATACTTTGGGTTTTTAAGCACTGTTGGAAATGATTACAAATTGCTTCTTGGCTTTCTATTTTTTTAGGCATTTTGTAACAACAATATGCTTCTTTTCAAACTTTCTTTTTTTCCTTCTCTTAAACAGTGTGCAAAGAAAATTTTCTTATTGCTGCTATAAAAAGCATTATGAACTGGCAACGCCACTGAAATACAAGTTAGTATTATGTATGGCAACTTTGTCCAGTTACTTCAAATGTTATTAAAAATATAATTCTGACAGACAATTGAAAATAATGTAAACACATCTTTAAGATAAAATTAATATATAAGTACTAAAATGAAAATAGTTAAGTAAAAGTGTTTATGAAATTACTTAAATGACATAAAGATGATTCAATTCTATTGAAATATATTGCGATGAAGGGATGGAATTTAAAAATATTGCATCCATTAAACGGCACTTACTCTTACTGTAAATAAAAATTATTGCTTGAAATAAGTTTTAGATAATAATTTCTTGTTTACTAGTAGCTTTAAAGGGTACTTTTTTGCCTTTTTAAAGAAGTAGTAGTTTATATATATAATATAATTTGAGTTTTTTTTTTTTTAATTTTATCAACAATGGGCGCATTCATAAGACGTAGCTATTAGAGACCAGCGTAAACAGTCTTTAAATGTAAATACGTCATGATTTTTAAATGTATTCACGTCGCATGTATTATTCTAAACCAATAATAAATGCTGTCGTACTATAAGCGAATCACAATGTATGTATTGGTGTACGTGTATATCAGTGTTAACAAGTCATGTCGCCAAGACAGCTTGTTTGTAACAAACACTCAAAAGAAGTACTGTTGATTAGTGTATGCTTGTTATTTTTCATATTGTACGCATGCGTGTGCCTTTGCATGTGTGCCGAAAAATAAAAGATCATACACACATACATGCATGACGTTTGTACACGCGCTCATGCGTAGAAAGAAGCAAGTATCACAAATTCTTCCGTCACGAAGTGTTTTCTTCTTTACTCTTATACCTACAATACTGAAACAAATTTCTTGCAAACAGTGTTGTTAACGTTTGTTTTATAAGATTTCGCTGTAGTAAAGCATTTGAAAATCCCTCATGTCTTGAAAGTTCTTATAAGATATCTTGTGCAGGACACTAATAGCTATTTACCTCAACAATTGTGAAACTGATGGCCCCAACAGTTTTCCAAAATACAAGGGCATCTCTACTTCCTTTATAAGAAGAACGAAAATACTGTACAACTAAAACTTAAAAGGCACATGCGTCTTAATCGTATTGACTCTCTGTCAGACTTATAATCTGAGTACGATTATACTCAGACTATGGATATTTATTCAGATAGAGAAAATATATGCAGGATACTAAAGATATTTATTCATCATTCACAACATATAATGGTAAATGTGTTTTGAATGATTGAAATCATGCCTTATGTGTGTGTGTAAATGAAATAGCCTTGTATATACGCATGTGTTTCCGTATTAAGCAGAGTATTTTTATACTTGTGCGTGTAGCACTAGTAGCTCATACAGTCTATTAGTTTTAGTTGCAGTCGTTTGTACTGCGTAATTTAAGAAATGTGTGTGAACATAGTTGTTTATTGCTTAAAGTTGAAAGTATTTGATTTAAAATTAATGCGTGTGTTTGAATACGAGCGTAGTTTTATTTTATGCTATATGAATTTATAGTTGCTTGATGGCCAATAATAAAAGGGTAATTAAAACGATTTCTTTGCCATTCTCTGGTCATTAGCAGGCGTGTTAAGCTCCAGCTGCATCTCAAACAGGTGCAGAGCAGCTTCTTTACATAAAATTTTCTATGTAGTAGATGGACAGATCAATAATTCTTGCTACCAAAGACAACTCAATAAATTGGATCTTCTTTCACACTTAACATGGCTCTAATGTGCTGTTGTTATTGCACCATTTAGAAAATATGTGGTATGAAATATATCCCCAGTTCCAGGGATGGCTCTCTCAAATATACGATTATGTGCATCGTAACAATCACGAAGTCATCTATAAGTTCCACGAATTGATAAATGATTTGCAAAGTGATTAGGTAAAGTTAGTTAAGAGTCAATCTATTCATGATGATTTGCCAAAGTATATTGATCATAAATGATAGTGAGCACAGCATGACAGTTCATTTGACAGGTAATCCTTTCATAACTTATAACGGTCTTAAAAAAAAAACTCTTTACAATTAATAGGATTCGTCAATTAAATCCCAGTACAAATTAAAAAATTTTTAACATAAATAAATTTTGAAGCTATTTTGGCTTGTCTGTAGAAATACCCATAGTATTCGGCAGGAATCGAACCTGCAACACTCTGACAACTAGAATAGTTACTGCCTGCTTGCCATAAATATTCAGACCACGAAATTACAGCATGGATTACAGATGATTGCAAAGATTAATACTTCAGTTTCTTTAAGCAGCCTTAAGAAAACAGAACCAAGGAATACATAGATTTTTATAGGTTATAAAAATGTATAATACGTCTTCGTGTTAATAACCATTGATGGTCTTATGTTTATTATTTAAGTTTTCAATTTGTTTCAAGTAGTTGAGTTTTCTACTTGAACTAAATATTTGAGCAGCTGTGGAAAGTTTTAATATGATATACAATAACAACATAAAATTTTAAGTCTTATTTATTTTATAAGGGAAACTTTTTGCTTTCACTGTACATATCGCTCCTTTATTACAACATAGTCATATATGAAAAAAAATAAAATTTTAAAGGTAAATATTATATAATGATGTGTCATATAGTGTAAAAATTTTATATAAATACTACCCTCACCTATTTGAACAAGCTTTTATATTACTATCTTCATTGTGTTTTATCTCATTTTCTGCTAAATTTAATTTTTTGAGTTATAACTATGTTGTAATAAAGGAGCAATATATATGTATGTACTTGGTTGCGGCATCTTGTGGCAAGTAATGACGTATTTACTTCAACTAACAGCTTAACTACTTGTTCATATAGAAGTTTTTTTTTCTTCTTCACTGATAATTGAAAGATGTTTAATTTAAGTATAGTTTTTCATACACACATACAAACAAATTTTTTTGTCTGTCTTCTAAATCCTTGCAAAATAGATATAAGCACACACAAGGTAACAGAAAGATGTATATATTCTACCATTTTTTGTTTATTCTCCTACGGGCTTTTCCAGTAGACCAAATAATTAGAAAGACATAGAAAATAAAACACAAAATGAAACTTGCAAATAACCAGCAAATAAAACAAATACAAACAACTACACTAACAAATTTTATCCAAATAAAAACAATCGAACAAATATTTGAGGCTTCTTTTTTATTTCTAATACTTTCTTACTAGTAATATGTAGAGAGTTTATAAGGAATTCAATCTTTAGAACAGCAAAGAATATTTTGCGAATACATAACTACTTTTTGCTCTTCACTAATACAAATTAACAAGGTTTAAAATAACTTATTTTAAGGCACTTAAAACAATGTCTACAGAAAAATGTTGATAAGAGCCATACAAATTTTATATAAAAACCCTAAACTTAATAAAGGTGCTCCTATAAGGTATAAAATTAGTTTGAAAATAATGGTGGATGTGAAGTTTAAGTAGAACAGAAAATTTACAGAACCTTTAATGCAATGACACAAAACAATTCTCGTATGCTATTTCAATTGAAACTATGCGTAAGGCAGCGGCTTACATATGTATATCGGTATTAACTTATACCACATACAGTGGATAAAATACGCTAGTCTTCACCACGAACGTGTAATGAGTCTTGAAAACAGGAAGATCTTAACATTTTTTATAGGTACTATCTAACTTAATGCATTTAATTTATTATTCTTAAGGGAGTCAAATCAAAATTTACAAACTCTTAGTAGAGGAGAATTCCTGATTTATTTTCATTTACTTCGATAACATAAGAAGCGATACAACTGCCTTTTTTTAGAGAGTGAGTAGAGAAAATGCTGTTGGATTTTTAAAGCGAGTAGATATGATCACTTTATACCGTTTTTTTTTAGAAAAAGTGAAAATTGCTTAATTTTTAGGAACAAGTGCGATATGTTAAGGCGCAACATTCCCTGTACTTTAAAATATCCATAGCAAGCGAAGATATGTAAAATATTTTAATATTTACGTATATATAAACAAAAATTATGCCAATATTTAAATTATTTTATTTTATTTTTATGCGCACCAGAATGCACATAAAAAAAGGATTTTGATATTTGAATATGAAAATCATTGATTTAATACAAAAAAAAAAAATATTGAATATTTCGAGTTGATGAGTTTTGCATATTCGATAAACAAAATTGTTTGCACGTTTATTGAAAATAAATGTTTTTACAATCAATAATACCCCTTTTACACACGGAAAGTTTACTTTGCAAAATGTTAATTCGGCAAGACAGAAATAGATAGTATTCTTAACTCTGCCTTTCACACAGCTGAATTAAGACTTAGCAAAGTAAACTTTCCGTATGTAAAAGGGCTGTAAAGAAACTTTAGAAATCAAAGAAAAAATTTTTTAATTAAAATTATATTTTAAGTGATAATTGTTACTGTATGTGTCAAAGAATGACAAAAATATAGTTTTTAATTACTTTGAGTATTTGCCGTAAGACAGCTATAAATGCGTATAACTATAAATAGCCAATAACTATTTTTAAACACATTTTTAAAATTACGCATAAACTATTTGAGCTTCCATGATAGCATGACTACAAAAATACTCTGACTATTAATCGGCTATACATGCGTATATACAGAGCTATTTTATTTACAAGCACACATAAAGCAGGTTGTCAAACAGCCACAGCCACATACACAACACACATTTTCCATTACATTTTATACACATAAATGTATGTATAAGGTGGTAAGTGGTGCATTAATATCCCGAGTATCATGCGTATTTTGATTTTTTAACCGAATAAATATCCATAGTCTGAATATAAGTCTCTTCAAACTGTAAGTATGACAGACAGTCAGTGCACTTGATGCGTGTGTGCCTTTTTATTTTAAAAGAAAGACCTGACTGCTGATAAAGTTTGTGGCTGCACAGAAAAATGCCGGTATTTCAACCAGCTAAAAAGTCTAGCTTAATTTGTCTACATCTTAAAAAAAAAAAACATTAATTAATAAAAATATTTTATTCAATAGGAATTGGAAATAGTAATCTTAAGCCCGAGTAGGAATTGTTCGTGGTAATTTCTTATTTTTATTTGATTACTCGTATTGTTGGTTAAATGATTGACCAACTCATCAGCAAACTTCAAGCAATATTGAAGAAACCTGTTTTTAAAAAAATTTCTTGGGCAACTATATTTGTAGTTTTGTAACACAGTGCAATATGACAAAATATAATCATATACGGATACCACTACGTGATAAAAGGGCAACAAAAAAGGACCAAGTCCTCCACTTTTTTTATGGGCCTTGGTGCCTATTTTGCATTTTTTCGGAATCATATTTTGCAAACCGTTAGAAATTTTGATTTACTCTCTGAGGCAAAGTTGTAGCTTCTGTCATAAAGAACAAAAATTGTGAACATATAAAATTAAAAAAACTTCATCTTCGAGATCAAAATCGCAAAAAATTTTAAAAACTCGATTTTTGTTTACCTTTTTTCCTCTTTACCCTTCAAACTACAAAAATGTAGCTTAGATTTTAATAAACAACTTTTTTCAACATTTGAACTTCCTAGGAATGATTCTTAATACTGTTTAGGTAGCGCTTAGGTAGCCCCAAAAGTGATAAATTTTCAATCAAATGAAATTAAAAAAATTTTCGGTAAATTTTTCCCGAAGTTTCCGAAACCATAAGACTTAAGCATTTTAAACAGCGGATGTGGTCAGCAGCTTATGCAAGGTCTTAGAAGGGATCCCCAGCAAAAAATTAGTCATTACCCCGAAAAGTACTTGCTATATAATGACTTACTTTTGTTTTTTCTAAATTTAAGTTAATACTAATTGAACTAATTTCTTATTTTAAAATCCATTTAATTGATGAAAGAGAAATTTAAATACAGCTAATTCCAATCAATATTTATTTCAGACATCAAGCGAAATAAGCAGTTCTCAATAAATGATTATTTTAGTTTCACTCCTTGTTAAAATCATTAGAGTTGTAGTCCAGTTGGGAAGTTCTTCTACCAAAAATGCTTAATTTTTAATCGGAAATAATTTTCAGTCAGGCTTAAGTTCAGTAATTTCAATTCTTTTTATTTAATGAAATATTTTTATTAATTAATGCGAGTTTCTAAAGAAGAGAAAAAAAATTACATTAGACTTTTTTAAGCTGAGGGAAATACGATATTTTTCTGTGCAGCAACGCACTTCACCAGCACCCTAGTCTATCTATCTATGAAGTGCTTTGCTGCACAGAAAAATATCGGTATTTTCCCCAGCTTAAAAAAGTCTAATTTAATTTCTCTTCTCTTCTTTAGAAACTCACATTAATTAATAAAAATATTTCATTAAATAAAAAGAATTGAAATTACTGAACTTAAGCCTGACTAAAAATGATTTCCGATTAAAAATTCACTATAGTTCAATTAAAATATAAAAATGTCTCACTTAAAAATGCTTAATACCAAACTCGATTATCTTTTCCTTATCTTTTTTTTTGCTGGAGAAATTTTTGTGAGAAACTACAATCATATATCTTTTCTTGATAAAGAGCTTCTGGCCTCTTTTCTAGAAAGGAGTCAAATTAATACTTTTAAAAGTTGTAACAAAAGTATTTGAAGTATTCTACATAAGTAATTGCCATAAAATACTATTACACAATCCTTTGAATAAATCAAGGCTCGAAATTAAACTTAAAAACCATAAATCTAACAAAACTTAAAAATAGTTCTGGCGATAATTTATATTTCGGTCTACCAAACGGCTCCAACAGATGTTTTCATATCACGCATACTTTAAAATATCGTATGCACAGTACAAAAGCTAAATACAAAAGTGATTTTTACAAGCAAAAAAGTCACAGTAAAATTGCTTGCGGAAATGTGTCAGCGTATAAACGTACTTAAAGTTAATGCAAAATTAAATCCAAACATGAGTTTATTTAATGTATGTATGTATACGTTTAACTAAATACATATGTGATTATGTGTGAACTATAACTATTACCTTGAGGCTTATGGTCGGTTCTGGTCATATGATATCAGTGATGGTATACTAAATACATAATATATGATACCAGCATACTTCATAACTTCAACATAAGCAAACATAAGCAAAAAAATATACTTGGAATAAAAATAAAGTAAGAATTCAAACATAAAGATAATACACAACTATTTTAGAATTCACAAACATCAGGTTAATAAATTTTTTATTATGACTCGCAGCTGTAAAAGAATGATAAAAATATATGTATGTAGTAGGAATAAAAAAAAACATGAAGCCCCAAAAAACTTAACCATAAACATGTTGCAAATGAAGAGTGTTAAGCCATCAGCAACAATGTTGCATTCGTTAAATTTGATGCAACAAAACTACAAGGATAATGAAAAGAGACATAATGCCTACTCATCTCTCATTTATGCTCATATGTAAAGAGTATATGACAGATAACAGCATCCTTTAAGGACAACACAACCTAACCTAGTGTAACCTAAAAATAACAAGAAAAATAGGAAAAACAACTACAACAATTGAACAGCATAATCTAGTGCAAAAATTCATTCATGGTTTTTGTTAAGTGTGTTTTATTATAATTTTAAAATAAAACAAACAAAATACGTGGGTTGCACTGAAAAGTTTTCTTAAAAATTGAAGGAATAATTTAATATATTCAGGCTTTTTTCCATTCCATTTGCTTTAATTTCAAATGTTTAACAATTTTTATAGCGAGAAGTTTTTTTTAAGTGTGTCACTGTACAGGGAGAATTTGAAAAACTTAATTTATTTAAGACAAGCTGGTAAAAAATAATCGAGATTATAAAAGCTTTATATATTTTTGTACTACATAAATGCACTTTTTAGTAAGCATTTATATAAATTATGAATATACATATATACTAATGCGCGATAAAAAATTCTAAAGTTTTTAATTTTTACTTATCTTTCTGAGTCAATCAAAAGTAAATTTAAGCAGCTTTATCTTACATTTAAGACATTTATTATTTGACATGTTGTTAAAAATTTCTAGCTGAAGTCTAATGATGATTTGGCAAAGCATTAATAAAATGCATATGCAAATGCTTAACTACCAGCAAATAAATTTCAGCTTCATATAACAATGGAGTTTGCAAGAAAGCTCAATTTTCAGGCACAGATTATATGATTATTTTTTTTCAACTTTTCTTTTAAACAGAATTGCTTGACAAATTTTAAACCAATGTAAAATTTTTTTATGCAACAAGTTCCAAAAAATCATATTTGCTCAAATTTATACATAATATATAATCAAATTTAAAAAAAAAAAAAACAATATCATATACTCAATTCACACAGGTAGAAATACCAATGTAAAATCTACATGCAAAGCATGTTGATTAAAAATCATATTAACTTTATAAGAAATAATATTACAATTCACTGTTATTCTCAGTTGTGTGACTTTTTTTTGTTCTGTTGTTGTTTGTTTTAATGTTCATGTTGTGTAAATAACGAACAAAATTCGCATTGCCGGCGAAAACGTCGTGCTGCTAGACTTCAAAGTCAAGTAGTAGGAAGGTCGCAGGTTTTATTCTTGCCGGAATTAAAACTTGGTTGGGAAAGCCAACTACAATATAACTCGCACATACACATCACCCAAGTTAAATAATTGATCAGATTTAATAACTACATTAATAAATTAAATCCTCACAAAAACATAAATGTGAAAAACGGCCAAGTTCTTATCCAAAATTTCGGCCATTAAAAGTTGTGAGATATAAATTTTGACCAAGTTCTTCTTTGCCACAATACCTAATACAGAAATATGATATGCGTTATATAAATTTGTAATCGTTAGGGGTGTCATACAATTCCTAGATAGTCCGCCAACTTGACAACATTTTTATCAATACAAAGAAATGAAGAAATACACATTTTTCTATCCATTTTGGAAAGCTAAAAATGTTGCCAAGTAAGCAGACAATCTAGGAATTGTATGACACCCTTACGATTACAAATTTATATAACGCATAGCATATTTCTGTATTAGGTATTGTGTCAAAGAAGAACTTGGTCAAAATTTATATCTCACAACTTTTAATGGCCGAAATTTTGGATAAGAACTTGGCCGTTTTTCACATTTATGTTTTTGTGAGGATCTGATTACTTTTTGAAAAGAGTTCGATAATAACACTTTTTAAACTGAAAATTTATAGTGCATTTTATTTCTATTCATGATCACTGTGCCAGTTGAAAATGGCAGAGGTACATAAAATAATGGGTAAGAGTATGATGGGTGTTGAATTATTGACCTTAAAAATACACTATTGTGCCATTACAACGAGTCGCCAGTGTGTATGCAATTTGGTAAGAGCCGACTGGAAGAAACATGTACAATACAGCGTAAATTTTTGGCCCCGCGGACTTTTATATCTGCTAGTGCTTATGGTTCATGCAAAGTTTGGTATTAAAAAGTTAATAACAAATATCAGGTATTTGTTATTAACTTTTAGTATTAAATTAAAAACTGCTAAGCCGAAGTACCTGAACGAAAAAGCTAAGATTTATGGGTGAAGTCACGGCTACTTTTCAAAATAGGGAATTTTTATTTTGGAGGAGTGCAATGTGTATGAAAAGTTTTAATAAAATGTATGTTAATTTTGAATTTGAAGTACTTGTTTCCGCCCTCTGATAGCAACTTTTGGGTTTTTAGATTTTTCGTAGTGATCTCTTATCTAGATTTATTTGTGTATCAAATTTAAGCTCCCTGGTGCGAATTGGAGTTTTAACGTCGTGGCGTCGCATACCGGGTAAAACTTTTTGGTTTTAAGATTTTCCCGTTAGCCTACGCAGCTACACTTACTAGTGTATAAAATTTCATCTCTCTAGCGCGAATTATATCTTTAGATTTTATTAGCATTACCTCTCCCACTATTCCTAACTCAAAATTTTGTTGTGAGCAGCGCTTATAATTCATGCTAATTTTCTTCTAAAATATGCTGGGCCGATGTAGATTAAACACAAGACTAACATTTTATGGGAGTGATCACGCCAAATTATTAAGGTGATAGTTTAAAGTATTGTGTACGTGCAACGCGTATGCAAGATTTCACAAAATTGGCTAGAATTAAAAGCTTTGTATTAGGTTTTTAGTTCAAAATAATACTAGCGTGACCCCGCCCATTCTGGTGAAATTTTTTGGGTTTTCAGATTTTTCTAGTTGGTTTCTCACTTAGACCTACTTGTATATCAAATTTCAGCTCCTTAGCGCAACTTTTAACTTTTAATTTTTATGGGCGTAGCCCCGCCCACTTTTCCAAAGTCAATTTTTTTTGGGTCAGTGCTAATTATTCGTGTCTAGTTTCATTACAAACGGATAATAATAGCTAGATAAATAGTATATCTAAATATGCTGAGCCGCAGGGCATTAAAATGAGGTTGAAATTTTATGGGCGTGTCAACGCCTACTTTTTTAGTAAAAAATTTATAGCTTTGCATTATCGCAGTATGTATACCGAATTTCAATAAAAAAAGCTTCCATTAAGCGCCTTATATTAGCTTTTTTAATTCTGACTTTTATGGGCGTAGCCCCGCCCTCCTGGTCGAAATTTCCAAGTTTTTAGTTTTTTTATTTTATTTCTCACCTAGACCTAGCTCTCTATCGAATTTCAGCTCAATGGCACAAACTTTAATTTTTATGGGCGTAGCCCTGCCGCCTTGGTTAAAATTTTCGGGATTTCAGATTTTTCTGGTTCATTGCTCTTGTGTACCAAATTTTAGCTTTCTAGCTATAGCGGAAGTGCTTCATCAATTTGATGAGTGTGTCAGTGGTCAGTGGCACAAAACATACAGAAATGTCACGAGACGGAAGATACGGGTATTTTTCAGTTTGTCTCGTTTTCCCTCAAATTTTGTCGTCGGTTTTGTTTTGCTACGTTTTTCTAGTGCAATACATTTTTATTAGCTGTGTTAATTGGTAAGTAGTAATACACTACAGTATCAAATACGCTATGCTTTTCTCTTTCTTCCATGAATTTTAACAAAAACCTGATTGGAGCTTTTTTTACCTGTCACTTTCTTCACTTCTGTGTATTCTGTGTCAGTGGTCAGTGGTCAGTGAGTATGTCTTAAAATATGCACTTTTTGCACCTCTATATCTCCGGAACCTTTCATTGTAACCTTTCAAACTTCGCATGTGAGGTTATATGAATTTATTCTAATTATGGTTTAAATATCATAATTTTACGATTGCGGAGAACAAAGTTATGAGGGGGGTAAAAACAGCTTGCATGGCTTCGTGTAAATATACACACTGCGTGCATTGGCCAGAACTTGGCCTGGCGCACTGCTGTGCGCCTAGATTCATGTTGTCTCAACTTGAAATAACTATGATTGAATATGAATCTACGTGTTACTTAAGTATTTAGTTTAGGTTGTTTTGATGTTTCGCGAAAACTTCGTAGTCTTGGCTAGTAGGCAGTTTACTGGTCTAGTATTCGGAAAGTTGCAGCTTCCATTCATGACGATGGCTCTGGTTATTTCTGCCGACAAGCCGACAAGTATCTTAGCAGTTTGTACTTTAGCTTTTTTTTATTGTAACTTTGATTTTAAATAAATTTTATGTTAAATCATTAATTTAATTGTGTTGCATTAAAAATTAATTCATTATTTATTTTTGGTGTATCTAGAATATATAAAGTTATTGTGGCTGCAGCAATAATTGCATTGAATGCCACGCCATGAGTTCAAATCTTGACTGGAGAAGCCAAATACAATGCAGTACACATACGTTAGTTAAATAATTAATTAAATTGACTGACTACATTAAAAAATTAAGCTCATGTTATTTCAACTTGAAATAACTTTGATTTAATATGATTTTTCATGTTATTTTACTTATTTAACTCAGGTTGTTTCAACTTGTAATAACTTTGTTTCAAAATTATTGGAATATTAACTAAATGTGAAAGAAAAGTTATAAGAAAAGAAAAATATTTTCTTATGTTGAATTAAAATGAAACATATATAAAATAAAAAGGTTAAATTACAGGCTAATTCAAAGATTTTAATATGCAATTTTTCCAGGTGACTAAGCCTACAACCTACGAGGAATCTTTTCAAAAGTAATTTGTCCTGCCACACGTTGTAATTTATAATGAAAATAAATAAAATGTTTTGCTATTGCTTGAAGTAGTTAGTGCATTGACAGTAAGGCAAATTATAGTTTTAAGAGACCGAATTCGATCACCGTAGCAACTTTGTTAATTTTTCTGATATGTATGACTGTCTATGGTAGTGTATACTAAGCGCCCTCTTTCATGGACATTTTTAGCATTGAATTGTCGATTTTAATAACTTTATGGAAGTCTCTTTTTGATATCAAAGCTATTACAACGATGCTATAAAAGCTAACAAAACAGACAATAACAGAGTTAAAAAACGCATTTAGCCGGAACTACTTTCTACTTGAGAAGAGCGAACAGTTTGTTCGTGTGAAACTTTGCTTTTCTTCACCTTTTATTTCCAACCAGAGCCATTAATATACGAGAAAAATATTAAGAAACTTTGATATATTCCTATTGTCCGGCAATCACCTGGTTTTCTTCACTAAAGCTCATCATGTGAAAAAAAAACGTTGACTAAAATAAATAAAAAAATAAACACTATGCATAAAAAAACTTTCGTACCACATTTTCGAACATATTCTTGGAAAAGTTTACACAATTGCATCTTGGAGTGCGTGACTTTCTTTCGAGTTGCCTATCAACAAAATATTTTGGTACTCAACCAAATTTAGCTCCCCTTTAAGGTAAACTTTCAATTGCATTTTGCATTTTTACTTATTTCGCTATTTTTACAATTTATGTGTTTTGTAATAATTTTTAGAGATTTTACTCACACAAGACATAAAAAAAAACATTTTTATCAATTTCTATAGATTTTGTTCACACAAGTTTAAACAAAGTTTTTGCTGTAGTTTTTTTTTCACTTTGGACAGAAATTTATTTTGCCTGCATTTTAATTTAATGTTCAATGATCTATGACAGATGGGTCTGGATACACAAATATATAATGACTTACAGACACATGCATGCATAGTATGCATTGTACTCATACATGTGTAAATCAACCACATACTTGTGCACACACACACACACAAACACACTTAAAATTTATAGGCCAAAAATTTATGGTCAATTCTACTTTTCTGTTTGTATTAAAATGTTACTGTTGTTGTTGTTGGTGTTAATGTTGTTTTTGGTGTTTAAAATGTTGTTGCTTTTATTATTTTTTTTTTCGTAAATGATGCCAGCTTCCATTGTACATAATTGAAATTAGCCAAATGTTTGAATTATTGTATGTATTTGCTACTGCTGGAGATGTTATCGTGAGAAAGTTTTTATGCATGATCATTCACGCTGAAACGGTACCCATACGAGGGTACCGAGGGTAGCTGAACCTACACAGGTTATGCAATAGATTTCGGGAAGAAAAATTTCTTTGTTTCTCAACATAATCTCCTTTTATCTTGATAGACTTTTCTCAGTGATATTTAACAGTTTCGCGTTGTGGTTCGTTTATCACGATTTTTTTCAATTTGAAAATATAAAATAGTCTATCGCAAATCCGTAATTAAACCCATAAAATTTCAATGGCTTTGATCATCGGTTTGTGTGAAAAATGAACTAGTCAAAGAGTTCGACCCGAGTCTAAAAATTATTTAAGAACTTATTAATTTTTAAATGATTGACAAGACGACCATAGCAAGCACGTCACATCCTTTTTATACCGTGTGTAATTTAAAGAATATTAATTTGCGATACATAAAGTATATGTGACCTTCTCCGAGAAAAGGGACCTAATGTGTCAAAATGAAGTTTTAAGAAAAACGCACTTAAAAAATAAAATTTTAATGTTTTTCTCATTTTAATCGATTTTCCCAAGTTCCCGTTTTTTGACATAGTAGGTCCCTTTTCTCGGAGAAGGTCACATACATATGTATTCTGAATTCTTATGCATAGGGAAGACGAATAAGCGATATCCGTCTATCTGTACGTGAAATCAGTTTTCTGAATCTTCGATCTTGCACTGGTGTATCAGTAATGGTCCGAAATATATTGGTATTGAAAATCAGTAAAATCGAGCAGACGGTTTCAGAGCTGGAAAACGTAAACTTGGTTTTGCCATATAAAAGTATCTAACTAAAAATTATTTTTGTTTTATTTTTGTGAAATAAACTTATTTTATGTATTAAATTTAACTTATTTTATATTTCAAAACGAATAAAATTGGTACTAAAAATAAAAAATAAAAAAAAAATTAAAAAGACGTTTCCAGGGTTGGAAAACTAACTTTTTTTTGCTGAATTAAAGTAACCTACTAAAACTAATTATTCCTTTAAACATATCTTATATTCTTAAAACAAACGGATTGGTATAAAAAAAGAAAAATCTAAAATTCTGAAGCCAGGGTTGGGAAACTTACACTTTTTGTGTTATATAAAAGTAACTAGGTCTAATTTTTTTTTCTTTATAAATTAAATATATTTTATAATTTATTTATTTATTTATTTAATTTATATTTAGATTTTGAAGTAGAAAATTACAAAAATGAAAACCTCAGCTCCAGAGCTAGAAACTTTGAACTTTTTTTGATATTAAAGTAACTAAATAAAACTAATTGTTTTCTTATATCCTTAACATATTTTATATATCTTTTAAAGAACTAGATTGGTAAAAGGAATCAGGAAAATATATAAAGATGATTCCAGGGTTGGAAAATTTAATTTTTATGTATATAAAAGTAACTAGATCAAATTATTATTTTTTTTACAAATTATATATGTATACTTTATGTTTTAGAAGGAATTAGTTTGGCATACAAATTAGAAAAATAAAAGACATAGCTCCAGACATGGAAAACTTAAACTTTTTCTGGTACATAAAACTTACTATTTCTTTTGTAATTAAATATATTCTATATTTTAGAAAAAAAATAAATTAGTATTAAGAAATAGAAAAATCATAATTTGGTTTTAGGGTTGGAAATTGAAAAAAAAATTATCAAAAAAATAACCAAGAATATTTTTTTTTAAGTTTAAAATTTTTAAACGCACTAATAATCCCAAATTAATATTTTACTTATTAAATAAAATATTTTTTTAGCTGTTGTTGTTGTTGAGCTTCTCATTTGTTTAAATGAAAGTTTATAACATAATAACTCTAGTTGTTCTAAGAAGCTTTGGGTAAAGGTTCCCTGATGATCTGAATTAGCAACAGTGAAATGCGCATAGGATCCAGCTAAACCCCTCAATAATCAATTTCAATGTATTTTTAATAAAAAAAATACTACTTAATAAGTAAAATATTAATTTCGGATTATTAGTGCGTTTAAAAATTTTAAACTTAAAAATTTTTAACAATGCCCATAAAAAAAACTAAATATTTTTTTTAGTTAAAAATATTTCATGTTTTAGGAAGATCATTACTCAAAATTTTTTTATTATTTGTTAAACTTTTATATGGATATTTATTTTAAGTATAAGCGAAGGTTTGTGCCATGTTGCTTATTATGCGCTCAGCACAGTTGTGTTTCAAACCGATGGTCTTTCCTTTACAGATTGTAACAATTTCTCATTAATTTTAAGTACATTTAAATACAAATAAAATTTATCGCTGAAAAATGGAACATATTCGCTGAGCATTTAAAATACGTTTTTACGCCAAACATATGTACTGGTGTTGCTGATTTGCCGAGTGTAGTCGCTCTACCGCCTCAACACATTAAGTTTAAGACGCGTGATTTGCAAAAATTAATTGCCGAACTCAAACATAAGAAAGCTCCGGGTATTGATGGAATTAGTAACCAGATGCTGATGAAGTTGCCTCGTATTACAGTGAGAATCCTGTTATTCATTTTTAATGCCATTTTACGACTGGAGTATTATCCACACAGCTGGAAGCTTGCCAAGGTTAAAATGATTCCAAAGCCGGGCAAAGATCTAACCAAGGCTGAGTCATATAGGCCAATAAGTCTACTATCAACAATGTCAAAGCTTTTCGAAAAACTGCTCAAAACAAAATTGTCCCCAATTCTAATTAGTAGTAGGTGCATACCATACCATCAATTTGGTTTTAGAAGTCAGCATAGCACCATTGAACAAACTCATAGATTGGTTAAATTTATAAGAAGAACTTTTGAGGAAAAAAAGTATTGTTCTGCGCTCTTTATTGACGTTTCCCAGGCATTTGATAAAGTGTGGCATGAAGGTCTAATTTTAAAATTGAAGACTTACTTACCAATAAACATTTTAAATCTTTTGGAAAGTTACATTATTTCCCGTAAGTTCACTGTTGTGGAAGGAGACTTTACGAGTATGCCTGAAACTATCTCATCCGGTGTGCCACAGGGGAGTATACTGGGGCCAGTTTTATATCTGATTTATACTTGTGATATGCCTGTGAGCAGTAGTATCCATACTTCCACATTTGCGGACGATACAGCCTGCCTTAGTATGCACGAAAGCCCTGATGAGGCATCCCGCAAACTCCAGGAACACATTAGCCAGATGGAGCTATGGTTAAACTTATGGAGCATTAAGGTAAATGAACAAAAGTGTGTTCAAGTAACATTTACCTTACGAAGAGCAATCAAGTTGTTCCTCAACAATCACATGTGAAATATTGATCGACGACTTACATGGAAACACCACATTGATTCTAAGCTATCACAAATGAAACTTAAATTATCTCAGGTACATTGGCTGATTGGTAGAAATTCAACACTTAGCCTAGACTGTAAACTTTTAATATACAAGTCGCTTTTAAAGCCAATATGGTGCTACGGAATTCAACTATGGTGCACTGCTTCAGCTTCAAATGTAGAGAAAATTCAACGAAGGCAAAACAAAATTTTACGTATGATAACTTCGGCACCATGGTACATCAAAAATTCAAATATACATCGTGATTTGAATATGCCACTAGTGACTGAAGAAATTGCAAAATACGCAGGCAAATATCTAACAAAACTCGAGTCACATCCTAATTCGCTTGCTCGTAATATTTTGAACTTTACTGGACAAATCCGCTTAAAAAAGAGAGATACACGGGCTCTAATATTCAACAGTCCAGATGATGAAGCTGCTTGAAAACACTTTTTTTCTTTTTGTTGCTTATGTACTTATGTATTATTAACAACTATCACTAAGCTTATGTCCGACATTTTTCGGGCCTAATAATTATACCTTAGATTAAGATTTAAATACTTATTGTTAGTTCATATTTGAAGATACAATAAATAAAATAACGTGTTATAAAAAAAAAAGAAAAGTCATAACTATAAAATAAATTTCCATTTCATTTCCCTAAAACTTTTTCTTTCTGCTGAGCAAAGTTTAAAAAAATTTCTGTTGGAATAAACCGTTTATATAATACCGCGATATATATGTACCATTAGCAATGGGATGTTAAAATTAAGACACTAAAGAGTTTTGCAACATCAAAGATAAAGATAAATACTGGAAAATTTAAAACAAGTTAGCTTATAGAGTATTTTAGGGTTATTAAATAGCAGCACGGGTTTTGAACGTAAACAAGCCCCAATTTTTTGTTATTGTATTGACGTGACGTCGATGTTGACTGGAATAAATAATAATAAGAAAATATTTCTTAAATACAGAGTGTAGAATAAAATATTCAACTCTAGCTAATATTGAAAATAAAATATATGAACCAAATTCTTTCATTGAAAAATTCTGAGAGGTCACTTACTAAAAATTGCATTAGAGCAAAATATGATAAATTTTCACAAAACAAATATGCACATATGTATGTATCTGTATACCACGTATACGTACGTCGATGAGTGGTATATAAGATTCAGCACAGTCGAATATAGCACTTTTACTTGTTACTATTAAATAAATTCAGTAAAGTGTGACTCCGACTCGCGCACGAAGGGTTCCGTACGAACACTAGATATGTAATTTAATACAAACTTCATCCTATATCATATATAGTTTTGGCATTTTTTTTCGTTTTTGGGGTCTTTTCGGTTTTTTTTTTTTTTTTGTTTTGGCGGTTTTTGCGTTTTTCGGTTTTGGCGATTTTTTTAACCTTTGGCTCTTTTTTAGTTTTGACACTTTATTTTCTTGTTTTGGCGATTTTTTTCGGTTTTTGGCTTTTTCCTTTTCGGCATTTTTTTTTACTTTGGCGATTTTTTTCATTTTTGCGATTTTTTTTATATAAAAACTTTTTTTAGTTTTGGCGACATTTTCGCGTTTTTGGGATTTTTTTCGATTTTTGGCGTTTTTTTTTTATTTTGGCGTTTTTTCATTTTGACGATTTTTTCGAATTTGGCGATTTATTTTAGTGTTAGAAACTTTTTTTTAATTTTGGCGATTTTTTTCGTTTTGGCGTTTTTTTTAATTTTTGGCGATTTTTTTTTTTTGGTTTGGCGATCTTATAATTTTTGTTTTTTTTTTTATTTTTACCGTTTTTGAAAATTTCAAGTGTTTGCCTCTTACGGTTTCCAAGATATAGCAAATTCTCAAAATTGCATAGTCAAAATTGCATTAACTGATGGACCACCCTTTAATTTAATTTTTTTTAAATTTTAGTGTTAATTGTTGTAGTCTGTATAAAAATACACTAATTTTACAAATTTCAAGTTTCAATATAAATACAATTGTATGTATTATATTACATGGGATTTTAACATTTTTCGTTGCTCGTTTTGGAACACCCTTTAATTTTTCATTCTCATTTATTTGTTGTTGTAGCGGCCAAGGTTCTACATACTCTGTCCAAATTTCAGCTCCGTAGCTCTTACCGTTCCTGAGAAAATACCGTGTGACGTATAGACGGACAGACGGACAGCGTAGCGAAAACAATAGGGTCCTTTTCACCTTTGGTGTACGGAACCCTAAAAAAGAAATAAGAAAATATTCCAGCTCATGCAGTACATGAGAAATTTGCTCGTAGTTTCGACACAGGTCGAGGTCTTAATATATCCCGAAATATTTTATAAAACTGAAGATATGCTACTGTTAACAACAAGCTGAATATTGCGACATAAACGAATGTTGCTAGCTACTAAATCCCGCTAAGCACGTGAGCACTAACCATCTCTAATAAATGTATTACTGCATTTGGTGCATACATTCATACATACTCGTATATTTGAGTTCGTTTCCATTTGTGTGTTTTCATCAAGTACGAGTACTTGCTTCCTCCTAAAGTTCAGTTAGTTGGTCAGCAACAATTAGCGTTATTATTTTCATTTTGTATTACTTTTTCCCATCTAAATTGCAATTTATGCATCTAAAACATTCTCAAATACTCGTATTTTTCATGATTTTATTGTATCTGTATGTGAAATCATGATAGCAGCTAATAGCGATACAAAATGTAAAAATAATTTAAGTTCATGTTTAATTTAGGTCTTGATTTTAGTGAATTTTTATCATGGCATAAATTGTGTGAAATGTACATAAATCATATTACATTTCACAATCTATTAAAAAAAAACAAAAAAAATTAAAAGATAAATAAATAAAATATTTTGTAATATTGAGCAGAGAAAAATATTTTGGTAAATGTTAAAAAAAATGTAACTGCTAAACAAGTAAATAATTATAAAATCGTTATTTTATCAATTAAATTTATGTACGCAATTGCAGATGATGAATAAAATGAAATAAATGAATATGGCATTATGCAAGGCAAGGAAGGCTAAGTTAGTGATAATAAATATTTTCGGTACACGGAAAAAAGTTATTGTATCATAAGATTTTTTTTTTTTTTTGGGTTCCGAGCACCAAAGGTAAAAGGGAACCCCATTGTTTTTAGTACGATGTCCATCAGTCTGTCACAGGCTGCTTTCTCGAGAACCGTAAAAGCTACTGACTTGAATTTTTACAGAATATGTTAAACTTTTGACATGTTGATATACTATATACAGACAATTGCAATTTTCAAAAAAGGTTTAAACTAAAAAATCTTAATATTAAAACAAAATCGCCAAAACACAAATAATCAAAAAAATGGCCAATTCTAAAAAATCGCTTAAACTCAAATAAATTGCCAAAAAACTAAAAAAAATCGCCAATACGATAAAAAAAAACAAAAATTAAAAAAAAATAAGCCAAACACCGAGAAAATTCCAAAAACGATAAAAATCGCCGAAACTAAAAAAATCGCCAAAACTCAAATAAATTGCCAAAAACCAAAAAAAAAAAATATTACCAATGCGATTAAAAAAACGGAAAAATAAAAAAAGGAGCAAAAAATCGGGAAATTCCCGGAAACGAAATAAAAACGCTATAACTAAGAAAAGGCTCAAAAACATAAAAAAATCACTAAAAAAGGAAAAGAACTCCAAAGCAGAAAAAACGCTTAAACTAAAATAAATCGCCAAAAATCTAAAAAATTGTCAATATGAAAAAAAAAACGCAAAAACTCTAAAAAAAAACCCCCAAGAACCGAAAAAACCCCAAGAACGAAAAAAGCGCCAAAACTAAAAAATCGCCAAAAACAGAAAAAAATATTAACAGCTACTTAACATTTTTTTTTAATTTTTACATCAGGTAAGATATTTGTTTATATAGGCTAAGGTTCGTATAGTATTACATATGACGTGTCCATATGGAACCCTTGTTAGCGAGTCAAATTCGCACTTTACTGACCTTATTTTCAATTACTGCCGCGATTCGAATGATACAATATTTTTGCTAATTGAAAAAAAATTTCAGTACATTTTTTCATTTATTTCTGAGTAAGGTTGATTTAAAGTATTAATTTACTCAATATTTTAATGGATTGGAATGAAATCCCAGCAAAAAAAATAATCGAGATTTCGAAGCAATTGCTTCTAAATTGCTTATTATTAAGTCTCTTTTGCATTTTTATAGCTTCGTTTTCTGTTTTTTGTTTCAATTTTGGTTTCTTATATCCCTTCCATAAAAACATTTTGAAATGTGTAGTTTAAAGCACACAGTGTTTAAAGCACACAGTGCATCCGCTCTGCCTTACGAGGATGCAATAACGTAAGCGAATGACGAAATTTAACACTAGCACTATGAAGTCAGTCGGATGGTTATATTCAAACTCTCAAAGTTTTTTATAGATCATCCTCTCTCGCTTACCTGTATACAAAATTGAATTGTGCACAAAAATAAATATGTGCTTCGGTAGTTCAGTGGGTAGTGTTCTAGCCTAACATACGGAAATCCTGGGATCGACTCCTGATTCAACGCGCGAACAAAAATTAAAAAAAGTAAAAAAAAAAATAAAGAGCAAATTTTTTAAGTAGACGAATATTTTTGCTGAATTCAGGTCACTCTGGCAGGAGGAATTCCATATAAAAATCATGCAAAATTCCATGCATCGGGTAAGCGCTAGCATACCAAAAGAGCACTTTCAGCGAAGCACCATTTTTTGCTGGGATATGTTGTAATTTTTGTTTCAGATTTTTTGTTTGCTGTGTTTTCGTAGTTTTTGATATTAAGATTTGAATGGCTCGAGTATGGACGGCAACCGAATTTCAGTTGCGTTGCCAAAATTTTGTTTCATATGGCAACAGCTGTTAATTTCAGATTAAAATGGCACGTTTCAATGCAAAAGTAATTTTATACATCAAAAGTTGCCAGGTTGAAATTTTTAGGATAACTTAGAAAAAGTTATAAGTCTGTATGCAGTTTTATCCTTCACAAGGATTATAGAAAATATTTTACACTGTTCTAGGCGCACGGCAGTGCGCCAGGCCAAGTTCTGGCCAATGCACGCAGTGTGTATATTTACACGAAACTATTCGAGCTGTTTTTACCCTCCTCATAACTTTGTTCCCCGCAATCGTAAAATTATGATATTTAAACCATAATTAGAATAAATTTGTATAACCTCACATGCGAAGTTTGAAAGTTTTACAATGAAAGGTTCCGTAGATATAGATGTGCAAAAAGTGCATATTTTAAGACATACTCACTGACCACTGACACACTCATCAAATTGATGAAGCACTTCCGCTATAGCTAGAGAGCTAAAATTTGGTACACAAGATCTAGGTGAGCAATGAACCAGAAAAATCTAAAAAGCCGAAAAATTTAATCAAGGGGGCGGGGCTACGCCCATAAAAATTAAAGTTTGTGCTATTGAGCCGAAATTCGATAGAGAGCTAGGTCTAGGTGAAAAATAAAATAAAAAAAACTGAAAACTTGGAAATTTCGACCAGGAGGGCAGGGTTACGCCCATAAAAGTCAGAATTAAAAAAGCTAATATAAGGCGCTTAATGGAAGCTTTTTTATTGAAATTCGGCATACATACTGCGATAATGCAAAGCTATAAATTTTTTTTTTAAAAGTAGGCGTTGACACGCCCATACAATTTCAACCTCATTTTAATGCCCTGCGGCTCAGCATATTTAGATATACTATTTATCTAGCTATTATTATCCGTTTGTAACGAAACTAGACACGAATAATTAGCACTGACCCAAAAAAAATTTGACTTTGGAAAAGTGGGCGGGGCTACGCCCATAAAAATTAAAAGTTAAAAGTTGCGCTAAGGGGCTGAAATTTGATATACAAGTAGGTCTAAGTGAGAAACCAACTAGAAAAATCTGAAAACCCAAAAATTTTTACCAGAATGGGCGGGGTCACGCTAGTATTATTTTGAACTAAAAACTTAATACAAAGCTTTTAATTCTAGCCAATTTTGTGAAATCTTGCATACGCGTTGCACGTACACAATACTTTAAACTATCACCTTAATAATTTGGCGTGATCACTCCCATAAAATGTTAGTCTTGTGTTTAATCTACATCGGTCTAGCATATTTTAGAAGAAAATTAGCATGAATTATAAGCGCTGCTCACAACAAAATTTTGAGTTAAGAATAGTGGGAGAGGTAATGCTAATAAAATCTAAAGATATAATTCGCGCTAGAGAGATGAAATTTTATACACTAGTAAGTGTAGCTGCGTAGGCTAATGGGAAAATCTTAAAACCAAAAAGCTTTACCCGGTATGCGGGGCCACGACGTTAAAACTAAGATATCACTAAGAAAAATCTGAAAACCCAAAAGTTGCTATCAGAGGGCGGAAACAAGTACTTCAAATTCAAAATTAACATACATTTTATTAAAACTTTTCATACACATTGCACTCCTCCAAAATAAAAATTTCCTATTTTGAAAAGTAGCCGTGACTTCACCCATAAATCTTGGCTTTTTCGTTCAGGTACTTCGGCTTGGCAGTTTTTAATTTAATACTAAAAGTTAATAACAAATACCTGATATTTGTTATTAACTTTTTAATACCAAACTTTGCATGAACCATAAGCACTAGCAGATATAAAAGTCCGCGGGGCCAAAAATTTACGCTGTATTTTACATGTTTCTTCCAGTCGGCTCTTACCAAATTGCATACACACTGGCGACCCGTTGTAATGGCACAATAGTGCATTTTTAAGGTCAATAATTCAACACCCATCACACTCTTACCCATTATTTTATGTACCTCTGCCATTTTCAACTGGCACAGTGATCATGAATAGAAATAAAATGCACTATAAATTTTCAGTTTAAAAAGTGTTATTATCGAAATCTTTTCAAAAAGTAATCAGATCCTCACAAAAACATAAATGTGCAAAACGGCCAAGTTCTTATCCAAAATTTCTGCCATTAAAAGTTGTGAGATATAAATTTTGACCAAGTTCTTCTTTGCCACAATACCTAATACAGAAATATGCTATGCGTTATATAAATTTGTAATCGTAAGGGTGTCAACAATTCCTAGATAGTCTGCTTACTTGGCAATATTTTTACCTTTCTAAAATGGATAGAAAAATGTGTATTTCTTCATTTCTTTATATTGATAAAAATGTTGTCAAGTTGGCGGACTATCTAGGAATTGTATGACACCCCTAACGATTACAAATTTATATAACGCATAGCATATTTCTGTTTTAGGTATTGTGGCAAAGAAGAACTTGGTCAAAATTTATATCTCACAACTTTTAATGGCCGAAATTTTGGATAAGAACTTGGCCGTTTTTCACATTTATGTTTTTGTGAGGATTAGTTATTACAAAAACATATTTGAATAATTTTTATTTTGATTTAATTATTACTTTTTTTCTAAAAAAAACTAAAATTTAAAAAAAATATAATTTTTTAATTTTGGCAATTGTTTGATTGAAAAAAATTTTTACTGGCCAAAGCAACTTGATGACTAAAAATATTTTAAGTTTTTTCTGTGGTCTTAATGATGTTAATTTATAAAAAAAAAAATTACAATATTTGTTTAACACGAAACACTTATTGAAGCTTAAACCTCTGGGAATAATTTCTAATTTTTCGTAATATCACCTTCAACTCTTACTAGTGACCAGCAACACTTATTTAACACAATTAAAATGTTTTTTCAACTTGCTTAGTCCCAATTTACACTATGCAAGTCTTATTGCTAAGCTGATTAGTTTGTTAGGAGAGTGAGAGTGAGTAGTTTATCAACAATTACTACAACAACAAAATAAAAAAGAAAAGAAACAATAAAAGCAATAGTAGCAGCATCATAAATATGAGAAAAAGCTACATTGAAATAAATAAATAAATAAATGCCAGTGAAAATAAAAACACTGTCATCACTCGGCATGAAATAAACTTGATAACCTAGACCTAAACATTTTTTTACTTATGTTGCATTTGTAAACGATGTTGCTGATTTTTTTTTTTTTTTTTTTTTTGGTTTTTTTGCTACATTTGTTAGCAATTGCAAAGAGCACAACAAGCATTTTTATATCCCTGACTGGGGCATTTTTTTTTTTGCTTTCCTTCTTTCTTAAATATTGTTGTTGCTGCTATTCTAGTTGTTGCAAATGTACTGAAGAATAGTTGGGGTTTAAAATTCACATGCTAAGTGTACAACATATCCAGGCATTGAAGAAGGTGCACGAGTGAGTCGAGTCAGTGAGTGAGAGACAGCGAACAAGAAGAGTTTGGTCTAAGCAGGTCTAATGAAATTTTAACATCCCAAATACAAAAACAACAACAAAACAAAAACTATAAACGAAATAGAAAGGCCTCTTGTTGATGTTGTCGTTGATTTTATGTAGTTGTTACTGTTATTGCTGTTTGCCATTGAGTTGATGTGCCGTTGTTGCATGCTGTGATTGCGCTTTGTACATATCCATACATATACATACAAACATTTATTTATATTTATCCTTGTTCTTATTTTTTGTCTTTTAGTCTAAAGCCTACAGTACACGGCATGTAATAAACCACATGCGCATGTAGTTCTGATGTAATTTTGACGTCATCACGATGCTACATTTGCTACATGCCGTGTACTAGCAACATATGTACATGTAGATATTAACATGCTTACAGATGAGCTGTTCCAGAAAATGTCTTCGATTCGGCTACATGTGCCAAATATGCATTTTGGAACAAAAACATGTACTATAAAATTTTTATGGCATCTAGCCATTACTAGTAATTTTAAAAAATGCAACGAACATGCTGAAAATTCTCGTGACGTCATCGCCATATACGCATGTGGCTTTTTACATGCCGTGTACTGTAGGCTTAAGTTTATTTGTACATAGTTCGTTTTATTTCGTTGTTGTTATATTTTTTTTTATTTATTTCTTGCTGTTCTATTTTTTTTTTGCATTTGGTGTTGTTGTTTCTGCTCTTTTGTTTTCACTTTCAAACATTGTTTAGTGGTGCCAGTTGTAGTAGCAGTGGTAGTGGTAGATACACGGCTATTGAACATAAGCAAGCCTGTAGCATACATTCCAGGGCACAGTGGAGTGGGTACACATTGATAATTTATTGCACCAAAAAAAAATATATTATGAAAATTTTATATATTTTAAATTGCCTATGTTTGTAATGTTAATAACTGATATCTGTCCAAGTACTCATAGATAGATACGAGTGCTAATGATAGATAGTACATAATGGCCCCAAATATCTCTATGCAAAATTTCTTTTTCTAAATTGCTTGTATATCTATCTATATATCTATATAATTAATAGGCAAACATGTTTTTTGTAATCCCTTTTACGCTGGTACCGCTGCACCGATTTTAAAAAGATTTATTTGGTTTTAAAGGATTTTTTATACAGATGTGCAGAATCTATATTTTATTGAAATCGGTTAAGTATTTTGGGAGCTATAAGCGTTTAAAGTTGCTACTACTACATGCAAACATATTACACACGCATTCATTAGCTTACAAGTAAAAAAGAAACAAAACATGAGTGTGTGTGTGTAGTATTTCTCTTGATCTAACATTTTTTTTTTCTTTTTTGTTGTTGTATGAAAGCCATAATACTTAAAGGAAGAGAGTTGAATAAATTGAATTAACTTGGTTAAAGGAATTTTGTTTATGTTTTTTTTAATTTCATGTATTATTTAATTATGCTTGCATATGTATGTAAGTTTGTGTGTGGCTGTGTTTTAATGAATTTTTTATGAAGTTTAGATGCATTTTCTTTGAATCTTAAATTATTTACATTTTGATTCTAGAATACGGACGAGTGTGTCGTCCGTTTGGTATATCTAGTTTTTATTATATCCTGTTCAATATTAGCATCAAAGCAGATTGAATGATTAATTATTTTTAAAAATAAGAATTTCTTGTAAATATTAACTCTTCAAAGAACTTTACTAAAAATTCCTTTCACATTTGTGGAAACTCTGACAGCAGTTTAAGTAGAGGTGGAAAATTATCAATAGTGTCACTATAAATAAAATAGAATTTTATTTGTCAGTTCAATATATAGCAAAACTAAAATAATTGCATGAAAAATAAGTGAGATCACCGGAAGAAATTTTTCCGTCATTCAGTAATTTTTGTTTATGAAAAGGAACATATTAAAATTATTTGGTTTTAGTGGTGTATCATTTACAATTGATAGCGATTAAAAAATATCGATTGTTATCAAGTACTAATCGATTGCAGATTTAAAACATCGATAGTCACAAAAAAAAAATAACTATCGGTAGTGTCATCGAAAGTTTTCCACCCCTAAAACCTGGTACTCTGTTCGAAGTTGTGAAAAAATTTTCGGAGCTTTGATTATTTCGCGTTCTAAATGTAGTCCAACTCGTGGTTTTTTTTTATAAATTTCTCGCTTTTATTGCTTGAAAGTATGCAACATTGTTAAGATTCCTTGCGAAAAGAGTGCCTCTCATGTTGTTTCGTCGCAGCTGAAACTAAAATGATGCCAGAATCATTTTGTATGGAAAAACGTGCTGCCAGATAGATTTTACGTGTTTTTCGCAATAAGAACAGACTACTACTTTTGCGAATTTATTTCGCAAATATTTCATACCAAATACTTTTCCATATAGTTTGACATCAATTCGCACGAAATTGTGAACAGAGTAGCAGGCTTAAGTTGAAGTGCACCACTTTTTAAGTCTGAAATTTTTTGCAAAATATTCAAAAGGACGAGTGTGATACTCTTAAACTTATATTAAAAAAACAACATTTTTTTAACCGTGCATTTATTACTCTTTGACCCACTGTGCCTGTTTGGAAATGTAAGTCTTTGTATTTATTTAAAAAAGCGACTGTTCTACTCTTAATTTACGTTGAAAAAGAGCCATTACACCGCGTTACACACATTCTGTCCTATCAACCAAATATACTTTTTCGGAAAGGGGAGAAAAAATAAGAATTCACGTGTATCGGCGATTTTCATGTAGACGTCAGAATTTTTTTTTTTTGTAAAATATAAAGCTTGTAGTGTCCGTCTGTCTGAAAAACTTTGGATAAGTTTTTAACCCTTTTTCCGTTATCCAATCGAGCTGAGTTTTTGCAGGCGGACTCGTGGAAATGTCTGTATCATGTCAAATTTAAAAAAATTAGATTTTTTTATCAATTCTCAGATTTTTTTTTTAATTTTTTTTCTCTTTTCTCTTTTTTCAGCATAACTTGAAGGGACTCCAAACTTTTAAACTACTAAAGCGTTCCGGAAAAAAAAGATTTGTTTTTCGACCCATCCTACACCATGTTTTTGCAGTTTATCAATGCAGTGCCCGACTCGAAATAACTTTTGTTACGTTTGTGGCTTATTCGCACCAAGTAAAAATTTGAGAAATATTACGAAAACAGTGGTTAATTCGTTTCAGAAAATATTCAAGACTGTTTATGTTCCTTACTTGTGGTATACTCCGGAAGTCGTGTGCGACTATTGCTATAGAAATTTATGCAAGTTTACTGATGGAAAATCAACAATAAAGTACACTGTACCAACAAATTGGCTACCACGTACGGAGCACTGCAATGAATTGTGCTACTTTTGCGTAACTTTTCCTCAAACTAAAGGGTACCAATACTTCCGCCGCAACAAAGTTCGCTACGCTAATGTGGAATCGGTTATTGCAGCGGTTCTGTACTCACCAGAAGAACGTATAGCGGCTTCAGTGGAGATTTTTGATGATGTTCCCGAAATAAGCGATGGAAAATCAACAGTAGTTCCAACAATGCTATCAACATTTCTTGCACCGAATGCGAGATGCGAGAGTTCAGAAGTATCGGAATATGTACCAACATCCAGTGAACTTGGGACTGCAGTGCCACATTTAATAACACAAGCCGACTTCAATGATCTTGTACGAGACGGAAATTTGTCGAGGAGAACAGCGGAACTCTTTGCATCACGCTTTAAGCAGTGGAATATAGTGGCGGCTGATTTTAAAATAACAGCCGCTCGTGATCGACGTAGCACTATTCCACATGACGAATTTCTTAAATTGCACGAAGAACGGGAAAAAAAACCTGGCTATTGTTATGATATTGATTCGATGTTTGCAAAAATTGGTTACCCTCATATTTCAGAGGAGTGGCGGGTTTTCATGGATGCATCGGTCAACCGCCTTAAGGTCGTGCTGCTTTATATAGGTAACAAACATACATCTGTCCCGATAACATATGCCACAAACCTCAAAGAAACATACGAAGGCATGGAATTAATATTACAGCTGATAAAGTATCAAGATCATAATTGGAAAATATGCTGCGATCTGAAAGTGGTCGGATTACTCATGGGTGTTAAGCGTGGATTTCCAACTCACCAGTGCTTTTTGTGTACATGGGAAGGTCGCAAAAGAGATCAGCATTGCACTGAATTTAAGTGGAAGCCGCGAACATGCTACAAAGTAGGCGTTGAAAGTATAGAGCATTTACCATTGGTGCAGCCATCTCAAATCATTTTGCCACCACTACACATTAAGCTCGGTCTCGTATCAAATTTTGTTAAAAAACTGGATCGTGAGGGCGAGGCGATTGCAAGTTTGCGCAAAATTTTTCCAAACTTGAGCGGCACAAAGATTCATGCAGGTACTTTTTAAGAAGTCATTCAGTAAATTTTTTTTAATGATGTGTATGATTTAAGGTGTTTTCAATGGTCCGCAGATAAAAAAAATAGTTGCAAGTTATGAATTTTCATCTAAATTGAATGCTATCGAACAACGTGCATGGAAAGGCACAGTTGCCGTTATTGAGCAGTTTCTTGGCAAACAAACGAGCTGCCAATTATAAAAATATTGTCGCAGAAATGATTTCGGCATATGGCGAAATGGGCATATTAATGTCGCTAAAGATCCATTTCCTTCACAATCATTTAGATTTTTTCCCTGATGATTTAGGAGCTTGTAGCGATGAGCATGGCGAAAGGTTCCATCAGGACACTTCGGCTATCGAAAAGCGCTTTAAAGGACAAGATATTACGCATATGCTTGGCGAATACTGTTGGTCTGTTTGGTGCGATGGTGACACAAATGCTTACAAACGCAAGAATAAAAGGCCCAAGTTTCTTTAAAAGCTTTAAAATTTTTAATGTAACAATTTTCAATGTTAATATAACAAAATTAATAAAAAAATCGGGTTTTTAAGGAGCTGAAACCGTTACAAACAAACCGATAACAAATTTTTCAAAAAAATTCAAAAAAAATCTGAAAATTGATAAAAAATCTATTTTTTTAAATTTGACATGATACAGACATTTCCACGAGTCTGCCTGCAAAAACTCAGTTCGATTGGATTACGGAAAAGGGTTAAAAACTTATCCAAAGTTTTTCAGACAGACGGACACTACGAGCTTTATATTTTATACAAAAAAAAAATTCTGACGTGTACATGAAAATCGCCGATACACGTGTATTTTTATTATTTCTCCCCTTTCCGAAAAAGTATATTTGGTTCATAGGACAGAAAAAACGTTCGTTTTTGTAACGCGGTGTTATTTTTAACCGTGCATTAATTACTTTTTGACCCACTGTCCCTAGGTGGAAATGTGAGTGTTTGTATTTATTTAAGAGGAAATGTTGGGGGAAATGTGTTTAGCAAAAGTTCAAGTATGTTTAAGCGGGTGCATGAACGAACGAACGAACGAACGAACGTGCGTGCGTGTGTTCACGGAGGTGCAAAAATATATTTTTATTGAACTTTTTTTCTTGTTCGTTTGCTGCTCGGTTTAGGTTGAAGAGCAAGGTATTGTTGCTGTGGCTAAGCATTGCATTGGTTGCAAAATATTGTTTTGTTAAATTAAACATGCATTTTGCAGATTAGTTTGTTTTAATATTTTGAGTTCTTATTTATTTTGCTTTAGTGTATAGTGATATATTTCATTTAAATATACATAGAGACATATTTTTAAATATAGCACAGGGGTAGAAATTAAAATTTTTTTTAGTTTTCTGAGATCAAAACAGACTTTGTTAAACTTGAAATTAATTGCTTGTAAAATGAGCATTAAATATTAGAATTTATATTCTCATTTGGATTGATTTTATAGAGACGTTACAATCACATGATGGCAGCTCGGTTCTTCGTTCACTAAGGTCTCAAAGAGGATATCTTAAGGCTTCAGTAGTCTTTACTTTCTGTTGCTGTTCTGTGGCTTGTTTCTGTATTTCTCGCATCGTAAAATTTCCCGCATGAAACGAGGGAATCGTACCAAAAACAGTGTAAATTGAAACACAAAATGGCTTTTCTCACATAAGTGTTTCTGTATATTTACTTTGCGAGAACTTTCTGTCATTTAAGTAAATTTCCAGCAATTATTGGAAGGATGTGAGAAAAAGTGTTTCTGTAATAATATTTTCTGAAAAGTTTCTCGCAAGAACTGTTAAAACAACTCGCATTTTAAATTGGTGCGATAACAATCAAATTTGGACAAAAATATATGAATTTTTTAATTTGTGTGTGAAAATATGAAAAATAAATTATTTGAAAAGATATGAAACGAATTGTTGAACTAAAATTATAATTAATGAGACGATATGATTATGTTTATTTAGAATTTTTTTTGGGGTAATTTTCATATGTAGAAATAGTTGATAGAAAAAACTTATTTCAAGCATTTTACATTCACTTTATATACATGTTCATTATTTTATTTTCTTTTTCTTGTATATATTTCCTTTTTTTTTGTTATTAAAATAATACTTTTGTGACATTTTGTTTTCATTTGACACTCGATGACTGGAAATATTCCAGTCAAAATAAAATCAGTGTTGTCTGTTCTCGCATTCAAATACAGAAACACTTTTTTCTCACATATCGAGAAACGATGGAATTTTGTGTTTCACATTTCATGTGAGAAATTTTACGATGCGAGAAATACAGAAACGAGCTACTGATTCTAAATTTGAATACTTACTTTTTCTGTAGTAACTTATCAGCTATTTCGGACCAGAAGGGTCGTAGTTTTCCACCAAAACGATGAGTTTTTTGCAACCTCCATTGATAAGTTTCAATATAATTTTATGTTTTTCTTTTAAAACTTAATTTTTTTAATTCTACACAATTCACAATTTATTTCAAAATATTTTTATTTAATTTATGCTGTCACTTACAATTTTACTTAACAATTTTTTGATTTTCACAGATTGAACCGAAACACAACAGAACGAAAGGGAAAAACTAACGACTTGTATTAGATTTCTATGAACAAAAAATAGTCAGCTGATTCGTAACAGAACAGAAAGTAAAAACTAATTCTGGCTTCACTCTTTTGATAATTTTGTAACTCTGTTAAATAGAAACAGTATTTTGTTTTCATGTGAACGAAATAAAAATAGGTTTTGTTATATTATTCAGTTCTGTTCTGTTCTGTTCTTGTTTTTCATTGTTCCTCTGTGCAATGTAACTTGATTTTTAACACAAATTTTTTTATTTATGTTTTGTAATATTTGTTCAAAAATGGACTTTTAGAGTTAAATTACTTCCGGTGAAATGTTTGAATATTAAAGTTATGTGGTTTCCAGTTTATATCTTAAAAGCATTTTTTTCTGAGTAACCAAAATATATTATATTCAAAGGAAAGGACTAGAACTACCATTTTGTAATGTTTTTATAGAACAAATGAGTGGTTAAAAGTCTTAAAAGCTTCGCCTCAAGGGAAATGTTTGTATGTCAATAAAATTACTATTATCAGTTCAAACGGTTTTTTAATCAAATAAATATTTAGCTCATTTAACAAGTGCTTATAGAAAGCAACGTATGTGCCCTTACTTTCAAAAAATAAAAATAAATAATTCTGAAAAAACCCGACTTGAATGCAAAGATCTGATAGAACATTTTCGAAAAAAAAATTTATGGGACCAAAACTGGAAACAAAGTCTTTGAAACAAAAAAAAAATTTTGAAAATATGTTGCTTAAGAAGAAGTACATGAGATATAAAACTAAATCTTAAGGGGCGTACCTCCGCCCATTTTTTCTTAATGCAAGTTTGTGTACTTATCAATGCTCAAGGTGTGTGCTAAGTTTTCTAAAAATCCTTAAAGATATTAAATTTTAATGGGCGTGACTCCGTTCAGTTTTTAATTGGAAGGCTGTGTCTATTTTAGAGCTCAAGGTGTGGTAAGTTTTGTAAAAATCACTTAAGTAGAACGACGTGAAATATAATAATAAATTGTGTTGGGTATAGCCCCGCCCATTTTTCCAACTTAAAAATTGGGTTATTATAAGGGCCAAATGTTTTTGCTAGACTTCGCAACAATAAAATAAGCAGAATAAATAAATAAAATTAAATATAAAAAATTTGAGGCGTTTCCTCGCCCACTTTTTTTAAAATGGGTCCAATTGGAAACTATAACCTCTCAGACAAAGGAATAACTTTTACAATCGGTCTAAAATATACAGAGTTATCAAGTCAAAATGTCAAAAAAATAAAACAAAAAATACAGACGAATTGATAACCTACTAGTTTTCTTGAAGTCGGTAAAAAAAACGATCAAACTTTTCCAACATACACACTTATGTATAGCGCACAGTGGGTTTCCAGCCAAAAAAAAAGGATAATAAATTTATATCTTTTTAAAGTTTTTTATTCGCTTTTAAATACATAGATATTAAAAATCTTCAAATCAATTCAGAATTATAAGACTTATGAGCTTTCTGAGTTTCCACAATCTGATGTGGTCAAATTTCACAATTTCACATCCTGTTCTTCAAATAATAATAACGCAGGGTGTCCAAACAACAATTTATCAAGACGCTTAGTTAACTTTCCAACTTTTACTTCTACATCGTTTTGTATTTGCAACAATAGTTCGGAAGATATCTATATATTCATTGGCAATTTTTTTGGATTAGGAACCACTGTGCAGCGTGTTGAAGAGCCTTCGAATATGTAAATAGAAATTGTTAAGTTAAGTCTAGAAAAATAAAAAAATAGTCCTTTCTAAAATCTAAAGATTTGTTTGTTTTGTCTAAGCAATAATTCAACAAAAGTCGACTTACGACACTTTTAATGATAACCACAGAATTGTGTGTTATATATTTTTGAATTTACTAAAACGAAGAATTTTTGTTAATTTAATACTTTTGTATTTGTTATTAAAGGTTTGTGTTTTTTTGTAACTTACCATTCATTAAAATTTTTGTTTGAAATTTTATTGTTTATAAAATAAATAAATTTTTTAAGTTTTATGATTCACTCTTTGATTATAGACCAACACACAGATGTATATTATTAGTATATTATTAAGCAATAATTAAAGGGTTTTAAATATCCTTCAAATAAACAAGGTCATTAAATATAGAAAAAGAATATTCAACTTCATGAATTAGGACTTTTCAATTTCAATAAATGGAAAATAGTGTTTTATAAAATATTATATCGCTTCTTTATTGCCACACAGTCATAATGGAGAAAAGCTAATTTTCAGAAAATAAATTTAATTTCACTCAAAAAGGACATTAAAGTATTTGTTTCCTTCAAGAGACAAATGAGCAAGCCGTACGAGTATATGTGAAATAATTCCTTCCTCCAAAAAAAAAAACCGACTTAAATGCAAAGATCTGATAGAAGAAGATAAGAAGATGTACGTGAAATATAAAATTAAATTTTAATGGGTGTGCCTCAGCCCATTTTTTAAATGCAAGAATGTATGTTTTTCAGAACTCAGGGTATGTGTTAAGTCTTTGTGAAAAATCGGTAAAGCAGAACCACTTAAAATAATATATTAAATTTTAATGGGCGTGACTCCGTCCATTTTTTTTTAAACAGGATTGTGTGTATTTTAGAACTCAAGGTGTGTTTCGTAAAAATTGGTTAAGTAGGACCGCGTGAAATATTATAATGAATTGTAATGGGCTTAACCGAGCCCATTTTTTTGAATTATGTAATTACAAGAACCAAAGGGGCTTTATAGGTTTCCCAGCAATCAAATAAGTGGAATATCATAAAATTAAATTTAAAAAAAAAATTATGAGTGTGTCTTCGCCACTTTTTACAATAGGAAGCTCAACACTCTCAGACAACAAAAAGATTTTTTACAATCGGTCTAAAATGTACCGAGTTATAAAGTAACACCCCCCCCCCCCCCCCCCCACCAACACACCCAAAAAAAAATAGAGACGAGTAATTAAAATTAAGCCCAAACCTTTTTTTTTTTTTTTGAAGGCGGTTAACAAATACAAAGTGACGAACTATTTTTCATTATTATTTCCAAAAATTAAGGAACCTTAATCAAAATTAGTATAGGATCTATCAGGGAGTATCTAGAACTGCTCAACGTTTTTTTTTTTGCACTGTTACTTCATAGCTCATTTACATTTTAAGTCGATTGTGAAAACTCTTTTTTTCTATCAGAGAGGATATATCTTCCGTTTGGACCAAAAGTGGGCGGAAACACGCCCACATTTTTTTATTTGATTAATTATATTCAACTTATTTGATTGCTACATTCAACGACAATATATTTGAAGTTAAATGTGATCTCACGTGCTTCTATGTATTTGGCCACAAACACCTTGAGCTATGAAAAGACACAATCTTGCATTCTAGCTTAACCAATACTTGAATCCCTACGTCCGCTTGTATTTAAGGTGACGATATGTATGTAACCATAAGAACCAAAGGGCCAAAAATCTGAGAATAAAATCACTTTCTGTTGTGTTGTCGACTTGAACGTAACTTTTGTATGTTTTTGAGCACTCACCTTTCTAAAAGGATTTCCACATAAATTTTTTTATTGCAAAATTGACGGCTGATGAACCAATTATAAGCTGAATATTATTGTGATTATAGTCTTCCTAAAAACAAACATTTCATTTACAATTTTGTGTAAAAAAATTTTTCTTTTGAAAGCAAAATAAACCTGCAACATGTGCTCGCATGATATTTTGTTCTGTTACCTTACTAAAATATATTTATCTGTTCATATTAATCTTCTTTGATTTAACAACATCCTATTGTAGAACTTTCCTGTCATTTCCCAATAATCATCTATAATTTTTTCTAGCTAAACTGTCCAGGCAAATCGACATCCAAAGGAAAAAAGCAAACACAAACATTGTCAAATAATATTCGTTTGGCCTCTTTAAAAAAAAAATAGGAAACACAGGAAATTTTTCACAGCAAATGTGTGCAAATGACTCCTTTACTGGCCAAGCATGATGATATAAGTGAATTAAAACCATCATATGGAAATTTTAAAAGGAAGTTAAAATTAAAAGAGAGATAGGACAATAACATAATATTTACTTAAGCTCCATGCTAGGAACAATACTGGGACGAATGACGAATATCGTCCCCATCGACGAATATGAATTCGCTGCGTACACAGAAAAAATTATTCCCAAAAAATTTTTGAACAAATATTTGTTTGAAATCAAATTTAGTTTCAGTAAATATTCTGTACTGTTCCACTAAATTAATTTGTACCAAAACACTGTATAGAGAAGAAACAGGCCACGACGTTTGTCAGCTACATTTCGGCATTTACATCTATACAACACGATCAAACAAAATAAACAACAACTAAACAACAACAACCGCACAACAGCACGTTGTTCCTATCAACAAGCAAGATAAGCACCAACACACTGAAATAATATTTTCTCTCAGCCGAACTATGATTAATTTAAATTTTTACAAAATTTTTATCAGAATTTACAAACTGATTTGTAGGATAGAGCTGCAAAACTATCGATAGTACTATCGATAGTATCGATAGTTCTGTTGTAAATGAAATATCGATAGCTTTTTCCACTATCGATATTATCGGCAAAAAAAACAAGTAATTAAAAGAGTAAAAATAATCGAAGTCAGTAAACAGTAGCCGGCAGCTTTGAAGCAAATTATCCGTAGTTGATTTAAGCTTTTGTACAGCGATGGAAAAGTTGGTACAATTGTATAATTTTAGCGCTATTTGAATATTATATTACATGCCAAAAATAGCACTAAAATATATTAACCCCCTTATGCAAAAAATAATGCGTGCTTGAACTGTACATTAAAAAAATTTCCATAGAAAAACCGGTTTTAACATTCACTTATTTTTTGCACAAGGGGTTTAATCTTTACCTCGAAAGTATTAGAAAATTAAGTAAATCAAACGATGTTTTCCGGTACTTAAAGAATTGCTGGAGGAATGTTATTTATTCCCAATTCATCTGCAAATGTGGAAATTTTATTTTCGTACCAAGAGAGAAGCCGACTATTTGCATCGACTGTGAACAATCGAATAAAAAAAAAGGCGTTTTGTTAATTGATTTTTAGTTAATTAAAAAGTACAAGTATTAAAAAAATATAAATAAAGAATTAGGTAAAATCGTACTGAAAAATTAAAATTTTTTTTGAAAGTTAGTACAATTTGTAAATATGACATCGCATCCCTGCTTCTGTATACATAAGTACTTAAATACATATGTATGTATGTATATGAATTTATTTATAAATCCAAGTGTTATTCGACAAATAGTAGCCACAAGTATCTTAATAAATTCAACATCGTCGACACAAAGATAATTTTGGTGGTACTGATATCGCGACGGCCGCCAATTGTTAAATTAAAAGTTATCAACAATTTTCGCATTTTGATAATTCTAAACCATGGGTAGGCCCATAAAATTTTAAGTTCAATAAAAAAGTATATTTTCGATAATATGCCCAGCTTACGATAAAATCGAAAAAAAGACTTGATATATTTTTATATACTAATGAAAATGTTGAGGACTCAGGATTTTTTTTCGAGCCAAATGTAGTTTAGGTGGCAACTTTTGCAAAACTATTCGATACTATGTAAAACTATCGATACTATCGAGTGGAGCGACTATCGATAGTTTTGCAGCTCTATTGTAGGACCGCATTCAAATAAAATATTTACTGATTCAACGAATTTGGTTACTGAAAATGAAATTTAGTTTTTTCTGTGTAAATTCTTCGTGTGAAGCACAATAATGGTGAATTTACTTGGCGAATTCTGCTCTTATAATTGATAAAGTTGCTACGTTGTTCGTCCCAGTTGTGTTCCTACCATTACTGCGATTAAAAATTATTCTAGAACAAATAAGTGATTTCAGCTAAATTCTTTTAAAAGAATTTTGAAAGAATTTGAATTGAAGCAACTAAAACTTTTATTAAATCAATTTAATTGACTTAATTAAATTTTTTATTCAAAATATTAATGAATGACTATATAATAATAAAACAAAATGTTAAGTATTAAAACAATACATTTATAAAATGTCTCATTTTTTAATTAATATTCCTGATTAATAAACATTTAAAAAATCGTTTTTTTTTTGTTCAAAAATTTAAGCTCCAAAAAATTTTTTTTACAGGGTCCGCCATCTAACGTTTTTTTCAACTAGTGCTTATTTCGTGAATGGTAACACTTAGCTCATGTCTGATTTGACAGATAATTAGTTTTATCCTTCCGCTAAACGAATATGGCTGCGTATACGCTTGAACAACGCTTCGCTAAGTGGGCCTGCGATCGACTTACAGAAGATGCCGATTTTGCAAAAAAAAAATTATCTTTTCAGATGAAGCTCATTTTGATCTTGGCGGGTATGTAAACACGCAAAGTTGTCGCATTTGGGGCACAGAAAACCCGCACGCATACATTGAAAAGCCGACGCACCCAAAACAAGTCACTGTTTGGTGCGGATTTTGGTCCAGAGGCATAATTGGGCCATTTTTTTTTTTCAAAAATGAGCAAGGAGTGGCCGTTACTTACAGTCAATGGCGATCGTTATCGGGCCATGTTGAACGAATTTTTGTTCACAAAAATTGAAGAGGCGGATATTGGCAACATTTGGTTTCAACAGGACGGCGCTACGTGCCACACAGCCGAAGCTACACACAAGCATTATCAGCCGCAGAGCTGATGTCGTTTGGCCACCTGCTGCGATTTGACACCGTTGGACTATTATTCATGGGGTGCCGTCAAAGATAAGTGTTACGCCGACAAGGCAGAGATAATTGACGCTTTAAAGGACAATATTAGTGAAGCCATTGGTGAAATACACCAGCACACAATCGATAATGTGCTTAAAAATTGGACCGATCGTTTATGCTACTGCATGGCCAGCCGAGGCAGCCATTTGAATGAAATTATTTTTCATTATTAACCGAAAGTATTGTACTTTCAAATAAAAAAAGAAATTTGAGAAAATATTCAGTAGTTTTTTTTATAGCGTTTTCAAAAAAAAAAAGTTATCTGCTGGACCATTTAGTTACCGCCCCTCCCTACCTATTGCTAATAAAAATGGTTTGATTCTAAGCAGAAAATTGAAATATTAATTTGAAGAAAATTCTTGCTACAGTTTATACAAAAAATTTTTTTTTATTTATTTTGAGGTTTTAAAAATAACTGCCTGTTTATAACTAGAAGCCATGTAAAAATTCTCGTCTGTGTATTTATATTGAAAACAAAAACAAATTTGAGTGCTTTGCTTTTGTTTTCAATATAAATAGGCAGACGAGAATTTCCACATGGCTTCTATAAACTGGCAGTAAGTCTATTAATGGCATGTTTCTACATTACAAGTAACTCAAAAATTTTGTTCATATGAGTACAAAATTTGGCTTTGGGGTTTCATAAAACAACTGTCAACTTTTTCTGAGTAAAATACGTAATACTTTTTTATTTTGTTGTTTCCACATAACAATTTCAATTGTATCTAATGTCAAATATAGGCAATCAAAAATTAGTACTTGTGTGGAAATTAAAATAGGTTTTTATTCATTAAAGAAGAAATCGAATGTCCACACAATCGTCTAATTGAACCATTATGGAAACTGTAAGCATAAATCCAAACATTCTTACATTATATCCCATATTTGTATGTATTTTCATCACAATTTTATTTTCAAAATTGTTCACATAAATTTGTTCTAGGAAAGTAATAATAGGTTTGTTCGATTACCTGAAACGTTTTACTGAGCTTCGCTGTATTATATTGAATTTCGTTCGAAAATAGCGGTTGCACTTTTCTTTTTTGTGAATTTTATTTCTAAGTAAATTCTTCAATCATTTTCTTGTATGATGTGTAGCATATTTAAAAAAAAGAATATTATCGGTTTTATGTAATATATTTTTTATATCTCTAATACATTTTTCGACATTTAAAATATATTGAAAGATATTAACCTCCTAGCCACGATATGGCATATTATTTTTGTTCATATATAAACTCCTGTGCTTTGAACCACATTTTAATGTAAATTGTTTTATTCATTATAATCTTGGATCTAGCTGTATTCAAAGCAAGAAGATTGGGAGTATTTCCATTAAATGCGGCAAATTAGTAACCATCTGACGATATATGTATGTACATATCGTATATGATGGATGAAATCCATTCATGAAGCATGAAAGCTTTTTGACTTGTTTCAGCAAAATCTTAATGCTTTTATAATTGTGAAAAAAATCACAACATACCGTAAATGAAAACAAGTATGTCACTATCGATGTTATTAATTAAGAATCTATGATGCAGCCTTTTTAATATATGGGCATTTCCAGAAAAAGGTCAACCGCGACAGAAATATTAAAAACCGGAAAAAAAAATTTTCTTTTTCAAATTTAAGTATAGAACTGTCTAAATTTTTACAGTCTATCAGACTTTACAATTAAATTTGAATGCGAAACAATTCAATGGAACTATTTCGCGTCTTCGCACGGAAAAGGTGCAGTCGATGGCGTTGGAGCCGTAATAAAACGAAAAATTTGGCAGCTGACCAAAACCAAAAATATTTGTTTAAGCAACGCATTCGATTTTTATAAATGTGCAGTGCAACACATTAAAGGAATTAAAGTTTTATATGTGGATGAAAGCTATATTAAAGAGCCTCCGTTTTTGACAGAAAAATGGAATAATGTACCAAATTTAACCGGTATCCGCAAGCTTCATTGGATCTGCTGCGATGAAAATTTTGAACTACATGTAGCTGAAACGGCAATTTCTGTAAAAAGAAAATTCCGGAATTATCTTGATATTTTATTATATTTAGTTTCTTTTACTTGAAATATGTATATTTTTTATTTATTTTAAATATGTAATAAAAAGAAAACACTAAAAAAATAATTTTTGGAAATTATGTCCCGTTTGCAATGTCCCGTTTGCAATAGTTATAAATTTTGTTTTTAAATAATAAAAGCTATTGGAAAGGAATAACTTTATGAAGCAAGCTTTATTATTCTATTAAATTTAAAAAAAATTTGCTCCTAAAAAATACGACTAAATTCGCTAATTTTTCAATTATTCCACATGCTGCCAAAAATGACTTCCATTTTTTGTCCCGTTTGCAATGCTTTGTTTTTTTAAAGTATATTTAGAATGTAAGAGTTGTACAATTTGCATTTTGCATTCAAAAATAGTGCTACTGAAATACAATTAAACCTTTATAAGGAGCTTAAAAATTTTTTATGTTTTCATACTTTTTTTAAACTTGAATGCGTACGAATGTCCCATTCGCAATCTTGGAAATGCCCATATCAAAACATTCTTTAATGCTTCCTAGCAAAAATACTCAGGATTTATTCAGTTACTCGATTTTGCTTGAAAAATAAACGAACTGATCTAATATTGCATTGTAATTTAAAAGCAGCTGTTTTTTATTTTGTTCAATTTTCTCCTAGGGCTGCCATTAATTAATGCTTCTAGTATGGAAAAAAATTAACTCAAATACCAAATTGTATACCATGGCAATAATGAAATTAAATATACAAAAAGTGATACCAAATACAACGTAAGCTAGACAAGTGTACTATAAAAACTCATTTTGTTACGTACTCGCCTGTGTATCGCTTGCTTGCCTGAGAGCTTACTTGTTATGTAGAAACAGGCCATAAGGCATTTAATGAACTGTGGTGATGAATGAACTCAGAGAGAGAGAGTAGAAATAGACACCATTTCAAATTATTTATAAACTGGCATTTTCGAACAGGCAATAAATTTTAGTAATCAACATGAGATGATTGCAACAGCAACAACAACAATTAATTGCTTAAGGATAATTAATGATTTGTAGATAAGCAAACTACTAAACGAACTTAAAAACACCCGTAAATTTGCTTCTTCACACTCGATAATCAAATAAAAATCTTCTCTTTTTAGAGGTTTAACAAACAAACAAAAAAAAACTTTCCTGAAATTTAAACCAATAACTCAAATACAAATGCAAAAAGTTTAACTTGCATCAATTCGTAAATGAAGCGATGGAATCATTTCAATGATGCAATGTGATTGCTGGCTACATGATGTGCTGTTGCTGTTGCTGATAATGATGATTGCGTTGTGTGTATGCTTGATATTTTGTGAGCTTAGAAAGTATGTGTTGTACATGAATTCCCTCCCGGGGGAATCAATGGGTAAACACGTAGTGAAAATAATATTGTAATGTTTTTATTTTATTGTTTTTAAGGGTGCTGCTCTTATTCAAAACATTTAACATTTAACATGCTGTGATTCTTAAAGTGTATTCTTGTGGATACTTTAAATATAGATAGCGATAAATGCTCGTGGCTCATTGAAGGCTAACCGAATGTATATCTTGCAGTTAAGAAGGACTTGTTGAACTTCTTCGTAAGAAAAAAATTATTTCTTTATGACCCACCACAAACCAACAATGTGATGAAAAATTTTGCCCAAAGCGTTTCACGGCGATGTGTTGGATGGCAATTGTACGAAGTGATTTTGTTGATAAACGATGGTGTTTCTAAAGCATGCTGCCCACCAATAATAGCTTAAACAGTTTTTCCTGATTTATTTATTGGACTTTGCAATAAAGTCAACACAAAAACTATAATATAATAATTTTTTTGGTTAAATTTTTAACTGTTTTACATTGGTCAGTTTAACCAATTCCGTTGGTTGGTGCATTTTAATCTTAATTTATTAATTTATTCAAACAGTTTTTATTTTTGTACAAAAAAATTTAACAGTTTATTGTTAAGAAGACACTATTTAGTGCAGATGAATAGTAAACCACGGCTGGTAGTACGTAATATATAAAATTGTCAGAATAACAACTAACTTCCTTGAAATACTAACTAAAGCTTAAACATACTTACAGATGGCTCCAAGATGCAAAAAAAAAAATGCTAAATTATGCTATTCTTATATGGCCAATAGTGGAAACAGTCTACGTCAATTAAAAGTTTGGCTTTCTCTGATTCAATACAATAACAGACAAACACGTTCAAAACTAAAATCTCTTGAACTAAAACATACATATCAAATACACTCGGATTAAAGTGGTAGTTAAGAGTTGAATAAGTCTGCAGCTCATATATTTACACATTTATACTATACTGTACAATTGCTGTACATTATCGTTGACATGATTTTAAAATGTAATATCAAAATAGTAGAAACAACTAAATGTTCACTAAATCATTCTAAATTTTGAGTTTAACGAGAGCCGTGTGAGAAAAGGAATTATATCAGATAAAAAAACACCACTAAAGCTTATCTTCAATTCTATTGATAAGTAACTTCAACGTACTTACATATATCTTTGCTTTATTATTCTTACTCAATTTTCCAAAAAAAAAAAAAAATCAGGGTAGTTGAGACTTAAGTAAGTCCAACTAAAATAAGCTGTTAGACGCAAGTCAGGAAAAAAACTTCAATATAATTTTGGTTATGAACACAACAATTTTTGTTGAACAACTTTTGTGCCTATACTGGCTCTATCTTCATTATCTGTTCTTCTATCTCTCACAAGAAATAAAAAATTTGCTGAAAGAAAATTAATGAGTGTAAACAGAATTTAAACTAAATGCCCTTGAATTGGAACCTGGTCGAACTATTCCATAAACATCTGTTGGACTAGACTTGTATCGAACTTTTCTAGTAGCTCGATTTAGACAAACGATTGAACGAGAGTTGGACCCAGCTCTACTAGTAAACGAGTTCGGCCCAATTCTAGTTCAGTTGGACACAAGTCCGGTCAAAAACATCAATGTAAATTAGACTTGGGTCGAACTCGTTCACTAGTTCATTTTTGCCACAAACCACTGATCATACCCATTTAAATTACATGGGTTTGATCATTGGTTTGTGGCAAAAATGAACTAGTGAACGAGTTCGACCCAAGTCTAATGTAAATTAAATGGGTTTGAAATAACTTTTGATTCAAACGCTCTCAAACTAGAAAAGAACGGTTGGACACAATTCCAAGATCGAGCCACTGAAAGAGTTCGATATCAGCGTTGTCAACTTTGAAATTTCAAAACGCATCAAAATTGAGAAAAAAAAACGCGCCATTTACAAAAAAACGCACCAAGCTTAGAATTTCTTTTTAGTTTAAAATGTTAATTGAATTAATCGTGCATGAAAAGTACATTATTTTTTTGTGTTAAAAATTTAACACAAAGGTTTTTACAGTTCAGGGTTAAAAAAAATTAAACCTAAAAAAAATTGCAAATTTGTTTATATTCATTTGTACTACATAGATAATAATTTTTTTTTTAATTTCATAAGTTCTGTACAAAACTTTTAAAAGAGATCAACGATTAATAGAAAGGATTCAAAACTAATAAAAAATCATTATTTATCATTTCATTTAAATATTTTTAAAATTTTTTTTATCAGAAGTTTAATATATCCATGTTAAAAATATAACAATAAAAACCAACAGCCTTTTACATTATATGTAATTATATAATTAAAAAAACTTAACCAAAAAAAAAAAACCAAACAACTTCGTATATACATAGTATAGTATACACGTACCCTTAATTATGAAAGTGTTCTAAGTCATACGCATTTTTGATTCGATATAGCAAAATAAATTTATATTAATCGAGACTAGTACAACTCTAAAATAAACTGTTGCATAGTAAAAAAAATATTTTTGGATTTGTTCCAATGTAATCTACAAAATATCTCGACCAAAGAAATATATGACTTATGCAACTTTCATAATTAAGGGCACATACATATCTATGCATTCGTTTGTACAAGATGGTACATTTTCAATCAGATCAAAAATTAATTATTCCAAATTAAAAAAAACTAATATTTTCATCATTATTGTTATCATCGGGCCATAAAACAGATCTCATTTCAAATTGTGATATTTTTTAAACATCATTACTATTAATATGGTAATTAACACTATCAGGAAGTTGATAAGTTTCACAACAAGAATTTTCCGGTTTTAACCCATTGTTGTGTTATATTTGCGTTGGTGGCACCAAAAATTAAAAAACGCACCGAAATTTAAAAAAAGCGCACCACGCACCAACTAAGGAATTTTTCGCACAAAAAATTTCAAAAAGCACCCAAAATGGTGCGAAACGCACCAACTTGACAACACTGTTCGATATAAGTCATTATTAAACACAAGTATATTAAACAACCTATTGTATGAGTTGTAAGTTGCATACAGCATTGCTAGCAATATTTTTTCAAGCGGTCAGAGTAGACTTGGGTCGAACTCGTTCACTAGTTTATTTTTGCAACAAACCAATGATCAAACCCATGTAATTTCAATGGGTTTGATCATTGGTTTGTGGCAAAAATGAACTAGTGAACGAGTTCGACCCAAGTCTAGTGAACGAGTTTGACCCAAGTCTAGATCAGAGTTGTTATGGAACCCAAGTGAAGGGTCTAATTGTCACTTTCGATAATGAGATGATTCATTTACATTTTTCTGTTTGAGATTATTTTATTGGCTATCGAACAATGTAGCTATACTTTTCGATATCGAATGCCATAATCTGAAACTGAAAAAACATCATGGAATCAGCTTGTTATCATATCTCAAAAAGTAAAAGGAAAATGTACGAAGAATCGAAACAAAATAGTAAATCTATTGGGTTGCTATATTTAAATAATAAATAAAGTAAAAGTATCATTCACGGGTATAGATCAAATTGTTATGTTGAAGGATGCCACCTGTCATTAAAAGAAACACAATCCGACAGGGAGCCATCAACAACTGCCAAAAAAAATGTTTGCTGTTAAATTAATTAGATAAAATGACATATTTCAACAGTTGGATAATTTACACTCCCTGCAATAGCATTTCTTAATAAACACTAATTCAAATACCCATATCAATTCTTACGACCCTCGTTGCAAAGAATGTGTTTCTTTACAGTAAGTAAGAGGGTTAAGTACGATTAGAAGGGTTTATAAAATAAAAATAAAAGTTTTATACATATGTACGTATTATTTTCTCCAATCAATTTTCTATTGTTTTGTGGTTATGGATAATGATCGATGAAATCATTTTCATTTACTTCAATAAACACACACACACACACACACACACGCACACAAACATATCAATCTATCGGTGTCGATGGAAAACAACAGGCAGACAAACATGATTCCCATGAGCTAATTGAATGTAAAGTTGTAAATTTAAAATAGTGTCAGAGGGGAATGAAGTGTTTTAAAAGTATTTAAAATACGCATAAATATACAGGCATATATATTTAGTAATATATTAAGGCGATTGTCGTTTTTAAGTGTGGAAAAATTCTTGTAATACTTGTACTATATGTCAGATATTAATTGGTGAAACCAACGGGCATCACGGGTGGGAGAAAAAGTTGTTTCCTGCGAGAAGTATATTTAACATTATTCAATCTCACTTGTATTATAATTCGGAGAGGGCTAAGTTTGTAATTTGGATTTTCATCACCCATTAACCAATTATCAAACCCATGTTATTTATATATTGTTTGATTATATGTTTGCGTCAAAAACGAGCTACTGAATGAATTAAGGTTCGGTCACACTTGTCAAACATTTGCCCAAAAAAGCATAACCAACAAACACTAACGAAAAAATTTTGATCCAGACACATGTTTATCATATTAAACAGTTTCGAACACAACTAATGTACAATGTCATATAATCCAATGACATATAATACATTTTGACTTGACAAACATTTGTCTGAATTGAAAAATTTTTCATTAGCATTTAGTGGTTGCGCTTTTTTGGGCAAATGTTTGACAAGTGTGACCGTAGCCTTAGATGTAAGTCTTATTTAAATAAGATGGGTTTGATCATTAGTTTGTGTCAAAAATAGACTTGGGTCGAACTCGTTCACTAGTTCATTTTTGCCACAAACCAATGATCAAACCCATGTAATTTAAATGGTTTGTGGCAAAAATGAACTAGTGAACGAGTTCGACCCAAGTCTAGTCAAAAACGAGCTACTGAAAGCGTTCGATACAAGTCTAATTCTTATTAAAACTGAAGTAGTGACAGGTTTGACCCGAGTCTAAAAAAAATATTTTTTTTAAGCAAATGTTTATATGAAAACTACCAACAATTAGAGCTGGATCCAACTCGTTCGATCGGTCATTTTAGACAAACATTTATGCTCAAACTTATGTAATTTAAATGGGTTTGATCATAGATTTCGGTTAGTTTTGTGTCCAACAGTTCTTTTGGAACTAGTTTGAGAGCGTTTGAATCAAAAGTTGCTTCAAACACATTTAATTCACATTGATGTTTTTGACCGAACTTGTGTCCAACTGAACGAGCTAGTTAAAAAAGAACTGTTGGACACAAGTCTACTTTCGGTATAAAACGACGGATTGAACGAGTTGAAACAAGCTCTACAAATAATTTTTGTACGACATAATAGATACTTCAACATTAACCCTGCACTATCATACTTCGTTTATTTTCGATTTAAAACATATTTTTTGTGATTGTTTTTGTTTCGTTTTTCGTATAGCGTTAGCCGCTAGTATCAGTTACTCAAAACTAATGTTGCTTTTTTAGTTTAATAAATTTATTATAAGAAACTACAAGACTTAATGGAAAAAAATGTGTAATATTTCATACAATTGATGCTATAAATGCTATGTTTTAAGAAAAAATGCCAATTGATAGAAGTCTGTGAAATGTTAATTTTACGTTAAATGATTAAAAGACATATATGAATTTCGTTATATGATAATTAAAAACTAGCTAAATATCAATAATAAATCTATTTTCGTACTTATTTTTGCTCAAGACGTTTTTTATTGGCTCTTGAAATAGGTCGTAGTCGATTCGACGAAGTATGACGTTTGCGATATAAAAATAAGTATGATATTCTAGGGTTAAGACTTTCACTACACAGAAAAAAATGATTTGTAAACACAATTAATTTTTTTGTTATATCAATTAAATAATTAATTGATTTTGAACCTACAACGATTTTTGTAAATACAATTAACGAAATTGTAAGTTAAAGGAGAATCTTAAAAATATTTTCAATTAAATTTATCAACAAATATTTTGTTGAAATTTATTTATTTTTTCAACATTAATTTTTGTTAGATTTCAAAGTTATTTCAATTAAAGTTATTGTTATATTAACAATGCGAATTGTTGAGTTTTTGTACAAATTTTGATTATCATAATTGTTATATTAACAATGTTTCTTATACACAATCACAATCCTCGAAACGATTTTTTGTTTGTCTGCGAAAAAAAGACTAAATGTCTTTGGGCGGAGTTGAACCGGCAACCTCAAAACTAATAAACCAACTTACATACCTCTCAGCTAGAGACCAACACTTTATTAGTTACGCAAATAATGAATACACACAAAATATGATTTCTTGTTTCTTCTACATGTGCGCATTTCGTTATGATATAATTTAACAAATAATTTTGTTAAGTAATTTAATTGACTACAAAAATTAAAATTTGTTATATCAATAATGATCATTATTAATTTTTAAATTAAATATTAACAATTTGTTTTGTTGGTTACAATTCATTCAAACTTGATTTACACTTGGATCGAACTCATTTAGTCGGTTGTTTTTGACACAAACCTTTGATCAAACCCTTTAAAGCAAACAACTAGAGCTGGGTCCAACTAGTTCATTCATTCATTTTTGCCACAAACCTATGATCAAACCCGTGCAAAAATGAACGAATGAACGAGTTGGATCCAGCTCTACAAACAACTGCTGATTTTAACGCAAACGAACCACATAGTTCAAAAAATGCTGTTGGACACAACTCTAGACTTGTATCGAAGTCGAGCTCGTTTTTGACACAAACCAGTGATCAAACCTTTAAAATTTAAATGGGATTGATCATAGGTTTGTGTCAAAAAAGAGTTCGATACAAGTCTAATGGTTTGTAAATTGAGCAATTTTCAATAGTTATTATTACTTTTAATTAAAAATTTTAATTTATCTTAAATATCGTTCAATGTTAGCCATATGGTTCACTTTTAAGTTTCAGTTGAAAATGGCAGCAGCAAAAATTTCGTAAGAGCGAGAGCTATTGTTTGCCATTTGCTGAATCTTATTTGATTCATTCAAACTAAGTTCAAAGGTAAACTAAGACTCTTGGGGTAAAAATACTACAGGTATGTTATTACATGCTTCTTAGAAATTTGTTCTCAATCAATAATAATAATAATAGTAAAAATAAAAACTTTTTACTTTTGGTAACAAACAGACTTATTGCGAAAAAAAAAGTTTCTATTTGCCCTCGAAAAAAACTTTCACTCTTTACAAAATACATATTACCCTCATCCAAAATGTTTTATCCAAATATATCTTTTAGTCTCTAAAGAATTGTATACGATATACATGTGTGTTGCCTTAGGTATTATACTTTTCAATATGTTTCAAAATTAACGCGCTGTTTCATGAAATGGTAACAAACAACAACACACGAGAAATCTAATGTAAAGCAGCAGAACTTAGACCATAAAAGTCAGAGTATGTGAATGTGGTAACAGAACAGGAAGTGATTTATTAATGACAATATGAAGTCATTTTTGGTCGCTTTAATCTCCTTGAGAATTGGGAATCAATAATAACGACAGACAGCATTAGTAGTATTAGATTCGAAGAACGAAGAGCCTTTGTCTTAGCAACAACAACATGATGGCAATTACACTTTTCGACAGCAGCCGAATAATATTAGACACAGCTGAGTTAAAATTTGCCTGTAAAATTTTTCATCGCACATTTATTTTTCGCTTTAACAAAATTGTTCTAATTCTTTAGGAATTAAAAAAAATTTAATGGGTTTTTTTCTATAATCTTGAAAACTTCGCTAAACTTGTTTTTAATTTATGTTAAAAATATTTTTTTAAATTTTAAATCACTTTACAGTTTCATTTTAATCACATCAGACGGTCCTGTTCTGTAAACCGATCGATTTGAAATCGCACGATTTTAGAAAACTAGCTCTGATAATATTATTTAAATTTGTTTTATTATATATATTCTCATTTATTATATTTGAAAGAAAATTATCTTGTATGATTTTAAACACGTCTGAAGAACCATTATCCCGTTTGCAGAATAGGGCCGAATATTATAATTCTCGCATGCTGTTTCTATTATAATTTGTTAAATAATAAATGTATTTCTAGTAAATAAATACAGCCTTATTTATAAAATTTAAAAAGTCTTTATAAAGGCTTTTTAAGAAAACATTTTTATGAGAATTTGTGTTAAAAAATTTTTATAAAGACTTTTTAAGTTTTATAAATTAGGCTGCTATTTAGCAACGTTTTTATCACAGTATAGGTTTAGCTATGTCATGCAATCAGTTCCAGTAAAGAAAGAGCTTCGAATGAATTCAATAAGAATATGAACTTGTGATGCGGAAGTAGTGCAACTTTGGATAATTTATTCTTTCTTTGCAAGCAGTTCTCTTTTTTGGTCCATCTTCCTTGAAACCGAAATCATTTTCATTATGTTAAGTAAATCTGATTTTTCGGATGTGTTTTTATTATTTTCCTAAATTTCTTTTAAATCATTACATTTTTTATAAATAAAAATGTAATAATTCATGGCATTGATTTCTTTAAAAAAAAAATTAAGATATATCGTAAGTATTTGCGAAAACTACAAATGATCTCCAATATCGCACAAGTGAAATAGATTTTTAATTAATTACATAGATGTTAATTATAATCAATTCCTGAAAAGTCAAAAATATACAGACATTGTTGTTTTGAAAGTAGAGAGAAAGTAGTTCATGAATAATTACTTCAAATTTTTTCACTAGGGTTGAACACCATTGGCATTTTTCATTGTCTGGCAGCACTGATGATTGAAGTGTGTGCCAAAAAAAAATACTCTTTTATATACTCGCTTATAGCCGAATTAATACTGCGATTACTTTTATACTTATGTAGATAATTGTAGTTGTTACAGCGTATAAAATTCACTTATAGTCGTTTGTGCTGCATAATTCAAGGAATGTGTATGATCACTAGACCTTTAAAAAGATTTATGTAATGCCGATAGACTGTGTTTAAAAATTACACTTTTCACTAAAAAAAAAACTATCTTTTTTATAAACACCCTTGGCACCATAACTTTCATATGCGAAAAAATCTTCTATAACTTTTTTTGTTAAGAATAAACAGCAGAACTTTTTTTCTCTATATAACTTTGCTCTAACTTTGACCTATCATGGTTCTTTAATGGAATGAAACTAAGTTTATGGAAAAGATTTTTATTCAAAGGCTCTCTTTATCCGTTTTTTTATTTTATAAAGTAAGATCTGTAGATTATTTAGCCCCATTGGATTTGAATCAATATATTTTTGTATCAATATATATTTAAAAAACATTAACTAAAAAACCGAAGGTCCTGTGTTCGAGCCCGTTTTGCGACAGTCATTTAAAAACAAGATCACGCATTTTTCTGATGTGCATTGGTGTTCCTTGGTATCAGCTGTTGTAGGAAAGTTCAAGTGAAAAAGGCCTAGACATCGGTCACGTCTTAACTCCTGTATCGCGCAAAAAATAGCATAGCTATAAAAATAAAAGCGTTTACAGAACTTTTTGTGCATATTTATTCAGAGCATCTTAGAGTTAGAAAGTTGCTCTCTTTTGCTTTTAGGAACGTGCTGCTTAAATATACTGCATGGATTAGCATTTTACAATATGCTATAGATCTCCATATTCAAGGGCGCAAAAAAAGATTTAAATTTGTCGAGTAGTGTTTCAGACATAAAATTTAATATATACATGGGCGTAGAAAGACAATTTTATTATTCAGCGTAGGACGAACTGTAGTTTTTTATATTTTGCTATAAACTCTTTAAAGCAGTAAAATAATTGGCATTAGACCCGCAGAAAAATATGCTGGTACGCTAATGAAGCATGCACACCCTAAAGAGAAAAGCAGACTTTTAAGCGAAAATAGAGGGCAATATGCAAATTCAAAAAATAATAATAATAATAAAAGAAACTTAAGGGACTTAATTTCCACAATCAATAAAAGGAAAAAAATATATTATTAGAGCTATTTTCAGTGATTTGCTTAAATTGCTTTTCATTTGAGACACATAAACAATATTTTATTTTCAACAACACACATTTTTCATATTTAAGTGCGAATGTAATGTAATGTAAAACGTATGCATGCGAGGACTAAAAATATGATTGTGTGTACAACGCAGCGGTGTGATGATTGGAGGATGTTAACATAAATATGATACTCTTATGCTTTATCGCAGAGATAAAATAAAATATTACATTTTCTAACATTGAAATTCTTCGTCAAGCGTACATATATATTTCATTTTTAGTTTGAACATACACACAGCAACACCTATGTATGTACATGCACACCTCTCACGTACAAGTACGCTAGCTTGTCATTCACACACTTTCTACTTAAAGTCCTTTTTAGAAAAACACAAATGTTTCCTTTTATTACGAGTATACGCACATGTTGTTCGTTCAGCGAAGTACGTGTACGTCTTGATAAGAAAATAAAAATGCACGAGTAGGAATAAGAATAAAAAGGGGGTGTGACTTGTTTGCGTACTATTTTTATGTGTGACTTTCTTCTGTTAAAAATTCTTTATGTGTTTGTTGCTGTATTTGCATACAGGCATAACACTTTTCTAATGACAGTATTAGTTTGAGTGAATAAAACATTTTAAAAGTTAATAATCTTGTTCTAGTAAAAGAAATGCGCCAGGATAGGATTAACCAAGCGCTCTAGAATGCTGAAAATAATCACCTTGGAGGCTGGTATTTAAAAACAAAGCATTAAGTTCAATTTAGTACCATTCTTCGCATATTTTGCTAGCCTTCCATTAATTGTTGTAATGTTCTTATTTAGCATAAAGATTTACAAGAAAAGGATTTCAGCAAAAGCTTGAATAAATCTGATTGACTTTACAGCATAGAAAAATTTAACTTGCAGTAATAAAAAAATTTATATCCGAAAGTTGTAAATGTCTTAGCAAATCTGTTGTCACTGCTGTGTTGCTTTCAACGTAGGCCGTTAACAAATAAAATAAGTGAGAGTGCTATATTCGGCTGTGCCGAATTTTATATACTCTTCACCGATATAGGAGGGCGGATCAGTAAGTACGTGATTTAAACACAATTTTTTTCCAAAAATATAAATTTATACCATTTCATTAAAATTTACGTTAAATAGCTGATGTTAATAATAATCTCTACCCAAGTAGATATACTAGGGTGCTGATGATGTGCGTGCCTGCACAGAAAAATATCGGTATTTCCCCCAGCTAAAAAGTCTAGTTAAATTTTTCTTCTCTTCTTTAGAAACTCACATTAATTAATAAAAAAAATATTTCATTCAATAAGAATTGAAATTACCGAACTTAAGCCCGAATAATATTCGCCGTTTATTGTTTTTTCCTTTTGAAGGTAATCGCTGCGGATTGTCCCGCGTGCATCCCAAAAAACTAATGCCATCACCTTATTGGCCGACAAACTCACCTTGGTTTTCTTCCGAGCAGGTTTAGAATTCTGCTTGGTCTCCGGAGTACAGTAATAGATCCATGTTTCATCTACAGTTACAAAACGCTGCAAAAACTAACTCGGATTGCGGTTAAACAACTCCAAACAATCCTTTGAAGTTGTCACACTCTTACGTTTATGGTCAATTGAGAGCAGACGCCGCACCCATCTTGCAGACAACTTTCTTAAACCCAGCTGATCATTCAAAATCAAAACTACACTGCCATATGAAATGCCTATGGCATAAACAATCTCTTACGCTTTTACTCTTCGATCGGCCAACACCATATCGTGGATTTTTGTGACATTTTCGGGTGTACTGACTCCAATTGGGCGTCCAGAACGTTTAGCGTCATTTGTACTTGTGTGATCACAACGAAAGTCAGTAAAACACTTTTTAACCCCCGACTAAAAAAAGGAGTGTTATAAGTTTATAGTGTGTGTTTGTGTGTCTGTGTATCTGTGTGTCTGTCCGTGTCCACGTGCAGGCCAAACGGCTGGACCGATTTTCATTTAGTTTTTTCTGTTTGAAAGATGACTTGATCGAGAGGCTTCTTAGCTAGGTTTGAAGAAAATCGGTCCAGCCGTTTAAAAGATAAAACATCTTTTCTGGAAAAAGTCGAGGGTTTTTAAAATTTTTAATTTTTGTGATTTAACAATGAAATCCATAGTAGAAAGTCCCTATAGTATTATCGAGCTTTTCCTGGGTTTTATTGACGGTTTTTTTTTGCAAAAATAATGTTTAATGAGCACAGGAAATTAAGTTTATTTCCATTTTCTTCTCAAAAGGCGAAGTAGTCTGTTATTAACGGCTGCCAAACACAAACTATATGACATAGCTCGTTCAAATTTAGAAACTTCTTGACAGGAGCAGTGTTGTTATTTCAATCAAGATGCGGGAAATTTAAAGAGACACTGAGTTAATGATTATATACATCAAACTTCGATTTAACGAATTCCAAGGGATCCGAAAATACTTTTTTATAGCCATTGATTTGTGGTAAATATAGTCAGCAAAGCCTTGATACACCGAAATTTGAAGAAATACAAAAAAAATTCGTTATAACTATAGTTTTCTTACTTTGTATTTTATTCTTATTTCGTTATTTAGAGATTTTTTTACGAGTACTTCTTTGTATAGAGGTTTTACAAATGCGCTTGTAAATACATTTAGACTTAACTGTTTTTATAACGGGAATTTACCATTTAGGATTTATTCGGATTCCGTTATATTGAGGCATTTGGAGGAATATTTCGCTATATAGAGGTTTTTTTGTTCAGAATTTGTTCATTATAGCTAAAGTGTATTTTTGCATGAAAAACTTTGCTATAAAGAGGTTTTATCAATAAAGCATGCGTTAAATTAAGTTTGTCGTTATAACGAAGTTTCACTGTATATATATATATATATATATATATTTATTTATTTTTATTTAACTTTCTAACTGAAACATAACTTTTAACTAGTTTTTTCAAATTTCGGTTAACCGAAAACCCGGTTTTTGGGCATATTTTCCTACCCGGTTAACCGGTCTTTTATATCTGTAAAAATCGTAAATTTTCCTTATTTTATTGTTGTGTGTACCTCAATGTTATCAGCTGCTGTTATTATTTCACAGTGAGCAATTTTAAAATTTGTGTTCAATACAATTGGAAAATCATATGGGAGTTTCGCACAAATTCTACTACTTTGTCTACGTGAGAGGATTTCCCAAAGAATAAATATTATCTCAAGCACACTATTTTTATATTTTCATAATGGTTGTTATCCGAAATATGGCAAATATTTAAAATATTCCTCAAAGTCTACTACTAAAGACCTTGCTATGCAGCTCTACAAGATACTATTTTTTATTGTAGAAAATTAAACAAATGAATTGGACTCTGAAAATTTTATAAAATTTCGAAAGTTTATAGGAACAACTAAACTTGACGTTAAAATCTATTCAAGACTTAAGTAATTAATACAAGCGTGTTAATCTCAATAACCTTTAAGATGACTCCGGCAACAAGAGAACGGAAAAATTAAATATGCTAACTATATCATGCCATCAACTGTCAGTAAAAGAATCTTCTCGGTATCATCTTTAATAAAAACTAAATTGAAACAGAATGACTCCTAAACATTTGGATTGCGTTTTGTTATTAAAATATACTCTAAAAAAACTTTATAAAATTCACATTTGGTCTTTGTAAATTCTTTTAGTCACTATTTTTGTTTTTCTTACCACAAATTACAAATTTTGTATAACGAATGCTATTTTTTTAAGTTATTTCTGTTGCTTTTTAAATTAATATTAATTATTTTTTACATTTAATTTATTTTATTATTTAATGGTCAGTTAACCGATTAACCGGTTTTTTAGTTCGGGTAACCGAAAAACCGGTTTTTAAAAAAGTCGGTTTTTTTAAAACACTAGTTTGAACTAACCAAAAGCAATAAAATATTCTAATAAAATTGGTATAACCCACGTAATTTACTTCATTACTCCAAATTGCTTAACTTTTAATTAGAGCCGTTAATTTCGAAATTGTGGTTACGTGAAATTGCAGTAATAACACCACGTGGATGATCTTATGACACCTTTTTAAGTGTTCATAAATTATTTAAGCACTTACATACATACATACGTAAATTAGAAAATAGATAACAATCAGAGTTCTGTGCACCACAACGTACGAGTATACATAACTATTTAAATTAGGTTTTTGAGCACCGTAATTAATTTGGCACATTTAATTCTGGTCACTCTGTATTTCAAGGAAATATTTAATAATGATTGTTTTTGCATACATAATAGATACTATCACATTTCATCACGTATTTACGTGTGTATGTAGTCGTATGTGTCCCAATATTCATTACGACAACAGGTCCAAACCATATAAAATGTAATATGAGCTGTCAAAAAAATTTATATTTTGTGCCTTGTTAAAACTCATTGACAGCTAACGGAAACTTAACAACTAGTAGTGTTGTCGCTTAATACACACACTACACCGTATTGTGGCTCATAAAGTGGTTATAAAATAAATGCCCCAAAAGCCACAATGGATGCATTCCACTTACTACTTTCACCGATTGCTGTTCTTCGGTTGTAGCGGGGGTTAGTGTGTTGAAAATTAACAGAAATCAAAATAGTTAACTGTGAAAAGTGTCAGAGATGTAAACATTGTAAAAATATAAACTTTTGTTAATATCACATAGAACTACCCAAATGTTGCGTGAGCACAATTGCACAAGACTATTATAAGACCTTTCAAGGCATGAGAGATTTTTTCAAATGCTTTACTATAGCGAAATATTCTAAAAGAATCGCTAAACAACACTGTTGGCAAGAGAAAAACCGCAAAAAATGTCTTGCCAATAGTGTTGCTTAGCGATTCTTTTAGAATATTTAGCTGTAGTAAAGCATTTGAAAAAATCTCTCCTGTATTTAAAGGTCTTATAAATAGTCTTTTGCAGGACACTAGTGTGTAAGATGTATATGTTAGGCTTTTATGTGTTTAAGGGTGGTTTTTTTAAAGCAAACGCACACAACTAATGTCAATGCATGTGTGCGTCTGTATGTGCGCAGAAAAATAAAAGATCATACACGCAACGTGTGTGCGTCTCTACATGCGGGACGTTTGTATATGCGCCCATGCGTATGAAGAAGTAAGCATCACAAATTCTTCCGTCACGAAATATTTCCTTCTTTACTCCTATACCTGCAAAACCTGAAACAAATTTCTTGTTGTTTAGAGTTTGTTTTAGAAGATTTCGCTGTAGTAAAGCATTTCAAGAATACCTCATGTCTTAAAAGTTCTTGTAAGTGGTCTTGTGCAGGGGTCTAATATATAATTGTCTGTATTTTGCATTCCTTTTCACATTCGGTGTTCGTAACCCTAAAAACGATCGATCAGCTGTTTCGTTAGGGGACATGGATGTTCGGCTACAAGAAATTTAAAAAGCTTTTACTATTTTATCTAGGCGCATGGCAGTGCGCCAGGCCAAGTTTCGGCCAATGCACGCAGTGTGTATATTTACAGGAATCCATTCGAGCTGTTCTTACCCCCCTCATAACTTTGTTCACCGCAATCTCAAAATTATAAAACTTAAATCATAATTAGAATAAACTCATGTAACCTCACACGCGGAGTTTGAAAGTTTTACAATGAAAGGTTCCGGAGATATAGAGGTGCCAAAAGTGCATATTTTAAGACATACTCACTGACTCACTGATCACTCATCAAATTGATGAAGCACTTCCGCTATAGCTGGAGAGCTAAAATTTCGTACACAAGTAGATCTAGGCGAGCATTGAACCAGAAAAATCTGAAAACTGGAAAATTTAAACCAGGGGGCGGGGCTACACCCATAAAAATTTAAATTTGTGCTAGTGCGCTCAAATTTGATACATAGCTAGGTCTAGGTGAGCAATAAAATAAAATAATCTGAAAACCCGGAAATTTTAGCCAGGAGGGCGGGGCTACGCCCATAAAGGTCAGAAATAAAAAAGCTACTCTAAGGCGCTTAATGGAAGCTATTTGATTGAAATTTCGCATATGTACTGCAACAATGCAAGGCTATAAATTTTTTGTTAAAAAAGTGGGCGTTGACACGCCCATACAACTTAAACCTCAATTTTCATGTACTACGGTTCAGCATATTTAGATATACTTTATATGTACATATTATTTTCCGTTTGCAACGAAACTTGACACAAATAATAAGCACTGGCCGAAAAAAATCTTGAGTTTGGAAAAGTGGGCAGGGTTACGCCCATAAAAATTAAAAATTAAAAGTTGCGCTAAGGAACTGAAATTGGATATACAAGTTGGTCTAGGTGAGAGACCAACTAAAAAAAACCTGAAAACCCGGACATTTTAGTCAGAGAGGCGGGACCAGGCCCATAAAAATTAAAATTTAAAAGTTGCGCTCATGAGCTCAAATTTGATGCACAAGTAGGTCTAGGTGAGAAACCAACTAGAAAAATCTGAAACCCCAAAAAATTTACCAGAATGGGCGGGGCCACGCTAATATTGTTTGGAACTAAAAACTTAATATACACTTTTTAACTCAAGCCATTTTAGTGAAACCTTGCATACACGTTGCACGTATACAAGACTTTAAACTATCACCTTAAAAAGTGGGTGTGATCACTCCCATAAAATTTTACCCTTGTGTTTAATCTACCTCGGTGTAGCATATTTTAGAAAAAATTAGCATGAATTATAAGCGCTGCTCACAACAATATTGTGAGCTCAAAATATTGGGAGGGGTAATGCTCATAACATCTAAAAGTATAATTCGCGCTAGAGAGCTGAAATTTTATACACATCTACACTCAGATGAATAAGGCCAAAGTTTTATCCGGTATGCGGGGGCACGCCGTTAAAACACCAAATCGTACAAGAGAGCTGAAATTTGATGCACAAATAAATCTAGATCTAAAAAACAGTAGTTGCAATCAGGCGGCGGGAACAAACACTTTAAACTCAATATTAAGATAAATTTTATTGAAACTTTTTATACACATTCCACTTATTCAAAGTAAAAATTTCCTGTTTTGAAAAGTCGCTGTGACTACACCCATAAATCTTAGCTTTTTCTTTTATGTACTTCGGCTTAGCAGTTTTAAGTCTATTATTCATGCATTTCTCAATAGCTTTTTGCTACGAAATTTGAAATGAACCATAACCACTGGGAGATATAAGAGTCCCATAAACATTTTACGTAAAATATACTGTAGAGAGCTGAAATTTTGTAGACAAATAGTCTCAATTGATTTACTCAATCGGAAAATCCAAAAATTAAAGCAGCAGCAACCTTATTGAAACTTTGCATTCACATTGGGCATATCCTTTTGATTTATGTACTTCGGCTAAGCAGACTTTAATGTGTAAATATATTAAGAAAATAGGCGGGGTCACGCCCAGTAAAATTTATGCTGTATTTTACATGTTTCTCTCCAGACGACTCTGACACAATAGTGCATTTAAACGGCCTACAATTCAACACCCATCACGCTCTAACCCATTATTTTATGTAACTATGCTATTATCAACTGTCACAGTGGTCATGAATATTAATACAACACACTAGAAATTTTAAGTTTAAAAATTGTTATTATAGAAAAATTTTCAAAAAGTAATCAGATCCTCACAAAAACATAAATGTGAAAAAGGCCAAGTTCCTATCCAAAATTTCGGCCATTAAAAGTAGTGAGATGTAAAATTTTGATCAAGTTCTTGTTTGCCACAATACCTAACACAGAAATATGCTATGCATTATATAAATTTGTAATCGTAAGGGTGTCATATAATTTCTAGATAATCTGCTAACTTGGCAATATTTTTACCTTCTTAAAAAAGGAGAGAGTAATGTATATTTGTTCATTTCTTTACATCGGTAAAAATCTTGTCAAGTTAGCAGATTATCTAGAAATTATATGACACCCTTACGATTACAAATTTATATAATGCATAGCATATTTCTGTGTTAGGTATTGTGGCAAACACGAACTTGGTCAAAATTTTATATCTCACTACTTTTAATGGCCGAAATTTTGGATAGGAACTTGGCCTTTTTTCACATTTATGTTTTTGTGAGGATTATTTTTTTAAATTTGCACAGCCTTTTTTGCCTTAACTTTTCTCTACCTATTTAAAATCATTTCTCGTCACAATCTGTTGCCAACAATAAGTTCAAATATTCTTTATGTCTGTAATGTTCATTCCATTGACTTTTTCATATTCATTGGTTATTCAAAAATCTCACATCGTGTCAAATCGATGTAGAGTTGACTATATGAGGTAACCCCTTCAGTATAAATGTATGTCATCTTGAATTTATTTTTTTGTACAAATACAATCATCACGTACATTTGCAAAAACAAAAAGAAGAAAAGGATTGATTTTTTGCTATCAAATGTAAATTTGTGAATATGTCAAATTTTTTCAGTTCAGGGGACACATATGGGTAATTCCAGAAAAAGGTCAACAAAAAAAATTTTTGCACAAAATTTGTTTGTTTTGCTGAAGCATTTTTTTTTTTTTTTTTTTTTTGACAGAAAAAAATATTTTTTTTGCTAAGCCTTTTATAGCGATTATTTATAGTAATAGGTATTATTATAGCTAGGCTATTTATTGTGCGATACAGGAGTTAAGCGGCCCATACACTACAACAGCATGTATGCGCAATCAAATGTTTGTGCCAGCGGTTTGGTCGTGTATGGGCGTTTTGTGTGATTGTACGGTTTTCTGTAGAGTTGTCAAGTAGAGTTTGATATTTTGCTCATGGTATCAGCTTGCTTGTGTTGTATATGGTGAAATTAGCTCAGTTGAGCAAAGTTGTTATGGAGTAAACATGCATTTAAGAAGTATAGTTTGTTGAAATATAATTTGTTTCAATGGAAAACAGAATTTTAGCACTTAAATTATACTAGCTGCTAATTTTAATAACATACCAATAATAATTGCAGCAAAAACAGTGTGACAATTCATAACCTCCCTTCCCGCAATTTTGTATGAAATGAATATTGTACCAGCTTGCTGGTATGTTGTGTGGTTCGAGCATGAATACTCAATCGCTTGATTGTGCGTGCATGCTGTTGTAGGTTATGGGCCGCTTTAGGATGGGATTTGCTTATCAAAAATAATCGACACTATTAGAGTTATAAATTAATTTTTGTATTGATTTCTCTCTACTTAAAAGCAGAGTACGAAAATAAACGAAACAAAATGTTTAATTTTGTTTTGTTTCGTTCACTGAAGTGAACGAATCAATAACAAAACAAAAGCAATAATCGTACACCGCTAGAAAAGAAAACAATGAGAAATAAATGGAATAGTTTTGAAATATCTGCGGTGAATTTGACATCATCATATAACATTATCTTATTGCATTCTTATTTCACACATGAAATTTGTTTTATATAACTAAGCAGCATAGCTTTAACTGGGTGTCCCAATACACCTCTCTTTTTGTTTTCTCCTTTTTTTGTAATTTACAAATTTTCTACTAAGAATAACCTTGCGCGTTAGCTCAAAAGAAAGAGAACGGGAAGTTTTTTGAGTTTTTTTTTCACTTATACCTTAATATTTGTTAATTTTTTTTCAGCAGTAAATAAGCATTTGTTATATTTTTATTTCTTTTGAATTGAAGTTCAATCAATATTAGCAAAGTTGCTGTATTTAGTTCTTTTCGAAAAAAAGTTATCGCGTCCGCCTTGTCGCTTCCGTATTTGTGCTTTGCCCATTTAAAAAAAATTTTATATAAAACTAAATTTATATATATCATAAATCTACACATTATCGATCATATTTCACTTTCTTCATAAAATTTCGCAGAATTATGTATATTTCTATAAGTGCTCAAAAATAACTTCTATTTTTGTGGTGTCCATTTCTCGCTGACATTTGCTTATATTTTTTTACTATATTATTTATATCATCCAACATTTATTCTTAAATATACTATTCCTTCATTGCTTTAAATAAGTTTATATATATATATATATATATATATATATGGGATCTTTCCAGTCCTTTCTTGTTTTTTCCTCAACTAAAAGTAAACGAATGTCACCTCCGTCGTACTGTGGGGTGAAAGCCTTCAAAAGTGGCGATTAATTCGAAAGATGAACTTCAACTTTCACAACCGTATTTAGTACCATATGAAAGTAGATAAAATTCTACATCACTAACTGCAAAAGTAAAAGTTCTTAATAGTTTACTTTATTTGCAGTGTGTGTTCAAAGTTCAATAATATTAGTTATTTTTGCGCGCATTGATTAAAAGAGAAAATTTTGATATTTCAAATGATTATAATTTTTGTTAAGACTTCTATAAGTAAAAGTTTTATAATGCAACCATCAACTTCAGGTATATGACCATTTAAAAAATTATTTTTTGTTTAGATAAATGTTTTAGAAATATAAAAAAAAAATTGTTCTAAAATTGTGGTATTTTTGATATATACATTGAGTTTCAACAACTTTGCGGATGAGTGCAGGGAAAAATGCTTTTATGCTCATAAAATATAAAATTTTAGCTAATAAATTCCAGAGCACCTATTTCGCGCATTTGTGCGATTTTTGAGTTATGAAGATTTTTGTGAGAGAATTCCAGTTGCTAAAAATCAATGTGAAAAATACGTATTACATATTTATTTTTTTATTTAAACAAAAAAAAATATTTTTTAAAGGCACATAAAGTATGCTCTAATTAACAATTTAATTTACTAATGTATCTGTTTTCATTCCAAAGTTACAGCAAAAATAGTCAAATAAGATCATTTTCTCCGAAATACAAAAAAGCCCAAAAGGTTAAAAAATTTTTTTTCAAACAAAAAATTTTTAAATGCTGGTTTCTCATGTATTTATTAATATTCATCAATAAAAAATAGAAATACTTTGAAATTACGACTTCTATGAATTAATCGTCACTTTCTCTACCATTCACCCCACTGTGCGTCGCCTGAGAATTTCCCATATTGGATACTATGTTAAACTTTTTGTTTTTTGTTTAATTTTTTTTCCACTTTAAGGTTTTCACTATAGCTCTCACTATATAGCTTTCATATACTATATAGCGATATATAAATACATATATATATGCATTCAAAAAATAAACTTAAGACCATACTTTTTTTCAGTTTCACTCCTGATGTTTGCATTTAATATCAAATCACAGGAGTTTCGACCTCTGCATAAAAAAAAGTTGTCATTCATACAAACATTAATATGTAAATAACTTAAGGTTGAGTGTATGCTGATTTTTTTTAATATTTTGTGAGCAGATCTCAATTGTTATAAAGACAATGCCAACAACGTCCTGAATAAACATTGATTTTCCACAATTTTGTAGATTAAAGTTCTTGTTGGTTGTTTGATTTTAGAGATACTTGAAGCATTATCTATTTAAAGCTTAAGTAACGAATCATATATACTATTTTAATATTTATTGATTAATATTATTGTTTATAAGTAATACTTAATGTATTCAAAAAAAGATGAAAAGATTATCTTTTGTTTGAATAGTCAAGTCTCTAAATACATGTGTATGTGTGCATAAATTTATTTATATATAGATGTATTTAGAGAAGCAAGTATTTATATTTGTGTTTATACAAAGAGTTAAGGTTGTGTTATGATTTTTAGTGTCTATTATAGATTCGATTACTAAAATTAATTTTCTCTTTTTGGGCTGATAATTCTGGTAATTCCGCATAATTTTACAGTTTGCCATGAATTAATAAAAATTTAAACAAATTAATTGATAAGAGTCTTTTTTTCACTAAATAATTTAAAGCCTTTAATGAATTTAAGCAAAAGAGTTACTCAGGAAAAACCAAAAGAAGTTCAATAATTTGTGATAAAATGGAATACGAGAATTGGTGATGTTTTTTTTTAGTTATTGATATTAAAGCACCCTAAACACGATTCGATTCAATTTTCAATTGGGTCGGTTGTTGTCTAAATCAAAGCGTGTATGGCTTTGTCAATTGATTAGTTTGGCAGTTGTCGAGTTGGTTGAAGAAAAATCAAAAGATTTTGATTTTTCATGCTTACTAGTAAATCCTTCAATTCGATAGTGCTGTGTGCGTTTGAGTCTCTTGATTAGCTGACAAAATTTATGTTTGTAGCTTTATTTTGTAAGAAAAAGTTATGCATTTTTAAAATTGTATTTAATTTCATGGAACTTTAAATAAAAAATATAAAAATTAATGAATGAATGCAATAGAAGTTTTAAATTTTTAAACTTATAATTGTGAAAAAAAATATATAAATTTGACAGTTGAATGAAAATCTTTCAGTTCAATTTATGAAGTGTGTGGCCAAGAATCAATTCAATTGAAAGACTCAATTCACAATTAAATTGAAAGGTGTATGGGTTGCATAAGTTTGATATTTAATATCTCAATAATTTTTACTTTTCCAGTGAAATATTTTTTATTAAAAAAAAACATTGAAAGTGATCATTAAAGGCTGTAATACGAGAATTGTATTCTTTTATAACACGCGCAGTTATTAATTTACCCTCGATAAATGCAGTTTTAAGTATGACTATTCAGGTTCAGTTTAGCACAAATAACAAAAAAAAAAGAGTTTAACTTAGTTATGTTGAGTATACATCTGGCATTTCTTGTGTTGTAATTTTTTGGTGTCATTTTCAAAATCTGAGCAATGCCGTTCACATTAAGTTTTTTTATATGGAAAGTAATGCCACACAACGAAAATATCGAAAATGAAAAAAAGTAGTCAATAGTAGACACTATTCTGATGCCACAAAATTATAGTATGTACTCGGCATTAGGTTAGGTTAGGTTAGGTAGGGGTGGCAGTCAGAAATCCAGACTCACTTAGACCGTTTTGGTCCATTGTGATACCACGGAGACTCTGCTTATGCGGAGTCCCCTCCGTCGAACCAACCAGAGCTCAATATAAAGCTACTAAGACGTTGAAGTTCAACACTAGCAACGTCAGAAAGTTCCCTGAATTCAAAAGCGCCCATTGTGGCCATTCTCTTTCCTGCAAGTCCAGGACAGTGACAAAGAAAATGCTCTATGCTTTCCTCTTCATCGATATCTTGGCAGCTACGGCAAAAGTCGTTGTGTTCAAGCCTTAGCCTTTGTGCATGCCTATGAGATAGCGTCCGATTAACACGGATACTAGAAGCGAGATTTGTTTCGGCATTAGATAGAGTGTTATATCCCAGTTCTAACCGGCACAAGGATATTTGTTACGATATTTGTTTACTTTGGGGAAAGGAGAATTAAAAATCGAGGGGAAATGCGTTACACAGTTTGTGACCAAATTCCGGACGGTTCATTCAATTTCGACTGACATTAGTTATGGCGATTAATTTTCCCTAACAAATTATTAACAACTGGTATTCAATATTCAATATCAGTTTGTTATACCATAAATAATCTCAATAGATTCCTTTACCATAGTATATTAATTATTGTAGTTTATATTTATTCTAGATACTATTAATTCAATTATTATCATTTATTGTATTGGGAATTATAATGGAATTTTGCGTATGTTAATTAAACGAAAAAAAAAACAAAAGCAACAAAAGGAAAACATAAAACTAAAATTAACAAACATATTCATGATATTAAATATATTTTTACTTTATTAATTCCTTAAAATCTAAAATGAACAAAATTACTTAATTGCTAATAAATGAGTTGTAAGCAAAACCATGAAGAATTTGTAATAGAGGCAGGCTCTATTTAATATATGTAGTATTAATTAATATAAACTATTAAATTAAACTAAAACTAATATATCTAGTTGGCTTGGCTGATAGAAAGGGCAGGTTATGGAAAACATATTAATGTAGAGAAGAAAGCAAACATGCCAGAAATACAATTGCCATAGACCAAATAATATATAAACTATTTTTCTATTACATTTTTCTTTTGATTTAAGCAAATACATATGGGACATTCCACGCCAAATCGGATGGTTTGAAATTTTTTTTATTCGATTTGCCAGTTTGGCAATTAATCGTTCAAAAGATATTAAATTTTCAAAAAATCACTTTTATTTTAAATCAGAAATAATTTTTAGTCAGGCTTAAGTTCAGTAATTTCAATTCTTTTATTGAATGAAATATTTTATTAATTAATGTGAGTTTCTAAAGAAGAGAAGAAAAATTAAATTAGACTTTTAAGCTGGGGGAAATACCGATATTTTTCTGTGCAGCAACGCACTTTATCAGCACCCTAGTCTATCTACTTGGGTAGAGATTGTTATTAACATCAGCTATTTAACATAAATTCTAATGAAACGGAATGTGAGAAATGATTGTTGTGTACAATTATTGATTTACCTTTGGTAAATACATATGTAAGTATCACTATTTATTTCACCTGTTTTTCCATTTTTTCATTTTTCTATTTAGGTTAGCACGAAGTTATATTACTCTACTTACGTATGTTTAACTATTCTTGCTTATCTTTTACGATCATCACATTAATTATTTTTACTTATTCGATGTACCGTCGGTACATACATATAAGTATTATAGTAGTGGATATTATATTACTTTGTTGTTGCATTCTCCCCTTTATTTGGTTTTCGAACATTAGTGATTGCCAAGTGAACAGTGATTGCCAAGTGAACATATTTTTGTCACGTGCCCATGATGAATTGAGACATTTTTAGATTTTTAATTGAACTATAGTGAATTTTTAATCAGAAATAATTTTTAGTCAGGCTTAAGTTCAGTAATTTCAATTCTTTTATTGAATGAAATATTTTATTAATTAATGTGAGTTTCTAAAGAAGAGAAGAAAAATTAAATTAGACTTTTAAGCTGGGGGAAATACCGATATTTTTCTGTGCAGCAACGCACTTCATCAGCACCCTAGTCTATCACTTTTATTTTAGTTTTTTGTACATAATTTCTTAAATAATCCATAGATGGGGGTATTGCAATATTGTGCAATCTGCAATATTTACTGATTGCTATTTCAACATGATTACAATAATTTTTTGGATTTTGATTGGTGATTGCAAAATTCCAATCAAAAATCAATATTATTGGCATTGATTTAAAAAATTTTCAATAAAAATTATTTATTGGAGTAAAAAAAAACGCAATATTTAATATATTTGAAATTTTTTTCTTGCAATCAATTTATTATGGCATAGAATTTTTGCAGACTTATTAATAAAAATTATTAAGGCCTAATAAAGGGTTTTTAAAACAAATTTTCATACAAAGTTTTTCTTATTAAGCCTTTATAAAGGCCTTAATAATTTTTATAACTAAGCCTGTTAAAGTATACTTTTTTGATATACATGAGTATTCCCCATTATATGGAAATTATATTTTCCTTAACAGTCGGAACATAGGAATATACGTTTTAAATTGTCATAACTTTATAAAAAAAAATCCGTTTCTTGAACTAGTTTATTAATTCATTTACACGTCTGCCTAATATTTATTAAGTTACATGAGATTATGTATAATTTGACGATATAGAAAAGTACTATGGTGAAAAAATATTTGCTTGTGGGGAAAAAAATTCATTTTTCTGCTGTGCCAAATGATATCTTTTTTGACAATGTAAAATTTTGACAAATTCGCTTTAGCATAGAAAGAAGCTGATGAAAAAATTACTGCGGCGGCAAAGCAAAAAATTTGACTACAAGCCCCCGACCACCATCAATTTTTTTAAAAGAAAATTTTTATATAAAACAATATTCTTGTAGCAAAAAATTATATAATATTATATAAATGATGCAAAATTTTTCACAAATTAAAAAAGACAATGCATTTTTCACAGTCTAACTACATTTAAGAGACGTAAGAATGTATGTAAAAGGCGACGGCTCGAAGCGACGGCGGTGGTTTTGCCTTTTATGATACTATGCTTCTTATTTGCTAATTGTCAAAAATTTATCTGTTGTGTCAAAAATTCTACTAGCCCCCAGGGCTAGTGAAATTTTATTCACCTCAGAAGTGTCAAAAATTTACTTACAGTAGTACTTTGCTACCGTTTGGCACAGGCCCATATTATAAAAATTTCATTCCAATCGTTTCATGAAAGCTAGTTTGAATACTGATTGCAACTTAAAATTTTTCAATAATTTCATTGATTGGAAATTTTTTTCAAACAATATTTGTTTATTGATATCGCATAAACTGGCAATATCAATGAATTTTTTTTATTGCGATTGCAATAATATTTTTTATCAATAAATTTGTAGAAAAAATATTGCACTAAAAGTTTTGCAATTTTATTGTTTGCTATTGCAAACCTGATTTCAATAAATTTTTATTGCAATACCCCCATCTATGAAATAATCCTCATAACTGGAAATTTTGTTGGTAATATTTTTTTCAGATTTTTCTTACAGAAAAAAAATTAAAAAAATATAGCAAGATTTTTTGATTTTAAATTTTATGTCCCCAGATTTTTTTTAAATTTTTAACTTTTAACTTCTATCCACCGAAGAACTTTTAATCCCGATGCGGTAGTGGGCATTCCATATAAACTATTTTTTTGTCCTTTGTGTAAGACTTTCGCCAAGTAGCGATCAGAGAATGACAATGAGTACTCAAAAAAAATATATACATAAATAAATAGTCCTAAATTTAGTAACTGTGTATAATCATAATTGTAGCGCAAACACTTTGTACGCTCACATATTTTGTCTCAGACAACTATGTCTACAGACGTTTCCAACACATAAGTGCATATCTACTTCGCTTATGAATATCAATCCTATTAACTATCTGTCAATCGGACTATGCTTCTATTCAGAGTATGGATGTTTTCAGTCGGACAAAAAAATATACGTATGATACTCGGGATATTTATTCACCATTCGCCGCCGTATGAATACACCTTTTTTTTAAGAGAAGTAACACTCAGGCAATGAATGCCTACTACTATTACTAGGTGTTACCCTCTTTAGGAAAGTGTTGGTGAGAGAGAAGACTGGTGGTGAAGGAAGATGTAGAGGAAAGCTTCATTATTTTACAACTCTAATACTTGCACGTTTTTGCAATAATGCAGTATTGCAGCGCCTCTGACGTTAAACGAGGAGTATAAAATTTTTTTAAGCTTGGGCTAGTAACCATTTTATTGGTTATTTCACTTCGCCGACGATTCTGCTACACAACGAAGGAGGACGCTCTGATGTTGCATTAGAATTAGTATATGCTGAATACGCTAGTGTATATAAAATAGAATGGAAAATGTGATTTGGCTGTTTTAAAATATGCTTTATATGCGAATGCAAATAAAATAGCCCTGTATATACGCATGTATAGCCGATTGATAGTCAGAGTACTTTTTTTATTTATGCGTATAATTGTACTCATACAGTTTATAAATTTATGTTATAGTTGTTTGTGTTGCGCAATTTAAGAAATGTGTTTAATTATGTATACACCCAGAGAAAAAACAGCTTAAAATCAATAAAAACCATATTTAGTTAAAAAGAAACAAATATTTATTTTTATTACATATTTAGTTAATAAGAAAAATATTAACTTACAGCATTAATTTATTAATTTTATTTATTTTTAAGTATCATAACATATATTTTCTATTATATAGAAAATTATTGAATTAATGTCACGCGTTCTTATTTTTAAGTTGCAGCTTTTCTCTGAGTGTACTCGGTTTAAAATTAATGCGTGTATTTGCATATGAGCTTGTGGTTTGTTGTTAGCTTCATGCATTAATAGTTGTTTGACAGCCAATACTCAAAGAGTACTTAAAACGATACTTTTGTCATTCTCTGGTAGCGTTGCCTGGAGAGTGAATTCTCACAACAAAATAGTATGAATTACGGTGAATTTATACCAGATATTGGTTGTTTTCGCAAGTAAAGTTTTACCTCCCTCAGATTTTAACACACCTTTTTTAGTAATTTTTTTCTCCCTAGAACGCATTTTTTAAAGCAAATTGAGGCGAGTCTGCCTTGTATGAATATGCTTTGGCATATCTTGCACGCCCATCCGATTGATTAGCTGGGTTCCTACCGTAATCTTAACACATTGCAACTCAATGCAAACAAGTTGCTTAAAATTGCTTCGGAGATTCATACAACGTTTCTAAAGCAATCTCTTTTGCAGCTTTGCTATTAGCAAATAGAAAAAATTTCATGAAATTTTATGAAATATACTGTATCATGCTCAAAGGTATACATTTCCAAGAATTTCTGCATTTTTTAAATATAAAGATAAAACTAGAAACATTTTCATTCAGTTGCTGTCTAATTTTCTCATCATGCTGTACTTTCAAAATTATCTTGTATAATTTTATTAAATAAATAAAAAAAATGTATTCTACGTATTAAGTTCCTCATTAACTATAATATGTTGTAATAATCTTCTTGCCAATTCTCTGGAATCCATTAACTTGTCCAACTTTTATATGACCAATCAAAGTAGCAAACGCATTGTGGTAGTGAATAGTTTTAATAGAAGTTTCTTAGAAATATACTCGTCATATGCTTAGCAGTGGCACACATTCACTGTTTAAACTGAAGCATCTCGAAAGTTTTAAGAAAATTATTAATAAGAAACCTTTTAATAATGAATAAAAAAGAAAAAAATTTATAAAACACATTTCACAACAATATCGCCATAATTATATTTTTCTAACAACATAAACAACATATGGTGCTGCGATGTTATTTGTAGTTAATTCATATTTTTATTATTCTTTTGTACATATTGGCTGCAACCCGGTGTGCTTCGTGGTACTCGTACTTTCATGATAAGAATAATAATTGTAATTTGTATTTCATGTGTGTAATGACCAAGGAGAGGGAGAAGTTTCATGCAAACACATGCTTTTTACCCTCAGGCCTAATATGAGAAAAAACAAGATATTTATTTACTAAATAATGAAATTTCTAAAAATCCCAAAGAATTTTTTAATGCATATTTTGATGAATATTATTATATTGATGAAAATGAATGTTTTGCATATTCTTGCACATTTTTACTATTTATGTCATATTTTGGTCACAAATCCATATTTTTGTGACATATTTTGTTAAAAATTTGCAGCCTTATTTATAAACATTAGTCAACAAAAGAATTTTTTTCCAAGCCTAAATCTGTGGTATAGCTTTTCAAAAATTTATTTGTTGTACAAATCTGTACAACAGATTCAATTTATTTTTTTATGATTCTTTAGAAAATTTTATGATGACAATAATTTTTGTCACAATTTTAGGGCATTGCGCACTTACTCTACGTCTACACCTGATATATTTTTATCAAGATAAATGTCAAATTCCATATAGAAAAAAGATCTAACATAAAAAATAATAATGTTTCAATAAAAAGTTTGACTTTTGTTATGATAAAAATATAACAAGTGTAGACGAAGGGTTACTGCGAAATATATCTTTGGCAAAAATGAAAAAGTGCTTTAGTCCAGATAAGGTGATTTTGAGTTAATGGTACCTCTGTAATCTGCATACTTGAAAGTATGCAAAATTTCAATTAATTTGTTTGTTTTTTCAGGATGTTTTGCACTACGATTTATATTTTTAGGGTTCCGTACACCAAAGGTGAAAAAAACGCTATTGTTTTCGTTACGCTGTCCGTCTGTCCGTCACAGGCTATTTTCTCAGGAACCGTAAGAGCTATGGACCTGAAATTCGGACAGAGCGTTGGCCGCTACAACATCAAATACATGAGAGTTAAAAATTAAAGGGTGTTCCAAAACGAGCAACGAAAAGTTTTAAAATCCCATGTAATATACATACAATTGTATACGTGACAGCGCATAGAGAAAGGGACCTAAGGGTAAAAAAAAATCAATTTTCACTTTTTTTTATGTGGACAATATCTGAGCATCAGATATGCGCGTTTTATGATGTGATGGTACACCAAAGATACACGTATTTAAATCTTTAAAATGGCTCTCCTGAACAAAACCGGTTTTTACCCTTAGGTCCCTTTCTATTTTGCGCGTCACATATAAGATTGTATATTGAGATTTGAAATTTGTAAAATTAGTGTATTTATATATAGACTACAACAATTAACACTAAAATTTAAAAAAAAAATAATTAAAGGGTGTTCTATCAGTTAATGCAATTTTGTATTTGTATATTAATGTAATTTTGACAGCTTTCTGTATCTTGAAAACCGTAAGAGGAAAAATCTTGAAATTTTCAAAATCGGTAAAACTAAAAAAACCTCAAAATTATAAAATCGCCAAGCCGATAAAAATCGAAAAAAATTTAAAAAAAATATCGCCAAAACGAAAAAAATCGCCAAATTAAAAAAAAATATAACACTAAAATAAATCGCCAAATTAGAAAAAATCGCCCAAATAAAAAAATCGCCAAACTGAAAAAAACCGAAAAAAATAGTAAAAACATGAAAAAAGCGCCAAAAATAAAAAAATTGTTTATATGAAAATAAATCGCCAAAATGAAAAAAAATCGTTAAAATTTAAAAAAACGCCAAAATGGAATAACGCCAAACAACGAAAAAAAATCACCAAAACGAGAAAAAAGTGTCAAAACTAAAAAAAAATGCCAAAACCGAAAAAAACGCAAGAAACGCCAAAACTAAAAAAAACGCTCAAAAGCGAAAAAACCAAAAATGAAAAAAATGCCAAAATTATATTTTATATACGGCCTGGCCCACGATGTCGACAAGAAATTATCTGTCGCATAGTTATATTGAAAACAAAAACAAAATAAGAAAATTTGTTTTTGTCTTCAATATAAGTAAGCGATAGATAGTTTCTTGTCGACATCGTGGGCCAGGCCGATAGGCTAAAGTTCGTATTGAATTACAAATCTAGTTTCCGTACGGAACCCTTCGTGCGCGGGTCAAAGTCGCACTTCACTGAATTTATTTAAACTTCTAGTCTCATTTGGAATAACACATTAACTTAGGTTATACTTTGGTATATTTCAACTTACATATATCGCTTATAGTGTGTAGAACGATGTTTGTTTTAAAAAAATAAAGGTTAACAGAGAATTTCCCAATTTAACTGTGAAAGAAATAAATTTCTGAAATTCGACTTGAACGCTTAAACGTGCTCTCCTGCAAAACAGTAAAATATGACTTAAGCACTTTTTCTTTAGTGCCACAGATATAAACAAACACATGTGCATTAATTTATATATATAAAGAGGTTGAAATACGCACATACTTGCATAAATATACGTATATATTTCTAACAATATGACCTCTTATTCACATAAAACGTTTATATTAAATTTGCCATTTTATGTCGCACTCTCATGTTCTCATTTTTTTACTCATTCTAGCCCTGAGTGACAACAACTGGTCAATTAACAATGGGTGTTACTCTCCAAAAACAATAGAACGAAATAAGGTTTCAACTAACTAATGCGTTAGAAGAACTTTTTCCTTGTATATTTGCAACATTTATTTGCTTCCATTATCAGACTTCTCATCTATGTATTTTTAATATAAACGTATCAACTGATATAGAGACATTTGTTTTATCTATTGTTTTCTATGTTGTTAATACTCGTAATAATTTTTTTTATTACAAGCTTGTGGGCAACAACACCAACACAATTTTTTTAAGTTCAAATAACCCCTGTTAAATTTTAAAAATAACGTAACGCTAATTAGTACCCCCTGCAGGCCCGTATTAGCTAATTACTGATAGCTGATCAGTAGAAAATATATTTACAAAAAAAAAAAAAAAAAAAAAAAAAACATAAAACAAAACTGACTAAACAGACGCAATCGCCAATACACGAATAACAATGCACACACACGCACACACACACACAACAACAACAAAGGAGTGTGCAATGTTTACAATTACAATATACTAAATAAATAAAAGGTAAAATGATGATGATACAGTGGAACAGAAAACTTTCTAAAATATAATTTAAAAAAAATATTTTTTTCTGAAGACATCGTGGAACAGGCCGTAATTCATTGAACACATTCACCACAGCATGTTTATATAAGAGTGAATCTTTTGAAGACAGCAAGACGCCCTTGTTGCCTTGCTGTCTGTGCTGTTTGTTGTCTGTGCTGAATTTGTCGTTGTGGTCCAATCAAACTAATTTCTATTTCATTTTAAAATTTTTTAATCACACTACTAATAATCCCAAATTAATATTTTACTCAGTAAGTAAAATATTTCTTTATTAAAAATACATTGAAATTTATTATTGAGGGGTTTAGCTGGATACTATGCGCATTTCCCATAAAAAACACTTATTTCTATTTCTTTGGCTACAATGAGAAAATTCAGTGTTGCCAGTATAATACAAAATGTTGAATGAATTATATCGTACAATTATTTCATATTATTTAACAGAAACAATATACAAAAATTTATGTAAAGCATAAATTGATTTATTTTTATACTTTCACGTCATATAAGTAGCTTTCAGAAGAGTAATTTAATTTTTTTAAATGCGAAATATTTGAAGGTGGTAATACTGAACTATATATTTATATGAGGTGCTGCTGCCGTCTCCAAAATAATTAAGTAGCTGGCTACGAGGCGATAAATGCTGCTAGCGGTATTTGAAGTCGTGTGTTCTAGAGACCTGCGTAAACAGTCTTGAAATGTAAAAACGTCATGATTTTTAAATGTATTCACGTCGCATGTATTATACTAAACCAATAATAAATGATGTCGTACTGTAAGCGAAGCACAATGGATGTATTGGTGTACGTGTATATCAGTGTTAACAAGCGAAAACGCCAAGACAGCTTGTTTGTAACAAACACTTAAAAGAAGTACTGTTGATTAGTGTATGCTTGTTATTTTTCATATTATGCGTTTGAGTGTGTGTGTAATATGTAGATGGTAAGCTATCATGTGATTAACCGCATACAACTAATGTTAATGCATGTGTGTGCCTTTGCATGTGCGCAGAAAAATAAAAGATCATACACACATACATGCATGACGTTTTTACACGCGCTTATGCGTAGAAAGAAGCAAGTATCAAAAATTCTTCCGTCACGAAGTGTTTTCTTCTTTACTCTTATACCTACAATACTCAAACAAATTTCTTGCAAACAGTGTTGGTAACGTTTGTTTTATAAGATTTCGCTGTAGTAAAGCATTTGAAAAATCCCTCATGTCTTGAAAGTTCTTATAAGATATCTTTTCCAGGACACTAGTGTGTTCGTGTAGCCCGCTGTATTGAATGTGTTTAATGCATAAGTCTAAAAGAAACTACATGGGTGGCAGATCAATTAAAAAAAATTTTTTTGAAATTGAGGTCTTATAAAGTTATAAAGTTCCATGCTTATGGACTTGGAATAGTAGTTTTGGGTAAAAATAATGAAAATAAAAAACCACTATCCACATGAGTGAACCCATTCCGATGCAGAAAAACTTTTTCCGTTTGAAAAAATATTAGTAAATAAATTCCTAACAAATTTTTATTGTAAGATTTTTTTACCCAACAGTGGAAAGTGGCTTCCGCCAAACTTTACATCCCAATTTTCAAAATTTTAAAATAATTAATGCTATGATGTTTCATTTTAATTACTATTTTAAGCCACTGTGCAACGACATGATGAAAAAGGCAACTACAGAAATAGATACGTTACCCTATTGTCGACCAGTTTAAAAAGAATGAGTTACTAAAGTTACACTAATGGCCAGTGATGGAGGAACATAAGTAAATTAAATTAGTTAAAGATGAATCGTTTGGTGTGTATAGACAACTCCCCTTTTTCCTAACAAATTTTGCTATCTCTGATTATAGTATCCTAATAAATTAAATTACAAATTTCTATTGTTATCCTTATTTTCAGAAACAAAATTCTTTGCATTTCTTTTACAGCGTGTTATGTTACCCTCCAATATTAGTATTTTAATTTTTTTTATATTATTTATTAGTTTGTTTGTTATTATTAACAACAAAAAAGTAGGTGTGATGTTATTAATTCTGTTAGCGATACTTCGAAAGGGATAATATTTGTATAACAAATTTGAAACATCTCCAAAATGCCGAGAACGTATTTAACTAATAAATATCAAAAATAACCTTTGTTTTTTTAAACTTATGGCTGGACCGTTTGGTAAAAGTCTGTGTGTTCGAGTACGTCTTATATTTTATATAGTCACGCACATACACACGCGTTAGTTTTGAAGGCTTAACATATGGCCATAAAACAAGGTCAATGAAAGAGAAAATTATGTATGTACATAACAAAATTTATGGCAAAAAAAAAAACACAAGCAAACAACACACACATGAGCAACATTATGCAATAAAAGTTGTCCATACTTCCGTGGTAGAGTGAGCATTTGCATTACAATAACAATAAAAGCAAATAGCATCAGCAAGGAGATGCTACCTCGTACAACTGAAGGACAATAAATTGAATGATGAGCAATTTTTTTTACGTTTCTTTAGTTTTATAATCTAAGTGCCTTCGTTTTATCAGCAAATTCTTTAGTGCAGTCATAAATTTTTATAAAATATATTTTATTTTATTGTTTTATTGGAGAAATGGGTTTTTATACGCTGAGGCACATAAAAGTTCAATTGGGCCATATAATTTTTTCAACCTTTTTGAAAATAAAAAAAAAATATAGTTAACATGTGTATATAGGAGAAAATTTATTTGTGTCTATTAAACAAATCTGGGTAAAAAATTTTGTTGGTTGAAATGTTAGTTTGACTAATGATGTTAGTCAGACTAACAATTATTGTTAATCAGACTAGCAAAAGTTATAAGTCAGACCAGCCAAGTCTGTTAGTAAGACTAACCAATGCTATTAGTCAGACTAACCAATGCTGTTAGTAAGAATAAGCAATGCTGTTAGTCAAACTAACAAATACTGTAAGTCAGACTTACCAATGCTGTTAGTCAGACTAAACAATGCTGCTAATCAGACTAACCAATGCTGTTAGTCAGACTAACCAATGCTGTTAGTCAGACTAACCAATGCTGTTAGTCAGACTAACCAATGCTGTTAGTCAGACTAACCAATGCTGTTAGTCATACTAACCAATGCTGTTAGTCATACTAACCAATGCTGTAAGTCCGACCAACCAATGCTGTTAGTCGCACTAACCAATTCTGTTAGTCATACTAACCAATGCTGTTAGTCAGACTAATCAATGCTGTTAGTCAGACTAACCAATGCTGTTATTCAGACTAGCCACTGCTTTTAATCAGACTAATCAATGCTGTTAGGCGGACTAACCAATGATTTTAGTCAGACTAACCAATACTGTTAGTCAAACTAACCAATACTGTTAGTCTAACTAAGAAGTGCTGACGTTTCTAATTTAGATGTCTATTTTTTGTATATAACATAAAAAACGCACAGCAAGAAAGTTACAAATAGTTTTTGATCTTAAAAGGATATCAAAAAACATTAATTAATTTGATAATTATTAAAATATGTAAGTAAAAAATTCAACGTTGAACTAATTTATCAGTGGGGATATTCTACAGAGTTTGTGGATATATGTAAGTATCTAGAAACCAGAAATTATTTAAAACTGATATTATTTTCACGGTTAATAAATTTCTAATGTTGGTCACTAGATCCAACCCATCACGTTGAGATATCTGATAAGGTCACTCAACCCAATCTCAGATGAACCTGAAAGGTCATCTAGTACATTACTGCCTAAAAACTTGTGTCTCGAGAGATGCAAGACTCTGGACATTTGCAAGGAAAGTGAAAGATTTTCTATTCTTTGCTTTCTTCTCGACAACTTTGGCTGAACTCATTTTAGGGCAGACCTATCCCACTAGCATATCTGCCGACCGTCCAGTGCCCCGTCATGACTGCAACGAGCCTCGAGATGTCTCTACGGTTCCTATTTATTAATTGTATTGGACGCCTATCATTGTAGCAAGACCACATTTTCTTAACAATGTTGCACGTGACTATATTGCGCCATCTGCATTCAGCCTCATAGAGATAGTGCTTAAATATACCTTTTCTATTAGTACCAAACAGCACGGCTACCGATTCGTCACTGGAGGCTTTAATGGCAGAGCAAGCTCTAGCCAGCTCGTCCGCCCGTTCATTACCTAAAAATTTGCCATGTGCTGGAACCCAGATGAGGGTGAGGTCAACCTGATCACCTAGTCTAGATAGCACTCTCTTGCACTGTCCTACTAGAGTAGAGGAAGTGGTATATGATCTTAGAGATAGAAGAGCTGCTTGGACGTCAGTTGGGTTTACAAAGGAATGTATTTATCTGGGATGTTGAAGAAGGCCTCTTAGGGGGACTGTTGAGGATGGAAACACAGAAGGGGTCTTGGCTGCAAGGACATGGTGTGCAGAAAATGTATGATTGTAAAAATAAGGGCTGCCACAAGGCCTGATTACTATTTCTTTTCGATGCTGGGCAGTTATCTTTTATATTTGAATTAGATGTTTCACACACATTTACGTTTCAATTAATTGCCTTTCATAATTGCTTTTTGTAAATTATAAAGTCCATAAATCTCCTTTTCACTTTTGCAAAATTTGAAAAGCAACAACAACAAAATAAAAATCAATCTTCAGGTAAAAAGAAATAACAACTGATGCTCAAACTAAATAATAAAATTATTTTGAAGCAAAAGTTAATGATTTATGACTAAATTCTGTAGCAATTATTCGTTTGAAGGCTGCTTTTCAACGAACATAATAAGCGTTAATGACTTTGAGTAAACAATAAAGACCAAAAAGGAAAATTTACTTTATTGTTGACATATTTAATGATGTCAAAAACGCTCCCTTAACCATTTCAAACTAAATACACACTAGAGCTGCAAAACTATCGATAGTCGCTCCACTCGATAGTTTCGATAGTTTTATGTAAAACTATCGATACTATCGATAGTATCGAATAGTTTTATAAAAGTTGCCACATAAACTACATGTGACTCGAAAAAAAATCCAGAATCCTCGACATTTTCATTAGTATATAAAAATATATCAAGCCTTATTTTCGATTTTATCGTAAGCTGGGCATATTATCGAAAATATACTTTTTTATTGAACTTAAAATTTTATGGGCCTACCCATGGTTTAGAATTATCAAAATGCGAAAATTGTTGATAACTTTTAAGACACTAACTGTAAAGTTTTATCGTAAGAGACGATTGGCGGCCGTCGCGATATCAGTACTACCAAAATTTATCTTTGTGTCGACGATGTTGAATTTATTAAGATACTTGTGACTACTATTTGTCGAATAACACTTGGATTTATAAATAAATTCATATACATACATATATATTTAAGTACTTGTGTATACAGAAGCAGGGATGCGATGTCATATTTACAAATTGTACTAACTCAAAAAAATTTAATTTTTTTCAGTACGATTGTACCTAATTCTTTATTTATATATTTTTAATACTTGTACTTTTCAATTAACTAAAAATCAATTAACAAAACGCCAGAAGGTGCACAAAGAATATTAGTTGCTGGGATCTGAATATAAAAGTAACATTTACGATATACTACGTTTATAACCTTTTTTTTATTCGATTGTTCACAGTCGATGCAAATAGTCGGCTTCTCTCCTTGGTACGAAAATAAAATTTCCACATTTGCAGATGACTTTGGAATAAATTAACATTCCTCCAGCAATTCTTTAAGTACCGGAAAACATCGTTTGATTTATTAATTTTCTAATACCTTCGAGCTAAAGATTAACCCCCTTGTGCAAAAAAAATAAGTGAACGTTAAAAACGGGTTTTCTATGGAAATTTTTTTTAGTGTACACTTCAAGCACGCATTATTTTTTGCATAAGGGGGTTAATATATTTTAATGCAATTTTGGCATGTAATATAATATAAAGAGATTCCAGTAGTGCTAAATGGGTCATTGCGGTGCTACGGTACTTTTGGCATTCAAATAGCGCTAAAATTATACAATTGTACCAACTTTTCCATCGCTGTAAAAAAGCTTAAATCAACTACGGATAATTTGCTTCAAAGCTGCCGGCTACTGTTTACTGACTTCGATTATTTTTACTCTTTTAATTACTTGTTTTTTTTTTTGCCGATAGTATCGATAGTGGAAAAAACTATCGATATTTCATTTACAACAAAACTATCGATACTATCGATAGTACTATCGATAGTTTTGCAGCTCTAATACACACATACGCACACACCACACACACACAAAGTTAATTATGAATACAGACAGTTACAGAAGTGTGGTGTGTGTATGTGTGTGCATGTAGCTTTGTGTTTTCAATTTTTCAAAGAATTTCACATTAAAATAACAAATGAACAAAGATGTTCATATGGCTGGTACATCCAGCCAAAATAAATAACATTGTAGAGACAATTAGACGGCTACTCGTACCACCCGTATGCGTATAAATATTTGGTCGCACGCACAACCCAGCTGGACATCATTAGACTGCTTGCTCATAGTCAGCCAGCCAGCTGCTTAATAAAATAATAACACAGCACTGATGCTAACTAGCATTCTATCTAAACTTCCCTCTAACTCAAGTTATTAATTACAGAAAGTGCATGCACGCAACCACAGACAAAGTTACAACAACTGGACTGGTACTCGTATTAAAACTTGTGGGCCAGCATTTTGTGCATTCATGACAAGAACAACAATTACATTTTGTAAATGTTTTACAGCTGAAACTGTTTTGCGAATTATGATTATGATCTTTGATTATTTCATGTTTGGAATTTTATTTTGAAAGATTAAATCTTTGAATCATAAATCTCAGTTATAATGACATCTTCATTATAGCGCCCATGCGCCCCCATGGAAAATTTGCAAAGATTGAAATAGTGATAAAATTGGTTTATGTGGAAAATAAGTGTGATTGCACAAGGGCTGTCAATCGAACACAATTTATTGGATAAATTTTTTTCTTCGAATGAATAAAATATATTCGATTAAATAAATGCACTGTGTGACAGAATATAATTTTATTTCTCACATACAGGGTGGGCCAAAAGAAACCAAGGGGTGTAAAAGTTTAATAACTTTTTTGTTTATTAACTTTTTTTTATTTTTTCTCTCAGATTATATAATATACAAAATGGAAATTTTTTTACACTAAGTATGAAAAATGATGTCTCTTAAATGACCACCGTTTTCAGCTTCGCACTGATGGGCTCTTTTTAGAGCATTTTCCATAACATCTTTCAAAACTTGTGGCTGTAGCGTTCGAATTTCTGCAACAATGTTTGCCTTGAGTTCAAGGATTGTCTCTGGCTTGTTCACATACACTCGCTCCTTCAAAAAACCCCAAAGAAAATAGTCGGGTGCTGTCAAATCTGGCGATCGCGCTGGCCAAATAATTTCCGAATTTCGAGAAATTATTCGCTCTCCAAAAATTTGACTTAAAAGTGCCATTGTGTCTCGGGCAGTATGGGCAGTGGCTCCATCCTGCTGAAACCACATACCAGGTCTGTTTTCAAGAGCAGGACGTAAAAAATTTTCTATCATAAACCGATTCCGCTATCCATTTACGGTTACAGCACTTCCATCTTCATTCTCGAAGAAGTAGGGCCCAATGACATTTTCAGATGTGATCCCACACCATACTGTACACCTGATGGGGTGCAATTGGCGTTGATGAATGGCTCTTGGATTTTGAGAACCCCAGAACCTACAGTTCTGCTTATTAACAAAGCCATTCAAATGAAAATGAGCTTCATCACTCATAATCAAATTTTCAATAAAGTTGATTTCTGGTTTAAATAATAAAATTCAATTGTTCTGGTTCTCTGTTCAGTTGTGAACCTCTCCATTATAAATTCTCCAAGTGTTGTCTATATAATCTGAAAGAAAAAATAAAAAAAAAATTAATAAACAAAAAAGTTATTAAACTTTTACACCCCTTGGTTTCTTTTGGCCCACCCTGTACATATGTATATTTATTTATAAAAATTCTGAAGCATATATCTGTAGCAATAAGGAAAAAATGCTCAAGTCATATTTTACTGTTTCGCAGGAGACCTTAAAAAGAGTCTTTCAAGTCGATTTTTACAAATTTATTTCTTTTACAGTTAAATTAGGAAATTATCTCTTAATATTTTTTTTAAGCAAAAATCGTTCTTCACACTGTATTTAAGTTATACATTCAAGTTGAAATATACCAAAGTATAACCTAACTTAAGCTTTTATTCCAAACTAGCTACACCCGGTGTGCTTCGCTACCCCCATTATCTTTTCAATTTCATTTATATTGATTTAAAAGTGTTGCGCATTGGTGGTGCAATATGAAAATTGGATTTTGCCACTCCCCTCCGCCCGCAGACCGAAAATCAAAAATCAGACTTCACAGTGTCAATCTCCTTAATATTCTGAAGATTCACTGAAAATTTCATCAAAATCGGCTCAGCCGTTTTGGAGTCTATACGTTATACACATACATACATACATACACACATCCTGTTTTATATACATATGTAGATGAGATTAAAATTCTAAAAAAGATAAGTCGCAAGTCATAGTGCATATAACTTCTTGAAAAATCACACAAATTAATTGAGATTTTTATCAGAGATACTTTCAAATATGCTAATTACGGAAGCATCATTAACTTAAAATCAGCTTATCGCGACTTAAACACTTTCTCTTTTTTGCCACAGATATATTTGAGGTTAAGTCTGTAATGTATCATTATAAAAAATTATTTTTTGCTGCTGGTTAAGCAATGTTTATATGACACTCGCTTCAGCTTAAGAAACTTATTAGTAGACTTCAAACAAAAGAATTTTCGATAAAGGCTAAAAAAATTCGTATATTTGAGGCTTTTTCACTTTTTTTTTGAAAATTTTGCACGTATTTCCCAGTAACAGATGTTTTTTTTGTTTAAAGTCTACTAATGACATTCTTAAGCAGAAGCGAATTACATTCAAACGTTGCTTAAACAACAACAACGAAGAATTCTGTATTTATTTATTTATTTTATTAATAGTAGAAAGGCTCACACACACAGAAAAATTTCATATTAAAATCTATCTATGTAAACAAGGTTAATTTAATTTTCTTGGCAATAATTTTGCTTTGTATGTATTTCATGTTAATCTAATATGATTTATAGTAATTTTCAAAGAAAATTGTTCCTTTGGAAATAACTTTATTTCACGTTTGATTTCGAGTTTAAACAATTTGTTATTGAAATAACACGAAGAACAATGCTGTATCAAAGTTATTTCAAGTTGAAACAACATGAATTTGAATTAATGCAGTAAGTGTATTTTATAATTATTTAACTTACGCATGTTGGGCACAGGCATCAGAAAAATGTTTGTTTGTATATAAATTGGCTTCCCCGGCCTAGATTTGAACTCGGAACTCATCGTGTGGTAGTCAACGCACTTACGCCTGCAGCCACAACAACTTTAAATATTCTTCAGACACACACTGAATGAAATTTTAATTCAACGTTGTTTATACTATATTATTCAATATATATTACTTTGACTTGTCTCCTGGGTTCGAACCTCCGATCCACCGACTACAAGACTGGTACGCTGCCTATTAGTCAGCTGCAGTTTGTCGGCTATTTACAAACATCAAAATAAAAAACAACAACAATACAAAAACAACTCACACAACTAAGCACAAAAGTGTATTGCAGCTATCAACACAGCAAATAAACACCAACACACCTAAACAACATATTATTTCTTGTAAATTGATTTGAAATCACAGTTTTTGCATGGTAATTTTACATTGGTATTTTTTCTGTGTGCAAATTACCATACAGAGTGTCTCAAAAGGAATTATGTTTCTTAAGCTTGCTGCGTGCTCGCAACGAATATGAGAGGCGCACAGTGGTATGACCTCATACTTTTTTGGGCAAAAACTGTAAGGAGTGTTCGTAGACCATTGAGTATGGGCACCGAGCATTATAAGGGAAACAATTAAGTTTCATTACCATTGACCACGCCCACGGGTCATGCATAATAAATATTTTTTTCAATTGAAAATCAAAAATAAATTAATGTATGGAGGGTTGTAGATTTGGGCATATCTTCTTATATTTTTATTTAAATTATAGAGAAATATGTATTATATTTTTAAAATATATAATAATATGTGAAGAAAAGTTATAATTGCGTGAAAATATAAGTCATATCTTGCTCAGCTAGCACCCTTTCATGGAGTTTACTTGAATTTTACAAAAACAATATACAGTTTTTCTAAAATATATAAAATTTATTTAATATCTAAGTATTTCTCTATAAAACTGCATTATTCAACTTTTGTGAGATGAGTGGTTAAAATATGGGGGTTCGACATCCCACTGTGAGGCGTGCGAACCATGTCAATCTACGCTTAGGCTTTCGGTTATTCAGACACTAAGTGCTAATAATTGTATGACAGTGGAAAAAGTGGCTTCCAGTCTGTTAAATGGTAAATTCAAGCTTTTAATTGAGCACCCTTTTACATTATTTAAATATCTAATTATTTAAAAAAAGTGTTTGTCTCACTTAACAATAATCTTATCACAGAGAAAAGTGAAAGGGAAAATATGAAAGCAAGGAAAAGCAAAATCAACCTATTTTGTTTCCTCTTATGTGGTTGTCAATATTTATTCAACTCTTTGTTGTAAATACTTCTTTAGTATTTTTTTTTCACTTCAAAGCTAAAAAATCATACAAACGAAATTCTTAAGTTTTGTTATTTATCTGCATTACTAACCGCATTTAGTCGGCATTTTTTTCTTAAAGCAATTAAACGTACTTAACTAATTAAAAGCCGTCATTATAACCGACATTTTAACCCCAAACTTATTATTATTCTACAACAATATTTTACTGTCAGTACTAATGCAAAACCGCAACAAGCGTAAATATGAGTTGGAAAGTGCAAAAACACATACATATAGTTGAAAAAAAAAATCATAAAATAATAAAGGTTTTGTTGAGAAAAAAAAACACCACCACTAAAAAGAACCATAAAGGAAATGAGTAAAAAAAATTTAATAGACTATTTCAAACCAAAGAAAAATATATTTAAAAAAAAAACTAAAAAATTAGGGACAAATAATAAAAGGAAATGCTTTTTGGCTAAAAAACGACAATGAATAAACTTTTCAGTTTTCAATTGCCTTTTGACACTTTATTAGTCATACACTTCAGTGCCACACCAAAGAGCAGCTACAAAAAGGACAACAGGATCAGCCGGCGGCAGCAGCAACGCGACAATAACTCGAACAACAATAACTACAATAAATATTAAAGTTCTAAAGTATATACTATAAAAGACCGACCTAATGGCCATTTTAAGCATGACTAACATAATCATCATCATCATCATCATCATCATCATAGTATGGAGGTACTAAATAGTTATTTCTATCATGCCGCAATTAACGTCTTACTCATACTCGCCCTGACACTTAATATTTTTTTTTAAGTTTTGCAAAAAAAAATTGCATGTTTAGTATCTGTGAATATTCTTAGATACTCGTAAGTATGCAAACTAGAGATGGCATCACGGCCATGTACGGCTCACGACCAAAGGAAGATATTCATTTTTACACTTCTTTTACAACAATTGTATAAAATAGATCAAAATTATGCAAAATTAAAAAAAATAATATTCTTAAGGAAATTATTTACTTGTTTTACGTTTAGATAGACTATTATTGTTATTTTTTTAGCATCGTTGCAGCAGCTCTGGTGTAAAGTAAGCGCTAGTGATGTAACGAATGTCAATTTTTGATATTCGCGAATACGAATGCGAATACGAATATTTGAAACGATATTCGCGAATACGAATACGAATATTTCATGTGAAATTTACAGACATTAAATTAGGGCTCTATTTACGCCTGCAATATGAAATATTAAAAAATTGTTATGAAAAAAAAACTTCATACTACTGATGGCGTACTTTAAAGTTAATAAAAAGTACCCAAAATTTTAATGATCGTCAGTAGATAATATTTTAAAATTATACAAAGCACAAATTTCTATAAAAAATTTAATGGATTCGTACAAACTAATATTTTTATCCATTTATTTAAATTTAGTTTAGGATTTATGTATTTATTTCTTTAATTTGTTTGGAAAAATATTCGTATTCATATTCGCCTGAATTTGACGAATACGAATGCATCGTATTCGTATTGAAAATGGCCAAATGTTTCGCAATTTGAATACGAACACGAATATTCGTGCATCACTAGTAAGCGCATTAAGTAAATAGTAGCCATTTTATTAGCTATTTTGCTTCGCCGACAGTTCTAACAAATATAAGCATTTAAAAAATTAGACCCAACAAAAAAGGTAACACAGATTAATCCAACCAATTTGTGCTGTTAATTTTACGGTAAATAAAAGGTGTTGTTGCAAATCGAGTGGATTTACTTGCCACTTTGTTTTGTTGTTTTCGACGCTAGCGGATGTTCAAAGATTGTTACTTATATTCCCTTCCAATTTACAAAACAATTGCGCACTTTTTTGATGCCCACTTATAATAAAGGTTGAAGAAAATGTATAAGCGATACACGCCAATATCGTGAGTAGTGTTCATCTCTAATGTATACTATCAGTCCTAAAAGCTTTTCAACTTGTTTTTAAGTAATTGATTCTAAAAAATAAAGATTTGAGGAACTCTACATATATGTGTTAACAATTTCTACAACATTTACCATCATTCACAGTTCATTTCTTATCCTGGGGGCAAATTACGGCACTCGTTATCGAACGAAATTACGAAATATTTCAACAGAGTTTATATGGAAATATTTTAAAATTACGAATTATATCTAATGCCGTAATTTGCCCCTCGAAATAGAAAGCCATTGTTTTTTAGAGCTATGCTCTTTATTGCGCGATATAGGAGTTGGGACGTGATTTTTTTAACAAAAATAATCGACACTATTACAGTTATAAATTAATTTTTGTTTCGGTTTCTTTGTAGGAAAATAAACGAAACAAATTGTTTGATTTTGTTTTGTTTCGTTGTTTGAAGTGTGAGAAACAAAAACAATTTGTTTTGTTTTGTTTTTGCTCATGAGCACAAACCAGAGAACGGAGCCGATTGGCTGTAAACCGGCCAGGGTGACCGATGACATTTTTCAAAAAGTGGCACCAAATAGGGGATTTATCAAAAAAAGGGGCAAAATTAAAAAAAAACGAGAAAACTGCACTAAACTTTTTATTTTTAATGTATTTTCATATAACTCACCCTAAATAAAGGGAGTCAAAAAGTGGCAAGGCAGTCGAAAAAGGGGAAACGCAGTCAAAAAAGTGGCAAATTGCCACTTTAGTCGGTCAAACGGTCACGCTGAAACCGGCTAATAGCCACCATCGGCAGCAATGCCAACTATTTATAATCCAAACGCGCTACTACCCTCCTCACAACGCGCTAGAACGCGCTAAGTTACAGCATTGTCAAATATTTATAGCAAAAACGCGCTATTTTATACGCGCTAAATTAAATTTCAATAAAAGTCGATGCATGTTTAGTATCACAATAAATTTTTCTGATTTTGCCATATTGCTTCCTCGACATTATGTTTATTAAACTAAAATCATTTAATACAGAATCAGAATCGCCTTCCAAATAATCGAAGTGCTTAGTTTTTACTTTTAATTTATTTCTAAAACTTTGTAACAACATATAGTCTTGCGATTCAAATGCTTTTTGTACTTCAGCTATAATAGATGCTTTGTAAGTTATGTACATTTTTTGGGTCATTGTAAATATGTAGTACATATTTTTAATTGTGAAATTTCAAAATATTTGTCATTACAGTATTAAAATGCGTTTTTAATTCTAACCAAGGTCAAACGAATTTTGTTTGCGACAGCTGAATCATTAAGTACTTTAAAAAATTTCATCAGAGTTTTGGATATTAGAAAATTGTTAAATTTATACAAAAAAAGTTAAAAAATATTGAACTGAAATGATATTATTGACTTTGTTCAAAACGCGCTAATTTAGCGCTTTTTTTTTTTAAACGCGCTAAGACGAAAAAAAGCGCGCTTGGCATAGTTAAAACGCGCTAAATCTAGCGCGAAACGCGCTAAATTGGCATCGCTGACCATCGGCCAGAAACAATACATTCATTAATCGTACGCAGTTAGAAAAGAAAATAATTTGAAATAAATAGAAACACTTTGAAATATTTGCGATGAATTTGATATCATCATATAATATAATTGTTATTTTACGCATTAATTTTTTTTTATATAGATAAGCAGCATAGCTCGAACCGGGTGTCCTAAGACACTTCTCTACTTTTTTTTCATTGCTGTAACAAAAAGTTGTCTCCACCACTCCTCTTGAAAGAAATGGTCAATAAATTACAATATCTGGATTCAGTAACTTATTGCGAAACGAAAATCGTAATCGATATGTAGGGTGTTTTTTATAGAGGCATAGTACTTTGAAATGCAATAAAAACAAAGATGAATTTTTAAAATTATTGTGAAATTTACTTTATTTGAAAGGTAATCTTTTGGCATTATATTTTAAATATTACTTCTGGCATATGACCGCCATGGCTGGCTCGGACATAGTCTACTCTGAAGCTCCAATTTTCGACGACTTTTTCCAAAAATTTTTGGCCGTATATTGGCAATAGCACGGCGAATGTGGTCCAACATTTCGGGCTTATTGACGACTTTACGTATCTCAAAACCAGTAACCACCCGACGAACTATTTAGCCCGACCTCGTAGCTGTTTGAAAACTAGTGTTTGCATTTTTTTCCAATGTATATTTTGGCACCACTACATGAATACAATAATAATGGAAATAAATTAATTTTCTTGGCATTCATCCAACTAAAGTATGACTTTAAATAAGGAAATGATACACAAGTAACTTGTAATAACTCTATGAACATTTACCAGCAACAAGAACAACAATTCACTATTCCAACTGTAGCTGGCATATACAAACCGCCACAACCATCACCACCACCACCACTACCAGTTCATTCCATAGTTTAGTTTTCGCTGGCCTTTCATTTAAATTTTTCTTCTTGATTTTATTTCCTAAAAACTTCTGTTAAGTTCTCCTTTTCGACAAACTAAATAATTTCTATTAAAAAAGTCACTTTATGTCTGTTTGTGCATTATTTCTATTGCAACCAAATTTAAATGCTGTTGCTGCAATGACTGCTACAAGATGTTGTTTGCATTTGCATACATTTGCAGCATTTATTAGGGGGTGGAAAATTAATTTGAATAATAGATGGCTTAAGTTGCTAATCTTGACTTTCATATGCTGAGTAACAAACTCATATGGAAATAATTTTATATAAACTTTTAACAGTGTTTAATGGATTTACTCGTATAGTTTTTGTCTTATGAAGGTATTTATCATGTATTTAGTTAGACCAGAACATACATGTCAGTGATGGGAATTGGAAATCTTGACTTCGTGCCAAATCTGCTTTAAATTGTGCCAAAATCACTTAAATAGTGCCAAACTACTTTTTATATAATTTTAATGTTGGCACTTTATGTTTATTCAAAATATGATTCTTGAATGATAATTTATTGTGTTTATAACTAAAAAAAACATACAAATAACACAAAACACGCACTCTAAAATTAGTTGTATATACAGATTAATACATATCGAGCCCTATTTTTGATTTAATCGTGAGCGACATGTAGTAAAAAATTAACTTTTTAATTATCAAAATTGCAAAACTTTTGATAACTTTAAAAAAAAAATGCTGTAAAATTTATCGTAAGTGAAAATTAACGTACATATGTACTCGCAAGAACATTCTCCTAAATCGAAAATAATAATGCTCGATATTAATAATTTCCCAGCTAAAAAAATATGTATGGATCATATATGATATCCCATATATGGTTTGGATCCGAAAAATGAGGGTATATGGACATATATGATAATATATATTCATACATTTTCATACATGTGTGTGTAAATATTCCCCATACAATATGCGAAGTTCATATTCATAATCCCTTGATTCAAATAAGCGCACTGCTGTGCAATAAATAAAATTACTAAAGTTAATTTTTTGAGATTTTGATAAGGGAGGTTGTATTTAATGAAACATTTGTTTGGAAAAGTAATTAATAACAAAAATTAAAAATTTTAAAAACCCCCGACTTTTTTCAGAAAAGATGTTATATCTTCTAAACGACTGGACAGATTTTCTTCAAACATAGCTAAGAACCCTCTCGATCAAGTCATCTTTCAAACAAAAAAAAAAAACTAAATGAAAAAATATAGCCATGGGCCTGTGGCAAAAATTAAAAATAAAAAATATACTTAATAGTAACAAACCAAAAAAGTTTGTCGTAAGTAGAACAAAAATAAGCAAATTAACTAACATGTGCATAATTAGTAAAGAACAAACGACAATGGTAAGACTGTTGTAAATATAGAGATCGTAAAATTGAGCTTACAATACAAAAAAGCTTTCAGCAAATTGAAATACGATGAATCAAAACAATTCACATATTCCATTTGCAATAACGCTAAGTATATAAAGCAGAAATCTACATCAACTGACACCACACACAGTGGACCAAGCACAAAAGAACGCTGATGATGAAGGTTTAGTGGCCTTCGAAAACGGCTGGCTGTTCCGTTCAACTATGTGTTGTTAGTCAGAATATTTACAACAGACTTTGTTGTTATTTGTTCATTAATAATTATCACATGTAATTTGGCTTAAAAAGCAATACGAACCTTAGCCCGTTCAAATCACAAATATATGAAAATCGGTCCAGCCGTTTGGCCTGTACGTGGACACGGACAGACACACAGATACACAGACACACACTACAAACTTATAACACCCCTTTTTTTTAGTCGGGGGTTAAAAACGAACTAAAAGACATTTTGTTCGTCATTTTAAGAGAAAATGTGAAAAGATTATTTAAAAAAATCGAAACTCATATTATTACATAAAATTTAATTTAAGAAATAATATTAAAAACTAATGCAATTAATTATACATAAATGAAAAAATTAATCCGCTTTTATACTAACACTAGTTTTTAATACAATTTTCGGAGTAATATGAACTGTTTTTCTTAAAAATATCTAAAATATTCCATTATTTGATTTATTAAATAGGCCCACAATATATAAAATCCTACAAGAATTATTTTTTTTTGTTACACAATTTTTTTTGTTGCACGAGTTTTTATTTTTAAACATTGAGGCTCTACACTTATAAACTTTGCATACCGTATGTATTTTCTAATAGAATTTCAATTCACCAGTGATAAAAATGAGAGAAAAAGATCGATTTAATAAAATTCAAGCTTTTTTGATTGCAAATACGATCTTATGTGACATATCATGCATGCATACATTTTTGTATGGCGCCATATATTACAACTTATTTTTATATATGGATTCCCATATGAAGAGCTTTATAATTAAATTTAAATATATGAGCTCATATATTATAATACATTTCATATATTAGTCCATATATCAATTCATATATAATACTTTTCGCATGTATAATCCCATACATGAATTCATACATATTCATATATAGTTATATACATTCATATATTAAAAATATATGGACCATATATAATTTTTTTAGCTGGGTTGTACTTATTTACAAGAAATAGAAATATAAAAAGATTTTTTACGTTATAGTAATGATTCTAAAAGACATACTTAAAGACTATAATATCCCAAAACTAATTTAAATGATAAAAATAAATTTTTCTTATTAGATGTATATACTGTCGAGTTGTACAAATTCGTGCACGTTAAAAATATTAATAATTGTTAGCTATTTATTTTAATCAAACAAAGATTTTGTCGGTATAGTAGAATTTTTATTGCTTTTTTGGTTCATAATTTTATATGTATTACGATTACAACAAGATCTATTGTAAGACTTCAAAAATCTTTACCATGTATTAAAGATGCTAAAGTTTATAATTGCAGTCCATTTAGCATTTTACTTTTGATCAAATTTCGAGCTAAATATATACTTTCCACGCTTGATGAAGAATAGAGAATAAAATAAATACCTTGAAAGGTTCGATAAATATTACTTAAAAATTTTTCATTAAAACTATTGTTTACGTCTCCATGTCTTTCGACAACTCACTCACATTTAAGCTCTTGAATTTTTTAAATCTTCAAAGTCTAATATGGATCTGTATTCACTTTTAATTTAAGAAGACTTTAATTATATTTTTTAATTCTACAACTTTTTGCTAGAAACATTAGTTTTTGATTATTAATAGTTCAATTTCAGTGCCGCAATATTTTTATTTCCGTTAGAAGATGGTGAAGATTTCGAACTATATTGTCAACATGAATATCATCAATATATATTTTGTTCAAAAAAATTTCGACATAATTGACGAAATAAAAAATCCCTTTTAAAATTATATGTAGTCTCACATTTTTAGATTGCATTTCTATAATTCAAGGACATTAGATAAAAATACATTTTGCTTATATTATCCGTTAAACTATTTAATATGAATAGTGTTTTATCATTGCATTATGACTGAAAATTTTAAAATGTGAAGAAATATTTCACTGCTCAAAGACTATCTGCAACAACTTGACGAGACAACCAACAGTTCGGAGAATACTTAAAAATTTCTTAAATTCAAGAGTTGAAATATTTCTAAACATTTATAAAATTATCTCTACGACATTAGCTGTTACAAACAAATTTATATATTCATTTTAATAGATCATCAATGTCCCTGGACAAACTGTTACTTTTAACTATCAGAACCGAACAGATGTCAGCCTCAAATCCTACTAAGTTTTCATTACTTAAAAACGTAAAAAAACAGGAAGAGTACATATTATCGCAAAAAGAAAAGTTCCTAGCTAAAAAAATATGTATGGAGCATATGTGATATCCCATATATGGTTCGGATCCGAGAAATGAGGGTATATGGGCATATATAATTATATATATTCATACATTTTCATACAGGTATGTGTGATTATTCCCTCTACAGTATGCAAAGTTCATATTTATACTCTCTTGAGTCGCAAAAGCGCACTGCTGTGCAATTAATTAAATTACTCAAATTACTTTTTTTAAATTTTAATCAGGGAGGTTGTATTTAATTAAACAATTGTTTGGACAAATAATGAAAAACGAACTAAAAGTCATTTCATTCATCATTTTAAGTCAAAAGGTGAATCAATTATTTAAAAACACATATTATAAAAAAAATAATTGGTCTAACAATAGTTTTCAATATAATTTTTTGCAGTAATATGAACTTTGTTTCTTATCTAGAGAAATCTGTTATTTTCTATAAAATTAATAACTGGATTATCCTTTTGATTATTTGATATATTAAATGAGCCACAAGAATGGTTTTTTTGTTTGTTTTGTAACAAAAGTTTTTCTTTTTAACCCCCGATTAAAAGTGGGGTGTTATAAGTTTGTAGTGTGTGTCTGTGTATCTGTGTGTCTGTCCGTGTCCAGGTACAGGCCAAACGGCTGGACCGATTTTCATTAATTTTTTTCCGTTTGAAAGATGACTTAATCGAGAGCGTTCTTAGCTATGTTTGAAGAAAATCGGTCCAGGTGTTTAGAAGATATAACATCTTTTCTGAAAAAAGTCGGGGTTTTTAAAATTTTTAATTTTTTTATTTAAACGTTGAGGGTACGTATATAAAATTTGCATACCGTGTCTATTTTCTAATGGATTTCCAATTCACCAGTGATAAAATACCAAGCTTCTTTGATTGAGAAAACGATCTTATGTGAGATATCATGTATGCATACATTCTTATATGGCTCCATATATTAAATCTTATTTCTATATATGGATCCACATATGAAGAGCTTCATAATTAAATTTTCATATATGAGCTCATATGTTGTAATACATTTCATATATTAGTCCATATATTAGTTCATATATAATAGGTTTGTCATGTATAATCCCATACATTTCCATACATGAATTCATACATATTCATATATAGTTATATACGTTCATATATTAAAATATATGGACCATATGTAATTTTTTAGCTGGGTTTCCATATTTAATGGACAAAAAGTGCCAGAAAAGGAGCGAGAGTGCCACAGTGCCAAGCAACATTCAATAGTGCCAAAAATGGCACAATTGTGCCACATTTCCCATCACTGATACATATAACATTATACATGCATACATTTTTATTCATATTTATTAAAGAAATCGAAGAAAATTTCATGAAACTTACTATTTTTCCTCGAAAAATATTTGGGGTCTTCAAGAGGTAATCGCTAAGATTATATTGTCATAGTGTTTTTAATTATCTATATAATTAATAGGCAATAGAGAGCTGCGTAAACAGTCTTGAAATGTAAATACGTCTTGTTTTTTTAAATGAAACAAATACTGAAACAATAATAAATGATGTCGTTTAATAAGCAAGGCACGATGGATGTTTTGATGTACGTGTATATGAGTGTTTAGAAGCGATATCGCGAAGACTTCTTGTTCATAAAAAACACTCAAAAGAAGTAGTGTTGATGCGTGTATGCTTCTTATTTTGCATATTGTACGTTTGAGTGTGTGTGTGTGTGTGTGTGTGTAAGATGTAGATGGTAAGCTATTATGTGTTTAAGGGTGGTTTTATGAAGCAAGCGCACACAACTAATGTCAATGCATATGTGCGTTTGTATTTGCGCTGAAAAAATAAAAGAGCAGACACACAACGTATATGCGTATGAAGAAGCAAGCATCACAAATGCTTCCGTCTTCTTTACTCCTATAGCTGCAATAACGGAAACAAATTTGCTTTGTGTTGTTTAGCGTTTTTTTTATGACATTTCGCTGTAGTAAAGCATATGAAGAATCTCTCACATCTTAAAAGTTCCTGTAAGTGGTCTTGTGCAGGATTCTAATATGTACTTATGTAAGCATATATGTTTGTATACTGTGTGGCTGTGTTTTATTGAATTTTTCATGATGTTTAGAAATTGTTTACTTAAATCTTATTAATATTATTAACATGTAGAATACGGACGTTTGTCTCGTTCGTTTGGTATACGCTAGTTTTAATATTATTGTTTTTTTTTTTTTTTCTTACAATGACTTTTATGATTACCGTTTGAATACCCCAATTATAGCTTTTCAAAATGTAAAAAGGTATCCAGAAGTATTTGAGACTCCTTCCTGTTAAGGGCCACTTGATATGATCTTGAAGAGCTTCCTTCCAGCAATGCATTCTTTATCGCCAAAACTAATACTAAACCAAAGCATATTAAGAAAATATATGCAAACTAGCAGATATGTCCTATTTAAAAAGTCTATGAACTACACACATGTACAAATAAATAATTTGACAGTAGCTTCCCTAACACCTGGGCTGCTGTATACAATTTATTAATAGACCCACAGCTAAATTATATATTTTAAATACATAAACTTTCTTTTAAATACATACATACATTTTATGGCGTGTTCTTTTCTAAGAATATCATCTTGGCATCATTCTTGGCACTTTCAAATCGAAGGAAATTAATTTCATAGTGCGTAGGAAGTTAAAGTTTATTAGCGGGGAGAGTACTCAAGAACTTACGTGCATTTTAATTTTTATTTACTGTCCGGCAAAAATAATTTTCAAACGAGGTGTCATCATACAATTTAACACTGAGACCAGCGCGCGAAAAAAAGGAAGCAAACGTTATCTATCGTATTGTTTTGTTTTTTTTTTTTTTTTTTTGTAAGGAACAAAAAGTACAGCCACACTTGGCAAACATTTCTCAAAAAGGAAGGACCATTAAGTACTAATGAAAAACCTTTTCATTCAGATGCGAATTTAAATAAATTGATTTCCCAGTAGCCTAAACGCCCCATTAATAACTTACTTGATTCTTTAGAAAATCACATTAATTGATCAATATATTTCATTTAATAAAAATTGGATATAACGAACTTAAGCCCGATTAAGAAATTATTCCTGACTAAAAATAAACAACATATAAGAATAAGAAAAATTAAAAATTTTAAAAACTCCAAATTTTTTCAGAAAAGATGTTATATCATCTATATCATCGGCTGAACCGATTTTCTTCAAACATAGCTAGGAACCCTCTCGATCAAGTCATCTTTCAAACAGAAAAAACTAAATGAAAATCGTTCCAGCCGTTTGGCCTGTACGTGGACACGGACAGACACACAGATACACAGTTACACAGATACATAGACACACACTACAAACTTATAACACCCCTTTTTTAGTCGGGGGTTAAAAAGGAAACTTGAATTTTCATTTTTGTCGCAACATTTTTTATTATTTTTACACATCTTTTCTATAAAAATAAAAAAATTTATTATAAAATTTCTTTCAAGCAAGTGGATTCTCTAATTTTTATAGATAAATATTTTTGTTAAATTTCAATATAAATAACTTCCCGTGCAATTGTTGTACGTTTATAAAGTTTATCATTTAAACAATTTAAACAATAATCTAAAAAAAAACATAGTTTGCTGACAAAATTTCTGTTAACTCCACGTGTGAATATAATTCTCACCCTTTCTATCTCCCTCTCTCGCTGTCTCTCTCACACACACTTAAAATGTTAACAAAAATTTTTAAAATATAGAGATTTTGCACAGCGACAAAATTCATGAAAATAAAAAAATAAAAAACGGATGTTTAATACACATAAAATTTGACGGGTGCGGAAACGGAAGGAACTGCTGCACAAACAACTTTGTGTTCAAAAGATAAATATAAATAAAAACTACACACAACAAAAGCAACAACAGCGGTAGCACCAAATTTTACCAAATTTTTTTTATCACTTAATAGTAAAAACAATAGCAAAATTTTATGATGGCAACTTACAGAGTTTTTGGCTAAAAATTTCAGCTAAATTTTCAATAAAGTGGCAATTGTTGCAAAAGAAAAATTTTTTGTATACTACAAAATACAAAAAAAAAAACCTGGCATAATTTTTAAAAATATTTGTCAAACTATAGATATTCTCATTGTTGTATGTATTCATGTATTTGAAATAATAGAAATGAATTGTTTACAAAATTGATGTGATTTTATTGACGACAAATGGTCGATATACATAAAATAAATTTAATAGAAATGTAAGTATGGGGCTATATTGGGCTGCACAGTGGGGCAGGAAAGAAATTTTTCGGAAAACGCAACAGTAATTTTTTCGCTAATATTACAAAGTACTATTACTTATTTATACTACAGAGTTGCGCTCTTTTATTTTCTTCTCTCATTAAAAAAAAGACGAAAAATTGCATTTAAAAAAAAAGGTTTGTCAGATCAAAAATTAAGTTCGAATCCTACATAAACAAGAGTGACCAACTTGAAAAATATTAGTAACGCAAGGAAACCTACAAAAACTAAGAAACTGCTAAGACGGCGAAAAAAAATCAAACTTTGAAAAAATCGCTAATTGAACTTGAAAAATATTAGTATTAGTATTATTATTATTAGTATTAATATTACCGCAAGGAAACCTACTAAAGATATAAAAAAAAACGCTAAAATGGAAAAATCGCTACATGAAGATTAAATCACCAAAATGGCGGAAAAAATTCTAACTTTGATAAAATTGCTAAAATTTAAGAATCGCAAAAATTTAAATAAATTCCCTTAGCAGAAAAAAGTCGATTGGATAGAAAAAACTCGCCAAAACGCAAAAAGTCGTCACTGCATCCGAAAAAAATCGTTAAAGCGAAAAAATATCGCCATAACTGACTATATAAAATTGTTTTCCACAAAATAAAATTTGCCAACAATAAAAACGATCCAAATTTTTTATTAGCAACATAATACACAAGTACACAAAAAAACAAGACGGTGATAAAGTAAACATTCAAATCAACAACAACAAACTATTATGTCATATAGTCTGCTTATTAAGAAATATACAACCATACAAACACACAAGCCATTGCAGACGACAGACGCGAGCAATAATCCCCATTATTTAGACTTCAAATACGATATTTTTGTAATAGATGAAAGAATTTGACAACATTTTTCTGTAATCTGGAACCAAAATGTCGGACTTGAAGCCAAAATATGCCAAACACAATAAGGCTCAATATAATGCTTGTAGTTAATAATAATAATAATAAGTTGTAATAATTAGTTATTTAACTAATGACGTGAATAAAAACTAGTATCTACTTAGAGCAGTGATGTTAAAAATAAGATCGTAGTTGTATGTGTGATAAAAATGTCTTTCTTATTCGTCGCTGAAGAACACAGAAAAATATATATTTGGAACAAATGCAGTTTTCTGAAGCACCTCCAGAAAAAAGTAGCCTATGTGATAGAAAATTGAAAAATAACTCATATTTTCCCAGTTATGGGTAACCTGATTAGACATCCCGCTTTAAGCGGGATTACCCCGCTTTTCACAGATTGATCCCGCCTCGAATTTCTATCCCACTTTATACTGCTTTTTAAAGTTTTGAAATTTTCAATCTCTTATTCGATTTTTGTTAAAATGGAACTGATAAAAATTTGTTCCCAATATTTTGTGTGTGTAAATAAATTTGGAATAGCCAAAACCCTGTGTGCTTCGCTACACATATAAGTTTTGAAGTGAAAAGAAAAAATTTTTACTAGAAATAATGGTTCTAGTTCAACTTTCTTTATTTTGTATAATACAATTCTCATTATTAACATAAAAAGTGATGAAGAGCTTCGAAACTCTCACTGCATTAGTTTTGTAGCAACGTTGGCTGGTCACTCTGACTTCGGAACCCATGCTAAATGATGCTCTCCCGTATAATAATTACAGCTACAGTTGCAATGACGAGTAAGAGGAGGAAAGTATCCAGCATCTCCTGTGTCTTTGCCCTGCACTGGAGGATCTCCGTCTGCAACTCCTTGGCAGAATATCCTTCGGCAGCTTATCCGAGTTATCGGAAATCGAGCTCAAAATCTTGAGCCCTTATATTAGGAATAGTGGCTGGTATAGCCGCTGACTCCCCCTAGTCAAATTTTTTGACCCACTCTCACCTCTCGCCTCCCTAAATAACTATTATCTCGTTTCTACTTCTACTCTTTCACTCTCCTCCCACCCTCTCTCTCTCTCTATATCTCTCTCTCTCTCTCTATCTCTCTCTCTCTCTCTATATATATATTCATTTTTCTTTTCTTCAATTTACAGGTAGCACAAAGGGATGATTATAATTGACCCAAGTGAGCTAGACTCTAATTTTCGACTTCTCCTTGTCAGCAGCCTGTTAACCTAACCTAACCAGCTTTCCAAGATATTTATTAAAGTATTTTTTTTTTTATTTGAGAGGCCCACGCTCACCAATCCCGATTATATTCTATCATCGGCATAATCAGCAGAATTTCAAGTTTTTGTTTGTATCAGCTTTCAAATACAAATTATTAACAAATTTAATATTTAATTTTAATTTGCTTAAAAGGTGAGTGATACTCTTTTTACTACATTATATACTCTTTTTTATAATACTATTATCGTTATTAGCGTTACTACCTACAAAAATATTTTGACTGTTTTGGCTTCCAAGATATTTTGAAATAAATGTTGCTTCTATGTAGGGAGTGACATGCCAACTTTGGGCATTACAACTTAGTAGACCCTGCTCCGTCTCTAAACCATCAGTAATGCAATGTGATCAAATCAACAAAAGCAAACATTTTAACTTTAAATAAATATTTTCTATTTACGGGAGATGCCACACCCGCATATCCAAAGCGAACTTTTTTTTAGGACAACATTTATTATGAAAATCGTTACATACACACAATGTCACGTTTCTTACTGCATTAGATGAAGATATTCCAATAAAAGGAACTACGGGAACTAATATACATATACATATGTTACCTTCTCCGATAAAAGAGACCTAGTTTGTCAAAAAACACGTTTAGACTTAAGAGTGAATTCTGGTTCCTAAAAGGGTGTAGAATAAGATGAAATGAGTTTTTCTCAAAAATTCATTTTCACACACTAGGTCCCTTTTCTCGGAGAAGGTCACATTTGTGATATAAATTAGAGTCCCTTTGTATCAGTTGTTGTGGGAAAGTTCAAGTGATGAAGGTCACTTCAGTGTAATGTAACATGAGAGCGCCCTCCTTCATCGGTATTGTGCGAAGTAAAAAAACCAATAAAATGGCTACTAAGCACAGCTTTGAAAATTTAATACGCCTCATGGACACCAGAGGCGCTGTAACACTGCATTATTGAAAACGTGCAAAACGCAGAGTTCTAAAAGAAAGAAGCTTTTCTCTACCTGTCTTTACTATCACTATATCTTCCCTATCACTCTCTCTCATTATCTTCTCTTCAAATCACAGCGTCACTCTCAAATATTTCATTAGTCAAAGGGATTCTATTAATTTAATGATTTTTGCTAGTCCTGTGAAAAAAAAACTAAAAACTTAATTATGTCATTTTGGATTTTAGATAACGATATGATACATTTAGTTATATATATGCACATAAATCAGCATTAAACTTTTACATATACACATAAATGAAAAGTAAATAATTTGTTGTGTGTGTGTGTGTGTGTGTTTTTTTTTTGCAAAAACTTTTTGTATTAAGTGAAAGAACTTTTACTAAATTGTCTCCGAAGGTTGAGTGTTGTTTTTTTTAATGTAAAATTTTTTCCAAACAAAAACTTGCAACTTTACAAATACACTCCTCCTAGCTGCTGCATACAATCGCTATGAGTTTTCTCTATGAAGTGCAATTTTATTTTTGATGATCTCTGCTAGAACGACAAGTAGGCGCATGCATGTATTTATGTACATGGTAGCTTTCATTCGAAATTTACATTAAAACTTCAGCTGAATTGAACGACAGACAGACAGCTGAGAGAAAAAATCACAAAAATGCGATAAAACTGAAAGTGTGCCTGCCTGCCTGCTTGCTTGCCTGGCTGCTTTTGCTTGATTTTCTTAATTCTATCGCCTACGCTTGCTTTCACTTCTGCTGCATTACAGTCGAACTCATTTTAGCTTTTTCCATGTTATTTATGCTAGAATTTTCTTTGACTCGAGTCAATTTAAATTGAACCGATAAACATACATACATTTATAAATGTGCATATACATACATCTATGTTACTATATTTTTATGTCAGTATGATATCTCAGATGTAAAAGGGGAAAGAAAGTAAGTGTGTAATTGGAGGGGGGGGGGGGATAAATAAAGTTTTGTGTTGTCTGTTCGTATCCCTTCAGACTGCAATTGAAAAATGTGCTAAATTTTATTTTCTCGGCAATCTATGAATGAATAAATATGTATGTATGTATGTAAAATCGGGATGGGGTATGTAAAGAGATACAAAAATACACTTTCCAATAGAGCAAATTTGCATATGTAAGTATATATGTATGTATGTATATGTGTGCGTGTGTGTGTGTTTCCACATACACACCACACACTGTTATGTTAAAATCTTGAAGAAAAAAAGTTGTGTATGTGTGCTTACAAGTCTGTTTGTATTTTTAATGCAATTGAGACTAAAGTAAGAAAACAAACTTTCAAACTTTTAAAAACTTTAAAATTGTCCTTAAGTTTTTGTGTCAAAAAAAACAAAGTCTGCATAAATAAATACATAAATAAGCATGCATGCAACAACATGTCGCTCTATCTGTGTAACCGTCACACACGTCTATACACACAAAAAAACTATCAAAACCCACATATGCACTTATAATCTGACACACAACCGGATATAAATACACCAACACACACAAACACACACACACACACATACACACACACACACACACATGCTGCTACAAATGTAAATGTTAAGTTGAAAAAAACAAGTAAGAGTGCTATATTCGGCTGTGCCGAATCTTATACACCTTTACCAAAGTGCTTTTATGTAGTATAGAGATACATAAATAAGCACATACATAAAGTATAAACAAAAAGAAAAAAATAATTTGACCTGGTTAATTTTATATACAAAATAATTAATTTTAAAACCCTAAAATCATCATTTTAGATTTTTCTGATTCCTTATACCAATCTAGTAGTTCTTAAAAAAATATAGAAAGTGTGTTAAGTGAAAAAATAAAAAAGATAACTCAAAAAAATGTTTTATTTATTTACTTTAATATCCAGAAAAAGTTCAAAGTTTCCAGCTCTGGAGCTGACGTTTTTAATTTTATAATTTTCTACACAAAAGTGTTCTTCCCAAAAAGGGAAAGATAAGCATTAATTAGACTTGGTTACTTTTATATATCACAAAAAGTGTAAGTTTTCCAACCCTGGAATCATCCTTTTTGATTTTTCTGATTTCTTTCTTTTTTTAATTGTTTTTTTTTTATTTGAAATACCAATTTTATTTTTATTTATTTAATAAAAATGGATAAAAATTAGTTTTCGGTAGTTAATTTCTTATATCACAAAGAGTGTAAGTTTCCCAACCCTGGAATCCTCCTTTTTGATTTTTCTAAATTCTTACACTAATCTCTTTCTTTTAAGAATGTAAGATCTGTTTAATTTATAAAAAAAAGGAAAAATTTATTTTAGTAAATTACTTTTTTATAAAAAAGTTAAAGTTTTCCAACCCTGGAAACATCTTTTAAATTTTTTGAAGTTTAGTTTTTAATTTGTACTGAAGCATAAAATATAAATATAATTTATTTAATAAAAAAAAATTAATTTTCGGTAGTTAATTTTTTATATCACAAAAAGTTTCAGTTTCCCAACCCTGGAATCATACTTTTTGATTTTTCTGATTTCTTACACCAATCTTTTTCTTTTAAGAATATAAGATATGTTTAATTTGTAAAGAGAAGGAAAAATTTGTTTTAGTAAATTGCTTTTGTATAAGAAAAAAAGTCAAAGTTTTCCAATCCTGGAAACGTCTTTTTAAATTTTTTAATTTTTTTTTTTTATTTGAAATACCAATTTTATTCGTGGTGAAGTATAAAATAAGTTTATTTAATAAAAATAAATAAAAAATTAGTTTACGGTAGTTAATTTTAAACTTCACAAAAATTTTAGGTTTTCCAACCCTGGAATCATGCTTTTTGTTTTTCTAATTTCTTAAATCAATCTCCTTCTTTTAAGAATATTACATATATTTAGTTTATAGAAAAAAATGCAAAATTTGTTTTAGTAAGTTACTTTTGCATAACAAAAAATGTTAAGGTTTTCCAACCCTGGAAACATCTTTTTAATTTTTTTAAATTTTTTTAGTTAGAAATGCCAATTTTATTCATAGTGAAGTATAAAATAAGTTTATTTAATAAAAAATTATTAAAAACTAGTTTTCGGTAGTTATTTTGTATGGCAAAATGAAGTTTAAGTCTCCCAGCTCCGAAACCGTCTGCGCGATTTTACTGATTTTCAATACCAATCTTATCTCGACCATTTCTGATCCACCAGTGCCAAGAACGAAGTCTCTAGCTTTTCTGGGAGCTTCGGAAAACCTATTTCACGTACAGACAGACGGACAGACGGACAGACGGACATCGCTTACTCGTCTTCCCTATGCATAAGGATCCAGAATATATATACTTTATAGCTCGCTTATTAATATTCTAGAAATTACAAACGGAATGACAAACCTATACATACCCTTTTACCATTTTTTGGTAAAGGGTATAATAATAATAACTTAAGAACGATGGGTGGTAGATAATTTTCAGTGTTCAATGTTTCGTATCTTTTGGGTCACAGTTTTGAGACTAAATTTGAATTCAACTTTTTAATGATACACACTCTTGCAAAAAAATATATATTTTTTATTCCATTATTTTTTATGTTTCTTTTAAATATTTTTCTTTTTTTTCTTATAAATGTTTTGTTACCAGCTGGCAAATGTTTGAGATATTTATTTTAAATGGTTGCATAAAAGTATGAAATTATGATTTTAAAATAAAACTTTTGCTGCTGATTTTGACAGTTTAAGAACGGCAATTACCAGTGTCAATATTTATGTATTTGTTATTCCAAGTATCTGCATAATCAATTAAAGATTAAAGAAATGGCTTTACAATACTACAAAAGATAGAAAAGCGTTAAGGCTTAGAAATAATTGTAAAAAGGTGTCACAAAATTAAGAATGATGCAGAAGAATTTTATTAAATATTAGAGCATAACCCCATACAGTTAAAACATCTGAACACCTTCCAATGGTAAGTGTTATTGCAATTTCGAAAAATAAATTTGTAAATTTTTTTGGGCAACTAACGCATTCAATAGCAAATCTGTGGCGTTGACTGAAGTAGTTAGCACATTTATTACAAAACCGAAGGTCCTGGGTTCGAGCCCAGTGTCCGACAGTCATTAAAAATAACAAAACCACACATTTTTCTGATATGCATTAGTGTCATTTGTATCAGTTGTTGTGGGAAAAATTCTAGTGATGCAGGCTAAGGCACTGGTCACTAAAAAACTACACCGCCTTCAGCGCATGCTAATCGTAATATAACATCAGAGCGCCCTCTTTCATTGTGTAGTAGAATCATCGGCGAAGTAAATTAACTAATAAAATGGCTACTAAACACAGCTTAAAAATTTAATACACCATATTTGACGCCAGGTGACGCTGCAACACTGCATTATTGAAAAGCGTACAAAAAGCAGATTTTTCTTTAAATCAGGTAAGATATTTGATTATATGGGCTAAAGTTCGTTCGTGTTTATTACACATGTAGTGTCTGTACAGAACCCTTCGTGTCTTCGATTTACTTTTACCAAATGGGTGTTCATTTTGTCGAAAAAGAAAATACAAATTCAAATCTCACAGTGTAATTTTTCCGCTGGATCATTTTAAAGAGATTTCATTTTAAAGAGATAGATATACTTAAGCATACATACATACATACATATATACATACATATACATATGTATATGTATTTACACACTTACTTTCATAATATACACAATATTTTATGTCAAATCAAATAACTGTAAATGAAATTGGAAATTGGTAGTATGACCAAACCAAGGAACAAAATTCCAAAACTTTGTAAGTGCATGTACGTACATACATACATTTGTATATGTATGTACATATGTATCTATGTAATATGTATGTATATATACATATATCTACATATAAAGAGTATTTTTTTTAGAGGTATAGAACTTCGAATTGAAATAAAGCACAAGAAAATCGTTTTAATGTCCATCAGTTTGGCTGTATTGGAAGGATAATTTTATGCCATTAATGTTTAAATATGATTTCGGGCATGTAGCCGCCACGGCAGGCTCGAATAAAGCCAATTCTACAGGTCCAATTTTCAACCACTTTTTCGAGCATATGGGGCCGTATGTTGGCAATAACGCCACGAATGTTGGCTTCCAAGTCCCCTAACGTTTCTGGTTTGTTGGCGTAGACGAGCGACTTCACATATCCCCAAAGAAAATAATTCAATGGTGTCAAATCACACGATCTTGGTGGCCAATTGACAGGTCCATTCCGCGAAATTATGCGCTCATCGAATGTTTCCTTCAATAAATCGATTGTGACGTGCGCTGTGTGGCATGTAGCGCCGTCTTGTTGGAACCACAACTCATCCACATTCATGCCATCCAATTCGGGAACAAAATAGTCGGTTATCATGGCTCTATACCGGTCTCCATTAACGGTAACTGACTCTCCAGCATTATTTCGGAAGAAGTATGGCCCAATGACTCCACCAGCCCATAGAGCACACCAAACAGTCAGTTTTTGTGGATGTAATGGCGTCTCAAGGGTCTCATGTGGATTCTCTTCACTCCAAATGCGGCAATTTTGCTTGTTGACGTAGCCATTCAACCAAAAATGAGCCTCATCACTGAACAAAATTTTGCGATGAAAATCAGCATCGAGATCAATCTCATTTTCGGCCCATACACCAAAATCACGACGCATTGCATGGTCTCGCGGCTTTAATTCTTGCACAAGCTGGATCTTGTAAGGTCGCAAGCCAAGATCTTCGCGCAAAATCTTCCATAAAGTTGATGGACAAAGCTCCAATTGCTGTGCACGGTGGCGAATCGATTCATTCGGGTCCTCTTCAACACTTTGCTCTACAGCGGCAATTGTTTCTTCGGTGCGCACTGTTCGACGTCTTTGTGGATGCGTATTATCACATAGAGTAAATGTAGTGCGAAAACGATCCATGATTAACCGAATTAATTGCTCTGATGGACGATTATGTCGACCATAAAATGGACGGAGCTTGCGGTAAACTTCGCGAACTGAACCATTATTTTCGAAATAAATTTGCACGATTTGCAAGCGTTGTTCTTTTGTCAACCTGTTCATGATAAAATGGCAAACCAAACTAAATATTAATCACTTGACAGATGACAAAATGGCCGCCAGTTAAAAAAGTGATGCCAACTTAAAGTTCTATACCTCAATAAAAAACACCCATTACATACATTAAAATCACTTGAGCATATCTAATTTTTTTTTCTTTTCCACTATTATTGTGTCATATATTGGAAAGATTTTTCGTTTAAATTTATTAACCATTGAAATAACATAACACCAAATTATATAACAGCTAAAACTTTATACTTATATTCGTAATAGAAAAAGGATAAAAGAGGCAAATGATGGCAAAATTGTATCGTGTATCAACTGCGTTTATTTAAATTTATTTAGTAAACGCGCCAACGAGTAAAGCTGATGGATTTTTAGAAAGGGGAGTAATACCCTTTTTCATGGTCTGTGGCCATTGATTATTGTGGATAGTCTCCAGGGTATAAATTATATTCCTAATAATGACAACGATGATGAATGTTAGTAACGATGATGGAAGTGCGAAATTTTTCGTATTTTTAATACAAACCATTACAAATAGGGTTGAAATAATTTATTGGGATTTTTATTTTCCATTAAAATCCTTTTTATATCCGTTAAAGATATTTATTTTCTAATTTGTGAAGAAAACAAATTTAAATTTTAATATAAGAAATGGGCAGACGGCTTTAAAATAAAAAACCCCAAACAAGAACTAATAGACAATACGAAATCTAGAAGCAGAAAATTAAAAAAATAATAATAAGTTATATTTTTGCTTTTGCTTTTTATTTTGTTAAAAAGCCTTTGCCATAATTTTTTTTTAATTTGCCAACACATACATATCTCCTACAGTTTCCATAAGATTGCGTTCACACGCTATGATTTGAGTTGCCCAACTCTGGAGTTTTTTAGAAGAGGTATAGAAAGGGAAACATAGTTCCTTGTACTCCTCATTTTTACATTTCTTTGAAATCATTTTTTATCACAAAGAAATTTGTTCACAATATCGATCCATAACCGCTAAAATAGCTTAAGTGACATATTTTTTTGACCCTTTTTTTTTTGACGAAAATCGACTATTTACGATCGGAAATTATCGATTTCGGTAAAAAGTTGAGATTCGAAAATTATATCGCTTAAGCTATTTTGGCGGTTATGGCACGATATGGCTGTGCACAGTGGCCTGAAATTAAAAAGAAGCGGTAAAAAATTTCCGCAACTTTTAAACTACTTAGTCTGTATTCAGACGCTGAGAATCTTATTTTTAAGATTGCTAGTTTATAAGCGAGAATAACGAAGGGAATAGAAACGAGTACTTCATGTACTGTCGATACGTTTTCTTTCTCATTCGTATTATTAAAAAAAGGATATATGCATACAAAAAAATACGAATAAAATTTATGTGCTCAAAAATTAGATAAGTGTTCATAACGTTTTACATATCTACATATCGCTTATTTACTGAATATTTGAATTTATATACACAACTTAATGGAAAAATTTCATTTTTTGAGTTAAGACGTTTTTTATTTCACTTTGTGAGTGAACATAGAAGCAATTTCCGCAGAAATTCTTAAAAATTTGGGCAACTAAAGTTGGTGTTTGTGAGGCCATTTCAACGTACAAACAGTTGTGGTCTTTCATGACGTTAAAAATTGTTTTGATAAGTGGAATACACAATCTGTTTTTGTTGCTTTGAGGCTCAGTTAGCCGACTGTAACTGTAATGTAACTGTAAACAGCTGATCGATATTATTATATGAAAAGTAGGTTACGTTACATTACATCTCTATAACCATTTTCATTACTTTTCACATAACATAAAATAACTGAGCCTTTATAATGACTGCCCTATTTATTAACTTTCTATATCTCTCTCTCCCTTCCCCCAGGGGAGTCTCTTTTGACTACGGGTGTAGCAACCCCCGGGGCCCCAGCTGGGGTGATGTGGCTTTTTCCATTGACGTACCTTTGGTACATTACCCATAGAACTTATGTGTTACTACCCGATCTCTGGCAAGAGAGCAAAGGATGTGCACATATTTATAAAAGGAAGACAGGTCCTGTTGATGTCAGTTAGGTGCAGCGTTACCTAGAACTGCACCTGAGTTCAAAAGACGATAGGGGTGAAGCCCTTGTGGTGGAACTTCGAGGTATAACCAGAGGCTACTTCTGGTACCACGGGTGCCGGTTGCCCGACAGCTGGGTTGCTTAGAGATAAATGCATTGCGGTTGTCAAGATTCTGTGCTTAAATAGTTGTGCGTCTTACCTCCTGTGTTCAAGGGGCGTTTATCAAGCATGATCGATTGTAGTAGGCACAGGATCTTGGCGGCGAGCTTGCGTTCTTCTCGCTTAAGTGGTCCTTGCTGCTCTGAAGTTTTGAGTGCATGTAGCGGTCGTCAGTTTCCTTTGCTAAAATGCCGAGTTCGTCCTACCCCACGGGGTTAAAGGGATGATTTTGGTATGTGTGGAGTAGGCACTGGTTATTTGGCGACACAGGCATGTGTTCATTATGGATGAGTGGTTAGCTGTGCCGGCAATGGTTGATAAATTTTCTTGGGGACCTCGCTGAGGTGTATACGCAACACCATAGCGTGGAAGCCGGAGAATTATCGTGGTGGCTGTGGTTGCTACCAAAATCGCTGGGAGAATAGTCTTGGCTTCCCAGTGTGAAATCAATGCTAGTGGTTGGTCTGACGCGGTCAGCCAGACACTATTCTAGGTGCTGTTGCCATTCAACAGAAGCTGCTATGGGCACGGACATAGCAGCAGAGTTTAGATAGCTCAAAGTACCTCAGCAAGGTACTTGAATATAGAACAGGGATAACTATATTCAAAGATTGCAACCTATGTGCCTTATGGATTGGGCCATAGGTTCATTCTAAAAGGGTGCATGGGGGCGTTGGTCTGGCGTCTAACCCACACCTAGTACTTTGGCACACGTGAGATTAGGCCGTAATGGCAGATACTCACGTAAAGCAATTGCACATCTCTCTCTCCCTCTCTCTTTATCGCACACATAAGATCAAAGCTTGATCAAAAAAAAAAATTGCTGTGTGGGTAGTGTTACAATACCTATATGAAGATTTATATTATTTTTGAAGTTTTTAGACATGTTTAAATGACAAAAAAGATTGCTTATCTAAAAATAAGTTTTTTAAAATTTTATTTTTGGTACTTTTAATATATTATTGAGGGGTTTTTTAACTAAACTACTTACAAATTTTCTGATTTGCTTCATAATGATCATACAAATATTCTATATAGTAAATATTTTGCGTTATTTGGCTTTACTTTTAATAGTTCACAAGAAACAGAATAAGTTTTAACTCATTTTATTCAATAAAATAACAAAAAAGATTTTTGGTAACAAAAAAAGATTTTTTTGCTCTACTTGAAGATTTTTAAAAAATAAATAGGGCAACACTGTTTATGAGAACCCAGTCTTAACAACTCTCAGTCTCGTCTTTATTAAGAGTTGTCATTATGAATGAACCAGCCTTGCAAAAAAGCGCGAACTTTGTGCAAGAATTTATTTTTGGCAGTGACCTTTTGAAACATTGTTTGTTTGGTTTTTACAGACAAATATTTTAATATATGTAGTTTTTTAAATTATGGAGTAATCAATCGTATTAAATTTTGTATACAAGTTTATTGGCGAAATTTTGTGAAACGAACACGCAAAGCGTTGACAGGTTTTATTTGGAAAAATATAATTTGTAATTGTAAACCAAATACATTCAAAATTTTTCAAGCCTTAACGTTTGAGTTATACAAACTTAAGGTTAAGTTAGCCGGCGGTAATGGAATGCAACTGCAATGGTAGGAAATAACTGATCGATATTGTTATGTGAAAAGTAATGTACAGTTTCTTACACTCCGGTTACATCCCTATAAACATTTTCATTACCTTCCACATAACAATATCAATCAGCTGTTTCCTACCGTTGCAGTTGTATTCCATTACAGTCAGCCATTATACCCTATATTTTTCTACATTCCTATATTTAACACAAACTAATATTTACCATAACTTTATATATACAAAATCGCATACATACATAGAATACTTATACAGTTTTTACATTACCAGCAAAGTCAATATCTTGATGAAGTAATTTGTTTTAAAATTTGCAGAAAAGAATTAAAGTTAAGAAATAACATGTAGCAAGTAAGAAACCACTTCATTTCAAACATCTTACATTCCGATTAAAAGGAACTTAACACACAGACACACAAGGCAGCATATGAAAATATTGTCTGCACTCAAGGACACTACGAGAGTACGTATACGAGTAGAGTTGAAAATATTACTTCCGGCCACAGCCAAAAGAAAAAGTTATTAACAGTTTATAAAGCGAACAACTTACATACATACATACATACAAGCAAAAAAAAAACAACAACAAGGAGTGTAGCGAAATGCGAAAATAAAAGCAAACAAACAAAAACAAAAATTGAAGCAGAAGCAGTTTAAAGTAGATTTTTGAAGAAGTGTTGCTTGCTCGTTTATTTTTATTTCCTGTAAAATGTAAAAATTAAGAAAAACCAGAAAAATAAATAAATCGCTTCGAATATATAAAACTGCTGTTTAAATATACGTTCCTTTTCTCTGGGCTTGAGTTTACTCTTTTATGCTGCTATTTTGCATTGCAAGCGAGATTCACCAGCAATCGTGCCAAGGCAACGAATTGAGCGGGAATTTGCTGTTGCAACATTTACCGCGAATCCTGATTTATGAGTCGCTGAGTGCAGTGTAGTTAGTAGGGATTTTCTTACTGATTAATTGCATGAATTAATTTTATATGTATGGTATATAAGAATTGTTTGCTTAGTATCGTTTAAAACATTAAAATGAAAAAAAAACCAGCCGCAATCACTAACCGCATAAGCGGCAACAAAAATATGTGTATCAGCAAAAATATGTATGTATGTATGTACAACAGAAAAATAGCACAATGATTCTCATATACAAGCACTCAAAAGTACTTTACAAATAGTCCTCAGAAAATGTGTCGATAAGATTAAATGACATCGATGAATTTAAGTTTACACATTCCTTTTCGTATCTTGCAAATATTTAAATTGGAAATGGAAATGCAATCGTTTTCATTAAGAGATTGGAAAGGTCTAGACTATAAATTGCAAATCACTGTAATGTTCTTCATGCTCGCACAAGTAAAACTTTGATTGTTTACACCATTTCAGTTTCCCTTTTAAGTCTGCTAACAATTTGAATGCGTAGGTAAAAAGAAGGCCAATTGTAAATTGAGATAAATTAATTGTGTTTGCACATGGATACATGGCATAAGCTGAGTACTATAGCCTTATTTGTAATTTCGCTTATATAAAGGTAATATAAGTAATTATGTTAGTATGTTACATGTATTTGATCATATTATAAAAGGTAAAATATATCCTCACAAAAACATAAATGTGAAAAAAGGCCAAGTTCCTATCAAAAATTTCGGCCATCAAAAGCAGTGAGATATAAATTTTGACCAAGTTCTTGCTTGGAACAACACCATACAACAACTGACATATGCTATGCGTTATATACATTTTTAATCGTAAGGGTGTCATATAATTTTTAGATAATCTGCTAATCTGAAATTTTTACTTTGGATAAGTGCAATATGTATGAAAAGTTTCAATAAAATTTAACTTAATTTTGAGTTTACAGTGCTTGTTCCCAACAACTGATTGAAACTACTGGTTTCATAGATTTTTCTTAGTGATCTCTGATCTAGATTAATTTGTGTACCAAATTTCAGCTCTCTAGTAAAAATTGGAGTTTTAGAGGATAAAAAAACTTCTTGGTTTTAAGATTTTCCCATTGGCTTACTCATCTACACTTACTTGTGTATAAAATTTCTGCTGTCTAGCATGAACTATACCTTATAATTTTATGAGCATTACCCCTCCCACTATTTTAAACTCACAATATTGTTGTGAGCAGGGCTTATAATTCATGCTAATTTTCTTCTAAAATATGCTAGACCGAAGTAGATTAAACATAAGGCTAAAATTTTATGGGAGTGATCACGACCACTTTTTTAGGTGACAGCTCAAAGTATTGTATACGTGTAACGTATATGCAAGGTTTCACTAAAATGGCTTAAGTTAAAAGCTGTATATTAACAGCCTTATTTATATAACTTATTAAGGCTTTATAGAGGGGTTTTAAGGCTAATTTTCATAAAAAATTTTTCTTAAAAAGCCTTGATAAGTTTTACAAATAAGGCTGTAAGTTTTCAGGTTCAAACAATAGTAGAGTGACCCCGCCCATTCTAGTAAAATTTTTTGGTTTTTCTTCTTACTTGTGTATCAAATTTCAGCTCATAAGCGCAACTTTTAATTTTTAACTTTTATGGGCGTAGCCCCGCCCATCTGACTTAAACTTCCGGGTTTTCAGATTTTTATAGTTGGTCTCTCACCTAGACCTACTTGTGTATCAAATTTCAGCTCATAAGCGCAACTTTTAATTTTTAATATTTGTGGACGTAACCATGCCCAGTTTTCCAAACTTAAGATTTTTTTTAGCCAGTGTTTATTATTTGTGCCAAGTTTCGTTGCAAACGGATAATAATACATACAGAAATAGTACATCTAAATATGCTGAGCCGTACTACACGAAAATGAGGTTGAAATTGTATGGGCGTGTCAACGCCCACTTTTTTAATGAAAAATTTTTAGGCTTGCATTATCGCATTATGTATGCCGAATTTCTATAAAATAGCTTCCACTAAGCGCCTTAGATTTGCTTTTTTAATTCTATCCTTTATGGGCGTAGCCCCGCCCTCCTGGCCAAAATTTTAGGATTTTAAAATTTTTTTAGTTTATTGCTCACCTAGACCTAGATCTGTAGCAAATTTCAGCTCACTAGCTTAGATTTTAATTTTTGTGGGCGTAGCCCCGCCCTCTTGGTTGAAATTTTCGGGTTTTCAGATTTTTCCGGTTCATTGCTCACCTAGATCTACTCGTGTACCAAATCTTAGCTCTCTACCTATAGCGGAAGTGCTTCATCAATTTGATGAGTGATCAGTGAGTCAGTGAGTATGTCTTAAAATATGCACTTTTTGCACCTCCATATCTCCAAAACCTTTCGTTGTAAAACTTTGAAACTTTGCAGGTGTGGTAACATGAATTTATTCTACTTATGATTTAAATTTCATAATTTTACGGTTGCGGGCTTTAGAGTTATGAGGGGGGGTAAAAACAGCTCGAATTGCTTCCTGTAAATATACACACTGCGTGCATTGGCCGGAACTTGGCCTGGCGCACTGCCGTGAGCCTAGATACATATATATTATATACATATGCACATGCATATATTTATATGATAGCGACATTTTTTCCATACTCGGGCTTGTTAACTTTGTAAAATTCATTCATACATTTTCTCAATTTCTCTGCAATTTGAAGTAGTTCGACCTTTTTTGTAGGGCTAGGGCAAAGACCATGTCTATGTGGATAATCCGATAACGTTGGAGAATCTTAAAACCAACATTCGTCAAGATATCGACGAGATAACGCCCGGAAATTTCCGAAAAAATGGTCGAAAACCATCTCAAAAGGATCGATTGCTGCAACCAATCTAAAGGTGGTCATTTAAATGACATTGTAATTTGTACGTAATGGCGCAGTTCAAGCATTATAATGAAATTAAATTTTTAATCGAAATCATAGCATGCATTAGCATGCTTATTTAATTTTACTTTTGAAATCTGGCAACCCTATTCCGCGCTAATTTCTTAATGTTTTCTTCCATATAATTCTTCTCCAGACAATAACAAATAAAAAAAAAAGAATGGAGGAAATCGGTCCACCAGTCAACGTGTTTATTATGGGACTTCAATTTAATTATAACATTTGTTAATGCACTAATAATCCTAAATTATTATTTTACTTATTCAATAAAATATTTTTTATTAAAAAATATTTGAAATTGATTATTGAGGGGTTTAGCTGGATCCTATGCGCATTTCACTGTTGCTAATGCAGATCATCAGGGAACCTTTACCCAAAAATTTATTAGAACAACTAGAGTTATTATGTTAAAGTTTAATTTAAGCATTAACTTAAATTAATTTAAATTTTATATTAAAAAATATTTGACTGAATAAGTAAAATAATAATTTGGGATTATTAGTGCATTAACAAATGTTAAATTTCAAAAGGATTAAATTTTATATACTTAGATTTATTAATGAAAATTCATACATACTTAAATAAAACCAAATGAAACAAATTTTCAGACAAATTTTAGTTTTCCTTAAACTACTAATTTGACATGTCGCTAATTTGCTGCAAGAACGGCATAACTCAAAATTTTAGATTTTGAGATAAAAACAAATGCGTTTTAAGTGTTGAATTGACTATAGCTCTGAAGAAAAATTAATAAATATAAATATTTTGATATCATCTTGTAAATCAACTTATATTTAATATATCCGTAAAGAAAAAAGAAAAAACTTTTAATAATTGTTTTTAGATGGAAAATTGTTTATACTTTGAGTTATGACGTTATTGCTGCTAAAGTTCATTGATAGTAGTATAGTAAACTAAAATGTATCGTTCTTATTGCGAAAAAAAATTATAATCAGATAATTTTTTTAAACACAAAATATGCCAGTATATAAAAATTTTTACTACATAAAACACATTTTACCTTTTCACTTATAAAGGCACAACGCAAATTATGTCGCTCTTTCCGAAAACAAAATGATGTGCACACCTTAACGACTGTTGCGTAACTAACGATGTGTCATTGGAGTGAGTAAAGGCTCAGTTAGCCGACTGTAATGTAATGTAACTGTAACGTAGAAAACAGCTGATTGATATTTTTATATGAAAAGTAGGTTACGTTACATTACATCTCTATAACCATTTTCATTACTTTTCACATAACAAAATCGATCAGCTGTTTCTTACTGTTGCAGTTACTTTACATTACAGTCGGCTAACTGAGCCTTAATGCATTAAACACATTCACCACAACAAGCTACCGACTACCAAATGTCAAATGTTCATATGAGAATAATACTTTTGAAGACAGCAATGCAACATGGCGGAATGTTGTTGTCTATGCTGATTTTGTCGTTGTAGTCCAATTAAACTAATTTCTATTTTGTTGGCTACAATGACAAAATTCAGTATTGCCAGTATAATACAAAATGTTGAATTAATGATTTTGTACAATTATTTCATATTATTGAACAGAAACAATATCCAAAAATTGATGTAAAGAATAAATTGATTAATTTTTGTACTTTTACGTGAAATAAGTACATTTTAAAAGAGTAATTAATTTATATAAATGCAAAATATATAAAAGTGGCAATACTGAACAATGTATTTGTACTTGAATATCAGCTGCGGATGGTGCTGCTGCCGTCTCCAAAATAATTAAGTAGCCGGCTACGAGGCGGCAAATGCTGCTAGCGGCATTTGAAGTCGTGTGTTCGTGTAGCCTGCTGTGGTGAATGTGTTTAATGCATAAATATTAAATTAGACGTGACATAGCCATAACGCCATAGCCATAACCAAACCAAAATTCAATTGGTTTCTATGGTGAGAGTTATGGCGTTATGCAAGCCACAGACCTTGCGACCGTTGGTACAACACGTTGGTTTATCAAGTTGTGTGTTTTGGACACAAACTATACAACAACGTGTGCAACATTAGCGCACAACTTCATTTCACAAAAAAAAAATTTTTGAGTTAACATGACATCGGGTACTACTGCGCATATTGTAGTCGATAATTTTTTTGTGCAAACCGAAGAAGAAGAATGTAAAAAAGGGCAGAAAAAATTTGGTGAAAAAAAGTTTGGTTTATATAAAACGAAACATATTCTAACAACAAAGTTTTAAAAACAATAAAAGAAAGTGAGCCAAAAGACTACAAAAATTACATTTGCATGACATTTTAAACGCACATTTGAATTCCTGCGTGACGTTTCTTTATATGACACTACAAAAATAAAAACAAAATGAAATGAAGTTGTACAACATACTCCTAAACTATACAACCTGTCTATACGACTTGCCAAAAAATCAAATATTTTTAATCTTTCATACAACCGAGACACAACTTCATACAACGACCCCACACACTTTACAACCTCATACACAACCTGCTCATGTTGTACCAATGGTCGCAAGGTCTGTGGCTTCCTTTATGGCGAGTCACCTATAATCAAATACAGTGTTGCCCATTAGTTTGGTTCGAACGGGTGTTTCTGTCCCTATGTTTATGTCACGTCTGATTGAGCCTTAAAAGATGAGCCAAACATAGGAATAGAAATAACGGTATATACTCGTCTCACACTCTCTGTATACAAGATATCAAAATGAGTATTTTACACAAGATAGAACATGATATTGCCAATATTACTGTAATATCACGATTTTTGAGTTATGCCGTTCTTGCATCAAAAGAGCGATGTGTATTTAAACCTTAAGCCGGGATCACACGATTGGCACAATGCACCAATTTTCGTCGGCTCACTGCAATAGAGTCATAAGTAATGAGCCAAAATGACATTATTACTTAATTAATTCTTGAATAATTCTATATGGCTTCATTACTAATGTAGTGTGGTGCAGTTATGTACTTACTTATATTTCAATTATGTAGTTGAAAAATAAGGCGAATTTACTTTCTTACTTATGAATTTATTTCAGTGATCCGACGAAAATTAGTACATTATGCCAATCGTGTGATCCCAGCTTTAGTCTCTCACTGTATGTATGTAGATATTAAGCCAAAAGCAATGAAAATGCATGAATCAAGAAAACAAGATTGCGCACTCAGCCGTTCAAAAAAAATTCTGCTGCGCATCTACGTCAATATAGAATACACACGTGTGTTTGTGCTATAAAGTGTGTGTGTGAGAGAGAGAGCACATTATACAAACACAAACAAATGTATGTACTTTGTTAACAACAAAATTCGATGTCTACGTCACAAGCAGAAAATAAAATAACGCACTTGCGCAATGCGCAATCTTGTTGTCTTGTTTCATGATGAAGATGTGTAAATCTTACCTCAATACAACTTGTTTGCGCTTTTAATAACTGCCTGCCTTCTTTTCTAAGCGCCATTATTATTTTAAAATGTCATGTAGCTGCTATTCACATTATTACTTCCTTTTATTCTTCAAATATACACACATATTTTTTTATCACCGAAAACCGGTTTAATTTCTTCTTTTTCTTCTTCTTTTAATAACAACAACATTTTGCAAAATATGATAGTATTATTAAGGACTCTTTTAAAATAGTTTTTATTATGTTCTTACAACAAACACACTTTGTTTTAATGTACATACACCCAGAAAAAATATTGGTTGGAAAACGGTTAGTCCAATAAAACATCATTTGCATTAACTATATTTCAGTTCACGCTATCAATTTTCTGTTAATCCAAAAAACAATCCATGTTCATTGCCATAAGGGCATAATTGTAACAAAGATATGATTGTGACAATACTTAAATTGATTGCATCAACCGAGCATATGCTTTTGTCATGACTAATTAACTGATTGGTTAACCCAACCGAATAAAATATTACAAATTGAATTTTACTAGCAACGTTTGGTATTTATTAGCAACTAAAAAATTGTCGTTCTATATTAAAATTAAAACTTTCAATCAGTTGCTGCAACTAACTAGAGGTTGAGCTTACTATCATAGTTTATAGCAGCAAATTAAAAAATTAACTTTTGTGACTTTCAAAGATATTATGATTTTTGAATTCTCAAATGGTTTTTGAAAGTCTGTGCATAAGATAACAGTTTTGTGGCTTTTCAAAATGTGTGGTTGAAGAAATGTATATAGACATGCTTCACCATTAGGAAATACATTTCAATTAAAATAAACTTATGACAATATGTCAAATAATAAATTTCTTAAATTGTGTAGCTTTATTTGCGTTTATTGTTTATTTTTATTTCAGCAAGGAAGGCCAATTTTTCTTTTACAGGTACCAATTATGATATTGTTTTAATTATATTAACCAAATTTTCGGTAGCAAGAATAACATTTATTTCAAATTCCATACTGTCAACCAATTTTTTCTATTGCTGCAACTATTGGGTTGAGGGTTATAATTAAAATATAGTGGTACCACAAGAAAATTTCAGTCGCTATAGCAGAATTCTATGATAGTTGCTGCAACCGCCAAAATTCAATTGGCAACAAATTCGGTTGTCACAACGAATCTGTTTTCTCTGTGTACATATGTACATATATATTTAATTGGGGTTTTATGCGGACGACATTGAATAACAACTTTCGCGACAAGTACCGGTCATGAGACTGAATGTGAATGTGAAGCTGATGCACTCTCAAAAGCAGAACGTATGGATAAATATTTGCTAATTTTTTTAACATAATATGTAAATGCATACATACATACATATGTACATATCCGTAAGTACATACATACATATTTCTGATCAGGCAAATTATTGTTTTGCTTTTGCATTTTTCGTTGTAAAAATAAGAAGTTTTTTTTAGTTAATTTTAATTTTCAAATCACAAATAAAGAAGTTTTTTTTAATTTTTTGTGGAGAGATGAAAGCACGTTTTTAATTTTCTTGAATGTTTAGGCTTTTTTAATTATTTTTACCCAACTCACGTCGTGTTGAAATTCCCAATAATGACTCTTAATTGCAAATTTAAAATTAATGGCGCATATTCAGAAATTATCACTAAGTGTTAACTTTTTTAAGTATCTATTTAAGTTATTCATAGTTGATTACTTTCAGCAGTAATAGTTTACACTTAATTATGGGTAAAGCTGTAACTAAATGCCAACTAACTAATACATTCAAAGAACAGCTGACTGCTTTCATTTACAATTTATTTGAAAAGTAAAATCAATTTGTGGCTCTTTAAAATGCACAAGACAATAAATAATCTTTATTTTCTAACATTTTCCTACATAATAAGCTTACCATTGGCCAAGTTCCGGCCAATGCACGCAATGTGTATATTTACAGGAAGTCATTCGAGCTGTTTTTACCACCCTCATAACTTTATTCCCCGGAAGCGTAAAATTATGAAATTTAAATCATAATTAGAATAAATTCATGTAACCACACATTCAAAGTCTTGCAATGAAAGGTTTTGGAGATATGAAGGTGCAAAAAGTGCACATTTTAAGACATACTCACTGACTCACTGATCACTCATCAAATTGATGAAGCACTTCCGCTATAGGTAGAGAGCTAAGATTTAGTACACGAGTAGATCTAGGTGAGCAATGAACCAGAAAAATCTGAAAACCCGAAAATTTCAACCAAGGGGGCGGGGCTACGCCCATAAAAATTAAAATGTGTTAGTGAGCTGAAATTTACTACAGAGCTAGGTCTAGGTGAGCAATAAACTAAAAAAATTTTAAAATCCAAAAATTTTAGCCAGGAGGGCGGGGCTACGCCCATAAAGGCTAGAATTAAAAAAGCAAATCTAAGGCGCTTAGTGGAAGCTATTTTATTGAAATTCGGAATACTTAATGCGGTAATGCAAGCCTAAAAATTTTTCATTAAAAAGTGGGCGTTGACACGCCCATACAATTGCAACCTCATTTTCGTGTAGTACGGCTCAACATATTTAGATATACTATTTCTGTATGTATTATTATCCGTTTGCAACGCAACTTGGCACAAATAATAAACACTGGCTAAAAAAAATCTTAAGTTTGGAAAACTGGGCATGGTTACGTCCACAAATATTAAAAATTAAAATTTGCGCTAGGGAGCTGAAATTGGATACACGAGTAGGTCTAGGTGAGAAACCAACTATAAAAATCTGAAAACCCGGAAGTTTAAGTCAGAGGGGCGGGGCTACGCCCATAAAAGTTAAAAATTAAAAGTTGCGCTTATGAGCTGAAATTTGATACATAAGTAGGTCTAGGTTAAAGACCAAGTAGAAAAATCTGAAAAACCAAAAAATTTTACTAGAATGGGCGGGGTCACTCTACTATTGTTTGAACCTGAAAACTTATAGCCTTATTTGTAAAACTTATCAAGGCTTTTTAAGAAAAATTTTTTATGAAAATTAGCCTTAAAACCCCTCTATAAAGCCTTAATAAGTTATATAAATAAGGCTGTTAATATACAGCTTCTAACTTAAGCCATTTTAGTGAAACCTTGCATATACGTTACACGTATACAATACTTTGAACTATCACCTAAAAGAGTGGTCGTGATCCCTCCCATAAAATTTTAGCCTTATGTTTAATCTACTTCGGTCTAGCATATTTTAGAAGAAAATTAGCATGAATTATAAGCGCTGCTCACAACAATATTGTGAGTTTAAAATAGTGGGAGGGGTAATGCTCATAAAATTATAAGGTATAGTTCATGCTAGACAGCAGAAATTTTATACACAAGTAAGTGTAGATGAGTGAGCCAATGGGAAAATCTTAAAACCAAAAAGTTTTTTTATCCTCTAAAACTCCAATTTTTACTAGAGAGCTGAAATTTGGTACACAAATTAATCTAGATCAGAGATCACTAAGAAAAATCTATGAAACCAGTAGTTTCAATCAGTTGTTGGGAACAAGCACTGTAAACTCAAAATTAAGTTAAATTTTATTGAAACTTTTCATACATATTGCACTTATCTAAAGCAAAAAGTTTGCTGTTTTGAAAAGCGGCCGTGAGACTTCACCCATAAATCTTAGCTTTTTCTTTCATGTACTTCGGCTTAGCATTTTGTAGTCTATTACTCATGTATTTCCCATTAGCTTTTTCATACTAGCAGATATAAAATTCGGCGGGGCCAGGCCCATAAAAATTTTACTTAATATTATACTGTAGAGAGCTGACATTTTGTAGACAAATGGTCCTAATTGATTTACTCAATTGGAAAATCCAAAAATTAAAGCACCAGCTACCCTATTAAAACTTTGCATGCACATTGTTCATATCCTTGTGAGTTATTTACTTCGGCTAAACAGACTTTAATATATAAATATATTGAGAAAATAGGCGGGGTCGCGCCCAGTAAAATTTACGCTTTATTTTACATATTTCTTTTCAGATTACTCTTACCAAATTGCGTACACATCGGCGACCAGGTGTAATGACACAATAGTGCATTTTTAAGGTGTACAATCCAATACCCATCAAGCTCGAATCCATTATTTAATATAACTATGCTATTTTTAACTGGCACAGTGATCATGAATAGAAATAAAACACACTAGAAATTTTAAGTTTAAAAACTTTTATCATATCAAAATGGTATAGTATGTTGATACTCACCACTTAACAATTCCTAGTGGTGAGTATCAATATACGATAACATCTTGCACATGTAACGATGCAAGACCATTTGGATAAGACTGTGAATTGGGATATAAAGTTTTTCAAAAAGTAGTCAGATCCTCACAAAAACATAAATGTGAAAAAAGGCCAAGTTCCTATCAAAAATTTCGGCCATTAAAAGTAGTGAGATATAAATTTTGACCAAGTTCTTGTTTGATATAATACCTATCATTGAAATATGCTATGCATTATATAAATTTGTAATCGTAAGGTTGTCATATAATTTCTAGATAATCTGCTAACATGGCAATATTTTTAAATTTCTAGAAAAGGAGAGAATAATATATATTTGTTAATTTCTTTATATCGGTAAAAATGTTGTCAAGTCAGCAGATTATCTAAAAATTATATGACACTCTTACGATTACAAATTTATATAATGCATAGCATATTTCAATGATAGGTATTATATCAAACAAGAACTTGGTCAAAATTTATATCTCACTACTTTTAATGGCCGAAATTTTTGATAGGAACTTGGCCTTTTTTCACATTTAGGTTTTTGTGAGGATTATCTTTACTTCTTGCATTTATTTCTATTGCGTCCAAAAAAATATCCATATAAAGCAGTAAAATAAATTAGAGATGTGTTTTTGGTCAACAAAATTCTATTGATTATTTTTATTTTTACAGGCTCATATTTAACTGATTTATATACAGACTATAACCAAAAAATTACTTTTATAGATTTTGTAATTTTTTTTAAGGAAATAAAACAGTTTTTTAATAGATTCATAAGCTTTTTAATTAATTACAGGATTTATCGTTCAAAATATTATCGACATTTTATGCTCTCTACATAACAATATGCAAGTTTGCATTTCGTTTACCAGCAGAAAGCAGTTGCTGGACTAGTTATGAATTGTGAATAAGAGCTATAACTATCTATGGACTATATTTTAGTTTCCGTTTTATTAGTTTCGACTTTAGTTACGATTTCTGAATATGCGCCAATATTTTTAAAAACTAATTAATTACAGGTTATAGTAAACAAAATTGTGCATCACTAACTATCTTTCGCATTTTCCTATGTTATTTACATTTCGAGTTGAGCGTTGTCAAAGGTGAACTTTTTTTAAGTTTGTGAAAACAGTGATAAAAATTGAAAACAAAAATTTTTGATGTGTAAACATCTATACGCTAGGAGGTAAAATTGTTTTTCACAATACAATCACAAATTTTGCTGAGATTCACACAGCGTTGTCAAATCGGCGTGAGCTACATATGTATGAGTGTATTAGTGTTTGAAAGAAGCAATACAAACTTATTTAAACTATTGTAAATACATAGGAATTTGCTGGTTTTTATTTGTTTTATTTAACTTGATAATTGCTTTATTAGGGTTCCGTACACCAAAGGTGAAAATGAACCCAATTGTTTTCGCTACGCTGTCCGTCCGTCTGTCACAGAGTATTTTCTCGAGAACAGTAAGAGCTACGGACTTGAAATTTGGACACAGTGTGTAGACATTTGGCTGTTACAACAACAAATACATGAATGTTAAAAATTAAAGGGTGTTCCAAAACGAGCAACGAAAAATGTTAAAATCCCATGTAATATACGTACAATTGTTGTACATACATACACTTGAAATTTGAAAAGTTAGTGTAATTTTATACAGACTACAACAATTAACAGTAAAATAAAAAAAAATTTAATTAAAGGATGTTCCATCAGTTAATGCAATTTTGACTTTGTAATTTTGACAACTTGCTGTGTCTTGGAAACCGTAAGTAAGAGCAAAACTCTTGAAATTTTCAAAAACGATAAAACTAAAAAATCAAAAAATTATAAAATCGCCAAAAACAAAAAAAAATCGCCAAAAACAAAAAAATCGCCGAAACGAAAAAAAGCACCAAACTAAAAAAAATTTCTGTGACTAAAATAAATCGCGAAAATCAAAAAAATCGCCAAAATGAAAAAAATCGCCGAAATGAAAAAAACCCAAAACAGAAAAAATCGCCAAAATGAAAAAAATTGCGAAAATAAAAAAATCGACAAAATTTTAAAAACCTTTAAACAAAAAAATCGCCAAAATGAAAAAGATCGCCAAAATGAAAAAACCCCAAAAACAGAAAAAAATCGCCAAAATAAAAAAAAAAAATTACGAAAATTAAAAAAACCCAAAAAGAGAAAAAACCCCAAAACGAGAAAAAAGCGATAAAACTGAAAAAATCGTTTAAACTGAAAAAACTTAAAAAAGGAAGAAAGCTTAATCAAAAAAATGCTCAAAACCGAATGTGCGCGAGTCAAAGTCGCACTTTACTCAATTTATTTTAATTGCAATGCGTACACAACAACAAGAATAGCCACAACTAAACGATGAACAACAGGAATTAAAAATTAAAAAGTAAAAGTAAAGGCATTTACCATAGATGAGCACTGCAGTACCACTAAAGTTTCCGTAAAAATAATAAAAATTTTTTAACAAGTAAATTTTTACTGATTACTAAAATTTTTTTCTATAATTCATATAAATTGCCTAAATGATTTCTTATATGATGAGGTGCATTGAATTTTCAGTAATCAGTAATGCCCGTATTCATAATGAAATTCTACCAAGTGGCAAAATTTTAATGAAAAAACTTTGCCACTTGCTACAATTTTTTGATGATTACGGCAGTAAAAATTTACTGCATTTTTTTAGTAGTCAGTAAATTTACTGCTTACTGTAATTTTTAATGCAGTACATATACATTTACTGCAGTGTGCCCATTTACTAACGAAATAAGTTTAATAAAACAAACAAATTCCTATGTATTTACAATATTGAAAGTTTTGAAACTTGTTTTGAAGTACTTACAACTACTTAAAAGCATAAGTACTTCCAACTTAAAAAAATTTTTTCATTACTAGATGTTTACACATCTCCTCTGTGATCGGACTCACATTGCTTATTTTTTTTAATAAAATTTTTGTATTTTCCTAGAATAAAAGTAATATTTTTCCAATGGAACTTTGTAATAAATGTGATAATACTTACCGACGGTACATCGAATAAATAGAAATAATTAATGAAATGATCATAAAAGACAAACAAGAATAGTTAAACATACTTAGGTACAGTAATATAACTTCGTGCTAACCTAAATATAAAATAGTCACAAACCTCTTATCTTATGCACAGACTTTCAAGAACTATTTGAGAGTTTACAATAATATTTTTGAAAATCACAAAAGAAAAATAGTAGTCTTAGCCTATTACGCTAAATATAAAATTAAAAACGAATAAAAAAACAAAAAATCCCACTTGACCGGAGATTCGATATAAACGGAGGTTCACTAAAGCGAAGAAATTTCGAAATCAAATTGTTCAATATATGTTCACAAATTGCAAATCGAATGTTCGATAAAGCTTCGAACTTCTGACTTCTCTCGATAGTTTCTCGAATGTATGGCGGTAGTAGACTTGTATCGAACATTTTCAGTAGCTCGTTTTTAACACAAACCAATGATCAAACCCATGTAATTTAAATGGCTTTTATCATGGGTTTGTGTCAAAAACGATTTACTGAATGAGTTGGATACAAGTCTAGACGGTAGCCGAGTTAAGGCCCCGTTACCCGACTGTAGAAATCGCAGATGTAAGGTAAATGTAAATGTAATGTAAATGTAATGTAAATGTAAACGTTTGAGCGCTTATAGAATACTTAAAAACGTGTCATGTGTTTTCGACACACAAAAAACTTCTTTGTGCACACACGTACATACTAATTGCATTGTGCCCAGCAAACACGCATTTTTGATTTTAAATTGCGAGTTATTTGAAGTCAAACGCGAAAGTTCATATATGTATAATATTTAAATTCATGAAATTCATTTTGATTGCAATTTATGTACATATGTATACGGACATACATATATAGGAGTATGTATGTATGTATTAGAACTTATAAGTAAATAATATATAAAATAGTAATGTTTTAATTAATCCAAGATTTTTTAATAATTTCGCTGAAACTATTTTAATTTACTTTCTTTTGATGTCAAGATTTAGCCTGTTGGAAAAAACTAATTGAGTTTTTGAAATAACACCTTTTAGAACGAAAATGCGCCTAGAGGTTTTGAAAATTATTATTATGTGGGTAGCGAAGCACACCGTGTGCAGCTAGTTAAAAATAAAATTGCTTATCCCCTTATTATTAAACCTAAAATGAATTTGAACTTAATTTTATTGCAAAGTTTTCATACAAATTTTTTTTTTTTTAGATTCCAAAAACATTTTATTTTTTATTTCATTGCTGTAATAATTTTGTGAGTGTGTCTTTTTACTTATATGCAAAATAAAAGCTTTAGAATATGTTTTATAAAAATCAAATTTTACAACGTTATTTATAAACGAAACATAAAAACGAAAGGGCTTATGTTTTCTACAAACCGGCTGTAAGTTGAGGCAAGCGCATTACCATATTTTGAAAGGTGTACGGATTTTACAAAAATCGGCTCGTAGTGTTTTGAAAACGTTAAATAAAAATGGTTTCACTTTGTGTATATCAGTGAAGAAACTCGGATATATGTAGCTGCCACAGTGAATGCCACCCAATACAATACCGCAAAATTCTCCATTAACCATAACTGGACTGCCAGAATCGCCTTTACATCCGCTTTTTCCAGGTGCGAAACTACAAAATATTGAATCTGGCATCCTAATTGAAGTCATATAGAGCTTAGAGGCACAAACAGCTTTATCAGTTACATTGAGCTTAGTAGTTTGCAGTTGAAGGGTCATGAAATTCGCATTCTCATACAAATCTCCCCAACCAAAAAATTGTATTGGATCACCTGCCTTGATGGGCGTTTCACAAAAACGTACTATTTGCACAGATGGTCCCCTAATAGGGCTCGACAATTTTATCACAGCTACATCCATATAATTTTTTCCAATTTCGTAATCGTCAGGAATAAATATTTTGCTAACATGCGATCTGATGCCAGTATCAGTCAATCTCGAGGCACCAGCAACTACAACAATCCGACTTTCGTGTCTGCCTGCAACACAATGGGCGGCAGTAACAACAGTTGTTTCTGATGTCAAAGCTCCACCACAATTGAACCTTCCATCCACGAGCAGCTGTACTAAATACGGAGCTTTATCGATTGTGGTAGTATCACCACCTACAATGCGTGACTGGCTTTGGGGCAAGGCGACTGCCACTTGCTGAAATATCAAAAGGCCGGCTACAAATACTTTAAGTAGCTTACTGAAATTAAACATTTCTTTACTTTTAATGTTAAGACTGAGAAAATAACTTTAACTTTTTAACTGTTGATTGGAAATTATAACATTGTGAGTCTGCAGACGGTTTATATAGCAATGAAATTTGCTAAAATGAGCACACATTTGTTCAAATATTTAAACTTGATGAATTAAACTGTATTTGGGCCAACGTAGTAAGTACATAAATGAAACTATTATCAATTTGAAATTGCGTCTTTAATAATTTTAGAAATTTTTTATGTACATACTTATGTATGTATATACGAGTATGTGTGAATTTGCATATGTAGAAACAAGTTAAAGCATGTTTAGTAAGACCAGATACATATTAATGTATGTATGTACGTAATTGAAATGAATAAGCCCAGTGAACATGTGAGAGCTTATTTCTCCAAGCTGAGTCTTTTTCGACTGGATTAGATGATCAAAAACTGATTAAACAGTTCTGCGCTTAAAATATAACTCGAAAATGATTCCCAGAAACACTTAGAAATCCAGCGGGAAATTTAGCGAAGTACTCCGATAATAATCACTATACGTCAGTATGACATCGCAAGCGAGCAATATAAGTACTTGGATTGTAATGTACGTTTAATCTGATACATCATGTGTTTCTAATAACTTTTATTACGACGTAAGCAGGGATTAATTTATTGATTAAAATAAACAGTTTGTTATAAAACAAAATTAAAATACTGGTCTACTTGTGGGCTAAATTTATTATCATGCTCCCTTACAACTCCGCTGTCGATGTAAGTGCAATGCTTGTGACACGTACTGACTAGTCTCCTGCATAAGACATCTTATAAGAACTTTCAAGACATGAGGGATTTTTCAAATGCTTTACTACAGCGAAATCTTATAAAACAAACGTTAACAATACTGTTTGCAAGAAATTTGTTTGAGTATTGTAGGTATAAGAGCAAAGAAGAAAACACTTCGTGACGGACGAATTTGTGATGCTTGCTTCTTTCTACGCATAAGAGCGTGTACAAACGTCATGCATGTATGTGTGTATGATCTTCTATTTTTCTACGCATATGGAAACGCACACACATGCATTAACATTAGTTGTATGCGGTTAATCACACAATAGCTTACCATCTACATATTACACACACACTCAAACGTACAATATGAAAAATAACAAGCATACACTAATCAACAGTACTTCTTTTGAGTGTTTGTTAAAAACAAGCAGTCTTGGCGCCATCGCTTGTTAACACTGATATACACGTACACAAATACATCCATCGTGCTTCGCTTATAGTACGACAGCTTTTATTATTGGTTTAGTATAATACTATATGACTATATTTAAAAAACATGACGTATTTACATTTCAAGACTGTTTACGCAGGTATCTAGTACTGACATCGTGGCTTACTTTGTAAGTGAGAGCGCACCACTTATTTTAATCACGTGGATGAGTCGAAAAAGACTCGAATATGATAATTAATTTCATAAAATGCTGGCTGGGTACATATATATGTATGTATGTATGTATGTATGTATGTATGTATGTATGTATGTATGTATGTATGTATATGTGTATGTATGTATGTGTGTATCTATGTATGTATGTATGTATGTATGTGTGTGTGTGCATATTTATTTTTCATTGTTAGAATTTAGTTTAATACAAATTATAGATGGGCAAATGCAAAAAATGTATCGATATATATCGTATCGATATTTTTGCACAAAATCGATATATGTACATAAGTATATATTTTTTTAAACATAGATATTTCGATATATCGATATTTTTTTAAAGTTCATCGTTGCGGAATCCGAGAAATATCCACAGGGCATCCATTCATTAAAATATGATTTAATCACCCTTATCGAGAATAAAAGTTCAGGTGAAAAGTGTTCCCTTTCCCTAAAATTGTGATCGCCATTGTTTGCGTTGTTGTTGTGTAAAGGTACGGTCACACGTGACAAACATTTAATCGAATAAGCGTAACCTCTAAATACAAATTAAACAAGTTTTGATTCAGACACGTTTATATTAAGATAAACCGCTTCAACCATAACTAATAGGCAATATTATAGAATCCAACATTATTGGAAACTGTTTAACTTAATAAACTCGTATCTGAATCAAGGCGGTTTTCATTAGTATTTTTGGCAAATGTTTGCCCAAGTGTGACCGTACCGTAAGTATACTATTTTCTAATTTTGTTCAACATTTTTTTGTTCACGCCTTTTATTCCCGATAAGGTTGATTATTTAAAGAAATTGCGAACAACTAACTTAAATCTTAATGAACTCCATGACTGGAGAAAGCCCAGATTGGTAATATTATCGGAAAAGGAAATTATTTTATCCATACATCTGTATGTTTAATTTGTATTATAGGATAATTTCTGGAAAACTGCATTAATTTCGAATGCACAAACAGTCACTTTAAGAAATTTAATGCAAAAGAAATACTTAGCATATCGTCGCTACCACGTCAAACTATCCAATATGCAAATGTGAACTTTTCAGAAGAGCACGAAGACCCGTCAATTGTGAATTTAAAGTCGGCATATTCCTAAAAGTGCACGGCTTCAAATATTTCTTATTGAGTTATCTATCGTCCATGAGAATTTCAGCATTTTGAAACGAGGCATATCGTATAAATTCGGGTACCAAGATAACGAATCTAAAAAACCAATTTTGTATATTGGATAGTTTGACGTGGTAGGTGCGATAGGTTAAGTAGCTCCTTAAGGATTAATTGATCTTTACTTTCCGTTGCTGTTCTATGCTGTGCCGTTCTATTTCTAAATTTTAAAAGTTAATTTTCTATAATAAATTATGCATCACTTTATGTTTTTCTCGTAAAAATTTAATTTTTTAAATTCTTAAAGCACAATTACAGTTTATTTCGAAATGTTTTTATTTGATTTATGAAGTTACTTACAATTACTTAACAGTTGAAATAAAACAAAACGAAAAACAAAAACTAACGGCTTGTATAAGATTTCTATAAACAAAAAAAAGGTCAGCTGATTCGTAACAGAGCAGAAAGTAAAAACTCTACCTTTAAACTTGTATGTATGGTCTGTCCCACGATGTCACCAGAAATTGTTCGATCGACAACTTGTGTTGCAAACAACAATAACATTAGAAAATTTGTTTGTTGTTTTATATATGTATAAGTATTCGATCGAACGATGTCTAGTGACATCGTGGGACAGGCCGTTAGATACAAATAAATAAACGTCACCTGGCTGAGTGGGGTCACCGTGGCTGTTATTATGAAATTTAGCAGTGATGCCAATATCCTAGAGCTAAAAAAAACCCAGTTAAAAAAATATGTATGGAGCATATATGATATCCCATATATGGTTCGGATCCGAAAAATTAGGGTATATGGACATATATATTAATATATATTCACACATTTTCATACCTGAATGTGTATTCCCTATATAGAATGCAAAGTTCACATTAATTCAAAAAGCGCACTGCTGTGCAATAAATTAAATTATTAAAATAATTTTTTTGTAAGATTTTGTGGAGAAAGGTTGTGTTTAATGAAACATTTGTTCGAACAAAATAATTCAAAACGAACTAAAAGACATTTCATACTCGACATTTTAAGAGAAAATGTGAATCGATTATTAAAAACACATAAAACACACAATCGTACACAACATATAATTTAATAAATCAGATTAAAAACTAATGCAATTATAAAAGAAAAAATAAACCGTTTTTATACTAACACTAGTTTTCAATATTATTTTTTTCAGTTATATGAATTTTGTTTAATGGCTGCATTATCTTTTTGGTTATTTGATTTATTAAATAGACCCACAATATATAAAATCAACAAAAAAGATTTTTTTTTGTTACACGAGTTTTTATATTTTAAACCTTGAGGCTCTACGCATATGTATATACTGGTACGAAAATAGCCGTCAACAATGTTAAGCAGCATTACACAAAAATATTCCAACAGGGTTAATGTAAATGCTACGCGAAAATATTCCTACAGGGTCAAAGCAAAGAATAGTCTAGAAAGTAGCCAACAACTAAATAAGCATGCCTAGCTTGATTAAACAAGCAAAAGCAACAACAACAAAAAAAGCGTCTGCTTATTAAGAAGATTCACATATTTGTACACATACATACATGCCAATTCAAACGAAAAGCAAAAGATAAACAACCACCGTGTGTTGCTTAGTTAATGATGTACACACGTACGCATATACACATGTATGTACATAGTTACCACATGAACTTAATTAGGCAGCATATAAGATGATAATGATCGTCTAGACATTGCTTGAAACTTCTAGTGGAATTTCTGTGAAATATAAATAGAGGTGACGCATCCAATGAGAGAGTTAGTTGCAGTTGTAAGTCAGTCGCGAACAGTTATAGTTAGTGCTAATCAGAAAGTAGTGAAGTTAAGAACTCGTTAGTCAGTTGATAATTAAGTTGTGAATTAATAATAGTCTGTCGTGGAATTGAGATTATTGTGGAGTCTATCGTGTCGACTGGAGTAAAGGGAACAGCGCAGCGAATAGACGGGTATAAGGGTGTAAGTAAAGCCAGTGAGTCTTTATTGGTGTATCAACTGTGAGTGTCGGCAGAGTGAGTGCCGTGTGTGACGACCAGCAGACAAAGAGGTATTGGTGTATCAACTGTGAGTGACGGCAGAGAGAGTCTCGTAAGTGACGGCAGCAGACAGAGATGTGTCACGTGAATACTTGCGCAGCCAGCTAAGAAACGTGCGTAAACTACAGCGAGGAAGGCGCACTGGTAACCAGTTGTGAATATTTGTGTGTAATTCATTAGTTTAAGTTGTATTAGTGTATTTAAGCTCTTGAGTAATTTAGTTTAAGTGTATTTGTAAATAAAACTTGTATCATTCTTAACCCTAATTACTACACTCGGCTCTTGTATTCATTTGCAAATCTTCGGATCTACGGAAAAGCGTTTTTATAGAGAGAAAAACGTAACATTTGGTGTCAGAAGTGGGATTGCAAAATTAAAAATAATTAATTTGTAATACAAGGAAGAATGAAATTTCAAGAGCTTAAGGTGGAGCAACTCAAGAAAGAGTTGAACAATCTGGACTTGTCAATAACTGGTAACAAGGTCGAACTTCAAAAGAGGTTAATAGACGAATTTCAGCGGCACAACATCGACATAGAAACCTATGAGTTCGATGGAAAAAGAAGAAATTGAGGTATGTACTCGTTTTTTTTTTAATACGGTCAATAACATCTTGGGCATATGGTGTAGTTACCCCGCCCATATTTGTGCAACAATGCCTTGCAAATTTATTTTGTAAAGTATTTATGAAATAAATAAATAAAAATAGTATTTTCTAAAGGTAGATTAATAATTGTATACAGATTGGTGCTGATTCAGTGAATGGCTGCACTGACTTAACAACATAAAAAACTATTTAGATTTAATTTTTTACTTTAACTTACAAAAACTATCAAAAACATTTTTGCAATTCTTTACAGTTAAATTATAAAAAATATAACAAAAATTATTTGTTTTTACTGAATTTATAATTTATAAGAACAAAACTGAGTTCTTATAATCAACGGAAAATTATCATTCATGTGCTCTTAGTTTTTTAATTGAGTGCAATAGCCAGTCTATATATTACCCCTTTTAGACACGCAAAGTTTACTTTGCAAAGTCTTAATGCAGCTAGGAGAAGGACAAAAACGGGCAGTATTCCTGACTCTGTCTTGCTCCGAGCTGAATTGAGACTTTGCAAAGTAAACTTTCCGTGTGTAAAAGCGGTGTATGTATATAAAAAGAAGTGTTTATTTTGATTGTCACTCCATAACTCGAGAACGGCTGCATAAAATAAAAAATGGCCGCAGACATTTTGTTTTTTAAATTGTTTAAATTATCCGGTTCGGAACCGGTTTTCTTATATTTGGCACGGATTTTAAAACCGTTAAACCAATTTTAGAAATACTTTCATCAATGGAAATCTGCATAGGCTATTTTTTTATATGGTTCGGTACCGGTTTTTTTTATTTGGTGCGGATATTTGGTTAGGGAATTAGACTACGATTTTGTAGCACTGCAACCAGCGATGCCAATTTAGCGCGTTTTAACTATGCCAAACGCTATGCCAAAAGCGCTAACTTAGCGCGTTTTGAATAAAGTCAATAATATCATTTCAGTTCAATATGTTTTTAACTTTTTTTGTATAAATTTAACAATTTTCCAAAACTCCGATAACATTTTTTAAATTAGTTAATGATTAAGCTGTCGCAAACAAAACTCGTTTGACTGTGGTTAGAATAAAAAACGCATTTTATTACTGTAATGGCAAATATTTTGAAATTTCACAAATAAAAATATGAACTACATACAATGAGCCAAAAAATTTACATAACTTACAAAGCATCTATTATAGCTGAAGTACAAAAAGCATTTGAATCGCAAAACTATATGTTGGTACAAAGTCTTAGAAATAAATTAAAAGTAAAAACTAAGCACTTCCATTATTTGGAAGGCGATTTTGATTCTGTATTAAATTATTTTATTTAATTAAAACATAATGTCAAGGAAGCAATATTGCAAAATCTGAAAAATTAATTATATATACGAGTACTAATTAGTGTTTTTCATACGGGATTTCCCGCACATTTTCCGGGAAAGAAATCCCGGGAAATTTGTGAGGGAATTTCCGGGATTTTTTTGATTTTATTATGGCAACTTTAGTTTGCATATACAAATTCATTGATTAGTGTCGTTATTAACTTTATGAATGCGATGGTGTAATAATAAGGTGATGGCACTAGCACAATAGCTAAAACCTTACAACAATTAAGACCGAGTTTGCATCTTGCACACATGTGCTGTGAGACTTAAAGGCCTTTATTTACTAAAAGCGGAACGCGACATTCAAAATTTAATTCTAAAACAATTCATAAAAGTAAAAACACAAATGCGCAAGGCAATAAAAGAAAAATTATAAAATAATTACATATTCTCTTTGGTAAAATGAACGATTCCATTAAAGCTCTACTAAAGTCCTATTCCCAAGCAAATATTTAGGAATATTTTTTTAATAACATAATTTGTTTCTTTTTGCGTTATATCAATGCCTTGGCCTTGGATTTACATATAATATTCATATTTATGGATTACTATTATACATATAAAGAACTGAAATATTATTATTTTTTGACTAAAGGCAGAATTAGTTTTTACTTTCTGTTCTGTTTCGAATCAACTGAATCTTTTTTGTTTATGGAAATCTAATACAAGTCGTTAGTTTTTCTGTTTCGTTCTGTTCTGTTTCGGTTTAACCTGTGAAAATCAAAAAAAAAAATTAAGTAATTGTAAATGACAGCATAAATTAAATAAATATATTTTGAAATGAATTTTGATTGTGCTTTTAGAATTTAAAAAATTCAGTTTAAAAGAAAAACATAAATTATATTTAACCTTTATGTCAACAGCAGAAATGCTGTACGCACGTCCACAGCAGCATACCTGGGTATGTACATACGTTTTGTATGGGGAATGGTACGTCGTTAGCATAAAAATGCTAATTATGTATCTACCTGGTTTGTTGGAACTTCCGAATTATTTTTTTAGTTTGTTAGAAATGGACAAAAGGCTAAAAAATTTTATGATAACCAATTTCATCCTCACAGTCATTGTTTGTTGAAAAAAGTGGTTGTATAGGTAGACGACATACGTATATAATAAATATATAATATAGGCAGGTAGAAACATTTATTGTTGCAGAAATTTCATTCTTTGTAGTATCGTCAGAAAATTTAGTTTACATTTGTGATTCGAAGTGAAAAGACGTTTCTGTTTATTTTGTGGAAATAAAAAAATATTAAAAGTGAAATGGCTGATGGTGAATGGCTTACTCCGCGACAACTAAGCGCACTTTCGTACGAAGAACAACAAGCATATATTCGGCAAGCGCTTGAAGAGAGCCAAGAAGAAACAACTGACCACGATTCAATAGTTGGTGACGAGGCGATATTGGTGGAGATGACTCAGACGTTGAAGAACCCATGTTACCAGAATATGACCCAGAGGGCGACAGTGATTCTGATGAAGATCTTGAAGATGCACCAATTGAAACTGGCGAAGTTTTTACTGCCAGAGATGGTAATGTTTGGTCCTCGATACAACCACAACCTGTAAGATTCCGTACGCACAACATTCTAAGAAGTGCAGAATCTGGACCAGTACGGGCAACGCAGGGTTTGACCATTGCAGAAACGTTCCAATTGATAATGTCAAACGAAATATGCGACATAATTATTCGTGAATCAAATCGAAAGGCAAGGCAATTTTATGATATTGACAACGCAAAACATCCAACAAGAGAACCGAGATCATGGATTCCCATAACAAAAAGTGAATTTGATGCATATTTGGGCCTACTTTTGCTAAGTGGCGTTACACATTCTGGTTACGTGCATACGAAAGATTTGTGGAAAACTACTTCACATCCACTATATCATGCCGCAATGAGTGTACGACGATTTTGGGAAATAAGCCGCTTCATACGTTTTGATAACGGAAACACACGCCAGCAACGAAAACAAACTGACAAAGCAGCAGCAATATCGGACGTTTTTTTGATGCTTAACAGCTGTCTTCGTAGATATTACGTGGCTGGAGCCAACGTCACCGTAGATGAACAATTGTATGCTTATCGTGGTGGAACTGGCTTCACGCAATACATACCATCAAAACCTGCCAAATATGGAATAAAAGTGTGGTGGGTGTGCGACTCCATTTCTTCCTATCCATTGCAGGTACAATGAATATTGTTGAAAATCTAAATAAGTAAATTGAATATAATATTTCAATGCAGGGACAAATCTATACAGGAATGACACCGTCTGGTGAACGTGAAAGAAACGTTGGCGAAAGAGTAGTAAAGGATTTATGTGTCAACCTTTTTGCTGGAAGTGGAAGAAATATTGTATGTGACAACTTTTTCACTAGCTACAACTTGGCAAAAACTTTGATGTTAGACAACAATTTATCTACATATATTGGGTACTTGCAACAAAAGGCGTACATTCGTGCCAGTAGCATTTGCCAACCCGAAACGACGTGAGGCTGAATCATCAATGTTTGGGTTCTGTAATCACGTTACGATGTGCTCGTACGTTCCCAAGAAAAACAAGGCAGTTGTAATGTTGTCCACTACTCATTATACAACAGAAACGACCGGTCCTAAGAAGAACCCATTGCTTATATTGGACTACAACAAAACCAAAGGTGGCGTTGATAACATGGACAAGTGCTTGTCCGAATTTAGTACGAAGCGGCGCACAAAAAGATGGCCTCTGGCTTTCTTTTATAATATTGTGGACGTTGCTGCGTTTGCTGCATACGTAATATACATTGACAACAACACTCACCTGAAGACATCTACAAGCCACCGTAGGATATTTCTCCATCACGGTCCGGCTAAAAGTAAAGGGGAATTGCTACATCTGCTCGAAACGACGCCCTAGTCGTAAAGCATGCACATTATGCAACAAACCAGTGTGCGTAGAGACTTACCTCAATGCGATAGATGTATTTGAATTTCAATAATTTTAAGCAAAAATAATTAAAACTGACATTATATAATAATAATAAAAAAATAATTACAAAACTTAGCTCAAAATAAACTATACTTTTATATTATATTATCATATTTGCATGCGTTTTACTATACATACCCAGGTATGTATTCGGTTGACTTAAGGGTGCAACTTTGTAAATGGGCTTTATCTTCCGAACGGATGATCTAATCCTAACCAAACTTGGAACTATTGCGTAAAACAGTTTTGACTAGGATACGAAGAAATTTCAAGTCGATCCGGTTATCCAGTTTAGAGCTACAGCGTTTTCAAAACTAAAAACATACCCAGGTATGTTGCCGTTGACATAAAGGTTAAACTTAACAATGGACGATGCAAAACTCATCGCTTTAGTGGAAAACTGCTGATAAGTTACTACAGAAAAAGGAAGTAGTCAAATTGGAAGCAGAAAGTCAGAGCACAGAACAGCAACAGAAAGTAAAGGCTAATGACACCTTAATTTGTTTATAAAACGTTATTTAACCGATCTCATGAATTGCAATTTGTTTTTTGTTAAAATAAATTAAATTAAAGAATAAAAATTTTTAAACGCACTAATAATCCCAAATTAATATTTTACTTATTAAGTAAAATGTTTTTTTATTAAAAATACATTGAAATTGATTATTGAGGGGCTTAGCTGGATCCTAAACACTAATTAAATTACAGAATATTTTGTATTGTTTTTCACTGCACGGGAATTCCCGGGATTTCCCGGGAAACCGAAAAGTCGTTCCCACTTTCCCGGGAAATGAAAAAGTCTGGGAAAAGGAAAACTCTAGTACTAATACACACATACATCAAATTTTATTGAAATTTAATTTAGCGCGTAGAAAATAGCGCGTTTTTGCTATAAATATTCGACAATGCTGTAACTTAGCGCGTTTTAGCGCGTTTTGAGAAGGGTAGTAGCGCGTTTGGGTTATAAATAGTTGGCATCGCTGACTGCAACATCAAGTAACATAATTAATCCCTAAATTACCGGCAGAGCAAAGTGACGTTTTTCATAAAGTATTACGAAAAATAGAATCCGGCAGTGGTACACTTTTTTTCTTGACGCCTCTGCAGGAACTGGAAAAACCATTTTTACTAAACTTAATATTAATGCCCGTGAGAAAATACCACAAGATAGCAGTTGATGTTGCTTCTTCAGGTATAGCCGCGACAGTCTTAACTGGCGGCCGCACTGCATATTATATTCCGTTTTAAAATTACCGCTGAATGTAGCACATGAAGATTCACCCATCTGCTATTTCAGCGAAAATAGCTCCCGAGGCAGAATGCTCAGGCAATGTAACCTTTTAGTGTGGGATGAAAGTACGATGTCTCACAAGAAAGCTATAGAAGTGTTAAATGGAACTCTTCAGGATTTACGAGAAAGCACAGATATTATGGGAGGAATGGTAGTTTTATTAGCCGGTGATGTGAGGTACGTAGCATATCAACATGGGAAGGGCCACTTCCCATACAAAGTAATTAATTATAATCTTATACCTTGAAAGCTAGCAAAAAGAGTCTTCATATTTGGTATGGAATCTTTTGAGAGCCAGGTGCGAAGTAATTCAAAATATTGGTAGAATAGCAGTAAAGGGAAGGGCACCCCTCTTACAAAGTAATTAATAATTATCTTATAAATTGAAAGCTATAATAGCAATAGTAATCAAATTTGTTATGGACTCTTTTGACAGCGAAGTTCAAAGTAGTTCAAAGTATTGGTGAACAGGACTGGCACGCCCTATACAAAGTAACTATAAAAATCTTTTAACTTTAAAGCTATACCAGCAAGACTTCAAATTTGATATGAGTTCATTTGAAAACAATTAATGTAATGTATAAATCATAATTAATTTAAAACAATAACAGCCTTATTTATAAAAGTTATTAAGGCTTTATAAAGGCTTTTTATGAAAACTTTTTTTATTAAAATTTGTTTTAAAAAGCCTTTACAAAGCCTTAATAAGTTTTATAAATAAGGCTGTAAATATTTGCTGTTTTGCTATTTTTATATATTTCGTCGTCGTTCACAAGGGAAGGGGCTCCTCCCATACAAAGTATTCAATAATAATCTTATATCTTGAAAATTATAAAAGCAAGAGTCCTCTAATTTAGTATGGACTCCTTTGAGAGCGAGATGCAAAGTTTGGAAAATATTGGTAGAACAGGATCACGGTAAAGGACACCTCCCTACAAACTTATTAAGAATAATATATTTTGAAAGCTGTACTAGCTAGAGTCCCCAAATTTGTTATGGACTCTTTTGAGAGCGAGGGGCAAAGTAATTCAAAATATTGGTAGAAAAGGACCGAGGGAAGGGTCATTCTCAAAGTATTGGTAGAATAGGACAGTGAGAGGGACCACCCCCTACACATAGTAATTATAAAACTCTTTTTATGTCTTGAAAGCTATAATAGTAAGAGTCTTCAAATTTGGTAGCAACTAATTTGAAAACAATTAATCTATATACATCCAAGCATATAAAAATTAATGTTTGTTTGTATGTCCTTTATGTGCGTCCAAACCGCTCAACCGTTCGTGATAAAATTTGATGTACGTAGTCTGTGCAACTCCGTGAAAGTTGAAGGGCACTACTTTTTTTAAACTAGGACGTGGATGGCGATACGGGAAAATTTCTGATTCTCAGAAACAATCAAACCGATTTTAATGTAATTTAGAACATAAATAAATCTGAATCTATAAAGTCACATAGGATGTGTACATTTTTATAAATAATACCAGGAAGGTGATAGGGGAAATGTCTGCCCCTCCGAACATGTCTAACCGATTTTAATGAAATTTAGAACATAGATAGATATGAGTCTAAAAATTCACATATGCTATGAAAATGTTAAACAGTAGGACCAGGAGGGCAAAAGGTATAAATTTTTGACCATCCGACAAAATTAAAACGAAACGTACTTCATTAAAAGTTTAGAAAATAGATGGATCTGCATCTATAAATTCACATATGCTTTGTTTTTTAAACTAGGACCAGGAAGCCGAGATGGAGAAATTTTGCTTTCTCCGACACGTGTAATCCGATTTTAATGAAATCTAGAATAAGGATAGATCTGTGTCTCAAAATTCACACATGATATGTTCATTTTCAAAAATAGGACCAGGAGGGTGGCAGGAGGAAATTTCTGCCTCTCAGAAACAATCAAATCGATTTTAATGAAATTTATAGAATTCGTCTAAAAAGTCCAGAAAATGGCCATAAACGTTTTCTAAACTAGGACCAGGAGGAAGTAAGGGGACAATTTCTGAGTTGCAACTCAATTTTGGTGAAATTTAAAATATAGATACCCCTTCGCTTAGAAGTAGGCATACTGTATGTATTTTCTCATAAGTACACAGAGAAAACAGATTCGTTGTGACAACCGAATTTGTTGCCAATTTAATTTTGGCGGTTGCAGCAACTATCATAGAATTCTGCTATAGCGACTGAAATTTTCTTGTGGTACCACTATATTTTAATTATAACCGTCAACCCAATAGTTGCAGCAACACAAAAAATTGGTTGAGAGTATGGAATTTGAAATAAATGTTATTCTTGCTACCGAAAATTTGGTTAATATACTTAAAACAATATCATAATTGGTACCTGTAAAAGAAAAATTGGCCTTCCTTGCTGAAATAAAAATAAACAATAAACGCAAATAAAACTCCACAATTTACGAAATTTATTATTTAACATATTGTCATAAGTTTATTTTAATTGAAATTTATTTCCTAATGGTGAAGCATGTCTATATACATTTCTTCAACCACACATTTTGAAAAGCCACAAACCTGTTATCTTATGCACAGACTTTCAAAAACCATTTGAGAATTCAAAAATCATAATATCTTTGAAAGTCACAAAAGTTAATTTTTTAATTTGCTGCTATAAACTATGATAGTAAACTCAACCTCTAGTTAGTTGCAGCAACTGATTGAAAGTTTTTATTTTAATTTTAGTATAGAACGACAATTTTTTAGTTGCTAATACCAAAAGTTGGTAGTACAATCCAATTCGTAATATTTTATTCGGTTGGGTTAACCAATCAGTTAATTAGTCATGACAAAAGTATACGCTCGGTTGATGCAATCAATTTAAGTATTGTCACAATCATATCTTTGTTACAATTATGCCCTTATGACAATGAACATGGATTGTTTTTTGGATTAACAGAAAATTGATAGCGTGAACTGAAATATAGTTAATGCAAATGATATTTTATTGGACTAACCGTTTTCCAACCAATATTTTTTCTGGGTGTAAGACAAGCAAAGGGCAGGGGATACGTCCTGCTCCTTCGAAACTTTGAAATCGATTTTAATGAAATTTAAACTATAGGTATAGCTTCATTTAGAAGAAGGCACAGGCTATATACTTAATGTATCTAATTTTTTGCCTCTCCAACACTTTCAAATCAATATAAATGAAATTGAAAAGACGGTGGGGGTAGCGAAGCACACCGGGTGCAGCTAGTTAAAAATAAAATTGCTTACCCCCTTATTAATAAACCTAAAATGAATTTGAAATTAATTTTATTGCAAAGTTTTCATATAAATTTTTTTTTTAGAATCCAAAAATATTTTATTTTTTTATTTCATTGCTGTAATAATTTTGTGAGTGTGTCTTTTTGCTTATATGCGAAAAAGCTTTTTTTACGTCAAAATAAAAGCTTTAGAATATGTTTTATAAAAATCAAATTTTACAACGTTATTTATAAACGAAACATAAAAACGAAAGGGCTTATGTTTTCTAAAAACCGGCTGTAAGTTGAGGCAAGCGCATTACCATATTTTATAAGGTGTACGGATTTTACAAAAATCGGCTCGTAGTGTTTTGAAAACTTTAAATAAAAATGGTTTCGCTTTGTGTATGTCAGTGAAGATACTCGGATACATGTAGCTGCGACAGTGCATGCTAGCCGATACAATACCGCAAAATTCTCCATTAACCAAAACTGGACTGCCCGAATCGCCTGTACAGCCGCTTTTTCCAGGTGCGAAAGCACAAAACATTGAATCTGTCAGCCTACTTAAAGTATTATAAAACTTAGAGTCACAAACAGTTTTATCAGTTATATAGAGTTTAGTAGTTCGTAGTTGAAGGGGCACGAAGTTTGCTTCGTAATACAATTTTCCCCAACCAAAAAGTTCTACTGGATCACCTGCCTTGATGGGCGTTTCACAAAAATGTACTATTTGCACAGATGGTCCCCTAATAGGGCTCGACAATTTTATCACAGCTACGTCCATATTATTTGTTCGAATGTCGTAATCATCAGGAATAAATATTTTGCTAACTTTCGATCTGATGCCAGTATCGGTCAATCTCGAGGCACCAGCAACTACAACAATCTGACTTTCGTGTCTGCCTGCAACACAATGGGCGGCAGTAACAACAGTTGTTTCTGATGTCAAAGCTCCACCACAATTGAACCTTCCATCCACGAACAGCTGTACTAAATACGGAGCTTTATCGATTGTGGTAGTATCACCACCTACAATGCGTGACTGGCTTTGGGGCAAGGCGACTGCCACTTGCTGAAATATCAAAAGGCCGGCTACAAATACTTTAAGTTGCTTACTGAAATTAAACATTTCTTTACTTTTAATGTTAAGACTGAGAAAATAACTTTAACTTTTTAACTATTGATTGGAAATTATAACATGTGAGTCTGCAGACGGTTTATATAGCAATGAAGTTTGCTAAAATGAGCACACATTTGTTCAAATATTTAAACTTGATGAATTAAACTGTATTTGGGCCAACGTAGTAAGTACATAAATGAAACTATTATCAATTTGAAATTGCGTCTTTAATCATTTAAGAAATTGTTTATGTACATACGTATGTATGTATATACGAGTATGTGTGAATTTGCATATGTAGAAACAAGTTAAAGCATGTTTAGTAAGACCAGATACATATTAATGTATGTATGTACGTAATTGAAATGAATAAGCCCAGTGAACATGTGAGAGCTTGTTTCTCCAAGCTGAGTCTTTTTCGACTGGATTAGATGATCAAAAACTGATTAAACAGTTCTGCGCTTAAAATATAACTCGAAAATGATTCCCAGAAACACTTAGAAATCCAGCGGGAAATTTAGCGAAGTACTCCGATAATAATCACTATACGTCAGTATGACATCGCAAGCGAGCAATATAAGTACTTGGATTGTAATGTACGTTTAATCTGATACATCATGTGTTTCTAATAATTTTTATTACGACGTAAGTAGGGATTAATTTATTGATTCAAATAAACAGTTTGTTATAAAACAAAATTAAAATACTGGTCTACTTGTGGGCTAAATTTATTATCATGCTCCCTTACAACTCCGCTGTCGATGTAAGTGCAATGCTTGTGACACGTACTGACTAGTCTCCTGCATAAAACATCTTATAAGAACTTTCAAGACATGAGGGATTTTTCAAATGCTTTACTACAGCGAAATCTTATAAAACAAACGTTAACAATACTGTTTGCAAGAAATTTGTTTGAGTATTGTAGGTATAAGAGCAAAGAAGAAAACACTTCGTGACGGACGAATTTGTGATGCTTGCTTCTTTCTACGCATAAGAGCGTGTACAAACGTCATGCATGTATGTGTGTATGATCTTCTATTTTTCTACGCATATGGAAACGCACACACATGCATTAACATTAGTTGTATGCGGTTAATCACACAATAGCTTACCATCTACATATTACACACACACTCAAACGTACAATATGAAAAATAACAAGCATACACTAATCAACAGTACTTCTTTTGAGTGTTTGTTAAAAACAAGCAGTCTTGGCGCCATCGCTTGTTAACACTGATATACACGTACACAAATACATCCATCGTGCTTCGCTTATAGTACGACAGCTTTTATTATTGGTTTAGTATAATACTATATGACTATATTTAAAAAACATGACGTATTTACATTTCAAGACTGTTTACGCAGGTATCTAGTACTGACATCGTGGCTTACTTTGTAAGTGAGAGCGCACCACTTATTTTAATCACGTGGATGAGTCGAAAAAGACTCGAATATGATAATTAATTTCATAAAATGCTGGCTGGGTACATATATATATATATGTATGTATGTATGTATGTATGTATGTATGTATGTATGTATGTATGTATGTATGTATGTATGTATGTATGTATGTATGTATGTATGTATGTATGTATGTATGTATGTATGTATGTATGTATGTATGTATGTATGCATGTATGTATGTATGTATGTATGTATGTGTGTGTGCATATTTATTTTTCATTGTTAGAATTTAGTTTAATACAAATTATAGATGGGCAAATGCAAAAAATGTATCGATATATATCGTATCGATATTTTTGCACAAAATCGATATATGTACATAAGTATATATTTTTTTAAACATAGATATTTCGATATATCGATATTTTTTTAAAGTTCATCGTTGCGGAATCCGAGAAATATCCACAGGGCATCCATTCATTAAAATATGATTTAATCACCCTTATCGAGAATAAAAGTTCAGGTGAAAAGTGTTCCCTTTCCCTAAAATTGTGATCGCCATTGTTTGCGTTGTTGTTGTGTAAAGGTACGGTCACACGTGACAAACATTTAATCGAATAAGCGTAACCTCTAAATACAAATTAAACAAGTTTTGATTCAGACACGTTTATATTAAGATAAACCGCTTCAACCATAACTAATAGGCAATATTATAGAATCCAACATTATTGGAAACTGTTTAACTTAATAAACTCGTATCTGAATCAAGGCGGTTTTCATTAGTATTTTTGGCAAATGTTTGCCCAAGTGTGACCGTACCGTAAGTATACTATTTTCTAATTTTGTTCAACATTTTTTTGTTCACGCCTTTTATTCCCGATAAGGTTGATTATTTAAAGAAATTGCGAACAACTAACTTAAATCTTAATGAACTCCATGACTGGAGAAAACCCAGATTGGTAATATTATCGGAAAAGGAAATTATTTTATCCATACATCTGTATGTTTAATTTGTATTATAGGATAATTTCTGGAAAACTGCATTAATTTCGAATGCACAAACAGTCACTTTAAGAAATTTAATGCAAAAGAAATACTTAGCATATCGTCGCTACCACGTCAAACTATCCAATATGCAAATGTGAACTTTTCAGAAGAGCACGAAGACCCGTCAATTGTGAATTTAAAGTCGGCATATTCCTAAAAGTGCACGGCTTCAAATATTTCTTATTGAGTTATCTATCGTCCATGAGAATTTCAGCATTTTGAAACGAGGCATATCGTATAAATTCGGGTACCAAGATAACGAATCTAAAAATCCAATTTTGTATATTGGATAGTTTGACGTGGTAGGGGCGATAGGTTAAGTAGCTCCTCAAGGATTAATTAATCTTTACTTTCAGTTGCTGTTCTGTGCTGTGCCGTTCTATGTCTAAATTTTAAAAGTTAATTTTCTATAATAAATTATGCATCGCTTTATGTTTTTATGTTCTTAAAGCACAATTACAGTTTATTTCGAAATGTTTTTATTTGATTTATGAAGTTACTTACAATTACTTAACAGTTGAACCGAAATAAAACAAAACGAAAAACAAAAACTAACGGCTTGTATAAGATTTCTATAAACAAAAAAAAAGATCAGCTGATTCGTAACAGAGCTTGTACCCATACCAACTAAACTTTATATGTACGGTCTGTCCCACGATGTCACCAAAAATTGTTCGATCGACAACTTGTGTTGCAAACAACAATAACATTAGAAAATTTGTTGTTGTTTTATATATAAGTATTCGATCGAACGATGTCTAGTGGCATCGTGGGACAGGCCGTTAGATACAAATAAATTAACGTCACCTGGCTGAGTGGGGTCACCGTGGCTGTTATTATGAAATTTAGCAGTGATGCCAATATCCTAGAGTTAAAAAAATTGCTAAAACTTATAGAGCCCTTAAAAGTATCGAAAAGCATCGGTTTTTGAAATATTGGCGATGTATGTCGATATTTATTTTGTCAAATATCGATATTTCGATAAATTTATATTTTTTGCCCATCTCTAATGCAAATACAGTTATTCAAATTGAATTTTTCAACAACATTTGAACTTTCTTTGTTTCAGTTTTGCCTTTTATGTTAAATCATTTGAAAAATATTTCTTATTCATTAAAAATGGTTTTTATTCTTTAATAGTTACTGGAGTATAATAAAACTTTGTCTGAAGACAAGTGTTTTTGGTAAATGGCTGACAGAACAAACTGTAGCTGAATTTCACTTGATACAAGTAATCGCTAAGATCTTTGGCTAGATTATGATGCCCAAGAGAAAGTAAGTTTTCAGTTCACTTGGGTCTAAAACAGCGATCCCCACACATATACATTCAAACTTATGTTTGTGTTGGTGCTTCGTTCTTGAGCGTAATATATTTTGCTCTTCTAATAGCAGGACTGCCAAGACATATTTGTAATATATTTGTAAAACTCTAATTCGAGTCAATTCCTCTTGTTCAAAAAAAGATTAATGCACATATGATGTATTTTAAATAGTATATAATAACTTACTTTCAGATATGATTATTCAAGCTCTAAAAAATAGCAAACCTTGAATTTAAACTAATTTAAAAAGAATCCATTGATGTCTGGTAAAATGTGACTACACAACCGGCACATATAAATAGTCTGATAAAATTATCGAAAATTCGTCGAAATCCCGATAAATTATAAAATAATCGTCATTTTATACTCGAAAAATCGTCAAAAAAAATCGGACAAATCAAAATGAATTTCTTAACGTGTATACTAGGCCGGGTTGATTAGTATGGATAGAAAAAATTTAAAAAATCGTATAGTAAAAACAAAATCTACATAACGCTTGCTACCTTAATATAGAAATGCCCTAACTCATTATTTTTTTGAAATCGTGATTTTTACATTTTTGGTACATTAGATTTCTTCTATCGAAAAATACAAAAAACTCGATTTCTAAAAAATAATTCTAAGAAAATTTTGCAAAGAAACCATGGTTGTAAAATTAAACCCTATACCGTGCATCCCGACATGAAATTTATTTCCTCTTCATTAGCTTCTTGTTGGGCTACTGCCTGCTTTATTTGAAGACATTGATTTTAAAGATGAAAATGGGAAACCAAATATTATGTATAAGTCTAAGGTAGCTCGCGAAAAAATTAAAAGCAGGAAGTACGTGGAGAATGATTCGAATTTAGTAGCATACATTTTTTTATTTGAAAGTCAAGTCATGTCCAAGTCTTGGTGTCAGTAGTCTTGATGCCCGATATTTTTTATAGGAACTTGGCCTTTTTTCATATTTATTTTTTTTAGAATATCAATTTATAGAGATATCAATATAAAATAAAGAGTGGGCAAAATTACACTAAAATCTTTTAGAAGATAAATAATACATGAATTGAAATATTCGCTTTTTTGCAATATTTGGACTTCTAAAAAATCGTCAATTTTAAGGGGAAAATCGTCAAATGGTCATTTTGCTATTTTCGACACCAAAAATCGTCAAAATTACGATAAATCGTCAAATCTGGCAGCCGTGATGGTAGCCCTGATTGTAGTAACAATTGAGTATACATTAAATAAAAATACAAATTATCTGTTATTGCTCTCTTCATTATTGTTAGAGCACTCGCACGCGTGCGCGATTTTGAAGATCACTGGTCTAAAAAAATAGGTCCATATGTTTTACCTGCGAGTGAGAAAGGGATACAGATGTTGAAGTTACTGATACATATATAGAAGAAGAAAAGTTTAATTAATTTTTATTTTGGTATACAAACTTTTCTCTTGTGCATTTTGTTAATTACAATTTTCTCTCTCTCTCTCTCTCTCTCTCTCTCTCTCTCTCTTTAAATACACAATAAAATTAAGCTAAATCACCAGCGTGACCAGATTTTAAAATAAAGTTAAGCTAAATCACGTTTCAAAAAGAGCTAAAATAAGCTAAAAATTAAAATTTTAAGCCATAAAATAAAGCTAAACTTTTTTGGGCTTCTTTCACGTTGCAATAGATTCTTATTGCTAAAATAACGTTAAATATGTACACACAAAAACATATTTTTCTATTATTTGAAATAAAAATATTGAATAATTTATATATTTGATAATAATTATTATATTTGAGTTTTAAAGGAAAATAGCACAAAAAATTTACAAAAATTTAAAAACATTTATACTAAAATACGAAACCATTTTTTAAATTAATTAGTCTTATTAACAGAAAACCTATTTCCTAATTTTTGTTTTAAGTAAATTCATTCCGCTGAATACAAGTACAACTCAACTCGAAGAAAGTCTTTAAAAGTCTTATAGGCAATATTAATTTAACTTTTACTATTGTAAGTCCAAAATTGTAATCAATGTCACCTATTTTTAAATTTGTCATTTCTCTTATAAATGCGCGATTTACATTTTGTATTTTTAACTTATTTTTCAATGAAAAAATTTTATATTTTTGAATGTTAACAAATTATAATTTTTAACCTTCCTTCGTCCAATAAAAGGGGTTTTATAAGTTTGTAGTGTGTGTCGGTACATTTGTGCATCTGTACGAGTCCACGTACAGAACAAAGTGATGCATCGATTTTCAATTATATTATTTTTTGTTCGCAAGGTGATTTGACCGAGAGTGTTCTTAGCTTTGTTTGAAGAAAATCTGTCCAGATGTTCAGAAGATATCACATCTTTTCTAGATATATTTAGTTGAATCTGTATGTCTTTGACGCCGTATCTCCCAAACGGCAAGACCGATTTTAATTTTGTTTTTGTAGTTTGAAAAGTTACTTGATCTCGCCTAAAACTGAAGGAAATTGGTTCAGACATTTAGTCAGTACGCTAGGGGGTTCTTAAAATTTTTAATTTTTGTCATTATAACTTTTTTATGTCTTTAACATATTTTTTGAGAACATGCTATTTAGATTAAATAAATTCAGTAAAGTGCGACTCTGACTAGCGCACGAAGGATTCCATACGAACACTAGATATGTAATTTCGGTTTTTTTGTTTGGCGTTTTTGAATTTTTTCGGTTTTGGAGATTTTTTTTAAGCTTTCGCTCTTTTTTTTAGTTTTGACACTTTATTTTCTTGTTTTGGCGATTTTTTTCGGTTTTTTGCGTTTTTTCATTTTGGCGATTTTTTTATTTTTGGCGATTTTCTTAATTCTTGCGATTTTTTTTTTATGTAAAAAATTTTTTAGTTTTGGCGAAATTTTTGCGTTTTGGCGATTTTTTTGGATTTTTGGCGTTTTTTTCATTTTGGCGTTTTTTTTTAATTTTGGCGATTTTTTCGAATTTGGCGATTTATTTTAGTGTTAGAATTTTTTTTTAATTTTGGCGATTTTTTTCGTTTTGGCGATCTTTTTTTAATTTTTGGCGATTTTGTTTGGTTTGGCGATTTTATAATTTTCGGTTTTTTTAGTTTTACCGTTTTTGAAAATTTCAAGTGTTTGCCTCTTACGGTTTCCAAGATATAACTAGCAAATTGTCAAAATTACATAGTCAAAATTGCATTAACTGATGGACCAGCCTTTAATTTAAATTTTTTTTAAATTTTAGTGTTAATTGTTGTAGTCTGTATGAAAATACACTAATTTTACAAAATTCAAGTTTCAATATACATATATATACTGTATGTATATTACATGGGATTTTAACATTTTTCTTTGCTCGTTTTGGAGCACCCTTTAATTTTTGATTCTCGTGTACTTGTTGTTGTAACGGCAAAGGTTCTACATACTCTGTCCAAATTTCAGGTCCGTAGTTCTTACGGTTCCTGAGAAAATACCGTGTGACAGACAGCGTAGCGAAAACAATAGGGTCCTTTTTTGGTGTACGGAACCCTAAAAACGGCTAAAAAAGCTAAATGAGTTTTTAAAAAAAGCTTAAAAAAATAAGCTAAGAGCTAAATGGCAATTTTGCAGCTAAATCCCAAAAAAATAAGCTAAAGTTAGCTCAAAATAAGCTAATATGGTCACGCTGTAAATCACGTATGTCCTTAATACATTTTTAGAGAATACGCAATTTGGATTAAAAAACGGCTAAAAAAGCTAAAATCAGTTTTTAAAAAGCTAAAAAAATAAGTTAAGAGCTAAATAAAAATGTTAAAGCTAAGTCCAAAAGAAATAATATGGTCACACTGACAATAACCAACTTTATCAATTATAAAGCGCAGTATTCACGGTCCAAATGCATGACCCAAGCATCATATATGTATGTGTGCATGAAGAATTCAGCATACACGTGCATGCATTGCATGATAAATTAATAGCATCTTGTTACAAGCTAATTGTAAGGCAATTGTCAAAATACATACAAAAAGTTTTTATGTATAGAATTTGACAGTTCTTTGTATAACCCAATGCTTTGAGTAGTTTAACTTGTTATGTTTGTGTTGCATGCATGCATGTGCAAAAATCAAAAAATTTAGATTTTACTTCAAGCATCGTCGGTGTGACTCATAACGGGTGTTTTTTTTAGAGGTATAGAACTTTGAATTGAAATAAAACACAAGAAAATCGTTTTAATGTCCATCAATTTGGCTTTATTGGAAGGATAATCTTATGCCATTAATGCTTAAATATGATTTCGGGCATTTGGCCGCCGCGGCTGGCTCGAATAAAGCCAATTCTACAGGTCCAATTTTCAACCACTTTTTCGAGCATATGGGGCCGTATGTTGGCAATAACGCCACGAATGTTGGCTTCCAAGTCCCCTAACGTTTCTGGTTTGTTGGCGTAGACGAGCGACTTCACATATCCCCAAAGAAAATAATCCAATGGTGTCAAATCACACGATCTTGGTGGCCAATTGACAGGCCATGCGCTCATCGAATGTTTCCTTCAATAAATCGATTGTGACGTGCGCTGTGTGGCATGTAGCGCCGTCTTGTTGGAACCACAACTCATCCACATTCATGCCATCCAATTCGGGAACAAAATAGTCGGTTATCATGGCTCTATACCGGTCTCCATTAACGGTAACTGACTCTCCAGCATTATTTCGGAAGAAGTATGGCCCAATGACTCCACCAGCCCATAGAGCACACCAAACAGTCAGTTTTTGTGGATGTAATGGCGTCTCAAGGGTCTCATGTGGATTCTCTTCACTCCAAATGCGGCAATTTTGCTTGTTGACGTAGCCATTCAACCAAAAATGAGCCTCATCACTGAACAAAATTTTGCGATGAAAATCAGCATCGAGATCAATCTCATTTTCGGCCCATACACCAAAATCACGACGCATTGCATGGTCTCGCGGCTTTAATTCTTGCACAAGCTGGATCTTGTAAGGTCGCAAGCCAAGATCTTTGCGCAAAATCTTCCATAAAGTTGATGGACAAAGCTCCAATTGCTGTGCACGGTGGCGAATCGATTCATTCGGGTCCTCTTCAAAGTGTTGCTCTACAGCGGCAATTGTTTCTTCGGTGCGCACTGTTCGACGTCTCTGCGGATGCGTATCATCACATAGAGTAAGCGTAGTGCGAAAACGATCCATGGTTAACCGAATTAATTGCTCTGATGGACGATTATGTCGACCATAAAATGGACGGAGCTTGCGGTAAACTTCGCGAACTGAATCATTATTTTCGAAATAAATTTGCACGATTTGCAAGCGTTGTTCTTTTGTCAACCTGTTTATGATGAAATGGCAAACCAAACTAAATATTAATCACTTGACAGCTGACAAAATGGCCGCCAGTTAAAAAAGTGATGCCAACTTAAAGTTCACTAATATTATTATACTGCAGGCCGTGAATAATGCGTTCAAGAGCTCAATTCGCTGAGTAAATTCGTCGTTATTGTGCTTCACACGACGAATTTACGCAGCGAATTCTTATCGACGAATTCGTCGATTTGGACGAAACTCGTCGTTCGTCGCAATTGTGTTCCTAGCATTAAACTGCAAAATATATTCATATTAAATCCACTAAATACATAGAAAAGTTTAGGAAAAGATTTCTTGCAATTCTCATGGACAAAAAAGTGTCCTTTCAAAAAATATATTCTTCGATATATGTACATATATGTATGTACATGACAATACCAAATTATTAAATTTTAAAATTTTTGTTGGTCAACTTGAGGCTAAGCAATGTTTAAGTTTTGAGAGATGTGTTAATGGAAACTTGCATAAATAGACGTATTTTTATAAGGATATTATTTTGATTTTTTATGCAACCGAACTTACGAAAAAATATTATGAAAGCAACAGTGAAATGCGTCTAGGAACTAATTAGATTGTGTGCCCCTCTAATTTTAAGTTATTTTTAAGGTATATTTTTTCAATGACCAAATATTATCTATTGAAAATGTAAGGGACAAAAATTAAGAAAAGAATAATTACATATCTTTCGTAATTGACATCATTTTGAGTCATTTGATATCCCAAAACACCCCAACTATCTGTATGTTTAAAGATCTTTCGCAAAGTGCACTGGTTAAAAAATGTTCTCTTTTAGAAAATGAAATATATTTCACCACGGCAACCTTTATTGATCCAAAATATATATATATTTTTATTTTTTGTTTGACGCACATTTTAGATTGATTTGAAGATGGCCAAACGGAGTCATCTTTTTAACTCTCTGAAATACACGACGACTTCACTTAGAAACTAGTGAAAGCGACCGTAAGGCTAATGCCAATTCTCGTCTTGGTGTTTCAAATACTGCTCAGTCATCAATACGGAAAACTATAGCAGATTATTTAGCAAAAAACAGAGAGCTAATAAATAGAAATAATTTTTTTTTAATTATTTCAAAATAATAATTATTTGTGTGCCATTCATTAAAATTTCGTTTTGGATTTAAGAACTTCTTTATGTATTTTTTTAAACGAATACGAATATCTAGAAATGGCAGAATGTTTTGGAATTCGAATACACATCACTAATACAGACATACATACAGTTTCGAAATAACCTCTCCATAAACCATAATTTTTGTAGTTTGAAAAAACTTGGGAAGAAATTTAAAAAATAGTTTCGCCAATATATAGAGTACGTTCATACGTAGTTAAGCTTATTTAATTTTTGTCTGCGCACTGTGCTAGTCTAACAAATGAATTTAAAACAATGAATTAATAGCACAAAATCTAGCAGATTTTAATTAAAACCTTTATGAAACCGGTTTAGACCAACTTTTTTTAATAAAAACTTTTTAAACTATTTAATTTATTTTTTGTCATTATGTTATTTGGGGGGGGGGGGGGTCAAAAATCGGGGAAAATATCGTTACGTAATGTATGGCCCCTTAAAGGCTCAGTTAGCCGACTGTAATGTAATGTAACTGTAACGTAGAAAACAGCTGATTGATATTTTTATATGAAAAGTAGGTTACGTTACATTACATCTCTATAACCATTTTCATTACTTTTCACATAAAAAAATCGATCAGCTGTTTCTTACTGTTGCAGTTACTTTACATTACCGTCGGCTAACTGAGCCTTAAGGCAGAATTATTTTGTACGTGCTGTTCTGTTCTGAATCAGCTGTTTTGTTTCTGTTGAGTTGAAAATCTGTATGTGTGGTTTATTCTGTTCTGTTGCGGACGAATCTGTAGAAACTAGAATTCAACGTTAAGTGACAGCCAAAAGTGTGTATGTATTAGTGTGTTGTGATATTTTGTGTACAAGTGTAATCAATTCTGCAGGTTGCCAGCTGATTTTTTTCACAGACAAAGTAATTGCAAAATATTTTATACAGAAAGGAACGGCACAGAACAGCAACAGAAAGTAAAGACTAATGAAGCCTTTAGTAAATATGTAAACTTTCCATAAAAAAATTTTTGAGGCAATTCTTAGCATTCAAGAGGAGAATTTTTCTTATTGATGTTACCAAAGAACATAAATCAGTGATGGGAAAGTTGGTACGATCGTACTTTTTTTTATACTATTTGACATGAAAAAGTACCGTAGTACTCCCGCAACACATTTGATACTCTCACGGTATGCATATATTTTGCCAAGAATTAAAATTCTTTTTCGACAAATTGCACGAAACTTTATTACATAGTTAAAATATTTTAGAAAAGTGTAATCCTTCCCTATTAAATATAAACGAAAACCTATTTGGCTCAATGATATTTTTTGTAGCACAGAAGTTGACCTATACATATGTAATCACCATTCCAGCTCTACAAGTAAACGCGAACTCCGACACTTTTGCTCAAATCAGCCAACCAGTTACTTCACGTGTATCGTATGCTGATGCTGCTAAGACTAGTTCAATTCCCACGCAAAATGTTCCACCGCCAAATAATTCAACGAATTCAAACTCAAGCTTTAACTTTAGTCGCCTTGAAGCTACTATTGAGAATCTGGTGCTAACTATAAACAACTTTACTACAAATATGACAAGTATGATGCAAGAAATGCTGCGAATGCAGAATACACTGCTTCAAGCATTAGTTAATAAACCATGAACACGTTAAAAATATGTTTCTGGAACGCAAACGGCATTCACCAACATAAAAATTAACTTGAGCACTTCCTCATGGAAAAAAATATTGATATAATGTTGGTTTCTGAGACTCATTTGACTTCAAGAAGCTTATTTAAAATAAATGGTTACACTTTATATGATACAAAGGACCCGAGAGAGAGAGAGAGAGAGAGAGAGCATGTGGTGGATCAGCAATTCTGATTAAGTCAAGACTCAAGCACTATGTCCTTGACAACGTTAGTGAAGAATATTTGCAAGCAACGAATATTTTCGTAGAAAATTTTTGTGCGAATTTCGTGATATCATCAATTTACTCACCTCCCAGATTTTCAGTTAGCGAAGATCAGTATGAGAAGTTCTACAAATCGCTTGGATCTTGTTTCGTGGCAGCTGGTGACTACAATGCAAAACATACGTACTGGGGATCGCGTCTTGTTACACCTAGAGGTCGAGCCTTGTTCAGTACAATTTCAAAAATGGGCTTAGATGTCATTTCGAGTGGGGAGCCTACTTACTGGCCTACTGACGTAAGAAAAATTCCAGATGTTATAGATTTTGCCGTCACGAAAAATATTCATAGGGACTTAATTCATGTAGAGGCCTCTCTAGATCTGTCCTCCGATCACTCTCCAACAATAGTTACAATTTTCAACCCACTAAGGAGTGATTTAACTAACTCATATGTGAAGTTGATTAATGGAATCAACTGGCTGGCATTCAAAAAATATCTTAGTAGTCACTGCGTAGAAAACATTCAGCTTAGATCATGCGATGATATTGAATTTACCATTGCCAATCTTAACGAAAATATTAAACAGGCTGCTGAACACGCCACTACCTCCTATCCGCAGACCGGCTTTAACAGAATTTATTCTACGGAAATTGAAAGTCTTGTATGTGAAAAAAGGAGAGCTAGAAGAGAATGGCAACAACACAGATCACCCCTAAATAAAATCAGACTTAAAGAATGTAATAAACGACTCAAAGAGCTGCTATCGTCGGAAAAAACTGCACTACTGGAAAAGTATTTAGAAGGTCTTGATGTAACGTCCGCATCTAATTACTCTTTATGGCGCGCTACTAGAAATCTTAAACGACCCGTTGATCTTAAATCACCATTGCGTACTGCGACCGGAGGCTGGGCAAGAAGTGATAGTGAGAAAGGTAACTTATTTTCTGAGCATTTAAAATCTGTATTCACTCCCAATTCATGTACGGGTGCTGCTGATTTACCGAGTGTAGTTTCTCTACCCCCTCGTCCCTTAAGGTTTAAGATGCGTGAAGTACAAAAAGTAATTGCTGAACTCAACCCGAAGAAAGCTCCAGGTATTGATGGCATTAGTAACAAAATGCTCATGAACTTGCCTCATATTGCAATAAGAATCCTGCTATTTACTTTTAATGCTATTTTAAGAATGCAGTATTTTCCACATAACTGGAAACTGGCCAAGATCAAAATGATTCCAAAGGCGGGCAAAGATCTTACCAAGACTGAGTCATATAGGCCTATAAGCTTAATATCTACAATCTCAAAGCTTTTCGAAAAGCTGCTCATGACTAAATTGTCCAAAATTTTAACTGATAATGGGTGCATCCCGGACCATCAATTTGGCTTTAGAAATCAGCATAGCACCATTGAACAAACGCATAGACTGGTCCAAGTTGTAAGAAGAACATTTGAAGAAAAGAAGTATTGTTCTGCTCTCTTTATTGATGTTTGATAAAGTATGGCACGAAGGCCTAGTTTTAAGATTGAAGACATATCTGCCAATAAATATTCAAAAGCTTTTGGAAAGTTATATTATTGATAGGAAGTTCACTGTTGTGGAAGGAGAGTTCACGAGTGTGCCCGAATCTATATCTTCTGGTGTGCCCCAGGGTAGTATTCTGGGTCCTGTCTTGTATTTAATATATACTTGTGATATGCCTGTGAGCAATAATATCCATATTTCTACTTTTGCCGATGATACAGCCTGTATGAGTGTGCACGAAAACCCTTATGAGGCATCCCGCAATCTCCAGGAACATATCACCCAGCTGGAAATATGGCTGAACTTATGGAGAATTAAAGTCAATGAACAAAAGTGTGTCCATATAACGTTCACCCTAAGAAGAGATACTTGCTCCCCCATTCGAATCAACAATCAAAATATTCCTCAACATTCCCAAGTGAAATACCTTGATATACACCTTGATCGAAGACTTACATGGAAACATCATATTGACTCTAAGTTAACTCAGATGAAACTTAAGTTAACTCAAATATATTGGTTGATTGGCAGAAACTCAACACTCAGCTTAGACTGCAAACTTTTACTGTAAAAGTCGCTTTTGAAGCCAATATGGTGCTACGGAATTCAGTTATGGGGCACTGCTTCAGCTTCCAATGTCGAGAGAATCCAACGAAGGCAAAACAAAATTTTACGGTTAATAACATCGGCTCCATGGTACTTCCAAAATTCTATTATACATCGTGATTTAAATATGCCACTAGTGACTGAAGAAATTGCAAAATACGCAGGCAAATATTTAACAAAACTCGAATCACATCCTAATCCGCTTGCTCGTAATATTTTGAACTTTACTGGACACGTCCGCTTAAAAAAGAGGGACACACGGGCTCTTATACCTAACACTCCAGATGGGACTACTTGAAAATACTTCCCCCCCCCGTTTTTTTGGATTATCACTACTAATGTATTATTTATAACTACCACTAAGCTTATGTCCGACACTGGTCGGGCCTAATAATTTTTTTTATAGATTTAAGATTTGAATACTTATTGTTAGTTCATATATGAAGATACAATAAATAAATACATGCATTAAAAAAAAAAAAATATGTAATCACCATGTTAAAACAACTGTTTTATATCAGTTTAAAGGCAATTGTAAAAATGTTGTAGTAAATTCTGTCAAGACCTGAGGGTAAAAGTGGATTTTTACAATGAAATTTTAAATTGGTTTAGTAAGTTTCCCCCTGAAAATGTTTTATCTGGTAAGACCAATAGCATTATATCACTTTTAATTACAATGTTTTCCAGCAAAAAGCATAATTTTGAAAATATTAACAACCAATATAAAGCATTGGCTGATATGGACGAACTGAAGCCATTAACAATAGAAAATATATGCAGCTTCTTGTCTACAGTGGCTAAAACTAAAAACGCGTCAGATGAATACATGTTTCCTGATAAATTGAGAGTAGCTTACGGAATTTGGTCCATACCTCACTCCTCTGTAAACGTGGAAACGATTTTCTCTTACCAAAATCTCATGAAAACAAACAAAGGAACATGCTTTATGTTTCAGCAGTATCAAGTCTTATCCAGGCCAAAGATTTATTAAAGTCTAAAAACTTGTAACTTCAAAATTTTTACCTATGTACACACATACCTATTTATATTTGCGGGTTGATTCGTTATAACCTAAAAGAGTTCGTGATTGGAAACATACAATTCCGGAATGCGTGCTGAGCATCGTTGATCAACAATCAATCGGAATTTAAATTTGCAAGATCACATACGTACTAATAAGTACGACATCTTAAGCTTTTGCCATAGTGTGTGATAGATTTAGCATTTCCGATAGAGATGCTTCTTGTTTGGTTACTGCCTTATTTATGGACATTGGTTTTAAAGAGTAAAATAGGGAACTAATCATTGTGGATAAACATAAGCTAGCTCATGAAAAAATTAAAAGCAGGGAGTACTTCCGTGGAAGAAATAATAATGATTCGAAAATGGATTGGAAGAGTTTTAATTAAAACAATTTTTTTGAAGAGGAAATAAATTTTCATGTCAAGAGATGCGGTATAGGGTTTCATTTTAGACCCATGGTTTCATCGAAAAATTTTCTCAAAATTTCGAGCAGACTACGTTTTTGCTATGAAACTTTTGAAAAAAATTTACCCCCTCTTAATGTATACGGTTTGTGTTCTTTTTTATTTCTTTGTAAATATGTAAATTGTATATAATTTTTTGTTAATAAAACTTAAATCGCTCACAAAGCGATACGAACTTTAGCCTGTTCAAATCATAAAATCTAGAAGCAAATGGAGTTCGAAGAATAATAATTAAATTAACTAAAAAATTAAATAAAATAAGTATACTTGATAGTAATAAACCAAAAAAGTTTGTCTTAAGTAGAACAAAAAATAAGCAAATTAACTAACATGTGCATAATTAGTAAAGAACAAACGACAATGGTAAAACTGTTGTAAATTTAGAGATGGTAAAATTGAGCTTTCATTACAAAAAATCTTTCAGCAAATTGAAATACGATGCATCAAAACAATTCACATATTCCATTTGCAAAAAAGTTGCGTACATAACGCAGAAATCTACATCAATTTGCACCACACACTGTGGACCAAACACAAAAGAACGCTGATAATGAAGGTTAATTGGCCTTCGAAAACGGCTGGCTGTTCCGTTCAACTATGTGTTGTCAGAATATTTACAACTAACTTTGATGTTATTTGTTCATTAATAATTATCACATGTAATTTGGCTTTCAAAGCGATGCGAACTTTAGCCTGTTCAAATCATAAAATAAAAAAAATAATAATTTTTGGGACTCTCGGGACCAAAAAATATTCTCGAAAAAAAAATTTTTTATACCGAAATGCAAATCTCATTTCCCATCACTGATAAAATGCGGGGGGAAAGTATAAAGAGCAAGCAAACACACACTGTGAGCATTATATTCTTTGTTTTCGTATCACCAGCGTTGCCGTTATGCGACTTAAGTCGCGTTTTGCTACTTTTTCAACAGCAAAACATGCGGCCAATTGCAAAAAAACTATGTAAAAATATCCGAGTTTTACCAAAAAAAAAATACCGATTTTCGGAGGAAATTTGCTGTTGCTGAAATAAAGCTTGTTTTAAGGATGATAAGTTTCCAAATTCTGCAGTTGTAAAGTCAGTGAATTACACCTCATTTCTTCATCTTTATAAAATATAATTTACAAAAAAAATAAACATAAAGTACAAACATAAATTAGCGTTACTAAACAATTACCAAATAGCCTTATAGTAGACACTTGTCAAAGATTAGATTCCAAGTGAAGAAATTATTAAGAAATACAGAATGGTCAGTTAAAAAAATATGTATTTAAGAATTATGCATAATGCCTTGAAAGAATACTATAACTATATTATCCTCTTCAGAATCGAATTTTAAAATTTTCTACAAAACTTTATATGGTTTAAATTTTTTGAGTTATGCTGGTTTTTAAGTAAATAAGAGAGATGATCCATGTCCAATATATGTATAGGGTGTTTTTTATTGAGGTATAGAACTTTAAGTTGGCATAACTTTTTTAACTGGCGGCCATTTTGTCAGCTGTCAAGTGATTAATATTTAGTTTGGTTTGCCATTTCATCATTCAACAGGTTGACAAAAGAACAACGTTTGCAAATCGTGCAAATTTATTTCGAAAATAATGGTTCAGTTCCCGAAGTTTACCGCAAGCTCCGTCCATTTTATGGTCGACATAATTGTCCATCAGAGCAATTAATTCGGTTAACCATGGATCGTTTTCGCACTACGTTTACTCTATGTGATAATACGCATCCGCAGAGACGTCGAACAGTGCGCACCGAAGAAACAATTGCCGCTGTAGAGCAAAGTGTTGAAGAGGATCCGAATGAATCGATTCGCCACCGTGCACAGCAATTGGAGCCGACTAACCGACTATTTTGTTCCCGAACTGGATGGCATGAATGTGGATGAGTTGTGGTTCCAACAAAACGGCGCTACATGCCACACAGCGCACATCACAATCGATTTATTGAAGGAAACATTCGATGAGCGCATAATTTCGCGGAATGGACCTGTCAATTGGCCACCAAGATCGTGTGATTTGACAACATTGGATTATTTTCTTTGGGGATATGTGAAGTCGCTCGTCTACGCTAACAAACCAGAAACGTTATGGGACTTGGAAGCCAACATTCGTGGCGTTATTGCCAACATACGGCCCCATATGCTCGAAAAAGTGGTTGAAAATTGGACCTGTAGAATTGGCTTTATTCGAGCCAGCCGCGGCGGCCACATGCCCGAAATCATATTTAAACATTAATGGCATAAAATTATCCTTCCAATAAAGCCAAATTGCTGGACATTAAAATGATTTGCTTGTGTTTTATTTCAATTTAAAGTTCTATACCTCTACAAAAACACCCGATATTTATGTTTTTACAATATCTAATTTTTTTTATAAATCTTAAGTAATTGGGTAAATTACGGCACTCGATATCGAACGAAATATGCATTTAATTCCGATTGGAATTTCATTCGATATGAAATGCCGCAACTTGACCACTCTTTTTTTAAATTTCATGATTTTTTTATATTTAGTAGCTATCTATAATACGTTTATACTCGTCTTATTTGCAATTAAAAACTGCATTTGTAAACACTCTACTAGCCGGTATTATAGAAATATGTTCGTAGTTAATTAATTAATTATTTGAATTATTTTTACTTTTTCCATTTATAAATGAAAAATTATAATAAAACGAAAATGAATTAACTTCAGTTTTCCATCTATATTTAACTTTACTTCTGATCATTTATTCACATACATGTACAATTTAAAGCCTCAATTTTGGCTTCCAAATTTACTTCATTTGAACCTATTTTAACTTATAAACATTTTATAAAAACTTACTTACTAACTTATAAAAAGTTTTATTAAAATTAAAGATGAAAGTAAGTTAAAATACATAATTTTTTAATAGTGATAAGCCGAGAAATAATTTACATTTGGGTGTCAGATTTTTTGCAATATTTTCACCATTTCTTGGCTTTTCTATCGACCAAAACAATAAAATGATCGACATCATCGAGCCGAATATCGCCAACTGGACGAACAGCTCTTTTTCTAATACCTGATATGCTAAACTGTGTATATGATTGCCCTACGGCATACATTCTGTTAAAATGATACAAAGGGATAAATTTAAAAAATGGTCATAAAAAGTGTCATTGGCATGAAAAAGGGTCAAAAGTGATACTTTAGTGTCACAACGGCAACGCAACGGTCAGCAATGCGAGCGTAGCATACACTGCAGAAAGAAATGAGAGTGCGCACGCTGGACGGGTAGTACTGGTAATACCCGTCATAGAAAATTTTAGCTTGTATGAGATGCGCATTCTATATGATTTGATTTATATTCTTTAATGTTACACACACAATCAGGGTGACCTATGACATTTTTCGAAAAGTGGCACCACATAGGGGATTTATCGAAAAAAAGGGGCAAAATTAAAATAAAAATGAGATAACTACACTAAACTTTTTATTTTTAATGTATTTTCATATAACTCACCCAACAAAAAAGGGTGACAAAATGTGGCCAAGCAGTCGAAAAAGTGGAAAGGCAGTTGAAAAAGTGGCAATTTGCCACTTTAGTCGGCCAAACGGCCACGCTGCACACAATCGCAATTAAGAATAGCATTGTCCGTACTAAGTTGGATATAATTCACAACAATTCATATAATGTCCATGTCGTCTTCTTTCACATGCATGGAATTCTTAACAATCAACTAGGCAGCATTTTTCCTATCGATTTTACAAAATCACAATAAAGACCAGCATTGTCCGTACTAAGTTGCATATAAATCACAATAGCACAAAAGTCTTTATTCATCAGTCCTGCCATTACCATGTTAAAAAAGCAGGTGGTGAAACAGAATAGAAGTCTCGTTATTGCCATAAGCATACTAATTCACATGGTGAGAAGATCAGCTAAACTTACAAATTTTTCTGGCAGCACATTTAATAACACCGACTTGTATGCATCGACTGGGTATCCATTACCATATGTGTATGTATTTACAAAACTTATTGAAAATGTTTATTGAGTTATTTAAATAACTGAATGAGCAAAATCAAATCAATACCCATGGGATATTAGGAAAATTATTGTTCCTTTCAGAGTGATTTTTTCAAAATCTACACAAAATGTAAAATGCTGCTCAAGCGCATATGCCGAATTCCAATTTCAAACTGAATAGGAATACTCGCATGTACGCCACATTAAATACACTTGATATACCTTGACTCGTATACAGTGGAATCTCTCTTAACGGATACTTCTTATAGGCGGACACCCCCTTTAGACGGACACTTTTGACGGGTCCCGACAGCTCCATAAGCAAAGCATTACTTTCTCTTGAGCGGACAGTCCCCTTGTGCGGACACATTTCAATGGTCCCTTCGGTGTCCGCTCAAGAGAGATTCCACTGATTGGATTTTTTCTATGGAGCTGAAAATTATTCCCAAGAAGATAACTCATAAAAGTTGTCTGCGTCACAGTAGTCGATTAGCACAAACACCATCCCACAAACATTTCTATTTGCTGTAGGACAATCTTCTTTACATTTTGCTTTCAATATACATAATTTTATTAATGTTTTTCAACCATTTATTAAATTATAGTTAATCTTTTATTATAATTTATATCATAATTCAAAACTATATATGTATAAAAATAATGAGAGTGTGCTAAAAATTTGTGTTTAAGCTCTTAAAATTTATTTAAAACACGAATTTGATTGCATGAAAAAAATTTTTAAAATACATACCCATTAACGTTGACTTTAATTCAGAGTTTTTTGCCATTTGCTTTTCGGTTCGTGAAATTTTTAATTATTTCTAGATATAAACTTCTCAACAAAAGAACAATTTTTTTAGTTTTTTTTTTCTGATTGCTAGAGATGAATACATTAGAAGCCTTTTGTTTAGCAAATAAATTTTGACACAAAATTTGTTTTGTAGATCTTTTACAAACCAAAATTAAATGTCAAATATATATACTTCGGTATTCTTATATTTTTTTAATTAATTTAACTTTAAATACCTTGAAATTTTATAATTTAAATATCACACAACACAACTTGTTCACAATATATAATTTTTTACTACAGTGAAGTCAGCAACACCAGCTGAGTTGTGTGGACCTGCGCAGTGCGCTAGAACAGCAGTTAGCCAGGGTTGCCGACTTCTTGGTAATTATCTAAAAACTTGGGGAAATTCTTTTTTCCTACTCAATGTTGAAGTGAACTTACATAAAATATTTGCGATAACCAATATAAAAAATGTTGAAGAAGAAAAGTTGGAATTAATGCATAGTATACTAGAAATCGTACGATAAATCATACAAGTATAAAATTAGTAGCGTGTAGCATATCTCATACTAATGAAGTATATTTTGTTCTACGAAAATAAAAAATGAATCATATTCGTGGGGCGGAGCTTCGATAAGTATGATAATAAGTAACACACTGTTGTACCGCAAAATTTGATTTTGAACAGCTAATGTACAAAACGCAGTTTTCTGCAACTTATTTCTATGATTTGAAAAAGAAAACATTAATTTAGCCATTTTCCTCATCCTGCCCCCTATTATTTTTGTTTTATTTTCAACTGCACTTTATTTATTATTCATAAAAACTACATTATCCATTTAATTAGTACAATTTGTAGTAACATGTATCTTAAATTTGTACCACAACTCATGGTACGTTAGGTATAAATTTTAGCCTTTCATATGAACATACACATATTTAATAATAAGGGCTGTCTTGACTAAAATTCCGCGTGAAATTTCTCCCTTCTCCAATTAGAATTTTTGGTTTTCACTATTACTTGGTATTAGTTGGAATTGTTCCCCGGGAAAAATTCCACGTGAAAGTTTTCACTTTTCCAATTAGAATTTTTGTGTTCCCTATTACTTGCCATTAGTTGCAAATAATTCCACGGATAACATAATTCCTATGATAACATCTTTCCATAAGAATTATACAGGGCTGAATGTTCAAAATCTTTCAACATCTTCAAAAGCTGTTCCTATCTCACTTTGTTCCGTTCAACATCTTTCGATTATTTTAGTGTCATCACCAGAAAACAACTATATATGTACATACATGCATACACTGAACCAAAAAGGTACATAAATTCAACGAAAAAATTCGTTGATTCAAAGAATTTATTCCTTATTTTTCACCTAAGGAACATATTTATTGAATTCAACGTATGCCAATCATTGGCTTATTAAATTCAACGTACCGTTCGTTGAAGTTAAGAATCCATACGTTGAAACTTTACGTAAATTCATTAAATCTATAAATTTATACTTTGAATTTAACGAAATAGTTCCTTGAATTTAAGGAACCTATTCCTATTCCTACATACTATAAAAATGTATACATATGTATGTATGTATATCTACATATGCATGTACATATTTACATACAATCAAAGCTACATTTTGGAATATCATTCCCAAAAAAAAAATCACTTAGATTTATATAATATAATATAATAAAATCTGTTATGTATTTTCCAAATCGAAATAAATTACATAAAAGTAGTTGCAAATGTCTACGCAAAGTCTTTGCGGATAAAGTTTGTAATATTTCTTCATCAGCATCGTCCGCTGGCATAATTTCTACTAATTCTTATTTTTTGATTCATGAGTAAATCTATTAAAATCTTAATATACTTACGTGCACTACATTGCATTTTGGTTATTGGGTTGCCGCAGCAATAATATATTTTTCCCAGCAAAAAATTACACACTACTTGCCATATAATGACTTACTTTTCTGATTGCCAATTTTCATTACTCGCTTACAAATCACATTACCTAAAATTTAAAAAATGACGTGCAAGTTGCTAAATGAAGAGAATGATTTTTTTAGACGAAATAGATTACGTGAAATGTTGACAAATAAAAAAATGTAAGTACTTCTCAAGAATCGATTATTTTAGTCTCACGCCTTGTTAAAATCATTAAGTTGGTAATCCAGTAGGGAAGTGCTTCCATCAAAAATGCTTAATTCCAAGCTCGATTATCTTTTTTGATATTTTTTGCTGGGATATTTTTAAAATATTGTGCGGCAAACCAGTAACCACCCGACGATAACATAGCGTCTATACCTGATAAAAATTTATTATAACAACTAACAAAACGTCGGCAGAACCGTTGTCAAATTTTTGTTAATGCAAGCATACATTCGAATACGTTGTGGTGTTTTTGTTATGATAAATCGTCGTCGTGAAGAAAGTTTGTCACAATAATTGCAATATTTAACTTCATATTTATTAAAAAGGTTTTATTTAGTAAAAACATCAATATTTTTCTTTATTTGTATATTTTTTTTTCCTGAAAATTACGTAAATATTTTATTTTTTTACAAATAAATTAAAACGTCATACAGTTTGTTTACGTTTTTTATCAAGACAAATTTGTTTGAGCTTGAGCTCTGACAAAATTGTCAAGATACTGCAATAACACTAATAAATGGAGTCTATACCTGACAAATTTTTCTCTTGATAACGATTTGACTTTTATCATGATATATATTTATCAGGTATAGACTCACTGTAAGGGAACTGTTCAAAGGTTTAAGGTTTGTTAACCTTACATCTCATTGGTCTGGCAACCATGACTTTACAAGCCAATTTATTTTGACACTTGCTTTTTGTTGTGTTTCTTTTTCTGCTGAGCGCAGTAATGCCAATGTAGTGACTTTCAGGTACATAGTTTACAAAATATACTTGCAGTTCATTCGTTAAAATACTTATAATTATATTAATTACTATTATATACATACATGAAATCTTAAATCAAGACAATTGTGCACAATTAATACAAGCTTTATATTTTCTGTTAGACACAATTTACACTGTGCCTTTTCTGCTTGCCTGTGCAGGCAGGCTATTTTAGTTTATTGGTGAGAGGGGGTGAGAACTTTGCGGTGTAGAGCAAAAGGCACGAAATGAAAATTCGAGGGGATTTATGACATTTCTCTTTGCCTCTTTCGTATTCTCAGCATTAAACGTGTATATAAATGCCAAAAAGGCATGAATAAAAAAGGCTTAATGTAAATGTGTGTGACTTTTCGTAGGGGTTTCAAAAGAAAATTTTCAATACAAGGCAGGCTAAAACGGCATAGTGTGAATAGCGACTTAAAGTTTTTAAATATGTTCTTGCATATAAATATTATTCATATTAATTCACATAATACTTTAAAAACTGTTGACTACAAAAATAATTTATTTAAAAACAATTATAGTAAGATATTGATTGTATTGAAAATCCCAAGTCCTTGGGATTTTTAATGAAATATGGAATAAATTAACCAACATCGCATATTCGGCTATAGCAAGCTGCTTTTTCAATTCAAGTAATAAAGTTTACAGGATGTTACACAACTCATGTCACATTGGACATTCTGCAGAAATGAATTAAAGGTTCAATCAGATGTGCCATAACCATAAACATAGAAAACAAGCTGTTCGAACCAAACTTATGGGTAACACTGTATTTGATTATAGGTGCTCGCCATAAGGCCAGAGCCATTACCATGGAAACCAATTAAATTTTTTTTATGGCTATGACATTATGGCTATGGCACGTCTAGTTTAAGCTTAAAGGCGGTGTCAGATACAACTTCAACGCTTTGCGTGACGTTTCTAACTTTGGGAAAAAAGCGTGAAGCAAATTGTGCATGACACAATAAAAACTTTGACAACACTCACTGTTTGTTTCACTATTCGGTTTTATGTATAAAACATAGCACAATTCGATTACTCTGATTCCACAAACCCGTTTTTTATGTAAATTTACCGACATTGTAACAAAAATTTCATATTTACATGTGAGTTTGGTCAAACAAATTGAAAAAAGTATACCAACTGATTGTCAAAGCACGCAAAAAGTTGAGAGTTGCCTAACTTTTCGCTTCGCTTTGCGTTAAAAAGTTCTTTATGTGACATGTTTCATATAAGCACGTACATTTCATCTTATATGTCAAAGCGAATCTTCAACGCAACGCCAAGGAAAAGTTTTATCTGACATGGGCTTAAGAATCTGGTAATCTCATGTAGACAAAATGTAAGCTAAATCTTCCGGATGCGCATGAGTGCTAATGAAGCGTATGGAGGCAGAGACAAATTTCAAACTGAGTTTTCTAAAACAGCTGTTCATAAAGCGAGATTTTATCACAAAATTGTATCTGTAAAATACAGAATATAAAATTTAAAAGTTAGAGAAAAACAATTTAAAGTTTAGAGAAAATACAAAATGACTATGAATATTTCATCACATTGAAAAACAATGACATGAAATGAGAGTTGATTCTTTTTTGTTCATAGAAATCTTAGACAAGTGGTTAGTTTTTTTGTTTTGTTCTGTACTGTTTCAGTTGAACCTGTGAAATTCAAAAACTTGTTAAATCAATGTAAGTGACAGCAAAACAAATTAAAAGATATTGTAATAAAATATAATTGTGCGTTCAGGAGTCAAAAAATTTAATTTTTACAATCTTTTATGAAATGAAAATTATAAAACTACATATATTGAAACATAGCAATAGACGTTGAAAAATTCATCACTTTTCACTTTTTTCTTATAGGTCAGAGAGAGAGAGAGAGAGAGAGTAAGTACTAAAATTTAACATCATTTATTTATTATAATTTTTGTTAAGATAATTACACATTTTACATTCTAGGAAAAGACTCGTCTAAAAATTTTGAGTGCTTTTTATGTAAATGTTTTACTCGAGCCTGCCATCCGTTTTGTCCCCGTCACTTGTCTAACTTGTGGAAAGAGTATATTACATCTTTTTTGTATGTCATGTTTTAGACTTGGCAGTTTTTCTTGAAGCAATTATCTTCAATTCTTTTTTAAAACTGCTCGTTTGTTTACACTCGGATGGTTTCTTGTTAAATTTTTCTATTGTTTTAATGCTGCGAATGAAATAACAAAAAAGAATTGAAGTAACTTTTCTGTACAAGTAAGTCAGTACCCCTCTTCTTTCTTCTTTCCTCTCTCTCCCATAAACTCAGACTTGCTTCAAGAAAAACTGCAAAGTCTAAGACATGAGTATGGGAAAATTTTTTTTTAGTTCTCCCAAAAAGTTAACTTCAAAAATTCTTATTTTTCTAAAAAAAAACGATAATAAATTTTTTTTGTACTACAAATTATACTATATTAGTATGACGGTATGATATTCGCTACTAATATTTGACTTGTACATATGTGTATACTTTCTATAAAAAAAAGCGTATACATATAGTAAATTGGTAAAATCTGCGTACTGTTGTGGTAAGTTATCAGTTCCAATTGGTGGCTTATGATATAAATCAAACAAGTTTAAATTTTAATATATTTAACGCACTTTTTCAAAAATTAATATTGAACTTGTTCAGTAAAATATTCATTGGTTCTTAAAAATACACTGAAATTGATTATGGAAAGGCTAGCTAAATAATTTTTGTTCTATAAAATGAAAGCAAAAAAATTAATTAAAGTTCAACAATGTAATAAAATTATATTATATGATGTCAAATTCTTTGCAAATATTTCAAAAAGCTTCCATTTATTTCCCAATATTTTCTTTTCTAGTGGCATACGATTAAATTAATGTATTGTTTGTGCCGGTGGCAGCTGTAAGCAAATACAAAAACGAATTCAGCAATCGTTTCCACTGTTTTATTTTAAGTACACATAAATCAGAACAAAAATAAATTTATAGCTGCAATAGTGTCGATTATTTATGTTATAAAAATCACGTCCTAATGAATGTATAGAGTAATAAATAGCATAGCTATAAAAATTAAAATCGAAGAATTGGATAGCAGAATGTACAAATTATAAATATTTGCAAGTGTTAACAAAATGTACAGTTTTTGTTTGTTTATTGAATTTCTGAAGAATAATAATTTTCTTTATAACTTTAATTTAGTGTTTTTATTTAGGACATGTTCCTTCAAATCCGAACAAATGTTTCGATCGAATTCTAATATTGAAAAATAATCAAATTTGAGTTTTTTATTTTTGTTCCATTAAGAGGAACAGTTCTTTCTTTAATCAAAATGATTTAGCATTGCTGTAGAAAATAATAAATGAAATATCTTTTTAGTTTTGTTTCAAAATTACGATTTTTTTGCATTCAATAACGCTTATTCATTTTTAGCAAGTTTTTAGGAATTTTGATTTCGAAGCTGTTAATATATTTTTTTATATATACTACAATTTTTACGAAACATTTTTTTTATCAATACATTAATATATGCATGTATCTGGCAATCGAAACCAATTCCTTAAAGGTTATTTTCGAAATGCGCCATATCTTGTTCTGTGTCTTCTTCTGTGTTCGCCTGCAACAATTTCACTCACACTCGACTCAAAGAAGAGTGAAGAATGAAATATTTTTTCAATATATTTTATTTTAGTTCATTATTTCGTTTACCTTTGGTTAACTTCTTCAGGATATTTCTTATTGTAAATTTTATGACACACATTGCTATTAAGAATTATAAAAAATATTTATTTGTGACTAATCAAAAAACAAAAAATAAGAAGTAAACTGAAAAATAAGTTTAATTGAACATATAAAAAAGCCGAAAAATTAGATAAATCAATTATAATAATAATTTAACAAATAATTTAAAAATACGTTTTTCACTTAAATGTTAGCTCAGGTACATATCGAGCCTTATTTTCGATTTAATCGTAAGCGATATGTTGTAAAAAATAAATACACTTTTTTATGAATATTAAAATTTTATCAAATATAGAGACAGTAAAATTTTATCGCAAGCTTCAATTCACTTACAAAAAATATTTGAATATTTTAAAAAACCTTCTCCTGAAAACTTTAATTTTTGTCGCTTACGATATAAATCTTCATATATTAGCTAAATATTTATAAACATGTAACTTTACAGCTTTGAAAATAATAATGCTAGTGCTTTTTACGCTGGTCACCGGTACTTGTGATACACTTTCGTAAAAGTCGACAACACTTGGTGTGCAAATGTAAACAAAACTGCCAGCAGTCTTTTTCAAACCTCCGGTCGAGCAGCTTGTTGTTGTTGGTGTGCGCTTTGTTGAATGGGTTAAAAAACAGAGAAAAATTAATTACAAAAAGTTGATTTTTTAAAAAAATGTTTAAAGAATTAAAAACGCACATTATTAAAGTAATGGCTAAATATTAAGTAGAAAAGATTTGTTGCGAAACTGTAAAATTAAAAACAGAAATGTAAGTGTATAAGAAAATCAACGAATGTTTTGTACAGTGGAATTAAATTAAGAAAGAATTGATGTTGATGATCATGATTACATATTTTGTGCAAAATTAAAAATATATACATATTGTAGGCTCATATATACATACATATTTATGTACATCAGTATATGCATACATACTAAACAAAAATAAAAAATCGGGTAAAAACAAGTTTTAATTCAATACATATGTACATGCTTTTGCTTAAAATTCGTTGCACAGATTCAAGTTTTTAGGAAAGTTTTGTTTACATTTTTTTTTTGTATTCCATCTTTTCCTTGTGTGTATCTTTTAATTTTTAAAAGAGTGCAAACTTGTAAGAAATTGCAATACAGAACAAACGTTAAATAGAAAACCCACATGCAGTTTCCAGCCTTGACATAATTTATTTATGGAAACTCCAAAGAAATTTAAAATGATTTTTATCTGAACAAAGGCGGGCTATTTTTCTAAGTTGACTTTAGACGTGAAGCGGCAAATTCATTTAAGGTAAGTGAAGGTTAATAACACAAATTAAATAAAAAATTGTTTTTATATAATTAAAACCCGTTGGCATGGATGGAAAAAGTGCTGTGAGTTATTGCATTACCTTTTAATTTCTTCGGGTGATTACTCCAAATAAAGTTAAAATATGAATTACTTTGAAAATGTTTAATAAATAAATTTAAATAAATAGAATTTGAATAACTTATATAAAATGACTGTCAAACTGTTGAATGCAGAGCCTTAAATGTATTTCGACGACGAAAACCCATGTATATTAGTCTCCTGCACAAGATATCTTATAAGACATGAGGGATTTTTCAAATGCTTTACTACAGCGAAATCTTATAAAACAAACGTTAACAACACTGTTTGCAAGAAATTTATTTGAGTATTGTAGGTATAAGAGTAAAGAAGAAAACACTTCGTGACGGAAGAATTTGTGATACCAGCTTCTTTCTACACATAAGCGCGTGTACAAACGTCATGCATGTATGTGTATATGATCTTTTATTTTTCTGAGCACATGCAAAGGCACACACATGCATTAAGATTAGTTGTATGCGGTTAATCACATAATAGCTTACCAGCGTTGTCAACTTTGAAATGTCAAAACGCACCAAAATGGAGAAAAAATCGCGCCATTTACAAAAAAACGCACCAAGATTTCTTTAGTTTAAAATGTTTATTGAATTGATTTTGCATAAAAAGTATAATATTATATTTTTTGTATAAAAAATTTAACACTAAAACAGGTTCTTACAGTTCAAAGTTAAGAGTCTGAACACAATGCAACGAGAATTCATTGCGGTGCGGTTTTTCACACGATTTTGAAGTAAAAACCCGCAGTGCGGAACGGCATAAATTTAAAATCTATTTTATTTTCATTGCGGACTTTCTTATTCTCTCAATTTTTGACTCTCTTTCTCTTTCTGATGTTGCCATAGTTTTTGAATAATTGGCGGTGTTCACAACAAAAAACATGATTTTGAAGTTCAAAAATGTTTGTCATAAAATATAAAAGCTTAAAACAATTATCAAATATATCTGCGAATGTATAAAATTTTAATCATTTTTTGTTTTTAGTTACTGCCATTATAAAATATTTAACAGAAAGAGTAAATTTTTTATAAAAATGTATGCACAAAAAAATTAATAAAAATTTAAACAAACAATGACAAGTATTACCGTTGCCGTTGCCGTCTTCCGTTGTATTATGTTTATTTTTCTCTCCCGCAACGAGAAATCGCACCCCACCGCAAACGTTGTGTTTAGACTCTAAACAAATATGTTTGATAATATTTTTTTTAATTTCATAAATTCTGTACAAAAATATTTAAAGATATCAACAATTAATAAATAGCAAGCATTCAAAACTAATAAGACTTCAGTATATATCATTTTATTCAAATATTTTTAAATTTTTTTTATCAGAAGTTTAATGTATCCATGTTAAAAATATCACAATTAAAAGAAATAGCCTTTTACAATATATGTACTGAACGAATTCGTACATACATGGTATACATGTACCCGTAATTATGAAAGTGGTCTAAGTCATACGCATTTTTTATTCGATATAGTAAAATAAATTTATATTAATCGAGACTAGTATAACTTTAAATTAAACTGTTGCATAAAATCCAAAAATATTTTTGGATTTGTTCAAATGTAATGTACTAAATATCTCGACCAAAGAAATATATGACTTATACAACTTTCATAATTAAGGGCACATAAATATGTTTACATTCACTTGTACAAGATGATACATTTTTGTACATTAATTTTATAAATTATGTTTAAAACTTTTTAAAAAGAGAACAAAAATTAATTATTCTAAATAAATAAACCCAATATTTTCATCATTATTGTTATCATCGGGCCATACAACAGATTTTATTTCAAATTGTGATATTTTGTAAACATCATTACTATTTATATGGTAATTAACACTTATTAGGAAGTTGGTAAGTTTCACAACAATAATTTTTTAGTTTAAACCCATTGTTGTGTTAAATTTGCGTTGGTACCACCAAAAATTAAAAAACGCACCGAAATTTTAAAAAAAGCGCACCACGCACCAACTAAGGAATTTTTCGCACAAAAAAATTCAAAAAGCTCCCAAAATGGTGCGAAACGCACCAAGTTGACAACGCTGTAGCTTACCCAGGGATGATAAATGAGAAAACTAATTTCGTGCCAATTATCTTTTAAAATTTTACTTTTTTGAACTCAATAATACTAAACTCGTTTTTTTTTTGTTTTAACTTTTTTTATTATATTTTTAGAGCATATCGCTCATTTACTCAAATAACGTCATAACTAAAAAAAAACTAGTTTACCAGAACACAAGTTTAAAGTTTTTAAAAACGAACGATATTATGATTAATCTGCATCATTAACTCAAAAATTAAAATTTATTAGAATTCGAGATACTAGTCTTCTTTCGTAGGGAGTAAATACATATCGTTGGTCTCAAGTATAAAATCCCTAAATCAAATAATGGTTATTTTACAGGAGAAGATAAAAACGCAATAGAAACTCTTAATATTTTTGTGTAACTTAATTGTAAAAGCGTATTTTTTTACACCATATCAAACAAATTTTTTTGATGAGGTGTATTTGTGTGAAATATGTTGGAATCACTGAAAAACTTAATTTTATAAAAACTACGATTTAGGTCCTTTCAACAAGTCTTTTCTTTGTATTAGACTATCGAGTCTTCATTTTGATTATGAAAATATTTTGTCCACATTCGTTGATGAGTGTGGAATTGACAGTATTCTCGTCATAACGGAAACATTAGATTGATATGTTATTAATATAGAAAGTTTTTTATTTCTTATAAATTTTCAACTGGATATACCTTAAATGATCGCTATTTATTTTTTTATGAAAAAAACAGAGATACTCTCGCAAATTTTTCAAATAGTACCAAATGAGTCACGGGGGTACCGACGTACTTTTATGGTTTGAATTGTACCAAAAAAAGTACAATTGTACCAACTTTATCATCCCTGAGCTTACCATCTACATATTACACACACACTCAAACGTACAATATGAAAACCCTGAAGGAAATGTCGATGGTGAAAATGTACTGAGTCGCTTTTGACTTTGTCACCAGTACTACTCTAGTCCCAAATCACACTATGCAAGTCTTATTGCTAAGCTGATTAGTTTTAGGGAGAGAGAGAGACGAGGGGAACAGAATCGTTTCTTTTTAGACATTTAGCATCTTGTCATTGAAATTCTACTAGTAACACTAAAACAATTTACTAGATAGTGAATTCAGACCAGAAATTTACTGGTCCATTTCTATACCTTAATTTATGTATATTGACAAGTTGTTGCAAAATCCACCAGAAAGCCAGCACATCTGTTTTCTATCTTTATTTTATACTGACGAATAAAAGAGAAATTGTAGACAATGTAACTACTACTAGAGTTTTAGTGTTGACATAGAGACACTTGGTTCCAGTCTGACTGCAGGGAATAACAAGCATACACTAATCAACAGTATTTCTTTTGAGTGTTTGTTAAAAACAAGCAGTCTTGGCGCCATCGCTTGCTACAACTGATATACACATACACCAATACATCCATCGTGGTTCGCTTATAATTAGTACGACAGCATTTATTATTGGTTTAGTATAATACATGCGACGTGAATACATTTAAAAATCATGACATTTTTACATTTCAAGACTGTTTACGCAGCTCTCTAATGTACATATATACACACATAATCAAAATACAGGGTTAATAGGGTTTATATTAAAATATACAAAAATTTATATATTTTTTTATTTTAAACATTCGATTTATGTAACTACAGATTCAAATATACCACAAAATTTTACACAAATCGTCATAGTATCATCAAAAATATTAAAATTGGGATTTTTACTGATTATGCTTTGGTTGATCAAACTACATGTCTGCGCAAAATTTGTTAATTTTACAACGTTTTTTGCTTTTCCTGTAAACTTACAAGGAGTGATATTTGTTTTTGCATTTCTTCTGACGAAATATTTGTTTATTTAAAATATTCTTTTATAGTACTTTGCCTCTTTGCTTTTAACTTTTCTCTCAATAATTGGTTTGGAATACGAAGCATCTGGATTTTATCTGCTTCTGATATAACAAACTTTAACATTACATTACAGGTCTCTATCGCCTGTGCCAAGGTTGGAGTTTCTATTTCAGTCTCTTCATCCTCGGAACTTGTGCTGTTATCTTTTTTTCTCAGCTTGATTGACCATGCTAACGATTTCATTATCAGATCAAATTACAAACGGTACGACACCTGTATCGCATTCAATCCACTCTGATATATCATCAGGGGAACAACCAAAGGGTATTTCTATATCTGATTGTATTACAGAACGATCTCTCACTGCATCTTCAAAAGCTAGTAAATTAGACCAAACGTTATGCAAGACCTGCCCGGATACAGCATCCCAAGAAACAGATGCTTCCCATATCTATATTTTTGTATTTATTGATTTAACGAATCATGTCCGTTGCCTGCACATAAAAGTTTTTGAACAATCGGCTTGCGATAATTGCATTTAAAACTTCGAATCGATCCCTGTTCCATGGGCTGAATCAAAGATGTGCAGTTTGGCAGAATATATTTTACTACCACATTTTCTAACATCATTTCGCTTACATTTCGCTTGAGCTGGGCAGTTGTCCAATAACAACAGAATTTTACTATTTCTTTCTAGACCATTTCGTTCCACATGTTCTCTAACTTCAGGTACGAAATTGTTATTAAACCACTCCAGAAAAACTTGTTGCGTTACCCAAGGTTTCTTATTGGATTTATAAATTACAGGAAGGTTTTGAACGTTTTTTGAAGCTCTTGGCTTCGCACTTTTTCCAATAATCATCAATTTGCACTTATGAGTCCCAGCGGTATTAGCACATAATAAAGCTGTTAGTCTTTCTTTCGACTCTTTGTATCCCTCCATGGAATGTTCACTTCCACTGGCTAAAGAATATTGAGACAAAAATTTCCAAAATAGACTAGTCTGCACTATAAATTTGTTCGCTTGTAAGTTTTTCTTTCTAAATATATTCTTTCAAATCCTCCATAAACATTATAGCAGACTCATAATTAGCACACTCTTTTTCTCCCGTTGACTTCAGTCTACGAATTCCATTTCACTTTACCATCTCTAAATTTACAACAGTCTTACCAAAGTTCGAAAAATAATAATTAAAAATTAACTAAATTAATAGTCATTGGCTTGTGGCAAAAATTAAATAAATATACTTAATATTAACAAACCAAAAAAGTTTGTCTTAAGTAGAACAAAAATAAGCAAATTAACTAACATGTGTATAATTAGTAAAAGAACAAACGACAATGGTAATGCTGTTGTAAATTTAGAGATGGTAAAATTGAGCTTTCATTACAAAACATCTTTCAGCAAATTGAAATACGATGAATCAAAACAATTCACATATTCCCTTTGCAAACAAGTATCGTATATAAAGCACAAATCTACATCAACTGAATTTTTACAACTAACTTTGGTGTTATTTGTTCATTAATATTTATCACATGTAATTTGGCTTAAAAAGCGATACGAACTTTAGCCTGTTCAAATCATATATACATATAAAATGTATATATTTCTCTTTCAATACTCTCCCACATATTCAAGGAATGCAGAAAAAAAAATTTTAATTCTGGACGGGGACTTATCGTTAATTATTATTTTTTTTTTTTTTTTGGTAGGCCAGAAACTAAACGAAAACCTACCAGGTATTGACCCGAACCTGTCTTTAACATTTCTTTAGTTCCAAAAAAATCGACTTAATATAAGGTTATATCTCGCAAACAAGAGCCAATTAAACAAATTGAAAACAGCATGCAAGCTAACATAAAAACAACTCTTAGACGTAAATTTGCAATTTTTCGAACTCATAAAAAATCGATAACAATCAACTGCCAAAATCAAAATAATGTAGGGCTTATCTATATTAAAAGCATACAAATTCGAACATTTAGTTTTTCTTTCGAATCGAATTACACAACAACCCCCCAGAAAATTGAATGTACTAAAAGTTGAGTCCGGGTAGTAGATAAATACAAAAATAAATAGAAATATATTTTTCGAAAGGCAAAAAAAAAAAAAACATTTCGAAACTAATCTTTGAAAAAGTATGTACATACATACATATGTAAATGCATTGTTTTAAAAGATATTGGCTTTTCATTTAAATAAAAAAATTCCTGAAAGAATAATAGCGTAAAGCCTTACCATCCCTCGTACATATTACATACATATCAAATTTATATACAAATGCATGTACATCATTCGACAGATGTCTAAAAACATTTTATGGTTTATTATTGTTGTGTTAAACATTGAATACAATTATTACTTTCGTTTTACAGACAAGTCAGACAGTTTTATTTGTACATTATAAAGCCTCCTACAGATTTCGGTTGGAAGCAATTTTATTTATCAAAATAATGTTTACTTTTTAGCACAATTAAGTATTATAGAGTTGCCAAGCATGACAGTTCTGTCCAGTACTGTATACAAATGTGCTCTTAATTATGAAAGTGGGCTAAGAACCAAATTTACAGTCATTAGTTAATTATTAGTAGACTAACGTCCCTTTTCACAATGTATGGTTAAGAGTTAACGTGAACTTTAACTGCAAGTTCTTCATACAAAACTTGCCGTTAAAGTCTCTGTTATCTTTTAACCAGACATTGTGAAAAGGTACGTAAAATGATAACTATTGTTTAACTAATACAGTAGTTTTCGCTTATAGTCACATTTAAAATTGCACAGAAATTGTGGACTATATCGCTAATGTGACTATAAGCCTAGTTTTTTTATATGCCACGCAGAGGCATAGAATTTCCATACAATCCAATTATCTCAAGTACAAATCAATGTTGTATTTAAAAGGCAAATTTGTATGGCCTTTTATGAAACAATGTTTTTTTCTAAAGACATGTTCTTCTACTAAACAGTAGATGGAGGTTGAAATTTAGATTTACTTTTTGGTTTATGACTTAAATAAATAACTAAAAAAAATATGTTGAAAATTTTTGTGACTATAACGCGAATTGTTTGCATACAATTTGGATTTTGACTACCACAAAGTTGGTGCATATATGTCAAATATGACTATATCGTAAATGGACTATATCGTCAACTTTTTGAATGAAATTAAGTTCAAAAGTCACAAAAAACATTAAATATGGACTATATCATTAATGTGACAAAAAGCGGTAGTGACTATAAACGAAAACTACTGTACTTCATATTCACAGTGCATTGTTTAACTAATGTTCTTAATATGAGCAAAGAATGGTAACCCTTTCAAACTATTAAGTTTCACTATTGGCAGCAAGGCGAATTCAGTATCAGGTGACCTTATCAGTACAACAATTTTACAACACAAAAAACAACATGTAGTTTGCTATACTACAAAACCAATCTGTCAAAAGATATTGGCGCATTCTCATAGTCAAAACAAAGTATACTTTTATGTATTTAAAACCAGTATTACCATACAAAATACTGGTTTTAAATTCTTAAAGTATACTTTGTTTTGACTATGAGTATGCCCCATTGATATTGAATTAGTGCTGGAACTATAAAAGCTGTGGAGCTGAAATTTTCAACACAGGTTCGAGTCAATACCCAGTAGGTTTTCGTTTTGTTTTTGACATAACAATTATTGACTGTACGACAACGTTTGCCGAGCTCAGCTAGTAAATTTATATAATATAGTGTAGAGGTATCAACAAGTCTGAATTAGCTGTTGGCCTAAAACTTATGACACCATTTTTTGAGGGTGCACGAATTTTAAAAATCTTTGGAGGCCCATAATATAAATTGGTCACCAAAATCGCCAAACTTGGTATAGGGTTTTACTACCCCTTGTAGTAGTAATATCGAACCTTTACTGTCAGGACCGTGTGTTTTTCCAAAAGCCTCAATTTGTTGCATAGTGTAATTACTAAAATCGCAATATCATAGAATTTTCCATCTCTGCTATAAATTCATCTATCATTTACACTTCATTATCATCCACTCACTCCTCTTTCAATTCCATTGAGTAACACCAAGCAGCAAAATAAAAACATACATACAGTACTTAATAGGTTTGTTTCTTTACTTTTTGGATAAAATCTGGTAAAATGAGAGGGTCTGCGGGAATGTGTGTGAAGATAAATATGCCGAGTTAAATATGTTTCGACGTAAAAACTTACGTTACAACATATTTAGGTGTGAAGATAAATATGCTATAACGTAACGACATGGGAGTTAGTTAACTAGTTGTATGAAAAACACATTTAAAAGGTTTTCGCTCATTTTTATGTTGAATTCTGCCGGAATTTAATTATGTTTAATATACCTACCATTCTGAAAGTAGTTTTCAGAAAAGTTTTAAGAAAAGTCGCCTTCGGACATAGGAATGACCTTTGAGGGATTTTGACCAAAGTGGCCAAATGAAGGGTTGGCATACAATGCCACCTAATGGGGAGTAACTACTAGGACACTAACTACAATACGTAATGATTAGAATTCCTGAATTGAGTTTGTGAAAAAAGTTACAGCTCATATAAAATCACCTTTTTTCCTGCGATGTTGGTTAATTTATTCCATATTTCATTGAAAATCCCAATGACTTGGGATTTTTCAATTCCATCAATAACTTACTATAATTGGCTTGAAATAAATTATTTTTGTAGTCAACCGTTTTCAAAGTATTATATGAATTAATGTAAATAAGATTTATATGCCAGAAGATAATTAAAAACTTTAACAGAAAATATAAAGCTTATGTTTATTGTGCACTCTATTGTCTTAATTTAAAATTTAATATTGAATCCTTGCTCATATATGTATATAATAGTAATTAATATATAAATATTTTAACGAATAAACTGCAAGTATATTTAATAAACTATGTACCTGAAAGTCACTACATTGGCATTACTGCGCTCAGCAGAAATAGAAACACAACAAAAAGCAAGTGTAAAAATAAATTGGTTCGTAAAGTCATGGTTGCCAGACCAGTGAGGTATAAGGTTAACAAACCTTAAACCTTAAGGCCGGTGCACAATGAATCCGTCATGCGTTAAACTTCGCCTTTTTCAACTGACAGCTAAGTTGAAATACATGGTTTCTTATGAGGTCTGTTACATTTAGTACGTGTCCGTCAACGCAAAGTACAAAACGAATGGTCAACTTGAAACTTTTTGTGTACGTTGAGTAGTTTGACAGATATTGGTTGATTTTTTTGGTATGTTCTGATTTAGTCTTTTGTGTTTTGTGGCAGCAAAAATAAAATTAAACAAAAGAAATAAACGAAATGAATACAAAAAAATGAATTTAACAAATAAAATGGAGAATCGCCCTATTGAAGCTGTTCAAATGCTTCCGTCAATAAAGTACTCATTGTGCCAACCTTCTCCGTCGTTGCGTTAATGTCAGTTGAAAAAGGCGAAGTTTAACGTATGACGGATTCATTGTGCCCCGGCTTTTAGTACAGTTCGCTTAGTCGCTATTCACACTATGCCTTTTCAGCCTGCCTTGTATTGACAATTTTCTTTTGAACCCCCTACGAAAAGTCACACACATTTACATTAAGGGCCTAATTTTGTAAAACGCAACGTTTGACGTTGACAAATTTTTCATATATTTTGTTTTTGTAATTTAAGGGCCTACTTTTGTAAAACGCAACGCTTGGCGTTCTTAAATTTTGTGTGTATTTTGTTCTTGTAACTTAAGTTTTTTCCATATAAAATTTGACAACGCTTGGCGATGCGTTTTACAAAATTAGGCTTTAAATTTTTTCCATATAAAATTTTTCAACGTTTGGCGTTGCGTTTTACAAAATTAGGCCCTAAGTCTTTTTTATTCATGCGTTTTTGGCATTTATATACACGTTTAATGCAGAGAATACGAAAAAGGCAGAGAAGCGTCATAAATCCTCTCGAATTTTCATTTTGTGCCTTTTGTTCTACACCGCAAGCTTTGGCTGAGTGGTAGCGATGCTAGCCTGTCACTCCAGAGGTCGTGGGTTCGATTCCCACCCTGAGTGTTTTTCGCAGACTAGCAAATCGCCTTGCGAATTGTGTTTGTGTTTTTCTAAAAAAAAAATATATATAAAGGGTGTTTTTTATTGAGGTATAGAACTTTAAGTTGGCATCACTTTTTTAACTGGTGGCCATTTTGTCAGGTGTCAAGTGATTAATATTTAGTTTGGTTTGCCATTTCATCATGAACAGGTTGACAAAAGAACAACGCTTGCAAATCGTGCAAATTTATTTCGAAAATAATGGTTCAGTTCGCGAAGTTTACCGCAAGCTCCGTCCATTTTATGGTCGACATAATCGTCCATCAGAGCAATTAATTCGGTTAACCATGGATCGTTTTCGCACTACGTTTACTCTATGTGATAATACGCATCCGCAGAGACGTCGAACAGTGCGCACCGAAGAAACAATTGCCGCTGTAGAGCAAAGTGTTGAAGAGGACCCGAATGAATCGATTCGCCACCGTGCACAGCAATTGGAGCCGACTAACCGACTATTTTGTTCCCGAATTGGACGGCATGAATGTGGATGAGTTGTGGTTCCAACAAGACGGCGCTACATGCCACACAGCGCACGTCACAATCGATTTATTGAAGGAAACATTCGATGAGCGCATAATTTCGCGGAATGGACTTGTCAATTGGCCACCAAGATCGTGTGATTTGACACCATTGGATTATTTTCTTTGGGGATATGTGAAGTCGCTCGTCTACGCCAACAAACCAGAAACGTTAGGGGACTTGGAAACCAACATTCGTGGCGTTATTGCCAACATACGGCCCCATATGCTCGAAAAAGTGGTTGAAAATTGGACCTGTAGAATTGGCTTTATTCGAGCCAGCCGCGTCGGCCACATGCCCGAAATTATATTTAAACATTAATGGCATAAAATTATCCTTCCAATAAAGCCAAATTGATGGACATTAAAACGATTTTCTTGTGTTTTATTTCAATTCGAAGTTCTATACCCCTCAAAAAAACACCCTATATATATATAATATTTTGACAAGAAACGAAAACAACGTAGCGTTTTACAAAATTTAAAATAATTTTGTTTTCGCTCCAAACAGAAACGAAAACGAAAATTCGTTTAGTTTTACAAAATTATGCCATTAATAATCTATGAGTACTTTTACACTAGTTTCTACTTAATTGAATTTTGAAAAATCAATTGAGCGGAAATTAAAGTATTTTACCCCCTCTTTGTGTAAGACGTTTGAGTTAGAAATCTTGGGGTTTCTGTAATAGATTAAAGTAAACTTGTAGTACAACTTTTCTTTAATCTATTACAGAAACGCCAAGATTTCTACTAACTCAAACGTTTTACACAAACAGGGGGTTACTTTTTTCCAAAAATTTACTTGTATCACTCTAGAAAGCATTTAAATTGCCGTACGGATATTTATTCTCGTAAATCCGTCGAGCTGGCTTTTAAAGCTTAAAGAAGTAATTTTAAAAATTTTACATTTCCATTAATTTATTTTTGAAAAATATATTCGTTTCACACATTTATTGATGCACAGTGTAATTTCTATACCATCCTCTGGCATTAAATATAAAAATGTGTAAAAATATACAACATATCGTTAAAGAAAATGCAAAGCGGCCTTATCCTATAAAAAAATGAAAAATGAAAAATTTAATTTATTACTGATACCGGTGCGCATTGAGTCAAAATACATTTCCTTAAAACAATTTCAAACTCTTCCGGCAATAAATAACGGTTTTATTAGCATAATAAAACTTTATTTTCCATCAACGTGTGTTTATTGTTAAACAATTTTTTTTTTGCATCTGCTGTACAATTTTCGAAATGATGTTTGTGATAGGGCGGGCGGTTCGCTTTTTCTACAACGATATTCATATGTTTTTATATGTATTTGTGTATGTATGTAAGATTTCATCATAATTTTATATGAACTAAAGCATTTGTTGTTGGGTTTATTGTTTCATATCCCAATTTACGAAATAAAATAGTAATAAAGTTCTTTGTGTTTTTCACACTTTCCTCCAATATGCATTGAGTCATACTCACGCATGTTACACATCCATACCCAGTTGACCAACTTGTCGCAGAGGATACTTTCATCAACGACTGTTTAGAAAAACTTCGATATTTATGTATTATGCCTAACCTGACCAGACATCCCGCTTTTCTTGGGTCGAGCCCGCTTCGAATTTCTATCCCGCTTTATCCCGCTTTTTAGAGTTTTGAAATTTTCAATATCTTGTTCTATTTTTATTAAAATGTCAGTTATAAAAATTCATTGCAAATATTTTCTTAAGTGTAATTATTGCTTAAGTAGCCGAAACCCTATACGGTTTGCTACACCCCATAAACGTTTTGAGATGAAAAGAAAAATTGTTTATACGAGTATTGCAAGTGACACGCTTTCGGTTCAACCTGCACTATTTTGTATAATATTTATTAACATAAATATTCATTTAAGAAATTTATTATTCGACATATTGTCAGAAGCTTATTTTAATTTGAAATTTATTTGCTGGTGGTTCAGCGTTGTCTATATATTTCATTGTTGCTGTAACAAATCATCAGTAAACTTCAACCACACATTTTGAATAGTCACAAACCTCTTATCTTATGCACAGACTTTCAAGAACTATTTGAGAATTCACAAGCGTAGTAGGTTTAGAAACTAATACAAAAAACCCAGATTTGTATCGAATATAAATTATTTGCTGGGTTTTTTCTATTAGTTTCTAAGCCTACTACGCTTATTTTTCTTTTCAAAAATATTATTATTTACGAATATTTTTAAATTTTTTTTACTTTTTTGGCTTCCAAGATATCGTGAAATAAACGTTGCTTCTCTATGGGAAGTGCCACGACAACTTTAAACGCCTTATACACCTTTCAATTCAATCGTCAATTGAGTCTTTCAATTAAATTGATTCTTGGGCATACACTTCATAAACTGAATTGAACGATTTATATTCAACCGTCAAATTTATATTTTTTTATATATATATATATATAATATAGTTACATATAAAAATATGTAACTATAAAAAAATATAAATTTGACGGTTGAATATAAATCGTTCAATTCAGTTTATGAAGTGTATGTATATATATACATATATATATATATATATATATATATATATATATATATATATATATATATATATATATATATATATATATATATTAGAGCGACTCAACTTGTATGGAAGAGAAAAAAGTGATTTTGTTACCCCTCTGAAAATAAAGTTTGATATGTTTTATGATTATTCCCAAAATATTTTGGTTCTAGCTTTGACCATCCGTGAGCTGGACCATTTTTAAAAAAGGTATTTTTTTCAGTTTTTGGAATTTTTTTGTACTTTGCTCCAATATTTGAAAACTTAAATATATCTCACAGCATCCTAACTTTGAAAACAGGTCTTTTGCTTATCACCAGATTATCATAATTGAAAAATGAAATAATTTGATACCCATATTGCTTATATTAAAAAAAGATAAAATATATCGCGATTTTCTCGTTTTATGCGAATAATTACAAAAATATAATAAAATAACATTACTTTAAAACAGATTTAATTTGAAAAGCAAAACATTGTTCCCAAATACTTAGAATTTGTATGAAAACCCGAAACGAAAATATATATTTAGTTAAATATCCTTATTAGTAGGTCGCAAATGGTCAAGTTTTATATACCATTGGATGCTGCTTCAAAAACTTTTTTCGATGATACCAAATTTTATTTATGTCGTCTTGGTCTTGTAAAAAAATTTTAAAAACTGAAAAAATACCTTTTTTAAAAATGGTCCAGCTCACGGATGGCCAACGCTAGAACCAAAATATTTTGGGAATCATCATAAAACATATCAAACTTTATTTTCAGAGGGGTAACAAAATCACTTTTTTTTGAGTCGCTCTAATATATTTATATATATATTGTTAATTTTTAAAATTATTAACTTTTTCTTTACAAAATAAAACTGCAAACATAAATTTTGACAGCTGAGACTCGAACACACACAGCACAATCGAATTGAAAGATTTACTATAGTAGACAAGCAAAAATCGTTTCGAAGATTGTGATTGTGTTTAAAAAAGCATTGTTAATATAACAATTATGATATGGAAATTCAACAATTTACATTGTTAATATAACAATACGTTTAATTGAAATAACTTTGAAATCTAACACAAAAACAAATGTTGAAAAAATAAATGAATTTCAACAAACTATTTGTTGATATATTTAATTGAAATTATTTTTCAGATTTTCCTTTAACTTAAAATTTCGTTAATTATATTTACAAAAATCGTTGTAGGTTCAAAATCAATTAATTAGTTAATTGATATAACAAAAAAATTAATTGTATTTACAAATCATTTTTTTTTTCTGTGTAAGTTCACTTGAAATATCAAAATCTTTTGATGTTTCTTCAACTAACTCAACAACTACCAAACTAATCAATTGATTTGTATCTCAACCGACTCAGTTGCCAATTGAATTGAAACGTGTATGGGGTGCCTTAGGCATTAAGAAATCAATAGCCTATTTCTCCTTCTAGAACAGCAGTAATATTTTGTGGGCAAATCAGCAAGATCAGTACACCGACTATCGACAGAATAATGGCTACAAAATTGCCCTCTTTTCACTATATTACTTGTTCTACGGATACCAACTAACGACACTTGATTTTTATTCATATAGATAAATATTTTTGTTTAATTAAAAGTTTATCTTTTGAGTTAAAAACAGTATTTCCAAAGTACAAATGAAACTGTGCACGTGCATATTACACATCCCGCTTTCTAAAAGGTACATATTTATTTTGAAATACCGGCTTTTGGCGGTATTTTCTTCGAAATACCGCTTTTTGATCGATCATGTTCCGCTTTTTGCAAAAACCATCTGGTCACCTTATTGATGCCCGATATTTGTCGATTACAGTTTCTTTTGAGACAATCTTACAAAAACCGTACTCAGGGACTTGATGTACAATGTATATATCGAACGAGTTAGTGGACATTCCAACTTTCAGTGTATAATTGTGTATAGTTAGTTTAATTAATGACAATATTATAGAGATTGTCACTTCTAAAGGATCTTTGAGCTTAGAGTGGACATTTGTTAGAAAATTTCCTTAATGATCTGTTTGAGCTATGGCCGACATTGTCGTTCATCTGTCTTGCAAGATGTCTGAGAGACAAGGCCAACTGGGTACGTGCATGCATACAATAATTTTGTGTAAATGCTCCCTTTACAAAAATTAACAAATAAAACATTTTTTATTCATTTTGTGGTTGTTGTTTTGCTTGTTGCGCCCTTCTTGTACCACAGACAGTTTGTACGAGTACCTACATATGTATATATCTTTTGAGGCATTCAACAGGCACAATGATGACTTGTAAGAAATTTTAATTACAGTGAAAGCTGTTATAAGTGGATTGAAATATCTATCTATGTATGTATGTATGTATGTATGTACATAAATATGTATCTACTATGTAGTTTTGTAATTAAAAAATTACATTTTAAAGAAATTTATTTGTAGATATGTACATATGTTAAATGAGTTTTGCGGTACTCTTTCATGAATTTATTGTGAAAAATAGGTTTAATTTTTAAATTTTAGTGCGAATTTTTTAAAAGAGTCTAGACATTACAACATTTACATACGAGTACGATAAAAATAATTACACTGTGCAACAGTGCAAAAAGAAAAATAATAAAAGCTTTACTTTTGCCGGGAGTTTATAATAAAAAAATTGAAGTTTTGAAGAAACTGTAATATCGTCGGGTGGTTACTGGTTTGCCACAGTAATAATGTATTCTTAATATACTGTAAAGCAAACCTGTAACCACCCGACGATATGTGGATAAACTAGGTTAAAATTATATTTTATATGGATATAAATTTGTTTTGAATTAAAAAAGGTTCACAAAAGAATTGTTTTATGTAAATTAGAGACCTGCGTAAACAGTCTATAAATGTAAATACGTCATGATTTTTAAATGTATTCACGTCGCATGTATTATACTAAACCAATAATAAATGCTGTCGTACTATAAGCGAAGCACGATGGATGTATTGGTGTATGTGTATATCAGTTGTAGCAAGCGATGGCGCCAAGACTGCTTGTTTTTAACAAACACTCAAAAGAAGTACTGTTGATTAGTGTATGCTTGTTATTTTTCATATTGTACGTTTGAGTGTGTGTGTAATATGTAGATGGTAAGCTATTATGTGATTAATCGCATACAACTATTGTTAATGCATGTGTGTGCCTTTCCATGTGCGCAGAAAAATAAAAGATCATGCACACATACATGCATGACGTTTGTACACGCGCTCATGCGTAGAAAGAAGCAAGTATCACAAATTCTTCCGTCACGAAATGTTTTCTTCTTTACTCTTATACCTACAATACTCAAATAAATTTCTTGCAAACAGTGTTTTTAACGTTTGTTTTATAAGATTTCGCTGTAGTAAAGCATTTGAAAAATCCCTCATGTCTTGAAAGTTCTTATAAGATGTCTTATGCAGGACACTAATGTAAATCTGGTTAAAAATTACAATTTCATATGATTTGTTGTTGCGTTATTGCAGAATGTATCATGTCTAGGATATGCTGCATATGCAATATTTGTCATCAGTTTGCAAAGAAGAGTGATTTCCGCTTATTACACTGACCACGTCTAGATACTTACAGTAATGCTGATGTGTGAATATCCCAGACACTGACACACTATTTCTACTGACTAGATGCACCCCAGCCAATGTAATCGCCTATTGACATATAACATACGGTTGTAATTGAAAATCTACCAGTAGACTTTAGCACTATTGAGAAGGTAGTTCTTTTACGACCATATGGAGATATTTGAACCAAAGATTTACTAGTAGATTTTAGTAGCCCTCGTCTACATACATTTTTTTAATATTATTGCACAGCATAATAAAAAAGAAAAACAATCTATTGACGCGTTCATTGACAATATCACCAGAAATACACTAGAACTGCTGTCTCTAACGTATCTTTACTCGCTCATAAAAGGAAAGATGTCGACATTTTAACTAGTGCAATTTTCGCTGGAGAAATAGTATTGACACAGAGACATATGGTTCTAGGCTGGCTAGAGGGAGGTGAAGCTGCTCGTTGCACACTGAACGACTACGAATCATGAATAGGAAAAATAGCGTAAATATCGCACCTTAGAATTTTACGAAGCTGCGCACAGTTTTGCTTTGTGGTATCTGTCAAAATATGACGTCAGTTGCAGAGGGTTACAGCGTTGTTAGGAAGGGTGGCGCTATACCGCACCACCACTCGGAGACCCAATTGTGTCCATTGGGATGATTCTTAAAAGCATCAACAATTTTTTATAATAAATCCCCGGCAAAAGTGAAGCTTTTATTATGTCATGTTTCTCTAGCAAAATAAAATAACTTGTATATCGATGGCTTAATATAAAAAGGGTCTAACTCAATTTGTTTCGAAATCGCGTTTTTAATGTTTTCTGGGCCACAACGTATTTATAATTGCATCCTCCTTGAAGATCTTAGTATGTTACAGTTCAAAATCAAGGACTTATGGCATCTTAAAAAATTATTTCTGCATGTATGTAAATGTTTTATTTTTTCTTCAGTTTTTCGCTTCTCCTGTAAAATATCGAAAATTCGAGTTAGGCCTTTTTTATATTAAGCCATCGATATGTATGTATATGTACATACTGAATTTATTCATTAAAGTAATATATACTTAAATTAATGTGTTTACATTGACAAATAAATATCATTCCCCTGTTTTTCTCTTTTTAAAAAAATTACTAACAAATCTAAATTAAATAATAAGAAATTGCGATTTTTTTTCTCTCAAAAACCAACATTTATTTCTTTTACACTCTAAGTCAACATTTCTGTTTTAATTTACCAATCCACCCACTGTGTTTATTCAGCCGTATTTGGACTTCATCCGGCTTCCACAGCTGTGGGCTATAAAAAACTTGTAAAAATTTTAATTGCGACAGTGTGTGAAGCAGCAGGTTATACACAGAAAAATTTTAGATTCCTTAATTAATTCCAAATTTAGATACATACATATAGACATACGTACATATGTAAATATGTATGCGTGCCATATTCTATTCTTTAAAAAAATTATAAAAAATACTTGTAAAGTATTTTAGAGGGAACTTTTTTAAAGTTCCTTACATATTTATTTCAAAACAAGTTTTTCGAAACAGGCTTTTTTATAAAATATTATTTTTTCATAAAGTACTTTTGCTGAACGTACTTTTTTGAAAAAAGTACCATTTAAAAAAGTACTTTTAAATCAAAAATGTTTTAAAAAGTACCTTTTAAAGATCATATTTCGAAGAAGTATATACGAAATAAAAAGTACCTGCTAAAAAGTATTTTTCAGGAAAACCTTTTTTTTTAATTTGTAATTATATCTAAAAGGTACCTTTCAAAAGAGAGCAGTTTTAAAAAAGTACAGTTTAAAAAATTTCCTCTGAAGAGAGTACGTTTCGAAACAGTACGTTTTAAAAAAATACTTGTTAAAAAGTAATTTTAAATAACTACAATGTATATACTGAAGCAAGCTACGACAAATTTAAAGTGGTGATACCTACGGTCTGCAACAATGAATTTATAAAAGCATTTTTTAAATGGTTGTGCTGTAATTATCGAAATACTTTCTTAGCAAAAGTTTTATGATTTTTCGCGAGCTATAAATTACTATTATTAAGGTGTCACATTAGGGTGGTAGGAAATGAGATTTGGTGGGTAAATACTAGAACGGTACACTTGAGGTCAATGGACCTCAATGGAGCAAAAATATTGGCCTCCATGAGACAAAAAAAATCAAAAAAAAAATATATCAAACTTTAAGATCGGACTGTAAATATGGAAGATATAACGAAAAAACTAAAAAGGCGACCCCTACGTTCGGCAAAAAAAATTTTTTTTTAAATGTCCTTGGAACATTACTCTCTATTCGCTGGTGTACGGGGCCCTATTTTTGTTGCCTGTTGGGTTAGACGTTCTAAAGTACATTATACCTTAAAAAAAAAATATTTTTAAAAAGTTGCTTTTAAAAAGTTCACTTTCAAAAAGTTCCTTTTAAAAAACATTTTAAAAAAGCATCTTTTCGGAAAAACTTTTTTAGGAAGTACTTTTGAAAAATATATTTTATTGTAAAAATTACCTCCAAAAAGTACATTTTTGAGAAGTACGTTCAAAAAAATACTTTCAAAAAAATTTAACTTTTAAGAAATTGTACTTTTTTATTAATGTGTTTCTTAAAAAATTTACATTGAAATACTTTTTTTTAAAAAATTATAAAAAGTACTTTAATAATCAAGGACTTCATGCATTTAAAATAGGTATTTCACTAAAATATGCCATTAAAAACGCGTAATATACACAAAAACAATCAAATATGCAAATATTTTAAAATTTTTTGTTCAAACAGAAATATAGCATTTTACTTCAGTCTCATTAACATATCGTTACGTTAATATAGAAAGGCCCTAACTGGTTATATTTATATTTTTATCACAGATTTTGTGAGCCCCATATGCGACAATTTGGTTGTTTACATAACCGCCTAATTGAAAATGGGACTCAACACTAAAGCGGCCCGGCCCACCCACTTGCAATATAATTGTGCAATTTTTCGTATTGTACAATAATATCGGCAATGTGTATGTCATATTCGAAGGTGGCAAATATCAAAAGACTTGATTTTTATTGTACAATCAAGACAATTGTGTAATGTGATAGCAACATTGTTCAATGTTGTTTACTTTTTCACTGTCAGGCAAATTGGGCAATATTTTCTTTGAAAACATTTTGCCATTTTTGTGCAGAACAGGTCAAAAAGACAATAATATGTACAATATGCAATAATATTGTATAATGGATGGGTCGCTTAAAGATGATTTTGTTGAAAAATGTTTTGTTTTCGTTTTGTTTTTTGAAAATAAATTTTAAAAATTAAAATTCTTTGTTCCATGGTTAAAATTTCCCAAGTTTTTTACTAAATAACTGTCAAAGGATGACAGCTCAATTCTTGGCATTTCATCATTTGACAGCCAATTTACCTCCCAACAAAAATACTCATTTTCTACCAAATTATGCAAAAATATGTATTTTAATCAAAATATAAAAAAATATGCACCCAATAATCTATGCCATTTTTATACAAATTCATTGAATGAATACATATGATACGAAAACATGTATTTATACCAAAATACGCATTTATCTAAGACTATTCAAAATCATTCGTTGTGCTTGTTTTAGTATCAAATTTAATTTGTTTCAACTTGAAATAACTTTAATTCAACATTTAATTCACTTTAATTTAACACTACTGAAATCAGTATGAAATAAAAAACAAACGACCATGGTAAGACTGTTGTAAATTTAGAGATGATCAAATTGAGCTTTTAACTATTACAAAAAAAGCTTTCAGCAAATTGTAATCCGATGAATCAAAATAATTCACATATTCCATTTGCATTGAAAAGCTGAGTATATAAAGCAGAAATCTACATCAACTGACACCACACACAGTAGGCCAAACACAAAAGAACGCTGATGATGAAAGTGTAGTGTCCTTCGAAAACAGATAGTCGTTCCGTTCTACTAAGTCTTTGTCGGAATATTTACAATTAACTTTGGTGTTAGTTGTTCATTAATAATTATCACATGTAATTTGGCTTAGAGAGCAATATAAGCTTTAGCCTAATCAAATCATAAATATGAAATAAAGTTATTTCAAAAGGAATACAAATTGTTTTGAAGGTTATTGCAAATCATGTTGAGTTAACATAAAACAGTCATTGCCGGGCAATTATAAATAACTTGTTTTTGACGATTTAAATATAACATTTTCTGTGTGCACTCTGCAACTTGAAACAACTTTGATTCAGTATGATTCTTTGTGTTTTTTCAATATCAAATTCACATTGTTTCAACTTGAAATAAATTTAATTCAGAATGATTCTTCTTCATTTTAATTTAACAGTACTGAAAACAATATGAAATAAATTTGTTTGAAAAGGGAATTTTTTTTTTGAGGGTTATTGTAAATCATGTTGAATTAACATGAAACACATATTAAGCAAAGTCATTAACGAAAAATTATAAATTAACCTTGTTTTCGACAATTTTAATACACAATTTTTCTGTGTGCAGAAATTTTAATTTAAATTTTAAAACTTTGCAGTAAAAGTTTTCTTTTAAAACCAAAGTTTTTTTTATATTGAAATTAAAATATAAAGACGCAATTTAGAAAAGTAGATATGTACATAAACAATTGACATGACATGACATTGTAACAAATAGTAGCTTGTCTATTCAATAGTCATCATCTATTTTTAAATTTAAAGATGCGTTTAAATAATTTTGAACTTTAGCTTTGTTTTTTTTTTAATTTGAAGTAAACAAACTTTTAACCTTTAAATTGTTGTCACTTGAAAAACATGTAAATTGTTGTTAAAGTACAATAAAATTTATTAATTAAATCCGCAGAACGCATTTATGGGTTTTGCCCAAAATAGGAGGTCACTAAAGATACACCCTAAAGCCAAATAAAGGCAGTGCATAAGGTCGTTTAGTGTCTTACATTTTTATGGCATTTTGTTCTTAAGCTAAAGTGAATAATGACTGACGGGCTGACTGAACGACTGGCTGGGCTTGCCATAAATAGTTTCCCTATTTTGTTATTAACATCCGTTGCCAATATTCAGGCCTTCTGTATTGTGTTCGAATACGCGACGTTGATGACAAGTGCGTGTTTGTTGTGGCGGTTTGGTGTTTTTCGTTGTTAAGTTCAGTTGAGTTCTCTTAATGCATAAATGACAGGCACCAGCAACCAGTCAGACTTTCTATAAATTGTTTATGTTTTTTTTTTAATTCTCAACAATAATTAATATGGACATTAACTGTTTATTTTTTTGTTATTTATATACATATATTTTTTATTATTATGTTAAATTTTTTTTTACCAACAAAAGCACTTACATGCACGCAATAAAATATTTTAATTATTGTTGTCATATCAAGTGGCTGGCTGGTACATACACGTTAAAAATAATAAGATTTATTCATCAATAAATAATATTAAATGATAAGTGTTAAATTGCTTGCCAGTTATTAAGGTCAAAACAAAAGAGTTCAAATTATATGAACTTGGAAGTATTTATAGCAATTTTTGCTGTTATTAACAAATAAATAAATCTGTTATGTGTATTTAATTAATATGTATGTATGTATGCGCGATAATGTATGTACGACTGAGTAAAATATCACATTTTATTAACATAAATTTTCTTTCGGTGCTTTTTGTTTTATTATATTTTACGCGACATACATACGTCGTATGATATTTTAATTCATGTATTTATTAATTCATACATAATCAAAGTAGTGTTTCCGGTTTTAATTTTTTATAATTGTGTGTGTGTGAGAGAGAGAGAACAGATGTAAAAGTGTGAGTGAGTGTAAGAGAATTAATTACAAACTTTTGCAAAAGACAAAAACGTATCATTTAGTTGTCTAAGAAGAATAAACATTTTAAACCATAAAACACGTAAAATTGCGTCAAGTTCTTATGATGAATAAAACATAATTTCCATACAATTGTTAAATTATTTAGCTACACCTCGGAATAACTTTTTATGTGCTTAATTAACTCTTTGACTTTTGCAAAAAAAAAACAGAGATTATGTGAGTTAATGGCTCTTTTAGGCCTTTCAGATTCTTACGGAATAATCAAAGTTCAATGCTCTTCAAAAACACTAAGAATGTCTCATGGTTTTTGGAGTTTTAGTTGAAATTTATATTGAACAGACAACAAAAAGCCGAATCAAATAATAACAAATATCCATAAATAAAATCTGAAAATAACGGCAAATGTAATTTATAAGTTTAGGACTGAAACGAAATGAAAAAGATTAAAACGCTATTAGTCAGAGAAATCAAATAAGATCTTCTTATTTAAAGTCCCGGTTTCACTTAGGACTTTTGTTCTATCTATTCTGTCTCTCCACTTCAGGTGGAAAACTATCGATTGCACTATCACTAGTTAATTTTGTCTGTGACTATCAATGCTTTTATTCTGCAATCGATTAGTACTTAAAAGCAATCGATATTTTTTAGTCACTATCGATAGCAAATGATGCATCACCAAAAGCAAAAAATTTAAATATCTTCATTTTCTGAAACGAAAATAACTAGACGAATTAAAACCTCTCCCACTGATCTCAATTATTTTTCATACAATTATTTTCATTAGTTTCTAATTATTATTGTTCGATCTTCATTTGTTTCTATATGTATGATTTGATCAGGCTAAATTTCGTATCGCTTTGTACGCCAAATTGCATGTGATAACTATTAATGAACAAATAAAACCAAAGTTAATTGTAAATATTCTGACAAATACATTGTAGAACGGAACAACTAGATGTTTCCGAAGACCACTACACCTTCATCGTCAGTGTTCCTTGTGTTTGGTCCACTGTGTGTGGTGTCAGTTGATGTAGATTTCTGCTTTATATACTCAGTCATTGTTGCAAATGCAATATGTGAATTGTATTGATTCATCGTATTTTAATTTTGCTGAAAGGTTTTTTTTTTGTAACGAAAGCTTAATTTTACCCATCTCTAAATTTACGGTTTAATTGGACTTCAACGACAATATCAGCATGGACGGCAACAACCTGCCGTCCTAATGTTTTGCTTTCGTCGAAATAATCATTCTCATATAAACATGTGTATTCTTTTCTCGATATATTAGCCCATGCATCGTTGCATGTGCAAAATGGTATAGTATATTGATACTCACCACTTAACAATTCTTAGTGGTGAGTATCAATATACTATACCATTTTGCACATGCAACGATGCAAGACCATTTGCACAAGATTCATTAGATCAACTTTGAATTTTTTCAAAAGTCGAACGATTGTGTGGAATATTGAGTCCTAACCTTAAGAGGTAATATCCGGAACCATCGGTCCGATTTCTTACATTGTGATTCTAGGGTATTTGTTGTCCAGTCAAAGAGGCTAGGATATGGTCCATGAGCGCGTAAACTCCCATACGTTGGCTGAAGTAGTTAGCACGTTGACTATAAAACCGAAGGTACTGGGTTCGAGCACCGGTACCCAACAGCCATTAAACAACAACACCATGAATTTTTGTGATGTGTATTAGTGTCCTTTTGTATCAGCTGCTGTAAGAAAGTTCAAGTGATGAAGGCATAGTCAGTGATGGCTGAACTATGCCGACTTCAGCAGATATTAATCCTAATGTAAAATCAGAGCGCTCTCTTTTATAATGGGTGTTTTTTATTGAGGTATAGAACTTTAAGTTGGCATCACTTTTTTAACTGGCGGCCATTTTGTCAGTTGTCAAGTGATTAATATTTAGTTTGGTTTGCTATTTCATCATGAACAGGTTGACAAAAGAACAACGCTTGAAAATCGTGCAAATTTATTTCGAAAATAATGGTTCAGTTCGCGAAGTTTACCGCAAGCTCCGTCCATTTTATGGTCGACATAATCGTCCATCAGAGCAATTAATTCGGTTAACCATGGATCGTTTTCGCACTACGTTTACTCTATGTGATAATACGCATCCGCAGAGACGTCGAACAGTGCGCACCGAAGAAACAATTGCCGCTGTAGAGCAAAGTGTTGAAGAGGACCCGAATGAATCGATTCGCCACCGTGCACAGCAATTGGAGCTTTGTCCATCAACTTTATGGAAGATTTTGCGCAAAGATCTTGGCTTGCGACCTTACAAGATCCAGCTTGTGCAAGAATTAAAGCCGCGAGACCATGCAATGCGTCGTGATTTTGGTGTATGGGCCGAAAATGAGATTGATCTCGATGCTGATTTTCATCGCAAAATTTTGTTCAGTGATGAGGCTCATTTTTGGTTGAATGGCTACGTCAACAAGCAAAATTGCCGCATTTGGAGTGAAGAGAATCCACATGAGACCCTTGAGACGCCATTACATCCACAAAAACTGACTGTTTGGTGTGCTCTATGGGCTGGTGGAGTCATTGGGCCATACTTCTTCCGAAATAATGCTGGAGAGTCAGTTACCGTTAATGGAGACCGGTATAGAGCCATGATAACCGACTATTTTGTTCCCGTATTGGATGGCATGAATGTGGATGAGTTGTGGTTGCAACAAGACGGCGCTACATGCCGCACAGCGCACGTCAGAATCGATTTATTGAAGGAAACATTCGATGAGCGCATAATTTCGCGGAATGGACCTGTCAATTGGCCACCAAGATCGTGTGATTTGACACCATTGGATTATTTTCTTTGGGGATATGTGAAGTCGTTCGTCTACGCCAACAAACCAGAAACGTTAGGGGACTTGGAAGCTAACATTCGTGGCGTTATTGCCAACATACGGCCCCATATGCTCGAAAAAGTGGTTGAAAATTGGACCTGTAGAATTGGCTTTATTCGAGCCAGCCGCGGCGGTCACATGCCCGAAATCATATTTAAACATTAATGGCATAAAATTATCCTTCAAATAAAGCCAAATTGATGGACATTAAAACGATTTTCTTGTGTTTTATTTCAATTCAAAGTTCTATACCTCTAAAAAAACACCCTTTAGGTTAAATAACCAATAAAATGGCTAAAAAACGCAGTTTAGAAAACTTCAATACGCTTAATTGATACTAGAGGCGTTGCAGCACTACATGATGAAAAAAGACGTGCAAAAAAGCAGAGTTGTAAAAGAATGAAGCTTTCCTCTATCTCTTCCTTCACAACCTGTCTTCTCTATCACTATCCCTTTCCTAAAAGAAGGTAACACCTAGTAATAGTAGTAGAGATTCATTGCTACTTCTCTTAAAAAAAATAACGGTGGTTGCTACGTTTTGTCGACTAAACGGCCAAACCAATTTTAAAGAAACTTCAAGCATAAATATTTTTAAAAAGCAGGACCAAAAGCTAGTCAGGAGGCAATATCTGTCCCACGAAGCTATCCAACCGATTTAAGAAAAAAATATATATGTACATCTGCGTCTAAAAGCACAAACCGGCTTCACATACATATTTTAAAAATTAGGACCAAGAAGGGGTCAGGGGGCGATGTCTGCCTCTCCAAAGCTATGCAACAGATTATGATAACGTTTAAAACCGGGATGGATATGCGTTCAACTCAACATTTTCAGCTTTCACTATATTTTTAATTTTAAAAAGCCTATTCTAAGCACTTTGATAGAGCAATTGATTTTTGAAAAATTGGACAGTGGTGCATTAACGCTGAGTGCCCGTGCCCGACTCGCACATTGATGAATTTATTAAAGACAGAAAATTGTATTTTCCATTTGTTATTTTTACTGTTATATGTGATAAGGCAAGAATTACTTTCAAGCGGGCAATGCGGTGGGCTATAATAAAAGGAAATATTCGTGTCTGTCACGACTTTCGAACGTTTTCAATTAGAATGAAAATTTGCGATTCGCAAAAATAGATTTGGTGTCTGCATACTTCCGAATATTTTTGCAAAATTGGTTGCTAATGTGGGCATGTTTTTCATGTCCCCTTTTCTATGTATTAAAACTAAATATATATTGGTTTAAATTTCCGAATTAGCTAGATGAGATATCAAGCCTAATTTTAAAAAAGATTTCATTTAAATTAAATTAATTTTAATGTGGAAAAAGGCGATTCTATTTACTTTCACATTGCTTGGTGCAGTCGAAAGTAAAACGAAAAAATTATTCGGAAGTGAATGTCAGGACACCAAAATATGCGGAAAAGATTCACTTTCACACGGATGTGAAAGTCATGACAGACACGATTATTATTTTAAAAGTTGGTTCAATAGAATATGGAGCGTATTTAACAGTTAAAATGAAGTGCATTTGATCTATTTATGTTATTCAGTAGTATATCAAAATAATAAAAGAGGTAAATTACAACACATTACGTTATAATCTACTAAAAGATGACTGCCCATTACTAAAATTCCTAAAGTTTTTGCTGGGAATCGCGACACTTATTTCACCATTTCATGAAGTGAATAATTTTTTAAGTGTGTGTATATTCATATTCGCATGACTACAATTTAAATGAACTTGTACGTGTACAAATATGGTGGCATATATTAAGAAGAATGACATCATTTAACCCTAAACACTCAAGTGCATAATTTATTCCATTCAGTTTCAATTCAATTTCATTCTATCACACACTTACTTACCCATACACTGAATTGTGTACATTAAAAACGAACGAACTTATTATTATATAAAGATGATGACAATAGCAGTAGAAGTGCAATTTAATTTTAAAGTACTGTTTCCTAGTAAAATAACAATGGACGGACGGACGTTCAGCCGGACAAGCACATTTCGTACTTGTTTGAATAAAGGAAACAATGTGTGCGTATATAATAATTTATTTTAATAAAAGAAAACTTTAAAAGTTAAAGAACTTACGGAGCAGTGGGATGGGATGACTTTATGGATTGTTAATAAATTCCGGATTATAAGTTTAATTTAATGCAATTCGTTTAAATTTATTATCATGAAATTTATGCTTGAAAAAATATAAAAAAAAACAAAATTTTGAACGTGATTAAAATTCATAATTGCAAATATGTACAGTGTGTACATATGAATTATTTTGTAGTTTATATTTGTGGTGAAATTTTGGCTTCATCCACCAAAAACGTCTGCCAATAAAATTTGTTTTCAAGGTTTATTTTGCACTTCTTTTGATAGATGTATTTAGTTTATGTTTTAATGGGTGCACGTACAACGTTGCATACATACATATGTATGTATGTATGTATGATGATGTTACACTGTTACATTGGATTTTGTAATACATGAAAATTAAAAAGTTATGCAAAGACATGAAATTGCAAGTGGAAGGAAAGCAGTTTTGTTTTCACCCTAAAGTGATTGATAGCAAGCTTTTTTTTCTTCACAAATGTAATTGAAAAAAAACCTGAAATAAATAAATCTCTTTAATTGTTTTGTTTCTTTAATTAAATAAATATTTAATAGTATCCGGTGTTATACATACATACATATATCTATATTTACAACTAGTTACGAATGTCTGTTTGTATGTAATAGAGAGCTGCGTAAACAGTATTGAAATGTAAAAACGTCATTATTTTTAAATGTATTCACTTTGCATGTATTATACTAAACCAATAATAAATGCTGTCGTACTATAAGCGAAGCACGATGGATGTATTGGTGTATGTGTATATCAGTTGTAGCAAGCGAAAACGCTAAGACAGCTTGCTTGTAACAAATACTCAAAAGAAGTACTGTTGATTAGTGTATGCTTGTTATTTTTCATATTGTACGTTTGAGTGTTGTGTGTAATATGTAGATGCCCTTTCGGAGAATGTGTAGTTGACTACAAAATTAGTTAACTTATAGTTAACTTTTCTTAGACCGACTATAAGCTAACTGCAATGTCATCCAGAACAAACCTAAAATTAATTCTTAAGATGAGTACCTAATCGAATTTGATGAGAGCCAACAAATTTATTCTCAGCTACTTTGAAACTCATTTCAGTTTTATATTAACATTTTGCTGTTGTTATTTTAGATGGTACCTCAGCTGAGTGGTAGCGCGTCGAGTACACAACGTGTGATGATACATGTTCGAACCCTAGAAAATTTTTTTTAATTTACTGACTACCAAGTGGTTTAAAAAAAATCAACTTTAAGTTAGCTGAAAAGTAATGCAGAGTGAGACTATTGACTACCGCCTAGGACATCCCAATGTTAAAATAGTCAGTTGATTACATTGAAAAATAATCCAAGTGTCAGTCAGTACTAGTTGCGAAATAGTTAGCTTAAAGTTAGTTTAAAGTTAACGTAATTTCCGACAGGGTGGTAAGCTATTATGAGATTAACCGCATACAACTAATGTTAATGCATGTGTGTGCCTTTGCATGTGCGCAGAAAAATAAAAGATCATACACACATACATGCATGACGTTTGTACACGCGCTTATGTGTAGAAAGAAGCTAGTATCACAAATTCTTCCGTCACGAAGTGTTTTCTTCTTTACTCCTATACCTACAATACTCAAGAAAATTTCTTGCAAACAATGTTGTTAACGTTTGTTTTATAAGATTTCGCTGTAGTAAAGCATTTGAAAATCCCTCATGTCTTAAAAGTTCTTATAAGATATCTTGTGCAGGAGACTAATATGTATGTATTAGTGATGCACGAATATTCGAATATTCGTCGAATATTCGGCCATTTTCAGGCGAGTACGAATACGAATATTTTTCCAAAGAAATTAAATAAATAAATGCATAAATCCTAAACGAAATTTAAATAAATGAATAAAAATTATAGTTTGTACAAAAACATTAATTTTTTTTATACCTATAGAAATTTGTGCTTTATATCATTTTCACATATTATTTAATGACGATCATTAAAATTTTGGGTACTTTTTATTAACTTTAGAGTACGCCAACAAAAGTGTGAGTCCTTTTTCATAACAATTTTTTAATATTTCATATTGCATATAATATTCGTATTCGTATTCGCGAATATCGTTTCAAATATTCGTATTCGTATTCGCGAATATCAAAAATTGACATTCGTTACATCACTAGTATGTATGTTAGTTAGTGGGTATTGATGGAGAAAATACACCTAAGCCTATTTTCGCGTGATAAAGTTGTATGTAAATTTTTAATCAGAAATAATTTTTATTCAGGCTTAAGTTCAGTAATTTCAATTCTTTATTGAATGAAATATTTTATTAATTAATGTGAGTTTCTAAAGAAGAGAGGAAAAATTAAACATAAACTTTTTATTAGCTGGGGGAAATATCGATATTTTTCTGTGCAGCCACGCACTTCATCAGCACCCACGTCTATCCACTGGGGTACAGTTTTGTTATTAACATCAGCTATTTAACGCAAATTTAGTATGAAATGGAATATGAGAAATGATTATTGTGTATACAATTATTGATTTACCATTGGTAAATACATTTATAAGTATCACTATTCATTTTCTGTTTTTCCATTTTTTTAATTTCTATTTGGTTAGCACGAAGTTATATCACTCTACCTAAGTATCTTGCTTATCTTTTACGATCATAAATATAATAAGTGAGCCAACTTAATGGTTAATGTTTTATTTTGTACATACTTACATATATAATAGGGATGTAACGAATACCAGTTTAGCGAATCCGAATGCTACATTTTGATTTTTGCGAAAGCGAATGCGAAATCGAATGCAAATATTACAATACGTTAAAAAATCACATAAAAATAAATTTATATAAGAACATGAAGTTGTTTTATATACATACATAGATATGTACATATTAAATATAGCATTTTATTTAAATTGAGTCTTGAATTGAGCAAATATTTATCAATTTATTAAAAATACAAATTCATAAAACAGAAAGATATGTATATGAAATTAATGAGTGGCACTTGTTTCGCGTGGTATTTACAACAAACTATGACTAGTTAATACTCGTATTGTTTGCGTTACAAAATTTGTTTGTACGAAGTAATGAATGGTGCTCAAAACGTTTTTTTTTTAAATTTGAACAGATTAGTCTTAAGTAGAAAATACTGCTGCCGAAAATACACTGCCTTTTCTTTTCCAAAAACTGAAAAATATTTCCAATTTGGTTTAATTTTGATGCTTATGAGAACTTTTTTATAGAAAAGCTTTTCTTATAAGTTAGCCACGTCCAAGCCATATGCCCAATGTGCAAACTTTTATAAAGAGCTTTTTGTGCTTTCACACAGATGAGATCATAACAGCCAATCAGATCTCGCCGACAACAATGCTTGCTCTTATTTTGCAAAGAAACAAGAACAAATTAAAGAGCTTTCAAAGCTGTTTACGTCAGATACAAATATCACAGTATGTGTGTTTGAACGTAGTTGTTGTAAGTATGTATATGTATCTTTTTTATGCTGGCTTAAAATAATTTTCGTATTTTTGACGTTTGTTAATTGTAAACTATTTTCGCTTGAAAAATTCGCATATATGAAGGCTAAAGCGAATGCAAATAGCAAAAGTAAGCGAATAATTTGCGAATGCGAAAGTGAATGCGAACACTCGTTACATCCCTAATATATACTACGTTTACACGGGCGACTTATACGCAAATAAAAATATTGAAAATATAGAATTTTTGCCGCATAAATTTTTTATTTGCAAATAGCTAACTCACAAAAACAATTCCTGATTAATGCACTATTCGCAAATAAAATGATTGAGATTGCCACTCTTACAAATGTTTGATAACAAAAAAAAAAAAAAAAAAATGGACAAATATTGCATAAAACCATTGATAGAAGCAAATAATGACAATTAACATAAATAATTATTTGATATTTTGTACATTTACACTAGGTCTGTTCATTTACTTTCCCAGCAAAAACTACCAACGAGAGAGTAAGGCAGAAATTTATAAAATTAATCTCCCAAATATGAAAAAGATATGCAAGAAAATTTTATTCATATTAGATCCATGGATGGAAATCATGATACAATTGTACTTTTCCTGATGTACATATTTTGTTTGATAATGTTTTAAATTGCAAATTCTTTTAGAAATTGACATTTAATATGAAATTCTTTACACAGTTTCATTTTCATATTTTTTTAATTTTATTCTATTAACAAATACAAAAATGCCACTTACCATCTCTGATCATATATGAAAAACAAACAAAATTCTTTGACATTAAATTTGAATTTATGTGGCTTAATTTACGGTCTCCACCTGACATAACTTAACATTAACTTCAAGTTAATGTTAAGTGTAGACTGTTCAAGTTAATGCTTTTTTCAATTTATAACATTATTGTTAGTGCATTTGTTTTAACAACTCAGTTATAACTTCAAGTTACAGCAAAAGTTCATGTCAGGTGGAGACGTAGAGTAATGAAAGGAAAACAATAAATTAAGAAAACATGCTTTCTTTTTACAAATGTATACACATTTTTTTAACAAAGAAATGCAAAATTTTCAGTTTTCCTTTTTTAGATATTTTTGAAATAATTAATTTGGCAACAAAACACGCAACAGGTGGTTGGATAATTCTTGCAATTAAAAATTTTACTGTTAATAAACTTCTTGAGTTAATGAACACTTTCCAGTAACAATTGTTACAAATTGTTAGCAATTTTTAGTAAATGCGCAAACCTAATACTACATATTTATTTTTGTCAACATAAGTAAGTTTTCTATAGAAGTGCCTCCAAGTTTTTATACTTTTGATAAGCCGTATAAACAGTGCGTTAATTTATTTGCAAATATTTTTAGTTGCAAGTAGTGCGCGTATAAACGTAGTAATAGTTATAAATATATACGCCTAGGTTCTACATTCGTAAAATGAAATGAAAGTGAAATTTTCTCTTGGTTTGTGTTCTTAATTTCGTAAAAGCGATTTAAAAAGTAAAATTTCATTTTCAGTTTGTTTCAAACGAAATTGAAGTGTTCTGGAATCCAATTTCACTACAAAAAAAGTAATTTGAATTCGGCAGCAAACAACATTGTGAAAGAAAATACGTTTTAGTAAAAATAAAATTTTTGTAACTTTTTATTGCAAAAATACAAAAATGTAGGCACATAAATAACATTTGTACATAAATTATTTTTTCAAACGATTTTATTTGTGTTTTAAAGGTATAAGTACAAAAACATGGAATAAGAGGAGGCGTTGCTAAAATATATGGAAACAAATCCGGGATTAGCTAAAGGGTTCTGTAAATGATTTATTCAAGGCGTTCAAAATTTTTTAGCGAACTTGCGATTTTTTCGCGTACTTACTTACGTTTCACGTTTTTTCCCGAATTTATTTTATTTAAGGATTGCTTTCGATATTGCAACTTCTCGCGAATTTTTGCATTGTTCGCAATGAAATCGAATTTTCGCCACTTTTGCGATTTTTTACCTAATTTTTAATAAAAAATTATGGCTTCTTTAAAATTTTGCAATTTTGTGCAAAATTTCTATTTTTTTTGCGAAAGATGTCATTTTGCAACGTTTTTGGCCTTATTTATTTATTTATTTTTATTTAGAGACTTAAAATTAAAATTTTTTGCAAGCTTTGGCGAATTTTCATAATGTCTTGCACTTTCTCCCGAGTTAATTTTCTAAATTTTCGCGATACGTGATTTATTATATTTTTTATCAAGATTTGATATAGATTTTTGCATTTATTTTTATTACAAGTACATAAACCATTATATTTTTGGTGAATATACTTATTAGTGTCCTGCACAAGACTATTTATAATACCTTTCAAGACATGAGAAATACATACATTTCATACAGCGAAATATTCTAAAAGAATCGCTAAGCAACACTGTTGGCAAGTAATTTTTTTCGGTGGTTTGTCTTGCCAACAGTGTTGCTTAGCGATTCTTTCCGCAGTGAATATTTGCATATTTTGGCATCCATTGGCTACAAAAATATCCATAGTGAGACAGATAGGTAGTCAAATTTAATTCTTTCAAAAGACTAATTTAAGCGACGAATTTTAGAAGGCAATTTCATCGAACTATGCCCAGTTCGCCGTTCGTCCCAATTGTGTTTATAGCATAAAATGTTTTTTTTTTTCATGTTGCTTGAAATATTTATTTGAAATAAACTGGGAATGAAATCGTCATGGAAAAAAAGTTTCATTACTTTTCTAGAACACAGTGATATCGTCTTTGCGGAATTAAAAACGGTTTCAATTTCATTTTGTAGTGGAATGTAGAACCTGGGCGATAGTATAGATTCTAATCGTGTACTTATGCACACATATATGTATATATATCCATATTTCTGTGCTTGTATGTGTATGTATACTTTTGATTTCCTCTCCAATTCTGTTCACCCCAAACTGTTTTGCCTCAGCAAATCCAATCCATTTGCAACAAATAGCATTTCTTGCAACTTTTGCTGCAATAATGAATAAATAAATGAAGTTGTCAGAACGATACATACGAGTACATATTTGCTAAACAACTAGAACGAAACTATAAATAAATTAGTTGCTTTAGTTCTCGCTAAAAGTATTAAATGACTTAAACTTCCTATAAATTTTCTTAGATCAAAGATGATTGAAAAAACATAAATCTTTCCTTATATTTATTTCAGTTTTCAAGAAATTCTATCTGCCAACCAACCAACCAAACAACCCCTTTCTTAATTGTAGTGCTTTCAAGTCATTCATATACAGACAGAATTTTGCGAAAATAAACAGAAAAAATACAATAAAAATTAATTTTTTGCACATGTGCTCCCTTTGCTGATTCTGATATTATGTTGAGTAAATTTTCCTTCGTGATTTTAACCACCACAAAAAAAAAAGAAAATAATAAAATAAAAGAAAAGAAACGCCAAGCATATGGTGGATTGATGTTCGGTTGGATGGATGGTTGTTGCATGCTGCCTGCAGCCGCCTTAAAACAAACCAACATTAATTTATCTGATTTTTTGTAGAATTCTTTTATTCTTTTGTAAATTCATACATTTGCAAAATTGAAATACATAAATGAATAGAGAAATGTGAAACGCATATACAGAACGTATACATACATACATACATAAATACGAGGGTGGATCATTAATTCAGCGATTTTTTGAATTTCCCGCCCTCTTAATTGAAATGGCAACACTGCTACTGTCAATAGGAAACTCTCAGTTTACTCCTGTCTAAATTTTAATAAGAGCGGCTTCATTTAGTTTGCCATTGATAGCAGACTACAGCGAGTTTTGGAAAAATATGGAAAAAGGCGGATTTCGTGTGCTCATTAAAAGCCATGACTCACTATCATACAATGTCGTGCGATCTACGAAAAAATACAAACCTGGTATGATTAATTGTTAGTCTTTTGAAAATTTTTATAAACTCCATCATACCAGGGTTATATTTTTTCGTAGATCGCACGAGTTTATATGATAGTGCATCACGGCCTTAAGCATTATTTTTTGCAAAAAAAAAATCATGACTTAAACCAAGGCTAAGCTTGAGAAATATTATAGGGACTGTTCGCCATCAAAATCAATGCTAAAAAAGTGGTTTACTGAATTTTGTTGTGGCCGTACAAGCCAAACGTTCTGGACGCGCAGTTGAGGTCTCCACATCCGAAACAAATACAAAATTCACAATATGGTTTTAACCGATTGTGGAAGCCATAGGCATCTCACGTGGCTCAGTGATTTCAATTTTGAATGATAACTGGGGTATGAGAAATATTTCAGCAAGATGAGTGCCGCATTTGCTCACAACCAACCACAGACGCATCTGCAGTTTCCATGGCAAAAATCCATAAATCGGGCTACGAATTGCTCCCTTCTCTGCCCTATTCTGCATATTTAACCCTGAGTGACTATTTCCAAACTTGAAGAAATGGCTCCGCGGAAAGAGATTGACTCCAACGATGAATCATATTTTTCGGAAGGGATACAAAAATTAGAGTTTCTTTAGACTACTTTAACTTTAACTTTCTTATATAAAGGCTGGTTAAATTTTAAGGGCCGATGTTGAATGTGAACCACACCTAAACGTCAATTTTTTTTTCAGCATTTCATTTAACATTTCTCAATTTAAGAGAAATTCAATTTGAACCATGGAAAGATATACAATCGAGCAACGCGTTAAAGTTATTCAGTCTTATTATGAAAATTTTCGAAGAATATCATCTTCAGTGATGAGGCATATTTTCACCTCAGTGGATTCATCAATAAGCAGAATTGCCGCATTTGGGCGAATGATAATCCATGAGTGATTGTCGAAAAATAAATGCACCATGGTGCGGTTTATGGGCTGGCGGCATCATCGGGCCGTATTTTTTCCAAAATGCGGCCGTTCACAGTTACTGTGAATGGTATTCGCTATCGTGAGGTGATAACGAACTTTTTATATCCCGAATTGGAAGATATGGATGTGCACGAATTGTGGTTTCAATTGTGCCATACAGCTAACGAAACAATGGTTCTTTTGTGATCCATATTCAATGGCCTTGATATCTCACGTGGTGGCGATGTCAATTGGCCGCAAAGATCATGTGATTTGACACCGTTGGACTTCTTTCTTTGGAGTTATTTGCAAGAAAAGGTTTACGTCGATAAGCCAGCAAAAATTCAAGAGCTAAAGGATGAGATAATTCGGCACATTAACGGCATAGAACCTCAATTATGTCTCAGCGTCATCGACCAATTTGGACCATTGGATAGAGGTGTGCCGCCGAGGTTACGGCGGCTATTTGGTCGATATTTTGTTCTATACATAATTGAACCATACCATATTATCATAATTTAATAATTTGTGTTTTTTTTTATTCAAAATCAACATCGGCCCTTAAAATTTAACCACCATTTAAAAACCTGTGTTTCTCCAAAAAGTCACGAGTTAATGACTCACCCTCGTATGTACATAAGTATGTATGTATGTATGCTGCACTACATTTAGCCTAGTCCAATATTATCTGTCATGTCGTTCTGTCGTCTGTTCATAAAACACATTGCAGCCATATGCAATGCGTTTTTGTATTATTTACTAGAATTATCTTGATCAATTTCCTTTTGTGTGAGTGCGTGTCGTGAAACAAATGCACGTTTGTGTTCAATGACCTTAATCTGAAAATAATTTTATTTGCCTGTCCTCTCTCCACTGCTTTGAAAAATTCTACTCCATTGAATTTAGGGTTGTTTTTTACACCTTGATAATAAATAAAAAAAAAACATTTAGTACGTGCATTAATGCGCCTGCGTGCAGCACAACCTTTTTTCTATCGTGGCAAAATTCTTTGTTGCTTGCATGTGAACGTTCCTTATTTTGTATGACTCATGCCCGTAGTCGTTTATTCCATTTTATCTTATAAAGAAAATTTATCATTTTGTTGTCGTGCCGTCTTCCACAGCATCATTTAGAAAGAATCACCAAACATTTATTTATCGAATGGTTTTTTTTTGTCTTCTGCCACTCATATTCTTTATTCTTATTTTTATTTAACAATTAAGGAAATTTGAACATGGTCGAAACAGGTAAGGCACGAACCTTTTTTTAATACATACATACACTCTTCGCCAATTGAATGGGGCACCCTACTAATTCTTTCATATATATGTATTCATATGAACAAGTGCGATTCGAATTCAATAGGGTTAACTTTTTTTAATACGAAATGCAGGACTGCAGAAAGAATATGTATATGTGTTAGTGTAAAATATCCTGCTGTCAAAAAATTTACGATAGTTTCACTTGATTTTGACACCAGGGAAACTATCAGCTGCTCATAATCTGTTCAAATGAGGTCACCTGATTGTATTCGACTTGAACAATTTGGTTTTGATTATCAGATCTTCTTTCTCGTTCACACTCTCTCTAAGAAAAAACTTGTGTGTGGTAAATGTACCGTTATATTATTTTCCTATTTTCTCTTAACAATAACAAAAAAAAAAAACTTGAAACTTTGACGTCTCTTGAATAGAACACACACGATTGAATCTAGATTTAATTCAGAAGTTGTTTAAAGCAGCCGCTAAAAATATATTTTGTATCAATCGTAAGCAAAAACAATCGTAAGCTGAAATCTTGGCACTTTTTTTCGTTTTGGCGATTTTTTTTCGGTTTTTGGTGAATTTTTCATTCGGGGATTTATTTTGTTTATAGTTTTTTTTTCAATTTAGTTGTTTTCTTATGAGTTTCCTATTTAAGTGGTGGAAATAATGAGGCTTTTTTGCAATTATTCTACCTGAATTATTATATTTTAAAATACTTAAAATTTTATGATAATAAAGTTACTAGTAAAAAAAAATTACACGATGGATATGTTGCCCTAGTTATGTAACGGGGAGTGTACAATTGCGCAGCAACAAAAATCTTTCCACTACAACTTTCGCTTACAGTTGTACCCTTAATTATGAAAGCGGTCTAAGTCATGTGCATTTTTGCTTCGAAATATCAAATAAATCTTTGAAAAACTTCCATAAATAATTAAACATTATTAAATAAATTTATATAAATCGATACTAGTATAACTCTAAATTAAAATGCTGCATAATATAAAAATAATTTTTGATTTGTTCAAACGTGGTCTATTAAATATCTCAACCAGAGCAATATATGACTTAGGCCACTTTCATAATTAAGGGCACAGTTTGTATTTTGTAAAATTACAAAATCCTGCTGTTTGCCTATAATAAAGTCATATTCCTCTTGGCTCCTTTGTTATTAAAAGTCCAAGAAAAAGGGAAAGTAAAATTCCTGGTTAAGAACTGAAATTTTTATGACATTGTCAATAAGTTCATATTAAGAATTGATATTCACAACTTCCCAGTATCCAAATCGCTGCTGGCCACCGAGAGAAATGTATTCGTGTATGTGTATTCATTTGTATAAGACTCCGATTAAAGTTCGGCACTCATGTGAAACTTTGGCCGGCTATGGTCCAAATATGATCGAAACCTTGCTGTTCGTGTGCTCAATAAGGTAGAATTCTCATTTCGTTCAGGTTCATTTCATATTGAAATTAATATACATATTGTCCATACATATGCAAGTGATACGTCCTAATAAAATGTATTTTAGAGCTTCGACATTTTTTTTTACCAATTTGGAGGATTATTTTAAAATTTTAGTATACTTCAGAGACTTGTAATCATCTATAAACAATTAAAAATCCCGTAGTAAAATGCACTGCGTATGCGGATAACCTCTTTGGTAAGATCTCAAGTTCTTACAAAAATTTCTATTTATTAATTCCATTTTTTGTGCAGCCCTTTAATGCACACAGTCGTATTCGAAAGATGTTCCTTAGTAAATGTTCGAACCAAACTTATGGGCAACACTGTATTTGATTATAGGTGACTCGCCATAACGTCATAGCCATTGCCATAGAAACCAATTGAAACGTCGAGCAGATGTTATATACATACATCTACATTTTAAATAACATTGTTTTATTAATTATTTAAAACATAAAATGACCAAAAAATCAGCATAAGGTAATCCCTAGTAATGCTAAATTGAATTTTGGTTTCATTCTGGCTGTGGCACGTCTAATTTAAGCTTAATGATCTCTCAACCTGAAACAAATGACACGCACTGTATGCTCTTTTGACCCTTGAAAATACAAAACCAAAAACAATTTCATTACAGTTTTATTTCTGCCTCTTTATTTGAAAACAACTCATGCTGCTGCAAAATATTTCTCTTTACTGCAGTGCTGGGAAACTTGTTCTATTAGAGAAATACTACACTGCTGAATTTCCTTTTGAAAAATGTCTAAACGTTTCAAATTGATAAGAAGCATTTTGGAATTTTTTAAATTTGAACTTGCATATACATATGTAAATAAATTTCAAACTGTACGGTCTTATGCATGCAACTTATACATAACTCTGTTCAAAGGCGGTATAAAAAATGTTATAAATTCGGGAATACATATATTTACATATTGCCATATATCGTTAACAATCTGCTAGGTAGCGACTGCAAACCGCACTGTAAGAAATACTTAAAATAATATTTTATTTGTTTAGTTTTAAATTATTTTTATATTTTGAGTGTCCATTTTTCAATTCGATTCATTTTTTTTAGTTTGATGTGAAGTGAGTTTGGATATTGTTTTAGAAGCTTTTCTCTTGAACTAAAAACCTAGGCAGCCGAATTAAGCTAACTTGTTTGACATCCTCATAGAAATAAGAAGCCAAAAGTTAATTTGAATGCGCTGATTTACACGGGCATAATTGTGCTGGCATAACATGCCAGTTTGTTGGTGAGAGAGGCAAAGAGAGCGGTTTTGCAGTTGGCATAACTTTTCAACCAGCTACAACCCCGCATTAGCAGCATAAAACCAATACATACAGAACTTAAAAAACAGCAAATGTTAAATGAATACTAAAAACACTAACACACACATAGCTGTGTATACGTATACATTTTGTGCTAGAGGAATTAGTCTCGTGTAATTTGGAAAAGAACAAAAATTATGCGGCTTAAAAATTGTTCTCGTCTAAACTACCTCAATCGTACAACTCAAGGCGAATTCATATCAGGTAATCTCGATTCATCAGCTGATGATCAGTTGTTAATTTCTCTTGTCATATGAAAGCAAAACGTTTGGAAATTTTATGACACCATGAAATTTTATACTAAAAAATATACAAAGCGAACATGCAAATTTGAAAATCGAGATCAATTCGCCTTGTTGCAACTCATCTAATACGTAAACAATGAAATCTTTATGTGATGATCACCGTTTTGTGTTTATTCAAAAAAATCGTTATTTTTACAAGTCTCGTCGAATTTTATTTCGATGATAAAAATTGCATAAACCAACGAATTCGGTTAAACCAACTAATGTGAAGCAGTTAAAAAATTAGGTTAGGAAGGATGGTGCTATAACGCACCTCCACTTGGAGACCCAGTTCGATCCATTGTGTTTATTATGCGTTTAAATTACATGTAAACAAATTATAGGTAATTTTTCATTTCATTTTCATTTATTTAGTCAATATGTGTACCTAGCCTATGGGCCATATTCGGTCACATCATACTACTCAAAATAAATAATAATATTTAACAACAATTTTTGGGAATGCACGCGGGATAATCCACATCGATTACCTTTAAAAGGGAAAAACAATAAACGGCGAATATTATGCTAATTTATTAGACCGATTTAATGAAGATTTAAAAAGGAAACGACCCCATTCGGCAACAAAAAAATTTCTTTTTCATCAAGATAATGCACGAGTGCACACGTGTGCAGTCTCAATGGCAAAACTCTATGAACTGGGTTACAAATTGGTTCCCCATCCAACATATTCTCGGGGTTTAGCCCCTAGTGACTGTTTCCTATTTCCAAACCTAAAGAAATGGCTCAGTGGAAAGAGATTTAGCTCCAACGATACAATTATTGCCTATTTTAAGGACGTCGAAAAATCGTATTTTTGGAGAAACGTTGGACTAAGTGTATTGAGTTAAAAGGAGATTATGTTGAAAAATACATTTTTGTTTTGCAAAAAAAACTGTGTTTCATTCAAAAAGTCACGGACTTATTGATACGCCCTCGTTCATCGTGATTATGGCTAAAAAGTTTATGCTTTCCCAACAACAATTGTTTAAATTTAAATCGGAATAAAAAACAAAATAGTAATTACGAATTGGTTACATTGTGTGTAAGTCATGGAAATATTACCATATACGGACACTACTAGGTGATAAAATACCAAAAAAAAACACCCGTGTCTCCCAGTTGGCCCCACCAAGTCATGCACTTTTTGTTATGTGCCCCCAAAGATTTGGGGCTTCGGTGTCATTTTTGCATTTTCTCAGGCTCATATCTTGCAAATCCATCGTAATTTTGATTTACTCTCTGAGGCAAAGTTCTTGCTCTTGTAATAAAGAAAAAAATTGTGAGCATATAAAATAAAAAACCTTCATCTTCAAGATCAAAATCGCAAAAAATTTATAAAAATTCGATTTTTTTTACCTTTTTTCCCCTGTTTAGGTCCATAGGTAGCAAACCGTTCAAAATTCAAGGAAACAATCAAATGTAAAAATGTAAATTTGACAATTGAAATTAGTTGAATTAAAATACGCAATTTTTTTCTGTATATGCAAGATGGTGTATATATTACTTTAATCGAATAAGTATTCTAAATATAAAAGTAAAGTAAAATAAATGGACAATTAATTAAGCGAAGTTGCCGCATTGAAATTTGCTAACATTTTAAAATCTTGAACTTCCCATGCCTGTGTTTATTTATACAAACATCAGCTGTTTCTTATTGTGGTTGGATATTTCTGTGTATTTGTGCATGTGCATCCATCCGTGTATATCTGTGAAATTAAAAAAAAAATATGTATTTATGTGCGCGTTCTTCATCACTTATTCAGTCAGTCCCTAGTTAACGTCATTTTCATTCATTCTAACAATCAGTTGCTTAGTTTACGTCATGATTGATATTTCGCTGTTCGTCTGCACCGGTTCGAGTTTAACTTAAATTTACGTAAACACTATAGACTGTGTTTTTTCTTTCTTTCAATTAAGGCAAAAAAAAAAATTTGTTAACAAATGCGAGCGAGTGTAAACTGTGTGATGGTTTCAAATGCAACGGAGCGTTAAAGTTTGCAAGAAAAAAATTTGTTTTTTTTTTTGGAAACAAAAAAATAGGAAAATAAAAATTTATCGCTTTATTTTAATTAAGTTTAAAACTAAATTTAATTATTTTTTATAAAAAATAAAATAAAAGTTATGTTATGTATGTTAAATGAAATAAAAATTAATTCCTTATAATGTAATGAAAATACAAAGTTATCGTAAATATGTTTTATGTGCAAAATTTTTACAGAGTGCAAAAAAAAACAGCATTTGCCAAATTACAAAAATAAATGAAAATAGTTTATAAAAAAAAAAAAATATATTATGACACAGATAATTTCACGATCACCATAAAAAAATTAAATCACGTAATTTTTTTACTTGTAATTTTCTTTTCGAAAAATTTTTTTTGTTTGTTTTAATGCATAAAAATATTCCGTTGTGACAAAAAATTAAAAATAAAAATTCTTTTATTATGGTCGTGAATTTTTTTGCAATCTTCAATTGCTTTAAAAATAATTTCCAATTTATTTACTAGATATTTTTGAACCTTAACCAACTAAATATTTATTTAATCAATTGATTAGATATCAGAAATAAAGTGTTTGTTATATTAAATATATAAATGTATATACCAATACCAAGGCTGGATAAATAAAAAGAAAATTCGTAAGTTTTCGTATAATGCATATTAAATATTATTATAATTTCTACCAGACATGGGCATACTGCAGTAAATATTTACTGCAGTAAAAAAGCAGTAAGCAGTAAAATTTTACTGGTTACTGAAAAAATTTGCAGTATTCAGTAAAATTTTACTGCTTACTGAAAAATTTGAATACTGAAAAAAAAGCAGTAACCAGTAAATTTTTGCTGAAATGAAATTTTGTTGCCGTATTTTACTGGTTACCAGTGATGCCAATTTAGCCATTTTCTGGCTAAATTTAGCCATTTTCCATCCCATTTAGCCGGAAAAAAGTGAGTTTAGCTATTAGCTATTTTTTTTAGACATTTTTATTTTAATCTAGCTATTTTTTTTAGCTATTTTTCCAAACAGTATGCAGTATGCCCATGTCTGATTTTCTTTTAGTTGAGCAAAAAAACCAGAAATGAATGAAAAGATCCAATATATCGAGCCATAACCGCAAAAATAGCTTAAGCGACACATTTTTTGGACTTCATTTTTTTTTTGACGAAAATCTACTATTTACGATCGCAAATGATCGATTTTGGTCAAAAATTGAAGTTTGAAAATTATGTCGCTTAAGCTATCTTTGCGGTTATGGCACGATATATCTTAAATATTTTAAAGCAACCAAGGAGTAGTGTATTTAAGAAAAAAAAAATTTGGGCGATATCAATAATATAATTAAAAGATATAAGCAAATGTTAGCGAGAAACGGACGCGACAAAAATAGAAGTTATTTTTGTGCACTTATACTTCTATAAGCGAAATTTTATGAAGAATTTTTTTGGTGAATGTGGAAATGAAAGTGAAAAAAGATCGTTTATCTGCATTTTCATATTTCATAAATCTGCAGATAAACGATATTTTTTCACTTTCATTTCCACATTCACCAAAAAAATTCTTCATAAAATTTCGCTTATAGAAGTATAAGTGCACAAAAATAACTTCTATTTTTGGCGCAGCATGAGCTATATGGTTTAAATGGTTTATAACTTTTTAACCCCCGACTAAAAAAAGGGGTGTTATAAGTTTGTAGTGTGTGTCTGTGTGTCTGTGTATCTGTGTATCTGTGTGTCTGTCTGTGTCCACGTACAGGCCAAACGGCTGGAACGATTTTCATTTAGTTTTTTCTGTTTGAAAGATGACTTGATCGAGAGGGTTCTTAGCTATGTTTGAAAAAAAATCGGTCCAGCCGTTTAGAAGATATAACATCTTTTCTGAAAAAAGTCGGGGGTTTTTCAAATTTTTAATTTTTGTTATTTATTTATGCGATTATTATATTTATTTTTTAAATACAGTATATTTATTATTGTGGAATTTTTGCAATTAGCTTTGAAAAACTATATCCTGTAAGTGATGTCCAGTTTCTGCTTCGCACATACGTGCTCTTCTTAGCGAGAGAGAGATAGAGAGAAATTTCGCAAAATTTCGGGTATAATCAGCGATGCTTGGTGCTTTTGGCACTATTTTTAGTGCTTTTTGAAGACTCAAAACGCCAAATTTTGAGCGTTAGTGCCAAAATAAGAAAAAGCACTAATTAGTGCTTTTAAGAAATTTGTGTATTTCTTAAAATTATTTTAATAATTACTCGGCGGATTTATTTTTTCAGTGTAAAGCATACATTTTTCGTCGGATATATTTCATTAAATGGAGAATAGCTAAGAAAATTTTAAACATGATTAAACTTCACATTAATTCACGTTATGGATTTTCAGTCGTTTTTCACGAAAGTGCTTTTTACGATATTTAGATATCAAAATTACGCTTTTAAGTGCTTTTTTTAAATGTTGATGTGCCCTTAGAGCCAAAAAAGTTGGCATCACTGGGTATAATGGCCATAATTTCATTTCGAATGTTTATTTTTAGTTAGAGCATATTAAAATGACGACGATATTTATGCTGTGTCAACACAACAAAAATAAAATTCAATTATTTTTGTACGTTGCTCGATCGTGTAATGATTCATAATTAATTCCCCAACTCTTCTTCACAAAATGCTGAAAAAAAACAAAGAAAGAATAATAATTAAAAAACTCACAAAGAATTCAAATCATATATGCAGCTCATTCTGCGCCACCCTGTACAAATACGGACGTCCGCCTTGGACGCGACAATTTTTTTCCAGAGAACTAAACGCAGTAACTTTTCTGATATTGATTGAACTTTAATTCAAAAGAAATTAAACAATAACAAATGCCTATTTACTGCTGAAAAAAAATTAAATTTTTGGCAAATTTTTTCGTTTGTGATTTTTTTCGGCGCTATGGAGTGAGTACCAATGAAATAACGCCCAAATAAGAAATGAAATAAGCCCCGATAAAATAAAACCAAAAAAAAAAAAAAAAAATAAATGAAATAAGGCCTAGAGAAAATTTGTGAAAAAACATGCAATATACATAAATGAAATAAGTTCCAATTAAAAAAGCCCAATTTAATCAAACTCAAGATAAAATAAAGGCAAAAAAAATTAAATAAAATCCAACCAAACTCAAAATGAAATAGAGCCCAAAATAAATTAAATAAAGCCCAAAATAAAAATTCCTTAATTTTATTGGGCCTTATTTCATTTTCTTATTTTCCTTGGGCCTAATTTCATAGCGCCTTTTTTCGGGTTTAATGATTTGTTTAGTTTGGACTTTTTTTGTGATTTATTTTACTTTTAGAGATTTTTTTAGTTTGGCTCTTTTTTTTTGGTTTTTGAGGATTTTTTTTTCTTTTGGCGATTTTTTTAATATTGGGATTTATTTAGGTTTTAGGGTTTTTGAAAATTTCAAGAGTTTGCCTCCTACGGTTTTCCAGATAAAGCAAGTTTTCAAAATTACATTAACTGCTAGAATACCCTTTAATTTTTTTTTTTAATTTTAGTGTTAAGTGTTGTAGTTTGTATAAAAAAGCACTAACCTTGCACACCTTCGAATTTTCGATATTTTATAGGAGAAGAAAAAAACTGAAGAAAAACTGAAGCAATTACAGCCAGAAATAATTTTTTAAGTGGCCTTAAGTCCTTGATTTTGAACTGTAACGTAATAAGATCTTCAAGGAGGATGTAATTATACGTTGTCTCCCAGAAAACCTTAAAAACGCGATTTCGAAAAAAATCGAGATACGCCCTTTTTATATTAAGCCATCCATATTTATGTAAATATAATTGTATGTACTATGTATGTATATATCATAGGATTTTAACATTTTTGTTACTTGTTTTGGAACAGAATTTAATTTTTAACTGTCATATATTTGTTATTGTGGCGAACAAAGTTTTACATATTGTATGAAAAGTTCAAGGCCGTAGCTCTGATAGTTCTCGAGAAAAGAGCCTGTGACCTTTGGTGTACGTAACAATAAAAACGAATAAAGGCTCAGTTAGCCGACTGTAATTTAATGTAACTGCAACAGTAGGAAACAGCTGATCGATATTCTTATATGAAAAGTAATGCAAATGGTTATAGAGATTTAATGTAACGTAACATACTTTTGATATACAAGAAACGATCAGCTGTTTGCTACGTGGCAGTTACATTACATTACAGTCGGCTAACTGAGCCTTAAATATATTTAATGAAAAAACACACACACATAATTTACTTAAACAAAATTTATATTGTTCGAACATTCTAAGTTTCTTCTTTAGCGAAGTTACGAAATCTTCCACAAAAACATTATAATATCCCAGGTAAAGTTAGGCTTCGATTATCCGTAATGGTCGGGACCCCCGACTAAAAAAAGGGGTGTTATAAGTTTGTAGTGTGTGTCTGTGTATCTGTGTATCTGTGTGTCTGTCCGTGTCCACGTACAGGCCAAACGGCTGGACCGATTTTCATTTAGTTTTTTCTGTTTGAAAGATGACTTGATCGAGAGGGTTCTTAGCTATGTTTGAAGCCAGCCGTTTAGAAGATATAACATCTTTTCTGAAAAAAGTCGGGGGTTTTTAAAATTTTTAATTTTTGTTATTTATTCATATTTTTGTATTTATTTACATATCTTTGTATATACCGCATATAATAAAAATTTAAATTTATTTTTCAAACAAACAGTCTATTGTGTTGACACAGCGTGCACATCGTCGTAATTTTAAGGTGCGCATTGTACCCACATTTTTCTTTGGGGATATTAAGATGTATACTCTCTCTTACAGGATATCATTTTTTAATTGCAAAAAATTCCCCAAAAATATACTGTATTTAAAAAAAAAATAATTATAATAATCGCATAAATAAAAAAGTTATAAATCATTTAAACTATATAATATAGCTCATTCTGCGCCACCCTGTATAAAGGAAAAAATATATATAGAGATAATCACGGGTGATCCATGCTAATAATATTAAATTGATGGAAAAAAAGAAATCAATTACAATATTTCTTTCACGGATAATCGACGTTGCCGGTTAATCGAATCACGGATAATCGAGGCCTTACTGTATTTTTATTTTGTCATACAGTGTAATACAACGTAATGGAGAATTTCTTTTCCGAAGTCGGATAGTAAAAGGTCCCTTATTACATTTTAAGTTCAGCCTTTATTTAAACGGAATGTTTTTCAAACGATTTTTTTAAACACAAAACTAGCTAATAAATGTTTTCAAATGCAGCCATACCTTAAATTTTTTGTTATTTTATTTTTTACTTATTTTCAAACTTTTAAAAATGCTTTTATTCCAATTCTGTTAAAAAAATTTATCAACAAAATGCCTTTAAATTATAAATGAGGCATTTTCGAAAAATCGTGTTTATTTAATTCCCAGCTAAAAAAATTATATATGGTCCATATATTTTTAATATATGAATGTATATAACTATATATGAATATGTATGAATTCATGTATGGAAATGTATGGGATTATACATGGCAAAACTATTATATATGAACTAATATATGGACTAATATATGAAATGTATTATAATAATAATAATAAAATAATGTTGATCCATATATAGAAATAATATTTAATATATGGAGCCATGCATACATGATATTTCACATAAGATCGTTTTTCAATTAAAAAAAAGCTTGGATTTTATCACTGGTGAATTGGAAATCCATTTGAAAATAGATACGGTATGCAAAGTTTATATGCGTACCGTCAACGTTTAAAAAAGAAAAACTTTTGTTACAAAAAAAACCATTCTTGTATGATTTTATAGATTGTGGATCAAATAATCAAAAGGATAATCAGGTCATTAATTTTATAGAAAATAACAGAATTCTCTAGATAAGAAACAAAGTTCATATTACTGCAAAAAATTATATTGAAAACTATTGTTAGATAGATAAAATATAATCCATATTTTCTTTTATAATTAATTGAATTAATTTTTAATCTGATTTCTTAAATTAAATTTTAAGTACGAATTTGAGTTTTGTGTTTTTTAAATAATTGATTTACCTTTTGACTTAAAATGAGGAATGAAATGACTTTTAGTTCGTTTTGAACTATTTGTCCAAACAAATGTGTCATTAAATGCAACCTCCCAGTTCAAAATATAAAAAAAGTAATTTTAGTAATTTAATTTATTGCACAGAAGTGCGCTTTTGTGAATATGAACTTTGCATATTGTAGAGGGAATATTTACACATACATGTATGAAAATGTATGAATATATATAATCCTATATGCCCATATATCCTAATTTTTTGCATCCGAGCCATATATGTGATATCATACACAGAAAAAAATAATTTGTAAATACAATTAATTTTTTTGTTATATCAGTTAAATAATTAATTGATTTTGAACCTACAATGATTTTTGTAAATACAATTAATGAAATTGTAAGTTAAAGGAAAATTTGAAAAATATTTTCAATTAAATTTATCAACAAATAATTTGTTGAAATTCATTTATTTTTTCAACACTAATTTTTGTTAGATTTCAAAGTTATTTCAATTAAAGTTATTGTTATATTAACAATGCGAATTGTTGAGCTTTTGTACAAATTTTGATTATCATAGTTGTTATATTAACACAATCACAATCCTCGAAACGATTTTTTGCTTGTCTGCGAAAAACACTGGGCGGAGTTGAACCGGCAACCTCAAAACTAATAAACCAACTTACTTACCTCTCAGCTGGAGAGCAACACTTTATTAGATACGCAAATAATAAATACAAACAAAATATGATTTCTTGTTTCTTCTAGATGTGTGCATTCCGTTATGATATAATTTAACAAATAATTTTGTTAAGTAATTTAATTGACTACAAAAATTAAAATTTGTTATATCAACGATGATCATTGTTAATTTTTAAATTAAATATTAACAATTTGTTTTGTTGGTTACAATTCGATGATATTTTTTTCTATGTATATGCTCCATACATATTTTTTTAGCTGGGTTGTTATAAAAACAAATGACTTTGTAATGTATTGAAGCTTTAGCAGATTAAAAATAACATGGTAAACTGTCCGCAGCAGCATTAATCTTTGTCTAACACTAATATTTATGTTATAAATCAATTGGGCAGTCGAAACAAGTTTAATTCTCAAGAGATTCACATATTTTCAAAACTTCCAAAAATAAAATATAAAATAGAATATTGAATATAAAATAATTCTTAAAAGAAAACTAAAACAAATGTATGCGAAAAAAACAAATTGTCAAATCATATTACCCTCAAAGTGATAGAATTTCGAAAGTAATTTATACACTATAGGGTTGCATTTGTATACTCGTTTGTATAGCCAAAACAAATATACCATGGTATGTACCATATAATTGTAGTGTGAGCGACAGAACTAGTATAAGAGTTATTGTGTGTGCGTGCTATTCCAAATTAAAATACAATTAAAACAAATAACAATTGCTTATTGTATTGCTGCTGAGCAACTGTTTGATCTGTTTTTGCCCAAAAATACATATTGTAATACAAATATATGAAAAAACCACTATTGAAACAAATACATGATGTGCAGATGTATGTGCGGACGTTCGTTATGTTATTTTGTGGCGCAGCCAAAGTATAGAGAGAGAAAGAGACAATTTTGCTCTGAGAGTAATTACAAATGCATGTGTTTCATGTACATGTATCATTTACTTACATGTGTATGTGAAATTTTACTTTCATTCATTCATTCATCAACCATGGATTTTTTTTTCAACACACCATGTAGTACTTATGTTAAAACCAGTTTTATGTATCTTATTTGTTATAGAAAAACAAATGTATACAAACGTGTTTTTCTCATTTGGTCATTGCACAACCATACAATAACTGCTTTAAAAATCAACATTTACAACTAGTAAAAGAAACGCTAAATAACATATTTTTTCATACAAGAACCGAAGAAAAACACGCAAAACTGGTGCAAACAGATGCATCTGTGCAATGCTATATTATACACATTTTCAATTTTGTTTATGCAACTGCTACAAAAAAAAAAAAAAAAAAAAATCGCTAGTTAAGCGAATGCTGCACAAAACAAACACATTTTGGTAGGAAGATCTTTTAAAATACATTTGTAACACTCTACATTTAAGTGATAGTGTGCTTACATCTCTATCTTTCACATTTTATAATGCCAAAGCTTTCTTATATGATATTTACATTATCTCGAAACATAAATCTAGCTGCTTTTGACTAGATTTCCCATACAAAACGAAGTCTAATTTGTCAGTAGATTTATAGGAAATCTACTCAAGATCTAATAATTTTATTTCATTTTTTTATTACCCTGATCGAATTAGCTACGGTCTGCTTAAAAAGGTGCGCAAATTGGCTACATTGCAGTTGTTTGGTTGTATGTAATTAGTATTGAAAATTGTTCAGTTAATGGGTCTTGTTTGTATAAAATTGTATTGATAAATGTCAAAAAAACTTGATGTAAATGATATAGATTTTCATAAGGATTTTAATTAAAATCTGCTAAATTTGGTGCACGTGTAAATGCCTTATTAAACAAATTTGAGCATTATTTTTTTTTAAAGATGAGGGCTACCCTAATAGAAACATTTATATGCATACATATTATGTAGCTTTGTTTTTAAAAGCTCTAATTTAATTAATTATAACCTCTCTTAGCCTTTTATGTCTAACGATGTCATAAAAACACTTTCAACACAAAAATAAAATCATACTTTTTATGTATATTTATATTAAATTAAATTAGAAATGTAATTAAGTCCAAAATTTAATGAGGCAATTGTTACTGGTATCACATGAGATATTTCTTGGCTTGCGTTAAAACTGTCTGCATTTCTGGTGTGCGTTTCTTTCTATTTTAAAGCTCACTTTGATAGTAAAATTATTTGTTACTTGGAATATGATTTTAAATTTCTCCCTTTTCTTGACGCAAGTGAGTGATGGGATCTTTTTATTTGTAAATTTCAAAGTTATTTTAATTTTTTTTTCACATAAAATTGGAGGTACGTGTAAATACAAATACAATAAATATTGTACTCCATTTAAAAAAATACCAAATTTACTGTTTTACTACTCGAACTCTATTGGTTGGATTTTACACTTTTAAAACAGATTTACATACAGTGATTTTACGATAATATGAACTAGTTAAAATTAGGCCAATTCACTTTTGAAAAATTCTTCATATTTTTCAGTGGCTTCAAATTTCCTCTTTAAAAACGTATTTTCTCACAAAAATAAAGGTTTCTTATGTTAAATTTTTTATTTATTGCTTAATAGATTTTTTTATTTCACATATTGTAGATTTTTTCATCCCAAATTTATTCGCTAAGCTAGTAACACTCGCACCTTTTGCTAAATGTTTTAAAAGAGCATTGAAAAGACTTGATTCAGAGAAAAAAAAATAGCGCATATTCAGAAATCGTAACCGAAGTCGAAACTAATAAAACAGAAACTAAAATATAGTCCATAGATAGTTATAGCTCTTATTCACAAATCATAACTAGTGCAGCAACTGCTTTCAGCTGGTAAACGAAATGCAACCTTGCATATTGTTATGTAGAGAGAATAAAATGTCGATAATATTTTGAACGATAAATCCTGTAATTAATTAAAAAGCTTATGAATCTATTAAAAAACTGTTTTGTTTCCTTAAAAAAAATTTACAAAATCTATAAAAGTAATTTTTTGGTTATAGTCTGTATATAAATCAGTTAAAATATGAGCCTTTAAAAATAAAAATAATCAATAGAATTTTGTTGACCAAAAACACATCTCTAATTTATTTTATTGCTTTATGTATATGGATATTTTTTTGGACGCAATAGAAATAAATGCAAGAAGTAAAGATAAAAAGAATTGCTTATTATATAGAAAAATGTTAGAAAATAAAGAGTATAGTTATTTGTTGTTTTGTGCATTTTAAAGAGCCACAAATTGATTTTACTTTTCAAATAAATTGTAAATGAAATCAGTCAGCTGTTATTTGAATGTATTAGTTAGTTGGCATTTAGTTACAGCTTTACCCATAATTAAGTGTAAACTTTTACTGCTGAAAGTAATCAACTATGAATAATTAAAATAGGTACTTAACCATTTCGAACCCAAAAAAACTACGATATGTACGATATTGTCCATAGTTGGTGCTAAAGCAGTATTTAAATGTTAAAACTTCTACCGTGCCAGAATGTCCAAATTCACCACCAGAGGCGCTGGGGGAGGCTGGGACATATAGTCCCATACCAACTATGCCGTAACTAACGTCTCCGGTTTTCAGATGTTGTCCAGATTTTTTCTTTTTCGGTACCTTAGTGTTTTCCAGGCCAAACGTTACCATACTCTCTGCTAAGCCAGTAACAAAGTCTATATATGGAATATTTGGCATATGGTGGGTTTCCTTATATAATATCCAGGCATTCACACATGTGGTTTGCAACAATTTATAGAATACCTTTTTCCACTACTTTGTGGATTTTCTATTAATGTCGTATAGCTGTCACATTTGGTGTGACAAATCGACCCCACCCATATGTTGGTTGTAGTCGACAATAGACTTTGGGCAGTTGAAGGTAACTTTTTCACCGTTTTTTTGTTTTCTTTGAATAACCCCCATTTCTGCACCATGACAGTTGCTCATTACAGTCACCAGTTTTGTGTCTTGCCAAAACGCGCACGAAGTACCAAATTGATTTTGATAGAAGACGCTTTCTCCTCTTTTCAGTTTTTGTGAGAAAGACGGAAGCTGCTTTCGATTAGAAATAACAGTTCCAACAGCAGCATATGGAAGACTGTTGAAGAGGTACACAGAGGAAAAAAATCTGTCAAAGAAAAGTGCTACATTTGTTCGCTTGACACTTTTTGCCAAAGCCGAGACTACTCTTTCATCCAAAGTCCAGTTGTCGACATGTTGTCCAGTTTCTTCTTTTCCACAATATATATTGAAATCATAAACATACCCAGAAGATGAATCAGATCTTTCCCAAATTTTGATTCCACGCTTGATAGGTTTCAAAGGAAGGTATTGCTTCAATGTTGACCGTCCTTTGATTGGAATGAGCTGTCTTCCCGACACGCATTGAATGTTTGTTTTAGACAAGCTACTACTTCTTCAATGTATAAACTTTTTGAGCAGCCAATTGGCTTTTCTGGAGAATTGCAGTAAAATTTGGAGTGCAGCAATCGATATCGGTCTCGAGACATGCTGTCTCTTATCAACGCGTTGCCAACAGACTTTCTTTTAGACCAATACATGGTCATTTTTGGTAGTCTGTTGTAGGAAGTTATAAGTATTATTCCTAAAAATGCTAAAACTTCGTGCTGATCGGTGTGATGAATCTTTCGAGAACTATTTTTTTTTGTATGCTCCTTGACTTTTTCTAACAATGTCCAACCTTTCATTTGTGCATTGGCCTATCCATATGAGTAGGCTTCGGGGAAATAATTTTATAAACGTTTCTAGCTCACTGGATCCACGATTTATGTCACAAAGCACCGATGGGATGTACTCTGCTGGCATTTCTTTTCTGGGCTGGCCATTGCCGTTGATCGTCCATATATATTCCGCAACAGGTGTAACTACATTGCTGAGATTTTCTTGAGCGTCGGTTGGATCCATTTCATCATCTGAATTGTTTTCATTGCTGCTAAAATGATCGACTTCCATTTCTGCACAGTCTCCTGCACCAGTAGAAGAATCATCATCCTCCGAAGCTAAGTACTCTGATGCACTATCTTCATATGGTTCTGACTCGCCTGATGAATCAAAGAGCATATCTTCAATATCATTATCAGTTAGTTTAGTTCTCTTGTTAGTCATTTTACCTGTTAGTCAACAAAACTAATATGAAATAATGTTTAATTTTGTATACTCCTGGGATATATAGTCCCAACTAAAAAAACTGATGGGACATATAATACCGATGAAAGAAAACACTAGTTATTTCCTCTAAGTATTATATTTCTCAGCACAATTTATAATAATATAACTAAATATTACATAAACTAGCAATGACATAAGCAAAATTAAATAATTACCGTTCTTTTCGTAGTAGTTATTTCTTGTTGTTTTCTGCAAAAATTTTTAGCACGTGTTCAATGTCCAAACGATCACAAAAAACTGAAGCCGCTAAATGTGAAGCAAGCTTCCAGGCTCTGTAGTATTTATATGCCATAAAAAACGGAAAAAATACATTCTAGTGCATATTTTAAAGGAAATATTACCAATAGGTGTTTATGTTTTTTTTGGGGATATATTGCACCGACCGGTTCGAAAGGGTTAAAAAAGTTAACACTTAGTGATAATATTTGAATATGCGCCAATGTGTCTAAAACATTACTAACTAAAACGTATATGTAGGAAATTTTGATTGACAATTGAAAAGCAAACATCTAGGGAAATCCCCAAATTATTATTCAGTTTAATTATTATTTAACTACTACTCTATTGATTTAAATTTCAATGCTGTATAGATAAAATCCATTAAAAAATAGACAAATATTTTATTCATATGAACAAAATCTTTAAAAATTTTTTAAGAAAAAAGTTGTTCATATATTAAGGTGTTCATATTATCGTGAGTTCACTGTGTATGCTCCCTACTTTTCATTTGGGTTCTCAAACACTTCAAAGGATTTTTTTAAATCTACAAATAAAATGCTTAACGATTTTCGTTTTTAATTTTTAATTCTTATTTTATTTTTAGATGTCGTTGACAAAAAAAGATCCGTCATTTTGTGTGGCAGCGAATGATCCTCACCTGGTTAGTTTGGGTGGTGGACGTTTAAGTACAGCGGTAACAATACACAACATACCAATCGGTAAGTACACAAAATAAATTTTTATATTGTAATAAGAAACTTCTCATTTTCTGTTTTGTGTGAAGAAAACAGGGGGAAAAGTATTGTATTACAAATATTCTTATGTTTGGAGGAATGTGAAAAAGTTATAATAAATAAATTTTGTGATAAACGGGTTTTTTCTTATTTGTTTTTCAAAGTCGTTCGTTTATTAAACAACAACAGCTCTTTATCTGAGAATTTGTTTATCTATATAAACAAAATATATTTTATATAAAATAATCAATATTTATTTTATCGCTGGGCCTACTTAAACAGTTGTGAGTAATTAGTTTATAAAATAGTTGCTTTCATTCAATTATGTGGGAATAAAGGAAAATAAATATTTTGGAAATAAATATTAAATTACAGTGTAGATCATAATGTGTAATATATTTATATGAGAATGATTATTTTGACGACAGCAAGGCAACACGGCGGCGGTTATTGTCCATGGTAATTTCTATATAAATACATATCGACCCCTTTGCGCGAAATTATCGTATGTTACAAAAACCAAATTTTACAGGACAGCCATTTTTCTACTTTTCTCGACTTTCGCTTGCAATATCAAAATGAAAATATACATGTGCTTAGATAATTAACTAATATAACTACACCTAAAAGTATTCCGGTGGAAAAGTTCAAGTTTTCCGACAAAAACGTATTTTTGGCACATACGATAATTTCATTCACTACATTTCGTAGATGCGTGTGTAGAAAATGCCACTTACGATATCATTTGTCAGTGTTAGAAATAAATTGAAACAAAGATTTATTTGTGGTTTTATGTATTTGTTCATTATTTTTTAACTTAGAATTGTACAAAGTAATAAAAAATGTAATCAATATTTAACAGAAGCATGAATTCATTTAAAAAAAAACTTAAAAAAACCAATAATAATAATAAGTGAGTTAATCTTCTTCGTCGCTTTCATTTAACATATATTTTTCGCATACAGAATATTTTAAATTTAAATACTCACTGTGGTATTTTGACGGTATGCTATTTTTTAAACGTAAATTTTTCAAATCATTGAGTTTTGCAAAGAGATACACAAAGATGAATTGTACAACTTTTGTAACTTACAAGGTAAAATTAAAGTTATTTATAGTTTTTTGGTGGAATTGTCGAAATATCCGTAAATGAGTTCAATTGATTTTGATTTTTTGTCTAATAAAGCTATGCGAATTTTATTTATGTTTAGTTTAACTTGAAACACATGATCAGAAAAAGAATGCATGCTTAATGCTTCTCTTCAACTTTAATATAAATTGCGTTCGCGTACTCAAAAGTTTTGACAAATTTTTACTGAACTTTACTGCATTTTACTAAATTGCGTTCATTTACCATGTTATTTACATAAATGAGATTTACGTAAATGAGAACACAAATTGAGAGAGTAAAGTGACAGTTCTTGACTGAGTGTTTTGCAAATTTTTACTGCTGAAATTTGTCGTAGTAAAGTTTAGTAAGATAAAAACATATGATTCAAAATGTAACCAAATGAAAAGTAAGCAAATGAAAAATGCAAAAATTTGAGAAAAGGTTAAATAAAAATCGTGAGTCATTAAAAAATAATTAATTTATAAATCATAGTAATAATAGCTGTTAATAAATATATTTTATTAATCTTTTTGTCTTGCAATTTATTTTAATTACTCATAGTTGTAAAACTGTAAAGTATCTGGGTACTTAGTATCGCACTTGCTTTTAAGGTAATCAGTAACATTAACAAATAGTCATGTAATTTTTATTAATTTAGCCAAAAACAAAATAAGGAAATGAAGAAAAAATTAATTACAAACAATTACATGAAATAAATTACAGAATTTATTCTTAGATTGTCGGTGTTATAATAATATTGGCGCATAGTCATAGTCAAAACAAAGTATACTTGATGAGTTTAAAACCAGTATTTTGTATGGCAATACTGGTTTTAAACTCTTAAAGTGTACTTTGTTTATGACTATGACTATGCGCCATTGTATCGAGTACCAATAGTTGAATGAGTTGCATAGTCAAAAGGTTATATATTTTTCAACACTGTGTGGAGTTAGAGTCAGCTGTTTCTTTAATCTTACTAATTTTTACTATTTTTCCGTTCGCGTACTTTTTTCGGTAACAGCTCTTTTTTAGAGTAAATTTTAAAATTTTCGCAGTAACTACTCATTTACTGCATTTTACTGCAAAAGTAAACAAACGAACACACTTATAGCCTTTTCTGTAAAATTAACGGTAAAACGAATAGAGGCAAAAAACAAAATAAAACGAGCAATTCCTTTTACCTTCTAATTCTAACTTAGAAAGAAATATGTAGTAAATATTGTAACATCTACAATATGCAAAATATTCTTCATTGGCAGATACGATAAAATCGCTCACAAGAAAAAATGGAGTGTAACATACGATAAAGTATTCAATAAATTTTTGGAGCGACGAAGTGGAATTTACAATTGACAATATTTTGTCAGGTGACGTCTCTTTGAATGTAGAACAAGATTGCATCAAAAACTCAATTTCAAAAAAATTGGCATATACGATAATTTCGCGCAAAGGTGTCGATATGTTGGCCACAATGAGTAAATACACTGCTGCGAATGTAATAAAAACGTAGAATGATAGCTTACAATTATTTCATAATATTTAACAGAAAAAACATCTCAAACTTCATTTAAAAAAATCAATTGATTCATTTTTATACTTGTACTTTTGCGTGATGTAAGTACATTTTAAAAGAGTAATTATATTTTTCTCAAGGTGATACTCGTATATTTGAAGTTGACACCACTGAAATATGTAGTTTTAATTCAATATCAGCTGTTTTTAAAATGCTGTTGCCTTCTCCAAAATAAGTAAGTAGCTGGCTATAAGGCGACAAATGCAGCTAGCGTCATTTGAAGTCATGTGCTGGCTGGTGTAGCATGCTGTGGTGCATGTGTTTAATGCACTCAGCAGCAACAAACTGCATTTAGACGTGCTTAACCAACAGTGAAGAAATTTTGTAAATTATTGATATTTTACTTAAATTTATACTAAAATAATTGTTGAACATTATAATGCGGTTCCACTTTTGTTCTATTTTACTTCAGTTGCACTCCAATTAAAATATCCAACAAAAGCAGCACAAACAACTATAATTGAAATTTATACTCTGTATGAGCTACAACCATATGGGCTATTCTACAGAATTTCACGCACAATGTCACGATTAATCAATTAAGCTTGTATTTCAGATCAATGCGGTTAGATTTTTCCTTATATTTTACCAAAGGTAAAGCTAACTACGCTACACAAAAATACATAAATACATAAAGAAAAATTTAAATTTTCTCTGCAACATGAGCTTAATTGATTGATCATCGTAGGTGACATGGTACTTGACATTCAGTAGAATTGCCCATAGGCATAAGTACAAAAATAATTCGACTATTAACCGGCTACACTTGCGTATATAGAGGGCTTATTACACAATAAGCACTCTAAAAAATAAAATTCAAGCACTTGAAATTGAACTGGAAACAAAGTTGAATTTAAGCATTTTTTTCAAGTAATTTTCAAGTTTGAAAATATTTTTAAATAAAAAATCAAACTACTTACATATGTATATGCTCAAACCTTGTGAAATACATAATTTATTTATTATTAAAACTGAAATTGTGGTGAATATATCAAAAACAAATAAATAAAAGTGAATTTGGAAAACAAAGGTGAGTAAAACGTGAAAACAATAGCGAAGGCAGATGTGCAGAAAATAATTATTAGAAAACAAAGGAATTGCATTTTGCTTTCCATTTTAAAAGCCTTGTTTTTGCAGCTTGAAATACACTTGAATTCAATTGTAATACAAGGTTTAATTACAGTATAATTCAAGGCTTGAATTAAACTGTACTACAACTGAATTTTTCGTATTGAGTTCAAGTTCCCTTTTCGCTGGAGAATGCTATTGAATTAAAGTGTGAATCAAGCATAATTCAACCCTTGACAATTGATTGTGTGGCTTGAATAACACTTGTTTTACACTTGATTTCAAGCAAAATTGCTTATTGGGTTGCAATTCTCTGGTACTTAGTTGTATATTAAAACATTTTGTCCATAAACTGTTTTATAATGCGAAAGATTCAGGTGCTTGTGAAGCTCTATATTTCACACAAAAACTTTCAAAATGTCCATAATCTATATATATTAAATCTCGGTGTGTGTTTGTTCCTAACGCATGATTTCTGGAACTATAAGAACTGTGAAGCTGAAATTTTCAACACCGGTTCGGGTCAATACCCTGTAGGTTTTCGTTGTATGTTTGACCCAACAAGTGACCACTTTGTGGAGTAATTTGTAGTTAAAAAAATAATTGATAATTAATAGTATTATATATATAGTTTTTAGTCTCTCCAGCCAAAAACTATTGTTAGAAAATGTTTATTCTTTAAACGTTTTGGAGTTGTTGTACAGTGTAATTGCATATGATAAACTAAAGTGATAGTTGCAAAATCAATTGATATTTCATTCAATTTCTTCTCTTTTAATTTTTTAAACATATGAATAATTTTACGCCAAGTTGCTGCACGTAATTCATATTATATTTGAACTGAAATGATCTGTCTCATGCCATTATGATAAGATTAATACATGAATATAATAGAAGATTATTACCATTCTTGAAATCTGTTTCAATTATTTTCTCTCATTCTATTGTTATTTATTTTCGCAAAAACATTAAAGATAAGGCGAAATGTGTCTTAAAGCCACAAAAAACAAAATATTTGAACTTGTTTCGAAAATCTTAAATACTATTTATTAAGAGACAAACCTTAAAACAGAGATACGAGTACAACACCGGCAATACAGCCAATATGTGAGGTTCATATATGTATGTACATTAGGGTGGCCGTTATTTTTTTTTTTTTTTTTTTTTGATTTCTTCTACTCTCACCCTCCAAATCGGTTCAGTTTTATGTAAAAAAAAATACAAAAAAATTTCATACCGATAAGTTGTGTTTTAGGGGGTGCGTCCGGGGTCAGAGTAGAAGAAATCATTAGAGTGGCCGTTAGTTGTATGGAGAATTTTTTTGTTGATTTCTTTTATTCTCATCCCCAAATCGGTTCAGTTTTATTTAAAAAAAATACAAAAAATTTCATAGCGATAAGTTGTGTAATAGGGGGTGCGTCCGGCCCTCAAAGTTACCCCTCAAGCCCATATGTTCAATGTATATATATTTTTTTTAGTTTTCTTATGACTATACTTAATATATGTACATATGTATAAAATAATTTAATAGATATAAACTCTTATTGTAATCGCTTAGTAAAATAATTTCCATATAAATGCAATTTGGTATATATAATTTTTGGTATGTTGTTGGTAATTTTCTTCATTATTTCCTAAAATATTAATTTTAGCAAAAAACTTTCTTTGGGACTAATGTTTTTGATTAGAAGAGCTAAAATATTTCCGTATATCATATTCTTGTAAAATGATTTTTTCAAAAGATAGTCATGTGCAAAAAATTACATTGAAAAATGTGCTTGAAGGCCAACTTATCGCTATGAAATCTTTTTGTATATTTTCTTACATATAACTGAACCGATTTGGGGGTTGAGAATATAAGAAATCAAAAAAAAAAAAAATTAATAAATAACGGCCACTCTAATGTACATACATAAATACTTATTCGTACATACTATATGTAAATATTTTATTTATTTAGATTTTTTTTTAATTTGGAATGCTTGTTATTTGATAAGAAATGAAGCATGAAGTATTATGTACCTATTTGTACTGCTTTTGTGGGTTTGATTCAGTTTTACATATATTTTCATGCTGGCTAATAATGTCTGTGTGATACTTTGTTTCAAAGCTTTAACTTTGAATTTGTTTATTTAATTGTTATTTTTTTTTTCAATGTAATTTGCAAAATAAATTTAAAATTCCAGAAAAAGCAACGACAGCACCGAAGGTTCAGTTTTTTATTAGAAATTCTAAGAGGCAGTGGTTTTATTTACAGTGCAAAAAAGAAAAAAGAACAGCTGTCACATATTCAAGTGTAAGAGAATAATAACTTCATTTGTAATTCCTAAGAATTTGCTGAAGTCGCAGAATTTGTTGAGATCATAAAATATAAATGAATGAAAGCAAGCAAAGTATAATTTATTTATCGGGGCAATAAAAAAGCATTTGATATTGTTTTGAATTTCGAACAGCAAAAATCTATTTGCATTGAATGAATGAGGTCGTTTGTTAATGACTAACAAGGTCGTTAAAAGTACATATTCTTGTACTGTTAAGGATCAGTGTCCAATAAAAAGAAGAAAACATTATAAATCTTACAAATACAATTATATACATTTATTTTAATTTTACGAACACAGTAGTAATTCTTTCACTTATTGTTAATAAATACATTTACTATTTACGGGAAAAAGCTACCCGCGCGTCCGCTCGTGTTCGTCTGTCTAAAATATACATAAAAACCGGTTTAAAACTGATTAAACTATCAAACCCGCAACGAAAATTACCTAATTAGCCCAAAAAATAGTTTTTTTTGGAAAAAATTAGGGCCAAATATAAAAAACCGCTTCCGAACCGGATAAACAATATCGTATTTTTGACGCTGGTAACGTAGCTGTCCACTGGTGAAAGAATTTTCAAAATGCGTTTAGCGATTTTGGGCGTCACAAACAAACAAACGAACTCACTTTTACATTTATAATATTAGTAAGAACGTTCTTAGGCGGGAATCGAAATAGATTAGACAGCCGAAGAAAAACTATTTTGTGTTATATTCACCTAAGAAAATTTTTAAAATTTTGTAATTTCACTTAAAGAAATAAAATTTAATCTGGAGGAAAGAATCATATGAATTGATATTAAGTTTTTAAACTTGATATAATTGAAGCAATTAAACGTTTAATTCAATCCGTTAAACATATAATTAAATCTATTAAACATTAAATAGAAGCAGCTAAAAATATAATTGAATCAATTAAAAATTTAATTGAATCAATTAGAAATTTTATTGAATCAATTAAAACTTTAATTAATATAAAATATTTATAAGTGAATATCTTTGTTGCGTAGGAGTTTAAAAAATATCTGAGCACAAGTATTATTTTGAGTCAGAGTTCTGTCTCCAAGTGACTTACTGCCTGTCATTCAGTCTAGAATCGAAGAATAGGTCAGATGATTAAGTAATCCGTATCCTAATGTACGGATTTTTCCACGGTAACTGCACGTGTGTGTACCATTGCGTTTCTCTAATAATGGAAAATGTCTGTTTTTAAATCCTCATTAAATCGACCCAATAAGTTAGTATAAAATACGCCATTGGTTTTTTTTTGCCCTTTTGAAGGTAGCCAATGTGAATCCAAAAAAAAACCGGCGCCAAAACTTTAGTGGCTGATAAACAGATTCACTCTGAGAAACCCACTGTTTTGACTGATAGTTGGTATCTGGTGATGGATCCACGGTAACGAAACGCCACAAAAATGTATGCACATTACGGTTGATCAATGCCAAAGACTCCTGCGAAGTTGTCTCATGATTGCCTTTGTGGCGGACAAACTTGACCTTAGCTTCCACAAGCTCTCTCACTTTCAAACTCCGATCGGCCAACACCATATCGCGAATATATTGTTATAAATTGGGAGTCTAGAACGTTCGCCATATTCCGTGCGTTTACGGTCACAACGAAATTCAATAAACCACATTCAAGCTTACCCTTATGCCGACTACACATCTGGCATTTCATGTGTTGTCGTTTTCAAAATGTGTTTAACGCTAGAGCTGCAAAACTATCGATGTTACTATCGATAGTATCGATAGTTTTATTTTAAGTGGACTATCGATATTTTTTTTTCGATAGAGATACTATCGACAAAAACACTCTACTAAAAGAGAAAAAATCAAAGTCAATAAAAACGGAATGATGGCGACTGTGTAATAAAAAATGCAACATTCAAATTTCGCCGCCTGGTTTGGTAATTAATGGTTATCATTACATATATACATAAATGTGAAAACAAATTAATTAGTTTTGATTTGTTTCAACATAAGATGTCAGTTTTTATCTACTAGATGCAAATTGCATAAAAATGCAATTATTATGTCCCAACGGCTTTGATACTTGAAGAAACTTGACGGCGGCTAAATTTGACGACTACTGAACTGTCTACGCTGTTTACTTTTAAATAAAAGGTGACGCTAAATAGTTTGCTTCTCCTTCTGTTAAACGAATACTTTTTAGCTAACTGCAATAGTTTAAGTAATGATCTAAGATTTGTTTATTTTATTCCTTTTTAATTTATTTTTTATTGATCCATCTATCTATCTGTTTGCTTTTTCGTTTATTTTTTTTATATAAATGTGTATATATGTTTGTTGAATATGTGTATTAAAAACATTGGAACTAAAAGTTTTAAAAAAATCAACTTTCTTTTTACTTTATGGAATGATTAAAAAATTCAAGATTTTATATTAGAAAAATTCACAATTGATAAGTTTTAGCCCTTATAGACACGGAAACTTTACTTTGCAAAGCCTTAATTCAGCAGGGAGAAAGACAGAAAGAGATAGTATTTATCACTCTGCCTTTCACACACCTGAATTAAGACTTTGCAAAGTAAACTTTCCGTGTGTAAAAGGGGTGTTTCTAAGAATCAAAAACTATCGATAGTATCGATGGCATCAAAAAATACTATCGAAACTATCGAATGGAGCCACTATCGATAGTTTTGCAGCTCTATTTAACGCCATTCTCATGGTGTGTACTCGGCATTAGATTAAAGGCTCAGTTAGCCGACTGTAATGGAATGTAACTGCAACGATAGTAAGAAGCTGATCGAGATTGTTTTGTGAAAGGTAATGAAAATGGTTATAGAGATATAACCGGAATGTAAGAATCTGTACAATACTTTTCACATAACAATACCGATCAGCTGTTTCCTACCGTTGCAGTTACATTCCATTACAGTCGGCTTACTGAGCCTTGAGTGAGGTTTTTTACGAAAAGAAAAAAATAATGCGTAATGAGCACACGAAATTCACTTTTTTATATGCTTCTCAAATCACGCGGTAGACTATCAGACACAAAATATATGAGGATAGTTTCAAAATATACAGAAGTGTAAAAAGTGACAATTAAAAAAATATTATAATCAGTTTTGTTTTATTGCACTAGAAAGAACAATAAAAATAAAACCGCCGACAAAATTTCACGGAAAGCGAGACAAATAGAAAAATGCACTTATCTTCCGTCTCCTATCAACTCTGTATATCTTGTGATGATGGATGAGAGTTGACAGTTGCCTGTTGATAGTAGCAGTATTTCTCTTTCACTTAAAGCCTAGTACTCTGTTCAATGTTGCGAAATTTTTTAAGCAACAGTGATTATTTCGCTTGAAAAATTTGACACGTAACAAGTGATTCCCATATTACTTTTTCAGAAAAATTTTCGTTTTTATTGGTATGCAACATGGACCGAATTTTGTAAACAAAAACACCAGCTGTCAATTTTTCACACGAAATAAATGCCAGTCACATTAAGTGTGTTCGTTTACTTTTGCAGTAAAATGCAGTAAATGAGTAGTTACTGCAAAACTTTTAAAATTTACTCTCAAAAAGAGCTGTTACCGAAAAAAGTACGCGAGCGGAAAAATAGTAAAAATTAGTAAGATTAAAGAAACAGCTGACTCTAACTCCACATAGTGTTGAAAAATATATACCCCCTTATGCAAAAAAATATTTTGCTTTAGCTTTAAAGTTCATAGTAGTTGATAAGCACTTTAAGGCTAACATAGGTTTGTTAAAAAATCATATGCAAAAGACAACTTTAAATATTTTGTGATATAATAATAAATACTGGTAACACCACCGTGTTCAACAACCACTTCCCAGCTTATGATGTACAAAATTGAATAAAATTTCATTCGGGTATTCAAATATTTTTTTATTTTATTAAATAAATTTTTATTATCTTGAAGTAAAGCAACCTAATTTAAAAAATATGAGCATCATCATAGTAGGAAAACAGATAAACACAACCATGAACTAAAAGTAAAAAAATGTGGAAAATTATCACAATTTGTTTTATTCGAATGAATCGAGTATTTGAATATCCAGCTTTTTTCGATTTGTTTTGATTGTATGTACATCACTAAAACATTTTTGTATAATTGTATTTATTTTAATATCTTTTTTTATGGATTTTGCTATGTATTTCGAATCAGTTGGATAATTTGGTGATGTTTCCCATTGCATGACAGAAATAATAAATTTAAGATAAGAGCAGGCACTTCTAGCTTCATTTTCAGATGTAACATGAATCAGTATGTGCTATATTAGTAAAAATATTTGAGGTACAAAATACACATTTTGGAAATATCAACTTAAAGTAGTCTTAACAAACGTGGGTGCCTACTTTAGAATTTTTATACAATAATTTTTTTAGAATACAACTTTGCTTAGTATTGCTTGGCAAAGCTTTATTAAGTTTTTTTTGCATAAGACCCATAATCTTTGTACTATGCAACTCTTTTAATTATTGGTACTCGATACAATATTTTTATAACACGGACAATATAAGAATAAATTCTGTAATTTATTTCATGTAATATTTGTAATTAATTTCTTTTTGACTTCCTTGTTTTGTTGTTGGCTAAATTACTAAAAATTACATGACTATTTGTTAATGTTACCGATTACCTTAAAAGCAAGTGCGATACTAAGTACTAAGATACTTTAAAATTTTACAACTCTGAGTAATTAAAAATAAATTGCAAAACAAAAGGTTCAATAAAATATGTTAAAAATATGTATATTAACAGCTATTATTATTATCATTAATAAATTAATTATCTTGTTAATGACTTTCACGATTTCCATTTAACCTTTTTTCAAATTTTTACACTTTTCATTTGCTTACTTTCCATTTGTTTACATTTTGAATCATATGTTTTTATCTTACTAAACTTTACTACGACAAATTTCTGCAGTAAAAATTTGCAAAACACTCAGTCAAGAACTGTCACTTTACTCTCTCAATTTGTGTTCTTATTTACTGTATTTTGGGTAAACGAACGCAATTTAGTAAAATGCAGTAAAGTTCAGTAAAAATTTGTAAAAACTTTTGAGTACGCGAACGCAATTATTATTTCACAGGTGGTAAGAAAATGTTGCCAGATACATTTCATAAATTTTTCACGAGTTGAGCAAACTACAACTTTTGCAACATTATTTCATGAATATTTCATGTAAAATTTTTTTATATGGATTATGTCAACATTTCGCGTAAATCTTCGCGGACATCTTGAACCGCCCTCTTATAGTTCACAAAATCCCAGGTTTGCTTCGTTTTAGATTTTTTTACAAGTAGATATATTCAGATTATATTTTAATATTTCTACAAATAATATAATGTTTTTAATGTTTTGAATTATCTTACCGCATTTTTCATGTTCTCATCCATATATACATATATAATAAATAAAAATATGTGTTTGTTTGTATTTTTAGGTGATACCACAATTGGTTCCTCAACCCGCTGTAGCATATCCCTCAATGGAACGGGTATACGTTCGCTTCACTGCACCATCTATCGCAGCGAGGAGAACGAAGTCACCTTAGTGCCCGAACGAGATGCTCGAATATTAATCGATGGCCATAAAATTAATGATGAAATTAATTTAACACAAGGTGCCATGATAACAGTGGGAAAATCATACTATTTACGTTTCAATAATCCGGCCGAAGCACAACAAATACGCACAGCTATGGGATCGAATGAAAGAATCTCAATGCCCCAAATAGACTTTGGCCCCGAAAGACAAAGGCACTCGGCGAAAAGTTGCAACAGCACTGGCACCTCTTCAAGTGGTGAAGTGACGTCTTATCAAATCAATTCTTTTTATGAAACAACCATACAACCCTCGCTCGGTCATGAGGAAAGTCAAAGCAATAATTATGTGAAGACTACAGTCAATGCTTATAATAATTTATCACCCATCGATATTAACGGTTTGCAGTGTCCCAAAGTGTTTACGGCCGATTTGGTGACGGTGAATATGCCGGCCAAAGATGTCTTGGGTCAGAAGTATACGAAATTTGCCAAAAATTTGGCAGAAAATCATCGCAATGAGAAGAATCTAAACCATGCTTGGCACAATACACAAAATCAACTGAACAATAGTCGTAGCAATGGCAATGCTTACGACAATGTACCGCCTCCCAAAGGCAACAATCATGAGACAAATTCTAGAAATGCAGAGTACTTGACAAAATTAAAGAACGCCAATGAGACGCATAAGCAAGTGATGACGGCTTATGATCGCTATCCCAAACTGGGTAATATGCAAATTTTTCCCATGACCAACATAAACAATGAAATTAATACACAAACTTCAGCTAAACTACAGTGTAATGAGAGCAAAGAGCATAATGGCAATCTAACTCTGAATGAAAAGGAGAATTTGGATGATATGCTGAAAATTTGCTCGGAATATACTGATAGACAAAATCAAAATCAAAACTCCAGCAATTGTGGCAGCATGTCTTCATCACCCATTGTGCAAAATCGCATAAAAACCAATGGCTCACTGCCGCGAGAGAAAAAATCACCTTTTCAACATGATTTATCTAGCGGAAGCTCATTGCAGCACTCACTCGAGGGCAGCTTTAATAATATCTCCATGGGCAAAACGGAGATGTCCGCTAGTCCCAGCTATTCCAGTGGTTATGAAAATGTACGCCTAGTGGGCCAAAATCGCGTTGAACTCAATGGCCAATTAGTGTCTTCTCCCAAATCGGGTTACGAAAATGTTGTCATTGGTAAATATGTGCCGCAATCTCCACGTACCAAAATACGCACAAATTGTATGTCGCCCAAGAAGGAACAGAGTTTTGGCAACATGTTTTCTCAACAAAAAGCTGAGCCACAAACACTTAAAAATGGTAACGCTGATAAGCAACAGGCATATGATGATCTGTTGAAAACATTTGGCGAAAAATTGCAACAAGAAATACAAAACATTGAAGAATGCAGCCGCAATCAACCATCTAAAACCAGTTCGAATTGTTCGTCTCAACAAAGAACTAACAAAAACATTAACAATTTAAAACTTAACCTTAAGCCACCTAGTTCTTTGCAAAATTCTCCTAAACCTTCAAAGAAACCAGCCCCAGCTCCTAGAACTTTGCTTAAATCCGGTAACAATATTGCAGGCGGCAGTTTGCCGCATTTGGCTGGTACTGAAAGAGGTGATTCTCAAAAGGTAAGAGTATGATTTATTAAAAAAAATTCCTAAAATATAGTTGACTTTTTGGTCTAATTTTTTCCATTAGACTGACTTTGATTCTTTGAGTCTGTCCAAACAGGAATTGGAAAACATTTTAGACATGCTGCAGGATAAAATACATCGCTTGGAAGCCCAACGCAATGCAACACGGGTTATGGAAGAAAATCAGCAGGCTAAATTAAAACAATCGATTGAAATGAAAATGGATCAAATCAAAAAGTAGGTAAAATTCTAGTACACAGCACATTGGGATTTTGGTGTAAAAAAAAGAATATAGTATGTAGCCCTACTTTCCGCCAAGTTGTTCTTTAAGTAAAGTGAAAGGTAGGAATGTCTTGTCTCGATTAAAAAAATGTTTCTCAGAAATCTCGGGAAGTATATATTTTCCGTAGCTTAATGGTTTCATCAGAACTTTTTTTAACCAGATTTGCACGTGAGCTATCCAAACAGGGGGTCTACTCTGTAATTCTAAACTAAAGCAAATGCTTTCGAATTAAAATGTTAATAGCATACGAATTCGTCAGCATTTTCTTTCGTTTCGAAATACAGAGTAGATGCCCAGAATTTGGAATATTGCAATGTAATGTGAAGTGATAGATGAAGAATAAATAAAGTTTTTTGTGGAATGACAAGCCAAATATTAAAAAACTCTCCTCTATATTTTGTATAAGTCTCAAGTCCTAAAGGGAGTGGCCGTTTTTATGAAACTCGGCATGCGTCTTCTTTTATTCTAGAAAGTGTATGTAACAAATATGAAGAATTCAGTTTCGATAGGAACAATTTTATACCACCAAACCGATTTGGATTGCATAAGCAGTGGGTGATATTAAATTTTTTAAATTTAGTCAATATAATGCTCAGTGCCAACTTTCAATGATTTGGCGCCACTCCTTTGCTCACTCCTTTTTGAGCAAGATTGTATTTATGAAGCCATCCCACTGTGCTGCCTCCCGATCAATAAACAATATTTTTATGAAATCTGATAATACGAAAATTTTTAATTATGTTCGAAACATAAAAAATTTGTATTTTAGTGATAGTAGTTTTGTGATTTATATCAATTAGATTTTGAATTGAATCGAAACTTTTAACTTGAGCTCAACTTTTTGGACAAAATATTAATATAAAAATACATTAAATATTAAAAGTAAAAATAATAATAATAATAATAAAATTAATAATAAAATAAATATATAATAAATTGAATGTATGAAAACACCTTCATAAGAAAAATTACAGGTATTAGTGGCTGCGCATCTGATAATTCATTTACATAATTTCGACGTTCAAAAATATTTTATATAAATTATGCTACACTATAGTATAATATAAACATGTGATGATTGCCACTATTATCTCTTCTGTCACTATCATTTTTTAATTATGTGGAAGTATACAAGATGCAATTTACAAAAAAAGCTATTCGGTAATAATTACAATACCACCTACTGCAAAATTGTGTATATTTTGCTTCTTAAAATATACTTAATTATTGTTAAAAATATGAATTTTGAATTTTCGAACATAATTTCGAATTTTCGAAAACAATTTCGAATATTTGAACATAGTCAGAAATTTAAAAATTGATCTTATATATGTAATTTCTAATTATAGAAATCTATACAGTTAAATATAACGACGAGTTCGAAAAATTTAATACAACGTGGCATTATTATTATATTTTTTTTTGAACTATAATGAACTACAATATTTTTATTCCAGCTCATCAACAAATAATTTACCGAAAAGAAATTTAATTATTTCCCTAATGCGGTAGAGAATTATATCGTTGTGATGCTTAATATAGAAAGGCCCTAATTAATTTTCTTAAATCAAGTTTTTGTATATTTCGATAGATCTAATCTATCAAAAAATGAAAAAATCTCGATTTCAAAAATAATTAGTTAGGTACTTTCTATATTAAGGTAACGATATGCATGTATATAATATGTTACTTTCATTAACATATAATTATTGCATTCCAAATTTAAAACAGATGTTTTTGTTATACAAAATTGCATCGTTTTCTAATTTAAATTTCTCCCTACTTGTTTTCTTATAGACTTAAAGAAATGCTCAAACAAAAACCCAACAACGAATGCCTTAAGGAGGAATTAACGAATATTAGTGAGTCTTTGGACAATGATCGTAAGCAATTTGAGGATTTAGAATTTCAATATTTAGAAGAAGAATCCGAATGGCATGCTTATCACGAGGAATTAAAGACAGAGGAAAAAATATTAATTCAACAAATAGAGGATAGAGATAAAGAAATGCGAACCCTACAGAGTCCTTCAAACATATTTACATACAACAATAAGGATAACAATGCCAGTGAATACGAAAGCAATTCTTCCAGCAACACAGGAACTCCTAATGCCTCTTTGTTGCAGAAATGTCTGCTTAATAAACCTTATGACGTTGGTGAAGCTATAGGTATAATGTCCCAATCCCTGTTTGGTTCGGCAGAAGTATTGTGTCCCAAACACAACAATGACAGCGAAATAATGTCGAAAAGTGTTAATGAAAACTTGTTTTTTAATAATAAAATTGAATTTGGCAGCTCTTCATCGCCCACTTGTAGCACTCCGAAACATCATCAATTAAAAATTGTCAATATAGATGATTCGCAGCTTTCACCATCTTACAAGCAAGAAAAACTCTCGAAATCATGTGAATCTTTTACGCAGCCTGTAAGATTTAATCTCTCTTTGGATAGTGACGATTTCGAAGTTAATCCCTTGGAGAAACGCATACCTTCACAAGATGATATTGATCGCATATCAAAAGTAACCACAGATGCTCCCATTTCAACACAAGGAGCCACTACTAAAATCTTCGATTCCATCAAGGAAATCGAACGTAATAGACAATTGTTGTTGGCTCAGCAAGGTAATTGTATTATATAATTATAAAATAATTGAAATGCAATTAAAAAAATAAAAAATTACAATATTATTTACAGGTCATCATGTCATAGAACACGAACGTCAAAAAATGCATGACCTTAAAAAGAAAATGCATAGCGAAGCACGCGCTCAATATATTTCTATATTTAGTAGAAATAGTACTGAGTAAGTAGTAGATTTATTTATAATATACTATTTGCAAATCTATATTTACTTTTCAATTAGTATGATTTAAAAAAAGCAAATATTTGAAGGCAGTTTTGTGGCTTATTAGTTCTTTTATTAATCAAGATTGACATGCGCTTGACTGAAGGTATCGTTATCGTTAAAAGTTGTTACTTAAATATGAATGCAGTGATCAATTAACATTTTTAAATTACCACACAACTCTCAGAAGTAAGTGTGTGCTTATGATAATTTAAACTCTGGTTTTAATCGATGTGCTAAAATTAAACATTTTAAAACAAGTTTTGTTAAATGTTTTTGTACACCACACTTTAAGATTAAAATGCAAATATATGCAATAAAATTTGTCTGCCTTTTACGATATTTTTAGCTTAATGTCATTTATAAATAATCTTTAAGCTCAACATCAATGTGGACTTTTTTAAAATAATATGTAGTTGAATTTTATACAATATCGAATTTTTTAATTGAATATGGTCTTATGTATATTTAGGAATGAAGTTCAATTTTGTAAATTTTTATTTAATCAGGAATTTGTTGAAAAATCCAGGGATAAAGGGAAATATTTTTCCAATTATTCAAAAGAAGCCATGGTTTCGTAAGTCAGAAACCTTGGAAGCAGAAGACGTAAAAATTATTAATAGATTGATGACTGGACAGAGTTATTGACTCAAATATGTATATGCCAACACTGCCATGTACCTGAAACCCCTGATCACCTTTTTTTTCGAATGCAAACTTTTTTTACAAATGAGAAACAAACAAACAATTTTAGATAAATACAAAGATCTGAAGCAATGAAATGATATTGAAAGTGGCAATTACTCTGTATACAATTCACTAATCGAATTCATCAAAGAAGCAAAAATTTAACTGTAATTTGAATATTTTTTTGAGTTGAGCCAGGCAGTTTGTGAATATATTCGCCAACTTAATTCAGATTTGAAAAAAAAAACAAATATAATTAAACGATCGTTTTCCATCACTTACCTGATTATGTATATTTATTTATTGCATCTTCAAAAATTAACTGACAATAAGTATTCAAACCTAAAGTAAACTTTTTCAGTTTATGGAGTTTTTTTAGTTTTGGTGTATTTTTTTTTTTGTTTGGTTTTGGCGTTATTTGCGTTATTGGCGTTTTTTTTTCGTTTTTGTCGATTTTTTTGGTTTTTGGCGATTTTTTTCGTATTGGCGATTTTATAATCTTGGGATTTTTTAGTTTTACCGTTTTTGAAAATTTCAAGAGTTTGCCTCTTACGGTTTGCAAGATACAGCAAGTTGTCAAAATTACATAGTCCAAATTACATTAAATATTTATTTAACGTATTTGTTAGTTGTTATAGCGGCCAAAGTTCTACATAGTCGTCCAAATTTCAGGTTCGTAGCTTTTACGGTTCTCGAGAAAATAGCCTGTGACAGATAGACGGACACCGTAGCGAAAACAATAGGGTTCCTTTTCACCTTGGTGTACGGAACCCTAAAAAAAAGCATAGCGTCGCAGTCAAATTGGACAGGTGAAGGTGAAAGCTTTCTGAAACTGACCAGTAAGAACTTTTCGAGTCGAAAAATATTTTATCAACCACATTATTTGTTAATATTTTTTTTGAAAGTTTAGTTAAGTTTTTATATCAATATCATTGTGTAAAATGGGGCAAGCTATATATTTATATATGTATATAAAACTTTTCACATATTGAAGAAATGAGGTACAGGTAGACAAAACAGTTGGGAAATTTTTTAATCCATAGAAACTGATTCCATTACACAATGAAGATTTTATGCCATAGGTAAACCCGACCTTCGAGCTTGTGTCCAGTAATTTCGTAACGAAAATAGCTCAAAATTAGTAATTGGGCGACTGACAACGAAACACAAACGATAAATACATTTTGATATAACATTGCACTATCGAAAGTAAGGCCCTTATTATGAGTTGCATTCGATTTTCGATCTTCGCTGGCTATCGAACATCGAATGTTCAATTCATATTATGAGCATCGCAAATTTCGTTGAACAACGAATTTTCTATCAAATACGCGGATGGAAATCATGGTGCAATTGTACTTTTTATGGTACATTTTTGACCTTGTTGGTACCGTGTTACTACCGCGAGTTACTTGGTACAATTTCAAAATGTTAGTGTTTCACTATATGGTGACATTAATTTTGCCTATGTTCTCTTTAATTTTTTTATGTGTGTTTTATTTTAATCTCTAATATAATAGTCGAATGTACAAATGTACCTTTATGAATGTAAAATTTAATATTTTTTTGTTATTTTTTTATTGTATACTGAATTTTTATACACATTTGTGTTAAGTTTCTGTTTTTTATTGCAAACTTCTGAATTTTTATACTAATTTTTTTACGTTTCTGTTTTTATTAATAAATATTAAAAATTGGTACCGCCATGCAGTGATGCCAACTCTTTTGGCTCTAAAAGCACATAAAATTTTAAAAAGAGCACTAAAAAGCGTAATTTTGATATCTAAAAAGCGTAAAAAGCACTTACTTGAAAATCGAGTGAAGATCCATAACGTGAAGTAATGTGAAGTTTAGTAATGTTTAAAATTTTCTAAGCTATTCTCTAATTATTGAAATATATCAGACAAAAAAGGTATGCTTTACACTGAAAAAATAAATACGCCAAGTTTTTATTAAAATAATTTTAAGAAATTCACAAATTTCTTAAAAGCACTACTTGGTGCTTTTCCTTTATTTGGCACTAACGTTCAAAATTTGGCGTTTTGAATCTTCAAAAAGCACTAAAAATAGTGCCAAAAGCACCAAGTTGGCATCGCTGCCGCCATGGTCTAAAAAGTACATTTTATTTTCATAGTTGGTACAAAATCCATGAAATCATTTTCCTACCCTGATCAAATAGAGTTCAAATTACGGCAGTCGTTACGTAACGAAATTACGAAATAGTTCAATAGAGTTTATATGGAAACATTTGGAATACAGTAATTTGCCCCCAAAATTTTGGTATAAAAAATTATTATAAGCGATTGTTTTTTTTTAGGTAAAGTTGTTACAAATTTTAAAAATCACTTTCAGCGATATTCGGCACAAGGACATTCTTTGTCGAATGCTCGTCATAATACCAAATGAAAATTCGTTCGATCAATACTTTCGACTACAGTCAAAGATCGAAAGTTGCTCATAAAAAGGGCCTAAAATTCTATACGACAGAAATTTCGTACTACAGAGACAATTTCAATGGTATTGCCAGTTTATAATACGAATTCGACACTTCATGTTCGATACCCAGCAATTAACAAAAATCGTATGGAACTCATAATCAGCTGGAATAGTTCTCGTATTATTATTTATTAACATAGTTTAAAAATATGTGTATGTATTTTTGAAATAGATCTCTTTAAAAAAATTTGCGCAAACTAAACAATCAGATTCAACTTAAAAGCATTGTCGCAATTAATTTGCACATACATTAAAATTTATAATTTCTTTAAAAGCCATGGCCAAAGTATTAAAGTTTTTGCTGCAATAAAATTTACATACCAAGCTGGACAAATTGAAAACACTGAATCAAGTAAATGACATCAGTGAGTAAATAAACAAATGAACTGTTTACTTGTTATGCCGACATAATTATTCTTATTTAAAAATTCTTTATTCAATGTTCAATCACAAACTCTCAAGTCTGGCTCATAATAGAGGGCTGCGTAAACAGTCTTGAAATGTAAATACGTCTTGTTTTTGTTTTGGCTTGTTTTTATGGTTAAGCAATTGTCTATTGTAAATTATTGAAATTAAATAAAGACATTATGTCAAATAAATATACTTCAGTATTTTATGTATGAAAATACATATTTTATTTTTCTTTTTGCTTTTTAAATACTTTTATTGTTGCCCAATGTGGCAGCTAATGGTAAAAAGGTGGTGGAAAATAAAATAGATGCACAGTTGAATAAAGATGCTTGTTTTGTAAAGATTTTTGTTTTTATATTTTGATTCTCAATATGATTCTCAATATAGTATTCAGAGTCTTACTATAAACATACGGAGTTTGTTAGCTAAATTAAAAATTTTTTTGGGTTGAAATCTACTGACGAGTTCCAAAAGAAGAAACGAAATGCATATAGACAATTGCTTAACCATAAAAACAAGCCAATATTTCGTTTAATTTTATTTTTGCTGCTACAAAACAGAAAAATCTAAATCAGAACATACAAAAAAAACCAACCAACTACTCAACGTACGCAAAAAGTTAAAAGTTGACAAAATTTTGTACTTTGCGTTGACGGACACTTACTAAATGTAACAGACCTCATAAGAAACCATGTATTTCAACTTAGCTGTCAGTTGAAAAAGGCGAAGTTTAACTTATGACGGATTCATTGTGAGCCGGCTTTTACTCCTATACCTGCAGTAACTGTTTAGCGTTTGTTTTAAAAGATTTCGCTGTAGTAGTAAAGCATTTGGAAAATCCCTCATGTCTTGAAAGTTTTACCCCCAGGGGAGTGTATGGATTAATTCTGTAGACTACGGGTGTGGCGATCCCGGGGCCCCAGCTAGGGTAATGTAGCTTTTTCCGCTGGCGGACCTTTGGCTCATTACCCGTAAAACTTATGTGTTACTACCCAATCTCTGAATATAAACAGAGTAACGGATGTGCACATATTTATAAAAGGAAAACAAATATTGTACGCCCGTTGTTGTCAGCTAGGTGCAGCGTCACCTAGAATTGCCCCTGAGTTCAAAAGACGATAGAGGTGAAGCCCTTGTGGTGGAACTTCGAGGTCTAACCAGAGGCTACTTCTGGTAGCACGGGTGCCGGTTGCCCGACAGCTGGGCTGCTTAGAGATAAATGCATTGCGGTTGTCAAGATTCTGTGCTAAAATAGTTGTGCGTCACACCCTCTGGGTTAAGGGGCGTTTATCAAGCATGATCGATTGTAGTAGGCACAGGATCTTGGTGGCGAGCTTGCATTCTTCTCGCGTAAGTGGTCCTCGCTGCTCTGAAGTTTTGAGTGCATGTAGCGGTCGTCAGTTTCCTTTGCTAAAATGCCGAGTTCGTCCTACCCCAAAGGGGTAGACCCCTAAGGGGTTAAAGGGATGATTTTGGTAAGTGGGGAGTAGGCACTGGTTATTTGGCGACCCAGGCATGCGTTCTTTATGGATGAGTGGTTAGCTGTGCCGGCAATGGTTGAGGAATTTTCTTGGGGACCTCGCTTAGGTGTATACACACCACCTAAGCGTGGAAGCCGGAGAATTATCGTGGTGGTTGTGGTTTGCTACCAAACATCGCTGGGAGAATAGTCTTGGCTTCCCAGTGTTAAATCAATGCTAGTGGTTGGTGTGACGCGGTCAGCCAGACACTGTTCTAGGTGCTGTTGCCATTCAACAGAAGCTGCTATGGGCACGGACATAGCAGCAGAGTTTAGATAGCTCAAATTACCTCAGCAAGGTAATTGAATATAATACAGGGATAACTATATTCAAAGATTGCAACCTATGTGCCCTATGGAATGGGCCATAGGTTCATTCTAAAGGGTGCATGGGGGCGTTGGTCTGGCGTCTAACCCACACCCGGTGCTTTGGCACACGTGAGATTAGGCCGTAATGGCAGGTACTCACGTAAAGCGATTGCACATCTGTCTTGAAAGTTATTGTAAGTGGTCTTTTGCAGGGGTCTAGCTCATAAACAAAAGTCTTGTTGTTGTTCGTGTATCTTAGCGGCCGACCGATTAAATTGTTTCGGTTTAGCAAAAACAGATAAGATTTTAAATTAAGTAAATTTTAGAGAAAAGAAATATAGTTTGAATCATTTGAAAAAGACAAGAGACAAATGCACAGTGGCTTAACCTTACTGACCTGCTGCGTATGAATATTTTTCAGTTCAGCTAATCGAGAAAACTCTTTAGCCTCTATATATGTATATATAAGCTTGGAACTCATCTTAAAGTTAAGAAATAAGCCGAAACATATCGTCGGTTGGTTATTGGTTTGCGCCACAGTATATTCAAAATACATTATGTCTGCAGCAAACCAATAACCAACCGACGATATGTATGTTTCCTTGTCTTGTTAAATAGACTTTAATGCGCGTCTTTAAATGCTTGAGTTCTCCCTCCTAATAAATTTTCATATAGTACTTGCTTTAAAAGGGCATAAAATGTTTACCTTATTTTGAGAAAAGAAAACGGCGTTACTTGTTTACAAAAGGATGACTAAAGAATTTAATAAAAACTGTGTTCGAATAAAGATCTTCTAAAAAAAAACTTTTATTTATGTATAAACTGAGTGCCACATATTGTATGACCGAATATTCGGCTAAATCGATGGCCTAGAAAGGAAAATTCCCTCGTACTTTATTGTTTTGAAGTAAAGACAAAACCAAAAATAAAACAATATTAAATGTAAACAAATAACTCGATTGTTGTATGTAAATATGAATGAGTGAATTGAGTATGTGCATTTGGGATTAAGATAAAAATGAATACTTGGAAATCCATGACACTTTTCTGTTCTTTTTTTATCTCCTTTATTTGTGTTATTTCAATTCTACAAATGGGATTTCCAATATACGTAAGAGGAGAGGGCGGGCGACAGTTTGATCGAAGTCGTTTTGTTATTAGCATTGCAAGCTTGGGTTTGGCGAATGCTGTTCAATATTTTTTTAAACGTTCACGAGTAAAGTAGAACAAAAATTATAAAAAAAAGTAAATAATCACGCGGTTTCAAAGTTTGTTTAGAGAAATTTTTATAGTAAAGAAAGTTAATTTTATTAAAATTTACTGAAACTTGCATACCTATGTATAAAATAAAAATTCTTTTTATCTTAATCGATAAATATTGTTTGTTTTTTTCTGAAACGGTGAAAAAATATAAACTTTTGTTTGCACACTTGTGACAACAACAAAAATTAAAAAAAAAGCTTTTTTTTTACCGAGATAAGAAGTGTGTGCGACCGTTATCAGTGAAAAAAAAACAAACTACAAACAAAAATTATATTCTCAAATCTTTATCGGCAGCAGAATAAGTGGTTAAAATTGCCACTTTTACTCCTTGACTCTAAAAAAATAGAATTCCATTTGCTCGCATGTTGTTGCTGGTTCCCTGACGTCGCACAGTAGGTTCGATGGTGGAAATAGCTGAAATAAAAATAATTAAATTTTTTCAATAATCTATCGGAAATAAAAATGTTTTTAATCGATACAAACATATTTGATGAATGCTGCTTATATCCCAACTTTTTTGTGAAAGCAGGAAATTAAAAGAAACAAATTTATACCTTCACATTGTTTATAAGAGTGGTTTAAAATATGTACAAATAACGCTAAAATAATCACCGATAATGTTGGTAGCTTTATGAGGAAAAAATTCATAAGGGGTTTGTGAATTGCAAATACAACTTTGCAATGTATTTCCCCCTAAACATAGATTAGGTTAGGTTAGCAGGTTGCTGTTAAGGATGGGTGAAAATTAAGGGTCCAGCCCACTGTGGTCCAATATAATGATTCCTTTGTGCTACCTGTAAGTTAGGGAGAAAATAAAAATATAAAAAGGATGGAGAAAGGTGAAAGAGGTAGATGTAGAATGAAGATGATTAGTTGCCTGAGGGTCGTGTGTGTACAGACACCATATAAATTAGAGTTGACTGATATTTCAAAACCTCTTACTTTTTCACAGCGATTGAAAAATTACTAATAACAACTGTGACTGAATTTATCAAGTAACAGGTTTTGAAAATATAGTTCTTTCATACAAACTGTGATTGTTCTTGTATGCTTGCTTTTTGTTAAGAAAAAATTATCAAATCGTCTTTTCTGGCATATATATGTACAGCTCTCACATTTTTTATTTGAAATTTTTTTGTCTCTCTACCTCTTATACCACAATTCTCAATATTCTTATTAGTATTTTTAAAATACTAATACTAATACACACTTTTAAAGCAGAAGTGCTGAAATGTGTTAAAATCGCAGTCAGTGTTTAATTTCACTGCTGCTCTTCTTATTAGATTTTCTCAAAATAACAGAACTGCTACAAACAAAATACTGCTAAACTGTGATCACAGTCACAGTTTAAAAGAACAGCGATTTAGAAATCAGGTTCACAAGGAGCAACATTATTAAAAAAAATCACAGTTTCGATCATCTCTAATATGAATGAGTCACCGGCCATACCAGCCGCTGCTCCTAATATAAAGGGTCAGATTTTTCAGTTTTATTTCCGATAACTCGGATAGGCTACTGAAGGAAATTATGCCAAAGAAGCGCAAACGGAAGTCTTCCAGCGCAGGAGAGAGGCAGATGAAATGCTTTTCTGCTATTCTTAATAGTTACAACTGAAATGGGAATTATTGTACGGGAGACCCATACTTTTAGCATGAGTTCCGAAAGAGCAGTGGCCGGTCAATGTGGCCAAGGGATTTCTCAAGTGCTTTCCAGTGAAGTTCATGTGGTTTTTAGCTCTGTGGGGGCTCCGGCGAGGCCAAAGAGTTATCGCTATTGCGCAGTTGCGATCATTGTGTCATCTGTCTTGAGCTAATTTAAGAAAGACAACATCGTCGCGTCTCCAGCAGGAGGAGAGTGGTAGCCCACAAATGTTGTTGATATCGACTTCTCTGAGTAGGGTTCCCCTCCTTGCCAGGTCATTTTTGCCTGAAATAGCCCCTTGTCCAAGCACCCAATTTAATATAATACGAGAGTGCTGCGCAAGAATATCCAGGACTTTGCGACATTTTTGGACAAGAAAAGATGTGAGAAATACACCCGTGAGGGACTTAATTGCAGACTGGCTGTCAGTTATGATATGAATATCTCTATTTGAAATCCTATAGAAACTTAGCCAGCGAATTGCTTTTTTAATGGCAGATATCTCTGCCTGTAATATGATACATATGTGCCGGAGTCTGGAAGACATTTCAATTCCAAATTCTGGAATATATACACCCCCTCCACCTCACTCCTTCACCCCTTCCCTTCTAGAGCCAACCATGAAAATATATATGGCTCCATCCAGTGGGGAAAACCTTCTGTCAATGAAATTCAAAAATTCCTATTGAAGTTGTTTAATGTGTTTACAATGCTAGCATGTCAACATGATCTGTGCCTAAACATGCATTTCGTAAAAATTTACAGCGTAACACAGGAACTGTTTGCTTCGAAAGTGAAATTATTTCAATAAATTGCTTTTTCAGAAAACTAAAAATTTTAAAATTTTTAACTTTAAAATGTCAACTCAAACTATAAAAGATTTATAAAGCAAAATATTAAAAAATAACGAAGAAATCATATCTCTCTGTAATTCGAAACTAAAAAAATGCTCTCGAATTGTAATGTTATTCACACATACTTAAATTCGAAAGCATTTTCTTTCATTTCGAAATACAGAGTAGGCCCCAAGATTCGATATCGTACGAAATTTCCATACAAACATTATTAAAATTGTATGAAATTCTTTGTTCGATATCGAATGCCGTAATGGATGATGATAAACAAATTATAAAAATATTAATTATTTCTCTAATTCTAATCGTTAGCTCATTTAAATAGATGCTGTTTGTAAGTTAAAATATACATTAAATCAGCTGGCCTTTTGGTGCCTCCCTTTCGAATATTTTTCGCCATTAATATTTTTCATTTCGACTGGTCTCACTGTGCATCGTCAGTCATTGTCAATACCCAGCAATTTTCATCACATCCCAGCAAAAAATTAGACATTACCATCTGAACTACTTGCCATATAATGACTTACTTTTTATATTGCCAAATTGAAGTACTCGCTTACAAAACACATTACGCAAATTTTTAAACATAGGAAGCAGAAGTTGAACATATTCTTTGGGTTTTAAAAGAAGACATAAAAATATTGCCAAAATAAGTAGTTATTTTAAATAAATTATAAATATTTCTAAATTGCCTACTTATTTATTTTAAACTAAAAATAAGTACTTACATTTTGGAAAATAATTATTTATGGCATGTTTCTACATTACAAGTAACTCAAAAATTTTGTTCATATGAGTACAAAAGTTGGCTTTGGGGTTCCATAAAACAAGTGTCAACTTTTTCTGAGTAAAAAACGCAATACTTTTTTATTTGTTGTTTCTACATAACAATTCCAATTGTATCTAATGTCAAATACAGACAATCACAAAAAGGTACTTGTGTGGAAATTAAAATAGGTTTTTACTCATTAAAGAAGAAATCGAATGTCCACACAATCGTCTAATTGAACCATTATGGAACCTGTAAGCATAAATCCAAACATTCTTACATTATATCCCATGTATTTTCATCACAATTTTATTTCCAATTTTGTTCACATAAATTTGTTTAACGAAAGTAATAATAGGTTTGTTCGATTAGCTGAAACTTTTTACTGAGCTTCGCTGTATTACATTGAATTTCGTTCGTTTTTAATTTGATACTGAGTAATTGCAAGCTCTTACTGAATAAATGGTTGCACTTTTCTTTTTTGTGAATTTTATTTCTAAGTAAATTCTTCAATCATTTTCTTGTATGATGTGTAGCATATTTAAATAACAAAAATTAAAAATTTTAAAAACCCCGAATTTTTTCAGAAAAGATGTTATATCTTCTAAACGGCTGGACCGATTTTCTTCAAACATAGCTAAGAACCCTCTCGATCAAGTCATCTTTCAAACAGAAAAAATTAAAATGAAAATCGGTCACGTGGACACGGACAGACACACAGATACACAGACACACACTACAAACTTATAACAATCCTTTTTTTATTCGGGGATTAAAAAAAGAATATACATCGGTTTTATGTATATAAAATATATTTTTTATATCTGTAATACATTTTGCCACATTTAAAATATATTGAAAGACATTAACCTCCTAACCACGATAAAAGGCATATTATTTTGGTTCATATATAAACTCCTGTGCTTTGAACCACATTTCAATGTAAAGTTTTTTAATTCATTATTATCTTGGATCTAGCTGTATACAAAGCAAGAAGATTTGGAGTATTTCCATTAAATGCGGGAAATTAGTAACCATCTGACGATATATGTATGTACATATCGTATATGATGGATGAAATCCATTCATGAAGCATGAAAGCTTTTTGACTTGTTTCAGCAAAATCTTAATGCTTTTATAATTGTGAAAAAATCATAACATACCGTAAATGAAAAAAAGTATGTCACTATCGATGTTATTAATTAAGAATCTATGATGCAGCTTTTTTAATATATCCAAACATTCTTTAATGCTTAATAGTAAAAATACTCAGGATTTATTCAGTTACTCGATTTTGCTTGAAAAATAAACGAACTGATCTAATATTGCATTGTAATTTAAAAGCAGCTGTTTTTTATTTTGTTCGATTTAGAATGAACCTATGGCCCACTCCATAAGGCACATAGGTTGCAATCTTTGAATATAGTTATCCCTGTATTATATTCAATTACCTTGCTGAGGTAATTTGAAGCCAAGACTATTCTCCCAGCGATTTTGGTAGCAACCACAACCACCACGATAATTCTCCGGCTTCCACGCTTAGGTGTTGTGTATACACCTAAGCGAAGTCCCCTAGAAAATTCCTCAACCATTGCCGGCACAGCTAACCACTCATCTATAAAGAACGCATGCCTGTGTCGCCAAATAACCAGTGCCTACTCCACACTTACCAAAATCATCCCTTTAAGCCCGTAGGGTATACCCCATTAGGGTAGGACGAACTCGGCATTTTAGCAAAGGAAACTGACGACCGCTACATGCACTCAGAACTTCAGAGCAGCGAGGACCACTTACGCGAGAAGAATGCAAGCACGCCACCTAGGTTTCTGTGCCTACTACGGCAAGACACTAAAGAGTGAAAGAGTCCTGGGGTCGTATCCAGGACAAAAGCCATTTTGGACCAGAAATTTCCGGCAACCGCAATGCATTTATCTCTAAGCAGCCCAGCTGTCGGGCAACCGGCACCCGTGGTACCAGAAGTAGCCTCTGGTTAGACCTCGAAGTTCCACCACAAGGGCTTCACCTCTATCGTCTTTTGAACTCAGGGGCAGTCCTAGGTGACGCTGCACCTAGCTGACAACAACGGGCGTACAATATTTGTTTTCCTTTTATAAATATGTGTACATCCGTTACTCTATTTATATTCAGAGATTGGGTAGTAACACATAAGTTTTACGGGTAATGAGCCAAAGGTCTGTCAGCGGAAAAAGCTGCATTACCCTAGCTGGGGCCCCGGGATTGCCACACCCGTAGTCAAAAATAGACTCCCCTGGGGGTACGTAAGCTAGACAAGTGTACTATAAAAACTCATTTTGTTACGTACTCGCCTGTGTACCGCTTGCTTGCCTGAGAGCTTACTTGTTATATACAAACAGGCCATTAAATATAAGTAGTTCTAAATAATTTTTTTTTCATTTACGGTTTTAATAAAAGTTCATGAATGAAAGCAATTGAAATTTTTCGAAATATAGTACTTATAAGTAACAAAGAGGCACTGATACGAATAAAATATAACCCACTTCAATTGAGTTTATAAAAGAAATTTTACAAAATGGTGTATTTCGTAATAAAACAATAAGTTTTTTTTAAATTATTTAAATTTTTTCTTAAAAGTTATTATTTGTATATTTAATCAAACTGAGTATTTAACTAAGACCTTTCATTTACTCAAACAACGGCATATTTAAAAAAAGTAGTTCAATCAAGAAAAAAATAACTATTTCCCACAACGGAAAATATTATTAATTCCTACAATAAACAACATAACTACTTCTCAAGAATCGATTATTTTATTCTCACGCCTTGTTAAAATCATTAAGTTGGTAATCCAGTAAAGAACAGCATCCACCAAAAATGCTTAATTCCAAACTCGATTACCTTTTTTGAAATTTTTTGCTGGGATGCTCTTTCATAAACATTACTCATACATGTATACTCGTACAAAATAATATATGTAGACCAGCTACATACATACGTTTAGCTGCTGGCTGTTAGCAATGATTCGGCTGCACGAAATAGTTTACTTATTTATGTCTTTTTTTTTCATTTAGAAATGAATAAGTTATTTCAAATTGGTTAATATTTTTATGGGATAACTACATAACTCTTGCCAGTCGTCGGTTGACATGTGTAGTTAAATAAATAAGATAAGAGGAAAAACAAAATCGGTAATTTATTTGGCTACAAATATGGATAAATTGACTTCAATACTTTGCTGGTAGGCCTTTATACTACATACATATATACATACTATTTACATACATACATACATTTATTATCATATTTTCTAATCTAAAATTCTTTGAAAAAAATCTAGACTATATGTATGTATGTTTCATACACATAATTAAATTTTGAATTTTCAGTGGCATCAACACTCAGAATGAATCTCAAACATCACAGCAATCAGCACAAAAACAACAAACACAACAACAACAAGAACTGCAGCAGCTGCAACAGCTACAAACACATCAAGACGAACACCCACTAATGGACAAGGAGAATCAACCAAATGTTGAAAAATTATTGCTATCAACAAAAAGTTCTCATAACCCGACAACGAAACATGATGATGAATCTATGGGCCAGGTAAGCTAAAATCAAATGTAGACAAAATTAGAAAACTGAAAAAAAGTAAATCTATAAACAATTTAACATTAATGACCAATAAAATAGCAAACTAAGAACAATGTGTATGAGTTCGCGTCAAAAGATTAGCGGTATTCACGGTTGGCTATTGTAGATCTTTTACATATTTTAGCTTTGATAAATCGTGGTAAATTTAAAACACGGCAACAACAAAATGCATACATTTTTAATTAACTATGCCTACACCATCTACTACACTAAAAACTGTAGTAGATGTTGTAGCTGAATTTATTTACCAGAGTTTGTACAAAAGAAGAACAAGCTACATACAAATTCTCTCAGAGAGTCTCTTTGAATTGAATAATAAACGTTTTTTTACAATACAGACACTGTTGCCAATTCTGCTATTTTCTCGTCAAATCTAGCGATTTTTAAGTACATTTTTCGGGGAAAATTATGATTTAGCTATTAGCGGGAATTCTAGCAATTTTTTTATCCATCATAATTCGATTTAAAATGTGAGCTTGTTCAGAAGCGGTGAACCTATATGAAGCAAACTATAGAACAATGCAGGTTTAAATGTGAGCTAATGTACTCATATCCATTCTAACATCCGTTTTGTGTGCTTTTATACATAAGTAAATACGTTTATATTAATTCTTTAAATAGCGCTTTAGATAACTGCTATCTTTGCATGTTTTATTAGACTTAAAAAATGTAGTACTCTACAACAGGAACTCGCCATACAAAAATCAGCAGGTTTGTCAGCGCTACTTTTACTCTATAATTTTAAGCAATTTTTAACTGGGGAAGTCCCGAAGTAGCAGAAACGATGAATAACATATGTATCTGTACATACCAGAACCAACACAAGCAAAACTGGTGCAAACAGGTATATCTGTGCAGGTCTGTAATATGTATATGTTTTTAAATAAAATAAGCCTTTTATTAACATATTACATTACTTTTATATGGTATTTTATAAAATTTTTAGGGAAATTTGGGAAGTACGAAAGAAGTTAACAAGTTACCGCGAAATTTTTGAAACAACTTAAAAATAAATTTATTTTTTAGCTATTTATCGCAAAATTTTCAAGTCATTATGAAATTTAGCTATTTTCTAGCTATTTTCTTGTCTACTTTAGCGATATTTATTGGAAAAAAGTTGGCAACAGTGAATACAGAAGAAAAAATCATTCACGCTTGGACGGTTAAAATCGTAGTATATTTAAAAGGGTTTTAAATTTAATACCAATAGTGAATTCCGCTATTGTTTACTTAGCAATTACTACTTTCCACAGGATAATGCCTTAAAGTTCACAACTCATATAGGGAAAATTTTGGGTTTTTCAATACACTATATAGCAAATAAGAACTCCTCAAAGTTCAGATTTTATTCAAATCGACCACTAGAGCTTGTTTACAAAAAAAAAAAAAAAAAAACAAAAAACCAGAAAGCGCGTAATTGGAAGCAAATCTTAAGTAAAACCGATTTGATTGGATATATGAAAGTAAAATTAGGGAGCATACGACCAAAAAAAATATTGAATGAGTGACTAGATGACTGCTCTACACAATCAAATACCACCAGCCAAGTAAGAGTATTTAAAAAATAATTTATTTGCATAAATTTTGTAATTTGTTAAATTAAATCCGCATAATATATGTATAAGGCGTGTCCTTACTTTTGCGGCCCGAGCTTACGATGTTTCTCTAATATCTTTTTTATTTTTCTACATTTACGAAATTAAGCTCATAATTTTTCGAGTTAATTTATTAATTATGATTTGCCCTTGAATATGAATTCATCTCTAATTCGCAGTAATGCAATGCAATATACTTTTCTTTCTTATTACTCGTCAATTTCTTTGTTGAGCTATATTTATATACATATGCACATATCGTCACCTTAAATGCAAACGGACGTAATTACAGTTTTATATTTTTTACAGGAGAAACAAAACACTTTACAAAATCAATAATAATAAAGTATTCTGGATTTTTTTTTTCGAAATTAACTTGTAGTATGGATACTTGTATGCTGTTAACCATTTATTTCCTTTTTATGTATATTTAAGCTTTTATTCTAGTCAAGTACCTTGCAATAAAAAATAGATGCATTCGTAATTTTTCATCGCAAACTTTAAATATTTGGGTGAACATGAAATGAACCATAATCAATCAAAAACTCGATTTCGAATTATTGTGTAGTTACGTCCGTTTGCCTTTAATGTGACGCTATGTATATTTATGTATATTCGAAATTGTAGTGATGAGTTAATTAGCAACCTACACTAATATTTATTTTTATTATTATCTATTTTTTTAAGCAAAGTGCTAATTTTATATAATTTTATTAGGAAAATTTTGCAATATTGAGCACTCGAATAATGTCAATTTTGGCATTCAAAAATTCATATGTATGTATGTATGTATAAACGAAATGTTTACTTATTAAATTATTTTGTCAAAATTTCTATACGTCATATTTTGTTAATTTGAATTTAAATGTATTGATTAGATGCGAGGTCGGTCCAGAAATTGTCTCAAAAGAACTGTGAATTAAAACAACCTTCAATGTTTTCCTGCATTTCACTTTACATTCCACAATTCTTATGCAGCATCATTGGTATGGAAAATTAAATAAAACTTGGCATCACTGCTGAGTATCAAAATCAGCTGACCTGGTCGCTCGTCGCTTTTGAAGCTTAAAAAAGTACAAAGTAAACCTTTTTTTGAAGCTTAAAAAAGTACAAAGTAAACCTACTATGCTTTATCTCACGTATAAGGTGGTGGAATCATGTCTTACTCTTGTTTACTAATAGACGCAAAAACTCGGTTGAAATATCTTACGACGCTGTTTTTGTATTGCGAGCAAACACGGCACTCGTTTTGGGCACAGCTTCCTCATATTAAAATTTTCGGTCAATATGCGATGTATGCACTTTTTGAAATTCCTGTCCCACACCTTCAGCGGACGGACAATCATCCAATACCATTTCGTGGATTTTCTTAACCGTTTGAGCTGTAGACATCTGAAATGGTCGACCAATACGGTGTTCGAGAGAGCTTTCAAATGAAAGTATTGAATTGCATAACAGTTACCAATTTGTTCCATGTTTAAAAAATGCGTTTAAAACATGCGTTTTATAAGGCTGCCACTTTTCACCGAAATAATTTTTTCAAACTACGACAGACGGGCTAGTGTCGGGATCAATCTCGTAACGGTATGTGTCTAAAGATAAAATTACTTTAGAAAACCGAGTGCTAGTTTAGGTATAGCCTGGACGTAGGTATTTTATCTGACAGTGGTCTTAAGCGATTATTATGTATGTATGTATATATTGCCACAGGTACGTACATGAATGTATGTGTTAAATTATATGTGTAGTGTATGCTTGTATCCACCTTTTTTTTGTAACAAAATTAATATGTAGCTTCGTTTTTGTTATGTCCCAGTTTGCTGTATCAGATTAGATAAAGAGCTTTAAAAATATTTAAAACAATTTTTATTTAACCTTTTCAAAACGTCAAACTATCACTTGCTGCTTGTGATACATCCATTGAAATAAATAATTTTTGGGTGTGTTCAATTGACGTTTTAATGCTTTTTGCTTTTCTTTTTTTTCGTGGGGATATTCACCTACAACATTTCATTTACAAAAAAAAAAAAAAAAAAATCAATGTTTCGTTGCTAATGTTTTAAAAATAAATCTCATGCTATTTATAGCATAAATTAAACGGAAAATCCATCATCTTGTTCGAAATGAATACTACATATTTTCAAAACAAATTTTGTTTAATGAAAACATCCCATAATTGTTTACATTTCATATCAATGGCCAGCATGTCTCGTTTATATCATCCGCTATTATCGCTGCCCAAATCGTTAAGTGTTTATGATATTTACATACGTTTGAGGTTTACTGCGAAATTTGTTTTCAATGTTTTACGTACACAAAATTTTACGTTCAAAATATTTACGTTAAACATTTCTGGTTAAAAAAAAAGAGTAATAAAATGAATCAGCGCCCAAAATCTGTTAATGCACGTTTTAGTGAAGCAACTACTGGGTGTTGTTTTCAAACGTGTAAATTCAAGGAGGGGAAATATAAATCAAATTTATATTCGCCGTCGGTTGACTAACACGCAGTTCATATTATGACTTCGCCATGACTAAGAACACATTGGGGCACATTGGGTAATTCGACCCACTTTTTAGGCTAGAATTAATTTCAACTTAATTTTTGGACCGATATGGTTGAAATTTGGAATACAAGACTTTTACATGAGCATCATGAAACATGTTTTTGATTTTTGTACTAGTATACATTTTTTTTAAATATCTCTATTTCTTCTATTTGCTTTGAGATATTCTTGATCATATTACAATGACAAATACTTGATTTTTTAAAGTGCAAAATTTTAATTTTGGCCAAAAAGTGGACCAAATTGATAGAAGAAGAAACGAAGAAGTACGTGAAATATCAAATTAAATTTTAATGGGCGTGCCTCCGCTCATTTCTTAGATGCAAGATGATTGTGTGTATTTCAGAGCTCAAGGTACGTGTTAAATCTTGTAAAAATCGGTAAAGTAGAACCATTTAAAATAAAATAGTAAATTTCAATGGGCGTGACTCCGCCCATTTTTTTAAATGGAGGATTGCGTCTATTTGAGAGTTCAATGTGTGTGGTAAGTTTCGTAAAAATCGGTTAAGTAGAACCGCGTAAAATATTACAGTAAATTTTAATAGGCAGCCGCGCCGCTGCCTAAAAAAGTTTGGTTTATTTCGCCTGAAGAAAAGCCGCCGATTCTCCATGTCCAATATAAACTTATAATGTTTTATTTATTATTTTTATCTTATATATGATTTTCATGTTATTTGTTCTCAGCCGGCTAAAGTCGAATTAGAGCCATCGCTGAAGATTTTCTCAAATGTATTCATTCCCCTTGAATTAGGCAAAAAAAAAAAACTAGATCAGCTGTCTTTTCATCTTGACCTTATTAATCGGACTTGGTTTGATGCGCTTTGAAATATTGTAAACAAAAATCAGCTGATGAGCAGATTTTAGCCAGTGAATCGTTACCTTAATATAGAAAGTCCCTAACTAATTATTTTTTGAAATCGAGTTTTTCTTCTGTGTATTTCCATACCCCCCCCCCCCCCAGGGAAGTCTATTTTTGACTACGGGTGTGGTAACCCCGGGGCCCCAGCTGGGGTGATGTGGCTTTTTCCATTGACGTACCTTTGGTACATTACCCATAGAACTTATGTGTTACTACCCGATCTCTGGCAACAGAGCAAAGGATGTGCACATATTTATAAAAGGAAGACAGGTCCTGTTGATGTCAGTTAGGTGCAACGTTACCTAGAACTGACCCTGAGTTCAAAAGACGATAGAGGTGAAGCCCTTGTGGTAGAACTTCGAGGTCTGATCAGAGGCTACTTCTGGTGCCACGGGTGCCGGTTGCCCGACAGTCGAGCTGCTTTGAAGTTTTGAGTGCATGTAGCGGTCGTCGGTTTCCTTTGCTAAAATGCCGAGTTCGTCCTACCCCTTGGGGTTAAAGGGATGATTTTGGTATGTGTGGAGTAGGCACTGGTTATTTGGCGACACAGGCATGTGTTCATTATGGATGAGTGGTTAGCTGTGCCGGCAATGGTTGATAAATTTTCTTGGGGACCTCGCTGAGGTGTATACGCAACACCATAGCGTGGAAGCCGGAGAATTATCGTGGTGGCTGTGGTTGCTACCAAAATCGCTGGGAGAATAGTCTTGGCTTCCCAGTGGGAAATCAATGCTAGTGATGGGTCTGACGCGGTCAGCCAGACACTATTATAGGTGCTGTTGCCATTTAACAGAAGCTGCTATGGGCACGGACATAGCAGCAGAGTTTAGATAGCTTAAATTACCTCAGCAAGGTAATTGAATATAGTACAGGGATAACTATATTCAAAGATTGCAACCTATGTGCCTTATGGAGTGGGCCATAGGTTCATTCTAAAAGGGTGCATGGGGGCGTTGGTCTGGCGTCTAACCCACACCCAGTGCTTTGGCACACGTGAGATTAGGCCGTAATGGCAGGTACTCACGTAAAGCAATCGCACATCTGTGTATTTCCATAGAAGAACATCTAGTGTATCGAAAAATGCACAAATCTCGATTTAAAAAAATAATGAGTTGGGGGCTTTCTATATTAAGGTAACGATAAATAAAAAATCGTTTGAAAAAATTCGAGTCGATGATTATTTAATCCAGCAACAAAAGAATTACTAAATAGCAAATAGCTGTTGGTCATCCACAATAATTCTGTAAAAAACAAAGACGAAAAATCTACAGATGTGGAAATAATAATAGCAGTTAATTGGTACTGACGGTATATCAATAATATGATAGATTTATGTGAAAAATAATACTGTACACTAAAATGTTATAACATTTGCAATCATTTGCAACTACTGACTGCACTGTTAATTTTAATATGTAATTTCGAAAGTGCTATCATAACACAGCGGATGAATAAACACATAATTTTCTTAGAATAAATTTAAATAGAAATAAAGTGTACATACACTTCCATATGTATGTATGTATGTACCTTAGTCAGTTATGATAATGTTCTCTCGTTTATGTGATTGAGTGGGTGATATTAATTTTCTATTTAAACACACGTCTGTAAGACTGCTCTTTCCCAATACCCCACTGTATGTATACATCTTTCTTTAATGTTTCAAAGCCTATAAAACTGGACAAATATATATAGAATTTTTCGCAAATCAATTTATTCAGTGTCAAAACAGTCTTCGCCATAGACGCATGCCGCGAAAAAGAAAAAAAGTTTATTAAAAAAATCTAAAACGAAGAAAAATATAATACTCAAAATAATTCGTTTGCTAAAATATTTATTTTAAAAAACCATTTAATTTTTGACAAAGTGAAACCATCAATTTCACCTTTCATGTTGATTTTATATTTTATTTATATTTATTTAATCTAAATTCATAAATTTAAAGTGTTTTGAAACTGTTTGTTACCAATTAGAAAATAAAATAAAAATAAAGAAAATCTTCCCTGAAATAAAATAGCCAATTATAGTAAAAATTAAAAAAAAAACAAACTTAAAATGTCAGTCTGGATGACTTATGTGCAACGACGACGACCGGGTCAACATCGCCATTGCCATCATGGTGGGCATCACTTAGTAAGTTTGTATTGGTATACGTGGCTGCCTTCTTCAAGCAGGCATTCAAGTAGAATCTATAGATGATTCCAGTAAGTTTGTAAAGTTGGCAGAATTTTATTTTTATAAAAAAGTGATATCGAGCCATAACCGCTAAAATAGCTTAAGCTACACATTTTTTGGACTTCGTTTTTTTGACGAAAATCGACTATTTACGATCGCAAATGATCGATTTAGGTGAAAATTTGAAGTTTGAAAATTTTATCGCTTAAGCTATTTTTGCGGTTATGGCACGATATATGTTTGTATATTTCATAATTTTAATGAAAATATTTTGAAATATTGAAAATTTCATGCACTATTTCCCACGTAGAATGAATGTCACAGTGTCTTTCACTTTTTAAATAAAATAATACACCATTTCTAATTGTATTGTGCAATACATATAGTAGAGGTGTTTTTTACAATTCCAAACTGGCAGAAAAAACATATAGGCATATCCACAAGAATGTCAACTTTTTTTTAGCTTGCTGTTTTTAAAGGAAAATATTTTTTTTACTTCTTTATATATGTACATATGTATGTGTAGGGCGTCAGCAGCTCTACCCTAGGTAAAATTTTAAATAAAATCGAGTCACATTGTTCTGAAATACAAGCTTAAATAATTGCTGTCGCACGCGACAAAAGAGCGGACTTTCTCGTTGAAAGCTCGATTTTTTCATGTATATATCAATAATTTATAAATACACAAGTTGTACTCGTATCATTAATTGGTTATGGAAAAAGTACGCCAGTTATTTAAATTTATTTAAAAATTCACAAAACGTCTGTTCATTTCAGTCGTAAACCAGCTCTGCGCTGAAGAAACAGCTCTCGCATTATCGTAATTGTTTCAAAAAAGGGTATTTTATAGTAAAATAGGGTCAAGTTTTTTGTGAACAAAAAATATTATTTATTTAAATTTAAAAAAAAAACTCGAATTTTAACAATTAATTAACTATACGAGACTTAAATAAAATTAATTAACATACGAGTACATACTTTAATTATAAATCAATGTTAACCCTCTAAAGGTACGGTCGCACTTGTCAAACATTTGCCCAAAAAAACGTAACCACTAAATGGCAATAAAAAATCTTTGAGTTCAGAGAAAAGTTTGTCAACTTAAAGAGTAGCCAAAAGTGTTGGATTCTAAACTTTTTTCATTAGTGTTTGTTGGTCACGCTCTTCTGAGCAAATGATTGACAAGTGTGACCGTGCCTTAACTGACCAGATCGTAATTTGATCGGATGAATATAATAATTTTTTTTTTTAATTGGATATAGTTAAAATAACCGTAAGTTTTAATTTAGAGGTGAAAAAAACTTTAGGCACGAACTCCAGATAAACAATACTCAAGACAATCTGTAGACGGTCCTGCCGGTTTGCAAACATTTTATTTATAAAAAGTTTTATTAAGATTGAAGATGGAAGTAAGTTTAAATACATATTTTTTAATTGTTATACTCTCAGAAAATATTTGCATTTGGAACCAAGGATTTGGGTGTCACCATTTATTGGCTGTTGTATAGACCAAAACAATAAAATGATCGACACCATCGAACCGAATATCGCCAACTTGGACGAACAGCACTTTTTACAATACCTGATATATTAGACTGTGCTTCGTCGAATTTTTGAGCATATGATTGGCATACGGCATACATTTTATTAAAATGATACAAAGCGATAAATTAAAATAAAAAAAGGGTCATAAAAAGTCTCATTGGCACGAAAAAGGGTCAAAAGGGATATTTTGGTGTCGCAACGGCAACGCTGATGTTCAGTTCTACAATTCTTTTGTGGAATTTCGTTGACGACCACGCTGCTACTTCGCATGTGAAGGCTTATGACGTTCATAGCCGGTCACAAAAACAACTACATATAAGAATACTGTTAACATCATCGGCATATGTGACTAAACTACTCCAGAGAATGTCACGTACGATGTCACGTACGTTGACCAATCAATTAAGCTTGTATTTCAGATCAATGCGGTTAGATTGTTCCTTATATTTTATCAAAGGTAGGGCTACTTACGCTGCTCAAAAGTACATAAAGATATAGAGAAAACTTTAAATTTTCTCTGAAATACAAGCTTAATTGATTGGTCAACGTACGTGATATCCTGTGGAATAGCCCATATGTGACTAAGCTACTCCGCCCATTTTTGTGTAAACATATTTTGCAAATAAATCTTTTTTTCAACCACGAAAAATACCTTTTCTAAAATGCACTTGTACCTTCCAAAAAGTACTTATTTAAAATTTAACTTTGCAAAATAGTACCTTTTCGAACAGGCTCTTTTTTGAAATAGGAAGTTGTTGTAAAAGTACCCTTTTAACGAAGCATTTAAAAAAAAACAACTATGAACATTTTGAAAAAGTACTTGTTTCAAAAAAGTACCTAATTGAAAAAGGTATTTTTATATATTATAAAAAATACTGTTTTTGGGGAAAGAATTTTTTAAAAAATGGCATTTACGATAAAGTACTTTTTCTTTTAAAGTACATGCATTTATCGTCGCTGTTTTAACTAACTGATCTAACTAACGTTTTAAAAATTTGACAGGAGAGCAGTTTTTATGGTTGTTTTATACATACATTCTTAATGCTCACAGTCATGAAAATTGTAGACAATGTATATTATGACTTATAAAGTCTAGTAGAGGACTTAACTTATTTTTCAAAAAAATGTCAGTTAGGTCAGTTAGTTAAAACAGCAACGATATGTGTGCTCGAAAAGGTACAGCTTTGGTATCTTCCTAACAATAAAAAAGTATTTTTTAAAGTACTTACATACTTAAAAATACGTTTTTCAGTTTTCTTAAAAATCGCTTTTTTTTTTTTTTTTTTGAAAAATAAACTGTTTTGAAAAAGTACGTTTTTAAAGAAGTGTAAAATTACCTTCATATTAAAAAGTGCCTTCTTAAAAAAGTAATTTTTTTTAAAAAAATACCTTTATTTTGAAAAAGTGCTTTTTTTTTGAAAAAGTACCTTTTTTTAGAAAAAGTAAAAAGTGCCTTTTTAAATAGTACCTATTTTTGAAAAAGTACTTTGTTCGGAAAAGTACCTTGTTTGAAAAAGTACCTTGTTTGAAAAAGTACCTTTTTTGAAAAAGTTAATTTTTTGAAGAATTACATATTTGTAAAATTATCTTTTTGAGAAAGTTAAGAGAACTTTTTATAAAAGTACATTTTTGAAATACATACATACATACATATGTACATATTAGTGTCCTGCACAAGACTATTTATAAGACCTTTCAAGACATGAGAGATTTTTTCAAATGTTTTACTACAGCGAAATATTCTAAAAGAATCGCTAAGCAACACTGTTGGCAAGTAATTTTTTTCGGTGGTTTGTCTTGCCAACAGTGTTTCTTAGCGATTCTTTTAGAATATTTCGCTGTAGTAAAGCATTTGAAAAAATCTTGCATGTCTTGAAAGGTCTTATAAATAGTCTTGTGCAGGACACTAGCACATACCCAGCAAAAAATTGCACATTGCCATTAGAACTACTTGCCATATAATGACTTACTTTTTTGATTGCCAAATTTCATTACTCGCTTACAAATCACATTACCTTAAATTTAAATAAATTCAGTAAAGTGCGACTATGACTCGCGCACATAGGGAGCACTAGATATGTAATTTAATACAAACTTCATCCTATATAATATATAGTTTTGGCATTTTTTTCGTTTTTGGGGTCTTTTCGGTTTTTTTGTTTTGTCGTTTTTGCGTGTTTTTCGGTTTCGGCGATTTTTTTAAGTTTTGGCTCTTTTTTAGTTCAGACACTTTATTTTCTTGTTTTGGCGATTTTTTCGGTTTTTTGCCGTTTTTTCATTTTGGCGTTTTTTTTATTTTTGGCGATTTTTTTTAATTTTTGCGATTTTTTGCTTATTTAATTTTTTTTTTTAGTTTTGGCGACATTTTCGCGTTTTGGCGATTTTTTTCAATTTTTTGCGTTTTTTTTCATTTTGGCGTTTTTTTCATTTTGGCGATTTTTTCGAATTTGGCGATTTATTTTAGTGTTAGAATTTTTTCGTTTTGGCGATTTTTTTTAATTTTTGGCGATTTTTTTTTTGGTTTGGCGATTTTATAATGTTCGGTTTTTTTAGTTTTACCGTTTTTGAAAATTTCAAGTGTTTGCCTCTTACGGTTTCCAAGATATAGCAAATTGTCAAAATTACATAGTCAAAATTGCATTAACTGATGGACAACCCTTTAATTTAATTTAATTAATCTGTATAAAAATACAATTATTTTACAAATTTCAAGTTTCAATATACATACATATGTTCATACAATTGTATGTATATTACATGGGATTTTAACATATTTCATTGCTCGTTTTGGAACACCCTTTAATTTTTAATTCTCATGTATTTGTTGTTGTAGCGGCCAAGGTTCTACATACTGTGTCCAAATTTCAGGTCCGTAGCTATTACGGTTCCTGAGAAAATACCGTGTGACGGACAGACGGACAGACGGACAGACGGACAGCGTAGCGAAAACAATAGGGTTCCTTTTCACCTTTGGTGTACGGAACCCTAAAAAATGACGTACAAGTTGCTAAATGAAGAGAATAATATTTTTAGATTAAATAGATTACGTGAACAAGTTGCCAAATAAAAAAGTAAGTAATTCTCAAGAATCGATTATTTTAGTCACACGCCTTGTTAAAATCATTAAGTTGGTAATCCAGTAGGGAAGAGCTTCCACCAAAAATGCTTAATTCCACACTCGATTACCTTTTTTGAAATTTTTTGATGGGTACATATGTAGTACTTTAAGCTAAACTCGCTTTTTTAGATATCTGAAAAACTTTGTTTTTGTAGAGATCGAAAAATTACCTTTTTAAAAGTATTTTTCCATAATCACGTTTTTGCAAAAATATATTTCTGGAAAAATTTTTGTTTTTATGAAAAACATATCGTCACCTTAAATGCAAACGGACGTAACTGTATACATAAAAATTCGAAATCGAGTTTTTGATTGATTATAGTTCATTTAATTAAACTACATGTTCACGCAAATATTTGGACCTCTGCGATCAAAAATGACGACTATATGAAAGAAATTCAAGCGAAAGTAATTACGAATGCAAAGGATAAAACTAACATAAAAGCTTAAATATGTATGTATGTATATATAAAAAGGAAATAAATGATTAATAACAAAAATTAAAAATTTTAAAAAACCCCCGACTTTTTTCAAAAAAGATGTTATATCTTCTAAACGGATGGACCGATCTTCTTCAAACATAGCTAAGAACCCTCTCGATCAAGTCATCTTTCAAACAGAAAAAACTAAATGAAAATCGGTCCAGCCGTTTGGCCTGTACGTGGACACACACAGATACACAGATGCACAGATGCACAGATCCACAGATACGCAGATACACAGATCCACAGATACACAGACACACACTACAAACTTATAACACTCCTTTTTTAGTCGGGGAAGAATTTGGAAGAAAATTTTCAAGAACACTTTGTTGTTATTGATTTTGAAACGTTTTTTGTTTCTCCTGTAAAAAATATAAAAGTGTAGTTACGGACTTTCGCATGTAAGGTGAAGATATGTACATATGTATTTAAAAAACTGTCTTTTTCATTATTTTCTAATGCCTAGTGCTTCTAAAAAAGGCAATTCACTTGTAAATGGTGTTTTAGCGCAAATATACATATGTATGTATGTATATTTGTAGATATTCATACATACATACATACGAGTACAAGAAAAATACATAATAAATCTAAGAATTTTAAATATTCCAAATAAAAAAATAATAAAAATAAAATTAGTTTTTATGTTTTTTTTGCATGTTCCTTTTAATGTGTCACATTGTATGCTTTGTATTTTAGCCAAGTAAAACAAACCGACTCTCAATAGGCTGTTAGTTTTTGCCACTTAGTCTAGCCCCCTAAATTAAAAATAAAATAAACAATATGGCCAATGCATGCAAACAATTGAAATGGTTTTATTTATAATTATGAAAGAAAAAAAATTTTAGTAATTTTTGGCAATATTTTGTTTTTTAATTTTTTTCAGCAACGTCATTCACAGCCTGAATTTGATACCAGTCAACGTCATTATGACGATCAACAAAAACGTCACAGTGGCAATTCTCGTCCCTTATCTGAAGCGAATTCAGACAATGGTCCAGAGCCTCTATCACATCAAAATGTCTCCAAATCCAATATGGAATTGAGCACCAACACTGCCTATGCGATTGAGAAACGACTAAGTACAAATTCAAATGAAGGTCAAAAAATACGCAAGGATATCTCCGATCCAAATGAACGCAAACGCATTTTACCCAAACATCAGAGGCCATTGACACGTTACTTGCCCATATTTTCACCGGATTTGGACCTGAGACAACATATTGAATCGGCAGGTCATCAGATAGCGCTGTGCCCTCATGTTTTTGTGGATTCCAGTTCGTGTAGGGGGTAAATTATACAAATATATCTACATACATAATATTTTATTTATTTATTTGTCTTATTTGTATTTTAGATATTTACATAAGTTGGGAGCAACTTTTCATGGCTGGTCTAAGAGATGGTTTGTCTTGGACAGACAACGAAATGCTTTTATTTACTACTCGGACAAATTGGAACGTAAACCAAGAGGAGGCGCTTACTTTTCTGTAAGTATAGTTGATTTATATAAATACTACAAGTAATAATTGCACGACCAATTGAAAAATACGATGTCCCAAGAATATTTTGTTGTTGTTTATTAAACAACATCTATATGAATTTCGTTGCTGCTTGAGGAACTCCCCAGCAGATTTTATCCCAAAAAACTCTTAAAATCTCATTAAGAATTACGTACGTAAACATAATAAGTTAAAAAGTCTCAAATAAAAACTTCACAGCAAACGTCTTTACCAGATTCTAAATACGTTTATATTTTTTCACAACCTTTTTACAATTAATTAAAATCTTTATGAAAATCTACATCGTTTACAAAAACTTTTTTTTGACATTTAGTCTTGTTTTAGACTTGGATGTTTTTCTTGAAGCAGTTATCTTCAATTTCTTTTAAAACTGCTCGTTTGTTTACACTCAGACGGTTTCTTGTTCAATTTTCCTATTGTTTTAATGCTGCGAATGAAATAACAAAAGAGAATTGAAGTAACTTTTATGTACAAGCAAGTCAGTACCCCTCTTCTTTCTTCTTTCCTCTCTATCCCATAAACTCAGACTTGCTTCAAGAAAAACTGCCGAGTCTAAAACATGAGTTATCAAGATTTTTTATCAAAAACAAAACCCATTAACTGAAAAATGTCCAAAACTACAACCAAATAACTGCAATGCAGCCAATTCACACAACCTTTCAAGCAGACCTTAGCTAATTTACTCATCTTGTTTTTTAACTAGATATACCAAACGGACGACACACTCGTCAGTATTCTAGAATTAAAATGTAAATAATTTAAGATTCAAAGAAAATGTATCTAAACGCCATAAAAAATTTATTAAAACACTTAAACTTACATACATATGCAAGCATAATTAAATAATACATGAAATTAAAAAAACGTAAACAAAATCCCTTCAACCAAGCTAATTCAATTTATTCAAATCTCTTCCTTGAAGTATTATGGCTTTCATACAACAACAAATAAGAGAGAAAAAAATTGTTAGATCAAGAGAAATACTACATACCCTGCAGGAGAACGAACTAGTGTTCAACTAGTATATTTCTAGTACAGAAATCACCACCACTAGTTCCCAACTGTAAACTTTCCTATAATATCGTAATGCTCAAATTAGCATTGAGTGTGTTTAGAAAACTACTAGTACCATTGGTACTAGTTTAGGACTAGTTTATTACCAGTTCTTTTGTAAAGAAAAATTCTATAAAATTGGTGGTGTATTCCTTTGTTACCCAGTGACAACTTCTACTTAAAATTCGCAATTATTTATCAAAAATTCAGAAACACAAAAGGGTAATTATTACTATTTAATTATAATTATTTTTAGATCAAGCTAAAATTTTACTAATTATATGATACCAATTTTGATACATTGCAAGGGCTCTGTTAGACAGTCAAAATTTATTTTGCCATGTGGTGCCTTTATAACTACTTCATATACTAGTACTCATCAGCACTAGTAATTTTACACAACAACTTTAACACTTTTTGCACTAGTTCTTGTCATTCTAGTAATTATACTAGTAGCTTTTAGACAATTATCGCCTATTCTCCTGCAGGGTACCCACACACATACACACACTCATGTTTTGTTTCTTTTTTTATTTGTAATTAAGCTAATAAATGCGTATATAATATGTGTGCATGCAGTAGTAGCAATTTTAAATGCTTATAGCTCCCAAAATACTGAACCGATTTCAATAAAATATAGATTCTGCACATCTGTACGAAAAATCCTTTAAAACCATATAAATCTTTTTAAAATCGGTGCAGTGGTACCGGCGTAAAAGGGATTACAAAACACATGTTCGCCTATTAATTATATAGATATGTTGTACAGGGGGTCGATTCTCGTTCTGTGAAAGTATGAAATGAAAAGTTTTTTCACGTTTTCATAGCATTACTGATTCTCGTTCAGTGAAAAATGAAAAGAATTTAAATATATTTTCATATGAAAAAAAAGTGGAACGAACAAAATTTTTTCACACTTACATAACTTCATATGAAAAAATATTTTACACAAAAAATATTTAGGTGAAAGCAGTAGAGAAGCTGGAAAAAAGCGCATCAGCGAAAATCAAATTTTTTTTATTGTAAATTACTGTCGAAAGTACTGTCGAAATTGTTAACGACAAGTCCAAAATTAATGAATTAATCAAAAATAATACCTTATGAATTATTTAGGGCGGATGTCGAATATGCAAACGATAAGTCAGAAATTTAGTTAATATAAAAAAATAAGAGATTTGCATTTAAATTAAAGGGTGTTCTATCAGTTGATGCAATTTTGACTATGTGATTTTAACAACTTGCTGTATCTTGGAAACCGTAAGAGGCAAATTCTTGAAATTTTCAAAAACGGTAAAACTAAAAAATCCCAAGATTATAAAATCGCCAAAAATCTAAAAAAAATTGCCAAAACGAAAAGAATCGCCAAAATTAAAAAAAATTGTAAAACTAAAATAAATCACCAAAACCGAAAAAATCACCAAAATGGAAAAAATCGCCCAAAAACCGAAAAAAAATCCCCAAAACGAGAAAAAGCGCCAAAATTTAAAAATCTATATGAAAAAAATCTCCAGAGTGAAAAAATCGCCAAAATGAAAATAATGCCAAACTCCGGTAAAAAATCCCCAAAACTAGAAAAAAGTGCCAAAACTAAAAAAGCACCAAAACTTAAAAAAATCGCCAAAAACGGAAAAACGCAAAAAACGCCAAAACTAAAAAACGCTCCAAACCCAAAAAAAAACCCAAAAACGAAAGAAAAACGTCAAAACTAAATTTTATATAGGCTAAAGTTCGTATTGAATTGCATATCTAGTGTCCGCACGGAACCCTTCGTGCGCGGGTTAAAGTCGCACTTCACTGAATTTATTTTGGTTGTTTTTGTAAAAGAGTTAACACCTTCAATAAATGCTGCCAATGCTTGCTTTAAAATACACCTCTGGTGTGATGAGAATGTGAGTTTCTAAAATGATTTAGAAAATTTTCTATCCGTATTCTCTCCTACTAGATACATTTTGCGTTTACATGATAAGATTTTGTACATTTTACAACATTTTGTGACATGTCTAATACATTGTATTACCATGTAAAGACAGCTTTAGATAATTATTTATAAAGTTATTATACACCTGTTTAGGTACTTTCTATAAGGGATAATTCTGAAAAAGGTACTGTAAAAAAAGTAAAAATTCTTTTTAAAAAAGGCAATGAAAAAAATTTGTTTTTCAAAAAGGTATTTTTAAATTTAAATATCCCTCCCAGTAAAAAAGACACTCCAAAGAAGTCATGAAATTGTAGAGTTTGCAGTCTGGAAGTAGTTCTAATTTCGATCCGATCTAATGATTTTTACATAGGGTTGTCATTGCAAGAAGTTCTCTTTTTCGATGCCTAGTCACCGAATTGGAAGCGATTTTAAGAAAAATTTCCTCTTTTGTGTTCTATGGTAATATTTTCATCTAGGAAAAACTTTAAAAAGTTACATATTTTAACAATTCGTTTCTTTTTATACGAATTCAAATGCGAAACAGTGTTTTCATGTAAATTTAAGCAAATAACTTCTAAATTTTAGGCCAAAATTAGTTCATAAATTTCTTTCAAAAAATCGATTTTTTGAACATTTTGGTGATTATTTAATTTACTATTATTATTATTTATTTTGTGTGATTAAAATAAACTTTTACTTGGTTTTCTGCTAACTATCGGCAAATTAAAAATATCGATTTTTTGGAAGCAATGAAAATGTGGTTCCTTCAGAATGACTTCCATTTTTTTACTGGGTTTTTAAACACATGCGTAAAATGTGCATTAAAAAAGGTAGTTTTTTAAAAATATCCTTTTGTACTTTACAAATAGATATTTGTCAAAAGAGATGTCTGCTTTACAGTACAGTAATATTTTCGTAAAAAAGATCTAATTATAAGAACTGGCTTTAAAAATCTTTTATTTGAATTATGTGTGAAAAAGATATACTTTAAGTATATTTTAACTATTTGCCTGTTTAATTTATAAATTATGTTTTATATTTATATTTCAGACAATTGATGAAGTTTATCTAGATCATTTGAATGTATCGAAAAGCGGTCGTCCCCATTGTACATTTATTGTTAAGACTAAAAAACGCAGCTATCAACTACAGGCAGCTTCTGATGCTGCAGCCAGAATATGGATTGATGCCATAATAACTGGAGCTCAAGGCAACTTAGACTATTAATTTAATTAAGTATTATAAGAAGTGACATATTTAACAGTGAATATATACATACATACATACTTATATATTTATATATATTTTTTATATATAGACCATTTGTATTTCATTGAGATATAAGAAATCTTTACAATTGTTTTAAGTTTCAAAAAGTGTATTTTTTTTGTAAGATAAAAAAAAGGAAAAAATGCTCAACCAAAGGAAATAATATACAAACTGTATAGTTTTACATATTTGTCTGTCTCGTTTTGTGTATTTATATTAGTTATCAACTACTAAATAAAGAGACTACACTGTAATTCGAAATGAAAGAACATGTTTTCGAATTTGCATGTAACTAACATACAAATTCGAAAGCATTTTCTTTCATTTCGAATTACAGAGTAGACCCCCAGAAACTGAAAAAAGGTAAACAAATTCAGTTTAAAAATATAATTAACAAATTCGAACGAAACCAGCATGCATTTATTGTAATACAAGAAAATAAATATAAAAAAAAACATTTACACTTATTACCGAAAAAAAGTAAAAACAAAAAAATAAAATACAACGAAATATTTTATAAGAAAAAATATATGTTTTTTTTTTCTTCTAATATTACAGATTTCAGCAGATTTCTGAGGTGTAATTAAAAATTATATATTATTTAACTACATGGAATTGTTAATGAATGATGATAATTGGTTTGAAGTGTTGTTTACGGAAAACTGTAATAGCACACAAGTGGCCTTGATCATAGAAATAGTGTGAAAAGCCATAATTTTGTAGTCATTAGTTTGTGGTTCTCAAGTGTTTTTTTTAAGGGGGAAATTTGTAAGCATTGTAGAATGGTTATTAATGCGTTTTTAACAACACTTCTATCGAGTATATTTTTTAATGGGTTTTTAAATTTTGCATTTTTATCTTTAGTGATGTTTTGATATTGTGGAAGAGTAGTCTCGAGTAGATTATTTAGTTTGTTTTTAATGTTTATATGTGTATCTTTACATATTTACATGTTTTACACACATATATATTGTATATATATATATATATATATATATATATATATATATATATATATGTATATATAGATCAGTTTTCCGCTAAAATTTTAAAGCTTTGACTAGAATGCTTTACTTGTAAGTTCATGGATCTTTTTCATGCTGGCTTAAAATATTTTTCGTGTTTTTGACGTTTGTTAATCGCAAACTATTTTCATAAAAGTACAAAATTTGATTTTCTTTAGTATTCGCTTGAAATATTCGCATACTTTAGGGAATGCAAAAGCGAATGTAAATAGCAAAAGTAAGCGAATAATTTGAGAATGCGAAAGCGAATGCGAACATTCGTTACATCCCTAATATATATATATATATATATATATATATATATATATATATATATATATATATATATATATATATATATATATATATATATATATATATATATATATGAAAAAGATACATGAACTTACAAGTAAAGCATTCTAGTCAAAGCTTTAAAACTTTAGCGGAAAACTGATCTATCAATAAGCTCTCATAAGTATCAAATTGAAACCAAAATCCAACGATGTTTGGAAATATTTTTCAGTTTAAAAAAAAAAAAGGCAGTGTTTGATTTGCGCGAAATTATTTTCTACTTAAGACTAGTATGTTCAAACTTTTGAAAAATGTTGAACACCATTAATTTCTTCGTAATAAAAATTTGAAATGCAAACAATATTAACTACTCATTGTTTGTTGCAAATTCCACGCGAAACAAGTGCCACTCTCATTATATCGCATGAAACTTAAAATGTTGAAGATACATACATATATTTTATATGTTTTTCCCAAGATGAACAGAGTACTACTTTTGCAACATTTTTGCATGAACAATTAATTCTTCTTAATATGACAGCATTTCACATGAAATGTTGAACAGAGTACCACGCTTTAGGAAAGTACGAATGTGTTGATTGCCTGACATTTTTAATTATTTTGTATACTTATTAACCCCCGACCAAAAAAAGTGATGCTATAAGTTTGTAGTGTGTGTCTGTACAAGTCCACTTACATACCAAACGGCTGGACCGATTTTGATTTAGTTTTTTCTGTTTGGAAGATGACTTAGTCGATAGTTTTCTTAGCTATGTTTAAAAAAAAGAAGTCTAGCCGTTTAGAAGATATCACATCTTTTCTATATATGTATATATTCGCGGGTTTTTTAAATATTTAATTTTTGTTATTTTAATATAATTTCATATATCTTTCTGTTTCAAGAATTTGTATTTTTAATAAATAATTAAATATGTGCTCAGTTAAAGACTAAATTTAAATAAAATGTTATATGTAGTACATCTATGCACATAATACAACTTTATGTTCTTATATAAATTTATTTTCATATGATTTTTTAAAGTATTGCAATTTTTGCATTCGCTTTCGGATTCGCTTTCGCAGAAATTAAAATGTATTATTCGCTTTCGCATTCGCTAAACTGGTATTCGTTACATCCCTAATATATATACATTATCCATTCCAAATTTAATTCCGATATCTGCATCGGAACTAGAGTTATTAATTTTGACCAGCTAAAAGTGCTAAAAGTAACACTATGCCCTCTTCCCCACTACTTATAGCAATTGAATAAGAAAATATATTTACACCCACTCAATAGTTTTTACTACTCACCAATCATTGATAAACCAACTTAAATACAACCCTTTGATACAGTTACGAATTATAAATTTCAAACATACTAAGAATTTATACAACCATGTGATAAAAAGCTTTACGAAATATATACGATACATATCCAGATTTTACGTTTGATAGCGCAAAGCTTTTCATTTAAACAAAAGACCGGCAATTTGTGCTACGTCTGTTAACGAAATCATACATAAAGAAAATGTAAAGGGCATAGAATTTACTCAGAGAGAGAGACTGAGTGAGAGACAATTCAAGAACAACTTTACAAAAAGCTCTTGCATGCAAACACACACACATGAACATGTACTCTGAATGTATTTGTGTAACGATATCTATACACAATAAATTAAAATACATATTGAATGCGCCTAATAGCTTGCTGTGCAAAAATTTCTATTCGCATTTTACTGTTTCGCCTCGAATCGATTGCTTCGCGGTTGCAGTGCAACGCGCGCGTAGCAAAACTTCATTTGGAGAAGAAAATTTTATTATAACTGCTTCAAACATACATACATACCTACACATGCAAAGTTATGTGTGTACATATACAGAAAGAATGAACATTTTTATCTCAACACTTGTAATAAAAACTAATTTATTATATTGAATTCTGACAAAAAAAGAAAACGCAGAAGTGTGAAAATCCCAAGTGAAACTAAAGTGTTAATAAGAAAAAAAGTATGAATTCTTTTTTTTTTTTTTGTTAATAATCGATTTATGCATATGAATGAAAAGAAAAACAAGAAAAAATTTTGTTAAATAGAAAAAATTTATACACACTGGTGCAGTTAAATGTGCATACATATCGAAAATGCATATACATTTTCTATAAAATGTTATATAGAAAAATTTCAAGTGAAAAAAAAGGATTCTGGAGAACTTAATTATAACCGAGTAACAAACACTCAAGTTTAAAGTTGTATGCGATGATGGTGGAACATTTTTAGTTTTATATTCGTTGGTTTGAGAAAATTGCATTTTATGTGCATTTTAAGAATGAATTGAATTTTACTTCGTTTTGGTCGTGTCAGTTGAAATGTGTGTCGTTGTCACTGTCTCTACCCTTTGTCTTGCAATCGCTTCCAAGTGTTTGGATTCGTTAAATGGCCCGAAGCGTAAAGTTGCTCCAAATTTTGAAATGTTTAGTGTAGAATAAACTTTTTCTGTTTTTTTTTTGATTTTTTTTAAATTTTGTTTCCTTTACATCTTCACTTATTGCGAGTGCCTGCACATGTATGTGTGTGAGAGAGATAGAAAGAGAGAGAGAGAGAGTGTGTGTTTATGTTTGTGTGTGTGACGTCATGTTAATTTAGCGCTTTTTAAAACGCCAATTGTGTGAGAACTAAGTTAATATTCTTAATGAGTGGGTAACTAATATGTAGGAATTTGGAAAAAAATAATGCTATATATAAGAGTAAAGCTAGACTTCTTGTTAGTTTCTAATTTACATTTTAGCTAATTCAAACCTCATAAGCAAAATAAATTTAAAAATATTATTGTTATTGTTGTCATAATAAGAATACATAAAAATATGTAATTTGAACTAAAAAAATCTTTTAGTACAATTAATGTAAAAAAGTAAACTTTTTGAAAATTAATGGTATAATTTTAAAATGTTCAATGCCATCCCTGTTATAAAATACTTGCGACTTGAAATATAGTGCTTCGAATATTGTACTTACTGCAAACTAGAATAAACAGCCAAAAGTTTTGAACGACTTGAAAAATTATTACACATAGGGTGGTTAAATTTTAAGGGCCGAAATCGGGCCTTGAGTTGCAATAATATGATTTATATTATACATACTTGTCTTCCACATTAGTGATTAATGACAGTGCGTTGAATACAAATTTACCTACGTTTTGTTGTAGACGTGAACATTTTGATTTACTTTGAACCTTTGCCTTATATAAAGTGAAAGAAATCGGCCCTTAAAATTTAACCACCCTTTATAAAGGATTTTTGTGCGCTCTCTGAAATGAGAATGAAGTTTTTGGGGTTTCTTTAACTCAAAATATTCAAGTTTTTTTTTTAAATATCTGAAATGGAAATGTTTGCTTGTTTTGATAGTGAAGCATCGTCTATATGTATTTCGTTCCTGCGTAAGGAACACATCAGTAGACTTCAACCCATTGTTTTCGACATAAGCTAAAAAACCTTATATGTTTATAGTACAATTCTTAATATGTTATTGAGAATCACAACATACAAACAAAATAAATTTAAAAGCATCAAACAAAAATCTTTAGAAAACAAGCATCTATATTCAATTCTACATCTATTTCTAAATTTTAACAACCTTTTTACAATGAGTTGCCCTTTGTATAACAAGAAAAGTATTTTAAAGGTGAAGATAAAAACAAAATATTAGGACCTGACCCACGATGTCGACTGCGTTCGACTTATCACACATTCACTGCCGGTCCAGACTTCCAGTTTTTGTTGCAGCATTTTTTTTATTTTTTAGTATATACAAAAGAGTGTGAGAGGAATACAAAAAGTATATATTTCTATTTCAACACTCTCACGCATTATCAAGAAAAAAATTACAACTCTACAGCTTACAAAAACAAAATTTTAAAATATGTTTTTGTTTTGAGTGTGAGTGTGCGATAAGTCGAGTGTACGTTGTCGACATCGTATGACACTGTCTTAATGTAATATATCAACAAATTCGTTTAACCTTGCAATTTTTTAATGAATGGCAGAATTCAATGAGCATTCAGTATTCTAATTGAACAATTTGTTATGTTTGTTTACGTAATTCTCAATAAATTTTTTGAGAGTGTTTCTATATATATATAAAGTTTTTCTGAGCTTTTTTCAAGAATTATTTTGTTGAAGTCTACTGATGAGTTTCTTAAGCAGAAACGAAATGGATCTTGGTGTGCTTAAACAACAACAAACAAAAATTTTATTTAGACCTGGTTCACACACACCAAGTTTACCTGATCAGTTTTTGTTAAATTTTCTTTTGAACCTGCATTTGCGTGCATACACACAGTCATCAAGTTTCATCAATTTGCCATGTCGTAGAGTATTACGAATGGACAAAACAAAATGAAAAAATAAACTTGACTGGTACGGTCATGTCTGTATCCCTCTTCATTCTCTTTTCCTCTCAATCCTACAAACTCAAGACTTGACGAGTCAGACCTGACGTGTGTGAATCACGACTTACTAATATATTAGACTAAACGTCAAATAAATACTCTTCTGTTCTTTTTATGATTAAAATTTCCAGGAAACTACAGTTCCATTTTTGTAAGTGTCGCAAGTATTTTTTAAAAACTTTTTGAAAACTCATAGTTGATTTATTAATATATAAATAAACATATCTCTTTTATATCTATATAATTAATAGGCGAACATGTTTTTTGTAGTCCCTTTTACGCTGGTACTACTGCACCTATTTTAAAAAGATTTAAATGGTTTTAAAGGTTTTTCTGTACAGATGTGCAGAATCTATATTATATTGAAATCGGTTTAATATTTTGGGAGATATAGGCGTTTAAAATTGCTACTACTACATGCACACATACTACACACGCATTTATTAGCTTACAAGTAAAAAAGAAACAAAACATAAGTTTGTGTGCGCTTGTAGTATTTCTCTTGATCTAATAATTATTTTTTTAGATTCTAGAATACGGACGATTGTGTCGTCCGTTTGGTATATGAAGTGATCTTAAAACTCCAATAAGAAATAGTACGTCTTAAAAAAATTAGTGGTTTGGACAAGTATTAATGTTTGTAGTTGAAGTTAGTCCAAAAATTAATCTTTTCCAGAAACTTATACCATCAGTTATAAAAAGAGAACTTGTGTTTAGTTTGTGCTCATTTTGCCGACGGATGTTGTCAAGAGTTAAGAGGAGCTGGCTCTATTTTTTTTAGAATAATTGTTGTTACTTTGACAACGCATCGTAATTATTTTAGCAACAATTGTTTTAACAACAAAGCGTTCTTTCTTAAATTGCGAACAATCCGTCCTTCTAGTATGGTATTTGTATGTTATTTCGTTCTTGAATTGTCTAGGATTCATTGTAGATATATGAGCCAAGAATGTGGTAAAATTAAGAAAGCCTTGTTTACCTCTGTGAGCCAGTTTTATAAAAGTATAGCGTTTCTTAGAAAATTGGATAAGCAAACATTGATAAAGCTCGTGCTATTTGTATATTCAGAAACATATTTCCTTGGTCCTAGGCTATAAATATATCTCACGTTCTTAAATTAGAGATGTTAAGTTGAGATGTGGAATGGAATGGAAAGAAGAGTGATAGGGATATTATTGTTCTAAAATTTTATTTTGAATACACACGCATTCAATACAATTCGCTTAAAATAAAAGAAAGAATCAAAATATTTTTCATTAGTAATTACGTTTTTTACGCTTGCGTGGCACATGACACACAGATGTAAGCCCGGCCTAAGAAACTTTATGTATGTACAAATATTTAGTTACTTAAGCACTTTTGATTTGCAATTTGTTTACAGCATTTGCATTTTTCCTCTACTTAACTTGAGTATTTTATAAACTTTTTTTTTTTTTTGATATGGCTCATTGAGCAAAATTTTGCCTTTTGTCTAAAAATTATTTAATGCAGCTCTTCAATCAATATACACAAAACTAGCTGCATCAGTGATGGCAAACGTGGCACAATTGTGCCATTTTTGGCACTATTGAATGTTGCCTGGCACTGTGGCACTCCCGCTCCTTTTCTGGCACTTTTTGTCCATTAAATATGGAAACTTTTCTTATTGCAGTAATAAGTACTATTCTTGTTTTTTACGTTTTTAAGTAATGAAAACTTAAAGCTTAAATTAGACGTGACATAGCCATAACGTCATAACGATAACCAAACCAAAATTCAATTGGTTTCTATGGTGAGAGTTATGGCGTTATGGCGAGTCACGTATAATCGAATACAGTGTTGCCCATTAGTTTGGTTCGAGCGGCTGCTCTCTATGGCTATGGTTATGTCACGTCTGATTGAGCCTTAAGGCTCAGTTACATACCATTTACACATGCCACTATAGTGGCATGCCATTTCGAAAAACTCAATACACTCACGATGTCAAAACGAAGAAAAGTGTTACCCTGTTATACATTTGATGCAAATTTATTGGATTACTGTGAAAATTAAATTAATATTTTAGCTTGTTAAATGTGTTATTATGATTTATAACTTGATTTGTGTATGAAAAACTGGAGTTTGTTAATTATAAAGAACTAATATTATTAAAATAATAATAATAATAATAATAATAATAATAATAATAATAATAAGTGTTAATAGTTTCCTCAATAATGTGCCTTTGTGACGTACTAGGTAACTCTATTCTATAAACAAAAGAAAAAGTAAAAATGGAAGCGAGACTGAGCCAGCTCGCTTCGACGACATTTTTAAAATGGAGTGGCACTGGCATGTGTAAACAGCAAAGCAAATGGCAAGAGATTCGACTTTTTCGAACAATTTTTCGTCAATAATACGTACACAACACTGGCATGCCACTAGTGGCATGTGTAATTGCAGTGTTAGCTGGCTGTTTCCTACATTGCAGTTACATTATATTACAGTCGGCTAACTGAGCCTTTAGTAGGATTTGAGGCTGACAACTGTTCGGTTCTGATAGTTAAAAGTAACGGTTTGTCCAGAGACATTGAAGAATTATTAAAATGAATATATAAATTTGTTTGTAACAGCTCATGTCGTAGAGATGATTTTATAAATGCTTAGAAATATTTCAACTCTGAAATTTATGAAATTCTTAAGCATTCCCCAAACCGTTGGTGTCTGGTCAAGTTGTTGCAGATAGAGTCATTTAACAGTGGTACTCCTTGAAATATTTCTTAACATTATAAAATTTTCAGTCATAATGCAATGATAAAACTTAATTCATATTAAATAGTTTAACGGATAATATAAGCAAAATGTATTTTTATCTTATGTGCTTGCATTAGTAAATTATCGAAATGTAATCTAAAAATGTGAGACAACATTTAATTTTAAAAGGGCTTTTTTATTTCGTCAATTATGTAGAAATTTTTTGACAATATACATACATATGTAGATCAAAATTCTCACTGAAATTTAACTATAAATAATCAAAGACTAATTTTCCCATCATAAAGTTGTAGAATTCAAGAGTGAGTTTTTGAAAGACATAGAGACGTAAACAATAGTTTCAATGAACAATTTTTAAGTAATATTTATCGAATCGTCAATCAAGGTATTCTTTTTATTCTCTACTCTTCATCAAGCGTGGAAAGTAAATTTTTAGTTCAAAATTTGATGAAAAGTAAAATGTTAAATGGACTGCAATTATAAACTTTGGCATCTTTAACACATGGTAAGGATTTTTGAAGTCTAACAATATATCTTGGTATAATCGTAATGCATATAAAATGATGAACCAAAAAAGCAATACAAATTCCACTATACCGACAGAATCTTTGTTTGATTAAAATAAATAGCTAACAATTATTAATATTTTTAACGTGCACGAATTTCTCTAACTCGAAAGTATATTAACCATAAAAAAATCACAAACTATAATTACATAACTGTCACTAGAAATATATGTACATCTAACAAGAAAAAGTTATTTTATCATCTAAATTAGTTTAGGGTTATTATAGTATTTAAGTATATCCTTAAAAATCATAACTATAACGTAAAAAATGTTTTTATATTTGTATTTCTTGTAAACAAGTACAAATCATTAAGATATGATGCATATCGAGCATTATTATTTTCGATTTTGGAGAAGGTTCTTACGAGTACATATGTACGTTAATTTTCGCTTACGATAAATTTTCAGCCTGTTTTTTAAAAGTTATCAACAATTTTGCAATTTCGATAAAAAAAAGTTAATTTTTTACTACATGTCGCTCACGATTAAATTCAAAATAGGGCTCGATATGTATTAATGTGTATATACAACTAATTTTAGACTGTGTTTTTTGTGATATTCGTAAGCTTTTTTTTTGAGCTATAAACACAATGAATTATCATTCAAGAACCATAGTTTGAATGAACATCAAGTGCCAACATTAAAATTATATACAAAGTGGCTTGGCAGTATTTAAAAGCAGATTTGGCACTAAATCAAGATTTCCAATTCCCATCACTGAGCTGCATGTGTGTATAGGTTTTCTGGAGCTATTTGGCACCATATTACCGACTTTTGACTATTTCGGATTTTCTATTGCTCTCTCAGATTGTATGTAAGATACATATTTTGTACTAATCTCTGTTCTCTGTAAATGCAGTTTGCATTTGTTTAAGCAAACAGGATATTCTATTACACCGAAATTATAACATTAGCACTCATAGTGAGTCAAAATGTAGTCATCTCTTTCACTCATTTCTGAATTGTGTTGTAGTGTAGCGTTACAAACTAATAAAATATACAGCAGTGGGCTTATTTATCTAGCGGAAATCTCATAGATAGTTTTACTAGGTTGAAAATACAAGAAGAGCGAAAGAAAAACAACAATAATTATTGCCAACTACTCGTATTTCTTTTTTACACAGGGAGAACCGTTATTTTTTTGTGGCTCTCTATTTTCTTCATTGAATAAAGTTCCTTTTTTTTTTGGTATTTCTACTACTTCCACTTATTCGCCATTATTAATTTATTGTGTGTGTGTGTGTGTGTGTTGTAAACGAGAAAAACAACAGTTTTACTGAAACAATAATAACAAACCAAAAAGCTTTCAACTGCCACTCAAACGCATTCCTTAGCTGCTCGTCGTTGAGGTCGTTTGTATGTGTTGTATTTTGTTGTCCCAAAAAAAACCGAAAGAAAGAAAATTTATGAAAATTCGGAAAAGCAAGAAAGTTTTTGAGAGTGGCAAGCAGTGTGTGTACAGTGAAAATTAAAGAAGAAAATAATAAAATATATGTACATACCTACATAAATGCTCGTACATATAAAAAGTATGTATGTAAGTTAAAGAAGGGAGAAAAAAACGAAAAAATAGAAGAAATGGAATAGAAAAGTTTTACACAATATTAAGTTGTAAAAAATCGATTTGATGGAGTATTACAATTTAACATCTCAAATGAAATGGGCAGAATAAAACAATTTTTTTTCTTAACAGCATACATAAAATAACATAAAGTGCAACATTAAACAAATAAGCACTAAATATATACACACACACATATATACATATGTATGTACATAAATGTATGTGCACAAGTGATGAAAATTAAAATCGAAATTTGGTTTCTAAAGTTTAAACAAAATAAAACGAGCAGAAAAAGTAAAAAAAGAAACACATAAAAATAGCAGAATGAAAAGCAATGAGTTTATTGACCACCGAATTACTACAACGAGGCTCATTTTTATAATATATTAAAAGAACAAAACTCTACAAATTTAGTAAATTTAAATCGTATAATAAATAGCTAAATTGTTAACTGATACATATTTCCTATAACGCATACAATTTCTATAATCTATATTAATCTCTGATACATATATGCATTGAAATCCAACACAAATCGAGAAGACATTCAAAGACGAATTGAAAAAACAAGGAAAAATTTAAAAAGTTCTGTATTAGTGTTTTTCGTATGTGTGCGCAAAGAAAACAGGACATTCTGTTAAAAAGTGGGATACATCATCGTCATCATCAACCTCATTCAAATAAAACACAAATAACAATTATTGAAACATCACATACCAAAATTTCTGCAATTCCACCTCAGGCTAAGGAATCCATTTTGAATTGCAACGTTTCAAATTGAACACAATAAGTAAGTTTAATACATTGATAATATAAATATGTATTTTAAGTAAAAGATGATGAGACTAAGTAATGTTTGAGCCTTATTTTCCCATAAAGACTCTGTATAAAAATACTTACATACATAAATTCCAAAAGTTTTTTTTTAACTTATACCTAACTTTAAAAAGAAAAATAAAAACAAGAAGTGCTAAGACATTTATTTAGTCAAAACTTTCCCTTATCTTATATTCTTTAGTCTTGCTGTTAGCTTTTAATATATCTGTACGCTAGAGGTCTGTAACAAAAATTAATGTGTGTGTCACCAAACATAATATCTTTACCAGAATATTCAATTATTTGACCTCGAAGTATTAATTCAACTCAATTAATTATATAAGATTCTTAAATCACTCCAGCAACTCGAATGATTCAAATCACAGAAAAAAGTAACAACAATGAGTGCTATATTCGGCTGCTCCGAACCTGATACATATATCCTACACCAATGTACGTATGTGTATGGAGTATATCATACATACATACATAAGTACATCCACACATATTTAATTTGTGATCTTTGGGTATTTTCCGACTAACGAATTTGATTCAAAGATTTTATTTTCGATAGATTTTCCTAATATATAAACTATTTTTCATTAAAAAGAAAGAAAAAAGTATTTATTTAGTTACTTTTTTTCTTAAACAGTTTAAATTTTCCAACTCTGGAACCATATTTTTGATTGTGCTGATTTTTAATTCCAAATTATTTCTTTCTAAAACATAAAATATATTTAAAATAACAACAAAAAAAAAAAATTGTTTTGCTTATATTCCAAAAAAAGTTTAAATTATCCAGCTCTGGAGCTTTTTTCTATATTTTTTTTTTTGTAAATTTTTAGTACCACACTATTTCTTTCATATATGATAAATAAAATATTTAATTTATAAGGAAATAGAAAAAATTTATTTCACTTAGTTACTTTTATTTACCAAAAAAAGTGTACATTTCCAACTCTGGAGTCATCCTTGTAATATTTTTTGATTTCTTATACCAATCTGTTTCTTTTAAAAATATAAAAGAACATATTTTTAGAGAATTATTTTTGGTAGGGTTACTTTTATATACCAAAAAGAGTTCCACTTTTCCAAGACGATTCCAGGGTCTTTTTGATTTTTCAATTTATATTTTGAATACCAATTTAATTCTTACTGAAATATAAAGCAGGTTTTTTTAAACAAAAAAAAATAATTCAAGCTCTGAATTTTCAGTTATTTTTTTTTCTATTTTGCTGATTTTCAATCTGTCCAGCCAGACGGACAGATGGACATACAGACGAACGGTCAGACGGATATCACTTATTCGTTTTGCCTATTCATAAGGACCCGTAATATACATTTGTATATATTAATATGAATGTTATGGAAATTACACAAGGAATGACAAACCTATATATCGATGTCTTAATATAAAAAAAGCCTAACTCGAATTTTCGATATTTTAGAGGAAAAGCAAAAAACTGAAGAAAAAATAAAGCATTTACATGCAGAATTAGTTTTTCAAGTTGCCATAAGTCCTTGATTTTGAACTGTAACGTACTAACATCTTCAGGGAGGATGCAATTATACGTTGTCGCCCAGAAAACATTAAAAACGCGATTTCGAAAAAAATTGAGTTAGTCCCTTTTTATATTAAGCCATCAATATGTAAATATGTATATCCTTCACCATTTTGGACGGAAAACAACGAAAATAGTTTCATTGGCCTCTGGGAAGTGAAAATAGACAATATGACATCGATCTGCCGATAAAAAAGTTTTAGTTCGTAATGTATTTGTAATTTTTTATATAAAGGGTGTTTTTTATTGAGGTATAGAACTTTAAGTTGGCATCACTTTTTTAACTGGCGGCCATTTTGTCAGTTGTCAAGTGATTAATATTTAGTTTGGTTTGCTATTTCATCATGAACAGGTTGACAAAAGAACAACGCTTGAAAATCGTGCAAATTTATTTCGAAAATAATGGTTCAGTTCGCGAAGTTTACCGCAAGCTCCGTCCATTTTATGGTTGACATAATCGTCCATCAGAGCAATTAATTCGGTTAACCATGGATCGTTTTCGCACTACGTTTACTCTATGTGATAATACGCATCCGCAGAGACGTCGAACAGTGCGCACCGAAGAAACAATTGCCGCTGTAGAGCAAAGTGTTGAAGAGGACCCGAATGAATCGATTCGCCACCGTGCACAGCAATTGGAGCCGACTAACCGACTATTTTGTTCCCGAATTGGATGGCATGAATGTGGATGAGTTGTGGTTCCAACAAGACGGCGCTACATGCCACACAGCGCACGTCACAATCGATTTATTGAAGGAAACATTCGATGAGCGCATAATTTCGCGGAATGGACCTGTCAATTGGCCACCAAGATCGTGTGATTTGACACCATTGGATTATTTTCTTTGGGGATGTGTAAAGTCGCTCGTCTACGCCAACAAACCAGAAACGTTAGGGGATTTGGAAGCCAACATTCGTGGCGTTATTGCCAACATACGGCCCCATATGCTCGAAAAAGTGGTTGAAAATTGGACCTGTAGAATTGGCTTTATTCGAGCCAGCCGCGGAAGCCACATGCCCAAAATTATGTTAAAACATAAATGGCATAAAATTGTCCTTCCAATAAAGCCAAATTGATGGACATTAAAACGATTTTCTTGTGATATATTTCAATTCGAAGTTCTATACCTCTAAAAAAAATACCCTATACAATAACTTGATTCTCAAGCACTTCTTCACTTTGTGAAAGTAGTCCCATAATTTTAAAATGTTTATTTACAAAATATAAAATAATTTTCATGTCTGAGTTTTTTAGACAAACCAAAGCAGTTGTATAGCTATCAGTGATCGTCAATGAATGCCTTTTTCGCTATTTATTCTAACTCATGAAATTTTAAATATACGTGAGTAGGCATCATTTAAATTCAACTACTATGATTTACGCATACTCACGATGGCATTGACTTATAAGTAAAGGTTGAAATAAATATGAATGTGACGTCGATATCATAGTCATACCACACTCATACTCATAAATGACCTCAGTTTAATTTCTAATTTCGGGAAAATACTTATACTACTCACATTGATTCAGCTCATTCGACTCATGCAAGTATTAAAGTTATTAAAGAGTTTGCAAGTAAATAGTTCCTGAAAAAAAAAGCAAAAAAAAAAAAATTAACAGAGAAACACATAACCTCATAATGAGTACTTTAAAGTTCGTATGCGAAGTTCGCATTGTGAATCATACTTATTTTGCATCGTCCATAGGCATTGAATTAAGGAGAGTCGAAATCAACAATGTCATAAATGACGCTAAGTATGAGTTCGATGCGAACTTCAAACTTTCGAGTGAATATGACTCATAGACGACATTGCAATAAGTATGAATGCGCATAAGTAGAAGAAATTATAACTCATGATTCAACTCTACTCACTTTTTCACTACTCATTGCTGTTCTATGGTCACTACCCTACACAATCACATGACTTGCGAGCAAATACAATCCTGATCTTATGAATTGTTATTGTCTTTTGAAAGTTTTCACAAACTCCTTCATATCAGGGTTGTATTTTCTCAAAAGTTGCACGATTGTGTAGTATAGTGAGTACCAGCCTTGAATTTCATCGACACTGTAATTTTCCATATTTTTTTTATTGTTTAATCATTATTTCGTTCTTAGATGCAAAAAAAAAAAGGAATAGCACCGAGCATTTCCGTTTAGTTTCAGTTTTATAACTCAACGCTACCGCAAACTGAAACGAGACACTGACGAACACCAACGTTTTTCCAGTTCCAGTTTTCGTTTTTGAGTGCCGATTCCAGTGTACGCGGAATCTCGGCTTTAGCATTTCTTACAAAATCAACAAAGTCAACTTCTTCAACAAGTTCAAGTTAGAACAATTTACAAACTTGTATTGCAAACAACAAACTGTGTTAAATTTGAAAAGCATAAGAAACTTAAAACATTTTTACTTGCATCATCAATATAAAAGGAATGAGTGGAGTATGAGCGCATAACAAACAAAGCGAAGTAACCCCTTAAAGTAGACTTTGTACTAATAAAGTTTTTTAGGGGAAGAATTTTTTCTTTCATCTACACATAAAAGATAATTTTAAAAGAAATACTACTTCTACTTTTATTGTCACTCTCGTTTGTCTTTTTTTTTTTGCTTGTTCGCTTAAGCAGAATTCTTTTCTTTTTGACTGACGTGTACGCATGCAAATGATCCAAAAGTTGTGACATCATAAATTTATTTTTATTAGAATTTCGTGACAGTTTTGATATTAAAAAGTTGTATAAACTTATGCAATAAGTACATGAAGATGCATTTAGGAATAAATGTACATTCACACATACATATATACATATTTATATATGCATCAGCTGCATTCTATGGCAAATACTAAATTATTAAGTTAATGGATTATAAGAATATAATTTAATGGTTATAATATAACTTGCTTATAAGAAATTTTATATGAAACATAAAATTATCAGTGATAAATCGTATTAGATTTTAATTGTATTTAATATATTACGGATCTCTCTATATAGATGTCTGTATATATAATATGTACTAGAAGGCTGCGTAAACAGTCTTGAAGTGTAAATACGTCTTGTTTTTTGAATGTACTGTCGTAGCATGTATTGTACTAAACCAATAATAAATGATATCGTTTAAAAAACAAAGCACGATGGATGTATTGATGTACGTGTATATGAGTGTTTTCAAGCGATGTCGCGAATAATTCTTGTTCGTAAGAAACACTCAAAAGAGGTAGTGTTGATGCGTGCATGCTTTTTATTTTTCAAATTGTACGTTTGAGTGTGTGTGTAAGATGTAGATGGTAAGCTCCCTGCAGTCAGACTGGGGCTAATTGTCTCTATGTCAACACTAAAATACTAGTAGTAGTTACATTGTCTACAATTTCTCTTTTATTTGTCAGTATAAAAGAAAGAGAGAAAACAGATGTGGTGTATTTCTGGTGGATTTTACAACAACTTGTCAATATACATAAATTTGTATGTACGTAAGGTATAGAAATGTACCAGTAAATGTCTGGTTGGTATGTCTCCATGTTCCCATAAGAACTATGAATTCACTACCTAGTCAATTGTTTTAGTGTTACTAGTAGATTTTCAATGACAAGCACATGCTAAATGTCTATAGCACAAAGTATTGTATGGGGAATAATTGTAGAGTAGTACTGGTAACAAAGTCAAAAGCGACTCATTACATTTTCACCATCGACATTTCCTTCAGGGCTATTATGTGTTTAAGGTTGGGTTTTTAAAGCAAGCGCACACAACTAATGTCAATGCGTGTGTGCGTTTGTATGTGCACAGAAAAATAAAAGATCATACATACAACGTGTGTGCGTATGTAAATGCATGACGTTTGTATATGCGCCCATGTGTATGAAGAAGCAATCATCACAAATTCTTCCGCTACGAAGTATTTTCTTCTTTACTCCTATACCTGCAATAACTGAAATAAATTTCTTGCAAACATTGTTGTTTACCGTTTGTTTTAAAGTATTTCGCTGTAATAAAGCATTTGAAAAATCCCTCATGTCTTAAAAGTTCTTGTAACTGTTCTTGTGCAGGGATCTAATATGTACAGAAAGGCGGCAGAACATAAAACGGAGTGAAGTATGCCTATTTTCAATATGATACGTTCTGTTGATGCTGTATAAAATTTCCTTTAGAAGTCCTTTAAGAGATATGTAAGTACATTATACATATTTAGTAGAATACTATTTAGTTTTATGGCTAGATAAAAACGAATGTTATTTGATATTTTTATATCATAACACCCCTTAAAAAGTTGCCAGAAAACTTAAAAAAAGATAATTATTAATATATTGATGAGTTTTTTTTTATACACACATTGGAGCGTTTAACTTCATCAAAAGCCAGCCATTCTAATAATTTTCTATTTAAAGTCACATAAGGGAGAATACACACCCAAACTCTTATTTTTCTGATTGCATGCCAAAGCGTGTAAACTCAATGTCTGTCATCCCCTAAAGTATGTTGGAAAAAAGAATTCCTTTATATACGACATGCTCACGCATATTTTGTTTTTAAACTTAAATCAAATGACATACACACGCACACGCACACGCACACTCAACTCACACTTGACACAGTGTCTGAAGATTAATATTTTTTTCTTGTTTTGTTTTACCCTTAAACACATCAATGCAATCCGCCGGAAGTCTGTTTTAGCATTTATTCTACTATCTTGTGTTCTTGTTGTTATATTATTTAAAAGATCCGAATCATAAAAAAATTAATATGATTTCTTAATGTTTTTGTTGTCGCCCGAGCTCAGTGTACATAAAGTTATATTAATAATATGTAGAAACTTGCAACATTGTGGAAATTCTTGCCAACGAAAATTAAGTGCTGTTACGCAGCTCCAAAACTTTGACCATTACCCAGCAAAAGTTTTAACTATTGCGTTAATGGGTAGTAGTTCTTTCCTGGGTTACAAAGTAATGAATATCAATTACACTGTGCAACAGTGAAAAATCCACAAGGTGTTGACGGTGGTGGTTGCAATCAAATTTCGTGGAGCTTTAAACAGAAATATTAATCATGAAAGGGCAGTAATAACGGAGTCTACTTGCCGATTAATCAGAGGAAATTTTACTACTCGAGCTACGGACCTGAAATTTACGCAGAGTATGTAGAACTTTGGCCGCTACGGCAGCAAGAGCATGAGAGCTAAAAATTAAAGGGCGTTCCAAAACGAGCAACGAAAAACGTTAGAATATATACATACATACAATTGTATGTATATATACTAGGGTGACCGTTATTTATTTTTTTTTATTTCTTCTACTCTCACCCACCCAAATCGGTTCAGTTTTTGAGGACCCTCAAAGTTGGCCCTCAACCCAATATACTCAACGTAATTTTTTTTGTTATATATATATATATATATATATATATATATATATATATATATATATATATATATATATATATATATATGTATATATATATAAGATCTTATTGTACATGCTTAAAATAAAAAATTTCCATATAAATGTAATTTTTTTCATAAAATTGTTGGCATTTTGTTGGTTATTTTCCTAATTATTTTCTAAAATATTAATTTTAGCAAACAACTTTCTTTGATACTAATGTTGTTGACTTGACGAGCTAAAATATTGCCATATATCATATTCTTGTAAAATGATTTTTAAAAAGATAGTCTTATGCAAAAAATTACATTGAAAAATGGGCTTGAAGGCCAACTTTAAGGGCCGGACGCACCCCCTAAAACGCAACTTATCGGTATGAAATTTTTTTGTATTTTTTTTTTACATAAAACTGAACCGATTTGGGGGGTGAGAGTAGAAGAAATAAAAAAAAGTCTCCATACAATTAACGGCCACTCTATTATATACACTTGAAATTTCTAAAGTTAGTATTTTTTTATACAGACTACAACAATTACAACTAAAGTTTAAATTAAAGGGTGTTCTATCAGTTAATGTAATTTTGTCAACTTGCTGTGTCTTGGAAACCGTACTCACACAACTCTTGAAATTTTCAAAAACGGTAAAACTAAAAGATCGCAAAATTATAAAATCGCCAAACCCCAAAAAATCGCCAAATTAAAAAAAAACTAAAACTAAAAAAATCGCCAAAATGAAAAAAAAATCGCTAAAATGAAAAAAATCGCCAAAATTAAAAACGCCAAAAAACCGAAAAAAATTACCAAAAGCGAGAAAAAAGTGCCAAATTGAAAAAAGCACCAAAGCTAAAAAATCGCCAAAACCGAAAAAACAAAAAAAAAAAAACGTTAAAACTAAAAAAAATTTCAAAACCGCAAAAATCCCAAAAATTTAAAAAATGCCAATACTATATATTATATAGCCTAAAGTTCGTATAGTATTACAAATCTAGTGTCCGTGCGAAACCTTTCGTGCGCGAGTCAAAGTCGCCCTTTACTGAATTTATTTTTCATATTTACAAATATAATTATATTTTTTCTAAGCAGATATTTTTTTGGGATTCAAACAGACAACGTTATTCATGACAGGCTTGTAGACTATCCATTGGACCATAGGGACACTAACATATTAACGGCCTCATGTATAATCAAAAATTGACATGAAGTTAGCATAAGTGGCAAAATTTAACATGTTCTTAACGTGATTTGCCACACAATTTTATATTAAAAATTATGCTAGGATGTAATCCTGTGTTAAAACTACATTATGCAGCGAATTTTAATGTCAAATTGTATAGAGGAACTCGTCAACACGTAGCTCAATTGTTTCACTTATGCTAACTTCATGCCAGTTTTTGATTATACATACGGCCTTAAAAGTATAAACACTAGTTAAGCTTAGATATTAATCTAATTATTATTAGATATTAATCTAATAATAATTACGGGACTGGTTCCAGAGTGGCATGGCGGTACTATTGGAGGGAAAAATCTTCATTATATTTATACTATTTGATATGTTCTGGATCCAACCACCTCGAACAAGTTTAGTAAACTATAATACTAGAACCATTCCCAATCAAACTGAAAAAATATCAAGCCGATGTAGCCGACAATGGTAAATGTGTAACCGTTTACAGGATATGTCTTTTCCACCATACACTAATCCCTACTTTTGGTAACACCCCCCATTTTCTCAAGTCATAGGACGAGTACATTTGGATCAATTGTCACCAAATTTTTTTTTTTTTTTTACAAAAATAAACAACACAACCCGCGAAGCGATTAGCTTGTCTGCGGAAAACACCCAGGGTCTATGACGGGATTTGAACCCACGACCTCTAGACTGAAAGGCCAGCAACGCTACCACTCTGCAGGGTATGTATATATGTATGCATGTATGTATGCATATATTTTGTTATTTTGCGGTATTGTATAAACCGAACGGGTGGACCGATTTTGATTTGTCTCAATCCTGGGAGTGTCACTAAAGATATGACAGCCCAATGACGCCATTTTGTAAATACGCAAATAATAAAAAGTCAGCAAACTAAATCAATATAAGTATCATCCGATAGGTATTTTTAATAGCAATTTCGAATGACCATTAGGATAGTTAAAGATTTAAAGTTGGTCACAGTCCAGGTTTTTGATTTTTTTTTAATTAATACTTGTTTGTAACTATATTACCAAGTAAAGTTTTTGCTGGGTTATAACACTAACACTGATATTATGCATGATTAGATTGTGTGTAGATAAAAGAATTAAAGTGATTTTGCCGGAAAGTATGCAAAGTGTTTTCTGAATAATAAAATATTCTGCTGGTGTTTGTTGTTCCCTAGCATAGCTAAAGATATAATTGTTTATGATATTTCTTTTTTATATCCATACATATATATGTAAGTGTTTAAGTGTTTTGAGGTTATTGCAGATATTTCGAAATATTTAAAACCATGAAATTCCGAACACATTCATATGCGTCAATGAAATTCTCAATTTCCTACTTGCTTTGCATGCGTCAGCGTTGTTGCTACCCATAATCTAAACTATTTAAAAATTTATTATAGTAATTTCTTATTTTTATTTAATCCGTATTTAAGTGAATGTGAATTTAAAAAAGTTTATTTGCAATAAAAGTTGCGTATATAAAGCAGAAATCTGCATCAACTGACACCACACACAGTGGACCAAACACAAAGAACGCTGATGATGAAGGTGTAGTGGCCTTCGAAAACAGCTAGTTGCTCCATTCTGCTATGTGTTTGTCAGAATATTTACAACTATCTTTGGTGTTATTTGTTCATTAATAGTTATCACATGTAATTTGGCCTAAAAAGAGATACGAACTTTAGCCTGTTCAAATCATCAATATAGAAACAAATGAAGTTCGAACAATAATAATTAGAAACTAACTAAAAACAATTTTTACTGTCAGTTTATCGAAGACAATTTTTTTTCAATATAAATATGTAGACGAACATTTTTGATTGTCTTTTATAAACTGGCAATCAGATTTTTTTGTTGTTGCTTCTATATGAATTCCCAAGCGAACACTTTTCTTTTATGTTTAAAAGAGAATATTTCTTTAAACTCTTTTGTGAAAAAATCTATAAGAAAAATAAACAATAAGAAAATCTTTTAAAGTCTTGACTTTTAATAACAGAAAAATAATTGAAATTACCGCAATAATATATTATATATGCACACTAATCGTTCATAATTTTTTTTCTAATACTTATTTCTTAATTTTAAGGATTTTGCGAAACTTTAAAGTCATAAAATATCTATGTGGGACATTTCTGTGTCATACGACTGCTGTCCCATTCTTTTATTATCCTTCATCAAAGTAGAAAATTCTCTCAGCTGCCAAATACATTCAAAGATTTATTTTGCTTAAAAGCGAAGACTATATGTGCAAACAAATGTGTGAATATTAATATTACACATGTAAGCATAAGAAATGCATGATGACACAATGCTCATAATATCCATATGGTTAGACTCTCTAACAAATAAAGGCATTAACGGCGACAGCAACAACCATATACGAGTATCTACGTACACCGTGAATCACTTCAATAAAGAAGTTAATTATATTAATTTTGAACGAATAATTTTCTAACAAAAAAAGTTAAGTATCAATAGTCCAAAGACTTGAGAAAGGCAGAAATATTTTTGCAAAGAAGTCATAACTGGGGCAAGGCTGAATTGTGGTATTAAAACAAAAAAAGTATAGGGAGCAAAAAAAAAAAAATATAGGGAGAAGCTATTAGAAAGCACGTTTCCACAATTTATTATTATTATTTCAACCGATACCGTGCGGCTACTAATTCACACTACCAGAGCTGTAAATCAGTGAATTTGTGGACAACATGTAGAAATCTTAAATTGGCCTCCATGTTCTTCGGATCGTACTCGTAACATAACGGAAAATGTTTGAAGGTGGCTTATTAGAAAAGTATGTTACAGCGAAAAGAAATTTGATATAAAAGAGTCTTAACAAGACGCGGTGAAAAAATACAAACAAATTGATTTTTTAAGTCGTTTAAAAATGTCTGGAGATCAATATCACTAGATTTTTTTATATCGCTGTAATGTTTAATTCCGAACAATAGCATTTTTCAAGTTTCAAGGTTCTTAAACCTTCTCTTGGCTCATTTTTTTGAAAATTTAAAATAAAAATTTCTTAAATTCTATAAAATTATAATTATCAAATAATGGATGAAAAGCACGTCCAAGTAAAAAAATTGGAAGTCATTTTTAAGAAATTACATTTTTAGTTTTCCCCAGGAATCGATATTTTTAATATGCATATAATTATCAGGAAAGCAAAGTTAGGTTTATTTTAGTCATACAAAAATTTGCAATTCCTTTATAGTTTTAGAAAATACTCAACATGCTTTTAGCGTTTAAATTCACATAAACAGAGACCATAAATAGCCAATTTGTTACCAAAAACATAGTTACTAAATAAAGCTTTTAAAATTTAATACGCCTCACTGACACCAGAGGTGCTGCAACACTGCATTATTAAAAACGTGCAAAAAGCAGAGTTTTAAAAGAATGGAGCTTTCCTCTATCTCTTCCGTCACCACCTGTCTTCTCTGTCACTGTTTATTTTCTAAGGAAGGTAACACCTAGTAACAGGCATTCATTGCCTAAGTGTTAATTCTCTTAAAAAAAAGAAATATTTGAAAATTTTGTTTGTTGTTCTTTTGGTTAACAATGTATATATGCATTGCATTCATGCTTCATGAAAATCATTAGTATACCTTAAGCCAAAAGATTTTGAATTTAACTAGAATATCTTTCATGTTTATACTGAGAATCACAATACACAAAACACAATAATTTTAAAAGCATCAAAAATCTGTAAAAAAACAAGCATCTCTATACGATTTTGCATATATTTAATTTTCCATGTTCTAATGTTTTCGTGACATTGAACCATTTTTCATGTGAGTGATAGAAAAAGAGTTTCCACTTGTTCTATATATCTTTGATTATACAAGAAAAAAAACTCTTTTTACAAAAAAAAAAAAAAAAAAAAATAAAAAATAATATCTAGAGGAAAGTTTGAGAATATTTTTTAAGAACCAATTTTTAAGCGTTATTGTTTATAAATGAAACATAAATGAAAAAAAGCTTATGTTTTCGAAAAGCCGATCTTTATAGGTATTAAAAAATTAATTCATTAAAGTACGACTTTGACTCGAGCACGAAGGGTTCCGTACGGACACTACATATCGTCACCTCAGAATTGGTTTAGCCCATACGCCACAAAGTTGGATTGAAGAAAAACGACAAAGAAGGTTTACATGAAGTTTTCTCAAAATATACCCAATGAATTTCTTGTGTATTTGCACCACTGCTTCCGAAACATTTTTGGAACATAGCTGTTAAGTAATGATTAGTAATCGTAATGATTACTAATTTGATTACTTTTTTTTAAAGGTGAAGTAATGATTAAATTACGATTATATTCAGTTTCGTACTTAGTAATCGTGATTACGATTACTAATAATGGAAAAGTAATCTGAATTACTTGAAATTACTACAAAATAATCAAAAAGAATCGAAAGTATTAAAAAAATAATCCAATTAATTCTAAGGATTACTTTTAATTCTTTTTGATTATTTATTAAGTTTATTGCATTTCACTTATATTAAAATTTTAAATATTTAATTATTTGACAAATGAGCAAAATTTCGAGGAAAGCTTGAAAGATATCTGTTGATACATTTTCATAGTCTTTCAAAAACTTTGGCGTGTATATGCTTTTTTTTGTGATTTTCAAAAATATTTTTTGTGAATTCTCAAATCATTTTTTAAGAGTCTTTGAATAAGATAAGAAGTTTGTGGCTGTTCAAATTGTGTGGTTTGAAGTCTACTGACATTTTGTCGAAGCGACTATAAAATGCATACAGACAATGCTTAACCACCAGCAAAAACTGTCACTTTATGTTTTTCTTTATATTTTTTTCTCGATTGATATTATTAATGTTGTTATATAAACAAATCTGTTAAGAATTTCTCAAAAAAAAAAAAAAAAAAACATCTAATTATATAAATTTCTTTAGAACTTTTTCAAAATAAAGTAATCTTAATTCAGAATGTTTGAAAATAATCAAAAAATATCAAAAGTAATCTTTGATTTTAGATTATTTTGTACTAATTTCAAGTAATTCAGATTACTTTTCGATTTTAGTAGTCGTAATCAATTATTTATCAGCAATTATTTTGAAGGCAATTATATAATCATTACAATTCTTTTTAAAATGTAATCTAATTGATTGCTAATCGTAATCGTAATTTAACTTTGAAAGAAATATTTAAATTTTTGTAAAGTTTCTTGAATGAAGTTAGAAAGTGAAAAAACGTTCTGTGCCGCATACGATACCTACACAGTTTATTTTAAAAAATTAGCTCTTTGTGTTCCATACGTATACTTTACTTCTGTGTATTAAGAATTTTATTGTGGAGACGAAAAGTAATGCTTCAAATTTATTTTTCTTGCTATCCAGAGAAATAAGTCGACCGTTTAACGCCGAGCAAGAAGCCGTAGCTGTAATCTTTTTAAGTATCGACAAGTAATTGAAGTGTATTGAATATAAAGAATCAAACTACATGATTTCTGTTATACTCAAACATGCATAATTAAGATTTCTTTTATTTTATTTTAATATTTGATAAGTTTTTATTAAGACATACATATATGTAACTGGCGCCTGCGACTGGGTGATGATATTTTTTTGGCTTAACCGTCGCCGTTGAATTTTTCTTACAGCACCTTCTTTTTTTGATATTATTCATTTCTTACTCATGTTTTAGACTCGGCAGTTTTTCTTGAAGCAAGTCTGAGTTTACTAACTTGCTTGTACAGAAATGTTACTTCAATTCTCTTTTGTTATTTCATTCGCAGCATTAAAACAATAGGAAAATTGAACAAGAAATCGTCTGAGTGTAAACAAACGAGCAATTTTAAAAGAGAATTGAAGATAACTGCTTCAAGAAAAACTGCCAGGTCTGAAACAAGACTTATAGAAATGAAGCAAAACAAGAATTAACTTAAGTTTGTACGTTTTTGTGTGAAGAATTTGACGCAATTGCCAAACAGTAGGGTGTACAGCAAAACAATACTTATTAAACCTAAAAATAGTTGATGTGGAAACCATAATAAATTTAGTGCAACGCGTTTTTGTTTTAACGTTTTTTTTAGATTTATGGCGATTTTTTTTGTTTAATACATTTTTTATAGTTATAGCGCTTTTTTTGGTTTTGGCAAAATTTTCTGTTCTTGGCGACTTTTTTTTAGATTTTTGACGAATTTTGTTTTTTTTTTTTAATTTATTTAAGGTGATATTTTTCTTCACAGTGCTTAGCGATTTTTCATTTTAGCATTTTTTTTTTTAATTTTGGGATTGTTTAGTTTTAGCGTTTTTGAAAATTTCAAGAGTTCGTCTCTTACGGTTTCCAGGACACAGCGAATTGCCAAAATTAAATAGTTCAAATTACATTAACTGATAGAGTATTCTTTAATATTAACTTTTAAAAATTTTCAGTGTTAGTTTGTGTAGTCTGCATAAAAATACACTAACTTTGGAAATTTCTAGTAGCGAACACAATTGGTGTATGGTGCCTTAAAAAAAAATCTATTAAAAACTAAGAATATGGAGTTGAGAAGTCCAAATTTTTGTAATCCCCAATACCTGTTTTACATTCATTCAAAAGTGGTTAAAATAAATTCCTTATTTAAGTGATTCGCAGTGTATGTGTGTATATGTATAAAGGACTTCTCTAACATTTATTATTATTCTAGGCGCCATTAACCCTTGCCAACAAATGAATTTCCAGTCAGGCGTACGAACAGTGATAGTCTATAATAATGTAAAATATCACATTGCATGGTGTAACAACCAGTAGATACTCCTCCTAATGCCAATTGATAAATCTGCATTGGCGTAGCTAGACATTTTTTCTGGGGGGGAAATTGAAATTGGAAATTAAAAAAATATATTTTACTTAATAAGTAAAATATTGGTTTGGGATTATTAGTGCGTTTAAAAAATTTTATAAAAATTTTTTTTATTTAACATTTTTTTTATTTAAGTTAAAACATAAATTAACAGTCCAGTTTCAATAACAAAAATTAAGTTATAATTAAAACTAGAAAAACAAAACATTCAAAACAAAAACAATATATAGAAAAAAAGTAAAGTATGTATTAGAAAAAAACTAAATAATAATAATAATAATCTAATAATAATAAACTAAATAATAATAAAATTAATATTCGTTTCCAACAAGTTTATATGCTCATATGGAAAAATTATTTATGTATATACTATATTTGAATACAATATTTTGAAAAGATACAGGGTGGGCCAAAAGAAACCAAGGGGTGTAAAAGTTTAATAACTTTTTTGTTTATTAATTTTTTTTTATTTTTTCTTTCAGATTATATAGACAACACTTGGAGAATTTATAATGGAGAGGTTCACAACTGAACAGAGAACCAGAACAATAGAATTTTATGAAATCAACTTTATTGAAAATTTGATTATGAGTGATGAAGCTCATTTTCATTTGAATGGCCTTGTTAATAAGCAGAACTGTAGGTTCTGGGGTTCTCAAAATCCAAGAGCCATTCATCAACGCCAATTGCACCCCATCAGGTGTACAGTATGGTGTGGGATCACATCTGAAAATGTCATTGGGCCCTACTTCTTCGAGAATGAAGATGGAAGTGCTGTAACCGTAAATGGAGAGCGGTATCGGTTTATGCCAGATTTGACAGCACCCGACTATTTTCTTTGGGGTTTTTTGAAGGAGCGAGTGTATGTGAACAAGCCAGAGACAATTCTTGAACTCAAGGCAAACATTGTTGCAGAAATTCGAACGCTACAGCCACAAGTTTTGAAAGATGTTATGGAAAATGCTATAAAAAGAACCCATCAGTGCGAAGCTAAAAACGGTGGTCATTTAAGAGACATCATTTTTCATACTTAGTGTAAAAAAATTTCCATTTTGTATATTATATAATCTGAAAGAAAAAATAAAAAAAAGTTAATAAACAAAAAAGTTATTAAACTTTTACACCCCTTGGTTTCTTTTGGCCCACCCTGTACAAGCAAGAAATGATTTCATTCATCATTCATGATTTCATTTCTTAATAATTTATTATTTAATTTAAAAAAAATTTATCTGTTGGTGCATAAATAAAAATAGAAAATTGCAATTTATTATTTAGTTACCCTTCCAATATTGAAGTTCTGAATCAATACTATATTGTTGCGATGAATGAACATACATACATACATACATAAATAAGTACAAACATATGTATGCAAGTATGTATGTATACGTTTTCAATTGAAAAAAGTTTTATGTGCATATATATACATGCATACATATCGATAGTTGAGTTTTTCAGTGATTTCAATAAATTTCACACTAATACACCTCATCACAAAAATTTATTGCAATAGTGTAAAAAATAGCGCTTTTACAAGCAGTTGTACAATAAAGTTACATTTTGAATATTACACTTTATATTATGTTTTACCTTCTCCTGTAAAGTTGCAATTATTTGCGTTAGGGCCTTTCCATTTGAGACCAACGATATATTGACCTGTGTAAGTTGATATCCTATCAAAAATTTCGGTCATCAAAAGTACTGATACCAAAATTTGGACCTAGGAATATTTTTCACAAGTTTTCCACTAGTCTAACAAAGTTGTATATGAACATGAATTGTTTTGTTTTGTTTTCTAATATAAAAAATAAAACATATGTATACATGTTTAAAGAGGAAATTTTGATTTGTTCCATTTTCTGACGATTTTTCGGACATGAAATGATGATTGTTTTATATTTTATCGGGATTTCGGTGATTTTTCCATCATTTTATCTGGCAGCCCTCGATTGAACCATAAATATGCATACATACATACATACATGTGTGTGTACGAGTATATATAGTAATTATATGATATATGATATATATATATATTTGCAGATCATAATTTTTCGCTATTTTTTTAATTTTACTCTAAATACAAATTGGTGGCTATTGTTACAAACAATTTGACAGTAGAAAATCTTAAGAACACCTTAAAACAACTACTAACTACGTACACTAATACAATTTTATTAAGAATTTGTTGAAAGCTACATACACACATACTATCTACACACATGCATTATAAATCCACATGGAGTTTACTATTTGTGATGTTTTGAAGTGCTGTAAGCTTCTAGTTTTTTGGGTATTTGTTATCAAATAAAAGTATGCATATTTAGCGATTATTCGAAAAGTTTGTATAAAAATTACTGGTGATTTTCATGAGTAATTTTAAAATAAATAAAAAATAGAATTTTTTAATATTACAGGCAAAAGAATATGTTTTAAAAAGAATTTGTAATAAATCCTGGGGGGGGGGGCAAAATCAAGTCTGGGGGGGTCCCAGAAAGGCCTAGCTACGCCTATGTAAATCTGTGTAGAAATTTTAAAACCAATAATTATGACGTACACCAAAAATACAAAAGAGAAAAAATTGCAAATGCAAAAGAAAAAAATCATGTTGGAGATTTATGGCAATTTTTTTTCTTCATGATATTTGATAAATTATATTATTTTAATAATAAATACTTGAACTTAAATCTAGTCAAATATTTACAGGAATAGTAGCGTTACTTTTTTCATGTTTCGCTTTTATCAGAACTGTTTTGAAAATCACACGTTAGTCATGCTAAAACTCAAAAACGGCTTAAGCGATTTAAATACTGCAGCATCTCTGGTGTCAATGAGGCGTATTAAATTTTGAAGCAGTGCTTAGTAGCTATTTTGTTGGTTATTTTACTGACGAAGGAGGGCGCTGTGATGTTACATTAGGATTAATATCCGCTGAAGCCGGTGTAGTTCAGTGACCAGTGTCTATACCTTCATCGCTTTAACTTTCCTTCAATAACTGATACAAAGGGACACTAATGTACGTCAGAAAGATGCGTGCACGCAAAGAAAAAATATGGTTGAGGCAACCATTATCAAACAGCAACATGCTATGATTGAATTATATGGTTGCAGTCAAATCATATTATTGTTAATAGAAAAGCAAACTTTAACTATATTATTATCTGAATTTATAATAATATTATCTACAAGAACAATTAACTTTGTTGTACCTAATCTTATTATTGTTAATGTGACAACACTATTGTAAGATGTGACTAAAATATAATTGAGACTCACCATGCCATGATCTAATATTATATTAATATTGTTAAATACGACCACAGTATTATTTAATGTAATAATACCATTTTATTTTTTAATCATATTTTTATTGTAGAAACAGCTGTGCGTTAAATTCGAAATAAAAATAAATTAATATTATTGACATAAAATGTATATATACAAATGTATACTTACACGACAAACAGACATGTCTGTATAAAGAGATACACAAATGTTTATATATTTTTATTGGCCCACCCTTTTGTTTATACTTTATTTATCTATTAATTTATTTAACACCACCCGTGCACTACCGATAGCTTACAAACGAAATACCGAACTGGCAGATGTTTCTGAAAAAGATTTTTTTTAAACTTAAAATAGTATGGTTTTAAGTAACATTATATTGTTATTTACATCATATTATGTTTAAATAATAATACAAATTATGTTGTAGTCATAAATTTCTAACAAAACTGTATTGTTAAACTCTAACCATATCATACTTTTTTATGGATGTGAAATTCAAACATTACTCTGTTTATCGTATCGAAATAAATGTTTAAAATAACAATAACTAGTTTTCAACGACCACACATTTGTTTCAGAGAACATAATATTGTTTTCTCAACCATTCTACAACCATATCTTTTCTTTGCGTGTGATGTTGTTATTTAAGAGTATCAGTACCGGACTTGAAGTCAGGACCTTAGCTTTTGTAGTCACAGTGCGAGCTACTTCAACCAACGCCACCCTGTTAATTTAAAAATGTAACGTGTTCTTTTCTCACGATGTTACCCTTAAAAAAAAGAAAATACTACATATTCAATACTCATTTTCATTAAAAGGCCATGAGAGCAGCATTATATGATATCTATATTATATATCATATTTTACTGTTTTGCAGGAGAGCACTTTAAAGCGTTCAAGTCGATTTTCAGATTTTCTTTTACAGTAAAGTTGAGAAATTTCCCGTTAACCTTTATTTTTTTAAGAAAAAATAATTTTACGCGCTATAATTAATAGATTTAAGTAGAAATATACTAAAGTATAACCTCAATTAAGCTATTATTCCAAATTAAATTAGAAGTCTAAAAAAAATAAGTCGCAAGTCATAGTGCTATAACTTCCTGAAAAATCACATAAATTAATTGAGATTTTGACCAGGGTTACTTTCGAATATGCAGATTATGGAGGTACCATTAATTCAAAATCAGCTAATCTCGACTTACGCACTTTTTCTTTTTTGCAACGGATATTAACAGCTGGTTTTGTTAGGGCTTCTGAAGAAAATAAATAAATAATAAAAAAATTAAAAATAAGAGTAAATACATAGTAATTTATTGTTTTATGCCGAAACTTGTTCTTTTGTAAACATTAATGGTCTAATTTATAAAAAAATATTTTAGGTTTATTAGCGGTTTATTTGACAAATTTCCCATAGAAATATATCAAATAAGCGCTTAATATACCTGAAATATTTTTTGTGAATAAGGCAGTAAATGTGCAACACTTCTTAAAAATCAGCTGAGCATTTAAAAATGCTGCCAAACCACATGTAACATATATGTTACACTTTTTTTTTTAGAAAAGAAATCACCATAAAACAAACCCCCATTAACGTGAATGCCGTTCGCTTGTTTCCTTATTACGCTTCTAAGAGAAGAAAGAGGCTTGAAATTTTTTTAAAACTAGGACCCCTATCATGGGGACTTATACGAGTATATGGATATTTGGACTTTTTTTTCTCAATTTGACTATTTGTCCATAAATCCTCTATTAAACGATTTGGAAAAACACATGAATTTTGAGAAAAGTCTTGTTACTTTTATGTGTACGAGTTGTTGAGTTGAGTCACAAATTAATAACGGGAGGGCAACGCCTCCGGCAGAGCTAGTAACACACCCACACTGGAATTCGAAACGAAAGCAAATGCTTTCGAATTGTTATGTTAATACGAGTAATATACAAATTCCAAAGCATTTACTTTCATTTCAAAATACAGAGTGTTGAGAGAGAGAGAGAGAGAGAGAGAGAGAGAGAGAGAGGCGCTTCAACAATGCACTATAGGTCATATCACCATTTTTTTTTGTGCAAAATGTAAAACAAACCAAATTTTGAAAGGATTTCATAAAGACCAAAAAATAACCCTTTAATAACAATAGTACACATATGCATTAATAAGTTTTAATTAAATTTAATTGAAAAAAAATCCTCTTCATTTTCATTAATTTCATCAACAGTTCAATGGTTTTCATACAAAGGTTACCAACTTAAAAGATGCATTACTCGCAAAACGCAAAACATTGCACTTTGAAATAAATTGCAAAGAAGTCATTGACTATTACTTAAGTTAAGTTTTGAATTTGCAAGTGTTCGCAATTCTTGTGGACCTAGATAAGGTCAATGCTTATGATACATTAGCGATATAAATTTAAAACACTTTTCATGAAAAACATCAATACTTATTTGTCGCCTTACTTTCCATTTCACAGCAATGAGTTAACACCAACGCATTTCTAAAAAAACACACTTAAAGTTGACCGATTTTTTCGGAATTCACTAGCTTATTTTCAGAGAAACTTAAATCTATTGATCTTGAAGCACAAATATGTGACAGTGCTTAATTTTTTCTGAAAACTAAAATAACGAGTCTTTATCTTAAAGTATTGACAATTGAAAACAACGAAAAAAGAAGTATAAAATGTCAATTTTGTTATTATTAAATTTGCACAGAAAAAAGTGATAATTTGACCTGTGCAATACTATAAAAATTAACAAAATGCAAAGGAGCAAAGTTGTGACATGGAAAATAAAAATTAATTAAGCTTCTCTTCTCTCTCTCTCTCTCTCTCTCTCTCTCTATCTCTATCTCGCTGTCCCTTCACCATCTGTATCCCTTTCCTACTCTCAGGTAACAAAAATGGACTTATTATTTGGACCCAAGTGAGCTGAAAGTTTGTTTTCTATTGGGCATCATAATCTGGCCAAAGATCTTAACGATACTTGTATCAAGTGAAATTCAGCTGCAGTTTGATCTGGCAGCCCTTAACCAAAAACATTTGTCTTCCGACAAAGCTTGTTTATACTGACGTAGTTATTAGAGTATAAAAATAATTTTTAATGAATAAGATATATTCTTCAAATGCTTTAATGCAAAAGACAAAAGTTAAAGCAAATAAAATTTGAATAACGTTGAAAAATTGAATTAAAACTACATACGTACACATTTGTATTAATATAAATTCTAAGAATGAAAAATAGCCCCTAGTCAGCCTAGAACCATGTGTCTCTATGTCAATACTCTTTCTCCAGCGACAATTGCACTAGTTAAAATGTCGACAAATTTCCTTTTTTGCGCGAGTAGAGATACGTTAGAGACAACAGTTCTAGTGTATATCTGGTGATATTGTCAATGAACGCGTCAATAGATTATTTTTCTTTTTTATTATGTTGTGCAGCAATATTAAATAAATATATGTAGACGAGGGTCACTAAAACCTTCTAGTGAATCTTCGGCGTCAATGTGGTCCCAAAAGAACTACTTAGTCAGTAGTGCTAAAGTCTACTGGTAAATTTTCAATGACAACCCTATGTTATATGTCAATAGGCAATTACATTGGCTGGGCTACACCTGGTCAGTAGTACTACTGACAATGTCACTAGTAAATCACTACAATTTCACTATTGAAAACGAGCGAGCAAATATCGATATTGTAGGCTATAACCCCTAAAATTTACTAGTGAATCTTTGGTGTCAATGTCTCCATGTGGCCCCAAAAGAACTACTTAGTCAGTAGTGCTACAGTCTAGTGGTGGATTTTCAATGACAAGCTAATGTTAAATGTTAATACATGATTAAATTGGCTGGGCTACACCTGGTCAGTAGTACTACTGACAATGTCACTAGTAAATCACTACAATTTCACTATTCGCACTTTATGTAGGGTAAACACGCACATACATAAATAAATATGTATGTATATACGTAAGTACATATGTACGCATTCACATAAAGTACGTACATAAAAATGTGTTTGCACCCTATCGGAAAATCCCTGTCGACTACAAAAGTAATCAACTTTTCTTAAACTAACTAAAAGCTAACTACAATGTAATACAGAACTGACACAGAATCAATTATTATGCCAAATACACATCTGGCATTTATAGTGTTATCATTTTGTGGTGTCATTTCAAAAATGTGTGCAACGCCGTTCACGTAACTTTTTTTTTACATAGAGAGCAATGCCACACAACGAAAAATATCGAAAATGACAAACGTAGCCACTAGTTCACACTATTGCGATGTCACAAAAGGCCATATTGTGTAGTCGGCATTAAGTTGAGCACGTAATAGGATTTGGTGTGAGCCAACTAATTCACTCTCAGCTACTTTTTTTGTTGCAAATTTACTGGCTACCAAGTGACTTAAATAAAGTCAACTTTAGGTAAATTGAAAAGTAGTGCAGAGTGATACAGTTGACTACTGTCTAGGACATCGCAATGTTAAAATAGTTGGTTGATTACATTGAATACTAGTTTTGAAATAGTTAACTTAAAATTAACCTAGTTTCCAACAGGGCTATTATACAAAATGCATGCATACGCAAATCCATACATACATAAATAATTTCTAAACGACTGAAGACGCAACTTTACTTTGATAATAATTTCAATTACGTTAGCTTAAATAGAGTTTAAGTCACTAAGTTTAAATATTTGAACAAATGTGTGCTCATTTTAGCAAATTTCGTTGCTATATAAACCGTCTTTAGACTCAGAATGTTATAATTTCCAATCAACAGTTAAAAAGTTAAAGTCATTTTGTCAATCCAAACATTAAAAGTAAAAGAAATGTTTAAGTTTAGTAAGCTACTTAAATTATTTGTAGCTGGCTTTTTGGTTATTCAGCAAGTGGCAGTCGCCTCGCCCCAAAGCCGGATACGCATTCTAGATGGTGAAACGACCACAATCGATAAAGCTCCGTATTTAGTACAGCTGCACCTGGATGGAAACCTCCATTGCGGTGGAGCTTTGACCTCAGAAAAAACTGTTGTCACTGCCGCCCATTGTGTTAAAGGCATACACCCAAATCGGTTTGTTGTAGTTGGTGGTGCCTCGAGAGTAACCGATTATGGTATCAGATCGAAGGTTAGCAGAATAATTATTCCAGGAAATTACAATGAGCGAACATTTGATATGGATGTAGCTGTGATGGAATTATGGACCCCTATTAGGGGACCATCCGTGCAAACAGTACGTTTTTGTGAAACGCCCATCAAGACAGGTGATCCAGTACAACTTTTTGGTTGGGGAAAATTGCACGCAAATGCAAACTTCTTGCCCATTCAACTACAAACTGTTAAAGTCAATGTAATTGATAAAAACGTTTGTGCCTCTCAGTACTACTGGGGTGGAGGTCAGGTGACAGATTCCATGTTTTGTGCTTCCGCACCTGGAAAAGACAGCTGTGATGGCGATTCGGGCAGTCCAGTTATAGTAAATGGAGAATATTGCGGTATCGTATCGTCGGGCATTGGTTGTGGCAGACAGTTTTCGGGTCTCTACACTGACATACACAAAGTGAAGCCATTTATATTATTTGTTTTAAACCAACTAAATCAATAGTTTTGGAATTAAATTTGTGTGTTATTGTATAAGTTTTTATTTGCAATTTTCGTATCGACCCCTGTGCGCGAAATTGTTGTGTGTTACACTTTTTTCGAAATCGACTTTTTAATGCAAATTGGTTCTAAGTCCATTAACTCATCTGTTGACAAATTGTTATAGCGATAATTATATGTACATAGTTAGTAAAGAAGAAACGATATTGTTTAAACTGTTGTAAATTTAGAGATAGTAAAATTGAGCTTTCTTTATAAAAAAGTTTTCAGCAAATTGAAATAAGATGAATCAAAACAATTCTCACATATTCCATTTGCAATAATGACTGAGTCTATAAAGCAGAAATCTACATCAACTGACCCCACACACAGTGGACGAAACACAAAAGAATGCTGATGTTGAAGGTTTAGTGGCCTCTAAGAAACAGCTAGTTGTTCCGTTCTACTAAGTGCTTGCCAGAATATTTACAATTATTTTTTGTTATTTGTTCATTAATATTTATCACATGTAATTTGGCCTAAAAAGCAATACGAACCTTAGCCCGTTCAAATCACAAATATAGAAACAAATGGAGTTCAAATAATAATTAAAATTAACTAAAATTAATAGCCATGGGCCTGTGGCAAAAATTAAAAATAAAAAATATACTTAATAGTAACAAACCAAAAAAGTTTGTCTTAAGTAGAACATAAATAAGCAAATCAACTAACAAGTGCATAATTAGTAAAGAACAAACGACAATGGTAAGAATGTTGTAAATATAGAGATGGTAAAATTGAGCTTTCATTACAAAAAAGCTTTTAGCAAATTGAAATACGATGAATCAAAACAATTCACATATTCCATTTGCAATAATGCTAAGTATATAAAGCAGAAATCTACATCAACTGACACCACACACAGTGGACCAAACACAAAAGAATGCTGATGATGAAGGTTTAGTGGCCTTCGAAAACGGCTGGCTGTTCCGTTCAACTATGTGTTGTTAGTCAGAATATTTACAACAGACTTTGTTGTTATTTGTTCATTAATAATTATCACATGTAATTTGGCTTAAAAAGCAATACGAACCTTAGCCCGTTCAAATCACAAATATAGAAACAAATGGAGTTCGAATAATAATTAAAATTAACTAAAATTTACAATTAACTTTCATGTTATTTGTTCATTAATAATTATCTTCAACTTTAGCCTAATCAAATAATAAATATAAAAACAAATGAAGTTCGAGCAATAATAATTATTTTAACTAAGATAATTGTAATAGCTATGGAGGAGATAACACAATGGACATTTTATCGTATGTAACAGTGTAATTTACTTTGTGGTCAAAATTATCGTATATGCCATCAGACCTGCCGCCACATTTGACATCAAAATGATGATTTGACATCTTTTTACTTATAATTTACGATTTTATAATATTTTTAAAATATGTTTTTTAGATTCGTTATCTTGGTACACTGATTTATACGATATGCCTCGCTTCAAATTCTCATGGCCGATAGATAGCTCAATAAGAAATGTTTGAAGCTTGGCATTTTTAGAAATACGCTGACTTTAAATTCACAATTTCGCGCTATTCTGATAATTACAAATTTGCATATTGCATAGTTGGACTTTTTTTAAGAAAAATTTACTATTACAATTTAAATAAGTAGGTACCTACTGGCAGACTGATGTAGCTTCACTAAGTCATTCCTAGTAAAATTCTTTACTTAAATTTATCCTTTTATATAAATATGTACATTCAATTTAAAATAACAGTTTTTTGCTTTTAATAACAATTTTGAAAATTGTTATATTAAAATTTTTGTAAGCTTGCGTGATACTATATATATGTATGCCCTTAATTATGAAAGTGGTCTAAGTCATACATATCTTTGGTCGAGATATTTAGTAGATTAAATTTGAACAAAACAAACAATATTTTTATATTATACAACATTTTAATTTAGAGTTGTTCTGCTTTCGTTTAATATAAATTTAAGTAATATTTGTTAAGTATTTATTTAAGTTTTTTCAATATTTATTTAATATTTCGAATCAAAAGTGTATGTGACTTAGACCAATTTCACAATTAAGGGCACATATAAATTGATCCAAAATTTTTAGTAAGTACTAAATATATTCAGCACCCTTAAAAGTTTTGTGCGCGAAAATATCGTATGTGCCAAAAATGTTTATTATTTTGAAATATACAATCATTTCCATAAAAATTAATAAAGTACAATATTACAATTTTGCCAAATTATCTGAAGGAAAACTACCATTAATTTAAATTTAAATCAATTTTTTATGGTCAACTAAATTCAACTTATCATCACAGGAGTCATCATATGTTTAGTATAAGAGTCTGAACACAATGTAACGATTATTTATTGCGGTGCGGTTTTTCGTACGATTTTGAATTAAAAAACCGCAGGAACGAAATAAAATTAAAATCTATTTTATTTTCTTTGCGGACTTTCTTATTTTCTCAATTTTTGACACTCTTTCTCTTTCTGATGTTACCATAGTTTTTAAGTAATTGGAGGTGTTCACAACATTATTTTAAACAGTGCCTCGTTTCTGTTATACCCTTTTCACACTTACTCACATCTTTGAGGAATGCGTGGAATATGTTGAAAATTGAAAAAAACCTGTTCACATTAGAACATCTTTCATCTTTCATCTGTCATGTGTTATAATACTATTTTTACGAGTGTGAGCAACTTATAATTAAATAATAAAATGCAAATTAAAAATTCAGTAGAAATTGATTTAATTGCTGGCTCCTGAGGAGCAGAAACAGATAATGCTTGAAATTATGTAGAAATTATGCCAGCGGACAATGATGATGAAGAAATATTAAAAATTTTATCCGCAAAGATTTTGCGTAGACATTTGCAACTATTTTTATGTAATTTATTTCGATTTGGAAAAATATATAACAGATTTTAATATATGCATACATATACACTCCGTTAACATCCCTGTCGGAAATTACGTTAACTTTAAACTAACTTTAAGCTAACTATTTCGCAACTAGTACTGACTGACACTTGGATTACTTTTAATGTAATCAACTGACTATTTTAACATTGCGATGTCCTAGGCGGTATTCAATAGTCTCACTCTGCATTACTTTTCAACTAACTTAAAGTTGATATTTTTAAAACCACCTGGTAGTCAGTAAATTAAAAAAAAATTTCTGGGGTTCGAACATGTATCATCACACGTTGTGTACTCAATGCACTAGCACTCAGCTAAGGTACCATCTAAAATAACAACAGCAAAATGTTAATATAAAACTGAAGTGAGTTTCAAAGTAGCTGAGAATAAATTTTTTGGCTCTCATAAAATTCGATTCCATACTCAACTTAAGAATTCATTTTGGGTTTTTTCTGGATGAAATTGCAGTTAGCTTTTAGTCAGTCTAAGAAAAGTTAACTATAAGTTAACTATTTTTGTAGTCAACCACACATTTTCCGACAGGGATAGGATAGCCTCAATTGAAATTTTAGAGAATAGTAGAAATTTTCGCGATTTCTTAATTAAATAGAAAATATGATGGTATGTATGGTAAATTTTGATGGTATGTACTTTCGTTACAAAATACAGATGTGACGAATAAAGCCAAATTGAACACATTTCCTGATGCATCACATCTGTAAGCATGTGAATATATGCATGTACATATGTTACTAGTACACGGAATGTAGCAAAATTAGCTTTGTGATGACGTCAAAATTAATTTATTTAAAAGCTAACATGAGATTTTTTGTTTTATATGTATGTACATACATATTTATATAATAAAATCTTAGAGTAATTACGGATCTTTTTTTGGGAAAGATATTCCAAAATGTAGCTTTGAATGTATGTACATACATATGTACGTACATGCATATGTAGATATGTATACATTTTTATAGGATGTATGCATGTATGTATATAATGGGTGTTTTTTATTGAGGTATAGAACTTTAAGTTGGCATCACTTTTTTAACTGGCGGCCATTTTGTCAGCTGTCAAGTGATTAATATTTAATTTGGTTTGCCATTTTATCATGAACAGGTTAACAAAAGAACAACGCTTGCAAATCGTGCAAATTTATTTCGAAAATAATGGTTCAGTTCGCGAAGTTTACCGCAAGCTCCGTCCATTTTATGGTCGACATAATCGTCCATCAGAGCAATTAATTCGGTTAACCATGGATCGTTTTCGCACTACGTTTACTCTATGTGATAATACGCATCCGCAGAGACGTCGAACAGTGCGCACCGAAGAAACAATTGCCGCTGTAGAGCAAAGTGTTGAAGAGGACCCGAATGAATCGATTCGCCACCGTGCACAGCAATTGGAGCTTTGTCCATCAACTTTATGGAAGATTTTGCGCAAAGATCTTGGCTTGCGACCTTACAAAATCCAGCTTGTGCAAGAATTAAAGCCGCGAGACCATGCAATGCGTCGTGATTTTGGTGTATGGGCCGAAAATGAGATTGATCTCGATGCTGATTTTCATCGCAAAATTTTGTTCAGTGATGAGGCTCATTTTTGGTTGAATGGCTACGTCAACAAGCAAAATTGCCGCATTTGGAGTGAAGAGAATCCACATGAGACCCTTGAGACGACATTACATCCACAAAAACTGACTGTTTGGTGTGCTCTATGGGCTGGTGGAGTCATTGGGCCATACTTCTTCCGAAATAATGCTGGAGAGTCAGTTACCGTTAATGGAGACCGGTATATAGCCATGATAACCGACTATTTTGTTCCCGAATTGGATGGCATGAATATGGATGAGTTGTGGTTCCAACAAGACGGCGCTACATGCCACACAGCGCACGTCACAATCGATTTATTGAAGGAAACATTCGATGAGCTCATAATTTCGCGGAATGGACCTGTCAATTGGCCACCAAGATCGTGTGATTTGACACCATTGGATTATTTTCTTTGGGGATATGTGAAGTCGCTCGTCTACGCCAACAAACCAGAAACGTTAGGGGACTTGGAAGCCAACATTCGTGGCGTTATTGCCAACATACGGCCCCATATGCTCGAAAAGTGGTTGAAAATTGGACCTGTAGAATTGGCTTTATTCGAGCCAGCCGCGGCGGCCACATGCCCGAAATCATATTTAAGCATTAATGGCATAAAATTATCCTTCCAATAAAGCCAAATTGATGGACATTAAAACAATTTTTTTGTGTTTTATTTCAATTCAAAGTTCTATACCTCTAAAAAAACACCCGTTAGTTGTATACATTTCTAGTGATGACACTAAAATAATCGAAAGATGTTGAATGGAACAAAGTGAGATAGGAACATCTTTTGAAGATGTTGAAAGATGTTAAACATTCAGCCCTGTATAATTCTTATGGGAAGATGTTATCATCTTGCCAAATTGATGAAAGATGAAAGATGTGAGTAAGTGTGAAAAGGCTATAAGGAATGTAAGAGCTTTTCGAGTCGAAAAAATTGTTATCATCCTGTGAAACACAGGGTGAGTAAGAAAAACACTGTATTTGTTGATATTTTTTGCAAGTTTATATAATATTTCTTGTGAGTAACCCTGTGTAAAATAGGACAACCACTATTATTATTTAATTTTTCTCGATGCGAGAACTTCTCACAAGTTACAGAAACGGGGCACTGAAAACATGATTTTGAAGTTCAAAAATTTTTGTCATAAAATGTAAACGTTAAAAAATATATCAAACATATCTTCGATTGTATAAAATGTTAATTATTTTTTGTTTTTAGCTACTGCCATTGCAAAATATTTAATATAAAGAGTAAATTTTTTATAAAAATGTATGAACAAAAAATTAATAAAAATTTAAACAAACAATGAGAAGTATTGCCGTCGCCATCATCCGTTTTACTATGTTTATTTTTCTCTCCCGCAACGAGAAATCGCACCGCACCGCACCGCAAACATTGTGTTTACACTCTTAAAAGGAATTTCCTGAGCTAATGTTTGGAAAATTTTCTGATTTTTTTTATTTTAAATTATTATTTTTTTAACTTCTAGTTAAAAACATATTGATATTATAAATTTATTGCGCACGTGAAAAAACACCAGGTTAAACAAAATGCAACATTTCATACAAAATACCTTTTTAAACGAAAAAATTAATAGTCAACACATTTTGAACTGTTTATTCAAAATGTTTCACTAAAATGAAAATATTTTAATGTCAAAAAAGTATTGCTTTGATGATTTTCTCCTAAGTGATAAAAATAAGTTATTGTATATATATCTCCTGGATAAGATATCTTCCAAATGTTTGTAGGGATGTAATTATAATTCACACTATATGAATGTATTATTAGAAATATAATAAATAGCCATGTAGTCTTATAATTTATTTTGCATCATCAATTAGTACAAGTGTTATATTAGCAATAAATAAATTTTCTTATTTTGCCTCTCACCCTGAGAACTGAGAAATTTTTGGACATGGTAATGGATCCTCCAATAAATATTCTAACTTGTACATTGTTATAACATAATTTTTCATCACCAATTCGTTTATTTGACAGATAGACAGATTTCATATTTGATTTCTTGAATCCTTAGCTTTCACGTAGCCCAAAAGAGCGATGGTATGTATTAGAGGGCTGCGTAAACAGTCTTGAAATGCAAATACGTCTTGTTTTTTAAATGCATTGTCGTAGTATGTATTTTACTAAAGCAATAATAAATAATGTCGTTTAATAATCGAAGCACTCTGGATGTGTTGATGTACGTGTATATGAGTGTTTTTAAGCGATGTCGCGAAGACTTCTTGTTTGTAACAAACACTTAAAAACAAGTAGTGTTGATGCGTAAATGCTTGTTATTTATTGTATTGTACGTTAGAGTGTGTGTGTAAGATGTAATTGGTAAGCCATTATGTGCTTAAGGGTGGTTTTTTGAAGCAAGCACACACAACTAGTTAATGTCAATGCATGTGTGCGTTTGCATGTGCACAGAAAAATAAATTATTGTACATCCAACGTGTGTGCGTATGTACATTAGGGATATAACCTTTAAAACATTTTTTAAAACATCAAAATTGGCATAGCACAGTCCGATAGAGCATACAAAACTATAAGGGAACATATATTTAATTTTTCGCTAAGGTCAAAAAAGTTCACACACATAACCGCGATGGAGTTTTTTTTTGTTATTGGTTAAGAAAAATTAATAATATGTTTTAGTTGATTTAATTATTATTTTTCGAACTTTCATTTGTTTCTATATTTATGACTTGAATAGGCTAAAGTTCGTATCGCTTTTTAAGCCAAATTACATGTGGTAATTATTAATGAACAAATAACACCAAAGTTAGTTGTAAATATTCTGACAACACATAGTTGAACGGAACAGCTAGCCGTTTTCGAAGGCCACTAAACCTTCGTCATCAGCGTTCTTCTGTGTTTGTCTTAACTTAACTCGTTTTAATTTAATTTTTCAATTAAATTATATATTGATTTTGAAAAAATTTTAAAGCTTGTAAAGTAAAGTTAACCAGGATCAAAAACAATACAAGGCTTCTGGAATCAATCTCTTGATAGTTAACTTTTTTTAAACGAAGTATATGTCTACTGTTTTAATTTATTATACCCTTCACCAAAAAGGATAAAGGATATACATACATATCTATGTAGGTTTTTCATTTCATATGTAATTTCCACAATATTCATATGCAACCCATAAAGTATATCATTACCTTAATATAGAAAGGCCCGCACTCATTATTTTTTTGAAATGGAGATTTTTATATATTTCTATAGAAGAACAGCTAATGTACTGAAAAAGGTAAAAATCTCGATATAAAAAAAAAAAAAAAAAAAAAAAAATAATGAGTTAGTGCCACTCAGTATTAAGGTAGCGATATACATACATATATGTATATTCCGGGCTCTTATGAATAGGAAAGACGAATAAGCAATTTACGTTTTTCTGTTGTTGAAATCGGTTTCTTGAAGCTCCCAGCAAAGCTAGAGACTTTGGTCTTGGATTGGTGTATCAAAAATGGTCCGAAATGGATTGAAAATCAGCAAAAAGACAAAAAGACAGTTTCAGAGCTGGAAAATTTAAAAATTTTTTTGGTATAAAAATGTAACTAGCTAAATAAAACTAAATTTATTTATTTTTTTTTTTTTTGGTAAATAAATGTATTCAATATTTCAACAAGAATTAAATTTGTATTTAAAATAAAAAAAAAACTTGAGAACACGATTCTAGGGTTGGAAGTTTTGAATATTTTTTTAAACTTATTTTTTCTTTTTCTCTACAAATGAAGCATATTTTGTATTTTTAAAAGAAACGGATTAATGTTAGAGATTAGAAAAATTTAAAATGATGATTCCAAGGGTTGGAAAATTTACACGTTTCTTGTTGTTGGGTATAAAAAGTTACACAAATATAAAACACAGCTCTATAGCTGAAAAATTTTAACTTCTGCTGTGGTATCTAAAAGTAACTAAATAAAACATTTTTTTCTTTCTATGTTCTGGAAAAAATTAGTATTTAAAATCAGAAAATTTAAAAATATTGTTCAAGGGTTGGAAAATTTAAGCTTTTTTTGGTAAAATTAAAAATACACTAACTTTGAACAGCCTTTAAATTTTAACTGTCATATATATATATATATATATATATATATAGGGTGTTTTTTTAAGAGGTATAGAACTTTGAATTGAAATAAAACACAAGAAAATCGTTTTAATGTCCATCAATTTGGCTTTATTGGAAGGATAATTTTATGCCAATAATGTTTAAATATGATTTCGGGCATGTGGCCGCCGCGGCTGGCTCGAATAAAGCCAATTCTACAGGTCCAATTTTCAACCACTTTTTCGACCATATGGGGCCGTATGTTGACAATAACGCCACGAATGTTGGCTTCCAAGTCCCCTAACGTTTCTGGTTTGTTGGCGTAGACGAGCGACTTCACATATCCCCAAAGAAAATAATCCAATGGTGTCAAATCACACGATCTTTGTGGCCAATTGACAGGTCCATTCCGCGAAATTATGCACTCATCGAATGCTTCTTTCAATAAATCGATTGTGACGTGCGCTGTGTGGCATGTAGCGCCGTCTTGTTGGAACCACAACTCATCCACATTCATGCCATCCAATTTGGGAACAAAATAGTCGGTTAGTCGGCTCCAATTGCTGTGCACGGTGGCGAATCGATTCATGCGGGTCCTCTTCAACACTTTGCTCTACAGCGGCAATTGTTTCTTCGGCGCGCACTGTTCGACGTCTCTGTGCATGCGTATTATCACATAGAGTAAACGTAGTGCGAAAACGATCCATGGTTAACCGAATTAATTGCTCTGATGGACGATTATGTCGACCATAAAATGGACGGAGCTTGCGGTAAACTTCGCGAACTGAACCATTATTTTCGAAATAAATTTGCACGATTTGCAAGCGTTGTTCTTTTGTCAACCTATTCATAATGAAATGGCAAACCAAACTAAATATTAATCACTGGACAGCTGACAAAATGGCCGCCAGTTAAAAAAGTGATGCCAACTTAAAGTTCTATACCTCAATAAAAAACACCCTTTATATATATATATATATATATATATAAATATTTGTTGCTGTAGTTGCTAAAATTTTACATATTCTGTGAAAATTTCAGGTCTGCAGCTCTTATGGTTCTAAAGAAAGTAGACTGTTGCAGACAGACGGACATCGTAGCGAAATAAATAGGGACCTTTTTCACTTTTGGTATACGGAACCCTAATTTTCTTAAATAAAAAAAAGTCATTCAAAATTTTAACAAAATTCAAATTAAAAATATGGAGTTTAGAAGTTCAAAATTTTCCAATCCCCAATATCTTTTTTACAAATATATTCGTTCAAAAGTGGTTAAAATAAGTTCCTTATTTAAGTGAATCGCAGTGTATGTATGTATAACCCTTGCCAACAAATGAATTTCCATTCAGGCGTAAGGGAAAAACATTATAAGAATAGTGATAATTTATAGTAATGTTAAATATCGTTTTACATAGTGTAACAACCAGTAGATACTCCGAATGCTGATTGATAAATCTGTGTAGAAATTTAAAAACCAATAATTATGGTTTACACCAAAACACAAAAGAAAAAAAAATACTTCTAATGCAAAAAAATAATTTTAGAGATTTTTGGCAATTTTTTTTATGTTTCTTTATGATACTCTGTAAATTAAATTTTTTTAATAATAAGTCCAGATTTCGTTTGGTAACACTTTTGGTCACATGAATTTTTGTTTGTTTTATTGGTTAAGCATTGTCTTTATGCATTTCGTTTCTCCTTAAGAAACTCTTCTGCAGACTATAAGCCATTGAATTTATATCTAGTCAAACAGTTACAGGAATAGTGACGTTACTTTTTTTAATGTTTTGTTTTTATCAGAACTTTTCTGAAAATCACACGTCATTAGCCTTACTTAAACACAAAAACAGTTTAAGCGATAAGAATACATATTTATTTTTTCATTGGAACAGTGTTGATTTAAAAAGCAGGGTTAAAAAGAATTTAAAATAATTAAAGTGAGTTTGCATATAAAATGACGGTAGATTTTTCGATTGTCACAGAGAAAAATGAAGAATGAGACTCCCAACGGTCATAGGGTAATTATTGTCCCATTATAGGGCTTATTAGCATTGGGTCGAGGAGCAAAAAATATTTATTATAATTTAAGCAGACACTTACTAAAACAGAAACCTTTTAACGTGAGTATTGCTGGTCGCCCTCTAGTTTGCCTGTTCACTTGTCAGTTGCTGTTTTTAATGAAAACGTTAACTTTGTTTGCTTATTACGCTTCACTGGCTAAACTAGCTGAACTGGTTTTGAAGAAATCTGAAACATAAATAGATCTGCTTCCAAGAAGAGACACTGATTTCTCTGTCTTTTGAAAACTAGGAACCCCCTTCATGGGGCAATACTTGTATTATCTGAAACTTACACAATAATTTTTATGAAATTCAAAGCAAAGATAGATAGGTTGGCAACGTTGGCCGAATTCCAATCCTAGATGTATCTGAATCTAAAAGGACACAAAAACTAGTATCGAGAAGATGGTAAACGGCTGAACCAATTTTAATGAAATATATAATATAGATTGATTTGCATCCACAATATAGTACTCTGTTTAAATTTGTGAAAAATGTTTATCAACATTGATTAATTTATACGAAAAATTTGACATGTAAACAATAATAACTGGCGCCTGAAACTATGCTACAATTTCTTATGTTTGTAGAGACACCCCGTGTGTTTGTTGTAAGTTTCATACGAAACGAGTGGCACTTTACTTACGACTATTTCGCATGAAAACTTAAAATTTTGAAGATAAATTTCAAATGATTTTCCTAAGATAAACAGAGTACTATTGCTGCAATATTTTTTCCTGAACAATTCGTACCATTTTTTTATATTTCGTTTGGTAGCATATCGCTTGAACAGCAATGCCAACTTGGTGCTTTTTGAAAACTCAAAACGCAAAGTTTTGAGCGTTAGTGCCAAATTAAGAAAAAGCACTAAATAGTGCTTTTAATGAATTTAGGTATTTTTTAAAATTAGTTCATTAAAAATGTTGATAATATTGCCGAAATAGAGAATAGCTTAGAAAACATTATTAAACTTCACTCGTTTTTTACGTTAGTGCTTTTTACGCTTTTTAAATTTCAAAAATAACGCTTTTTAGTGCTTTTTTAGGGTCCCGTACACCAAAGGTGAAAAGGAACCCTATTGTTTTCGCTACGCTGTCCGTCTGTCCGTCTGTCCGTCACACGGTATTTTCTCAGGAACCGTAAGAGCTGCGGACCTGAAATTTGGACAGAGTATGCAGAACCTTGGCCACTACAACAACAAATACATGAGAATGAAAAATTAAAGGGTGTTCCAAAACGAGCAACGAAAAATGTTAAAATCCCATGTAATATACATACAATTGTATGAACATATGTATATTGAAACTTGAAATTTGTAAAATTAGTGTATTTTTATACAGACTACAACAATTAACACTAAAATTTAAAAAAATTAAATTAAAGGGTGGTCCATCAGTAAATGCAATTTTGACTATGTAATTTTGACAATTTGCTATATCTTGGAAACCGTAAGAGGCAAACACTTGAAATTTTCAAAAACGGTAAAACTAAAAAAAACCGAAAATTATAAAATCGCCAAACCAAAAAAAAAATCGCCAAAAATTAAGAAAAAACCGCCAAAACGAAAAAAATCGCCAAAATTAAAAAAAATTTCTAACACTAAAATAAATCGCCAAATTCGAAAAAATCGCCAAAATCAAAAAAATCGACAAAATGAAAAAAAAACGCCAAAAATCGAAAAAAATCGCCATAACGCGAAAATGTAGCCAAAACTAAAAAAAAATCGCAAAAATGAAAAAAATCGCCAAAAATAAAAAAAAATCGCCAAAATGTAAAAACGCCAAAAACCGAAAAAATCGTCAAAACGAGAAAATAAAGTGTCAAAACTAAAAAAATAGCCAAAACTTAAAAAAATCGTCAAAACCGAAAAAAAACGCAAAAAGCGCCAAAACAAAAAAACCGAAAAGACCCCAAAAACGAAAAAATGCCATAACTATTTATTATATAGGATGAAGTTTGTATTAAATTACATATCTAGTGTTCGTACGGAACCCTTCGTGCGCGAGTCAGAGTCACACTTTACTGAATTTATTTATATTCTGATGTGCTGTTAGATCCAAAAAAGTTGGCATCACTGCGCTTGAATAGTTGAACAGAGTATCAGGCTAAAGAGGAGACATATATTTCTTACAAGGAAAAAAAATTTCCTCCGATAATTGAAAACAAAATCAAAAATCATTTAACAATTTGATTGACTTAATTAAACTTTTAATCATATAAAATTTTTAAACAAAAGTTCAATTGAATCCATTACATTTTTAATTAATTTTTGCTTTTTTTTCTGTGAGCAAAATTATAGAATGAGGAGGGGGCAAGGGGTGCTCTTTGTGCTCTCCGAAACTATCCAACCGATTCTTATGATATTCAAAACAAAGATATATCTTCGTCTAGGCAAAAGCAATTGCTTTATATATTTCTAAAACTAGGACCAGAGGGGACCACATCTGCCTCTCTGAAATTATCGTTCCGATTTTGATAAAATTACACAAAGGCTATATACATTTTCAAAACTATGATCGAGAGGATGATAGAAGGCGATGTCTCTCTCTCTTCAAACCTACCCAATATAACTTAATATATACACATGCGCTATATATTAAGACATACCAAACAGGATATCCAGTTTTCGAGATATTTTTACATTTTGAATTTTCTTTTTTCATTTTGACGGTTTATCCATAAACCGTGATTTGTATGTGCTAAATCCTCTTTAAAACGATTTGATAGAACAAGTGAACTTTGAATAAAGGTTTTCCAAACGTAACAAAAACTACAACGAAATATTAATAACAAAAGTTAAAAATTTTAAAAATCCCCGACTTTTTTCACAAAAAATGTTATCGTGTTATCGGTCCAGCCGTTTGGCCTCTACGTGGATACGGACAGATACACAGATACACAGACACACAGACACACACTACAAACTTATAACACCCCTTTTTTTAGTCGGGGGTTAAAAAACAAAATCAATTGATTTGCAATTAAAAAAATATTAAAAAACCCGACTTCGACAAACTTTAGACCATTAAATATCCTAAATAGTAATTCGAAATGAAAAATCATAAGAGAAACCTAAAGATGATTTTAAAATACCTGTCGAATGGTACCCATTTTGATATAGTTTACCGACTTTTTATTTTTTATCGTATTTACAAAATGACGCCGATTAGCCGCCATATTGAATTTTTATTACTGTCATATCCTTAGTGACACTCTCAGAATAAAGACAAAACGATTGATATAAGAATCATGAAAATAGTTCCACGCGTTCGGTTATTGTAGTGCCGCAAAAGAACACACATACATGCAAACATACATAAACATATATATTTGTCGTATCGCAGTCGGGTATTGTCGTCGCGCAGTCGGGTAAAAATTCAACAGTGGCATAGAACTCGATACGCATACGATCCCACATTTATGAACTTATTAATTATTATTAATAGTATTCCGGTCGGTCTTGAACTGGTGGATCAGAAAAGTTTCCAAATAGATTGTTATTGAAAATCAGCAAAATCGAAAAGACGGCCTCAGACCTGGAAAGTAAAAACTTCTTCTTGCCATATAAAAGTAACTAACTAAAACTCATTTGGATTCTTGTTAATTTTTTTTATATTTCAGTTAAAATTAAAAATCCAAATAAATCAAAAAGACGATTCCAGGGTTGGAAAATTTAAACTTTTTTATTTTTAAGAGTAACCTACTATAACTAATATTTTATATTTCTCTTTAAATTAAACATATTTTATATTTTTAGAGAAAGACTTTAGTAAAATAAATCAGAAGAAACTAAATATACGGAACCAGGATTGGAAAATTAAAATTTTTTTGTATATAAAAATTAACCAGGTCATATTAATTTTATGCTTTTAATACAAAATGCATAATAAAATTTTTTATATTTTATATCGAAAAATACCCATCACCATATATTACTCTAGGTAAAAAAATATTTTTTTTTTCACAAAATAAATATGTTTGTATATACTCTTTTATATACATACATACTCTATACGTATGTCAGTAAAGGGTATATAAGATTCGGCATAACCATATATAGCATTCTTACTTGTTTTATTTGATTTTATGATATTTTACTTATTCAATTGCTACGAAAGTTGCCCGCCACATTGGGCTCTCGTAACGACAGAATCTCGAAGTTGAAAAAATGAGCGGACCAACGCCCAATAAAACTTAATATTATATTTCACGTGCTTGTACTTAACCAATTTCTACAAAACTTAGCACACATCTTGAGCTCTATATCAAAAACAATTCAGCATTAAAAAAAAGGCGCGGACACGCCTATTAAATTTTGATATTATATTTCACGTGCTTTTACTTAACAAATTTTTACGAAAGTTGGCTCACACCTTCAGCTTAGAAAAATACTTAATCTTGTGGTAAAAAAATGGGCGAGGCAACGCCGACGAAGAATTAGTATTAAATTATATGTATATACTTCTACTTCTCCGATTCCCACAGAACTTGGTAAAGAGTTCCGGGTCTTATAATGACATAATTTTGTGGTTTTTGGGAAAAAAGAAAACTGCTATGATGGAGTCTATGAAAAATTTCAAAAGACATTAACATTTTATCACATCAGGCTTGTATTTTTTTTTTGTTAGTAGTGTGATTGTGTTGGATAGTGAGTCATGTTATTTAAAGGTGATAAATTATAGACAAAACATATTAAAATATTTTATTTAACTGAATTTACTATTATTTTAAACTTTTCAGTGCTTATTTTTGAAGTCGTTTAATTTTTGCTTACGTTTTATTTATTTTTTGTTCTTAACCCTAGACACATAACCTTCGTCGAAACGACGAACACCGGACGAAAAAATAGCTATTTCTTTTTAACACGTGCACCGATCGCCGCTAAATTTCTTGCCAACTTAGTTTTCGCTGAGCTTTTGCAGGAGACAACCAAACTCGGCGCGTAAGCACGTAATTATTGAGATATGATAAACTTGTTCGTCGCTTCGACGAGTGTTGGCGAGCATAAAGTTGATTTCTGCACACAATGCGCTTCAAAAAATTAATTTTTTATATTTTTTTAAATGACAATAGTGTTATAGTTAAGTTTTGCCAAAGACAAAAAGGCTTTTTTGTTTTGTTTGTTTATATAAATTTTATAACAATGTGATCTCAAAAAAAAAGTGCTTTTTGGAAAAATGGATTATAATAAATATCCTTGTAACAGAATAGAAATATATAGTTGTATTTACTAACAAAGTACTTGCTAAAGGTATGTATGTGTTGCAAGTACAAAAATATATATGTTTAGAACCGATATTATACGCCCCAAAACGTGCTCGTCGAAACGACGAATGGTTAGGTTTAGAGGGATACGTTCGAGGGTTACGTGTGCAGGGTTAAGGGGCTTAGACACGCTCAAAATGCTTACTAAGGTTGGTTATAGTATGAGTTAAAATTTGTTAGTATGTGTGACACCAACAATGCTTGATGGAAAATCAAAAAATTTTGGTTTTCAGCATGCTTGTAACAGTGTTAACAGTGTGTATAGTGTTAACCCATCAAGCCCGCATAAATTTTCATTATGAGTAATTATATTTCCATTGCGAACGTTCGCCAAAAAATCGAAATTAAAAGAAGAAAAACATAAATTGGACTGGCGAAGAAAAATGAAGTAATAGAACTTTTTTAATTAGCTTTTCTCTGTTTTTTTTTTGTAAACAGTGCTACAATTATTGTTATTAAATTTCTTTATTTAGACATTTTTATATATTTTTTTTAACCAAGCATTTTGATCGTGTCCAAGGCCCTTTATGTTTAGTTAGTCAAAAATTAATAATGAGAGGGTAATGCCTCTCGCATAGCTAGCAACTCTAGGGGGTCTACTCTTTAATTCGAAACGAAAGAAAATATCCTCGAATTTTCGTGCTATTAACATACAATTTCGAAAGCATCTTCATTAGTTTCAAAATAAAGAGTAGACCGATAGAGGCGCCTCAGCGATGCTACAAAAATTAACAAAATGCACAAGAGCAAAGTTGTAAAAAGGAAAATGAAAATTAATTAAGCTATACTTCTCTATATGTATCTCTCACTTCACCATCTATCAGGGTTGTTAGATTTGATTTTTCCGACAAAATTGATTTTGAAAATCGCCAAAAGTCGCCAAAAATCAGTTTTATGTATTTTTTCTTAGTAAATATTTGGTAATAAATTTGTTTTTATATAACACTTTTTTAATATAAATATTTATAAAATGATGCGAGCAAAGTTTATCAGAAAATTGCCGAAACTAGAATTAATAATAATAATTAGAAAAATTTTGAAGTTCAATTTTGTTCAAAAAATAGCCAACAAATTTATTTATCTTTTTAGTTAATTTTAATTATTATTCGAACTCCATTTGTTTCTATATTTGTGATTTGAACAGGCTAAAGTTCGTATCGCTTTTTAAGCCAAATTACATGTGATAATTATTAATGAACAAATAACACCAAAGTCTGTTGTAAATATTCTGACTAACAACACATAGTTGAACGGAATAGCCAGCCGTTTTCGAAGGCCACTAAACCTTCATCATCAGCGTTCTTTTGTGTTTGGTCCACTGTGTGTGGTGTCAGTTGATGTAGATTTCTGCTTTATATACTTAGCATTTTATTGCAAATGGAATATGTGAATTGTTTTGATTCATCGTATTTCATGTTCCGTTCAACTATGTGTTGTTAGTCAGAATATTTACAACAGACTTTGGTGTTATTTGTTCATTAATAATTATCACATGTAATTTGGCTTAAAAAGCGATACGAACTTTAGCCTGTTCAAATCACAAATATAGAAATAAATGGAGTTCGAATAATAATTAAAATTAAATAAAAATTAATAGCCATGGGCCAGTGGCAAAAATTAAATAAAAATATACTTAATAGTAACAAACCAAAAAAGTTTGTCTTAAGTAGAACAAAAAATAAGCAAATTAAGTAACATGTGTATAATTAGTAAAAAGAACAAAACGACAATGGTAAGACTGTTGTAAATATAGTGATGGTAAAATTGAGCTTACAATACAAAAAAGCTTTCAGCAAATTGAAATACGATGAATCAAAACAATTCACATATTCCATTTGCACAAAAACGCTAAGTATATAAAGCAGAAATCTACATCAACTGACAGACACCACACACAGTGGACCAAACACAAAAGAACGCTGATGATGAAGGTTTAGTGGCCTTCGAAAACGGCTGGCTGTTCCGTTCAACTATGTGTTGTTAGTCAGAATATTTACAACAGACTTTGGTGTTATTTGTTCATTAATAATTATCACATGTAATTTGGCTTAAAAAGCGATACGAACTTTAGCCTGTTCAAATCACAAATATAGAAATTTATTTATCATTAGTATTTTTTCATGGAAATTGTTACAATTAAAGTTTAAAATTTTTAAACGCACTAATAATCCCAAATTAACTGCCAGTTCATAGAAGCCATGTGGAAATTCTCGTCTGGCTATTTATATTGAAAACAAAAACAAAGCACTCAAAATTTGTTTTTGTTTTCATTATAAATAGACAGCCGAGAATTTCCACATGGCTTCTATAAACTGGCAGTAATATTTTACTTATTGTGTAAAATATTTTTTATTAAAAATACATTGGAATTGATTATAATCCATAATCAATAATCAATAATCAATTTCAATGTATTTTTAATAAAAAAATATTTTACTTAATAAGTTAAATATTAATTTGCTATTATTAGTGCGTTTAAAAATTTTAACCTTAAATTTATTTATCGCCAGAAAAATTGCCATGTCGCCAAACCAAAAATTTGGAAGCCAAACAAGTTGAAAAGTCGCCACGTTTGGCGAGAAATCGCCATATCTGACATCCCTGCCATATATATCCCTTTCATACTCTCAAGTAAAACAAATGGACTCATTAGTTGAACCCAAGTTAGCTGTTCTGTTCTGGCCAAAGATCTTAGTAATACTTATGTATATGTATGTACGAGTATTAAATGAAATTCAGCTACAGTTTGATCTGTCAGCCATTTACCAAAAACACTTGTCTTCATACAAAGTTTTATTATACTCCTAATACTCTTAGTAGTTAAAGTATAAAAACCATTTTTAATGAATAAAAAATATTATTCAAATGGTTTTGCACAAAAGACAAAAATGGAAACAAAGAAAATTGGAATATAGTTGAAAAACTCAATTTGAAGAACGTACAGTACACACACAATCTAAATTCTAACAATTAAAAATAAATATCTACACACAAACATACATACATATACATATATATAAATATATATGTACACATGTACCTAATTATTTATACACGCCCAATCAGCATTTTATAAAACTAATGATCATATTCGAGTCTTTTTCGACGCTTCCGCGCAATTAAAATAAGCATTTATGCGCTCGTTTTCGAGTCGAAAATGACTGTTCATTCGGGAGGAAATGGTACCCTGGCCGCGAGTCATCTAAAAGAATCTTTTATGACTGGCGTTTCTGATCAATTTCGATTGACTTTCTAGACAGTTTGCGGTAGTACTTGCAATCAGGTTTTTGTTTTAAATTTTTATATATCGAGAGCCTATATTTAAAATACGTCAACTCAAAAAAGCTAACTTTTCAGTAGAGCAATGAAACTAGTTAATTCGCTCATTATTGAAAAAAAAATGATGTGCCTTCCATAATATGGTTTAAATATGCTTAATAATTTATAGATGTACAAAAAATATTTTATTTTGCACTGGTTTGCGTATTTTTATGAGCATATTTTAGTCGATAAAAAACAAAATATTTTTTTTTTAGAGTTAACATATTTTGTCGGAAAAAATATGATTTTTTTTAATACATACATATATTTATTTTTTAATCAATTTAAGAAATTTTTTACTCAATACTAGGTATAAGAATTGAAAGGATACAAGAAAAACTTAAAATACCATAAAAAAATAGCTTAGGCCTGAGTGAAAGCTTCTTCCATCTCTCTCTATTGTAACAGGGTTACTCCAAATTATCAATTTCGATTATATCATTGACTCTAATCGGTTTATATGTCCATAAGGTTTCTATTGGCATAACATTTTAAAAGTTATACATACATTATCAATTTTTTTTATCGGAACCTCCCTAGTACAGAGAGTGACCATATCTCAATAAATTCAGTAAAGTGCGACTCTGACTCGCGCACGAAGGGTTCCGTACGAACACTAGATATGTAATTTAATACAAACTTCATCCTATATAATATATAGTTTTGGCATTTTTTTCATTTTTGGGGTCTTTTCGGTTTTTTTGTTTTGGCGTTTTTTGCGTTTTTTTCGGTTTTGACGATTTTTTTAAGTTTTGGCTATTTTTTTAGTTTTGACACTTTATTTTCTCGTTTTGGCGATTTTTTTCGGTTTTTGGCGTGTTTTCATTTTGGCGATTTTTTTTATTTTTGGCGATTTTTTTAATTTTTGCGATTTTTTTTTATATAATTTTTTTTTAGTTTTGGCGACATTTTCGCGTTTTAGCGATTTTTTCATTTTTGGCGTTTTTTTTCATTTTGGCGATTTTTTCATTTTGGCGATTTTTTGGAATTGGCGATTTAATTTAGTGTTAGAAATTTTTTTTAATTTTGGCGATTTTTTTCGTTTTGGCGATTTTTTTTTAATTTTTGGCGATTTTTTTTTTGGTTTGGCGATTTTATAATTTTCGTTTTTTTTAGTTTTACCGTTTTTGAAAATTTCAAGTGCTTGCCTCTTACGGTTTCCAAGATATAGCAAATTGTCAAAATTACATAGTCAAAATTGCATTAACTGATGGGCCACCCTTTAATTTAAATTTTTTTAAATTTTAGTGTTAATTGTTGTAGTCTGTATAAAAATACACTAATTTTACAAATTTCAAGTTTCAATATACATATGTTCATACAATTGTATGTATATTACATGGGATTTTAACATTTTTCGTTGCTCGTTTTGCAACACCCTTTAATTTTTAATTCTCATGTATTTGTTGTTGTAGCGGCCAAGGTTCTACATACTGTGTCCAAATTTCTGGTCCGTAGCTCTTACGGTTCATGAGAAAATACCGTGTGACGGACAGACGGACAGCGTAGCGAAAACAATAGGGTTCCTTTTCACCTTTGGTGTACGGAACCCTAAAAACTAGCCATATATATATATATATATATGTTCCCGTCATTCTTATAAGGAGCATAGGGCCTCAACAAAATCTTTCCATATAGATCTGTCCATAGCGATGTTTTTAACTTCGTTCCAGCTAGTTTGCATTTTTGATACTTCGGTTTCAATTTGTGTTCGCCATGTGTGAGCTGGTCGACCTCTTCTACGGCTGCCTTGAGGATTCCACTCTATCGCTGTTCTAGCAATATCTGTAACCGGCTTTTGTATGGTGTGATCAATCCATTTTCATTTTCGCCTTTGTATTTCAGTAGTTATAGGGCACTGGTTCGTTTGATGCCATAGTTTATTGTTTAATATGTATTGTGGTCAAAAGATTCGTAGGATTCTTCTAAGGCATTTGTTTATAAAAACTTGCAGTGCATGCATATCACGAGGGGCAGCATTCCATGTTTTGCATCCGTATAATAATGTAGATCGGCATTGGAGTTGAAAATATTTAGCTTAACGCGGCGAGAGAGAGACTTGTAGAGTTCCATATCTTATTAAGTTGGCCATATGCTTGAGTCGTCTTCTTTATTCGATTGGCAATATCTGCACCCGAACCGCCTGATATTGTGATAACAGCTGCGAGGTAGCAAAACGAACTAACCTCTTCCAGAGGCAATAGCCATAGGATATCAAAATCCTTACCAGATTCGTGTTTAGCATGCCAAATGCAATAATATGTGAGGTAGATTTATAATAAATTAATAATTTTTTAAAAATATTGGAAATTTGCGTGGGAGTTAGCATTTATTTTCACCAAAAAAAAAAAAAAAATATTATACTTTGAGATAAAAAAATTGATATAAAATGATAAAAAAATAATTTTTTTGATTCGAAATTTATGCAACAGATGAATATTGCATAGTGGAGCTTTTTATCATCGGAAACTCATTTTGAACTTTGTAAATAAATATATATATATATTTTTTTTTTATTTTACTGCACAATCTTGCTGTTTGTTTTTGTTTTTTTTTAACAAATCACTTTCCAAGAATTTCTGGGAATCATTTTTGGGTCTTATTTTGAGCGCAGAGCTGATTAATCAGTTTTCGATCATGTAAGGCAGTCGAAAAAGTCTCAGCTTGGTGTGACAATCTTCCTTATGCTGACTGGGCGCTTTCATTTAAATTACGTACATACATTAATATAGGGTGGCGCACAATGAGGAGTTATGCATATGGTTTGAATGGTTTATAACTTTTTTATTTATGCGATTATTATATATATTTTTTAAATGCAGTATATTTTTGGGGAATTTTTTTTTTTTGCAATTAGTCTTGAAAAATTATATCCTTAAAGTGATGTCCACTTTCTGCTTCACAACATACGTGCTCTTTTTAGCGAGATAGAGAGAGAGAGTACACATCTCATATTATCCATAACTTTTCCCAAAATTTCGGCTGTAATGGCCATAATTTCATTTCGAATGTTAGTTTCTAGTTAGAGTATGGTTCTTGGTTTGTTAACGTACACTCTTTCTTTCAAATATCCTTAAAGAAAACTTTGGGTGCCATGCGCACATTAAAATGACGACGATATGCACGCTGTGTCAACACAATAGACTCCTGGTTTGAAAAATAAAAGTCAATTAAATTTGTACCTTATTCTATCCTGCAATGATTCATAATGAATACCCCAAATCTTTTTCACAAAATGCTGAAAAAAAAACAAAGAAAGAATAATAATTAAGCTTATTCTGGGCCACCCTGTATGTATGTATCTGCTTTTATTTAACATGCATTTACTTGTTTCTACTTATCGACATATGTACATGAACAATTTCTAAAACTATTAAAGACGCAATTTTAAATTGATAATACCTTCATTTATGTACGTTGACCCAAATACAATTTAATTCATCAAGTTTAAATATTTGAACATATGTGTGCTCATTTTAACAAATATCATTGCTATATAAACCGTCTGCAGACTCACAATGTTATAATTTCCAATCAAAACTTAAAAAGTTAAAGTTATTTTCTGAATATTAACAATATTAAGAGTATAGAAATGTTTAAGTTTAGTAAGCTGCTTAAAGTACTTGTAGCCGGCTTTTTGGTGTTTCAGCAAGTGGCAGTCGCCTTGCCCCAAAACCGGACACGCATTGTGGGTGGTGATACTACCACAATCGATGCAGCTCCGTATTTAGTACAGCTGCGCTTTGATGAAAACTTCTTTTGCGGCGGAGCTTTGACCACAGAAACAACTGTTGTTACTGCTGCCCATTGTGTTAAAGGTGTAGATCTACGTCGGGTTGTTGTAGTTGGTGGTGCCTCGAGAGTGACTGATCATGGTATCAGATCGAGGGTTAAACAAATGTTTATTCCTCATGCTTACGACAGTAAAACACTTCATATGGATGTAGCTGTGTTAATATTATTGACACCTATTAGGGGACCATCCGTGCGAACAGTACGGCTTTGTGAAACGCCCATCAAGGCAGGTGATCCAGTAGAAGTTTTTGGTTGGGGAAAATTGCAGCACAATACAAAGTTATATCCCCTTTATCTGCAAACTGCTAAACTCAATGTGACTGATAAAAGTATTTGTAACTCTCAGTACTACTATGGAATTTTAAGTGAGTTGACAGATTCAATGTTTTGTGCTTCCGCACCTGGAAAAGACAGCTGTCAAGGCGATTCGGGCAGTCCAGTTATGGTTAATGGAGAATATTGCGGTATTGTCTCGAAAGGCATTGGCTGTGGCGACAAATATTTTTCGGGTATCTTTACTGACATAAACCAAGTGAAACCATTTTTATTTAAAGTTTTCAAAATACTAAGAGGCGATTTTTGTCAAAGCCGTACACCTTTTAAACAAATGGTAAAGGGCTTGCCTCAACATACAGCCGGTTTTTAGAAATCATAAGCCCTTTCGGTTTTATGTTTCGTTTATAAATAACGTTGTAAAATTGGATTTTTCTAAAGCTTCCTTTTTCACGTAAAACGAGCTTTTTCGCATACATATAAGCAAAAAGGCACACTCACAAAATTATTACAGTAATGAATAAAAAAAAAAATAAAATGTTTTTAGAATCTAAAAAAAATTTGTATGAAAACTTTGCAATAAAATTAATTTCAAATTTAATTAAGATTTTATTAATAAGCGGGTAAGCAATTTTATTTTGAGTTGACTATTGCACTCATTTAAAAAACAGAGAACACATTAATGTGAATTTTCCGTTGATTATAACAACTCAGTTTTTTTTTCTTATAAATTATAAAATAAATTCAATTGCAATTATTTACAGTTACATTTTGAAAAATAAAGCAAAAATGATTTATTTATACTGAATTTAGAGTGAATTATTTCACAATGGAATTACCAGAAGCAAGCGAAACATCTTTTATTATTACAGTAGGGGAGTTTCGTTCTTCTGAAAGTTAAGTTAATCTGATTGTAGGAAAAATTTATTTACATTTATCCGTTTATTTGAATTTTTTGTAACTAACTTAAAGTAGAAAATGAAAAAATAACTACTAGTTTATTATGGATTTAAGTCAGTGCAGCCATGCACTGAACCAGCACCCAAGTCTATCTACTGGGGAAGATATTGTTATTAACATCAGCCATGTAACATGAATTTTAAATGAAATGGAATATGAGAAATGTTCATTGTGTATACAATTATTGATCTTCCTTTAGTAAATGAATTTGTAAGTATCACTTTTTATCCCAGTTGATCCAGACTTTTGTTATTGATATCGATTGTATATACATATATCTCGAACATTTATCATGTAAAACTATCGAGAGTGCTACTCGAAAAGGAATCGTAAAAAGTTCACCTGTCGCTCAAAAATTCGGTTTTCGATATCGCAAGAAGGCAGCAACTTTTTTGGCTTAGAATTTTAAAAAAGCACTAAAAAGCGTAATTTTGAGATCTAAAAAGCGTAAAAAGCACTAACGTGAAAAACGAGTGCAATTTAACAATGTTTTCTAAGCTATTCTCTATTTCGGCAATATTATCAACATCTTTAATGAAATATATCAGACGAAAAAGGTATGATTTACACTGAAAAAATAAATACACCAAGTTTTTTATTAAAGTAATTTTAAAAATACACAAATTTCTTAAAAGCACTACTTAGTGCTTTTTGTTAGTTTGGCACTAACGCTCAAAAATTGGCGTTTTGAGTCCTCAAAAAGCACTAAAAATAGTGCCAAAAGCACCAAGTTGGCATCGCTGGTTTTAACCCCCTACCAAAAAAAGGGGTGTTATAAGTTTGTAGTGTGTGTCTGTGTGTATCTCCGTGTCCACGTACAGATCAAACGGCTAAACCAATTCTTATTTAGTTTTTTTTTGCGGTTAAAAGGTGACTTTATCGAGAGGATCGAGAGGTTTTTTAGCTATGCTTAAAAAAATCGGTTGAGCCGCTTCGAAGATATCACATCTTCTCTAGATATCTTCGGGGTTTTTTAAAATTTTTAATTTTTGTTATTTAATTTATTTATTTTATTTATTTATTTTTAATACCTTAACTTACGCTGCAGTATTTGAACATGGTATTTTCATTCTAAGGCCGGGCTTACATCTGTATGCCACATACCCAAAAAAGCATAACCACTAATTACAAATGAAAAACTGTTAATTTTTTTTTAATTATTATTGTTCAAACTTCATTTGTTTCTATATTTATGATTTGATCACACCGCTTTGTAAGCCAAATTACAATGAGATAATTATTAATGAACAAATAACACCAAAGTCTGTTGTAAATATTCTGACTAACAACACATAGTTGAACGGAACAGCCAGCCGTTTTCGAAGGCCACTAAACCTTCATCATCAGCGTTCTTTTGTGTTTGGTCTACTGTGTGTGGTGTCAGTTGATGTAGATTTCTGCTTTCTATACTCAGCCAATATTGTAAATGGAATATGTGAATTGTTTTTATTCATCATATTCAATTTGCTGAAAGATGTTTTGTAATGAAAGCTCACCTTTCCATCTCTAAATTTACAACAGTCTTGCCATTGTCGTTTGTTCTTTACTAATTATGCACATGTTAGTTAATTATTTTTGTTCTACTTAAGACAAACTTTTTTGGCTAGTTACTATTTATATATTATATATATTTATATATATATTATATATTTATATATTTTTATTTAATTTTTTCCACAGTTTAGTTTATTTTTAAATATTATTGTTCACACTTCATTTGCTTTTATATTTACGATTTGATCAGGCTAAAGTTCACATCGCTTTGTAAACCAAATTATATGTGTGATAATTATTACTGAACAAGAACAATCTATGTACTGTGAAGTTTGAACTGTCTGAAAAAATATCCAGAGTTTCTATTTACATTTAGACCTGAACGAAATCTACTACAAACAAGATTTCGAGCATACAAATCCCAATCTACTACGTGACTCGGATCTCAAAATCTTACGAATATGATAAAACTATGTATATTTTTTTACTACACTGTAGAAGTTGCAGCAACTTGTGTGAAAATTAAACGTCAAACTTTATATACAAAAACTATTTGTTATATATTTATTTTTGTATAAAGTTTGGCAATAAGATTTTATGCTGCATAAACATTATCGCAGGTATTCATAAAACATTGTTAAATTTAAAGAATTCTTTAAGCCGGGTTTTTTCATAAAAAATTCATTTGTTAAACCAACTTTAGATCTAATGTTCATTTATGAATACCGGTGTTTAAATCGACATTAAAATCTATGCTGTTTACACACTTGCATGAATTCAAACTTTAGTTTTTATTGTAATTAAATCAATATCGTTACGTCTATATAGAAAGGCCTTAACCCAGCATTTTTTGAGAATTTTGTAAAAAAAATAATTAGGGCCTTTTTATAGTAAGGCAACGATATGCTCTATATTTTTATGTATATTTTCTAATAAGAAAAAGTATTTCTTCTTGAACATTTTAATTATATATTTTTATAATACAAACGAAATCTTGCAAAATGTAAAAAAAGTAGACCTAAACTATGTTCTAGATTTTGACTGAAATCTACTAGATTTTATTCAGATTTCTATTTAATATAGGGTGTTTTTTTAAGAGGTATAGAACTTTGAATTGAAATAAAACACAAGAAAATCGTTTTAATGTCCATCAATTTGGCTTAGTTGGAAGGATAATTTTATGCCATTAATGTTTAAATATGATTTCGGGCATGTGGCCGCCGCGGCTGGCTCGAATAAAGCCAATTCTACAGGTCCAATTTTCAACCACTTTTTCGAGCATATGGGGCCGTATGTTGGCAATAACGCCACGAATGTTGGCTTCCAAGTCCCCTAACGTTTCTGGTTTGTTGGCGTAGACGAGCGACTTCACATATCCCCAAAGAAAATAATCCAATGGTGTCAAATCACACGATCTTGGTGGCCAATTGACAGGTCCATTCCGCGAAATTATGCGCTCATCGAATGTTTCCTTCAATAAATCGATTGTGACGTGCGCTGTGTGGCATGTAGCGCCGTCTTGTTGGAACCACAACTCATCCACATTCATGCCATCCAATTCGGGAACAAAATAGTCGGTTAGTCGGCTCCAATTGCTGTGCACGGTGGCGAATCGATTCATTCGGGTCCTCTTCAACACTTTGCTCTACAGCGCCAATTGTTTCTTCGGTGCGCACTGTTCGACGTCTCTGCGGATGCGTATCATCACATAGAGTAAACGTAGTGCGAAAACGATCCATGGTTAACCGAATTAATTGCTCTGATGGACGATTATGTCGACCATAAAATGGACGGAGCTTGCGGTAAACTTCGCGAACTGAACCATTATTTTCGAAATAAATCTGCACGATTTGCAAGTGTTGTTCTTTTGTCAACCTGTTCATGATGAAATGGCAAACCAAACTAAATATTAATCACTTGACAGCTGACAAAATGGCCGCCAGTTAAAAAAGTGATGCCAACTTAAAGTTCTATACCCCAATAAAAAACACCCTTTATAAGAAGGCACTCAAATTAAAAAAAAAAAAAAAAAATATTAAAATTAAAATTCTATTAAGAAATCGATTAGACTTAAGTGACTTAAACTCAGCAATGGCTCTTACAAAATATTTTTATTTTTATACAAATATTCATTATGGAAAAAGCTTTTAAAAACTTTGAAGCATTTAAAAAAAATTTTTACTTTAGGATTAACATTAATAAGCTAAAAATTCTTTAACTGATGCGAACATTATGTCATTTTATGCATCTTTGCAGATCCTTTTGAAAACAACGTGATGTTAACAACGAATCAATGGACCACTTGGTTAAATAAGAAACAACAAATTTTTAAAACAAAAGAAACTCCAAAAAATGAGTCATAATCAAGTGTAAGCAATGGTAATGCTCATAACTCTTTTTTTTCTATGACAATGCACAATTTTAATTAAACGCATACAAAGCACATACAACACATCGTTGACGGCTTTGTCGTTGTCGTTGTCCTTGTCACATTTGTCGTCGCCATCGCAAACATACATACTCGTACAACACTTTATCAGCAAATCCATTGTTGTCTCTATTCCATCATCAGCAACGACAATTTCTACAAAAAAAAAAAACAAAAAATTAAAAGGAAATAAATAAATGAATGAATATAAAAACCGACTGACAAAAGCATTCGTTGCTGAATTTTTTGTGTTTCACGCTTAAACTTACATACATCCATAAAAATGATGCAGTTCCATTTTGGACAGTAGAAAAAGGTTTGAAAAGGAAAATTTTACAACTAGCCGAAATCATTGTGCAATAATTTGAGTCGTTTGTTAATTGTTATTAAATGCAGCTGCTAGTATATTTAATAAATACGTGCCACAAATACGCCGTGTTGTCGTCGTCATCACGTTACCAATACCACTAAATGCAGTGGAAGAAGAAGTTTACTCGATTGAAAGCAGCTACAGGACATTCGCGTGCGCGAAGAATGCTTTGTTGTGGACGAAGAAAGGTAAGAATTGTAACTGTCAATCAAATAAATACATTTTAAATACATATCATTCATTCACAACAACAACATCATAACTCCAAAAAAAAACTAATTTTACAGAAAATGAGTTTAAAGTTTTCAATTCATACACATAGGAATGGAAAAAGAAAATTAAATTTTTCTCTCAAGAGCTAAGCAAGATATTTGTATGCAATTTTTGCGCAACATTAATAAAGATATGAAAATTAATTCTGCATTATTAACACAAAAGTTGAATTTTTCGAGTTATGGCATTGTTGAAATAAATGAGCGATATGCACATGTGTACATGCACATGCACAATATAGCGTGTATGTACTCTTACTCGTAATACTAAATACATTTTTTATTACATCTCACTTGTACTTTTTTACGGTAAATTGAATTATAAAAATTTGTGTTTCATATATTTGCCAAGAAAATGTAGCTGTTTTTTATAAGGGCAACTGCTTTGGTGTCACGCCGTTTGTTGACATGGAAAATATTGTATTTTAATATGAACATTTGTAGTGAAAAGCGTAAAAGGAAAAATAGATTAAGCAGCTACAGGAATTTCCAAAGAAACTATTCTTTTACTTTTATGTGGCCTGAAATTTTTTATTGTCATGACCATGTCAATTTGCATCAATTAACTTATAGAAATGAAAAGTAAAACGTCAGTACGAATATTAAATGATACTGTTGTAGGGCAGCTTTTTTTCGAATGCTTTTAAAAAATCCAATTATATTCGTATAATAATAATGAATCTAGTTATAGGGGAGTAATAATGAAATTAAAAAACTGAACTTGCTTAAAATATCACACAAAAATAAACTCACAAAAACCTTTAAATATTTAATCATTACTTTACTATCATTTATATAAGTTTCAGAAAGTATGAGGTCAATAGTTTGGCGCTAGAATAATGCCCAAAAAATTAAATAAATTCAGTGAAGTGCGAGTTGGACCCGTGCACGAAGCGTTTCGTACGGACACTAGCTATGTAATTCAATACGAACTTTAGCCTTTACATATAAAATATAGTTTTGGCATTTTTTTTTCGTTTTTGGTTTTTTTCAGTTTTGAGCGTTTTGTTTAGTTTTGGCGGTTTTTCAGTTCTGGCGTTTTTTAAGTTTTATCGGTTTTTTTTTAGTTTTGACACTTTTTTTCTTCTTTTTGGCGATTTTTTTCGATTTTTTGCGTTTTTTTATTTTGGCGATTTTTTTTATTTTGGCGATTTTTTTTCATTTTGGTGATTTTTTTTCACTCAGGCGATTTTTTCGGTTTTTGTCGTTTTTTGGCGATTTTTTTCTTTCATTTTAGAGATTTTTTTTAATATAGGAGATTTTTTTTCATCTTGGCGAGTTTTTTGGATTTGGCTATTTATTTTAGTGGAAGAATTTTTTCTTAATATTTGGCGATAGTTTTTGCCTAGGCGATTTTATAATTTTGGGATTTTTTAGTTTTACCATTTTTGAAAATTTCAACAGTTTGCCTCTTACGGTTTCCAAGATACAACAAATTGTGAAAATTACATAGTCAAAATTGCATTAACTGATAGAACACCCTTTAATTTAAATTTTTTAAAATTTTAGTGTTAATTGTTGTAGTCTGTATAAGAAAACACTAATTTTAAAAATTTCAAGTGTCAATATACATACATATGTACATACAATTGTATGTATATTACATGGGATTTTAAAATTTTAACTCGTTTTGGTACACCCTTTAATTTTTTACTCTCATGTATTTGTTGTTGTAGCGGCCAAGGCTCTAGATACTATGTCGTAATTTCAGGTCCGTAGCTTTCAGGGTTCCTGAGAAAATAGCCTGTGACGGACAGACAGACAGACGGACAGCGTAGAGCAAACAATAGTGTTCCTTTTCACTTTTGGTGTACGAAACCCTAAACAGGCTCAAGAGAAATTTTATTAAAAAACATCCCAAAACCCAATTAAAAAAATCCCAGATGAAACCAAACTCAATATGAAATAATGCCCACAAAAATTAAATAAAGCCCAATTGAAAATTTCTTAGTTTTATTGGGCCTTAATTCGTTTTCTTATTTGGGCGTTTATAATTCATTTGTGTAACAAATTTATACTTTTTAGTTTAGAATTAGCCTAATTTACATTAAGAATTTTTTCATGAAATTTCATGAATTTTGTTGCACATAACTTTTTCTATTTGCTAATTGGAGCGCTATAGAACAGAATTTCATACACCCAGAAAAAAGATTGGTTGGAAAACGGTTAGTCCAATAAAATATCATTTGCATTAACTATATTTCAGTTCACGCTATCAATTTTCTGTTAATCCAAAAAACAATCCATGTTCATTGCCATAAGGGCATAATTGTAACAAAGATATGATTGTGACATACTTAAATTGATTGCATCAACCGAGCATATGCTTTTGTCATGACTAATTAACTGATTGGTTAACCCAACCGAATAAAATATTACGAATTGAATTTTACTACCAACTTTTGGTATTAGCAACTAAAAAATTGTCGTTCTATAATAAAATTAAAATAAAAACTTTCAATCAGTTGCTGCAACTAACTAGAGGTTGTGTTTACTATCATAGTTTATAGCAGCAAATTAAAAAATTAACTTTTGTGGCTTTTAAAGATATTATGATTTTTGAATTCTCAAATGGTTTTTGAAATTCTGTGCATAAGATAATTTCAATTAAAATAAACTTATGACAATATGTCAAATCATAAATTTCTTAAATTGTGTATTTTTATTTGCGTTTATTGTTCATTTTTATTTCAGCAAGGAAGGCCAATTTTTCTTTCACAGGTACCAATTATGATATTGTTTTAATTATATTAACCAAATTTTCGGTAGCAAGAATAAAATTTATTTCAAATTCCATACTGTCAACCAATTCTTTCTGTTGCTGCAACTATTGGGTTTAGGGTTATAAGTAAAATATAGTGGTACCACAAGAAAATTTCAGTCGCTATAGCAGAATTCTATGATAGTTGCTGCAACCGCCAAAATTCAATTGGCAACAAATTCGGTTGTCACAACGAATGTGTTTTCTCTGTGTATAAAAAAGAAAGTAGAATGAATCTCTAATGTATTTTGGCAACTTTTGAAAATATTTTTAAGGACTTGCAAGAATTTTACAACCCAGCCTATAATATTCTTTTAAGTGTATGTGCAGAGTATCTTAGTAATAGGTGTCCTGTCGAAAAATACAATAGCGAAGAAAATCTCTGCACCCACCCGAAGGCCCTGAATGCTCAGCAATATATAATTATATGGCAATATGTGAGTTTAAGCTGTCGTCGCCGATAAACCGCCGTCTAAATAATTATAGAGAAGAACTTTTGAAAACAGAAGACTAGAGGTCTGTGCTAGACTTGTAGCATCAAAGCAAAATAGTTTTCCTTCCATAGTAAAATAAATTCAGTAAAGTAAGACTTTGACTCGCACACGTAAGGTTCTATATGGACATTACACACGAGAATTCCGTTCCAGGCTAGTTTTAGAGTGCTTTGACTCATTAAAAAAGCTATCCATACGGAAGAAGGTTTCCACAGCGGTCATTCAGGGAATGAGGAAGCGCATGATTTGTCCAATAGGGCCTCTACTGTGCCTTTTATGGGCCCAGAGCTGTTTTGTGGCGTAAGTCATGCATTAAACACATTCACCACAGCAAGCCACCGACTACCAAATGTCAAGGATGGAATACACATGTTTATATGAGAATGATTTTTTTGAAGACAGCAAGGCAACAGGGCGACAGGTTGTTGTCTATGCTGATTTTGTCGTTGTAGTCCAATTAAACTAATTTCTATTTCTTTGGCTACAATGAGAAAATTCAGTGTTGCCAGTATAATACAAAATGTTGAATGAATGATTTTGTACAATTATTGCATATTATGTAACAGAAACAATATCCAAAAATTGATGTTAAAAATAAATTGAATCATTTTTGTACTTGTACGTGGAATAAGTACATTTTAAAATAGTAATTAATGTTTATAAATGCAAAATATATATATGTGGCAATACTGAACTATGTATTTGCACTTAAATATCAGCTGCAGATGGTGCTGCTACCGTCTCCAAAATAATTAACTAGCCGGCTACGAGGCGACAAATGCTGCTAGCGGCATTTGAATTGGTGTGTTCGTGTAGCCTGATGTGGTGAATGTGTTTAATGCTTCAGTAGACTATAATATCTCTAACCAAAGAAGATGACACTCCGACCGCAAATTATATATAACTAGATATACCAAACGGACGACACACTCGTCTGTATTCTAGAACTAAAATTAATTAAATTGCGCCACACATGTATATACACATACACTAAGAGAAAAATTACGATCTAAATTTAAGAACAAAATCAATCTTGAAATTTGACTGATTTGACGTTCTCAAATTTAAGCATAAATTCTTAATTTAAGGAATGAATTTTTAAAATCAAGAACGTGGTCTTAAACTTTAAGATTATATTCTTAAATTTTTAAGAATATGATCTTAATTTTATGTTTTTATTAAGAACAAAATCTTAGATTCGGTCTTAAAAAAATTAAGATTTTATTCTTGAATCAAGAATTTTGGCATTTAACAGACTATCAAGATTGAAAAAATTTAATTTCGAGCCTATAATATTGATTATAGCACGTTTTTCCACTACTATATAGTATACACACCGTTATTTTTGCTTGCGATGTCACAAAATGTCATAATGTGTATTGTGCAATAGAAAAATGTTTTCTCTTAATACTAGTATCTTTAATTATGAAAAATGTAAAGACCAAATTAAAAATGTTTTTAGTTAAGTAAATTTTAATGTTTTTTAAATTAAATTAAAACTAGATATACCAAACGGACGACACACTCGTCTGTATTCTAGAATCTAAATGTAAATAATTTAAGATTCAAAGAAAATGTATCTAAACGTCATAAAAAAATTCATTAAAACACAGCCACACACAAACTTACATAAATATGCAAGCATAATTAAATAATACATGAAATTAAAAAAGCATAAATAAAATCCCTTCAACCAGTGTTGCCAGAATTTCTAAAGATAAAATCTGCAAAATTTAACAATTTTTCACGAAAAAATCTTCAAAATCTGCATTTTATTTTTAAAATCTTCAAAAAATCTTTAAAGTAATTTTTAAAATTACTTTTTTTATATTTTATTCAAAAACTTCACATAAATATGGATGTACATGTGTAATATAAATATTTTTCATTAACCCATATTCATAAAATTTAAACTCGGGTTAAAATGTACTGTATTTTAACTTTCTTAGAAAAAATTATTTTTTTTATGAATATAAGCCTTTAATGTATGAAGAATGTGCATTTCATTTCTGCTTAAGAAACTCATTACAGACTTCACCAAAAATGTTTGAAATAAGGTTTAAAACTTCATATGTTTATAGAACGACTATCAATATGTTATTAAGAATTACTTACACAAACATAATAGGTATACTCATAAAAATAAGCGTAAAGATAAGCGGATATAAATTATTTGCTGGGTTTTGTATCAGTTTCAAAGCCTACTAAGCTTATTTTTTCTTTTGTGATTTCAAAAGTATTATTATTTTATGAATTCTCATATAGTTTTTGAAAGTCTATGCATAAAGTAAGAGGTTTGTGACTGTTTGGGATTTGTGGTTAAAGTCTACTGAGGATTTGGTTCAAGCGCCAATGAAATACGTATATAGACATGCTAAACTACCAGCAAATAAATTTCAATTATTTTATTAACACTCAATTTAAAAATTTAAATCAATGGGTGTTCCATCAGTTAATGCAATTTTGACTTTGTAATTTTGACAACTTGCTGTATCTTGGAAACCGTAAGAGCAAAACTCTTGAAATTTTCAAAAACGGTAAAACTAAAAAATCAATAAAATATAAAATCGCCAAATATAAAAAAATCGCAAAAAACAAAAAAAAATCGCCAAAACGAAAAAGCACCAATATAAAAAAAATTTTTCTAGGACTAAAATAAATCGCGAAAAACAGGAAAAATCGCCAAAATGAAAAAAATCCTTAAACAAAAAAGTCGCCAATATGAAAAAATCGCCAAAATGAAAAAATCGTCTAAATAAAAAAACCCCAAAAACAGAAAAAAATCGCCAAAATGAAAAACTCCAAAACACAGAAAAAAATCGACAAAATGAAAAAATCGCCAAAATAAAAAAAAAAAAAAAAATTACGAAAATTAAAAAACCCCAAAAGAGAAAAAAACGCCAAAACGAGAAAAAAGCGATAAAACTGAAAAAAATCGTTTAAACTGAAAAAACTTAAAAAAGGAGGAAAGCTAAATAAAAAAAAATTATCAAAACCGAATGTGCGCGAGTCAAAGTCGCACTTTACTGAATTTATTTTAATTGCAATGCGTACACAGCAACAAGAACAGCAACAACTAAACGATGAACAACAGGAATTAAAAATTAAAAAGTAAAAGTAAAGGCATTTACCATAGATGAGCACTGCAGTACCACTAAAGTTTCAGTAAAAACAATAAAAAATGTTTAACAAGTAAATTTTTACTGATTACTAAAATTTTTTTCTACAACTTTTATAAATTGCCTAAATGATTTGTTATATGATGAGGTGCATTGAATTTTCAGTAATCAGTAATGCCCGTAATCATAATGAAATTCTACCAAGTGGCTAAATGTTTTTCATACAAAAGTTTCAAAATTTGAATGAAAAAACTTTGCCACTTGCTACAATTTTATTATGATTACGGCCCTACGATTTTACTGGTAATGCAAATTAAATTTCATTAGCAGTAAAAATTTGCTGAATTTTTTTAGTAATCAGTAAATTTACTGCTTACTGCAATTTTGAATGCAGTACATATACATACATTTACTAACCAAATAAGTTTAATAAAACAAACAAAAACCAACAAATTCATATGTATTTACAATATTGAATGTTTTGATACTTTTAATTAATTAATTTAAAAAAAGATACTAAAAGCATAAGTACTTCCAACTTAAAAAAAAAATTTCATTACTAGATGTTTACACATCTCCTCTGTGATCGGACTCACATTGCTTTTTTTTGGGGGGGGGGGGGGGGGAAACGAAATGCATATAACCAACAAACATATATAAAACTTTTATAGTTATGTGCAAATAATATACCAAAAATTAAAAATTTTAAAAACCCCCGACTTTTTTCAGAAAAGATGTTATATCTTATTAACGGCTGTACCGATTTTCTTCAAACATAGCTAAGAACCCTCTCGATTAAGTCATCTTTCCAACAGAAAAATTTAAATGAAAATCTGTCCAGCCGTTTGGCCTGTACGTGGACGCGGACAGACACACAGATACACAGATACACAAACACACACTACAAACTTATAACACCCCTTTTTTAGTCGGGGGTTAATAAAATGAATAAGAAAAGAAATCGGCATAAAAGTATATACAAAAAACCATTTAATTTGTTGCATAAATATCCAAAGAACTTCGAAGTTTTGTTTTATTCAAGTTACCTTGACTGAAAATTCTTTCGACATTTGCAAATGAATATGGTAAAGACATTATATTTTGAATAAGCTGAGGGCTGCAAAATCGTAATCAGAATAAGCTCGTTTTATATCAGATATTTGTTTCCAGAAGCTTGCCAAAATTACTTCTTCTTTTTCTTTAATGATTTCTTCTAAGTTCAAAAATTGTAACTCTCTAAACTATGAGTCGTTCACAAATAAAAGAAACAAAAATTGTAGCAATAGTAGGAAACATGTAAAAAATGCACTATAATTGGAGTTGAAAAATCTGCGTTTTTAGACCAAAAATCTTTAAATCTGCATTTCGTCTTTTTGGAGGGTAAAAATCTGCAAAATCCAGATAAATCTGCATTTCTGGCAACCGTGCCCTCAACCGACCTAATTCAATTTATTCAAGTCTCTTCCTTTAAGTATTATGGCTTTGATACAACAACAAATAAGAGAGAAACAATTGTAAGATCAAGAGAAATACTACAAACACACACGCACACTCATGTTTTGTTTCTTTTTTTTACTTGTAAGCTAATAAATGCGTGTGTAATATGTGTGCATGTAGTAGTAGCAACTTTAAACGCTTATAGCTCCGAAAATACTAAACCGATTTCAATAAAATATAGATTCTGTACATCTGTATAAAAAATCCTTTAAAACCATATAAATCTTTTTAAAATCGGTGCTGTGGTACCAGCGTAAAAGGGATTACAAAAAAACATGTTTGCCTATTAATTATATAGAAGATAGATTAGAAAATTTTTTTCTGCTAAGTCAACCAACACTTTGATACATCAAAAAATAGATGACTACATTCGTTCAGAGAATAACAAAAGTTTTCTTTTAAGCGCTGTTTAAGTATTGACTGTCAAACTCATACGCAAGCGTACTCATCAAGTTTAAACGGAAAACGTATGAATAAAAATAACCAACGATTATGTTCACACACATTCGTTAAACTACACAGTAAAATTTAAATATGGTTTCAGCTTTAATCATAACATAAGTTTGCAAAAATACTTTGAGTATTTATTCGACTACACATGATTTTATAAATCAGTATTTTATTAGCGCTGCTAAAATGGTGAATTGTTAAAATAATAAAATGTCAAGAGTGCACAGTGGCGTGAAATAAAAAAAGTGCTAAAAAGTCCTCAACTTTTGAAGTAGTTAACCGATTGAAACTAACCGTTTTGGAAAGAATTTTTTTTTTAACTTTTAAGAAACTTTATTTAAAGGCACCCTGTTATAAAACAGGGTAGCTCCAGACAGCCTCAAAGTGAGAAACTGCTGGTATCGAAATTCTTTCGGAGCTTGTAACTTTTGTAAATATCGACCGATATTAATCATTTTATTCAGCGAGACAATCAACGTTAAGAAACATGCTTAGAGAACCATTTTATCTCTTAGAGTTTCCAAGTTATTTGACTGGAAAATTTTTTTCCCTGACTTTTTTTAATCGTTAGTATATAACTTCTTTATTACTTGGCCAAAATTAGTACGTTTTATTGATTTTGAAAGAAAACTTTATTACAATTTATATGAAAAAAAATTTTTTTTTTTGATATCTCAAAAATTGTAGCAAGGAATAATTTTGAAATTTGGATTTTTGAAAATTATGTGAAAATTTTGTATATTTTGTGAAAAAAGTATTCTTAATTTTTTTTTGGAATATTTTAAAAAGTTATTAAATATTTGATAACAACTTTGATTGTTTCTGAGAGAGAAGGTATTAAGTCTTCACAGTCTTTGAATTAAATTTTAGAGATTTTTAATGGTGAATCCTAAATCCAGCATTGGTCGAAAATTAGGAATTTTTCTTGCAAAAAATTTAATTTGTGTAATTTTTTTTTTATTTTTTACTTATTTTTTTATGAATAAACTTGTTTTAAGTAACTGGTAAGGAACTCTTGACATCCTACACATAAATGTAGGCAGGAGAAGAGATTTTCTAAAATTTCTAACATTTTTCTAACACAATTTTTCCCATTAAAATTTTTTTTATAAAATTATATATTGGGAAAAATTTTAATTTGGTTCAATATTATGTATATTAGGTTTTGCAAACTAATAAAAAATTATTCTCATACCTTCAATACTTTTTAAAATATTCAAAATCCAATTTTGATTAAAAATTAAATTTTCTACATTTTTTAAAATGTCAAAACTTTATTAAATATACGCTGCTTTCAGTTCTATGAAAATTAAAGACTTGCATACATAACGGGTGTTTTTTAGAGGTATAGAACTTCGAATTGAAATAAAACACAAGAAAATCCTTTTAATGTCCATCAATTTGGCTTTATTGGAAGGATAATTTTATGCCATTAATGTTTAAATATGATTTCGGGCATGTGGCCGCCGCGGCTGGCTCGAATAAAGCCAATTCTACAGGTCCAATTTTCAACCACTTTTTCGAGCATATGGGGCCGTATGTTGGCAATAACGCCACAAATGTTGGCTTCCAAGTCCCCTAACGTTTCTGGTTTGTTGGCGTAGACGAGCGACTTCACATATCCCCAAAGAAAATAATCCAATGGTGTCAAATCACACGATCTTGGTGGCCAATTGACAGGTCCATTCCGCGAAATTATGCGCTCATCGAATGTTTCCTTCAATAAATCGATTGTGACGTGCGCTGTGTGGCATGTAGCGCCGTCTTGTTGGAACCACAACTCATCCATATTCATGCCATCCAATTCGGGAACAAAATAGTCGGTTATCATGGCTCTATACCGGTCTCCATTAACGGTAACTGACTCTCCAGCATTATTTCGGAAGAAGTATGGCCCAATGACTCCACCAGCCCATAGAGCACACCAAACAGTCAGTTTTTGTGGATGTAATGGCGTCTCAAGGGTCTCATGTGGATTCTCTTCACTCCAAATGCGGCAATTTTGCTTGTTGACGTAGCCATTCAACCAAAAATGAGCCTCATCACTGAACAAAATTTTGCGATGAAAATCAGCATCGAGATCAATCTCATTTTCGGCCCATACACCAAAATGACGACGCATTGCATGGTCTCGCGGCTTTAATTCTTGCACAAGCTGGATCTTGTAATGTCGCAAGCCAAGATCTTTGCGCAAAATCTTCCATAAAGTTGATGGACAAAGCTCCAATTGCTGTGCACGGTGGCGAATCGATTCATTCGGGTCCTCTTCAATACTTTGCTCTAAAGCGGCAATTGTTTCTTCGGTGCGCACTGTTCGACGTCTCTGCGGATGCGTATTATCACATAGAGTAAACGTAGTGCGAAAACGATCCATGGTTAACCGAATTAATTGCTCTGATGGACGATTATGTCGACCGTAAAATGGACGGAGCTTGCGGTAAACTTCGCGAACTGAACCATTATTTTCGAAATAAATTTGCACGATTTGCAAGCGTTGTTCTTTTGCCAACCTGTTCATGATAAAATGGCAAACCAAACTAAATATTAATCACTTAACAGCTGACAAAATGGCCGCCAGTTAAAAAAGTGATGCCAACTTAAAGTTCTATACCTCAATAAAAAACACCCATTACATTCCAATTTTTCCCACGGCAGCATGAAATAAGTCCCCATGAAATAAGTCCCCAAAAACAAAATGAAATAAGTCCCCAATTTTTGGAGTCTTATATCCTATAAAATAAGTCCCCGGTTTTGAGAATGAAATAAGTCTCCAAAGAAATGAAATAACGCCCCAAACAGAAATGAAATATTGCCTTTATTCTTAGGGACTTATTTCATATAAAATAAAATCCCAATTTTCAAAATGAAATAACCCCAATAGACATTCAACATAATGAAACAAATTAATTAACTTTTTTTTTTTTAATAAAGAGAAGTAACACTCAGGTAATGAATGTCTACTACTATTACTAGGTGTTATCTTCTATAGGAAGAGGGATAGTGATAGAAGACAGGTGGTGAAGAAAGAGATAGAGAAAAGCTTCATTCTTTTACAACTCTGCTTTCTTGCACGCTGTTTTTTAATAATGCAGTGTTGCAACGCCTTTTGGTGTCAAATGAGGCGCATTCAATTTTGAAGCTGTGCTTAGTAGCCATTTTATTGGTTATTTTATTTTGCCGATAATTCAGCTATACAATACCGACGAAGGAGGGCGCTCTGATGTTACATTAGGATTAGTATCTGCCGTCATCACTTGTATCTGCCTTCATCACTTGAACTTTCCTAGAACAAATGATACAAAGGGACACTAATGCACATATGAAAAATGCGTGGTGTTATTATTTTAATGACTGTAGGATACAGGGATTGATCCCAGGATCTTCGATTTTTGTAGTCAAAATGCTAACTACTTCAGCCAACGCAGTTAGAGTAAGGCTTAAATAAACACTGGTATAGATTCATTAACTGTTTTGCAGCAGAAAGGAAGTTGTTTTTCGGCAAACCATTCGAGATTGTATATGCAATTAATTTCACGTCATGTGAGTGTCCCAACATACTTTTAGATGCTTGCATGAAATAGGACAATGTTTGGAGATTTGTCTTTACCAATCACACACAAGTTTTTGACTAAAACCGCAGGCTCAAAAATGTTATCTGCCGATTTGTCTTCAATAGATTCTTCTTCTAAAAAATGTTCTCACTGGGCACCATGTTTACAAAAATTCAGATACAGAACACAACATATACCTATATATACACATATATACATATGTATGTTTGTGTATATACATCGTCGGGTGGTTACTGGTTTGCCGCAGTAATAATACATTCTTACTATACTGTGCGGCAAACCAGTAACCAACCGACGATTTGTATATGCATATGGGGATGAAGAAATAAAACTATTATTGTGTTTCTGTTTACCTTATGGAGATTTTTTAAAATTCTTTTTTAGCGTAAATTGTCAGAAAATCGAAAATTCGCGCGAATTTTTAATTTTCTGCCTCTATCCCCATATGTATTTTTTTTATTTACCAGTGTCCAATTGCCGTTGCCCGTGGGAAAGTACTGCGAATACTTTTTCTCATAGCTTGTTCATAGTCTGTTATGAATATAGGTGGATCGAAATCAATGACGATGTCTTTTATATATTGAAGGAGTCTGTTTTTTTATTCACAAGAACAAAAAACACGGGAAAATCTAAAAAATAAATAATATTTAAGTAAAGTAAAATTTTTGTATTGTATTTAACTTCTTTCGTCTTCAAACTATTCAATGTATACAACACTACGATTTTTAAATGAATTTTAACATAAAATAATTCCCCAAAATTTTTTTATGGATTTATTTCATTACAGACTTGTGGGTAGTTATGTCATATGAAATAAGTCCCGAAAATAAAAATGAAATAAGTCCCCAAAATAAAAATTAAATAAGTTCCCAAAAAAAGTTGTTGTTGCTTTCTGTACATTTTTTTTGGGCCTTATATCATTTTGTTTTTTGGAGACTTATTTCGTGGGGACAGTCAAATCTTTGCGCATAATTTTATTTATAAAGTCTCAAAATATTTCACAATCATATAAAGTTTTTTTTTTTTTAAAGCATTTAATTTCTGATACCGACTGTTCACACATTCTTGTAATTTCAATGTAAAATTTTATTTATTTTTTTGATTTTTATTTATTAAAATTTTTAATCTTGCATGGCAGCTCTTATAAATGATAAACTATAAGACACTTTGGTGAATACACCTGGGAAGTTGGTGCGCCCACACTCGATACCCCAAGACACAACACCATAAAGTTTACCATCCACTATAACTGGACCACCAGAGTCTCCCTTACAGGAACTTTTTCCGGGAGCGGTGGCACAAAACATTGAATTTGTAATCCACAATATATTTCTAAACATATTTCTGCATATACTTTGATCGACCATATTAATGTTGATAGTATACAGTTGATCTGTAAAGAAATCGGTAGCGTCCAACCTTTTTCCCCAACCAAATACTTGTACGGATTCACCATGTCTTAAGTCCCTTGTAGAAATGTCTATTTTTTTAATTGATCCTCCTATTAGAGGAGTGCTTAGCTTCATTACTCCTATATCCATATTATATGTGGGGTTATTGTAAGTTGATGGAATGTATGTGCGGACAACTTGAGACCAGATGCCATACTCAGAGAGCCTTGTCGCACCAGCCTTCACAGCAAATTTTGTCTCCTCAATACCAAAGAGGCAATGAGCTGCAGTGATAACATGTCGGTCTGATATCAAAGTTCCACCACAGTGAAAAATGTTGTCCTTGAAGATCTGTACCATAAATGGCACTGCAAAAATGGTAGTAGGATCACCGCCCACTGCACGTGGTTTAACATGGCACATGGCTATTGACACTTGCAGGAGCATCAATTGACTCCCGAGAAATATTTTGAAAAATTCATTTAACTTTGTCATGTTGTTGAAATTTTAACAAGTTATTATCTTCAAATATTTATTAAAACTGAGGATAGTTTTGTTCCAGATATTGAGCTTATATACTAATAAAATTTATTAAAAAATAAATAAAATTAAAAAGAATTGTTAGTGTTAGTATTTGTATATGTTATGTTGTTTGCTTATAATTTGGTAGTTTTATTTGATTATCATTAACCATTTTCATCTGAAAGTATGACGTCAATTGGTTGATGATATTTTCTAATAAAATAATTATTTGTAGAGTTAAAGTGCGTTAAACATACGCAACAACCCAATTAAATGTCATCAATTGCGCCATATATGTATATGGCAACGTAGCCGTCTTAGCTCTGGATCCCAATCCAAGCATATTAACTTGCTCAATTTCATTTAAATCGTTTTGAAGATATTTGATGTTATCCTATACAAGCTAAGGCGATTTTTATACATAAGTTAAGCTTTTCAAAGCAATTGGGGCTGTGTTTAATGAAACTATTGGCAGTACACATGGGGTGTAAATTTTTAAACAAAAGTTTAATTGTCTCAGTTAAATTTAAATTGATTATTTTTATGTTTTTTTAAATTATATTACTAGTAGTATATTTTTTCCTGTTAAAACAATCGTCACATTGCAATGCATTGGTGCATTCAAAAATAGATCGCTATATTTGTTTGATAACACTGTGGAACAACTTTTTGACCAAACGTATCTGATACCCAATTCTAATGTAAAATGGTTCGCTGTATCCGAATAGGAAGTCAAAATCGAGATATAGCCAAATTACCGTTTTTCGGTTTTTAAAAAAGATGATGTGGCATAAATGCAAATATTTAATCAGAAATAATTTTTAGTCAAGCTTAAGTTCAGTAATTTCAGTTCTTTTATTGAATGAAATATTTTATTAATTAATGTGAGTTTCCAAAGAAAGAAGAAGAGTGATTAAAAATTCACTATAGTTCAATTAAAAATCTAAAAATGTCTCAATTCATCATGGGCACGTGACAAAAATATGTTCACTTGGCAATCACTGTTCACTTGGCAATCACTAATGTTCGAAAACCCAATAAACGGGAGAATGCAACAACAAAGTAACATAATATCCACTACTATAATACTTATATGTATGTACTGACGGTACATCGAATAAGTAAAAATAATTAATGTGATGATCGTAAAAGATAAGCAAGAATAGTTAAACATACGTAGGTAGAGTAATATAACTTCGTGCTAACCTAAATAGAAAAATGAAAAAATGGAAAACAGGGGAAATAAATAGTGATATTTACATATGTATTTACCAAAGGTAAATCAATAATTGTACACAACAATCATTTCTCACATTCCGTTTCATTAGAATTTACGTTAAATAGCTTATGTTAATAACAATCTTTACCCAAGTAGATAGACTAGGGTGCTGATGAAGTGCGTTGCTGCACAGAAAAATATCGGTATTTCCCCCAGCTTAAAAGTCTAATTTAATTTTTCTTCTCTTCTTTAGAAACTCACATTAATTAATAAAATATTTCATTCAATAAAAGAATTGAAATTACTGAACTTAAGCCTGACTAAAAATTATTTCTGATTAAAAATTCACTATAGTTCAATTAAAAATCTAAAAATGTCTAAATGCAAATATCTTAAAAAATGTTCATCGTTTTATTCACCTTTTTTTTTATTAAAAGATAGTGAAATTACTAAACTAAACAGCTATTGCATGTTAAGATTAGTCAATAATGATGGAGATACAATGCACAAAATTTCAAACTTCATTAAAAATTTTATGATTTTTTGTAATTTTGCTGTTTTTAAGTTTTTTTTTTTTTTTTTTTTTTTTTTAACCAAACAATTAAAAATTTAAAGATTTTTTCCAAAGCATATTAACTAATTTTAATACAAACATTTTGCACTCTACAAGGTCCAAATTGGTGCAAAAATGCCAAAGCTACAGAAGATTTAGTGAATTAACCCACTTTTCGGTTTTATTAAATCAAAAACCCAAAGGAAATAAATACGCAGCAAGTTGAGCGTAAAAGGAGTTTTGTTGCACAAAGGTAATAAAAAGCCGTCAATTCCAGTGGCGCACGCAGTTAATGTTAAATAATCATATGAGTCCATGTCTAAATTACTGCGTCTGATAAAGTACGAAAAGCATAACTGGAAAATCTGTGCCGATCTAAAAGTTGTTGACATGGTGACTGGTTTGCAACAAGGCTACACAAAATATTGCTGGTTTTTGTGCAAATGGGACAGCCGAGAGCGTCATGAACACTATGTTCGAAAAGATTGGACGAATGGAATTAATTTTACGCTTGGCGAAGATAATGTCAAACACAAAGTTCTGGTAAAAAAGGAAAACATTATTTTGCCACCGCTACATATTAAACTTGGCTTAATCAAAAATTTCGTCAAAGTTTTGCTAAAAAAGAGGAAACCGTGAAGCATTTGAATACCTGAAAACCGTTTTTCCCAACGTATCAGATGCCAAAATTAAAGAAAGTGTTTTTATAGGACCACAAAATTACTAAGCTACTTAAAGATTCCAAATTTGATTCGATTTTGTCAGAAGATGAATTAAAAGCATGGAGGTCATTTGGTTTAGTTGTATCAGGCTTTCTAGGAAATTTCAGGAGCCCAAATTATAAAGATATAATTCAAGACTTGTTAAAAAATTATGAGAAAATTGGTAAAGTTTTTAACACGATTTTGTTTTTATTTATGTTAACATTGATTTTTATGTCTTTCTTAAAAAAGGAGTTAATTTATCTTTAAAAATACACCTTCTGCATTCACATTGATGAGCGTTTTCACCAACAAATACATGAAATGGAACGTCGGTATCAAGGGGCGTGTGATGAGGCGATGTTGGGCGACTATTGCTGGTTCCTTGTGCGAGAGGGAGAAAATAATTACAACAGACAAAGCAACTCAACAGTTTTAAGCCATTTTTCATTTAATTGTTACCTATATATTTATTTCTATATTTACTTGCTTTTTTTTGATTTGATAAAAGTGGGATAATTCAATTAATCTTCTGTAACTTTATCATTTTTGCACCGATCTGTATTCTATTGAGTACATAATGTTTCTATTAAAATAATCTAACGTGATAAGTGACAAAACTTAGCAAAAATTTGTTATTTAGGGTTAAAAATCTAAGTTGAAAAAACCAAAATTGCAAAAAATCCTAAAATTTTTGGAGAAATTTTTACAAGCAACCCATGGTTGTTTTAACAATTTTATTTTCTTTCAAGTGGAAAAAATAAATAAAAAAAAATATTAATACTTAGCAAGAATCTCTTATTATAGTGATATCATCTTTTTTAAAAACCCAAATAACGGTAATTTTGCAATATCTCGAAATCTGTTCTACTTTTGACCATTCTGAATTCAGATTCGGATTTGTTAAAAAATTCTACATTAAGATCACGTGTCAAATTCATTTGGTTACGACTTTGTTGAAATTTTGTTCCACAGTGTAATTAATATATCTCACAAGAAATCATCATACACATATGACATAAGTATCGTTTTAAATATTCTTTCAGTATTGACCTTCAAACACCTTTAAATGACTGCAATTAAATATAAGAATCATACCCATACGCAAGCATACGCATCAAGCTTAAACTAAATATGGTTACCTAAACATAGAAAAGCTTTAAATCATTATTTATTTGAAACCGAGATTCTTGCATTGTTCGATTTTCGAAATTTACGAAAGAAAAAACTCGATTAAGAAAAATAATGAGTAAGGGTCGTTTTTTATTACGGTTACGATATGTATAACTATAAACAACCAACGAAAATGTTTATATGCATTCGTTAAACCATATAGAAACATTTATACACTGTATCAGCTGAAATTATAAACATAAATATAAAAATACTCTGAGTATTTATACGACTACACATGAGTATATACAGGAGTATTTTATTTGTATGCACTTCAAGCATTATTGCTGCCAGAAAAGTAAAAAGGTAAAACAATGAAAAATGTCTACGTTGTTCAACTGATTATACTATAGGACTGGAAAGTATGATTTAATAATTACACTTTTTTTTTAACAAGCTGGGCACCGTACTGGCAAAGCTAATTCGAGTACGCTGAATTCAATGGTATCAGCCGTTTTTAGAAGTTAGCGCTCGCTACATTCGCGATTTAAAATTTGTAATCTAAAGTACAAAAAAAAATGGTATTTTTATACTTTTGGGATAATTTTTAAATTTAAATCAATTCAACTCTGTTGAATAAATGCAAGATTACATGACATTCTTATCTTTTTGTCTAAAAATCTATTTTTTTCTATTTTATCAAAGTAGATTGATTAAAATAAAAAATAGCGAATATTGCTAACACAACTGATAACTTCGGAAAACATCTAGCGCGACTAATTTTGGCATATTCGAATTAATTTCGAACTCGAAGCAAAAAAAAAAATTGCGAAAAAAAAATCTCGAAAAAAATTCGCGTAAAAAAATCGCGAAAAAAAATTTCGCAAAAATTTTCTATTTATTGATGTTCATATTTAATCAAAACTTTTAAATTTAAAATTCAAAAATGGTCAAAACAGTATAAAAATATCGTTTTTATAGTCTTTAGCGCACAAATTTTAAATAGCGAATATCGCGAATACGAGCGCTAACTTCAAAAAAGTGGCTAATGCCATTGAACTCTGCATACTCGAATTAGCTTTACCAGCAAGTAGAGATGTGCACGTGAGTGTTTTCTGACTCACGACAAGCACGCTCACGCAGAAAAATATTTTACTCACGCACTTTCACGCACGAATGATTTTGAACATTTTCACGATCACGCACGCTCACGAATAAAATATTTTTAATCACGCACGAGTGGTTTACAACTTATCACGATCACGCACGCTCACGAAAAAGTATATGTATAACATAATTTTCATGTTTTTTGGGTTGAAAAATAGGTTCTTAAAAAATATGTATATTATACATACATATGTACACTGAACCAAAACAGCATTTTTAAAACAAGAATTTTTCGTTTTCGTTTTAAAAATGCAGCGTTTTTAAAAATAATTGTTAAATTAAAAATGTTTCTTATAACATTAATATATAACATTGTTATTTTTATAACGAAGAAATTTTAAAACAAAAATAAGCGCTTTCATTTTAAAAATTTCAAAAACAATAATGTTTTCTTATTAAAATAAAAATTTAAATTTTTGAAGTCATAATGAAAAAGAAAATAAATTTTTTAAAAATTTAAAAACAAAAATATTTTATTATTATATCAAGAATTTTAATTTTTAAAAATTAATAAAAATTATATTTTTCACCGAGTAAAATTTTATATTTGTGTCGTGTTAAAAAAAGAGAATTAATTTATTATTATGACCAAGTGTATATTAATGTCCATTACCCTGTATGATCCTGGAGCACCAAAAAATCGTCATAACCCAAATGAAAATTCGTTCCATTAGCTGTTTGGACTACAGTCGAAGATCGAAAATTGTTCACAAAAAGGGCATTTTGATTCAAAAAAAAAAATTAATATTTTTAATTGTAAAACGAAAATTCTATATTATTATTTTAAAACGTTTCATTCTTAATTTAAAAAGTCTTCATTATTAATTTAGGACGTTTCATTCTTAATTCAAAAATACTTCATTATTAATTTAAGACCTTTCATTCTTAACTTAATAATTCTACATTATTAATTCAAACGCTTCATTTTTGATATAAAAATAATAAGTTTTAAAATAAAAAATGCTTCATTATTACTTAAAAAATATTCCATTCTTAACTCAAAAACATAATCCTTTAATTTGAGTATGTTCAACTTTATATCAAGGTTGCTGTCCCTTTTCAAACAAAAAATTTTCCTTTTTGATTTCAAAATATTTTTCATTTTTAAAACAAGAGTGAAACGTTTTAAAATAGCAGAAAACAAACTAAGTTCTTTTTCATAAGAGTTACGTTTTTAAAATCAAATTGTTTTTTCTTGATTTTAAAACTTTTTTTTTTTTTTTTTTGGTGTACATATCTATGTATATATGAATGCTCGTGTTTTTGTAAAATTTATAATGTAAATTAAAATAAAGCAAAGTATATAATTTTAAATATTCGAATTCGAATTCTCGTATATCAAAAATTGACATTCCGCACATCAATTTATATCAATACTAAATATAAATGTGAAGGTAAGACGTCTGATCAATTAAATAAATGATAATCAAATAAATGAGAAAAGCATATTAAATGAGAAAACATACAAATTACTAAAATTTTTCTGTTACGTAACATTTTCAAAGACTCCCCCCACCCCCACCATAACAAATCATAACAAAATTCGAACCCCACCCCTCCCCCCTACAGAGTTACGTAATATATGGACAGCCCCTAAAGCAAAAAACATTTTCTGCGGTACAATTCGTCAGTAGAATTGTTGACAAAGGCACTGTTGAATCAGTAGTGTTTCTTCCTACAGGTTATCTAAGAAACATACATACATCGAAACATTTTGTTTCGGGTATTCATTATGTTTATAAGCTCATACTACCATAAATATTATTATAAATACATATATGCATTGATTATTATAAAATAATTTATTTCAAATGATTGAATACAGCTACATATGTACCTATGCAGGAATGATTCTCGTGAGAGCGTGAGAATTCGTGCGTGATTATTAAAAAAAAGCTCACGTACGAGTAAATTTTTTTCAATCACGCTCACGCACTCACGCGTGTTTAGTCATACTATTTGATCACGAATCACGCGTGACACGATGCAATCACGACATTTGCACATCTCTACCAGCAAGGTGCCCAGCTTGTTACAATTTGCGACTAGAACATTGTTATTGACTGTGCTTAAAATATTTTTAGCTAAATGTTTATTAAAAATACATTTATCACCTCATAAAATATCAATTTACTTATTAAAATTTTTTCTTTGCAAATTTTACGAAAAAAAAAAATTTTTGAATAATATCAGTTTTTTAAATGTTATGTTTATTCTAAATTTTAATTTCTAGTTTTGTGATTAATATTTTTAAACATAAAACGAAATTTTTCATTCCATTTCATATGCATAAATAAATCGAGTACGAATAAATATTCATACTCTGAGTATAAACATATTTCAAGTATTAGTATAAAAAACACTCAATACTCACAATATGTATGTATATTATACAAGTTTTTTACATGAATGGAGTTGAGAAATCTTCTGTGTTGTATTCGGCTATAAGGTTCAATTAAATGTGACATAATCATAACCAGAATGAATGAAACTTATGGGCAACACTGTATTATATGATTATAAGTGATTTGCCATAACGTCATGGCCTTAATTATAGCCACTGAAACGAACTGAATTTTGGTTTCTCGCTATATCCACAAACTGATGTTTACTGGTTAAACATATTTTTTGTTGCACTTTTGAAGTGAATAAACCAATGAAAGCATAAACAGCTGTTCATCGTTATGACAGCACTAATAGGTGAAGCAAATATATTTGTGGTTATGGCAATGAATGGCTAATGGCTATGGCAATATTTTTTTTCTTTTTCTTTTTTTTAAAGAGAAGTAACACTCAGGCAATTAATGCTTACTACTATTACTAGGTGTTGTCTTCTTTAGGAAAGTGATAGTGATAGAAGACAGGTGTTGAAGGAACAGATAGAAGAAAGCTTCATTCTTTTAAAACTCTGCTTTTTGTCCAATTTTTAATAATGCAGTGTTGCAGCGCCTTCTGGTGTTAAAGGAGGCGTATTAAATTTTGAAACTGTGCTTAGTAGCTATTTTATTTTATTGGTTGTTTTACTTCGCCAATGATTTTGCTACACAATACCGACGAAGGAGGGCGCTCTGATGTTACATTAGGATTAGTATCTGCCAAAATCGGCATAGTTCAGTGACCAGTGACTATGCCTTCATCACTTGAACTTTCCTAACACAACTGATACAAAGGGATTCTAATGCACATCAGAAAAATGCGTGGTGTTGTTATTTTGATGATTGTCGGATACAGGAATTGAACCCAGGATCTTCAGTTTTGTAGCCAACGTGCTAACTACTTCAGCCAACGCCACCCTCAATTTGGTATGAAACGTCTGATTGAACGTTATAGTCATAGTTCGTTGAGAGCAAATGTGTGAGCGTATATTGATTTTATAGTTTTATTTTGTTCATTTTTATATTATTAAAAACACTTTTGCATACGAGAAAAATCAACCGCGCCTAGTCACTTTTAAATAAAATATTTTCCGTTAAAAAGTACAATTATTATTTGTATTTCAGTATATTAATTTTTTCATTTTATTGAATTTCAATCACAAGCACACTAACGAACTTGAAATTTTTTGGTTAAAAGGTTTGTTATTCTTCTTTTCATATGTGTATAAAGTAAGTACACAAAATTGAACTTTAAATAACTTTTTTACTTAATTTAAGAACTTTCTACTTGATTTAGTTTTTTTTTACATAATTTAAGCTCTTCATACTCAATTTAAGAAACTCCAGGATTGGTTTTCTAAAGTAATGCTGTTTTCGGATTGTTTTAAGTAAATGTTAGTGCTATTCGCACTTAAATTTTTAAGTATGATTCGTACTAAAAGTAAGTAGAAAAAACTTAAATTTAGTACGTCTTTTTTCTTTCTGTGTACGAATTATTTGTGCTACAATTATGAGTATACGCAGTTACTAAGGTTGAGAGTGAGTACTGAAGCATATCTTTATGAGTACTTGTTGTCATTCTCTGTTGTAGAATCTATACCGTATATAGTTTTGGTTTAAGAATTTTACTTTTTCATAATTTTCCCTCGTGCTTAGTTTTCTGTATACGCAGATGCTAGACATTTCAAATAATTTTATTAATCATAAAAAAAAAACAGATCTATTAAATAATTCTTGAATTTTTAAATGTATTGTTGTATCATGTATTATACTAAACCAATAATATATGATGTCGTTTAACCTTCATAGGGTATTTAAAATCGTGGACGTTAACGATCTTCGGGTCAAATTTGACCCAGATTGAAAATTATGTATTGGTTTCATTTATTTGTGATTCATTTATTGCCAATGAAAGAGAACATTATTTCATATATTTAATTCGATTAATATATGATAGATAAAACCGTAATACTAAATCGATATTATTATTAATTGTAACGGGTGTTTTTTTAGAGGTATAGAACTTTGAATTGAAATAAAACACAAGAAAATCGTTTTAATGTCCATAAATTTGGCTTTATTGGAAGGATAATTTTATGCCATTAATGTTTAAATATGATTTCGGGCATGTGGCCGCCGCGGCTGGCTCGAATAAAGCCAATTCTACAGGTCCAATTTTCAACCACTTTTTCGAGCATATGGGTCGTATGTTGGCAACAACGCCACGAATGTTGGCTTCCAGGTCCCCTAACGTTTCTGGTTTGTTGGCGTAGACGAGCGACTTCACATATCCCCAAAGAAAATAATCCAATGGTGTCAAATCACACGATCTTGGTGGCCAATTGACAGGTCCATTCCGCGAAATTATGCGCTCATCGAATGGTTCCTTCAATAAATCGATTGTGACGTGCGCTGTGTGGCATGTAGCGCCGTCTTGTTGGAACCACAACTCATCCACATTCATGCCATCCAATTCGGGAACAAAATAGTCGGTTATCATGGCTCTATACCGGTCTCCATTAACGGTAACTGACTCTCCAGCATTATTTCGGAAGAAGTATGGCCCAATGACCCCACCAGCCCATAGAGCACACCCAACAGTCAGTTTTTGTGGATGTAATGGCGTCTCAAGGGTCTCATGTGGATTCTCTTCACTCCAAATGCGGCAATTTTGCTTGTTGACGTAGCCATTCAACCAAAAATGAGCCTCATCACTGAACAAAATTTTGCGATGAAAATCAGCATCGAGATCAATCTCATTTTCGGCCCATACACCAAAATCACGACGCATTGCATGGTCTCGCGGCTTTAATTCTTGCACAAGCTGGATCTTATAAGGTCGCCAGCCAAGATCTTTGCGCAAAATCTTCCATAAAGTTGATGGACAAAGCTCCAATTGCTGTGTACGGTGGCGAATCGATTCATTCGGGTCCTCTTCAACACTTTTCTCTACAGCGGCAATTGTTTCTTCGGTGCGCACTGTTCGACGTCTCTGCGGATGCCTATTATCACATAGAGTAAACGTAGTGCGAAAACGATCCATGGTTAACCGAATTAATTGCTCTGATGGACGATTATGTCGACCATAAAATGGACGGAGCTTGCGGTAAACTTCGCGAACTGAACCATTATTTTCGAAATAAAGTTGCACGATTTGCAAGCGTTGTTCTTTTGTCAACCTGTTTATGATAAAATGTCAAACCAAACTAAATATTAATCACTTGACAGCTGACAAAATGGCCGCCAGTTAAAAAAGTGATGCCAACTTAAAGTTCTATACCTCAATAAAAAACACCCATTACATAAAGTAATGGTTTCAGAGTGCAGTTTTCATATCAAGTTTTTGCAAGTTATAATAGTATCTAATGGTGTTTTATTTTCTGCGTTGAGGCCTATCTGGCAACGACTTCTTTTGGATCTGTTTTTACCCTCTTCAAGCATTTTTTCTTTGGATTTAGTTGAAGTTTACGGCTACTCATTTACCTCAACTGTGCAACTTTCTGTGAAAATACTGATATTGATAACCACTTTTGGTTCTTTATATAAGGCATAGTAAGCTGCAATCCTAAATTTTCTAAGAAGTGTCGACGTTTTGCAAAACAGTTTATTTCCAACCGCTATTAGCTGATGTAGATATCACAAAAGCATTGTAAGCTTATATATCTACCATGTTACTAACCACCATTTGACAACATTGATTAGTCTTTCTTTTGCAAGTAAAACATGATCTTACTTTGTCCAGCAAATAAACCCTTCCATTTTAATTATTGTAATCTACTCATATTTGCAGTTTCTTGTCTTGGTGATTACTAACTTTAGAGATATGATGCAAAGTACTAAGAAGGTTAGGTTAGTTTAGGAAGGGTGGTGCTTTACCGCACCTCCACTTGGAGACCCAATTGGGTCCATTGTGATTCCCTTCTGTTGCCAAAAAAAAGTAATATTTACCCTCCCATTTGCAGTCAGAAGTGACCATATTATATTAAGAAGATTCACAGACTTTTTTTTATCGGAATATATATAAGAAGGGTACGAGTACTATCTTTGGTAAAACAAAAATAATGATAAAAACGCATGATAATAACACATGTACTATCTCTGGTAGTAACTCATTTATATTTTTATGTGTAGTTTGAACTAAAGTGATTTGTGATCTCAGTATTTATTGTTCAACCGATAAGATGTAAAAAAATTAACTGCAGTCGTGTTATATTTTCAAAATCGTCTGATAATGTATGCAGGCCATTTTCTATTTCATTATCTTTCATTATTTTAAAAGAAATACCAGACACAACACTTCCAAACCTTAAAACGGGTCAAATTTGACCCGAAGATCTCTAGTGTAAAATCTTGCATACAATTTTCTTTGGCAAGTTTGCGGGTATATAAGCCTACTATATCTGTTAAGATATAAAATTAAATAAAAGTCAGAAAATATGACATAGATCAATCACTAATTTTCAGAAAAAATCAAAGTTTTTTCCTGAAATGGGTCAAAATTGACCCAAAGACCTTTTAAAGGTTAATAAGCGATGTATTGATGTACGTATATATGAGTGTTTTTAAAGCCGCGTTCAGACTATTATACTTTGTATTTATACTTGTCAAAAATTCAAATAATACGTGCAAGTGTGATAGTCTGAACGCAAAATGTCATCAAAGTGGCAAATAATACGATAAAAATTTTGACATCCCATAAGACTTTTTCGTTTTTAGAAAATTTTCTAAACGATAATACATTTCATTAGATCAGGGTTGCATTTTCACACAAACCAAATTTCCAAGTCGGCTGTTTCGCCGCCGATAGCGTGTCGTCATTGATGTAATGTTTTTTCATATTTATATCGGCTCAAAATTTTGAATTAGTGAATCGTATGGAAGTATATTTTTCTTTGACGTAATTTTTTAACGTTTTTGTAATATCTTTTCTTAAATTTTGTTTGTTATTTACATAGAATATTTTTAACTGCTGAATTTTTTCAAGTGCCGGCACGTCCCCGCCTACACGAAACCGCTTTGCCGCCGTTAGGCACTGAATAGCAAAGACATTTTCATTGAACAGCTGTTTTGTTTTTTGCTTGTATTATACATTTTATTTGAAGTGTGATGGTCTGAACACAATGTGTGGTTTTACGTTAGATTTTTTGACAGTCGCAACGAATGTATTTAGATTTCTGTATCGTAAAATGTGATGAAAGTATTAATACTTGTATAATAGTCTGAACAGGGCTTAAGCGACATCGCGAAGACTTCTTGTTCCCAACAAACAATCAAAAGAAGCAGTGTTGATGCGTGTATACTTGTTGTTTTGCATATTGTATGTTTGTGTGTGTGTGTAGGATGTTGATGATAAACTATTATTAGTTTAAGGGTGGGTTTTTAAAGCAAGCCTACACAGCTAATGCCAATGTATGTGTGCGTTTGTATGTGCGCAGAAAAATAGAAGATCTTATACACAACGTGCGCGCGTGTGTACATGCATGATGTTTGTATACGCACTCATGCGTATGAAGAAGCAAGCATAAGAAATTTTTCCGTCACGAAGTAGTTTCTTCTTTACTCCTATACCTGCAATAACTTAAACAAATTTCTAGCCAACAGTGTTGTTTAGCGTTTGTTTTAGAAGATTTCGCTGTAGTAAAGCGCTTGAAAAATCCCTTATGTCTTAAAAGTTCTTGTAACTTGTCTTGTCATATCTGCATATGAATGAGAAACCGTCATAATTTGATTTTGTGCTCATAAATTTTAATTCTAAAAATTATTTTATAACTTGCAAAATAATTGAGCGAAATTATTTAAGACCATAAACTTTAATAAATGAAAACTCTGCAGCAGCGACAACAATTAAAATAAGAAATATAACAGCAATTATATTTGTAGCTTAATGCCTACAAATGTTTATCGAAATTTCAGTTTTCAAACGAACACTCTCACAAATCATCATTATACGAACGAGACTGTGCTTTAACCACTCCTTTTATTACTCTTGCTATTAGAAAAATAGTTTAGCACAAAAATAATTATGTATATACGTACAAGGGGTGCCAAAGCAGGGCTATTTTCTTGCTTCACAGGATTTTGGTTTATTTATATATCTAATACCGGGATTGTAAGATTTTAAGGGTTCTCGAAATCACTTAGAACAACGAAAGTTTTGGGGATTTGTGAAAATGTTTGAACAAACATTCATTCTTTGGTAATGGATTTTATTTGATTTATTTTGGTTTAAAATAAAGGGAAATTAGATTTAAAGATATAAAGATATAAATGGAGAAAATTAAAGACAAGATGACCTCCAGAAATTCAGGAAGGCTAATACTTTAACATGAAGGATTATAATGAAGAAATTATTTATGCTTAATTAGAGATTATTACAGAAGGGAGTTTCTGATTTTTTCATTAAATATAAAGACATGAATTGCTTGAACAATAACTCACATTTTATGTTTAGTAATCTTTCCTTATTATAAAATGCTGTAGTCTGTTATTTGAGAGAAAGTTTGATTAAGATAACATTCTTGGCTGACTATGGAAACTAGACTTTTTAATTAAAAAAAAAAAGAAATGATTTGACACTCTCGACCGTCAGATTTACATGCATACATATAAAGTTGTATATCTCTAAAACTTTCGTTAAATAATTCACAATCTTAAAAAGCAGAATAAAAATTAAAATTCATATTTTTTTTATTAATTGAAGTTAAAACATTTTGATGCTTGTTACGCCAACATATCGTAACATTTACCATATAATTCTGGAAAATATACCCAGAGAAAAAACAGATTAAAATCATTATAAGCCATGTTGAATTAATAAGAAACATTAACGAAAGTCTAGTCATATTGAAATTTCTTATTTCAATATGAAAAAATATTAATTTACGGTATTAATTGATTAATTTTATTTATTTTTAAGTATCTCAATATACATTTTTGTTATATTGAAAATAATAGAATTAGTTTGACGTGTTCTTATTTTTAAGTTGTAGCTTTTCTCTGAGTGTATCTTTATACAAAAACTACAAAAATATAATTGAAAATTGCTAAATAAAAGCTCCAAACAGATGAATGAAAGGAATAAAATGATGATCGAATGATTAAGCCAATTAATATTTTAACAAAATATTAACGTGCCAGAACCACCAAAAACGCTTAAGCGATATAATTTTCGAGTTTAATTTTTTGACAAAAATCGTCAAAAACGAAGTTAAAAAAATATGTCGCTTAAGATCTTTTTGTGCGTCTATAACTTGTTGTTTAAAAATCATTTAATAGGTTAATGAAAAACCGAATAAATAACCGAATTATTGAACCAATTAAAACTTTAACAAAGTATTATTTAAAAATCAACCATCGAGTTAATTGAAAAAAAAAACATATTTGTAATATATTTTACAATTATGAAGATGACTGTATGAATTAATAAATTAATTAAATTAAAAATTAAAGATAGTAAATCAAATAACTGCGCAAACATAAATAAGCTTATGATCAATTAATCACCCTTATTGGAAATGAGAGGCGAATATTTTTTTACACCTTAAATATTTCCCATGAATAAAAAATGGTGAACAAAATTTTAAAAAAGCACACTGAAACAACAACAATGCAAAATTAGGCGATTACAATTTTAGGGAAAGGGAGCACACTTCATGTGAAGTTTTATTTCCGATAAGGGTGAACAATTAATTTGGCTGATAAATTTTATGATAAATATAAAATTTATTGACAAAACATGTAAGAATTTTAAAAATTTCGTTAACCCAAAAAAGTCCTGGAACTCATTAATACCGCTAAATGTAGTGAAGTTATTAATCAGGATTGGCATCCCTAACACATAATTACATGCATGCATACTTACGTACATGTACGCATACATAGTGTAACAACCCTGTCGGAGAATGTGTGGTTGTCTACAAAAATAGTTAACTTATAGTTAACTTTTCTTAGACTGACCAAAAGCTAGCTGCAAAGTCATCCAGAACAAGCCCAAAATTAATTCTGAAGTTGAGTACGTAATCGAATTTGGTGAGAGCCAACAAATTTATTCTCAGCTACTTTAAAATTCATTTCAGTTTTATATTAACATTTTGCTGTTGTTATTTTACATGGTACCTTAGCCGAGTGGTAGCGCATTGAGTACAAAACGTGTGGTGTTACATGTTCGAGCCCCAGAAACTTTTTTTAATTTACTAACTACCAAGTGATTTAAAAAAATCAACTTTAAGTTAGCTTAAAGTAGTGCATAGTGAGACAATTGACTACCGCCTAGGACACCGCAATGTTAAAATAGTCAGTTGATTACATTGCAAAGTAATCCAAGTGTAGTCAGTACTAGTTGCGAAATAGTTAGCTCAAAGTTAGTTTAAAGTTAGCCAAATTTCCGATAGGGAAGCCAACAATGGGGCTACAACTCTACAAGCAACAAACAACATAATATACATTTAACAACTATTTAAAATTCTCGATGCTTTTGTTGTTACAGTTGTTGTAATGCATGCACATAAGATGATATTTGTGTATGATGAAAACTTTATGCAAATAAGTTTCTAATGAAAGAAAATAAACAAACAAACAAACAAATATGGGGTAATAGCAACAACAAAAAGAGCAAAAACCTAGATTTTTTTCCAACTTATTTTTGTGTTGCAATACGAAGAAATACGAACAAAAATAATAAATAATGATAAGTCTTGTTTATGGGTTGATGTTGTGTGTGTGTATAGTGAGTGTGTATGTTTGCCTATGTAAATATGTATGTTGCATTTAGTCAATGATGCATGCAGGCAAATATCCTTTAAATGTATACATATACATATGTATTTAGGTATGTACATACATATGTATGTATGTTGTCAATCTGAGAAATAAATACCCTGCAGAAAGTGCGAATAGTGAAATTGTGGTGATTTACTAGTGACGTTGTCAGTAGCACTACTGACCAGGTGTACCCCAGCCAATGTAATCGTCTATTGACATTTAACATTAGCTTGTCATTGAAAATCCACCACTAGACTATAGCACTACTGACTTAGTAGTTCTTTCGGGACCACATGGAGACATTGGCACCAAGGATTCACTAGTAAATTTTAGGGGCTCTAGTCTACAATATCGATATATCCTCTCACGTTGTAAATAGTAAACTTATAGTAATTTTCTAGTCACATTGTCAATAGTGCTACTGGTGCTGGTGTACCCCAGCCAATGCAAATGCCTATTGACAAATACCATAGGGTTGTCATTCAAAATCTATCAGTAGACTTTAGCACTATTGAGAAGGTAGTTCTTTTACGACCATATGGAGATATTTGAACCGAAGATTCACTCGTAGATTTTAGTGATCCTCGTCTACATATCGCACATTTACTTCAATAGTGGCATAACTCAAAAAATGAGTTTTTTGAGTTAATAATGCAGAAAGATGCGGCATTTCGTATTTTATCTAGTGTAAAAATTTCATATAAATAGCTTGTACCATCACCTCCTGAGAGAAGATTTTTTTTTCATTTCTCCATTGAAATGCAAATTGAAAACTTAAAACGCGTCTTCTGCAAAAATTGTTTTTTTGAGTTATGCCACTATTGAAGTATATGTGCGATATATTTATTTAATATTATTGCACAACATAATAAAAAAGAAAAAACAAACTATTGACGCCTTCATTGACAATATCACCAGAAATACACTAGAACTGTCGTCTCTAACATATCTCTACTCGCGCATAAAAGGAAAGTTGTCGACATTTTAACTAGTGCAATTGTCGCTGGAGAAAGAGTATTGACATATAGACATATGGTTCTAGGTTGACTAGAGGGTATGTATGTTGCTTTAATGTACAATCTTTTGTCCATGCAACTCATATTTTGGTCCTAAAAAAATAATCTTGTGCATAATTTAGATAGCTGAAATGCAATATAACGAATCTTCACGAAAAAAAAACCAAATTTTCAAGTGATTGCAGTAAAGTTTTTTTATTTTCACATTTAATTTGGCAGATTTTTATGCTAAGGGTTAGAATATTTTTATAATTATAATAACTAAATAAAAATGTGATTTAGAATATTGTGTTAGTTACGTCGTTTTACATTTGAACTGACGATAAATATAATATATATATGTATGTTTGTATACACATGGCTGTGTATGCATTTTTTTTTTAAATATTATTCAACAGCTAAACTGAAGCATTCAGGCCTAAACTCAGCAGTAGCATCAGGAAAACAGCAACTTCAATATCATTAACAATAACTATTGTACAAAAGTCTGTGGCATCATTATCATCATTGTTGTCATCATCACCATCAGCTACTTCATTGGGCACACGATAGCATCCAACACGAACATTTTTCCAATAAGTATAACAACTATAAGCATAGACATATAAATACGTCAACACACCCATTTCCATACATGCTAAATTGAAGACAAATAAATAAACATTTGTTGATAATAGACGACTCATCTCAGTATCCTCTGGGTGATAGTGGAAATAAATTTAGGAACACTTAAGATTTAAATTTTTTTTTCTTTCGAAGACTATTGGTTATATATTGGTTATGTTTTATATATTGTTGTTATAGAAGTGACAACAGTTCGTGCCTCAGCGATCATAATTAGGACAAAAGTACACAGAAAAAACTAAATTTCATTTTCAGTAACCAAATTCGTTGAATCAGTAAATATTTTATTTGAATGCGGTCCTACAAATAATTTTGTAAATTCTGATAAAAATTTTGTAAAAATTTAAATTAATCATAGTTCGGCTGAGAGAAAATGTTATTTCAGTGTGTTGGTGTTTATCTTGCTTGTTGATAGGAACAACGTGTTGTTGTTTAGCTGTTGTTTATTTTGTTTGATCGTAAGTAAATGCTGAAATGTAGCCGACAAACGTCGTGGCCTGTTTCTTCTCTATACAGTGTTTTGGTACAAATTAATTTAGTGGAACAGTACAGAATATTTACTGAAACTAAGTTTGATTTCAAACAAATATTTGTTTAAAAATTTTTTTTGGAATAATTTTTTCTGTGTAATTGTTAGGTTCTGTTCAAGGTGAATTCATGCCAGATGACCACATTTCAGCACACAATAATCAGATGCAAGTTTCACCCTTTTGTCGAAAATATTAAGGTAAATTTTTTTGTGGAATATATAATCCCTCGAACTCCAGCACATGATAGTAGTTTTTGGCTCTATTCTAAAAAATCAATTGGAGTGAAACTCTAGCACCATAACAGTTCAACCTAAATTACGACGTAAGGCGTTGTCTGGCTGTCGAAATTACTCATACCATACAAAATGTGTGAATCCATTTGGCTACAAAAGTACTATTGTTTTTATTAACTAATGTAGCTTTACCTACCTTAAGGTTAATTTAGCGTCTTCGTTTATATTTCTTATTTCTATTTAGAGTTTTTTATTAATCAAAGTGAGTAAACATTACTGTTTCTAGTGTAACGTTAATGCTCCAACCTAGGTTACTCATTTCAGCGTAAAGCAAAGCGCTAAATTATGTTACGCCCCTTACGTCGTAATTTGGATTGGTTTGTAATCCATTGTCTTCAGACCACTATAATTTTTGAGCAAGTTCGAAATTGTTGTACAGTGTAAACGAATTGACGAAAATTAAATATCGAAATGTGTTCATTTGACATAAAGTCTTTACATATTTAGTTTGAAAATTTTGCTTGTTATTTCGGTTAAGCAAGGTCTATATGCATTCCATTCCTGCTACACGGAAATTGTCCACTGATAAAATAAATGAAAATGAGATATCGTACCGTAACCGCCAAAAAAGCTTAAGAGAAATAATTTTCGAACTTTATTTTAATGCTAAAATCAATTATTTGAAATCGTAAATAATCCATTTTCGTAAAAAAAGCACGAAGCAGCAACGAAGTCCAAAAAATGTGTTGCTTAAGTTTTTTTTAGCGGTTATGACTCGATATAGTTCAAAATCTTTTCTAGATGAAATAATGGAAACAAGTTTTTTTTAACCTCATTTCATTTTGAAAGAAACACATATCGTTAGCTGAAAGTTAAAATGAAGTAACTACACTTTTTTAATTTTATAGGACAGAAAAAAATTAATTAAAATCAAATTAGTGACTAAAGTAAAGTTTCCTTATTTTAATTATTAATTTGTATGATAACGGCTGGAAAGCCTGTAGAGTTATGAGTTCCAATGTATATACATACATATATAAATATGTTCCTTTAAACTCCTATAATGAGCATAGGACCGCGAGTTTCGTTTTAATAACCAATAATTAATTCGAAATGCGATTTTGATTTTTTTTAATTACGTCGTTTTGCATTTCAGCTGATGATATGCAATCAAATGATCAGTACATGGACTCTGTAGCTTTTTGCGAAACAAAATAATAAATATTTATCGATTTATTCGTTTGCGGTAGCGATACTGTGATTGATTCTGTTACAATTTTTTCTATAGTGTACATCTGCATTTCACTCGCCACTTAATTGTACTCATATATCATGTGGCATCCCTGAACACAAACTATCAAAGAAGAATTAAAGAAAAACTAACTATATTTGAGCTGGTTAAATTACTTTGTTTACTGCAACCGACAGCAAATATCGTTAAAATATCTTACTGAATAGTGAGCTCGATAAATTTTCATTACATTTACTATAACGATAAGATTATTTAAATTAGGTACATGACTGTGATGAAATGTGATTTAAACTAGCTATGTCCAAGTCATATGCACAATGTGTAAACTTTTACAAAACAGCTTTTGTGCTTTCACACCGAGAGTACAACTGCCATAACAGCAACACAACAGACAATAATGTTTGCTCTTACTGTGCAAAAAACAAGAACTAATTTAAGAGCTTTCGAAGCTCTTTACCTCAAATGCAAATATCTGTGTACGTGTGTTTGGAAATATCTGATTTAAACACAAAACCGATTTTAAAACTATAAAAGGCATGATGTGTTTGCTATAGTCGTTTTGTCTATTATTAAAAAATCATTTTTAAATATTTTATCCAATCATTTTTGATAAATTTCGTTTTATAGTTTTATTATGTTGCTTTTATTTTATTTTCTAGTATGCTTTTTAAATTATTATAAAAATCGATCGGAATTCATTACAGCTTTTCAGAGAGTTAAGGCTGTTGCACATTGTTTCTTTGAGTTGAGTAGTAATTCTCGTATTCTAATTTATGCAAATGTTTATCTTATTTATTTATGTTTGTGATACTTATGACTTGTTGCAGTTACTAAGTTGTCAACTCAACAAGCTTTACTTTTTTTTTAACAACTTAATTATTTTTAACATACCAACTTACTCAATTAGTGACTAATTGCATCTTATTTAAAAGATTTCCTCAATCACAAATGTTTGCAGGGCTTCTAAAAAGCAACTTAAAGGCATTTACAATATTTAAAGTACCAAAACTTTTGAATTTTTGACTTTTATTGCTATTGTATACATATACATGTACATATGTGTGTTTTTAGGTTTTTGTTGTTGTTATTATTAACATTGTATTTGTTGTTGTTGCTTTGTGCAACCAAGTATGCATTAGCAACAGAACATACCAAAAATGATGTTCACTTGAATGCAGATAAGAATACGCAAACATTTTATGTTTCTCGCATATTATTTTTATTATTCTCAGTTCCTCTAATTTTTTATATCTTTAGTTTTGTTTTCTGTGATGGAAAAGTTTTCCTCAAGTCAAACATGAGCCTTTTGGCTTTATTTATATTGTTGCATAAAGCTTTTGTAGTTGTTGCTGTTGTCGTGGTTGTTGGTGTTGTTAGTTTTGTTGTTTTTGTGGTTTGCTTAGTCGAAGTTTTCCCTTAATAATACTTGAAAATGGTTTTTATTCATTTGGAAAATTCTAAATATGTTTACGTACGACAAATACATCAACAAAATTAACATTTAATTAAACTAATAAGACTGATGACTGCATTTAATATCAAATAGGGTTTTTTCATCTGTGTTGGTTTTAGTTGGATGTAAAAGTTTTTTAAGATGTTTTGGTAGAGAGAAAAAACCTGATTTCATAAAACTAAACATATTTATAATTTTTAAAAGTTTATTTTCCTCTTTAAGCCATATTAAATTGAATACAATCATTACAAATGAATTTGAGAACTTTAGTTTTATTTGAAACATATTTATAATTTAATTGAACTAGAATGAATTTTAATCAGAAATAATTTCTTCATCGGACTCATGTTATCGATGGAAAAATAGTAATTGGAATAAGGTCGCGAATAATATTGCAAGTGGCAACATAATAATTTTCCAGTATATTAAAAAATTGTATTCTAAGGACACGATGTTTTTTGTTGACTCTCTTTATCTTATCAAAAATAATTATACATAATGAACATTAAATTTTCTTTTTACAAGTCTTTTACATTTATCAATTGCTTTTGACAATTTCGTATTTCGTTCGTATAATTTTGTTAAATTACTGACAGACTCTTTGTAATTGTATAGGGTGTTTTTTTGAGGGGTATAGAACTTCGAATTGAAATAAAACACAAGAAAACCGTTTTAATGTCCATCAATTTGGCTTTATTGGAAGGATAATTTTATGCCATTAATGTTTAAATATGATTTCGGGCATGTGGCCGCCGCGGCTGGCTCGAATAAAGCCAATTCTACAGGTCCAATTTTCAACCACTTTTTCGTATGTTGGCAATAACGCCACGAATGTTGGCTTCCAAGTCCCCTAACGTTTCTGGTTTGTTGGCGTAGACGAGCGACTTCACATATCCCCAAAGAAAATAATCCAATGGTATCAAATCACACGATCTTGGTGGCCAATTGACAGGTCCATTCCGCGAAATTATGCGCTCATCGAATGTTTCCTTCAATAAATCGATTGTGACGTGCGCTGTGTGGCATGTAGCGCCGTCTTGTTGGAACCACAACTCATCCACATTCATGCCATCCAATTCGAGAACAAAATAGTCGGTTATCATGGCTCTATACCGGTCTCCATTAACGGTAACTGACTCTCCAGCATTATTTCGGAAGAAGTATGGCCCAATGACTCCACCAGCCCATAGAGCACACCAAACAGTCAGTTTTTGTGGATGTAATGGCGTCTCAAGGGTCTCATGTGGATTCTCTTCAGTCCAAATGCTGCAATTTTGCTTGTTGACGTAGCCATTCAACCAAAAATGAGCCTCATCACTGAACAAAATTTTGCGATGAAAATCAGCATCGAGATCAATCTCATTTTCGGCCCATACACCAAAATTACGACGCATTGCATGGTCTCGCGGCTTTAATTCTTGCACAAGCTGGATCTTGTAAGGTCGCAAGCCAAGATCTTTGCGCAAAATCTTCCATAAAGTTGATGGACAAAGCTCCAATTGCTGTGCACGGTGGCGAATCGATTCATTCGGGTCCTCTTCAACACTTTGCTCTACAGCGGCAATTGTTTCTTCGGTGCGCACTGTTCGACGTCTCTGCGGATGCGTATTATCACATAGAGTAAACGTAGTGCGAAAACGATCCATGGTTAACCGAATTAATTGCTCTGATGGACGATTATGTCGACCATAAAATGGACGGAGCTTGCGGTAAACTTCGCGAACTGAACCATTATTTTCGAAATAAATTTGCACGATTTGCAAGCGTTGTTCTTTTGTCAACCTGTTCATGATAAAATGGCAAACCAAACTAAATATTAATCACTTGACAGCTGACAAAATGGCCGCTAGTTAAAAAAGTGATGCCAACTTAAAGTTCTATACCTCAATAAAAAACACCCTTTATTTTGACAGCGATAAAATGCATAACTTTGTATAATCTGATGTTTGAACAATGCACAAGAGAAATGTGAAAGAGAATCTGTGAAAGTCAGGTTTTGCAAAATTTTGTCTTTGAGTGTATGTATAATTAAAACCATTTCTCATATTCCATTTCATTAAAAAAATTCATGTTAAACAGCTGATGTTAGTAAGCACTATCTGTCCCAGGATATAGACATGGATGCAAATAAGTGTGTTGTGGCCCCGAAAATTGCTGCGTTTCCCACACTCAAAGTATGTTTTAACCTTACGTGACTTCTTTTAGAAATTACATTAATTAATAAAAAGTTTTTATTCTATAATAAGAATTAAGAACACTGAACTTGAGCTCGTTGAAGAAATTAAACTACATTTTTGAAGCATCTGATCTAATGTTAAAATGAATTCTTTTGGCTAATTTTAATTATTATTCGAATTTCATTTGTTTCTATATTTGTGATTTGAACGGGCTAAGGTTCGTATTGCTTTTTAAGCCAAATTACATGTGATAATTATTAATGAACAAATAGCAACAAAGTCTGTTGTAAATATTCCGACTAACAACACATAGTTGCACGGAACAGCCAGCCGTTTTCGAAGGCCACTAAACCTTCATCATCAACGTTCTTTTGTGTTTGTCTTTTAGCTTTTTAAATTTGGTAAAGCAGCCAACGTATTTGGCTGTTGACTTTGATATAATGAATCTCTCTCTAAAATTCTCATCTGACAGAGAAAAGTAGTTGTGCCTACACTAAGGAAATATGACGATCTAAATGTAAGAACAAAATTCATGAATTTATATTGCAGAAATCTTAATATTTCTATCTTGAAATTTGGTCATTAAGATTGACGTTCTCAAATATAAGCATAAATTCTTAATTTATAAATGAATTCTTAAAATCAAAAACGTGGTCTTAAACTGTAAGAACATATTCCTAAGATCAAGAATGTAATCTTAATTTTAAAATTATATATTAAGAATATGATCTTAATTTAAAATTTTTATTAAACACAAAATCTTGAATTTGATCTTAAAATTATATTCTATTCAAGATTACAATCTTAAATGTGATGTTAAGAAAATTAATATTTTATTCTTGAATCAAGAATTTTTGCATTTGACAGACTATTAAGGTTAAAATAATTTGATTTCGAGCGAAAATTATTTTGCAATTTCTTACGTTTTTAAATTATGCACGTTCCAAAAATATAAATGTTGTCCTTCGATTTTCTATTATATCAAGTTTTACAAACTCAATGGGAAACAATAGAATTGTTTTGATTCATCGTATTACAATTTGCTGAAAGTTTTTTGTAATTAAAGCTCAATTTTACCATCTCTAATTAACAAGAAGTTCTAGAGTAGCTCTTTTTTTTGTCAGCAGTTTTTCACTGTAAAGCTAAGTCTAGACGATATGTTGAATCAGCAAATGTATGCTTATGTTCATATGCTTTAAAATAAGAACAAATCCTGCTGTCAGCATATATATATATATATGTTAGCCGTCTAAACAGTATGCTGAAAGTACCACATTTTTTAAAGTCAACATATGTCAGCAAGTGATAATACAACATATGAGTTAGCATAAAATTTTTGTGTCTACATTATATGTTGAATTTCGTATTCTAATATATATGTTAAGTCATGTGAGCATTTGCTTAGATATAAAATAAATTTTGACAATTCTTTTTCTTTTTTCAATTATCGCTTTCAGTGCAAAAAATTATATTTTTGGTTAATAAAAATTAGTGCAATTATACATGTATATAAATAAAAAGAAATTCGCGAAATTTGCAAAAAGCTACAACAGCAAGATTACAAAGTCTAATAATGTTTTAAACTCTTCAAAATTGTTAAAACTTCTAAAAAAAACCACGCGAAAAGCCGCCTTTATTGCAAACTTTGCAAAAAATCGCAAAAAATTGGCAAAATTTTAAGCAAGTCATAATATTGACTAAAACTGTAAGGAATGCAAAAAATTCGCCAAAAATCGCGAAAATTACATAAATTCGCAAAAAGTTACTAACAGCGGTATGATAACAAATTCCAATATTTCTTAAAAATCGGCAAAATTTTTAAGAGGCTGAAAGCATCCAAAAATTCGCTTTTATTTCGAACCTTATAAAAACTCGCGAGAAGTTGCAAAATTTTAAACAAACCATAATGTTGATTAAAAATCACCAAAACTGTAAGGAATACAAAAAATTCAATAAAAGTCGCAAAAATGGCGAAAATTCGCAAAAAGTTACTAACAGCGGGATGTTGACGAATTCCAATATTTTTTAAAAACCGGCAAAACTTTTAGGAGGCTGAAAGCATGCAAAAAGTCGATTTTATTGCGAAGTTTGCTGGAATAAGATTGATTGTCTTCTTCAGAATCGCCGGAAATTTTTTTTATGAAATTTTAATATCCCTTATTTTTTATTCACCCGAATTTACCATGAACATTTATGCAGTATATTTTTCGCGTAATGTAGAATTTTTTGTGTTTTTTTTTTGATTTTGTTCTACTATTTTTGTTATTTTAATATTTACGTTATTTTTATTTTAAAAAATGGCAATTAGGAAACACTGTTCATACCTGAGCAGAGTTAAAATATCAATTCCATATGCTATCAAATTTGCCGTATGCTGAAAAGCTTACATAGGCTTTTCAACAAATAACATATCTGACAGCATACATAGGAAATTTGTTACAAAGGAAAAATATGGTGGCTACACGATATGCTAAAATCTTGAAAATACGTTTGTTGACAACGTTAACAAATGCCCTTCATATGTCGTTAAGCATACGTATGTTGAAAAAATTTAGTGTCTACACGATATGTTGGCACTGGTAACAAATTTTTTTATCATAAATATGCTGATTCAAAATATCGTCTAGACTTAGCTTAACACAGTGTAATCGTAGAATACACCGAAAAAATTATTCCCAAAAAAAAAATTTAAACCAAACGTGTGTTTTGAAATAAAATTTAGTTTCGGTAAATATTTTTACTGATCCAGTAAATTATTTGTTTCAATTTTGTTTTATGTAAAAAAGCTGTATCATTTAATTTCATTTGATTGTGTTGGTGTTTTCCTTGCTTGTTGATTGACTCAACGTGGTCATGTGCTGATGTTGTTGTTTTCTTTGAATGCTCGTGTTGTATACGTGTGAATTCAGACAAGAAGCCGAAAAACGTCGTGGCTTGTTTTTTTTACTCAACAAAGTTATTTTTAGACTAGAAGAAAGAAAAAAATCATGTTTTAGCGTGTATTCATTATTTACGTATCCAAAAATGATTTGCTCTTTAGCTGAGTGGTAAGTACGTTAGTTTATTAGCCAAGAGATTGCAGGTTCGACTCATCCCAAACACATTTGGTTTTACACAAAACAGTATGGAGTAAAAAATTGTAGTTCATACAATTAGTATAAATTAACATTTGTAACAAAATTGTTAATAGAAAACTTCTGTTCTGATATAGAAATTGCATACTGTACAAAATAGTTATTTGTTTTTTATTTTCATAAAAAAAATTTTTATTGAATCATACAATTTGTTGATTGAAAAAATCGGGGGGTTTTTTTTAAACAAATTATTACAAAATTTTGTATTTGAATTTAAAAATTTCTTTGTAGGGCCTAAATTAAAAAAATTAATATTTGATTCAGAGAATTTTGTGTTTGAAATGGAAAATTAGTTTTTTCTGTGTACAGCTTAAATGTTAAAAAACTCTACCTAGTTTGCATACTATGCCGTATGAGTATTATGTTACACACTCGAATAGTATAATACTCATACGCCATTTGTGCAAATATGACGAAAAATATATAATTTTTAGGTTAATTCTAATATTATTGTAAAATAAAATACACAATATACATATAATGTATAATTTATTAAACTATTAAGGGCCATTACTACAAATTAAAGATAGTTAAAAGTAGGATTTTATCGGACGTATAAAAAGTTATCCATTATTGCAAATTGGATTTAACTTACCAGGTACTATAAATTTGTCTGTAGCTTATCGCTCACTTTAAGTTAAAGTAAAATTTTGCAAATGATAAAGTTTTTATACTTGCGATAAAATCCTACTTTTAATTATCTTTAAGTTGTAATAATGGCCCTAAGTGGATTTTTACATCCCTTTCACATTTTATTCATATCTTATGAAATTAGGAGTTTTCTGCGAAAAATTTTAAAATTCACTCTTTATGTCATTTCTCAATTTTCTTTGCTTAAATTTGAAAGGTCATACAAAATATTCTTTTGTGTCTCTATTAATGCAAGTGAAATGCGAGACTTGTTTTGGGTGCAATGGCATTTATTTATTTGAAGTTTTTTCTGTAACAAAATTTAAATTATAACAACAATAATTGTATATATCTTATAATATACATATATTATGTATACTTTATTTGTTTTTTTATTCATTAATTTATCAAACATTTCGATCTTTTTGCGTAATTTTTGAAAATAAACAATTTTATTTAAGTTAATTTTAATTATTATTCGAACTCCATTTGTTTCTATATTTGTGATTTGAACGGGCTAAGATTCGTATTGCTTTTTAAGCCAAATTACATGTGATAATTATTAATGAACAAATAACACCAAAGTCTGTTGTAAATATTCTGACTAACAACACATAGTTGAACGGAACAGCCAGCCGTTTTCGAAGGCCACTAAACCTTCATCATCAGCGTTCTTTTGTGTTTGGTCCACTGTGTGTGGTGTCAGTAGATGTAGATTTTTGCTTTATATACTTAGCATTTTATTGCAAATGGAATGTGTGAATTGTTTTGATTCATCTTATTTCAATTTGCTGAAAGCTTTTTTGTAATGAAAGCTCAATTTTACCATCTCTTTATTTACAACAGTCTTACCATTGTCGTCTGTTCTTTACTAATTATGCATATGTTAGTTAATTTGCTTATTTTTGTTATACTTAAGACAAACTTTTTTGGTTTGTTACAATTTTATTTAAATCTTTTTTTATGAAGACCTATCTTTTTTTGCACAGACCTTTAAAGGAAATTTTATATAAAAAAGAATGAGATATCATTGTTTAGAATCCATTTATATTTGTAAAAGTTATTAAACTTTTTCTAAAGTATATTGCGATTGCAGGCTTTTTTTTTGGTAAGCTACTTCACACAAATTACAGTACTCTGCTTTATGGAATATTTGATGATGCCAAATCATTGAGAAATACAATGGCAATGAGGGGCTTATAAACTCTTCAGACATAATTTTCTGAAGTACACTGGAACAGCTTGTACAAGTACTTTCGGGTTCATACCATTTGCTAGAACGTATATTAGCAGTCAAAATCTATTTTGAATTCATCTTTTGTGTGGCTGTCCGCTTCGCGCAGGTATTCCATTAGAATTCCAACCGCAAAAAGCATATTATTATGCTTATCACACACTGCATGATGATTACAAAATCTACAAACTTACTTATTTTAATTAAAATAAATATTAATCATTTACAAATTTTTTTACTCTTTTCTAAAAGCAATAACCTTCACCACACTTTCGCATTGTATTGGTACTCGTATTAAATTCGTTTATTTTATGTGTTTATCCAAATATATATAGCAGAAAATTACTTATAAAAACATTCTAAACTTTTTTAATAATTGAAAAGATAGGACAAATTGATAATAAAAAAGAGTGTATTTATTTCTGCATTACTGAATATAATAACTTTTCTTATTAACAGCCTTATACATAACGAGAAGCTGGAAAAAGCGACGAAACTGAACATGGTCCCAACAAGTTTTGCCAGACAATTTTACATTGCAATTCAGGCTAGCATTTAATAGTGGGTTAAAACTACATCACGCTACGATTTCTAATATCAAATAGTTTGAAACTCGTTAAGCATATAGTCAATTTTGATACTTATGCTAACTGGCATGAAGATTTTTGTTATGTATAAGGCATTAAGTATATACAAAAAAATAACTTTAAGATTAAAAACAAAAAAATTTGCTTAATTAAGTTGATGAATATGTTTCTTTCGTTGGCTGTGTTTTTATTCAAATTTTTCGCACTGGGTGAGAAAATGCTAAAAAATGGTGTTAATGAAAAGTTTAATAACTTTCACAATTTTTATCCGATTTGAAAAATAAAAACCATATTTTGCTAAGAACTAAATTTGCTTTATATATTAGTATAAATTTTTATAAGCTTTCATATCAAAATAAGCAATGAAGAGTTACGCAAATCAAAAAAGTTAATAAATTTTATTATTTTTTTGGATATTCTTAACAAAAACAATACTCAAAATTTAGAAATATATCAAGATATACACATCGTTGTAAATCAGTTCTTTTCCTAAAAATATTAAAAAATTTTAGATCTAACAAAAACTGACTTAGTTACAGTTCGATAAGTTGACGAACATCACCGAAAACGGTATTTTCAGAATAACTTTTGAATTTGAGGGTGTTTCTGAAATTTTTGGACACAATTTGTAATGTACTCGACAAGATCTACAACTCACGCTAGGTCGTTTTCCAAGTTTTTTTTCACTGTAACACCGTGTAATATTTACTTATTCGATGTATCGTCGATACATAAATGAAAGTATTATTGTAGTGGCTATTATGTTACATTGTTTTCGCTTTCTACAGTTGATTTTACTTTCTGGTATATGAACTGTGATTGCCAAGTGAACGTATTTTTGTCACGTACCCATGATAATTTAAGTGAGACAATTTAAATTTAATTGATCTGTAGTGTGTCATGCCGTTTGTCGTTCTCTGCTTAAAAACGCAATGCCGCGCAAGGAAAAATATCAGAAGCGGCAAATTGCTTAACTCGGTTTTATAATAATAGCTAAATTTAACAATTCGTTAAGAAATTGTTGAGTACCTCCACCGCTAAAGCACAAAAGGTTTGATTAGAGATCTCTATGATAATCAATTTAATCTAGAAACCAAGAGCCATTTATCTAAAATACGTGTCTTAAAACAATGTTGTGTTAATTACGTGTATGTCTATTATTTAAATAAAATATAAAAAGAATTTATAAAGAAATGTTTGGCAAAAATTAAAACAAATAAAACTTTTATATCAATTATATAAAAGTGTTTGATATTAAAAGATGAAGTATTTGTTAAAGAACTATTAATTAATTTAAAATCTATTTGTATGAAAAAAAATGGCATGTACATATTCATAAATATTATCAACGTATTTTATATTTCTACAGTTTGGCCTAAATAGCGTTTAAATATTTGAACATATATTTTCTCATCAAAACAAATTTAATTGATATAAAGTAAACTGCAGCTTCACAATATTATCACTTTCAATTAACATTTCAATAGTTAAAGTTTTTTCTCCAAGCTTAATATTAAAAGATCAAGAAATGTTTAAGACAAACAATATTTGCAAAGCATTGACAACGTGTCTTTCGATATGGCTGCAAGCAGCATTCGCTTTGCCCGCAAGTCAATTACGCATTTTGGGTGGTGAAAATACCACAATCGATAAAGCTTCTTATTTAGTATAAATTCATAAGGATGGAGGATACCATTGCGGCGGAGCTTTGACATCAGAAAGAACTGTTGTCAATGCAGCCCACTGTGTTAAAGGCATACATCCAAATCGGTTTGTTGTTGTGGGTGGTGCTTCTAGAGTAACTGATTATGGTATCAGAGCAAAGGTTAGCAGAACAATAATGCATAGATATTATAGCGACAGAACATTTGATTTGGATATAGCTGTGATGCAATTGAAGACACCTATTAGGGGACCATATGTAAAACCAATAGATTTTAGTGCAACTATTTGGTTGGGTCCGACTTCATACTCAGAATACATTTTTGCCTGCTCAATTGCAAACTGTTAATGTAACTGTGGTTGATAAGACCATTTGTGCGCAGTACCACCCGAAAAGAAAGATAACAGATTATATGTTTTGTGCTGGGGCACCTGGCAAAGACAGCTGTCATGGCGATACGGGCAGTCCAGTCATAGTTCATGGAGAATATTGTGGTATCGTATCATGGGGTATTGGCTGCGGCTTAAGTGATTCTCCGGGTGTCTACACTGATTTGAACAATCTGAAGGATTTTTTTGCAGTAGCTGCCATGGAACTGGACGATTTGAAACTTCATTAAATATTCTTAAATGAATGTTCATAAATATAAAAATAGTGTTTAATAATATTTTTCATTTATGTATAACATATAAAGACTTCTTGTAGTTTTTGTAAATCCGTTTGCAAAATGATGTGCATATAAGTTTTAATGCAAAATTCTTAAAGGAAAATTTAAAAAAAAAATTTTCCTAAGGAGAGCTTTGATATCGCATCTTATTTTTAAAGATAAAAGTCTATATTAAAACCGGGTTTTCTATGGAAATTTGTGTTTTAATGTGCACTTCAAGCACATGTTATTTCTTGTTGGCATATGGGGGTTAGTCGTGTAAATTGTCAACACTGCTTCATATATGAAGACATTTTGGCAGCTATATATATATATATATATATATATATATATATATATATATTATTTTTTTTTGGTAGAAATCTAACTTATTGAGAACAGATTTTTACTAATAAACTGGCTACATATCGATGGTATCAAGTAGGAAGGCCCTAAATCATATTTTTCACGAAATTGAGTTTTTCAGTGATTTCAATACATTTCACACAAATACAACTCGTCACAAAAATATAACGCAATATTGTAAAAATTAACGCCTTTACAAGAGTTAAAACCAGCATTTAAAATAAGTAAAATTTTTAGGGTCATTTGCACATCTTACCTTTAGGTAGGATTTTGTCTTCCCCATAAATATTTTTGCATTGTTACAACTTAAATTTTTAAATGGTACTATTATCAATAACAATGATATTTAGTGAATAGAATAATAATAAGTGAAGGTATTGTAATGCAAAGCCATTTATCTCGCAGACAAAATCCTACCTTTAGCTAAAGGGAAGTTGTGAAAATGGCCCTTAGTCCAACGTTTCTCCAGTTTTTGTATCACTTCCAAAAAATAGGATTTTTCGGGGTCCTTAAAGTGTGTTATAATTTTATCGCTGGAGCTAAATCTCTTTCTACGAAGCCATTGTTTTAAGTTTGGAAATAGGAAGTATGGCCGATGCGGTACCAATTAGTAGCCCAATTGATAAAGTTTTGCACTCGTACATTATCTTGATAAAAAATAACTTTTTTCTTCGCCATATGCGGTCTTTTTCTTTTTAAATCCTCATTAAATCGGTATAATAAGTTGGCACATTATTCGCCGTTTATTGTTTTTCCCTTTTGAAGGTAATCGCTGTGGATTAACCCGCGTGAATCCCAAAAAACTTGCCATCACCCTGGCTGACAAGCTCACCTTGGCCTTCCTAGGAGCAGGTTTAGACTGCTGATTGGTCTCCGCAGTGGATCCATGTTGCATCTACAGTTACAAAACGTCGTTGCTCATTCGGATTGGGGTTAAACCTCCAAAAAATTCTTTGAAGTTTCCACACGTTTACGTTTATAGTCAATTGAGAACAAACGTGGCGCCCATCTTGCAGACAACTTTCTTAAACCCAGCTGACCATTTAAAATCAAACTTTACTACCATATGAAATGCCTGTGGCATCAACAATCTCACGGATTTTTACTCTTCGATCGGCCTACACCATATCGTGAATTATTTCAACATTTTCGGATGTACTGACCTCAATTGGCCGTCCAAAACGTTCAGCGTCATTTGTACTTGTGCGATCACAAAGAAAGTCAGTAAACCTCTTTTTACCATTGAAATCAATGGTGCAAAGTGCTCGTATCTATCGAGCTTTTCCTGGATTTTATTGACGGTTTGGTTTTTGCAAAAAATTATTTTTAATGAGCACATGAAATTAAATTTTTTTCATTTTCTTCTCAAAAGGCGAGGTAGTCTGTTATCAACGGCTGCCAAACACAAACTAAATGACACAGCTTGTTCAAATTTACATAGGAGTCAACTGACATTTGCTCTTGACAGGAGCAGTGTTGTTATTTCAATCAAGAGGCGGAAAATTTATAAAGACACTGCGTTAATGATCCACCCTGGCATTTATGACTTGAGAAAAACTTGTTTGGTTCATGTTCTTAATTGCGTCTCTATCAGAGGACTGCATGAAATGATTCACTTTTGCTATACACTCACATTTAGAATAATTTCTTTTTAAGCATCAATATGTATTGATAGTACCAACTAAATATCATTAACTTTCTATTATATGCAAATAAAAAATTTTTTCGTATAATAAAAATAGTACTTAAATAACTCACAAAAGCACGTGGATTCAATGAAATCTTAAGATAATAAAACCGTACATATATGATTTTGTGTTTACTAAATATTTTTCTCGTATTATAATCAATTACAAAAAGTGTCCAAAAAACATCATTTGTCGGAAGATTTCTTTAGAAAGTTTTCAAAACAGTCATACGGATTCTCTAGTTTTATAAACCATATAAATAAAAAAAATGCAAGCAGGAAAATCGAAAATATGCAATTGTTTGTTTATTTTGGTGTGACGTATTAACGCACAAATAAGATATTTACCCGTTTCAGAACTTGTTATTATGCTTGGTCAAAAATGTTACTCAAACTTTTTATTATTCCCCATCTAAATCTTATTTCCAAGGTTCTATCCATGTAGTGCACTCTTTTAAAAAGTTAGGTGAAATTTAATATAGTTAATTAAATTTTTAATTGAATATATTTATTTTTTCACATAAAGATGTTAATAGGAGAAAATTATATTTCTGAAAAAATCTTAATTGACTCAATTACATTTCTACTTAAACTTTTAAACAAAAGTTAAACTCGCTCAATTAAATATTCAATTCAATTTATAGTTTTTTAAATTTAATAGAACGAAACTTTTTTCTTAAATTTACAACTAATCTTCACCTAAAACCTTAAAACTTAATTAGCTACTTAATTCAAACGATGGAATTTCAGAAGTATATAAAGAAAATCTACAATCCTTTCATATAAAGAAAAATAAGTATAAATACACAAAGCACTGCAAGCAAATGAACAAACAGTAGAAATATATTCACCCCACCCCTTATTCCATTCACATCCATAAAAATTTAAACAAAAACAATAACACACAGTGGACCAAACACAAAAGAACGCTGATGATGCAGGTTTAGTGGCCTTCGAAAACGGCTGGCTGTTCCGTTCAACTATGTGTTGTCAGAATATTTACAACTAACTTTGGTGTTATTTGTTCATTAATAATTATCATATGTAATTTGGCTTAAAAAGCGATACGAACTTTAGCCCGTTCAAATCACAAATATAAAAACAATAACTTTTTAAACTTTACCTCCCTGCAGGAGAATAGGCGATAATTGTCTAAAAGCTACTAGTATAATTACTAGAATAGCAAGAACTAGTGCAAAATGGGTTAAAGTTGTTGTGTAAAATTCCTAGTGCTGATGAGTACTAGTATATGAAGTAGTTCCAAGGCACTACATTGCAAAATAAATTTTAACTGTCTAACAGAGCTCTTACACTGTATGAAAATTGGTATAATATAATTACTAAAATTTTAGCTTGATCTAAAAATAATTATAATTAAATAATTATAATTACCCTTTCGAATTTGTGAATTTTGATAAATAATTGCAAATTTTAACTAGCGTTGTCACTGGGTAACAAAGCAATAAAACCACCAATTTTATAGAATTTTTCTTTACAAAAGAACTGGTAATAAACTAGTGCTAAACTAGTACCAATGGTACTAGTAGTTTTCTAAACACACTCAATGCAAATTTGAGCATTAAGATAGTATAGGAAGGGTTACAGTTGATTTCTGTACTACTAAAATACTAGTTGGATACTAGTTCGTTCTCCTGCAGTGCTTTAACTTCAATCGTTTGTATATGTATATATACAATTTATATCTAATTGTAAATTTGTATTAGTTTATTTATGTGCCACAATTATGTATATCAATATGTGTATTTGTTTGTATATAAATCCCTAAGGGGTCCTGATTATCTGTTAGTATATTGTTTTATATATGTTTCGGGTTCAAATTCATTTGAAAACCTAGTTTATAAAATTCTTTCTCTCCGGATGACAATTATTAGCCGAAAACTTCCAACATTTTTTTTTGGCTACCAGTGTAGTGTTCAAAAACAGTTGAACTTGTTTGTGTGGCAAACGTATTAATGTGCATTAAATAGAGAGACTAAATACATAATTACACACAAAAAATTATGAATGATTAAAATATTTGTAATATCATTTAAAAAATTAATTAAATTTTCACCTATAAACATTTGATAATATCAATTAAGTTTTTCCCCTCAAATTAATTAATACAAATAAAAATTTAATTGAATCAATTAAATCCTTAATTGAAAATATTAATTGCTGGATACTTTTTTCTGTGTATTTTTACAAGCCTGCTTCAAGTGTTGTGAGTTAAAAAAAGAAGAAGAAATCAAATACCCACTGAAACAGAAATCGACTTATGGAAAATAATTTGTTAAAAGTACACATACATACATTTACATAATTACTTATGTATATGTGAGTGTGAATACACTTATGTATTCTCTTTGAATTTCTTTTATCCATATCAGGGGTGCCGCTCGGTTTTAATTAGGTTATCATTTTTAGGCTTTTTGCAGCAATTTTAGATCTTGAATTGAATTGAATGAAAAATAAAATAAAGCAACAGACCGAGAACGGAAAATGTGATTTTTTTCCGTTTGCCTACAAACTTCAAAAATCGTGTTTTAAAAAACATTGAAAAATTAACGTGTTAATTACGTGTAACTAGTGCTGGGATACTATCGATATTTTCTACTATTGATATCTATCGATAGTTTAGATTTTACTATCGATATTACTATCCACAGAATGTTTGTAGTTCAGAAAGATATAATGCAGTTATTTACACTTAGTTTTTTATCACTTTATTGAAAGTCTTATGTTTATATTAATATGTATAAATGTATCTACGAACGTTATTTTAGGTGAAAAATTGTTCTGATGTCATTTACAATTTTTTATAACACCTCAAGTTTTCAAAACTACATTTAACATAATATCGATATCGATATATTTTCCTATCGATATTTTACAACTATCGATACTATCGATATTACTATCGATATTAACCCAGCACTACGTGTAACTCAACTAGTTTTGCATACTACGCCGTATGAGTATTATTATGTTACATACCTAAATAGTATAATACTCATACGCCCTAGATACCATCAAGTGAATAGTTTTAGGCGAAAAATATATTTTCAAGGCTAATTTTAATATTATTTTAAAATAAAATATCTATACATATTTTAATTTGAAATTTATTTGCTAGTAGTTCTGTATGGTCTATGTATTTCATTGGTGCTTAGTCAAATCATGACTATACTTCAACCACATATTTTGAATAGTCATAAAGTCTTTCAAGAACTATTTGAGAATTCACAAATAATAATATTTTTGTAAATCACAAAGGAAAAATAAGCGTAGTAGACCTAGAAACTTTTGCAAAACCCAGCAAATAATTTATATTCGATATGAATCTATAATTTTTGTGCATCAATTTTTAGACCTTGTTACTTTTGCAAGTTTCTCCTACACATTCAACTTAATTTTAGAAGGAAAATAAGTTTAATGCTTGCTCCTGTAAACAGATTTGAAGGCACAGTTAGAAAAATTGTACGTATGTAAATATAAACATCACGTTAAGTTCTTAAAAACTTTTTTGTACGTTCGCAGAGTTAGAATTAAACAAAAAGTCCCAGTGTATAGTTTTTATTAAATCAAAAGACTTTGTTCACGTCACACTGATATTAAGAGCTTTTAAGATATACAATGTTAAATTAACTCACTGCTAATCTTTGATGTTGTTTACACATAACTGTCTGCTTAGTACAGAAGAATGTCATAGCCTTTTTACACTTACCCACGTCTTTGCAGAATCCGTGCAATATATTGAAAATGAAAAAACCTGTTCACATTACAACATCTTTCATCTCTCATCTGTCATGTGTTATAATACCATGTAGGGAACTAAAAGTAAAATAATAAAATGGAATATAAAAATTCAGCAGCAATTGGTTTAATTGTTGCTCTTGAAGAGCAGAATTAGTAGAAATTATGCTAGCAGACGATGATGATGAAGAAATGTTATATGCTTTACGCGCAACGATTTCTCGTCCGCTCAGCTTGTGGAAATTTGTGACTACTTTTTATAATATATTTAGATTTGGAAAAAGGCATATGTACATATGTATATGTTTATATATTATAAAATCTTGGACTAGTTACGAAACTTTCTGGTGGAAGAATATTCCAAAATGTAGCCCTGAATGTATGTAGCTCCTACATGTTTATATATATATATATATATATATATATATATATATATATATATATATATATATATATATATATATATGTACATGTATGTATGTATATATGTAAGTTTATAGTATGTATATAGTTATAGTTGCATATGTTTTTTCTAGTGGTGACACTAAAATAATCGAAAGATGTTGAATGGAACAAAGTGAAATAGCAACATCTTTTGAAGATGTTGAAAGATGTTGAATATTCAGCCCTGTATAATTCCTATGGGAAGATGTTATCATCTTGGCGAATTGATGAAAGATGTGAGTAAGTGTGAAAACAGAAGTCACAGCAGATCATATCATTAGATTGTATATTAAAATTTGTTGTATTGATTTGTGTGTTTAGTCTGCTTGGGCTGGAGTGTTTGTGTGATTGTATATTTCTTACTAATAATTTATTATAATACAAATTATAATTATGTTGTGGTTTAAATGTTTACTTCAACATCGTCTTGTTTGTTTGTGTATTATGTACTTTAGCTTATAATGTATAATATAACGTATGTATATATAAATAATTATAAAGTAAGTTAATGTAATTTTCCATTTGAAAAGCTTATGTAATATCTAAAATTAACTAGAGGCAAATATTTGTGAGGTTTTTCGTTAATAACAGTGTTTATCTAAAAATCAAATTTATTCAGTTTTGCCAAAAAAATTTCTCTTTGAATTTTTTTTAAAAAATGTAGAAGTTGTGTCGTTGTTTTAGAAAAAAATGATGTATCACATATTTTTTAAAAATTTCTTAAACTTTTCAAAAAGCATTTAAAATATAACAATTTGATATAATAAACTCGAAATTAGAAATCTATAACATACGATGTCATTAATGAAAACCACAAATTTGTCTGTGGCAACTTTGTTTGCAATATTCTCTTATGAATTTGTTTCTACTCTTATTGAATATTGTTAATTTTTGTAAAGCGCATGTTATACGTTTTCTAGCATGAATGTAACAGTTTGTCCATATGTATGTATACTAGTAATAACGCAATGTGTGTAGTTAGTTTATTTGATTAATTGAATAATCACTGTGTGGTCAGGTATTGAGAGTTCTTTAATATGAGATGTTATAGGGGTTTACAATATATAATTAAAAGTACAAGGCATTAAAAATTATTTTGGGGAAAAGGAGATTCAGAATAATTTAAATTAAAATTTTTTGTACGCAAAGTATATCTAGGTGCACGGCAGTGCGCCAGGCCAAGTTCCGGCATATGCACGCAGTGTGTATATTTACAGGAAGCCATTCGAGCTGTTTTTACCCCCCTCATAACTTTGTTCCCCGGGACCGTAAAATTATGAAATTTAAGCCATAATTAGAATAAATTCATATAACCTTATATGCGAAGGTTACAATGAAAGGTTCCGGAGATATGAAGGTGCAAAAAGTGCACATTTTAAGACATACTCACTGACTTACTGATCACTCATCAAATTGATGAAGCACTTCCGCTATAGCTAGTGAGCTAAGAATTGCTAGACGAGTAGATCTAGGTGGGCAATGAACCACAAAAATCTGAAAACCTAAAAATTTTAACCAAGGGGGCGGGGCTGCGCTCATTAAAATTAAAAATTAAGGGTTGCGCGTATGAGCTGAAATTTGATACACAAGTAGGTCTAGGTGACTAACCAACTAGAGAAATCTGAAACACAAGAAATTTTACCAGAATGGGCGGGGCCACGCTACTATTGTTTGAACCTGAAAACTTACAGCCTTATTTATAAAACTTATTAAGACTTTTTAAGAAAATTTTTTTATGAAAATTTGTCTTAAAACCCCTTTATAAAGCCTTAATAAGTTAAATAAATAAGGCTGTTAATATACAGCTTTTAACCTAAGCCATTTAAGTGAAACTTTCCATATACGTTACACGTATACAATACTTTAAACTGTAATCACTTTATGGGCGTGATCACTCCCATAAAATTTTAGCCTTGTGTTTAATATACTTCGGTCTAACATATTTTAGGAGAAAATTAGCATGAATTATAAGCGCGGCTCACAACAATATTGTGAGTTTAAAATAGTGGAATGCTCATAGTGGGTGATGCTCATAAAATTATAAGGGAAAGTTCACGCTAAAGAGCTGAAATTTTATACACAAGCAAGTGTAGATGAGTAAACCAATGGAAAAATCTTAAAACCAAGAAGTTTTATCCGCTAAAATTCCAATTTTCACTAGAGAGCTGAAAATTGGTACACAAATTAATCTAGATCAGAGATCACTAAGAAAAATCTAAAAAACCAGTAGTTTCAATCAGGCGTTGGGAACAAGCACTGTAAACTAAAAATTAAGTTAAATTTTATTGAAACTTTTCATCCACATTGCACTTATCTAAGGCAAAAAGTTTCCTGTTTTGCAAAGTGGCCGTGAGACTTCACCCATAAATCTTAGCTTTTTGTTTCATGTACTTCGGCTTATCAGTTTTTAGTCTATTACTCATGTATTTCTCAATAGCTTTTTCATACAAAACTTTACAGGAATCATAAGCACTAACAGATATAAAAGTCGGCGGGGCCAGGCTCATAAAATTTTTAAGTAATATTATACTGTAGAAAGTTGACATTTTGTAGACAAATAGTCCTAATTGATTTATTCAATCGGAAAATACAAAAAGTAAAGCACCACCTACCCTATTGCACATGGGGCATATCCTTTTGATTTATGTACTTCAGCTAAGCAGACTTTAATATGTAAATATATTGCAAAACTAGGCGGGATCACTCTCACTAGAATTGACTTTGTATTTTAAATATTTCTTTTTAGACGACTCTTAACAAATTGTGTACACATTGGCGACCCGTTGTAATAGCACAATAATTCATTTTTAAGGTGTACTCATCATGATCTAATCCATTATTTTATGTAACTGTACCATTGTTAACTGGCACAGTGATCATGAATAGAAATAAAACACCCCAGAAACCTTAAGTTTAAAAAGTGTTATCATAGAAAATTTTTCAAAAAGTAGTCAGATCCTCACAAAAACATAAATGTGAAAAGAGGCCAAGTTTCTATCAAAAATTTCGGCTATCAAAAGCAGTGAGATATTAATTTTGACCAAGTTCTTGTTTGGTACAATACCTATCACTGAAATATGCTATGCATTATATACATTTGTAATCGTAAGTGTGTCATATAATTTTTAGATAATCTGCTAACTTGGCAATATTTTTACTCTTCTACAAAAAGAGAGAATAATGTTCATTTCTTTATATAGGTAATTAAGAAATCACAGCCTTTACCTTCAATAATACTCACAGAATTTGCTAAAATTTTCCTTTAAGATAATCTCAATATAGTATACATGTGCCCTTATTTATGAAAGTGGTATAAGTGAAACATTTCTTTGGTCAAGATGTTCAGAAGATTACCTTTCAATATTTTAATGTAATTCATATTTATTAAATATTTATAGAAGCTTTTTAAAGATTTATTTAACATTTCGAAGCAAGAATGAAAATGACTTGTGGAACTTTCATAACTAAAGGCACATATTGCCACCTTAATAGAAAAAGAACCTAACTCATTATTTTTTCGAAATCGTGATTTTCACATTTTCCAATACATTTGATGTTCTTCTATCGAAATATACCAAAAACTCGATTTTAAAAAAATGAGTTAGGGCCTTTCTATATTAAGGAAACGATATGTATACAAGACAATTATTATTCTCCTTAGTACTTATGTACTCAAAGAACAATTTGAACTAATAACGCTTGTTGTTCTAAACGATTATCAAATTTAATATTGGTTTAAAGTATGAGCTTTGTTTATGAAAACCGGTTGAACGAATGCTTTAACTTTAAAATGTCTTTATTTGTTTGCTGTTACGTTGATATATTTTACGGTACACATGTCTTGATTTTATTTCTTGATTATTTTTTCTCTCTCTTTCTCTTTTCCCCCCATAACCATCACAATCTTTAAAGAACCAAGTTTAAAAGCAGCTAGCTGTCATTCAGGTGTCCTAAAAATAATAATAATAAATACTTTAGTGTGGGTGTAAGTATATGCTTTTTATTTTATTTTTTTATTTCTCAAGAATATCTAGATATGTATGTTTGCACATACATATGTATGTGTAAAACGGTGTTGATGGTAGTAGAGAAGGAGAATTTCTATATATGCAATGCATTAAGTCCATTAACATTCTTATCATTACATTTGATCTTGTTGCCATACATTTCTTTATATACAAATGTCTTTTTATTTGTGTTTTTTTTTTTGTTTCTTAATATGGATGTTGTGCTGTTGTTTTTTTTTTTTTTTGTTAACTTATCACATATTCTTTTCAAGCATTTTTGTCAATTTGTTCAAAAGTGACCCATATTTTATGAAAAAGAAATCCAAAACGATGACGAAAACTACATTATATGCTACATACATATGTATGTATATAAATATTTCATTGTATGACGTTTGTGGTACTAATGGTATACACAACCATTATTTTGTATTGAAGCTGTTTTCTGCTCTTGATGTTTTAAGTTCACATCACTCATACGCACACGGTTCCACATAAGCATATATGCATACACACACACATATATAAATGCATCTGCACATATTTATATGAATGCAAGCACATACTCTCATCATCAGCAACAACATAAAAAAGAGTGTAAATATTTCATTGACTTTAAAATATTCTTTATGTTTTGCATGTGTGTACCAAGTAAATATTCCTTCGTACATTTTTATAAATGCCGAGTTGAAATTGAAATAACGAAATAAATAAAAATAAAAAGGATTTTTGTAGGACACCATTGTATTACGCTTACGCTTGCTTGTGTATCTACATGCTCCTTGCAAGATGCATTTTACTTTGTGTTTGAGTGCATTGAATTTTGTGAGAAAGAAATGAATACAAGAAACAACATAAATCTTAAAGGTTTTGGCACTTGTATAAAATTATGTATTTCGAGCAAGGACAAAATGTTTATTTTTAAGTAATTGTGAGATATAGTAAACACTAATGTGTTACTCAACACCTGTGATGACAAAGTTAGAGGAACTACAAAGATAAAAAGAAAAAGAAAAAAAAACTATAGTATTTACGGCACTACTGGTATGAAAGAAGTTGTATGATAATTATGCAAAAATTTTAATGTCTTTGATGTAAAATAATTGTTAAATCTTAAATTGTTGTTTCTTAATACCGTATCATTAGATCTTTAACATCATTATTATGGTAAATGGAATAAATAATACGAAAACCTTAAAAGCCTATTTTCTAATATATTAAAGGAAGCTACGTTTTCCGGGATTTTAGGGATTGGGATTTAGGGATTGGCATCCCTAATATGTTATAATATACGAACTTTAGCCTATATGATCGCATATATTAACTGATCTAGAATTTTTTTAAATAAATCTGTGGCAAAAAGGAAAAAGTGCTTAAGTCGAGATAAGTTAGTTTTTAATTAATGGTACTTTCGTACTCTGCATATATGAAAGTACTCCTGCGCAAAATCTTAATTAATTTATGTGATCTTTCAGGAAGTTACAGCCAAATGACTGGCTTGCGGCTTATCTTTTTTTTTTTGACTTTTTTAATCTCATTTGGAATAATAGCTAAATTTAAGTTGTACTTTGGTATATATAAACTTGAATGTATGATTTGAAGTGTATAGAACTATGTTTGCTTAAAAAATAGAGCTTAATAGAAAATTTCCCAATTTACTGACTTTAGCACTTTTTCCTTATTGCCAAGAAATATTAAGTACTCGGTAAATTTTTTCCGCTTTTAGGCGATTTTTTTGCTAAGCTGTTTCTTTTTAATTTCACGCTTTTTTAGTTTTGCGATTTTTTTTTTTTGGTTTTGGTTGTTGGCGTTTTGTCTGTTTTGGAAATTTTTTCCGGTTCTTTGCGATTTTTTTAGTTTTAATAATATTTTTTGTTTGGTGATTTTTTCGGTTGCTTTATGAGTTTGGTAGCTCTTCATTGTGCCATTTTTATTTTAGCTATTAGTGGCTAGTTTGGCACTTGTTTTTTTTAGGGGATTTTTCGGTTATGGCGATTTTTTCGGTTCGAGCGATTTTTTTCGGCTTTGGCGATTTTTTTTTTAGTATTGACGCTTTTTTAAGCCTTGGCGTTTTTTTCGTTTGGTGATATTTTTTGTGTTTTAACCAGTTTTTTTATTTTTGGGTATATTTTTCATTTCAGCATTCTATTTTATTTTTGGGTGATTTTTCGTTTTGGAATTTTATAATTTTGTGATTTTTTAGTTTTAGCGTTATTGAAAATTTCAAGAGCTTATCTTTCTCGGTTTCCCAGAAACAGCAAAATGCCAAAATGAGACAGTCAGGATTACATTAACTGATAGAATACCCTTTAATTTTAATTTATGTTTCTCGCGAAAACAGGATGACAGGTGTCATAGCGAAAGCAATAGAGTTCCTTTTCAACTTTGGTGTACAAAACTCTAAAATTAGTAATGAAATCTTTAAGCTTTTTTAAAAGCGCATGGAGTCGAATTCAACAAATTTTGTTTTACATCCTATGGAATTTTATCCCATTTTTATCATAAAGCATAAACCAAATTATTTCATTTCTGTACCGAATTACCTTTTCTTGTATTTTATTTTTCTAAATCATAGTCAGCCATAGTGGCACCGAGTGCCCAACTTCGATCGGTTTCCTACACAAATGAATAAACATAGATTTCTCTCGGTGGCAAGTAGCGTTCAAAATAGTGTCATAAAGCTATAATACGGGTGATGACTGACTATCAAGGGGGTGTTTCCATCTACTTTTGAATATTATATAGTAGCCAATTTTTGGTGTTGTATGCCGTATGGTTTTTGATCATTATCGTAGGTAAATATACGTATAAATTATGTCTGGGTATATTTTATTTGAGTCGAGGAAATTTTCTATAAACTTAACACAAATACATACATACATGTGTACATGCCCTGCAGTGAGGCTGGGGCCAAGTGTCTCTTTGTCAATACTAAAATTATAGTAGTAGTTACATTGTATACAATTTCTCTTCTATTCGTCAGTATAAAAGAGAGAGAGAAAACAGATGTGGTGTATTTCTGGTGGATTTTGCAACAACTTGTCAATATAAATAAATTTGTATGTACGTAAGGTATAGAAATGTACCAGTAAATGTCTGGTTGGTGTGTCTCCATGTTCCCATAAGAACTATGAATTCACTACCTAGTCAATTGTTTTAGTGTTACTAGTAGATTTTCAATGACAAGCACATGCTAAATTTCTATAGCATAAAGTATTGTATGGGGAATAATTGTAGAGTAGTACTGGTGACAAAGTCAAAAGTTTATACATTGTGTTTAAGAATGTGCATGCAAGCACGCCTATATAAATACATATGTAGAGGTATTTTTCGCTATTAATTTATCAAAAATAATATAATTTGAAATCTAAATCAATCCACTATAAAACTGCTTCTTCTAACCTAAGCATACATATATACACTCAATTATTATCCCAGCCAGCAATTTTTGAAATTTTCAACCAAATTTGAGTCTTTTTTGACTCATCTGTGCGATTAAAAAGCTAGAGTATGCGTTCATTTTCTGATCATAAGTTATACTTTTGTCGGTAGAAAAACGTGACTACCCGCGACTCTTCTTGATAAGTCATTTATGAGTCTTTTTCTATATTAGTTGAGAGTCAATTTCGACCCCTTTTCTAGTAGTATTTACGATCTTTTCCGAATCGTTTTCTGATCATTTAAATAGTCTTATTTCGCTTCATTTTTTACTCTTTTTCGAATTGTCTTTCAGCCATGTTTCTAATCGCTTACGAGTCATATTTGAGAAATTTATCAGTCAGTTTATGAGTCTTTTTATTGTCATTTATGACTGTTATTTGAATCATCTATCAGTCGCGTTTTCTCTTCGCATTTGACTTTTCTTCGAATATTTTTTTTAGTCAGCTTTCTGAGTCCTACGTTTAATGATCAAACAGAATTACGGCACAAACACATTTTCCCTACAAATTGACACCAAAAGGACGTTACAGAAAGCAGTCCAGAGACAGAATCTATTTTATCTTGACAGTCTTTTTTCTTACGCTACCACACTTTCAATAAATTTCTTACATTTTCTAAAGAAAAATAAGCAGTAAGAAAATATAAAATAAATCAGGGAGCAGTTAAAGTTACTGCCGCTGATTTTATTATGGGCTCTGTTAATTTGAAATCGATTTTTCCTGAAGGTGCAGACTTAGTCTATTTCATCATTTAATTTCATATTCGACTTAACTTTTATAAATGAAAATAAATTAAGTTTTTGACATTATACGTAAAGATTGCCCCGTTACACTTAAAAATAACATATCAAGTAGTGTTTAATCATCTATCTGCGTAAATTATGTTCATTAAATACATAATTATAATCACTTTTAAAGCACTTGCATGATTTGTTTTTAATTAAGCATTTTTCAGTCTTCCAGGTAAGCGAAATATGAGAATAAGAAACGGAAATAATAGTCACATTTTACACATCTGGATGATTAATTTGTGATTGCTATACAATTTGTTATTGTATTTTAAATGGAACTATTTTTACCTATTAGCGCGAATCTTTTTCGAGTCCTTTTTTGATCGTGCAAGTGATTAATCAGTTTTTGATCACAAATAGTGATCTTAAAAGACTCAGCAAGGTGATTTTTTAGAAAACTATTTTCCAAATGCTAGATGGGTATTTATCTTTTAGGAAATACTCAGCCATATATACATATTTATATGCGTATATATTTGAAAAATATTTCAATTAAAAATATTATTATATGTTGTTTTTTTCTTTAAAATACCCTGTCGGAAAATCAGGTGACACTTGATTTTCCAATGAAAACAACTAATTATTTTAATTATTTTTATATTGCGATGTCCTAAGCGGTAGCCAATTGTCACACTCTGCACTATTTTTCAACTAAATTAAAATTGACTTTATTTAAGTCACTTGCTAAGTCCAGTAAATTTGCAAAAGAATATTTTTACGCTACTATTTATCTATTATTTCTTCAAAAATTAACTAACAATAAGTATTCAAATCTTAAATCTAAATATAATTTTATAATTTGATTAGGATAAAGTTCGTATCGCTTTATAAGCCAAATTACATGTGATAATTATTAATGAACAAATAACACCAAAGTTAGTGGTAAATATTCTGACAAACACCTAGTGAAGATACCCGGATACCTATAAGGAAATAGTGTTGGAAGCTAACATTTTTTGTCGAAAATAAAAAGGAAAACAAGAAAAGAAAAACACGTAAAGCTTGTATTGTATCTCCCAAAACTATTTGTAATGAGCATTCAACAAACTCTCTAAATTGTTCGCGAAGCGATCAGTGGAAGTTTATTTGTAGCTTAGTGCTCATTGTTGCGAGTATATATAAGAAAATATTTTTTGTTTGTTTTTCTTTCACCAAACAAAAAATTTTAATCTAAAATATTAATAACGACTTCCTTTAATTTTATTTTAGTAACATTTCACTAAAAATATATGTACATGCAATAATCGTTTTCTCATATTTAAAATAATTTTTAAGCTAAAAAAATAATGATAATTTAAAATGTATTAATAGTTAGGAGTTCTCAAGAAAATTCAAGTATGTGGACTATCTATTTCTATAAAAAAAATTAAGCTGTAAATGCCAAAGCTACCAGGGTACCTTGCCATTCACATAAGGGTTAAAGGCCATGATTCACTATCCTACACAATCGCACGCAAAAAATACAATCCTGAGCTAATGAATTGTCATTGTCTTTCGCAAATTTTCTTAGACTCCATCATACCAGTATTGTATTTTTTCAAAAATAACACGACTGTAATTATATGATAGTGATAAGGGAGTTAAAGTCTGATATCAACTGAATAAAATAACTAAAATTAAAACGTAGGATTTTTTTATATTTCACGTACAGTATATTGTAATCTAAAATAAAAAGGGATGTGGGTTTACTGGAGAAATAAAAATTTATGTACATAAATTGTTTTTTTTTTATTAATTTGACTATGGTCAATCAAAAATTTGATTTTCACTGTTTTTAATTTAGTTTCGTTCTTTTACATTTCTGTTGACGATAAACATATTGATGGTCACAAGTAAATATGTAGATTTAATACTAATTATTTTAATAACGATAATTTTAATTCTCAATTCCTATTTTTTTTTATAAATATTTCTCGTTTGGTTTAAAGTGTTGCCATCAACTATGAAAATAATTTTAGTAAGAGAATTTGTGTTTTTTGTATCAGGGTTACCGTTCATACGACTAAAGTCGCAATTAGACCCTTTTTTTTTAGCTGTGTGCGACTTTTTGTGAGACTTTTTTTGATCACCGACTTTTGCGACTTTTTTAATTTTGTTGGGACTTTTTACCTTTTTTTGTAAAGATTCTCACAGAAAACATTTAAATTGCAATCAATTAAAAATTTCCTTATTATTTTTATCAAAAAAAAAAAAAAAAAAAAAAAAAATCGTCAAAATTTAAAATCAATTCACAGATTATTGTTCATTTGGTAACACTTTTATTAATTGCAAGCTTGTCACGTGTACAATGTATTTAAGAAATTTTTCAGAAAAGAAAGTTTTCAGTAGAAGTTTCAAAGAACAGTTTTATTAAAAAATTTTTTTAAATAAATAAAAATTTTACAAAATTCCCTTCAAAAAGTTTCAAAAAACATAATCGGGTTTGGAATTAAGCATTTTTGGTGGAAGCAGTTCCTTACTGCATTACTAACTTAATGATTCTTAACAAGGCGTGAGACTAAAATAATCGATTCTTGACAAGTACACTCTAAAACACTTTTGTTGAAAATTACGTCAATAATAGTAGGCAACACTTTACAGACTACTTTCGACCTAAAATTACACAACTATATTTTTTCAACGTTTTGTTGATTTTTGAGCACTATATGTTTAATTTTGAACAAAATATGCTTAACAATTTTACGCAATTTGAGTTTAGTTTCTCCCCTGAGTTTAATTTTAAAATATGTTTTAATAAAAATGCATTTAATACATGTGTTTAATTAAATTTATTGATAAAAAGGTTTACTGAATTAACATAAAATATTCACGTTTTGCTTTAAATTTTACATTTAATTTTTAGAATTTGAATAAAAATAAAAAATAAGTTTCTAAAATTTGAGTAATTTTGTTTCTAACATAAGTATGTATACATATCGCACTTGTTTAACAATACTGTCTTAACTCAAAGCTTTAATTTAATAATTTTTTTGCTCAATTTGTGCATTATTTACAATATTAACTTATCACTATTTATATAAAACACATACGATTATTATTTAAAAATAGCTTTATTTTAATTTTAATGAATTTTATATTAATATGATGAAGCTGCTTGAAAACACTTTTTTCTTTTTGTTGCTTATCACTACTTATGTATTATTAATAACTATCACTAAGCTTATGTTCGACATTGGTCGGGCCTAATAATTTTTTTTATATAGATTTAAGATTTGAATACTTATTGTTAGTTCATATTTGAAGATACAATAAATAAAAAACATGCATTAAAAAAAAAAAATATTAATATGGCGTGCTTCTGTTAGAACATGTGTACTTTTGAGCTTCTTCTTTCTTCTTGTTAAACATATTTCTGCTGCTTTACGCACATACATATGTTTGGTTTTCAACATTTTGACGTTATTTAGGCATATGTAGCTGTTTTTTAAGCACACTTTGTTTAAAAATAAACATATCTAAAAGCAGATTTATATTTTTGTGTAAAATGAGACAAATATTGTTTTTTTGATACAAATAACTACACAATCGATATAAATTTAGACAATAAGAATATTTCAACAACAATTTAGACAAAATATGATCCTAAATTTGGGCTAATATTTTAGAGTGTATACTTACTTTTTTATTTGGCAATTTATTCACGTAATTTATTTAATCTAAATAAATCATTCTCCTCATTTAGCAACATGTACACAATTTTTTTAAATGTTAGGTAATGTGATTTGTAAGCGAGTAATGAAATTTGGTTTAACTTTTTTTAGCTTTTTTTTAATGAATCCTTCTCCTCTGACCTCGGCAGCATACGACAGCCAGTATGCTCAGTTCAGTATAAATATATGAAAACATTTATAGAAGCACATATAATGGAACTGTATATGTTATGGAATATGCATTGTTTCAACTTATTTTTTTGTTGTATTACGCTTTTTATTAGTAAAAAGAAACGATAAAAAAAATATGTGCAACTTTTATTTTCTCAAACGACTTTTTTGTGCGACTTTATTTTTATAAAACGACCTTTTGTGCGAGTTTTCAAAAATTCCTAACGGTAACCCTGTTTTGTATCCCTTTATTTTTTGGCTTTCCTTCATTTTTATTTCAACAATACAAAAACACCATCAAAGAGCAACAATAATTTTAATAATAAAGCTACAACAAAAACAAAAACAAACCAAAAAAAAAAAATAAGGAGCTTTTCAATTCGGCTCTGCTACTGTATGTGTACTGCTCCTGTTTTGTTAATAATTGGAAGCCTTGCTCCATTTTTTGTCAACATCATAGAATGCTTTTAATACAAAAAGTTTTGCCGAATGCGTCGGTTCGGTTAGTGAATGTTGAACGGCATCTAACACACAAAAATAATAATAAGAGTGTACTAAATAGAGAGCAAGAGGAAAAGAGAACATTCAATACACTCCTATAAATGCATACACACATACATATAAATATATTAGAAGTACGTGTAGTAAAATAACGGAACAAAAGATACCAACAAAAGTGCGAATGTGTACTGTGTGTATGCGTGTGTATATACATAAATAAATATGTATGCCTTTATGTGGATTTGCTCGTAGTATATTGTAGTAGAAAGTTGTAAAAAAAAACTCGAATTTATACTTAAAATAGTAAAAAGTACAATAGATATTATTTTACAAAACGGACATTGAACAACACAAATAATTATTAAATAAAATTTATACATAAATTAATTAAATGAAATAAGTGAAATAAAATTGATGTATACCTACCAAGTTTCTAAACAAGTCAATTAAAGTGTGCAATTAATTTTAAATTAGAATATTATCTGAAAACCAAGTGCTTAAAAAAAGGTGATAAGTCAAAGGAAAAGTTAAGCTGTAGTGGGAAAAATTTCGTTTAAATGCTGTTAGAATTAAGTCTTAATTTTTTCTTAAAGTGAAAATAGGAAAAACCCTTTACAATTTTTTTTTCTCCACATTTCTCTATTAGTTATCAAGTAGAAAAAAACTACCACCTTTTCCATCTATTTTTTTTAGTCCTCCTCTTTTCGTCCTTCTCAATTTGTTTTCAAATATACTTCACAAAATTTCTCATTATTGTATACACATATCTCAATATAAATTCCTAAAATTTCTATGCCCCTTCAAATAAAACTTACACGTAGCACAGCAGAAATAAAAAAAACTTATTTTTTTCACAAAAGAAAATACTACTTAAATGAATACATGAATGTATGAAATGGCTTTCAGGTTAAAATGTTGGAGAATTATTTTATTTAAAATGTCTGCAAAGAATAGCATTTGAAAACTTTTAATCAGCCAATAATATTAAATTAAAATATTACGATGGCTTTAAACAAGACGTATCTCAATTTTTTATATCTATATAACTACATCCTTCTTAGATAACTAAGTAAGAAAAACTTCAAAATAAAACATTTATGGCCGCTTATAAAATGATTCTGTATTATGCTGTAAACATCGAAAATTTGAGCTACGCCTTTCTTATGTTAAGTCATTGATTAACTCTTTTATATGATTTGAAAATATACTAGAAATATTTTACCGATATATCTTTGCTTTCTGAGCTTTCACAAAGCCTGTTTATTAAATCTGCCATATGTATGGGTCCTGTGAAAGCATTAAAACTGCATCTGCAAAAGTCAGTTTGCAGTATCAGATGAGAATTTAGAGTGCATTTTAGTTATTTTGATCTGACATCAGCTGTTTTAGTATAACAACAATGTGTGTCATGGAAAAACTATAAAGAAAAGAGCTTATCTCAGATATAATTACAAGTATAGGTCTGAAAGCAACAATAATAAGTTACCTATTTTTGACAGAAATACCAAATTACATACGAGTCGTCTGCCTAAAAAATTAAATGTATAATACAAGCCGTGTGAAAGCGACTTTAAGCAAAATTTTTCTAAGCTTTCCTTATACTTGACCCAATTAAGTTATACAAAATTATAATTTCAAAACAAAGGACTCATCTTTACATTTCCATATACTAATAAAAAAATGTAAAGATGAAATCGAACTTTTCAAATCGGAATAAGATGAAACCAAAAGCAACTGAAACTGGACGTTTTCCATAGCGAAACCCTCAAGACTTTTTTTAGTTTAGTGCTAAATTTTTTCTACACGAATTTAAAGTTGTTGATTTTGGAAGGCTGTCTAACAAGAAAAAGTCATGTATAATTTGAAATTAATTTTTATTATCCTGGAAAGGTTTGGTATCTTACTGCTTTTGGGGTCTAAAAATATTTACTTTTTTTGTAGACTATAATAGAAAAAAGAGCGTTTTAACTTTTTTTTTTTTTTTTGGCAAAATAATCTATTTTGGACATTTATTTAAAACTCACGCTAAATGGCGCTATTATACGAGTTTTTGTAATATTTTTAGACTGTCATAGAAAAAAGAGTGTTTTTTATTTTTTAGACAAAAAAAAAAAATTATTTTTGATGTTGGCTTCATTGTAAAACATATTTCTTATTATATTATGAAGTACATTTTATTTTTATCAGTAAAGTACTATTTGGCATTTTTATGGAAATTTTTTTCTTATTTTGGGAAAAATCTATTTTTTTTATTACAAAAACAATGAGATGATTTCTTCGTTTATATTCATTGATGCTATTTGTTGTGGGTTATTCTACTTCAAAATTATTGGAAAGAACTGTGACTACCGTGCCCCACTATTAGGCGGCTAGACGGCGGCATGCTATCAACAAGTAGTCAAATAAAATCTCAAGATTCAATTTCGATAGATACCACTTAACTCGTGCGAGTCCTAATTTAAAAGCTGTGGATCAGTGGTACTAGATTCTCCCCCTTTGAATTGAAGTACCGTAAAAGGTCTCCTTTATATCCACCTAGTATGTGTTTTCCTAAAAATTTTTATCGAAGACACTCGCAGAGTAGGTGACAAACTGCACTTGCTTTGTCATGTTCTAGACAGCTTTGGCAGAATGTATTATAGGAAATACCTGGATAATTATTTAATTGTTTTGCAAAAGAAAGCAAGGTTTAACAAGAAAACAATAACGAAAATGTGCGCTTATTCAATACAAAATGTAACTGGGTGTCATAAAAGAGGATAAAAATGAAGATTCCTTTTAAACTTAGGTTAATTTTTATTTTAAAAGAAGCACAGGTTTCTATAAAGGTTGACACTGTTCACTCTCTAAAGCCGTGGTCGGCAATCTATACTATTACATTTTACAATTGTGCGAGTTATACTCTCACTACGAGCCAGCGTTGCAGGTGAACTTGAAATTTTCAATCTCCAAAACCAAACTTGATTTTATTATGGTCATAAGAAACACTCAAGTTTTGTTTATAAAGAAAGATAACTTTTGTTGTTACTACTTTTGTTGTTCTACCCCAGCCAAAAAGTTTACAAAAAGGTAATCGAGTTTGGAATTAAGCATTTTTGGTGGAAGCTGTTCCTTACTGGATTAACAACTTAATGATTTTAACAAGGCGTGATACTAAAATAATCGATTCTTGAGAAGTACTTGCCTTTTTTATTTGAAAACTTGTTCACGTAATCTATTTAATCTAAAAAAATCATTCTCTTCATTTAGGAACTTATACATAATTTTGTTACATTTTAGGTAATGAGATTTGTAAGCGAGTAATGAAATTTGGCAATCAGAAAAGTAAGTCATTATATGGCAAGTAGTTCTGATGGTAATGTGTAATTTTTTTGCTGGGACGTTTTGTAGAAAATTGTTTTTTACATGTTATCGAAAATATAGTTTTTATTGAAATTAAAATTTTATGGGCCTACCCATAGTTTAGAATTATCAAAATGCCAAAACTTGTTGATTACTCTTAAGATACAGGCTGTAAAATTTTATCGTAAGCGACAATTTACGTACAAAAACATATTTGAATATCTAAAAAAAGCTTCTCCTGAAAAATTTAATTTTTGTCGCTTACGATAAAATAAAAAATAAGGCTCGATATGCTTGAAAATGCCTTTGAATGTAATATATTTTAATGCATGAACCTTCTGGTCTACCATAATAATTTTCTGAAAATAAAAAATTTATTAAGTTCTCATACCACATATTTCCTTATTGTTGGGAAAATATTTTTTCTCTGGCAACGCTGATTCTTATGAGTATGTGATACACACTACAGTAACTTTGAGTTAGCTGCACAATCAACTTTGCACGACTTTTTGTGCAGATTAATCAAAAATACTGTTATCTTAAATGCACTTACCTGCCTAAATGTGCAGATATATACTTTTTGACTTCAGTTTTATACACATACATGGTTGCATATTTATGTGGCCAAATTTTTTTAATGTGTGCATTTAAAACTGCCAAAAAATATGTTAGATGAGCAGGTTTACAAAGTGCACTTAAAAAGGATTTTGAACAATAATTACAGAAAAAAATATATTTTGTGCAGTGACTTAACTGTGCAGCTAACATTGATTTTTTGTATGAAAATATTTTATAATTACCAAAATTTTAGGGCACTTATCTTAAATGTGCAGGTATAGAAAGTGCACTTAAAAAACGAATTTTAAAGAATAGTGACAGAAATTTATCATTTAAGGCAGTTAAGTCCAAAGTGCACTTAAACGAAAGGCAGCTAAATAAAAACTACTGTATTTGTTTTCAACAATGCGATTGTACACATACGTAATAGAAGAATATATTTAAAGGTGCGGTGCCCTTAATTTGCTGACCACGGCTCTAGAGTAATAACCAGTAGTAACTCATATTATCCAGAGTTCACTATATACCGAGTACACTGTAAATACTTTTTTAGAAAACTGTCATTAATGCATAAACAAAACAGAAAAATAAATATTTCAATAAGCTTCAGTGATTATGATCCAGATTTGCAATGATTTTTCAAAATTTTTCGAATCCTACTCAATTTATGGAATTTCGAAATTAACATAAAAAACAATTAAAAAACATTTTCAGTAATCTATCATTATTTTTAAGGTGCAATAAATATTTGCGACCAATCAGAATTGTTTATTCTCTTACTATACTTGCTCGCCAGCATTCATGCTGTTATTGTTACATAATCAACTTTAGTGTGCTTAGCGATGCAACCCGCATGGAAAAATATTGCAATGTATTGGAAAAAATTAAAAGTTGCGATAATCGAGTCACAAAATTCTTAAGTGTTGCGTTACCAAAGTCTGAAATATAAAAAGATTTTCTGCTGCAATATTAATTGTATTAATGGAGAGTTTCGCAAAGCGAGGGCGTACTGTAATTGCTTACAATTTTACCCAAGAGAATTGCATTTAGTGTTGGCAACTCTGGTGTACGCACATTCGTATACCAAAACTCATACCAGAATGCAATCTTTGTTGCCTGTTCAATTTCTATACTCATTTGTTTTTATTAATTTTTGGTGTTTATTTTTTCTCTGGTTGTTATGCTGAGCAATCAAGCGTGTCAGACACACAGCCGTTCAAATTTCTATTCCAAAAATAGTTATCGACACTTACATACATGCGCATACACATATATAGACACATGCACATACAAATGTACATATTGCTTTTAGTACATAACTATGCTAATGCGTTTAAACAACCAGCAAACATTTGAAAGTTATTATTTAGTATGTAATTATTGTTCTAAATTATAACAGCCTCATTTATACAAATTATTAAGGCTTTATAAGGGCTTTTTAAAACAAATTTTCATACAAATTTTTTCCAAAAAAAGCCTTTATAAAACCTAAATAATAGCTTAAAAATATAATCCTTTGAAATTTTTGGTGTTTTATGTCATCGCCAAAAATTTTTATTTTGTATTTTTTCAGCATTAAGCTTAAGTTTTAGCGAATTACAGTATAAAGGGGCTGCATTAGTTTTATAGATTTATTTTGTTTTCAGTTTGTTTTAGATAAAAGTTAGTATTATTGTTACTTAAATTTTTAAATACGATTTGTACTAAAAGTTAGTGGAAAATAATTTAATTTAGTACAGCTTTTTTTTATTTCTGTGCAATAATAATTGAAAAACTCTTTCTGTTTTGTATAAATATTTTAGGTATATTTGGAGCTTTTTATTTCTCGAGGTAATTAAATACATTTTGACATTTACTTGTATAAGAATTTGGTTTTATGTGGTGCAGCGAAGCTTTATTCGGAACAGAACTGATTGGCGGGTGTAAATCCAAAGATTTCTTGAATTATAGTATTTCATGATGTACGAGAATATTGTAATAGCGTAGGCCTAAGGCTGTGAGCTTATACTCCAAATGAGAGTTAAAATGTAATAAGATAATAATTTCGTAAGAGGATTTTTTTCACAGAGTAATTTTTAGCAAACTTTAAAAAATGCGCATAGGATCCAGCTAAATCCTTCAATAATCAATTTAAATGTATTTTAATAGAAATATTTTACTTAATAAGTAAAATAATAATTTGGGATTATTAGTGCGTTAAAAAATTTTAAACTTAAATTTTAACAATTCCCATAAAAAACACTAATCCTGATACTTTCGCATCAGGATATAATTAACTTATTCTGTATTGAGTTATATGCTTAGACGCAAACATATATTACCAGAATGGGATGCAGTAAAATAAAATGATAGGAAGAACTTTATTTGGTGCCTTAGTGATTACATGTAGAAAGTTCTTGAAATTAGCATAAATAGTTTATGTTTTTTTCTTATTTTTTTGTAATAATTTTAACTTCACGTTGACATAATAACTTTCTTAATACATAGTGAATATGTTTTCGGATGTAATAATGAAAAAAATTTCAATTTCCAAACTGTTTTTAATACCTTACGAACTCAAATTTCTGCTTCTTCGTGATCATAAACTTTGAATTGCACCGAGCTTTTTTATAGCATTTTCTGAGACAGCCTGTTAAATAGCAAATGTTTGCATGGTTATACAGTGTATGTAAGAGCGGTATATGAATACTATCACAAAAGTGTGGGAGGTTTTCTAGGGAAAATTGTATATCTGCATACACATGTATATATATATATATATATTAGTGTCCTGTACAAGACTATTTATAAGACCTTTCAAGACATGAGAGATTTTTTCCAATGCTTTACTACAGCGAAATATTCTAATAGAATCGCTAAGCAACACTGTTGGCAAGTAATTTTTTTCTATTGTTTGTCTTGCCAACAGTGTTGTTTAGCGATTCTTTTGGAATATTTCGCTGTAGTGAAGCATTTGAAAAAATCTCTCATGTCATGAAAGGTCTTATAAATAGTCTTGTGCAGGACACTAATATATATATATATATATATATATATATATATATATATATATATATATATATATATATGATATATATGAATTTATACACAGAGAAAACAGATTCGTTGTGACAACCGAATTTGTTGCCAATTGAATTTTGGCGGTTGCAGCAACTATCATAGAATTCTGCTATAGCGACTGAAATTTTCTTGTGGTACCACTTTATTTTAATTATAACCCTAAACCCAATAGTTGCAGCAACAGAAAAAATTGGTTGACAGTATGGAATTTGAAATAAATGTTATTCTTGCTACCGAAAATTTGGTTAATATAATGAAAACAATATCATAATTGGTATCTGTAAAAGAAAAATTGGCCTTCCTTGCTGAAATAAAAATAAACAATAAACGCAAATAAAAATACACAATTTAAGAAATTTATTATTTGACATATTGTCATAAGTTTATTTTAATTTAAATTCCTAATGACGAAGCATGTCTATATACATTCCTTCAACCACACATTTTGAAAAGCCACAAACCAGTTATCTTATGCACAGACTTTCAAAAACCATTTAAGAATTCACAAATCATAATATATTTGAAAGTCACAAAAGTTAATTTTTTAATTTGCTGCTATAAACTATGATAGTAAACACAACCTCTAGTTAGTTGCAGCAACTGATTGAAAGTTTTTATTTTAATTTTAATATAGAACGACAATGTTTTAGTTGCTAATACCAAAAGTTGGCATAAAATTCAATTCGTAATATTTTATTCGGTTGGGTTAACCAATCAGTTAATTAGACATGACAAAAGCATACGCTCGGTTGATGCAATCAATTTAAGTATTGTCACAATCATATCTTTGTTACAATTATGCCCTTATGGCAATGAACATGGATTGTTTTTTGGATTAACAGAAAATTGATAGCGTGAACTGAAATATAGTTAATGCAAATGATATTTTATTGGACTAACCGTTTTCCAACCAATCTTTTTTCTGGGTGTAAGTATAATTTTTTATTTTTTGCTATATCGATACACTGTTATAATGATTATAATCGAATTTATGATTAATAGAAAAATGAGTTAAGTTTTAAAATTCCAAATGCTTGAGCAAACAGTTTAACTTTACTCTCTTCTATGCCGCAAGCAATTGAGTATGTTGTAGCATGTTCTATTACAGATTAAATTCTTTTGTCTGCAATACTTGTGATATTAAATGTTTTATGAGTATGTTTGTAACTCATAAGAAATTAAACACATAAGTCCTTTAGCGGTTAATAACACACAACTTATGGCTTATTTGTTGATTAAAACTATGGTGTTTTCTTTTTTAGGGAAATAATGTTCTAAAGATATATGTATGTAGTTATAAAAGTTTTTTTAAGCCTTATACAAGAGGTTGTAAGTGACGCAAAGAATTCTATCAATAAATAAATTGAAAATATATTTAATGGCTCATTAGCTGTGATATACATAAAATGTAAGCTCCATTAAGTTGTGGATTTATTTAAAAAGTTTGAAAAGTGTAAACAGAAAGCTTCAATATTAAAATTATTGTTGGAAAATATAAATTCTTAAATAACACTATTCAAGGGAATTACTTTATTTAATGTCGCATCCCTCTCCTCCCTCCTGGAAAATGTTAATAGTTCCTTTAAATCCTTAAATTAACTCATTGTACATTTTTCAAGGCTTTTTTTTTGTCTATTAGATTATTTTTCTAATTTTCGCCCCGAATACTGGAATAAACACATACAATATGTCAAGCAAGTGTTTTTAAATTAAAAGAAAAATAAATTTTTTCAGTAATTTATATAATTTTATTAATTGTTATAAATTTAATTTGCTACTATGCACACAGGGACAAATTTAAAATTTAGCGCGATAAAATTATTTACTTCATATGGATTCAATAAATTTTTATCAAACTAGGTACCTCAAGGTTTTTATGGTTGTTGATTACGAATATGATGTTAGTTTTTAAAAACTTAAAATCGCGGATCCAATATGGTGCACAATTTTTAAAAAATGTATCGAATTCGCTTAAAACTTATCACACGGAGTTTTTTGAGGTCGCTGATTAAGAATCTAGTGTTAATTTTAAAAAATTTAATAGACTGGATCCAATATGGCGTACAATAATTTTTTTTTTTTTTGAATTCGCTTAAAACTTATTGCACGGGAATAAGGTGTACTACTACTACCTATGGAAAATATGCTCTAAAACGGGGGGACCATCACTTGACTTTTTTACACTTATTAGTAGTTTTGTTTTGTAACTTATAAGGAGAAGTCGTGGAATTGTTTGTAACTTTTTTATAGCGCTACTTAAAGTAAATTTTTCAATATATTTCATAATAAAATAGTATACTATATCTTCACTACACATATGTAATTATTGTTTTACTAATAACTGCAAATAATATTAGATACTTGATGCTTACAAATATATTTAATAAACTATAAACTGTAAATTTACAAAAAATTGCAGAGTTTAGCAACAATAAACGCTATAGATGCTGCTGACAGGTATAACTGCGTGTAATAGAAAATGATACAATGCACGCACGTGCAAAAAAATAAATGCTTATAGGTTGATTGCGTACTGGTATATAAAACATATTAAGTGCAATAGTGATTTCATTTAACAAAACAAAAAAATTCTATTTATGTCGTCGTAATCCGGTAATTTGTCCCTGTGTGCTTTGTAAGATAAACAAAACTAGAATAAAAAAATAGCAAAAGCTTAAAATAGTTCATTATGCTACTGTCAAGAAATTTTTCTTTCATGTTTAGAAAAACTGGGCTATAGCAAAAAGGGCTTATATCTTGGAACTTAATACTTCGTGTGGGTTGTAATCTTTCTTTAATCGAATTAAATTATTTTTTTTCCACTTGGAATTTTACTTCATTCTTTCAATATTGCACAATAAAAAGGCGCTACGAAATAAGATCCAAGGAAATCATCCAAGGAAATAATGCCCAAATAAGAAATGAAAAAAAAATTCCAAAAGAAAATTTATGAAAAAACACCCAATCTAAATGAAATAAAGCGCAATTTAAAAAGCCCAACGATACCAAATTTAAGATGAAATAAAGCCCAAGAAAATCAAATAAAGGCCATTTAAAAATTCCTAAGGCCAAGGTTCAATAAAATGAAGGAAATTTTAATTGGGTTTTATCTCATTTGTTATTTGGACGTTATTTCTTTGGGCTTTATTTTATAGCGCCTCACATTGAAAAGAACATTAATTAAATAAATAAATAAGTTCAAACAATATAACTCCCAAAAAAGAATAGAAAAAAATCCCAAACATAAATGAAACAAGTCCCAATCGAGAAATGAAATAATTCCCAATTACAGAAAACAAAAATTAAATAAGTCCCAACAGATTGTTTGTAGGGAAGTTATTTTAAATGAAATAAATCCCAATGCATTGCGACTTATTTCATAATTTTTTTATTGAAAATTCGTTCGGAGTTATTTAATTTTTTTCATAAGAGTTATTTATTTATTTATTTATTTTTTTATTGGTACATATTTTACAAAGTAAATTTGCAGACCATATGTCCAATAAGAGTTATTATATTTGGGATTTATTTCATGGTACGACTACCTTCATCACCAGCATTCATGTGCTTAACTATCGTTTCGTATTTATTATTTTATTCCGCAAAAAAACAATCAGGGGACAAAGCGAATTCCCGCTGCTTTATGGCACTACCTTTTATACCATTGCTAAAAAGATCATGACGAATTTTTTTTTTCTTTCATACTGAAGAAATTGAATATAATTATGTATATAAAAAAATGTTTAAAAATCAATTCAAGTCTAAAGGCATAGTATTCGACATATAGGATTATTAAGTGCGTTAACACTGTAGATGCAATGAAGACTTAAAGCCTTATTTATAAAAATTATTAAACTTTAATGAAGAGATAAGAGACCATATTTACAAACAAAATTTTTCCCATTAAGCAGTACTATTTTTTTTTATATGTAAAGCAGTTAGTGAATGCAGAATGTTTTAATCAATTTTAGATTTATATTAAGACAAGTAAATAGATAATAAATCATATAAAAAAAATTAATGATATCAAATAATGCCACCAAAAACCACCGATAATAAGCAACGAATATTGAAAAGCTTGTTAAATGTTTAATATACATAAATGTGTTTGTATTAAGCAAATGGAATTAAAAAATAATACGTATGCTGAGGAACGCCCATACATCCATATAGCTACATTAAAACGTTCTAAATGCCGCCTTTAATTATATTTTATACAGTTCAATAAACTATCCGTCCCAGTAGCATTGAAGCATTGAGCAAAAAAAAAAAATAAAAAAAATATTAGTACTACTAAAATAAAAGGAAAAATAAAACGAGAAAATAAGAGAAAACTCATGCACAACAACAATGCAACACACAATATCCAATTGAAGAGTAAAACCTTAAAGTAGGCATTACAATATATTGACAACGATAAATTAAAACGATACCTTTGAGGTCTACAATAAAATAAGCAATTTTTATTGTAGACCTCAAAGGTATCGTTTTAATTTATCGTTGTCAATATCTTGTAAAACTTATAAACGTATAAACCTTTCAAACACCAAAAAAAAAAAGAAAAGGAAAATATTTAACTATTTGCAGCATTACCTTAAATTTATTTTTCGCTCAAACCGTGAAATGTGTTAGTTAAAGGATACAGTATACGTATACGTTTGTTGCAAGCGTATTGGAGTTCAACATGCGCGCGCGTTAAACAAAATTAACCAAAAGAACAAAAACCCTAAAAAACATAACAGAAAGTATTTCGGGCGAATTCCAGCAGTGCTGTGCCGTGTATTCGTTTTTTTTCTTCTCATTTCATTTCATCTCATCTCAGCTCTTGGATGATTTTTTATAGAATTTCTTTACTCTGCTTGCCTTCGTTTATCCTTTAAATTGCCAACATTTTTTCATCACACTCAAAATTAATGTGCGATAGCACAACCACTGGCTGTTTTCTTACCAGAAGCAGTGGCCGGAAGGTAAGTTACGATATTTGTCAGTTGTACACTATAACATTTACAAAAATACTAAGAATATATTAAAGTGTATATATGTATGTTTGTATGTAAATATATCGTACTACATATGTACATACATATATCACTAAGTATCTTTGTATATTTTTTTATGATTTAATCAAATTATATTTGTGACTTTTATTTGCTTTTCTTGATATTTTGTCTATTTGCCACAATTTACGTGTGTTTCGTTGACGAGTTTCTTTTGTTGTTTTGCATTTTTTTTTGCTGTTTGCGAAAAAAAATCCTTTTTTAAACATTTTACTGAATCTTAACACATTAGCAGTTTCTTTTTTTATGTGCATTATAGCCGAAAGGACAAAAAGCGCGAATAAAAAAAAGGATTTGCAAGTGAGTTGAAAATGTGTCTTAAGATTAAGAAAAAAAAAAACTTTGGGAACGAGAGATTTTTGCTGTTATTTTATTTTTTATTCATTAATACACAATGTGTTTTTATATTTATTAAGCTTGAGATCTTATTTTTATTATTATTTTTTTATAAAAGAATTAACAAATTTTATTTATTTTCCAATATTTCGTTGCCACAATGGGTAACTTCTTCTTCTTCTGTGGCAACGAAATATTGGAAAATAAATAAAATTTGTTAATTCTTTTATAAAAAAATAATAATAAAAATAAGATCTCAAGCTTAATAAATATAGAAACACATTAAAAACAAAAAGATCGAAGAAATTTAAGCAAATATTAATACACAATATTTTGCCTTATGCGAAATTCTTGATAACCATTCGAACCTTATTTATTTATTTTTATAGTTTTATTTGTATTTGCTTATTACAAGTCCCTGCGACGTTTTTTGGCATGCTGTTTTTGTAAGTGATTGCCACATTAAATTCTGATATGTATTTCATTAGTGAGACTACATATATATTTTTGTGTTCCAGAAACAAAAAATTAAGAAATGTTTAAGGAACTAAATTTGCATTGCTTCCAAGGAATATTTATTAAAAATAGGCAAAATACGAATATTACTAAAAGTATTACTAAAAAATTCGAGTAAAAATTTATATTAGTAATATAAAAATTTTAATTACGTTATAATCTTAGAAAATAAGACGGCTGAAGTAGTAGCACGTTGACTACAACGCCGATGATCCTTGGTTCGGGCGCGGTCTCTGACAGTCATTCAATAACATCAATACGCATTTTTCTGATGCCCATTAGTGTCCTTTTTGTATCAGTTGTTATAGGAAAGTTCAAGTCATGAAGTCATAATCACTGGTCACTAATCCTAATGTAACATCAGAGCGCCCTCCTTCTTCGATATGTGTAGCACAATAAGCGGCAAAGTAAAATAACCAATAAAATTACTACTAAACACAGCTTTGAAAATTTAATACACCTCAATAACACCAGGGGCGCTGCAACACTGCATTGTTAAAAAACCGTGCAAAAACAGACTTGTAAAAGAATAAAGCTTTCTTTACCGTCTACCTTCTCTACCACTATCCCTTTCCTAAGTAGGTTACACCTAGTAATAGTACATAGTAGGCAATCAATGCCTGTGTGTTAATTCTCTTAAAAAATCTAATTTTTTTAAGAAATTTATAAACTTATTTTCGTCTACAACTTTTTTAAGTATTTACTGAAATTTACATAAAAACAATGTTTTGCGTCTAAGTTCGCATAAAAAGAAACGAATTGCTAAAGTCTCAATTTTTTTCTTTTGCAATTTTTCATAAACTGTATCAATCAGGGTTGTATTTTCTCAAAAGTCGTACGATTGTGTAGGATAGTGAAGCCAAGCCTTAATAAGTCATCATTTCTTTCGTTTACTTTCATACATATAAAAAATAAAAAAATGTGTAACAGTAAAGAAATTTAATTTACGAATAAAAGAGTTTCCAACAATATTAAAGGGAGAGTCCTCAGTGCTTTTTTGTATTGTATAGTGTGTGACTGCACGTAATATGTTCCATACATCAAGGAATTTCTAACAAAATACACCAGTGCATTGTGATCCTTAACAGATTTTAGCACTGACTGACTGTCGACGGGCACCTCTCTCGGCTCTTCTGGGCACCTGTGACGAACAGCGAGGCGCACCTCTGAATCTTATCAAGCAATCTGCTATGACTCTTTTTCCTCGCATTTTAACTCACAGCCATAGAAAATAACCTGTCTGACAACGGAGTTGTAAGTCCAGCTTACTTCCTTCTGTTGCATTCCCCCAATACCTTCCTAATAAGTTCATGCATGCGTGTGTAGGCCCTTTGAATTATTTATGGTTTAATCAAAGTATAACTGAAATACTGTAACACTGCTTGTGACATTGTCCAGAATTTAGTTAAATCAGAATCACAAATCTTCTCTTTAAGAAATACAACAAATATATTATGTCATAGGGACTCAGACTAGAAATACTTAAGAAACTAGTTTCTTAATCTGACCAAGTTTTATAAATATTTTTGATTTTTTTATGCGGAAGTACACGCACTACTTCTCTTAAGAGCACACACCATGTTATTAGAGAATATATTGGGTCAACATCGTTTGGCCTCACCTATCTCACCAGATTAAGGTTTTTATAATTTTTCCTCTGGGTATACTTAAAATTTTCGGCATCTTTGTGTAAGACGATGAAAATATTGACGTTTCTGTCATAGATTAAAGGAAACTTGTACACACTAAAAAAAAAGACATGTACTATTATTAAGGAAAAAAAGTTTCTAAATTTAAGTAAAAAAAATTTCTAAGTTTACGTAATTTTTTCTAAGTTTAAGTAAATTTTTACAAAAATCTAGTAAAAATTACTTAATATGAGTAAAAAATAAAAAGTTCATATCCTTAAAAGTAGTTCATAAAAATACACACAAAAATTTTCACATTCAAGGACAAGTTTACTGGCTTAAAGGAAATATGTACCAAATATTAGAAAACGGTTTAAAAGTTTAGGGAAAATGTATCCTAAGAACTAGTCAATATCGTCTTAAACCAAAAAATAAATTTTAGGAAATGACTTACTCCCGATTAGTTCATCAAATTTGACTAACTTGAAAGATATAAAAAGGTTTTCTAAATTTTAGAAAAATATTTATCAGTTTAAGTATTTTTTCTTTAAATTTTAGAATATATTTTTTATTTGCATTAAGCAAAAAATTTAAATAAATTTTTCATATATCCGAGGAATATTTGAACTTGAAATATATTTTTTTGAAATAAAATAAAATTTTAAAACTCAAAAATTTCAATGCTTATTCAGGCTGCCCTGTTAGGCAATTGGTTAGATTGCTTTCCTATCAGTCAGAAGGTTGTTGGTTCAATAGTTCCTATCAAGGAATTAATACGTATGTATGGTGAATTAATTAAGAATATAATATGAAGACATAATAAAAAACATACCGTGTGGTATAGAATTTAATAAAAAAATAAAAAAAGTACCAGAATTAAAGACATAAAAAAACTTTGAAAAATTTATTAAATTTGAGATCAAAGATGAAAAATTTTTTTTGCAAAGCTCCGAATTTTATGGGAAAATTTTACTTAATTTTAGAAAAATTTTACTCAAATATAAAAATATAATTTCTATAAACTGTGTAGTTCATTCATGAACTAGAAATTTAGTAAATATTTTACTGAATTCAAGTAAAAACAGCTTTGGCGCCATACGACAACTTTTTATTACTCACAGAAAAAATTATACCCAAAAAATTTTTAAACAAATATTTGTTTGAAATCAAACTTAGTTTCAGTAAATATTCTGTACTGTTCCATTAAATTAATTTGTACCAAAAAACTGTGTACACAGAAAAAATTATTCCCAAACAATTTTTAAACAAATATTTGTTTGAAATCAAACTTACTTTCAGTAAATATTCTGTACTGTTTCATTAAATTAATTTATACCAAAAAACTGTGTACACAGAAAAAATTATTTCCAAACAATTTTTAAACAAATATTTGTTTGAAATCAAACTTACTTTCAGTAAATATTCTGTACTGTTTCATTAAATTAATTTATACCAAAAAACTGTGTAGAGAAGAAACAGGCCACGACGTTTGTCGGCTACTTTTCGGCATTTACATCTATACAACACGATCAAACAAAATAAACAACAACTAAACAACAACAACCGCACAACAACACGTTGTTCCTATCAACAAGCAAGATAAACACCAACACACTGAAATAACATTTTCTCTCAGCCGAACTCTGATTAGTTTAAATTTTTACAAAATTTTTATCAGAATTTACAAAATTATTTGTAGGGCCGCATTCAAATAAAATATTTACTGATTCAACGAATTTGGTTACTGAAAATGAAATTTAGTTTTTTCTGTGCTCAAATTTAGAAAAATTTCCAAAGTTTTAGTTAGTTTTTTTTTTTTTGAGTGCAGACTTTTTGTTCGAGAAGTCAAGAACGAAAGCTGTGATTCTCATTTCACAGCTCAATTATGGCTCGTATGGCACTTAGTTGGCAGCATTAAAAACTATTATTGTTTACATTCAATTAAAATTTTATAACAAAAAACGCTTTTGCTTATATTCTTGTCTCGCTTGAAATAGGTTTGTTAAAAATTTAAAGAGAAAAAGTCTATCAAAGAATTTAATTCGTTTAAAAGTGAGAACATAAACGCTCCTAATAAATCTCAAGAATTCAATTAATCTACACTCAAAAAAAAAAAAACTAAAACTTTGGAAAATTTTCTAAATTTGAGTAAAAAAAAGTTTTCGTATGGCGCCAAAGCTGTTTTTTACTTGAAACCAGTAAACTATTTACTAAGTTTCTTTATAGTAATTACATTTTTATATTTAAGTAAAATTTTTCTAAAATTAAGTAAAATTTTCCCATAAAATTCGAAGCTTTGCAAAAAATGTTTTTCATCTTTGATCTCAAATTGATTAAATTTTTCAAAGATTTTTATGTTTTTAGTTCTGGTACTTATTTTTATTTGTAATTAAATTCTATACCTTATGGGTATTGTTTTTATTATATCTTTATATTTTATTCTTAATTAATTCACCATACATACATATTAAATCCTTGAGAGGAGACAAGTATTGAACCAGCAATCTTCTGACTGATAGGCAAGCACTCTAACCAATTGCCTAACAGGGCAGCCTGAATAAGCATTGAAATTTTTGAGTTTTAAAAATTTATTTTATTTCAAAAAAATATATTTCAAGTTCAAATATTCCTCGGATATATGAAAAATTTACTTAAATTTTTTGCTTAATGCAAATAAAAAATATATTCTATAATTTAAAGAAAAAATACTTAAAACTGGTAAATATTTTTCTAAAATTGAGAATAACTTTTTATATCTTTCAAGTTAGTCAAATTTGATGAACTAACCAGGAGTAAGTCATTTCCTAAAATTTATTTTTTTTATTTAAAACAAGATTGACTAGTTCTTAGGGTACAATTTCCCTAAACTTTTAAACCATTTTCCAATTTTTGGTAAATATTTCCTTTTATTTTTTATTCAATTTTTTTTATTCTGCGCCATTGTGCAGAGTGATGTGGTATAAATAAGTCCTATAAGGTTTTCCTTCTTTGTATCTGAAAAATATTAAAAGTTAGTTGCTTTCTTAAATTCATTTTTTTTTTGTTAATTTTAATTATTATTGTTCGAACTTAATTTCTTTCTATATTTTTGATTTGATCAGGGTAAAGTTCGTATTGTATTGTAAGCCAAATTACATGTGATAATTATTAATGAACAAATAACACCAAAGTTATTTGTAAATATTCTGACTTGTCCTTGAATGTTAGAATTTTTGTGTATTTTTTTATGAACTAGTTTTAAGGATATGAACTTTTTATTTTTACTCATATTAAGTAATTTTTACTAGATTTTTGTAAAAATTTACTTAAACTTAGAACAAGTTACTTAAACTTAGAAATTTTTTTTACTTTAATTTCGAAACATTTTTTCATTAATAGTAGTATATGTCTTTTTTTTTTTGAGTGTATAAAGTCCGTTTGTTGAGAAATTTGCTGGCTACAATAAATTCGATTAGAGGAAGTTACAAGAAATGCTCTTTTTTTCATACAATACATTTAAGTATATACATACATATATGTTTGAATGAATAGAACTACAATTTAAATAATTTTTTGTCATATCATGGATAAATTATAAATGAGTATTTTCAGTGAAATTATTTTATTCCAAATGACTTGCATGCATTTACATAAATGTACAAATACATATTCCTTATACGCACTATGAAAAACTTAAATCTCAAGGATCTATTGATTTTTCATTAGGAAAAAAATACTGGAACTTGACACAAATACTAAACTAAAACTACAGAACAAATTGCTTGCTAATGGCATAAATGATTGAATATATTTACATACAGATACACTTGCTATAAAATACATACATACTACATATGTTTATATACTAAATAGTTAAATAGTTATTTTGTACTTGTTTAAGTGTAAAATTGAGAGTTAAGCTTTAATTAGACGTGCCATGACATTAAACATATAAAATGCGTATATTAAACAGCTGTTCGAACCAAATTTATGCACGAAAATAAATATATTTGATTGCAGGTGACACGCCCTAACATATAAACTGAATTTATATTTTTTTCTGACAGCTGTGTAACATAGAGTCTACACCTAACATAATATGTGAGATGAGAGCATCAAATTCAATCGCAGAGAGAATTATGTTACGTGTAGACTTCAAATTAGTGTTATCTCAATCTTATAATATTTTTCTTGAGAGCGTTGTTATCAGAAATCTTATATCAACAATCTTATGATATGAGCTGTCAAAAAACACATGTACATGAAAATAATATAAATAATAATATAATAGCAAAAATTAAAAATTTTAAAAACCCCCGACTTTTTTCAGAAAAGATTTTATATATTCTAAGCGGCTGGACCGATTTTCTTCAAACATAGCTAAGAACCCTCTCGATCAAGTCATTTTTCTAACCGAAAAAACTAAATGAAAATCGGTCCAGCCGTTTGGCCTGTACGTGGACACGGACAGACACACAGACACACACTACAAACTTATAACAACCCTTTTTTAGTCGGCGGCTAAAAATAAATGAAAAACTATGTTTTGGATATAATTTATGGGATTTTATAAGTTCAAATGTGTTTAATTGAAATATGAATTAAAGTTAAATGTTATAATAAAAGTAAATTTACGTTGTCCTATTGTACGAGATGAAGAGAAATATCGGCATTTTATTTTTAATGTTCTGCCGACGATCTCTCAGATATTATGTCAGAGTTAATCGCAGTTGTAGACGCTATTTAAGGAATTTATTTTAAAGTATTTGTATTTTTAGCTTATAATTTTATTTTTTGTACTATTTTTTTCATTCTTCAAATAAAAAAATTGCGTGTATGTATGTGTGATCTGTAAATCAAATAAATGTCACTTGAGCAACATCGATTACTTTCGATCGTAAACTATCGATTTTCGTCAAAAAAAAAAACGAAGTTTAAATAATTTATCGCTTAAGTTTTTTTTTGAGGTTATGGCTCGGTAAATTATATTATCTGCTTATGGTTATGGTACTACATGCAATTTCTATATGGTTATGGCCATGCTATTATGTTATGGCAGGTCTAATTCAAGCTTAATATACAGACATTAATAACGTCTGGTAGTTTTTTGTTTGTTTTACTATTTGTCACTCCTTTATGACACGCGACTTAAAACATATACATTTTGTTAAAGTTCCTTTAGTTTTCATTTAAGTTTTCAGTTTTTTTATTTTTTACTTTCATACAATTGTGAAAACCTATAATTATAGTTGGCTATTTTTGAAGTCGTTATATTGAAAACTACACGCAATTGGTAGGGGGAGTGACTCATAGTAATCGCTTTGTAAATATGTGAACAAATTCAATTCAATTGAAAGCAATTTTTTATATAATTTTTTCTAATTTATATTTCAACCTTGCAATTGCTATTGCTTGCGTTTCTCTGACTGAATGTTGACAGCGAGCTGATTTTGAAAAGAAAAAATTAGGTGCACATGGTGATTTATTTCTGACTTCCTTGATAAAAAAAAAAATATAAAGTTCTTATAAAGACTTTTGGTACGGTAAAAAAATTGCCTATTGAGAGTCCCTACAGCTCAAAGTGGCGTAAAATAAAAAAAGGGGTGATAAGTTAGTAAGCGATTTGTCTCAAAATTAGTGATATAAGAAAAGAAATGCAGTTTTAAATTTAAATTAAAACTGTACTTTTTACAATTTTTTTTTTATTCTGCGCCATTGTGCAGAGTGATGTGGTATAAATAAGTCCTCTAAGGTTTTCCTTCTTTGTATCTGAAAAATATTAAGAGTTAGTTGCTTTCTTAAATTCATTTTTTTTGTTAATTTTAATTATTATTGTTCGAACTTAATTTCTTTCTATATTTTTGATTTGATCAGGGTAAAGTTCGTATTGTATTGTAAGCCAAATTACATGTGATAATTATTAATGAACAAATATAACCAAAATTATTTGTAAATATTCTGACAAACACATAGTAGAACGGAACAACTAGCTGTTTTCGAAGGCCACTTAAGCTTCATCATCAGCGTACTTCTGTATTATTTATTTTTTTAATAGCAGAATGTACATATTTACCCCGGGTATAATGAACTTCGCCTATATTAAACAAAATTTTTAGGCCCCTCTGTAATTTATTTTGATAAACAAATTCAAGTTTTCAAGTTTTCGTTTCTTATCTTTTTAACATTTTATATCTCGTTTTGATAAATCTGTTCCACTTACCAATATACTTACATGCATACACATCAATAACATATCGCTCATTTACTTGAACAACGTCATAATTAACAAAAAAAAAAAAAAAATTACTTTACAGAAAACGAGTTAAAAGTTTTCAATTTACACACAACTTACGGAAAAAAGCCGCAGTTGTGATTCTTTAAAACAATTATTAGTAATAGTCTCTGCTAGAAGGTGCTTGCTAGAATTTGCTTTATGATTTTATTTCAAACATTTGGGGTATTCACAAGGGTGTCTTAAGTGTCATAAAGTCATAAAGTCCTAACATTTTAAACCAGTTTAAACTATTTTTATTTTCTTTCATATAAAATGAGTACTATATTAATACGATTCTTCACTCTATGTATTTGTTACTGTCATAACTAATTATTTTGCTTTTTACTTTTCTTTTTCGACAAAACGTCCATTTACATTTAAATACGTAGCTTTTGTCTTTAGCAAATTTTCTACTCAAATAATTATACGTATATTGCAAAAAATATAAAAATTTGCAAGGGATTAAAATAATTTAAACAATCTCCCAAAGCTGATTATATAGACCGCAAAAAAAGTAATAACTCGAGTATAGACTTACAGCATATAAATCGAGAAAACTTGCAAAAATTCGAATATAATCAAAAAATTTCCAAAGCCTTAAAAACTGTAAACGAGCAAACTCAGTAGATTTTATGAATCAAAAATTATCTCATAATTTTTTAATTGAAAAAAAAACCTAAAATTTATTAAAAAAAATGCTTAAATTGTAAGGAATGCAAAAAACTTTTAAAAATCCGCAATTACGAAAATTCGCAAAAATTTGGTAACATCAAAAATATATTAAAGTCTGATACTTATTAAAAAAAGTTTAAAACTGTTAAAAAAAACAAAGAATTGGGAACAGTCACTTTTATTGCAAAAATTTGCAACAAATTGCAAAATTGCAAACAAGCTCCAAAATTACTTACAAATACCTCAAAATCTAAGAAATTCCAAAAATCGCAAAAAATTTACAAAATTATGAAAATTCGCACAAATAGATAGATGTATTAAAAATCGGTAAAATGGTAAAAAGGCAAGTACTAAAATAACACATAAATACCTAAAGATATAATAAATTCCAAAAAATCGGAAAAATTCGCGAAAATGAAAATTTGAAAAAATTGCTGATACCAAAATGATAGCAAAGTGTGATATAAAATAAAAGTCGCCAAAATTGTGTAAAAAAGGGCAAAAACTGCAAACAACAAAAATACTTCAATCAGACAATGATGTGGATTGATTCAATCCTAATTTGTTAAAATTACACACAAGAGCAATAACTTTTACCAAAAATTATCTGATCGCAAAACTTAAGAAAATTTGCAAATAAATTCAAAAGCCTTAAAATTTTAAAAGGTCAAATGCTCGTAAAAATTTTGTTTTACATATTGCAAAAATAAATTCGCAAATAGTTTTCGGAAACAGATAGAAGTCGTTAAATAATTTTCTCATAATTTGGCATATTCGTAGCAAATAATTTATTTAATTTTTGTAATATTTTTTCTCATTTGTTTTGTATCATTTTGTTTATGTTTCAACTAACACACTAAAATATGAGGGGTTGCTTGCTCACAGCAGTCGTATTTTAAACTAGTTTAAAAGTTTAGAACATTATGACGTTATGACTTTAACACTACCGTTTGAATACCCCAATTATATCCAGAACATATTTTTCTTTATATATTTCAAAAATTTGTATAATACTTTCATTTAATTTTTATATTTTAAAAACATGGTAATACTATTTTTATTTTTCATTATCAAAGACAACAATCATTTTTGAAGAAAATAATTTGAAGAATTCAAAAACAAGAACTCAAAAGTATTTTCGAACAAAAACATCCTAAATCTTCTTACTGAATTAGGGCATTAATTGAAAAAGAAAATTTTATTTTTCTCACAAAATATTTGTATGAAATTTTTACATAATGTGAATAAGGATATCAAGGTTAATTCTGCATTATTAACTCAAAAATAAAAGTTATTCGAGTTATGAGATTGTTTAGCATAAAAATAATTTAACTACGACTCATGCCCACGAGGATTACTTATTATATTAAAAATTTGAGATATCTGTACACTAGTAGATAGATATCTATTTGTAGAAAGTAAGATCTACCTTGTAGAAAATAAATATATATTCAGAAAATTTCAGTTTGTAATTTATATATTGGATTTAATTAAAAAATAAAACATTTTATTTGATTAATGATTTTTTGTATTGACATAAGAAAATATCCTGTTAATACAGGGTGGGCCAAAGGAAACCAAGGGGTGTAAAAGTTTAATAACTTTTTTGTTTATTAACTTTTTTTTATTTTTTCTTTCAGATTATATAATATACAAAATGGAAATTTTTTTACACTAAGTATGAAAAATGATGTCTCTTAAATGACCACCGTTTTCAGCTTCGCACTGATGGGCTCTTTTTAGAGCATTTTCCATAACATCTTTCAAAACTTGTGGCTGTAGCGTTCGAATTTCTGCAACAATGTTTGCCTTGAGTTCAAGAATTGTCTCTGGCTTGTTCACATACACTCGCTCCTTCAAAAAACCCCAAAGAAAATAGTTGGGTGCTGTCAAATCTGGCGATCGCGCTGGCCAAATAATTTCCGAATTTCGACAAATTATTCGCTCTCCAAAAATTTGATTTAAAAGTGCCATTGTGTCTCGGGCAGTATGGGCAGTGGCTCCGTCCTGCTGAAACCACATACCAGGTCTGTTTTCAAAAGCAGGACGTAAAAAATTTTCTATCATGAACCGATACCGCTCTCCATTTACGGTTACAGCACTTCCATCTTCATTCTCGAAGAAGTAGGGCCCAATGACATTTTCAGATGTGATCCCACACCATACTGTACACCTGATGGGGTGCAATTGGCGTTGATGAATGGCTCTTGGCTTTGGCCCAGAACCTACAGTTCTGCTTATTAACAAAGCCATTCAAATGAAAACGAGCTTCATCACTCATAATCAAATTTTCAATAAAGTTGATTTCATTTCTGGCCAACTCTTGAAATTTAACTGCAAAATTTAGACGTTGCCGATGATCTGCGGGTTTGAATTCTTGGACCAATTGCACCTTATATGGGTATAACTGTAAATCTTTTGTTAAAATGCGCCGTAGTGAAGTACGAGACATTTCTAGCTGAGCAGAACGCCTTCTGCCAGATGTTTCTGGTGCTTCATTAACACTTTGCTGTACTCGTTCAATATTTTCCGCAGTGCGACTTAAACGTGGTCTACCGGTTCGAGGCAAATCTCTTACGCTGCCATGTTGGTCATGACGATTAACTAAGCAACGAATCATCGCTTCAGAGGGCGAAATTCTGACGTTAAAATGTCGACGATATGCTCTTTGCGTTAAAATAATTGATCTCTGGTTTAAATAATAAAATTCTATTGTTCTGGTTCTCTGTTCAGTTGTGAACCTCTCCATTATAAATTCTCCAAGTGTTGTCTATATAATCTGAAAGAAAAAATAAAAAAAAAATTAATAAACAAAAAAGTTATTAAACTTTTACACCCCTTGGTTTCTTTTGGCCCACCCTGTAGAAATCTTCCAGGAATATTATATCTCCTCAATTCTGACAGCATACACGTATACTTATTTAATAATTGCTTCAGTCACGTCTTCGAATACTGCAATGGAAAATTGTGTGTAAATTCTCAGTATTCTTCATTTTAACACAATTACGAGTACCACAAATTAAATTTCTTTAGTTGTGTGTGTGTAAGTGAGTGTGTGTGTGTGTGTGTATGGGTATGCTTTAGTTTTCTTTGGAAATATTTCACTTTATGAAGGCAACTAACCCGGCATATGTATGAAATTTTCTAATAAATGCAAAACTAATCAGTTTAAAAATACTTTGCCTCACGACTACTTAATAACTGGAACCGATGCAAATACTCTCTCTGCTAAAACTTACCTAGAGATGGCAACCTAATAAAAGTAATTTGCATCAATTGAGACAACCTAGTTCTCAATCAAGGTTGCCACTTTGAATAATTTTTCAATAGAAATATTGGGGAAGGGTATTTTTCGTTCATTTGAAGTGAACTTGTTTTTGAGGCAGAAATAAAATTAAATATTGTTGCAGTTGAAAGTAAAATGTTTGTTTAATTACATCATTAGAGCAGAATCGTGTTTGAGTCAGTCAAAAATAAATCTAATATATTTGAATATACAAATATGTATATGCTGCATTTCTGACCTTATGTGAAGGAAAAATTCGGTGTGATTTGAATTCTTTCCCAGCAAAAAATTTCAAAAAAGTTAATCGAGTTCGGAATTAAACATTTTTGGTGGAAGCTCTTCTCTACTGGATTATCAATTTAATGATTTTAACAAGACGGGAGACTGAAATAATCGATTCTTGAGAAGTACTTACTTTTTTCTTTGGCAACTTATTCACGTAATCGATTTAATCTAAAAGAATCATTTTCCTCATTTAGCAACTTGTACATAATTTTTTTATATTTTAGGTAGTGTGATTTGTAAGCGAGTAATGAAATTTGGCAATCAGAAAAGTAAGTCATTATATGGCAGGTAGTTCTAATGGTAATGTGTAATTTTTTGCTGCGCTTTTCTCCTTTAGTTCGATTGAAATAACTATCATAATGAGATCTTGGGAACTTTTTTCACATTATGTTGCGATTAAAGAAAAATTACTAATGATGTCCAGTAAATTTGTTTTTTGCTTTACAATCACCTGAACATGCGTGGACTATTAAAAAAATGTTAAAAGTCGTAATTAAACGTGTTTAAGTAATTTTCTTGCTTTTCAATACCATCGCTGCCCTATAAACATACTAAGGGGAAGTCTGAGCTCTAATACTTCATATAAAGAGAACTATCTAGTTGTACATGAAAATGATCTGGGAGTTGGCCTATTGACACTTCTTCCACACTCGGCAATATTCTATCAAGCCAACTAGAAGAAAAATTCTGTGTCGTTGGGTTGCTTGTCATTTTCTGTAAGATCGGCACTAGACTAATGGTGATTTTTAAGAAAAATCGCAATCAGGCATTTTAATTCAACTTGTATTTATGATGATTACTGGGATTTAATGATTACAAACATCCCAGTAAAAAATTCAAAAAATGTAATCGTGGTTGGAACTAAGCATTTTTGGTGAAAGCTCTTCCCTACTGGATTACCAACTTAATGATTTTAACAAGGCGTGAGACTAAAATAATCGATTCTTGAGAAGTACTTTTTTTTATTTGTCATCATATTCACGTGATCTTTCAAATCTAAGATAATCATTATCCTAATTTATCAAGTTGTACAGGATTTTTTTAAGTTTTATGTAATTTAATTTCTAAGCGAGTAATGAAATTTGGTAATCAGAAAAGTAAGTCATTATATCGTGCCATAACCACCAAAATAGCTCAAGCGACATAATTTTCGAAATTAAATTTTTGGACGAAATCAATTATTTGCGATCGTAAATAGTCGATTTTCGTAAAAAAAAGAAGTCCAAAAAATGTGTCGCTTAAGCTTTTTTAGCGGTTATGGCTCGATATGCCAAGTAGTTCTGATGGTAATGTGTAATTCTTTGCTGGGTAGTTGCGATGAGTTTTCTACAAAATTTTGTAATCTACTACATATTTTGTTTGGCAGCTCTATTTTGAAGTACCAACCAAGGATAACAGTGGCAATAGCAACAGTAGCAGTGGCTAAACTATAACAAATGAGTGAAACGTGCCAGGCCTTGACTCTCCCATACGAGCACGTAGTTACATCTTAACAAATATGAAAACAATACACATTCACATGCAAAAAGTGCGCGTTGTACAAGTGTTAGTGAGTGTACATTTGGATTCAGTTAAAAAGTTTTTTTTTGTATTTTAGTAAAAATGTCATTTTATAAATTAATTTATGTACGGTCTGTAGCCTTAATGAACATTCGTTCTACTGCATTCTCTAATTAAAGTGAGAGTCGTCTATCTAACGTTTGAAATCTCTTCGCTTATGTTGCAGCAGCGCTAATCTTACTTATGAATATTTACTTTAATCTATGCAAAGTATCTGCATACAGAAAATCCATTTAAACTAAAAACTAGTTAAAAGTATTAGCATAAATATGCATTTAGTCTTATTTTAAATACTAGAAATTAAGCTTAAATCTAATTGTTTTTTTTTTGTTTGTTTTCGTGTTCTTTTAGGAAAATGGGAGATCAGTTCCTGATGTTACGGCGAGCCCGGGTCGTGCGCCGCCTGGACCCCTGCCAACAAATCAAATGCAAACGATGGTCAATCAACAGCAGACCCATCATCAGCAGCAACAAAATCAACAGCAACAACAGCAACAACATCAACAACACCATCAGCAACAACAGAGGCAGGGTGGTCCTAAAGAGCCAGTTTTGTTGCAGGGTGATTTTCGCAAAGTGTCTGGAATTAGTTCGGAAATCTTTCGCCAAATAGAAGCTGTTGAGAATGACCATGATCCCAATACAGCGGCTGCATTGGAGGTAAATAATAGTCTTAAGATTCTTAAATTAAATAAGAAGTAATGCTGGTGTTTAAAAGAACTGATATAAATAACATAAAAATACTTTTTCTTCGGTTTATAAAACAGTTAATTTAGTATTTTTATTTGAACGAACATTTTGTGGGAATATAAGATGTTCATCATATGAGTAACACTGTCAAATTCTAAAAATTTCGCTTGGTATTCATCCTATTATAAAAGATAAAATGTAGCCAAAGCAACTGTGGTTCATAAAAATTTGGGGGAAGCTAGAGCTTTTGATGTTTTTGATATAAAAATTAAGTGTAATGCTTAATAAATAAAAATTCAGTCAAGTGCGACTCTGACTCGCGCACCAAGGGTTCCGTACGAACACTAGATATGTAATTTAATACAAACTTCATCCTATATAATAATATATAAATAGTTTTGGCATTTTTTTTTTAGTTTTTGTTTTTGGGGTCTTTTCGGGTTTTTTGTTTGGCGTTTTTTGCATTTTTTCGATTTTATAGATTTTTTTAAGTTTTCGCTCTCTTTTTTAGTTTTGACACTTTATTTTCTTGTTTTGGTTATTTTTTTCGGTTTTTGGCGTTTTTTCATTTTGGCGATTTTTTTTATTTTTGACGATTTTTTTCATTTTTGCGATTTTTTTTATATAAAATTTTTTTTTAGTTTTGGCGACATTTTTGCGTTTTGGCCATTTTTTTCGATTTTTGGCGTTTTTTTTCATTTTGGCGTTTTTTTTTATTTTGGCGATTTTTTTTCGAAATTGGCGATTTATTTTAGTGTTAGATTTTTTTTTAATTTTGGTGATTTTTTTCGTTTTGGCGATTTTATAATTTTCGGTTTTTTTAGTTTTACCGTTTTTGAACATTTCAAGTGTTTGCCTCTTACGGTTTCCAAGATATAGCAAATTGTCAAAATTACATAATCAAAATTGCATTAACTGATGGACTACCCTTTAATTTAAATTTTTTTAAATTTTAGTGTTAATTGTTGTAGTCTGTATAAAAAATACAATAATTTTACAAATTTCAAGTTTCAATATACATATGTTCATACAATTGTATGTATATTACATGAGATTTTAAAATTTTTCGTTGCTCGTTTTGGAACACCCTTTAATTTTTAATTCTCTTGTATTTGTTGTTGTAGTGGCCAAGGTTCTACATACTCTGTCCAAAGGTCTGTAGCTCTTACGGTTCCTGAGAAAATACCGTGTGACGGACAGACGGACAGACGGACAGCGTAGCGAAAACAGTAGGGTCCTTTTCACCTTTGGTGTACGGAACCCTAAAAAAGCTTAATCAATCTTATCTCATTGCTATTTGTATCATATATAGCCAACCAAAAATGAAATGAAATACAAAAGAGGACGATAAATAGTAGTGTAGGGTTCCCAACTTCATTGAGCCATTGGATCCTTGACATACTGTTGAATGTATTCCACTGTACCATTCTTACTGGAATAAAATGTATCCAAGTAAACCAAGGAAATTTTCCAAAAAAAAAAAAACACTTTCCTTGCTAAATAAACATCTATTTATTATTATGGAATAAACTTATCAAAGAGGACATTACCTTAACCCCCCTATATCCTGCTTCATATAATATATTTTTCCATTTTTAAGAGACATTTCCGATAAGACTTCTTATACATAAAAATATTGGCGCATATTCATAGTCATAACAGAGTATACTTTTAAAATTTATAGCCAGTAAACTAGTGTTATCATACAAAATACTCTTAAACTCTTAAAGTTTATGCATTAAACACATTCACCACAGCAGGCTACACGAACACACGACTTCAAATTGAATCAATTTATGCTTTACATCCATTTTTGGATATTGTTTCTGTTAAATAATGTGAAATTGTACAAAATCATTCATTCAGCGTTTTGTATTACACTGGCAGCACTGAATTTTCTCATTGTAGCCAAAGAAAGAGAAATTAGTTTAATTGGACCACAACGACAAAATCAGCATATACAACAACCTGCCGCTTTGTTGCCTTGCTGTCTTCAAAAGAACCACTCTGATATAAACATGTGTATTCTATCCTTGACATTTTGTAGTCGGAAGCCTGCTGTAGTGAATGTGTTTAATGCGTTACTTAATTTTGACTATGAATATACTCCATTGTTTATGGTACTTATGTATGTGATTGCAATAGCTTGTTCTAAAAATGAGACATTCGTATTCAAATTAGATGAAAGTTTTACAGCTTTACTATTCTTAAGAAGTCGAATTAAATTAAGGTGCCAGTCTATTTTGCCTCTTGATGTCATCCAAATAATATATTTTTTTTCACTATATTTCAACTTTTTTCATTCTTTAGGCGGTGGAGAGACGAGGTGAGATGATTGTACGAATATTAGAGCCTCATAATATTGGTGGTAAGCAAGCCGTAGAAGCCGCTCACAAATTGTTGTCAAAGAAAGATAATAGACATATAGTGCAGGTAAATAATTCTTTAAATACTATTAACTTTGATTACAACTACCCCAAAAATATTAATTGCAATTACAAAAATATAATTTTTATTTGAAAAGTTGGTTGAGATAGTCAAGAGGCCAGGTCAGACACTAGGTTTATACATACGAGAAGGAAATGGTGCTGATCGCACTGATGGCGTATTCATATCACGGATTGCCATTGAATCAGCCGTATCAAACAGTGGCTGCCTCAAGGTACTTATAGTTGTTATTTGTTTTAAGTTTTTAAAAGTAATTGTTTAATTATTTATTTTCTTATGCATTTGGCGTAAAGGTTGGCGATGAAATATTGGCTGTCAATTTAGTTGATGTCACTCATATGTCATTGGATGATGTCGTTATTATAATGTCAATTCCTCGTCGGTTAGTTTTGGCGATACGACAACGTTGTGGCAATCGTGGCACTGGTTCTCCCGGACCACCCTCGCTGTCGCGACCAGAACAAAAACCTCCACCGGTAGTTGTTATGAAACGTGACTTAAGAGACGATGACTTAGATGAGACTGATCACATGCCCAGATCCCGTTCATCACGCGAAAGACGTACAGGTATTTGGTACTTTTGCTAGGTTGTGATATATTAAGGTTGGTCCTTTCTTTTCCCTAACTTCAAACAGGAGATGGTCGAGAGATGTCAGAGTCCCGTTCTCGTCTAGGCTTAGGCTTAAATAACTACAGTCCCCAGTCGGAGCAATTGGATTTGTATTACAATACAAGATCAGGCGTGGAACCTCCGAATTGGGGCTATAAGCCACCACCACCGCCTTCATCGGTTATAACTGAACAGCCAAAAGGACATGCATTTGCTCCTTCCCATGCTTATTATAAGAATGCTGGTACTTTGGAGAGTTTGGCTGAAAAGGTTCATGCGTTTTACCCGGGTGCTCCCTCTAGACGACTGTCGGTAGGAAATGTACCCCAAAGAGCGCGTTTTCCACGTTCTGGCTCAGATCAACATCTGCCAAGAGTGGAGTATGCCGACTATTCTAATTCGTTGGGACGCCACTCTCTGCTAAGGCCAAGTATTAAGCCTAGTGCTACTGCAAATGTAATGATGGCTCCTGGTGGTACTTTGGGGCGTTATGCTCGTTACGATCCTCATGCAGCTTCGAAGTATGGCCCTAGTGGCACACAATCTTTGACCAGGCGCTCACGTCCCAACTTGGATTATTCTAGTGATACAGAGGCTACCGTGGGACCACGTCCCAGTTACTATTACTACAATAGACCTGCTATTGGTAGTATGCCCCGAGGAGCTGGTGGTCCTGGAACATCTATGCTGGGAGGTGGGCCTGATATGGCGAAGTTCAATTCACTGCCAAGGGATCGACCGGGTGTACGACTGCCAAGCGGCGGCATACGTTCCAGAATTAGTGATCGCATTATGGATGAAAATGACGGCAATATATCTGCGCCTGAATTCAATGCCAGGCGCGATCGTGATTTAAGATCGCGTATTACTGCCAGTCCTTCGATATTCACATCTGATGAATATCGTGCTTGGTTACGTAGAGCACCCAGTAGTTCCGCTATAGCTGAGCAAATGCGCGTTACCAGAGATTTACTGTCACAGCCAAGGTCACATCGTTTTTCTTGCAGTGCTGAAAATATTCATGATGTTCTTAGAAATGTAAATATATTTCATAAAATTTTATTTTGCTAACTCATGACGTGTTCTTTTGCAGACCGAAAACATTTACTCTAGTCGAACTGGTATTCTTGGTGCCGGTACGTTGGATCGGCATTTAGGCATGCCGCGACCTATCTCCGCACTGCCAGTACGGTCAATGTCTTCGCAGCACATTGGTGGTCCTTCCTCTATTCGCTCACCTAGTATTCGTCGAATGCGGCAGCTCTTAGAACTATCCGCTGGGCCTGCAAGCCCCAGCGGTAGTATAATGAGCACTGCCGGGCATCAGAGTCCAGCACCTACCCCTAGTGCAACACTGCCACGTTCACATCGTCAGATAGATATTAATCCTGCAGAGTTTACTAAATACAAGTTGGATAAGCCTATAGTGGACGTTGGTGGTATATCGGGTATGTTATGGATTCACCTTTTAGCGGGCCGTGGCCTACGTTCGGCTCCCGAGCTAGGTACACAGCACGTTGGGGGAGGACCACATGGACCCACGCCCTCGCGAGATCTTTATTGTGTGATAGAGTGTGATCGTGTGCACAAGGCTCGTACTGTTGTAAGGTCAGGAGACTTACAATTCGACTGGGATGAGTCGTTTGAACTGGATTTGGTAGGTAATAAGCAACTAGATGTTTTAGTGTACTCCTGGGATCCCCAACATCGCCACAAGTTGTGCTATCGTGGAGCTATATCATTATCAACTATATTAAGACAGTCTCCATTGCATCAGTTGGCGTTAAAGGTAGAGCCCAGAGGTACCATTTACATACGCATGCGCCATACAGATCCTATAGCATTGTTTAAACGGCGTGGACTGCCCAGCTTGAGAGCTGGATATCCCACTTTATTTGGTGCTGATCTAGAAACTGTTGTTAATCGTGAGTCAAAGGGAGCTCCCGGTAGTGCACCAGTACCCATAGTCTTACGGCGCTGTGTAGAAGAAGTTGAAAGACGAGGTCTTGATATTATTGGTCTCTACCGACTATGTGGCTCTGCTACCAAGAAACGTTTACTAAGAGAGGCATTTGAACGTAATAGTCGTGCCGTGGAATTGAGCCCGGAGCATGTTCCTGATATCAATGTTATAACGGGTGTACTTAAGGATTACCTGCGTGAATTGCCAGAACCTTTATTCACCCGCTGTCTCTTCCAAATGACAGTCGATGCTCTAGGTAAGTACTGGAAGCAAATTTTTTGCTTATTTAAGATTAATAAAAATAAATTGTATTTTTCTTAGCTGTCTGTCTCCCTGATGATCCTGAAGGCAATGCAAAACTAATGCTTAGCATTTTAGATTGCCTTCCCAGGGCAAATAGGGTAAGTAATCGTATAAAAATCTCCGGGACCTTCTAATCATATATTTCTTTTATTTAACAGGCCACTTTGGTATTCTTACTGGATCATTTGTCTTTAGTTGTATCTAATTCAGAGCGCAACAAGATGTCAGCTCAAGCTTTAGCCACTGTTATGGGCCCTCCACTAATGTTGCATTCAGCCAATGCCCAGCCCGGTTCAGATATTGATCATGCACAACCCATTGCCGTTTTGAAATATCTCTTGCAAATCTGGCCACAGCCACAAACTCAACATCATCAGAGCGCAGTTGCTGTGGCAGCTACTGGAAATATAATGGGAGGTATGGCAGGCGTGGGTGCTGCAGGAGTGGTTGGTATGGGAGCCGGCTTAGGCGCTGGTTTGAGTGCAAGCAGTATATCAAATATGGCTGGTGTTGTTTCAGGTAACGTAATTTTAGTATATTTTCTTTTCTCCCTCCTTTTTATCCTCTCTTTTTAACTTCTTTTCCTCTATTAAGAGCAAAAGAACTTACATAGTTAGTGGCACATAATATCGTTGCTGCGTGCTATCTTCTTTTCCTCTGGTACCTTTTCGTATCTCTATTTGTTAAATTTAACACTGCATTTTCTTTGTAAAAAAGTTCTTCTCTCAGAGAGGCAAACTCCCAGCTACCCTTAAAACTTTTATTCTTATTCCTAAAACTTCAAACTCAAACAACGAATATTTATTTCTAGAACTTATTCTTACTTTCATGCATTGTATGATGAGTGTAAAATTTAAGATAATTATTGTATTAAAATAAGAAAAAAAAATTTCAATAATATTGATTAATACAGAGTCCTATGTAGACAGGTCGGCGCGGCGAGTCAACAGGGCAGCGTGGAAGCAAAGTCAGTGCGTTGCAAGTGGACAGACAGGCACTTCTATTGCAGCAGCAGGCGCAACTCTTGGCGGCGGGCAATCTACTACGCTCGTCCACTTCGGTAACCAACATACTTTCTCAAGGCCAACATCAGCTCTCAGCCACAGTCAACAATCATCTGTATCAATCAGTAGTGGGTCAGTTAGCTCAATCGCATCGAGCCTTGCAACAAGCGGTGCAACAGGTAAACAAAATACACATACACATACACACATACACAAGTAATAATTCTATAGGAGATATTGATTAAAGTTTTAAGTTCTATAGGAAAAAAGAATATTGCATTGGTTTGTAGTTTGGGGGAGAGCACTTCTTAGTAGAGTTTAAGTTTTCAAATGTGATTAGTACAATAATTCTTTTAATTTTTAATTTGTGACTTTGCATTACCAGCTATTTTAATTTAAGTTCTAAGTAAATCCAATTAAAAAAATTATTTTTTTATGAAGGCTTGTGCCCTTGATCTCAAGCAGAAAATAGTTCTTGCTGTAAAAAAAGAGGCAGGTACACTTTTTTATGTAAGCTTAAACTTTGAGCATTTACTTCTCTCTGGCATTAAACTGAAGACGTAAGTGCAACCAATATAATTTAACAATTGACAGACGGTAGATCGGAGTATTTCCAAGACATTTACACATATTTAGCACACGCACTTTGAGCTATTTTCATTATCTAGCTGGACAAAATGTGATTGAAAACTAATATTTTAGTAAAAATTTTAATCAAATGTGAAAGAACTTTGGACACAAACCTCTTTAATTGAATTGGAAATAAAAAGCACAAAACTTAAACTTATAAGTTGCATGAAATCAGATAAAAAAAGTTGCCAAAAATTATTCAGAGATTCATGTAACGTCTTTTCTTGCTGCTTTTAGCACATAGCAAAAGTGTCGTGCAAACAAATTTCATAAAATATTTTTTTAATGTAAATTACGTGCTACTGTAAATTACCAATATTTTAAAGCGTGCGACTTTTTGCTGGTATCGTCTTGTTACACGACTTATATATATGTAAGTACTGACCTAGTGTTTATACACTCAGAGAAAAGCTGCAACTTAAAAGTAAGAACGCGTCACATTAATTCAATAATTTTCAATATAACAGAAAATGTATATTGATTTACTCAAAAATAAATTAAATTAATAAATTAATACTATAAATTAATATATTTCCAAATTGAAATGAGAAATTTCAACATGACTAGACTTTCGTTAATGTTTCTTATTATTTAACTATGGTTTTTATTGATTTTAAGCTGTTTTTTCTCTTGGTGTAATATGAATAATAGTATTTCTACAAGCTTGCAGTGTTATTTAAAGAAAATTTATTTTCATTCATTTTGGTATGAGAAAAATATTTAACTCTAACATCGTATTATATTGACCACACGTCACATTTCTCTGAAGATGTTGCTTATTTTTTGGCAACAGAAAACATGTCAGAATTTTCCAACATTCATAAAAGCTTCCTTCAATTATAAAATGTCTTAAGATATTTCTGTGGACGATGGAAAGTTTGGCAAGATGTGTGTGTGTGAGTTGGTTTTTATTCAAATTATAGAATTTCGTTTGCTTTTGTTTAATTTCATATAGGAATAGCTTGAAAATATTTATTCAAACTTTTTTTTTTTGCAACATTTATCAAAAAAAAAAAAGTTTGAATAACACAATAATAACAAGTCAATGGCAAAACGATATGTCAGGTCGAGCTGGGTCCAACTCGTTCATTCGTTAATTTTTGGCACAAATCTATGATCAAACCCATTTAAATTACATGGGTTTGATAATTGGTTTGTGGCAAAAATGAACGAATGAACGAGTTGGACCCAGCTGTAACGTCAGGATATAAAGAAGAATGATCATATATACATACTAGAGACCTGCGTAAACAGTCTTGAAATGTAAATATGTCATGTTTTTTAAATGTATTCACGTCGCATATATTATACTAAACCAATAATAAATGCTGTCGTACTACATATAAGCGAAGCACGATGGATGTATTGGTGTACGTGTATATCAGTGTTAACAAGCGATGTCGCCAAGACTGCTTGTTTGTAACAAACACTCAAAGGAAGTAGTGTTGATTTGTGTATGCTTGTTATTTTGCATACTGTACGTTTGAGTGTGTTTGTAAGATGTAGATGGTAAGCTGTTATGTGATTAACCGCATACAACTAATGTTAATGCATGTGTGTGCGTTTCCATGTGCGTAGAAAAATAAAAGATCATACACATACATGCATGACGTTTGTACACGCGTGACGTTCGTTTTATAAGATTTCGCTATAGTAAAGCATTTGAAAAATCCCTCATGTCTTAAAAGTTCTTATAAGATATCTTGTGCAGGACACTAATACATACAGCTATGAAATAAGGTGCAGGAGAATGGGTATGATTATATACAAGTACAACATACATGTGTATATTTGGTAGAACATATCCAAATTTGTTTATATTCATTGCCTTTCTCTGCTATATACATATACACAAAAATCCGAATTGATGCCGTACATCTATTTCCAAATTTTTCAGAATGTAGTTTTTATAGTTTTCTTTTAAAAATAATTAAAAACCAACCCAAAATTACTTGAATATATTTGATCAATTCCCAAACTATTGTCGTAATCGTCGTACAGGCGTTGTTTGCAACTTCCTATAAACATTTGTTTATAAGCAATGTTTGTAATAACCAAGGACAGGGGTTTTATGCAAATGCATGTTTTTTCCCTTAAGCCTGATAGTGGCAAGAACGAAATATCTTTACGAAACATTGAATTTGCGTGAAAATGCCATCGATTTGTTAGTGCATATTTTTGCATATTTTATTGAAAATGCATATTTTTGCATAATTTGGTCATATATGTATATTTTTGTCTCATATTTTGGTATAATTTCATGGTTTTTGTGTCATATTTGCTCAAAAGTTCAAATTTCAAAAAAAAAAAAAATTATTGACAAATTATTAATGCAAGACAATTGGCAAATTCATTCTTTTGCATTGTTTTAGAATTGTAAAAGGAATGCATAACCACACGCCTACCAAATATAATAAAGATTGTCATTTTGATGATTTCAAGAGGAAATCGTCTGCTATTAAAGCCGAAAGTAGTTTAACAATTCTGCGGAAACTTGATATTGTTTTTAAAAATTACAGATTTAAAAAAATCTAATAGCTAGAATTCAATCCATTGTAATGGTTGAGTTAACTAAATATGTAACATTATATAAAAAAAATTATTTAAATTTGAGCCTTTCTTCAATGCATAAAAGCTTTCTAAAAAAAAACTTGATAGAACTTTACATTCAAAAATATAAAAAAATACAATTTGTAAAAATTCGTGTTTGGAGCTAATAATGCTGAAATAATCGTTATATCATTTATAATATGGTGTACAAACTTAATATAAAAGGCACCTCTTGAGAAAATAAAATATTTTTGTGTCTTTAATTAGTTGTATGTGAACTTAAAACTCTTCTTTTGAACAAAATTTTTTTAAAATATATGCATATTTTATTGTTTTTAGTGCATATTTTGCTTTTTTAATGTCATATTTTAAGCGCCTAAAATACCGTTTTTAAGTGCATGAAGTCCTTGTCCCTGGTAATAATATTATCAAGAATTCTGTTGCAATATTTTACTGTTTTGCAAGAGAGCACTTTTAGACTGATGACAGAGTGACCGCTAGAAGCGAAGCGAAGATAGAAGCGATAATAGTTTGTTGATCTTAATTTTTTAGTATTTTGTAAGGTCTTTTGTATGCAAAATGGATTAGTCAATACATACTTTCAATATATTTTTGTGTAAAATAACAAAAATTAAAAATTTTAAAAAACCCCCGAATATTTCTAGAAAAGATGTGATATCTTCTAAGTACAACCCCATACAAAAAGAATAAAATATCGCGACAATAAAATAAAAACAAAAGGGAAGAAGCTACAACGTGCTAGAAGTCATTACACTACCTGCTTTGTAGCACACACTCGCTTCTAACTTCGCTCGCATTCTGACATCTTTTGAGCGATCACAGTCTACAGCGATCACAAACCACAGTCGGTGGTTTGTAGTACATTGTAGCGCCATCTTATAGTACAGCTTCTAACGGCCACTCTGCCACCAGCCTTAAACGTTCAAGTTGTTTTTCAGAAATTTATTTCTTGTACAGTTAAATTGTGAAGTTTTCTGTTAACCTTCATTTTTTTTTAAACAAACATCGTTTACTAAATAATACATTTTTGTTGAAATATATGAAAGTATTACCTTAATTAAGCTATTATTCCAAATGAGATTAGAAGTCTAAAAAAAGATAAGTCGCAAGTCATAGTGCTATAACTTCCTGAAAAATCACACAAATTAATTGATATTTTGACCAGGGAAACATTCATATATGCACATTACGGAGGTACCACTAACTAAAAATCAGCTTATCTCGACTTAGATATTTGGATATCGATATCGACGCATGACAGATGAGACAAGGAAATAATGTTCAAAATTTTTTCTATACATACAAGCATGCTTACTTGAACATTTAGCAAAGAGATTATTTTTTTCTTTCAAAGTCATAGCCATTATTGTGAATGATCTCGTTGACGTCACATCAAGACGAGAGTAAATATTGTCACTTTTATACTCTTTATCGGAAACAATTGGCTTTTATTGACTATCTCTTACTAATCTCGAAAGCGGCACATCCATTATGCAATATAATTTCATATTCTCTTGTAGATATTATTGTCGTTTTGACCTATACTATGCAATAAATGGCACAATATTTTCAAAGAAAATATTGCCTGATTTTCCATACAGCGAAAATGTAAACAACATTGAACAATGTTGCCACCACATTACACAATTGTCTTGATTATACCATAAAAATCAAAAGTATTTTGATATTTGCCAATATATTGGCATTACGAAAAATTATAAAAATTATATATCAAGTGAGTGAGCCGCTTGAGGCTTTGTAAATTAATGGATCATGTCATGTGTCGATTTTTACTATCGTCTTGATAACATCAATGAACGCCATTCGCAATAAGGGTTATTGTTTTTTAAGGTAATGCAAGGTTGCTGTTATATTTTTAATATTATTTCTCCTCTGGGGTGATATTTTGCTTGACTCGCGGCATATGATTTCATCTAAGCAGAATTAATCAAAGAGCCACTTAGAAAAGGAAGTCAAGAAAAAAAGTCAACTGAGAATGTTGAATAAATTAGAGAAATTTTTATTTTATAAGTATTACGAGTAACCTGTTGGCCGTTTGTTAAGGAAACAATAATATTAAGCATCCAATTTTGTTTAAAATGAAAATTTAAATAAAAATCGGTATTATATAAATAATATATATATAATATATATAATATATATAAATATTCTTTGCTGCATAGTTTTTAAAGAAAGAAAATATATTTATAACTCAAAATTTCTTTTATATTTGAAATGCATTTTTCCAAGAGAGAATTTAAAAGAAATCACAATTTATGCGAAGAAAAAAAGTATAGAAAAAAAATTTACATTAAACAAACATACATACATATTAAAATAATGAACTAAACTAATTTGATGTGATGTGTATTGACTGAAGTCGGATGTAAGCATGATTGGCCCACTACTGGTAAACTTGTTGAAACTTAAAAAACAAACTACATCAAACAAAAAGACGCTCATTTAAACATTTGCAAAAGAAAATTTGAATCACTTACATAGTAAAATTCATTTCGAGAAAACTACATACTTAAATCGCAAGCAATTTATCATGCTTCCAAAGCCATGAAACATATCACTTCATTAGCAAATCTCGTCTTCATAAAACTTTAGAGAATTCTAAAAAAAAAACTCCTACCTACATATACACCTACACTAACATATTAGTATAAATGTACTTACATTTTATATGTAACTTATAATTTTTGGTTCGGCATGTGTCCTTAAAATTTCTACAAAATGACACACACAATATTAATAAACAAATGAAATGTAGTTTAGCAACAACTCCACATCAAAGTTTTCATAAATAACATCAACATAGTCGTATTAAGAATATTTGGAAAAAATATGTTTCGATATTAAAAAGTATTTTGCATTAATAAAAGTTACAAATCCTTTAAAGAAAATAAATATTCTTGTATTTGCATGTCGTTCGTTCGAAGTCATTTTCTTCTAAAGCAAAAAATTTCATTTCAAGTCTTGCTTCGATTTGTATTGAACAATTTCCTCCTAAGAAATGCACTAATGTTTCTGTTTTCTTTGAATTTTTTGCTGGTTTATTGTGAGTAGTTTTCATTAATCACAAAAAAAGAAATCATGCTAATTGTTTTAACCCTTAAAATTAAAACACAAAATTTGTTTTAAAATTTCTGGCACATACCAACCATTGCTTTAAACATTTCCCCTTTTCCCATTTGGCTAAATAGACCGAAGTTGGAGTAGAAAATACTAATTACTCATTTGCTATTATTTATTACAGCCCCATCAATTGGTGGACTCAGTGGGCTCAGCAATTCCCGACCAATCGCCACTGCCACTTCCAGGCACACCCTCCCCCGGCAGTAGTTCAGCATCGACTGGATCAGGTTCGGGTTCAGGTAAAAGTAAGTAGAATACGGTTAAAAAATATTTTTGTTCAATGTTTTCTATAATTTTTTCAATGAAAGTTTTACTTTAACTTAACATACATACATCTGAGGCATAGCTGTTAAGTAATAATTAGTAATCGTGCTGAATACTAATTTGATTACTTTTTTTTTTTTTAAGTTGAAGTAATGATTAAATTACGATTATGTTCAGTTTCGCACGATTGGTAATAATGGAAAAGTAATCTTAATTCCTTAAAACTACAATAAAATAATCAAAAAGAATCAGAAGTAATCAAAAAATAATCCGATTATATATAAAGATTACTTTTAATTCCTTTTGATTATTTATTAATAATCAAAAGTAATCTTTGAAAGTAGTCGGACTATTTTTTGATTACTTTTGATTCTTTTTGATTGTTTTGTTGTAAATTATAGTAATTCAGATTACTTTTCGATTATTAGTAATCGTAATCAATTATTTATCAGAAATTCTTTAAAAGGGAATTATATAATCAGTACAATTTTTTTAAATCTAATCTAGTTGATTCCTAATCTTAATCGAAATTTAGCAGCTCTGATCTGAGGCAATATGCAATAATCGCTTAAATCGAATTAACCAAAGATGCGTTTTTTTGGTAATTTTTATGCTACCGTTAAAGCACTAACGTATGCTTCTATTTTCGTGTGCTATCTGCAAGCAATGCAACTTTAAACTTCCACATAATACAGCAGAACAAAGTTAAATAGCTTAAGTTGACTTAGGCGCTTATTACACATTGCAAAAGCTACAGTTATTATATTAAATATGTGCATTGTTGCATTTCTATGGCTCAAATATAGACGATAGCCCAACTTTAGTTGCAACTGCCGACTAACAGCTGTTAATAACAGTTGCCAGATTATAATAATATCTTCAATCCACAGAAAAAATTATTCCCAAAAAAATTCCAAACAAACGTGTGTTTTGGAATAAAATTTAGTTTCGGCAAATATTTTTTACCGTTCCAGTGAATTATTTGTTTCAATTTTGTTTTATGTAAAAAAACTGTATTATATAATTTCATTTGTTTGTGTTGGTGGTTTCTTTGCTTGTTGATTGACTCAACGTGGCCATGTGCTGATGTTGTTGTTTTCTTTGAATGCTCGTGTTGTATACGTGTGAATTCGGGCAAGAAGCCGAAAAACATCGTGGCTTGTGTTTTTTTGATATTCTATACACTAGGAGGTAAAATTCTTTTTCAAAATACAATAAAATTTTTTTTTTGAGATTCACACCGCGTTGTCAAATCGGTGTGAGCTACATATGTATGAGTGTATTAGTGTTTGAAAGAAGCAATACCAACTTATTTAAAATATTGTAACTACATAGGAATTTGCTGGTTTTTGTTTGTTTTATTTAACTTGATAATTGCTTTATTAGGGTTCCGTACACCAAAGGTGAAAATGAACCGTAAGAGCTACGGACCTGAAATTTGGACACAGAGTGTGTTGTAGTGGCCACTACAACAACAAATACATAAGAGTTAAAAATTAAAGGGTGTTCCAAAACGAGCAACGAAAAATGTTAAAATCCCATGTAATATACATACAATTGTATGTATGTACATATATACACTTGAAATTTTAAAAGTTAGTGTATTTATATACAGACTACAACAATTAACACTAAATTTAAAAAATTTAAATCAATGGGTGTTCCATCAGTTAATGCAATTTTGACTTTGAAATTTTGACAACTTGCTGTATCTTGGAAACCGTAAGAGCAAAACTCTTGAAATTTTCAAAAACGGTTAAACTAAAAAATCAAAAAAATATAAAGTCGCCAAATCCGAAAAAATCGCCATAAACAAAAAAAATCGCCAAAACGAAAAAAGCACAAAAAAAAATTTCTAGTACTAAAATAAATCGCGAAAAACCGGAAGAATCGCCAAAATGAAAAGAACACTTAAACAAAAAAATCGCCAAAATGAAAAAATCGCCTAAGAAAACCCCAAAAGCAGAAAAAATCGCCAAAATGAAAAAAATAGCAAAAATGAAAAAAAACCCCAAAAACAGAAAAAAAATCGCCAAAATGAAAAAAATCGCCAAAGTGAAAAAAAAATTGCGAAAATTAAAAAAAAACCCAAAAAGAGAAAAAAAAAAACGCCAAAACGAGAAAAAAGCGATAAAACTGAAAAAATCGTTTTAACTGAAAAAAATTAAAAAAGGAAGAAAGCTAAATCAAAAAAATGCTCAAAACCGAATGTGCGCGAGTCAAAGTCTCACTTTACTGAATTTGTTTTAATTGCAATGCGCACACAACAACAAGAACAGCAACAACTAAACGATGAACAACAGGAATTAAAAATTAAAAAGTAAAAGTAAAGGCATTTACCATAGATGAGCACTGCAGTACCACTAAAGTTTCAGTGAAAATAATAAAAATTTTTTAACAAGTAAATTCTTACTGATTACTAAAATTTTTTTCTACAATTTTTATAAATTGCCTAAATGATTTGTTATATGATGAGATGCTTTGAATTTTCAGTAATCAGTATTGCTTGTATTCATAATGAAATTCTACCAAGTGGCTAAATGTTTTTCATACAAAAGTTTCAAAATTTGAATGAAAAAAATTTGCCAGTTGCTACAATTTTATTATGATTACGGCCCTACGATTTTACTGGTAGTGCAAATTAAATTTCATTAGCAGTAAAAATTTACTGAATTTTTTTTAGTAATCAGTAAATTTACTGCTTACTGCAATTTTGAATGCAGTACATATACATATACTGCAGTGTGCCCATTTACTAACCAAATAAGTTTAATAAAACAAACAAAAACCAACAAATTCTTATGTATTTACAATATTGAAAGTTTTGATACTTTTAATCAATTAATTTAAAAAAATATACTAAAAGCATAAGTACTTCCAACTTAAAAAAATTTTTCATTACTAGATCTTTACACATCTCCTCTGTCATCGGACTCACATTGCTTTTTTTACTCAACAAAGTTATTTTTAGATTAGAAGAAACAAAAGAAATCATGTTTTGCGTGTATTCATTGTTTGCGTATCCAAAAACGATTTGCTCTTTAGCTGAGTGGTAAGTACGTTAGTTTATTAGTCAAGAGATTGCAGGTTCGACTCATCCTAAATACATTTGGTTTTACACAAAACAGTATGGAGTGAAAAATTCTAGTTCATACAATTAGTATAAAGTAACATTTGTAACAAAATTGTTAAGAGAAGATTTCTGTTCCAATATAGACATTGCATACTGTACAAAATAGTTATTTGTTTTATTTGCTTTTTATTTTCATAAAAAAAATAAATTATTGAATAAGATCAAGGCAAATTTAGTATCAGGTGACCTTATCGGCCCGGCTGATTATCAGCTGTTGATGCAAAATTGAGAAATTTAAACCAAAATGTCAAAATTTGCTCAGAAATATTTTGACAGATTGGTTTTCTAGCACAGCAAACTACATGGTTTCTGTTGTAAAATTGTTGTACTGATAAGGTCACCTGATACTGGAATCAGATAATTTGTTGATTGAAGAAATCGGGGTTTTTTCAAACAAATTATTAAAAAATTTTATATTTGAATTTACAAATTTCTTTGTAGGACCTAAATTTAAAAAATTAATATTTGATTCAGAAAATTTTGCGTTTGAAATGGAAAATTAGTTTTTTCTGTGATCGCTAGTTGCTTCATAGTTGTAATAGAAAAAAAGATGCGGAAATGCAAACAGTGCATCCCCTCTGCCTTACAAGGATACATTAACGTAAGCTAATGATGAAACTTTACACAAACACTATGAAGTTAACCGGCTGTCTGTACTCAAGCACTATAATTTTTTGATAGTACATCCCCTCTCGCTTACCTGCACACAAACTTAGATGCGAATGACATTTTTATTTCGTGATTTGATTTTTCATTTTTTTTTATTGAATTGTGTATAAAAATAAATATGTGCTTCGGTAGGTCAGTGGGTAGTGTAGCTTGCACTTACTTGTAGTTTTGATTACTTTTGGGAAACTGGAGAAAGTTGCCATACATAGCACTAGTTTTTATTCTAGCTGCGTTGCCAATTCACAACGCAGCTGCATATAGGTTGCCATCCATCAGCAAGTCCTTTCATAGGAAATATAAATTTTTTTATCTCGAGTTTAGCTTTGTTATGTTTAAATTACAAAAGTTTAATTTAGGGATTGCCGTTCGGTTTTAACCGAAACCGAAACCGCGGTTTTAAACCCATAAAAACCGAAACCGGAAGCGACAAAAAAAGCGTCGGTTTTTAAGTTTTACTTTAGCATTATTATCTTGTTTAAAAATTCAGCAAATGTACTTTACATTGAAGCCTTTTATACACTATTAAGCATTCTGTAACAATGAAGGGTAAAAAAATTCTAAAATTTTAAGAAAATTATAAGAATTCTTTGCAGGAAGAATTGTAATCTGCTATCAAAAAATCTCTAGCAGATGTAAAGCAAAAAGACGATAATTTTAACGTTCTTCGGCAAGAATTTATACTTTACAAAAAAACGAACAACAAAACAACCAACATATTATTGCTTCACAAGGCAATAACACAACAAAGCCCTCTTAAACTGAAAGCGAAAGAGTGTTTACTGTCGCTGGTAACTTCTGCACAAAAATAAGATTTCGTTTAAACGACTCTATATTGAACGCTTTCACGTTTCTGAAATTTTATTACTTGGATAATTAAATATAAATATTTTATTCTTAAGCTTTTTATACACATACTCACTAATAAATGTTCCTTTTCTAATAATTATAAGTACCTGAGTTGAATACAAACCAGAGAAACTCTATCACCCCTATAGCAACTATTTTTCCCTCGAAAATTTTTTCCCAGAAATATTTTCCATTTTTTGGTTCCACTTATCATGAATAATCTGCCTTATCTTGGTTGGCGTATTTCAAATACAACTACGACTGTTTGGCAATAGACTAAAGAAAAACTGTCTTCTTTAATATTTTTCACGTGAATTTTTTCACTTTTCCCTTGGTTTTGTTTACTTTATTTTTGCAGGCGAACTGAATTATTACATCGAATAATTTCGATATTTTTCCTCGAATTATATATTAAAAGTTATAATTATTTATTTTTAGGACAATAATGCCCTACAACAAATTTTTTCATTGATTATGAATCTGTTTGGTTCACAGACAGTAAATTTCATGGTGGTGCACCACGGTGGCATATGTACTTAATGAAAAAAAGCTAAATCAACAGAAGCACCTCTATGAGTACAACTTTAAAGTTAAATAAGTTTCATTTATAACCTAAAATGTGTGTGATTTTTTTATTCAACTTAAATTTATCCGATTTTAATTTCAATTAAGTTTTAAGCTATACAAAACTTCTTCCTTTTTTACATTCACGTAGACTGATAGCGGGGAAAAATTTCACGGGATATTCAAGATAGAATTTTTCTCTTCGAGGGGAATGAAAATTTCACATGAAGAAAAATTCAATTTGTTTTTCACGATAGGGATGATTATTTTTAAATCGTCATTTATCTTTCACTCATACATATATATTTATATACATGTATATTTTTAAAACCGAAACCGAACTGAAACCGACCGGTTTTAGTAGCTTACAACCGGAAACCGCAGTTTTCTAATATCCACGGTTTTTGGCAAACCCTAGTTTAATTCTTATCTTTTGCAATAACATTTTACAATTAAATTACTTGTTTTAGGTACTGATACTATCAAACGTGGAGTGTCACCATCATCCACTAAACAGGTCAATATCCAAGAATCAATCAGTTCTTACTCTTTAAGTCAAAGAAAACCCGACAAAAACTACTCCAGTGACGACAAGACATCCATGCACTCATCTTTAGCCAACAATATCAACGTAATACATAATAACAATCAACAACTTGCTGCATCAACATTAAATAATACAACAACAACAGCATTAACATCAACCACTCGCAAAGGAGTTGATTTCTATGAACCGCACAAAACTCAGACCAAAAACGACGATGACAATAATGGTGTGGGGAGCGGCGGCAACAATAAATATGGGGATTCTTCATATAAACTACGCTCAGCATATGCGGCTGGGAACGATAAAATATCATCAGCCCTGTCCACTGAGGAATATAAAGCAATGCGTAATAAATCAAGTGCAACATCATCGTCATCTTCATCACAGGCCACAGTGTTGAGTGCTGGATCGACGGGCACTTCGGCCGCAACAACCTCCTCGGATGATTCGGATGATTTGATATCGTACAAGTCGTCAGCCTCGACAAACGCCTTATTGGCCCAGTCTCAAGCCATGACTACCACACAACTGATGTCCAAGTACTTGAAGCGCGAGCCTCGTGTACAGTTTACACCCATTAAATCACCAGACTCACCCTCGCCTCCGGGCAGTGACACAATACACCGGGGTACTTATCACTTGACCAGTGACAGCAAGTCCGGAATGGAAAAAACATCTTCGCCATCCAGACACTTAAGTGGCAGCTTAAGAGAATCCTCATCGCGTGCAGTATCATCATCATCTTCATCAACCCCATCGGGATCCTCATCAGTTGTTTCGACAGGCCGCCGACTGTTCGATAGCTTGGCCTCCGAACACGACTTGGGCCGTTCGACATTAGCAACATCCACCACATCATCTGCAACAACATATAATAGTGACATTAGAAACAGTGTAGCAAGTAGTAGTCATATTAGCAATAAGTCAATAACAAGCTCAGAACAACAATCACATCATCGTTCATACGGTAGCAGTCTGTTTAATACAAACGGCACTAACGGCACACACACAAGTGCAAAGCATGTGTATGGCACTTTACCCAAACATAGTTCGGGTAATGGTGGTGGTGGTGGTAGTGGTAGTATAACCGGTGCTAGCCTATTCAATTCATCTTCCTCGGCTGGCTCAGCACATGCAGCTGAAGGAAGAGGCTCTGGGTATGCTTCAGGGACATCGACAGCTACTGGTACGGCCAGTAGTAGTGGTGTTAGTTCAATGACTGGTTCTACCAGTAGTTATGATTTCTATACCAACTCTAATGCCTCTTCGTCATATTCAAATTCCAGTTCCTTATATGGCACCACATCGAGACCCTATAGCAATGGCACTGCCGCTGCATCTGCCACCTCGACGACGGGTGGAAATGGTGCTGGTAATTATCATACTTTAGGTACGTATCGTGTTCAATACGCTGCAACTAATCCATTTTTAGATGCATTTGATGCGCCTAGTAATGCTGCTGGTAGTGGTAGTGGTAGTAGTAGCGGAATTGGTAGCACAGCCAATAGTTCCAATAACGATCATCTGCATCATCATCGTTCATCAGCCATTGCTGCTTTTCATTCTGGCGAATCGAAAAACGGCAGCGATGAATATGATGATTTGAAATAGGCAGACATGTTAAAAATATCCAACACTCACTTATAACACACACACACACACACAAAAACACATTCAACTTCATTTAGCCATCTCGTGAATAAGTTTCATTAAATAGTCATTTTTATATGGAAGGGAATAGAAAAATATTTGTAACCTTATCTAAGCACGCCCACACGGTATATCCTATTGTCTTATTTTCATAAAGAATTTGATGGTTGGTAGGTAATAAAATTTGTGATTGGAGACTGTTAAACATTTTCCAACTGTGTTGGAAAACGGGCTCGAAGCATTTGATAAAAAATATAGCTTAAACTAGACGTGCCATAACCATAATCATATAAAACAGCTGTTAGAGCCATATTTATGGGCAACACTGTATTTCATTAAAGGTGACTCATTATAATGCAATAACCATTTCCATAAAAACCAATTGAATTTTGGTTTGGTTATGTCTATGGCATTCTGGCTATGTCACGTCTAATTTAAGTTTTATATTGTTATGGTTGTGGCGTTATGGCTAATCACCTATAATCAATTACACTGTTTCCCATTAGTTTGGTTCGAACAGCTTAATCTTAAAACTTAAACGAAACAACACATTTTCCATAAAAAATGTTCACAAAAAAGCCGCACCAGAAAGCAGTCAAGAGATAGAATCTATTTTATTTTAAGAGTGTTTTTTATGCCCTCACATACTTTCAATAAAATTCATAAATTTTGTTAAAAAAAAAAATTATAAAGAAAAATAAGCACAAAAGAAAATAAAACAAATATTAAATAGCATTCGAAGTTACTGCCATAGAATTTATTATGGGCTTTGTTAATTTGTCAGCAATTTTTCCTGATGTTGTAGACTTAAGCCAGAATTAGTTTTTACTTCCTGTTTTATTACGAATCAGCTGACTCTTTTTTGCCCATAGAAATCTAATACAAGTCGTTAGTTTTTCTGTTTCGTTCTGTTCTGTTTCGGTTCAACCTGTGAAAATCAAAAAATTGTTAAGTAATTGTAAGTGACAGCATAAATTAAATAAAAATATTTGGAATCAAATTGTGATTGTGCTTTTAGAATTAAAAAATAATAATTTTAACTTAAAAATGGAGGTTGCAAAACTCATCGCTTTAGTGGAAAACTGCGACCCTTCTGGTCCGAAACAGCTGATAAGTTACTACAGAAAAAGTAAGTACTCAAATTTAGAAGCAAAACGACACAGCACAGAACAGCAACAGACTAATGAAGCCTTTATTCTGTGCTGTGGTATGTATTTAAAAGTTTTTTTGTAATGCTATGTACGAGCAGTGTTACCAGTTAGACTTTTTTATTGTATTGGGAAATTAGTGATTAGTTAATTTATAACATGCATGGTATAGTATAAAAATTATAAGCATTTAAAGTAGGAAAGAAAAAAGGAATTATTGTATTTTGGTGGTAAATTAAAAAATAAAACTATGTCGAATGAATTAAAAGTATTGATCAAATTAATATCAAAAAGTCCCCCGACTATTGCGACAAAAAAGTATTCGTCTAAGCCCGCGATGATTTAAGAAGAGACTCCAAAAGAGAACGTGAGCGTTGTCGCAGCTACGTCACCCTTCATCTCAACGGGCTCAAACTAGAATTTTTATTCGAGTTACATATATTTAGAGCTTTATGGCCTGTTTCTACATAACAAGTAAGCTCTCAAGCAAGCAAGCGGTACACAGGCGAGTACGTATCAAAATGAGTTTTTATAGTACACTTGTATAGCTTACGTTGTATTTGGTATCACTTTTTGTATATTTAATTTCATTATTGCCATGGTATACAATTTGGTATTTGAGTTAATTTTTTCCATACTAGAAGCATTAAGTAAATGGCAGCCCTAGGAGAAAATCGAGCAAAATAAAAAACAGTTGCTTTTAAATTACAATGCAATATTAGATCAGTTCGTTTATTTTTTCAAGCAAAATCGAGTAACTGAATAAATCTTGAGTATTTTTGCTATTAAGCATTAAAGAATGTTTAGGTATATTAAAAAGGCTGCATCATAGATTCTTAATTAATAACATCAATAGTGACATACTTTTTTTCATTTACGGTATGTTATGATTATAAAAGCATTAAGATTTTGCTGAAACAAGTCAGAAAGCTTTCATGCTTCATGAATGGATTTCATCCATCATATACGATATGTACATACATATATCGTCATATGGTTACTAATTTGCCGCATTTAATGGAAATACTCCCAATCTTCTTGCTTTGAATACAGCTAGATCCAAGATAATAATGAATAAAAAACTTTACATTGAAATGTTGTTCAAAGCACAGGAGTTTATATATGAACCAAAATAATATGCCTTATCGTGGTTAGGAGGTTAATATCTTTCAATATATTTTAAATGTGGAAAAATGTATTACAGATATAAAAAATATATTTCATATACATAAAACCGATGCATATTCTTTTTTTTAAATATGCTACACATCATACAAGAAAATTATTGAAGAATTTACTTAGAAATAAAATTCACAAAAAAGAAAAGTGCAACCGCTATTTGCTGCAACCATTTATTCAATAAGAGCTTGCAATTACTCAGTCTCAAATCACAAGCGAACGAAATTCAATATAATACAGCGAAGCTCAGTAAAAAGTTCCAGGTAATCGAACAAACCTATTATTACTTTCCTTGAACAAATTTATGTGAACAAAATTGAAAATAAAATTGTGATGAAAATACATACAATTATGGGATATAATGTAAGAATGTTTGGATTTATGCTTACAGGTTCCATAATGGTTCAATTAGACGATTGTGTGGACATTCGATTTCTTCTTTAATGAATAAAAACCTATTTTAATTTCCACACAAGTACTAATTTTTGATTGCCTATATTTGACATTAGATACAATTGAAATTGTTATGTGGAAACAACAAAATAAAAAAGTATTACGTATTTTACTCAAAAAAAATTGACACTTGTTTTATGAAACCCCAAAGCCAAATTTTGTACTCATATGAACAAAATTTTTGAGTTACTTGTAATGTAGAAACATGCCATTAAGCTTTGCGATTTTAAAATTTAAATGATTACGGCTCAGAGCTTTCAATCTTATTCTTAATAGACTTGCTATTATTTTTCTGTTCCCGTCCGTCTATGCTAACATCAGCATTAACATTATCAATTAAAATCTGTTGTACACTTGTATAATATCCATTTCCCTATACATACATACATACCTAATTTCCTTATATTCATCAGCTGTTAAATGCATTTCCGATCTCAAATAAATCCTAAATGTGAGTGTGTGCGTAATATTGTACGCATACACATACAAAGTAGATGCAAAATACACACCAATACAAAAGTGAATTAAACCCAACAAGAGAGTAAACAATAATTTTTGTTTTATTATTATAAATGTATGCATTTTTCCTTTATTTTATTCTTAAGTATAAAAGACAAACAATTTGAAAGATTTCATTTTTTTTTACACATTTACAAGAGTAATACATATAAAAACAAATTTACAATAATACAAATAATAAAAAAAAAATCCACAACAATATTATTAAAACATAATAGTAAAAACTAATTAAACAAGACTAAATATACATATATACATACATATAAAATAAAACTACAAAAATATATAAATGTACTCTTATGTATTATTAAATTATTATAATAACAAATAATAATAATAATAATAATAATAATAATAATAATAATAATAATAATAATAATAATAATAATAATAATAATAATAATAATAATAATAATAATAATAATAATAATAATAATAATAATAATAATAATAATAATAATAATAATAATAATAATAATAATAATAATAATAATAATAATAATAATAATAATAATAATAATAATAATAATAATAATAAATAAGTACATATACATACGTGCATATATGTTTTTTTATAAATTATAATTTATTTTTAGTAAAATTTTCTTAACAAAAACGAACTGACTACATACATAAATTATTATTAAATATAATTAACAGCAATTATACCGATTAATATGAATATTGTAAAACATTTCCTTAATTATGCAAAGATTTAATAAAATATTTATGAACTAAGTGAACAAATAAACGAATTTTCAATAGGTTTATCACTCTTAAATCAGATACAAAATTAATTAACAGGAGCAACAAATAAATTTAAATTAAATAATTAAGTGAGGCAAACTGATTATTATGGCAAATTATATTTTAACTATTAAATAAACAGATTAAAATAGTTGCATACATACATTCGTATATAGTACATGTGTATTATCATTATTAATAAATAGTTGAAACTTAACTTGAAGTTATAGGTTTCTTCCAACTTTAAATTGCTTTAAATAATTTATATAACATATTTTCAAAGTTATGTGCAAAGTTTTATTACAATTCTTTTAAAGTTATTAATTTTTTACGTGTGCGTTAAAGTGATAAGGTTATTTATATATGATATTTTATAATTCAATTTAATTTAAAAAAAAATTATGCAAATGCACTTATTAAATTGTGTAATAAGTCCAAGAATAATTAGATGTTTCAAATAGAATCTTAAAATACTAGATTTCCACATATTTGGCTTTATAATATGCACACATATTTGCCGGCCAAAATTGTGAATTGTGTTTAATTGTAAACTATCTTTCAAGGAGGATGTATGTATTAATAATCATTGTATTATTGTATTTCTTTATTTGCTTAATTTGATATGCACATCTCTTTTGTTTTCTTTTATTTACACAAAGACTTCGACTTTATTTTAACATACCTCGCAAATGTAAGGGAATTTGGTTATATTTTATATATTTGTATGGGGTTCTACAAATTTGCAACACACAATGGCGGCAGTAATTCTTCTTCGGTTTTTCTAGAAAAAAATCATGTTTTAAATATTTAGTTTATTGGGAGTATCCGGTTCGAAGGACCAAATTTTCGGGGAAGCATGAGTAATTTACCAAATATTTAAATCGTGGCGAAAAAAAAATTATATAATACAAAATATATTATTCCGGTCTATAAAATAAAACGTACCGTCGCGTTTTTTTGGGATGATCGCAAGTGTATACTTTTCGGTTTTTTAATTGGAAATCTTAATTAATAAATCACAATAGATAATATATGCAGTTGTATTTTACAGGATTAAAACTAGGGTGACCAGCGTAAACAGAGGACATAATCACCCTTATTGCAGTTGTCGATACCAATACCAAAAATAAATTGGGGCTTGTTTGCACGCTCTCGAGAACAATTTTGTGTTACTGTTCCCGTTCCCAAAGGTCTAGAAAATAGCATAAATAGTTGCTTTCGACAACGGCCTCAATATTTGGTATTACGTTAAAGTGAAATCGATGTCGATTACTGGCATAAGGGTGAATATTTTTTTTGTAATTCTCGGTAATTTGGATTAGTTTTTACTCATAGATAAATCTTTATCTGCTAAATCCATGATTCAATATCCTACATAATCGTACGACCTACGAAAATGATGAATTGTTATTATCTTTTGAAAATTTTCATAGACTCCATCATACCAGGGTAGTATTTTCTCAAAATCGTACGATTATGTGGGGTAACGTATCACGTTAGCCTTATCTTCATGTTAGTTTATAGTGATAAGTGCTGCCCAAAAGTATTTGCGGTCAATGAAGAAAGAAACACATATGGCGCATTCCGCTTTAAAAAAAATCAACTGAGCATGGCGTCATCCGATGGACAGTTATATCGTCGCTGTTTTAACTAACTGACATAGTTTTGAAAAATGAGTTAAGTCCTCTACTATACTTTATAAGTCATAATACACATTGTCTAGAATTTTCATGAATGTAAGCATTACTTTTGTGCCTATATAAGTAAAAACATTTCTGACGCTGCCATAAGAATGAATGTATAAAACAACCATAAAAGCTGCTCTCCTGTTAAATTTTTAAAATGTTAGTTAGGTCAGTTAGTTAAAACAGCAACGATATGTGCCATAAAAATCACAAAGTCGTCTAACTGACTTTCAAAGTATATCTTGATAATGTTAGAATTGTTCAAAAATCAATTTATTCATGATGATGTTAGCTTTCTTGTATGTACAACAGTGATTGGCAATGAATCATGTTTTCGCTATTCATACTGACTCATAAAATTTTAAATATAAGTGAGTAGACGTCATTTAAAATCAACTACTCTGATTTACGCACACTCACAATAATATTGCTTTATAAGTATAGGTTGCAATAAATATGAATGCGACGTCGACATCATACTCGTACCACACTCACACTTATTAATCACCTCAGTTTGATTTATAATTTCAAAAAAATACTTATACTACTTACATTGATTCAGCTCATTCAACTCATCCATATAGTACAACTGCAACTACAACAGTATAAAGTGTATAAAAAAACACATTTGTAACCTCAAAATGAGCAAAGACGTAAACTCATAATGAGTATTTTAATGTTCTTATACGAAGTTGGCTTTGCCATACAATACTTATTTTTATATCGTCTATAAACATTCAGGGCTATCATGAATAAAATTCCGCGTGAATTTTTTCCCTGGGAACAATTCCAACTAATAGCAAGTAATAGGGAAAACAAAAAATTCTAATTGGAAGAGGGAGAAATTTCACGAGGAATTTTACTCGTGATAGCCCTGATTGAGTTCAGGGGAGTCGAAATCAACAACGTCATAAATCTTGCTAAGTATGAGTGTGATGAGAACTTCAAACTTTCGAGTGAACATATTTCATAGACAACATTGCAATAAGTATGAGTGCGCATAAGTACAAGGAATTATAAATCATGATTCAACTCTACTCACTTTTTCACTACTCATTGCGCTTCTCTGGTGCACAATACCGCAGCAAAAACTTATTAGCATTCTGGAAGCAATAAAGAAACTTTCATGCTTTCCAAATATTTGAACCACTTCCGAAAATTCCTAATTAAAAAATACATGTTTTTTAAAAAGTTGCTGGGACTATTGTCCATTACATGTAATGATCACATCAAGCAGCCAACGTTATACGAAACATCTTTCCGCAAAACTGTTCAAATTTGCGTTACCATTTGTGAACGAAGTTTTTCGGGATGTTAACGAGACCAAAAGAATTCTTTGTTAAAAATAAGACTTTTAAGAATATGATATTTGGTACTTTAAGTATATTATTTAAGGTCCTTTTGTCTAAAGTATTCGTACTGACATATTTTCTTCTTTCCTTCATAAAAAGTATTTATCTTATACATGTTCTATTCAGTGAATATTTTGTATTAATTACCTTTACGTTTGTTAGTTCATTTGAAACAAAATAAATTTTTTTTGAATTTGAATTTAGAAACATCAATGCATATAAATATATTTTGAGTAAAATCACAAAAAAAAAAGATTTTTAATGAGAAAAAAAGATATTTTTTGTTCGACTTGAAGGTTTTTGAACAAAAAATATGATAACACTAGTTTGCGGCTGTTAAGAAAATTTCATAGAGAGGCGTTTTTTTAAGGTTGGCACCAAAGGTGGATCCATAAAAACAAGAAGAAAAAAACAGTCGTGTAAAATTAAGTGAGTTTTAGTATTTGATGAAGATAGGCTTAGTTAGGACTTAAGCTACGCTTTTTATTTATCTATTTAGAAACAGAAAATATTTTTTAAATGGGTACTATACCAATAAAAAATAATTAACTTTATCACTTTAATGCTTATTAAGTATGCTAACAGCAAATCATTTTTTTTTTCAAATTCATTACCAAACAAAAAGCTGAATTTACAAACTAATACTTTAATATTAAAAAGATATTTAAATAAACTACTCAAAAATATATGCATCGTTCATAAAAAATATTAATATAATCATACGAGTTTGATTACTAAGAAAAAGAAATGCAAACCAAACAAACGCTTCTTATAAATTCATAAAACATTTTGAATTTTTTTGTCCTATACAAAATTTTTATTACAAAATGTACTAATATATAGTTAAACATAAATAAATGTTTTGTTATAATTCAGCTAATTTTTATTACTAATTTTGGTGGCTACCTCTATCTACATATTAAAAAAAAAAAATTATCCTAAACCAATTTTACTAACTTTACACCAAACAAATCTCATTTTTTTATACGATCTACAATTTCAAGGTTAATTGGCTGTTTTTAGTAAATGAAAATATAACACCGTGTAAGAATTAATATTAAAACTAATAAATTAAAAAATACATGTTATTCGTATATTGCTGTAATACTTTGAACTATTTTAATATATTTGTATTAGTTTTCAAACAAAAATTTTAAAAAGTTTGGCAAAATGACCTTAATTACGAATTATCTAAAAATAATTTTCACACGGAATTTAATTTTCATTTTCTAAAAAGAGTCAGTAACATTTAACAATGCAATCTTTTTATAAACTTGACTATTTATGAAGTTTATGTTGTGTATAATTTTTGCTAACTTTTTAAAAAAAAAGCAAAAACTCTATAAAATATTAAAAATATTATATTAAAATACTAAACAAAATAAACTTATCCTATATATGTTTAATATATATTTTTGAAATATAATATATATTTTTTCATTATAACTAACTCGGCTGAAAATGTGCATAATGAAGTTGCATTTGTATACATTAACTCTTCACTTGCGTTTTCTTCTTTAAAAATTTTATAAATTTTCATCATACAAAGCGAATGGTCTGGTAAAAACAATGAATACTAGCGCTGTAAAACTATCGATAAAACTATCGATAAAAATTATTCGATATATATTATTTATTGTAATACTATTGTACCCAGAAAAAAATTTTCCTACGAAAAATCAATTAAAAAAATAATTAAGTCAATTAAACTTTTCTTTAAAAATATTATTTAATTGAAAGTTTAATTGACTCAATTGAAATTGCATTTGCATACATTGTAATTGATTGTTTTTTAATTTAAACGTGTTTATTGCAGAAACATTTTTTTCTGTGTAGTTTTAATACATTCTGCTAGATGAACGATATTTAGAATAACTAATAGCATTCATTGACCCGAAAAATACTTCGAGACCCAAAAGTACTCCTTGCACAGAAAAAACTAAATTTCATTTTCAGTAACCAAATTCGTTGAGTCAGTAAATATTTTATTTGAATGCGGTCCCACAAATAATTTTGTAAATTCTGATAAAAATTTTAATTAATCATAGTTCGGCTGAAAGAAAATGTTATTTCAGTGTGTTGGTGTTTATCTCGCTTGTTGATAGGAATAACGTGCTGTTGTGCGGTTGTTGTTGTTTATTTTGATTAATCGTGTTGTGCACATGTAAATGCCGAAAAGTAGCCGACAAACGTCATGGCCTGTTTCTTCTCTACACAGTTTTTTGGTACAAATTAATTTAATGAAACAATACAGAATATTTACTGAAAGTAAGTTTGATTTCAAACAAATATTTGTTTAAAATTGTTTTGGGAATAATTTTTTCTGTGTGCTAGCTTTTTACGTATATTATCTTACTGTTGTGCTAGCTTAAGACAGGTTTTCATTTCAGATACCTCTCCGTAAGCCCCTGATTCAAAATTTTATAATTCTTGTGAAGCTTTTTCAATAATGTAACGTCACCGGAGATTTGTCAAAAGAAAACGAAGAAGATGTGCGGTTTTCGTGGTTTATATAACACTAAGGGCCCATTTCACCAACTCCATTTAAATATCAATTCATGTTTAAATGTCGATTTTCATGAATTTTTGTATGGAAAAATGACTTTTAAATATGAATTGATATTTAAATAAGTTGGTGAAATTAGCTTTAAATTTTATCTTTGTACCGAAAATGTAAGTTTTATGGATATACCTTTTGCTATTATTTGTAGAATAATATACGTATAATATTGACCTTAGGGATGATTTTTTAATAATATTGTTCGTAGTGAACGTAATTTTTAATTCATCGTGCTGTTAAACTGCGGCCGTGATCACGTTTTAACAGTATTTTGTTTGCAGCAGTTCTGTATATTATAGTTGTCGAGTACCAGGTCTCATGAATAAAACACGAATGATATATTATTAACAACTCTTTTAATAAAAGTTTATTAAACGAAATCTTGAATTGAAAAGTTTATCGTTAAAATATAAAAGAAGCTAGAACGCTTCAGCTGTAGCTGCAAATATAGCTCTTGGCACGATGTTCTGCTTTCGTCTGTCAACTCGTTGACGAGTTACCAGATGGTTTATTTTTATAAGTCAAAACTCTTGGAGCTGCCACACATTTTAGCACTTCTGCCTTAAACGTATTTTGCTCATAACAGAATTCTGTTAATTTGAGAAATACTTATAAGAAAATTAACAGGGATAATCAGCTGTATTTGCGGATTTTGTTCTACAAAAGAAATTAATGTGGTAGCTTTAGTTATACATTTCAAGAATTATTCACTATTTGTATGAAATAACTATATTTCAAGTAGTATTTAAAAATAAAATAATTTTTTTTTAGTTAAGACTGCCCCAACTTTAATTCACATGATTCTTCTGAAATATTATATGCAGCAATAAATACAAAAATTATTTTCTCTCAAGCAACTATGAATACAGCCGATTTTACCACTCAAGATGCATACTACGTTTATGCAAAAAACTAAATTACGCTACGACTAAAAATAAAAAAGCACATGCGTATTAAGCGCCTTGAATCTCTCTATCTCTCTCTCATACTTATAATCCAAGTATGCTTATTCTCAGGCTATGTATATTTAGACGTACACAAAAATTATTCGCATGATACTAGCGATATTTATATATCAATCGCCACCGTATACATACATTTGTATATATAAAATGGAATGGAAAATGTGTGAGTCTGTGTGTAGCTGTTTAAAAACATGCTTTTTGTGTTTATGTAAACAATATAGCCCTGTATATACGCATGTGTAGCGGTTATAAGTCAGAGTATTTTTTGTACGCATGCGTATGACTTTAGCTCATACAGTCTATAAATTTTAGCTGGAGTTGTTTATGCTGCTTTATTTAAAAAATGTGTATAAATATAGTTGTTAGATGCTTATAGTTCTATGTATTCCGTTTACAATTAATGCATGTGCTTGTACATGAGCATGCTTGTCATTTTAGCTTTACGCCTTCATAGTTGTTTGACGGTAAATACTCAAAGAGTACTTAAAACAATACTTTTGTCATGTCCTGGTGTCAACCACCACCGTCGTTTGCAAAAGACGACGTATAAAATACCACCGTCGTTTGCAAAAGGCGACGTATAACGTATGACAGATTATATCTGCCTGTTCCTCTATGACAAATGTGTTCACGATGCACTTCTCTTTGATCTGTTATTATGTGTTGGCAATGCGCATAACTTAATATTTTGAGTTAAAATATTGGCGATGACGAAGTTGTAGCTTCACGTTTAATGCACTGAATTAGCCTTACCAAGAATGAAAAAAAAAATTGCAGCAAATTGCCTTACACGGTCTAGACACTATCAAAATACTAATCAATCACTGTGGTAGTATTTGTGAAAATTGAAAATTTGATTTTCGGCATGTTTTATATCACATTTTGTTGAGTTTCTTGTGGTTTTTCAGCAAGCACGAACATACTCTTAGTAAGATTTTAAGATGCGTGGTTGTTGAAAATTAGGGATGAAAAAAGAAATACATATTCAATTTAATTTGTTTCTCTTTTTAAACCACTATTTGTTACTAGAATTATTATATTTTCGTATTTTTACATAGACTGCCTTTATAGGTACTAAATTTTATTTGGATTTTGAAATTTTTCACGGTATGGACAGCAAAAAATCTAATTTAAAGAGAATTCTCTGCTATTGGCATTAATATGACGTTGACAATTAAACTCGATATGAATACTTGAGGTTGGTCATCCAGCATTTATAATTATATAAAAATAAGTTAGCCCACTTACACAAATTTGAATTGAAGCATTTTGATCGTGTCTAGGCCTTGAAGCACAATTTATTTAAAAATAATATAACAGAATTTTTTTTTAACTTCGTGCATAAATGAATGTGAAGAAAAAATGCAATTTCATTAAGCGCACTCAAAAAAAAAAAAAAAAAAAAATATCTACTGAATTTTTTCTACTCCCAAATTGCTTTTTTGATATAAAACTATTATGGCCTGTTCCACGACAGCAACAGAGACTGTTCGATTGAAATTTTATATTGAAAACAAGAATATTAATTTTTGTTTCCAATATAAATAATCGATCGAACATTTTTGGCAAAAATCGTGGTCCAGACTTTAAGTAACAAATATTTATATATAAATGTATACAAAACTTAAAAATATAAAATTATTTTTAAGAATCCCAACAGTATTCTATTGAAATATTTATACATAACAAATAAAAACTTAACAGTCTGTCTACAAAAAAAAAAAAAAAAAAAACAAGCTAAAGTAACATACAAAAACTGATGCTAAATAATACAAACAAACAATAAAAGGTTGATTGAATGCATTTAATAATATATATATATATATATATATATATAAATTATAAAATTAAAATCAATATTAAACTACATATGTAACTATATTCATGATGACAATGTAACATTTAAAACCAAAACAAGACATTTTCAGATCCATAAAACTGAAATTTTCTACAACACGTAAACAGCAAAAAATCTTAAACTTAAATAAACAATATTTTAGCAAACATTTATTGCAAATTAAGACTAATCTCATTTAGCTAGTTAAATAAATTAAAGGCATCAAAGACATTCATTTCTTTTCTTAAATCTCTAACAGAATTCCTCATACAAAATTATTTTCAATTTGTCCTTTTTCTTTAACAAACATACATACACATAAATTAATGGCACTGTATACAATTTCAATCCACATTTTAAAACTCACCCAAGACTCTTAGCGTAATAACAGCTTAATTAAAAAAAAAAAAAAACAAAAGTAAATGAAATAAAAATTAACACTACGACCAATATTATATTCTAAAACCGCAGATATAAATAGTAAATATAACTTATACATACATACATATACAACCTAATACATATGTACATACATATATATACTATTACCCTAAAACAAAAAGAGAAGCCATAATCGCATAAAAATATTTTCCGAAATTCTATGTCTCTAAAAAAAAAACTAAACCAAATAGTATTTATAGAAAATAATCATTAATTAAATCGGTCTGCACATCCTAAATAAAATTAAAACATCAATTAGACTTTTAAACATTTAGATATTAGAAATCATAGTTACAAATCAAATCCACTCTAAGGCATACAAATTTATTAAAATGCTGCTATCAATTTTTAGCTAAAAATTATTTTCTGCAACAGAAAGTGCAACAAATTGAAAGATTAAATAATTCATAATTAATTTTCAAAAGCAAAAACATTTGTTGTAATATTTATATACTAGCTGAGCCCTGCAAACTTTGTATTACCCTCAATTATGTTTATTTTTTCAAGTACAAATTACTCCACCCTGTGGTCACTTGTTGAGTTAAAAACAAAACGAAAAACTACCGGTTATTGACTCCAACCTGTGTAGAAAATTTCTGCCCCACAGCGCTTATAGTTCCAGAGATCATGCGTTAGGAACAAACACACACTATGATTTTATATATATAGATAGATAGTGCCATAATTGCCAAAACAGCTTAAGCGACATAATTTTCGTACTTAATTTTTTGGCCAAAAACGATTATATGCGATTTTCGTAAAAAAACGAGCTCCGAAAAATATGTCTGTTAAAGTTTTTTGGCAGTTATTGCTCGATATGAAGCGCATAACGCTCTTAAGGCTAGGATTTACTATGCTACACTATCGTAAGACTTTTGAGAAAATACAACCCTGTTATGATGGAGTTTATGAATGTTTTCAAAAGACAACAAGAATTCATGAGATCAGGGTTGTATATTTTTGTTATTCGTACGATTGTGTAGGACAGTAAGTCCTAGCTTAAACTAACATTTTCATAATTTTTGCAGAAGGAGGAAAAACATGTCAAAATATAAGTAAATATTGAGGTACCTAATGCGAATTTTAACCAATGTAAGAAAATAAATAAAATCGATTATTTTGTTCGCGCTGGGTTGGTAATTTTTGAAGCGATTACATTGATGAAACATAATAGAGTTAAGAAGATAGATTTCAAACTTAAGGTAACAATATATTTAATACTTAAAAGCTTAATAAAAGGCCTGAGCTGATCCAAGATATCGAAGTTGTAAATATTTACAAACGGTCGTTCTACAAGGTGATGTGAAATTCCGTAAGTTTATAGAAAAACTCTCGAAATGCTATTGAGAATTACGCACCCAAAAATAATGAGTGAAAAAGACTCAACGAAAAAATTTCACAACAAACATTTTTATTCGATTCTGGATCTTTTTTTTTTACAAATTTCACAAGCTTTTTGCAAATTAATTGTCATATTGGGCAACAACATAATACAATATATAAGTATTTAGAACGAAATGGGAACTTAATTAAATTTTTTATATATGTATTTTTGGACTTGCATAATTATGAATTACTTAATTTTTAATGAATCAAATCCAAACCACTGGAAATTATTCCATTTAAAAATTTTAAGTTAGTTACAGTAAAACCTCCCGCAACAGGACACTCGCCGTTGCATTATTTTTGTCCGGTTATTAGAGATTTGGAAAGCAACATAGTCGTCTATTGAAAAATGCTTCAAACGAACAATTTTTTTTTAACAATAAGAATTGTTCAAATACACAATAAGATTAACATCTTCGCAATTTCATGCAACGAACATATCTCGTTTTCAAAATCGCTTATAATTTCCATTTTTTCCTTTAATTTATAAACAATTTTTTTCTGTGCTAAATGCCTGCTTCAAATAAACAGCAATTTCTTTGCTACCCTCAACGCATGAATAAAGGTGAATCACCAATACCATTGGTTTAATAAGAGTTGAGTAAAAGAATAACTACTATTTAAATACATGAAAATACTAATAAACATATTGGAATAACAAAACTTGTCCGGTAATTAGAGGTATCCAGCTATAAGAGGTGTCCGTTATAAAAGGTTTTACTATATGTATTCTGAATGGAATTCATTTCACTTTGGTGGGGAATTATGTATTTCATTGGAAGTTATTTAATTTGGAATTTACTTCGCGGTATCGTAAGCCTTAATTTTTGCCAAAGTTGAATTGCTTAGCAATATAGCTTTTTCACGCCGAGTAATATCTTTCAAAGCTTAACTTGTCTCCGCTTAATTGAATAAGATATATCTTTGAAAAACCTCCTCAAAAAATTTGGTCCATAGTTTCAGAATTTCTTGAAGTTAATTTTAAGAATTCGGCTTAAAATAATAAAATTATTCTTCCGCTATGTGAAATATCACACCGTGTAAATCATCAACAATTGGTCAAATTTTAAGATAATTGTTGTAAATACCACCCAATTGGCGAATTTTTATCTTTTCCCAGGGTTTCCTTACAATGATTTTAATTGAAAAACCGAAATGTTAAGTATTGTACCAAGCAAAAAAAAACCCCAAAAACTTTCCTACTTCAGTGTGAGACGACTAAACACAAACGAAGTTATGCAAAATGCGATTTTTACATATCCTCTAACTTGATAGACTTTAACTAAAGCAGCTTGCACAGAAGCTTTATATTGTTAATAAAAATTTGTTTATATTTTTTTTCTCTCAGTTAGAAATTTTTTTTATTTTGTATATTATACCGAAATTAAACGAGTTACATTTATAAAACAGTTTAGAATAAAAAGAAATAATTATGTTGGTGCAACTTAAAGGTTCGAAGGACCAAATTTGAAAATTTAAAACAAATATTTCAAAGTTTAAGGCAATTGTGGCACTTTCTGGAGAAAATAGCTTTTCAATATTTAATAGTATTAATAGACAAAGCTAAATGTATATAAAAAGAAAAGATCCTTCCTAACAAATAATCAAACTAAATATCCTCTCTCAACACCAAAATAAGAATTAATGATACAAGAAAACTAAAAATAATATTACTTACCCTAAAGCCAATAAAGCAATACAAAATACAAAATTAAAAAAATAAATAAATAAACACAACAAATTAACAAGCAACCACTTACTTTACAATTATTTTAATTGACATTTGAAGGACAAAGAATGCAAGTAATTTTCTTATTTACCTAACAAATCTTAGTCAATGCAAATAATTTGAATAAATTATTAGAGAAAGTGAAAATTATTCAAGGTACACACATACTAACATAACAAAGAAGAAAAACCAACAACATAAACATATAGAACCAACAGTACAAGTTAATTATTTTCCAAAAGATTAAAAAAAGAATTGCAAACAAATTATAAAAAACATTATTCCATTTCATGCATTTACACACACACACACATGCCTGTGATTTGTATGTGTATTTAAAAAGAAAACTTAAAAAAATATTTATATAATTATTATATCTATTGATTTTAATTAGCTACAAATATATTGTATTATTGTTCAATAAAAATTTATTAATTAATAGAAAGAACTTCTATGATTTACTATAGAATGAAATGTTTTTAAATATTAAACATCTCGATTGTTATTACTTGTTATAATCTGAGTTTTTAAATTTTTAATTGTTGGTTTTAATATTTTAAGCGGAAAGAGAAATATTTTACACATACACTACACTGCTGTACATCCATTTACAATTATTACACTCAGAGAGATTTAATTAAAAACGTGCTAAATTATTTAAAGTTTAAGTGAGAATTTTATTTTTGCTCTTATTAATGATTTTAATACAGCAGGATGGTCTTATTAATTTTCCGAGCAGTGACAGCTTGGAAAAGGTCGTTTACCTTACTTATAGAAATTTAAACTAATGAAATCATTGACTGTTGATAGAGCTACGCAATTTTTCATAAATCGTTTTCTACTTCTGCTTCGACTTAAAGGCACAAGTAAAAGCATTGATTCATATAAAACAGTTGGAAAAAGGCAAAGCAGCGAAAAGTAACAATTTTACGAATTCTGCTACTTTGACTTAAGTTATTTAAATACTGATATAGACTTCACCAAAAAATACTGAAATTTAAGCAAATGTAATAGTAAAAATTAACTGTAGCTTCGAAACCAAAGGAGGCAAACTCCTTAAATCTGCTCAGCTAGTCATTGTTGCCAGAAAATTATGATGACAAAATGCTGAGTCGGTTCAAAGTATCTGCACGAATGTTCTACAGAAGAAAAAATAAAATACTAGATTTTAAATTTATATAGGTTTTTTTTAGCAGATTTTTTTAAAAACTTGAATGCTTTTTTACGAAAGAATATGCTAAATCTAGCAGTGAAAATGCTAAAATGGCAGCAATCCAGCTAGTGCTGATTTTTAAAGGTAACAGTAATGAATGCTAATAAATTAATAAAGAAAGAACAAATTAAGAGTATTCTAACAGGTAATGTAATTTTGAAATAAGCCCAGGAAGAAGAAGACAATCAACACGACGTTACTACGATGGTCTGCAAGTACAAGTAACATCAGTACAACATCTGTTTACCGAAATTTTAATGTACACATTAAAATCACACCGCCGAATGACCGCCTTCCGACTCTTGTTTTCAATGTTGTTGCAGTACTCCAAATACAAATTTATAAGGTCGTCACAATGGCCATTTTCAAACTTAAGCCAAATTTTGTATTTACGATGTTGTAGTAGTATATTATTATTATTGTGAACGGGGAATTGGAACACTAACTTCGAATTCTTGTAAATACAGTATTGTAGTGGTGTAGGATTACTAAGAATGTGGTATTTGTAAACGCAAAGTCATATTTTTATGCTTGCAGATATGTGGTGGTACAAAAATTTTGGAAGAGTCCTAATTTTGTATTGACAGTGTTGTGTTGGTACATATTTTTTGTGCAAAGTCACAATTTCTGCTTGGCAGGCTATACCTCACTAACAGTAGTAATTAGACAAAGTGCGGCTTTGAGTCCCACGTATGGGCACTACATATGTAATACTATAGTATAGCTATACGAACATTAGCCTATATAATGTAATATCTTACTTAATGTAGACATTTATTTTAAAACAAATTTTGGAATTTTTTTAATGTATTTTTTTTTTGTTTTGCCGATCTTTTTCGTTTTTTTTTTGGCGATTTTTTCAGTTTAAGCGACTTTGGTTTTTTGGTTGTTTTTTTTAGTTTTAGCAATTTTTTTAGTTTTGGCTACTCATTTCTAGTTTTATAATTTTTTTTTAAGTTATGGCGTTGATGTAATACTCTTTAATTGGTGTAGTCTGCATAAAAATGCACTTTGAAGATTTCATGTATCTATATACATATAATTGCCTGTATATTACATTAAAATTTCAATATGTTTCGTTGCTCGATTTAGAACATACATCAATTTTTAACTGTCATATATTTGTTGTTGTAGCGACTAAAGTTTACATATTGTTGTACAGAACCTAAAAAAGTTAAAGCCATTTCTTTTAAAAATTCGTAAGGCTTTATAAAGGCTGTATATTACATTAAAATTTCAATATGTTTCGTTGCTCGATTTAGAACATACATCAATTTTTAACTGTCATATATTTGTTGTTGTAGCGACTACAGTTTACATATTGTTGTACAGAACCTAAAAAAGTTAAAGCCCTTTCTTTTAAAAATTCGTAAGGCTTTATAAAGGCTTACTGCCAGTTTATAGAAGCCATGTAAAAATTCACGCCTGCCTATTTATATTGAAAACAAAAACAAAGCACTCAAAATTTGTTTTTGTTTTCAATATAAATAGACAGCCGAAAATTTTCACATGGCTTCTATAAACTGGCAGTTAATAAGACAAATTCTATATGAAAATCTGTTTTATAAACCCTTTATTAAGCCTTAACAGTTTTTATAAATAATGCTGTAAATTTTTGATACTTATGGCCTATTTCCCACCTGCGAAAGAAAACGTTCGACTTACAATTTATATTGAAAACAAAAACAAATTTTCGTATTTTATTGTTGTTTTCAATATAAATTGTAAGTCGAACGTTTTCTTTCGCAGGTGGGAAATAGGCCATTATACTCATAAATCTTATATGCATCAACAAGCAAGATAATATACATACATTAATTATTAACAATTTGTCTACAACATACAACCCATACAGTAGTCCGTAAATAAGGCAACTCTCTGATTTGTATATTAATTAAATCTCTATGAGTATCTCTACTATTTACACACACACGTACATACAAACATATTAGATATTTTATATTGAGTAATTTTATTACTTAGAAAAAACACACATATATATAACTCATTTTAGAAAACCAAATGTTTAAAGGAAAACAAGCAAAACCAAAAATCAAATAAAAAAAGAAATGTTGTTAAAATAGTAGGCTGTAGTTCCCAAACCAAAGAGTAAAAACTGTAAACTATAAAAAAAATATATTAAAAAAGAAGTAAATTAAAACCAAACTAAAGCATTAAAAATATTTATTTTGTATTCTGTAGGTGTCCTTATAAAAAATTTTTAATATTGCTATTGAAAATATATCTATGTATATATACATTTCCATGATGACGATGATGATGATGGTGATGGTGATCAGAAAGAAAAATTATTATGATTTATGGTATTTCATGTCAATTGGGTATTATAATCATAATTATGTTAATTGCCATTAATTGCATTAAATTAATTTTAATTAGTTGCTAAGTATATTTAACTAACTACTACGTATAATATAAATGTATATTGCATTACATACATACATACAAACATCATACCAAGGCTTATGATATAGACTAAAGTATAACATATATGAAAATCCAAGAAAAGCTACCACTACCACGAAAACTTTAATTCCATTTACTTTTATGCCTTTTTGTTTCATAATGTTAAAAAGTCACAAAAAAAAACTAAAAATTAATCGAAATTTATTGGTTTTTTAAGCTTTAATCGTTGAACGACTCAACAAATATTATACATACATACATGCATACATATATATAAAGTATTAATCTATTTAAAATTACAAAAATAGAAAAAATATTTAAATTAAATTAAAATGTACAGATTAAATTATTATTAGTAAAGCCAAAATGTTAAAGAAAATATTTTAGTTTGAATTTATTAATAAAAGAAATTTTTCACCAGCAAAAATGCAATGGATATGAATGTGAACTGTTGCACCGAAATGAGTTGTGTTAATTCATTTCCTAACTCTTCTCACTTGTCAAAGTACCCTTTGAAACCAATAACTTGTGCTCTCAACAGGAAATGAAACCCTAGAGCAGTGCATTTGATTAGTAAGTAGTGTATGCTTACTTAACCCCTAACAAATAATTTTTTTTATTTTCTACAATTTTAAAATAGCAAAAATCTAAAAAAAAACGAAAATAGGAATTTTATATTTTCATTGTTGTGAGCGTGTAAGTTTCAGTACAGATTTCCTTACAGTACTTCTAAAAAATTTCGCTTTAACTGGGCTTCTTTATAAGCATTTCGATTGCAGTAATAATAGTATTTTAAGATGGGGCTGCCAACATACGGCTAGGCCCTGGAAAATTACAGCTGGGTGTCAGTGAGTAATTGTCATCGGTTGACACCTTATATCAAGATACGCATAAATGTTAACATGCACTCTCTGGATACTAAATACGGTGCGCCTAAATCTTTTCGGTAGTAGTGTGCTGTGCCTCCCGTATAAATAATTAACTCGTTTAAATAGTGTACCTTCTCAGATTAGCTGCCATCAAGCGGGTGGCTGACTGACATTACCAGAAAGCACTTGATCTACGAAGTTTTGAGATCCTTCTTGCCATCCAGATAGCTCATTACCTATGCCAAGTATCCTCCCCCTTTAAGGAGCTCAAAGGACTAATTTGTATGAAATATTATAGTGTTTTCACACTAACATAGTTTTAACAAAAGTTAGTTTTAATATTTAAAGCAACTGTTAAAAACTGGTTTTGCCCTACAATATGATTTTGTTAAAACCAACTTAGAACCGTTTTTGAATTAGTTTTATGAAATGCAAGCTTGTCTTAGCTGTGCTAAATTTAGTGCTGATAATATATATGACAGTTAGAGTTGAGCGATATTAAGAAACCTGTTACTTTTTCACAGCAATTGAAAAATCACAAATCACAACTGTGACTGAATTTATTAAGTAACAGGTTTCGAAAATATAGTTCTTGCATACAAACTGTGATTGTTCTTGCATGCTTACTTTACAGTAAATAAAGCTACCACATTAATTTTTTTTTACACCTTCAGATTTTGTCAAGAAAAAAATCGTCAAATCGTGTCAAATTATCTTTTCTGGTAACTATGTACAACTCACATTTTTATATTTGAAATTTTATTGTCTCTCTGCCTCTTATATATTTTTATATTTATTCTCAATATTTGAACGGGTTTGATTGCTAATTGCTTGTTCTTGCTGCTCTTCTTATTAGGATTTATCAAAACACCAATACTAATAAATACTTTTAAAGCAGAAGAGCTGAAATGTGTTAAACCGTGATCACAGTCACTGTTTAATTTCACTGCTGCTCTTCTTATTACATTTTCTCAAAATAACAGAACTGCTACAAACAAAATACTGGTAAAATGTGATCACAGTCATAGTTTGAAAGAACAGCGATTTAGAAATCACATTCACAAGGAGCAACATTATTAAAAAATCACGCTATCGCTCATAACTAGTGACAGTGAATAAAAATAGATACCGACTGAAAGATTTTGAACTTAAAAATGACTCTATAAATTTTTAGGAAAACTTTAAACTATACATTTTAAAAAAATTTTTATTGACTTTTAATCAATTAAATTTTTAAACAAAGTTTTAATTAACTGAATTAAACTTTAATTTAATTATTTGTATTTTTCCGATTAAATGTGTTAATTCGAGAAAATTTATTCTGTACATACGTCAGATAAAATATAATAGCACATATCTTACCATGACCCCAAAAAATTTTGACCGAAACTTTTCTTAGACACCGTTTTTTTTGTGGGGAAAATCGATGATAATTTTTTTTTAAATATTTTTTAACAAACGCAGACAAGCGATTAGCTTTAACTATTTCGTTTAAGTTTTTGTTTGCTGTTACGGCACGATATACATTAAATGATAAAATATTCTATTATATATTTATCTATATAATGTATGTTATTTACTTAAAGTGATGAAAGTAATAGAACTCTATTAGTGCAGCAGTTGACATTTATACAATACGCGTTTTCAAAGTTAATATAAATTGAAATTAAGACAAAAAGGCTTTTGAAAACAGAAGAGGTATGTAGATTATATCAATGCTGTATAGTTTATAAATATGTTCAGATACTTATATTAATGTTCTAACTCTTAATTTGTTTGCTTATGTATATGTAAAAAAATCCATTTTCTTATGTGTTGTATGTTTAGTATATATATGCTAACAAATCAAATACGTTTCACTACATAAATGTAACTTTAGTTTAATTGATCCATAATTGAAAACTAAACAGAATGAATGCGAAGCATTTTTTTCAAAATAAGATTGGGCGGGAAAAAGTAACTACATTTTATTAAATACATCTGCAAATAAATTAATTCATAACAACTAAATATACATACATATACTATATGTATCGTATGTTCATAATACATAGATTTAAAATAAATCAGGAACCCCTTGTAGGAAGCAGAAAATAAAAATGCACCGAGTGGCGGTGGATTAAATAATTATTTTTCGTTAACAAAAAAAAAAAAATAATAATAATAATAATAATAAAACGAATGTCTACGAATTTTAGAAGAACAACAACATATGTATATACTTACCTACATATACATATTGTTACCTTAATATAGAAATGCCTTAACTAATATTTTTTTTTTTTTAAATAAATTTGTTTGTATATTTCGATAAAAGAACATCTAATGTATCGAAAAATGCAAAAATTTCGACTTAAAAAAATAATGAGTTAGAGGCCCTTTCTATATTAAGGTAATGGTATATTTGTAACCCCTTGAGCAAAAACTGGCTAAACTGTCGATTAATTTTAATTAATTCGATAATTATCGATAAAATACAATGTTATGTATGCTCCTTTATTCAAAGTTTTTTCGACATTTGCTCGCGAATACTGTTTCGAAAATGTGTCGCTATATAATATATAGATTCTTCAACATTTAATTTGTTCATAGTACGATTTATCTATAATGAGTATTGTTAAGTTTCTCTTGTAATATCAAGAGTAAACTTTCGAGATTGATGCTTTGTTGAAACCAAACTAAGCGACATATGAATCGTTCTCGATTTATTTTTGATTGTCTATCGCTAATATGTATTTACATGAGTACTGTACGAGAAATCTTTGAAGATAATATCGTGCCGTAACTGTCAAAAAAGCTTAAGTGATATAATTTTCGAAGAAAATTTTTTTTACCAAAATCATGTCGCTTAAAATTTTTTAGCGCTTGTGACTCGTTGTCGTCAACGAAGGACGTGGTCAAGTGGGTATGTATGCCTATGATTTATGCTACGTTTCCACTAGAACTGATTTGTTATATTTATGCCTCACAGTCCAGCCATGAAAAAAGATATACATAACTAAAAAAAAAAAACAATTTATTGACTTATTTAAAGAACAAAATAAAAATTTCCAGAATCATAAAATGATTGTGCAGGTGTTTGTAACATAAATGTTTTAAGAATTATTTGGCAGTCATATATCTTGCAGTAAAACCAAAAAAGACTTTCAGAAGAGTTGTGGCTGTAGTAACATTTTCTCCTAACAAAAGAGTATTTTTTTGTCTCAAAAGGTAGCGCATTATTTTAAGCTCGCAGAGGAGTCGAAAAAGACTTGAATCGAATAAAATTTGAATAAATCTTGGCTTCATGATAAAACATGCAATAGTTTGTTAATTTGGCGTACATACATACTATACATATATGTGTGCGATTGTATGTTCTTTCTGTACACGTGTGTGTGTCAGCTAGGTAAATTGCTTTAAACCTCTTTTAAAATCTTTAAAACGAGTTTATATTATTTTATTTTTGAAACTGCTACCTTGAATATAAATATAATTGTTTTACTTCGTAATAAAGATAATATATACTTTAATGTTTGTTCTGAGCTTGCTTAGTTATTATTATATAAAACAATTATCATTATAAGATCTAATTAATAAAAATTAATAAAACAAAAAATTAGAAGAACAAAAAATTATTATATCATGGTGTCATATCGTAATTCTACATGCATTAATTAACAAAAAATTAGAAAATTAACGTAATAAAAAATTAAAAGCAAAAATTAAAAAATCTTTGAGATAATAAACCAAATCGGAGAAGTTTCTCATATATTATATTAACTAACAAACTATTAAATCAACTTCATACATACAAACATAAAAATGGCTAAAAAAAATTAATGAAGAAATTAAAAAAATATGTTTTCAAAAAAATTTTAAACCAAAATGTTAGAAGCCAAAATACATAAAAAACTCCTAGAAATGTTCGATACAAAATTTAAAAATAAACAAATAAAATGTTTTTTAACTTTTTTTTATTTTAAAATTTAAGCACAATTTTCAGCACAACAGTGTTTTGTTTAATTTGAATTTTTTTTTAATTAAAAATATATTATTGTAAAACAGACTTTGAATGCAACATCAAAACTTTCCTCATTTTATCAATAAAGTGAGATATATATTTACAATAAAAAAGCCTGTAGGGCAAAATCTTTTGGAGGCAGAAGGCAACAAAAATGTTTTCCCAAGTTGGTAAAAATTCCCAAAAAACAGCTCTTTTTTAAGGCAAGTCTAAATACCTTACGTTATAATTACTGCTATAAAACATACTTTCTTCCTTCCACTTTTTTGTGCTACTAAGATTGCCAACATAAAAAGTTCAATCATAAGCCGAAATTCCGTATGCGGGACATATTTTTGGTTTCCCTTTTATCTTTTTGTTAATGAAAATTTCTCCTTTTTACCAACTGCGGAATATATCTGGGGTTTTTTAGGCCCCATAGAACTTCATATTGTGAAAAATTACACAACCAATTAAATTTTGAGTTAAACATTTCTTAATGCACTAAAAATCGCAAATTATTATTTTACTTGTTCAGCAAAATATTTTTTTTTATTAAAACTGCATTGAAATTAATTATTGTAGGGTTAGCTGGGTCCCACTCATATTTCAGTGTCAAAAATGCTTGTGTGGCAACAATACGTTCAAAAATAATTGTATGGCAACACTCTATTCTGGCCAAAGCAATGAATAGTTGTTGTTGGTTTTTACATTTATTTTCATCAGTTAAATGTAAGAAATAAAATAAACAACATGTTGATTATTGAGTGCTTGCTTCATCTTTGATGTTAGTTGAACTTCTCATTTGTTTAAATGAAAGTTTAACATATTATCTCTAGTTGCTCTAAGCAACAGTGAAATACCTACAGAATCTGTCTTATTCCTCAGTAATCAATTTCAATGTACAATATTTTACTGAATAAGAAAAATAATAATTTGGGATTAGTAGTGCGTTAATTGTAACAATTCCCCAAAAAACCCAATTAAAATTTAATTCAAAGAAGGAAAAAGTGCTTAAGTCGAGATATGCTGATTTTGAGTTAATGGTACCTCCGTAATATGCGTATTTGAAAGTTCCCCTTGCCAAAATTTGAATTAAGTTTTGTGATTGTTAAGGAAGCTATAGCACTATGATTTGCGACTTACCTGTTTTAAGACTTCTTATCTCATTTGGAATAATAGCTTAATTAAGGTTATACTTTCATATATTTCAACTTAAATGTATTACTTATAGTAATTAGAACTATTTTTTTTTTAAATAAAGGTTAATAGCAAATTTTCCAATTTAACTGTAAAGAAATAAGTTTTTGAAAATCGACTTGAGCGCTTAAAAGTGCTCTCCTGCAAAACAGTAAAATATGACTTAAACACTTTTTCTTTATTGCCACAGATGTATCTGTTGAGTCAGGCATGGACCTTATCTGGGTAAAGGGGTATATTTTCAACACCTACACTTATAATTTATTGCGGGCTATTTTCTTCACAGTGTTCTTCAGCCAGTAACAAGCAAGTCCTCAGAACACTTTAAATGTCTGTTATCAGATTCCCATTTTCATCTCTTCACATAGTTATGACAGTAGGCGATTCTTTATGCAGATTTTTATTCGTTGGTAGAATTTGCTGTTATCATTTCTATCACCATAGAGCTCAATATACTCGTTCCTTTCGTTCTTTCTTTGGAATAGATGACTTTTCTTCCTCTTGAACTTTCGGTATCGCTACAACACAGCTCGCTTCGCTTTTTTGTGAACGTGTGAAAGTAACAAAGTTAATTTCAGGGTACAAAACAGCTGACTCCGAAAATTCTACAAAATTTTTTAAAGAATTTATTCTTAGGAAAAAAATTTTTTAGCGAGAAATTCATATTAAAAACCTTTAAGCGATTTAAGAAGCCGATCATTTAATTAAATATTTTTAAAACAGAAATTGATATGTTAAAAAAAATAATTATGGAAGTTTGCCTAATTAAAAAAATATTCCATTCAATTAATCTCAATGATGCCAATTAGTGCCTTTCGCACTAGATTTAGTCATAACAGTGCGAATTTTTTCAAGTTGGTGCTTTTTAAAAAAGGCACTAAATTAGTGCTTTTTTAATCTTATTTTTAGTGCTTTTTAGTGTAGCAGCTTCATAAAAACGCGAAATGGGAATTTTCTACTTCTTCGCAACCTGTAAATTTAAGCAAATAAAAGAAATTTGTAACAATAAGAGTGAAGTTGAAGAAATACATAAGAACGAAGCATTATAAATTTAAGGCTACATAAATGAAGAAATTTGCTCAGAACTGATAAATTTTGGAATGAAGTACATATTCTATTTCCAAATCTAAATGTTTGCTCTAATATCATATTCAAATGCTGAGGTGGCAAGAAGTCTTAGCGCTTTGCATTATTTTAAAAGTATAAGTAAGGCACTCGATAATGACCAAAATGTCAAAACATTTCCATTTAAATTTTATTCGAGTGTTTTGATATTTCGACAATACCGGATGATTTCATTTAAAAAAGAGTAGAAATTAAACTTCAATTAAAATCTTTAACCTGTTCATACATACCAACATACATAGTTATTGCATTGAGTGCTTTTTAGTGCTTTTTTTATGAACGAACAGTGCTTTTTGCTCTGAAAAAGTTGGCATCACTGATTAATCTTTAACTGGAAAAAATACTGTTCATGATATTTTCTGCGTAGAGTTTCTAAAATAGATTCAAAACTTCATATATTCAATAGAGTTGTATTGCCAAATCCAGCTTAAAAAATAACAACTGTATTAATAATTGTAAAAATAAATCTCATTCCTCAGTAAGTTGCGGCCCAGACTTGCAATTTTTGTTGCAACATTTCGTGAATATGTGGGAGAGTTTTCAAAAAGAAATTTATATATATTTTGTATTCCTCTCTCGCTTTTTTTCAAGAGCAAGTCTGAGCCGGAACTGAATGTGTGCATCAAAGTCCTTAAAAAAATTTAGAGAAAACATTTTTAATTTTTTAATTTTTACAAAAAAAAAAAACACTTTAAACCAGATTTTTTGAAACAAAATCTGTACATTGCATTTTACACTGTGCGTTAATATGATTATGAAACAAACAAAAAAATTTATTTTGGAAGTGAATAGTTATTCAATATCAGTTAAGGCTGATTTACTTGTTATTTAATTTTACTCAAAAAAAAAAAAAAAAAACAAATATTTAATAGTTTAAAAAAAAAAACATAATTACATATTATTTTTGTTTTAAAGCAATCCAAAGCAGAAAATTCTTACTAAAATAAAATTTTTTAATTTAATAAATGGTAACATAGAAAATTTATATTAAATAAAATAAATGTAAGAGCTTGTTAACTCTGCTGAAATTGAGTCAAAATAAAGATAAAAATCAAATAAAAAATTAACACTTTCAAAAGAAATATGCTTTTATTTTAATTAATGATTTACAGATTTAAATTTTTAAGTTAGTTTTAGCTAAAGTTTCACATATTTTGAATAAGTTAATTATGTGTTCATTTCAGCTACTGCATCTATAGCGAAATAGTTGCATAATCATATAATTAATGTATAACTAAAGCCTATAGTACACGGCATGTAAAATACTACATGCGCATGTTATTGTGACGTCATCACAAAGCTACATTTACTACATGCCGTGTACTAGCAACATATGTAGATGCAAATATTCACATGATTACAGATTTGCTGCCTCAGAAGACGTGTTCATTTGTATTTTGGAACAAAATTTTGTATCAAAATTTTACGGCATGTAGCCACTACTAGTTATTTAAAAAAATTCAACCAACATGCTGAAAATGTCCATGACGTCATCGCCTCATATACATGTGGCTTTTTACATGCCGTGTACTATAGGCTTAATATTGTGCCTAAAACAAACGTGCATCATACACACACATTTGCAGTTAAAACATCTAGATTTTTTTTTTTTTTTTGGGTGAAGCTTCTGATTTAAATGTTTAAGAAAGGGATGCTTAAATAATAATTTTAACATCATATGTTAGGTTAGTTTTTCAATATTTTATTTTTATTTAACGCGCTTCAAAATGAATACGAATTTAAAAAAATATATTTGTATTTAGTAGTTACAATTTGTTGGGCAAATGTTTGCCAATTGTGACCATACCTTAAGCAACACTTCAATACACTTCGAGAATTCAACTCTATTAAAGTGTTGGTTAGCAAAGGCAACGGCACATTCTAAATCTTTGAGAGATTCTATGAAGTAACTCCCAAAAAAATACTTTCCAAAAGAGAAATGTAAGGACTGCCAAAAATTTTTCATATACATACATATATTTCGAGTTATTTTTTTTCCTGAAAATTTATATAAAGTACATGTAACTCTACAACAACGACAGCAATGCGAAAGACAACACACATTTTGTCTGTATAGGTTAGGTTAGGTTAGGTAAGGGTGGAGGGTGCTATAACCGAACTCCATTCGGAGACCCACTTGATTCCATTGTGATTCCCTTCTAGTGACACTCATTTATAACAATACTGAACCCCCATTTTAACATAGAAGTGCCCGTGTTATCTCTCACTAAGCCACTGAATTATAACGATGAAGCCCCTGGTATCATCAAATTTACACTTACTGACATCGCTAATGCCCTTATAGAAATATCTGCTTAACCGTCTAAGCGTTTTGCGTTGCAGCTTTGGGCAATGGCAGCTAATATGTTTAATGATTTCTGGTTTCTCTTCCTCCCCGCACATCCACAAAAATCTGGACTACCAGTTTCCCAAATGTTGGTTCCTGCTCTGACCGTACAGTGACCTGTCAACATGCCTATCACAACTCGCATCGCCTTCCTATTCATGTCCAGTAGCAGTTTGTATCTTTCTGAGGCAAGTCTTAGCCACATAGCCCTCGAGCCTCAACAATCTTCTCTACTTCACCATGAAATATTGATCCTGCTCTCCACCCAATTACTGAGTTCCCTATAACAATCGGTAATTTAGCCGATCTAGCGCCTACCCTATTTTGCCAGCTCATCGGTAATCTTATTTCCTCAACAATGCTTTAATCAGGAACCCAACATAGTCTGACACCATATTTGTACATAAGCAAATAATTTTGTCATATCAATTAAAATACATATTTGTAATATAAACTAAAAAATTAATTAAATTTTCACCTATAACCAATTAAGTTTTTCCACTCAAATTAATTAATACAATCAAAAATTTAATCGAATTAATTAAATTCTCAATTGAAAACATTAATTGGTGAATACTTTTTCGGTGAAGTTGAGCGCTCTCCTACAGCCAATAATAAGTCTCGATTTAACGTTGTGTTCCTTTCTAAGCTTTTAGCACTTCCTGGCTGTTGATGTAGAAGGTTACCTTGCCGCCTTCACACAAAAATCAGTAGGAATAATTTTGTTATATCAATTAAAAAATTTGATAATATCAATTAAGTTTTACCACTCAAATTAATTAATACAATTAAGAATTTAATTGATTCAATTAGTAATTTAACCAAACTAACGAATACTTTTTGCTTTGTTCAGTTACATTTTTTCCACTAGTTCCATTACCCGGAGGATCGACAAGATCTAAGCTTGGAAAACGCTGCATTCATTCGACAGTCTGAAAGTAACTACGAATTTTTGTTCTCAAGTTAAAGATACCAGCCCTTGTGCATTCCCCCATTTTTAACCCATCTCTAAAGACTAGCCTCATGTAGCTTAACAGTCTATTTACAGAATTACCAGCAAGGGTGTGCTACTAAAATCAATTTCAATGGCCAGAATCCTGGGTAACGGATCTCCGATCACTAGAACTGATACTATTTGACTTATTTCAACGATTTGAACTTATTTCAACGATTCTAAGAAGATTTCTAGTTGCCGATATGTAAATCCAGTTTACTACCTTCGGTTGCAGATACCACATCCTTTCTATGTAGTTTCTACATGCGTAGTAGGGTTGAGTCCTTTCTTTAGCCTTTCCGGCGTGTTTATTTTCCAAGAGGACTTGCTTTCTAGGAAACACCCAAATATTTCGCTCCCCTTACTAGTCTTAGCTCTACCCCTCCCATATATCGAAAAGAGATAACTAAAACATCTAATACTCGTATGCCCAGGTGACTATCAAATTAAACCATCAATAGCATAGTTGCGCGCGTGCAGTCGGTTTTTTTGGCTACACGTGCCGATTGTCGTCAGTGATTTGAGAGAATCTAAACAGTTGATAGTTTCATTTATGATCGTCTTCAAATCTGGTTTGTGACGACATGGAGATGTGCGCGGATGAAAATTCACAATTGTTCTTTGTAAAAAGCCAAATAATGAAAAGTCTACAGGCGGTTTTATTGTTATTTATTATCAATGTCGCACAGAAGAAGATAATTAAAAAAAATATAAAAATTAAATTGTTGGTTTACGTTTTTATTTGATCGTCTCCAGAGCCTATCACGCAAACTGGCTGTTATTCTTCATTTTCATAACAAAGGCCTGTTAGTAACAATATTGCTTTGCAAATACAAAAAAAACAGCAACACTGAAGCTGTTAAATGGTTTATAGTGCAACTGAGCAAACAAGCGCAAATATATTAAAAAAATGTTATGTAATACGAGTACAATGGATAATCAAATGCAAGTAAATAAATAAATCATTTTATAATGGGTCTTATCACGAGTGTCGTATCCGACTTCGACCACGACGATTTTATATTAGACTAAAGAATATTGCAATATATTTTTTTTAATCTAGTACAAAATTGTCGTAGTCGTAGTCCTAGTCGAAATGCGACACTCGTGATAAGGCCCAATAATTATATAATTATATTAAGATGTGCTAAAAGGCATGAACGACGTATAATTTTAAAAGCCTTGTAGACGTTGGAAACAATCGGCAGCATTTGCTGAAAGTCAGTTTGTCACTTGCTCTTTCAAAAATGTTAAAAAAATTTCATTTTTGAGCACCTATGGCAAATATGTTATTTTTAGTGGGCTTATCTGCTGACACCGAGCAGAAGTGTCTTGCAGCCCATGAAAATACGACGAGTATTGCACATTAAAGGTGAATGTTTGCAGGATTCGTCATCAGTATCATTTGTGGCTTAGCATGTTTTAGCGAAGGATATCAAAGAGTTGAAATGACTGTGAAGCTAATAACGAACCTCAAATCTATGTCAAAAATAAAATTAAAGTTGTATGTGTGAGAAAAGTTGTCTCATTCGTCTGTGAAGCAGACAGAAAAAATAAATATTTGGAACAAATGTAGTTTAGTAAAGTAGCTCCAAACAAATAGAAAATTTAAAACTAAGAAAAATAATTAAATAAAAAAGTTGGCGGCGATCCATATTTTCCCAGTTATGGGTCTCTGAACTTTTCATAGAAAATTGTGAAGAATTTCCCAAAAGAAATTTTTAAATAGCTTATCTGAACTTAAAAAATAAGTATAACAATTTTATTTAAAAAAAAAAAAAATAGTTGCGACCCATATTTCCCGAGTTATTGGCCTTTAAAGTTTTGATGGAAAATGCAGTTAACTGAAGCTGCTCCAAAAAAACTCAAAATGTATTTTTAATATATATTCGTTTCTTTCCCTAAAAGTTTTATAACATAATATTTTTAGCATACCACTTTTATTTCTTTCACTGTACCTATAAAGAATTTAATATAACCGGTACATATGTATGTGTTATCGTCGCTGTCTAATTGACGGCTAAGTAAATGAGAATAAAAAAGTTTGTGATTTTAGCCATCACAATTGTGCTTTGAAACTGACATCAGTGATTTACATTTTTAATGTATGTAATTCTTCACACATTTTGTTATTACTAAATTCTAAAACTAGCAAAAACGCTTGAGAAACTTTACGAATTCATGGAGTAAACGAAAAAGCTCACGTTTCTGTTTCCATAAAAACATTTGATTTAAATTACTTACAACATGAATCAGACGATTCATAACTATGATCAGTTTGACTCACCGGAATAATAAGATAAGTTAAAAATTATGATTTTTTTTCTTTATCAATTTCATTATTATTACGGCCTAATTTTGTAAAACGCAACGCTAGGCGTTGAGAAATTTAAATTACAAAAAAATCCACATACAAAGTTTGTCAATGCTGCGTGATGCGTTAAAAAAAATAATATCTTAATTTGACTTACTGCATTTCGAAAATAGTTTTTATGGGGATCTTATCAAAAATATACGATTAAGTAATTGCTTTTGTATAAAATTTAGTTTACCAAAAAATTGGCTTTTTGTTGAAGTACGGAATGAATGAAAAGCAATTATCATTGGAGACCATATGCTCAGGGCTTTAATATAAAAAAGCACAATTTACAACGCACACAATTTTATGGCAAAAGGATAAATTTAAAATTTCAACTCATTAAAGAGCATGTTTGTTACACTTCTCATCAAATCGAGACCTTAAATCGCAAATCAATCATCGCAAATCAATCATACAATTTATGTGAGACTGAGAGAAGTTAAAAAAAATTACACAAATTTTTCATCTATTTAAATCCCCATTTGCTTACTTTTATAATTTTTTTCAGCTGTGAGCAAAATAATAGCACACTTAATTCCATAAAGTTTTTTGTTTGTTTGTTTAATAAAACTTATTAAAGCATTTCAAGCTTGTGAAAGCACTATGGGCCTAGCATTACATATATACATATATAATTAGTTTAACCAGACACACTGCTATTATTTAGCACACAACTGTATTATACACTCTATGATATTAAGATAAATGTTGATTATTGTTTAGAATTTAAATCAAATATGTTAATTATGCATATTTACATTACAGCTCATATGCTACTTGTAAATTATTGTTTAACACGAACTTTGTTCATATATTTTTTTGTTTTGTTTTAACTCGTACAACTTTAAACTTTTAAAATTTCATAGCAATTACAATAAGTTATTTTATATAAAAAGAGAAAAAACAAGGATGTCAAAAAAGTTTTATGACCATTTAATAAATTTGAATCTAGATATTTTTTTTTTTTAAATTGAAGAAAAGGCAAAATATTTATCAGAATCGTCATGGGCATATCAATGAAATATATATAATTAGTCATTGCAACAGGAATTGTAATTGAGCATATTCTTCAATTCTAAGTATAACTTTGTTATTCAAAATAATATGCAACCAACAATAATATTGTCTTCACCATCAGTGGTTCCTTTTTTTTTTCCTATGCAGAGCTATTTATGAATACAGTCTTCACTTTCCAAACTGCAAGTCGTGTCTAATGTTAGAAGTTGAAGGTCATCATCAAATATGTTTAGGTTGCCTCTTAAGCCATCTGTTTTACTCAAGGATATTTTATGAATACATATATTTCACAAGACTAGTCACGTGACCGGTCCCCAAGTGATAGGAACCAGTCCGAGTTCTAACACTTCCTATGAAGCAGACCAGTCTCTTTTACATGAGGATGGCTTAAGAGAGGGTTAATTGATACTTCTTATGCACCTTGTGACTTGTCACTGAACTATCTCATAGAGTGCTAATCGGTATAGATTAATATAAATGATTTAAAAATTTCATTCCAACACTTAACTGTAACAATGAAAACTTTTATTTTTTTTTTTTGTTGTTATAAATGCAATTATATTTTTTTAAGCAGATATTATTTTTTGGGGTTCGGGCCGACAACCTCCGTCATGACAGGCTTGCACAATATCCACTCGACCACATGAGTACCAATATTTTAAAAGTATAAACACTAGTTAAGCTTAGGTTAATATCTAACTATAGTTACGGGACTGGTTACAGAGTGGCTGCCAGTATTATTGGAGGGAACAATTTACATTATAAATATTTATATTATTTGATGGGTTCTGTAACAAACCGCATCGAACTAGTTTAGTGCTGTTACCTATAATACTAGACCGATTCCCAATTAAATTTACAAAAGATCAGGACGGTGCATCCAATTACAGGATATGTCTTTTTTCACCATTTTTCACTTTTAACAACACCAGACATTTTTCCAAGTCATAGAACGAGTACGTTTGATGACAAGTATGCATGTATTTTTATTAAAAACAAGGAAAACTGTGCAGTGGCAACGACTTTTTCTTTTGATTTGTTAGTTCAAATACAATTAATGTTTTTTTTTGTATATTTTCTAGCTTGTTGTTATTATTTTGTGATTTTTATAACTTTTTTAAATTATTTTAAATTTATATAACTGAAATAAGGCTGTTGTTAAGATTACCAGACCTTTAGCAAAAAATATGGCAGCTGCAAATGCTTAAAGTTGGCTTTAAAGTTTACTAGAAATTAAATAACTTGTATTTAACATAAAATATGTATCAGTCCTATGACAAACAAACTTTGCGTATATTTTGTAATAACTCAAGATTATATTATTAATTAATTATAAATTAATATTATATTAATTATAAATTGAAAAACTAATTTACTAGTTTTCAGTAATTGAAAATTTTTAGTTAAAACGGCTGAGGGAAGTAGTGTATTAATTACTCAACTGCAGCACTTTCAAAATATGCTACATTGCTAATTCAAAAGTCATGAAGGATAATCGTACATTAGATTCCACAAATAGTAGGATATTTATTTATATATATATATATTTCTTCCAGTTGGCTCATCACGAACAGAGCTAATTCTGTAACGTTTTGTTCAAACAAAAACGCTTTTAAGCAGCAACATTTTTACTGGGTTTTATTTGTGTTTATTCTTCATGTTTAAGCTTCTCTTAACCTATAACAAATGGTAAAGACTGTAAATTAGAACACACACTTGTTATATACTTTTGGACAGTATATGTCTCAACGCAAGAGGTTAAGGTTACCACTCTATCTCTATCTGTGTCAGTGAGTCTCTCTTTCGATCTCTTTCTGTCTCCATCTCCCTCTGTCTCTATAGTACTACAAAATTAATGGTAGATTAATTTATTTTTTATTTTTGGATCCAGTCAGGATCTTTGAATTGAATTAAGACCGTCATATACAATTTGGAACGGGTTGATGGCCCGGTAGCCTGGTGGGTGGTATGCATAACTATCAGTGCGGAGGTCTTTCGTTCGATTCTTACCAAAGACTATGGTGTGCTTCACTACAACAGGTGAACATCCTGGCTACACTCCTCGTTAAAAATCAGTAACTAAATGATTTGTAATTGTTTTTGTAACATTTAATAAAAAAACAAATAAATTTGGAATGATTAAATACTTAAAAGAACGCTGAAGATAAAAAAATTGGTGTGACTTTTAACCGAATTCGAAGTGGAATGGAGGAATTTATATTTCTTCCCCTATTGTACTAATTTTAATTGTAGAAATTCGATTTCACAACAAAACTCCCATTGCCTAGACTCTATATCAACAAACTAAAGTTCTTTTAAAAATAATTCGCATAATCAAATCAATCGATTTTTTTTTTAATTTTTTATTTTGAAAGTGAAGTAACACTCATGCAATAAATGTCTACTACTAATAACTAAGTATTACCTTCTTTTAGGAAAGGGATAGTGATAGAGAAAATATAAGAAACTGCCAAAGAAAATCTTCATTCTTTTAGAACTCTGCTTTTTGCGCGTTTTTTTTTTAAATAATGCATTGTTGCAGCGCCTCTGGTGTTAAATGGGACGTATTAAATTTTTACATTTTTAAATAGTTAAATGGCCATAAACATTTTTCAGCAACAACAAAAACTTTTTCGAGTACACAAATATTTTGTTTAAAATACTCGTTACAGAAAAAAAAATACTCTACTTAAAATAACCACTGCCACAGAAGTAAGAAAAATATATACATACATTTAAAAACTTATCAGCATAATTAACTTAATTATTATACATACACATATTATTAATAATTACATCAATATATATTTAAAAAAAATTAACAAAAATAAAATCATAATTGAATTAACTAAATATTAATATTAATAGCAAAAAATCGAACTAGAATAAAATAAATATACATATATTAAAATAAATTAAAAAAATATATAAAAATAATAAATTAATAAATAAAAAGATATGTTTAAAATAAGCAAATATTTAGCATTAACAAGAAGGAAAAAAGAAGGGATAAAGCATAAACCAAACCAATAATTAACAAAACAAAAATGGAGAAAAACATAAAAAATAAAGTCAACAAAAAACAAACAGTAAAATTTATTTAAAATTAACAAAAAAAAAAATATTATTATAATTATTATAATAAACCTAGTTCATTCCTTCAATCATTCATTCATTAGTTATTTATAATTATTAATATTATTATTTATTAATATCAACTATTAATGAATAATAATCAAATAATAACGAGTATTAACTAATTTCACTATACAAAATGAAAATAAAATTAACAAACAAGAAAAGCAAAAACAAAAATAAAACAATAGTTCTTTGCGTGAGAATTAAACAATGTTAAATTATTTACTGAAAATATATGAAAAAACATAAAAAAATAATAATAATTTTCCTTTTTGTTTGATTTACAAAAACATTTAAAAGTATACGGTAAGTACGCAAGCAGTGCTCCCTAATAAAAAAATTTACCATCAAGCCTGTTAGCATTTTTGGAGTAAACGATGCCAAATTTTATTTGTGATAGAAATTTTAAATTATTTTCGAGTTAAACCAGTAAAAAAATATGCACAAAAATTTCTTTTGCAACACAATCTTCTCAAACACTACAACCCAGCAAAAAATTTCAAAAAACGTAATCGAGTTTGGAATTAAGCATTTTTGGTGGAAGCACTTCCCTACTGGATTACCAACTTAATGATTTTACCAACGCGTGAGACTAAAATAATCGATTCTTGAGAAGTATTTACATTTTTTTATTTGTCAACATTTCACGTAATCTATTGCGTCTAAAAAAAATCATTCTCTTCATTTAGCAACTTTCACTTCGTTTTTTTAATTTTTAGGTAATGTAATTTGTAAGCGAGTAATGAAAATTGGCAATCAGAAAAGTAAGTCATTATATGGCAAGTAGTTCTAGTGGTAATGTGTAATTTTTTGCTGGGAAAATACCCTTTTGTACGTTTTTATGTCATTTCTCAGCAAAAAATTAGACATTACCATCTGAACTACTTGCCATACAATGACTTACTTTTTAGATTACGCAAATTTTTAAAAATAGGAAGCAGAAGTTGAACATATTCTTTGGGGTTTAAAAGAAGACGTGAAAATATTGCTAAAATAAGTAGTTATTTTAAATAAATTATAAATATTTCTAAATTGCCTACTTATTTATTTTAAACTAAAAAATAAGTACTTACATTTTGGAAAATAATTATTTAAATATAAGTAGTTCTAAATAATTTTTTTTTCATTTACGGTTTTAATAAAAGTTCATCAAGTAATTGAAATTTTTCTAAATATAGTATTTATAAGTAAGAATAGAAGCACTGATACGAATAAAATATAACCCACTTCAATTGAGTTTATAAAAGAAATTTTACAAAATGGTGTATTTCGTACACAGAAAAAATTAAATTTCGTTTTCAGTAACCAAATTCATTGAATCAGTAAATTTTTTGTGTGAATGCGTACCTACAAAGAAATTTGTAGATTCTGATAACAATTTTGTAAAAATTTAACTGAAAAAAAAATTATTTTTAGTTAACTTATTATGGCATTAGAGAAAAAAGTTAACTGAAACTCAAAATATTTTCAGTCAAATTTATTAATAGGAACAGAAAAACATTTTTGCAGATTTTTTTGTATTATTCAGCAAATTTTTTTATAATTTAAAAACACATTCGCTAAAATTTTTCGTATTATCAGAAAATAAATTAACTGAATCAATAACAATTCTTAATTTTTTTTTTTAAATTAGTAAAAGTTTTATTTGAAAAAAATAACTGAATCAAATGAAAGGTTCAACTATTTTTTTTTACTTTAAAAAACTGGCTTGTTTTTATTGTTAAGCATTTCATTCCCGCTCGTCAGTAGACTTCAACCCAAAAAATTTTTTAATTTAGCTAACAAACTCCGTATGTTTATAGTAAGACTCTTAATACTATATTGAGAATCACAATATACAAACATAATAAGTTTGAAAACCGCAAACAAAAATCTTTAAAAAAAATAAAGGGCCTAATTTTGTAAAACGCAACGCTTGGCGTTGATAAATTTTGTATGTATTTTGTTTTTGTAATTTAAATTTTTTCCATATAAAATTTGACAACGCTTGGCATTGCGATTTATACAATTAGGCCCAAAATGTTTTTTATATCTATAAGATAATTTGTAGAAAAAATTAAAAAAAGTCAGACAAATTTTTTACAGTATATAAAAATAAATTTAAGTGAAAAAATTAAAAAAAATCAGACAAATTTTTTTACAGTATGCAAAAATAAATTTAACTGAAAATAACAAATTTAAATATAAAAAAAATAAAGATAAAATTTTTTTTTACAAATTTTACTTTATATGGATAATTTTCATTCTATACAGTTTTTTTACATAAATTAAAATTGGAACAAATAATTTACTGAAACAGTAAAAAATATTTACTGAAACTAAATTATATTTCCAAACACACGTTTGTTTGAAAATTTTTTGGGAATAATTTTTTCTGTGTAGTAAAACAATAGGTTTTTTTAAATTATTTAAATTTTTCTTAAAAGTTATTATATGTATATTTAATCAAACTGAGTTTTTAACCAAGACCTTCCATTTACTCAAACAACGGCATATTTAAAAAAAAGTAGTTCAATCAAGAAAAAAAATAACTATTTCCCACAACGGAAAATATTATTAATTCCTACAATAAACAACATAACTACTTCTCAAGAATCGATTATTTTAGTCTCACACCTTGTTAAAATCATTAAGTTGGTAATCCAGTAAGGAACAGCTTCCACCAAAAGTGCTTAATTCCAAACTCGATTAAATTTTTTTGAAATTTTTTGCTGGGTTGTACAGTATCAACAGTTTCTTGCCACTCCTGCACATATGGGATTTTTTGAGTTGTAACTAATTATGAACTAGTGTGCGATATGTATGGTTTATTAAGGTTAAAAAAAAAAGAATTTTGATTTCTTTATGCTTCTGTTATATGAAATATTGCTCAATTTTCATTTATTTACGAAAACAGTTAAAAAAGATTTTACAATATTTATTTTTGCATGGCAGCTTTTAAAAATGGCAATGTATAGGCCACTTTAGTGAACACTGCTGGTTGGTTGGTTTTTCCGCACTGAATACCCCATGATACAACACCATAATGTTTACCATCCACTACGATTGGGCTGCCAGAATCGCCATTACAGGAACTTTTTCCGGGAGCGATTGCACAAAACATTGAATCTGTCAGCACCATCATATTGAGAAAATCATTCCTGCATATTTCTTTATCGACCACATTAAGGTCAACAGTATACAGTTGATCGGTAATGTAATCAATGAAGTCCATTCTTCTTCCCCAACCATATAATTGCACGGTGTCGCCATCTTTCAAGTCTCTTGTAGAAATTTCTAATGGTCGAATTGATCCTCCTGTTAGAGGAGTAACTAACTTCATGACGGCTATATCCATATTTAATGTAGGCTTATTGAAATCTCCCGGAACGAATGCGATACTAACTTTAGATGTGATACCCGGATCAGAGAGTCTTGTAGCACCAGCTTTTACAGTAAAACTGCTGACGGGCACGCCAAAAGCGCAATGACCTGCAGTGATAATATGGCGGTCTGATGTTAAGGCTCCGCCGCAGTGAAAGTTGCCATCCTTGAAGATTTGTACCATATATGGGGCTATATCAATACTGGCGGGTACGCCACCCACAACCCTTGTTTGGGCCTGAGACATAACGACTGATACTTGCAGGAGTATCAAATGGCTGCCGAGGAATATTTTGAAAAACTGATTTAACTTTGCCATTGTTTTTTTTTCAGATGTTGAAATTTGAAGAAGTTCTACTCTTCAATTATGTTTTGAAGCTGATAATATTTTTTCATCAAATTGTTGAGCTTATATACGAATAAAATTTATTAAAAAATTAAATAAATTTAAAAAGATATATTACTGCAAATATTTGTAAAGCAAACGTTGTTTGCTTTAATTTTGTTATATCTGTTTGTGTCTGACGTCTATTCATTGATAATACTGCTTTATTTATCTTTTGCATCAAAGCTTTTGTCTAATAAATGGCTATTTTTTGTATTAAAAAATATCACCATGTTAAAGAGAAAAACATTGTCCCGCCAGGACTTGAAAAATTTGGAGGACTGTAGTTCGTTAAAATTTTTATTTGCTTTTCTTAAGATCAATCTGAAAAAAACATATCTAATATATTCAAGAAAATAATTATATTTGCTTGCAACAGGCACAGTGGTAAATATTCCTAATATGTTCAGCTCCTTACGCTACATTTACACATGAATAAAAATTTTAATGAAATAAATGACTTTCATGAAAATTTCTTGTTAATTTTCATAGTAAAGTGAAAGTTCATTTTAAAAATGTCGTCGAAAAGTAAAGTTGAAAAAAAAACAATGAGTGTTCGAACTCACGGGCGATGTGTTAACGCCTTTTTGTTACACGGTACCTGTTCGATTTCTATGAACACAGACCCACAAACCCGGACGTGGAGGTAGAGTTAATATAAAGTATTTAATGAAAAAGAATAGTTTATTGAATTTAATTTTACTTTGTATAATTTATTAATGTTATGTTTTCAGCACAGTTAATATATAATATACATATATATATATATATATATATATATATATATATATATATATATATAATATATATATAATATATATACATATATAAATTTAGCAGATGCACTCAAAATGAAAAAAATTAAACAGAAGTGCTAATGATTTCATTATTTTCTTGCTTAATACTTTTTATTTATTTTATATTAAACCTACAAAAAACAAAGAGAATGCAAAGCAACAGACAAATGTAGTTACATACATACATTGTTATGTTTGTACATACGTTGCTGTCTTGCTATCTCATTTTTATATACATATGTACGTATAACTACGTCACTATCCTCTTTGCTATGCATAAGACAAAACCGAAGATCAACATAAAACACTTTTTTAATATTACTCCAAATTAATACTCCAAATTAAAACACTTAAATCTCGGCTCGCCGATATCGGATCGCCTTAATTTTTGGCCTAACTCTTCGTCGAAACCCGCACTAGCTTTTTAATTCAAAAATTAATAAAATCGGCTATGAATTTCCGGAGAAAATCGCGTGGGAAAATTATATGAAAATCGCCCAATAATCACTTTCAATACCGACTGCCAAGCAACGAACAAACAAACGATGATTTACTCTTACATACCTAACACTTGCGTGTGTATTGAAACTGATAGTTTACTGCCCTAGAGGCGCGCGTATAGATGTTAACACATCAAAAATTGTTTTGTTCACTTCTTAATTAGAGTTACCCAGAACATCACCTACACAAATTTATAAGTCAATAAATTGGAAATAAATATTATTAGTGTTTTTAATTGGGAATTGTTACAATTTAAGTTTAAAATTTTTAAACGCACTAATAATCCCAAATTAATATTTTATTTATTAAGTAAAATATTTTTTTTTTGTTATTATTAAAAATACATTGAAATTGATTATTGAGGGGTTTAGCTGGATCCTATGCGCATTTCACTGTTGCTAATGCAGATCATCAGGGAACCTTTACCCAAAGCTTCTTAGAACAACTAGAGTTATTATATTATAAACTTTCATTCTTATTGTTAATATTGTAATAATATTATTGTTTTCAAAAGGCATGAAGTGTCTTCTCCATGTATATTTGAACAATGGTATTTTAGATTCGTTATCTTGGTATCATAATTTTTACGATATGCCTTGTTTTAAAATGATGAAATTCTCACGGACGATAGATAACTCAATAAGAAAAAAAAGCCTGGCACTTTTAGGAACACGCTGGCTTTAAATTTATAATTGATGGGTCTTCGCGCTCTTCTTAAAAGTTCAAATTTGTATACTGGATAGTTTGACGTGGTAGGGACGATATTATAATTCTTTAAATATTTATACAAAATAAGGTTAATTTATAATAACCATTTACCACAATCCTGTATATTTATGCAAATCTTTAAAGGGGGTAACACTGTAAACCTTTTTTCATTTTACTTTCTGAAATATTTCTTTAAATATTTATACAAAATAAGTATAATTTATAATAACTATTTACCACAATCCTGTATATTTATGAAAATCTTTAAAAAGGGGTAACACTGTAAACCTTTTTTCATTTTACTTTCTGAAAACATCAAAAAATTTACTTTCTTGAAAAAATCGTTGAAAGCTGTGAGTGTGGTAGTGAAAAAATGTGATTGTATTGCTACTTTCTTGCAATTAGTTTCGTGTGCAAATGTTAGGTTAACGTATTTTGATGAAACCAACTGTTTTGAATAGAATGAGTGTAATACCGACTACACTTTTTGGCATTTTGTGACGTCCCAATTGTATATACTAGTGGCAACGTTTGTCATTTCCGATATTTTTCATTGTTTTTCATTGCTTTCCATATAAAAAACATATTGTGAACGACGTTTCACATATTTTAAAAAGTACATCACAAAATGATTGCACAAAAAATGACAGATGATTACTTGGCAAAAGGTATGTAGCTTCAAAGAGCGTCAAAGTTGTAAACTGCGGGTGATAGATACAATATCTATAAAACCACATTAATTCATATTAAAAATAAGGTCGAGTAATTAAATACAAATACATAAAGGGTGTTTTTTATTGAGGTATAGAACCTTAAGTTGGCATCACTTTTTTAACTGGCGGCCATTTTGACAGCTGTCAAGTGATTAATATTTAGTTTGGTTTGCCATTTCATCATGAACAGGTTGACAAAAGAACAACGCTTGCAAATCGTGCAAATTTATTTCGAAAATAATGGTTCAGTTCGCGAAGTTTACCGCAAGCTCCGTCCATTTTATGGTCGACATAATCGTCCATCAGAGCAATTAATTCGGTTAACCATGGATCGTTTTCGCACTACGTTTACTCTATGTGATGATACGCATCCGCAGAGACGTCGAACAGTGCGCACCGAAGAAACAATTGCCGCTGTAGAGCAAAGTGTTGAAGAAGACCCGAATGAATCGATTCGCCACCGTGCACAGCAATTGGAGCCGACTAACCGACTATTTTGTTCCCGAATTGGATGGCATGAATGTGGATGAGTTGTGGTTCCAACAAGACGGCGCTACATGCCACACAGCGCACGTCACAATCGATTTATTGAAGGAAACATTCGATGAGCGCATAATTTCGCGGAATGGACCTGTCAATTGGCCACCAAGATCGTGTGATTTGACACCATTGGATTATTTTCTTTGGGGATATGTGAAGTCGCTCGTCTACGCCAACAAACCAGAAACGTAAGGGGACTTGGAAGCCAACATTCGTGGCGTTATTGCCAACATACGGCCCCATATGCTCGAAAAAGTGGTTGAAAATTGGACCTGTAGAATTGGCTTTATTCGAGCCAGCCGCGGCGGCCACATGCCCGAAATTATATTTAAACATTAATGGCATAAAATTATCCTTCCAATAAAGCCAAATTGATGGACATTAAAACGATTTTCTTGTGTTTTATTTCAATTCAAAGTTCTATACCTCTTAAAAAAACACCCTATATATATTATTATATTTTTTGTTTGTTTTCAGGGCCTTAATTTTTTTTTTTTTTGTTTGCTGTTAGCTGTTATCTATAATTTGATTCGGCTAAAGTTCGTATCACTTTGTAACTCAAATAACATGTTATAATTAATTATTAATTAACAAATAACACCAAAGGTAATTGTAAATATTCTGACAACACATAGTTGAACAGAACAGCTAGCCGTTTTTGAAGGCCTTTACACCTTCGTCATTAGTGTTCTTTGTGATTGGTCCACTGTGTGTGGTGACAGTTGATGTAGATTTCTGCTTTATATGTATAATCAGCTTTTATTGCAAAATGGAATATGTGAATTGTTTTGATTCATCGTATTACAATTTGCTAAAACCTTTTTTGTAATGAAAGCTCAATTTTACCGTCTCAAAATTTACAACAGTCTTGCCAATGTCGCTTTTTTTTTACAAATTATGCATATGTTAATTAATTTGCTTATTTTTGTTCTACTCAAGACAACTTTTTTTTTTGCTGTTAATTTTTAGTTAGTTTTATTATTATTCTGCAAAATTCCTTTGTTTCTATATTTATGATTTGATTAGGCTAAAGTTCATATCGTTTTGTGAGTCCAAGACTGTTGTGAATTTGGAGATGGTAAAATTGCATAAAAGTCAGGGCTTAAAAACACAAAAACAAAAATAGGAACAATTTCTTAATCGGGTGTATTTTAAAATATTATAGAATGAAGGATAATACCTTGTTTTATCAATTAATATGATCTTTAAAGAAGACAAGAAAAATTAAACCAGACATTTGATGGTAATTTATCAGAGATAGATTGTAACAAAAATAATGAACATGAGACCTATTTAGGAATTATTCCTAATTAAAAGTCATTCTAATTAGTTTTTTTTATGGGAATTGTTACAATTTAAGTTTAAAATATTTTAAACGCACTAATAATCCCAAACTAATATTTTACATATTAAGTAAAATATATTTTATTAAAAATACATTGAAATTGATTATTGAGGGGTCTAGCTATCATTCTATTTAAGTAATTTTTTTTTTACAAAATTAAGTTTTTGTCTTTATTTAGAATTCTTGTAAGATAATATTAAAACAATTAAATCTAATAATTTAATAAAAATAACTATTAATAACAAATGACTTCAAAATTATAAAAGATTAAGTAGGAATGAGATTATATATGCTCATCTATATTTTTAAAGTTGATGTCTTCACTAAAAAAATTCATTAAAATAATTACAAAATTTACAAGATCTAAAAACCGTTCGATGCCACCAGTTTCCGACTTTGAAGACAAAGAGCTATATTATCTTGTCCTTCCAGAAACATTGGCAAAGTAAAATAACCGATAAAATGGCTACTAACTACAGCTTGAAAATATTTTTTATGCACTTCATTAACACCAGAGGCACTGCATTATTAATAAACGTGAAAAAAAGAGAGGCAAATAAGAAGAGTTGTAAAAGAAGGAAGCTTTCTTCTATATCTCCCTTCACCACCGGTCTTCTCTACTGCTTTCCATTTCCTCAAGAAGGTAACAGCTAATAATAGTAGTAGGCATTCATTGCCTGGGTGTTACTTCTCCTTATTATAGTCAAAAACTTGTTTGCTTTTACCACTTTTTTTCTGTTTCGTGACACTGTGCAATAAAGTGAAATATAACCACATACATAACATATCGTCAAAAGCGACAGCACAACTATCCTATTTGTTTACCTGAATCCAACCAAATAATATGTACACATGAGGAGCAAAACGTGCCTTTTTGATTATATCAAAATATTGGAAAATCAAACATTATTTTTTTCACCCGATTATTTTATAGCACAAACCCAGAATATATAAAAAATTGCTTCCTTATTACAAAATGCATCACAATAAGTCGCAACAATAAATGTTAACGATGTACAAAATAAAAGGACGTTTAATACGTAAATAGCACGTTTTGTTAAAATAAAACAAAAAAAGTACGTTTTGTTTAAAATAAAATGCAAAAAGAACGTTTTGGTATATTCGAAATATATTTATATTTTTAAATCAATTTCTTTAATAATAACTCGATATACATACATATGTATGTATTTCCGCTGTTGGATTTTTTTTAATTTATGCTTCTTTCGTGAGACATTTCGCGAAAATTACTGTTATAATTAAACATGTACTCGTGAGTGTTTTTTTTGCCTCATGCTCACGCACGCTCGCTCATGCGTGCTCATGCAATTATGCGTGATTCGAGAAAATTATGACATTTCCCATCTCTAATTATAATGAAATAAATAAATAAAAGAAAAAAAAACACATTTTGTTCTCTATGAATTTTTAAAGACCCAACATTTTCTATGAAAAGGGAAGAAGTAGTATGTAAATAAGATTTTTCCAATAGAACTTAAGCAAATTGATGCAAATACATCAAAAAACCATTTTCTACAAACAAAAAAAAAAAAAAAAAAAAAAAACACGTTTTGCTCTGCGACCCCTCAGATATTAACTAAATTTCATTGAAATTTATACCATGATTTTAGATGCTGCCGTAACCAAATTCACGCGATTTCATGAAAATCAGAGTTCCGCTTAGACTATAGTCAATATATTGAACAGTGTGCTGCTAGACTATTAATCAGGCCGTTAAGGGCTCAAATGTCAAAAAAGATAATGGTCTGTTTGTCTCTCTTTGGTACTTGATAACTTTTAATAAGAATAAATATATAAATTATGACGTTAAGAGTATCACAATGGAACATTCAATATTCAAAACGAACTTGTATGTATGTAAGTATATGAAAGAAAAACAAACATCCATTTTAAACAAACGTACTTTTGTTTACACAATTAAACCAAATAATTTTGAAAACAATGCCTAAATAATAGAATTTCCAAATGCATTAGAATTATTCTTCCAGATTATTCTGAAATAAAATGTTTAAACATTTTCAAATATTTGAACAAATGTTGTCTGATTTCAACATTTTTCTTTTAGATATAAAGTTCAGTTTCAGATGCAAAAAGGCATCAGTTCCTCAATCAACTGCAATAAAGTAAAAGTTGTTTCGCAAATCTGAAAAGTAAAGGTCAAGAAATATTTAAGATGAACAACTTTCGCAAACCATTTATAACGTGTCTTTCGATATGCCTGCAAGTAGCAGTCGCTTCGTCCCCAAGTCAAACACGCATTTTGGGTGGTGAGGCTACCACAATTGATAAAATACCCTTTTTGGTACAGCTTCATGTGGATGGCAAATTCCATTGCGGCGGAGCCTTGACATCAGAAAAAACTGTTGTCACTGCAGCCCATTGTGTTAAAGATATACATCCAGATCGGTTTGTTGTAGTTGGAGGTGCTTCGAGAACCACTGACTACGGTATCAGATCAAAAGTTAGCAGAACTATAAAGAATAGATATTATAACAACCGGACACATGATATGGATGTAGCTGTGATGCATTTGAGGACACCCATTACTGGACCATCTGTGGCAACAGTAGGTTTTTGCGACAAACCCATTGAAGCAGGCGCTCCAGTGCAACTTTATGGTTGGGGCCAACTTCAGGAACAGAATAGCTATCTGCCTGTTGAATTGCAAACTGTTAACGTCACTGTGATTCCAAAAAGCGATTGTGTGCATCATTATGATCAAAGAAGGACATTAACAGACTCCATGTTTTGTGCTGGTGCACTTGGAAAAGATACTTGCTCTGGAGATTCGGGCAGTCCAGTCATAGTTGACGGAAAATATTGTGGTATCGTATCATGGGGTATTGGATGTGGCCGCCCTGATTCTCCGGGTGTCTACACTGATATATACAAGGTGAAGGATTTTGCAGCAGCGGCAATGCAACTCATATAAAATATCATTCAAACAATTTTGTAACAAATAAAAACTTTAATAAATACACAATGTTACCGCTTTTGACTGAAATAATTTTATTATATTATTAACTTTCCTTTTATAACGGAATGTTTTCGAAAATTACGAGGTACATACATACATACATACATATGTACATACGTACATTATAAACATTCCATTATTTTCTTTTTATAATCATTGAAAAAACATAATTTAAATTGTGATTAAACTATGTTTAATATCAATTAATATTTTATAATATAAAATAAAAGTGTTATTTGAAGTTGCATATATAAATAAATTAATATTTATAACGAATTGAGGTTGAACAAATCGAAATATTTTAAGCAATTAAATTTTTAATTAGGCATTGTTAATTCTTTTGATTCTTTTTATTTGGTATCAAAATAAAAATAATCTCTAGTCGAATTAAACTTTAAGCAAAATGCTTACCTCGTTTTTGTTTAACTTTTTTGTTCATATTTTTGCCAAGTCTCAAGTGCACTTAAATTCTTTCCCACAATTTAATTAAAATAAAATTAATTTATTTCTCACACATTTGTCAAGCCAGGTATGAGAACCATCATGTCAGCATAATTGACGAAATAAATAAAACATTTTATTTTCCACGTGTGTTTCAAATTACCAGCCAGACAGTAGTGAAATTGAATATCTGTTTTGCTTAGCTTACGGTGGGAATGAGTTTGGCAAGATGATAATGAACAATTTCTGGCCGTTTTGAATTATGTTTGTATTCTTATTCTTATTTTTTATTAATTCTACTTTTTGTTATTGTATTAGTTTTAAGTTATTTACATTTTGTATAAATATTAAAGTTATTGAATAAATTTTATGATTGCAACTTAAATCGTCATCCACTTCACTTCTTTGAGTCAATTATATTATTCTGGTGTACTACCTGAATAACGAATTGATTCCTCCACAACTTCATTTATCCTTGGTTATCACTTGGATAAAAAACAACAACATGCCGCCAGCATTTAAAAACGTCGTTCCATGCAGAGGGAGATTATTTGATTAATTGTATCCTTTTAAGCTAAGTACAATTATTGCATACATTCTTTTGTAATATTATTAGAACATATTATATCACTATACACAGAAATTGTTTTTGCTTTTGTGAGTCTGGAGCCGATTTAAATTTCACTATTTGTCGTTACATATGTATATGTGTATGAATATTGATGTATGTTCATTATTTATATAGTGCATTTTGGTGGTGAAATTCAATACTAATTAAACAAACAAAAAACTATTCCTGTGTAGAATATTTAGACCTTATTTTATTAGAATCGTTAAAACCTATAAAATATACACAGTGTATTTTAAAATTTGTACATATGTACATTTCGTATACAAATGGCCATTTAATTTAATTTAAATTAATGTATAAGTTTATATATGCACAAATGAATTATACTAGCTTATTTCCCATCAATATTTTAGTTTTGCTGTAAATAAAGCTATAAAAAATTCAAAAATGAATTGCTAAAGGATTAACTGAGGTATGCTGGATGATAGATATGGTAAGGTGAGGTGAGAGGGACAATATTGTGGGACAGTAACATAAGGGTACTCACACTGTCAAAGGCATAAGGGAGGGCTAAGTGTACCTGGTATGGCAAAACATCTGGTCATACAAAGTACATACATTGTACTATAGTAATGGTTTTTTTTTCGATTTTACGTACTAAGCTCTTGGGTTGAAGCGGCATGGAGGGTTTAGTTCTTATATGCTTACACGCACAACAAATGAATACGGGTCAGTGAACTTCCCTGCCCTGAGAAAGCTAGTCGGGGCGCATGTGTGACCATGCCAACTTGACGATGTATTTTTTTTGTCCATTAGATTTTTAATTTCACAGAAGAGAATTTCTTCCAAAAATATAAGGGGCGTGTAACAGATGTTAAGTCATAAGTTGTATATTTTTTTAATATTTACATTTTAGTATTTTTGTCACCGCCCACAAAAGGAATACGGGAACGAAAATGGCATCTTACGGTCTCCTGGGATCAAGTTTAGGGCTTTGAGCTTTCGGCGACGTTAAAAGTTGCATTTGCTAAGCAAAAGTATGGCAAAATTTAAGGAACAAATTTAGTTTTTCAGAGGCAGCATTAGTTTCTCTGGGGGAAATTTTTTCCCTTCGCTGAATTTTTGTTAATTTACAGCTTAGGACTGTAAGATATATATATTTTTTCCCCCAAATTTCATTGATCTAAAGGGACTCAATAAATTTTCACAAGCAATATAAACTAAAAAAAATTAATACTCAAATACTCCTCCGTGCGCCGGTATATATGTATATGTAAAGTATTATTGTAGTGGATATTATATTACATTGCTTTTGCTTTTGTTTGGTTTTACTTTTCATTATATGAACTGTGCTTGCCAAGTGAACATATATATTTTTCAGTCGGATGTCCTGACCAGGCAAAAGTTTTGTATTAAAAAGCTATTTTTGAAATTTTTTATCCTTCTAAATAAAGTGAAGATAAAACTAATATCGAATTATGGCTAAATGATATTATCTTTAGCAACACTGTCTTCTTGAACACTACAAAACACCGTTATGGTAGTTTTTATACATAACATACTTTCGCCATTCGTACAGTATCACCAGTTTACAACTGGTGAAATTAACGGCGGCGAGGGCTGTAAAAAATCGTCGACGGCTCGCTTTAAGCCGGCTTAGACGTTTCGGCGCAGGTCTCTGCCAGTTGTTTGCTGTCCTGCACATCTGGGATTTTTTTTAGTTATGACTGTTTATGATTTAGTGTCCGATATGTCTGGTGGTTGCTAATATAAAAAAGAAGAGTTTAGGTTTTTTTATGCTTCTGTTATATAAAATATAGCTTAATTTTCATTTATTTAGACAAACAATTACAAAAAAATTTAAAAATGTTTAATTTTGCATGGCAGCTTTTAAAAATGGCAATGTATAGGCCACTTTAGTGAACACTGCTGGCTGGTTGGTTTTTCCGCACTGAATACCCCATGATACAACACCATAATGTTTACCATCCACTACGATTGGGCTGCCAGAATCGCCATTACAGGAACTTTTTCCGGGAGCGATAGCACAAAACATTGAATTTGTTAGCACCATGATATTGAGAAAATCATTCCTGCATATTTCTTTATCGACCACATTAAGGTCAACAGTATACAGTTGATCGGTAATGTAATCAGCGAAGTCCATTCTTCTTCCCCAACCATATAATTTCACGGTGTCACCATGTTGCAAGTCTCTTGTAGAAATTTCTATTGGTCGAATTGATCCTCCTGTTAGAGGAGTGACTAACTTCATCACGGCTATATCCATATTATATGTGGGATTATTGTAACTTCCCGAAATGTATGAGTTGCTTACTTTAGATGTGATGCCCGGATCAGAGAGTCTTGTAGCACCAGCTTTCACAGTTAAACTGCTGGCGGGTACGCCAGCAACGCAATGACCTGCAGTGATAACATGACGTTCTGATGTTAAGGCTCCACCACAGTGAAAGTTGCCATCCTTGAAGATTTGTACCATATATGGGGCCATATCAATGCTAGCTGGGACACCACCTACAACCCTTGGTTGGGCCTGAGACATAACTAGTGATACTTGCAGGAGTATCAAATGGCTGCCGAGGAATATTTTGAAAAAGTGATTTAACTTTGCCATTGTTTTTTTTTCAGATGTTGAAATTTGAACAAGTTCTACTCTTCAATTATGTATTAAAGCTGATAATATTTTTCATCAAATTGTTGAGCTTATATACGAATAAAGTTTATTAGAAAATTAAATAAATTTAAAAAGAAGTATTAGTGCAATTATTTGTAAAGCAAACGTTGTTTGCTTTAATTTTGTTATATCTGTTGGAGCAAGAGTATGACGTCAATTCATTGATAATACTGCTTTATTTTTCTTATGCATTAATGCTGTTGGCTAATAAAGGTCTATTTTTTTTTTTTTTTTTTTTTTTTTTTGTATTATAAAATATCATCATGTTAATAAGAAAAACATTGTCCCGCCAGGAATTGAAAAATTTCAAACATTCAAAATTTTTGATAGTTCAAGTAAATTTTTTTTAACATTATTTCAAATAAAGTCGGCTTTTAAAAACGGTGAAATGAAAATAATTTTGATATATAATAAAGCAGTTATGTACTATGGAGAAAAAAGTAAAAGTCTAGAAACAAGAAAATCTTTTTAGGAACAATTTCTTAACCGGACTCAATTTTAACTGTTTATGGAATGAAATAAAAAGTCAAGGTCTAGAAACAAAACAAAATCTTTTTAGGAACGAATTCTCAATCGGGCTCAGTTTAAACTGTTTATAGAACTAAGGATAAATTTTTTTTCTTAATTTATGTAATTTCTTAAAGAAGATAAGAACAATTAAACCTTTTGATGGGGAAAATGCCGTCATTCTTCTCTGCCGCCATGCACTTTATCATCACCTGTATCCAGAGATTTGATTGTTAACAAAAATATTGAACTTGAGACCAATTAAGAAATTATTCTATAATAAAATTTATTCTAGTTCAGTGACTTTTTTTAATCTTATAATTAAATCTAATAATTGATTAAAATAAAACTATTAATAAGACAGACTTGACAAAAAATATTTTTGCAAATCGAATGACTTTAAAACAGCTATGTCCAAACACACATACTCTGACACTTGTATTTGGGGTAAAGAGCTTTGAAAGCTCTTAAAATTTAATCGTTTTTCTTTGCAAAGTAAGCAGTAAGCATTGTTGTAGCCGATCTGTTCTGATTGGGTATTATGCTATCGTATTTGTGAAAGCACACACTCTTTTGTAAAAGCTCGTACATTGTACATATGGCTTGGACGTATGTGCTTTAAAACTATAACAGGTATAATGATTATGTGTGTATGTTTGTCTAGGGTTTTTAACGTTGATTACTTTATTGATTGAAATTTACAAAACTTACAATATCCGAAAAAGTTTCGATAGCCGACAAGAAGCTACTTTATCTTGCAATAAGGTGCCCTACCCGCACTTATTCTATTCAAAAAAAACTTCATTTCATCGAAATCGGTTTAATAGCCAAAATATCCACTGTGTCATCAATCGGTAGAAATATATTCAATTCTTTGAGTTGCGACCAAATGTATTCACACATAGGGATATTATACTCAAATATAGTCACATGCGTTACACTTCGTCAAAAGCGAATTGTCCTATTTGTTAATCCGAAATGGGACAAGTAAATGAAAACCAGGCTGCCAGTTAGACTAGTGAAAAGTGTGCTAGACTATTCGGCAAGCCGTTAAGGGTTATGGTTTGCTAATCTGTCTTTGGTACCTGATAACTTTTAATAAGTATAAATTAAAAAGAATATATACTGCCAAATCTAAAAAAAACAAATAAAACTCAAATGATGGTTGATGTTAAGAGTATCACAATGGAATATTCAATATTCAGAACCACAGTTTTTTTCTAACTATAATACTCAGTACATACTTTGTATGTATGTATTTATATAAGTATATGAATGAAACACAAACATGCATTTTAAATAAATGTACTTTTATTTACATAATTTAACCAAATAATTTTGAAAACAATTAACAAGTTGCCTAAGTAATAGAATCTCCAAGTGCATCACAATTGTTCTTCAAGATTACTCTAAAATAAAATGTTTAAACATTTTCAAATATTTGAACAAATGTTTTCTTATTTCAACAAATTCCTTTGATATATAAACTCCAGTTTCAGATGCAAAAAGGCATCAGTTTCTCAATCAACCGCAACAAAGTAAAAATTGTTTCTTCAATCTAAAAAGTAAAGATCAAGAAATATTTAAGATGAACAACTTTTGCAAAGCATTTATAACATGTCTTTCAATATGCCTGCAAATAGCAGTCGCTTCGCCCCCAATTCAAACACGCATTTTGGGTGGTGAGGCTACCACAATCGATAAAATTCCCTTTTTGGTGCAGCTTTATGTGGATGGAAGATTCCATTGTGGCGGAGCCTTGACATCAGAAAGAACTGTTGTCACTGCAGCCCACTGTGTTAAAGGTATACATCCAGATCGGTTTGTTGTAGTTGGAGGTGCTTCGAGAATCACTGATTATGGTATCAGATCAAAGGTTAGCAGAACTATAATGCATAGATATTATAACGACCGAACATTTAATATGGATGTAGCTGTGATGCATTTGAGGACACCCATTACTGGACCATCTGTGGCAACAGTAGGTTTTTGTGACAAACCCATTGAAGCAGGCGCTCCAGTGCAACTTTATGGTTGGGGCCAACTTCAGGAACAGAATAGCTATCTGCCTGTTGAATTGCAAACTGTTAACGTCACTGTGATTCCAAAAAGCGATTGTGTGCGTCAATACGATCAAAGGATGATATTAACAGACTCTATGTTTTGTGCTGGTGCACTCGGAAAAGATGCTTGCTCGGGAGATTCGGGCAGTCCAGTCGTAGTTGACGGAAAATATTGTGGTATCGTATCATGGGGTATTGGATGTGGCCGCCCTGATTCTCCTGGTGTCTACACTGATATAAACAAAGTGAAGGATTTTGTAACAGCTGCAATGCAACTCATATAAAATGTCTTTCAAACAATTTTGTAACGAATTAAAACTTTAATAAATACACAGTGTTACCGCTTTTGACTAAAACAATTGTGTTTTATTAATTATTTTCTTATTTATATAACAAAGTAGTATCGAAAATTACCAGGTACATTACAAACACTATAATAGCTTCTCTTTATAATCATTGAAAAAGAAAAAAACATAAATTACATTGTGATTAAGCGGTCTTTAATATCAATCGGAATTATATTATATATATCTGTGGGAATAAGGAACGAGTGCTCAAGTCATATTTTAGTGTTTTGTAGGAAAATAATTTTAAACTTTCATGTCGAGTTTCAGAAATTTATTTCTTTTGCAGTTAAATTTTAGAATTCGTTTTACAAAAATAAAATGTTCAGAGAAAAGATCTTTGTACACAATATAAATGATACATTAAATTTTAAATATATCTAAGTATAAACTGAATTAAGCTGTTATTCCTTATGATATTAGAATTCGAAAAAATATAGGCAGCACTATAACATCCTCAAAAAACACACAAAATAATTGATTTTGATAATTAATTTGCCCAGGTGTACTTTCGACTATCGAGATTACAGGGGTACCATTAAGCCAAAATCAGCTTATCTCGACTTAAGCACTTTTTCCTTTTTGACATAGATATAAAGTAAATAGTTAATATGATAATAATAATAATAATATAAATAAATAAATACCAATAAACTAAGTACCTGTCCCAAGATGTCGATAACGTTCGGCTTGTCGCACAGTTACCTTGGAAACAACAACAATATTTTAATATTTGTTTTTGTTTTAAATGTAAGTGCGCGACAAGTAGGGTTGTTAAACCAAATTCCGCGAAGTTCGGTTATATCGCTCTCCATAGGATTTCACAGTATTGTTCGCTATTGATGGTAGTAAGGTTGGTTATAGCTCATATTTTATTTTACAAATAAAAAAGGGATTAATTTCAAAAGTGTGCAGGTTTTTTATTTTATTATTATTATTGCATTTTATTCTAAAAGAATTGTCAATCTGAAGAATTTTGTCTTGGATAGTTTCACCCAACAACATTTAATTCTTTTTTTTTAAAGCCTAGATAAGTTCTCTACAAGACAACGTTTGCTTAACAATATATTTTAAAGGCTGAGTATGCTATAATAGTATTTTCCACATGTATCATACATATATTTAATCCTAAGAGGGATAATAATCAATTTTTGTTATTTTAAATCGGGAAATAAAAATTTCAAAATATTATAAATAAATTATATATAATATCATATTATATTTATTACATAAGATTTTAATTGAAAATTTAAGAAATTACAAAACTTAAGTTCATCATAAAAATGTCTAATATCGTAGATGTTCAAAAGAATTTTTTTGTTAACGTCATTATAATATATTAATTACAAAAAATCAAAGAATTTACAATTGAAATTCCAAAGTTTTAGACATTTATCATTTTTCCACAGAGTCTACAATAGGGCCAAGGCTTGAGTGTGCACTTCGGAAAACCAATTAATTACTCAAAATATTATTTAGATTTTAATATCTATTTAAAATAGAAAGAAGGCATTGAAAATATTCTGGAGGTTTTTATTAGCGGCAAAATAGCTTTTTGTGTTTTGCTCTAACAAAATTAAGTATTTTAAAGATTTTTGTTTACATTACAAAAAACTGAATATATGTTCAACGCTTTCCTAAATCCGAATAACTTCGTCATTATTCCAATGATGAAAATTAACATGCAAACAGCCTAAAAATCAAGAAACGTTAACTGCCTTGTTTGAATGCATTAATTTTTAATTTACTTATGGTGTTTTCTTTTCTGAACAATATGCTGCATTTATGTTGCCTTTTACATTTTTTTGTGTTCTTTTCTAAAAAGTATGTTTTATTTTAAAAATTGAACGCGTTCTTTTTTCATGATGTTACCCTTAAAAAGAAGAAAAATGCTACATGTTCAACACTCATTCTCATTAAAGGGGCATGAGTGCAGCATTATATTAACAGCTGTTTTTGTTATGTCTATCTATTTGTTCGTTATGTTGCGCTAATCAAACCTACAGCAAGTACGAGTAGCGATTGAAGCTTATTTTAGTTCTATCATCTAATCTAGGCTTTACATAAGTAAAATATATTTATTAGGCAAGATCAGTTTCGGGAATTTTGGTATCAACTCCTTTATCATTTTTTTTCTTGTTTCAATCTCTATATGAATTTGTAGCAATATTTTCTTTAGATTGTGAATTGTTAATTTTTCCAATGTCGAATAGTCCAGTTTTTTTATAATTAAAAAACTGGCTCTGTCGGATACTTCTCGGTTTGTATATTTTGCAATAAAATTTGTTTTTACTATATTAAAACTTAAACGAACGTTTTCTGTTGATTTTCCTAAGTATTTTTTTCAGTGTAATAGTTCTAGGCATTTTTTTGGGTATGGCAACACTTACAGCAACATGAAATTAAAGCGTTTCTATAAAGTGGTAGCAGACGCGAATTCAGTGCAATGGATGTCAATAAAAATTGTTGTTTACTTTTGTTGGCATTTTGCTTAATATTTTACACACAGTTAGACATCCATCCAAAACCAAATATGTTATATATATATATTATACATATATATATATATATATATATATATATTATTTATATTATATATTATATTATATATATATATATATATATATATATATATATATATATATATATATATATATATATATATATATATATATATATATATATATATGTACGAGTAAATAAAATGAAAGCTAAAATATTTTATTTCATGTAAGATTGCAACTCAAACATTTCTTTCTTAGAGTTTAAATTAGTCAGTAAATCGTAAAAATCACAACTCAAAATACTCGAGATGTTCAAAAGTGGCAAAAACTAATGATATTGTTCAAATGACGCAACCACAAAAAGAAGCATAGCGTCATTAAAGATTTGTTCAGTAAACTGGTTTGTGGACAAACAGTGTGTGATAATTACTTTACACATTAATTTTTTAATTTTTTTATTACTTATTTTTACCTTTAAATTTTATCAGCCTAATTTATAAAACTTAAAAAGTCTTTTTAAAGGTTTTTTTAACACAAATTTTCATACAAAATTTTTCTTAAAAAGCCTTTATAAAGACTTTTTAAGTTTTATAAATAAGGCTGTATATTATTATGGTATTTGCATGAACTGTTAACTCTTTTTTTTTAATAAAGCAATTTAAAATTAAAACTTTTGCATAATAATTTGTAATTGTAAATACCGAAACCGGCTTTTGCATAAAATCAAATATTTGAACTATTCGAAAACCGGTTTCTGTAAAATGTCAAATAATCGATTACCCTAACAAATACACTATACAACGTATTTGGTGGACTCTAGCTCACCGCTTGACGTTAATGCCGCACACGTAAAATTTTATCACACGGCATATAGCATACATTCGTATTAATTGTGGAAAAAACAACTTCTTACAACTTTGATTTACCAGCCTTACAACTACTCACAACTTTTATACATTTCAATTGCCCAATATTTTCTATTCTTTCGCAATTCCACTAAAAATTTATGAATATTAAACGTTAAACCCATTCATCAATCGGTAACTTAAGAAACAAGTCTATTATATAAGAAAAGTTTATAATAAAATACAGTTATTGCAGACATCCAATCACTGTAGCAGAGAAGGTCCCGTAGTAATAGGTGCCTTCAGCTGTATCAATATGAATTTTTTGGTAATTACAAAATCCATACATAAATGAATCTTTTTTTTTTGCCGATTACCGATTACCAACCGAATAGAATAATTTAAGTTCTGTTATAATAAAAAAAATTTCCTAAAGCAATCAAAACTAATTTTTGTTGTATTCTTAAGGAAAAACAAATCAGTTATCAAAAACATTTTAATTTTTAAGGAAACTTAAATTTAAAATACTATATAATAAAAGCCTAATAAGAAAAGTTTTTTCTTGAATTATGGGTCTGTTCTCTATTGCCCGAAAGCCAGCAGACAAGTGGTGCTCTAAGAGTAGGGAAAAGGCTCCCTCCCATACAAATTAATTATTAATTATCACTTATTTCGAATACTATACTAGTGAGAGTCTTTAAACTTAGTAGCATAGTAAAACACAATTCTAAGTTAATTGGAGATACCCTCTCATCCAAGAAATATTGCAAAAAAATTAAGCCTACATTAAATATTTGCACTAAAAATTAAAACTAAAGGTTTTTTTTAAATCGACTTTATGCACTAAAAAGTTAAAAATAACAAAATTATTATTATATGCGTTAAGTTCTTAACAATTCGCAGTCGGTGCCGAAAAATCTAGTTGAGAGCAACTTAATTTTGATGGAAAATGTGTGAGTGGCTGCGTTGTCTGATGTTTCCTTGTACTACATTTTTTTTTGTGCCCAAGTAGGTGTTGATGAAATGCGTAGCTGCACAGAAAAATGTGCATTCCCCCCAGCGAAAAAGTCTAGATTAATTTTTCTTCTCTTCTTTGGAAAATCATTTTATTTAATAAAAATATTTCATTAAACAAATTGAAAATATTGAACTTAAGCCCGATTTAAAAATTTATCCTGACTAAATATTTTTCTTTCAAAATTCAATAATAATTATTATTTTCGGTCCCTGCTCAAAAATTAAAAAAAAAAAATTCAAACATATAATTTTGGCCACCAAACTTCGAAATATCCTATTTTATTCATAGCTTTTGGTTTTGGGTTTGTAGTAGAGTTCTTAATTATGACAAAATGAACTATCCAAGCAGTCTACCAATCTCTTGAATATTATCTTCAGCTTTTTTCATTTTGTTATATTGTGGTATTTAATTTCACAAAAGGAGAGTTATCTCTTTATATAAAAACAGTGCGTATCTGTACTGTTTGAAGACACCAGCTAGCCTTCATATAATAATTTGTCCTGGGAAGGCAAAAATTTTTTATTTATATGCTATTTTTGAAAAAATCCTCGCAACTGTTAAATTTGTTTCCTTTTAGAGAATATAAAAATCAAATTATTATGGAATGAACTCATCTCAAAACGTTTTTTCATACATATTTTTACCTTATTGTAACAGAGACATAACTCAAAAAAATTAGGTTTGCAGAAAATAAGTTTTAAGTTTTCAATTAACATACATACAACCTAATAAAGATATAAAATTTTTCAAAAAAAAGTTATAACGTTTTCTTATTAAGCTCCAATAAAAACGAGTTTTGTAATATATTATGCTTCTGTTATATAAAATATCGATCAATATCGGTTTATTTCGGCAAATAATTACAAAAACTGTTTAAGACTTTATATTTGCATGGCATCTCTTATAAATGGCAAAGTATATGACACTTTGGTGAACACTGATGGCACACCGGATTGCCCACACTCCACACCCAATGATACAATACCATAATGTTTACCATCCACTACGACTGGACTGCCAGAATCGCCATTACAGGAGCTTTTTCCGGGAGCGATAGCACAAAACATTGATTCTGTTAGCCCCAATATGTTTCTATACATATTCCTGCATATATTTTTATCGACCATATTAATGTTGACAGTATACAGTTGATCGGTAATGTAATCAGCGAGGTCCATTCTTCTTCCCCATCCAAATAATTGCACGGTATCACCATGTTGCAAGTCTCTTGTAGAAATTTCTATTGGTCGAATTGATCCTCCTGTTAGGGGAGTGACTAACTTCATCACTGCTACATCCATGTTATATGTGGGGTAATTGTAATTTGCCGGAACGAATGCTTGGCTAACTTGAGATCTGATGCCCTGATCAGAGAGTCTTGTAGCACCAGCTACCACAGTAAAACTGCTGACCGGTACGCCAACAGCGCAATGAGCTGCAGTGATAATATGACGTTCTGATATTAAGGCTCCACCACAGTGAAAGTTACCATCCTTGAAGATTTGTACCATATATGGGGCTTCCTCAATGCTGGTGGGGATACCACCCACGATCCGTGGTTCGGCTTGGCACATGATTCCTGACACTTGAAGTAGTACCAAGTGAGTGCCGAGAAATATTTTTAAATAGTCGCTTAACTTTGTCATGCTGTTTTTCAGATTTTGAAATTTTGAAAAAGTTCTACTCTTCAATTATTTAATGAAGTTGATAATATATATTTAATATAAAATATCTGAGCTTATATAGGAATAAAATTTAATACAGAATAAAAAAATTTAAAAAGAACAACAGGTACGAATGTTTGTGCAGCTGTAATTTGGTAATTCTGTTTGAATTGCAAAAAATTTCTTAATCAATAGTCTTACGTCAATCGATTGATGATATTTCTATTGTTTGGTATTTATTGAGGCTCAAATCTAATACATGAATTGTTTGTTTTTAATATAAAAGATCATTATCTTACCTAAGTAAACATTTGCAAGAGCAATATGAAAAAACGTTCTTTTTCATTTATTCATTCAATATAGTCAACAACAGCCCCACCCACAAGTTACCTATATTTAAATAATATCAGTTATTTTTTGTGCATTGCAGATAGACTTTTAGCAAAACAAATGTGTAAGTCCTTGAACAGACTTTCACTAGTTCACAAATCTTTTATTAGTGACACAAATCTATGTTCACATCCATGTAATTAATATGGGTTTGGCCATCGGCTTGTTTCAAAACTGAAATGGAGTACAATATCGATCCAATTCTATTTTATTATATAAACTATTACTAAATTAAAAGTGTTCGCTGAGCACTAGAACTCGTCGAACTCGTTCGTTAGTTATTCGAGCAACAATTCAAAATACTGTAAAACGAGCGTAATTATGCAAAAAAATGAGAAGGTAACAATTTGAACTAAACATATATTTTTTTTTTAATTTCAATTTTAAACTTTGAAATAAGTAATTAATATATGTTTATACAATCGGTTCCTCATAAACGGCGCTATAAAATAAGGCCCAAGGAACTAACACCCAAATAAAAAAAATGAAATCAGACACAATAAAATAAAGTCGAAAAATACGAAATAAGGCCCAAGAGAAAATTTATGAAAAAACACTAAATATAAATGAAATAAAGCCCAATTAAAACATCCCAATGAAACCAAACTCAAGATGAAATAAAGCCCAAAATAAATTAAATAAAGCCCAATTTAAAATTCCTTAATTTTATTTGGGCTTTATTTGATTTTCTTATTTTTGCATTATTTCCTTGGGCCTTATTTCATAGCACCCTCATAAATTTGGTCAGAGCCTGTCCATTAAAAATTTATATTTAAATATATTTTTGCTCTATGACTATAATGGAACCTGGTGGAGTTACGCACCTTAAAATTTTATATTGTATTTTGTTTATTTTCAATCTATAGATTTCTATAAACATTTTCAGATGTGTCAATCTCTCAGGATGAAACAATCTTGTAATTTGCAAAGTAGTCGTTTCCACGCCCTTCAGAAGGATATTTTAATGACTTCCTGAGTCGGAGGACATATTAAAAAACTATATTAAAAAACAAATTCCACGCCTGTCCTGAGCGCTGCGTGCTTTCATTATTATTCGGAACTCAACTGTAATACATAAGAAGCCATAGATTCCAAGTTTTAACTTTGGCAATATTTTTTAAATTGCACTTGATCAAGAAGAGGCTATTAACTCAAACTTTTTAAAACTTCAGTTTTAGGAAGAAACCAATTAACAAAATCAATATCTGACTACTGTAAAAATTTCAACGTATTGCGATTACTTTTTTATCTTTAAAACCATATTTGAGACCATTTTTGTGATAGTGTAGTGACTAACTTTAGGTATGTATCGTATATTTTCATGAAAAATATTACTATTTGTGAATTCTCAAATAGTTCTTGAAAGTCTGTGCATAAGATAAGAGGTTTGTGACTATTCAAAATGTGTGGTTGAAGTCTACTGCTGATTTGTTACAGCAACAATGAAATATATAGACAACGCTGAACCACCAGCAAATAAATTTCAAATTAAAATAAACTTCTGACAATACGTCGAATAATAAATTTCTTAAATGTTATTATTTTGATTTTAACGTTTATTCAAGTTAAAAATAATCAAACTTTTAATGTAACCACAAAGAGTATATACATACATCTCATATACATACATATTTCTTATTATGGCATCACGCGTGAATGGCTAGACCAATTTCCCATGATCCTTTTCTGTTTTGTTTCTCATTGTCTGAAGAATAAGAATATTAAAGAAAAACTTTAAAAAGTTGCGTGGAACTGGGTGAAACGGGAAAAATTTCTGCTGTTGGCATTTTTTTTCTGTTTTTGATAAGATTGCTATAAATAAAGTTTAGAGTCTACTCAGTTTCTTTCAGGATGCTAACGAAATCGCGGGAAAATGCTAGTATATAATATAATATTATATTTTTTACTTAAAACTTTGAATGAAAAATTACAAATTACAAAAGTTTAGTTTATCACAAAATGTGTAATTGCAAAGTTGTGCAAGAAATCACCCAGTGCCCAAAAATATACAACGGAAACCCCGGAGTCTACAATAGGTCCTGCACACACTTCGGAAAAGTAAATTTATTCACCTTTATTCCAGTTGTTGACATCGGCGTCACTTTAACACAATACCAAAGAATTGGTGCTTGTTTACTCGCTCTCAAGAAAAATTTTGTGCTACTGAAAATCTATTTCCTTTCCCTGTGGTCTAGAAAATATAATGAAACTATCAACAGGAGTCAGTTGTTTTCGACAGCGGGTACACAAGCACCAGTTTTTGGTATTGTGTTAAAGTGACGACGATGTTGACAACTCTAATAAGGGTGATTAATCAAAACTAAATTATTGTTTTATATTTTATATCGATTTGAAATTGAAAGAATATGTTGAAAATATTTTATGAAAACTTTTATTAGCTACAAATTATTTTTTTGTGTTTGTTCCAAAAAAACAAGTATTTTTCCGCATCATATCATAAGAAACTGAATTCATGTTTAACGCTTCTCTATTTAAGTGCTGAAAATTATCAAGCGAACAGCTTGAAAGTCATGGAACGTGAACTGCTTCAATCAAAAATATTTTTTTTTAAACTTTGAAAAAAAACGTCTTTGAATCTTAGAATATGGTTTGGTTATATTAATTTATTTTAATGGAGAGTAATTTATTTAAATTTCCGCACAATAACATGATTGATCTCCAGTGACACTGCAATATAAAAAGAATGCAGGTTTCCCCTAAATTATACCAATTCCCTCACTTTTTTGCTGGAACGCTTTAGCATTACATCAAAAAAAGTGCGAAATATTTTTATGATAATATGTGAATGCTGCAAAAGGCAAACTAAAATGCAACGAATTTGATCTCAAAAAACAAAGTGCACTAGTGCACAACAGAAAAATGCGTGCTGCTGTGATTTAATGAATGTCGGAACCGGGCTCGCATCCAGATTGCTGAATAGCATTTTATATAAATACTTGTTCGATATATTAACCGGGTTAAAATTTAGATATTATTATTGTGATTCTTTTATCTTGGCTTTAAATATGTAAGCGATACTTTCCATCGAGATGGTTTTGGAAGTTTTGGATCAACTCCTTTCCCATTTCTTTTCTTTGCAATTTTCAATACGGATTGGCAGCAACATTTTCTTTTTATTGTGAAGACATTAACAACAAAACAACGATATTACTCGTAGTTTCTAAACACTAATTTTTTGCTTGACGTAAGTAACCTATACAGCGTAATTTGTGGGCTCTAGCGCACATCTTGACGTTAATGCCGCTTACGTCAAGTTTTATCACACATCGTATGGCATATAGTGCGTAAGACATACAAAACATATTTTTGCCATTAGCATTTTTTTATATTTACTTTTTTGATGCTTTGTTTTGCAAGCAAGCAAAAGAAATATGATGAAATATATAACAATTATTTCATCACTTTATCTGACGCAAGAATTACTCGTATTTTGATAATAAGAAGGAGACAATGGAGCACAAATCTTTTTAATTTAGCTACTTTTATTGAAACAAGTGAAATGTTTAGGTAAATTTATTGTTGCACTTTTGTATTATTAGATGCACTTTTAAAGGTTGATGTTTTACGTCAGGACTAGAATTATTATTCTATAGTTAGGAATTAAATATAATAAAGCGAAAACAACTTAATGGATTTAAATGAAATTCAGTGGACAGTATAATAAGGTATAATAAGACCAAAAAATACAAGGTACTTTTTAGGTGCTGAAACTGGTGAAAACTTGCACTCTTGGTCCCAGGAAGATGATAATTATTTATAACAACAACTCAGATCAAAAAATTTCCAAAAAGTCTTTTGAGACACGTAATTGGTAAAAATATTTTTATCATATCGAGAATTGAATATACGTACATACATACATATGTACATATTTGACAAATTTCGTAGGATTCTCTTAAGCTTAAATTAGACTGACATAGCCATAACGCTATAACCATAACCAAACCAAAATTCAATTGGTTTCTATGGTGAGAGTTATGGCGTTATGGCAAGTCACGTATAATCGAATACAGTGTTGCCCCTTAGTTTGGTTTGAACGGCTGCTCTCTATGGCTATGGTTATGTCACGTCTGATTGAGCCTTTAAATATAATATAATGATACTTATGTTAAATTGTAATGAGCACACACATGAGGGTGGCGTTGGCAAAAGTACGACTAGTTAGCATGTTGACTACAAAATCGAAGGTTCTGAATGCGAGCCCGGACTCCGACATTCATTAAACAATAACACCACGCATGTTTGTGATGTGCATTAGTGGCCTTTTTTATCAGTTGCTGTAGCAAATTTCAAGAATAGACACTGGTCACTGAGCTACACCGGCTTTAGCGGATAGTAAGCCTAGTGTAACATCAGAGCACCCTCCTTCGCCAGTATTGTGTATCAGATTCATCGGTGAAGTAAATGGCTACTAAGTACAGCTTCAAAAATTTAGTACGCCTCCCTGACACCAAAAAAAAATACCTGCAAAAAATCTGAGTTGTAAAAGAACCCCTATCTCTTCTTTCACCGCCTGTCTTCTCTATCAATATCCCTTTTCTATAGAAAAGGGAAAAGAAAAAATTAAAAATATATATGAAGAAGTATTTCTGTAATTTAGGCGGCTAATTATTTTTTCGCCCAGTTCAGTCCTAAATGGTATATAGGGCTTTAAATGAATATAAAATGAATTTAATGACTGAAGATAAATGAAAAGAACTTCTTATCTTCACAGCTAGTTTTTACATTGCAGTTCCAAAAAAATGCCATCTATTAGCGCAGGCCTAGCTTTATGGCACATCTAACATACTAATAAAAATCTTGCAATCCTGGCCACCTACTACACCCTTATAGACCATCATCTTTAATTCACTTCATGTCGGTAACAGGTGGAGTTTTTAATCGCAACTCCTAAAAACGCTCCATATAGTGTTGAAGACCACGCTAAATTTCACATAAACATATTCTAGGCTACTATAATAAATAAAATTCTGGTAACTCTGGCTCAACCTTATCCCCTAAAGCGCGTCATCCTTAATACCCTTCATATCGGTAACAAGTGTTCTTTTACCTCACTTCTTACTACACCATCTATCGGTGCAGACCAAATCAAATTCCGCATCTATATATTCTAGGTTCTCTGCTGTGCACCTTAACTTCTTCATCTTTAAGGCGGAGCTAGTCCTCCGCAAGATCTGGCAGCGCTGGACGTAATACGCCTGTGGTTTCATGCAGACACGAATTCAATTACCTTCAGTTCAATTTTGACACAAACCAATGATCCAATCCATTTAAATTACATGGGTGTGATCATAGGTTTGTGTCTATAACAAATATAAATATTTATGCAGTGCAGCAAAAATTTGCTAATAGTTTTTATGCTTTTGGTAGAATTCTGCTTACTATGAAAATTTTAAGCATTTATTTACTTATTATATGTATGTTCCCAGCTAAAAAAAATTATATATGGTCCATATATTTATAATATGTGAATGTATATAACTATATATGAATATGTATGAATTCATGTATGGAAATGTATGGGATTATACATGGCAAAACTATTATATATGAACTAATATATAAATTGTATTATAATATATGAGTTTATATATGGAAATTTCATTGTGAAGCTCTTCATATGTGGATCCATATATAGAAATAAGATTTAATATATGGAGCCCTATAAGAATGTATGCATTCATGATATCTCACATAAGATCGTTTATGCAATCAAAAAAGCTTGATATTTTATCACTGGCGAATTGGAAATTCATTATAAAATACATAAGGTATGCAAAGTTTATATGTGCACCGTCAACGTTAAAAAAAGAAAAAATTTTGTTAGAAAAAAAAACCATTCTTGCATGATTTTATACACTTTGGCCCCATTCAATATATCAAATAATCAAAAGGATAATCAGGTCATTAATTTTATAGAAAATAACAGAATTTTCTAGATAAGAAACAAAGTTCATAAAGGGTGTTTTTTATTGAGGTATAGAACTTTAAGTTGGCATCACTTTTTTAACTGGCGGCCATTTTGTCAGCTGTCAAGTGATTAATATTTAGTTTGGTTTGCCATTTCATCATGAACAGGTTGACAAAAGAACAACGCTTGCAAATCGTGCAAATTTATTTCGAAAATAATGGTTCAGTTCGCGAAGTTTACCGCAAGCTCCGTCCATTTTATGGTCGACATAATCGTCCATCAGAGCAATTAATTCGGTTAACCATGGATCGTTTTCGCACTACGGTTACTCTATGTGATAATACGCATCCGCAGAGACGTCGAACAGTGCGCACCGAAGAAACAATTGCCGCTGTAGAGCAAAGTGTTGAAGAGGACCCGAATGAATCGATTCGCCAACGTGCACAGCAATTGGAGCCGACTAACCGACTATTTTGTTCCCGAATTGGATGGCATGAATGTGGATGAGTTGTGGTTTCAACAAGACGGCGCTACATGCCACACAGCGCACGTCACAATCGATTTATTGAAGGAAACATTCGATGAGCGCATAATTTCGCGGAATGGACCTGTCAATTGGCCACCAAGATCGTGTGATTTGACACCATTGGATTATTTTCTTTGAGGATATGTGAAGTCGCTCGTCTACGCCAACAAACCAGAAATGTTAGGGGACTTGGAAGCCAACATTCGTGGCGTTATTGCCAACATACGGCCCCATATGCTCGAAAAAGTGGTTGAAAATTGGACCTGTAGAACTGGCTTTATTCCAGCCAGCCGCGGCGGCCACATGTCCGAAATCATATTTAAACATTAATGGCATAAAACTATCTTTCCAATAAAGCCAAATTGATGGACATTAAAACGATTTTCTTGTGTTTTATTTCAATTCGAAGTTCTATACCCCTCAAAAAAACACCCTATACATGTATTGATAACTTAATTTCATGTCTATAATTGGTTCACCTTTTGACTTAAAATAAGGAATGAAATGACTTTTGGTTCGTTTTGAATTATTTGTCCAAACAAATATTTCATTAAATACAACCTCACTGTTCAAAATCTAAAAGAAGTAATTTTATTAATTTAATTTATTGCACAGCAGTTCGGTTTTGTGAATTTAGAGAGTATGAATATGACTTTGCATACTGTGGAGGGAACATTTACACATACATGTATGAAAATGTATGAATATATATAATCATATATGACCATACACCCTCATTTTTCGGATCCGAACCATATATGGGATATCATATATGCTCCATTCATATCTTTTTATCTGGGTTACTATTCTTTTTTTATTGGATAGGGCACTTGTGCTACAACTGTTAACCACATTGAATGGATATACATATGAAGAAGAAAATGTTTCAAATGATTTTCCAAATTTCTTTTCAATAATAATGTATTCAAAACGTAACAGGCAAACATAATGATCTTTTATATTAAAAACAAACAACTCATGTATTAGACCTGAGCCTCAAAAAATTTCAAACAATAGAAATATTATCAATCAATTGACGTCAGACTATTGATTAAGAAATTTTATTGCAACTCAAACAGAATTACCAAATTACAGTTGTATAAATACTCGTACCAATTATTCTTTTTATATTTTTTATTATTCTCTATTAAATTTTATTCCTATATAAGCTTAGATATTTTTTATTAAATATATATTATGAACTTCATTAAATAATTGAAGAGTAGAACTTTTTCAAAATTTCAAAATCTGAAAAACAGCATGACGAAGTTAAGCGACTTTTTAAAAATATTTCTCGGCACTCACTTGGTACTACTTCAAGTGTCTGGAATCATGTGCCAAGCCGAACCACGGATCGTGGGTGGTATCCCCACCAGCATTGAGGAAGCCCCATATATGGTACAAATCTTCAAGGATGGTAACTTTCACTGTGGTGGAGCCTTAATATCAGAACGTCATATTATCACTGCAGCTCATTGCGCTGTTGGCGTACCAGTCAGCAGTTTTACTGTGGTAGCTGGTGCTACAAGACTCTCTGATCAGGGCATCAGATCTCAAGTTAGCCAAGCATTCGTTCCGGCAAATTACAATTACCCCACATATAACATGGATGTAGCAGTGATGAAGTTAGTCACTCCCCTAACAGGAGGATCAATTCGACCAATAGAAATTTCTACAAGAGACTTGCAACATGGTGATACCGTGCAATTATTTGGATGGGGAAGAAGAATGGACCTCGCTGATTACATTACCGATCAACTGTATACTGTCAACATTAATATGGTCGATAAAAATATATGCAGGAATATGTATAGAAACATATTGGGGCTAACAGAATCAATGTTTTGTGCTATCGCTCCCGGAAAAAGCTCCTGTAATGGCGATTCTGGCAGTCCAGTCGTAGTGGATGGTAAACATTATGGTATTGTATCATTGGGTGTGGAGTGTGGGCAATCCGGTGTGCCATCAGTGTTCACCAAAGTGTCATATACTTTGCCATTTATAAGAGATGCCATGCAAATATAAAGTCTTAAACAGTTTCTTAATTATTTGCCCAAATAAATGGGTATTGAGTGATCAGTATTTTATATAACAGAAGCATAAGAAAATTAAAACACACGTTTTTTATTGGAGCTAATACTGCAGAAGAAATCGTTATAACTTATTTAATGTTGGGGGAAATGTTCATATAATTGGAAATAATTTTATATCTCCATTGGGTTATATGTAAATTAAATACTTAAGGCCTTATTCAGAAAAAAATGATTTATGTTTACAAAATGTTTAACAAACAAATTTCCATACAAAATTTGTTTTGTAAAACCTTCGTAAATCAAAATAATTTTTTCTGCATACGGCAGTTAAACTTTATTTTGTGCAAAACTGGCTGTTTTGAGTTATATCTGTGCTACAATAAGGGAGCAAAATGTTCATACAAATGTATGTATATGCGTACATTTCTTCTACTTTCTCTATCTATTTTTATTTAGAAACCTAAAATTTAATTTTTTTGGAAGCTTTGGCGAATTTTGAATGACTCTCCTTACAATTTTAGTGAGTTTAATAAATTTTTATTTAGGGCTTGTGATTTATTCGACTTTTACATGCATATTCACAGAACGAGTCTTAGGTGAGTCACAACTTTTGTTATGACTGAGTTCTATATTAACTCTTGTGACTCGGTCTTAATTTTCTATTCTCGTTACATAGTCACAAAAAAACAAATTTTATAGTTAACATTCTCTGTTAAATGAAAATTATGACAGTTGATTATTGAATGAAAATAAATAAAATAGAAAGTTAATAAAAAAAATTAAAAATATTAAATTGAAGGGTAAAATATGCGAGTGTAGTAGGTAGTTGAAAAACCTTACTCAGTTTAAAGCACAGCTTCTTCTTCGACTGTTTGTCAAATTTTTACTTCACCAGCAAAATTAGCTTACATATTGGATAATCCTTGAAAGTCAAGACTGGCTCATCGACATCAAATCCTTGTAGCTACTTGTAATGGGTTTTTGATAACCTTACTTCTAACGACATTTGTGATCTTTGGACATCAAAGGGTCCAAAAATTTTAATTATTTCAAATAATTGTGTCTCAAAAGACGAATTTGAGCAACGAACTCTTAAAGGTAAGCTCATCGCACTATGTGAAGTTCGCCGCTCGTCCCAATTGTGTTAATTTTATTTTCGTGTTGCTTGAAATATTTATTTAAAATAAACTGGGAATGGAATCGTCATAGAAACAAGTGTTCTGGAACACATTGATATCGTCTTTGCGGAATTAAAAACGTTTTCATTTTCATATTGTTGTAGTGAAATATAGAAACTGGCCGTATATCTTCACTTTTTCGTTTTATCCTTTCCTTATTAATGTTTCGTACCTACTCATATTAATTTATTTTTACTCACAAACAATATATATATAATGTATATATTTTTTAACAAAAACACATACAATGTACATATGTATGTATATAGGACTTTTCATTTGCTGGGTGTTTATCAGTATAAAAAAATCAAATAAAATTCAAAACACCTGTTCGAATCATTGATGAGTGTTCAACAACTTCACATTATTTTTGATTGTGTGGAAAGAGTACGAAAACTATTTAAATGGTATCATGTCATTATTTTATACTTACAATTAATGTAATGACCAGGGAAACCGCAAATATGCAATTGCATGTTTTTTCTCGTGTAACGTATAAATGCGGATACAAGATATTTATCCTTTACAGAACTTTTTATGAATCTTGGCATCGATTTGTTAGTGCATATTTTTGCATATAATACCCCTTAGAACATTTTTCAGTCTTGCATGCATATTTTAAGCATATTTTTGCATTTTTAGAACATAATTTTGTATCTAAAATTAAAACAAATCTGATACATAGCTTGCAAGCACATTAGAATATTTTTAATTTCACAAAATGGGCACAAAATTTAAAAAGGGTATAACTTTGACACGGTAAAAGCAAACTCAATATTTTTTCTTTAAATGACTCAAAATTTACTTACCTTTTAAATTTAATCATTAATTATTTTAACTTCAATAGAAATTTTAAAAGTTACAAGGCATTATTTTTAACATTTATACTAAATTTACAAAAAAAAAAAATCATAAATGATTCCCAAATAAGCGAAAAAATAGCCGAAACTTATAACATCTGCACAGAAAAGTAAAGTTTGAACAGTTTTTTTTTTTATTTAATAAGTAACAAAAAAGTCTACTGGTAGATTTTGAATGGAAATCCTATGTTATGTGTCAATAGGCGTTACATTGGTTGGGGTATACCTTGTCAGTAGTACTATTGACAATGTCACTAGTAAATCACTACAATTTTATTATTGACATCGAGTGAGAAAATATTGATATTGTAAACTAGAGCCCCTAAAATTTACTAGTGAATCTTTTGGGCCAATATCTCCATGTGGTTCCAAAAGAAATACTTAATCTGCATCCAGCAAACAATTTCAAGAAAGGTAATCTAGTTTAGAATTAAGCATTTTTGGTGGAAGCTCTTCCCTACTGGATTACCTAAATTACTAAAATAAATGATTTCTGAGATGTACTTACTTTTTTTATTTGGCAAATTTTTGACGTAATCTATTTAATTATTATTATTGTTCAAACTTCATTTGTTTCTATATTTATGATTTGATCACACCGCTTTGTAAGCCAAATTACAATGAGATAATCATTAATGAACAAATAACACCAAAGTTAATTGTAAATAGTTGCATCATTTGAACAATATCAATAGTTTTTGCCAGTTTCGAACATCTCGAATACGTTGAGTTGTGACTGTTTATGATTTAGTGACTAATTTAAACTCTAAGGGCCATTATTACAACCTAATAATAGTTAAAAGTAGGATTTTATCGGACGTATAAAAAGCTTTCCATTATTGCAAATCGGATTTAACTTACCAGGTAGGATAAACTTGCCTGTAATTTATCGCTCACTTAAGGTTAAAGAAAAATTTTGCAAATGATAAACTTTTTATACGTCCGATAAAATCCTACTTTTAACTATCTTTAAGTTGTAATAATGACCCTAAGAAAGATATGTTTGAGTTGTAATCTTACATGAAATAAAATATTTTAGCTTTTATTTTATTTAATTAGATACCTTTGTCTTAATGTAATTTGGAGAAAATTTTCATACGTTTTTATGTTATAACAAAATAGTGGCATTCAAACGGTTGTCATGAGGACCATACTATTATAATCATCTTATCTATTTCCAAACTCGAGTTAGTATTGTTGCTAATATTGTTGTTTTGTTTTTCATTTCTTCACAATCTAAAGAAAATATTGCTAACAATTCATATGAAAATTGCAACAAAAAAAAATTTATAAAAGAGTTGATCCGAAATAGCTAACATATGTGAAGCCTAGATTAGATGAACTAAAGTAATTTCTAATCGCTACTCATTGTAGTCTTAAATATAAAATGCAATTGAAACTTCCATGTTTGAGTTTAAATTTGTTGCATTTTTTCTTTTTTTTAGCAGCATTTCTCTATTATAATAACTTGCTACTTCAAAACAAGCTTAAAAAAACCAGAAAATAAATAAAGGACAAAAATGAGTTCAATTATGGGAACTGGTTCGATTTAGTGGAAACCTGCACAATTTTTACATTAAAGTGTCATTGTCGATCATGTGTTTCTGAAGAAATTTAAATAAATTACGTTTATTTAAAATTAATTAATAAAATTTGGGTGCACTTCATCAGCACCCATGTCTATCTACTGTTATTAACATCAGCTATTTAACGTAAATATTCAATGAAATTGAATATGAGAAATGATTTCTGTGTATACTATTATTGATTTACCTTTGGTAAATACATTTCTAATGGCCTAATTTTATAACACAGAACGAAACGTTTCAAACAGAAAAGTTTGGTTTATTTTTAATTTTGAATTTTGTAAAACATTTGAAAACGAAAATTCTATTTTATAGCCCATTCAGGCTGACGCCAAATTAAGCAATTTCGTGATTTCGGTCAAAATCAAGTTAAAATAAAGTAATATCCCATATCAGGGAACGTAGCCGATACTGATTTGTCGGCGGCGGCGGCTTACCAAAAATACCATCGGTGGCGGCTAAAAGTCGACTTGCGCCGAAGAAATCTCGGCGGCGGCGGCTAAAAAATATAAACGTCGGCAGCTAGTACAAATCGGCTGAGATTCGGCTAATGTCAACTATTTGTATAAGCAAACCACTACCACAGAATAGTCTATGCCATCACCGCATATTGTAGTTCAAAATAAAGGTATTTTTTTTGTAGAGATAAAAGATATTTTAATATGAAAATATATATATCGATAGCTGAAATCCAGTAAGTCCTATGTTTCAAGGGACATTAGTACTGATCAAAACTATCTGGAAGGTAAAGAATACGAAGTCCATCTTAAAAAGTAACGGTAATATTATATTACGTAATTTTATTACCGAAATATTAGATATAAAACAATATTAGATTTATATAAAATATTTTGGGTAAGTCAAACTGTTAATCCTACCGACATTGAACCATTAAGAGGTCCAGCCACTTGCAATATAATTTAGCAATTTTTCATATTGTACATTAATGTCGCCAAGGTGGTACAATATATTGCCAAATATCAAAAGACTTGATTTATAACATATGCATCAATATTTTATAATGAATGGGCCGCTTTAGCCATTTTCCAAATGTTTTAGCAGTCTCCTGCAAAATTTGGTGACCAAATAGAAATAATAAAAAGTAAATTTCATCCGAATCATTAAAATTTTCCTAAATAAACATTTCATTTAATTTTTATTTAAACTAAACCGCAAATAATTGGTGAATAGAAAATGGCAAAATATATTATAAAATAGTTAATAGATTTTTATATAAACATCCTTCATTTTTCAATGGTGAAGCTACCAAATGCTTTATTTTTCAGTGATATCAAATTTTTTATGATAAAAATCACTATTTTTCAAAGCACAATTAGTTAGTTATCATTACTGACAGAAGCTAACACATAATTTGCAATCAAAAAAAATTCTGATTAACAGAACGGCTAAGTTGAAGCCGAAAATGAGCCGCATAAGTCGGCGGCTGCTGAGGGTCTTTGAAAATTGCCGGCGACGGCTGTTAGCCGACTCACAGCCGATCGGTTTCGTTCCCTGTCCCATATATTTTGACATTTTCCAAATTAAGTTATTTTACTTAATTTCGATAAAATCAACAAGAAATTACAATATACAACTCTGTTTTTGTACTAAAACTACTTTTTTCAAACATGAGTAAATTTACAACTATGAGAAACAACAATTAAAAGAAATAAAAATTTTGACATTCAATATTAAATTGAAAAAAGATTAAAACTATTAAATTTATGAAATTTTTTTAGAGAAAAATGTGTATAAGTGTAACAAAGAATTTATTCAACTGAAAAAAGTACTTCAATGTCTGCCGCAGTGAATAAGATGTTTGCGAAATCAACTCAAATGTGATTCAGTACCTGCATAAACACCTTTCATTTCGTTCGTAATTTGAGCTTGAAATTACTTAATTTCGTGTCAGCCTGTTTGGCCTATTACGTAAAATAAATGTTTTTTATAAAACAGTACCAAACATTTTCAAACAACTTAAATGTCATGTGAAAACGTTCATAAAATTGTATTCGTTTTAAAAGTTTTAACAACATTATTGCATTAGTTTTGCTGCAATAAAGAGTAAATAACTATCTAGTTGCACGATAGTGCTCCAGGCCAACCAGGCCTATGCGCGTAGTGTCTATATTTACATATAAATTCGATTTACCACCCTCATAACTACTTTGTTCTTGCCAATTGTAAAGTAAAAAAGTCACTGACACACTGACCACTGATACAGTCATCAAATTGAGCTCTAGTAGTAGAGCTTGATACCCGAGTAGACCTAGGTGAGTTACGAGCAAGAACAATTCGAAAGCATCGATTGTTAAACCAGGGCGGGGCCGTGCTCATAAAAATTTAACATAATGTTATACTATTATGTATCACTCTCTTACCAATTATATAATTGCATTCTGCCCTTTTAAACTGACGCAGTGATCATTAATAAAGGGTGTTTTTTATTGAGGTATAGAACTTTAAGTTGGCATCACTTTTTTAACTGGCGGTTATTTTGTCAGCTGTCAAGTGATTAATATTTAGTTTGGTTTGCCATTTTATCATGAACAGGTTGACAAAAGAACAACGCTTGCAAATCGTGCAAATTTATTTCGAAAATAATGGTTCAGTTCGCGAAGTTTACCGCAAGCTCCGTCCATTTTATGGTCGACATAATCGTCCATCAGAGCAATTAATTCGGTTAACCATGGATCGTTTTCGCACTATGTTTACTCTATGTGATAATACGCATCCGCAGAGACGTCGAACAGTGCGCACCGAAGAAACAATTGCCGCTGTAGAGCAAAGTGTTGAAGAGGACCCGAATGAATCGATTCGCCACCGTGCACAGCAATTGGAGCTTTGTCCATCAACTTTATGGAAGATTTTGCGCAAAGATCTTGGCTTGCGACCTTACAAGATCCAGCTTGTGGAAGAATTAAAGCCGCGAGACCATGCAATGCGTCGTGATTTTGGTGTATGGGCCGAAAATGAGATTGATCTCGATGCTGATTTTCATCGCAAAATTTTGTTCAGTGATGAGGCTCATTTTTGGTTGAATGGCTACGTCAACAAGCAAAATTGCCGCATTTGGACTGAAGAGAATCCACATGAGACCCTTGAGACGCCATTACATCCACAAAAACTGACTGTTTGGTGTGCTCTATGGGCTGGTGGAGTCATTGGGCCATACTTCTTCCGAAATAATGCTGGAGAGTCAGTTACCGTTAATGGAGACCGGTATAGAGCCATGATAACCGACTATTTTGTTCCCGAATTGGATGGCATGAATGTGGATGAGTTGTGGTTCCAACAAGACGGCGCTACATGCCACACAGCGCACGTCACAATCGATTTATTGAAGGAAACATTCGATGAGCGCATAATTTCGCGGAATGGACCTGTCAATTGGCCACCAAGATCGTGTGATTTGACACCATTGGATTATTTTCTTTGGGGATATGTGAAGTCGCTCGTCTACGCCAACAAACCAGAAACGTTAGGGGACTTGGAAGCCAACATTCGTGGCGTTATTGCCAACATACGGCCCCATATGCTCGAAAAAGTGGTTGAAAATTATACCTGTAGAATTGGCTTTATTCGAGCCAGCCGCGGCTGCCACATGCCCGTATTTAAACATTAATGGCATAAAATTATCCTTCCAATAAAGCCAAATTGATGGACATTAAAACGATTTTCTTGTGTTTTATTTCAATTCAAAGCTCTATACCTCTAAAAAAAAACACCCGTTATAAATAACGATAAGACAAAAGTAGTTAAATTTTCACAAAAATATAAATTTGAAAAAAGGCCAAGCTTCCTTTTCACAATTCCGGCCATCAGAAGTAGCGAGAGATCAAGTTCTTGTTTGGCACAATACCTATCACAATATTATATTAATTTGTAATCCTTAGAGTGTCACATTATTTCTATGCAACCTGCATACTTGGCAATATTTTTATCCTTTAAGAATAAGATAAAGCGGACATCTATTTATATCGTTATGAAAGGAAAAATAAGCAGGTTGCCTAGAAATGATATGAGATCTAGAATATTGCAATTGTGAGATTTTGGATAGGAACTTGACCTTGACAAGCTACCTTAACTAAATCCATGTATGTTATGAAAAAGATATCTATCCATAATATCATTTTACTTCAACACTGAAATATTGAATGTTTCTTTCTGAAAATCCCATAAGTTATTATGGGCCCTTAACTAACGCGGCTAATTCCAAATTTCCTATTTTTGTTGGTGCATATTCCATAAAGTAATCAAATTTAATTTTGAAAACATTTTATGAGGAATAATATATTTTTCAATTATAATATTTTGACATAATTTAAAATATTTTCGTTTACGCTCCAACCAGAAACGAAAACGAAAATTCGTTTTATTTTACAAAATCCGGCCATAATAAGTATCACTATTCATTTTCTGTTTTTCCATTTTTCATTTTCTATTTAGGTTAGCATGAAGTTATATCACTCTACCTAAGTATGTTTAACTATTCTTGCTTATCTTTTACGATTATCACATTAATAATACTCCGCTATTTTCAACTTCTCAACCAAGTTTTTTTTTCCTATACTATTTTTTCTAGATTATTTTTTACTGAGGAGGATATAAAAGAAGTCTTCACTACTAACAATTTTACAGTAAAATCTTTTAAAATTTTCCCGTAAATATATCTCAGCACTTCTTTTGAACACATATTAATCTCTATAATCTTTTTAAAGATATTTTAAATTTTTAGTAAGTGGTCACGTAGCCGTGCAGCCGCGCAGTTGTGATGCCATCAAAGTAATCATTTTCATATAAAGGCGCGTATGCAAATTTTTACTGATTGTGGTCATTAGCATGCTGTTGGCTGTGAGTTTAGTGCAGCTACATTCAACCACACATACTCTGACATTTACATTTAGGTAAACACCTTGAGAAGCTCTTGAAATTTTTTCTTCTTTCTTTGCAAGGTAAGAGCAAGCACTTTCATCGCCTAGATCCAGTGTTGCCAGAAAATGATGATGAGAGAATACTAGATCTTTAAAAAAATTCTGCTAAAATGTTCTACCGAACAAATGTATAATGCCAGATTTAAATTTGAAAAATTTTATTGAAATAGCTTTGAATTTCATGTGTATACAAACTTATTACAAGGAACAGGGGTTTTATGCAAATGCATGTTTTTTCCCTTAACTCTGATAATGGCTAGAACGAAATATCTTTACGAAACAAAGAATTTGCGTAAAAATGGCATCGATTTGTTAGTGCATTTTTTTGCATATTTTGCTGAAAATGCATATTTTTGCATATTTTAGTCATAAATGCATATTTTTGTCTCATATTTTGATATAAATGCTGATTTTGTGTCATATTTTCTCAAAAATTCAAATTTCAAAAAATATTGCAAAACTGTACCCGCTTGCATTGTTGTAGAATTGTGGAACGATTGTACAAGCACACTATGAAAATTGTAATTTTGATAATTTCAAATTGTCTGCTATTAAAGCCGAAAGTAGTGAAAAAATTATGCTGAAACTTGATATTGTTTTTAAAAGTTATAATGGATTCAAAAACCAAATCTAATAGCTAGTATTCAATTCATTGTAATGGTTGAGTTGAATAAATTTACAGCATTATATAAAAAGAATCATTTAAATTTGAGCCGATTACATCCACAAACGTTACAAAGCCTTTTTCAATGCACAAAGCTTTCTAAGAACAAATTCATTGTACTTCACATCCGATAATACATATGTGTGAACAATAAAAAAATTTTTAATGAAAATAAATAAATAACTACACTTTTCTTTTTCTATTTACGTATCGCTCCTTTTCTGTAATATAAACAAACATATCTCGAAAATGCGAGTTTGGAGTTAATAATGCAGAAAAAAGCATTATACCATATTTAATCTTGTGTAAAGATTTAATATAAAAGGCTTGTACACGCACCTCTTTAGCAAAGAAAATATTTTCATATCTTTATTTACTGATATGTAGATTTAAAACTTTACTTTTGAATTTTTTTTAAAGATATGTGCATATTTGATTGTTTTTAGTGCATATATTGCGTTTTTGATGTCATATCTTAGGCGCCTAAAATACATTTTTTAATGCATGAAGTCCTTGTCCCTTCTTATTACGGTCTAATTCATGCAAAATATTTTAGGTTTATTACAGGTTTATTTGACAAATTTCCCATAGAAATACGTCAAATAAGCGTTTAATAAACCTGAAATAATTTTTAAGAATAAGGCAGTTAGTATTTACAGGTATTTTTATAGCACATACATGTATACATACATACATATGTATGTGTTTGATATTATCCATAGCCCAGCCAGCAATTTTTGAAATTTTCAATCAAATTCGAGTATTTTTTGCCTCCTCTGCGCGATTAAAAAGCTAGAATATGCGTTCATTTTCTGATCATAAATTATACTTTTGTCGGTAGAAAAACGTGACTATCCGCGACTCTTCTTGATAAGTCATTTATGAGTCTTTTTCTATATTAGTTTAGAGTCATTTTCGACCCCTTTTCTAGTAGTATTTACGATCTTTTTCGAATCGTTTTCTGATCATTTAAATAGTCTTATTTTGCTTAATTTTTTAGTCTTTTTCGAATTGTGTTTCAGCCATGTTTCTAATCGCTTACGAGTCATATTTGAGAAATTTATCAGTCAGTTTATGAGTCTTTTTGTTGTCATTTATGACTGTTATTTGAATCATCTATCAGTCGCGTTTCTAATCGTATTTGACTTTTCTTCGAATATTTTTTTAGTCAGCTTTCTGAGTCCTACGTTTAATGGTCAAACAGAATTACGGCACAAACACATTTTCCATACAAATTGACACCAAAAGGAAGTTACAGAAAGCAGTCCAGAGACAGAATCTATTTTATTTTGACAGCGTTTTTTCTTATGCTACCACATTTTCAATAAATTGCATACATTTTCTAAATAAAAATAAGCAGAAAGAAAATATAACATAAATCAGAGAGCAGTTGAAGTTACTGCCGTTGATTTTATTATGGGCTCTGTTAATTTGAAATCGATTTTTCCTGAAGCTGCAGATTTATTCTGCTTCATCATTTAATTTCATATTCGATTTAACTTTTATAAATGAAAAAAAAAGAAAAAATAAGTTTTTGACATTATACGTAAAGATTGCCCCGTTATACTTAAAAATAACATATCAAGTAGTGTTTAATCATCTATTTGTGTAAAATATGATCATAAAATACATAATTATAATCACTTTTAAAGCACTTGCATGATTTGTTTTTGATTAAGCATTTCTCAGTCTTCCAGGTAAGCGAAATATGATAATAACAAAAGGAAATAATAGTCACATTTTACACATCTGGATGATTAATTTGTGATTGCTATACAATTTGTTATTGTATTTTAAATGGAACTATTTTTACCCATTAGCGCGAATCTTTTTCGAGTCCTTTTTTGATCGTGTAAGTGATTAATCAGTTTTTGATCACGAATAGTGATCTCTCAGCAAGATGATTTTTCAGAAAACTATCTTCCAAATGCTAGATGGGAGACATGAATATTTATGTATTTTCAGACTGAGGCCACTTGTCTTTATGTCAACACTAAAATTCTGGTGACAATAGTTACCATTGTTTACATCTATGTATATTCTATACATCAGTTTTCTATACATCAGTATAACGGAAAGAGAGCCTTAAGCAACAATTTATGTATGGTAAAATATATTTGAATACTATAAAAACCCGTATTCTGAAAACTTAAAATTTTGTCGCTTACAGATAATTGAAAATAGGGCTCCATATACATATGTATACAATACATAAAATATAATACATAAGTATTCATTGTGTCTACATTTCGTAGAAAACACATTAGTTTAAAATAATTTACATCTGTGAATAAGATTACTCTCCACACTGAAAAAAATTTAGCAAATTAAAATTTTTTTAAAGCAAATTCTGCTAAAAAGCATTTGGCAGAATTTTTTAAACTTGGATGCTTTTCAACTAACGAAAATGCCAGATCTGGCCGTGAAAATTCCAAAATGGTAACAATGCCTAGACCTGATTGAACGTTAGTTATGCTCTCGTCTGTGTGAAAGCACAAAGCTTTTTTGTAAAAGCTCACACATTGTGCGTATGGCTTAAGCGAGTGTTAGACACATCAATATTCAGCTTCAATATATGTGGTTGTGGGCGTTTGTTTACCAAAAATAGTCACACTTATACTATTGGTGTGAATTCTTTTGTTAAAAAAACGCACACAACCACACACATTGAAGCTGAATATTAATGTGTCTACCACCCGCTTTAGACTTAGCTGATTTAGTGCTTTATAATGGCACAAACAATCATTGAATTTTAAATATATAAAGAATTCTTTGTTAGAATATTTTAATAATTGCGACCAAAATGTCCCAAAATGTCGAAAGAGAATGTTCGATCGACAACTTGTATTGAAAACAACAATAAAATGCGAAAATGTTTTTTTGTTTGTTTTGAATATAATAAGTAATCGATGGAACGTTTTCTGTTAACATCGTAGGAAAGGCCGTTATGCTGTTTTCCGCATTTGCTCTTAGTTTAGCCTTTCGTTAAAAAGGGTTCAAATAACTATTCTGAAGCGAGGGTATCACAAGTTAAAATGTTTCACAAGACAATTTTCCATAAATTCCTTAACAAGTGTTTCAAAATATTGAAGCTAGAAATTTATAATAAACAAGAGAAATAAGTCAAAACTTAAATTTATTCTAGTGTGCAGTTTTGACTTACTTTCTATAACAGAATTTTATGCCAATAATTTTTTTACAGCACTTCTCAGCATTATAGATTTTGTTATTATAAGCTGTATACAAAAAAAAAATTAAATCAAGAAGAAAGAATTGAATTTTAAAAAGAAAAATTTACAAACTGGAACTAAGTTTGACATTCTTTTAGATTTAATTGAATTGTAGTAAATTTTGATCAGAAATAATTTCTTAATCGGGCTTAAGTTCAGTAATTTCAATTCTTTTTGAATGAAAATATTTTTCTTAATTAAAGTGAGTTTCTAAAGATGAGAAGAAAAATTAAACTAGACTTTATTAGATCGGAGAAATATCGATATTTTAATGTGCAGCCACGCACTTCAAAATATCTCACTTAAATCATCATGGGTACGTGACAAAAACATGTTCATGTTCATGTTGGCAATCACAGTTCATAATGCTAGAAAGTAAAATCGACCGCAGAAAGCAAAAACAATGTAATATAATAGCCACTACAAATAAAAATAATAATATAATATTATTATTAATATTATATAAGAAACAATCTAATAAAATTATATTTAAAAAGGCAGCATTTTTAAATCGAAATCTTAAAATTCTTTGTTTCAGAATGCTTTTCTGGGTCAGTGTAGGCATCAATATTTTTTCTATAAAAATTGTGTAACAGTGTAGTTTGACGTCTCTATTCTTTAGCTTAATGTTAGATTTTTCTAATAATTTTTTTCCTTCCCACTGCCGAAAGCAAATAAAACTAAAGTTAAGCACAATAATTTTTTAGGGCCTGTCCCACAATGTCGACAACGTTCGACTTGTCGCACATATAAATTTAAAGTAAATACAAAATTTTAAAATTAAAGTGTACGACAAGTCGAATGTTGTCGACACCGTGGGACCGGCCCGTAATTTTTTTATTCTAAGTAGAAAAACTCTTTCATATCACAAGTGGTATAGGAGTATATAGTAAATTCATTGTGTCATCGCACCTTCTATGAATTTTCTAAAGATTGACACTTGGGTGTATACACCTGGAGATTTTCTGCGCCCACATCCAGAACCCCATGAAACAACTCCACAAAACTGATTGTTTACCATAGCTGGACCGCCTGAATCGCCATTACAGGAGTCCTTGCGCCTGGCAGCCGCACAAAACATGGAATCCGTCAACTGATGCGTAGAAAGATAACTCCTGGCACATCTTCGTGCACTAAGCACTTTCACTTTAACTGTTTGCAATTGTATAGGAATATGATTAGCATCTTCCTCTATTCTACCCCAACCATAAAGTTGTACTGGATCACCTGCTTTAAAGCCATCTTTGCACAATTCCGTGGGTTGAATTAAGTCACCCTTAAGAGCTTTGCATAATTTAAGCACTGCTATGTCAGCATTCAATGTGTGATTGTTGTACATCTGGGGCATTATTATTTTGCTTATTTTAGATCTTACACCTTTATCAGTGATTCGTGTGGCCCCCGCCACCACGGACAAACGCTTTGGGTTTTTGTCAAAACAATGAGCTGCAGTGACAACGTGACGTTCTGATATTAAAGTACCACTGCATATAATGCTGCCATCATTTAAAATCTGTACTAGATATTTAGCTTTATCAATGGTGGTGGGTGTACCGCCCACAATGCGAGTTCGGCCTTGTGAGAAGGCCACTGATATTTGTTGGAATATCAGACAGAAAGTTATGAGTGTTTTCAATGAGTTTTTTAACTTAACCATTTTTTATTTTATTTATTTATTAGAAACAACCTTTACCACTTTCGCTTTGGCGCAAACTACTAAAATTTCTAATGAAATTTTGTCATTTTATAATACCTAAAGCAATTTTAGCAAAAGTAAAAAAACATCTGCTGAAATATTTAAATGTATACTGCGACTCACTTCAATTAAGCATTTTAGAAATGGAGTTATGGCTCGATTTACGAACAATATAAAATTTAGGTTATTATTTACGCGTTATTGTTTTCTTATTATTTTCGATAGTTATATTTTGGCTTTGTTTTGCTTTAGATTTCAAGCAAAATAATAAAAAAAAATTTTGATCTTTTTAATTAGATGAAGACATTTATATGGTTGTACTTATTAATTTCTTGTACATACAGTATAACTAGAGTTTTTCTTTTCTCGCACTTTTTTAGATCCCGAGAAATCGGGATTGGTTTTTAAATTTCCAGAGATCCCGGGAATTCCCGTTTAAAACAAATAATTAGAATTTGTTTTTTTTTAATTTAAAACTTACATATTCGGGGCTATCATGAATAAAATTCCACGTGAAATTTTTCCCGTGGAACAATTTCAATTAACAGCAAGTAATAGGGAAAACAAAAAATTCTAAAAAGGAAAAAGGAAGAAATTTCACGCGGAATTTTATTCATGATAGCCCTGATTATTTAAAATTCACTTTAAAGAGATCGAACTTACAAAACTAAAAAATCAACAAATTATTAAAAAAAAACTGAATAAAAAGTAAATAAAATATAAAAAGTTACCTTCATTTATGTACTATTGTCAAACGATAAAATTAAGAGATTTCAGTTGGATTATTATTTGACAGATTTATTAAAGTGGTTTTTTAAAAACGACAGTGCGTTATTTGATTCATTAGTCATCCCCTCCGACCGTAAGTTATCAGTCAAGTTTTAAATTTATCCATAATTAGAGAAAATCTGATATTTTTTAACTGAGACTCGATATTTTTGTTTGATTTCATTTTTGAAATTATAAAAAGTTTCTAAAATAAGTTTTTGCATATCGTGCTCAGTTCTGGGTAGATGAAAAACTTCGACTAAAAGAGACACCCTTATAAATAAACAACTTTTTGGTATAGGTTAGGTTAGGTTAGGTAGGGGTGGCAGTCAGAAAGCCGGACTCACTTAGACCGTTTTGGAGCATTGTGATACCACGGAGACTCTGCTTATGTGGAGTCTCCACCGTCAAACCATCCAGAGCTCAGTATAAAGCTACTAATACGTTGAAGTTCAACACTAGCAACGTAAGAAAGTTCCCTGAATTCAAGAGCGCCCATTGAGGCCATTCTCTTTCCTGCAAGTCCAGGACAGTGACAAAGAAAATGTTCTATGCTTTCCTCTTCATCGATATCTTGGCAGCTACGGCAAAAGTTGTTGTGTTCAAACGTTAGCCTTTGTGCATGCCTACATATGAGACAGTGTCCGGTTAACACGGACACCAAAATCGAGATTTGTTTCCTATTCTTCGAAATTAGGTAATCCGTACCTTCTCTATTTAGGTGAGTCCATAACTGCCTTGTGATCACGCAATCATTTCTTGTGACCCACCTTCTATTTGTTTCGTCCTCTGTCTTCCGCCTAAGTCTGAGTTTGCAAGAGAGTAGGGGTAGATACACACATTCCAAATCCGGTGGAACCTGTAAGGTTGTCCCAATTCTAGCAAGCTCGTCAGCCCTAGAGTTCCCCTAGAGTTCCAGATGATCCTAATATCAAACTGCTCTGCCATCTCACTTAGAGATGATCGGCAGTCGAGGGCTGTTGTTGTTCTTAGAAGCGGGGATTCGAGGGCCCTAATAGCTGCTCGACTATCGGTGTAAATGTTAATCAAAGTCGTTGAAGTGACATTCACTCTCAACCAATTCGCAACTTCTCTTACAGCAAGGATCTCTGCCTGAAAGACACTGCAGGGATCCTGAAGTTGCCTTGAAATACGAAGACCTAAAGCCCCACAGACTCCATAGCCAACACCTTCATGTGTTTTGGAGCCGTCCGTATAAAAATCAACACTTTTTCTTGTACCTGGAGTTCCATTCATCCACATTTCTGTGGATGGTATCCAGGTTTTATAAAGACGTTTGTGTAGTAGAGCGGGGAGGTTTGGTCAATCCTCCATCCCCTAACTTCATCATCGCAGTAGCCGGTTCCATTTCCATTTCACAGAGAGGTACATCGAAGACGGATTGCCGAGGACGTTGCCAGCTCCTTAACTGCTAGATCTAATGGTAGTAGATGAAGAAGCATCCCCAGTGCATCCGTAGGAGTGGTGCGAATAGCACTGGTTACATACAAGGATGCAAGCCTTTGCACCTTGTGTAAGATGTATAGATAATACGTCCAGGCCACCACACGATGATCCCATACATGAGAATTGGACGTACTATTGCAGTATAGATCCAATGAACAATTTTTGGGGTAAGACCCCAATTCTTCCCAATGGATTTTTTGCATAGATATAGTGAAATTGTTGCTTTTTTCACTCTCTCTAGAATATTCGCCTTGAAATTCAGCCTTGAATCTAGAATAACACCAAGATATTTTGCAGTATTGGACACTTTTATCTCCGTATTATTAAGTGTGATAGGTCGGAAATCAGGTATCTTATACTTCCTAGAGAAAAGGACTAATTCCGTTTTATTAGGATTAACGGCGAGCCCTCGTTTCTCTTCTTGTTAAATGTGAAAGACCATCCTGTAGGATGTCCCTTAGAGTTGTGAGCAATTTTCCTCTTACAGCTATTGCCACATCATCAGCATAAGCCACGATTCTGCACCCCCGCGATTCTAGAGATAGCAGCACAGGACTTAGAGCTAGATTCCACAATAGTGGCGAAAGAACTCCTCCTTGTGGTGTACCCCTATTTACAAAGTGGGTCTGCCTAGAAGCTCCTAGAGCCGCAGTTATCCTGCGGAATGGATGGATGGTTTTCGCTTTATAAAAGTATAAACAATTTTGTAATTAGCATTAACAGTTTTTAACTTCATTTTTTATTATGCAATAAAAAATGTTTCTAAGCACTAATTTTTATTTACATATTTTGTTATATTGTCAACACTATTCTTGGTTTGTAGCCATCAAAAATAGAAATTAGTTTAATTGGACTACAATGACAAAATAAGCATAGGCAACAACCTGCCGCCCTGTTGCCTTGTTGTCTTCAAAAGAATCATTCTCATATAATCATGTGTATTCCATCCTTGACACTTTGCAGTCGGTAGCTTGCTGCGGTGAATGCGTTTAATGCATTAGCTCGTTACAAAATTGTTTGAAAATAATTTTATATTAGCTGCATGGCAGCTGCTGCAAAATCCTTCACCTTGTTTATATCAGTGTAGACACCCGGAGAATCAGGGCGGCCACATCCAATATCAAATGATATGATACCACAATATTTTCCGTCAACTACGACTAGACTGCCCGAATCTCCCGAGCAAGGATCTTTTCCAAGTGCACCAGCACAAAACATGGAGTCTGTTAATGTCATCCTTTGATCGTATTGATGCACACAATCGCTTTTTGGAATCACAGTGACGTTAACAGTTTGCAATTCAACAGGCAGATAGCTATTCTGTTCATGAAGTCGGCCCCAACTATAAAGTTGCACTGGAGCGCCTGCTTCAATTGGTTTGTCACAAAAACCTACTGTTGCCACAGATGGTTCAGTAATGGATGTCCTCAAATTAATCACAACTACATCAATATCACGTGTACGGTTGTTATAATATCTATTCATTATAGTTCTGATAACCTTTGATCTGATACCATAATCAGTGGTTCTCGAAGCACCTCCAACTACAACAAAGCTATCTGGATGTATATCCTTAGCACAGTGGGCTGCAGTGACAACAGTATTTTCTGATGTCAAGGCTCCGCCGCAATGGAATTTGCCATCCACATGAAGCTATACCAAAAAGGGAATTTTATCAATTGTCGTAGCCTCTCCATCCAAAATGCGTGTTTGACTTGAGGACGAAGCGACTGCTACTTGCAGGCATATCGAAAGACACGTTATAAATGCTTTGCGAAAGTTCATATTAAATATTTCTGGACCTTTAATTTTCAGATTAAAGAAACAACTTTTACCATGTTGCAGTTGATTGAGGAACTGATAAATTTTTGTATCTGAAACTGGAAACTGAATATTTGAAAATGTTTAAACATTTTATTTCAGAGTAATCTTGACAAATAATTGTGATGCATTTTGAAATGCTTTTGTTTCGGCAACAGACTAATTGTTTTCAAAATTATTTGGTTAAATTATGTAAATAAAAGTACGTTTATTTAAAATGCATGTTTGTGTTTCTTTTATATACTCACATACACACATACATATCGTCAGCTAAAACGCAAACGGCCCTATCTAACATTTTTGAAATTTTACAGGAGAAGCAAAATACTGTTTTAAACCAAAAGTATAGTTTCAATCAGCCTGGTTTTCGCCAAAATTATTAAAAAATAGGTGACCAATTGATTTCTGGCAGAATAAAATCAAATGTTGTGATATTTAAATGGCTATATTAGTTAAGTCCTTTTGTACCTTAATTTTCTGAAACCAAAGGCCCTATCTACACTTTAATGCAAAATAGTTTTATCATTTATTTTAATTATAAACATTTTTATTATATATTAATTTATTTTAATATTGCATCACAAAAAGTAAATTTAAATAATTCATTAAAATTAAACAAAAAAAGACTTCATTTAAAAACTTTCAAGAATGGAAGAATGAATTTAGAATAACATCCGAAAAATAAGAACAATATCGAATCGAACTTTTTCCGAAAAACTTTGAATTACATGCATCCTTCAATTCTCTAGGCTTACGCAAAATTTTTACCGGTTTTGCTGACTGCAATGTCTCCAATTTTCTTTAGCCTTTTTAAAAATGCCTGCTGCTATATCCATCGTTGACATGACTCTTTTTATTTATAACCTTCTTATTTTCCTTTATTTCTCACAAAATCACTTTTGAGATTAATTTCTTAAATTTTTTTTAATTTAATTTTCCTTTAACAAGCAATTTCTTCAACGGTGAAATCTGTAAATTGTATTTTGTAATTTTTCAATGTTGCCCATACAAACGATCACTTAAGTCTTTTTGCGTTTATCAAATAAACGCTTTTGTAAATATATAGGGCCGTTTGTTTTTCGTCAATAAAATCGCTAATTTTGGTCAGACAAGTCTAAATTTTTTGTGGTTGTGTATTTTGATGCAATGCATCAGAATCAACCAAAAAAGCAATTTTGGATTTTTCGTTAGTTAGGGCCGTTTGCGTTTTAGCTGACGATATATATGTACGTATGCACTTAGTATTAGAGTTAGAAAACAAATTGACGCACAGTTCGTTTTGAATATTGGATCTTTCACTGTGATACTCTTCACGTCAACCATAATGTGAGTTTTATTTGTTTTTTTTTAGAAACAGGTAATGTTTGGATTCTGTAGAAAGCGAGCTTTAACTTTCGATTGACTAGATATGTGTATTGTGATAATTATTATTTTACATATTTAGTTTTATGAAAAGGAACGGAAGATATATATACACACATACATATGTACGTTAAAGTAAAAAAATATATTATTTGGGAACAGTGATATTTTGGATTAATTGTGTTTTGAGAGCATACAATTTTGTGAACTGTCAAACTTAGAACATAAATTTACTTCAAGAATGTCTCAAGGCCTCTTTAGCCGAACGTTTTTTTAGCTGTAGGGTAGCTTATTTTAAGCACATTAATGACTTTTTAGTACTCGTACATTAAAGCCATTCAGATTTATGATGTTTTGATCCTTATATTATAAAATGATATATATTTGGTCAAAATGTAGTGGGGCTATATATGTATGTAACCTATAGACCTTAACTTATAAAATAATGAAAGCGGATTGTAATTATCGGCATACAAATTTAAGCGAGAACGGTTGAAAAAAGCTTTTCCGAAAAACTTAGTTTTATCTAATTAAAAGCATCATGGTCATAGTTAGGGGAAAATTATGTATAAGAAAAATATTGTGCTATTTATTCTAAACAACAATTTTTATATAACATTTTTCCAAGAAACGCCGTGTTTGAAAGTTATGGTGCCAAAAGTGTATATAGTAAAGATAGGTTATTTTTTGGATGAAAAGTTCACATGATCTGTTTTCACACCACCAATGCAATTCTTACACAAATGTGATATTTTATGCCCAGCCTATCGGAAACTGCCGTTGGAGCCAACATATTACAATACAAAAAATTTATCGGATACTGAAAGTATCCGATAAATTTTTTGACTGGTCTATTGTACACTTAAAAAACTTAAAAGTGCTCTCCAACAAAGTACGTACGTTTTCCTTATAACGAAAAAATAATAAATTAATTAAATAATTATTTATACCGTTACCTGAAACGCAAAACACGCTAACTAATATATCATTATATTACAGAAGTAGGAAAAAACTTGTCAAAATGGAAAATATTGAGATGTTCAGTGCGAATTTTTCCAATGTAAAAAAATAAATTAAATTTTTGTTTGAGCAGATTTGCGTTTAAGGTAACGATATGTGAATAATTGTTATTGTCTTTTTTTATTGTCTTTTGTTTTAACTTTTGTATTTTTTTTTCAAACAAAAAAACAAACTCAAGACTTTCGTTTGAATACCCCAATTGAAACTTAAGTTTTAAATTAATTTTTTAAAAAGTTTTTGCTTTTAAATACCTAATTACGAAATTTAAATAAATTTCTATCGTTTTTAGGCTTCCGTACACCAAAGGTGAAAAGGAACTCTCCTATTGTTTTCACTACGCTGCCCGTTTGTCCGTCACAGGCTATTTTCTCAGGAACCGTAAGAGCTACGGACCTGAAATTTGGACAGAGTATGTAGAATCCTGCCGGCTACAACATCAAATACATTAGAGTTAAAAATTAAAGGGTTTTCCAAAACGAGCAAAGAAAAATGTTTCAATCATATGTAATATACATACACTGAACCAAAAAAGCATTCTTAGGACAAGAATTTTGTTTTTTCGTTTTAAAAATGCAGCAAATTTAAAAATAATTGTTAAAACAAGAATGTTTCTTATTACATTAATAAATAACATTCTTATTTTCATTACGAAGCAATTTTTAAAACAAAAAAAAAGCGCTTACATTTTAAAAATTTCAAAAACAATAATGTTTTCTTATTAAAATAAAAATTTTAATTTTTGAATTCATAATGAAAAAGAAAATGTATTTTTAACCATTTTAAAAACAAAAATATTTTATTATTATATCAAGAATTTGAAGTTTTAAAAATAAAGGAAATTATATTTTTCAGCGAGTAACATCTTATATTTGTGTCGTGTTAAAAAAAGAGAATTAATTTATTATTATGACCAAGTGTATATTAATATCCATTACCCTGTGTGATCCTGGAGCATAAAAAACGTCATAACCCAAATGAAAATTCGTTCCATTAGCGGTTTGGACTACAGTCGAAGATCGAAAATTGTTTATAATAAGGCCATTTTGATTCCAAAAAAATTAATATTTTTAATTTTAAATCTATATTATTAATTTAAAACGTTTCATTCTTAATTTAAAAACTCTCCATTATTAATTTAGGACGTTTCATTCTTAATTCAAAAATGCTTCATTATTAACTTAAGCCCTTTCATTCTTAACTTAAAAATTATCCATTATTAATACAAACGCTTCATTTTTAATATAAAAATAATAAGCTTTAAAATAAAAATGCTTCATTATTACTTCAAGAATATTTCATTCTTAACTCAAAAATATAATCCTTAAATTTGAGTATGTTCAACTTTATATCAAAGTTGTTGTCTTTTTCAAACCAAAAATATTCGTTTTTAATTTCAAAATATTTTTCAGTTTTAAAACAAGAGTGAAAATTTTTAAAGTAGCAGAAAACAAACTTAGTTCTATTTCATAAAGGTTACGTTTTTAAAATCAAATTGTTTTTTCTTGATTTTAAAACTTTTTTTTTTTTTGGGTGTACAATTGTACGTACATTGTATATTGACATGTATTTTTACAGTCTACCACAATTAACACTAAAATTTAAAAAAAAAATTAAACCGTAATAGGCAAACTCTTGAAATTTTCAAAACCGGTTAAACTAAAAAATCGAAAAATTATAAAATCGCCAAACCAAGAAAAAATCGCCAAAAACCAAAAAAATCGCTAAAATAAAAAAATCGCCAAAATGAAAAGAACACAAAAAACCGAAAAAAATCGCCAGAACGCGAAAAAGGGGCCACAACTAAAAAAATCGACTAAATGAAAAAAATCGCCAAAATAAAAAAAAATCGCCACAATAAAAAAAAAACGCCAAAAACTGAAAAAATCGACATAACGAGAAAAAAAGTGCCAAAACTAATAATGATCCAAAACTGAAAAAAATCGTTAAAAATCGAAAAAACGCCAAAACTAAACAAAGCTCAAAACCGAAAAAACTCAAAAACGAAAAAATTCAAAACTATTTGTTATATAGGCTAAGGTTCGTATTGAATTACATGTTTAGTGTCCGCACGTAACCCTTCTTGCGCGGGTTGAAATCGCACTTCACTGAAATATAGTTTTTTGTGACAGGTCTGAAATAAACCTACAAAATTTTAATGTTTATTTTCCTTCACCTTTAAAGCAAGAAACGCAATAGATATATTTCTTTGTATGGATTTTAGCCTTAATACTTTTAGTACTTACGCTTTAAAATTTATTCCAACTAAATAAAACCATTTGTTGTTGTTTTTAACACAATTAATGTTTAATTTTTAAGAATAGCTTTAAAAAATACAAGTTTTTGTTTTTTATTTTTTTTATGCAGAAATATTTAAGTTTAAAAAATGTCGAAAGTTTAAATATTTTTCGTATTTATATGATAAAAATTTCAATACTAAAAATACAAAAAAAAATATTTCACATAAAATATCTATTATATCGGGAAAGGGAAGGAGCGGGCATGTGTGTATATAAATGTACTGATTGTTGATAGTGATTAAACAGCTGTATTTAAAAAAAAATTAAAAATATTTATTATTAAAATTTTAAAAATAATGTATAAAATGTAAGTTTAACATTAAAAAAAATTATACATTTAAAATTAATATAGAAGAAGATTAACAAACAATTAAAAAAATTTAATTAAGCAAAAACATTTTGCTAATTTACTCTTTTAATCTTAACTCCCAACTCACACATTTTATTTATGATTTTTTTTCCTTTATTTAATTTATTTTTCAGAATTAATATTTTAATATTTTTTTTTATTTAAACTTAACAATTTAACATATGCTGTTGCTAGTTTTAGGTTTCCATTTCATTTTCATTTTTTATTAATAATTAAATTATTAATAAAAAAAAATTATGTAAATTTAATAATATGTATGTATATTTAAATTAGCAATAAGACAAATATGTTTTGTTTAGTAACCAATATTAATGCTAAATTTAATTTAAAATATATATAACGAGAATTTCTTAAAAATATTAAAAAAAAATCTTTACCACTAAAATAAAAAAATAAAATAAAAAATTTAAAATGGTGACATGCCAGGAACGTTCTTAACAACCGTCTTAGCAGTTCTACAGTAGATGCTGGCTAATTCAATTACTGCTTTAATATTATAAATCAAATTCACTTCTACAGGCCTGATTTTAAGCAGACATTCAAAATAATAAAATCACTTACTTTGGAATTTGAATATTAATTAAATTGAGAAAATTTTGATTAATTAAATATTTGGCTGTGCCTACAGTTTATAATAACAATTTTAACCTGGCGTTGCAAATATTTTCCATATCTATTATAATAGCCTACATACACTTCATGCAATGTAGAATACATACTGTTGTGCGTACAATTCACGAGTAATTCTCATTTAGTCAATGAGTGAAAATGTATTAGGTTTTAAGTTTTTAAATCCGTCAGGCTCCGAAGAACTTATATGCAGGTGGAATTTCAATTGTTTGTAGTTCTCAAACTACCAATAAACTTTATTTTATTTTATTTTAATTTAAAAAATCAAGAAACAAGTTTTAATTTTTTAACAATAGCAAATTTTTTATCAGTGAATGTTAAAAAATGGGAAGTTGCAATTTCGGTGATTGATATCATTAAATTAAAAAAATCAAAAAAAATTTCGATTCTACCAATTTGATGATTAAAACGAATTTTTAGTTTGTTCTGTGAACGTAAGTATAAAAAAAAATCAAAATTTTCAGGAAAGACTAAAAGAAATGTCTTAACTTTTTCCTTCGTCTTTGATTACAGCTGATCGTGCTAAATTTTTATTTCACTCGCTAACTAAAATGTGTACTTATCATTTTGAGTTGCACTAAACTTGGGTCGAACAAACCTATGGACAAACCCATTAAAATTAAATCTTTCTTAGACTTGGATCGAACTCATTTTATAGTTCATTTAAGACAACCCATATAATTTAAATGAGTTTTATCATCGTTTGTGTCAAAAAATGAACTTGTGATTCAGTTCGACTAAAATCTAATGGGTTTCGTCATAGATTTGTATCTAATATGATCTACTAGATGAGTTTGTATATTTTCCTGGTATGTCATATATGCTCAATTCACAACCTATTATTGGAATCGTAGGTGGTTCAAACGTTCAACACTTCTGCAGGACATACAACTCCGGCAAAAGGTTGTGAATTTGAATCGAGTCGAACTTCAACTCGAACTTATTCTGTCGGTCATTTGAGACGCAAACCTATAAGCAAATCTATTTAAATTACATGCCTTTGATCATCATTTGTGCTAAAAATTCGCTATTGAACGACTTAGACACAAGTCTAGTCAAACTCGTTCAATCGGTAATTTTTGACACAAAGTGATGATCAAACACATGTAATATAAATCGGTTTGATGTGGACTTGGCTCCAACTCATTCCCTAGTTCATTTTGGACACAAATCTATGATCAAAAACCCTATGTAATTTTAAAAAGTTTGGTCATGGGTTTTGGGTCAGAAATGAACTAGTGAACTATGTAGTTCGACCCAAGTCAAGCTTATACGAAAATTGAACTAGTGAACAAGTTCGTCCCCAGTCTATTACATGGGTTTGGTCATTGGTTTGTGTCTAAAATGACATACTGAACAAGTTTCACACAAGTCTTGAGCAATGGTTTGAGTTTATTAAGTATTAATAATAATTAATTTAAAACTAACTTTTTGATATTTTATAATTTCTATCTGACATTATATTTGTTATATATGATTGAAATTCTTCATTTGTTTTTTAAGTGATTTGTTAAACATAACAAACAAATTAGTTTTGGGTTTCTTTTATACATATTTTTTATTAAATTTTTTATTATGTTCAGTTCCGCTACGTTTGCCAAATAATTTTTTTTTAGTTAAAATAAATGTTTTCTTGCTTTCCTTGGATTTTTTTTTTCAAATAATTTTCACTCAACATTTCTGTTTGAATTTAAGTTTCTTTCATTAATTTTGTTTAAAATTAAAATACATAATCGCGTTTGCATCTTTTTGCAATTATTTCATTTCCATTAATACATTTCTGTATTTTAAATTAAGTTTTTGTTTGAAAAATAATCGATTAAATTTAAAAATAGAAAGTAATAAAATAAAAAATATTTACAAAAATCACATTAAAAAGGAACCAAACACGATAAATTTAATATTTGTTTTTATTTCATAATACAATTATTTGCTAATTCATATTTAAACTTGTTGTCAATAATACAATAATAAAATTTATTTTAAATTTACTTTACATGTTTTTGCTTTAGTGTTGATTTTCAATACATATTTTTTTTAAATTTCTTTGCAGTTCTTATTCCTTTAAACATTTTCTTTATTTAAATATTACTTTAAAAAGGTCCTGGTGTGTGTGTGTGTGTGTATGTGTCTGTATTCAAAGCTTTAAGCTGTTTTAATTTAATATAATTTTTTTGCTTCATGATTTTTAGAATTTTTTTCTTTCTTTTATATTTCATGGACTTTTGGACCCTAGTTTATATTTTTATTACTTTTATTCATTTTGCTTAGAAACATATTCAAAATAACTTTTTTTTTTTGTAATAGAAAACAATTTAATTATGATTAAATGAAAAACGAGTGTAGAAATGAATGCAAATAATGCGTCTTGTTTATTTCTTTTTTTTACTAAAAGTAGGAACTTTTTCATACAGTGTAAGTGTGCGAGTTTGCATTTAATTTGTTAATTTTTTGCCTTCAGCTAAAATTTCTTATAAACTCTATTTCGAAGAGACTGCAAAATGATGGATGCAAGAAACCGGAGCAGGAGACGTGGGATAGGTTACATTAATATTTCCAAGAAAATAACAAGCTAACTTGATGATTAAAAAATGAAAATTAAAAGTTAAAAAAAAGTATTTGAAGTCATAAGCTTAAACTCTGATGCCATTTTCGATATTTGTATTTCCTTAAAAACCAGCAGTTACTTCTATGAATGCAATAAAATATTTTATATTTTCAGTTCAAAAGAGATTATCTGGAACTTCATGTACGCTAATTGATTGTCATTTTTTTTTATTCCACATTCATTAATTTGGCAAGTCTTGCAAAAAATGTACTTATACATTTTAGTTTAAAATTCTTTAAATATATACATATACATATATGAGCCAGTTAAGATATTCGACTGTAGTCGAAAGTGCTGATCGAACGAATTTTTCTTTGGTGGCTCACACGACGAAGAATCATGCTATTGTGAATTTAACTCACTGTGATTGTTCAATATATTGTATCAGCTGCTAGTTGGTAAACCTTCTTGTTCAATAACTAACTCAAACCTCTCCGGCATACAATATAATTGAGTATTTTCACACTCTTCGGTATAATCTCCCACATGTGTTCAATGGAGCTAAGAACTGGGAGCTTCGGAGGGAGTGACAGAATCTTTCAGTTGCTTCTTTTTCGAATTAAAGGTACAACATCTTAATTGAATCTTGCATAGCTTGAAAAAAATTTAATAATTTGATAAATGAAACAAAAAATCAAAAAAGAATATGCCTCAAGTCATGGGTGTATTTAAAGATATCATCAGATATTCTAGGGTATAAAGAAGAATGAGTATGATTACATACAAGTATGATACCAAAAGCGCAGGCGTATACGCAATATGAATATATATGTACATATGTACAAGCAAACAAACTGTTCGAGATGTGTTGTAGAATCGAATTTTAATTGAATTCATTGTCTTTCTCTGCTCCACATAGATATGTATATGAAATCAACTAAAATAGTTATAATTTGTGTTTGGGTGCTTACACAATTTCTCATCACGCAGCTTCTTGATATATTTTTTTTTCATTGAATTATTGCATCGAGAGCAAAATTCGATAGCCAGCGAAGTCTAATGCAACTCATATATGGGCCATAGAGATTAAAAGCTACTTTTTGATGTATCTTCATAGAAACAGCAAAACTGATGTTTTCATATTCTCATTTTTTAAAAGGGAAGCAAATTTTATAAGCAATTGCATATTTTGACTCATATTTAAAAAAAAAAAAATGTTCTGCAGGCCCAGCGCCAAAATGAGTTTTCAGTTAAATTTGAGAATTTTTATTATTTTTTTTCAAGTACATCCCTTTAAAATTACTTTTATCCTGCAAGTGATATATGCCAAACTATCTTAAAAGTTTTGTTTTGCTTGATGTTGATTTAATGGCTTCTAAATATGTATATTAAAAAAAGATTTGTTTTTTAATTTTCCTTAGACTTATATAGCAACATTTTTTATATAGATTTCCTTACAAAAAACTTTTAAGTTTTAGTTTGAAAAGCCTGAACAAGAAATGTAATAAACATAATTAAATGAAAATAATTATAATTTAATTTACATTTATTTAATATATTTTTTGCTTTGTAAATGTTTTATTTTGCTTCTTTCATAATAATTATTAATATTTTTCTTATCTTGTTTTATCTTAATCAAGAGAAATGCAATTGACTTTTTAAAATACTAAATTTAAATATCATAATATATTTTATGTATAATTTTATGTATAATATAATTTATTAATTCATATATTTTATTAATTTTTTTTCTTTCTCTTTTATAATAAACTTTTATTTTTATTGTGATTATTTTGACACTTACATGCATATTGTTTTTTTTTCTGACGTTTTGTGTTCTCACAATGTTTTCCTTTTAATTATTATTACATATTTTTATTCATTTGTTTTACGATAAAATATATGTATGTATGTATGTATGTATATATATTTTTTTATTTTATTAGTACTTAAATAATCAACACTCAGTTATAAATAATTTAATTTAAATTATTGGCTAAAATGTTTATTTTTTTTATTTTTTAATATGTATAATTATAATATATAATTTGTTTAAATTTAATTAATTATTTTTTTTATATTTTATTCATCCTTTATTACTTTTTTAAAATGATTTGTTTCAAACGATTGTTCTTTATTTACGATTTATGTAAGTTTTATTTCATAACAACCCTGTGTGTGTTTTATGTATGTATACTTAATACTTAATTATATTTGAAAAATAATTATTTTATTTTTTTGATCATTAAAAATAAGGTCGAGATAAAATTTTTAATTTCACATAGATAGAAAACTATTTATTGCATGAGTTGTTGGAATTTTAACAAATGTTGTTGATAGTTTGCAGATAAACATGTTCTTAGTCAAATGTTTCTTTAGAAATGTTTACATCAACGTTTGTGCAACATGTATGTATGTATGCATATAAAGCTCAAGCAATAGTTTGTAAAATAACCCTGCAAATAATATTGGAGTACGTGGTCCAATCTAGATGAAACAGACTAATTACATCATGGTCCCATGTAATTCAGTCATAGATCATGTCGTTTTCATACAAGCATTCAATGCTGTACGATAAGTGTTCGTGTTTAAATGAATATGATCGTTCTTCTTAGGCACTCACAAATTGTATGCGAGTGGTCTATAACTATCCCATATGTAGTAGTTTCGGGGTTAGTCCGATGTAATGCAAAGTTGGACCATGTGGTCCATCCGTAGGACATCGCAATGTTTTTTTCATATATTTGGAGTAGTTTTGTGCTACTCCTACTCCTCTTTGGACTAGTCTTTACATGCATGTATGGACTAGTCGCATATTTGCAGGGAAATTGTACATACATAGGTATACATACATAGGTGTGTACATATGTATGTATTTATATTCAGCAATTTTAAATTACATATACATATCTATATTGAAATTATAAAGTAAAAAACTAGCACAAATAAATTGTCCTTTTTAAAATAAAACTCAGGTGCTGCTGTTAAATAAAAAAACTTAATGATAATATACCTACATATAATGATCTCAAGAAATTGAGAAAGTAATCGGTTCAGAATTTATCTTAAGTCTGGCTTTTAAGCGTTTATTTGTTAATTAACTAAGAGTTGTTCTATTTTCCATTTGTTTTTGTTGTTCTTGTTGATTGATATGTATTTAAAGTGTTTGTTAAGCAACATACTAATACGGGCAAAATTTATATGTTTGTGTGTTAAGAAGTTATTATGTATAAACTAAACTTTAAACTAAATAAAAATTTAGGTTTTTTTTTAACAAATGCCAACTTTGCTTCATGTAACATGTAGGAACTATCGTCATACGCTGCAATTCAGCCCAGACAGTGCGCTTTGCCCCAGGTATTTACTGCCTTTTGTATAATAAATAAAAACTTGCATGAAGTTAGCATAAGTGACAAAAATTTAACTACGTCATGAGTTCCTCTATACAATTTGACATTAAAAATCGCCGCATAATGTAGTTTTAACACAGTACTACATTCTAACATGATTTCTAATATAAAATTTTATGGCAAAACTCTAAGGACCATGTTCAGTTTTGCTCCTTAAGCTTAGATCACACAATTGGCACAATGTACCAATTTTCGTCAGCTCACTGAAATAAATTCATAAGTATCAAGGTAAATTTGCCTTATTTCGCAACTAATTGAAATATAATTACATAACTGCACCACACTGTATTAGAAATAAAGCCATATAGACTTATTCAAGAAATCCAACGAAAATTGGTACATTGTGCCGATAGTGTGATCCAGGCTTTATGCTAACTTCCTGCCAATTTTTGATGATATGTACATAAGGTCGTTAGTATGTATCTTAATACTATTGACTAAGTACCCTGCAGGAAATTGAACTGACACAATACTAGCTACGTTACCGGTCCCCAAGTGATATGGACTAGTCCGAGTTCTAACACTTCCTATGAAGCGGACCAGTTACTTTTACATGGGAATGGCCTAGGATGGGGTTAATTGATACTTTTAATGCACCTTGTGACTTGTCACTGAACTATCCCATAGGGGCCTATTCCATGTAGAATAATATAAATTATATATAAATGTCATTCCGACATTTAACTGTAACAATTAAAACTTATAATTCTTTTTTATTCTTACAAATGCAATTAAAATTTATTTTTAAGCAGAATATTTTTTGAGATTTGAACCGACAACTTCTCGCATGACAGGTTTGCACACTACCCACTCAACCACAGGGCCACTCATGTTTCAAAAGTTAAGCTTAGGTTAATATCTCAGTATAGTTACGGGTCTGGTTCCAGAGTCACATTGGAGGGAGCAATTAACATTATATTTACACTATTTGATAGGTCCATGTATTCAACCACATCGAACCTGTTCAGTGCCGTTTACTACAATATTGCACCGAGTCCAAATTAAATTGGCTCAAGATCAAGACGATACATCACGAAAATGGTGCATATGTAACCATTTACACGATATGTCCTTTCACCATACACTTCTCCGTACTCTTGATAGCATTCGCATTTTCTCAAGTCATAGGACAAGTACGTTTGGATCAATTGTCACCAAATTTTCTGCAGGGTAGTTCTTGTGATGTTGAAACCAGACTTGCTGACTACTAATCTACATTTCTAATCTATATTACCATGACAATCGGCGTTTTTTTTTGTAGACACTATTTGTTTATGTTGATCTTTGATTTGAAACATTAATTTTTTTTTTATTTAATGTCATTTACCACAAACCACTCGGCGTTGCAAGAAGCAGACAGCAAAGTTGTGCGTCTAATGATTTGGGAGAAGTGAATATTTACCCTATGTTCTATTATTAATCGTCCTATTTATATTTTCATTGTCATGAATAAAACTGAATTTTTTTTAGCAAAAGGTGTTTGTTAGCCAATTGACTTCATAACCTCTGGATTGAAGAATATCTCTAGCGTCATCGTAATTATTTCTTAAGTGCGGTCAGGCTTGTGTGTGTTGTTTGGCCTTCGAGAGTTTTGAATCTCGCTCGCACTGGTTGACTGATCTGCCACGGATAACCGTATTATCTTGCGGTTTTTTTGTGGATTTTCTTTAACAACCACGTTGCTACTTCCTATGTGAAGGCATAGGTCGTGTACAGTCAATCACAAAACTTTCTAAAATACTGTTAATACCATCTTGGGCATATGGTCTAGTTACTGCGCCCATATTTGTGCAACACCATATTATACAAATTTAATTTGTATAATATGTATAATAAATAAATAAATCAAAAATAAATGGGATTGATCACAGGCTTGTGGCTAATATGATCGCTGAGTGTTTCTCAAAGCTAGAATTGCTTTGAGTCAAAGCAATGCATACGAAGAGAGCAATTCTCAAATTTAATGATTAATGTAGAAACAGAATAAAGTCTGCAACTTCAGGAAAATCGCTGACAAATTAATCAAGCCCATAATAACATCAACGGCAGTAACTTCAAATGCTCTCTAATTTTTGTTTTATTTTCTTTTGTGCTTATTTTTCTTGAACACTTTATTCTGTTTCTACATTTACATAAAATTGAGAGCGAATTAGAAACAAATTATTGCCAACGATATCTGAAATATTGCTGATGTATAAAAAATGTCTTTAGGAGCAAAGTTGAATTTTAAAGTTGTTATCTGTTTTGACAAAAAAAAAACACCATCCACTATATTTACAAAAATTGTTGCTACAAAAGTTTTCACTTCATTTGTGTCTGGTTAGTTGCCTAACACAATAAAATAATTTAAGAAAATAACATGCAACTGCGTTACTAAATCAATTATCAGAATATCCCACAAATGTCTAAAAATCACAAATTTTTTGAAAAATCAATTAAGCGGAAATTACTGTGCTTCCGAGCAAAAAAATATAAAAAAAATGCAGAAATCATTGAATTATTTCAGTTTAAAATATAACCGAATTTAAATAAGTAAATTTTTTTATATAAAATTGTAAGAAATTTTGTTCCATGAATAATTTCTCTCTTTATCGGGAACAGTAGAAAAAATATTAACATGGAAAATGTAATACAGAATAAAAATTATGAGGATTGTGATACACATTTGAAATATAATGAATTTTTAATCTCTAGAAAATCACATTCACTAATAAGATAAGAATTGAAAAATACTGCAAGTAAGCGAGTTTTGAAAAAATAACATTTAAAAACACTTAAATTTTGCTTGCATTGTCAAAACTTCATATTAGATTTTATTCCTTCATTGAAAATTTTGGAAATTTTGAACCACTTTTTTCATCCAAATTGCTTCTACACAACTCTGTAGGAAATAGAAAATAGAAAAACAAATTCCTACAACAAGTTTTATGAAAAATTGCTTCACATCTGTCTGTCAGCATTTGTCTTCAGAACAGAAAACACAAATAAATAACAATTAATTGAAAAAAATTTAATATTTTTAATGTATAATTTAAAGTTGTGTATGGTGTTGTGTTACTGCTTTTCCTTATACGGATATTACATTTTTAATTAATTAATGTACAAATCTTTGTTTAAATAATTTATCGTATTTTTTTTAACATTTAAAATATCTTTTATTTATATTTACGTTTGTCTTGTGTCTTTTGTTTTATCTATATTTATCGTCGTTGGGATAAATATTACATTTTGAAAATTTTAATATTTGTTTGTGTTTCCGTCGTTTCTATTAGTTTATGTATGGGATTTTTTTATTTTTTTTTGTTTGTTTATTATTATTATTATGTAACGTACACAACAATATGATAAGATCGCTAAACGTCTTGGTGTGTTGATTTTGATGAAAATTTGTTGTTTTCGCACGATATTTACAATTCATGGAATGCATTGAAATAATTTCGTCAGTTTTTGCGACGATCGCTACAAGTAATTTAGAGCTTAAATTTTATTTTATTATTCTCCAAGCACTCTGAAATTTTTTTTACTGCACACTTTACCTAAAATGGTACAGCGTCATAAAACATTTATACAACTTTATTCCAGTTGTCAACATCCACGTCACGTCAATAGAACAACACCAAAAAATATTGGGGCTTGTCTACTCGCTCTCGAGACAGTCTATTTCTATTGAGCTATTGTCTATTGAGCTTGTCAATTGTCAGTTGCTTCTAAAAGCGGGTAGACAAAGCCCAATTTCTTGGTATTGAATTGGAATAAGAGTGATAGTTTTTATCTTTTTAAATAAACATTTTAATCCGAAGGTGTCCGTTTGTCCGTATAATGAAAGTAAAACATACTTGATTTAATAACAAAAGTACTCCAGGATTCGGACCAGTCAGTCATGTTCCCATTTGACCACAGCTATGTTTTCACTTTTTTCTTCCGCCTGTAATCGTCCAAGACTATCAAACCCATTTCGAAGAAATGTGCTCAACAAGTATGGTTGACTTTGGATTGAGAGATACAATCCCATCATCGTGGATGGCGCAAAAAATATTTCGGCATGCTCTGAAAATCACGTGATTTGGTATCGTTTTACTATTTTTCTCAATTTTGTTTCAGCAGTAAAAAGTATATTTTATCATAGCATAACATAAACAAATTAATAAATTTTAAATTAAAATCCTGAAGCGTTCTTAAAGCTTTAAAAAAACTAAAGTCAAAAGAAGTTTATAATCAGGTTTCCAAAAGCCAAATTTCTGCGTTTTCAATTGTCAGAATGCCTGTTTGGCATTTTAAAATAAAAAATGGCAATTTCAAGAGATATGCATTTTTCAGATAATTTTTCAGATAAATCGACTCCGCCATACCACAGAGAAGCTGTTTTGGTTTTGATTTTAAAAACTCCTTATATTTAAGTATGTATATATCACAAAATATGTATGTATATACAATTTTATACTGATTTCCACACAAAAATATTTCGTACTTTTTAATTTCTTAACTAAACACAACAAAAAGCAAGTGACCATACCATTTTGCTGCGCACTGTAAGTGTGGTAAATTAATCAATAATTATTTTTTCTTTGTTGTCAAGTGCAATTTTTCACAAGCCTTTAACTTTTCATATGTATTTTTAATGTTTTTAAATTTTTCTTTTTTGAAGTAGCTTTTAATATATTTTACCTTAGAAATTTGTTTTCGTTTTGTGAAAATAGCACTTTTTCTTAGATTTAAAAAAATTTGTTGTTAAAATTTATGAATACTAGAGAGTAGGAGTATATGTAAGTACACATACACATACATATTTCGATTTGTTTTTTATTTTTTATATTTATATACTTTTGATTTGTCTTTATGTTTTTTATTCATTTATTTTAAATATTTTTCATATAAAATTCCTTTTCAACCTTGAATGGTTTTTTGGGGCTTTACTGCCAGTTTATAGAAGCCATGTAAAAATTCTCGGCTGTCTATTTATAATGAAAACAAAAACAAATTTTGAGTGCTTTGTTTTTGTTTTCAATATAAATAGCCAGACGAGAATTTTCACATCGCTTCTATGAACTGGCAGTTAGTTTGTAACAGAAGGTATTTTTTTCTATTTTTTTTATAACAAGCTCATTTTTTCTGCAATAATTTGGTTTAAAAAATTATTAAAAATAATTAAACAGATTAATATTCATATACTTTTCAGTTCACTACACATGCATGTATTTATTTAAAAATTGTTTAAAAAAAATTTATAAGTTGATGTACAGTCAATCTGTATCTAATATATGTGCATATGTATGTATATGTTTCCATATCAAAAGCTAATTTTTTTTAGTTTAAGTGTTCAGTTTTTTGTTTGTTTTTGTAACTAAAAAAAAATAAAAACATTTTGTTAAAAACATTTAAAAGCCTGTTCCACGATGTCGCCAATTTATACTGAAAACGAAAACAATTTTCTTATTTTATTGTTATTTTCAATACAAGTTGTCGATGGAACGTTTTTTTTTTTTTGTTGATATAGTGGGCCAGGCCGTTAATTAAAATAAATTTATTAAACATCTGCAGTACAAAAAAAAAAAAACTACGCATTGAATTGAACAAATATTGAGACATAAAGTAATTGCTAAAAAAAAAAAAAAAAAAAAAAACGCTCAAATTATATGACTTCGAATATGATTCAGTTCATTTATACAGCGTTTACAATTGGGCTTATCATAAATAAAATTTCATACGGAAATTTTTGAACTTGTGAACAGTTGATATCATAAATAAAATTTGTTGTGAAAATTTCCGAATATTTAAATTTTTAAACTGCGAAAAAAACTGCTTGTGAATTTGTTTGCTTTCAAAAAACTTCATATGATTGCAACCTATTTTTAGAATTTATGAAATCATAAACATTTACCTGTCGGAAAAAGTGGAAATATGTATGTTTTTAATTTTCATGGGATTAATGACACGAAATTTAAAATTCATGTGAAGAAAAATTTTTATTCAGAAATTTTCACAAGTGGAATTCATGAAAAAGCTGAACATTTTATATTGTATTGAAACATTGCGAACAATACATGTAGCAAATAAGCTAGTTTCAACTAATTTATGACCGCAAAATAATTAAAAATTTCTATAAAATTTTAGCACAAATACCATACACGATAAGTAGCTTTTTCTTTGTGTTTGAGCTCTTTCAAATTCAAACTGTAGCTGTTTGCTTAAAATTTTCGCTAATTTATTAAATAAAAATAATGATTTAAATTATTTTATTTGAAAGAATATTTGAGCAGGTGTACACTTTTAATTCCAAATGAAGTAATTAATTTATGTATGTGTGTATGTACACTGGAGCCGCTATTTGCGCCGTTAAAAGGACTGGGAACTCGATGCAACGCAAATCGAATCGAATTTCTCTGTTCAAGTGTAATTTATGTATTTAATCTACTTATAAAAATACTTTTAAAAAACTTAAAAGTAAATTGGAAAAGGCGATAAAATATTTAAATCAAGTTAATGTTTTGATACTCTCTTATTATTATTTCTAATTTAAGTCATTCTTTTTGTTATTAACAATGGGCCACAACCATAGTCAACAAACAAGGCTACTTTTTTAGTTTTAGAATGCACTTTTAAAAAATATGAACTTCCTATCTAATATAAACGAGAAAAACTACACTTTAAATGTAAAATTCGGTTCTAAAGTTAAAAAAAAGCTGAAGCACCGACATCAGCTGTTTCTGGCGGATTATTTCAAGACAAAGGACATTAAAATAAAAGAAAAAAAATGAATAAGTTTACGAGACTTTAAAATGGGAAAATTTAACAAAGTCTCTATATTTCGCAAACTAGAACGTTTAATAATTGAAGATTATGCACTAATGGTAGCTATGGCGGAGATATCATTCCTACCAAGTGTTACTTGGTAATATGTAAATGCTTTTACCCAAAGAAAAGCTTGAATTTTGATGCCTCCCGGCTCGAGCTAGATTTTGATTCCAGATCCCTAGTTTCTTACGGTAATTTTCTTAGAATTTCGTGCAGATTTCGTTTTGTTCGACGCCTGTTGCCAAAAACAATTGACCCACCCTAATGTACACATACATATCTTCGTGCTCCAGTTTGACTGTATGTTTTTTGGCTTCCTTTGTTCCTATAAACAATTTAATATCCAAATTTTGAACAATAAACTATTAAAGTAATACCAAATACAAATACCTTTTAAATTTTCTCCATATCAATTCTCTATTAAGTTTTTTTTCTGCTCGGTTATTTTATTTTATGTTGTTATTAAATTTAATAATTTTCTATAACACATTGTTAGCTGCTTATTTCTTATAATTTGTTTTCTATTAAAAAAAAAGAAAAGAAAAAATATTTGTTGTGGCACCCACTCAAAGTTAGTTCAACTTAAGACCCAATTTGGTTTTGACTATAGTAGGAAAATATTTAGAAACAGTTTTTTTTTTAATTTTAAGTTGTTTCTATTGTGCTTTTTTCCATTTGACTTCTGACGTTTTTTTCTAAATTTTCTACACAAAGTCATATGAATTTACATGTGCGCGTTCCTGTAACTTTTGTTACATGTTTATATAATAGAAATACATATCCTTACCTTCATATAGAAACGCCCTAACTCAGTTATTTTTTTGAAATCGAAATTTTTGCATTTTTCTATACACTAGATGTTCATCTAGTTAAGATGAGAGTCAAGAGTTAAAATCTAATCGTAATCAAAGCGACACAAGGATTGAATTAATTTTTAAACAGCGACGCCAACAGAAGCGACGTAATACGCATATATATTATTTTACGCAGAAATAACTTCTGTGGCAAAAAGGAAAAAGTGCCTGGGCCGAGATAAGGTGATTTTGAGTTAATAGTGCCTTCGTAATCTGTATATTTGAAAGTACCCCTGGCCAAAATATCAATTAATTGTGAGATTTTTCAAGAAGTTATAGCACTATGACTTGCGACTTATCTTTTTTAGACTTCTTATTTCATTTGGAACTTCAACTTAAATGTATTACTTGTAGTGTGTAGAACGATGTTTGCTTACAAAAATTAAGTTAAATTGAGAATTCTACAATTTAACTGTAAGAGAGAAAAATTTCTGAAAATCGACTTGGACGCTTAAAAGTGCTCTCCTGTAAAGCAGTCAAATATGACTTAAGCACTTTTTCCTTATTGCCACAGACTTGATTCCACATTCGAATTTATTGCGTCAGGAAAAATTTTTCTCACTAATGATGAAACAGAATAAAGGTTCAATCAGACGTGACATAACCATAAAAAACATCTGTTCCAACCAAACTTATGGGCAACACTGTATCTGATTATAGGTGACTCGCCATAACGCCATAGCCATTACCATAGAAACCAATTGAATTTTGGTTTGATTAAGGCTATGGCATTATGGACATGTTACGTCTAATTGCACCTTTAAGCTTAAAGTCTGCAACTTCAAGACAATCGCTGTCGAAATAATAAAGCCCATAATAACATCGACGACATTAACTTCAAATTCTCTCTAAGTTTTGTTTTATTTTCTTTTGTGCTTATTTTTTCTTTGTAGTTTTGTTTACAAAATGTATGAATTTTATTGAAGACATGGTAACCAGCGTTGTCAACTTGGTGCGTTTGGCACCATTTTAGGTGCTTTCTCAAATTTTTTGTGCGAAAAATTCCTTAGTTGGTGCGTGGTGCGCTTTTTTAAAGATTTCGGTGCGTTTTTTAATTATTGGTGGCACCAACGCAAATTTAACACAACAATGGGTTAAAACTGCAAAATTCTTGTTGTGAAACTTGCCAACTTCCTGATAGTGGTAACTACCATATTAATAGTAATGATGTTTATAACACATCACAATTTTAAAGGAAATTTGTCTAATGTCGCGATGATAACAATAATGATGAAAATATTAGCTTTATTAATTTGATCTCTTTTTAAAAAGTTTTAAACATAATTTATAAAATTAATGTACAAAAATGTATCATCTTGCAAACATATGTATGTGCCCTTAATGATGAAAGTTGTATAAGTCATATATTTCTTTGGTCGAGATATTTAGTAGATTACATTTGAACAAATCCAAAAATATATTTTATTATGCAACAGATTAATTTAGAGTTGTACTAGTCTCGATTAATATAAATTTATTTTACTATATCGAATAAAAAATGCGTATGACTTAGACCACTTCCATAATTAAGAACACATGTGTACATGTATGTACAAATTTGTTTAGTTTTTTTTTTGTTTTTTTTTTTAATTTTATACATATATTGTAAAAGGCTGTTTGTTTTTATTGTTGTATTTTTAATATGAGTAAATGTTTTAAACTTCTGATAATTTTTTTTAAATATTTGAATAAAAAAGTTTAAGACTTTTATTAGTTTTAAATTCTTGCTATTAATCGTTAATGTCTTTTAAAAAGTTTTTTAGAGAATTTATTTATAATAAAAATTAATATAAACAAATTTGTCAACTTTTTATAGTTTTTATTTTTTTAACCCTGAACTGTAAAAGCCTGTTTAAGTGTTAAATTTTTAACAAAAAAAAAAAAAAAAATATACTTTTTTTGTAAAATTAATTCAAGGAACATTTTAAACTAAGAAAAGACATTCTAAGCTGGTGCTTTTTTTTTGTAAATGGCGCGTTTTTTATCAATTTTGGTGCGTTTTGAAATTTCAAAGTTGACAACGCTGATGGTAACATTTTTGAGATAATGAGTAGTTATGTGTGAGAGCATAAGAAAAAACGATATCAAGATAAAATATATTCTATCTCATGACTGCTTTCTGGGTCCGGTAGTCTGTTTAATCATTTATAATTCTTGTGTCACAAAATCGGTCAACTGTTTCTTTTATACATATCTTTTTTTAATTTCTAGCATAACAAGACGCATTTAAGGCGTAAAAAGACGTCAATAGAAAAAATATATGTATGTATGTACATATGCCAACAATATGTATGTATGTGCGGGCTTTATTGTGATTGTAGAATTTTTCAATTCGACTGCGACTTCGTTTTTGTTAAAATTTAGTTTTTTGTTTGTTTATGATTCATATTTGCGCAGAATATTTATCCCCATCACTTAGAGATTTGCCTTTCACCCACATCATACCGAATGTCACACGCTGTATGATAATTAATTTGAAGCAACAAACTTCGCTTTATAATTTATCATAGTTATTTTGAAAATTTTTAAATGAAGATATGGTATTGGTGTCTGTTCTGGAATATGTGTCGACTTGGTGAAACTGTGTTACGGCCCTTTTCATAATGTACAATTAAAAGCTAAACAGGGACTTTAACGGCAAGTTTTGTATGAAGAACTGTCAGTTAAAGTTCACGTTAACTCTTAATCATATATTGTAAAAAGGGACGTAAGTGTAAAAAATTTGTTCTTGTTTTTTATACAAAATTAACAATTTTTAAAAGAGAGAGAAACGTGCTGAATTTCTTACATTTATTTAAATTTAGAAATGTATGGCAAACAAAAACAATTTTCAATATGTAAAGTTTCACTTCTTCGATATCTTTTCCAGAATAGCCACCATTATTAGAATTATACATATGTACGAGTATGTATATAGAATATGAAAATCTGAACACATAATTTGATGAATTTTCTTTTTAAATGTAAAAGATCTTTTCTGAATCATAAAAAGTTGTATAAAATTGACAAGCAGGGAATTTATCTGCCATATGAAAGTTGCAATCAATGGTGGAAGTCATTGAAACAAAATTGCAGCATAAAATTAAAATTTCGAGGTAAAACTTATTAATTTAGAACCTTACAGTGCAATGAACTCACATAAGTATGTAAATATACAAGGCAAATTCATATAAGGTATACTCAGCTCAGTTCGCTTTGAGAAATTTAAAATTGTATCGCTTAATATAATATTGTATTGTTGGTAGTTGTTTGGAGCTCGTGGTATTTTAAAATCATTTTTGCTCACACGAAGGATGTTTTTTTTTTTTTTTGCTAGCAGACAACAAACTTGACAGAATAATGTACATATATGGTGAATGTCGTTGCACTAAAAATTATGCACAAAATTGAAACAAAAAATATTGTAAATAAAAATTAAGTTTTCTTAATTTCAATTGATCAACTGCAACACATATTAAAGATAATTTTTAATTAATATTAAATTCTTACCAGAGATGTGGTACAACCAATCCCTTAATATTTTTTTTGCTGCACAAATGCTTTTTTTTTTTGGTTAATTACAATAACGTTCTTGTCTATTTCAATGCTCATTTAGTAAAGTTTCTTCCTATGATTGTTTTTTATATCTTTTATGATGTACATAGTTAATTTTCTAACTGCTTAATTTAAATGCCTAAATGAAATTTATTTTTTCTCTTTGATTTTTATTAAAAACTTAAAAACTTTTGTTCTTTAAATTATTCACTTATGTATTTATAATTCTTATTATATTATTACTATTTAAATTTGTGTCATAATAATATATGTATGTATATATAAATATATTTAAAGATTCCCATTTTGTTTGTAAGATTAAGACTATACGTGTGTATGTAAATGTATGTATAGATATTTTAACACTGGCTATAAATCAGCAAAATTTACATAAAAATTAAAATAAATTGGTAAAAAATTTTTATCCTTTAATTCTTATTGGGGTTCGGTTGGTTGGGGGATTTTTTTTTGTTATTTAATTTTTTCTTGTTTAAAACGAAACACAGTTTGATTGATTTTGGTTGTTCTATTTGTCTATGTAGTCATTTTAGTTAAAAGCTGTCTCTTTATTTTACAATTCATTTTCTTTCAATATAAATTTAAAAACATGTTTTGTTTTAACAATACTCACATACTAAAATTATTTCATAGAGTTCAAAATTTGTTGAAGTTCTTGTTGGCGGGTGTGTTAATGTTGTAAATTTTTATGCATTTGTTCGCTCGGTTGCTACGACTGTTGTTGGTTTCGTCTCGAGAAGCAAGATTTATAAAAGAAACAGCTTTATTCCAGGAAACAAGGCGGCAAATTTTTTAATTCTGGTTTTTAAATCGAAGTGATATATTCGAATTTTTTTAATCGTTAAGCAGATCTGGGCTGAAAAACAGCCCTCGCATCATTGTAATTATTTCTTGGAGATTTTTTCATCTCGATCACACTGGTTGACTGATTTGCAAATTTACTGTATAAAATATTTATGAAACTTCCACCAATCAAAAATTTTTTTGTTAACAAAAAATAATAATAAGTGAAATCACCGCATTTTGAAGCCAGTTCTTTTGCTCGTTGACATTTTGTTTTCACTCTTTTTTTCGTGCAAACATAAACAAAATTATTGAAATTCAACAACTTGAAAATAATATACAAACAAAAGGTTTACAAACGATGTGTTTAAGCATTATTTGTGCACATAATTAAAAAAGTGCTCTAAGTCACATATTTTTTGAGTCGAGATATTTAGTAGATTACATTTGAACAAATCAAAAAATATTTTTATATTAGGCAACATTTTGATTTAGAATTGTTATCAATTAATAGAAATTTATTTAATACTTTCAGCCAAAAATCTTAATCGACATATCGTTTTTCTTTTGTGATGGAAATCGATTGTGTAAGATCGCAAATAATCCATTTTTGGTCAAAAAATAAAGTTCGCATATTATGTCGATAAAGCTTTTTTTTTGGCGGTTATGCCACGATTTATTAAATATTTTTTTTTTTTACTTTTTTTAGGATTTATTTAATATTTCGAAGCAAAAATGCACATGACTCAATTTCCCGGGGAAGTTTTTACCTGTCATTGGGTAATAACATTAACTCATAGTAGGAGAAATGGAATAGCGAAAATGTCCTTAGCCACCATCCAAACTTGCAATTTTTAAAAATTCTGTTTTGAAATTGCATTAGTGTCCACATTGTGAAATTGTTCTTGTGTTAAAAAAATTCTATTAGACCGAAAATTTCCCGAAAAAAATTAACAACAATTCTACACTTTTAGTTATATTTTGTGTTTTTCAAACAACTGAATACACAAAATATAATAGTCCATTTCCAATCTAGTGTAAATGGTCTTGCATCGTAGCATGTGCAAAATCGTATAGTATATTGATACTCACCACGTAGCAATTCTTAGTGGTGAGTATCAATATACTATACCATTTTGCACATGTAACGATGCAAGACAATTTGCACAAGATTTTGAATTGGGCTAATAAAATGAAATCAAACGTCAAATAAAATAAAATCAAACCAAATTTAAATTCCCAATCTTCTCACCTCCCTCAACAATAAACACAAGCACTGCTGCAACAAGACTAAGGAATTTTTGTTTATGATTGGGCTGAATTGATTGGTTATGAATATAGATCCTCTTTCGTTTTACAAAAACTGGCAGTTGAAATACAATTGTATTATTTAAACGGTGATGTAATTCATGTGCTATCAAAGTATTTTAACCTTATTTGTTTAAGAATTTAAACTATTAAAACAATTAAAATAAAAATATCGCAGTTTATTTTTTAATACTCGTTTCGTTCAACACAGTTGATTGTGTGCATTTTCATGCACATTATTGAGCCTGTTCAGAAATGCATCACACTGCTGCATTATTTTATCACTATTCTGCAATGCTTTTATTATTGTGGTGCACATCTGCGCCGAATATATTGCAGATTTCAGTTTAGCCTTATTCTCGCCGTTTGTTTAGAATAAGGCAATTTTATTCTTGAGAAAAATTAATACTCTAGAAATCTTTAAAATTTCTTTGATTTTAATGTTGCAAAGTAAATTTACTTTCACTAACTTGATGTGCATGACATTCAGTGCGTGACCAATATATATTCGTTACGATAATAGAACACTGAAAGAATTATACGCAAAAATAAACAGAATTTGTTTGAAATAAAAGTTCTGCTCAGTAAATATTTATTACTAAAGGTATCCACATCAGTTTTTTCTTGTTGGAAAAATGGAAAAATGTAATTTTTTTACAACAAAGACAGGAAAAAAATTCCACCTAAAGTTGAATTTTTAAATTTTTTAAATTCAACTTTTGGTGAATTTTTTTCCTGTGTTTGTTGTAAAAAAATTAAATTTTTCCATTTTTCCAACAAGAAAAAAACTGATGTGAATACCTTTACTTTGTTCCATTTTGATTTTATGTAAAAAATTAAAAATAAAAACTGTATAGAGCAGAAATAGGCCAGAACGTTTGTAGGCTACTTGTCGACATTTACATATATGTATACAACACGATCAATCAAAATAAACAACAAGAGCACAACATTACGTTGTACCCATCAGGGAACTGTATGAGTTGATTCACTTTCGATGTCCACTCACTTTTACAATGCTTTTGTTTTTTCTTTAACATCAATAGCCCAATTCACAATCTTGTGCAAATGGTCTTGTATTGTTGCATGTACAAAATGATGTAGCATGTTGATACTCACCACTAAGAATTGTTAAGTGGTGAGTATCAATATACTGTAAAATTTTGCATATGCTACGATGCAAGACCATTTGCACGGGATTGTGAACACATGCTGAATAATATTATTTGTTGTTTTTTGAAAAAGACTCTAATCCTATTGTTATTGCAGTTTTAGAATTCTCAATAATTTATTGAGAGTTTGGCTATAAACTTTGTGTTTTTTTAGGTTTTTTTTTTCTTATGTTGTATACGCGAACAAAAATGCACCTTTCGCCCATTCCAATTGTGTTCCTATCCCTAAGCGGAAACATTCCCTACATTTTGCATTGCACCTTTTCATTGCATGCTTTATGGATTAGGTGAGCGGTTAAATCAAGTGCCCGGAGATCAATTAAGGGGCAACTAATTCAAAAATATTTAATAATTTTTTTCAGGTATCATGAAGGTCTTCATAACTAAAATTCATTGCAAACCAAATTTTTGACATTATATCTTTTGAAATAGAACTGTTTCTTTTATTGCTGCACGTGTTGGATTGTTTTGCCTGCAACTGTAAGCAGCTGACTTGAAGTATTTGTAGAGTTGATAATAAAGCGTAATGATCACCACCTTGACCATATTCTTACTGTGGGCTTAAGTTGATATTGTTTTTATTTAAGATTTTTATTTCTTTTATACAATTTTGTTAAATTTGTGTTGTATTAACTTGTTGATTAAAATGTGCGATAGTTGTTTTTATTTAATTTTTTTTTATTTTAATAAATTTTTTATATTTTTTGTTTATATTTAGTATATTTATATATAATATTTGTTCATATCCTAAATTTAAGTTCACATCCAATAGTAAGAAGAGATATTTATATATAAAAAAGAACAAATTTTAGTTTTAATAAAAATGACGGAAAAAAAATTTCGAGTAGAAATTTCACATTTTTAGTTTCTGCGTATGCGTTTTTCTTTTCCACAAACGTTTTTTTTTTAATAAAATATAATGAAAAGTAAATTAAAATATGAAATATATATGAAAAAAAGAGTTAAAATAGTAGTAAGAAAATTAAAAAGGCATAAAATATAAAGTAGTAAATAATGTTTATATAAAATAAAAAATAAACAAACTAAAGTTACATTGATAAAAAAAAATTAAAATAAAAGATTTTTTTGTTTAACAAATCTAAATTTCTTTACTTGCTAATACTTCTTGTTTGATTCGAAATCCTACTTTTATGTTTTTAATCAAGAGATGGGGGGAAATTGGTAGGAATTTCGGAGAGGTTGAGTGTTAAGATGTAAAAGTAGAAGTTAAATTTTAATCAATAATGTAAAGTGTATGTATGCTATAGTTGGTTGTTCTTGTTGCTTTAATAACTATTTTATTTTTTACAATTTTGTGTTTCTTTTACTTCCTTTAGACAAAATTATTTGATTTTCTGTTAGAACTTAAAATTACTAAATTTTTTTTATTAATTTCATTTTAACTTCGGGATTCTGATCAATTTTATAAATTGTTCTTATTATTATTATGCGGGTGTAAGTATGTAAGTATGTGTATGTAAATATGTAAATGTGTGTGTTGCTTTTTATGAATAGGCTTCTTGCTTTCTTGTCCTCTCTGCAGTTAATTTTTTAACTCCTAAAATAACTGCTGCTGGTGTTGTTTTTGTTGTTATAGTTGTTGCTGTTGGATCACCTTCTTCATTTTTGTTTTTATTTTATTTTTCAGTATTATATACTATAAAATATATGTATGTATATGCTGCCTTCAATTATTATTTTTAATTTTATATGTATAATCATTTATAAATCTTAAATCTCTTTTTAAAAGATTCATGCGGGTAATAAGAGATTTTTAGTTGTATATAAATAATAGTGTGGTTGTTGGTGGTTGTTGGAGTAGTGGTATTGTTGTAAGAGGTGGTTGTGGTGGTGGTGGTGGTTGTGGTGAAATAGATGATATGAATTATTGGTTCAGATATTTGATTTCGAAAAACTAACGCGTAAATGGTTTGATTCCGACAACTGATGATTGTGCATTTTGATTAGAGCTAAAACGGCTTCTTCGACAGAGGAAAGTTGCAACAAGGCCATTTTGCGATCCTTACTACGAATTGAAAATATCATTAAAGAGAGTATAGAGATTAATATGCGTTCAAAAGAAGTGCTTAGAAATACTTACGGGAAAAATTTAAAAGCTTTTACTTCGAAATTGTTAGTAGTGAAGGCTTCTTTTATATCCTCCTCAGTACAAGATGATCTAGAAAAAATAGTAAATGAAAAAGAACTTGGTTGAAAAGATGTAAAATAGTACTTAAAAGTGGTGGAGTAAAACATTTGCTAATGCAGATTATCAGGAATCCGTCACTCATGAATGTCTTACGAGTGTGGTATTTCGACTACGACGATTTTGTACTAAGGTCGATTATGCTAAGCGTCCATTTAAATAAGTGAGAAGTTCAATATCTAATTTGAAACAATATTTTATTTTTATTTTCTTAGTTTGCCATTGCTACATTGGCTGACTTTTTTTTAATGGCGTGAAGTGTGGTTTGACGTGTTTCGTACATTTCTCTTCTGTTAAACAAAAGGTTTGTTGCTACATACTTTTACACCACAACAGCTGCTTTGAGCTATGACACAATGCACAAGAAATAATACTGGCCCTCCTTAAGAAAGAAAAAGTGACATTTGAAACCTTTAATACAGCGCCTTAGCAGTGCAAATTGTTCTCATCTAAAACAGTCGTCGCATAAGACAGACAAATCTCTTTTGAGAATTTTAAAAACGTTTATGCTCATGAGAGTACGAAAAGAAGCGCACCGAAACATTTGCTTGCTTTTTGTTTTGTTCTTTGCAATGGCGGTATTCCGTATTTGATGCAAATTGTCTTGCACAAGTGTAAAATTATTATATTGTAGCTTTTCCTTGGGTTGTGTTTGTATTTTGCTGTTGGATTTTAAAGAAAAGCTAGAGTATTTTGCATTTACACTTACGCAAGACCATTTGCATCAAACCGCGAATACCGCAAAAAATCATATTATGAGAGTGTTTTTGCTTATGAGCACAAATTTAAAATTAATTTAATTAGAAAAGAACACAATGAGAAAAAATTTAACTCTTTTGTAATAAAACGTTTCGCAAAAATTGCGGTTTGTTCATATGCTCATGCTATTTTTTAGAATGTAGGGAGCAGAAACATACTTTCATAAGCACAAAATTGTTCTAGATAGTAGACAGCCACAATTTTTTGGTAGTGTATTGAAGTGACGTCGAAAAAAAGCTTAGCGCAGTAAAAAATTTTTTATGTTAAAGTAATAAATACTCGTACAAATGAATTTAAGTTAAATAGTGACATGTTTTTAAATTAAGTTGTAATGGTCGGTTATATGAACTTTTCAACTCAGATTTTCTTTCCGTTGCGCAAATTGGCTCGTACTGTACATTCAAGAAATCATCGTCATTTAATTAAAAGATCAACATTTTTTATTGCGTTATTCTGCCATTTGCTAGAAATCTAAAGCAAAACAAAGCAAATAAAATGACATCGAAAACAAAAATGTGTAAATAATAACCTAAATTTTATATTGTTCGTCAATTGAGCCATAACTCCATTTCTGAACATATTATAAAATGCTTATTTGAAGTGTGTGGCAGTATACATTTAAATATTTTAACAGATGTTTTTTTTATATTTTCTAAAACTTCTTTAGATAATATAAAATGACAAAATTTCATTAGAAATTTTAGCAGTTTGCGCCAAAGAGAAAGCGGTAACGGTTGTTTTTAACAATTGTAAAAAAAAAATAATAAATAAAGCAAATAAAAAATGGTTAAGTTAAAAAACTCACTGAAAACACTTATAAATTTCTATCTGATATTTCAACAAATATCAGTGGCTTTGTCACAAAGCCGAACACGCATTGTGGGCGGTACACCCACCACCATTGATAAAGCCAAATATCTAGTACAGATTTTAAATGATGGCAGCATTATATGCAGTGGCACTTTAATATCAGAACGTCACGTTGTCACTGCAGCTCATTGTTTTGACAAAAACCCAAAGCGTTTGTCTGTCGTGGCGGGGGCCACACGAATCACTGATAATGGTGTAAGATCTAAGATTAGCAAAATATTAATACCCAAGATGTACAACAATAAAACGTATAATGCTGACATAGCAGTGCTTATATTATGCAAAGCTCTTAAGGGTGATTTAATTCAACCCACGGAATTGTGCAAAGGTGACTTTAATGCAGGTGATCCAGTACAACTTTATGGTTGGGGTAAAATAGCTGAAAATGCTACTCATATTCCTATACAATTGCAAACAGTTAAAGTGAAAGTGCTTAGTGCACGAAAGTGTGCAAGGAGTTATGTTTCTACGTATCAGTTGACGGATTCCATGTTTTGTGCGGCTGCCAGACGCAAGGACGCCTGTTCAGGCGATTCGGGCGGTCCAGCCATGGTAAACAATCAGTTTTGTGGAGTAGTTTCATGGGGTATTGGTTGTGGGCGCAGAAAATCTCCAGGCGTCTACACCAAAGTGTCAATCTTTACAAAATTCATAGAAGGTGCGATGAAACAATGAATTTACTATATACTCCTATACCACTTGTGATATCAAAGAGTTTTTCTACTTAGAATAAAAAAAATTAACGGCCTGTCCCACGGTGTCGACAACATTCGACTTGACATACACTTAATTTTAAAATTTAGTTTTTGTTTCAAAAATAAGTGCGCGACAGGTGGAACGTTGTCGACATCGTGGGACAGGCCCTAAAAAATTATTGTGTTTAACTTTAGTTTTATTTGCTTTCTGCAGTAAAAAGGAAAAAAAATATTTTAAAAATCTAACCTTAAGCTAAATTCAGCCATTTGTTTTATTTCTTTTTCTGAAGCAAAGAGACGTTAATCTACAGAAACACACAATTTTTATGAACCAGAAAAGCATTTTTTAAACAAGAATTTTAAGATTTCTATTTAAAATTGCTGCCTTTTTAAAAATTAGATTGTTTCTTATACAATATTAATAATAATGTTACATTATTGTTTTTATAACGAAGCAGTGAAAAAACAAAACGTTTTCAAAAATGAAACAAACTTAGTTCTAATCAAAAATAATTTCTTAACCGGGCTCAAGTTCAGTAATTTCGATTTTTATTGAATTAAAATATTTTTTTGAATTAATGTGAGTTTCTAAAGAAGAGGATATTAGCTGGGGGAAATACCGATATTTTTCTGTGCAGCCACGCAATTGAAAATGTGTCACTTAAATCATCATCTGCACGCGACAAAAATATGTTCACTTGGCAATCACAGTTCATAATGTTGGAAAGTAAAATCAACTGCAGAAAGTACAAACAATGTAACATAATAGCCGCTACAATAATACTTATATGTATGTTTTATTTTATAAACGATTTTTTAATGGAATTCTTACTTCTTGATTTAAAATTTTTGTGCGTACAGCTTACAATAGCGAAACCTATAAAGAAGTAGAATGCTCTACAAAAATTATTGGCATAAAATTCTGTGATAGAAAATAAGTCAAAACTGCGCACTACAATAAATTGAAGTTTTGACATATATATAAATTTCTAGATTCAATATTTTGAAACACTTGTTGTGGAATTTATGTCAACTATTTTTAACTTGTGATACCCTCGTTTCAGAATAGTTATCTGACCCCCCTTTTTAACGAAACGCTAAACAGGGAGCGCATGCGGAAAATATAGCATAACAGCCTTTCCTACGATGTCAAAAGAAAACGTTCCATCGATTACTTACATTCAAAGCAAAAAAAAAAAAAAAAAAAAAGAATATTTTCCTATTTTGTTTTCGCTCGAATATTCTCTTTCGACTGGCCGCAATTATTAAAATATTCTAACAAAAAGTTCTTTAGAATTTAACTAAAATAAGTGAACACATAATAAACTTAAAATTCAATGATTGTTTGGGCCTTTATATAGCACTAAACCAGCTAAGTCCAAGCCATATACACAATCTTTTACAAAATAGCTTTGTGCTTTCACACAGACGAGACCACTACATCCGATCAGTTAAGAAATCGTCACATCCGTGTTCTTATCGACTATCGTACGGAAACAAAATTAAGTGATATGTCAATCGTATACGTTGAATTATATTTCAGCACGTTCACGTACATATGTCATAATCTGAAAATAATGTTTTTACGTGACGAGTTGTACATTCACGGATGTGACGATTCGACCCCAGATCTAGGCCACAAAACTGCTTGCTGCTTACTTTGTAAAGAAAGAAGAACAAATTGTAAGAGCTTCCCAAGCTGTCAAATGTAAATGTCAGAGTATGTGTGTTTGTACGTAGCTGCACTAAACACATAGACCGCAGCATGCTACTGATCACAATCATGACCACTTTCGTAGCTGTCGCCAACTTAGGCTAATTTCGATTTTTTTTTCAAGCGACAATGAGCAATTTTTTTTATAATATTGGTAGCATTATCAATATTATAAAAAAAATGTAGTACAAATGATAGTTTAATGCTTTTTCAGCTGGCAACGCAAAGGAAATTTAAATTTGTTCTATGTACAGTAGTTTTGATTTAGCGCCCTTTTGTTTAAGTGCACTTTGGACATAACTGCCTAAACTGATAACTTTCAGTCACTATTCTTTAAAATCCCATACAAATTCGTTTTTTAAGTGCACTTTCTATACCTGCACATTTAAGATAAGTGCCCTAAAATTTTGGTAATTTTAAAACATTTTCATACAAAAAAACAATATTAGCTGCACATTGACTTAGCTGCACAAAATATATTTTTTCCGTAATTATTGTTCAAAATCCTCTTTTAAGTACACTTTGTATACATGCGCATTTAACATATTTTTTGGCAGTTTTAAATTATTCTCATATAAAAAATTTAAGTTAGCTGCACACATTAAAAAAATGTTGCTACATAAGTATGCAACCATGTATGTGTATAAAACTGAAGTCAAAAATTGTATACCTGCACATTTAGGCAGGTAAGTACATTTAAGATAACAGCATTTTTGACTTATCTGCACAAAAAGTCGTGCAAAGTTGATTGTGCAGCTAAGTCAAAATTACTGTACGTACTGTAACTTTTTTCAGTGTTTAAAATATGATTATGACTGACTGGCCACTGAAAAAAATGTAAGAAAAGCTTAAAATTTTAAACGATCTAAGAACTAAAAAGAAAAGTGTTAAATATACATAAGTGCTTATAAAATTACTTGTCATAAAAATAATGATGAGTTTAGTGGAATGATTTATCGATGCAGGATGCAGGAAGTACAAAAGGAGACATCATCTATTAGGCGCCAATTAAAAGACAACCCAAATTAATTCTACTGTAAGTACATGTTCTTGCCAATAACTATTTTTAACTAAATGATCAAATAGAATAAATGACTAAACATAAATGCGGCATAAACACATTTTCATTACAAATTGATACAAAAAAGGCAGCCCCAGAAAGCTGTCGGCGGCAGTAAGATCAAATGCTCTCTCATATTTGTTGTATTTCCTTTTGTGCTTATTTTTCTTTGTAGTTTTCATGGTACAATTATACTAGGTACATACACGACTACAACAACATTACAACACCAAAAAACACATTCATTTTGTTGGTATAAACAAACGAATAATTGTCAGAAACAGATGCCTTTTGTTTTTAGAAATAACAATTACAGGGTAACTAAAGTAGAATTGCAGACGCCGCATTCCTGCAGGATTATAGTTATTCAGTGTTGCCAATCTGTGTGTAGTTAGACAGTGTGTAATTTCTACTCACATGTGTAGGCCATGTAATTAAATTCTTGTATAATCTGTGTGTAATTCTACTTTGGGTTCTATTTTTATTTATTTTTGTTTTAATTTCAACCTACACAAAAGATGTGTAGTGTAATTTTCTTCGATGTGTAATTGGAGACACAGCGATGTGTAAATTCATTGGCAACACTGTAATCATTTTATTCACACACATACACTAACATTTTCGCAGCTTGTAAACAAAGTTTGACAACTATTTGCATTGTATACATTAACAGGCTGGGCTTGTGCATGTACCTGTTATAATTGTATCATGGTAGTTTTGTTTTAAAAATGTATGAAATTTATTGAAAGTATGATAGCATTGTTGAGAGAATGTGTATTTATATATATGTGATAGCAGAAGAAAAACTCCTCAAAATAAAATTGATTTTATCTCTCGACTGCATTCTGGGGTTGTTTTCTTTTATCAATTTGTATGGAAAATGTGTTTACAACGCAATTCTGTTTGACCATTAACAATTTATTTTTAAGCTTAATGCATTAAACACATTCACCACAGCAAGCTTCCGACTACCAAATGTCAAGGATAGAATACACATGTTTATATCAGAATGATTCTTTTGAAGACAGCAAGGCAACAGGGCGACAGGTTGTTGTATATGCTGTTTTTGTCGTTGTAGTCCAATTAAAGTAATTTCTATTTCTTTGGCTACAATGAGAAAATTCAGTGTTGCCAGTATAATACAAAATGTTGAATGAATGATTTTGTACAATTATTGCATATTATTTAACAGAAACAATATCCAAAAATTGATGTTAAAAATAAATTGAATCATTTTCGTACTTGTACGTGAAATAAGTACATTTTAAAATAGTAATTAATCTTTATTTGGAAAGTCTTAATCATAGTGGTTCTGGTTTTAACTTTTTCACTGATGGTTCGAAGATGGATAGAGGGGTAGGAGCTGCGGTTTACTGTCGGGAGCTCGGTATAGAGGAATCTTATAAACTTCCTGATCATTGTAGCATCTTCCAGGCGGAAATCTATGCTGTCAAAATGGCAGCAGAGTTAGCCTTCACCTCTCTAACTATGGATGCGCGTGTAAATCTGTATATAGACAGTCAAGCAGCTATTAAAGCAATTTCAGCTGACTGCAATTACTCCTCGGTTGTGCTCCTGTGTAGAAAGGCCCTGGATATGTTATGTACTGGTAGACAAGTACATATATTCTGGATCCGGGGACACATGGGGATAGAGGGAAATGAAATGGCCGATACACTGGCCAAAAGGGGAATTCTATTACCGGCTGAGGTAACGGTAAATATCCGAAAACCAATTCAATACCTTAAAAAGATCATACATTCTAATATGAGGGAAGAAGCGGAGAAATGTTGGCGCGCGACGAAAACTTGCAAAACTTCTAAAATCATGTGGAGCTCCTATGATCCCAAATTGACTAAGTTCCTTTTATCATTAACTAGAAGCAACTGTAAGCTTCTAGTGGGAGTATTAACTGGGCACTGCTGGACAGCTTCGTACGCTATCAAAATAGGACGAATAGCCGACGGTACCTGCAGGAAATGTAAGGAACCCGGAGAAATGGAAACAATGGAACATCTACTGTGTCACTGCCCGGCTTTAAGCCGTACTAGATATAACTATCTTGGTGCTTACACTTTTCGTAGTCTTGAGATTGTATCGAGAGTAGAAATGTGTAGGTTGCTAAAATTTGTTAAATCTGTGTGGGAGTCATTCGATACAGGCACCACGAACTAGGCTGCCATACTAACAGGTTCTCATTTCATTTGCTGGTATCGCTAAGGATCAATGCCGGTCTATGCGAGGTCTTGGACCAACCAGATAAACCTAACCTAACCTAACCTTTATAAATGCAAAATATATATAAGTGGCAATACTGAACTATGTATTTGTACTTGAATATTAGGTGTAGATGGTGCTGCTGCCGTCTCCAAAATAACTACGTAGCCGGCTACGCGGCAACAAATGCTGTTAGCGGCATTTGAAGTCGTGTGTTCGTGTAGCCTGCTGCGCTGAATGTGTTTAATGCTTAACGTATATTTTTACCTTCCCTTAGAAATAGCAGTTTATTTAATTTAATTTTAATTGTTTAATTTTACCATCTGTTTGCCTTAAAAATTATAGGCAGAATTTAAAAAATTGTGATTGTCTATATAATTGCAATTTGGCAACTGAAATGAATAGTTGTTAGTTGTCAGTTGCGGTACGATATGTCATGGACTTGTATGGAACTCATTCAGTAGCTCGTTTTTGACTCAAACCAATGATCAAACCCATGTTATTTAAATGTGTTTGATCATAGATTTGTGTCGAAAACGAACTATTGAAAGAGTTTGTTTTGGCAACTGGCAACGCAAGTGAAGTTCGATTGTCATCCATAATTGAGCCACGTATTTAACATTTGTTTTAGAAATAAGTTCATTCGTTCTTTATATTTCTAAATAAGTTTTATTTTTATTTAAGTGAAATGTTTGAAAAAGTCACCACCGAAATATGCACATATGTACTATATTTATATTTCAATAGCAGGTGCTTATGATGTTGCTGTTGTTTGTCAATAAATTAATTAGCCAACTGCATGGCGATCATAGCATTCAAAAGCATTTGTGGTCGTGTCGTTGTGTAGCCTACTGTGAACTATGCATGAATAGCTCGGAAGTAAACTTTCAAAACTCCGATGCACACATGTTTTTTTTATTTACTAAGAGCAAACATTGCTTTCTTTTATAAGTGATACAAATCTTTTTCACAACACTCCTATTCCGTCTGAGGGTGGCGTTGGCTGAAGTAGTTAGCACGTTGACTACAAAACTGAAGATCCTGGGTTCAATCCCTGTATCCGACAGTCATCAAAATAACAAAACAACAACACACATTTTTCTGATGTGCATTAGTGTCCTTTGTATCAGTTATTGTGGGAAAAGTTCATGTGATGAAGGCATAGTCACTGGTCACTGAACTATACCGACTTCAGCAGATGCTAATCCTAATGTTAACATCAGAGCGCCCTCCTTCGTCGGTATTGTGTAGCAAAAATCATCGGCGAAGTAAAATAACCAATAAAATGGCTACTAAACACAGCTTCAAAATTTAATACGCCTCATTTAACACCAGAAGGCGCTGCAACACTGCATTATAAAAAAAAGCGTTCAAAAAGCAGAGTTGTAAAATAATGAAGCTTTCTTCTATCTCTTCCTTCACCACCTGTCTTCTATCACTATCCCTTTCCCAAAAGAAGGTAACACCTAGTAATAGTAGTAGGCATTAATTGCTTGAAAAAAAAAAAAAAAAAAAATTGTTTTCATCCAAAGAAAAAGCATAGTTGACCCAACCATAATCCAAAAGCTTTATGGTTTTCTTGATTCAAATTAATTAAAATGCTTGTTAAAAATTTAAATTAAAAAGTCATTAAACAATTGCTAAATCAACTTACGGAATGTTACTTAAATGCAATGTCGCCGATGGCGGATAAATATTTTGATAGTTTTTACTGCCTGGTTTCTTGAATCGATGTAATGGATTCTGAGAATAGTCACGTGTTAGGCCGGCATCGGGTTGTCCTTCTTTTGGCAGTTGTACAGCCTGGTGTTTGCTGGCCATAACACGTATCGCCTTACCCCACAAGCGTAATTTGTCAAGGTGATTCATAGCTAAAAATAATCAAAAAATAAAACGATTTAAGATTAAAGAAAAACTATTAAATTAAATTAACAGGTAACATATGTATGTAAATAATAAATTAATTTCATTTAAAACAGATTTTTTAGGATTACACAATTTTACAAGGAAATCTAATATTTTCTTAATATTTGCTTTTGCCTTTTTGTTCATTTCGAAGCTGAAAAATTTCAATCAATTTTCATTGCAAAACTTATATGTGCATATATTTTTATTAAAATTATTTTGGGAGAAGCAAAATGTAGTTTATTTTAATTTTCATTTAATTTTTTTCTATTAAATTTTATTTTATTTTATAAACTCATCAATATAGCAGATTATGCCCTGACAAGTTATTATAAATATTTGTTTACATTTATGGTGGCTTGAAGCTTCTTAAATATTTACTTTATAAATTGCAAAAAATATCTATCTTTTGGTTTCAAACACAACTAGATACACATGCACACATTCAGCCACACACACACACACACCTAGACACGCACTTATAAAGGGTGTTTTTTATTGAGGTATAGAACTTTAAGTTGGCATCACTTTTTTAACTGGTGGCCATTTTGTCAGCTGTCAAGTGATTAATATTTAGTTTGGTTTGCCATTTTATCATGAACAGGTTGACAAAAGAACAACGCTTGCAAATCGTGCAAATTTATTTCGAAAATAATGGTTCAGTTCGCGAAGTTTACCGCAAGCTCCGTCCATTTTATGGTCGACATAATCGTCCATCAGAGCAATTAATTCGGTTAACCATGGATCGTTTTCGCACTACGTTTACTCTATGTGATAATACGCATCCGCAGAGACGTCGAACAGTGCGCACCGAAGAAACAATTGCCGCTGTAGAGCAAAGTGTTGAAGAGGACCCGAATGAATCGATTCGCCACCGTGCACAGCAATTGGAGCCGACTAACCGACTATTTTGTTCCCGAATTGGATGGCATGAATGTGGATGAGTTGTGGTTCCAACAAGACGGCGCTACATGCCACACAGCGCACGTCACAATCGATTTATTGAAGGAAACATTCGATGAGCGCATAATTTCGCGGAATGGACCTGTCAATTGGCCACCAAGATCGTGTGATTTGACACCATTGGATTATTTTCTTTGGGGATATGTGAAGTCGCTCGTCTACGCCAACAAACCAGAAACGTTAGGGGACTTGGAAGCCAACATTCGTGGTGTTATTGCCAACATACGGCCCCATATGCTCGAAAAAGTGGTTGAAAATTGGACCTGTAGAATTAGCTTTATTCGAGCCAGCCGCGGCGGCCACATGCCCGAAATCATATTTAAACATAAATGGCATAAAATTATCCTTCCAATAAAGCCAAACTGATGGACATTAAAACGATTTTCTTGTGTTTTATTTCAATTCGAAGTTCTATACCCCTCAAAAAAACACCCTATACATACACCTACTACCACTAGTGTATTGATAAATTTAAATGAAGTCCTCATAAAAGATAATCAGAGATGGCACAAGAGGTAGAAAATAAGTAAGTACAAACTTAGTGTATTATTGCAAAATTTATTTTAGAGATTTAACTTAAAGCAGACTCAAGCATATACTAAGAGCAGTTGTTATGACGACGATGCTATTGCTGCTGCCATTTTAATGATGTTGATTGAACTTGTGTATCCTTTTAACTAAGAGATAACAAAATGTTTTGTAAAAAAAAACAAACTTAAAGTATCAACAATGAAAATTAAATAACTATGTATTGGAAATATTTACTTTATAAAACACCTGCGGTTGTTTTTTTGAAAAAAAAAAAAATAATAATAATAATCATTTTTTATTCAAAACGATCTCTCAGGACAATGCACGGGCTACTATGGCAAAAAATTTATGAATACGGTTACGAACATGATTTGCACATTTATCCCCTTCACTAAAAGAAAAAAAATCTTGAATTTGGATTGTAGAAATCTTGAAATTTGGTCAGTAAGATTGACGTTCTGAAATTTAAGCATAAATTCTTAATTTGTAGAATTAATTCGTTTTATTTTTTTTTTATTTTTTTTTTAACAAACACAACCCGCGAAGCGATTAGCTTTTCTGCAGAAAACACCTAGGGTCTATGGAGGGAATCGAACCCACGACTTCTGGAATGAGAGGATAGCATCGCTAACACTCAACCACAGGGGCACACAGGGAAACGCATTCTTAAAATCAAGAACTTAATCTTCATCTTTTTTTATTTATTATTTTTTATTAAAACTAAAATCCTAAATTCGATCTTAAAATGGGATTTTATTCAAGATTACAATCTTAAATGCGAACTATAAAAAAAATGAAATTTTATTCTTGAATCTTGATTGAGAAATGCTTTGATTTGAAGCGTAAAATCTTCATTTTAGCACGTTTTTCCCCTTAGTGTTGAGATTATTTCCTATTTCCGAATTTGAAAAATATCTGGGCCGTAAGAGGCCTATTGAAGATATTTTATTTCTGGGATGGCTTGAAACAACTAGGAAGATTAAATTTAACGCTCTTAAAGGAGAATATATCGAGAAATATATATTATTCACAAAGGCTGGGAATTATTAAACTGCCCTCGAATTTCATAAATTTTTTTTTGTATTTAATTTCATTGTGGAATTATTTCATACCGATTTCTTGCATTGAGCGTTATTATATTTACCATGAAAATTATGGGCATTTTCAAAGAGAAAAAAATAATTAAAAAAATATGCAAAGAAAGAAGAACATTTTATTAAATTTTGCTAAAATTTGTATCGATAAGAAATAAATTATATTCGACATGTGATAATCGTCGCTTTGTTTTTTTTTTTTTTTAAGATTGTCAATAAAACAGAACGTTTTCTTAAATACAACACAAGAAATACGTATGTTCTTCTATTTACACATTTACAAAAATAAAAATAATCAATTAGAAATTTAATTGAGCCAATTAAACTTTTGTTTAAAAATTTAGTTGATTGAAAGTTTAATTAAAAATTTATTTGAATCAATTAAACTTAAAGAAAAATTAGTTAATGAAAAAGTTTCATTAAGAAAATTTTTAATTGGTTATTTGTATTAATTTTTTCAATTAAGGGTGTTAATGAGAAAAAAAATTTCCGTGTATAAAACATCATGTGGGCTTAACAGAATTCAAGTATCAATAGCTAAAATGCATTGAAATAATTGTATTCACGAATCAAAAAGGAATAGATGTATATACTATGTATAACATTTTTTATTTTACAAAAAAAAAAAAAAAAAAAAAAAAATCACCCATCAACATTATACCACTTTGCCATGCACTCAGCCCTTCATTAAACTTTAACAGCACCATTCGCAAGCTTTCAAAATCAATTGATAATTTAAAAATAAGTGACAACGTAATATACACATACATACATGTCCAACTGCAAAAGAGAAATAATAAAGTATGATTTTAAAAATTTATAAAATTTTGCACTTTTGTTCAGAAAATATACCCAAATAAACTACTAGCTAGTATAAACATTTGTACGACACCTTCTTCTTTCCTCTTGTACCCAAATATAGCCAGTAATAAATGTATGAGAAAAAGAACATACAATTTATAGTTATTGCAGAAGCTACAAGTACCAAAAGCCAGCAAGGATATAAAAAAAAACATGGAGTATTAATGGCAGTTCAAATAGACTACTAATGTGCCACAAGGGCAGTGAAATAATTTTAAATTTGCCAACTTTCCCTTCATGGAACAGAGAAATACACAAAGTATTACATATGTACATACATATACGTACATACAGAAGCCTAACGTTAATCCACCACTACGAGTCCCTCTTTTACCTGCCAGACGACGAATCGCAGAAACAGCAATTGCATTTTTAATACAGTAGTAAAAGCAACAAGAGGCCCAATGAAAACATACGACGGTTACCATTAGACAATTGCAGTCTTATAAGTATAATTTTAAACCAATGTTGAAAGTATAATTTTAATTACAGATCACTACGTATGAGTTCTTGTTACCACAGAAAAAAGTATAAGCTCTAATTGCCCTAAACAGGACATGATATTTATTTTTATATAAAAACAAAAACAAACAAAAAATTTTTTTAAAAAAAGATAAGCAAATTAACTGACATGTAAATAATTAGTAAAGAACAAACGACTGTTGTGAATTAAGTGATGGTACAATTAAGCTTTCATTACAAAAAAGCTTTCAGCAAATTGTAACACGAAGAATTAAAACAATTCATTTGCACTGAAAACTCAGTATATAAAACAGATAATGTACATCAACTGAAACCACACACAGTGGACCAAACACAAAAGAACGCTGATGATGAAGGTGTGGCGACCTTCGAAAACAGCTAGTTGTTCCGTTCTACTAAGTGTTTGTCAGAATATTGAAAATTAACTTTGGTGTTATTTGTTCATTAATAATTATCACTTGTAATTTGGCTTACAGAGCTACAAAAAACTCTAGAATAATCAAATCATAAATATAGATAAAATGATTTCGTTTTTCATAAAGAATTCTTCACCGAAGAAATGCAAAAAAAAAATTAAGGCCTAGCGTGAGCATTTCATAGTTTTCATATTTATACGAAAAACAAAAACAAATTGTCAAAATATTATTCTGTGGTAGCGCCATCTTGTTTGAAATCAAATCTCGTTAGACAAACAAGAAAATAATTGACCATGGTGCGGTAAAGATCTCCATTGACCGTAACACGACTTTAGGCTTCAATTTTGAATAACTAAGGTCCGACGATGTCATCGGTGTGTCGACTGCATCAAAGAGTGCATTTTTTTTTTTTTTTTTTTGATCTAATGGAGTCTGCAAAGTCTCTTGTGGATTGATTTTACTGCATATGCGGTAATTTTGTTTACTATCAAACCCGTTAAGACAAAATTAAGGCCCAATAATCGACTTCTCAATTAAGTGTCATTTAGCTAATAGCCACTTAATTTTAAGTTGCACTTAATTGCAGTTTAATTTTTTCAGTCGTAAAATTAAATGATAACTTAAATACTATGAAAGTGTGGTAGCACTGTGAAATGTTGATAGTTCTAAAAGAAAACAGATGTTTAATGTAAATAATAAAGTTAGGTTATCAACATGTATAAAATTAAAACTGCATAAAAACACATTTTATGAAACCAAAAGAGCATCAGAACGCATTTTTCTATTTATTTATTCTATGATATGAAACTCTGTATTATATATATTATATATTTATGAAAATTAAACGAAATTCTTTTTAATACGACCACATGATGTTCATGTACATGTTTTCAATAAACACACACAAGTACAATAACATATGGTATGCTCGTAAGACTTAAGTGTGATTTAAATAGACAAGGTTGGGCATTTAAATGGCTCTCAACTTTATACTGAAAAAATGAATTCGGTACTTAAGAGACACTTAAAGATAAATGACACATAATTGAGAAGTCAATTATTGGACCTAAAGCATTAAACACATTCACCACAGCAGGCTACCGTCTACAAAATATCAAGGATAGAATACACATGCTTATATGAGAATAATTCTTTTGAAGACAGCAATGCAACAAGGCCGCAGGTTGTTGTCTATGCTGATTTTGTCATTGTAGTCCAATTAAACTAATTTCTATTTCTTTGGCTACAGTGAGAAAATTCAATATTGCCAGTATAATAAAAAATGTTGAATGAATGATTTTGCACAATTATTTCATATTATTTAACAGAAATAATATCCAAAAATTGATGTTAAGAATAAATTGATTCATTTTTGTACTTTTACGTGAAATAAGTACATTTTAAAAGAGTAATTAATTTTTATAAATGCAAAACATATAAAAGTGGCAATACTGAAATATGTATTTGTACTTGAATATCAACTGCAGATGGTGCTGCTGCCGTCTTCAAAATAATTAAGTAGCCGGCTACGAGGCGACAAATGCTGCTAGCGGCATTTGCAGTCGTGTGTTTGTGTAGCCTGCTGTGGTGAATGTGTTTAATGCTTAATCCTCATAGCTAAACACAACTTTGCGATAAAACATCGGATCCGTTTATAACTGCTCTTCAGTCCAATCGACAAAAGAACGAAGCATATGATGGACTCGGGGGTTTAATTCATGCAACAGCTGGATGTTAAGCGGAAATATTTCCACGTAGTAAACGAACATGACCTTAATTCCTGCGACTAACGACGATTTGATAAATTTGGAACTTCTTCCGCACTTTCGTTTACAGCGGCGATTTTCTCTTCAGTACGCACGTTCCTTCGACGTGTTTGCTTTATTATATCACTAAGGCTCAGATTCACAGTCTTTAGTTAACTAATCAAATTGATAAGAAAAATCGTTAGTTAAACCACGGACGTTAGTTAACTATAGATTGTGAAATTGGACCTAAGAGTTTTTGATATGAAATATAACCACAGGTAAATAGATGGCTTGCTTACACTGCAATTATACATGCAAGTGATTACTTGTAAGTTGTGTATACCTATTATCAACGAAAATTTCGAAGAAATAACCGAAAGTGTTGCAACTTACTTGAGAGTTTACACAGTCAGTTGTAAGTTCAATTTTCAAACTTTTTCGAAGCGTACACGTCTTATCAAAATTTATTTGCTTTTGAATTAAAAAACTATGTTTATTTCAAAAATATATGAATCCAGTATTGCCGTATTGCCAAAATCATAAATTGCTGAAAACAATCAAGATGCGTTTTTGCATAGTTTTGTTCTTTTTTAAATATTATTTTCTTATACGTATGCAAGAAATCAGCAATAAATATTACTTTTATAATACGAAGTACTAATAAATTTATACAAAACTCATTCTCGATAACACTGTTTCTTCATTTGTCATTTTACTTACAAAAATTACTTACAAGGAAATTATGTTGTAAGCTGACCCAGTCAGCATGTGGAAGATTGTTTCACCAAACCGAGTCTCTTTCGACTGCCTTAAATGATCAAAAACTGATTAATCAGTTCTGCGCTTAAAATATGATTCGAAAATGAATCCCAGACACTTTTAGAAAGTGATTTGTTTAAAAAACAAAGCAAACAGCAAGCTCGTGCAATAAAATCAAGAAAATATAAAAATATAAAAATTTAAAAAAAAAAAAAACTGAATGTAAATACTCACAAACTGTCTCGAAAGTGAATCGAAATTGATCAGAAATGCGAGTCATAAAAGACTCTTTTAGAAGACACGCGGCTAGGGTACCATTTTCTCCCGAATGAACAGTCATTTTCGACTCGAAAACGAGCGCACAAATGCTTATTTTAATCGTGCGGAGGAGTCGAAAAAGACTCGAATATGATCATTAATTTCATAAAATGCTGACTGGGGAGCAGTAAGTACAAAAAATGTTATTGTGTTAGTAAAAAATTTTCAATGTATTGAGTTTTTCGAACTTGCACTTACATGTGTAAATGCTAAGTTAGATAGAAGATTGTGTGCGCCATAAAAATTACGAAATTGTCTAAAGTTGCGCGAATTGATAGCTAATTTTCAAAGTAATCTCTCATAATTTAGTAGTCTTGTTCAAATTGATGGGTGAGTCGTAGCTTTTTTCACCATGACACAACTGTTGTATTTTGGTTTTAATTTTGAATTATTGTATTGGTCTTGCTTCATTGTTCTAAGGGCTAACCAATCCCATTTATCATACAGTGTAGTTGACATGTTCATAAAACATAAAATCTAAAAAAGAAAAACAATACAAGGCCAAAACTAAAAATACTTCAAATGTTTATAGATGGCTACTAGATAAGAACCTTTTCTTTTCGAGCACTGTTTCGAAGACAACTAATATTAGTTATAAGTCATAATACCAAAACAAACAGTTAAGTTTTTTTTTCAGTTTCAATTCAACTTAGTTGAGTTGTAAAACGTACTAAGGACAATAAATTTCAATAAATTAAAACGTTAGTCCTAGTTTACACTTTGCAAGTCTTATTGCTACGCTGGTTAGTTTGATGGAGAGAGAGAGAGACGAGGGGGCACAAGCATTTATTTTCCCTCGTCTCTCTCTTCTAACAAACTTAGCAATAAGACTAGCAAAGTGTAAAGTAGGACTTAAAAAATACTCCAAACACAAAATAATTAAGCCAAACTTTGAAAGCTTCTAGTTCAGTAACCCGCAAGCAGGGTTACCGTTCATATGACTAAAGTCGCAATTTGACCCTTTTTTTAGCGGTCTGCGACTTTTTGTGAGACTTTTTTTTATGAACGACTTTTGCGACTTTTTTGATTTTCTTGGGACTTTTTACCCTTTTTTGTAAAGATTCTTACAAAAAACATTAATATTGGAGTAAATTAAATTTTTTTATAAAAAAAATAACTCCGTCAAAACTTAAAAGCAATTCACAGATTATTGTTGATTTGGAAGCACTTTTATTATTTTATATTATATTACGTTCTTGGAACCTTGTTATGTATACAATGTATTTAAGAAAATTTTCCCTAGTTTTCAGTAAAAGTTTCAAAGAATAGTGTTAGCAAAAAAGCGTTTAAAATAAAAATTTTGGTTTTGCAATGCTTATTTTACAAAATTATTTTTAGCTGCCGAGTCAATGTAAGAAAAAGTTGTAGTAAAACATACAAGTGTGTACTAACATGTAAACATTTTGAAACTAGCTTTGCTGAAAAATGATGTCAGGTTTAAATTTAATAGACAAAGATATGGAAGAGTGGATTCCAAAAAAGTAATATATATGTATGTTGAAGTATAAAATACATTAACCCAAAAATAGGATATATGGCGCCAAGGTCAAACGAATAGAATTGAAGTAAAAAGCTTACGGGGTTTTGGTTCGACATGTCAGAATTTTGTAAAAAATATCGACGTTGGCAGCATACAACAGCCAAATTTATTAAACTTGAGTAGATTTCTTCAGTATGCATACAAGAAAATATGTATTGAAGCACATACAATAATGCAACTGTATATGTCATGAAATATGCAATAAGCTTTTGATTCAATAATATTTTTTAATAAAAAAGCGTTTAAAAAGATGTGCAACTTTTATTTTCTCACGCGACTTTTTTGTGCGACTTTATTTTTATAGAACGACCTTTTGTGCGACTTTTTAAAAATTCCCAGCGGTAACCCTGCCCGCAAGCCATACCACAATTGTGGGCATGAAAATCACATACATGCTTATGCTCTTTCATTTAGTCGTCAGTGAGAAAGCGACGAATGAAGTTGTGCACGCATGTACGAATTTTTTCCTAATTTTTTGTTTAGTTTTTTTGAGCACACCGAACGAAATTAAAGTTAAAATTTAATAAATTTGTACAGCAAAAAAAAAATTAAATAATTATGGAAGCTAAGAACAATTTCGTGATAAAAAATGCTTTTCGCAATATGCAATGCATTTTATGTTACGAAACATTAAAAATAATTGGGACAATAGTTTAAAAAGGCATTGTAATAGTTTCCACAGCACTGTGAATAAATTTAATTTGGAATTTATACACTACATTATTGAATGTATTATTAGATTTTTACTTTTTACTTAAGTGTGTATTAAATTTTTATTTACAAAAAATAATTTCAAACAACTAATAACGACATCATGTATTTTAAATAACAAAACTTTCCTTCAAAAGCAAGTTTATTTTACTCTCATTTTTCTCACCAATACAAATATATTTTATTTTGCTGTACACTGTTCTAGTTCATTTCAAGTAGTAATCACTACTCTCTTTAAACAATCTCAATTTCATAAAATAAACACCTACCCTCGTAACGCAAACAAATTCCATACAATAAGAGTAAAACAAATAAAATACAAAACATAACTGCCATACAAGACAATAAACATTCAATAAAAATGTATTTTTTTTAGCAATTTATATACATACCCAGCAAAAAATTGCACATTACCATTAGAACTCTAGTTGACATATAATGACTTACTTTTCTGATTGCCAATTTTCATTACTTGCTTACAAATCACATTACCTAAAATTTAAAAAAATGACGTGCAAGTTACTAAATGATATGAATGATTTTTTTAGATGAAATAGATTACGTGAAATGTTTACAAATAAAAAAAATTAAGTACTTCTCAAGAATCGATTATTCTAGTCTCACGCCTTGTTAAAATCGTTAAGTTGGTAATCCAGTAAGGAAAAATGCTTAATTCCAAACTCGATTACATTTTTTGAAATTTTTTGCTGGGTACATACATATATATGTAATTACATCGGCAAATGTCTGCGTGTGTATGTGTATACTCGTACACACATAAGTGTTGTACATTCAATATACATTTAAGTTTTTATTGCAAATGCTCATAAAATATTAACAAATTCATTTGTTACATCAACGAAGCGACAAAAATTATAGGCCTACCCTGCTACTAAACACACTCACAAATACAATAACTTTGGCAAAAAAAAAAAAAAAAAAAAAAAAACATACCCAGCCGTTTTGCGTAAAAATCTTTTTTCCAACAGCAAGTCGAAGTGGAAAATGAAATTATTATCCATAGTAAATACTTTATTAAGATCTGCAAAGTAAAATAAAAAACTATAAATTTTTAACAATACGCAAAATATACATGTATCGACTTTTATGTCCTTTTTGTGACTGGATTACTACTGTGTAAATTAAAGCATTATAGTTTTCTGAAAAATACAAGCAAATAAATTTACAAGTAACTGAAAGGAGGTGGTGGTACTCGTAATTTTAATTTCGTAATGTTTTATTTTTGTTTCTATAGACTTTTGTTCCTCTTCATAGAAGTGGTTCTGTTATAAAGATTTCAAATCTCCTAAGGTAGCGCCTTTACATTATTCTACACACTTAAGAAACATAATCTTATTGAAAATGCAAACCTCCTTTTTTATATTTATTCGTTTAATGAATCTACGGCTTAATAATTTAACAGATCTCAACCAGTAACTACGTTAAGGGGAAAAACGTGCTAAAATCAAGATTTTACGATCGAGTTCAAATCATTTCAATCTTAATAGTCTGTTAAATGTGAAACTTCTTGTTTCAAAAATAAAATCTTAATTTTTTTTAACATCGCATTTAAGATGGAATTCAAGATTTTATTCTTAAAAAAAAAAAGTTTAAATTTATATCATATTCTTAAAAATTTAAGAATATAATTTTAAAATTAATATTAATTTCTTGATTTTAAGAATGCGTTCATTAAATTTAAGACCACGTTCTTGATTTTGAAAATTCACCACCATATTCATAAAAAAAGTAAAATGAATTTGAAATCCATTTTAGGAAAATATTGTATGAAAAACTTTAAATTAAATACATTTCAAATTCATTTTAAATTTTATGAATATGGGGTCATTCTATAAAGTAAGAATTTAAGTATGATTAAATTTGATAACGTCAATCTTACTGACCAAATATCAAAATTGAAATATTAAGATTTCTGCAATCTAAATTCAAGAATTTTGTTCTTAAATTTAGAACGTCATTTTTGTCTTAATGTAGTGTTAACTTAGAAATACATTAATTTTTGCAGCTTAATCGAAAAACAAAAAGAAAAAATAATTAAGAAATCATTTTGCGGCCCAGCATTAGTAAAATTACTTTTGCGAACCAAACCTTTTCTTTAATTGATTCTGTGCCTCGTTTCTGTAACAAAAGTAAGAACCTCTTGGGTAGAAAAATGTTGAGCCACTTGCAAAACACAGCCTGAGCAAGAAAACAACTTCATCTGTTATATTAATCAAGTTTATTTAATTTTTTTATATCAATAAGCTTGTGTAAGTGTGCTTTAAAGCTCGATAGAACTTACAAAACAAACTGTCATACTGCCCAAATTTTTTGAGAACTTTGTAAAAGAAGAGAAAATTTTATGCTCGTACAAGTCAGTTGCACAGTTTGTGGCAAGTAGTAATTTATTTGAATTATTTTTTTCATGTAACAAAGCTTTCATTTTACCAACTATTATCGTTTTTTGTTAATTATTAATTGTGGATGATCAACACTTTCCAAAACACATGTACGATCAAAAATTTAATAAAAGAGATTGTTAAAACATAAAAAACTGAAAAAAATTAATTTTAAAGAAGTGCAAAACTTAAAAAACTACAAAAAAAAAGAGATAATTCTGCGTATTTGGCAATATTCGTATTGCTCCCTCTCTCTCGCCCATAAAACTTAAAATTTTTTCTATTTTACTGTTGTTTTCAGCCGAAAGTTTCCTTTTGATATCGTGAAACAGGCCATAAAAATATGTTCAAGAAATTTAAGATATTAAATATATTTATTTGACTTTTTAGTTTACTACTTTATGTTTGTTAAGCTCGAGGTCGTTTTTATTAAATTGTAATTAATTGTTTCGATATTTCATTAACAGTTTGTTAACATCGTCAGGAAATAAGCAATTGAAATATCGAAAAAATTAATTACAATTTAATAAAAACGACCTCGAGCTTAACAAACATAAGAGAAAGAAAATTCAAGATATATGAACTAGAGCTTTAAATGAGATGTTTGCACGCAAAGAAAAGATATGGTTGTAGAATGGTTGAGCTAACAATATTATGTTCTCTGAAAACTAGTTATTGTTATTTTAAACATTTATTTCGTTACGATAAACAGAGTAATGTTTGAATTTAATAATTACATTATCACATCCATAAAAAAGTGTGATATGGTTAGAGTTTAACAATATAGTCTTGTTAAAAATTTATGACTACAACATTATTTGTACTATTATTTAAAAATAATATGATGTAAATAACAATATAATGTTATCCAAAACCATACTATTTTAAGTTTTTAAAAAAATTTCTTTCAGAAACATATGTCAGTTCAGTATTCCGTTTGTAAGCTATCAGTATTGCACGGGTGGTGTTAAATAAATGAATAAATAAATAAAGAATAAACAAAAGGGTAGACCAATAAAAATATATAAATATTTGTGTATCTCTTTATACAGACATGTTAGTATGTCGTGTAAGTATACATTTCTATATATACATTTTATTTCAACAATATTAAATTATTTTTATTTAGATTTTGACGCACAGATGTTTCTACAATAAATATATGACTAAAAAACAAAATAGTATTATTATATTAAATAATACTTACTGTGGTCGTATTTAACAATATTAATATAATACTAGAACATGGTATGGTGAGTCTCAATTATATTTTAGTCACATCTAACAATAGTGTTGTCATATTTAAAATACTAAGATTATAATATAATTAACTCAGTTAATATTATAATTAACTCAGATAATATTATAATTAACTCAAATAATAATATTGTATTTTACTGTTTGATTATGGTTACCTCAACCATATTTTTTCTTTGTGTGTGCCAAATATTCAACTAAGAGGAAAATTAGAAACAAGAATTAGGCCATACCTTTAGGAACGGCAAATAAGTATTTGCTGGACTAGGTTTGCATATATGTCAACAAACCCTTAAGAACTTTAAATTGCTATTAAAAGTTAATTGAAAAAACTTTATGAAATCGAATGCTCCTTCCATTCGAAGGATCCTTATTTTAGGACACACACTTCTAATTCGACTTTAGGGTTCAACAATTCTCCATCTGTAACTGAATTTCATGATGCCTGTCAATACTGGGTGGAACCATTTGCTTTTATGTACATATACATACATTCTATAATTGTTGTTTTATTTTTTTTGCATGTTATTAAAAATATACAAAAAAAAACACACATTAATCCCACAAACAAATTTCGTATGTCAAGGGATTACCATTTACATTTTGCCAAAACATTAAAATTACTCTGTTACATGTTTGTATTTGCATATACATATGTTTATAGTATTTTGTAGTCGCATTACCAGTAGTTTGTACACATTTGGGATTTAAATATTTCAATGATTATTTTCTGTGAATTACCAGTAAAAAAAAGGTGTTCCGGAAATCAAACGAAAAAGGACGGCTCAATTTATGCCAACATTACACGCCTTCCATTACGTTTATACGGTTCGGTAATTTACGATTTATTTTAAATCGATTTATTGATCAATTTAGTCACCGTTTGAGGGCAATAGTTCTTTGTTTATATATAAGTTAATTATTTTTGCAAACACTTACACAAGTTCATACATATCCCATCTGGCATTTGGAAAATAGTTTTCTGAAAAATCACCTTGCTGAGTCTTTTTAGATCAGTATTCGTGATCAAAAAATGATTAATCACTTTCACGATCAAAAAAGGTCTCGAAAAAGATTCGCGCTAATGGGTAAAAATAGTTCCATTTAAAATACAATAACAAATTGTATAGCAATCACAAATTAATCATCCAGATGTGTAAAAAGTGACTATTATTTCCTTTTGTTTATTCTTTATTTATTTATTCATTTATTTAACACCACCCGTGCAATACTGATAGCTTACAAACGGAATACTGAACTGACATATGTTTCTGAAAGAAATTTTTTTAAAAACTTAAAATAGTATGGTTTTGGATAACATTATATTGTTATTTACATCATATTATTTTTAAATAATAGTACAAATAATGTTGTAGTCATAAATTTTTAACAAGACTATATTGTTAAACTCTAACCATATCACACTTTTTTATGGATGTGATAATGTAATTATTAAATTCAAACATTACTCTGTTTATCGTAACGAAATAAATGTTTAAAATAACAATAACTAGTTTTCGACGACCACACATTTGTTTCAGAGAACATAATATTGTTATCTCAACCATTCTACAACCATATCTTTTCTTTGCGTGCAAACATCTCATTCAAAGCTCTAGTTCATACATCTTGAATTTTCTTTCTCTTATATTTGTTAAGCTCGAGGTCGTTTTTATTAAATTGTAATTAATTTTTTCGATATTTCAATTGCTTATTTCCTGACGATGTTAACAAACTGTTAATCAAATATCGAAACAATTAATTACAATTTAATAAAAACGACCTCGAGCTTAACAAACATAAAGTAGTAAACTAAAAAGTCAAATAAATATATTTAATATCTTAAATTTCTTGAACATATTTTTATGGCCTGTTTGACGATATCAAAAGGAAACTTTCGGCTGAAAACAACAGTAAAATAGAAAAAAATTTAAGTTTTATGGGCGAGAGAGAGTCAGCAATACGAATATTGCCAAATACGCAGATTCGTCTGGTTTTTTTTTTTTTGTAGTTTTTTAAGTTTTGCACTTCTTTAAAATTAACTTTTCAGTTTTTTAAGTTTTTACAACCTCTTTTATTAAATTTTTGATCGTACATGTGTTTTGGAAAGTGTTGATCATCCACAATTAATAATTAAAAAAAAGATAATAAGAAATCTGTTGGTAAAATGAAAGCTTTCTTTTATCATATTTCGCTTACCTGGAAGACTGAAAAATGCTTAATTAAAAACAAATCATGCACTTTTTCTTTACAAAATGTACACCCAGAAAAAAGATTGATTGGAAAACGGTTAGCCCAATAAAATATCATTTGCATTAACTATATTTCAGTTCACGCTATCAATTTTCTGTTAATCCAAAAAACAATCCATGTTCATTGCCATAAGGGCATAATTGTAACAAATATATGATTGTGACAATACTTAAACTGATTGCATCAACCGAGCATATGCTTTTGTCATGACTAATTAACTGATTGGTTAACCCAACCGAATAAAATATTACAAATTGAATTTTACTAGCAACGTTTGGTATTAGCAACTAAAAAATTGTCGTTCTATATTAAAATTAATATAAAAACTTTCAATCAGTTGCTGCAACTAACTAGAGGTTGTGTTTACTATCATAGTTTATAGCAGCAAATTAAAAAATTAACTTTTGTGACTTTCAAAGATGTTATGATTTGTGAATTCTCAAATGGTTTTTGAAAGTCTGTGCATAAGATAACAGGTTTGTGGCTTTTTAAAATGTGTGGTTAAAGAAATGTATATAGACATGCTTCACCATTAGGAAATAAATTTCAATTAAAATAAACTTATGACAATATGTCAAATAATAAATTTCTTAAATTGTATATTTTTATTTGCGTTTATTGTTTATTTTTATTTCAGCAAGGAAGGCCAATTTTTCTTTTACAGGTACCAATTATGATATTGTTTTAATTATATTAACCAAATTTTCGGTAGCAAGAATAACATTTATTTCAAATTCCATACTGTTAACCAATTTTTTCTGTTGCTGCAACTATTGGGTTGAGGGTTATAATTAAAATATAGTGGTACCACAAGACAATTTCAGTCGCTATAGCAGAATTCTATGATAGTTGCTGCAACCGCCAAAATTCAATTGGCAACAAATTTGGTTGTCACAACGAATCCGTTTTCTCTGTGTATGAAATTTATTGATAGTGTGGTAGCATAAGAAAAAACGCTGTCAATATAAAATAGATTCTGTCTCTGGACTGCTTTCTGTAACTTCCTTTTGGTGTCAATTTGTATGGAAAATGTGTTTGTGCCGTAATTCTGTTTGACCATTAAACGTAGGACTCAGAAAGCTGACTAAAAATACTCGAAGAAAAGTCAAATACGATTCGAAATGCGACTGATAAATGACTCAAATAACAGTCATAAATGACAATAAAGAGACTCATAAACTGACTGATAAATTTCTCAAATATGACTCGTAAGCGATTAGAAACATGGCTGAAAGACAATTCGAAAAAGAGTAAAAAATGAAGCGAAATAAGACTAGTAAATGATCAGAAAACAATTCGAAAAAGACCTCAAATACTACTGGTAAAAGGGTCAAAAATGACTCTAAAGTAATATAGAAAAAGGCTCATAAATGACTTATCAAGAAGAGTCGCGGGTAGTCACGTTTTTCTACCGACAAAAGTATAATTTATGATCAGAAAATGAGCGCATATTCTAGGTTTTTAATCGCGCAGAGGAGTCAAAAAAGACTCGAATTTGATTGAAAATTTCAAAAATTGCTGGCTGCGTATGTACGTGTACACGTGTGTGTATTTGTATCTTACAACAGAAACTATTGTGCAATTTTAATATAAGGATACACATCTGCAAATGTCATGGCCTATTTCTAATTTCTTTCAATTTGAAAATTTTTACATAAATATCAAAGTCTTATATTATAACTCCCATAATCAATTAGAATACCCCGACAATCATCATATTTAGAATATGCAAACATGTAGAAATTTGTTCTTATGTATAATTTTTCATATGTGAATTCTTAGTAGGCATGTAATAAATGACAAGCGAATACTTTTTCTTAATTGTCATTGAAATGTAAATGTATTACTCTGATGACACATCAACAGTATAACCCTAAATAAATTTTAAAAAATATCAATAAATCGAGTTTTTTTCACCGTATGTCAAAAGTTTATAACTGTTTTTTCGATTCAAGAAGTCGCCAATACAAAATTGCACTTCTACTAGAAAATTTTATAAAACAAACACAATTCGCGAAGCGATTAGCTTGTCTGCGAAAAACATCACGGGTCTATGGCGGGAATCGAACCCACGACCTCTGGGCTGAAAGGCTAGCACCGCTACCACTCAGCCATACTCATAGCTGTGATGATATATGTATGTACATATGTATGTAAGTACATATGTAATGTTTTTGATTTTGGCAACTAAAGCATATTACTCTGTTCAAATTTGTGAAAAATTTTTATCAACATTGATTAATTCCTACGAAAAATTTGACATGTAAACAATATTAACTGACGCCTGAAACTATGCAGCAATTTCTTATGTTTGTAGAAACACCCCATGTGTTTGTTGTAAGTTCCACACGAAACAAGTGGCACTCACTCTACTTATTTCGCATGAAAACTTAAATGTTGAAGATACATTTTAAACTAGCCTTTAGCTTTATGAAATGTAGAAATTTTTCTGTTCAGAGATTGTTGTTAACATCAATCTCTTTCCGAGTAGATAGACATGGGTACTGATAAAGTTTGTGGCTGCACAGAAAAATTTCGATATTTGAACTAGGTAAGGCCTTGTTTATATTTTCTTCTCTTCATTAAAAAAAAAACACTTATTAATAAAAATATATTATTCCATAAGAATTGAAGCCCGATTAAGAAATTATTTATAATTATCTCAAGAATTTTTTTGATTGAAGTATACTGACGAGTTTCTAAAGCAAAACCGAAATATGTATTGACGTTGCTTAACGAACAACAAACTAAAATCCCTCATATTAATACATTACAGACTTAACGCCAAATAATTCTATTTCGGCATTTAAAACAAATTATTATTTTTTGCCGAAGTTATAGAAAGTGAAAACAGCAATTGTTAAACAAATTTGAAAATTTTTTACTGAGATACGGAAAACATAGATTTGTTTTACCGATTTAAAAAGTAAATTACATTGATTTGGTTAAAAAAATTACAACATTATTTATTACAATATGATTTACTGTGGCATTTCGATTAAAATATTAATTGTTTCAGCAATAATATATTAGATTTCAATATATCTCAGAATTTTTCTTATTAAAAAAGTTAAATTCTACAAATAATATAAACGCTTTTAAGCTAATTTTTTGTCATTACTTAATATTGGGCACTTGGATGCCTTATCCTCTAACCACCCGTCATAAAATGCATAAACTAATTTTCAAAAGGCTTTTCTATACTCTATAAAAATTTTTAGTTTCAGTATTGTAAAAACTAACGCCTTGCGATGTGCTGTTGGCATTTGTGCCGTTTGGACTTATTTCGATCTTTCTCTATACAGCGGAAAGAGCTTTTTCTATTCTATATTGTGCGATTTGTAACATAATGTAACACTGTGAGTAATTTTTTAAGTCATGGAAATATAACCATATACGGATACCACTATGTTATAAAAGATAAAAAAAGACCCGTGTCTCCCAGTTTGGCCCCAAGTCATGCACTCTTTTTTTATGGACCCCAATGATTTGGGGCGTCGCTGTCATTCTTGCATTTTCTGCGGCTCATATCTTGCAAACCGTTGGGAGTTTTGATTTACTCTATAAGGCAAAGTTCTAGCTCTTGTCATGAAGAAAATCAAAAAAACTTTATCTTCAAGATCAAAATCGCAAAAAATCAAAAAATAAATAGATTTTTTTAACCTTTTTCCACTGTTCCACTCTATTGTGCATAGGAAGCAAACCGTTCAAATTTCAAAGAATCAATCAACTACAAAAATGTGCCTTAGATCTCAAAAATCAACTTTACAGAACATATGAAATTCTTACACGCAAAGAAAAGATATGGTTGTAGAATGGTTGAGAAAATATTGTTTTCTGTTCGCTGAAACAAATGTGTGGTCGTTGAAAACTAGTTATTGTTATTTCAAACATTTATTTCGTTACGATAAACAAAGTAATGTTTGAATTTAATAATTACATTATCACATCCATAAAAAAGTGTGATATGGTTAGAGTTTAACAATATGGTTTTGTTAAAAATTTATGACTACAACATAATTTCTATTATTATTTAAAAATAATATGATGTAAATATCAATATAATGTTATCCAAAACCATACTATTTTAAGTTTAAAAAAAAAACTTTTTCAGAAACATCTGTCAGTTCGGTATTTCGTTTGTAAGCTATCGGTAGTGCACGGGTGGTGTTAAATAAATGAATAGATAAATAAGGTATAAACAAAATGGTTGACCAATAAAAATATATAAACATTTGTGTATCTCTTTATACAGACATGCCTGTATGTCGTCTAAGTATACATTTCTATATATACATTTTATGTCAATAATATTACTTTATTTTTATTTCGAATTTAACGCACAGCTGTTTCTATTTACAATAAAAATATGATTAAAAAACAAAATAGTATTATTACATTAAATAATACTGTGGTCGTATTTAACAATATTAATATAATATTAGATCATGGTATGGTGAGTCTCAATTATATTTTAATCACATCTTACAATAGTGTTGTCATATTAACAATTGCTTAATTCACAACTATCTTTATCGTGTATTTGTGTATCAAATGCACTTTTGGTTTTTCAATTGTGAACACCCTCTGTGTTGTGTATTAATGTATTTCGTATTTTTAACGAAAAAAGAAGAACAAGCTACATACAAATTCTCTCAGAGAGCCTCTCTTTGAATACAACATTTTAAAAACATATGAAATAAAAGTGTAATAGTGTATTTCATTTTTATATGAAAATTTCATACAACAAATGTTACACTCTTGTATTTAATATGATAATAAAATCGATACAGAGATACAAGAGGTTTTGTGAATTAAGCAAATAATAAGATTAGGTACAACAAAGTCAATTGTTCTTGTAGATAATATTATTAATAAATCAGATAATAATATAATTAAAGTTTGCTTTTTTATTAACAATAATATGATTTGACTGCAACCATATAATTCAATCATAGTATGTTGCTGTTTGATTATGGTTGCCTCAACCATATTTTTTCTTTGCGTGTAGGAATGATTCTTAACACCGTTTAGGTAAAAAAATTTTGGTCTTTTATCACGTAGTGGTGTCCGTATATGATTATATTTTTTCGTGTTGCACTGTATAATACTCATAAGCATTGTTTTGCATAAGTATTGCTGATTTAGTATTTCTTTTAAGACAAATAAAAGTCTAAGAAGCACAACCGAAAAGGAGTTTTTATTTTAACTCTTTTTATGAAGATGTCAAGAAATGATTTTATATTTTTTTATTATAAATATCATTCAACAAATCTGCTTCAACTATAATAAATTCTCTTGTACGTGTGGAATAATGAATTGAAATAAAATTTCCAGCGCAACCAATTTATGCAATTATTTTTTAATGTTGGTGATTTGTTTGCAGAATGACGACAGGGTGTTTCACCTTTTACACTATATTACTAAAGCATATTACGCCCACAAAGTAAATTACAAAAAAATAAAACATTAATATACTTACATATGTGTATGTATGTATGTATACACATTTATGTTTGTATATCCCCGGTATTGCACATTTGCAGTGATAAGCAGACTGGTTCATATGGGAAATAGATTTTATATATTTAAATATTTAAAACTACTTGGCTATGTCTGTTAAATGCAACAGGAAACATACAATACGCTCTTTACATTTATTATTATTATTATATTTTTTGTGTGACAGTGTTGGTGGTCGCCTGATGGTTTTTAAGTGTCACTAACAATTGTGGCGTATACTTGATTTTAAATGTACGAGTATGATACGCGAAGCATATGAATTTATAACAACAACAAGTATACGCCAAGTTGTTGTAAAGCATCAACAAATGGAATATTTTATTATAAACATTTGTTAATGCAGGCCGTCGAGGTTTTAATTGTTTTTAATTACACACACTAAATATATACTGTTTAAATTCCCTTTTGTAAATAATTATAAATAATTTAAAAAACGAACTAATTACATATTTAAATGCAAATTGGTTACAAATTACTAATATATGTATGTATATATATATATATATATATAGTATTCTTTTATTTTAAATTTAATTGAACGTTGACAATCGTTATTTATAAAGTTTTCTCTTTATTATAATTTTTTTGTTTTTTTTTGTTTTACTTTGACAGGCAAAAATATTATTTTATATTATTATATTATTGCAATAAATAGGGCGTTTGTTTTATTTAAATAAAGTTTAATTCCTAACAGCTGTTAAGTTTGCTTTATTTAATGCATTTTTTTTACAAACAAAACAAAAGAATATTTGTGTTGTGTGTTAAGAATAAAATTCATTTCACGATATCTGTTTTTTAGAATAAAATTTTATGAAGGCGGAAGGTTTTAGAGTTATGAAATATATTGGCCTAAAAATCCAATTTATCTTGACAAATTCAGTTCTTTTAACATTAAAGCATATAGGATGTGTTGGTAAATACATCAGTGCGCTGCAAATGGAAGTTTAAATGTCTTAAACTGCTTCACTGAAGTAGATAACGCACAAATAAATGTCAAATATGGGTTTCTAACATTTTTACTTCTAAAAAAGATTATCAGCAAAGTTGTATTTCATTTTAAATTAAAGTTTGCTAGTATGATGCAGAGCAGTGATGAATTTACGAACACACATATGTACAGGGTCTGTCAAAAGAAAATCTATGGCCCCCATTATCAGTTAAATACAACAGTTCTATCGAAAAATCGAGTATTGAACGTCAAATTCATATTATGAGCTGGCAACACCAAACAAATATCGTTGAGCTACGACTTTTCTATCAAACAGAATTTTGCTCTCAACACAGTATTTTCATGTGAAAAGTTACTAAGAATCTAAGAGTTGCACGATTGTTTTTTATTTTCTAGTAACTAGACACTAATTGTAAACTACTTTTGTCGATTTCATGTAAATCTAAGGTTTCCACTTATGAAGGAAAATCCTAAATTTTTTAAGTACATTTCAATTTCGAATATTCAGTTTGTATACTTTTTAAAAATAAATATGTAAGCGAAGTAAATGTTAGACATGACAAAACTTTCTGGAATAAATTTTCGGGGTGTTAGAAGCATACCTCAATTGTTTTCAGCCTCTGAGCGGTTCCAGTAAAGGTACGGTCACAAACGTAACCAACAAACACTAATGAAAAAAGTTTTAATCCAGACACTGATTTACCAAATTAAAAAGTTTCGAACGCAACTGTAGACAATGTCATAGAATCTAACATTATTGGATACTCTTTAACTTGACAAACATTTGTCTGAATTGAAAGATTTTTCATTAGAATTTAGTGGTTACGCTTTTTTGGGCAAATGTTTGACAAGTGTGACCGTAGCTTAAGCTTTCACATTCATCTGACTCATCATCTAAATCCGTGGTAGTAATTTTTACTCTTTTTTTTAATATTATTTTTGGTGTGAGCTACTGTAATTGTTTGAGCAATCACAGTGAGGTGCGTTCAATATACCAACATTTTTCACCGAATGGAAGTCATAATAGCATATGAAGTTTTGTTCGATCAGCACATAAAAATATATTGTCGATTATCAAAAATTTCTCATAATTAGTTAGGGTTTATATTTCTTTAGCTCACTAAGTGATCGCAACGGTTATGAGAGGCGTGTGTGGTATGTCATTATCGTTAGCGAGGTTCTGGGAATTCTGTGTCTAGGGACTGTTTATAGGGACCTGACTAAGCATTCTGCGTGTAAAAAATTCTCCAGTTTTATTTGTTCTTTTTGTTGCTTATCACTACTTATGTATTATTAATAACTATCACTAAGCTTATGTCCGACATTGGTCGGGCCTAATAATTTTTTTATAGATTTAAGATTTGAATACTTATTGTTAGTTCATATTTGAAGATACAATAAATAAAAAAAAACATGCAAAAAAAAAAAAAAGTTTTATTTGTTAATGGACTTGTGTGCGCACAAAGAAACAAAAATAAAAACAATTGCGTCATCGCCTTCGCAACTTTTGTCTACTTTTTGGCGTTTAAGCACGCAAAGATCATACATAAATGAGTGACTGACTTAAGCCCAGCTGACCAAGCTTCAAGCTGAATTTTGCTAAAATTTTTCGCTTGTAGTCGCATTAATAAAATTAAAGTCCATTGATATCGACACAAACCAATTGTGGCTACAAAACCATGACTACTCGCATCGTGGTTTGATAGTTCAGCGAATTCATGGCAACGCCTATTTAGTAAAAATAAAATAAATAAAATAAAGATGAAAATACATAATAATTCTTGAAAGATTTATTATGATAAGAAATTTTTACATTAAAATCCTACAATCACAAAAGTTACGTTTCATAATTAAAACTTTTTAAATTTTAACTCAATAACGGCCCTTTTCACAATGTACAATTAAAAGCTAACAGGGACTTTACTGGCAAGTTTTGTATGAAGAACTGCCAGTTAAAGTTCACGTTAACTATTAATCAGACATTGTGAAAAGGGACGTAAATGTCAAAGAATAAAAACAACAACTCCATTCTGGATTTTTCATAGTTTGACAGCGAATACTAGACTATAGATCTCTTTATAAATTTCATAGTCAAAAGCACGTAGTACAGCTGGATTATCGATGTATCTGATCAGGAAACTATTTACAATATAAACTTTTTTCACAATATTGACGCAATAATATTAAATACTAGAGTTATAATTATTAAAATCAGATATAAAGATATCCGGAAAAAATTTAATAAAAAACTTATTCACCCTTATTCTATTTGGTGCCGGCAACATCGTCATCAATTTTAAAACAATATCAATATAACACAACATCAATGCTAACTTTTTATTCCCGTTGCCTGTTTATCGATAAATACAATACATATCCAATATTTAAGTCAGCTGATTCATTTTGTTTACTATTTTTGGTAAAAGTGTTTTTGAAAAAATAAGTGAAAGCTTTGTAAATAAATTAAAATAAAATGTTTTTCTTTCCTATTGGGACGATTTAAGGAATTTATTATTCGACATATTGGGACGATGAAAATAAAAATAAATTAATAGTTAAAATAAGATTTCTCAGACGAAAGCCATGCATTTGCCAGTTACCAACGAAAAGTAAATGATAAATTCTGTCATGTTTTTGGAAAATAATCAGTAATGTTCATCCTTTTAATATTTTAAAGTTATTTTCGGCTGAACAAAACATCATTTAGGCATGTATTGGATACAGTACAGCTTAATTTTTGAAAAAAAGGGATCAGATCAACGTTTATTGGAGTTTCCTCCAAAGGTGCTCAGTGCTAATTGTTTATATACCCCGCCTCCAGTTACTTCACACTCAGTACTGTTTGCAAACTTTTTTTAATTTAAACCTCAAGTCAACTGTATGATAAAATTATTTTATCATACAGTATACATACATTCCCAACACACTATTTACCTTACATTTTGCCATCCACCACTAGTTCTAACTGGTGGACCGAGGGAATTTAGTGCAGTCGCAACACTTTCCCACTGTACCTTGAAATAATTAGGAACACTACCCCTGCGGAATCCCCTAGCAAGAGGACTTTTTTCAACTCTTCCACAAGCATTTCAAATTGTTTGTTGTTGGTAATTTTAATTTTGTTCACATTATATTTTTAAATTTTTTTAAGAAATTTTTTCAAATATATATGTACATTTTTATATCTACTTTGGTATTTCTTATATTTCACTTTTTTGCCATTTAAATTATTTTTTAAATTCTTTGAGGCATGCACACAACAGAACACGACATCAACAACACTGACGACAAAATGAACGACAACATGAACATCAATTTTTCTTACAGTATACCAAACATGTGTTGACATTAATCGATAAATGGCAATACTATCCACGGGAACATCGATTTGCCAAAAAAAGAAGAAAAAAAACACTAAAAACGACGTCGTTTTATGTTACCGACGCCAAATAGAATAAGAGTAATTAAAAGAATGCAAATAATATACTTTTAATATATAAAAAAGTCAGATTAAATTCTTTTCAGCCCTTTACTTTTGTAACTGCACACGAATGAACTAAATTATTTGGTTTATGGTAATCTAAATCTGCATTTTACACAGTTTTTTTTTCAAAGAGTTTTTTATTACCATTAAATCCAAAAAGGACGTTAGACAAAAAGTAAATAAAGCTGTGACCTGTTCAAGCCATAAACACACTCACATGCTAATTTGCATGCTAATGCTAAAAACATGTGTCATGGTTTTGTTTGTATTAGTTAGTTAACAGCATTTTGGAACAATAAAACTTTAACTCTATCTAAAAGCAATTGTCGTATACAATGGACACAAGTGGAAAAAAGTCAGAAACGAAACTATTTTAGTCACTTCTAGTGGTTGTACTGTGCTCGTATTATAGTTGTATGCACATTAGAGAGGCTCAAAATGAATATTTCTTAGCAGTGTTACATTAAAGATTGATTTGTGTTATGTGGATGCCAACATTGATCTAGTGATAACCGTTTCTGAGCTGAACTGTATTTGAAAAAGTTTATGTTAGTACACCATATCGATTATTAATGGCTTTTGGAGTCATAAAGGCAGTTTATTTTGATTTTTGGCATAAGTTGCTTCATAAAAAATATTTCGACAACCGCTTAGTTCAGTGTACAAAAACAAGCAAAACATTATGCAAACGTTTCATACAGAAACAAAATATCAATAATCCATCAATAATCTGAGATATGTAACAAAAACTTTTTTTACCTGAACAACTCTAATAATCATGCATGCATATTTTGCTAAATGAGCCTCGAATTGTTCAAAATTTACACTTGCAACTTTGTGGCACATGCACACTCTCAAAAAAAAAAAAAAAAAATAAAAAACAAATTAAAATAAAAAAAAATCTCATAGTAAATAATAGAATTTTAATGAATGTGTAAATTGTGTGTATTTGTAAATAAAACCGTGTTTGCAATTATATTTTTCTTTTAAACAAGAATTATATTTTAGTACAAGTACAAGTGCTTTTCTTGCTGTGTGTGATTATTGTTTTTGTGCAAATAAGCAAAAGGAATATCTACTGAAAACAACGTCTGAAAACCATTGTTTAAATAACAGGTTGGTCGGGTGCATACATACAATTACATTTAGCAAACACACACACACACACACACACACACACACACACACACACACACACATACACACACACTCAAACGTACACAATGAATAATGTCACACTGTGCGGGAGATGGATTTTCGTTGTATTGTATTTTAACATTATACCGCTATTCTATCGTGTTAAGAGCCCACTAGATTCATGCAGTAGTGATGTGGTGCAAATGAAAACACAAATACAGAAAGACAACACAACACGTACTCACGAAATTAAACCAAAACTCTTAAATAAACATTGTATAAACACAATGTTTTATATTTGTTGGTTTGTTTTTATGAATAACATTAAGTTTTTATTTATATCAAATTAAACGGCAAATACCACAAAATTTCGAAAAAGATTGCTTTTGTTTTTAGGCGTCGCATTTATGTTATGTTTCGTTCTATTAAGCATGACAGCAAATCACACCGTTTACAGGAAAAATCCGACGTTACTGTCATTTCATTAAATTATTTCTTTAACTATTTGCCAAGCTAAGCTTATATTATATTTTTATATGCACCCAGAAAAAAGATTGGTTGGAAAACGGTTAGTCCAATAAAATATCATTTGCATTAACTATATTTCAGTTCACGATATCAATTTTCTGTTAATCCAAAAAACAATCCATGTTCATTGCCATAAGGGCATAATTGTAACAAAAATATGATTGTGACAATACTTAAATTAATTGCATCAACCGAGCGTATGCTTTTGTCATGACTAATTAACTGATTGGTTAACCCAACCGATTAAAATATTACGAATTGGATTTTACTACCAACTTTTGGTATTAGTAACTAAAAAATTGTCGTTCTATATTAAAATTAATATAAAAACTTTCAATCAGTTGCTGCAACTAACTAGAGGTTGTGTTTACTATCATAGTTTATAGCAGCAAATTAAAAAATTAACTTTTGTGACTTTCAAAGATATTATGATTTTTGAATTCTCAAATGGTTTTTGAAAGTCTGTGCATAAGATAACAGGTTTGTGGCTTTTCAAAATGTGTGGTTGAAGAAATGTATATAGACATGCTTCACCATTAGGAAATAAATTTCAATTAAAATAAACTTATGACAATATGTCAAATCATAAATTTCTTAAATTGTGTATTTTTATTTGCGTTTATTGTTTATTTTTGTTTCAGCAATGAAGGCCAATTTTTCTTTTACAGGTACCAATTATGATATTGTTTTAATTATATTAACCAAATTTTCGGTAGCAAGAATAACATTTATTTCAAATTCCATGCTGTTAACCAATTTTTTCTGTTGCTGCAACTATTGGGTTTAGGGTTATAATTAAAATATAGTGGTACCACAAGAAAATTTCAGTCGCTATAGCAGAATTCTATTGGACACACATAAGCTGCAACCGCCAAAATTCAATTGGCAACAAATTCGGTTGTCACAACGAATCTGTTTTCTCTGTGTATGTATATATATACAGTGTACAACTTCGATAGTCCGGACATGCGCCAGTCCGGTCACTCCAGTAATTCGGACGCTTCTACATTTCGGACAATTTAAAATTTTTACCTCCACAATCCGGAAAAATTTTTTTTATGCAAGAACAAAAACTGAAGTTCAAGCAAAACATGCGAGTTAACGGGAATTTTTGTTTTGTTTTGTTATTCGTAATTTGATTTACATTTTTCACTGTTATTGCTTCAGTTTCGGTTCATTACTTCGCAAGCAAGTTTGTTTAATTCCATTCGAAGTGCCATATTTTTAAATAATAAACGCAAACATAAAATACTAACCTTACATTAGAAGTGTGTTATTTTAAAATGACTTGATGAGGAAAAAACTATTAGGCAGGTTGCCGAAAATTTCCATGTTTCTAAATCAACGATTTATTACATTAAAAAAAGTAGAAATGGATGCAAAAACAAAGATCTCTAATGCGGATGCAAAGAAAGCATTTCTAATTTGCATTCAGTGGGCTGAGGAGAATAAGAGAGCCTAGAGCAAAAGGGACAAATCAACCACCTCAACAAAGTTAGTCAGCACAAAATAACTTCGCCTTTTTATATATCATAGTATGTATGTATATATATACATATGTATGTATGTAGTATGTATTTAAATCACTTAGATTATTTTTTAATATTTTCAACTGCTATAGTCCAGACAACTCGTTAATCCGAACGAGCCTAAAACTATATGTGTCCGGATTGTCGAAGTTGTACTGTATATATATATATATATATATATATATATATATATATTTATTATATTTTTCTATGTTTATTTTTATTTTGTTTCATTTAAATTGTATATTTGTTTGTTTTCTGTTTTCAGCAATCTTTTTTTTTTTTGTGGTAAGAATTAAGGCAGGTGGTAATTTTTCGTGATTTGCAGGGAGATTCGAAATGAGTATTTACAATTTTTTCTCAAAATCTTGTATTTTGCATCAGGTTGTTTGCCTTGCTCATGATTAGCCTAAGGTTTAAATCAGACGTGCCATACCACACGCAAAGAAAAAATATAGTTGAGGTAACCATAATCAAACAGCAACATACTATGATTGAATTATATGGTTGCAGTCAAATCATATTATTGTTAATAAAAAAAAAACTTTAACAATATTATTATCTGAGTTAATTATAATATTATCTGAGTTAATTATATTATAATCTTAGTATTGTAAATATGACAACACTATTGTTAGATGTGACTAAAACATAATTAAGACTCACCATACCATGTTCTAATATTATATTAATATTGTTAAATACGACCACAGTATTATTTAATATAATAATACTATATTATTTTTTAGTCATATATTTATTGTAGCAACAGCTGTGCGTTAAATTCGAAATAAAAATAAATTAATATTGCTGAAATAAAGTGTGTATATAGAAATGTATACTTACACGACATACAGCCATGTCTGTATAAAAAGATACACAAATGTTTATATATTTTTATTGATCTACCCTTTTGTTCGCACTTTATTTATTTATTCGTTTATTTAACACTACCGATAGCTTACAAACATTTATACAATGTAATATTCTTCATTGTATAGCAGATATCTCTCTTTTTCTCTTTTTTTTATCCATTCACGTCCCTCGCCACTATACAAACGCAAGAAGGTTGTGCCCAGTGTTGCCATATTTATTTATTCAAAAATCTTTAAATCGAGCAAAAAAACTTTTTTTGTGACCAAAAAGCTTTTTTATGATTTTATTGAATGAAAATGACTTAAAATTTATTTTGTTTATTGTGAACTATTAAAAATAAAGCCAAATAATACAAAATATTTAATGTATAGAATATGTGTATGATCATTATGAAGCAAATCAGAAAATTTGTAAGTAGTTTGGTCAAACAATCCCCCAATAATATATTAAAAGTACCAAAAGCAAAATTTTAAAAAATCTTATTTTAAGATAAAAAATCTTTTTTGTCGTTTTATCATGTCTAAAAACTTCGAAAATAAGATAAATCTTCACATATGGTAACACTGGTTGTGCCAAACATCTTATAAAGATGCTTGTTTTGTTAAGATTTTTGTTTGATTCTTTTAAACTTACGTTTGTGTATTGCGATTCTCAACAACATATTAAGAGTTTTACTATAAACATGCAAGTTTTTCTGCTTACTTAAACATTATTTGGGTTGAACTCTACTGATGAGTTCCTTAAATTTTAAATGTTTTACATTAATAAATACATACATATGCTTATATATTAAGTACATATGTATTTCTATATATTAAATAAAATAAAAAATCTGTATATCTTTTATTAAGTAGGTGGTTTGTAAGGAATATGATTTCATGTTTTTAATAGAAAATTTTCATTATTTACTGCTTATATTTCATTATATATATGAAATTTTCTTTATATTAATGAATTAACTTCATTTATAGTATGTAAAAACTTCATTAAATCAATGAAAGAACTACATTATATTCATGAAAAAGTTTCATTGAACTAATGAAATAGTTTCATTCTATTTATGATATAGCCGCCAAAATTAACTTCATAAATACAATGAATCATTCTTCATTGATTCAATGAAGGGCTTCATTAGCTGACTTTTAATGAAACATTTCATTAATACAATGAAGAATTTCATTGTCTGAATGAAGGTTTTCCTTTCAGTGTTAAAGTTAAAATCATCTTTTTAGCGCTTCTGGTGTTAAGTAGGCGCATATTTTTAAGCTACATACCGTTGGTCTGAAGTAGAAAGGCCCTAACTCAAATAATTGTAACTTTACAGGATAGCAATTGTAATATTAAAAATTTAACTTTTTTTAAATGCTGGTTTTAACTCTTGTAAAGGCGTTAATTTTTACAATATTGCGTTATATTTGTGTTAAATTTATTGGAATAACTGAAAAACTAAATTTCGTAAAAAATATGATTTAGGGCCTTACTACTTGATACCATCGATATGTAGCCGGTTTATTAGTGAAAGTCTGTTCACAATAAGTTAGATTTCTACAAAAAAAAAAAAAAAAAAAAAAAAATAAATATATATATATATATATATATATATATATTTATATATTATTATATTTATATATCTTCATATAGGAAGCAGTGTTGCCAATTTACACGACTAACCCCCATATGCCAACAAGAAATAACATGTGCTTGAAGTGCACATTAAAACACAAATTTCCATAGAAACCCCGTTTTTAATATACACTTCAAGCTTTAAAAATAAGATGCGATATCAAAGCTCTCCTTGGGAAAAGTTTTATTTTTAGATTTTCCTTTAAGAATTTTGCATTGAAACTTATACGTACATCATTTTGCAAACGGATTTACAAAAAATACAAGACAAATATTATTACACACTATTTTTATATTTATGAACATTCATTTAAGAATATTTAATAAAGTTTCAAATCGTCCAGTTCCATGGCAGCTGCTGCAAAATCCTTCAGATTGTTCAAATCAGTGTAGACACCCGGAGAATCACTTAAGCCGCAGCCAATACCCCATGATACGATACCACAATATTCTCCATTAACTATGACTGGACTGCCCGAATCGCCGTGAAAGCTGTCTTTGCCAGGTGTCCCAGCACAAAACATATAATCTGTTATCTTTCTTTTCGGGTGGTACTGCGCACAAATGGTCTTATCAACCACAGTTAAATTAACAGTTTGCAATTGAGCAGGCAAAAATGTATTCTGAGTATGAAGTCGGCCCAAACCAAATAGTTGCACTGGATCGCCTGCTTTAATGGGTCTCGTACAAAAATCTATTGGTTTTACAGATGGTCCCCTAATAGGTGTCTTCAATTGCATCACAGCTATATCCAAATCAAATGTTCTGTCGCTATAATATCTATGCATTATTGTTCTGCTAACCTTTGCTCTGATACCATAATCAGTTACTCTAGAAGCACCGCCCACAACAACAAACCGATTTGGATGTATGCCTTTAACACAGTGGGCTGCAGTGACAACAGTTGTTTCTGATGTCAAAGCTCCGCCGCAATGGTATTCTCCATCCATATGAATTTGTATTAAATAAGGAGCTTTATCGATTGTGGTATTTTCACCACTCAAAATGCGTAATTGACTTGCGGGCAAAGCGAATGCTGCTTGCAGCCATATCGAAAGACACGTTATCAATGTTTTGCAAATATTGTTTGTCTTAAACATTTCTTGATCTTTTAATATTAAGCTTGGAGAAAAAACTTTAACTATTGAAATGTTAATTGAAAGTGATAATATTGTGAAGCTGCAGTTTACTTTATATAAATTAAATTTGTTTTGATGAGAAAATATATGTTCAAATATTTAAACGCTATTTAGGCCAAACTGTAGAAATATAAAATACGTTGATAATATTTATGAATATGTATAGGGTGTTTTTTTAAGAGGTACAGAACTTCGAATTGAAATAAAACACAAGAAAATCGTTTTAATGTCCATCAATTTGGCTTTATTGGAAGGATAATTTTATGCCATTAATGTTTAAATATGATTTCGGGCATGTGGCCACCGCGGCCGGCTCGAATAAAGCCAATTCTACAGGTCCAATTTTCAACCACTTTTTCGAGCATATGGGGCCGTATGTTGGCAATAACGCCACGAATGTTGGCTTCCAAGTCCCCTAACGTTTCTGGTTTGTTGGCGTAGACGAGCGACTTCACATATCCCCAAAGAAAATAATCCAATGGTGTCAAATCACACGGTCTTGGTGGCCAATTGACAGGTCCATTCCGCGAAATTATGCGCTCATCGAATGTTTCCTTCAATAAATCGATTGTGACGTGCGCTGTGTGGCATGTAGCGCCGTCTTGTTGGAACCACAACTCATCCACATTCATGCCATCCAATTCGGGAACAAAATAGTCGGTTAGTCGGCTCCAATTGCTGTGCACGGTGGCGAATCGATTCATTCGGGTCCTCTTCAACACTTTGCTCTACAGCGGCAATTGTTTCTTCGGTGCGCACTGTTCGACGTCTCTGCGGATGCGTATTATCACATAGAGTAAACGTAGTGCGAAAACGATCCATGGTTAACCGAATTAATTGCTCTGATGGACGATTATGTCGACCATAAAATGGACGGAGCTTGCGGTAAACTTCGCGAACTGAACCATTATTTTCGAAATAAATTTGCACGATTTGCAAGCGTTGTTCTTTTGTCAACCTGTTCATGATGAAATGGCAAACCAAACTAAATATTAATCACTTGACAGCTGACAAAATGGCCTCCAGTTAAAAAAGTGATGCCAACTTAAAGTTCTATACCTCAATAAAAAACACCCTTTACATGCCATTTTTTCATACAAATAGATTTTAAATTAATTAATAGTTCTTTAACAAATACTTCATCTTTTAATATCAAATACTTTTATATAATTGATATAAAAGTTTTATTTGTTTTAATTTTTGCCAAACATTTCTTTGTAAATTCTTTTTATATTTTATTTAAATAATAGACATACACGTAATTAACACAACGTTGTTTTGAGACACGTATTTTAGATAAATGGCTCTTGGTTTCTAGATTAAATTGATTATTATAGAGATCTCTAATCAAACCTTTTGTGCTTTAGCGGTGGAGGTACTCAACAATTTCTTAACGAATTGTTAAATTTAGCTATTATTATAAAACCATGTGAAGCAATTTGCCGCTTCTGATATTTTTCCTTGCGCGGCATTACGTTTTTAAGCAGAGAACGACAAACGGCATGACACACTACAGATCAATTAAATTTAAATTGTCTCACTTAAATCATCATGGGTACGTGACAAAAATACGTTCACTTGGCAATCACAGTTCATATACCAGAAAGTTAAATCAACTGTAGAAAGCGAAAACAATGTAACATAATAGCCACTACAATAATACTTACATTTATGTACCGACGATACATCGAATAAGTAAAAATTACACGGTGTTACAGTGAAAAAAAACTTGGAAAACGACCTAGCGTGAGTTGTAGATCTTGTCGAGTACATTACAAATTGTGTCAAAAAATTTCAGAAACACCTTCAAATTCAGAAGTTATTCTGAAAATACCGTTTTCGGTGATGTTCGTCAACTTATCGGAATGTAACTAAGTCAGTTTTTGTTAGATCTAAAATTTTTTAATATTTTTAGGAAAAGAACTGATTACGCTTTACAACGATGTGTATATCTTGATATATTTGTAAATTTTGAGTATTGTTTTTGTTAAGAATATCCAAAAAAAATAATAAAATTTATTAACTTTCTTGATTTGCGTAGCTCTTCATTGCTTATTTTGATATGAAAGCTTTTTAAAGTTTATACTAATATATAAGGCAAATTTAGTTCTTAGCAAAATATGGTTTTTATTTTTCAAATCGGATAAAAATTGTGAAAGTTATTAAACTTTTCATTAACACCATTTTTTAGCATTTTCTCCCCCAGTGCGAAAAATTTGAATAAAAACACAGTCAACGAAAGAAACATATTCATCAACTTAATTATGCAATTTTTTTTTTTTTTAATCTTACAGTTATTTTTTTTTTGTATATACTTAATGCCTTATACGTAACAAAAATCTTAATGCCAGTTAGCATAAGTATCAAAATTGACTATATGTCTTAACGAATTTCAAACTATTTGATATTAGAAATCGTAGCGTGATGTAGTTTTAACCCACTATTAAATGCTAGCCTGAATTGCAATGTAAAATTGTCTGGCAAAACTTGTTGGGACCATGTTCAGTTTCGTCGCTTTTTCCAGTTTCTCGTTATGTATAAGGCTGTTGATAAGTAAAGTTATTATATTCAGTAATGCAGAAATAAATACACTCTTTTTTGTTGTCAATTTGTCCTTAATTGGAAAAAATTAAACTGGAAGATAGTACAGATGAATGGGGGTTATTTTGTCCTATCTTTTCAATTATTAAAAAAGTTTAGAATGTTTTTATAAGTAATTTTCTGCTATATATATTTGGATAAACATATAAAATAAACGAATTTAATACGAGTACCAACACAATGCGAAAGTGTGGTGAAGGTTATTGCTTTTAGAAAAGAGTAAAAAATTTTGTAACTGATTAATATTTATTTTAATTAAAATAAGTAAGTTTGTAGATTTTGTAATCATCATGCAGTGTGTGATAAGCATAATAATATGCTTTTTGCGGTTGAAATTCTACTGGAATACCTGCGCGAAGCAGACAGCCACGCAAAAGATGAATTCAAAATAGATTTTGACTGCTCATATACGTTCTAGCAAATGGTATGAACCAGAAAGTACTTGTACAAGCTGTTCCAGTGTACTTCAGAAAATTAAGTCTGAAGAGTTTATAAGCCCCTCATTGCCATTGTATTTCTCAATGATTTGGCATCATCAAAGATTCCATAAAGCAGAGTACTGTAATTTGTGTGAAGTAGCTTACCAAAAAAAACCTGCAATCGCAATATTTGTACTTTAGAAAAAGTTTAATAACTTTTACAAATATAAATGGATTCTAAAAAATGATATATCATTCTTTTCTATATAAAATTTCCTTTAAAGGTCTGTGCAAAAAAAGATAGGTCTTCATAAAGAAAATTAAATAAAACTGTTTATTTTCAAAAATTACGCAAAAAAAATCGAAATGTTTGATAAAAACTTACCCAATTTCTTGAAACATACAATTAATGCATATAGTTTTTAAAAACCTAATTCTTTGCCTTTCCAAAACTGTTTAAAATTTTAAAATTGGCCAAAACATGAGTGAGCTAGAGGTACTTAGTACTACGACCCACCCTAAAACAGTTTTTTCAAAATAACTCGAATTTTTGAGGGTGTTTCAAAATCTTTGAAAACGGTTCTTGTATGTCCCCACCTAGGCCTACAGGTCCAACTAGGTCGCTTTTCAAGTTCTGACAAAAAGAGTTTTTTTGCAACACCGTGTTATTAATGTGATGATTGTAAAAGATAAGTAAGAATAATTAAACATACTTTAGTAGTGTGATATAACTTCGTGCTAACCTAAATAAATAATCAAAAAAAAAAGGAAAAACAGAAAATGAATAGTGATACTTAGCAAAGGTAAATCAATAATAAATTGCTGATGTTACTCCAGTATATAGACATGGCGCTTCTGATGAAGTACGTGGCTGCACAGAAAATTATCGGTATTTCCCCAGCTAATAAAGTCTAGTTTAATTTTTCTTCTCTTCTTTAGAAGCTCACATTAATTAATAAAAATATTTCATTCAATAGGAATTGGAATTACTGAACTTAAGCCCTATTAAGAAATTCTTTCGGATTAAAATTCACTATAGTTCAATTAAATTTAAAATGTGTCACGGCATGACACATCTTTAAAAGATGGCACCAAAAAAGGGAAAAAAGTAAAAGTAAGTAAAATACCAATAATAGATGTTACGAACACCAGTTTAGCGAATAATACATTTTAATTTCTGCGAAAGAGAATGCAAAAGCCAATGCAAATACTTAAAAAATGTTAAAAATTCACATGAAATTGTGTTTTATACATTAGAGCCCTGCATAAGCATTCTTGAAGTGTAAATACCTCTCGTTTTTTAAATGTATTGTCGTGGCATGCGTTGTACTAAACCAACAATAAGTGCTGTCGTATAATAAGCGAAGTACGATGGATATATTTATGTACGTGTATATGAGTATTCACAAGTGATGTTGCGAAGACTTCTTGTTCGTAACAAACACTTCAAATGCCGAAAGAAGATGAGTGTGTGCTTGCATGTTGCTACCTTAATAAAGAAAGGCCCTAACTCGTTATTTTTTTTAAATCGATATTTTTGCATTTTTCGATAAGTTATATGTTCTTCTATCGAAATATACAAAAAACTCAACTTCAAAAAATAATGACTTAGGACCTTTCTATGTTAAGGTAACGATGTGTACGTTTGTATGTGAGCAGAAAAATAAAAGAGCATACAAACAACTTATGTGTGCATTAATGATGCGCGAATATTCGTATTCAAATTCCCGAATATTCGGCCATTTTTTAGATAGTCGTATTCGTATTCACCAAATTCAGACGAAGTTCATTTTCATAAAACAAATTTCATATTTAATTTTTCGGCCGTAAATAGAACCCCAATTTAGTGTCTATTTCTCATATAATATTCATATTCATATTAAAGGGTTGCATTTGTATACTTGTTTGTATAGCCAAAACAAATATACCATGGTATGTATTTACCATATAATTGTAGTGTGAGCGACAGAACTAGTATAAGAGTTATTGTGTGTGCGTGGTTTTCCAAATTAAAATACAATTGAAAACAAATAACAATTGCTTATTGTATTGCTGCTGAGCAACTGTTTGATCTGTTTTTGCTCAAAAAATACATATTGTAATACAAATATATGAAAAAACCACTGTTGAAACAAATAACTACATGATGTGCGGACGTTCGTTATGTTATTTTGTGGCGCAGCCAAAGTATACAGAGAAAAAGAGACAATTTTGCTCTGAGAGTAATTACAAATGCATGTGTTTCATGTACATGTATCATTTACTTACATATGTATGTGCAATTTTGCTTTCATTCATTCATTCATCAGTCAATTACATTTTTTCTTAACACATCATCAGGCCCTTATGGTAAAAGCAGTTTTATGTGTCTTATTTGTCTTAGAAAAACAAAAAAAAATAAATGTGTTGTTTTCATTTGCTCATTGGCCAACAATAATTGCTTAAAAAATCAACATTTACAACTAGTAACAGAAAACGATAAATAACATATTTGTTCATACCAGAACCAAAAAACACGCAAAACTAGTGCAAACGGATGTATCTGTGCAATGCTATAATTCATATTCGAATTCGCGAAAATCATTTCAAATGTTCGTATTCGCGAATATAAAAAATTGACATTCGGCACATCACTAATAAAGGGTGTTTTTTATAGAGTGACACAAGTTTAGATCATAATAAAGCAAGGAAATATATTTTTAATATCAATGAAACAGGCTTTATTGGCAATAACATTTTATAAAATTAATGTGTAAATATGATTTCTGTCATGTGGCCGCCCCGGTTGGCGTGTAGAAGGCGCAATCTGGAACACCAATTTTCAACAACTTTTCGCAGCATTGACGGCCGTATTTCCCCGATAACTCTTCATATGCTGATTTCCAGGTGTTCAATTGTTGGTGGTTTATCGACGTAGACAAGTGACTTAACATAACCCTAAAGAAAATAATCCAATGGTGTTAAATCACACGATCTTGGTGGTTAATTAATTATGCCATTGAATTTCACTAATAGAACAATTATTTTGATTAAAAATTTCAACAATTTGCATGCGCTGCTCTGGTGTCAATCGATTCATTATGCAATTTTAAAGCAAACTAAACAAAAAACAACTATCAGCTGTTACATGGGTGCTCAAATAAAGCAGTGATGCCAACTCAAAGTTGTGACACTCTAAAAAAAAAATGAGCATCAAGATGAACAAAAGCCTCCTGCACTCCAGCTGAAAAGTCAAATCAGCCATAGTCTTTTGACAAACCAATTGTACGAATAAAACCATTAAGATAATTTTTAAAGCGAAATTATCATTCAGTGAATATTCAGTAGATTTAAATAATCAAAAGCGATAAGGCACAGAAAAAAGGGTGAATGAGCCCGTGTCATGTAGTGAGTATTATATATATATATATATATATATATTTAATCAGCTTAAAAATATTTAATATCATAGTGCGAACATCTGTCCAGTATACTCGTACATTGTTTAATTTTTATAATTTTCATTACTTCATACATCAGCAGCAGCAAGAAATAGTGCATTTAATTTATAACATGCCAGCAAATAAATTTGCATTTATTTGTGCGTGCTTGTGTACTTTATATATTGCATTTTTATTCCTGTTAAATGATTTTTTACTTATCTTTTAACAAAATGACAATGAGAATAGGTGAAAGAGTGAGAACAGGCTGCATGCAAGCCTCGAGCACAAGGATAATATTAATTGTAAATTAATGCTGTTCACTTTTGCTTCTTAAATATGAATATAAATAACTAGGAGTATGTATGTATATATGAAGAATATGGAAAACATCGACAATGTGTGCGATTGTGTGTTTTATAGTGCACGGAGATACACACTGCAGTGTACTGCAATTTTAACCCAACTATTTATGATTTAATGCGTTTTTTCTTTAAAAAAAAAAACAACCAATATATATATATATATAGTAAATAAATCTGTGTATTAAACCTCAAAAACTCATCATCATCATCACCATCGATACCATCATTCTTATTGAAAATTGCTATTAAAAGCAAAAAAAGGAATGTTTGTTGATAAAAGATTCCCAAGCAAGAAGAAAAAAATACATCTGCTGCCGTATACTGCCATAAATATTCTTGCATGTATGTTTTCAAAATATTATGATTCTGAAAATCTGTATATGGTGTATCAATAAACAAGAACAACAAGAGCCACATACATATAAATTTATATAAAATAAATAAATAAATCGGTGTGTATGTCTGTGCAAAACCACATTTAAGTTCAATAAGCAATGGCAGCTCAACTTGCACTACAAAATGAAAAGTTAAACCAAAAAAAAAAAAAAAAAAGTAAAGCAGTAAAGCAAATATTGCTGAATATACAATATTCAATAATTGCAAATAAAATATTCTGAAGTCATTGTTTTTTTTTTTTTTTGTATAATAAGAAAATTTTGTATTAATTATTTTGCTAGCAACGCAGTTGGTAAGAGAATCTACAAAAGCTCCTTAGGGGGTCTTTTAATTATATCGATCCTTACAGGTACTCGAGGAGCTTAAAATATTCCCAATATATTTATTTTTTTAATGCACATTAAATCAATTATTAGCAATATTTAATATTTAATATTATGACCTAAATGATTCATCTTTGAGGCCATTTTCTCATTGGAAAAAGGTAACACAACACATATTAAAATTATTGTCTCCCATGAAGCTTATGAATATATTTTGTATTTATGATAGTGGAAGTAAAGAAACATAAATTATGAGTGAAATGAAATTTGTGATCACCTAAAGTTACTTAATTTTCTTTAAATGACAATGTGATTGATTTAAGAATGGAATGAACCCCGCCCTTTAATCTGAAAATCGCTAAAGCTAATGGCCTATTTCCCAACTGCGAAAGAAAACTTTCGACTCACAATTTATATTGAAAACAATAATAATATATGAAAATTTGGTTTTGTTTTCAATATAAATTGTAAGTCGAAAGATTTCTTTCGCAGGTGGGCGATAGGTCATAAATCTCTATCGCTAAAAATCTATAAAATCGATTTTTTGATTTTTTGGCTACGAATGCAATTTCTAAACATGTATTGCTAAATCAGGCAATGGCTTAAAAACTTAATCCACTAAGATTTTAATGGTTTATGTCATCACCAAGTTGAGTTTAGCATTAGATTTAAATATTTGGAGAAATAAAATAAAATAAAATTCAACCAGCACCGCCCCCTTGGTTGAATTTTACTAAAAGTTTACTACAGTTTTATCTATTTTATAAAATTTTCCTTGAAATTTACATTCAGATACGTTCGGTATTACACGTCAAATTAAATCATTTGTAATTGCCATATCTTGTTATTATCAGGGATACCGCAAAGATGCTTTTTCTTGTGTCATGTAATAAAGCGGAGACAAAATATTTATCCTTTTCAAAACTTTTTAAGAGCTTTTTTTGCATATTCTACCCTTTAAAGCATGTTTTTGGACATTGCAGTCTCACACTCATATTTCTGGAATTTTTTTTAGAGCATATTTGACGCCTTTAGGGCATATTTTGGTGCTTTATAATTTTTTATATTAATATACAAGTACAACATACAAGTAAATTGTTGGTAAAAATTTTAATTTTTATTTTACTCTGTCGAAATCTCTTTTCCAATGTTCTATGCATGTGGTATTTAATGTATGAATTTTTCTTATTTATTTCGCTATAACATATATATAATTTGTTTTTGATTTGTAAACATCTATACGCTTGGAGGATAAAAATTTTTTGACTTTGATTTCTTTGCTGAGTTTTCTTTGCTTTTTGCTTTTGCTTTGCATTGTCAAATCGGTGTGAGCTATGTATGAGTGTATTAGTGTTTGAAAGAAGCAATACCAAGCAGAGAAACAAGTAGACCGGCTCGAAGCCGACGGTGCGCCGCCGCCGGTTATTTTTCTGTATATTTCCGTACACCAAAGGTGAAAATGAACCGTAACAGCTACGGACTTGAAATTTGGACACAATATGTAGACATTTGGCCACAACAACAGCAAATACATGAGAGTTAAAAACTAAAGGGTGTTCCAAAACGAGCAACGAAAAATGTTAAAATCCCATGTAATATACATACAATTGTATGTACATATATGCACTTGAAATTTTAAAAGTTAGTGTATTTTTATACAGACTACAACAATTAACACTAAATTTAAAGAATTTAAATCAATGGGTGTTCCATCAGTTAATACAATTTTGACTTTGTAATTTTGACAACTTGCTGTATCTTGGAAACCGTAATAGTAAAACTCTTGAAATTTTCAAAAACGGTAAAACTAAAAAATCAAAAAAATATAAAATCGCCAAATATTAAAAAAAAATCACCAAAACGAAAAAAGCACCAAATTAAAAAAAATCTCTAGGACTAAAATAAATCGCGAAAAACCGCAAAAATCGCCAAAATTAAAAAAATCCTTAAAAAAAATCGCAAATATGAAAAAATCGCCTAAATAAAAAAAACCCCAAAAACAGAAAAAAATCTCCAAAATGGAGAAACCCCAAAAAACAGAAAAAATCGCCAAAATTTAAAAATCGCCAAAATGAAAAATCGCCAAAATGAAAAAAAATTGCGAAAATTAAAAAAAAAACCCAAAAAGAGAAAAAACAAACGCCAAAACGAGAAAAAGCGATAAAACTGAAAAAAATCGTTTAAACTGAAAAAACTTAAAAAAGGGAGAAAGATAAATAAAAAAAAAAAAAAAAATGATCAAAACCGAATGTGTGAGAGTCAAAGTCGCACTTTACTGAATTTATTTTAATTGCAATGCGTACACAACAACAAGAACAGCAACAACTAGACGATGAACAACAGGAATTAAAAGTTAAAAAGTAAAAGTAAAAGTAAAGGCATTTACCATAGATGAGCACTGCAGTACACTAAAGTTTCATTAAAAACAAAAACAAAAAATTACTGATTACTAAAATTTTTTTCTACAATTTTTCTAAATTGCCTAAATGATTTGTTATATGATGAGGTGCATTGAATTTTCAGTAATCAGTAATGCCCGTATTCATAATGAAGTGGCTAAATGTTTTTCATACAAAAGTTTCAAAATTTGAATCAAAAAACTTTGCCACTTGCTACGGCCCTATGATTTTACTAGTAATGCAAATTAAATTTCATTAGCAGTAAAAATTTACTGAATTTTTTTAATAATCAGTAAATTTACTGCTTACTGCAATTTTGAATGCAGTACATATACATATACTGCAGTGTGCCCATTTACTAACCAAATAAGTTTAATAAAACAAACAAAAACCAACAAATTCATATGTATTTACAATATTGAAAGTTTTGATACTTTTAATTAATTAATTTAAAAAAAGGTACTAAAAGCATAAGTAATTCCAACTCAAAAAAAAATTCATTACTAGATGTTTACACATCTCCTCTGTGATCGGACTCACATTGCTTTTTTTATTGCAATGACAATTACGAGTATTAATAGAAAGCTTGTTTTATTTATCCAAAAGATAACTTCAAAGTACGATATCTGATTCTGATATCGTTGATCCCTTTTCAAGTTGAAGTTCAATTTGTTTCCTTCTCAAATTTAACAGGCTTATCTACAAAACTTACTAAGGCTTTATAAAGGGTTATTAAGACAAATTTTCACACAAAATTTTTCTTAAAAATCCTTTATGAGGTCTTAATATGATTTAAAAATAATACTGTTAGGGTTTCCTTTTTTAAATTTATTTTGTTTTTATCTTATTTTATACGTAAAAGCATTGAATTGTTGAGCTAATAGTGTATTATCATTTGCAAATATATCAATTTATATTATTTTTAAGAGCATATGTTTTGAGCTTTTAATGCATATTTTTAAATTTTTAATGCATATTGGATGTGCATAAAACCCTTTTTTTAGAGTATATTTTTGGTTTCTCTGATTATTTTACACACATATTTTCAACATAGATTCTGAGACAATTCCACACGTTTTAATTTCATGTGGCTTAGAGAACATACCTGCTTATTTACCTAAAATATTTTAAATATCTTCTTCTTCACAGAAAATATATTTTTTTACAACATCCGGCCCATGTCCAAAAATCAAATTTTTTCCAAGTAAAGTTATAGCCAAATAAAGTTCTTATGGTGGCGGCAACTGCTCAGATTAATTAAACCCTTTCGTTCTTAATATAGGTCGAACTTTTTATATAACTTAACACATAGTTTATTTGTAAAAACTTACCTAAATAAGCTTGTTGTGGTTCGGCCATTTGTATAAGAGCTGAATCCTTTTTATTGTATAGAATCTTTACACGTTGCACATCGCCATAAACACCTGTTTTAAATGATATTAGATAATAAAAATAATTAGTTGTAAACTGTGCAATAAAGTAACTAAATTAATTATGCAAAATAAATAATTTATAACAGTTTTAAAGTATTTACATATAAACTTCTTTTCACAAAATTAGCAAAAATTTTTTTTTTATTTTTTATTTTATTTTTAAGAGAAGTAACAACACTCAAGCAATGAATGCCTACTACTATTACTAGCTGTTAACTTCTTTAGGAAAGGGATTTTATTAGTTATTTGATTTTGTTAGTTATTTTATTTCGCTGACGTATTCCTACAAATATCGACGAAGGAGGAAGCTGCCATATGTATTAACAAAGACACAAAGTCTGACCAGGGATTGAACTCAGGCTCTCGAAGACCGTTATTTGTTTTGTGGTCAATGTAGTAACTACAACAGCCAAGCAAATATACTTTATATTTGGCGTACTCAAACTTTAGGTTTTCGAATAACAAAAAAAAAATTATGATTTCTGTGAGCAGCCCCTCACTACTTACATATATAAATATTGTACTTATATGTATTTTCTCTTGAGGACTTTTGTATATGGCTAACTCTCTCTCTCTCTGTCTCTCTCTCATTTTCATTGATAGCCTGTCTTTATCGTTTCTACCAGGGTTACCGTTAGGAATTTCTGAAAAGTCGCACAAAAAGTCGTTTTATAAAAATAAAGTCGCACAAAAAAGTCGCTTGAAAAAATAAAAGTTTCACATCTTTTTTACCTTTCTTTTATTAATAAAAAGCATAACACAACAAAAAAGTAAGTTGAAACAAAGCATATTTCATTATATCTATGTGCTTCTATACATATTTTCATGTATCTATACTGAACAAATTCACTTAAGTTTAATAAATTTGGCTGTCATATGCTTCCGAGGTCAAAGGAGTAGGTTTCATTAAAAAAAAATCAACCTAAAAACGTTAAACTTAAGATATTTTTGACAAAGATTTCCAAATAAAAGCCCGAGAACTTTTTACTTTAATTCTATTCGTTTGATTTTGGCGGCATATATTTTGGGTGAATATATGTGTACTTCAACAATATTTTCTTAACACAAATACAACTTTTCTGAAATTTCATTTCTGTATTTAAAAATAAGTTCATGAAAAGAAATCCAGTATTCTATATAGTTATCTATTAAATTTAAAGCTGACAGCATTGAGTCGCATGTTTTTACTTTTAATTTATTTGTTAATATATTATTAAGCAAAGCTAATTTCAAAATGTTCTTATGTTCGTACACACCTGTATATACTCGTATTTTACGACTTCTTTCATTGACTCGGCGGGTAAAAATAATTTAGTAAAATAAGCACTTCAAAAACCACAATTTTTATTTATTTAAAATTGTTTTCCTAAAACTATTCTTTGAAACTTCAGCTGAAAATTTGCGAAAAATTTCTTAAATACATTGCACACGTGACAAAATTGCAATAAATAACAATAATTTGTGAATTGCTTTTTAATTTTGAAGATTTTGTTTTTTTTTTAATTTACTGCAATTTAAATGTTTTCTGTGAGAATATTTATAAAAAAGAGTTAAACGTCCCAACAAAATTAAGGAAGTGATAAAAAAGGTGATAAAAAAGTCTCACAAAAGTCGCACACCGCTAAAAAAAAGTGTCAAATTGCTACTTTCGTCGGATAAACGGTAACCCTGGTTTCTACGATTAGTTAAAAAATTACAAAACAATTGGAGTATTCAATATCATAATGTTTTAATATTTTAATATAGTTAAAAAAAATTGTTGTTGTGGATCAAACGAAAATGTCATAAAATAATAAGACTTTCTAAGCCCGTAGTCGGCAACCCATACAATTGCATTTTACAATTGTGTGAGTTAAACTCTCACCACGATCCGGTGTTGCCAGTGTCTCATTTCACTAATTTGAAATCTCCAAAGGCAAACTTGATATTATTACGGTCAGAAGAAACACAAAATTTTTTTATATAAAGAAATGCATCTTTTGTTGTAATGTAATGGTGGATAAAAAGATGGGTTTTGTAGGACGGTTTCTTCAAATAATGTATATGTACTTGATTTTTCGATAAGTTTGAATGCCCAGCATATCAGTGCATTCATCTTTTTAAATATCAAGAAATAATGAGAAAGAAATAAACGAAGGCACTGATGTAAACGACATAACTCGGTTAATTATTTGTATAAGAACTGTCAATAAAATTTTGACGTACACAAAGAATTTTTTCCCTATATGGCTTATACAACAATGCAAAATGAAAGCATATTTTCGATAAAAAAGAGGGTTTCGTAGGAAGTTTGCTAAAAATAATTTAAATATATTTGTTTTTCATTGCAATATTCAACAACAGGCGTTATTTGAAAAAACTTTGAATGCAATTTCAATGAAAATGGTTAAAATTTTGAAGAAAATAAATCATAGAGAGTTAAAAGATTTTTTCATCTCGACTTTGCCGAATGTGGTGTATGAATTTGTTAATCAACTTAACATCTGGTTGCGAAGAAGAACGAAAAAAATTTGCGATTTTCTGCAATAAAACAATTTATTCGAATCTATTTACATCTTTAATATTAATTTCATACGGACAACATTTTATGCGTATTAAATTTTCTAAATGTTTATCTGTTAAACGTTTTCGGCTTTTAGTTTGAATGTGCTTTAGTATGGAAAATGTTGACTCACAAATATAGGTAGCTTCAAACATTGAATATAATTTTAAAATTTCATTTTTTGCCTTGGGGTATACATCTGCAGAAATACTTCTCCAGAACTCTATCCCGCTAGTTAATGGTAAAGCTAGATCTTCTCTCATTTTAATTAACTCTGCTTTAATATCCTGATTTTGGTGTTCTGTATTACATAACAAAGGGTTGTTATGCATTTCAATCAAATTTTCAATATTTTTAAAGTCATGAAAACGATTGTTGTAATTAATTAGTAGAGTCTGAAGCACGTTTAGATATTCCTGTAGTTTGCTATTGCTATTTGGAATTTTGCTATAAATTTCAAATGTCCTTTTTAAGCTTATTACATTTTTATCTTTAAGGTTTTGTATCAAAATTTCAATTTTTCTAATAAATTGTTGTATTGCAGAAAATAGCTCAAAAATTGTTTTGGTGTTTCCTTGTAGCTGTATGTTTAGTTGATTAACAAACTCAGTTATGTCTGTCAAAAACGCAAAATCTAATAAAAAAAACATTATCGTTCAAATGCTCCGACAATACTTTGGTATCAGGTGTTTTATTTTGATCCAAAAACGTCTTAATTTCTAGAATCAGCAATCATTTTTTCATAAAAAGCTTTCTTAAGCTGAACAATAAGGGCTTCTCTTGCATCACCAGTAATATTTTCATATTCCTTGTGATATGCTTGAAAATGTCTTTGCATGTCATGTTTTTTCATGCGTGACAATGCCCGTTCACAAACCAGACATTCTGGTTTGCCAAAACAATTTTCTGAAAATAAAAATTTTAGTAAATTTTCATCACACATAATTTATTATTGTTGGGAAGAGTTTGTCTCTGGCAACACTGATTTTTAACAGTATGCGATGTACACGACCTGCCTGCTTGAATGTTTTAGCTAGACTGATTAATGTTGTTTATTTCTCAACAATGCGTGTGTACACATACGTAATAAAAGAGAATAAGAAAAGGCGCGGCGCCCTTATTTTGCCTACCGCTTAGAATCTAAGGCTTAGATTCTAAGCTATGTTTATTGTTTTGTCACAACAACACATAGAAATGTGAGAGAGTGTGTGTGAGAGAGAGAGAGAGAGAGTAAGCAATGTACAAAGATGCTAAAGCGAAAATACAAGCCAATCAGTGTGCACACTTCTACCGATATTCGGTAGATTCTACCGAATATGTTTGTGAATTTAACAATCTACCAATTCTACCGAACAAGGCCTGAAATCTACCGAATATTATTATTTAGTAATTTGAGTCGATATATGTGTAAATTGCCTACTTTGCCACATTTCAGTGCCCCGCAGAGCGGTAATTTTCTGTCATGAAAACCATTAAAACAGAACAAAGAAATCGGTTAAAAATTTAAACTATAAATAACCCAATATTTGCCAGAGAATTGTGCCTTGGGGATGAAATATTTATTCCTACCAATGATTTAATAATTTTTGCACAAAAGTTTAAATTCATAAATGGATCTTACATATGATCTTTGTAGCTACAAATGTTTGTCAAATAAAAGTTATTTTAGTAGCTTTATAAAACCTATGTACAAAAACTGAATTCCTGTTATGTATGTATATTATTTTATATATGTATAGCATATCTATATATACAGGGTAAGGGCAAATAACTGGGGATGACACTTTTTTATTGAAAATGCTTCATTGTTTATGGCAGTTTAATTCCCAATCACATGTAAAGTCTTAAATGCGCTTTTGGAACTTGTTTAGTTTGATAGTCCTTGCACTTACCCTTTATATATAAGTACATATATTTTGTTATTTTTTATGTTTCTTTGAATTGTTATTTTTTATGTTTCTCTGAATAAAAAAAATTTCTACCGAATTTCATTCAAATCTACCGATTTTTTTTGAGGATTCTACCGAATTTAAAAAAATCAAGTGTGCACACTGAAGCCCAATTCACAATCTCGTGCAAATTGTCTTGCATCGTATCATACGCAAAATGATACTCACCGCTTAACAACTTTTAGTGGTGAGTATCAATATACTATACCATTTTGCACATGCAACGATGCAAGACCATTTGCACAAGATTTTGAATTGCGATTATATTTATAACTGTAATTATAACTGTATTAGAGGTTGCTCACAGCAGTCATATTTTTTCGTGTTATTATTTTAAAACATAGCACTTTATAGTACTTTATGACTACCATTTGAATACTCCAAGTAATCTTAAGAAGTCTTATTATTATATGACTTTCTTGTTTGAGGCACAAAAACAATTTTTATTAAACGATGCTAAATTAGCCTTATTTATAAAAGTTATTTAGGCTTAAATAAAGGCTTTATAAAAAATATTTTCATACAAAAGTGTTCCTAATAATTTTTATATACATACATACTAGCTGAGCCTGGCAAACGTTCTCGTACCCTCAATAATTTATTTTTTAACTCTAGATTACTCCACCCTGTAGTCACTTGTTGGGTTGAAAAGAAAACGAAAACCTACAGGTTATTGAAAATTTGAGCTCCACAGCTCTTACAGTTCCAGAGATCATGCGTTAGAAACAAACACACACTATGACTCTATATATATAGAAGATGAGGCCTTAAGACTTTATGACCTAATAGAACACCATTTGAACACTCCTATAATTTATTTTGCTTTTTCCGCATTTAAATTGACTTTGCTTTAAAGAAATGAACTACAGTCATAATTCTTTTGCTATAAATAAATCAAAATTCTTAATGGTCTAAAGTAAAAAGGTATTATTCTTACTTTAAAACGAAAACTTGTTACTTTATTTCTTCACACTTAAGTCTTATATTTTCTTTCTGTTTCAGGTCTATAAATAAAACAACGACCGTAAAACGACGAAGTGAAAAACTAACATGTGGTAAAAACGCTGAAAAACTTTTCAATATACAAAATATCAAAGAAATTAAAAAAAAAATAGATATGAAAAGCTAAACTTGAAAGCACCCACAATTTGTATGACAAGAAAAACTATGGGAAAAGTTTGGCTACAAATAATGACTGCCTCCATAATGCTGATGAAGAAGAAGTATGAATAATAAAAGTTTGTTCAAAATAAAGCAACAACAAGAAAAAACTTAAAATTAAGATTATTAAGCAACCTTCAGTCATAGTGCCATCAGACCCGACCAATGTTTATCTACATATTTAGTGAGGGAATAAAGTTTTGTACATAACTGTCGAAAATTTATTTCTTTATATTTCATTTTGAAATTTTATGATGCTTATTGAGAGTTGGCCAAAAAAATTTGTGTTTATGCAGGTAGATACTACTGCCACAGCAGCGCTTCATCTTATAAACTTTGTCGTCCAAGTATTTTATTTTTCTTTTGGTTGTTTTATTTTATTTTTTACATTTCCAGTGCAAGGGTTTATATTAAGGCTAATAATTTGTGTGGTGGCCGTGATGGTGATTATGGTGGTTTGCTCTAGTTGTAAGCAAAACATTGAAATTGGTAAAAATAAAGAAACTGTAGTTTATTGCTTTACTTTGGTAAAGCAAAAAAAAAAGAGGAAACCAAACTTTTAGAACATTTTTACAACATTAACACCATTTCAAATGTAAGCTGTGGCGGAAGTTTCGCTATCATGAATTCCAAGTCCGTTTTACCTATTTTTCTCTTACACTTTTTATTTCCTGCAAATTTGTATGGTAACGTGCGTATGTGTTCATTAATGCATTATTGATTTTGTTTTAAAATAAAAGTTTTTGTTTAATATTTTATGCAGTTTAAGCGATGGCCTAAGAAAGATATTGGAAAAGGTGGAAACTGTTGATTTAATAACATTTTATACTTCTAGAGATTAAGGCTTACCAAAGCAACAAAACTTTTCATTATCAATAATATTTATAAATGTAATATTACACATAAATTTATATGTACATACATATGTATGTATATATTCCATTTGAAAACTAAATTAGTTTTATAATTTACCTGAGTTTGGACCTTTCAAACAAACTTGAGAGTTAAATTTTAGAAAAATATTTGTTATTCTAAAAAAACACTAAAGTACACATAAATTGGTTCCCCAGAGTAATAAGAAAGAAACGTAAAGATGTCTAAAGTGCAAATTGCTGGCCTTCATCTGCAGCTGGGGAGTTTTTTTTTCTATTCCCTTTTTTTTTATTTCGCAAACTACACGTAAGTGAAAGAACTTTAAAATGGTTTGGAAAATTTCTATATCACAATTGAATAAATCTACAAACAAGATGTAGCAGAAACAAACAAATTTGCCAAAAAGTAAATTGGCAAAGAGCTGCACATAACATTTGGCTGCAGGCATGGGAAGTTCAGTATTTGAATTGAAATTTTTTTAAAAGGAATTTCTGCTTGTTTTTTCCTTTTTTTCCTGCTTATAGAACTCATTCGTGGGCCTACAATCAAAATGAGTTAAGAAGCTTCATATGTTTATGGTAATTGAGAATTACAATATATAAACATAATAGGTTTTAAAGCCTGGAACAAAAATCTTTACAAAACAATCAATGGAGAAATGGTGCTCTGTAACTTGAAGCGAAAGAAAATAGCTCTTATTATGTGCAACTTCTGTTCTTCGATTTTAGTCGAATTTGCATTTAATATTCTGACAAAAAATTCGCTATTGTGAATATCCCTCATAGTAATTGTTTAAATTTGCAATAATTTCGAGATTTTGTGCTTAAGAATCATACAGGGTAATGGAAATTAGACTATACTTGGTCATGCGCATGAGTGAAACCTTTCGAATTGTTTAGTCCCTAAGACCTTAGATTTTCATATATAAAACAGAGAAAAATAGTTTACAATTTCTGTTTGGATACCAAAAAAAAAAAAAAAAAAAATTAATCTGCCTTATCTTGATTGGCGTATTTTAAATACGACTACGACAGTTTGGTAATAGATTAAAGAAAAGCTGTTGGAAATACGCCAATCACGATAAGGGGGAATATATCGAGCCTTATTTTCGATTTTATCGTAAGCGACATAACATAGACATAGAATTTTTTATTGAAATTAAAATTTTATGGGCTTACCCCATACTTTAGTTTTAAGATACAGATTGCAAAATTTTATCGTAAGGGATAATTTACGTACAAAACATTTTTGAGTATTAAAAAAAACCTTCTCCTGAAAACTTTAATTTTTTTCGCTTAAAAAAAGACTGGCATTTTGATAAAATTCTAATTTCTATAAAAAAGTCTATTTTCGATTTCATGTCGTTTACGATAAAATCGAAAATGAGGCCCGATATGCTTTTAATAAATTTTCATATTAAAATAATACAACGAAAAAAAATTTTGCTCGATTGTACATATTAGCCCAATTCACAATCTTGTGTAAATGGTCTTGCATCGTTGCATGTGCAAAATGGTATAGTATATTGATACTCACCACTAAGAATTGTTAAGTGGTGAGTAGAATATACTACACAATTTTGCACATGCAACGATGCAAGACCATTTGCACAAGATTGTGAATTGGGCTATTATGTTATTCAATGAAATTTTCGAAGCTTATAATATGAGTTTGACATCCGATTTACGATGCTCCATAGCCAGCGAAGATCGAAAATAGAATGTAACTCATAATGAAAGCCGCTCTGGCGTTTCAAATTACAGATTAGACATCCTGGTGTATGGGTACAATAGCAATCTTTTTAGTTGTTCTTGAGCGAGGTTTATGATTTCGATTTTGCACTATTTAAAATGGAACGTCTCATTCACAGAAAAAAAGAATTGTAAATACAACTAATTTATTTGTGAATACAAATAAAATATTATTTAAAAAGGCACCTACAACGATTTTTGTAAATACAAACACACATTTGTAACATAAGAAAACAAAATCAACTCAATTATTTCTAATTAAAATTATTGTGTTGTTCACAATTGAGTTGTTAACAGAAAACAAAAATTTTTAATGAATTTGTTTTTCAAATTCTAATGTGTTGTTTTTCGTTGCTTGTTTAATTTTTTTTACAAATTGGTTTTTTATTAAATTTTAATTTAAAGATGTTTGGGATAAATTGAACCAGCAACCTCTTGACTAATAGACTAACGTACTTACCACTCAGCTAAAGAGCAAATCGTTATTGGGTACGCAAATAATGAATACACGCAAAACATGTTTCTTCTGCATGGCGCATTTCGTTGATACAATCTAAAAATAACTTTGTTGATTAAAAAAAACAAGCCACGATGTTTTTTGGCTTCTTGTCGGAATTTACACGTATACAACACCAACAATCAAAATAAACAACAACATCGGCACATGACCACGTTGAGTCAATCAACAAGCAAGGAAATCACCAACACAAAAAAATGAAATTAAATGATATTTTAAAATGCGCGGAATTCATAAATACAATCAATATTCAAGTTAATGACGAATATTATTGAAATTAAAAATTTTATTCAACAACATGGTTTTGTTGAACATAAATCTTGTATATTTTTTTCTGTGTTGGAACACCTTGTAGTTACGTAAGTAGGTTAGCAATCGAATAACAACTTTGCAATAAAAATTTTGTATTTGTAAAAAATAAATTTTACTCAACTAAAACTGATAGCTCAAAAATGCCTGTTCAATTAATTTTATATTTAAAATTTTTTGTTTTAAAAAACTATAGTGCCAAGACGCCTCATTATGCATAAACTTCCCAATCCCGATTTTCGGCAGTGAAACAAGCAAGCTAAGGAAGAATGGCATCTCCTCCGTTACCAATATACACATGTTCCTTAAAACAAAGAGTAGAGTGAAATAGTGAAAGATTTAAATAGTACTGAATTGAAGCAGTAGATGTAGTGGCACCTGACGTAAGAGTAAATCAAATACACACACACTCGTACATACAAATTTTTCATCGAATTGAACTGAAACTATTTGAAATCAAGCAATGTTTAGGAAGCAAAGGATGTCCCAACAAGAACGCAAGATTTAAATTTGGCGCCATTCGAAGTGTCATTCTTTGACATTTGAACAATTGTTATTGTTTGCTAGTATATAGAAGGTACGAGGTTAGTAAAAATGGAGCGCTACACGAATGAACAACGCATTCTCATTGTGAAATTGTTTTACCAAATTGGTGAAACAGTTCGCAAATTTGCGATCAATTTGGGGTCACAATAATGATCCAAAAGAGTCAACTGTAAAGAGATTAATGGTTAAATTTGCCGAAACTGGGTCTATTAGTGATGTAAAGACAACAAGGCGCCTTCGACCAGGTCGATTGACTGAAAATTTCGCAGCTGTACGTGATGATGTCGCTCAAACGCAGGTCAAGCGCAAACAGTCAATGGTGTTCGCTATCGTGAAATGATAACCAGTTTTTTCGTGCCTAGAATTGAAGAAATGAATGTGGATGGCATGTGGTTTCAACAAGACGGCGCCACATGTCATATAGTCAGAGAAACAATTCATTTGCTACATCAGTCATTTCCCGGTCGTTTTATTTCGCGTTTTGGAGACCAGAATTGCCTGCCTAGATCGTGCAATTTAACACCATTAGACTTTTTTCTTTGGGGTTTTTTGAAGTCGATGGTTTACGCGAATAAGCCGACGACGACTCAAGCATTAAAAGAGGAAATTGGACGCTGCATTAATGAAATAACACAGCATTTATGCAAAAAGACCATTGAAAATTTCATTAAAAGATCGCGTGTGAGCCAGCAAAGCCGCGGCGGCCATCTGCCCGATTTGTTATTCCACACATAACCTCATTTTGTCTACTTTACGATATAATAAAGTTTCACGATTTTTTTTAAATATCTGTGTTTTATTTAAAATTTAAATCTTGCGTTCTTGTTGGGACACCCTTTAGTTAGAATTTGCAGTAAAACAAATATCAATATGGCAAAATAAAGGAAAAACATCTTGTAACAGACATAACGCAGGTTTTATTCAAACTGCTATTTCGTCCTGTCTTAGAAACACACAAAATACTGTTTTACGGACATGCAACACAAGAGATAAATATTTAATGAAGCATTTTTTTTTTGTTTCTTTGGAAATGTGAATGTCAGTTAAATTATAAATTCGTTGGCCATTTCTTTTCGCAACAACTTGACTTATGTTCTTTATATGTTAACCGTGTTAAGAAACAAAGTTGAGAAAAAAAAGGAAACCAATATTTTTGAAATTTCTTAAAAACCCAAATAAACTATTGCTGTCATTCAAGTTCCTTTGCAAAATACCAAATTTTATTCGCAGTTGATAGTAATTTATTATCATTTAAAGCATGTACAAGAAAAAAGCAATTGCCTTGCAGCAAAGAGAAGAGAACAGCGACTGAGACCCTCTATTCTCCTGGGCAACATTAGCTAAATTTTGCTACTGAGAAGATTTTTTTTTTTTAAATAATTTCCAAAATTAGTTTTTGTACATATTTGATGAAGAAATATGGGAGTGCTGACGGTTTTAACCATGTCTTACATGATATTTTATGTTATTTCTTTTATTTTATAGAAAAGCATATGATTTCTGAGTTTTTTGGAATGAAAAATCGCATTTTTCATACAAACAAAAACATTTGTTGTATAGTTTGTCAAATAAGTGTTATAAAAAGCAGAAAAAAATACAACAACAAATACAAGCATTTCTGCTGGAGATTTATTTTATTATTTAGCAAAGTTATTAGACAGTCTGTGAGTTAAAACTTGAATTTAACAAACTTGCAGTGTGAATGCAAAATCAGCTGTTTATGGTTTTAACGTTAAAACTAGGTTCTAACTTTCAGTATAGCGTATGCCACCAGAGACAAACAGAATAACATATCGCGAGCCTATATTCAAAATACGTCAACTCAAAAAAGTTAACTTTTCGGTAAAGCGAAAAAACTAGTTAATTCCTCATTATTGTAAAATCAAATGATGTGCCTTCCATATTATGATTTAAATATGTTAACTAACTTATAGGTCTGCAAAAAATCTTTTATTTTGCGCTGGCTTGCGTATTTTTATGAGATAGCATATTTTAGTCTATCAAAAAAACAAATATTTTTTTAGAGTTAGCATATTTTGTCAGAAAAATTATATAATTTTTTGGAATATATTTATTTTTTAATCAATTTATGAAATCTTTTACCCAATAAAAATTGAAAAGCTACAAGAAAAAACTTAAAATACCATAAAAAATAACTTAAGCCTGACTGAGATCCTCTTCATATCGAGGTGGTCAGCTTTATCACTCTCTAGCTCACTCTCTAGTGTAGCAGGGTAACTACAAAATATCAATTTCAATCGGTCCATACATAATGTTTCTATTCGATTAACCAATTTTATTTTTATCGGAACCCCTCTGTACTAATATATTAAAAGTGACCATATTTCAAAAACTAGACATTGGATATCAAAATCCGGATTCGTGTTCAGCATGCTAAATGCAATAAGATATGAGGTAGATTTATGAAAAATTACTTATTTTTTTTAAATTTTGAAAATTTGCATGGGAGTTAGCATTTATTTTCACCAAAAAAGAAATTATACTTTGAGATAGCAAAATACAAAAATTGATATAAAACTTGAAGAAATAATTTTTTTTTTGATTCGAAATTTATAGTACAGATGAATATTGCATAAGGGAGCTATTTATTTGCCGTCGGGAAATCATTTTGACCAAATATGAGTTGACGTATTTTGAATATAGGCTCGCGATATGTAACTAAGGTTATAGAAAATTAAGAAAAATTTATTAAAATATAGGAAGCCTGTTAAACATGACTGTAATGTAATGTATCTGCAGCGGTAATAAATAGCTGATATATATTGTTGTGTGAAATGTAATCAAAGTGGTTAGAGATGTAACCGGAGTGTAAGAATCTTTACATTACTTTTCACATAATACTATCCATCAGTTGATTCCTAGCGTTGCAGTTACATTCCATTACAGTCGACTAATTGAGCTTTAACAATATCACCTTGAGCTTTTTTTAATTATTTGAAAAAAAAATTAATGCCTTTTCGTAAACTGTACTGACTACTGGGAATATAATTTTAGGTGCCATTTCCAATTTTTTTCGTCGAACAAATCTACTCACTTGGAATGATAAAATATAAACGTCATATATAAATTAGTAAGTCATTCTATTAACATACTAAATAAGCTTTAATACATATTTATAGTATAAAGTTATCATATTTTGTTATGAAAAATCAATATTAATATAAACATTTTATATTTAACATATTTTTATTAAATAGAAGAGGTCAGTCATTTCACATGTCACGATTAACTTAAATTCAAAGGAAAATATATTAAGTGTTGTAAAAAATAATGCTTGAATAGAAAAAAATTTCAAGCCTTTACCTTTTATAAATATATGTATATACACTATTACACACTTTAACTTGTTTTTTATGCGTATTTCTATTATTCTTTATAACTAAATAAAATTCAATATGCATGTTAAAGTATTAATATGATGTCACAACTTATCAAGAAGCCTTACAATGTTTTATGTTTTCTTTTTCACATTATAAAACTGCCAAATATTGATCGATTAGATGATTTTAACTGTCACACATGAGAGAGATAAGATATTTTTATATCCTTGGCATTACGGAAAAGGTTAATTGTACAATAATCATTTAAGACTGCTAAAAGTAGGCCAAGCGTTCTAATGAAAAAAATCTGCCGTATGTCTGGACACCATAAATTGTGGGACGATTTTCCAAAAATTTTCCAAAAATTCACTGCAAAAATTTGTATATGGCTTATGGCTAAATAACATTTGATATTAGTTTGATATTGAGAACGTAAACTAATAAAGATATAATTTTGACATTTTAATTATATTGCAAGAAATCAAACGCTGAAAATATATATTAAACTAATACAGTTTAAATTCGTAGATATCAGGCTGGCTATAGTTGTAGACAATTGCGGGAAGCAAGCACTATACTGCTTTAATTCGTATTTATACTATAAAACAACAAATTTCCTTACATAAGATAAGCATGTGGTATTACTAAAAATAAAAATTTAATTATGGTTTGCTACGTTAAAATTAAATCTGAAATTTTTTAAATATGCTGCATAAAAACAGGTATAATTGGACAAATTTTCTATACAATACTTAGGTCAGACATGTCAATTAACGAAAATATTTACACTGCAACTTAGTAGATAAATAATAATTCATCAAATATATATTGCATCAAGAATTGATTGTCATTGAGTTATGGTTAAGCAAATGGAAAATCAAAGTCAACACGGAAGGACTTTTCATATCAGCTTTACCTTACGTCCAGGTAATTGCATTGCTGTAAATTTGTATAACCATAAAATACTTAGAGGAATGATTACATACAGGAAATGAAGTTGGAAGACTCATATTAAATTGAAGAAAAAAACCAGGACTAAAAGACTATAATGACGCCTTGAACCTTGCATTTATATTTAGTAACCGATTTTGTTTTCAAATTAAATGTTGTTTACAAGAACAGTTTCTCGTAATTCAAAAGCCAATATTCAGTAACGTTACTTTCGAACTTATATTTAATTTAATTGTTTCCAGCAATATTATAAAATGGTTATTAGAAATGAACCGACTCAATTATAATTACTAATAAAAGTATTGTCAAAATTCTTGATAGCAAATATGGAATATGGGCATACATAGTTAAGAATTTTTTGCTCCAGAAGATTTTTAACTAATCTATTATCTCTGTGTAGAAGAATTTTACTTTAACCCAAAGTGAACTATACGTTAACGTCAAGCTTATCCTACATGCTCATTTAAATAAAATTTTTAATAATTCTCAACTTTTTATACGTCCGATAAGTTTCTACTTTTAACTAACTTTAAGTTGAAATTAATGCCCCGTATAGAAAAAGAAAATTTTATTCTCTTCCCAAATGAGAAGAATAAAAGATATTTTTAACAAATTGCTTAAACAAAATTAAGAACAATACGACGATTAATTCTACTTTATTAATTCAAAAATTGCATTTCCTCACCTGTAAGTCTATTGCAGTAAAGGCGTCAGAATCTTGGTTAAGAACTTTTATTGCAGTTCAGACGTAATTACTAAATTAAAACAAACAACATTTGCTTTAATATTTGCAGTAATACTTCTTTTTATTTCTATTATTTTTTTCACCCAGCTAAAAAAAATATGTATGGAGCATATATGATATCCCATATATGGTTCGGATACGAAAAATGAGGGTATATGGCCATATATGATTATATACATTCATACATTTTCATACATGTGTATATATTTCCTCTACAGTATGCAAAGTTCATATTCAAACTCCCTACATTCACCAAAGCGCACTGCTGTGCAATAAATTAAATTACTAAAATTACTTTTTTTAGATTTTGAACAGGAAGATTGTATTTAATGAAACATTTGTTTGGACAAATAATGAAAATCGAACTAAAATTCACTTCATTCATCATTTTAAGTCAAAAGGTGAATCAATTATTTAAAAAACACAAAACTCATATTCGTACACAAAATTTAATTTAAGAAATCAGATTAAAAACTAATGAAATTTTCAAAATAGTTTTTTGCAGTAATATGAACTTTGTTACTTATCTAGAGAATTTTATTATTTGCTATAAAATTAATGACTGGATTATCCTTTTGATTATTTGATATATTAAATGGGGCAATGGTATCAAATCATACAAGAATGTTTTTTTTTGTAACAAAAGTTTTTCTTTTTTAAACGTTGAATTTGTAATGAGTTTCCAATTCACCAGTGATAAAATTCCAACCTTTTTTGATTGCAAAAACGATCTTATGTGAGATATCATGTGAGCATATATTCTTATATGGCTCCATATATTAAATTTTATATCTATAAATGGATCCACATATGAAGAGCTTCATAATTAAATTTCTATATATGAGCTCGTGTATCATAATACGATTCATATATGAGTCCATATATTAGTTCATATACAATAGTTTTGCCATGTAAAATCCTGACTTTACATGGCTGATTTCTTAAATTAAATTTTTCCATACATGAATTCATACATATTCATATATAGTTATATACATTCACATATTAAAAATACATGGACCATATATAATTTTTTTAGCTGGGCATTCACTTTTTTAAGTTAAGACTTTGTTTTAGCAAAGGCTCTATAGTATGCATACAAAAATTGTGGATTTAAATTCAGTATAAAAGATTTATATCCATAAGCGAGTACACAATATAGCATTTTGTGACACCGCAATAGTGTGTACTAGTGACAACGTTAGTCACTACCGATATTTATCGTTATGTAACACCACAAGAAATGCCAGACGTACACACAACATAACATGAATTTTTCAGCTAAAATTTTGTAGCATACTTTTATGCATGACTGATACTTAATGTGTAATTTCGTACTGAATATTCATCATACGTATCAGTTAACTGCAACAAGTATGATCGAGAAAAAAATTTACTACAAATGCATAAATATTTCGACGGTTTTGTTCACTTTCGAGTATCATGAGAAAAAATAACTAATAAGTGTAAATGATTTGTTTACTAAATCAGCACATTGTGTGCGAATCATTACACACAAGTAACTCTGCCAGTTTTGGGCTGGATTTTATTGCGATTCAGTACGGATACCTTTATACTAGGCTTGAATTAAACTTGTTCACTAGTTGGTTTTAGACACAAATCTAAGATCTAACCCGAGTAATTTAAATCCACTAAACAAGGCGACATTTCAAATTTTCTTGAAGATAATTAAAGCACACTTGCCTCCTTCAAACGTTGTTTGTATGATACAAATGGGTGCGTTGTAATTTTCAAGTATAAAGCAAAAGAATACTCGTACTTTATTTATTTCTCTCAGCTGCTGATCAGAACTTTTCTGACAAAAAAAAAATTATACCATTGGGATCTATAGCACCAAATTCTGACAATAATTCTGATTCGAACACGAATTACAGCTTGAAAGATTATATTAAAAGCTTGTACGAGTGTCGTAATGCCCACTTTTCTAAACCACAGATCATTTGAGTTAGTGAAGAAGGGAGTTTTATAGAAGGCGTGAGACACTGCCACTTTTCTAAAAAAATAATTATTTATTGAATTTTCAGCACGTCTTCATACATTTCGTCGCTGCTACGGCTTAGAGACGTGCTTAACCCAAATCAAGCAAACTTTTTACATTAATAAATTTAATTATATATTACGCAATATTTCCAAGATTTATATAAAAAATATTCGCATTAAAGTTTGTAGAATTTTTTACAACACAATTTGTAATAAACTGAAGTTGCACAGTTTATTTAACTAAACAACAATTATCATTACTGGCATTTATTTTATTACTTAAAGACAAAAAAAAAGAAACGTCAAAGCAAACCAAAGAAATAACGTTTTATGAAAATTAAATAATATTAAAAAATATAAGTCTTCCTTTTATTATGGTTATTAAAGTTAACAAGTCTGTCATTTGTGTTTCTTTATTATTCTTAAAGAACAATTGCATTCACAGAAATACTACCTAACAAACATTTTGATTTAATGTTGAAAAATTTTAATTTATTCATAAATCTAAATACGTCAATGGAACCTAAAGAAAAATTAAAAATAAAATTTAACGGCCTGTCCTCACTAGAAATAGATTGATCGACAACTTATAGTGAAAACAACAAGAAATTTTCTAATGTTATTGTTGTTTGCAATTAGGGATGCCAACAGGGACTAGGTTTTCTAAAACCCGGGATTCGGGATTTTCAATTTAAAAAAACGGGATCCCGGGACGGATCGGGATTTTTCGGGATTTTATACTGTAAAAAATATTAGATAATCTCATTTATTAGCTTTTAGAATTATAATTTATTATTGATGTAGGTATAAGCATTAAAAAAAATTCTTAGTTCATGAAGAAAGTTAAATTCATTACAGAATCAAATAAAACATTTTTAATGTATTATTGGTAGGAATAATTTAAAGTAATATGGAAGTAATATTTGTAATATTTGTATTTGTCGTATCTCTTAAGAAACTTCTTAAAAAAATTAATGCATCTACGGTGGCAGCCGACAATAGAGATCTTATTTTATTGCAAATATAAGCTGCTGACAAAAAAAAATAACGTTCGCTTGGTGCTGTAATTGCGCTATGAAATAAGGCCCAAGGAAATAACGCCCAAATAAGAAATGAAATAAGGCCCAATAAAATAAAACCCAAAAAAATGAGTTGAGGCCCAAGAGCAAATTTATAAAATAACACAATATAAATGAAATAAAGCCCAATTAAAAAAGCCCAATGAAACCAAACTCAAAATGAAATAAAGCCCAATATAAATGAAAAAGAGCCCAATTAAAAATTCCTCAATTTTATTGGACTTTATAGCTGAACACCATGGGTCTATAAAAATATTTAAAACATTTTCTTTCATATATTTATCTGACAAAGTATACTTACATTAATATGTGTCAAAAGATCTTTGGTAGAACCTCCCTAAAGTTTTTAATACCTTTTTGCAAAATTCCATTATCCATTATCATTCCATTATCATCTACCAAGAAAAAACACCAAACCGAGCTTCCGACTTTGTCTTGTGTGGTACAAAATTCATTACTAATATTTTTTTCGCCTACGACTTCTTTTTATAGCCAGTAAAAAGCATTTGATCCATGGCTACTATGATTAAATTTCAACTCATGTTTATTTAAAAAACGTAAACATAGTTGCATTTAATAAAAAAAATTGTTAGATTTTTAGTGTTACCGAAATCCCGGGATTTCTGCTTAAAAATCCCGGGATTCGGGATTCACTTTTTTAGAATAATCCCGGGTTTTCGGTATTCGGGATTTCGGTATTGGCATCCCTATTTGAAATATAAGTTGTCGATCGAACGATTTCTAGTGACATCGTGGGACAGGCCGTAAGTTATAGTTGCTGCCCATTTTAAAATATGTTAACATTTTAGCGACATATAAACAAACTATTTTCTTATATATTGTTTGCTGGCTATAAGTTCTTGTACATTCAGCAGCATGCTAGAGATAATGCATACGAAAAGAAATTGCACAAAACACACCACAAAAATGCAAGTGCCAATAGAAAAAAAATAATAATAATAATTTCTAGGAAAGCGACCCACTCACTCACCCTCTTGAATATATTGCGACAATATTACTTTTTACAAACGACAGGACATGACTGCATATGCAAAACTAACTTAGATAAAAGAATTATTAAAAAGTAAGCAGAAAAATATGAATAAAATGAGATATTTCAATTTTAATATTTCTCACAGTTGGACAGAAAAAAAGGAATAATAATTTCTATTAAGGCGTATTGTTAAGAAGCTGAAATTTTCGTATAACTTTCGCTGACATATTCCAGATATGTTAAAGCTGTTTGTATGCATAAGAGAACTTCTAAGGGTGACAAAAACTTCTGCATTATCTTAAGGAAAGTACATACATACATACTTATGCATATCTGTTAAAAAAAACTTCAAAATGTCTTGTAAAACAAAACCTTAAAATAATATGCCCCAAAATTCCTACAGAATATAATACCATTTGGATGTAAATTAATTAATTCATTTATGACCATTGTGCCTATATGACTACGGCGATTTAAATCCTTAAATTTGAATTACCCATGAGTGTGAATTCATAATAAAATAATATAAAAAATATTGTGCCTCAATTTATTTCTTTAAAAACTTTACAGATAAACTCATGTTCCAATACCAAATGATTGTACTCATTTGATTGCACAGAAAAAAATATCAATTAAAACTTTGTAATATCAATTAAAAATTAACCATTTGACAATTTAATAAAATGAATTGAAATTTTAATGAATTGAATGAAAATTTAATTGAATCGATGAAATTCTTAATTGAAAATATTTTTTCTGTGTAGCAATCTAATAATAAATACCATATCATTATTTTTATCACATTATTTAAATGAAATTTCACACATTTTTGCCAAAGATTAAGCATGAAAGTAGCAACATAAACTGAGTTAATTGTTTTGACTGCAACATGTTGACCTAAAATTGCAATTTTAAGACTGTATAGAATATTGTGACTTTAGTATACATATGTATATATGTTTAGTGCTATTTTATTATTCCAATTTCATTTTAATGCTAATCCATATTGTCATCATCATTTTACGTTTTTTAAAGGTTATATTTAGTTTAATTTAATATTCTATCTCTAGATATTATTTTATATTCCTTTTAAATGATCTCTCAATTTGACATTAAAACTGTCATCACACAGTTTATTTAATGTCTACTTAAAAATAAACAAGAAACAGCACAAGTCAACACGTACTGCTCGGTTGTTTATTAAATTCTTATATACGAGGGATGCTATTGTTAAGTGAGAAAAATGGTAGTCTTTTAAAAAAGATAAGAATTTTGCAAAATGTTTTTAAAAGGAATTGAAAAGTTTGAAGTTAACAGAAGACATAAAGTAAGTGCAAACATTTTCTTAAAATGTTGATATAATTCAACCGGGAATGCCAAAGGATTTTTTTCTCTCAAAATTAGTCTGTATAACAAACAAAATCGTATCTATTTTGTTTTGGCTGCACAAATTATTTTTATATTGTAGCGAAATAGACAATTACTTTTTGGTAGAGACAAATCCATGCTGTATAATTTCTGATTAAAAAATTATTAAAAACAATAGCAAAAAAATAAACAAAATATTAATCAAAGTAAAATATTAATTTGGGATTATTAGTGCGTTTAAAAAATTTTAAACTTAAATTTTAACAATTCCCATAAAAAATCACTAACTAATCAAAGTTGTCGAATAATTTGAGACCAAAATAAAACATCACTCTGTGAGATATAGTGAGATGTGCTTTGCAAAACTAGGTTTAAAAAACCCGTAAAATGGGATAATACCCGGGTTTTGAATAATTTTAATTGTTTTGACAACTCTTTACTGTATATCCAATATTTTAACCAAATCAAAAAATAGCAAAAAAATTTTTCTACTTGCTTAATTCTCATAATCTCTTGTATCTTTGTATCGATTATATTAGCACAGTAGTGTAAAGTTGTTGTTGGTAATTTTTATATAAAAATGAAATACTACACATGTTGTTGAAATGTTGTATTTAGAGAGAGACTCTCTGAGAGAATTTGTTTGTAGCTTGTTCTTTTTATGTAATTTAAATTACAAAATACATCAGCGTTGTCAGTTAAGGTGATTTGTCTCCAAATTGGGCACTTTTTCACGGTTGAAGATAAAAGTTTCGTGTTGGCATGATAAGCCACTTTTATATAACATAAAATATAATGGTAACAAGAATGATTTTTGAGCTAAGAAATGTGCGTCTGGCAAGTTAAAAAATGTGTATTATTATTCATAGCCAATTTTTTCTAATAAACAAGAAGTATCAAGGTAGATTAACCAATAATACACACTACCAAAACAAAAATACGCAACAAAATGCAATATGACTTGTTGGAAGCACTTCTTTAAAAATAAGATAATCTTTCTGCTGAAATATTAAATCTGAAGCTGATGAATCAAAAGATTTCGATCTGAAGTTTTTGAAAAAGTAAGCTTTGGTTAAAATTTTTTTTATACTTGTGTATATTAAACTCTATGTAATTTTTTCTTTAAAAGTCTATATATACAAAGCTATCGATATGAATTAATTTTATTGAATAAATATATTATTTTTGTCATTATTTTATAAATAAAAGAAAAATTTTTAATCAGAAATAATTTTTAGTCAGGCTTGAGTTCAGTAATTTCAATTCTTTTTATTGAATGAAATATTTTATTAATTAATGTGAGTTTCTAAAGAAGAGAAGAAAAATTAAATTAGACTTTTAAGCTGGGGGAAATACCGATATTTTTCTGTGCAGCAACGCACTTCATCAGCACCCTAGTCTATCTACTTGGGTAGAGATTGTTATTAACATCAGCTATTTAACGTAAATTCTAATGAATCGGAATGTGAGAAATGATTGTTGTGTACAATTATTGATTTACCTTTGGTAAATACATATGTAAGTATCACTATTTATTTCCCCTGTTTTTCCATTTTTTCATTTTTCTATTTAGGTTAGCACGAAGTTATATTACTCTACCTACGTATGTTTAACTATTCTTGCTTATCTTTTTACGATCATGACATTAATTATTTTTACTTATTCGATGTACCGTCGGTACATGCATATAAGTATTATAGTAGTGGATATTATGTTACTTTTGTTGTTGCATTGATGAAGTGCGTTTCTGCACAGAAAAATATCGGTATTTCCCCCAGCTTAAAAGTTTAATTTAATTTTTTTCTCTTCTTTAGAAACTCCCATTAATTAATAAAATATTTCATTCAATAAAAAGAATTGAAATTACTGAACTCAAGCCTGACTAAAAATTATTTCTGATTAAAAATTCACTATAGTTCAATTAAAAATCTAAAAATAAAAGAAAAATTTTAATAAAAAAATTCAATTTGGGGATTTTCGGGGATGACATATCAAAAATTGGGGATAAGCTCTAGAAAAAAAAATGGCAACACTGAAATACGTTAATGCACTACGCACAGGGTGTTCATAATTAAAAAAAAAGTATGTTTGGTACAATATAAACGATAAAAATTCTTTTATTATATTTAACAGTACGAGTTTGTAAGACAAATTTAAAAATTTTGATTCAATAACCTATTATGGGGCTGCTACATATAAACATAATATTCCGACTTTTTATTACCCTACTTCAAACAAAATAAAGCAAAAGATTTCTGCCATCAGAATAATAATTGAAAGCCCATCATTCCCAGAAATTTAAGTTAAATTTAAAAAGCAATATGTTTCCAATATAATTACCCTCGTAGTAGAAGTGAAATGATATAGCAGAAAAGCAATAAAAAATCAACAACAACGTCATAATATCATGTTAAAATAGATAAAATATGATAAAAGTTTGAACGACCTAAATACGAATACGTGTACTGATACAGGCAGGACACAAGAAGGCAAACTTGTCATAAACACACTCAGAATACGCTTATAAATAAATACGTTTATGGTTCAAGTTTCTTATGGATTAAGTACACATTTCACAAGCATTACAAATTAATATTAATATATCAACATTTTCTTTCTTTTCTTTTTTTTCTCTCTTTGGTTAATTGAGTAAGTTTTTCTGCAAAAGAAAAAGTAATAGAAAGAAGATGTAATAAATGTTTTTTATTTAGTAAAACTAGTTTAGTTTTTTTTTTGTACTTTAAGGCAGCAACGAAATGCATCTTCAAGTGCTTAATCAGCAACAAATAAATTTTTCAAACTCGTATTTATTTTCACGTGCGTTAACCCTTTCAGACATTAAATAAAAATAGGTGAGATAAATAACTGAAAATTTAAATGTAAGCAAATCTGAAGTGCAACTAAATGCAAATTGACGCACCTTAAAAATAAGAAATTACAATATAATAAGTTAAGAGTTTTTTATGAATCAGACGGCTCTTTTAAACACAAGACAAGGAGGAACATTTTTCCTTCATTTCCTAAAAACTCAAGACTTCGCAAAGCAAACTTTTCCGTTTAATAAATTTTTATATTTTAAAAAATAAGAGGCAAGTATTTCAATTCTGATCGCAAATGTCATAAAAAATAAATAACAGTTTTATTTTGAACTAAAAAAAATTATTGAAATTGAACTTCAGTAATTTTTTATTGCACCCTTAGGAATTCTCTTTGGGAAAAAATTGCTTTTTAATCCGTCGCAGAGTGTTCTGTCTTCATATAAGTAACGACCATTAATTGCAGAAGTTATTCTAAAAAGTCGCAATTTGTCACACAAATTGAATTGATAAAATATAGTCGAATATATAATTAATAAAATTCACCGCAAGGATTAAAGTCCTTCCCATATATCCTGAGAATAAAAAATATCATAATAAATAAAAAATAGTTAGAACTTCTTGAAGTTTTGTACATTTATGATATTCAATGCGCTTTAGGGTTTGGCCAGGTTTTATCTAAATCGAAGCAAGGATACGCTGGGCTTGAAAATGTCCTAAACAAAAATAAGCTGGACTTAAATATTTTCTGATTAAAAACAAATCAGAAGCAATAAATAAAATTCTTATAACTTTTCGAATCTGAGCAAAAACGTAAATTATATACTTTCTGTTAGTGTTTTTATGGGAATTGTTACAATTTAAGTTTAAAATTTTTAAACGCACTAATAATCCCAAATTGGGTAAAGGTTCCCTGATGATCTGCATTAGCAGCAGTGAAATGCGCATAGGATCTAGCTAAACCCCTCAATAATCAATTTCAATGTATTTTTAATAAAAAAATATTTTACTTAATAAGTAAAATATTAATTTGGGATTATTAGTGTGTTTAAAAATTTTAAACTTAAATTGTAAAAATTCCCATAAAAAACACTAATTATTAACTTGACTGCACCCGGTCAAAAAAATACTTGTGTGGCAACACTCTATTCTTAAATAGCTGTTGTTGTTATTTGCATTTATTTTCTTTTACATACTCTTACGACTACAATTTGAAGCTGAAAAAAAGTCAGCCAATGCAGCAATAGTAAAGTAAGAAAATAAAAAACATGTTGATTATTGAGTTGTTGTTTCAACTTTGATATTTGTTATTGAGCTTCTCATTTGTTTAAATGAAAGTTTATAATATAATAACTCTAGTTGTTCTAAGAAGCTTTGGCTAAACGTTCCCTGATGATCTGCATTAGCAACAGTGAAATGAGCATAGGATCCAGCTTAACCCCTCAATAATCAATTTCATTGTATTTTTAATAAAAACATATTTTACTTAATAAGTAAAATATTAATTTGGGATTATTAGTGCGTTTAAAAATTATAAACTTATTTTTATAATTTTCTATTTAAATTTTTTTAAAGAATTTTGGACTACCTTCAGACATTATTCATTATGTTAAGATCGCGATAACATGGAGGCCAATTTAGAAGCTCTACATCTTGCTCACGAATTCACTGCGGCATTTTCGTGTTGGGAGGTCGACGATAAGGTTAAAAATAAATTATTAAATTGCAAAGCGAAAATGTGCCTTGTAATATTGCTTTGTACGATCATGTATTACATTTTCCATTTCAAACACCAAGTCGATAGTGTCATAGTAGGATATGACACCCTATACCACATTTCGGCTTCCCTGCTATTTTATTTTGTTGCAAAAAATGGACCTTTTAAAAAAAAGTACTTTAAAAATACTTTCAAAAAAGTACCTTTTAAGCAAATTCCTTTTAAAAAAGGTACCATTTGCAGAAAGTATATTTAAAAAGTACCTTTTATAAATAGTACTATAGGAAAGAAGTACCTTTTATAACAAGTACCTTTTAAAAAAAAGTATTTTTAATAAAAAGTACCTTTTATAAAAAAGTACCTTCTATATCTTTTTAAAAAAGTACCTTTTATAAAAATACATTTTATAAAAAGCATCTTTTGAAAAAGTATTTCTCCATTTAAGCAGTGAAAATAAAAGTTGACCAGTAGTCTCTATCGATATTAATTTTTTTCGTTAGAAAAATTTTTGTTAAAATTTGATAAGATTAATTTCCTTATTTAAGTGATTCGCAGTCTATAAAGAATTAAATTATTTCATTCGTACATTCGCTATGAATATATGTCTAAGGGCCAATTTCACCAACTTATTTAAATATCAATTCATATTTAAAAATAATTTTTCCATACAAAAATTAATCAAAATCGACATTAAATATGAATTGATATTTAAATAGAGTTGGTGAAATTGGCCCTAAGTGTTTGCATGTTTTACAAATAAATGCAAATAACATTTATTTAAAACAAATTAATATTCAAATTAATTACAATTTCGCAAATGATTACATGTTTGTCTAAATTCAAGGATATACTCGTATGTACAAGAAATCCATTGAGACAAAAACTACTACAAGCATCTTATTAAATACAAATTGATAAAAACTTTATGAATTGAAAGTTTCAAAGGATAAACGCAAGCAGATGGTAATTAGTATACAAAAGTTTGCGACAAATTTACTTAAAATGTAAGCAAAAAATTGAGTGCAAGAGATTTTGTAGCAATAGCAAAAAGCATGTTATATTATTAAATTTTAAACATAACATATGTAAGTAACTAAAGCAATTGTAACGTTTTTTTTATATTGAAATATGTATTTTGTGCAGTTAAGCAAATTAAGCTTGACCACTTTAATTAATTTAGTATTGCACAGTACAATTGTTAGCTGAACTTTATTTATGTTTCCTTATTTGAATTAAAAGCTAAATACAAATAATAAAGCATAACTTCGGGCGCCACAATAGAAAACGATCAACAATTCAAAAAAACAAATATAAAGCAACAAAAAATTTACTTGAAGAAAAAACATAAATTTTTAAATAATGAACTGCAAATGTCCACTACACGTATACAAACATGCATGCACAAATATATATGTATATACATATATATGCATGTATGTGTTTGTTTTCATACGTACGTGTAACTCTTTGTACAATTGTAAGTCCGTGTGTATGTACATTTTTGCTGTAACACAAGTACTTGATGTTTACAAGTCATTTTATAGCAATAAAAATAAATCATACAATACAGCACTTGACATACAACAACATCTCAAATAACACAAGCTAAACTTATATATATATACACGTGAATATACAACAGCACTAATACCAACAGATTTTTACGTATACATATTCACTTTTGATATTGAGTTTATAACATCTACTTTTACGTTTTTGCAATCGTTTGTTAGAGCTGCAGTATTTTTTTTTTTTTTTTCATAAAATAACAAACGCAAAATGTTAAATAACTAATGTAATAAAAGTATGTGGGAGTTACAGAAAAAAAATAGAAAGAACACTACAAATAAGCTAAACATTAGATAAAAAGTTGTTTAACTACACAAATTTAAAACATGCACTTATCATACTAAAGAAGAGCACAAAATTATTTAACACTGTCGAAAAATAACGGATCGACTGCATAAAAAACTATTAAATTTTTTGGATTCCAGATTTTCAACTACTAGGACATTAATTTTGTATTAGATAAAATTTAAAATTTATAAAAAATCTTACAACTTTATAAAGGTTAAAAAAGCTTAATTTTTTTAAGGAAATATGTTCTATGAACCCTTCATTAAGCCCTAATAATATTTATAGCTAAGGCTGTAAGTATATGAGTAATTGTTGTAACTCTACTAATTTTATTTTATAAATCTGCTATTATTTTTTCCACCACTGCCTCTTAAAGTACAACTGTAGAGCTATTGAAAAAACTTCACGTATTGTGAATTTCTAGAAGTCTGTAATGCTGTGCTTTATTGTGTGCATCAAATGAGAAAAGTCTTTTGTACTTTTTTTTTCAACGACCAACATAGAAACATACTCGTACGTATAATTTTTTTTAATACCTAGTTAGTTTTTCTTTTAGTTGATATTTTATATCTATTTTGTAACCATTATTTCTCAACAGACAATACTTTCTTTACTTCCCTCTCTTCTCTTTCTTCACTGATAGTCTTTTGTTGGCTTAATACCTGAATTACAATTAGAATTGAAATAAAATAAACTTTATATAAAATCTGCATTAATTTTATGCATCGTGCATATGTGTGTGTCTGTCTGTCGCTCTACCTAATACTTTGTACCTGGACTTTGTAATTTCTTTTTTTTTTCAAATGTTATTCATTTGTTGTTGCTTTAAACAAACGTAGTTAGCAGTTAATGTTGTTGCTGTTGTATAGGGTGTTTTTTTAAGAGGTATAAAACTTCGAATTGAAATAAAACACAAGAAAATCGTTTTAATGTCCATCAATTTGGCTTTATTGGAAGGATAATTTTATGCCATTAATGTTTAAATATGATTTCGGGCATGTGGCCGCCGCGGCTGGCTCGAATAAAGCCAATTCTACAGGTCCAATTTTCAACCACTTTTTCGAGCATATGGGGCCGTATGTTGGCAATAACGCCACGAATGTTGGCTTCCAAGTCCCCTAACGTTTCTGGTTTGTTGGCGTAGACGAGCGACTTCACATATCCCCAAAGAAAATAATCCAATGGTGTCAAATCACACGATCTTGGTGGCCAATTGACAGGTCCATTCCGCGAAATTATGCGCTCATCGAATGTTTCCTTCAATAAATCGATTGTGACGTGCGCTGTGTGGCATGTAGCGCCGTCTTGTTGGAACCACAACTCATCCACATTCATGCCATCCAATTCGGGAACAAAATAGTCGGTAGTCGGCTCCAATTGCTGTGCACGGTGGCGAATCGATTCATTCGGGTCCTCTTCAACACTTTGCTCTACAGCGGCAATTGTTTCTTCAGTGCGCTCTATTCGACGTCTCTGCGGATGCGTATCATCACATAGAGTAAACGTAGTGCGAAAACGATCCATGGTTAACCGAATTAATTGCTCTGATGGACGATTATGTCGACCATAAAATGGACGGAGCTTGCGGTAAACTTCGCGAACTGAACCATTATTTTCGAAATAAATTTACACGATTTGCAAGCGTTGTTCTTTTGTCAACCTGTTCATGATGAAATGGCAAACCAAACTAAATATTAATCACTTGACAGCTGACGAAATGGCCGCCAGTTAAAAAAGTGATGCCAACTTAAAGTTCTATACCTCAATAAAAAACACCCTTTACCATCACAATGTTGTTATCCTTTATAAAATATAATACGTTAAATTTAAATAAACTAGATGCAGCAATTTTAAGCTTAAGAGAACTCGCTTAAAAAAATATTAGAAAATTAACTTTTAGCGGAGCATTTGAATGTTAATGCACGGGCTGACTCATTAAAAAGTACCTTATGTAAAATTTTCCTTTCATAAAGAGTACCTTTAATAGAAAGTAATTTTCGGAAAAACTGCCTTTTAAAAAATCTTTCAGAAAGAGTACCTTTTACAGAAAGTACCTCTCAGACAAAGTAACTTTTATAGAAAATACCATTCAGAAGAAGTACCTTTTAATGAAAGCAACTTTCAGAAAAAATACCTGTCATACTCGTAAAAAGTAGCTTTTACAGAAAAAGTAATTTTTTTAAAAAGTACCTTTCAGAAAAATTACCTTGTTTAGAAAGTACCTTTCAGGAAAAGTACCTTTTTTTGGAAAAAACCTCTCAAAAAAAGTACCTTTCATAAAAATTAACTTTATAAAAAAGTACATTGTATAAAACGAGTCTTTTATACAAAAAAACTTTTTTATAAAAAGTAATTTTTGCCAAAAGTGTATTTAATAAAAAGACTATAAAAAGCTCCTTTTTTAAAAATTACCTGTTATAAAAATTACTTTTTTTCTAAATTACCTTTTATAAAAAGTACCTTCATTAAAAAGTAGCTTTTATAAAAAGTATCTTTATTAAAAAGTAGCTTTTATAAAGATTATCTTTTACAAAAAGTACCTTTTACAAAAAGTACCTTTTACAAAAATTGCATTTACAAAAAGTACATTTTACAAAAAGTACTATTTATTAAAAGTACCCTTTATAAAAACTACCTTTTATAAAAAGTACCTTTATTAAAAAGTATATTTTACTAAAAATATCTTCTAAAGGGTCCGCCAGATAACTTTTTTTTTTTTTTTTTTTGAAAATGCTATAAAAAAACTACTGAAGCTTCGGCTGTGTGGCACGTAGCGCCGTCCTGTTGAAACCAAATGTTGCCAATATCTTCCTTCAATTTTTGTGAAAAAAAGTTCGTTCAACATGACCCGATAACGATCGCCATTGACTGTAACGGCCACTCCTTGCTCATTTTCGAAAAAAATGGTCCAATTATGCCCCTGGACCAAAATCCGCACCAAACAGTGACTCGTTTTGGGTGCGTCGGCTTTTCAATGTATGCGTGCCGGTTTTCTGTGCCCCAAATGCGACAATTTTGCTTGTTTACATACCCACCAAGATCAAAATGAGCTTCATCTGAAAAGATGATTTTTTTTTGGCAAAATCGGCATCTTCTGTAAGTCGATCTCAGGCCCACTTAACGAAGCGAAAACGCATTGGATGGTCAGTTGGCTCGTTCAGCGGAAGGATAAAACTAATTATCTGTCAAATCAGACATGAGCTAAGTGTTACCATTCACGAAATAAGAACTAGTTGAAAAAAAACGTTAGATGGCCGACCCTTTATAAAAATTGCCTTTTGTTAAAAGCGCTTTTTATAAGAAGTACCCTCTATAAAAAGTACCTTATAAAAACTAACTTCTATAAAAATAATAGAAGGTATTTTTTATAATAAGTGCTTTTTAAAAAGTGTTTTTTATAATAAGTACATTTTATAGTGTTTTTTTTAAACCGTCGTTTTTAAAGAGTACCTTTTAAAAGATTTTAAAAAAGAATCATCTAAATTCTACATGATTTATGCCTGCATCCACGTAAACCATCCTTTTATAAAAAGTACCCTCTAGAAATAGCGTTTTTTACAAAAAGTACATTTATAAAAAGTGCTATTTTTAATAACTGTTTTGTAAAAATGTACATTTTATAAAAACTATCCCGTAAAACAAGTAATTTTTGTATAAATTATATTTATAAGAGTTTTTAAAATTTTGCAAAATGTACTTTTAATAAAAAATATCTTTTTTAAAAAAATCTTTGAAATTTTTTATAAGCTTCGTTTGTTAGAAATAATTTTTAAATGAAGTCTTTTAAGACTGCCATTAATAGATAAAGTACTTGAAAACTTGCTATACCAATACTTAAAAAATTAACAGAAATTAATTAATAACTGCAGGCAAAATAAAATAAAACCAACAACTATTTCATAATAAAATTTGCTAACGCAGACAAAAATTATACCTGTACTAATACAACATACATATAAAGTTTTTGCCACCTGCAGTCATCTTTTTACAAAAAAAAAAAAAAAAAATTCGAGTACAAATATTAAGACCACGCTGATTTTGTGGTTTTTATCGTTTATATTCACTGTTAAATACATGCATGCATACATACATATATATATACGTAGTATATAAACACATACGCATTGTGCATGTGGTTTAGAAAAAAAACCCAAACAGGAAGCTTGGCTGCTAAACTTTGTAGCAAATAACAGCATGCCACAGCTTTTTTTGCCTCTTTTGTAATTTATTTATCTTAAATGAAATTTTGTAGTATTTTTGTATTTTTATTTATGAACAGCATGAATTACTTTTTTTGTCTAGATAACATTCTCCTATTATAGTTTTATGGATATTTCGAACTTTTTGGTTAAAAAAAAATAATAATTTTACCACACACGCAAAACTGAAAATGGAAAATCAACAGGAGTATTCCTTTAACCATTATAGTGTTTATTGGATTGTGTGCATGTTTGCTTAAGCATTTGTTAAATTATTTTTTTTATTCAAAAGACCAAACTAAAAAACAAAACCATTAACTGGCACAACAAGGTAAACAGTAAAAGATAAAACTGATGAGTCACTGGGGTATTATTTAGTATTGAAAAATAATATTTAAAAAAATTCAGAAATATGATCGAATATAAAGATTATTTATAAAAGTTATTAAAAAAAGTACAGTGATAGCAAATAATAATTATACACTCATTTAGGTTTAGGCAAGCAAAAGGAGAATTTTTTATATGCAACAAACCCATTAAGAATGATGAATATTTATATACATATGTATAATCTTAGTCTTAAGTTTGCAGCTGTATTTTTAATTTTGTTGACAACTGTAAATTGTTTTCTAAACTCTAATGTATATTAAATGATTTCATGTGCTACTTTTTTTTTAAGAGGAGAGACCTCCTAAGCTTTAAGTGTTTAACACAAGCATTATTTTAAATGGTTTTTCTTTAGCATAAAAAGTTGTTTTACCTATTTCAGTTTTATGTTTCTTTATTTTTAAAACGTGCAAATTGCTGGTTTATTTTACTGCATGCACAAACCATTTCTGTAGCAATTTTTTTTACATTTTGTTTCGTTAATAATTTATTTAGTTAAAATTGATTTCGATCGAGTACATTTAGAATTTTGTTTTTCTTTTCTTCATGAATGAATATGAATAAGCACAGTGGGGTCATTGAAAGGCTGGAATATTAATAAAAAAAAAAATGCACACATACATTTTTTGACATTAACTTTAGTTTATATCGGGATTGTTAAAAACTCCAAAGAAGATATTTTTAAATAAGCAAAAGTGGCTCTGGGGCTTTTTCTCTAATATAGGATCAGAAAGATATACTTAAGCTCTTCGAAATTATATGCGTATTTATTTTGCGATTTAATCCAAATGCTGCGGATACTATTGCCATTAAAGAGCTTTTAAGATATTTATCAAATCTTTAAACATTTAAAGAACATTAAAGGAAAGAAATTAATATTAAAATCAATTATAAGTGCCTTTATTTAAGGCATTTAATCATAAAAAAATATCACCGGAAGGACAGTGGGGTGTTTTTGCGTAATTCTGTCAATGCCTGTTTGTATGTATGAAAACTATGATCTTCTAAACAAATCGTGCAGAAATTTTCAAAGTATATTACTCGATGGTGTGTAAGGAACCACCCGACCTAAAAAAAGGCGTGTTATAAGTTTATATATGTACACACATATACAAAATCATGTACAGGCCAAATGATTGGACCAATTTTGATTTAGTTTTTTCCGTTTGAAAAGTGACTTGATCGAGAGCTTTTTTAAAGAAAATGAGTCCAACCGCTAAGAAGATATCACATCTTTTCTAGATCTATTCATTTAAATACATGTATGTGTTTTTGACGGCGGAGCTCTAAAATAGCTAGATCGATTTAAAATTTCGTTTTCTACATTTGAAAGTCTACAAGCATTTTTGTCAAAACGCGAACTAGATCGAATTTGAAAAAAAGCTGAGACCCGTATATAATTAAATCGACCAAAGATAAAAATATGTTAATTTGGCATTTTTATTACAAACAACCCCGAACAAAAAATTCAAAAACCGTTTTTTTAAACAGAATATCCTTAAAAAAAGGACTTGGATGATAGTCCTTGGACAAATTGTATATACAGTTGGACGCGCCTTAAAAAAACCTTTCTAATGATACTGATATTGTATATATATGTTGTTAAGGAAACAGATTCTCAAATTGACAAAACATGAAAAAATATACCCTATTTCAAAATGGTACAGCTCATGAGAGGTCAAAGCTGGAGCCGAAATATTTTAAATGTCATCATAAAAGTACCAATGTTCATTTTGAGAGGGGTACACCTAGCACGAATTTTTATTCCATACAACTTGAGTCGCTTTAATGTACATATATGTATACCATGCGAACATCTGTGCGTATGCGTCGTTCTACAACAGAAATGCTCGGTATAATAAAAATGCAAATTCATGAAAAATACGTAAGTATACTTTTAGGATCAAACATAAACAAATACAACATATTCTTTTTTTTTTGTTAATTGCATTACTTGGTAGTTAATGAAAAAAAAAATGCTCAAATTTTCGAAGATTTAGCGTACTACCTAAGAAAGTTTCACAGGTTGAATAGCCACAGGTTGAATAGCCCTGCTCTAACATATACTTGAAGAAAATCAGTAAAGCCGTTTGGTCCGTACTTCGTTTTTTAATCTTTTTTTATTTTCATTACTAAAATTGTTTTAAACATATTTTAGTCATATACATATAAATATCATGATATAAATATATAAGGTACTTCCATTCTCTCTTTGTTTTGAAAAATGGGGATTTTTGAAGTATGTTTTTTGAGAGAAATAAAGAAAAATGTTTCCATATAAGAAAAAATGTAAGCCTTCCCCTAGAATTTTTTTTACAAAAATGTGTAATTATCTTATTTAAGAAATTTATTATTCGACATATTGTCAGAAGTTTATTTTAATTTGAAATAAAATAGAAAAATAAAATAGATTACAAATCGAATATAAATTATTTGCTGGGTTTTTTGTATTAGTTTCTAAGCCTACTACGCTTATTTTTCTTTTGAGATTTTCAAAAATATTATTATTTGTGAATTCTCAAATAGTTCTTGAAAGTAAGAGGTTTGTGACTATTCAAAATGTGTGGTTGAAGTCTACTGATGATTTGTTACAGCAACAATGAAATATATAGACAACGCTGAAACACCAGCAAATAAATTTCAAATTGTAATTATCTTAACAAAAATTTGGGATAAATAAAGTTATATACACCCAGAAAAAAGATTGGTTGGAAAACGGTTAGTCCAATAAAATATCATTTGCATTAACTATATTTCAGTTCACGCTATCAATTTTCTGTTAATCCAAAAAACAATCCATGTTCATTGCCATAAGAGCATAATTGTAACAAATATATGATTGTGACAATACTTAAATTGATTGCATCAACCGAGCGTATGCTTTTATCATGACTAATTAACTTATTGCTTAACCCAACCGAATAAAATATTACGAATTGAATTTTACTACCAACTTTTGGTATTAGCAACTAAAAAATTGTCGTCGTTCTAGACTAAAATTAAAATAAAAACTTTCAATCAGTTGCTGCAACTAACTAGAGGTTGTGTTTACTATCACAGTTTATAGCAGCAAATTAAAAAATTAACTTTTGTGACTTTCAAAGATATTATGATTTGTGAATTCTCAAATGGTTTTTGAAAGTCTGTGCATAAGATAACAGGTTTGTGGCTTTTCAAAATGTGTGGTTGAAGAAATGTATATAGACATTAGGAAATAAATTTCAAATAAAATAAACTTATGACAATATGTCATATAATAAATTTCTTAAATTGTGGATTTTTATTTGCGTTTATTATTTATTTTTATTTCAGCAAGGAAGGCCAATTTTTCTTTTACAGGTACCAATTATGATATTGTTTTAATTATATTAACCAAATTTTCGGTAGCAAGAATAACATTTATTTCAAATTCCATACTGTCAACCAATTTTTTCTGTTGCTGCAACTATTGGGTTTAGGGTTATAATTAAAATATAGTGGTACCACAAGAAAATTTCAGTCGCTATAGCAGAATTCTATGATAGTTGCTGCAACCGCCAAAATTCAATTGGCAACAAATTCGGTTGTCACAACGAATCTGTTTTCTCTGTGTACATAACTACATATCTGTGAAGTTTGAAAAGTAATTATGTAATAACTTATCTCATATTTTTAAGTTTTCTGCTTAATACAAATCTTTTAACTATATTTTCATCTAAGTTTGACGTTGAGAAACCAAATTTATTGATACAATTATCTAACAGAATTAGGGCATTTATTGTTTAATTTATAAATTCTGTATTTTATAAAAAAACAGTTTTGAAATAATTTTTGAATAAAAAACCAGGAAACAGAGGGGAAATATTAATTTAATACGGTAGCACGATTTTAGTAGAAACTTCACAATCCTTATGCTTTTCAGATGGTGAATGTCAAGAAAAATTGAGAGAATGGAAGTACCATCTATATTTATATCATGATAAATAGGAAAACAGAACTAGAACTCAAACAAGAAGAGAAGAGTAGAATGAACTTACAGTAAACCAATATACAACTTGAATTTTTGATACTATTTTGTTGTTTTCCATTCCACTGTCTACCAACTTATTCATATTCATTTCCTTTGTTTTCGTCTTGCACTTTACTTAAGCAATTTGTTCAATTTGTTTTTTATTACAAAAAAAAAAAAAAATGTTTCTCTCTACTTTTTTCGATATTCTTTGTATCCGTTTGTTTTCTATAAGTTGCCAAATGGAAATATTGCAACCTTTATTTTTTATATTTCTGTTTTTAAATTAATCGCTTCTAAAGAAGATTTTAGCAAATATAACATATAGTTTATGTTTTTTAAACTTTTTTTATTTAAGCTGCTTACGAAGCAGGACAATTTGATATGTATAAAAAAGTAAAGAGACTCACTTGCATTTATCTCGTTCTGCTCGTGAAAAGAAGTTCATAAGATTTAAATGCTTAAAATCTCAATATCTATAAATATAAATATATACTTAACTTATTTGAAAGAAAATATTATATAATGCAGAAATATTTAAGTTACCACAGAAAATTGTTGACAGAAGTAATCATTAAAAAATAAGTAAAAGAAAACTATGGCTTATGCATATTCATAAAAAAGGACTTGTGAAATATATTTCGAGAAAATTTTGTAAAATTTTTAAATAAAATACATTTTAAATTCTTTTCAAGTTCTATGGATATATATATACATATAAGTTTGTATATCAAAATTAATTTCTCTTTATTGTAAACCAAGGGGTTGTCTGGCATTTCTATTCGAAAAACAAAACCTTTTGAAAGTAATTTACTAGTCTAAAGTATAATTGCAGTGTGTAGTTCGTTCGTTCAAGATACACTTGTGCTTGTTAAAGAAGTAATGCCAAATTTAATGTGTATGTGTAGAAAACTTGGTATTACTGAAATTTCAAGGAGCTGTCAGCAGTTTCTCATACACGTCAAAGTTCAACGCAAACATTTTTAATAAAATGTCTAATTTTATTTATAGAAAGTGTTCTTTTATGTTCATTTAAATTATTAAAAATAATCACAAAATATAAATAACAGCAAAGATTATATTGTAGAGGTGAGCACAAATCATTTGCCTACTTAATCTTCATGATACACATTAATGAGTTATTGTCTTTGTTGCTCTTGATTTCATGAGAACACTTCAACTGTTATTCTCTTTTATCAAAAGCATGCAATGGCATTTGTTTATCTACCAAACAAGGGCATTATTTATTGTAGTGCCAACGCACTATTGCAAACCGATTGACAATGGTGTCAAATGAAATGACAAGTGTGACAACATTTGTATGTGCAAAAAAAAACAAATAACGTATATTTTTTATGCGTGTTAGCTGACATATGATGCTGTCCTTAGTTTTATATTCTTTAATTTTATTTTTTTTAAATAAAGAATCCGAATAATATCTTCCATCAAAAAGTTTTATTATCAGTTAATATGAAATTTTGAGTTTAAGAAATGAAGTATTCTGCATTATGAAGTGTACAATCAAAATATTGCAAACTTGACATAATTGTATATTTAACTGTGCATTTTCGTTTCACTGTTCTCTGCACTTGCCTTACAATCACCTTCAATTACTAGTACAGACAATATTCGGTATTAAGAACTGTACAATACTGTGCACTATTTTAATGTCTACAGCTCGCCTCTATTACATAGTCAATAGTGTTGCTCTTTTGTATGCAAACAAAAATGCAGTTAATCTTGAGCAATGTTTTTGTTTCACTCACTTCAAAGAATGACACAAAACAAAATCAAAAATTTGTTTTCGTTTATTTTCGTACTCTGCTTTTAAGTACAAAGAAATCAAAACAAAAATAAATGTATAACTTTAATAGTGTTTATAATTTTTGTTACGAAAATCACGTCTTAGCTCCTGTGCCGTCTCATAAAGAACATAGCTCTAAGAGGACTACATAAACTGCATACAATTCAATAAAAATACCTGTCATGACATGTTGTCTTCTTCTTCGTGGAACAAAAAATATTCAAAAAAAAGTCCTTAGAAACACTTCCTTGAATTATTTAATTAGACATTATTACGCAGTTCACAGAAGCCAAAACGTTTGAATTACATCAATTAACCTCAAAATTCAATATTTGCAACCAGATTTTCGCTAACAATAAAAAATCTATGTAATATATATGTTATATTTTTACTTAAAAATTAGCTAAATAAAAATTAAAAAAAAAGTTTTTTTTTGTGCAGACATACCAAAGAGGGTAAATAGAGCATCAGGCGTGACCATCTACAGAAAAAAAGAAAGAAAAGAGAGATTTAGTTAGCAAGAGTTTGATGTAAAATAAATGAAGTTTAATAAAAATGATATTGAAATAAAATATTAAAAAAAAAACACATAAAATAGGAAAAAAATAGTTTCACATAAAAAAGGGGAATCGTTTTGTTACAAGATGTTTCTATGTAGTTGTTATAATAAAAAAAAGATATGCTTGTGTTAAATAAAAAAAAATTATATAGTGAAAAAATGTTAATGATTAATGAATTTAATTGGTAATTAAAAAAACGAAAGGAAATGAAGTTTATCTTTGAATGTTGTGCATAACAGAATTCCGTTTTGTATTTCAATTAAATGAAAAACAATTTATAAATAATCGACAAAACTCTGGGTATAATTATCATATTTGTCGTTTTAAGCAAATAAATATTTTTCGGAAGTTTTGGCGCTACCGCTAATAGATTAAAAAGTTTTAACGCATAATTCTACTTGCATGCAATGAAAGGATCTTTGCATATGCAGCATTGCAAGCACTACAACTTTCAACTGAAACATAATACGGCGTAATAAAGCTAAATTTTGCTTAAATATTAATTACTTGCCATCACAGAACAAACTGAAATTCCACAATATCTACAATAATAATACAGTTGTATTTATTATTCGCATAAAATTGTATACACAATTGTCGACTACATTTGGCAAGAAAATTCACTTCACAAAAGAGTTCAACCGCATAATCGAGAATAGATTATAGAATTAAACAACATAAACTAGTTTTGTTCATGTCAAACTAATTGAATAATATATTAAGTAAACTTGACTGGAAATAAAACTGAAGTCGAGCTCCCTATATCGGCGTAATGCACCGATTTTTGTCAGCTCGCTGCATTAAAATTATAAGTAATAAGACAAAATGGCCTTATTATAATTAGGCACAATAACTCCCTGTCGCCAGTGGTTGCGGTTACAATTGTAAATGGGCTGTATCATATACCGACTTTCTGGGACGATTACAAATGGAAAGTAGTATAGAACCTCTCTCTTTAAGACTCAATTCGTTCGTTCAATCGTTTTTGCAATTAATAAAATAAAAATTGAAATATGTATGTACGTATAACAAATAAATTTCAAATTGATTTTAAATATTTGAATTAAGGAAAGAAACACTCAAATAGGAAAACAATTTAAAACATAATAAAGAGAGAAAAAAACAACAAAAAACAAGTTGAAATCATTAGAGAAGAATTAAATTAAACAGCATGAAATATGAAAATTGAAATGAAATTGAAATAAATAAAAACCTTTTATGCTGCTGTTTTTTCGAACAATGATAAAGCAAAAGCGCAATAGCTTAAATACAAATGTGAAATGGAAAATGTATGGCAAATATGTATGGAGAAATGCAATACCAACAAACATACATAAGCATAATGATTTAAAATGTATATGTATGTATGTATGCATGTATGTGTTTAATTGTAGGTATTATAAAAGTTTAATACAACCGGATCTGTTTTATTAAATATTTATTTATAAAATAAGGAAACATCTACATAAACGTACATATACATACATATGTTGCAGTGGAAATAATATTAAAAATAAAATATATATATGAAATTCACTACTAATGAGTTTTTAAAAGATTGCAAACTTTCGGGGAAAAATCATACAAAACAAATAAATTCTGCTAAAAGTACTCGTATTTCTGTTTTTAAGTTTAAAATAAAAATTTTTAAATTTTGTTTCTATTTAGTAAAAAATTTAATTACTTTTTAATATTCAATGTAAATGTACATTGTACATACATAGATGTGTACATATCTTCACCTTAAATGCAAACGGACGCAACTACACAAAAATTTGAAATCGATTTTTTGATTGATTATGGTTCATTTTATCAAACTACATGTTCACGCAAATATTTAGACCCCTGCGATCAAAAGTAACGACTTTATTAAAGAAATTCAAACGGACGTAATTACGAATGCAACTATTTTTTTTTATTGTAAGGAACGTAACTAACATAAAAGCTTAAATATACATATATAAAATGGAAATAAATGGTTAAAAACATATAAGTTTCCATACTACAAGTAAATTTCAGACAAAATTTTCAAGAACAGTTTATTATTATTGATTTTGAAACGTTTTTTGTTTCTCCTGTAAAATATATAAAAGTGTAGTAACGTCCGTTTGCATTTAAGGTGACGATATATACATATAGAAAAAATTTCAATGAATATTATTTCTTTTTAAATGTTAACTAAAATAATTTTAAAATAAATAACTGAATAAAAATATGCATATACGTACATGTGTATATGTATGTATGAACGTCTAAAAAATTTTATATAAAGGGTGTCCCAACAAGAACGCAAGATTTAAATTTTAAATAAAACACAGATATTTAAAAAAAAATCGTGAAACTTTATTATATCGTAAAGTAGACAAAATGAGGTTATGTGTGGAACAACAAATCGGGCAGATGGCCGCCGCGGCTTTGCTGGCACACACGCGATCTTTTAATGAAATTTTCAATGGCCGTTTTGCATAAATGCTGCGGTATTTTATTAATGCAGCGTCCAATTTCCTCTTTTAAGGCTTGAGTCGTCGTCGGCTTATTCGCGTAAACCATCGACTTCAAAAAACCCCAAAGAAAAAAGTCTAATGGTGTTAAACCACACGATCTAGGCAGCCAATTCTGGTCTCCAAAACGCGAAATAACACGACCGGGAAATGACTGATGTAGCAATTGCATTGTTTCTCTGGCTGTATGACATGCGGCGCCGTCTTGTTGAAACCACATGCCCTCCACATACATTTCTTCAATTCTAGGCACGAAAAAACTGGTTATCATTTCACGATACCGAACACCATTGACTGTTTGCGCTTGACCTGCGTTTGAGCGACATTATCACGTACAGCTGCGACATTTTCGGTCGATCGACCTGGTCGAAGGCGCGTTGTTGTCTTTACATCACTAACAGACCCAGTTTCGGCAAATTTATCCATTAATGTCTTTACAGTTGACTCTTTTGGATCATTATTATGACCCCAAATTGATCGCAAATTTGCGAACTGTAGCCGCAAAACTTTCACCATTTTGGTAAAACAATTTCACAATGAGAATGCGTTGTTCATTCGTGTAGCGCTCCATATTTACTAACCTCGTACCTTCTACTAGCAAACAATAACAATTTTTCAAATGTCAAACAATGACACTTCGAATGGCGCCAAATTTAAATCTTGCGTTCTTGTTGGGACACCCTTTATATATAAATTATTACCAACCTCTTCATTTAAATTCGAAACAAGCAACACATTTGAAAAGCCACGCAAAGCAGGGGTGGCCGTTTGTAAAGCACCACTATTGGCAAGAGCAAATGCACCCAAATTGGGTATACCGCTGCTATAGCCTCCAGCCAAGGGAGTACCAATACCCAGAGCAAAAGGTGGCAACACACCGGGTGCTCCCAAGCCATTCACTATAAAAGAGAGAGAGAGAGAAAAAAGAACATTTTACATACATATATATTTTTGTTAATATTGCAATTGGTGTTTAGAAAAAAAAAGTTATTAATTAATCTACACAAGGCAGACTAGTGGTTAGTTGATGTTAAAAAGAAATAGTAACAAAAACAAATTATATATTATACATGTACAATACATATATGGTTTTTAGTAGGTATTAAAGTGTTTGAAAGAAATTTTTAATTAAACAAATGGCAACGCATCAAATAACACAAAAACTATTGATTTGAAAGCATTAGTTTATTAAAAATATATATTTTACAGAAGCTAGTACCCCATCCAGTTCACAACTGCCTTGCTGAGCTTTTTTCCATAAGATAAGTAATAACATTCAGGGAATCAATATGCCTACCGACGTACATATCGTTACCTTAATATAATAAGGCCCTAACTAATTTTTTTTTTTTTTTTTTGAAATTGAGTTTTTTGTATATTTCGATAGAAGAACATCTAATGCAGTGTCCACCATCCCATTGCCCTGAAGGCTCTGCTAGAATTCTGCTTCGCATACGTACACAGCACAACTACTAACAGAAATTTAAAGCAAATGCATAACACACACAAAAAGCAGACAGCAGCAGATTTTTGTCGCATTTTTTATGAAAAAAATACACCGAGAGTATTCAAACACTACCAAAATTATTAGATTTACTTTTTCTATATTATTTATATTAATAAATTATCTAATTTAAATCTTTTTATAACAGCTCTTTTTATTGCTATAAAAAAAAAGAGAAAAAAATATGTGGAATATAGAGTTGAAAACTAAGTTTTTATTTGGCTTAAATACTTCTGCAGATGCACGAAATTAAAAAAAACTAGTACATACAGTCTTAGGCACCACTATATACAAACATCCATTTATATAAACTTAACCCATAAAAATATAGGGTGTTTTTTTAAGAGGTATAGAACTTTGAATTAAAATAAAACACAAAAAAATCGTTTTAATGTCCATCAATTTGGCTTTATTGGAAGGATAATTTTATGCCATTAATGTTTAAACATGATTTCGGGCATGTGGCCGCCGCGGCTGACTCGAATAAAGCCAATTCTACAGGTCCAATTTTCAACCACTTTTTCGAGCATATGGGGCCGTATGTTGGCAATAACGCCACGAATGTTGGCTTCCAAGTCCCCTAACGTTTCTGGTTTGTTGGCGTAGACGAGCGACTTCACATATCCCCAAAGAAAATAATCCAATGGTGTCAAATCACACGATCTTGGTGGCCAATTGACAGGTCCATTCCGCGAAATTATGCGCTCATCGAATGTTTCCTTCAATAAATCGATTGTGACGTGCGCTGTGTGGCATGTAGCGCCGTCTTGTTGGAACCACAACTCATCCACATTCATGCCATCCAATTCGGGAACAAAATAGTCGGTTAGTCGGCTCCAATTGCTGTGCACGGTGGCGAATCGATTCATTCGGGTCCTCTTCAACACTTTGCTCTACAGCGGCAATTGTTTCTTCGGTGCGCACTGTTCGACGTCTCTGCGGATGCGTATTATCACATAGAGTAAACGTAGTGCGAAAACGATCCATGGTTAACCGAATTAATTGCTCTGATGGACGATTATGTCGACCATAAAATGGACGGAGCTTGCGGTAAACTTCGCGAACTGAACCATTATTTTCGAAATAAATTTGCACGATTTGCAAGCGTTGTTCTTTTGTCAACCTGTTCATGATGAAATGGCAAACCAAACTAAATATTAATCACTTGACAGCTGACCAAATGGCCGCCAGTTAAAAAAGTGATGCCAACTTAAGGTTCTATACCTCAATAAAAAACACCCTTTATCTTTCATATACCCAATTAAACATTTACAAGAGCAATTTTTTTTAGTGGAACAGCACTTATTAAGTTTAACGCATTTTACAGCTCTGCTCTCTGGTGTTAAGTAAGCGTATTATTTTAATTTATACAACCATTTTTATTAGTTACTTTAATTCGGCGACGATTTATTACAGGAGGGAGCATTATCATAGATACTAATGTATATCATAGAAATATATGATCTTGATACGACAGACTTCGGTCAGGGATTGAACTCGAGCTCTCGAAGACCGCGATTTGGTTTGTAGTCAACGCACTAACTACTTCAGCCAACTGCAACTTGTTGCGTTAATCACTTCAAATTGACATGATTCAAATTAAATTAAATTTCATTAATCACTTAATACATATCAATAAACGTCACAATTATTGTGGCGTAACATTGATAAGAGAAAGTTAACGTTTCTGGATTTGAGTTCGGTTGTTTTGCTTTTATGAACAAAACAAAAAACGCAGCTGTTTTAGCGTTACAAACATTCTTATACCTCAGTTTAGATGTTTTTTTCAATTCTCATTAAATCGACCCAATAAGTTGGCTATATTCGCCTTTGATTGTTTTACCCTTTTGAAGGTAGTCAATGATTAAAAAAACGGCTGACAAGACCGTTTTTTGATTCAACATAAGAAACCCAATGTTTTGATTGCTGTTTCGTTTGTGGGGTGTGTGGTGGATCCACATTTCGTGCATGGCTACAAAAGGGCGCAAAAACAATTCCCAACACTCATGCGAAGTTTTCGCATGATTGTTAGCCAACGTTGCACCCATCTTGCGGAAATCGTTCTTAGACTCAAGTGATCATTGAAATTTGAAACCACAGACTATGTGAGATGCCTATTGCTTCCACAATTTCTCTCACTTTAAATTTCCGATGGGATAAAAACCATATTGTGAATTTTTGTCAATTATTTCGTGTAGAAACAGCTCTAATGGTCATCCAGAATGATCAGCATCTTCCATGCTTGTACTACCACAGTGAAATTCTTCAAATACTTTTTTTACCATTGAAACTGATGGTGAATAGTCTCCATAGTATTTAGCAAACTTTTCCTTGGTTTGAAAGATGGTTTTATTGCGCAAAAAAATTGCTTAATAACCGCACGTAAATCACTAGACAAATCGCTTGCTTGCATTGTGGAAACTACAAGTAATACTTTTTTTTAAACAATTTGGGGTTTTGTTTTATGATGAATGTTTAAAGGCGCTTAGGTTAAGATTAGACTAGGTTAGGAAGGTCGAAGACCCAATTGGGTCCATTGTGATTCCCTTCTGTTGCCCAAAAAGTAATATTTACCTTCCCATTTCAGCCAGAAGTGACCCTATTATCCATCACTAAGCCACCGAATTCCCATGATGAAGCGCCTGATGTCCTATAGTTTAGTTTTCGACATCAGTAATGCTTTCATGGAAACGTCTGCTCAGCCATCTAAGCCTATGACGTTGCAGCTTCGGGCAATGACAGATAATATGTTCAATCGTTTCTGGTTCCTCTTCATCCCCGCACATCCTACAAAAATCTGGAGTGCAGTTATAATAACCCCTAAGAAAATCATAATTTAATAACTATTCAATGCTTTCTTGAGTGAAGAATGTTTGTCCACAATTAAATGAACACGCATACAAATATTTAATATACAAACATAAATATATAAACATACATACTTACGTTATACTTGAAATTAATTGTTTTTTCCATTTCTTTGCTGATATGCATTTTTGTCCACAACACTGTGCACAAACATGCATACCTAAATATAAATACACTTCAACTTTATTGCCCTAGATTTTATTGCCGAAATATGATTTTCCAAAGAACCCCAAAATCAATAAACTTGAAGTGGATCAATAAATTTTAATCGTGAGAAATTACGAAATAGAATATAATATTAATAAGCATTTTTGGTATTTGATTTTGTATTTAATATTAAGAATTTTTAGTTTTAAGTCAGTCTTAAGAAAGATTCCAAATAAACCAAATCGATTAAAGAAAAGTAAAAATTTGTTTTTTTTATTTTTCTGAATTAACAAACACAAAAGTGGCGCAGTCGGTAGGATACCACAAAAAGGATTATTTTTAAAAAGATTAAAAAATCCTTTTATTTATTTTTATAAATTAAGTGGTATTCTGCGTAAAACAAACGTGAACTTAATTCAACAAAGAAGTTGAAAATAAGTAAAACAAACGTGAACTTAATTCAACAAAGAAGTTGAAAATAAGTAAAACAAACGTGAACTTAATTCAACAAAGAAGTTGAAAATAAGTAAAACAAACGTGAACTTAATTCAACAAAGAAGTTGAAAATTAGTGAAAAAGTGAACTTAATTCAACAAAGAAGTTGAAAATAAGTGAAAAAGTGAACTTAATTCAACAAAGAAGTCGAAAAAAGGGTGAATTTAATAACTAAACCCAACAAAAGAAGTTGACGAAGTGACTCCTATTTTTAAACAAAAAGAAGATTATCACAAAAATTAACAATTGCAAAAAGTGGCTGATCAAAATCAAAACTCGTTGAAAAAGAAGATACACTACAAGAGACATTAACAATTACAAAAGTGGCTGATCAAAATAAAATAAAATAAAACTGTTGAAAGAGAAGATATACTATAAGAGACATTAACAAATTGCAAGGAAGAAACCGATCAAATTCACACCAACAAATACTGATCTGAGGGACGCAATTTTTCGAAGCAAACTACACCAAGAAGACTCATCCATATCTACAAGTAAAATTAGACGTAAGATTTCTTTAAATAAATTTTTTTTTTTACACACATATATATATATATATACAAATATAATTATCGATATCTATCAAAATGGCTAACCCGCAAGAAAACATTATTACAATTAACCCCCTAAAATATTTAAATAATCTGCCTGACTTTAATGGAGAGAGGCGAGATTTACAAAATTTTTTAACGCTAGTAGATAGAATACACCCTCTTTTACAGACATATGACCAGTTGTCACAATTGCTTTTTTCGGACGTAATTAAGAGTAAGTTTAAAGGAAAAGCTAGGCAAGCCATTGAGATTAATTGCCACGCCACATCCTGGTTAGAAATAAAAGGCGTTCTCCTTAATAATTTTGGGGACAGGTCATCTCTTGATGAAATTTATGACGAACTTAGGGCCGTAACATTTAGAGTAAACACGTTAGAGTTTTATAGCAACATCAAAGAAAAATTACATAGACTTAATAATAAAACACTTAATATTCTTGGCGAGGGCCAAGCTACAAATCAAAGTGCAGAAAATAACAAACGCACGGCCTTGAATCTTTTCAAAAGTAAGATTCCCGAGCCCATGAAAACAATTTTATTTTGTAGAAATCCTGACAGTTTAGAAAACGCCATGGAAATTTTGTTCCAAGCAGGTCATGCATATACAGGATACGATAACACTTTAGGAAATTATAAAAGAAACCCAACAAGACACAATAATATACAAGAGGCACAAAATTGGGGTTACAACCAACCTAAATCTATGAAAAACCCAAAACAACATTCACAAAGTCTTCCACAGAATTCACGGTACCAAAACCCACAATACCAACAAGACAATTTTCCTCAAAATTCACGATACTCAACACAACGTTTTCATAACCCACGATACCAACAACAGGACAACTTTCAACAAAATTCACGGTACTCATCTCAACGTTTTCAAAATTCACAACAACAATTAGAAAATTCGCGACAACGGTTCCAAGCTTCACAGACTCAACAGCTAAGGTTTCCGCAACAAACACAAAATACAGGAAATTTTTCACAAAACACACGATACCCGACCCAACAACAATACCAAAATTTCCAAAACCCACAACAACGACAACCACCTCTTGAACCAATGGACATAAACAAACACGAATTAACTGTAGAAAATTTTCCGCCATCAGCCTCGGATACCTTCCACATATAGAAATTAAAACTAAGTTAGGACATATAAAACTAATTATCGACACAGGTGCAACAAACTCAATTCTGAATCCAGGCATTTGTCACCCTAAATGGTTGTACAAAACAAACCCTATCCTTGTAAAAACTATACTTAATACAATACAATTGAATCAAAAAGCTAGAATAAAAACTTTTCATGAATTCGGTAAAAAACTTGACTTTATTGAATTTTTTATATTAAAATTTCACGATTATTATGACGGATTAGTAGGAAATGACCTACTAATACCACTAGAAGCCTGTATAAACTATAAAAATAAAACTATCCAGTTTGGGGACGTGACTCTACCTCTATTGGAAGGAAACTATAAAAACAAACAAAAAGAACATCAGAATAAAGATGAAGAGGATCATGAACATCAGGAACACAAAAACAAAGGAGAAGACGATGTTGTCAATAAAAGTAAGGAAGAAGAAAACCAAAACTTAGAAACTATATATTTTCAAGAATTATTAAAAGATAAAGAAATACCATTAGAAAAACAAATACGAACTGATCACTTAAACTGCGAAGAAAGAGTATGTCTACTAAAACTTATAAAAAAATATTCGGATATATTTTACCAAGAAAATTCAAAACTTACCTTTACATCCGCTATAAAACATAATATACGTACTGTTAATGATGTCCCAATATTTACCAAATCTTATCGATATCCATATATACATAAGGAAGAAGTAAAAGAACAAATTCAACAAATGCTTAAAGATAAAATAATTAGACCCAGCAAATCCCCCTACTCAGCACCTATATGGATCGTACCTAAGAAGGCCGATGCCAGTAACAAAGCCAAATGGAGACTTGTCATAGACTACCGCAAACTAAACGAAGTAACGGTGGATGACAAATACCCAATTCCGAACATTGATGAAATACTAGATAAACTGGGCAGATGCCAGTATTTCACTACCCTTGATTTAGCCAAGGGATTTCATCAAATTGAAATTGCGGAAGAGGACATTCACAAAACTGCTTTCAATGTGGAAAGTGGACACTATGAGTTTTTACGAATGCCGTTTGGACTGAAGACAGCTCCAGCGACATTCCAAAGGCTTATGAATACAGTCCTAAGTGAATATATAAATAAGATATGTCTAGTTTATTTAGACGATATCATAATTTTTTCTACGTCTTTGCAGGAACATTTGAATTCCATTAGTCTAGTTTTTAATAGGTTGAGGGAGGCTAATTTGAAAATCCAACTTGATAAATCCGAATTTTTAAAAAGAGAAACAGAATTTCTGGGACATATTGTGACTCGAGACGGAATAAAACCAAACCCTAAAAAAATTGAATGTGTAAAAAACTTTCCCATTCCGAAGACCCCAAAACAGATAAAACAATTCCTTGGCCTAACCGGGTATTATAGGAAATTCATCAAGGACTATTCTCTGATAGCGAAACCAATGACTAGGTACTTGAAAAAAGACACTAAAATAAACACATCCGATCCGCAATACCAAGAAAGTTTTAATACACTCAAGACCTTACTAATAAATGAACCCATTTTAACATACCCAGATTTCTCAAAAAAATTTACCGTTACTACAGACGCCAGTAACTTCGCCCTAGGCGCAGTACTATCACAAGATAATCATCCGATCTGCTTTGCAAGCCGTACACTTAACGAACACGAATGCAACTACAGCACCATAGAAAAAGAACTTTTGGCGATTATTTGGGCCACCAAATACTTCAGACCTTATATTTTCGGGAGAAAATTTATAATAGAGACCGACCATAAACCATTGACTTGGTTATTTTCAATTAAAGAACCCAATTCAAAGCTTGTTAGATGGAGGCTTAAGCTTTCCGAATTTGACTACGAAATCAGGTACAAAAAAGGAACGAAAAATAGCAACGCGGATGCTTTGTCAAGAATTGAACCTGCATCAATTAATATAAATGTACTGGAAACCAATCCAAACACTATAAAGGAAACTTACAATCCCATAAATATTTTCAAAAACCAAATAATCATAAAACAAATTGCATCAGGGTCTTTAAAAATAAAAAATAGGTCAATTTTCAAAAACAATAGAAAAATTATCTATCTTAAGAATTTGGATAGAGAAACATCAATTACATTACTAAAGAACCACTTCAACTCTGCTCAATTGAACGCGATTCTGTTAAATAACGAGTTTTACGATGTTCTGAGGGATACCTATGAAACATTATTCTCCAATAACGAAAAATTTAGGATCGTGAGATGCTTCAACTTCTTGGAAGACGTGGAGGATGAAAATAAACTAACCGAATGTATAGAAAAGGAACATTTAGATAAGAACCATAGGGGTATTCAGGCGGTGTACGAAGAATTAAAAGCACAAATTTATAACCCAAAATTAAAATTGAGAATTACACAGTTTATTAATAATTGTGAAGTTTGCAATGTGGAGAAATACGATAGGAAACCACCGAAATTGCCATACAAGATTACCGAGACACCCTCAAAGCCTCGCGAAATAATACATATAGATGTTTTTTATACGCTAGAAAAACAACTCTTTATGACACTCATCGACAAGTTTACAAAATTTGCAGTTGCTTACAAAATTAATGGACGTACATGGACGGAGTTCAAAACTAAACTGCTGCAGTACATCAACTCATACGGAAAAATTGAAAAAATAATAGTCGACAATGAATTAGGATTTAAAGCTATACCAATACAACAATTTTTGAACGAGGAAAACATTGTCATACACTACACATCAAACAGTAATCATAACTCCAACGCAGATATTGAGCGACTTCATAATACAATAAACGAGCACATGCGACTTCTAAGACATGACAAAAGGAGTAAAACTGAAACCGTTGAAGAAAAAATATTGCGTATAATAGGTTTTTATAATAACACCATTCACGGTACTACAAAAATTAAGCCAATCGATTTCTTGAATGGAAAGGTACACGAAGACAGATACGATACAATACGTGAATTGATTGTAAGTAAGAAAGAAAAATATATAAGTAAATTAAATAAGGACAGATTTGATGTAGAATTGAACGAAGGAACTAATTATATTAAAGAAATTAGAGGAGGCAAAAACCATAGAAAATATAGAAAAGTAGACACTAATAAAATAGACGAGGATCATGTAGTAGACAAGAAAACAGGGTTAAAATATTACAAAGCACACATTAAACAAAAGAAACAATACCAAACTTCTTAAATGAATATGTGTAATTTCAGATGAACTACTTACTACTGCTGGCATTAATATCGACCGTTAACACTCAAACAATTGACATACAGGACCTTACAAATAACAATGGGTATATACCAATTAAGATCGACGAGAAAAAGGTGATTGAACATTACAACAAAATATTACATGTTGTGAACCTAACATCATATGATGACACATTATCATTACTACATGGCAACATACTTTCACTAAATTTTAGTACAACAGAAAACAAACCACTATTAGAGAGTGTATACAAAAATTTTGCTATAGTTGAAAGAAAAATAGAAAACTTGAATCCACATTTTAGGCGAAAACGAGGACTAATAAACATTTTAGGGAAAGGACTGAAAATCGTCGCTGGAACCATGGATAACGAGGACGAAATAGAAATTAGAAACTCATTAAAAACAATATACGAAAATGAAAAGACTCTAACAAACACCATTAACAATCTTACAATAGTAAATGACCTAATCTCTTCTCAAATCCAGAATATTACTAGCCACATAAACATGAAACAGATACAAATAGGACGTTATATAAATAAGCTGAAGGATTTCCTACAAAATAAGATAACAAATATAGAAGACGAAATTACATTCCTAGAACATATTTACCAAATAAATAATGATATTTCACTTTTGCGCGACCATATAGATAACATCGGACAGATAATGTTCTCTTGCAAACTGGGTATAATTCCCTCAGACATACTTACTAAAACAGAACTTGACTTAATAAATGATTTTGACAGTTATACGAATGCTAAAGTGGCCGTAGCAGTACAAGACAATAACATTATACTTATTCTCCAAATACCCCAATATTCGAAGAATATTCTGTCGAGGATAATATTCGAACCAATCCCAAATATAAATAACAAATCTATTAATTTAAGTACATATGAAATATTTGTAGATTCAAAAAACAATATTTTCGACACTAACATTAAGGAAAATTTAGAAAAGAACTTAGTTCAATTATCAGACGAATGTTTACTGAGCATTATAAACTTCGAAGAAGCACACTGCAATATGCAGAAGACGATTGAAACAAAAATATCAGAAATTACCGAAGGAATACTTATATTTAAGAATTTTTATTCAAAGATAGAACATAATTGTAACAAAATAAACATTAAGTTGAAAGGAAATTTTTTGATAAAGTTTGAAAATTGTGAAGTCAAAACACTTAACAAAACATTTTCTAATATAAAAATAAAAATTTATGACAAATTTATTTTACCAAATTTCATTACAAAAATTAAAGAAAAAACTCTGAACAATATGGCTAACTTAAAGTTGGAAACGTTATATTTAGAACAAGTTAAACATGAAAATTCAATTCAAAAAATTATTAATCAAAATGTGTACTCAAATTTACTAAATGTAAGCATTAATACAATAATTATAATTACAATAATTTTATTAACAATATTCTTCCTACGTAACATAAGACATAAAATGTCCATATTACATGTTTCGTCGGAGCCTCACTCTAACGATGGGGGAGTTATAATAACCCCTAAGAAAATCATAATTTAATAACTATTCAATGCTTTCTTGAGTGAAGAATGTTTGTCCACAATTAAATGAACACGCATACAAATATTTAATATACAAATATACAAACATAAATATATAAACATACATACTTACGTTATACTTGAAATTAATTGTTTTTTCCATTTCTTTGCTGATATGCATTTTTGTCCACAACACTGTGCACAAACATGCATACCTAAATATAAATACACTTCAACTTTATTGCCCTAGATTTTATTGCCGAAATATGATTTTCCAAAGAACCCCAAAATCAATAAACTTGAAGTGGATCAATAAATTTTAATCGTGAGAAATTACGAAATAGAATATAATATTAATAAGCATTTTTGGTATTTGATTTTGTATTTAATATTAAGAATTTTTAGTTTTAAGTCAGTCTTAAGAAAGATTCCAAATAAACCAAATCGATTAAAGAAAAGTAAAAATTTGTTTTTTTTATTTTTCTGAATTAACAAACACAAAAGTGAGTGCCAGTTCCCAAATGATGGTTCTTGCTCTGACCGAGCAGTGATCTGTCAACACGCCTATCATGATTCGCATCGCCTTCCTATTCATGTCCAGTAGTTTAGATCTTCCTAAGTCAAGTTTTGGCCAAAAACCTCTCGAGACTCTACAATCCTCCCTACTTCGCCTAAGGCGCTTAAGTTTTACAGAAAACTAATAACTTTTACATATTTATTCAAAATGTCGTTGAAAATAAAGCTGACATTCGAAAAAAAAAATAATTAAGGTGCACAAAAATTTCCAAAGTTTATATTCATTATCTTCTTGCAATAAACACTTTGAATTGATAAAAAAGAACAAAAATCAATTAAAAATGTTATTGAGTAAATTAAATTTTTAATTAAATTAAATTTTTAAACAAAAGTTTAATTGAATCAATTCAATTGTTAATTGATTTTTGGTTTATTTTTTTAATTAAAAGTGTTTATCGCAGGAACATTTTGTTTGTTTGTGTACGAGTTGGTACTCGTATCTCGAAATTTTCAAAGACTATCGGACCAAAAATTAATTTTTGGCAGTCTCTTTTTTTTTACTTATTCATTTCAATCGCTGCGTCATACACGATAAAGAGACGAGCGTCTTCTGTACATCAATTCAAATACAACTTAACTTTGCCGGCATGATATTACATTAAAATATCTTTAATATTTCATTAAGAACATCTAAACTTTAGTTCACTGCAATCTTCCAAATCATTAGTAAAAGTGTTTTGCTTGGTTACAAGAACATAAAGCAAAGAAATTAAAAAATTAATTTTAAACAGTTCAAACACAACGAAATAATAAAGGAAAGTGGATAGTGTTACCTATTTTATCACCTGTTAATGAGGGCCTTTGGCGGGCCGCTATCAATAATAAATCATTGGCATTTACTAATCCGCCAGCGGTGGGCATAATATCGGCACCCGGTTCACCAGGCGGCAATGAGGGATTTGTAAAATCACGTGACTTATCATTATTATATTTAACATTGAGCGTAGTCATTTTACTGTTGTCAATGCGCAACGTACAACAGCCATTGTAGATATTTTGCCCGTCCAAAATGGTTTTAGCATGTTGAGCCGAATGGGCATCGGGATATTGTATGAGCGCCTTAAAAATGTTATCAAGTTTAAAAAGAAAAACATTATACAAAATTCAATGCAGAACTTCTTACCTGGAATGTATTGTTTTTTGTAAATGTAACAATTTTTAAGACTTTGCCAAAACGTTGGAATATTTGATGTAAGATATCCAATGAAACGGGATATAATTGGGACTCGACTATAACACGTAAAACTGTATTGGGACCACCGGCGGTATTGGCATTACCGGACACAGAATTAACAGCATTCGTATTATTTGTTAAAACGGCAACTGTGAGATCTGTATTTGTGGTATTTGTGAGAGGCAATGGTGAGCCGGAAGCTGGCGACTGTATGCGATAATCAGCTGGTACAATGGCATTCTAAAAAAAAATAATATAAATACATATATATAAATAATAAGGAAAGACATATTTTTAAAAATTTTAATATTCTATTCTTGATATTTTGCTAATTTTAATTTTAACTTTATTTTTATGCAAGCAGCTAAAAAGCTAAAAATTATGGACAAAAGTTAAAGCAAAAGATTTAATTCTGTTTGTTCTTAAGCAAAAACTTTCAAAGTGTTTCTTGCGGCCAGGTTGAGAGAAAAGTTTACTTAAGGATTACAGAGGTTTTTGAACAAAAAAAATAATATTTTTTTTATCGCTGTTTTAAGCAATTCCAGTGCAAAAACAAAACTTTGCGTTAATTTTAAAATCATGACATGTAGTCCAAAAAGTTTCGGTACAACTTTACTGCTTATTTATAATTTATTATTTTTTTTTTAGTCAACTTTAAATTGTGTGAACTCTAATGTACACACTAAATAAACAAATCCGCTCCCAGTAACAGTAAGGCATGGGTGAACATCATGTAGCAAATTTTTGCAAATCGAATTCACACGCAGGGTGACTGATGACATTTTTCAAAAAGTGACACCAAATAGGGGGTTTATCAAATAAAAGGGGCAAAATTTAAAAAAAACCGAGAAAACTACACTAAACTTTTTATTTTTAATGTATTTTCATATAACTCACCCTAAAAAAAGGGGACAAAAAGCAGCAAGGCAGTCGAAAAAGGGGAAAGGCAGTTGAAAAAAAGGCAATTTGCCACTTTAGTCGGTCAAACGGTCACGCTGTTCACACGTATTCTTATTCTCTTTCATTTAGTCTTTTCTGAGATAAATTTTTGCTTATCTTTTTACTCATTTTTCTCAAACGCACTGCGAGAAATTTATTGTGTATGCTGTTTATGTTAAAAAATGCTTTTGCTTACGTGAAAATTAAAAATAATTTTCTCTTACAAATTGGTTTTTATTAGTTTTGAACTCACAATTTAAGTGAATAATAATGTTTATGTTTTTGTTGAAACGGTTTTCAAGAAAAAAATTCTTTCATAAAAAAAATCATATAAGAATTACTTTTATTAATTGTTTCTGCCTGTGTGTTTATCTTTTTCGCTCACTTACACAACCTTAAATTTATCTTGGTCACCCATGCAGTAAGGCCGGGTTTCCATCTGTATGCCATGTACCACACAAACGTAAAAAAGCGTAACCACTAATTACTAATGAAAAAAAGTTTGATTAAGACACATATTTATTAAGTTAAACAGTTTCGTACATAACTAATAGACAATTTTATAGAATCAACATGATTGGAAACTATTTAAATCAATAAATATATGTCTGAATCAAACAGTTTTTCATTAGTAATTAGTTGGTTACGCTTTTTTGGGCAAATGACATACAAGAAATGCCAGGGGGTCTACTGTGTAATTCGAAACGAAAGAAAATGCTTTCGAATTTGTATGTTTATAGCATGTAAATTCGAAAGCATTTTCTGTCGTTTCGAATTACACAGTAGACCCCCAGATGTAAACTCAGCCTAACACAAAATTTTTTTTATTTGCCACACACTGTCATTAAAAGGGCCATCACGCATTACGGACAGATAAAATCTAATTGCTGTCTCAAGGGCGGACTGGCAAAAAGATGCTCGTAAAACAAACCCAACTCAATAGAAATATAAATAAGTGAAAGAAACCCACAAAACGGAAAGCGGAAATCAATCACACCAATGTTGATTCAAAAGCATAGGCATACACAAAATTCTTATTATTTCTAATACAAAATTTATAATGGGGGCGCATGTGTGTGTGTGTGAGTAAATACGTGTATTTTATGTGATCGGAAAACAATTTAATGACAAACGGAAATAAATTTATTCCTATGCGTATCGACTTTTGATATCAAAATTGTAAACAAGGAAGAAAATCTCAATGTGTATGTGTACATACATGTAAAAGAAAAACACAAATAACAAATTGATATAGAAAGAAGACATACATAAGCTTAAGGTAAACCTAACAGACTTACACACTCGCACATACACATGCAACAAACAGCAGCACAAAATATTTACCAAGCGTAAGAATTTCATTTACGTAAACCCAATTTGAGCTAGTGTCCTGCACAAGACTATTTATAAGACCTTTCAAGACATGAGAGATTTTTTCAAATGCTTTACTACAGCGAAATATTCTAAAAGAATCGCTAAGCAACACAGTTGGCAAGTAATTTTTTTCAGTGGTTTGTCTTGCCAACAGTGTTGTTTAGCGATTCTTTTAAAATATTTTGCTGTAGTAAAGCATTGGTTAAAATCTCTCATGTCTTGAAAAGTCTTATAAATACTCTTGTGCAGGACATTAATTTGAGCTTACCGAGGCAGGACAAAGAACAAACAACCGTTCTAAGGGGCACAACTAAGTACATATAACAAAAGTTTGTGCAAAACTTAAGCAAAACTAAACAAGCAAATAGACACTATAAAGGTTCAAAGGTTACATACTTATACGCCAACATATGAATAAATTTACGACGCATAAAAAGACTCGAAGGTAGTAAAAAAGAAAATAGAAAATAAAACAAAGTTGTACGTGTTGTTTTGAAAAGATACAAACTAATCTGTACATATTGAATGTGTTTTCTGTGTTCTTTTTTTCAAATCATAAAAATTGATTCACATCGCTAAAAATATGAGACACGTTCTAAGATTTACTTAGGGATAATAGACAATTTTGCCTAATTTTTTTCATCATCTAAAATGGAATCATGACGACTCAAATTCTGATTAATTTTTTTTTATCTTTTTATTTTATTTATTAATAAATTACTGATAAGAAAAACGGTAAAAATCGCTCAAAGATTTCTGAGGGGTGCTTTTAGCTGAAGCAGTTATTGCATAGACTAAAAAGCTAATGACCAGGGAAACCGCAAATATGCAATTGCATGTTTTTTCTTGTGTGACGTATTAATGCGGGGATAAGATATTTATCCGTTTCAGAACTTTTTATGAATTTTGGCATGTGCATATTTTTGCATATTTTACCTTTTAAAGCATGTTTTCGCATATATCAGTCTTGCACGCATATTTTCTTACTTTTTAAGCATAATTTACGCTTTTAGGGCATATTTTGATACTTTATGGATTTTTTTTAATATGCTTACAAGTTGATCTGTTGGTCAAAATTTTTAGTTTTCGCTATTTAAATTTCATTTCCAATTTTCCATGTAGTATGTGGACGTTAGTTAAAAAAAAATTGGGGTTTGCTAGTTGTGACGGACTCTGCACCGATTACATCAGTAGACATTAAACGAACTTTAAGTGTATAAAAATTTACTTAGATGTGAAAGGCAACGATTTTTATTTGAAAATCTAGGACAATATTTTGTTATTTATTGCAATGAAATTAAAAAAAATCTTGGCTTACTTATCCAAAATACAGTTCCAAACTTTTAATTCTGATATCGTGATCTCTTTTGAAATTAAAGTTAAGTATAAAAAAAAATTTGTATTATTTTATTTTATTTTTTAGTCAAAAATTTATATGGCAATTTTGTTTTAACGTGCACTTCAGTCCTAAATTATTGTTTTTAGTATGGCAGTTATCCTTTATTAATTATTTTATTGTTTAATTTTTTTTTTATTATTTTTATTTCTGGCTTATTTTATATGCAAATGTTGTCGAATTTTTAAATGAAAAATGTATTTTCGTTGCAAAATAAACCAATTTACTTTATTTTTGAGAGCATATTTTTTGAGTTTTTAGTGCATATTGAATGCGCATAAAATACTTTTTTTTAGAGCATATTTCTGGTTTCCCTGCTAGTGACTGTCTTCGAGAGCCAGAGTTCGATTCCTGGACAGAAACAGTAATTTCAACGTCATGGATTTTCTGATATGCATTAGTGTATATGTGAATGCATATCATATAATGTGACTACTGAACGCCAGAGGCGCCTATATGATACTACAAAAATTAACCTAACGCAAAATACGAAAGTTGTAAAAACGAAAACAAAAACAAAAATAACTAATACTCTATTCTCTCGATCCATTTGTTACTTTATCATTTTTACTTTCACTAACCAATTTATAAATTTAATATGAGGGAATTTTTGGGGTGATTTAAAATTTTTGTGCCATTTTTCACTGGGACCACCCCAAAGCTTAGAAATGAAAAATTGTCCTAAATTAGAATGAAAGCGATTTTTCATTAGGGCCATTTTCATAAATGCAATGAAAAATTAAATGTCTTCAGAGTAAAAATTTTGGGGTGATTTTTAAGTTTTTAAGTTTGGGACCATTTTTCTCTGGGACCAGTTTTTCTCATCCAGGAAAATTCAACGCATTTAAAAATTAAAAAAAAAAATTAAAAATGGAGGAAAGAACATTAAAGGAGAAAATTAAAAATTCCTAAAAAAAGGAAAATTGTTGTTGCATTCAGTGTAAAAAAAAATTGGGATAAGTTTTAGTTTTCAAACTTGTTTGAGCTATTTTTATTAATGCTATTATCATCGGATTGTTGTTATTAAGCGAGTTATAAGCGTTTCAAATGTCTACACAACTAGAACACGTCTAGAACACACACATCCTGCCAATATGACTGATTGTTCTCCGATTAAAATAAACAAAATAAGTATAAAAATTACTACGCAAAAAAAATACTAGTAATGGGTCAAGATGCGGAGACCACTGAACCTATAGTTTGTTATAAATGCATAAAACTTGCTTGTTTGGAGGTTCGAAGGACCACAAATTCAAACTTAATTAAAGCGGAAAAATTAATTTAGATTTATTATTATCCTTGTAGTGTTGAAATAAAAAGAAGTTACAGTTAAAACTTAGGCTTGCGTTCGTAAAATTTTACGTGCCCAGGAGACGATAAAATAATGTTTGTTGTGTGCGGGTGCAAGTACGTCTACGTTAAGCTCTTTATGAAATAATCGTATGAAAGAGTACATTAAACACATATTATCCAGAGTTAAATAATAAATTTTCTAACTCTCAGTATAATTTATAATCATTTTTTTAAAAGCTTAATAAAATAATATAATATTTTATTTATAATAATAATAAAACTGTTTGTAAACTTTTGATCGTTTGGTTTTTTATAAAGAACAATGGTGAATTTTTATATAAATGCAAAAGAAATTATTTTCAACCGCCCACTTTTCTATGTCGCCACACAACATATAACACGAAGCATATTACGTTTTTTCGTCAATCAGATTTGGAGATGATCAAATAATCAGCCGTCGAATAAAAATATCAAAATGTTGTGATTATCATCAATGACTGACGACAACGTGTACGTGTAGCTGAAGAAAACGAATGCACGCACACAACTATGTGATTGATGGAGTTAGTTGATCGTCTCCTGGTGGTCTACTCTGTATTTCCAAACGAAAGAAAATGCTTTCGAATTTGTATGTTGTTAACATTGCATTTCCAAAGCATTTGTTGTCGTTTCGAATTACAGAGTAGACTACCTGGACACTTAAAACAAATTGCACCTTTTAACATCAATTGCAAACAAGTGTGTTTAATTTGGAAATTTAGCTTTGATGGCTTCAGAAACTTAATTTAGTATTTTACGACAAATTAAAATAATCAAAACTCATTATTTCCCTTTTTAAGGTTATATTTGTGCCTGTTTTTGGTAAAAGGATTAATACATAGAAGAAACATTTCACTTGAATTTTTTTACAAGTGTATTTTGTACCACAATCAGTCAATGGAAACTTGCTATTTTTACTATTATTTTATTTTTTTCTTGTGTAGTATTGTTCTTCATTGTTAAACAAAAAAACAAGAAATATAATAATAATAAAATAATAATAATTTATTCATAAACATTTAAGGAAATAACAATCATTCTTTGGTGGTCGAAAACTTTTTATTTATTATTATATGACATTTTTGTTACGTTTTCTATAACTTTCTAACGAAACTGCAAATCCTTCAGACAATAGCAAATTTATTGCACTACAAGAGAATTTTATTTGAGTTTACAATTTTTTTTTCTTTGCCCCAAATTATGTCATATTATACGTCCAATTCAGCAGCTGTCAAAAAGTCTTTAATAATATATGTCTATATTTTATTTTTCTATTACTTTTTTCTTTAGCTAAAAATTCTTTTCATTTTCCATTTTATATACAAAGGTATTCCCCAATGTTTACAAAACCAACAGGACAATATTTCAGTTTTTATTAAAAAAAATTTTTTTTTGTTGCTTTGTTATTCATTTTTATACAAATAAAACACATTTGAAGGTTTCCAGCATCCAGAGCGTTATGACATATTTTTTTTATTTTTCACTTTTTTTTAAATACTCACTCATATGATAAATGCCCATGAAAAAAAAAAGAATTAAATGAAATAGAATAAAAACAACAGGTAAGGAGAATAAATGATATAATACTTAATGAAAATACACTTAAGGGATTTAAAAATGAAACGAAAATGAAATAAAAAATGCCGGGAAACTCATCAACAAAAATGTCAATAAAAATATATAAAAAAAAAGAAAAAAAATTTAGCACTCACTCTAATTTTTTAAACTTTTTTTTTTTTTTCTTAAGAAACCTACAACTAGCAACAATAGCAATAAAAGCTTTTAACATAAAAAACAAACCGAAAAACTTGCTACATTTTAAAAAGTTTTGCGTTTACTTATGGTTTGCTCGAAGAAAACACATTTTTACTTTAAAAAATAACAAATAAAAAAACGAACAAAAATCCGGCTCAACATAATCCCTTAACTTTTAAAAAGAAAAATAACAAAAATATTTTCCTGTTTTCTTTTTGGCTAAAAAAAATAAAAGCGAAAGAAATTTTTATGTAAAGTAAATGCATGACCAGAAAAATAGATGCAAGCTTTATGAACACAACACGGCAAAATTAAAACTTTGTGATTTATTCATGCAAATAAAACAAAAAAAAAAGGGAATATATTTTTTAATTCTGGTTACTATAAAATATATAAAACTCAAGTTTATTTTTTAGTTCGAAGCTTTCAAAATGTACAGTCTATTATCGATAATTGGACTATAGTTGACTTTTAAATTTTTGCATGACTTGAACTTATCTCATGCCTCTTGAAAAAAATAGTGTCATCAACTTGTTAATTTGAAGTTATAGGTATAAGATATCTTTCGGTCGCATAAAAATGATTTTTTCAAAGTACGAACACTAACAGAAGCTAAAGTTACCATTGGTTTTGTTTTGTTGGTAGTATTTAGTAAAACAAAAACATATGAAAAACAATAACAATTGTTGAGCGCATGAGCACAAATCTTACTTTATTTTAAACATACGCAGCTACACAGAAGAAACTCATTTTTCAATTTAAACACAAAATTCTCTGAATCAAATATTATTCTGTTCAATTCAGGTCCTACAAAAAAAATTTGTCAATTCAAATGCCAAAATTTTTAATAATTTCTTTGAAAAAAAAGTCAAGTTTTTTATTGAAAAAATGGTGTGATTCCACAATTTATTTTTTACTGAAATTAAAAAGCAAATAACAGCCTGTTTTTAGAAAACATAAGTCCTTTCGTTTTTATGTTTCGTTTATAAACGATAACGTTTAAAATTTGATTTTTATAAAACATATTATAAAGCTTTCGTTTTGACATAAATAGAGCTTTTTAGGTATAAACAAAAATTCACACTCACAAAATTATTACAGTGAAGGAATACAAAAAATAATTAATCGTGTCTGTCATGACTTTAACATCCGTGTGAAAGTGAATCTTTTCCGCATATTTTGGTGTCCTGACATTAACTTCCGAATAATTTTTTCCATTTTACTTTCGACTGCACCAAGCAATGTGAAAGTAAATAGAATCGCCTTTTTTCCACATTAAAATTAATTTAATTTAAACGAAATCTTTTTTAAAATTAGGCTTGATATCTCATCTACCTAATTCGGAAATTTAAACCAATATATATTTGGTTTTAATACATAGAAAAGGGGACATGAAAAACATGCCCACATTAGCAACCAATTTTGCAAAAATATTCGGAAGTATGCAGACACCAAATCTTTTTTTTTGCGATTCGGAAATTTTCATTCTAATTGAAAACGTTCGAAAGTCGTGACAGACACGAATATCTATTAAAAAAAATTTTCTATGAAAAACTTTAAATAGAATTCATTTCAAATTAATTTTAAATTTTATGAATAAGTGGGTAAGCAATTTAATTTTTAATTGATTTTAGCATCCAATTGGAAATCCATTTACCCATTAAAACAGATTTTCATGGCATTTTGTCTTTTCCGTTGTTTATTAGAACTAAGTTTTTTTCCTATGACCTTTACTTTATTTTGACTCAATACTTAAATTTTTTGTGATTTGTTTGACAGTTAAATTATGGAAAATAAAGCAAAAAGTTAAGATTCGTTCTTGTGAAAAATAAATCAACTCGCTTATAGAAAAAGCCATTTTGATTTTTTCGTTTATTTAATTTTTTTGTAATTTATAGTAAAAAATATAAATATAAAATATAGTTTTCATTGTTTTAAGTCAGTTCACAGTCTAACATTAAAAATAGAATAACATTTTCGTTAAAGTCAAATGAAAAATATGTAGACTGATTTTTAATTAATTTAGCATAAACAATTTTATGAGTGTGAAAAACTGAAAGCTCTTTTGTTGTCACACACATGAAAATAAAGAAATGTTTTAAGAACGAAAACATGGTTTCATTCGTTATTTCAAAGAACGTAAAACAGGCTGTAAAACAAACAACTTAATAGCCCATTTAGGCTGAGTAATTTCGTGATTTCGGTCGAAATCAAGTTGAAATTAAGTAGTTTCCCATATACATATTGTGACATTTTCCAAATTAAGTTATTTTACTTAATTTCGATGAAATTAACAAGAAATTACAATATACAATGCTGTTTATGTACTAAAACTACTTCTTTTTCAAACATGAATAAATTTACAACTATGAGAAACAACAAATAAAAGAAATGAAAATTTCTAAATTCAATATGATATTAAAATAAGATTGAAAATTATTATATTTGTGACGATTTTTGCAAGAAAAATTTGTAAAACTGTAAAAAAAGAATTTATTGAACTGAAAAAGTTCTTCAATGTCTGCCGCAATGAATAATATGTTTGCGAAATTAAGTCAAATGTCATACAGTACATGCATGAACACTTTTGATTTCGTTTGTAATTTGAGCTTAAAAATCCTTATTTTCTAATCACTTGGGTCCAATACAATAATCAATTTGTGCTACATGTAAGTTAAAGAGATGATATAGAGAGAGAGAGGGTGATAGGAAAGGGATAGTGATAGAAAAGACAGGTGGTGAAGGAAGAGGTCGAGGAAAGCTTAATTTTTTTACAACTCTGCTTTTTGCTGGCTTTTTAATACTGCAGTGTTGTAGCGCCTTCTGGTGTCAAATCCCAGCAAAAAAAATTCTGATCTGAAAGCATTAACAACTGAACGAAGCAGTGTATTGCTTACTTGATAACAAGAGCTTCGCAAAATGCTTCTCAAAAGCACTAACGCTGTCAAAAAATTATATTTTATAACTCCTGTGAAGCACTTTATTAAGAAAACTAAAATCATGGCTTTTTGGAAGGTAAATGTATTGCTTCCAGCTAGCTCATCTCGAACAAAAAAAATGCCTTATTAATGCGCAACAGTAAGTGATTCTGTAAAATTGTCTTCCTTACAAAAACGCTTTTGGAAAGCAGTAATTTTTGATAGGATGAGGCGTATTAAATTTTGAAGCTGTGTTTAATTTAGTGATCATTTGATTCTGCTACCGATGAGTCTGCTACGCAACGAAGGACGAGCATCTGCTGAAGTTTAGTAACCAGTACCTGCATCACTAGAATTTTCCCACAGCAACTTATACAAAGGACACTAATGCACATCAGAAAAATGCGTGGTTTTATTTTTATTTTTTTTTTTGACTGTCGAACACCGGGCTCGAAATCAGGACATTCGGTTTTGTAGTCAACGTGCCACCGCCTACATACATATAAGTATGTTTGTTTTATTTATGTACAAACGTATGTACTTCTTTCATCAGATTTAAAAAAAAGTCTTTAGGATCATCAATTGAATATTCCTTTATATTCGAACTATTCTAATGTTGTCTAAACTAATTGAAATTTTATTTATTTCGAGCTGTTGGATATTTGAACCTTTCCTGTGGTATTGTTAGGGTCATTATTATGACTTTACGATAAAATTCCGGATAGTTAATCCTAAATTTAGCAAAAATTGACTTTAAAGTGACATTTCAAATTTTTTCATTATTACTACTGTCCAATAAAATAAATAATACAATTTTTGTTTGGTGGAAACATTTCGGTGGATACTGTGGATATTGAGTGTTAAAAATATTTACGGTCTAATTCATAAAAAATATTTTAAGTTTATTACAGGTTTATTTGAAAAATTTCCCATAGAAATATGTCAAATAAGCGCTTAATAAACCTAAAATATTTTTTTATGAATAAGGCAGTTAGTGTTTATTTATTTTAATTACAAACAAAATGAAAATTTTTTTGTCAGTTCTTGTATTTTTTTTATTATTATATGTTAGTATTATGTATATAGGTTTTGTTTTTTGTCATATTTTGCTCAAATAAAATTTGGCTGGAATATATTCAGGGGTGTTTTATAAATCGCGCGTTTTGAAATCGCCTCATTTCCAGGAAAGGCCTCAATTAAAAAGTTGACTTATTGCAGCGTTTTAATTGGTTTTAATGTTTTAGATGCTTAAGATATTTTATACGAACTTAACTTTGAATGCACTAAATCGTCCGATCAGAAAAACACAAATAAAAATTTGATTTGATATTTTGATTTTCAATAACATTTTAAGGCAGACAAAATAGATTCAGGTTTATTTAATTTTTTCTTCTTTTTATTAAAATTTCTTTGTCAATACCAAAAGTCACTTAAATCACACAATTTACTTATGCTTATACCATTCTTTGCCAGCAAGTATGCTACACAAAACAAAAATATCATACAAACCGGAAACAAGTCACCTTAAATAACAATACCAAATAATAAACTTAAAACAACAAACATGAGGGCGTAAAAAAGAAAACCCAAACAAAAACATACAGTCATAATGGTTGTGGTAGTTGGCAAAAAAAAAACAAAAGTTTTATATTATTCTTCTCTTCTCTTTATTATTTTCATTGTAAAATTGTACGCTTTTTAAGTTTTATTAAAACAAAATGAAAAAAATAAATAAAAAGAAATAAAGTTAAAACAAAAATAAATCTGGATACTATTGTTGCCTTTATAAAGCGTCACTGGCAAAAAGTAACAAACAAGAACTTTAGGGGGAAAACAATGACAAGTAGATGCTTTTTATTTAAAGCTGATATAAAAATTATTGTTTTAAGTGCAGAGACAAAAACAAGTTGACAACAACAACAAATAAGTAATTTTTTTTTTCAATTGACGGAAGGCAACAAGTTTTTCATTTTGTTTGTACCCTTGTGCCATAGTTTTTATATTTTTGTTTTCCAACAATTTTCTTTCTTACGGTTATACAATACAGACAACTTTGCAACAATTTATTGTAATTGCGGAGCACACTTTTGGCTATGAAGCCATTAATATTTTAAATATTGGTCACTTTGATAAGAGCATTTCATTACAGTAATTTATTTATATAATTTGAAATGGTTTCATCTATTTTTTATTTATTTAATTAAATACTTTTAAAACATATTTTAAGGGCTAACTGCAAAGTAAACATAGAATATCAGAAATTAGGTCATAATTGGTTTTTTGTTGTTTCCCATTTAAACATTTTCGGTAGCAATTATTTAGGAAATTAAAGGTTCTTTAAGGTTCTTAGCAACCAGGCAACAGCAATATTATGGAGCAACATGTTTGCCGAGCGATTGTAAGCACTGAACAAAACGAATTAATTAAATAAAAATAATATATTAATAATTATTATTATTGACCTATTTTTAATTTTGTTTATAAATATACTTTATATAAAAATGTACTTCATTTTTGAAAATAGTCTCCTTTAAGTTGTATACACTTAGTCCAACGTTTCTAAAAATTTTTATACCTTCCGAAAAATATGATTTTTCGAGGTCATCAAAAAACGCATTTGTTTATTAGATGATTCGACGTTGGAGTCGAAGTTTTGAAATAAGAAATATCCACTCTGGGCTAAATCTGGAGAGTAAGACGACTGAAGGAGTAATTCGTAGCCCAATTCATGAATTTTTGCCATAAAAACTTCACATGGGCTTGTGGTCGATTGTGAGCAAACGCGGCACCCGTCTTGCGGAAAACTCTCTTTCTAACCCAAGTAATCATTCAAAACTTAAATCACTGAGCCATGTGAGATACTTATGGCTTTCACAATCTCTACTACTTTCTATCTCTGATCGGCTAAAACCATATCGTGAATTTTTTGAATTGTTTGGATGTAGGGACCTCAACTGGGTGTCAAGAACGTTCGGCTTGTACGGCCATAACGAAATGCAGTAAACCACTCTTTTACCATTGAAATTGATGGTGAAGAGCCCCCATAGCATTTATCAAGCTTAGCCTTGGTTAGTGTGATAGCTTTTTCTTGCAAAAAAAATAGTGCTTAATGAGCACACAAATTTAAATTTTTTGATTTTTTTTCTCAAAACACGCGGTAGTGTGCTATCAGTGGCAAACTAAAAGAAGCAGCTTGTTCAAATTTAGACAGGAGTCAACTGACAGTTGACTTTTGACAGGATCAGTGTTGTCATTTCGATTAAGAGGCGGGATTTGCAAATAGACACTGAGATAATGACACAAACTCGTATATTTGAAAGCAACTTAAAATAAAAAAAAAATATTTCTGTATAAGTCTTTGAATGTGTTACTTTTATTTATATCTCTATAGCTTAACGTTGCTATAAGCGTGCCATAATATACAGTAATGCTTGTGCCAAGTACACACTGTGGCATTTTGTGACATCGCAATAATGTGTACTTAAGGCAACATTTGTCATTTCCGATATTTTGCGTTGTGTGGCATTATTTTCCATATGAAAAACATAATGAAAACGTGTTGCACACATTTTGAAAATGAAACCACAAAATCACAAAACAAGAAATGCGAGATATAAACTTTTCCGTTAATTCTAGAATATTGAAAACAAATAAAGAAAAACATTAGGTCTGTTCACTTACTTTCCCAGCAGAAACTAGTAACGAGAGAGTGAAGCAGAAATTTACAAAATTACTCTCCAAGATACGAAAAAGTAAATGAATGGCTTTAAGGCTTCATTAGTCTTTACTTTCTGTTGCTGTTCTGTGCCGCTCCTTTCTGTATAAAATATTTTGCAATTACTTTGTATGTGAAAAAAATCAGCTGGCAACCTGTAGAATTGATTACACTTGTACACAAAATATCACAACACACTAATACATACACACTTTTGGCTGTCACTTAACGTTGAATTCTATTTTCTACAGATTCGTCCGCAACAGAACAGAACGAAAAAGTAAAAACTAACCACACATACAGATTTTCAACTCAACAGAAACAAATCAGCTGATTCAGAACAGAACAGCACGTACAAACTAATTCTGCCTTTACTTGCAAGAAAATTTTATTCATATCAAAACCATGGATGGAAATTATGTTACAATTGTATTTTTCCTGATGTGTTTTGTTTGCTATTTTAAATGGATTTTTTTTTTAAATCGACAGTTAATATGAAATACTTTATACAGTTTCATGTACAAAGAGAAAACAGCAGATTCGTTGTGACAACCGAATTTGTTGCCAATTGAATTTTGGCGGTTGCAGCAACTATCATAGAATTCTGCTATAGCGACTGAAATTTTCTTGTGGTACCACTATATTTTTTTAATTATAAAACTCAACCCAATAGTTGCAGCAACAGAAAAAATTGGTTAACAGCATGGAATTTGAAATAAATGTTATTCTTGCTACCGAAAATTTGGTTAATATAATTAAAACAATATCATAATTGGTACCTGCAAAAGAAAAATTGGCCTTCCTTGCTGAAATAAAAATAAACAATAAACGCAAACAAAAATACACAATTAAAGAAATTTATTATTTGACATATTGTCATAAGTTTATTTTAATTGAAATTTATTTCCGAATGGTGAAGCATGTCTATATACATTTCTTCAACCACACATTTTGAAAAGCCACAAACCTGTTATCTTATGCACAGACTTTCAAACACCATTTGAGAATTCACAAATCATAATATATTTGAAAGTCACAAAAGTTAATTTTTTAATTTGCTGCTATAAACTATGATAGTAAACACAACCTCTAGTTAGTTGCAGCAACTGATTGAAAGTTTTTATTTTAATTTTAATATAGAACGACAATTTTTTAGTTACTAATACCAAAAGTTGGTAGTAAAATACAATTCGTAATATTTTAATCGGTTAGGTTAACCAATCAGTTAATTAGTCATGATAAAAGCATACGCTCGGTTGATGCAATCAATTTAAGTATTGTCACAATCATATATTTGTTACAATTATGCCCTTATGGCAGTGAACATGGATTGTTTTTTTGATTAACAGAAAATTGATAGCGTGAACTGAAATATAGTTAATGCAAATGATATTTTATTGCACTAACCGATTTCCAACCAATCTTTTTTCTGGGTGTATTATTTACTACTTTTATGCATTTTTCATAATTTCTTAATTTTAGTCCATTAACAAATACAAAACTGCCACTTTCCATCTCTGTTAAGCTATAAGAAACAAACAAACTTATTTGACAACAAAATTCAATTTACGTGGCTTAATGAAAGAAAAACAATAAACTAACATGCTTTCTTTTTACATATGTAAGTATACATGTTTTTTTAACAAATAAAAATGTACATACATTTTTCAGATTTCTGTTTTCCAAATATTTTTCAAATAATTAATTTGAAAAACAAACACAGAACAGCTGTTTGGATAATTCCTGCATGTAAAAATTTTACTAGTAATAATTTGTAAGAATTTTTTGTCTCTGAATTTTTTTCTCTCTTTTAACGCTCTCTCCTTGCAAACATTTAGAGTTAATTAACACTTTCCAGTAGCAATTGCAAATGAACAAACCTATTGTGCAAAAAATGTTTATGTTTGTTCATTTGTTTTATTTTCGTGTCAAGTAAAACAAACAATTATATATAATTCACAATTGATTTACAAGACATACATACATACATATAAACAGATTGGGACGTGCTGGCAACGTGGCAGCAAATATCGGCAAGCATTTTCACTGTTTTCAAGTAACAAACACGATCAGCTATATCGTTAAGGGGGCGTGGACGTTTGCCTATATCTGCCTTTAGTTTGAAAAATTTATTTTCAGCATTAATTAATTAAAAAGCAAATGTTCTACAATATGCAAACAATAATAGAAAATTTAATTTATTTTTTATTTTCTGTTTTAACAAGCAATTTATTCTTTGCCAGCAACTATTCTTACAATAACATAGCATTGCCTATTTTAAGGTTGCATAAATAAATAATTTGATTTAGAGCATACTTATTTGAATATTTTAAGGCCTACATAAATTTAACAAAATGCCAATCATTTTTCTTAACAGCTTTTTTGCTTAGAAAGTATTTTTATTTTAATGCATAGACTAGAAGATATTTCATATTTAAGCATCAATATTCCATTTAACTCTTTTATGGAAATAACTTTTATTATTTTTCTTATTCATTGTTGTTTTTATTTTATTATCTATTATATACACTTTATGTATTTGTTAACAAACATAACTACACACACAAAAGGAAAAAGAAAAAAATTGTAATACATCTCATGTATCGTGACGTGATGTATTTATTTGCTTGGCACTTGAATTCCAGACGCATACATATGCTTTAGAGATAGAAAAAAAATGTAATTTAAATCAATTTACACACGTCACTTAAAATCACGTGTGTGAAGAGCAACGACAAAAAAAAAATAAAATAAAAATTAAAGAACGCCTGCATATGAGTGCGTTATATGTATGTATTACGTTTGATAAACGAAGCTCTGTTATATAAGAACACGTCCACAAAACTGAACTCTTAGGAATCGAAAAGCAAAAGTTACAAATATTTTTTGTTTACCACAAAACTCGTAACCTTAAAGGAAGGAATTTTTTTTTTGTCATATTTTCTCAATGTTTTTGTTGAACAAGAAAAACATTAAAAGAATGAATAAATAAATAATTTGTACGCACACTTGCTGTAATATTAGCGTGTATTATTTGCAATAATAGAATGAAACAATTTTTCCTTTATAGCATCTAGGTATGTACATAATAACAACAACAACGAATAAAAAGTTTAATAATAGAAAAGTCATTATATCCAGACATACTACCGGGACCATTACACCCAACGAACAATGAGAAAGGAAATTAATTTATTGAAACATAAATAAGTAATGTCAAAAGAAAAACTTGGCTACTATTCTGTCACTGCCTTGCCTATCTTCTTGTTGATAAAAGGGCGATTATTAGTTGCGTAATGCGATATTAGGAGAATAAATTCAGTCGTACAAGACTTAGGCCCAATAATCGACTTCTCAATTAAGTGTCATTTAGCTAATAGCCACTTAATTTTAAGTTGCACTTAATTGCAGTTTCATTTTTTCAGTCGTAAAATTAAATGATAACTTAAATACTATGAAATTGTGGTAGCACTGTAAAATGTTGATAGTTCTAAAAGAAAACAGATGTTTAATGTAAATAAGAAAGTTAGGTTATCAACATGTAGAAAATAAAAACTGCATAAAAACACATTTTATGAAACCAAAAGAGCATCAGAACGCATTTTTCTATTTATTTATTCCATGATATGATACTATGCATTGTATATGTTATATATTTATGAAAATTAAACGAATTCTTTTTAATACGACGACATGATGTTCACGCACATGTTTTCAATAAACACACACAAGCACAATAACATATGGTATGCTCGTAAGACTTAAGTGTGATTTAAATAGACAAGGTTAATTATTGGGCCTAAGTTTGGTTTAGTACTGAGCAAATAGTGTAATGACAGACAGACAAATTTTTCGTTCTTCTGATCCTACCCACACAGGAAGTACAATGGAACATATCAGAACCCAATTGACCAGGTTGCTTGTGAAACTGGCAGCTTGTAAGACCAAACAGCCTAAGTTAGGTTAGGTTAGGAAACGTGGTGCTATAGCACACCCCCAATCGGAGACCTAACACTTAGTTGGGTCCATCGTGGTTCTCTTCAATTTGCACCCATTAATAATAATATTTAACATCCATTCACCCAGAAAAAAGATTGGTTGGAAAACGATTAGTCCAATAAAATATAATTTGCATTAACTATATTTCAGTTTACGCTATCAATTTTCTGTTAATCCAAAAAACAATCCATGTTCATTGCCATAAGGGCATAATTGTAACAAAGATATGATTGTGACAATACTTAAATTGATTGCATCAACCGAGCGTATGCTTTTGTCATGACTAATTAACTGATTGGTTAACCCAACCGAATAAAATAGTACGAATTGGATTTTACTACCAACTTTTGGTATTAGCAACTAAAAAATTTTCGTTCTATATTAGAATTAAAATAAAAACTTTCAATCAGTTGCTGCAACTAACTAGAGGTTGTGTTTACTATCATAGTTTATAGCAGCAAATTAAAAAATTAACTTTTGTGACTTTCAAAGATATTATGATTTTTGAATTCTCAAATGGTTTTTGAAAGTCTGTGCATAAGATAACAGCTTTGTGGCTTTTCAAAATGTGTGGTTGAAGAAATGTATATAGACATGCTTCACCATTAGGAAATAAATTTCAATTAAAATAAACTTATGACAATATGTCAAATAATAAATTTCTTTAATTGTGTATTTTTGTTTGCGTTTATTGTTTATTTTTATTTCAGCAAGGAAGGCCAATTTTTCTTTTGCAGGTACCAATTATGATATTGTTTTAATTATATTAACCAAATTTTCGGTAGCAAGAATAACATTTATTTCAAATTCCATACTGTTAACCAATTTTTTCTGTTGCTGCAACTATTGGGTTGAGTTTTATAATTAAAAAAATATAGTGGTACCACAAGAAAATTTCAGTCGCTATAGCAGAATTCTATGATAGTTGCTGCAACCACCAAAATTCAATTGGCAACAAATTCGGTTGTCACAACGAATCTGTTTTCTCTGTGTTTGTAACCAGAAGTGCCCTTATTATCTGCCATCAAGCGATTGAATTCCCATGATGAAGCCCCTGAAATTCTCCAGTTTACACTTTTCGATATCACTAATGCTCTCATGGAAACGTCTGCTCAGTCATCTAACGCTATGGCGTTGCAGCTTTGGGCAATGGCATATAATATGTTTCATGGTTTTTGGTTCCTCTTTCTTTCCGGACATCTGGGGTGCCAGTTTCCCAAATCCGGGTACTTGCTCTCATCGAGCAGTGACCAGTCACGACTCGCATCGCCTTCCTATTCATATTCAGTAGCAGTTTGGATCTTCCTGAGTCCTGAGCACATAGCATTAGAGACTACAATTTTACCAACTTCTTTTTATTTATTTTTTTTTTATTTTTAAAGAGAAATAGCTCACAGGTAATGCCTACTACTTTTACTAGGTTCTACCTTCTTTAAAAAAGGGATAGTGATAGAGAAGACATTTGGTGAAGGAAAATACAGAGGAAAGCTTCATTCATTCTTTAACAATTCTGTTTTTAACACGTTTTTAATAATGCAATGTTGCAGCGCCTCGGATATCAATTAAGCCTATTAAATTTTTGAAGCTGTGTTAAGTAGTCATTTTATTTGTTATTTTACTTCGCCGATAATTCTGCTTCACAATACCGAAGAAAGATGGCACTCTGATGAAACATTAGGATTAGCATCCGCTGAATGGTATGTACTGCTCTCCACCCAACTAATGAGTTCCCTATAGTAATGATTTATTGATCATTTCACCTATCTGTCACAGAAACCCTCGTCTAACGCCGACCTTACTATTGCCAGCTGATCGGCAATTCCATTTCTCTCAACACTGCTGTGGCAAGGAATCTAACATAGTCTGACACTACATTCGTCCTACAGTCACTAACAAGTTTCGATTTGACATTGCTTCCCCTCAAGTCTTTTAACGCTGCCTGGCTACATTTCTGACCACTAGTTCCATGGCCCTGAGAATTGCCGAAATCTCATCTTGGAAAACGCTGCATTCATTTGGCACTCTGGAAAAACTAATAATGTTCGTTTCCAAAATAAAGACACAACTAAACATAAATTGTCATTAAATTTAGATTTCAATAAGTCGATGGTTACGATTTCAGTATGACACGTAGTGCCGTGATGTTGAAACAACAGCTCTAGCAGATTATTGTCATCAATATTAAAAAAAGAAAAACAATTATTATTATGCGGTAGTGTCCCCTATTGGCCTTAACCTGCGGTCCGATGCGTAAACTACAGCAAACGGTGCACTTTTCTGCATGTAATGAAGTATAAAGGATCAGCTGTGGATTGATTTCACTCCATGTGCCATGAAGTCTAATGACAGTTCGAGGGATGGTTTACTCATATGAACGATTATGTGTGTCATAAATATTGCAAGTCCTGTAAGTTGGATTTAAGAACTAATTTTGAACGTTGTTCAATAGCCAATCTATTCATGATGATTTGCCAAAGTATGATGATTATATTTATCAAGAAATGAGAGCAGCATGAAAGTTTGTTTGACAATAAACCCTTTCGTTTGTTTTAACGGGCTTAAAAATCCCCCTTTTAATAAACTGGAGCTTTTACCATCGGTTCCGCTCGAGAGGATATGTTTAAAAATAAATACATAAAAACACTAACCACCCCAAAAAAACAAATAAACGAATTCAGTTTTACATTTATAAAATCAGTAAGGTTTTAACAATTTTTGGTATCCAGCCTTATTCAAATGTTTAGTAATTGTGCCAATAGAGACCCAGGTAAGCAGTTTTTACATACGATGGAGCAAATAAAAGGCTACTAGACGTCGGATACATATGTACATATCTACGTAAATGAAATAAAAAATCAAACATACAAATTATACAAACAATGACTTTTTATATATATGTACATACATTACACATATAAATAAATAAAAAGTAATAGAAAACACGAATTTTTACTTGCTCATACATGGACATTGAAAGTAACAATTGAATGAAAGTGCTATACGTTGCTGGTAATATTAGTATGTACATACAACGAGTTGATATTATGGAAAGAAAATTCTTTTTATTTTATTTTTTTATACTTGCTAAAGATTTGTATTATTGCGAAGTTTTTTTCTGCTTTAAAAAAAATTCTTGTTTTTTCTTCACATTTACGTAAAGTTTTTTTTTTTTTTTTTGAAGATACATATGAACAGAAAAAATCTGATAATGAAATGTTGGGGTTTCTTGTTGAATTCTTTAAACATTCCCTTATAAACATCTGATTTTTACTTAAAAGCATGAATGACAACAACTTCTTTTGTATGCATGTATGAACGCATGTTTATCATTTATCTTGTATGTAACCTCTATTCATTCTTTAGCTAAAATATTTTTCTGTATTCTTTTTTTTTTAATTTTCACATTTGTTGTTTTGCTTGTTTGCTTAGCACATCACAATGTGTTAAACATTAGATTGAAACAAAGCAGAAAATTAAATAAACACAGAATTGCATTAAACCAAAGGATAACATCACTAGCGTCAAATACAAACACAAATACTTTGAGATTAGGGAAACCAAACGGGATAGATTTATGATTGTAAAACACAGTCGCATGTACATTTATCATAGAGAAGTATGAGGGTCAAGTCCAAGTTCTGATTCCGATATACCATTAGATTTTTGTGATATTAGTAGTAGTAGTAGTATTAGTAGGAGTAGAATTTTGAGATATGTCAAAAGAGATGGCTTCTATAAATGCAGTTTACTTTCTCTTTTCCTTTTTTCACATACAAACTCGAGACTTTTCAAGTAAACTTTGCATTAGTCTAGGCCTTACGCCAAGCCTATAGAAGTAAGCAATCGTAGTTCTACTGAGTAATGCAAAATCACCAAGCAAAAATTTTGATTTTATTAATAAATATTAAATTTGCAGGAAATAATATGTTGTTTCAGAGTGTTGGTGTTTATTGTTTAGTTCATAATTGCAATGCACTGTTGTGCTCTTTTCTCTGGGTGTAGTTGGGTGACTTGTTTTTGTGTTGTTTGTTTCACTTATTCTCTTAATTGTACAATTAATTTTAGGTATTTCCGTTATATCTCTTTTTAGAATAATTTATTGCCTACTCTTGCACATATCTGATATATACTCATTTCTATTCCTCTTTCCTTTCTCAATCACAAAGTCAGAATTTCTGCAACAAAATTTTCGTGATTTAAACTGGAACTAAGCTGCTTGACAAGGCGACATTTATACATATTAACATTAGAGTGGCCGCTATTTTTTATTTTTTTTGTATTTATTTTTTATGTAAAAAAAATATACAAAAAAAATCCATAGCGATAGCTTGTGTTTTAGGCGGTGCGTCCGCCTCTCAAAGTTACCTTGAAGCCCATTTATTTAATGTAATTTGTTTGAAAAAAAAAAAAAAACATTTTACAAGAATATGATATATAGCAATATTTTCTTCTCTCTCTCTCTCTCTCTCTCTTCTAGCCAACAAAATTAGCCTCAAAATTAATATTTTAGAAAATATTGAAGAAAATAAGCAACAAAATACCAAAAACTTTATTTAACAAAATTATATTTATATGGAAATTATTTATACTAAGCATGTCCAATAAGAGCTCATTTCTATTAAATTATTTCATACATAGACATATAGTCAAAAGAAAGCTAAAAAAACAAACAAAAAAATTTAATAAATGGGCTTCAGGGCCAACTTTAAGGGGCGGACGCTATGAAATTTTTTGTATTTTTTTTACATAAACCTGAACCGATTTGGGGGGAGAGAATATAAGAAACAAAAAAAATCTCCATAAAACTAACGGCCACGGTAATGTACATGCTAGCTTATATTCAAAGTATTTTTTTTAATATTAAATAAAGTTTACAACAGCAGAAAATAATTCACAAATATTCACATAAACTTTGTATTCAATGACAATTTACTGTCACGCAAAGACTGTCAAACTGTCAAATCGAAGTGAACGCACAGGTATAAGCTTAGTTTTGCAAATATTTTTGAAAACCGAAGTGTGCTTTTTTAATTGCAATAATTACAATTCACGATGCCATATCATACACACACACACAGTTGGCTTTTGTTAACAAGCCAGTTCTGTTTCTTAATGAAAACGACACAAGCAAGAAGAACAAAGCAACGGAGAAAGGAGAAAAACTTAATGTTAATGTTAATGACAATAACGACGAGTTGGCAAAATTTTTCCTAAGCTGTCATCAATGTGCTTTCAACACTAAAATGGTTTAAGGCGTACAAATGTGTAAACACATAAATATGTATATTTACATACATATGTTTGCATTACAAATACATTTTCACAAAAGTTTACATAACAAGTGCAAATGTTTGTAGTGCTGTACATGTTAATACATGTTAATAACTTGTTTGCATATGTGTGTGTGTGTATGTGTGTGTTTGTTGTTTGTACATGTTTGCTAATTCTGTAAGTTAATCCTTTAGTTTAGTTCATTATTAAAGTTTTAGTTTATTACATTTTGATTTTTTGTTTGTTTTTGTTTTTGCTTTACTTGAGTGTATGTGTGAGATTGCGATTTAATAGATTTTAACTTGACACTTGTATTAAATGTTATTTTATTACAATCTCTACTCTTTGCCAGTATCATCAGTGTGTGTTAGGTGTCTAAATATAAAAAAAAAAATTTAGTGTTTTAATGCTTTAGCTATTTCCACCATTATGTATTTATTGGCTTCATAGAACACAAAAAGAAACTTTTTATATGTGTGATTCCCTTTCTAATTTTATTACAAGGATTAAGGGAATTGTTGCTATTAAGAACAGTTTGAGTTTTGTTTTAGAATTACTTGCTTGATTTATTTAAACCAAGTATTATATAATGATAATAAGGGTGATAAAAATTGTTTTCTTAATATTTTCATTAAGATTTTAGTTTAAAGTTTTGTGAAAGTTTTCTTCTATAAATCATATTTTATGTTTATTGTTTAGTAAATAATTAAATAACTTTAGACATATTTTGCGATAATACTTGTATTATAATACATTTCATATCACGTTTGAGATTTAAGTTTTATTTTAACTACTTGAGACGCATGTAGAAAACTTTACATCCAGAGATGGGACATTTTACAGCAAAGGTGACAACAAATAGTGAAATATATAAATAAAAAAATATTAAATATAAAAATGCGCAGTGAAAAATTGCAATAATAAAAATGAGACAAGACCAAAAACAGTAACATTTTTTTACATTTAAAAAAAAAAAATGCGATTTTGAGGATGTTATAAAATGGCAAAATGTCGGTATATAAAGTCGTAAAATTTTTACATTAAAAAGTAAAGCAATAAAAAACAAGTTTTATTATTTTTTTCTTAAGGACGGCCTTGGTTGTTATATTAACAAAGAGTAAATGTAAATATTCGACGCTGAATTAAATTTTAAAAAGGTAAAGGTAGGTTCACTATTTGTTTAAAACCGCCCAGAAAAAAAATTCGGAACTAGTTTTAAAGGTTTACCACTTTCATTGCATTCAATCACTGCAGATGCTGAATTTAATATATTAAACCTATGTACAAACGATTGTCACATCTTACAATATTGTCAGATCTGGCAATGTGCTGATAATGTACTGGCTATCGAAAATTACCAGCACAATATTTTTTTGTAAGTTCACACGCTTGTCAGATCATCTTACAAATTATTGCCAGACGGTTGTATGACAATAAATTCATCTGAAAAAATCGTCAGCCGAAAAATTGTCAGTTCACACGGTTGTCATATGCACAAATTGTTAGATCTGTTGTTATGCGTTGCCAGACTCAAAGCATTTGTTAGAAATTATTAAATATCAATCGTTTGCGGTTGTGTTATATGTAAAAAGTGAAAGTATAAATTATTATGGACCATAAAGAAGCAATTGCAATGATTTTGTCTACGTATATTTAATTATCTACTTTTTCTTTAAAATCAATCATTTGCAGCGTTACCCATAGAAAGAATTCTCTTACAATGACGCCATTGTCAGATGCATGAACCTCGCACATCTGACAATATTAAAATGTCTGACAAATATCTGGCAATAATTTTACAATCTGTTCACACGATTGTAAGATGTCTGACAATTTGTTGTCAGTTGCTAGTCTTGCAATGGACTGACAATGCTTTTTTCTGGCAACGAGGTCTGACAAAAATTGCCAGTTCATACGGTTGTATGAAATTTTTAGCACATTTTACTGGAAATATTGTAAGAACCGTCTGTACGTAGCTTAAGGCTGTTGGTTATATCAAAAATTATTCTAGACAACGTTTTAAGCGCATACCGTTCAGTCATTGGTATCGCTTACGTGCTATGACAACCAAGTGCTAAATTCATTAATGTTTCAGCAGAAATAGAACTACATACTTGGAGCTAAATTCATCAATGCTGTAAATAATGATTTCAATGTTTATTCTCTGCTGGGCTTGATTTTAAATACAAAATTTTTATAATTTCTTTGATGCTCAACTAAAACGAAAAACCAAATGAATCCAAGGCAAACAAAATCAGGATCTTTTATCTTACAAAAAACTAAAGGACTTAGAATTTCAACCACACTTGAGCATGTTACGAACTTAGAAATGTTTTCATGGCACGAGATGGTCAACTTTGACATCCGGTATCTCAGGGGTTATTGTACTACGGCGCCCTGAAAATATACTGAATACTGAATGCTTAAGTCCTCTTCCAGCTTACAAGACAGCTTACCCCATAATTAGCCTTAATAGTTCTGCTTTTAATATTTTGTATCTATTATATAAAATAATTTTATTTCAATTTATTTTCCAGAACTTATTTTGTTGCACTTGGTCGTCTCACTTTGCTCTAGACGCAAATTGAAAAGTAGATCCTTTTCCATTTATTTAAGTAGAAAAAATTAAAATTTAATATTTAATACCCTTGAAAAGTTCACACCTAAGAACATTGTGCTCTACAGTTTTTGCTTAAAATAATAGATAGTAGTGGCTCTTTGCTATTTGCCAAAATAAAAATCTCTACTTATTTTTTTTGTGTTGCAAATTTATTACACTAGTAAAATATTTACACAAATATTTTATATAAATTTTTTTTATTATAATACCTTAAGGGATTTCATCCTTACGGTAAAATAAGCTGCAGGGGAGCAACAAAAAAAGAAATAGAATTTGAAATCATGTGTTAAGACTCAAAGTGACTGATTGCATGGAAGTTGCCAACATTTACACACACACACACATCCAAAAAAGGAAAATTGAAAAACGACGTGAACGAAAAGAAAACACATTCAAAACTGAAGTAACAATAACAACAATAAAATAAACTATCTCGAATTGCAAACATAAAGAAAGGTAAGGATTTAAAGTATGCATACATATTTACACATGTATTTATGTATATACATATGTATATGAAATTTAAAACTTCTTTATGTGTCAGAATATGCGTCTGCTGTATTGGCTGACATTTATGTTTTCTTTTTTCTTTTTAGTTTAAGCTACAATTTTTTTTATATAAAATCAACAATAACACAACACAGTTAAACAAAACAAATGCAGAAGTAACAAGTCTTAAAGTGTCAAAAGAAACAAAATAACATAACAGAATATGCATTTTCATCTTACCAATTGTGTGTATGTATGTATGTATGTTAAAAGTCAACATAACTGCAAGAGTGGAGGGGAAGAACTTAACTTTGAATAACACTTTACCAGCATAGACGAGCGTATGTCAATCTAAAACGTGGCGAAAAAAAATTATACTACCCACAAATACACACACACAACACACATCCTTGCACGAAAGGTATTGGCATCAACAAAAGGATTTAATGCATATGTTACCGTCATATACGTGAGAAACTCAATAATACTACAAACGAAGCAGCAGCATTCATTTTGTTTGGTTAGAAATAGGAGAATACGCGTACAAAGAACAGAATACGAAAAGGTTAAAATATAACCCCAACTTCACAAGTTGTGCAAATTTTTGATATATTAAATGTGATATTAAGGTCTTTGTGGGTATGCAACATTTGCTTTAATTTTTATCTTAAGCCATTTCTCTATATAATATTCACTTTGACTCTGCTTAAAAAATATAAAAAAGGGTACTTTGGATTTGATAAATTAATTTTTAAGTACATAAGTCTTAAGATGGAAAAGTCTAAAGGAATAATTATTAACTATAAGCAAGCAGGGAGAGATTTTGCACACATTTTTGAAATTATTAATTAAACAAAAGTAATATTCTAGCGACATAAATGGAATGTAAAATTTATAAAACTCAAAAAAGGAAAGTCAAAATGAAATATCTATACAATTCTAGCAAAAAATTTCAAAAAAGGTAAGCGGGCTTGGAATTAAGCATTTTTGGATTACCAACTTAATGATTTTGACAAGGCGTGAGACTAAAATAATCGATTCTTGAGAAGTACTTACTTTTTTTTATTTGTCAACATATTCACGTAATCTATTAAATCTAAAGTAATCTTTCTCCTCATTTATCAACTTATGCAGAATTTTTTTTAAAATTTATGTAATGTGATTTGTAAGCGAGTAATGAAATTTTGTAATCAGAAAAGTAAGTCATTATATGGCAAGTAGTCGTGATGGTAGTGTGTAATTTTTTGCTGGTATAATCTACATATATACAAAATTATAAATACAAGTGAGTGAGTACTCACTGACTCATCACCGTCCAGCCCAAGACGACTAAATCTAGAGACATGAAACTCGGTATGTGGCCGAAACGGGTAAAATCTATAACCTTATATATCTGGAACTAATTACGATAAAAGGAAAATTGATATTAGATGGTAATTGAATTAACACATAAACGTTTGGGCGTTTAATATCTTTTGCAAACCTTTAAGGGTAGACGTGGGTAAAAAATGATTTGTGTTACTTTTTTCTAATTATAGAAAAAACGAAGAAGAACAAGAAAAAGAAAGGAAGACACCTTGTCTTAGGACACCCGGTTATAGCTTTGCTGAACTGACTTATATAAAATAAATTTTATCGGGTATGTTCTGCATTCCACGTGAATTTTAAACGAGTTGAATTGTCATAGAATTGTTGTTATAATTACATATTTCCAACAACAATTGTATGGCAATTTCACTCGTTTTAATTTCACGTGGAATGCACAACATACCCGTATGTGTCAAATAACAATGCAATAAAATGATATTACATGATGATGCCAAATTATCTGCAAATATTTCACAACATTTCAATTTATTTCTTTTTTTACGGCTTACGATTAAATTAATATATTATTTGTGGCCGGTGGCGGCTGTTAGCCAGCTTACAGCCGATCGGCTGTGTTCTCCGGTTTGTGCTCATCTGCAAAAACAAAACAAAAACAAATTAAGCAATCGTTCTCAATGTTTTTGTTTATGTTTCACTCACTTCAAAGAACTAATCAAAACAAAATGAAACAATTTGTTTCGTTTATTTTCGTACTCTGCTTTTAAGTACAAAGAAAACAAAACATATATAAATTTATATGTAACTTTAATAGTGTCGATTATTTTTGTATAGCGCAATAAATAGCAAAGCTATAAAAATAATAATTGTTCTACTTTTCTTGAGAAAACCGGGAATATAAAGGGTGTTTTTTATTGAGGTATAGAACTTTAAGTTGGCATCACTTTTTTAACTGGCGGCCATTTTGTCAGCTGTCAAGTGATTAATATTTAGTTTGGTTTGCCATTTCATCATGAACAGGTTGACAAAAGAACAACGCTTGCAAATCGTGCAAATTTATTTCGAAAATAATGGTTCAGTTCGCGAAGTTTACCGCAAGCTCCGTCCATTTTATGGTCGACATAATCGTCCATCAGAGCAATTAATTCGGTTAACCATGGATCGTTTTCGCACTACGTTTACTCTATGTGATAATACGCATCCGCAGAGATGTCGAACAGTGCGCACCGAAGAAACAATTGCCGCTGTAGAGCAAAGTGTTGAAGAGGACCCGAATGAATCGATTCGCCACCGTGCACAGCAATTGGAGCCGACTAACCGACTATTTTGTTCCCGAATTGGATGGCATGAATGTGGATGAGTTGTGGTTCCAACAAGACGGCGCTACATGCCACACAGCGCACGTCACAATCGATTTATTGAAGGAAACATTCGATGAGCGCATAATTTCGCGGAATGGACCTGTCAATTGGCCACCAAGATCGTGTGATTTGACACCATTGGATTATTTTCTTTGGGGATATGTGAAGTCGCTCGTATACGCCAACAAACCAGAAACGTTAGGGGACTTGGAAGCCAACATTCGTGGCGTTATTGCCAACATACGTCCCCATATGCTCTAAAAAGTGGTTGAAAATTGGACCTGTAGAATTAGCTTTATTCGAGCCAGCCGCGGCGGCTACATGCCCGAAATCATATTTAAACATTAATGGCATAAAATTATCCTTCCAAAAAAGCAAATTGATGGACATTAAAACGATTTTCTTGTGTTTTATTTCAATTCGAAGTTCTATACCTCTAAAAAAACACCCGATACTTTTACAAATTCAAAAAATAAGGGTATTTAATAATCATCGATAGCGAGCAATTTAATTACTTGGATTGTAATGTACGTGTATTCTGATATATCATGTGTTAGTAATAACTTCAATTAAGATGTAAGCAGGGATTCATTTATTGATGAAAACAAACAGTATGTTATAAAACAAAATTAATATATTGGTCTACTTTTAGGCAAAATTTATTACCATGATCCCTTACAACTCTGCTGTCGACATAAGTCCAATGCTAGTGAGGCGTACTTTGTAAGCGAGAGCGCACCACTTACGCGTCCTATGACACTTTTATGTTAAATCTAAATAGCAAAATAAGCTAACGAATTTTGAGAGCATTTGGGCTTACTTAATTTGACAGCGAATTTTTCTGAAGTTGCGGACTTATTCTGTTTGATCATTTAAGCTTAAGGAACTTACGAGAAACATATCCCAGATGACCAAAATATTAAAATAGAGGATAGCGTGCACAATTTTAAATAAAAAAACTTGATCAGTAAAATAAAAATTGTGGTATAAAAAATTTTACCACATAACATGGCAGATTAAAATATATGAGGGCAATTATGAATAATATTCCGCGAGAAATTTTTCCAGGGAAACAATTCCAATTAATAGCAAATAATAGGAAAAACAAAAAATTCTAATTGGGAAAGGAAAAAATTTCTCGCGGAATTTTATTCATAATTAGCTACACTTCGCTACCCCCCATCGAATGATGTAAATATTTTGTACATAAACCGACAACTCGGATTTTTTAATGCAACATTTCGTAAGTTTTAAAATTTTGATATTGGATCATTATTAACATAGGTTTTTTGTAAATATCTTCGGAACTACATAACCGATTTAGGAGATTGATATCTCGTTTTGAAAAACATGACAACAGCTTTCAAAAAAAAAAAAAAAAAAAAAAAAAATATATATATATATATATATATATATATATATATATGGTATTGGTGGTGCAATATGAGAAATGGATTTTGCCACGCCCCTCCTCCCGCAGACCGAAAATAAAAGATCAGACTTCACAGTGTCACCCGCCTGAATATTCTGAAGATTCCCTGAAAATTTCATCAAAATCGGCCCAGCCGTTTTGAAGTCCATACGTTACATACACACATATATGCATACATACATACATACATACATACATACATACATACATACATACATACATACATACATACATACATACATACATACATATATACATACATAAATACACACATCCTGTTTTATATATACAGATTGCCCTGTATATTTTCAAACCAAATATATATAATATATAATATAAAAAAATATATATAACAAAAATTAAAAATTTTAAAAACCCCCGACTTTTTTCAGAAAAGATGTTATATCTTCTAAACGGCTGGACCGATTTTCTTCAAACATAGCTAAGAACCCTCTCGATCAAGTCATCTTTCAAACAGAAAAGAACTAAATGAAAATCGGTCTAGCCGTTTGGCCTGTACGTGGACACGGACAGA